>OX336388.2:714815464-717315464 GCA_946902985.2 Meconema thalassinum | reverse complement strand
GATCACGACTTATAGTGTAAACTAGCAGAAGTACCCGCTCTTGGAAAGGTTTTCGGTATTAATAACCAGACGTTATCAATTGAGCTACTGTTGCAATAGTTAGGAGCTTGTCATCTCTTCTCTCTATATATAAAAATTGAAAGTTTGTCTGTTTTTTCTGAATTTCCACGGAAATTTGAGTTAAAACGCGTTTCAGACTGGTTTAAGACGGTTGCACGCAAAAACAAAATTTTTGTCTGTCTGTCTGTGTGTCTGTGTACACCTATGTACGCGCATCACTCGAGAGCGGCTGAGTGGATCAACGTAAAATTTGGTACAGATGTCCATCAGAGGCACGAGAGTAATCATTGATGTAACTCTTCTCCATACCTCTCATAAAAGAGGGCCTACCCCCTTAAAATGCATGCTGAAATGGGCGTAGAAAGACGAGAAAAAGCTCATTTTCACCGTCTCAATACCGACAGAAGTGGCTACGCTGGCTAAAGCGCGGCGTTAGGTCATGGGGCCAAGCTCTCTGCTGACTCGGTAGACGCGTGCGTTCGAGCCACACCGTCGGCTGTCCTTGAAATGGTTTTCCGTGGGTTTTCATTTTCAACACCAGGCAAATGCTGGGACAGTACCTTCTGGCAGGCCACGGCCGCTTCCTTCCACATCCTTGCCCACTTTCATCCATTCATCTCATCTCTCATCCCGACGCGCAGGTCGCCCACGGGCGTCGACTAGAAATACCTGCACTCGGCCTCTCAGGAGGCTACACGAAAAAAAAAATACCGTCTCAATGTGAGAAACAATACTCGGGAGCCCTACGGGCCCCTAAAACCACATTTTAAGGTCCTAAAACCAACAGTTTTTGAGATATTCCCAGAAAACTAATTTCATTTAATAAACACTAATGAAAGAATGCAAGCCGGTAACCATGGCAACACAATCTCAGGAGTCCATCTATTTCTGTAAGACACAATGCCATTTCATTTATTACATTACTGTGAACGTTCGCAAACGGCTATAAGGTTATCACGGAACTAACTTAAGCTGTAAAATTCATCAATACGTGCACTTAAGGGGGTCAAGGGATACTCTTGAATTTTTTCACGCGATTTATACGTGCGGGTGTGGTACTGAAGGTCTATTATATCCTTATCCCTATATTATTAAATTTTGATTATTATTATTATTATTATTATTATTATTATTATTATTATTATTATTATTATATTATGGCGTTCATGGACGAGGCAAAACTCATTTTCAGCCCCTCGGTGGCTCGGAGGCTACTACGTTTTAAGGCTCTAAACCACGTTTCTGAGATATTTCCAGAAAACTAATTTCATTTAATAAACTAATAAATAGATGACGAGATTATTGCAGGTTACCTATAAGGTTCTTTCGAAAGCTCTGTTATCTAGAGTCACCAACCAACTCTCAATTAGGGGAATATCAGGCCGGCTATCGTAATAATCGATCTTGTCCAGAGCAGATACAAAATTTCAAGACCATCCTCACCTATAAGAGTCGTGGGGGACAACCCTGGGTAGTTTGCTTAGTGGATTTTCAGAAGGCATACGACTCGGTGGACAGAGAGAGTCTTTTCTCCACCTTGCGTGAATTTGGCCTTGATGAAAAAACCCTTAAACTAGTCCAGGCCACCTTGACAAACATAACATCTAAAGTCAAGTTCAGAGGTGAACTATCCGAGAGCTTCCCCATCAAGACCAGTAAGATCTTCACAGTGGCAGGAAGAGGGAAGGCCTCTAGGACCAAGTGGATCTCTACGGTTGGGACGGATTTAGACCACCTAGGGATCCCACAGGGCGATGGACTCTCCTGCATCCTCTTCAATTGCATCCTGGAGAAGATCATAAGGGAATGGATGGTGCGACTAACACCAAGGACTGGTCTGCATCTTGGATACAAGAAAGATAACCTTCATGTGTCATGCCTGGCCTTTGCCGACGACCTCGCCATGCTGACCAACACTATAGAGGAAGCTACTCACCACCTTCAGAGTCTTCATGATGTAGCGGTTCGGGCTGGCCTGAAGATCAACATTGGGAAGACTGAATTCATGACTAACATCAAGGAAGCCGGGTCCACAATTCCACTTGAGGGGGTTATCATCCGAAAAGTCCCTGCGGTCAAGTACCTAGGAGAGTGGATCTCGGCAAACCAGAGTGAGAATCTGGCCATAGACACCAGGTGCACCAAGTTCGAGAAGGCCTACCACTCTTGCCGCAGCATCTACGCATCGAAGTTCCTCTCCTAAAACCTCAAACTCAGACACTACAATTCAGTAGTAAAACCGTCTGTTCTGTACGCCTCTGAGTGCCTCGTGATGGCCAGGAAAGGCCCACTCAGGAAACTTGAACTCAAGGAGAGGAAGATCCTGCTGAGGATACTTGGACCTATACGGGAAGAGCGAGGCACCTACAGAATTCGGCACAATGATGAGCTTTTCAGCCATCAAGAAAACATTGTGACTTGTATAAGAAAAAGGCGCCTGGCCTTCTATGGACACTTGTCCCGCATGACCCCTTGCCGGCTCACCAGTAAGATCTTTACAGTGGCAGGAAGAGGGAAAGCCTCTAGGACCAAGTGGATCTCTACGGTCAGGACGGATTTAGACCACCTAGGGATCCCACTTAATTCCATACAGGACCGCCAACAATTCCGGCAAGCCATCCGACAGGGAATTATTCCTGTATCACTTATTTATTTATCTATTTATCGTATGGCTTTTATGCCGGGAGTGTCCGAGGACATGTTCGGCTCGCCTGAGTCTGTAGCTGCTTCCAGCGGACACCCTAAAGGGTGAGCTACAAGTTTCGTTCAATTTCAAGTAGTTCCAACTTTCGCAACCAGATATCAATGATACCTAGTGGCGAACGTTGGAACTTTGATAGAGCGTTCTGACGAAATCTAACCTAACAAATTTTGCTTTACACAAGTTTAGTCTGTGAAAGGATCTTTTACTTGCCATAAATCTATGACATGGGACCGCCGGCTTTACTTCCCCTCCGAAGGAAGGCATACTGAAGGATTTTTAACGCTCTTAAAAATCCGACGACTTCGGCGGGTTTGAACCCGCTATCTTGGGCATAGCAGTTCAGCATGCTACCGACTACGCCACCGAAGCCGCTCCTGTATCACTGACAGCTAGCAATAACACCGGTGTCAGCAGACCATCATGGTCGGAGGAAAGAAAGCTGGCTCATAGTCAGATGATGAAAAAGTACTGGAAGAAGAGAAAAGACAACGCGACGAGGAGATACGAGCCCCGTGGTCCTCAGTAGGCCCAAACGAAGAAGAAGAGTAAGAAGAAGACGAGTACAGAAGAACACCAAATCAGGAGCTATATAGATATACTGAGAAATTCACAGATGTGGCCAGGAAGAGACGTCTGGCTTTCTACGGACATGTCTCAAGGATGAACCCAACGAGACTAACCAACCGGCTTCTCAACTACTTGGAGAATAGAAAGAGCGTGTCACCATAGCTAACAGAAGTTAACAAGAACATCCAAGTACTGAAGATAATGGAAAGTGATATTAGAAGCCGATCACATCTCAGAAAGATACTTAAACAGAAGAGTTTTTAGGACAGACCACCCCTTAAGAAAACCGGTATCATCTGGACAAAAGAGAGAAAGGAGAAACATAGCCAGAGAATATTGGGCAAACATCAAGTTCCTCGCCAAGTTGAAAAGTTCAACGTCGTGGTCCTTAGCTGGACCATCTAAAAGGAGAAGAACATGAAGAAACTAATGAAGTAATACAAGCCGGTAATCATGACGACAGTATCTCAAGAGGTGACATCCAACTTTCCATCTTTTTCTGTAAGAAGCAATGCCACTCAATTTATTAAATTTCTGCGAAAGTTTGCAAATGGCTATAAGGTTATCATGGAAACAAACATAGACTGTACAATTCATCAATGCACCTTAGGGGGTCAAGGGGTACCCTATAATGTTTAAACGCGACTTACACGTGCGATATGTTGTACAGAAGGTCTATTATATCTCCAAACAGCAACATTATTATCAAAAATTCCTGAATTGAATAGTGTTTTTTGCAGCTTTTGGGAATTTGGGCCATTGGAGGCTACAAATCCTGAATTGGAGCCCATCACGCGTCATGGCGCGCCTCGCTCGGAAGGGATGGGCACAACTGGGCAACGCTGTACAGCGTTCTCTGTATCGGCTAGCTGCTAAACGATGTCTTATTTTCCCATACAAATACAAACCGATATAAAATAAGTGAATTAATTTACGTATTTCACAGTCATACAGCATTAAACTTTTAATGTATGAGGATTACAACACGACAAAGAACTACATTTTCCAACCAGCCCGAGCCGAGAAAATGTTACCTTACATAAATGATAGCAACATTGTTTCTTGGGGACACAAAATTTTGAAATTAATAAACCAGTTATACAACATTCCAACGTATATTGTGTTAAAATTTGGATTCGATCTGATCACGGGTTTTGAGATAATAATTCTTAAATGTGATGCATGGCTGAAACACGCTTAAAGACGGGCACGTTTTGTGTTCCAACTGCGATAAAAAATCTTAAAATTGAAATTAAAAATTCCACACCTTCATGAACTAACGTAAAATAGAACGACGAAAATGATGATATTATTGGATTTTATATTGGTCTATTGGTTACTTCACAAACAACCTTCAAACTCGAGTGCACATAATACTTTGGTCGACAGTAGAACTATGTTTTATTAGCCTACTTTTCACATTTTGCAAAAATGAGGAAAAAGTAGACTTATGAGATCGATCCGGGAAAATGTGTGTCTGTCTGTCTGTCTGTCATTCTGTCTGTCTGGCTGTGTGTGTGTCCCCCCTATCAACTCCTAAACGGCTGCAGCAATCGAAACCAAATTTAGTATGAGTAAAGATGTATACCGGAATATCTCAAGCCCATATTTGAAAATGATGTCAGTGCCATCAACTGCTGAGAAAACGCAATAGAAATGTGAGCTCCATGTTGGATATCATGGAAGGTATGCATGGGAGCTATTCCAAAATTGGCACACATATAGACAATACTATTTCAGTTTAAATTCCAGGAGGTCATACATGACAGTGTTGCCAAAATAATGTTAAGCCTTCTGATAGGTCGGATTTTTAAATGCATATAACTTCTACACTATTAATTGGATTTCAGCCAAATTTTGTATGTAATATGTGTACACAAACAGATATGACTGAGCGTATTCTTAAGAGCCACCAGGGCTGCGAACTGTTAATAATTGCTTTCTCTATTCTCTTCATCCAAATACCAATATATCGGAAAGTATGCAAGCCGACAGCTTTAAACTATGCGCACGTATAGTACCTGACATTTTAGATTAATTTGGAGTAACTTATATACTTCAGTTCTAACAACATAATTCTAAGCCCGCTGATAGGACCAATTTTTAAATACATGTAACTCCTATATTACCAGTTGGATTTCAACCAAATTTCGTATGTGCTATGTGTAACATAACAGATATGACTATAAGTATTCTTAAGAGCAATCAGGGCTGCCAACTGTTAATAAATGCTGTCTATATTCTTTACCCTAATATCAAAATATCAGAAAGTATGCAAACCAACAGCTCTATACTTTGCACACGTAGCCTATAGCACCTGACACTCTAGATTAATTTGGAGTAATTAATATAAGTCAGTGCTGCCAACATGGTTCTATGCTTGCTGATAGGGCCAATTTTAAAATACATGTAACTTCTATACTAACAAATGGATTTCATCCAAAATTGGCACAACAAGATATCATTATATTTCTGATTATTTTTAACCAGCACACGCATGACATTGTTGCCAACATGCTTTTACGCGTGCTGATAGATCCAATGTCTAACTGCATGTAACGTCCATTGGACTTCAACCAAATGTTGTATTCTGTACCTTAAGAAATGGAACTAAGAATATATTCAGTTACCAGGGCTGCCAACTGCAGTGCTCTATTAGGCTACATTATACCAGGAATATTTTGAACTAATTGGACATTTCGATATTACCAACATAATTTCGTCAGTATTCTAGATAGGTTCATATACTGTATACTGGCATGAAAAGTAGGCTTTTTAGTTCGTCACGGAACTTCTTGTTTTTTTTGTTGATATAGTCTATAGTTTGTGGCTGGCACGTCTTAGTTGACTGTCCTTCAAATAATGCGTGAAGGTCTGAATTGGCGTTCTCTGGATCCCACAGTAGCGTGGAATCCTTGAAATATGCTTAGAGAACCTACCATTTTCACTCCAACTCAGCTCCTAATAAATCTAACTCTCTGGAATGCGCCCTCCCGAGCTCCCCTTCAAGCAATAAACTAAAATATGCCAGGAAGCATCTGGACATCTCTCTTCGTATCCTCAAGTTTCCCGAAAAATGTGGAGGCGCATTTAAGACGTTTGTCGGTACTGTCTTCTAATTCTTCGAGATTAAGAAGTCTTCCGCGCGGCGATCTTTGGTATTCTACGAACAGTAGGCCTTGTAGCTTGCCCTTGCTGGGTAGAGCAGCTGACTGGGAAACTGGAACGTGACAGTAGGGATCACAGGTGGACAAATAGTGTGAGTGACATGATTCAGAAAGGGGATTGGCAATGTTTGGCTGATAAGACGTGTTCTACTGCTTGCCACGGTGGGTGAGTGGTTAACGTGTCGGACTCCCAACCCCCAAGCTTGCAGGTTCGCTCCTGGCCGTGGTAAGTGATTTTTGAAAGGCGGCAAAAATTGCGACACGCATGTCATACGTTGTTGGCATGTTAAAGAACCCAATTGAATTCAGCAGGCCGTGTTCATAATGGCAAAATTAATCTCGGGATTTTCTGCCCACACAAAGTTCCACATTTCTCTACTAGAAAGCGCTAGAGTGTCAAGGAGCTTAGATATCTAACTTCCTTGACTTTCATAGCGCTTCAAGGAGCGATAAAAATCGTCATGCAAGTTTTCCTCTGGGTGTCAAATAACAAAGCCTGCACCCGGCACCCGAGGCCATACGATATTATTATTATTATTATTATTATTATTATTATTATTATTATTATTATTATTATTATTATTCTACCGGGTGAGTTAGCCATGGTCGTTACGGCGTGGCTGCTGGCAGTCGCTCTCATCCGGGAGGCGAGGAGGTTCGAATCCCCCCGCCAGCAACCTTGAAGATTGTCTTCTGTGGTTTCCCATCTTCCTTCCAGGCAAATGCCGGGGTTGGTCCCTAACTATAGACCATAGCCGCTACCTTCCAACTCCTCGTCCTTTCATTCAAACTTTCCTCCCCAGACAACACTCCACACGCGACGGTACGTGTAGCTCACCCATTAGGTGTCCGCCTCGAAGCAGCTACAAAACTGGCGAGCCGAACATGTCCTCGGACGCTCCCGGCACTAAAAGCCATACGCTTAATAAAAAAGAAAATTATTATTATTATTATTATTATTCATTCATTCATTCAATTTCGCTAATCGGCCAACTAGGGACCACGATAAGCCTCATTTTACATTCTGGCATTTGCTCATTTTTTTCTTGATCCACATTGCCTTCATGAGCTCACTGTGTTTAGCACGACGTTCCTCTGTCCATTTCGCACCAGTTGTCCGTTTTTCGTCCCGGAAAGTCCCAAACGTCTTGATGGCTGCTCTATAAAGATTTCGGTCTTGTGCATCTTCTGCTCGTATCCCCATTTCTTTCAGATCTTTCTGGACGTTAACATACCATGGCATTGTCGTTTTTGGTTTTGAGTCGAATATACTGAAGATACGTTTCGTCCATCGGGAATCGATCATCCGTCGCATATGACCGTAGAAGCAAACTCTGCGTTTTCGCATTGTGTCTGTGATCTTCTCTATCCTCGAGTAAACTTCTTGCCTGGATTTTCTGATGTAGATGCCATTTTTGTAGTCTGGGCCAAGTATGATGTGTAGGATCTTTCTTTCTTTCTTTCTTTTCTCTCTAACTTCGCGAGCAAACATTTCTCGGATAGGATAAGGCATTCAGATGCATATAGCGGTACTGGTTTGATGACAGTGTTGTAGTGACGAATTTTTGTGTTCATAGAAAAGCACTTTTTGTTATATATGTTGCGGGTGGTTTGAAAAGCGACTTCCATTTTCTTGATTCTTGCTTCTGTGGCTTCCTTGTCAAGGCCATTTTGCTGGATCCATTCCCCAAGATATTTAAATTTATTAACACGGTTTATCGTTCCATATTTGGTGTTTAGTTGTGCTGTATCATCCTTGATGTTCGACATTACTTCTGTCTTTTGAAAGGAAATTTGTAATCCTGTTTGTTCTGCTACTTCCTTCAATATATTGCCCTGTTCTGTTGCACTTTCGAAATCTTCTGTCATCAGGGCTATATCATCAGCGAATGCTAAGCAATCTATTTCCACTCCGTTTTTCTTCGTCCCGATCCTTATAGGTTTGTATAGGCCTCCTTCTTTTAACTTCTGTCGCCAATTCTGTATTACCTTTTCAAGCACGCAGTTGAACAACAGAGGTGACAGGCTATCTCCCTGTCGAACACCTGTCTTGATTTCAAAGGGTTCCGAGATACATCCTTGGAATTTGACTTTGGATGTGGTATTAATTAGGGTTGCCCTTATTATCGCCAGCAGTTTCATATCGAATCCCATTTCTGCAAGTATGTTAATCAACACATCACGGTCGATGCAGTCGTACGCTTTCTTAAAGTCTACAAATGTGGCTACATACGTTCGACCTCTCAACACATAGTACCTAATTATGGTTTTTAGGTTAAAGATTTGTTCTGCAGTCGATCGGCCTTACCTAAAACCCCCTTGGTATTCTCCGAGATTGTGTTCAACTTGCTGTTCCAGTCTTTCAAGGATGGAAAGTGACAGGATCTTGTAAGCTACTGACAGAAGAGAAATACCACGGTAGTTGTTCACATCTCTTATATTTTCTTTCTTGTGTAAAGCATGGATCAAAGCTATCTTCCAGTCCTCTGGGAGTTGTTCTGTCTCCCATATATTGAACCCATATGCTATAGGGTCCAAGGAGTGCGAATCCATGCATTTGAGGAAGAAATCAAAGAAACGTACAGTTTCTAATGTAACTTTAAGAAAGATCAAGCTAGGAGGCCAGTATAAGGTTGTGCAACTAACGAGGACCAGGTGTTTGAGAGGATGATATCATCCCTCTTGACATTCTGAAGGGAGCGAGTCACGAGTATTAATAACCGAGTGGAAATTTCCCAGGATTAGACAAGGAGACCTGAATCGGAATTCAAGCTGACGTTGCTGGAAATTGACAACACCGCTTATGCGCCAGGAGAGGAATAATTAAATTTAACCCATTTACAAGTATAATAATGAGTAAACAAGTACAGTACAGTGAATCATTTTGAATGAGAGATTTTTCAGTAAAGAGAAACCATTTAATAATTGCGCAGGAAAAAACTGCCAACGCAAGACGACGTCATTGGGGAATTACCGAAGCCTGTGTGGAGGGGAGAAAGCAAAAGAAATGCAACACCCACACATCTGAGGACGAGAAATTAATTAATATCTCCGAATTGCACGATCGATTCTTAGGTGCAATAAGATTATTTGACATTGAGAAGACGAGCTTTCGGAAGGTATAATTTTTATATTTGTGGCACCATTATTTTAGAAGTTGGCCACAGAAAAGGCTAGAGTCTTATTTTTTTGTAGTGAAATAGTATAAAGCTTTGGGCTTCACCAAGCCAATCATGCAGTCATTGTCAGCCTGCGGGCATGACACTGTGTCACGATCATCATTGAATGCAGTTATTCTGACAACCCGTGAGGGTGTTACTACGCACGCAGTTCCGACAGCCCGTGAGGGGCGTAAGACTACATCACAGCACATCAGTATTCAGACAGCCGTTTAGGGCGTAACTCTGCGTCACATCGAGGAAAGTTACTAGTACTCCTTGAGGGGAGAAATACTGTGTTATACCGCAGAAGTAATATCCGATAGCCATAGGCGTCGCAGTATTAACTACTTGCTTGCCTCCATAAGGAGTGGTCAAGAAGAAAATTTAAAGTATCGCCGTATTGAAATATTAGGAAAATCCTAGTTACAGGATTTAGGCCCGACTGTATACAAGTTATAGTGAAAGTTCGTAAGATATAGTCAGAGCAGGCCGCGAACGTCGGACTTAAAGGCGATAGGTCGTTAAATAGACGAACGAATAGATCATAACGTACGGAAGTACCGTACCAGAAAGATAAACTGTCATTTAAATTAAAGAACCCAAAAAGGGAAGAACAGAATAAGGTTCGGAACGTATATCAGAAACGTAGGAGTGCTAGAATCGATCAAATAAAGAAGATAGGAGACTATAAACATTATCTCCAGAAAGCAGGCGAACTATTCTAAAAGTACTAGAATCGAGAAGTACTAGCTGCTATAAACCAAATCTATAGGTCATTGAGGAGACCTCGATCCGAATAGACTTTCGCTAGGATCGATAAACAGATCTACAAAGAAGCCGTTCAAGCTAGATAAATAGCCGGTCATCCAGGATAGGAGTAGAAGAATTTGGGTTCCAGGGAACAATAGATGTTTCGAGACTTTCATATTCTGCAGGATAGGAAGCCGACATCGAATAAATTTCACCCTTGGAAACGGGAAATTAAGAAGGTCACGTGTGATAGGCTCAGAAATACGGCCTAGTGATCAAGAATTGTGAAGTGTAAAATTATCAAGATTGTGTGTTAAATTAATATTTTTAGTGTTTATTATGTGTTCAAAAGGTACACATCAGTGTATAAAAATGTCGTCAATGTTAAGTGTTTTAAATATATGTCAAAAAGTGTTTATACATAAGATGAATTCCTTTAATATGGAGTAAAAAGTTCAAAGTGGGCCCAAAATGAAGCACCACACAAGAATAAAGATCATGGGACGATCTTAAAACATGTGAGTACTGAATTTCATTCTATTTTGGTGTCAGAAATTGGTTGTGTACAAATCCACCGGAGTTTTTGAGTAAAAGGGATGTGTTTTAATAAATTAATACTGAATAAACAAGAACGCGGTCTGAACAATAATAAAAATTTGAGAAATTATAAATGATTATGTAAAGAATAAATCCCGTAGAGGAAATAAGTGAATAAAAATGTTAATGTATTTAACAAATGTCATAAGAGCAAGCGAAATATCAGTAATTATCATGAAAGATATTCAAATAAAGTAAAGTTGAAATATGAAAGAAATAGCTTTTGAGCTTGTGTAAAGAATAAAGATAATAATAATAACTAAATATGGAAATATTAAATAAAGATCAAATAAATTGATGTGAACATAAGAGCGTTAAAGCCTTAATGTATGTGTAAGATATGATGTTCAAGGGAATATTTTAAAAAGGGAGCGATTTATCGGCAACGGAAAAGATTAATATAAGAATTAAAATAATATGAATTGTTACTAATGAGATTTATCAGTTCTTGGGAAGACAATTCGGCTTAAAATAATGCATAGCGCAAAAGAGCGCCAATAATATTAAATGTCACGCTAGGAACGCGTAGAGGTTAAAATACTTGGTAGATTACTTATGGAGGGTAGTTGCTTGTAGTGAATTGATAATTGTATAAGTCCTCTATTTGTGACGTAGTATCACGAGGCATTGTGTATGTATTTGAAAGGGAGCTAATATATGGTATTATTGAGCGTATGTCATATGGGCCACGGCCGACTTTAAATCGCATTTTGTATAAGTCCTCTGTAAGGGAATGGTTCCCGAGGCACGTGAAGAGATTCGAATGCAGAATCTTCTTATGATAAAAGCCCCTTAATTCTTCGTCGTTGAATGTGTATTAATCTTCCCAATCAATGAGGACCCTCTCATAATTAATAAATGCCAAGGTTACGAAGGTGGTCTTTGAACCAAAGGAATAGTAGTTTGAATGAGTACGGTACAGTAAAGCCCGGTCTCTCCCCAGAACTGAATATAATGTGAAGGTCTGTTTTGAAAGCCTTGGAAATAAGCTATTAACGTGGGTTAGACAGGGAGTCGCCGTCACCCTCCGTGTCATAAATCGCGCCCGAGTATAAGGGTCTAGCTTTCTTAGAGTGAGAGTGGCCAGAAACCGTCTCGTAAGATGTTGTAAAGAGAAATGAATACACCAGGAGTGTTTAAAGTTGTTAACGACCCGGGCGTTGAACCGAGGTCCTTGTAGATTGATATTTTCGTTTGCCGGTTCAGATCGTCGTTTCTTATATGATAATGGTCTTTTAAAATATAAGAGATAAATGACAATCCCTATTGTAGTGTTGGATGGACGTAGGATTCCACGAGTTAATTGAAGGCAACTAAGTTTCGGGAGTAACTATAGTTTTTTTTGACAGTGTCAAGTATCTTCACGCTCTGGAGTACACAATTGATTTCCTGATTACCTTAATATATTTGTGAAATAAAGAGAGATGATAACTACTGAATGTGTGGACATGCCCAAAATATTGAGTTAGATAATTAACATAAATTTTAAATGTAATTATACATTTGTTCTTTTGAAAATTAAGAAATATAGAGGATAGTGTTTGAGGTGTACAATGAATGACACCATTTTTATGTAAAGCATGGAGCCAAAAGAGCTCGGAGTTATATAAAACTTACTGTTAATGCTTTATGGAAGTAAGACTAAGTAGGAATTGTTGGTGTATGTGAACCCACATATTTAAAATAACATTTGTGTTAGCTATGGGACTCCGTGTTTATTTGGAACCGGAGTGGTTTTAATTTGTCTAGTGGCTTCAACGTGGGGCCTTTAGCATTAAATTGTTAAAGTGTTTTCCAACGTGGGGCCTGTATGATTTTATCATACACCTAATCACTATAATTTTTGGCGCCCAGTACGCAGGGATGAGTTTTCCTAGGGAAAACCCGAGTTTTCTCGAAAAATCAAAATTTTCATTTTTGAAAAAAATGGTTTTTCGAAATTTTGAATTCTAAATACTTCCATAAAGGTTTATGAAAATGAATAAATGTAGTAAAAGGGTACGTTGTAAGTGAATACCCGTACCAAAGTAATTTTTTTTAAAGAAATTGGGACACACTGATTCAGAGTATCATCTCTCAAACATGTACTAGTGTGGTGGCATTAGTGGCCCACTGTATTCTAATAAGATGTTGACCATAAGGGATTTTAAGGAATGCCTAGGGAAGCATTTCAATAAAGAGATGGAGGAAACGGCAAAGATGTTGTTAAGTGAAGAGAGGCGGAGGCTCTCTGAGAATGTGAGGGCCGAGAGCCCAGATAAAGGTAAAACTACAGGTGAGAAAGAGTACCCAAGTAAAGAAATTATAAATGTTTCTGTAGAAAGCATGCGTGCACCTGGAGACATAGTTACACGAAGAGAAGGTAACATGTCTGCAGACAAAAGGGTAAATGTTGAGCTTTCAGAGCTCGGAAAGGAAAAAGAAAATTGTAAACCAATTCCAAGGGAAAATGTAATTAATACAGATAATGATAATGAGGAAGGTAATACAAAGTCTCACGTAGTAATGCCGGTTCAGGTAGGCTCAGAAAACGAAGGGGAAAAGAGCGATAGTACTGACGTTCAGGATCAGGAAAAGGTAGAAATGGCGAAATGGGATGAAATAAAAGAATTCCTGGATATAATTGTAGAAATACGAGACGAGCATTATAGGATGAAGAAGGAACTTTGGAACTTAAAAAAGGATCGTGAATTAAGAATAAAAGAAGGAATTGAGGGACAAAGAGATAGGATCTCTGAAAAAATGGAGGAGATAGACAAACTTCGTAAGAGGGCAAGTAAAAATTGGTATAAGATATCCAAACAGGAATTAGAGGAATTGTACAAAGAAATCCCCAATGTGAAGGAGTCTTTAAGAGAAACGAAGAAGGAATTTGTAGAACGTATGGTGAAAGAAGGAAAAATCGAATTAGTTTCATGGGAACAGATAAAAAGTTTCAGGGATGAAATTGTGGAAATAAGGGAACAATGGTCGGAGATACATGATAAATGGAAGCATATTTGGTGGAATACCTTTTATCCAGACCCAAATGAAAGTAATTATGTGCAAGAACAGAAGGATTGGATAGGAAAGGAAAAGAGTAAGATGCATCAGTTTATAATGAGCATATATGAAGACCAGGATATAATAACTGTTCAGGAGTTAGTTGAATTGAGAAAGGTTAAGATTTCGGAATACGAAGAGATATTAGAGACCGTCCGAAAGAAATATGATGAATACATATTAGCAAAGGACCTCAAAGGAAAAGAAATGGCTATCCCAGTCAAAAATGAAACAGTTGTCCAGAAGGAAGTTGAAAAACAAGCCGAAATTGAAGAAGAAAAAGAAGTCACAGTGCCAGAACAGCCCAAATTTGAGATTGGAGAAGTTGAACAAGAAATAGAAATTATAATGACTCCAGTGGAAACTGAAGAAAACTTGGAAATCCTTCCGGAAGAAGACATGGAGATTCAAGAGGAAATCGTAAGTCCAGACCAGGAGGACAGCCAAAATGAAAATGAGCTCCAAACGGAAGAGACTCGTTTTGAGGGAAAGGTTGAGCTGGAAGAACAAGAAATAATCTCGGAACAGAAGATAACAAAGGAATTGATAGTTGAAGAAACGGAAATGATAGTTCCTGAAGAAACAGAGAAATTAAATGAAATAAATATAGAAAATATCAACGAAGCACCGATGGAAACAGAGGTTCAAGATTTCACAGAAAGGGAAAAGGAAAACTTTGAAGAAATGCAGGACCAGGAAAATAAAAGGGCATTAAAGGAAGAAGAGGAAAAATTGAAAGCCCAGATCCTCGAATTAATGATTAAATGTCAAGATTGCCAAAGAAAGTCTAGAGAAATGGAGAAAGAGGCTAATAAGAGCCAAGAAACCCAAAAAGAAAAAGATGAGATTGTAGGGAGCAATGAAAAAATGAGAGGAAAAGTCTCTGAAGAAAATCAAGAAAGAGGAAAACCGCCATTGGTAGTTGGTGTACCAGGAAATGGATACCCCATGGGAACAATGAAAGGAGGTGGAATAACATACGAAGCCTTGGAGAAAGAGGATGCCCAGGCATATTTCAGCTGGAAGCTCCGTAAAAAGAAAGGGAGCGATAAAAAGAAGAGAAAAGAAGGAGATCTGAAAGACCTAAAGAACTGGAAGAGTCGAAAAAAGAAATACTCTTTGGAAATGCCATCTCGATACGAGGTGAAGGAAAAGGATTATTCCATCATGAACAAACGGGTAAAGCTATTTGCAACCGTCAAAGAATAAGAGAAATAAGTATAATATTTGTTGAAATACCATCTCAAAGAGAGATAAGGAAGGGGGAAGAAAACCAGAAAGAGTCAGGTGAGGTCAGACTGAGCTCTTAAAAATCGAATGAAGTGTAACAGACTTGAAGTCTGAGAATTGTAATGAATTAAGTTACGGGTAAAGCTAATTGCACCCGCAAGATAATTAACAGAAAGTCATTAAGTTGAAAATAGGTAATGAATAGAGAACAGACCGACTTGAAGTCTGTCTTGAGAAAAGAAGAAAGGAAACCAACTGTTGACTCGAGTTTGGAGAAGTGCACGCCAGACGAGGGGAGAGTTGTAAACACCGAACGTGGCAAGAAATTTATGGCCTGAGTGGAGACGTCCACTAGGGGAGTAAATGAATGAATGGGAACTTTTGAAGACCCAACCTAAACACAGACCAGAGAGAAAAGGAACTTTAAAGAAGTAATTGATTTTATTGAAAAAGAAAATTTTAATGTAATAAAGGAGAAAGAAAGGGTAAAGATAGAGTATACCCAACCTACACAATTAGTGGAAGGAACTTTAAGGAAATAAAACAACAGTAAATACGGATGACGTTATGATGGATTCGATGAAATAAGAAGATAAAATTAATTAAAATAAAT
Source organism: Meconema thalassinum (assembly GCA_946902985.2). Classification (NCBI taxonomy): domain Eukaryota; kingdom Metazoa; phylum Arthropoda; class Insecta; order Orthoptera; family Tettigoniidae; genus Meconema; species Meconema thalassinum. Next base: position 717,299,573 of record OX336388.2, on the reverse strand, counting down.
TTCCTCAAAAATGTTTCGAAAATTTATTTATCCTAAGGAAGGGTGAGATGAACCCATATGCTATAGGATCCAAGGAGTGCGAATCCATGCATTTGAGGAAGAAATCAAAGAAACGTACAGTTTCTAATGTAACTTTAAGAAAGATCAAGCTAGGAGGCCAGTATAAGGTTGTGCAACTAACGAGGACCAGGTGTTTGAGAGGATGATATCATCCCTCTTGACATTCTGAAGGGAGCGAGTCACGAGTATTAATAACCGAGTGGAAATTTCCCAGGATTAGACAAGGAGACCTGAATCGGAATTCAAGCTGACGTTGCTGGAAATTGACAACACCGCTTATGCGCCAGGAGAGGAATAATTAAATTTAACCCATTTACAAGTATAATAATGAGTAAACAAGTACAGTACAGTGAATCATTTTGAATGAGAGATTTTTCAGTAAAGAGAAACCATTTAATAATTGCGCAGGAATAAAACTGCCAACGCAAGACGACGTCATTGGGGAATTACCGAAGCCTGTGTGGAGGGGAGAAAGCAAAAGAAATGCAACACCCACACATCTGAGGACGAGAAATTAATTAATATCTCCGAATTGCACGATCGATTCTTAGGTGCAATAAGATTATTTGACATTGAGAAGACGAGCTTTCGGAAGGTATAATTTTTATATTTGTGGCACCATTATTTTAGAAGTTGGCCACAGAAAAGGCTAGAGTCTTATTTTTTTGTAGTGAAATAGTATAAAGCTTTGGGCTTCACCAAGCCAATCATGCAGTCATTGTCAGCCTGCGGGCATGACACTGTGTCACGATCATCATTGAATGCAGTTATTCTGACAACCCGTGAGGGTGTTACTACGCACGCAGTTCCGACAGCCCGTGAGGGGCGTAAGACTACATCACAGCACATCAGTATTCAGACAGCCGTTTGGGGCGTAACTCTGCGTCACATCGAGGAAAGTTACTAGTACTCCTTGAGGGGAGAAATACTGTGTTATACCGCAGAAGTAATATCCGATAGCCATAAGCGTCGCAGTATTAACTACTTGCTTGCCTCCATAAGGAGTGGTCAAGAAGAAAATTTAAAGTATCGCCGTATTGAAATATTAGGAAAATCCTAGTTACAGGATTTAGGCCCGACTGTATACAAGTTATAGTGAAAGTTCGTAAGATATAGTCAGAGCAGGCCGCGAACGTCGGACTTAAACGCGATAGGTCGTTAAATAGACGAACGAATAGGTCATAACGTACGGAAGTACCGTACCAGAAAGATAAACTGTCATTTAAATTAAAGAACCCAAAAAGGGAAGAACAGAATAAGGTTCGGAACGTATATCAGAAACGTAGGAGTGCTAGAATCGATCAAATAAAGAAGATAGGAGACTATAAACATTATCTCCAGAAAGCAGGCGAACTATTCTAAAAGTACTAGAATCGAGAAGTACTAGCTGCTATAAACCAAATCTATAGGTCATTGAGGAGACCTCGATCCGAATAGACTTTCGCTAGGATCGATAAACAGATCTACAAAGAAGCCGTTCAAGCTAGATAAATAGCCGGTCATCCAGGATAGGAGTAGAAGAATTTGGGTTCCAGGGAACAATAGATGTTTCGAGACTTTCATATTCTGCAGGATAGGAAGCCGACATCGAATAAATTTCACCCTTGGAAACGGGAAATAAAGAAGGTCACGTGTGATAGGCTCAGAAATACGGCCTAGTGATCAAGAATTGTGAAGTGTAAAATTATCAAGATTGTGTGTTAAATTAATATTTTTAGTGTTTATTATGTGTTCAAAAGGGACACATCAGTGTATAAAAATGTCGTCAATGTTAAGTGTTTTAAATATATGTCAAAAAGTGTTTATACATAAGATGAATTCCTTTAATATGGAGTAAAAAGTTCAAAGTGGGCCCAAAATGAAGCACCGCACAAGAATAAAGTTCATGGGACGATCTTAAAACATGTGAGTACTGAATTTCATTCTATTTTGGTGTCAGAAATTGGTTGTGTACAAATCCACCGGAGTTTTTGAGTAAAAGGGATGTGTTTTAATAAATAAATACTGAATAAACAAGAACGCGGTCTGAACAATAATAAAAATTTGAGAAATTATAAATGATTATGTAAAGAATAAATCCCGTAGAGGAAATAAGTGAATAAAAATGTTAATGTATTTAACAAATGTCATAAGAGCAAGCGAAATATCAGTAATTATCATGAAAGATATTCAAATAAAGTAAAGTTGAAATATGAAAGAAATAGCTTTTGAGCTTGTGTAAAGAATAAAGATAATAATAATAACTAAATATGGAAATATTAAATAAAGATCAAATAAATTGATGTGAACATAAGAGCGTTAAAGCCTTAATGTATGTGTAAGATATGATGTTCAAGGGAATATTTTAAAAAGGGAGCGATTTATCGGCAACGGAAAAGATTAATATAAGAATTAAAATAATATGAATTGTTACTAATGAGATTTATCAGTTCTTGGGAAGACAATTCGGCTTAAAATAATGCATAGCGCAAAAGAGCGCCAATAATATTAAATGTCACGCTAGGAACGCGTAGAGGTTAAAATACTTGGTAGATTACTTATGGAGGGTAGTTGCTTGTAGTGAATTGATAATTGTATAAGTCCTCTATTTGTGACGTAGTATCACGAGGCATTGTGTATGTATTTGAAAGGGAGCTAATATATGGTATTATTGAGCGTATGTCATATGGGCCACGGCCGACTTTAAATCGCATTTTGTATAAGTCCTCTGTAAGGGAATGGTTCCCGAGGCACGTGAAGAGATTCGAATGCAGAATCTTCTTATGATAAAAGCCCCTTAATTCTTCGTCGTTGAATGTGTATTAATCTTCCCAATCAATGAGGACCCTCTCATAATTAATAAATGCCAAGGTTACGAAGGTGGTCTTTGAACCAAAGGAATAGTAGTTTGAATGAGTACGGTACAGTAAAGCCCGGTCTCTCCCCAGAACTGAATATAATGTGAAGGTCTGTTTTGAAAGCCTTGGAAATAAGCTATTAACGTGGGTTAGACAGGGAGTCGCCGTCACCCTCCGTGTCATAAATCGCGCCCGAGTATAAGGGTCTAGCTTTCTTAGAGTGAGAGTGGCCAGAAACCGTCTCGTAAGATGTTGTAAAGAGAAATGAATACACCAGGAGTGTTTAAAGTTGTTAACGACCCGGGCGTTGAACCGAGGTCCTTGTAGATTGATATTTTCGTTTGCCGGTTCAGATCGTCGTTTCTTATATGATAATGGTCTTTTAAAATATAAGAGATAAATGACAATCCCTATTGTAGTGTTGGATGGACGTAGGATTCCACGAGTTAATTGAAGGCAACTAAGTTTCGGGAGTAACTATAGTTTTTTTGACAGTGTCAAGTATCTTCACGCTCTGGAGTACACAATTGATTTCCTGATTACCTTAATATATTTGTGAAATAAAGAGAGATGATAACTACTGAATGTGTGGACATGCCCAAAATATTGAGTTAGATAATTAACATAAATTTTAAATGTAATTATACATTTGTTCTTTTGAAAATTAAGAAATATAGAGGATAGTGTTTGAGGTGTACAATGAATGACACCATTTTTATGTAAAGCATGGAGCCAAAAGAGCTCGGAGTTATATAAAACTTACTGTTAATGCTTTATGGAAGTAAGACTAAGTAGGAATTGTTGGTTTATGTGGAAACCACATGTTTTAAATACAATATTTTTTTTATTATATTTGTGATTCCTTGTTCATTTGGAGCAAGTAGATGATTATGGGTCAGTAATTAAATTGTTAAAGTGTTTGTAGCGCCATTAATTTTATTAATTAAATGTGTTAAAATAGGAGTTGATTTTGTTGTTATTTTTGCAAGTGTATCCTCTATTTAATCCAAAATATGTGAGTCACAGAGTGGGGGAACTTACCGCTGCCCCGAAAATTCCGAATTGAGCTACGCTGGTATACTGTGATTGGCATATTTCTTGCTACAAGGGTACAATATCTACAATGGTTTGGTGTAGGATGTCAATTGCTTCTTCTGGGGCATGTTTCCACGGTTCTGCAATCATGGAGTCTTCACCAGGAGCCTTGTTATTTCTCAACATCTTTATGTGGCGTTTGATTTCATCGCGATTTGGTGGAGAAGATGGCAAATTGTGGTTCATTTGTTTGTTTGTTTGTTTGTTTTGATGGGGTTGGATGGCTTTTCACAATTTAGGAGGTCGTTAAAATACCCGGCTAAAATTTCGCAGTTTTCCTCGTTGGATGTTGCTAGAGTTCCATCTTTTCTTAGAAAACAAAGGGAAGGTGCCTTGTATCCTTGTATCTTCTTTTTAAAATCCCTGTAGTATTCACGGGTCTCATTTCTGTGAAAGTTTTGTTCAATTTTGTCCATTTGTTCTTTTTCATACTTGCGTTTCTCGCTGCGTATTATTTTTGCTGTTTGTGCTCGTTGGTCTCTATAGATGTTCCAATCTTCTTCCTCTTTGGTGGTGTAGTACTTTTTCCAAGCATTTAGACGATCCTTTAAGGTCTTCTCGCAGTTATTGTTCCACCTTTTCTTCCTCTTCTTGGTTTCTGCTACTTCTTTTGCAGCGTTTATCATCTGCTTTCTCGTGCTGTTGAAGTCTTTTTCCACTGGTTGGGCAAGTTCTTTGAATTCATTCTCCCTATCTCTGAGCATGTTTGTGTCGAAGCGGATTATGGTAGGTTTGTTTTTCTTTTTGTTTAGTGGAATGGGCCGGAACTTTATTACCGATACATAGTGATCTGAGTCTATGTTCATTCCCTTTTTTACGGTAACGTTCATGATTTCCGGACTAGATCTTCGAGATATCGCAACATGGTCTATTTGGAACTCTCCTAATGTTTTGTTCGGGCATCTCCATGTAGTCTGTTTTCTAGGTAGGTGACGAAAGTGTGTTGACATCAGCTGGAGGTTATGGTTATTACATAGTTCAATGAGGCGTTCTCCATTCTTGTTATGAAAGCCGGATCTAGATCCTATAGGCTTTCATATAGCCGTGGTAGGATTTTTCGAGATCTCGGAAACTAAGCGCCGCCCAGTGTTCAAACCTATTCCAATCGAATCAGAGTCGAAAAAAAATAATTAAAAAAAAGTCTGTCTGTATGTACGTACGTACGTACGTATGTGCGTGACGTTTTAGCGTTTAGCAAAGTACAGGTCGCAATTTTCAAGATATCGAGCTGAAATTTGGTACGGTGAAAGAGTTGGGGCCTGTGACGAACCCTATTGTTGGGCGTTAAAATCGGTGCTGGGCCGGACCTTCTTTTGGGGCCCTGAATTTCATCCTATTTTTTTGAATCGATATATCTCGGAAACGGTTGGTCGTATCGAAAAATGTTAAAGGTATAGGTGTAAGATCTCCGCGGTGTGCAACTTTTTTACTCAAAACGATTTTTTGATATCTCTCACCGTTTTCTTTTTTGGGGGCCCTAAAATGTCCATTGTGCGTGACATTTTTGCGTTTAGCTAAGTACTGGTCGCAATTTTCAAGATATTAAGCTGAAATTTCGTACGATGAAAGAGTTAGTGACTGTGACGAATCCTATTGTTGGGCGTTAAAGTCGGTGCAGGGCCGGATCTTTTTTAAGGGCCCTGAATTTCAAACTTTTTTTGAATCGATATATCTCGGAAACGGTTGATCGTATCGAAAAATGTTAAATATACAGGTGTAAGATCTCCGCGGTATGCAACTTTTTTACTCAAAACGATTTTTTGATATCACTCACCGTTTTCTTTTTTTGGGGCCCTGAAAATGTCCATTGTGTGTGACATTTTTGCGTTTAGCTAAGTACTGGTCGCAATTTTCAAGATATTAAGCTGAAATTTGGTACGGTGAAAGAGATAGTGATTGTGACGAATCGTATTGTTGGGCGTTAAAATCGGTGCAGGGCCGGATCTTTTTTGGGGGCCCTGAATTTCTAACTGTTTTTTGAATCGATATATCTCGGAAACGGTTGGTCGTATCGAAAAATGTTAAATGTACAGGTGTAAGATCTCCGCGGTATGCAACATTTTTACTCAAAATGATTTTTTGATCTCTCACCGTTTTCTTTTTTTGGGGCCCTGAAAATGTCCATTGTGCGTGACATTTTTGCGTTTAGCTAAGTACTGGTCGCAATTTTCAAGATATTAAGCTGAAATTTGGCAGGGTGAAAGAGTTAGTGACTGTGACAAACCCTATTGTTGGGCGTTAAGATCGGTGCAGGGCCGGATCTTTTTGGGGGGCCCTGAATTTCAAACGTTTTTTTGGAATCGATATATCTCTGAAACAGTTGATCGTATCGAAAAATGTTAAGGTGTAGGTGTAAGATCTCCGCGGTATGCAACGTTTTTACTCAAAACGATTTTTTGATATCTCTCACCGTTTTCTTTTTTTGGGGCCCTGAAAATGTCCATTGTGCGTCACATTTTTGGGTTTAGTGAAGTACAGGTCGCAATAATCAAGATATCGAGCTGAAATTTGGTACGGTGAAGGAGTTTGTGACTGTGACGAATTCTATTGTTGGGCGTTAAAATCGGTGCAGGGCCGGATCTTTTTTGGGGGCCCTGAATTTCAAACTTATTTTTGGAATCGATACATCTCGGAAACGGTTGGTCGTATCGAAAAATGTTAAATATACAGGTGTAAGATCTCCGCGGTATGCAACTTTTTTACTCAAAATGATTTTTTGATCTCTCACCGTTTTCTTTTTTTGGGGCCCTGAAAATGTCCATTGTGCGTGACATTTTTGCGTTTAGCTAAGTACTGGTCGCAATTTTCAAGATATTAAGCTGAAATTTGGCAGGGTGAAAGAGTTAGTGACTGTGACAAACCCTATTGTTGGGCGTTAAGATCGGTGCAGGGCCGGATCTTTTTTGGGGGCCCTGAATTTCAAACGTTTTTTTGGAATCGATATATCTCTGAAACAGTTGATCGTATCGAAAAATGTTAAGGTGTAGGTGTAAGATCTCCGCGGTATGCAACTTTTTTACTCAAAACGATTTTTTGATATCTCTCACCGTTTTCTTTTTTTGGGGCCCTGAAAATGTCCATTGTGCGTCACATTTTTGGGTTTAGTGAAGTACAGGTCGCAATAATCAAGATATCGAGCTGAAATTTGGTACGGTGAAGGAGTTTGTGACTGTGACGAATCCTATTGTTGGGCGTTAAAATCGGTGCAGGGCCGGATCTTTTTTGGGGGCCCCGAATTTCAAACTTATTTTTGGAATCGATACATCTCGGAAACGGTTGGTCGTATCGAAAAAGTTAAGTGTACAGGGGTAAGATCTCCGCGGTATGGAACATTTTTACTCAAAACGATTTTTTGATATCTCTCACCGTTTTCTTTTTTTGGGGCCCTGAAATTGTCCATTGTGCGTGACATTTTTGGGTTTAGCGAAGTACAGGTCGTAATTTTCAAGATATCGAGCTGAAATTTGGAGTTGTGAAAGAGTTGGAGCCTGTGAGTAAACCTATTGTCGGGCGTTAAGAACGGTGTAGGGTCGGATCTTTTTGGGGGCCCTGAATTTCAAACTTTTTTTTGGAATCAATATATCTCGGAAACGGTTGGTCGTATCGAAAAACGTTAAATGTACAGGCGTTAGATCTCCGCGGTATGGAACTTTCTTACTCATAACGATTTTTTGATATCCCTCACCGTTTTCCTTTTTGGGGCCCTGAAATTGTACGATTGGGTGCGATGTTTTTGGGTTTAGCAAAGTACAGGTCACAATTTTCAAGATATCGAGCTGAAATTTGGAGCGGTGAAAGAGTTGGACCCTGTGAGGAAACCTATTGTCGTTCGTTAAAAACGGTGCAGGGCCGGATCTTATTTTGGGGCCCTGAATTTCAAACTTTTTTTTGGAATCGATATATCTCGGAAACGGTTTGTCGCATCGAAAAACGTTAAATGTACAGGTGTAAGATCTCCGCGGTATGCACCTCTTTTACTCGTAACGATTTTTTGATATCTCTCACCGTTTTCCTTTATTGGGGCCCTGAAAATGTCCATTGTGCGTGACATTTTTGAGTTTAGCGAAGTACAGGTCGCAATTTTCAAGATCTCGAGCTGAAATTTGGAGCGGTGAAAGAGTTAGACCCTGTGAGAAAACCTATTTTCGAGCGTTAAAAACGGTGCAGGTCCAGATCTTTTTAGGGGGCCCTGAATGTCATCCTTTTTTTTTGAATCGATATATATCTCGGAAACGGTTGGTCGTATCGAAAAACGTTAAATGTAGAGATTTAAGATCTGCGTGGTTACATCATTTTTTATTCATGACAATTTTTTGATATCTCTCACCGTTTTCGGTTTTTGGGACCCTGAAGATGTACGTACGATTTTTATATCTCTCACCGTTTTCGGTTTTTGGGGCCCTGAAGATGTACGTATGTGCGTGACATTCTTCCGTTTAGCAACGTACAGTTAGCATGTTTCAAGATATCGAACTGAAATTTGCTACGTTGAAAGGGCTAGGGCCTGTGAGGAACTCCATTGATGGGCGTTAAAATCGGTGCAGGGCCGGCCCATTATATGGGACCCTGAATTTCATCCTTTTTTTTTTTTGGAATCGATATATCTCGAAAAAGGTCTGTCGTATAGAAAAACGTTAAATGTACAGGTGTAAGATCTCCGCGGTTTGCAACTTTCCTGCTTATAACGATTTTTTATATCTCTCATCGTTTTCTTTTTTTGGGGCCCTGAATTTGTACGTATGTGCGTGACGTTTTGCGTTTAGCGAAGTACAGGTCGCAATTTTCAAGATATCAAGCTGAAATTTGGTACGGTGAAAGAGTTAGGGCCTATGAGGAACCCTATTGTTGGGCATTAAAATCGGTGCAGGGCCGGACATTCTTTTGGGGCCCTGAGTTTCGTCCTTTTTTTTTGGAATTGATATACCTCGTAAGAAACCTCCGTGGCTTAGGCGGCAGCACGCCGGCCTCTCACCGCTGGGACCGTGGTTCAAATCCCGGTCACTCCATGTGAGATCTGTGTTGGACAAAACGGAGGCAGAGAGGTTTTTCTCCGGGTACTCCGGTTTTCCCTGTCAAAATTTCATTCCAGCAACACTCTCCACGATCATTTCATTTCATTTGTCATTCATTTAATCATTGCCCCAGAGGAGTGCGTCAGGCCTCGGCAGCCGGCACGGTTCATATTCTCGCCGCTAGATGGGGGCTTCATTCATTCCATTCCTGACCCGGTCGGAGACTGGAAGCAGGCTGTGGATTTTCATTTTCATATCTCGTAAACGGTTTGTCGCATCGAAAAACGTTAAATGTATAGGTGTAAGATCTCCGTGGTATGCAACTTTTTTTACTCAAAACGATTTTTTGATATCTCTCACCGTTTTCTTTTTTGGGGCCTTGAAGTTGTGCGTATGTGCGTGACGTTTTTGGGTTTAGCAAAGTACAGGTCACAATTTTCAAGATATCAAGCTGAAATTTGGAGCGGTAAAAGAGCTAGAGCCTATGAGGAACCCTATTTTTCGGCGTTAAAATCGGTGCAGTCCTGGATATTTTTTGGGGGTCCTGAATTTGAAAATCATTTGGAATCGATATATCTCGGAGACGGTTGGTCATATCGAAAAAAGTTAAATACATAAGTGTTAAATCTCCGCGGTATGCAACGATCTTACCCATAACGATTTTTTGATATCTCTCAGCGTTGTCTTTTTTTGGGGGCCCTAAAAATGTACGTATGTGCGTGACGTTTTTACGTTTAGCAAACTAGAGGTCGGAATTTTCAAGATATCGAGCTGAAATGTGTCACGGGGAAAGAAATTGGGCCTGTCAGGAACTCTCTTGTCGGGCGTTAAAATTGGTGCACGGCCGGACCATTCTTTGGGGCACTGAATTTCATCCTTTTTACCCCTGATGATGTTTTGATATCTCTCACCGTTTTCCTTTTCTGGGGCCCTGATTGTCTTCCTTTTTTTCGAACCGTTGTATCTGGAAAACGGTTGGCCGTATCTAACAAAGTTAAATCTACAGGTGTAAGATCTCAGTGGTTAGCAACTTTTTCAACCCTTAAGATTTTTTGATATCTCTCACCGATTTGATTTTCTGCGGCCCTGAATTTCTTCCTCTTTTTCGAACCGTTACATTTGGGAAACGGTTGAACGTATCGAACAAAGTAAAATCTACAGATATAGGACCTCAGTGATTAGCAACTTTTTTAACTCATATGATTTTTTGATATCTCTCACCATTTTCCTTTTTAGGGGCCGTGAATTTCAATCTTTTTTTCGAATCGTTATATCTCGGAAAGCGTCGATCCTATCGAAAAAAGTTAAATCTACAGGTGCAAGATCTTAGTGATTTACAACTTTTCTACCCCTTATCATATTTTGATATCTCTCACCGTTTTGACGTTATTAAATGTTTTGGTTTTTGAAAAAAAATGGGGCCCAAATGTATATAACAACTGGTAAAATTTCAACTTATGGTTTAATAAGTATATGCACTTGTCCACTTAACAATACAAAAATATCTTTTTTTTTTGGTATTGTAAAGTGGACAAGTGCATATACTTACAAAATCAATACGGAAAAACTTGAAAAATGACTAAAGTCATAGATATTCATTATGGTTTAATTGAATTCTACGGAAAATTATCTATAATACTCGTTTTAACCTTTTCAATAAGTTGAATCATGTATTTACAGCAGTAAAATATTTTCCACTTCCGAGGACGTCCGGCTTTCATAACCATGTGATGGTGTCAGCATTGCCTAGAATAACATTTTATAATTTTCCTACATTTCCTTGCAATCGGGTCGAAGGTCCGAAATGTAATTCCGCAGGCCTTGCCGCCAACGAAGTTGTTGTTTGAGATTATAACCCCTCTTGCTGGCCCCTTGCTGCTGCGCCACCGTCTCATCAAAAGCAGGTCGTGCTGCGTGGACTCCTACTTGTTAGTTCTATTGTGTGCTGGATAGAGCCCAACGACATTCCTGTATTTCCGTTCACGTCCTACCTGTGCGTTGAAATCACCCATTAGGATCTTGACGTGGTGTTTCGGGATTTTTGCCAATCTAGCATCCAAGTGGTTCCAAAATCTATCAGTGTCTTCCAACTCTTTTTTGTTTTGTTCATTAGTTGGAGCATGTACATTGACTAGCGTGTATGTTTTGTTTGCACAGCGCAGAGATAGAAGGCATAACCTCTCGTTAACAGCTTCAAAATTCGAGACTGACCTAAGGTTTCTGGTGTTGACAGCAAAGGCTGTACCAAAGATAGGGGTGTTCTTCATTACCCTCTTACGGGATTTGCTCTTGAAGAACCGATACCCATCAGACTCAAACGTATCTTGGTCAGTGAAGCGAGTTTCTTGCAAGGCCATTATTGCGATTTTGTTTTCGTGAAGGGCAAGGGTCAGCTGTTTCATCTTACCAGTTTGTATTAGAGAGTTGATGTTGAACGTTGCCAAAAAACACTTAGATTTGGGTTTCAGCTTTCGTGACTGTTCAGGATTTCCAAGACGCTCCGACTCGTCTTTAGCATGACGTTGCATCCCCCCCAGAGTCCGAATGGGATGCATGCGTCGCTCGTGGGCGACAGTGGATTTCTTCGAAAAGTTGCCACCTGGGGTATTAATCTCCTGTATTTGTTTTACCATCATGCTTAAGAAGCTTTAGTTTAGCTTGGAGCAAATTGCTCATAATGAATGCAACCAAGGTTGTTAGCCTTGGAGGGCCTCAAGATGTTATCCGGCGGTGGGCAGGCATTTCCTCCTAACCCGAATAGTTATGGTTTTCCCGCCAATACTCGGGTGGCTGATTGCAGTGGATTCCCACTGGGCGATGGGGTCGCCACATCCCTATGCCTTTATTATTATTATTATTATTATTATTATTATTATTATTATTACCGGTATTATTATTATTATTATTATTATTATTGATTGATTGATTGATTATGGGATTATTGGTGGTTGTCGTACTGAGCGGTTGGTGCGTCTTGGCTTTCGTGGTTTAAGTGATTTTGACGGTATATTAGTTACAAGAGTTGGGTTTTGTGTGGCAGTGCCTCTTCCGCACGACGAAGTGATTTCTCTACCTGAGGGGTGGCTGGGTGAGTAATTCTTCCATCTGTTCAGGAATTGTGTCCCCGTCGCTTTTGGAAAGTAAGGTTATGTCCAACAGAAGAGAAGAGTTTGGTGACATGGAGATATTGTGTCTGGAATCCACCGAGATTGTAAGCGGCGCAGAAACAAGCGCTCAGGCCCAATTGGGAGATTCCAATGGCGCGCGATGTGTGGCGTCTACATGTACTACTTCATCTAGGGAGCTGGACGTTGTATCTAATGTCATGGCGGGGCAGAGTACAATAATCTCGGGTGAGAATGGAGGTTCAGATGAATTGAGATTCACTGCGGACAAAGGTCAATGTCGAAATGAAATAAACATAAAAGAAGAGTCAGAGATTCTGAAAGGAATAAGATTACTGAAGATCATGATGGCAGCTACCACAACTCAAAGAAATGTGAGTAATAACATCAAGAATAGCCTAGCGCAGTTAGTAGAGGTTTTTGATGTCCTCGATCACTGCCGCAAAACTAGATTGGCAACAGAGGTCACTACTATCACTCGACCTAGATCTCCCATATGCGAGAAGGCTGCAAATCAAGGAGAAACAATGATTACTGTTATTGAGAGCAGTGTCAATTCCGAAAACAGATCTACAAATGAAATTGTGGTCATTGAACCTCCCGTGGAGATGTTAGCAGAAGATGCCTGGCAAACAGTTCGAACAAGGAAACACAGGGGTCATAGCGGTAAAGTTATTCTGGAGGGCGAAAAGGGAGAACTTAGAAGTAATCATTCTCTACATCAGAAGGTAAATAAAACGAAGGATAGGAGACGCAACTAGGCAATTGTTATCAAGCCTACTGAGGGGAAGACATATTCAGAAGTTCTTCAATCATTGCGTCACCAAGCAACATCTGATTGCAGTGGCGTAACCCTTAAATCGATTCGCAGAACGTCGACTGGTGCCGTGCTCTTTGAAATGAAAGAAAAAAATGGAGATAAACTTAAGTTCAGGGAGATGATTTCCAAAGCAGCAGAGGGATTGGGTGAAGTCAAAATGTTGGCTCCTACCATAACCTTGGAAATTAGGGATTTGGACTGTCTTACAACAGCAGAGGAAGTCCGGTCAATATTAGAGGACTGGCTTAAGGATCACATGGGTGAAATAAAAGTAACTATTACCAAGCCCAATTTCAGAGAACAGCGTATGGCCATAGTTGTGGTAAACTCCAATGAGGAAATGAGTTGCTCCTTGATCAGCATATTAAGATAGGCATGGTTAGCTGCCGTATTCGGAAAAGGACCAATGTGCTGAAATGCTTTCGGTGTATGGGCTATGGTCACATGGCAAGACAATGTACGGGTACTGAAAGGTCGAAGTTGTGCTACAGATGCGGCGGAGAGGAGCATAAAGCAGCTCACTGCACGACTGCCCCAAAATGCTCGATCTGCGCGGGAGAAGGCAAGAATGACGACCATGTGATCGGGTCAGGTATGTGTACTGTCTTTCGACGTGCATTGGAGAGTGCTAAACAGTCAAAATGCTGAGATTTCTACAAGGCAACATCCATCGTAGCAGGGTGGCTAACGATCTCCTTGGAATCTCAACCCACCTCTTCTCAGTTTTGCCTCACGAGGCTGAGTGTACGCCGTTACAGCCCTCAGACCAGTATTAATATTTCTTGGCAGAGCCTGGAATCCAACCCGGAACTTTTGATCAACAACCAAGAATGCTAGCCACTTCACCACGAAGTGGTTTACAGATCGAATAACTGCTTGTAATAAGGTATTTTGCCGCAGACCACAGCCCCCCTTTCCCCAGGAAAAAGAAAGAAAGTTAAATTATCTTGAAAACTTTCAGAGAAACAAATAAAATGCATGTGACTGGTTGCGTGATGCAGCGGTAACGTTTTAGCTTGCTGTTCCCAAGGTTATAGGATCGAATCCTCGCGTAGTCAGTTGGCATTTGAGGGTGCGAGGGAGCCATGCCAGTGCATTTACAGGCACGTTAAAATTCCTCTTTGGGGCAAAATTCCGTCACTCCGGCGTCTCTACTGTAAAAGGCACCGTAGTTAAAACCTATTTTTCGATAGGGTCTACCATTTACCCGTTTATTTTAGTCCATGTAGGGGAAAATGTTACTACATTTAGGACATACCCCTGTAAAATTCCCCACTAGATCTAAATGCTCAATAAAAGTAGCCCGTGCGATATTATGGATTTTAAGCTATGTATGTACGAAATTTAAGCTCAATCGGTCTTGTAGTTTTCGAGCCAATCTGAAACAAAGAAACAAACCAGCAAACACCAGTTAGCTCAACTTTTCGCGGTGCTTTAAAAATCATTTATGATTGTTTTCTATCGGGTACAGTTTAGTTTTACAATAGAGTTCAGTTTACTTCACGTTATTCTGTACTAAAGACCTCATATGCAAGTAGAAAATGAGTTTATTGGGAGCCCCTAACCTCTTTATGTTGGCACAATGTTTTCTGCTGACTGTAAAAACCTTGAAAATCTCAGATTCAATGCTTTTGCTGTCGCAGAGCTGTTATGGGTTCTGGTCGATTTTTCTATTAAAATCCTCCTGAGGATGATAAATCCGTTCTACACATTTTCTGGAATCGTGAGGATTCCAAGAATATCTCTTCTAATACCGTCTGGAGGGTGGCTGCCAAGTGCACAGGAAGATTCAAATTTATTAAGATGAGCCTTGTAGGGGAGGGAAGGGTGAGTCTCTCAACAGATTCCACCCCACATCGACATCGGGTGTCTACCAGATACAGAACTCTGCTTGCCTTATTGTTTATGGCCTGACCTTGACGTTTCGTTTGGCAGTCTTCTTTTATCCATACCTAACTCAGTAGACGTGTGCTCTAAGTCCTAACTCAGTAGATGTGTGTCCTAAGACCTAACCCAGTAGATGAATGCTTTAGTACCTAACTTAGTAGATGAGTGCTCTAAGTCCCAACTCAGTAGATAATTACTTTAAGTCCTAACTCAGTAGATGAAGTCCTGACTCAGTAGATTAATGCTTTAAGTCCTGACTCAGTAGATGAATACTTTAAGTCCTAACTCAGCAGATGCATGCTTTAAGTCCTAACTCAGTAGATTAATGCTTTAAGTCTTAACTCAGTAGATTAATGCTTTAAGTCCTGATTCAGTAGATGAATGCTTTAAGTCCTAACTCAATAGATGCATGCTTTAAGTCCTAACTCAGTAGATTAATGCTTTAAGTCTTAACTCAGTAGATTAATGTTTTAAGTCCTAACTCAGCAGATGCATGCTTTAAGTCCTAACTCAGTAGATTAATGCTTTAAGTCTTAATTCAGTAGATTAATGCTTTAAGTCCTAACTCAGTAGATTAATGCTTTAAGTCTTAACTCAGTAGAATAATGCTTTAAGTCTTAACTCAGTAGATTAATGCTTTGAGTCTTAACTCAGTAGATTAATGCTTTAAGTCCTGAATCAGTAGATGAATGCTTTAAGTCCTAACTCAGCAGATGCATGCTTTAAGTCCTGACTCAGTAGATTAATGCTTTAAGTCCTGACTCAGTAGATGAATACTTTAAGTCCTAACTCAGCAGATGCATGCTTTAAGTCCTAACTCAGTAGATTAATGCTTTAAGTCTTAACTCAGTAGATTAATGCTTTAAGTCCTGATTCAGTAGATGAATGCTTTAAGTCCTAACTCAATAGATGCTTGCTTTAAGTCCTAACTCAGTAGATTAATGCTTTAAGTCTTAACTCAGTAGATTAATGTTTTAAGTCCTAACTCAGCAGATGCATGCTTTAAGTCCTAACTCAGTAGATTAATGCTTTAAGTCTTAATTCAGTAGATTAATGCTTTAAGTCCTAACTCAGTAGATTAATGCTTTAAGTCTTAACTCAGTAGAATAATGCTTTAAGTCTTAACTCAGTAGATTAATGCTTTAAGTCTTAACTCAGTAGATTAATGCTTTAAGTCCTGAATCAGTAGATGAATGCTTTAAGTCCTAACTCAGCAGATGCATGCTTTAAGTCCTAACTCAGTAGATTAATGCTTTAAGTCTTAACTCAGTAGATTAATGCTTTAAGTTTTAACTCAGTAGATTAATGCTTTAAGTCCTGACTCAGTAGATGAATGCTTTAAGTCCTAACTCAGCAGATACATGCTTTAAGTCATAACTCAGCAGATGCATGCTTGAAGTCCTAACTCAGTACATTAATGCTTTAAGTCTTAACTCAGTAGATTAATGCTTTAAGTCCTAACTCAGCAGATGCATGCTTTAAGTCCTAACTCAGAAGATGCATGCTTTAAGTCCTAACTCAGTAGATTAATGCTTTAAGTCTTAACTCAGTAGATTAATGCTTTAAGTCCTAACTCAGCAGATGCATGCTTTAAGTCCTAACTCAGTAGATTAATGCTTTAAGTCTTAACTCAGTAGATTAATGCTTTAAGTCTTAACTCAGTAGATTAATGCTTTAAGTCCTGACTCAGTAGATTAATGCTTTAAGTCCTGACTCAGTAGATTAATGCTTTAAGTCTGAACTCAGTAGATTAATGCTTTATTACTTAACTCAGTAAGTGATTGCCCTAAGTCCTAAACCTGTATATGAGTGTCTTAGTAGTCAACTCAGCAGATGATTGCCCTAAGTCATAACCCAATAGATGAATGCTTCAGTGTCTAAATCAGTAGATGAGTGTTTTAAGTCCTTAATAGATGTGTGCCCTAAGTCCTAACCCAGTAGATGTGTGCTTTAAATGCTAATCCGGTAAATGAGTGCCTTTGGTCCTAACGCAGTAGATGAGTATTTTAAGTCCTAACTCAGTATATGTGTGCTTTGAGTGCTTTAGCTATACGTGGCACAATCAAACTCACGCCTCATTTGTAAACAAGTCCCAACCAAGGAAGTCGAATATTTGAAGGGAGGCAGAATTTCACGGCATTTCAAATCGTAGGACGTGAGCTCATACGGACAACTTCATCTAGCGTGTTCATTTCTAACTTAACCTTCTTCTGTTCATTACGAGTACATTTCTGCCATTGCTCCCAACAATAATCCAAGCAATCAGCCGGTCTAAATACTGTGCGATGTAGGGTGAGTCACTACACTAATGTATTTCTAGTAGAATAATGTAGATCGCAACTGAGAACTCTGGCCTGTTTGCCATCTCTCGATGAATGCAGTACATTTGCATTTGTCTGTTGGCACAGGATAGAGTAAAATGTGGCTTTTCACCGATGTCTCAGTCTCACTCATGGCTGTGATTATATGGAGACTACTGAGGTATGGTTGGTGCTTACAATTAGTTACGACATTCAGGGCGCAGTTAGTGCCTGTGGATGCCGTGAAAGGTTCTACTCATAGGGTTAGTACTTCTGTACTGACTCAGTGAGGAAAGCAATTGCAAACTACCTCACTCCTCTTCTTGCCTAGTACGCCTCAATATAGCGCTGCCTTGGGTTTATGTGGGTATCTACCCACATAACAACCCAACAGCGGTACGTTTTGAGGATCCAACCAGCCTTCGGGCTGACTACCTAACAGACAGACAACTGAGAACTCACTGTATTGGATTTTCTGCACCTCAGCTCTATTTCCTTCCTGGGGTGCGGTGGTGCAGCGGTCAAGCTGTTGGCCTCCCACTAAGGCGAACCAGATTCAATTCCCGGTCAATGCATGTGAGATTTTTGAAGTGAAAGTCCACGTCCTGTGGTTCGTATTCCACGTAAAAAGGAGGTCCCATGGCTCATGATCGTGGGATAACGGTCACGTTAAACCTCAAGCTCCCTTCCCTCCTTTTCTATCTCCTTCCTCATAATAGACCATCTGAAGCAAAAAGATAACGTTGAAGACATTTTTTGGTATTGCCTTATTGACAATTGATAGGCTATCGCAACTTTTCAGTCGGTCAACATAATACAATTCCAATTCCTGGGGCATGCGAAATAAACAAATAAAATTACATGTGATTATACTAGGGGACCTGTGCGCGAAAACCCACATGTTCAGTAAGAACCCGCCCGGCTTTACTGCTGTGCAGACTTCTAAAAATATGTTTATTTGTTTAAAAGCAAATTGTCGATATTTATGAAATCATAGGGCTATTCATCACTGTTGCGGGTAATTCCGTTTGAATATTCATTTCAATGCACAGTGGGTTGGGTGCGCCCCATGTGTATAGACTACCCACCGGGCTTTAGTGTTATGTGGGCTGGACGCGACACGGTTGTTCCAGGGGCTATCGACTCGCTTTATTTCTTTAAACACACTATTTAAACAAATAAATATATATTTCCGTTGACTTTTCAAGAAATGCAAGATTTTTCCTGTACTATTGAGACGATTTGGAAGATTTTGGCACAAAACACACCTTCTAACTCCCTCTAGTTCAGGGGCTTGAGTTGTTTGTCGGATGAACTTAGAGTATTATTTAATAGATACGTATATTTGTTTTGGACTAGAGAAGAGGGTGAAAACCATAGGATGACATGTTTCGCTTGTTAAACTAGCATCATCAGATCGAAATATACAAGACAAAATATTTCTACAAGAAACGAAACAGTGAATGTTCGGGGTATCATTGTGAGTTTGGTAGTGTTTTGTAGAGCTATTGTGCCTTGTATATTTTGATCTGCTGATGCTTGTTTGATAGATTAGGTGTCATCCCGGCATTTGCCTGGTGTAGAAGTCGAAAACCACGGAATACCACTTCCAACGTAGCTGAGGTAGGAATTGAACCCACTTCTTCTTAGTTTTGCTTCACGAGGCTGAGTATACGCCGTTTCAGCTCTCAGACCAGAATTAATTTTCTTTGCAGAGCCGAGAAACCATCCCGGGCCTCTGCGGTGACAGCCAATTTTGCATGTTGGCTAGGTCATCAGCACAAGCCAGACAGCTTGCCTGGTTTTCTAACATGACACTGAATAATAATTACTTCCATCTCGAGTCACTCACCTGAATACCCGGACCAGGAGACAGAGGTGTAGGGGTTCTAGACCAGGCGTTCCCAAAGGTGCTCTTTAAATTACATTTGGGGCTCACGTCATACGAGCCAAAAAGTGCTCCCCTGAGATCCACTCTTCAATTCAAATTGTGTAGCAAGAACCAGAATAATAGTGTTTTTATTACAAGTGTTGACACCGACAGCCGCTCGCTAAAGCGCAGCATTAGGTCATGGAGCCAAGCTTTCTGCTGACTCGGTAGACGCGTGGGCTCGAGCCCCACCGTCGGCCGTTCTGGAAATGGTTTTCCGTACTTTCCCCATTTTCAACACCAGGCAAATGGTGGGACGGTACCTTGTGACTGTGGCCACGGCCACTTCGTTCCACATCCTTGCCCAGTTTCATTCCTCTCTAATCCCGGCGCGCGGGTCACCCACGGGCGTCGACTAGGTCTCTCAGGAGGCCACACGACAAAAAATAAATAGTAAAACATGTGTTAACAGTCAGAAATGTCATCATTTTAGTGAGTTAGTAATTATTGCTTTAAGGGGTGGAACAGCGAATTTAACTGCCCCTTTTTATAATTTTGTGAAATAGTGTTTTTAATCTACAGTAACAATAAATGGACATCCCTTATTGTATGAGTAACAGGAAAGATGCGGATTCGTCTCGACTGTCCACACGAAAATGTATCTTATCTTCAAGAGTCATGCAAACGGTTGGTGAACGGTGCATCCCTGGCTATTTCAGCACTTCTGAAGGCAAGAGAGATAGGCAAACAAAAGACAGGAATATGTTCGTTGCATTATTAGCCTACTTTTCACATTTTGCAAAAATGAGGAAAAAGTAGTCTTATGAGATCGATCCGGGAAAATGTCTGTCTGTCTGTCTGTCTGTCCTTCTGTCTGTCTGTCTGGCTGTGTGTGTGTCCCTCCCCCTATCAACTCCTAAACGGCTGGAGCAATCGAAATAAAATTTGGTAGGAGTAAAGATCTATACCTGAATACCTCACGTCCATATTTGAAAATGATGTCAGTGCTACCAACTGCTGAAAAATCGCAATTGAAATTTGAGCTCCATGTTGGATATCTTGGAAGGTATGAATGGGAGCTATTTCAAAATTGGCACACTTATAGATAATAATATTGCAGTTTAATTTCCAGAAGGCCATACATGGCAGTGTTGCCAAAATGATTATAAGCATACTGATAGGTCCAATATTTAAATGCATATAACTTCTACACTATCAATTGGAATTCAACCAAATTTCGTATGTGCTATGTGTACATAACCTGATATGAATGAACGTATTCTTATGAACCACCAGTGCTGCCAACTGTTAAAAAATGCTCTTAATTTCTTTTATCCAAATACCAATATATATGAGAAAGTATGCAAGCCGACAGCTTTAAACTATGCACACGTATAGTACATGACATTCTATATTAATTTGGAGTAACTTATATACGTCAGTGCTACCAACATGATTCTAAGCCTGCTGAGAGGTCCAACTTTAAATACATGTAACTTCCATACTATCATTTGGATTTCAACCAAATTTCGTATGTGCTATGTGTACCACAACAGCTATGACTATGCGTATTTTTAAGAGCAACCAGGGCTGCTAACTGTTAATAAATGCTGTCTCTATTTTTGTTACCCTAATATCAATATATCAGAAAGAATGCAAGCCAATAGCTCTAAACTTTGCACACGTATAGTACCTGGCATTCTAGATTACTTTGGAGTAACTAATATACGTCAGTGCTGCCAACATGATTCTAAGCCTGCTGATAAGTCCAATTTTAAAATGCATGTAACTTCTATACTAACTAATGGATTTCATTCAAAATTGGCACAACAATAGATCATATTATTTCAGATTATTTCTGACCAATACATGCATGACACTATTGCCAACATGATTTTACGCGCGCTGTTAGATCCAATGTTTAACTGCATGTAACGTCCATGCTATTCATTGGACTCCAACCAAATTTTGTATTCTGTACCTTAAGAGATGGAACTAAGAATATATTCAGTCACCAGGGCTGCCAACGGTAGTGCTCTATTAGGCTACATTATGCCAGGTAGACAGTATTTCGAACTAATTAGAAATTTCTATATTACCAACTTAATTTCGTCATTATTCTAGATAGATCCATATCGATTAATCATTGGCATGAATCTCAAATTTTAAGAAAAGAAGGCTCTTTAGTTCGTCACGGAACTTCTTGTTTTTGATGTGTAACATCTTTCCACTCGGTTGCTGGATATTTTTTGTGGGAGTGATTTTGTAAAAGGGACGGAAATGGGACGGAAATGACGAGCGCGGATGGTGGCGAAGATTGGTACCACGACGTACCGTTGGCCATGTGGCTGTGTGTAATGTATATCGCATACGGTTTACTTCAAGGTTTGGAGGCCCCATTGACGATATTCATCGTCTTCAAGTTGTCGTTCTTTGGTGTGAAAATATTCACTATATCATATTTGCTGAAAACAATTATGATTTATTAAATCTTCATACTTTTGCTGTGGAATGTATATCGCATAATGTTTACTTCAAGGTTTGGAGGCCCCATTAAAGATATTCCTACAATAGATCATTGGTACAACGACGTACCTCGCGCATGCGCACCGGTCAGTATTTGGCACTGGAATTTTTCAAGTAGTTATTTCAATGACCAACATATTTCACTGTTAACAAGGGATTTGCACTCCCGGCAGACACACAGTAGGATTACATGTCGGATCTTACACACCATATGAGACTACTGTAAGGCTCGTAATTTTTATTATTATTATTATTATTATTATTATTATTATTATTATTATTATTATTATTATTATTATTATTATTATTTATTGTTTGTCACCATTATCACGGCAAATACCGGCTACATATTTTATGTTACAGCCTGGTTCCACCCTAGCAAGGAACCAACTGTACTGAGGTACGTTTGTGGATTACACTGTTCAGAGAATTCACATCACTGTACATCCATGTCGTGCCCACACTCTTCACGAGTCTCCTTCATTTATAGGATGAGTTAAATTTTCTTCTGAACCATCGAGCGTTGCTGAGCGTTAGACCAGAGTATTTTCACCAAGGAACTTCCTGACAATATGGCAGGTGTTGAACAGAACTGCCTTCTGTCAGTAGTTCAATATACCGGGCGAGTCTTCTGCCCCTTATTAGCCTACTTTTCACATTTTGCAAAAATGAGGAAAACGTGGACTTATGTGATCGATTCGGGAAAATGTGTGTCTGTCTGTCTGACCTTCTGTCTGTCTGTCTGTCTGTCTGGCTGTGTGTGTCCCCTCCCCCCTATCAACTCCTAAACGGCTGCAGCAATCTAAACCAAATTTAGTATGAGTAAAGATGTATACCAGAATATCTCAAGCCCATATTTGAAAATGATGTCAGTGCTACCAACTGCTGGAAAATCGCACTAGAAATTTGAGCTCCATGTTGGATATCTTGGAAGGTATACATGGGAGCTATTCCAAAATTGGCACACATGTAGATAATACTATTTCAGTTTAATTTCCAGGAGGCCATAGATGACAGTGTTGCCAAAATAAATTTAAGCCTTCTGATAGGTCCAATTTTTAAATGCATATAACTCCTACACTATCAATTAGATTTCAACCAAATTTTGTATGTAATATGTGTACATAAACAGATATGACTGAGCGTATTCTTAAGAGCCACCAGGGCTGCCAACTGTTAATAATTGCTCTCTCTGTTTTTTTTTTATCCAAATACCAATATACCGGAAAGTATGCAAGCCGACAGCTTTAAACTATGCACACGTATAGTACCTGACATTTTAGTTTAATTTGGAGTAATTTATAAATGTCAGTTCTACCAACATGATTCTAAGCCTGCTGATAGGACCAATTTTTAAATACTTGTAACTTCTATACCATCAGTTGGATTTCAACCAAATTTCGTATGTGCTATGTGTAACGTAACAGGTGTGATTCTAAGTATTTTAAAGAGCGATCAGGGCTGCCAACTGTTAATAAATGCTGTCTGTATTTGTTTACCCTAATATCAATATATCAGAAAGTATGCAAGCCAACAGCCCTATTCTTTGCAGACGTATAGCACCTGACAATCTAGATTAATTTGGAGTAATTAATATAAGTCAGTGTTGCCAACATGATTCTATGCCTGCTGATAGGTCCAATTTTAAAATACATTTAACTTCTATACTAACAAATGGATTTCATCCAAAATTGGCACAACAAGATATAATATTTCAGATTATTTATGACCAGCGCACGTATGACATTGTTGCCAACATGCTTTTACGCGTGCTGATAGATCCAATGTCTAACTGCATGTAACGTCCATTGGACTTCAACCAAATTTTGTATTCTGTACCTTAAGAGATGGAAATAAGAATATATTCAGACACCAGGGTTGCCAACTGTAGTGCTCTATTTGGCTTCATTATAATAGGTATATTTCGAACTAATTAGACATGTCTATATTACCAACTTAATTTTGTCATTATTTTAGATAGGTTCATATAACCTACTGTAGATTAATCATTGGCATGAATCTTAATTTTAAGAAAAGTAGGCTCTTTAGTTCGTCACGGAACTTCTTGTTTTTCTAGTGTTCGGCCACACTTCCAACGTCTGATGGCGGCATGGTCCACAGTTCCCCAGTTCCCCGTCTGTAGCCAAGCCACAATGACGGTAAACGACTTTATTAAGATTTGATTGCCGCTGAGCCTGGCTGCGCCAGTGTTTGTTGTTGATTGTAGCAGCTGCCCCGCGGGGCGAAGCGGGGAACACAGCGATGACAAGAGTTCATTCTGCACATAAGACAAGCAGCATTGCGCGTCACAGGAGTTCACGTCACCGCGGACAGTCAAACGATAACTGAGGCTACTGGTGGTGAGTCATATCCTACTCGCGCAACTGTACCTGTCAACAAAGCAGGCTGACGTGTGACACAAGTAAACAGAGAATAGTTCCCATCTCGACCGCCGGCAATCAATTCGTGAAAGGGTTATACAAGAATTATGAAGACATGCAAGCAGGACTTTTACAAAAAACATGTGTGCGACAAGTAGACTCACCCAGTATATCTGGTGATGCAGATTCAATATTGATAGACTACTGTGGAGAGTTTTGGGTATAACACCAGTACACTATTATTATTATTATTGTTACTATTATTATTATTATACAAATTCATAAATTCCTCACTTCACAACGGTACAATGACTGATAATACGGACTAATGTCTAGCACTTTCAGAGTTCATTCTTCATTTAGGAATCGTTGCACTGTATGGTAAGTGTCCAACATCACCGACTTTTGGATCTGTCCCGGCTTGTGAGGCATTCCGAGAGCCTGTAGTTGGTCCACCAGTCTTGAAAGTACAATTCCAATTGCCGACAGAATGAGAGGCCAGCCGTACACCTGTTTTAGTTCCACATTTGTTTTACTTCTATGGACAGTTCGGTGTATTTGTTGACCTTTGGGCATAGCCTATTTGAAGGTTGTGGTTGATGATGATGATGATGATCAGGTGCCATCAAGTTGGCGTCGACTCCTAGCGACTACATGGATGGACTGTCTCCATATGATTCGGTCTTCAGCCATGTACTTCAGATCCTTCACTGGCATATTCATGTTGGATTTGATGGAGTCGATCCATCTCAATGCTGGGCGTCCTCGTCTCCGAGACCCTTCCACCTTTCCAAGCATAATTGTCTTTTCCAACGAATCAGAACGTCTCATAATGTGTCTAAAATATGACAGCTGTAATCTTGTTATCAATGCTTCAAGAGACAGATCTGGTTTGATATTTTGAATTTCCCATACATTTGTCGTCTTGGCTGTCCAAGGAATACGTAATATCCTTCTCCAACACCAGAGCTCAAAAGCATCAATATACTTCCTATCTCGTACCCTTATGTTCCAGCTTTCACAACCATAAGGTTATGGTTGAGTGGTACGGATATATCGATTATCACAGCCTCTTTCTTCTGTCGATCAAGGAGGTGAATATCAGGTCGGTTGGCTTTGATGGATTTATTGGTGCAGATTTCTCTGTCCCAGCATGACGAATAGAAGGACCTAGTGTGAGGACTCCGCCATTTTAGCACGGTAGTTTCTGGTCCCGCCGCTACAAGCACTGTAAGCGATTATGTCCAACACGTGCTGTGTTTCCGTCGAGCCGGGTCGTAGAAAGTGCGCGAGAAGTTACTGTGTGAGATATTTGTGTGAATTAAATTGAATTTTCTTTGCTTTCAGTTCTTAAATTCAGTTCATTGTGTCTTGTGTACATCAGCGTTTTGTGTTTTGAGTACTTCAAACATATTTCTTATGTGGCTTGGTTCATTTAATAGTTCAACATGCCTTATTGTTTTGTACCTGGCTGTAAGTCAGGGTTTGGTCGAGTAGTTGACGATATACGATTTTTTTCACCACCGAAGGATACAAATCAATTTGAAAAATGGGCCAGAGCTATTCCACGAAAGGATACGAAGTTAACGCGTAGTAGTAGAATTTGTCAAATTCATTTCTCTGTTGATTTGATAGTAAAATCAGATAATTTTATAGTGAATGGGGAAGAAGTGGAAATCTCTCGTGTGTGGTGGAAGTTACGTCCTGGAGCAGTGTCTCATTTTCCCCCTAATTTACCGAAGTAGTGAGAATAAGTCCCGTAAAGCTCCCAACAGGAAAAAGAATCTCGACACCACCAGAAAAAGAAGAAAGAAGATTGAAGATGGGAGTGGAGCAACGAATGAGGCATTAAAAGGTCAGTCCAATGTTGATAAGAATTTGGGTCATTCTAGTGTACTTACTGATGCTGAAAAGACTATAATATTGCTCAAAAGGCGCCTAAAGAATGCTAACCGTAATTTAATTCGCGTTAGATCCCACCTCAACTCAGCAAAATCGAGAATTAATTTGCTGGAGAAGCAGGTTCGAATTTCACAGGCATTTAATTACAAAGATAACGATTACAGTGGCGGATCCAGGCCTTGCGATGCCCTGGGCGATATGATAAGGTGGGGTCCACAACAATAGAAAAAAAAATATCGAATAAAATGGAAAATAGTTTGGTAATAATAATAATAATAATAATAATAATAATAATAAAATAAAGAATAGTTACAATATTTTGAATACACTACAGTACATTATTTTAATAATATGAAAGAAACCTTTAAGTCCCCTTGAATAAGATTATGTAAACAATGAAATATTAAAATATTACTTTGCGACTTTTTTCCCGGCTGAAGACTTGTATTATTTCACTGAAATCTTAACTTGCTAAACGGTCTCGAGAGGTCATAGCTGCACTGAAGAAAGGAAGATGAATTATAAATTAGTTTGAAAAGTATACTTATTAATTAATTAAATGTAGAAAAATCCATGGCGCGGGGCCCCTAGGACCGCGGAGCCCTGGGCGGTCGCCCTCCTCGCCCTCCCCTGGATCCGCCCCTGATAACGAACACCTTAGCAAGAAATGCCAGGAAAAATCTCCCAATGGAATGAGGTACAGCAATGAATTCATTTTAGTGTTCATTGTTGAGAATAAAATCACCGAAAGGATCCCGTCATTGTCGGCGACATAATCTCTTGCCTGTGCCTTCAGAAAGTCACTTGAGAAAACTTTGTAAAGGACTAAAGTGCCCTTATGGAGTTAATACGCATCGTATAAATGCTATTTAAGACTATTTTAAGGAAGAAAAGAATGATAATTCACGTTACGGTGTTGTAATTTTCGAAGAAGAGAAGCTAAGAGAAGAAATCGAGTTAAATAGCTTTTCTGATAAAGTAGATGGATTAGTTGATTTAGGTGGACACACACCTGACCTCCAGAAGAACGTACTTGCAAATCACGCTCTAGTGTTCAAGTTCGTACCTTTCGTGCATAATTGGGTGCAGCCAGTTGTTGTTTATGCAAGCAAAAATGCTACTCCAGGGGTTTTTCTCGCAAAAATTCTAATATAGTCTAGGTGATTTTGCAGTTAGAAGAGGCTGGGGTGGGGGTGGCTGGCTTTACTTGTGATGGTAGTCAATCAAATACAAAGGCCAGGAATTCGTTAGGAGTCAGTGGCAAGACAAGCTCTCTACAATCTCACATCCTTAATCCTGCAGATGTTACGAGAAAGATCTGGGCTTTCTCCGACTGTATACTCCAGGAATCTGTGCGTTCCGTAACATGCAATGAAGACCGTAGTTCTTATTTCCGTGAATTATATTTTCCATTGTGCCTTGCCGTGCTATTTTAATTGTAACCGCTAATTACTTTTTAAAAGAGTATTAGTTACAAAGTAATTCGTTTCCCTTAGCACCATCCCTAAGACCAGCTGACCCCGGCAGTGTGGAACTTGCCCACTCTAGCGCTGCCTGGCGAGGCGCGCTTGAACTTCAGGAGTCTCCTCACTTTCTCCTTCTATTCGTCATGGTCCCAGTATAATGCATGGGTTTCATTGTCCGAAACATTTTTTGGTTGGTAGCCTACTTCCCTCTGCTCCTCTTCCTCTTTCTCCATCTCCTTCTCCTCCTTCCCCTTCCCCTTCTCCTTCTCCTTCCCCTTCCCCTTCTCCTACTCCTTTCGCTTACCCGTCTCCTTCCGCTTCTCCCCTCCTTCCCCATCTCCTTCTCATCCTTCTTCCCCTTCTCCTTCTCCTTCCCATTCTCCTTCTCCTACTCCTTCCCCTTCCCCTTCTCCTTCCACTTCTCCTCCTCCTTCTCCATCTCCTCCTCCTTCTCTTTTTCATTCCCCTTCCCCTTCCCCTTACTCTTCTCCTTCCCCTTCCCCTTACTCTTCTCCTTCCCCTTCCCCTTCTCCTCCTTCATCCCCTTCTCCTACACCTTCCCCTTCTCCTCCTCCTTCTCCTACTCCTTGTCCTTCTCCTTCCCCTTCCCCTTCTTCTCGTCCTTCTTCCCCTTCTCCTTCCCCATCTCATTCTCCTACACCTTCCCCTTCTCCTCCTCTTTCTCCTCCTCCTTGTCCTTCTATTTTCCCTTCTCATTCTCCTACACCTTCCCCTTCTCCTCCTTCCCCTTCTCCTTCTCATCCTCCCTCTCCTTCCCCTTCTCATCCTTCTTCCCCTTCTCCTCCTTCTTCCCCTTCTCCTTCTCCTACACCTCCCCCTTCTCCTCCTCCTTCTCCTACTCCTTGTCATTCTCCTTTCCCTTCCCCTTCCCCTTCTCCTTCTCACACTCCTTCCCCTTTCCCATCTCCTTCTCCTTCCCCTTCCCCTTCCCGTTCTTCAATAGTCTGTAACAATATATAAATATAAGTCTATAGATTTAGTCATCTCGATGTGCAGGATCTTAGCAACATTGCTGTGGCGTTCAGTGTAGTCCATATTATTGTTATTATTATTCTTCATCTTTATTTGTTTCACCCAACTTTGGGGTACATGAAATCAATCACTTTTTATTGTTTTGAGCTTTCCTTTTGGCCCAGTATTGCCTCATCCTTTGAGATCTTGATTCCCTTTCTTCGGCGGAGATGTGGATCGTACGCTTTTGTTTGAGTTTCACTTGGAACCGTTGTTTCTTATCCTTGGTGATGGTTTTGGCTGTTTTGTCCATGAGCATGGTGTCTGTAATTTGGAGTTCCACGAGGCATTTCTCAGTTTCCTTAAACCAAAGAGGTTTCGTTATTACGACAGTAGTCAAAGATTTTTTGGTTAGTCTATTTGAATTCATTCGGATGATGTGCCCATAAAAATCAATTCTCCGGTTTCTTATTATTATTATTATTATCATTATTAGGCCTATTATTATTATATTAGATTTAATGGTGCTCGAATACTTGGTAATGCATGAGAGTTGCATTCAGAGTCTTAAAAAGGTCTAGACCGCCTGTCCTAGATGCGTGTCACTAATGGTTTCTGGAGAGAAATCTGTCTGAAAACGGAGCAGCAAGGAGAAATGGCCGGAGTGAGTGAGATGGATGGTGAAGAGGGTCGCTACAAGCAGTGAAGGGGTGAGTGATGAGTAAGGGATTGTTTATAGTCACTAATTTGCCTGAAATCCAAACAGTAATAAAATATAAGGGCGAGATGTGAGCTGTCGTGTTCAGCTCGCGTAAAGCTCTCACTTGCTGTCAAACACGCTGTGAAATAGTGCAGTGGCTGCTGCAGCCTGCTGGCAGGCTACCCAACATACGCGGAGTAGCATATCGCTACAGAAATAACTATCATTAGTACTGTATCTTCTGAAAGAAAGTTGCAATTGAGAGCCATGTGTTACTATTGTTGTTAATTGAGTCTTCAGTCTTTTGACTGGTTTTATGCATCTGTTAATGCTTCCTTGTCCTTGCTAAAGCTAGGCGGCTTCTGTGGCGTAGTTGGTACCATGCTGAGCTTCTATACCCAAGGTCGCTGGTTCAGACCCGGCCGAAGTAGTCGGATTTTTTAACAGCGTTAAAAATTCCTCAGTATACCTTCCTACGGAGGGGAAGTAAAGCCGGCGGTCCCATGTCATAGATTTTTGGCAAGTAAAAGAACCTTCCACTAATTACACTTGTGTGAAACTAAATTATAGGTTAGATGAAATCTAGAAGACCAGTAAGTGTCACTGCGGGGCAACTCATTGCTGCTCTGGATTTGACCTAAATGAAAGCTGGAAGCATGAGTGGTCAACTAAAACATTGGGAACAAATGCCCACCATCTTGATCCCACGGAGAAACCAACGGGCTTTGACTTACCGAGGAACTTCTGGTGCCGCATCAACAGGCTGAGGACTGGACATGGTTGCAGCAATTATTTCAGGTACAAGTGGGGCTGGATCAGCTCACCAATGTGTGAGTGTAACCTGGAAGAACAGACGATCAAACATCTGGTCCAACGCTGTCCTCTTTATTCGTACCCTGGCATTCCTGACGATTTGTTCGCTCTCACACCCGACTTAACCGACTGGTTGAGAAGGATGGACTTTAAAGTTTGAATATAGCTTGTTATGTATAATTTTATTGTATATTGTATAAATTACCATACGATTAAATAAATAAATAAATAAAATAGGTTAGATTAGACTAACGCTCTTATGTCCCAATGTTCGTCGCCAGGAGCGGAGTGCGGTGCCATCTAGTAACCAAGTTCATAACTAGTTGTCGTTTATGGTGACGTTTGGTAGAAAAGTAGGAACTACCTGAAAATTTAATGTCTGCCGTCCTTACTTGAATTAAAAACAGATACACACACTAATACAGACATCACAATTAACGCCGGTTATCAGACAGATTCTACACACACCCAAAGTACACGGGGCTACATGACCGCGTTATCGCAGCTCCTAAACTGAGGAACCAACCAACCATGCTAATGTAATACTCATTTATATTACAAATAATACAGTGAGGGTCTTCTCTATAGTGTGGAACCTCACAGGTGCCGTGTGACGTACAGTGCACTGTCCGTAGCCGTATATCGAGCAAGGCACTGGTGCTAGCAGCAGCGTAGCACCCAACTAGTTCAACACATTTACACTTTTTAACGTATTTAATAATCAACATTACCTACATGAATTTCAGAGTAGTTGCTGGAAATGCTGTTGCATCAACGTAGGAAACAAAACAAACAAACAAACAAACAAACTCGCTGTAATTCATCCTCACTGACATTTCGTTCTCGAGAGCCTCCAGAGTACGCGGATAATTTCTGTATACCTTTGGTATGAGGTTCCCGCACATGTAAAAAAAAAAAAAAAAAAACATGACACTGAAACGAACGAACACATTTAGGCTACTGTAAGACTTCTCCTTGAGAAGATAAGTTTCCACTAAAAAAAAGTCGATGTTGTATTGTGACCGTTTAGTTGATGTCAACAACCACGATGACTCAACTAACGACACATAAATCGAATAAAAAGTACCGTGAGGATCAGGTGACCTTCCAAAAAGGCTAAAGCGGCACGAGAGTCCGTAGTCCACAGGGATCGTGGTACATGGTGACGATGGTCATAGACCGCCTAAGGAAAGGTTCACCTTAAAACTAGACTGAGAAAATAAACATCCAGACTCATGTAAAACACCGTGAAAATTTATTAAAATTCACAAGCCCCTAGCCTAGTTCGGAGGGTTATAATCGGCTAGTCCGCAAATTAATAAATAAACTAAGATAAAGAACAGGTCCCCTACCTGAGAAGTTACTGAAAACCCTCGCGAAAGATCTAACTCACAATGATAAAGCAACAACAGCAACGCTAGGAATATGGCACGACGCAAGTCCCTAGTTCGAGTTACAAGATCAAGCTAATATCTGAATTTACATTTAACAGGGTAGCAAAACAAATCTAGGTTAGGATGGTACCATTTCGACATTTAAATTTAACATTAATTCAACTAGCTAAGTCCTATCAATTAACAAAATTTACGGCGATGACGTCCGTAAAAGAAAACAATTACATCCAAGAGCTAAGTGTACAGCCATGAAAAACAAACAATTTAATTATGCTTTATAACTATGTGCTAACAGCACACAATAAAGTAACATGTAGGGTTTAATACACTTGACATCATAAATTAATAACGAAATAGACACAGTAGTTTTATTAAAAATTCCTGCCTACACCTTGGTTTACTCTTTGTAAACCATAGTCATCTAATGTGTATAGTTACGGTGACGAATGCGCAGTTGAGACCACGTCTGACATCGCATGGCCTGAGCTCCACAAGCTACGAACTCTAGGTTCGCACATGCTTCAGGTCGCTACAAAAATGTCAACTGTCCTAGTCATTTCCTCACAAGGAAATTATCTTCAACTGCACGGCTATGTCAACAGTTCCAGAATGCAAAGAACAAAGTTAGATAGAAAGAATCGTTAGTTAGGCTTGTTTTACAACAATTATGCATTTTATTATTAGAATGTCGGTTTATAGGTTTATCGTAGGTTTATGGCGAATAACATTGACAATAGCCTGGGCACGGAGTGTCTCCAACTGAGATCATTCTCCACCAAAAAGCCTCGACTCAACAGTCGGAATATAATCAACGAGTATAACAACTCGGACACACAATAACACGGGTTACCAGCGGCGCTAAGCTCGCGTTCAATAACTCTGGGATAGGCTTGTACAACAGTTACCTTCCAGTAACATCTGGTCAACGGGATCATCCCCGGACAAAGCATACAATAACATCCTGCTCTAACAGGGTAGACTTCACCATCCTATAGAAAACCTTACATAACTGTACCTGTCATACGACAATACACGCAACAGAGCGTTAAACTAACAAAAACCGATCCATAAAACAAGTGATCAAATACAAGAGTGGAAACTGATTTCCATAAGCAAAATAGCAATGAAAGGAAAAGCGAATACAAATTGTACTCTGTCCTCGTCTATAGTAGTTTTGTCTCACAATGAAGCAGGCGTGCTCTAGGTCACTGGGTTACATAACCAGTTTATTCAAGGCCGGCGATTTAATCAATACAAAACCTGCACTTGGCCGGTTCATAAAAAACTTTACCATATGTTACGGATCTCTACAGAGTCCGTGTATCAAACGCACGCTATAAATCTGAGTATAGTAATACACTTCCGTCTTTCTACCAAAGACGTCTAAATGAAAGTAAACTTACAATAACTGAAGCTCTTTGCTTTAAAAATGCAACTCAGTAGTTGCTAGAACATCAAATAAAAACGTGTCTCACACGACACAAGAAAAATATGATAAATGTGGCACAGATTCACACACTAGATCTGCTTAATGATACGTTGGGAACCGCGTTCGATGCTAGGCAACGAAACATTCCTTCTAGTTGTTAGGTTCAAACATGACCAAGAATAGCTTCTGAGCTTATTCAAAATGAAATATAATGCATTTACAAACTGGTAGTTACTGTCGACTACCTAAATGATACGACCGTTCTAACGACAGTCAGGGGTGTAACAAAGGATGGCTGCGAAGAATGCAGTCAATTAATAACCAAGGCATCTGATTGTCATAACTACAGTCAGCAAAGACTTGAAAATTACCCCAAGTAGGGTTGAACAAAATAGCCTCAAAATGACTACGATCAGGTTCAGCAAAAAGGTAGGCATTGACGTTCCACGACGTTCACCAAGCTGCACCAGGGCTGACCAAAATGTCTGCCCCCAAGGGTGTCTCACTCTAAACTAAAATAAATGACATCTAACTAATCTAGTTACATCCCTACCTAGAAAAATGGCTGACACTGAGTGTGGTTGATTCACAAACTACATTAAAACTACTATACCACCAGAAACTAGAACAAAGAAGGGGTGTGACAAAAACTCACGAAATGGAGGAGCTCTCACTCAGCTCTCTATTCCACAACAAGGGTTGTACATAAACCTCTCTGGCTCTCTGGATCGGTATCCTCCTCATCAGGATTCCCATCTGGACTCCCCCAAAGACCAGGGTTCGATTTGTCCCTGTCGACATCTTCGTGGATATGCCTGGAAATGGCATTTTGGCTCCTTCCCTCTCGTTCATCGTTCTGGAAGTTCCACCATCATGCTGGTTCCTGTAGAAACGTCACCCCCCCCCCATACTGGGATGGTATTAGCCCATGGTGACTGCTTCAACCATGGTGAATAAAAGTCCAATCACGTGGGTAGCGAAATAAGTTGCGTGATTATTCATCCTCTCACTTCCAAAATTATAATGTCCGTCGTGACTATTATAGGCTTCAATTATAAAATACGACACAGCCTTAATCTTGCAGATGTGGATTAGCATGTGAGCTAATACTATTTTATAATGCTGCACGTGCTAGTGACGCTACTTTTGTATCACGCAGCATCCGTGAATTATACGACGTTTCAAAGATGAAATTTCCACTTTGGCAATTTAAATATCTCATACAATTATAATCACACTTATTCAGGATAATTGTAACACTATTACCTGTATATTTCCACTAGGCATCTGCCCTCCACATACGCGTGGGTAATATGTGATGTCACAGCAATGTTGTGCAATACACTATACTTGCCAATAATTATTTCCCAAGCTTCTTATTTAATTCACTGGACTTCATCGACAGTGAATATTAGTATTTGCTTGCTCGATGGCACCTTATAATCACTTTTAACGCTAAACAGCGGATATTCTTCTACGTCTCGTAGGACAAATGTAATTCCACGCCTACACAAGGCGGATTCTCAAGACGCAGTGCTCCGGTACTGGGTGTCTCTAGAAAGTAGGTCGTCAAAACGAAAACGTTGAGCGACTACTTACGTTCCTTTTTGCGTATCTGCAAGGGTATTACCTTATCTAAAGTAAAAATAAACATTCTCCAAAATGTTTTAATAATGCAGCATGACGAAATGGAATATTCTGAGTCTCGTAGGAAAGATAAAAATAATTAATAAGACCTCAGATAATAATTAGCAGTTTACACCAAAGTCAAAAGTGCGATTCACCGCTACTTCAAAGTATCGCGTGATCTCTCAGCTTCACGTGGCTTCCTGGGTGTGTTCAAAAGTACAACATCCTATCATAAATGCTCTGTCATAAAAAAAATATCACATGAACCATAGCTCAGCGGGTTCATCTGCCTCTCTGTCGTTTCAAATAAAATGTTGGGATAACATTTTTATTTGCTTTGAAATTCATTCAAGAGTGATATTTTTTTAGATTGGCTGCATTAAAGGTTCCTCGCATTCTCCTGTCCTAATGTCTTCTATCACATAACTTCCATTGTTCAAAGGCTGTCGGATACGACTAGGTCCATAATACAAGGATAGAAATTTCCCATATATGCGGTCTATAGGACTAGAAATTCCGGGTCTCCTTATAAGGATAAGGTCTCCTTCTACTAGTGGTTCTCTAAACCTCTGGCGTCTAGTTCTTCTCAAGCGCTTGGCAGCTTGTCTGTCCATAGTCTCTCTTGCAGCTAAAAGTCTGCTGGCATGTGATGGTTGTAAACAAGGTGGATTTACAATCACACGATCCCATATTCTCAGCGGCATCTGGTTCAAATGCAAGACCATAGGTATTTGACCCGTGCTTTCATGTACTGTTGAATTAATACATTTTGCCATAATAACAAGGACTTCAGTCCATCGCCAGTGTTCTTCTTGACAATATAATCGACAGAATTTTGCGATAATAGACATCACGCATTCTGCTGGGTTGCTCTCTGGATGTCGAATAGATGATAAAACATGACCTATTTCAAGCTCATTCATGACATTGGCAAATTCTGCTGAGGTGTACTGTGATCCGTGATCAGTCAACAAGAATTGTGGCTTTCCTGCCTCCGGTATCACTTGACGTCTAATCCTCTGAATAATCTGATGTGCAGTAGCTTTTTGAATCGGATGAAGCATCGTATATTTCGTGAACACATCCACCGTTACAACGATGTATCGATTCCCACGACGAGCCTTAGGTATTGGGCCATACAGGTCCTGTGCATACAACTCTCTAGGTTGAGTTGGTAGTATTGGTCTAGGTTGTTCCTTCAGCAAGTGTGACGTGTATTTGTTCCGCTGGCATGCGTCGCAAGCACGTAAACACTGTCTAACGGTGGCTCCTAACCCTTTCCATGTGAAAGACTCCTTGATAGTTGCAATGGTTTTGTCTGTTCCACCATGTCCAATGGAAAAATATACCATAAGAATAACAGATTCTTGGTATCTCCTAGGAATAACTGCACGCAGTTGAGTGTGGTCCTCGTCTACAAACTTGTATAAGACACGATGATAAATCAAATAATCATCTGCAACAGCAGCAATCCTTGCATAATGATCATCCTGTGGATCCATTCTTCGTTCTAGGAAACGGATAATATGTCTGAGTTCCTCCTCACGTCGCTGTCCTTCAGGTAAATGACGAAATCGGCGAAGGTGTTCCTCGCATTCTCCCTCGATGTCTATGGCATTAACAGTAGCTTCAGGATTCCGGCTGAGGATGTCGGCCAACACATTCTCTCTGCCTGGTCGATAAACTATTTCCAAATCGAACTGTTGGAGAAACAGCGTCCAACGTGTGATCCTGTCGCTTGCCAGTCTTGTTCTCAAGATGAAGGTCAACGCATGATGATCGGTTCTCACAATAATCCTCTGACCTAACAGAAGTTTCTGCCAGTATTCAAGTGCGTAAACAATTGCAAGTGCTTCTATCTCGGTCGTGAAGTAGTGAGATTCATGTGCTCTTAAACGTCGGCTTAAGAAAGCGATGTAATGACGTTTCTTCTCATCATCTTCCTGCAGTAAAATGGCTCCTATACCAATGGCAGATGCATCAGTTTCTAGAATAAAGTTCCGAGAGTAATCTGGATATTCTAACTGAATTGAGTCCACAAGCATCTGTTTAGCTCTCCTGAAAGCTATCTCGCATTCATCATTCCAGTTCCACCTGCAGTTCTTTTTCAATAATCCTTGCAGTGGTGCAACAGTTTCGGAATACTTCTCACAATGGGCAGCAAAGAATTGGAGAATTCCTAAGAATTGTCTCACGTGTTTCACACGGGTTGGTGTTGGAAATGCAGCAACAGTTCTAATCTTTGCCGGATTCGGTCTATATCCTTCTCCATTGATTATGTGTCCTACGAATTTCACTTCTTCCTAAAAAAATCGACACTTGTCAAACTTGACCTTAAAATTTGCCTGTCGGAGATTCTCAAAAACAAGGCACAATGTCTTTAAATGCTCTTCTTCTGTTCCCGAAGCTATGATTATGTCATCCACATAACATATTACTTTCTGCTTCACTTCATGAGTCAGCTTGGCATCAAGTGCTCTGATTAATGCGGCTCCGGCATTTTTCAATCCAAATGGTAGTTTTTGGAATACATAAGTAGTCTGATCAAACAAGAATCCAGTATATTTCTGAGTATGCTCAGATAATCTGATATGGTAATAAGACTGAACCAAGTCTAATGATGA
The DNA here is from genome assembly GCA_946902985.2 of Meconema thalassinum. Classification (NCBI taxonomy): domain Eukaryota; kingdom Metazoa; phylum Arthropoda; class Insecta; order Orthoptera; family Tettigoniidae; genus Meconema; species Meconema thalassinum. The sequence goes on along the minus strand of OX336388.2, from coordinate 717,262,731 downwards.
AAATATCCTTTTTCCTTTGAACTTCCTGAGAATGTCCCTAATCTTGGGCGGTCTGTCGTGCTCAGGAGCTAGGCGTTCATTCAAGGCTCTGGCATCAAGACAAAGTCTCAAGCTTCCATCTACCTTAACCACAGGTATTATGGGATTCAAGAAAGGAGTCGGTGATTTCTTGATTGTACCTGCTGCTTCCATCTCATGGATCTTCTTAGCAGCTTCTTCGAGATGTTTCTCGGCAATCGGATAGATCCTTTTCTGGAATGGGGAATCGTCCAGTAATACAAGATTATACTCGTAGTCTAATATCTCACCAGGTGTGGTGTCGAATATATCTCGGTATTCGTTCAGTATTGCCTCAAGATCCTCATGTGTGGGTGCTGATAACGATTCTGCCTCTTCGTCGGCATCTAGTGTCGCCTCAATTTCCTTGCCCTTTAATGCTTCGACTACGTCTACTTCGGATAGGAATTCCGGTTCTTCTTCAATTAGGCTCATCTGAATGGGTTCGTTCGGCTTAAACTCTACCGTATTCCGTCCCATGTCAATGATTCCATCATATTTTCTAATGAAGTCTGCGCCTAAAATGGCATCATGATGCAGGCCCTTCATTACGAGAAATTCGTGCAAGTACACGTGGCTCGAAATCTTCACAGTACACAAAATCTGGATTTTGCACGTTACAACGCGGTCAGGTATGACACCTCTGACTCTTATAGCTGAAATGGGCAACTCCGTCACCTCAGAGTTTGCTCTAAGTCTGGCATGGCAATTGGCGGAAATTACACTAATCATCGCTCCAGTATCGATGAGTATGACTACACTGACTTCATTCAAGGTGGCTACAATCTTGGGTAGACGCGTTAATTCATAATTGTGGTTCGTCGTTCGTCGTTCGTCCAACAAGTCTTCTTGGATTGGCTCCCAGAGTAATATAGAGGCAGTTACTCGGTGCTCAACCAAACAAGAATCTATTGATTTTTCGGAGTTTTTTTTTTCTGTCATGGCGAGAAGTACTGGGCTGATTCTGCTCCGTCTCCTGCGCCGAATGTCTATTTTCCCTCGAAGTAGGGTTCCGTTCTCCCTCTTCTTGGATCTGCAATTCTCTCAATTGTTGGAGGTACTCACGGCTCTCCCGCGCTCTTCCTTTCCAATCCCTGTCTGGCTGGTATCTAGGGTCTCGATTTCTGTCGTAACCCCCACTATATCGATAGTCTCTACGGATACGTCCGTGTTGCTGATTTCTTCCTTCATTCCCTCGGCGGTTGTTTTCATGACGTCGGTTGTCGTCCGTCCTTCGGTCGAATCGCCGGTCCCAATGACTTCGCCGGTCATCATGTTGATTTCGAGTATACGGAGTGTTGTTCCATTCTCTCCTGTTATAACTGTAATTGTTATCACGTCGCCCAGAATCCTCTGTGGTTTGTGTTTGTTGTGGCATCTGGCTCACTTTATCAACAGTCGTCAGATTCATATGTCTATCCTCGCGCCTATCAGCCTTCTGCTGATGGTGTGTAGGAAACTGTTCTGTGTTAGCGTCCAACCTTCGCAGTATCTGGTCACACTGCTGGAAAGTGGATGCCCCTGCAGCGATTAACACACGTTGTACATCCGCAGGGTACTGCCAAACAATTGTGTTCACCAAATCTTGTTCGGACAACGGAGGCTGAAGACAACGGAGCTTCGCGAGCTGTATTGCGAAGTAATTCGCATAACGAGTAGGTGTATTGGAACTGTACCTTCGAGTGTACATCTCAGCTCGGATGCTCTGCTGGATGTCGCTCGACCAATATGTTCTTAATAACGCTTCCTTAAAGTCTTGGTAGCCTGTGAATGAGTATCGGAATGCTCTGAACCAGGTACCGGCTTGTCCCTCAAGCAGTCGCTCTATAACTCTTAGTTCCCTCTCTGGAGTTACCATAGTATCACGTAAGTAGCTTTCGACATTTGCTAGGAATTCCACTGGAGTAACACCGCTCCCAGTTCCCGAGAAGCGAGCTGGTTGCTCCTCTCTTGAACGAATTATGGTGACACTTCCCTGCGTATTCGCGGGTCTGAAAGTATTTTGCATGTAACTCTGCGTAGGAGTGTTAGTCTCATGACTAATTCGATTAGATGCTGGTTGAAACGGGTGAGCGTTAAAGTTCAAGGTCTGACCTTGCGCTATATTAGTGAATTGTGACGGTTGCGGTTCCATAGGCGCGCTGGGTTGGAAATGGGTAGGCATCATTCCTCCTGATTGAGATATAGGCGTTTCCTGAGATTCTCCCATCTGTAGGTGTACGTGTCTCTCTCTTGGAGTCGTCTCGAGTCTGTCCAGGCGTCTTTCTATTACTTCAAGACCTGGGATGGTTCTGGCTGCGACTTTGTTGCCTAAGTCGTTCAATTGCAGCTCGATCCTGTCAACCTTTCCCTTGAGGTTTGTGTCTACCTCGCGTATGGCCGTCCTAAGGTTATAACTGAGGTCTAACCTCTCGGTTACCGCGACTTCCTCAAATCTCTTTTGTAAGGAATCGATATCTCCTTCAACTCTGGACATATTTTCTTGGATTTTACCCACATCGTCTCTAACCTCGGCTACCTTAGCCTCGACTGTAGCTTCGTGTTCGTTGAGGTCACCTCTCAATAACATGAGGTCAATTTTGTGTTCCTCATGATGAACATCAACTGTCTCACGTAGACTGGCTACGGTTTCCGTCAATTCAGAAATGTTTCTCCTGTTGGTGTTAAGTTCCTCTTTAATCTCCATCATGCCATCAACGATAGTCTTCACGTTGTTATTAACGGCATTGGCAGCTCCTCTCATCAAGATTAAACCAACGTTCATGGTTGCCATGTCCTTCTTCACATTTCCGATAAATCCCTCGACGTGATCTAGTCGAGTCCCGAATTCTTCCCTGGTATGTTCCAGATCTGCTCTCATGTCTATCTGGACTTTATTCAAGGTTGTCTGAATTTGAGCTGTGTGCTCCTCCAATCGGTTTTGCACCTCCTCCCTAGCTCTATTCATCTGGTCGGTTAAGCAATCTACGCGCTGGTTAGCCTCCTGATGGTGTCGTATGACATCAACCCTAACAGCTGCTAAACCTGTCGTCAGATCATTTCTCGCTTCGATCCTATATGTGTCCATGTCTGCCCTGACTTGAGTTAAATCAGCCCTAACATTATTTACAGAGTGAGTGTTAATCTCTAAGTCCTGTCTTACATTGTTCATAGACTGAGTGTTAATCTCTAAGTCCTGTCTTACATTGTTGACTTCCTGTCTAACCTGGTGCACATGACCACTGACAGTATTTACAGCCTGAGTATTCTGACCTAAGTCAGCAGTAATCTGTTGAAGATTGGCATTCACACCTGCCATCATCTCTCCAAACACACGACGAATAGTTTCCTCATCCATAGATAAGAAATATATGAGAAAGTGAGGGATCAATTTCTACTGGAACTTACAGCTATGATTAGTTACTTGGTGGTATAAAGCTTGCTTCATTTATATAAATATCACGAGTACAGCTGGAGTATGCAAGCTAAGTGCTTCTACATTTACAAAGACAACGGTGAGCAAAGCAAAGTATTACATTTACTTAGGATGAGGCATCATCAAAGAAAATCCTATCCTTCATTTATTCAACACTAAAGCCTCACCCCATGGACTTCTATCAAACATGAATGCCATGCGGTCAATTGATCTGCAGTACGACTTTCTAAGTTCGTCCCAGTCCTGTCAATTTACCATTCATCAACATTAGGATCCTCAAAAAAAATAACATGGTACTGAGGGTCACCACGTTAACGTCGGCACATGAGTTGGGCGCCATTTTATGACGTCCAAGTCAAGCCCACAACGTTGTGCGCCATTTTATGTCGTCGTTTAGTTGATGTCAACAACCACGATGACTCAACTAACGACACATAAATCGAATAAAAAGTACCGTGAGGATCAGGTGACCTTCCAAAAAGGCTAAAGCGGCACGAGAGTCCGTAGTCCACAGGGATCGTGGTACATGGTGACGATGGTCATAGACCGCCTAAGGAAAGGTTCACCTTAAAACTAGACTGAGAAAATAAACATCCAGACTCATGTAAAACACCGTGAAAATTTATTAAAATTCACAAGCCCCTAGCCTAGTTCGGAGGGTTATAATCGGCTAGTCCGCAAATTAATAAATAAACTAAGATAAAGAACAGGTCCCCTACCTGAGAAGTTACTGAAAACCCTCGCGAAAGATCTAACTCACAATGATAAAGCAACAACAGCAACGCTAGGAATATGGCACGACGCAAGTCCCTAGTTCGAGTTACAAGATCAAGCTAATATCTGAATTTACATTTAACAGGGTAGCAAAACAAATCTAGGTTAGGATGGTACCATTTCGACATTTAAATTTAACATTAATTCAACTAGCTAAGTCCTATCAATTAACAAAATTTACGGCGATGACGTCCGTAAAAGAAAACAATTACATCCAAGAGCTAAGTGTACAGCCATGAAAAACAAATAATTTAATTATGCTTTATAAATATGTGCTAACAGCACACAATAAAGTAACATGTAGGGTTTAATACACTTGACATCATAAATTAATAACGAAATAGACACAGTAGTTTTATTAAAAATTCCTGCCTACACCTTGGTTTACTCTTTGTAAACCATAGTCATCTAATGTGTATAGTTACGGTGACGAATGCGCAGTTGAGACCACGTCTGACATCGCATGGCCTGAGCTCCACAAGCTACGAACTCTAGGTTCGCACATGCTTCAGGTCGCTACAAAAATGTCAACTGTCCTAGTCATTTCCTCACAAGGAAATTATCTTCAACTGCACGGCTATGTCAACAGTTCCAGAATGCAAAGAACAAAGTTAGATAGAAAGAATCGTTAGTTAGGCTTGTTTTACAACAATTATGCATTTTATTATTAGAATGTCGGTTTATAGGTTTATCGTAGGTTTATGGCGAATAACATTGACAATAGCCTGGGCACGGAGTGTCTCCAACTGAGATCATTCTCCACCAAAAAGCCTCGACTCAACAGTCGGAATATAATCAACGAGCATAACAACTCGGACACACAATAACACGGGTTACCAGTGGCGCTAAGCTCGCGTTCAATAACTCTGGGATAGGCTTGTACAACAGTTACCTTCCAGTAACATCTGGTCAACGGGATCATCCCCGGACAAAGCATACAATAACATCCTGCTCTAACAGGGTAGACTTCACCATCCTATAGAAAACCTTACATAACTGTACCTGTCATACGACAATACACGCAACAGAGCGTTAAACTAACAAAAAACGATCCATAAAACAAGTGATCAAATACAAGAGTGGAAACTGATTTCCATAAGCAAAATAGCAATGAAAGGAAAAGCGAATACAAATTGTACTCTGTCCTCGTCTATAGTAGTTTTGTCTCACAATGAAGCAGGCGTGCTCTAGGTCACTGGGTTACATAACCAGTTTATTCAAGGCCGGCGATTTAATCAATACAAAACCTGCACTTGGCCGGTTCATAAAAAACTTTACCATATGTTACGGATCTCTACAGAGTCCGTGTATCAAACGCACGCTATAAATCTGAGTATAGTAATACACTTCCGTCTTTCTACCAAAGACGTCTAAATGAAAGTAAACTTACAATAACTGAAGCTCTTTGCTTTAAAAATGCAACTCAGTAGTTGCTAGAACATCAAATAAAAACGTGTCTCACACGACACAAGAAAAATATGATAAATGTGGCACAGATTCACACACTAGATCTGCTTAATGATACGTTGGGAACCGCGTTCGATGCTAGGCAACGAAACATTCCTTCTAGTTGTTAGGTTCAAACATGACCAAGAATAGCTTCTGAGCTTATTCAAAATGAAATATAATGCATTTACAAACTGGTAGTTACTGTCGACTACCTAAATGATACGACCGTTCTAACGACAGTCAGGGGTGTAACAAAGGATGGCTGCGAAGAATGCAGTCAATTAATAACCAAGGCATCTGATTGTCATAACTACAGTCAGCAAAGACTTGAAAATTACCCCAAGTAGGGTTGAACAAAATAGCCTCAAAATGACTACGATCAGGTTCAGCAAAAAGGTAGGCATTGACGTTCCACGACGTTCACCAAGCTGCACCAGGGCTGACCAAAATGTCTGCCCCCAAGGGTGTCTCACTCTAAACTAAAATAAATGACATCTAACTAATCTAGTTACATCCCTACCTAGAAAAATGGCTGACACTGAGTGTGGTTGATTCACAAACTACATTAAAACTACTATACCACCAGAAACTAGAACAAAGAAGGGGTGTGACAAAAACTCACGAAATGGAGGAGCTCTCACTCAGCTCTCTATTCCACAACAAGGGTTGTACATAAACCTCTCTGGCTCTCTGGATCGGTATCCTCCTCATCAGGATTCCCATCTGGACTCCCCCAAAGACCAGGGTTCGATTTGTCCCTGTCGACATCTTCGTGGATATGCCTGGAAATGGCATTTTGGCTCCTTCCCTCTCGTTCATCGTTCTGGAAGTTCCACCATCATGCTGGTTCCTGTAGAAACGTCACCCCCCCCCCCATACTGGGATGGTATTAGCCCATGGTGACTGCTTCAACCATGGTGAATAAAAGTCCAATCACGTGGGTAGCGAAATAAGTTGCGTGATTATTCATCCTCTCACTTCCAAAATTATAATGTCCGTCGTGACTATTATAGGCTTCAATTATAAAATACGACACAGCCTTAATCTTGCAGATGTGGATTAGCATGTGAGCTAATACTATTTTATAATGCTGCACGTGCTAGTGACGCTACTTTTGTATCACGCAGCATCCGTGAATTATACGACGTTTCAAAGATGAAATTTCCACTTTGGCAATTTAAATATCTCATACAATTATAATCACACTTATTCAGGATAATTGTAACACTATTACCTGTATATTTCCACTAGGCATCTGCCCTCCACATACGCGTGGGTAATATGTGATGTCACAGCAATGTTGTGCAATACACTATACTTGCCAATAATTATTTCCCAAGCTTCTTATTTAATTCACTGGACTTCATCGACAGTGAATATTAGTATTTGCTTGATCGATGGCACCTTATAATCACTTTTAACGCTAAACAGCGGATATTCTTCTACGTCTCGTAGGACAAATGTAATTCCACGCCTACACAAGGCGGATTCTCAAGACGCAGTGCTCCGGTACTGGGTGTCTCTAGAAAGTAGGTCGTCAAAACGAAAACGTTGAGCGACTACTTACGTTCCTTTTTGCGTATCTGCAAGGGTATTACCTTACCTAAAGTAAAAATAAACATTCTCCAAAATGTTTTAATAATGCAGCATGACGAAATGGAATATTCTGAGTCTCGTAGGAAAGATAAAAATAATTAATAAGACCTCAGATAATAATTAGCAGTTTACACCAAAGTCAAAAGTGCGATTCACCGCTACTTCAAAGTATCGCGTGATCTCTCAGCTTCACGTGGCTTCCTGGGTGTGTTCAAAAGTACAACATCCCATCATAAATGCTCTGTCATAAAAAAATATCACATGAACCATAGCTCAGCGGGTTCAGTATTCCATACCAAATCATGTTCACGGGATACGAGATAAGCTACAGTACTTCACCACAAGCCTTAATTATCACAACTAAGGTATCTTGCCAGCTGTGCGTGTAATGAATGCTAGGACAGCATCCGGTTCATCTCGATCCGCTCGTATGTTATCGGCAAATGCTAGACATGTGGCGGTGACTCAGCGATATCCCTCCGTCACACGGCTCTGGTGAGGTTCCGTTCTATAGAAAAAGCCCTCACTGTACTGCTGGAGCTAAGCGAGAACTCTCGTATGTGTATAAACCACCCTCCAGGCCTTAGTGATATGCGGGCTCGGCGTAGCTCAGTTCTGTCAGGGGCAATCGTCTTGTTTATTTGTTTAAACACTCGTTTAAAACAAATTGTTGATATTTATGATATCAGAGTGCAATTCGTCACTGCTGCGGGTAATTCTATTTCTTTTGAATGCTCATTTATTACGATCGGTTACTTGGCCTGCGTGGAACTTGTCTGATGACTGTATTAGTGTGTGTAACTGTATTAGGGACAGGTGTTCCGGGACTTGAAGCAAGGTACTATCCCGGTATTTGCCTGGAGGGAGTGTGGAAAAAACTGGGGAAAACAGGATAGCGGCTGTCAGCGCCGGGCACACGCGTGCATGTCTAAAATCTTTCTGGATACCCTGAAGAGCTAAGAACTTCCCCTGGGCATCCTTGAAGAGCTAACAGCCCCCTGGATATCTCTAATTGACAAGGTAGTTCCTGGATACCACTGAACAACAAGAAATTCCTTGGTTACCCCTGAAGGGCGAGGAGTGCCTTGGATATCTCTGACGCGAAAGGCGCTTAATGGATACCCCAATGGACAAGGAACTCTTTGGATACCCCTGAAATACAAGATACTACCTGGATACCCCTGAAGTGCTAAAATCTCTGGACCTCTCTTTATACCCAAAGAGCTAAGAATTCTTTGGTTACCTCTAAAGGACAGGGGACTCTCTGGGCACTGCCTGAAGAACAATTCACTCTTTGGATAGCCCTGAAAGACGAGGAGTATCCTCGATATCCCTGACGCACAAGAGACCTTCTGGATACCATAAAGGGCTAAGAACTCCTTGGATATCCCCTAAGGTCTACGAACTCCCTAGATGCCCCTGAACGACAACGAACTTTTTGTATACTCCCGAAGGGCTAAGAACTCCTTGGATATTTCTGAAGGACTAACAACCCCCCAAATACCCCTGAAGGCCAATGAACTCCTGGATATCTCTGAAACACATGGAACTCTCTGGATATCTGGAAAGGCTAATAACTCCTTGGACACCCCTGAAGAGCAAGAGACTCCCTGGATACCCCTTAAATACAAGGAACTCTGTAGATACCCCTGAATGGCTAAAATTTCCATGGATTCCCCTGAAGAACAAATATCCTTCTGGATACCCCGAAGGGCTACGATCTCCTACGATACTCCTGAAGGACAAGGGACTCCTTGGATACCACTGAAAGACAAAGGACTCCCTGGATACCCCTGAAGGGCTAAGGCTCACTGGATAGCCCTGAAGGACAATGGACTCCCTGGAACCCCCTGAATTAAAAGGGACTCCCTGGAGGGCTAACAATCTACTGGACACCCCAGAAGGACTAAGAATTCCTTGGATATCCCTGAAGGACAAGCGGCGCCCTGGATACCCCTGTTTGTTTGTTTGTTTGTTTGTTTGAGCCTTCAGTCTTTCGACTAGTTTGATGCAGCCGTCCATGCTTCCCTGTCCTGAGCTAATCGTTTCATCTCTACAAAGCTACCACACCCTACATCCGAGACAATCTGTTTAACATATTCTAACCTTGGTCTACCCCTACAGTTCTTATCTTCAACCCTTCCTTCTTTAACTAATTGTGCTATTCCTGGGTGTCTTAGTATGTGTCCTACCAACCTATCTCTTCTCTTCATTAGCAGTCACCCTGAAGGACTAAGAACTCCTTGGATATCCCTGAAGGAGAAGGGACGCCCTGGATATCCCTGAAGGGGTGAGCTAACCTCGTTAGCGACCAGCACGCCTCATCTGGCTGCATCCTGCTCTTCAAGAGGATTTTATAGCTTGACACTGAAACTCTATAGTTTTTCTCCCGAACCCTTGGTAGCAGACCAGCAGCCGTAGCTAATAGTGTTACATGCCTGTCTGTCAACTCCCTTACCATGTCCACACGTGAACACTTCGTCAAATTACTTCAGTGGCTTAATTGACTACGGCCCCATATCGTATTAGCATATATGCAAGACGAGAATGTGATCGAGTGAATGATTGATTATTTTACGGATTACAAACACAAGACTTAAGAACCCACATTAGTTGTACCGGTACATAGTCCGCACTCGTGACACAATATATTGAACAAGTGAAAATGAAAATCCACTGCCTGCTTCCAGTCGACCGACCGGGTCAGGGAATGGAATGAATGAAGCCCCCATCTAGCGGCGAGGATATGAACTGTGCCGGCTGCCGAAACCTGTCACACTCCCCTGGGACAATGATTATATGAATGACAGATGAAAAGAAATGATGCGGAGAGTGTTGCTGGAATGAAATTGTGACATGGAAACCCGGAGTACCCGGAGAAAACCTGTATGCCTCCGCTTTGTCCAGCAAAAATCTCACATGGATTGACCGAGATTTGAACCACGGACCCAGCGCTGAGAGGCCGGCGTGCTGCCTGCTAAGTCACGGAGGCTCATTTTGAACAAGTAATAGGTCAAAATATATCATTATAATAAATAATAATAATAATACCTGCAAAAATGGGGAAAGCGGCCAGACCCCTGCTGTGATTGTGCTTCGCCAAATCAGACTATCAGGCACATTGTTGAAGACTGCAAAATAAGAGCACACCTAGGTGACCTTATCGACTTTTTCAGGGCTACACCATCGAGCCTGGACTGGATCAATAGTCTGGACATGAGGTTATAGGTCGATATCTGTGCTTGTATGTACTTTTTTTTATTATTATTATTATTTATTATTATGATTGTGTTTTTTGTGTTTCATGTGTATTGCCATACGCTAAATAATAAATAAAATAATAATATCGTATGGCTTCGGGTGCCGGATGCAAGCTTTGTTATTTGACGCCCATAGGGCAACTTTCATGTCGAATTTTGTCGTTCTTTGGAACGCTATGAAAGTCAAGGAGGTTACATATCTAAGCTCCTTGACGCTATAGAGACGCTAGTGGAGAAACGAAGAACTTGGTGTTGGCGGAGAATCCCAAGATTAATTTTGCCATTATGAACATGGCCTACTGAATTCAAATGGGTTCTTTAACGTGCCAACAACATATTACATGAGTGCCGTGATTTTTGTCGCATTTCAAAATCACTAACCACGACCAGGAGCAAACCTGCAAGCTTGGGGTTGGTAATCCGACACGTTGACCACTCACCCACCGTGATAAGCATTATAATAATAATTATTATAATCATATCCAAGAGATCATTTACGAGCCGACATCGTTCGACAGGGAGTGGAGTGATCACTTTTCGACCTTCAAAAACCTCCACTTCTGTGGACGGGAATTTAACCCGCGATCTTGGGACCGTGAGGCGGACACTCTCCCACTCTCCAAAGAAGAAGCCAATGGTATATATGAACTTCAAGTTTTTCTGAGATTGTATTAATCCAACAAACCCTCTGAACAACATACCATTACAATGAAAATTTACACATAATACTGAAAGCAAGAGTTTAGTGCTTTTCAGTCGGTCAACACGAATGTACCCAAAAGAGCTGGGTTATGCCCTAATCCTGAAATAAATTACATGAGATTAATAAATACACTAGGGTGACCAGTTTCGATCGTCAAGCGATCATCATCAGATCCATTACACTTAGGCCATGACGAATGAAAGAGAAAGTGAGAGGACTCCTCAAGTTCAAGCGCGCCCCACCTGGCAGCGCTAGAGTGAGCAAGTTCCACGCTGCCGGTCAGCTGGTCTTAGGGATAATGCCAAGCTAAACGAATTACTTTGCAACTGATACTCTTTTAAAAAGTAATTAGCGATTACAATTAAAATAACACGGCAGGGCACAATGGAAAATATAATTCACGGAAATTTGTATTTATACTACGGTCTACATTACATGTTGCGGAAAGCACAGATTCCTGGAGTAGGCTATACAGACTGTTATTTTGTTGTTTCTTTTACTGGCAATTTAGTTTCTTCAGATTGAGAGACTAAAGAAGGTGAATTTGTGGGTCTGAATCTAATTAATTAAAATGGGGGCAGAGCGGCTCTTAAGAGCACTAGTGACAGAGTTGAGATGGCTATCCTCAGAGGGAGTGATGCCTATGTGGTGATTACCTAATTCCTCAATGAGGGAAATAAATTGGGCTATGGGATTGTGCGCGTTAATTACTGCTTGCTTTACTGATTTACAAAGGCTAATACCAATACGTGGGTGGATGAGGACCATCGTGGTCTGAAGGTTACTGCCATTGGGTGAAGCGCACCCCAGCTCTTTCTCGAAATCAAATGTCGGGAATGAGACGTGGCCGGGTGAGGGAGTAGGTGAGCTAGAGAGTGAGGAATCTGATTTTGGTGAAGCTGGTTTAAGTGGAACGAGTGTACTATCTCGTTTTTGGGTAGGCCCATTCGGAATTAGTGTTTTTGGATTGACAGGGGTATAATTTGGGCTTTTAGGGTCATCAGGGTCCTGAGTTGTCAGGAATGTTATGCCCTGGTACGTTAATGCGCGAGGTTTTGTGTCAGTGCGCGACATGTTTGTCTTCGTGAGTGTATAAGAGCGTGTAATGAGTAAGAGGTGATGAGAGATAGTGGTCAAATACCTTGGTCGACCAGAGAATAAGGAAAGAGAAAAAGAAATTTACCAGTCACTCAAAGTTATCCAGTTTAAATACAGTTGGAGCTGGACGTTGAGTGCGCTGATGAAATTTGAAGTTACTTGAAATAATTAATTAAATAATTAATTATTGACTGCTTGGTAGGGTGAGGGGATGAGTTAAACTCGTATTAAAACTCGGGGGAGACAGGAGTTGCTTGACTAGGATGGTTATAGGGTGGGTATGGTGTTGGATATTTGAATGGTAGAGGAGTGACTTAATCTGCACTGTTACCAACGGGGATGCAAATTAAGCCTATAGGAACGTAGTGGAATGGCTTGAAATATCGAAGACGCGGCGATAGTGAGGACTAGGCTTGGTAAAAAAAAAGCTGGCAAGGCTGGCGGATCACCGATTTCATCAATTGGCGTTAGAAGACGGAGCTTGGAGCAGTGGCGTGCAGCTTGCTTGGATGCTGGACTCTGAATGATGATGGCACAAAACAATAATATTAACAATGAAATATGTTTGAAGTGGGCCTACACAAAACATAAAACGCTGATGTACACAAGACACAATGAACTGAATTTAAGAAGTGAAAGCAAAGAAAATTCAATTTAATTTACACAAATATCTCACACAGTAGCTTCCCCCACACTTTTCTATGATCCGGTTCGACGGAACAACAGGACACGTGTTGGACATAATCGCTTGCAGTGCTTGTAGCGGCGGGACCACAAACTACCGTTCTATAATGGCGGAGTCCTGACACTAGTTCCTTCTATTCGTCATGCTTAGGCTATAAAATCTATGTTTGAAAATACAGGTGAAACAAGATGTTCAGTAACGAACATATAGCCTACTTTCTCCTAAATGTATGAGTATAGTTATAACTCGTTGTTATTATCAAAGAGTATAATAGAACTATTCTTTGTTGAAGACCTTAGAAACGATTTACCTCTACCAAACGCCACAACCTAGATAAAAACTGCTACCATCATTGAAGAAAGAAAGAAAGAAAGAAAGATAAGAAGTATATCAAGAATGTTATGGATCTGGAGACATAATCGACCGGACTGGCTGCGTGGCTCAGCGGTAACGTTCTCGCTTGCTGGACCGTATGTTTCAGGTTCGTATCCTGGCGCAGTCAGCTGGCATTTGAGGGTGCACAAATGCGAGGGAGCCGTGTCAGTACATTTACTGGCACGTTAAAGATCCCCTTCGGGCCAAAATTCCGGCACCCCGGTGTCTCTAAAAGCAGCAGTAGTTAAAAGGGATGTAAAACCAATAACATTATTATTATTATTATTATTATTATTATTATTATTATTATTATTATTATTATTATTACATATACGACCTGCCGTGGGCAACATCCAACTTTGAGTTGAGGCATGTCTTTACACGTCTGGTTGTGCATGGCTTTCACAACCCTAATTGAATTAACAAATCTTTCCATGACCCTACAGAGACGTGTGTATACAAACTATGTGGATATTTTCGATTGCTATTTGCCTGAAATAAAAGTAGTAATTAATAACGTGAACTAACACCAACGGCTTGAATTCAGTTACTATGTGAAATCGTTTTGTTCTTTACTTCAAATAACATTTTCAAGTAACGCAAAATAGGCTGTTACAAACCCTTTAAAATAAAAAGTAAAAATGTATCGTAGTATCATCTTGTCATTCTTCAAATTCGATGCGCTTAGAATGCCAATGGTATAGTAATCAATGGAGCCCCACGTAGACTAGTCGTGACATCTAGTGGTGAAATATCGAACAATATAATCCTAACAGAGCGAGTGCATTCTAGCGGCCAGAAGAAGAAACTTTTCAATAAAATCTGGAAGTTAATAAGTAGGTCGGCGTGCAGTTACCTTTTTGGCAGCTAGATGTCTCGAGTAAATCTGCTGGCGAATTATGCTTTAATTAAATATATATTTTACACCATAATATGCACAATATAACGCTTAATTTTAAAACGTCTGAGTCATTACAAAACAATAAACATATAACATTTCAAGCAAAAAACTAGCTCTGACCGGGTTTGAACGATAGTCATTCGACCGATAGGCTAACGTTCTACCACTGAGCTAATTGTGTCAACGAATATCGTCCTATATAAAATGACTTACATAGAACTTGTTAGCAAATAATGATTTATACTAAACGATTTCTTCACTGGAGTATATTATTTATATATAAAGCATTTCATACAAAGTTTATTTATTTTGTATCAGTACGCTATATTGCATGCAATACTCAAATTAGTGAAATATAAGTCAGGCACAAGATATCCGCTGCCATCTTGTCTTATTACTGAATCGGCTCAGCTTTTTAAAATCACGTCTGCACTATAGTATTACAAAATAAACTTTTAATTTCGAACGTGCCTCTTCCTTTAGAACAGTTAAAACGATTCTCGGCTCGATAATCGGAACTGGTGGGTCCCATGATATGGATTATAAAGTTTGCATAATTCGCACGGCCGCCATCCTGAAATGGTATGGCGGACGACCTTGTAGTTTGGTCACAAGACGCATCCTATACGAAGGTATGTTGTTACCAAATTTGGTAGAGATCGGATGATTTGGTTAGTCGTTATTTGATTTTACGTTTTGAACGTTTGAGTGGCCGCCATTCAGTTTTAGTAAAGATGGCGGCGATATAAAACATGACACTGAGGTGCCCTTTGCTTGTTCTACCTCTGTACCATATTTCGTTCAATTCGGTTTCACCGTATTCGAATTGATAGGGGGGACAGACATTCAGAGTACACACACTCACACACACACAGACACACACACACACACACAGACTCTCACACACACATACACACACACACAGGCTCACACACACACACATACACACACACACATACAGACACACTTTTTTCGCCCTGTGTTGATCTCATAAGTCTACTTTCATTTTTTGCAAAAATCGAAAGTAGGCTAAAAATTACAATATGTACAATTATTTAGTTGTAGTATTGGTACTGCAACTGTCGGTGTATGCTAAATGCAGTATGTCTAATGTTAGGTGAAATGCTAAATGGTGATAGAAATCCGGAGTTTGTAATTTGGAGTGATTATATGGTTTTAAACAAGTAGTTCCGTGAAGAACTATACAGCCTATTTTCATATATCCTACTCATGTTAATTGCCTCTATCAACATACAAAATTTCAGTTTGATTGCTGTAATAGATTCGTAGATATTGAGAACCGACTAAATATTTCGGATGGTCGCCATGTTGGATTTTATATATGTAGGTCCTAGAGTTATGTACTGTTACTTGATGATTATTGTGTACGTGTAGCATTCAAATTTCAATCTCATGATTAGGACACAAGAAGTAACAAGGAGATTTTAAAATTTCGCACAGCTGCCATCTTGTGGTTATGGAAACAATTGAAATAAATTAGATGCCAGTGGATTAACATTCGTATAAGGATTTACTGTACCAAGTTTCACTGCACTCGGATGGTTAAATTGCGAGAAACGTCCATGTGAATATTTATACTTCGCGTCGCCGCCATGTTGGATTTGTGATCACCAGGTTATTTAAAGTCCAATAGGTGAACTTAAGATCATAGCTCCTATGAACATAAAGAAAATCAGTTTGATTGATATAATAGATTCGTAGATATTCAGAGCCGTCTAAATATTTCGGATGGTCGCCTTGTTGGATTGTTAAATGTATAGGCCATAGAGTCATGTACCATTAAAGGATAATTGTTGCGTAGGTTCATTATTCAAACTTTCACTTTGATCGCATGATTACGACAAAAGAAATAAAAAGTTAATTTTAAAATTCGCACAGCCCCATCTTGAGGTTATGTAAACAATTGAACTAAATTAGATACCAGTGCATTACAATGTGTATAAACATCTCCTGTACAAGATTTTATTGCGTTTGGAGCATTAAATCGCGAGAAAAGTCTATTTAAAATTTTCAAATTCGCTCGGCCGCCATGTTCGTTTTGTAGTTAATCGGGTTTTGAAAGTCATATAGATGGCCTTCCAGTAGTGTCCTTTATCTCCGTACAAAATTTCAGGGTGATACCGCTAATAGTTTCAGAGATATAAAATGCCGGTGAAATATTTCGCAAGGTCGCCATCTTGTGGTTATGTAAACAATTGAACGAAGTTAGATGTCGGTGCATTACAATGTATATAAACATATACTGTACCAAGTTTCATTGCGTTTGGTTGGTTAAATGGCGAGGAACGTCTATTTAAAAGTAGCGAATTCGCGTGGCTACCATGTTGGTTTTGTAGTTTCCAGGTTTTCAAAGGTCACATAGGTGAACTTCTAGTAGTTCCCTTTATCACCGTAAAAAATTCCAGGGTGATATCGGAAATAGTTTCGGAGAGATTGAATGCTGGTGAAATATTTTGCCCAGCCGCCATGTTGGATTAGTGAGACGTTACAAAATTTGAAGGGCACGGTCGGAGTCGTCCGGTATAGTGCTATGAACTTACTGAGTTTCATTGAAATCGCTCCAGCCGTTTAGATGTTATTAGGGGACACACACACACACACACGCGCACACGCACACACACACGCGCACACGCACACACACACGGACAAAAGGTGATTTCATACGCCTATTTTTTTTTTCAAAATTGAAAATTGGCTAAAAATCAACTATGGTTAAACTGTAATCCTATTTCAGGCTACTACTTATCTGGTTGTCTTCCTTGCCGGAGCTACGCGCTGTTTTCGTGTTCACTGTTACTGTTAATATTACAGTTTAACCATAGTTGATTTTGTATTACCATATACTCCAAATTACAAACTCCGGATATCTATCACCATTTTGCATTTCACATAACATCATATATACTGCATTTAGCATACACCGACAGTTTCAGTACCAATACTGCAACTAAATAATTGTACATATTGTAAATATTTTCACCTGTATTTTTAAAGATAGAATTTTGGGCCTAAGTGTAATGGATCTGATGATGATCGCTTGACGATCGAAACTGGTCATCCTAGTGTATTTATTAATCTCTTGTGATTTATTTCAGGATTAGGGCATAACCCAGCTCTTTTGGGTACAATCGTGTTGACCGACTGAAAAGCACTAAACTCTTGTTTACTAAGGCAACACTGAAAAATGGCTTCAACCCCCACAATAATACTAAAAGATGACAACTTCCTTCTGCTCCCACAGGATAAGTGGTGATAAGTAAAAGAGGTGTTAGTAATCTGTGGATAGAAGTAACAAGAAACTCAAGAACCTGCAAGCTTTGATGATCTACCAAAAGAACACCGCGTGGTGTAGCGGCTAGCGTTATTGGCTGTCACCCCGGAGGTCCGGCGTTGATTTCCGGCTCGGCAAAAAATCTTAACTCTGGTCTGAGGGCTGGAACTGTGTACACTCAGCCTCGTGAGGCAAAACTGAGAATTGCGTTCCATTCCCCCCTCAGCCATCCTGGAAGTGGATGTCCATGGCTTCCCACTTCTACTCCAGGTAAATGACGAGAAGGTGCCAAACTAAAGGCCACGGTTGTCTCCTTCCCAATCCTATTCCCAATTTACAAATACACACACTAGTACAACCATCACAATAACACAGGTTATGACACAAATTCCACACATACCCAAAAATATACGGGGCTATATGATGCTATGTCGCAGCGCCCCAAAATAAGCAACAACAACACAATGATCTACATTACGATGCTCACAAATTTGATGTAATCTATGGAATGATGCTCACAATTTGAAGTAATCCACCAAGATTTTCACAATTTCGAGAGATCGACCGAGAGATGCGCACAATTGGAAGTGATCTACCGAAAGGTTGGTTGGTTCCTCAGTTTAAGGGCTGCGACAGCGTGGTCATGTAGCCCAGTGTACTTTGGGTGTGTGTAGAATCTGTCTGATAACCAGTGTTATTTGTGATGGCTGTATTAGTGTGTGTTATCTGTTTTTAATTCAAGTAAGGACTGCAGACATTCGATTTTCAAGTACAGTAGTCCCAACTTTTGCTACCAAACACCACCGTCAACGACCAACTAGTTATAAACTTTGTTACTAGATGCAACCGCAGTCGGCTGCTGGCAAAAACGTTGCAACCTAAGAGCGTTAGTGAATTCTAACCTATAATTTAGCTTCACACAAGTGTAATTAGTGGAAGGTTCTTTTACATGCCATAAATCTATGACATGGGACCACCGGCTTTACTTCCCCTCCGAAGGAAGCAATTCTGAAGGATTTTTAGCGCTCTTAAAAAATCCGACGACTTCAGCTGGATTTGAACCCGCGACCTAGGACATAGAAGCTCATCATGCTACTAACTACGCCACCGAAGCCACCAAGATCAACCGAAAGATTTTCACATTTTGGAAAGATCTGCCCAAAGATGCTCACGTCTTGAAATGAGCTACCAACATAATCTTACAATTTGAAAAGACCTGCACAAAGAATCTCAAATTTTTAAGTGATCTACCAAAAGAATCTCACATTTTGAAAAGATCTACACAAAGATGCTCACGTTTTGAAGTGATCTACCAAAAGAATCTCACATTTTGAAAAGATATGTACAAAGAATCTCGCATTTTGAAGTGATCTACCCAAAGGATCTCACATTTTGAAACGATCTGCACAAAGATGCTCACGTTTTGAAATGATCTACCAAAATAATCTCACATTTTGAAAAGATCTGCACAAAGATGCTCACGTTTTGAAATGATCTACTAAAAGAATCTCACTTTTTGAAAAGATCAGTCCAAAGAAGCTCACGTTTTGAAGTGATCTACCGAAAGAATCTCACATTTTGGAAAGATCTGCCCAAAGATGCTCACGTTTTGAAGTGATCTACCAAAATAATCTCACATTTTGAAAAGATCTGCCCAAAGATGCTCACGTTTTGAAGTGATCTACCAAAAGATTCTCAGATTTAAAAAATGATCTGCCCAAAGATGCTCACGTTTTGAAGTGATCTACCAAGAGAAGCTCACATTTTGATAAGATCTTCACAAAGATGCTCACGTTTTGAAATGACCTACCAAAAGAAGCTCACATTTTTAAAAGATCTGTACAAAGAATCTCACATTTTGAAAAGATCAATCCAAAGATTCTCACATTTTGAAAAGAACTACCCAAAGATGCTTACATTTGGAAAGATATACCGATCTACCTTCACAATGACCATAATTCACAAGTTATTTGTTTTGTTTTTGATTTGCTGCTTAATTAGAAAACCACATAGCATATTGAGAGAAGTATTTATGGCACCGGTAATAAAATTAATATTTATAGAGGTAAAAACAAGCCTAATTGATATAAATGAATACCGTAGTCTACTTAAAATAAAGAATGACATTTGCAGAAATGATTGTTTTAATTTTCGGTGAATAGAAGATCTAAATACTAGATATCATATTCCGTTTAGCGGCTTCGGGCGTAGTTGGTAGCTTGCTGAGCTTCTATGCCGAAGATCGCGGGCTCCAACCCGGCCAAAGTTGTTTTTTTAGAGCGTCAAAAATCCATCACTATGCCTTCCTTCGGAGGGGAAGTAAAGCCGCGGGCCCATGTCATAGATTCATGGCATCTAAAAGAACATTCCAGTAACTACAATTGTGAGAAGCTAAATGTGTAGGTTATATTATATTAACGCTTATTAAGTTCCAACGTTCACCACCGGGTGCTGCTTGCTTGGCATCTAGTAGACAAGTTCGCAGCTAGGTGTCGTTGACGGTAACATTTGGTAGCAAAAGTAGGATCTACTACTTGAAATTGATCGTCTGCAGTCCTTACCTGAATTACAGATAACACACACTAATAGGCTACAGCCATCACAATTAACACCTGTTATCAGACAGATTCTACACACACCCAAAGTACACGGAGCTACATGACCGCGTTGTCGTAGCCCCTAAACTGAGGAACCAACCAACCATATTCCTATAACAAAATACGGCGCAGTTGGTTGAAATAACACCCGTTATCATTGTGCTGGTTCAATGAATAGCTGTCTCGATCTATCAGATATCTCTTGCTGCCGATCCTTTGACTAGCTCATGTTCACACAAAATGATAGTCTAGGTGAGTGTACACAGCCGTTGGTTGAAACATAGGCTATTTTATTTTTCGCATTCTCTTGCAGCTTTACAAAGTCGTGAAGAGTTCTGTAAAGAATGCCACTAGAGTAACTTGGTGGAGATGGAAATATTTTTTTCTCCATCTCCGGTTTCCCAGTACTAATGAACTGACTGTTCTGCTTTCGCAAATTATTGATCATGCTGAAAGCGCGAAGCCATCCATCATGCGACACACCGCACACTTGTCGCGCTGCCAACTGTCTCAGTCTATTTCTGAGGGAAGCCAGTGAAGACAGGAAGTGTTTAAAATGTTTCAGGCAACGTCTACAGTTCTAATAAACAAAATGACTTCATTACTTGTCTCCCAGTAACTGTCACACTCAAGCTTACGGGATTATTTCTGTTGTTGTTGTTGTTTCATTTGAGGGGCCTGGAGTTGTTATCCTGTAGCCCCGTGTGCTGCTCGGGTCCAAGCGCTGTGAACTTGGGGGTGAGGTGACGCGGGAGTCAGGAAGAGAAGGACCTGTCAACAACCCGACTTGTTATCTGGAATTCCTGTCTATTCCAATACTGCTAACATGGGCCATTGGTTGGTTGGTTCCTTAGTTTAGGGGCTGCGACAACGCGGTCATGTAGCCCCGTGTACATCGGGTGTGTGTAGAATTTGTCTGATAACCGGTGTTAATTGTGAGGACTGTATTAGTGTGTGTTATCTGTGATTCAGGTAGGACTGTAGACGATCAATTAGTTCCTACTTTCGCTACCAAATGCTACCGTCCACGACACCTAGCTGCGGACGGGGCTACTAAATGGCATCGCAGTCAGCACTTGGCGGCGAACGATTATTTTATTTATTATTATTATTATTATTATTATTATTAAGAATAATCAATATTATATCCAGCAATACAAGAAAATATATATACACACATAGCTTTTTAAGTATTAGGACATACGTCCGTACATTGTTCAAGAAATCGCGTGTGCTATATACACATTGTCCTTTGCACTACAACATTGTATAAGTCACTTGTTCTCTTGATCACTGGAGTCCCGTTATATTAAATATGTACAATCTTCATCATATCGTAACTTTAGTCTATTTCTGATTATTATCTAAGTAAACGTATTGGTCTAAAAATGTACATTCTGAGATCTATGTGATGAATATCAAATTCAGCCGAGTTAGGGAAGAATACATGTAAGCTATACCACGTAAGGCAAGGCCTTGTGGGTGGCATATTAGGTCTACTTACCTAATTATAACGTTAAGTGTTCATGTAAAAAAATATATTACATATACTGTATGTATTAAAATAAGCGTTGTGAAACAGCTAGGTAGCAATGGTAATGCTAATTTATAGATTAAGCTACTTTAATATATCTTTAATGACATTTTTATTTTCTCGAACAAATATCTTTGCGTTACGTATAAACTTTGTAGATTTATGTAACTGGTCTTTTATGGGATTAGGAAGGATATTGTAAAATTTAGGAATAAAGTATTGAAAATTACGCTTTGCAATAGATAGATTTGGTTTGAAGAGGACAGACATATTTCCTGTTCTACCTCTTGTTTGGTAGGTGTGGCTCATGTTTATGACTGAATTTTTATTTTTATAGATATATTTATAGACTTCCGTCACGTAAAGTTGTCCTATATTCATGACGTTTGCTTCCGCATACAATTCATTCGTAGGATATAACCTTTCCTTTTTATACATGATACGCAACACCAAGTTTTGCATTACTTGAGCTTTTTTTACAATAGTTTGATAAGCTCCGCCCCATGCAATTATTCCATACATGAGAGTAGACTGAATAAGTGCAAAGTAGATATCTCTCAGTAGTTTAATATTGAAAATGTGTTTCAGACAATGAAATACATAAACTGTCCTCCTTATTTTCTTTGTGAGGTGATGTGCGATCTCCACTTCATGTCTTCATCAAAATAAATTCCTAGGTATTTTATATTTTGTGTGCGGTTGATTTGTATGCAGTTGCAGCTTGTATTACAGTTTTCCCGATGTACTGAAAGCTCGTTGAAGCAATTTTGATTGCTTTTTAATGTGAAAATAATAAATTTTGATTTATTTACATTCAGATACAATTCATTATTATCCAGCCATAATTTAATCCCTTTTAAAGCTTCGGTTGCTTCTTGCCTGACTATTTCCCATGTATTCCCTTCAACAAATATAGCGGTGTCATCTGCATAAGTGATGATTGAACTATTTTTTTGATTATTTATTGATTTTTCTGTCATTAATGTATATAATAAAAAATAGTGTTCCTAAGACTGTTCCTTGTGGTATGCCCCTTTTTACTTGCATCGGTGCACTCAATGTGTCATTTATTTTTACATATTGGAATCTGTCAGTAAGGTAACTTCCAATGAGATTAAGAGCTGTGCCTCGAATACCATATTTTTCCATTTTTTGGAGGGGAATATCATGTGATACAGTGTCGAAAGCTTTAGTAAGATCTAAAAACATCCCTAGTGATGGATTTGGAGCAATTTAATTTTTCTTGTATTTGTTTAGTTAGTGTTGCAATTGCATCCACAGTACTTCGACTTTTTATAAATCCATATTGCCTTCCTGATAGAATGTCATGTTTCAGTAAAAACTGGAAAATATTGTTCTTGATACATTTTTCAAATATTTTTGCTATTATTGTAATCAGAGATATCGGTCTATAATTTTCCATATCTATAGTATTGCCTGATTTTAAGATTGGTTTAACTATTGTTGACTTCAGTTATCAAACTAACCAACAAATTTTAGCTTCCGCAAGTGTAGTTAGTGGAAGGTTCTTTTTCATGCCATAAATCTATGACATGGGACCGCCGGCTTTACTTCCCCTCCGAAGGAAGGCATACTGAGAGGTTTGTAACGCTCTTGAAAAATCCGAGGACTTCGGCCGGGTTTGAACCCACGATCTTGGGCATGGAAGCTCGGCATGCTAGCAACTACGCTGCTAACATAGCGCGGTTGCCTAAACTACTGTGGTCTTGCGAATGAGTGAGTGATTCACTGACCAATGTATTTGGTTCTGTTCCTACGCACGGACAGGGAACTCCCCACCCCCCTCCCCCAATTCAATCCTCATCGTCCACCATCCACATTCCTCTCAGGTTCACGGAACTCGGGTATGTGTATAGAATTTTCTGATAACCTGTGTTATTGTAATGGCTGTAATAGTGAGTGTATTTGGAATTCAGGTGAGGATTGGGAGAAGGAGGCGGCCGTGGCTTTAAGTTAGGAACCATTCCGTTATTTGCCTAGAGCAGGCGTTCTCAACCTGGTGCCCTATAAATGAAATTTGGTGCTCTCATCATACGAGTCAAAAAGTGCTCGTGAGCGCAAGCACTCTTGAGATCCATTTTCCAACACAAATTTTGTTCCACGAACCGGATTAAAAGGGGTTTTATTACCAGTTTCGACAGTAGGAATTTTTATCATTTTGTGAAATAGTATATTTCTTTAATCGACAGTAAAAATATTTGGACATCCCTGTTCTATGAGTAGCACGAAATATGCTGATTCGGCTCAATAGCCCATACGTAAATGTATCCTATCTTATCTGCATGAGTCATGCAAACAGTTGCTGCATGCCTGGTGACCGGTGCATCTCGACCTATTTAAGCACTTCAGAAGGGGATTTGTTGTTTGTTTCAGTCTTCAATCTTTTGAGTGGTTTGATGGAACCTTCCATGCTTCCCTGTCCTGAGCTAATCGTCTCATCTCTACAGAGCTACCACACCCTACATCCGAAGGGAGGGAAATAAGAAAAGAGAGGCGCATGCTTATTGCATTATTATTATTATTAATATTATTATTATTATTATTAATATTATTATTATTATTACTATTACTATCGTACATTCCCTTTCAAGAGAGCGTGTAAACTTGAACGTTTTTCATGGCAAACCAGTCTTGCGGCGACGGTCTTCCCAAATCCTCTTCATACGTGCCCTACATTACAGTAGGCCTATGTTATTTCTTCCGTTCGTCCGTCCACGTTTACCCTGGCATCTTTAGTAGCACAAATGTATGTTTCATTATGTTTTTTCTAAATTTAAGCCGATCATTCATGTCATGCATCGTGATGTTTTGCTGCTTGAGGTCTTCCCCAGTTTCCTGTATCCATTTGGACTTGATTTTACTGTTGAGGGTGATGTTGTAATTCTGTGCTGGTCCATTCTGTATATGTGGCCAAAATATTTAGCTCGTTCCTTTCTGAAAGTGTCGGTGATAGTTTCTATGGTTTTATAAAATTCTGATGATGGTCTCTCAATCCATACTCCCTCTTTATTCGCTGGCACAAATACTTTTCGGACGATTTTACGTTCTTGTGTTCCTATTTCTTTAATTTTTGAGTGAAGGAAGCAAGGAAGGAAGCTTGTAGTTTAACGTGACCGTTAATCTTGAGATCATGAGCCACGGGACCTCCTTTTTACGTGGAATCCGAACCACAAGACATGGTATTTCACTTAGAAAATCTCACATGCATTGACCGGGAATCGAACCCGGACCGCCTTGGTGAGAGGCATACAGCTAGACCGCTGAGCCACCACGCCCCAATTTTTGAGTGACCATGAATTAGTGTTGTTTCTGCAGCATAAAGTGCTTTAGGAAGAACCTCTGTTTTGTAGTATCTTAGTTTTGCATTAACTGCGATCAATATTTTGTTGTAATGATTCCAGGTAAGTCTGTAGGGTCTCTGTAATTTTCTCACTCGTTCTTGATTTGCTGTTTAGGCTTGAAGGTTGGATGATTTCTCCTAAGTAGGCTATTATTATTATAATTGTTTATTTTGCGCATGCGCTTATACATTCTCAGCATATTTGTTGGCAAGTAAATATTATCAATCCCAGATATTAGGTACATCGTAAGGAGGAAATCTTCAATCTCTCGGTGACTGCATTCTGTAGTAGCATTGCTCTTCTCCCTCGCTCCTTCAGGCTTGATTATCCAAGAACAGCCTTACTATGCCACACGTCGAAAGTAAGCCTATGACTGTCTTCTGCATAATCTTAAAAAGACCTGGGTGTAATTTCAACGCTGTGAGAGATTCCTTTAAGTGGTTCGGAATCACGCCACTGCTGGAGATGATTATAGGAACTGTCCTGACTTGTGCCATGTGCCATTGCTTCCTGATCAGTTCTGAATGTACTCTATACTTTGACATATTTTCAACATGTTTTGTAAGCATGATGCCACTGTTTGGGATTGCCACATCTATGAAGGTGGTGTGCCTCATGAATTTATCAAGAAGAACCAGACCAGGTCTGTTGTGCACGGCTGATTGGTCTATCAATATAGTACGATCACAGTACAACGTAAAGTTGTCATTTTCCAGTACACTTTCTGGAGAATATTAATAGTACGGCACATTCTCTTTGCTCAGCAGTTGAAGATGTATAGCCAGTACTTGATGTACTATCTTGGCAACAAAATCATGTCTCTTCCTATATTCTGTCCGTGTGAAATGGCGGCAACATGAGATGATATGCTGAACAGTCGTCGGTGTTGGGCAACCGTATCTGCAGTTATCATCTTATTCTTATCATTATTATTATTATTATTAATATTATTATTAATTTTATTTTTATTTTTATCGTCGTGGCCTCTAGGGACCGCGAGATCTCTAATGTGTTTCTTCTTGTTAGCCCACCACGCCCTCATCCTTTCGGAATGGGATTTCTTCCATTCATCCGAGTAAACATATCTCTTGCTGGGATTTGCTTCCTCTTGATGAACCTGACGGAGGTTTTTTTTTAATCAATGGGGTTCTGAGTAAGATATCTGATTCAGAAATTTCAAACTTTAACGAGTCCTTATCCACTTCCACCAGCCAAAGAGGCATCACCTTTAAACCTCGGATGTGTGATAATAGATATTAGACGGTTGGAGAATCTACTGACTGAGGAGGTGGGCATAGAATGTTATTATCATTAATATTTTTATTATGTTCAATTTAATGGCGCTTGGGTACTTGGTATGGCGTGAAGATGGTGCTCACACAGGTTGAGCATGCCTGGCCTAGAATATAGCCTAAGTAGAAAACCACTTCCAGGATAGCTGACGTAGGAATCAAAACTTCCTCTTTGCAGTTTTGCCGCACGAGGCTGAGTGTACCCTGTTTCAGTCCTCAGACCGAAATTAAATTTCTTGTCACAGCCGGGAATTGATCCCGGACCTCCGGAGCGACAGCTAAGAACGCTAGCAGCTACGCCACGAGGTGGTTCTTACACGCTTGAATTGTTTTAATTAGAGGTCTGGGACATCTTTTGTCATTAACCCCGTATGTGGTGTTCAGTCTGATAACCTGTGTTATTGAAAAGATTGTGTATTAGTGTGTATGATTATAGTTATCAGGGTCAAGTTTAAGGTCCACCACGAATATTGAGGCCCTAGCCTTAACCTTCATCAGGCGAACCACGTTTGAACATTTGTCGCAGTCGTAGTCATAGCAGCTCAGCTTCGTGAGACCATCATTAGTGTCGGGCGCATATTTCAACTAATCCGGCAGAGACTGCTTGCAGAGTATCGGTACAAATAAGAGAATTGATGGCCTTAAAAATTTCGCTTCAACTCTGGGTGGAGATAAGAGCCTATTAGCGTGTGCGATTCGGGAAAGCCGCGGGATAACGTACAAGTGTAAAAACGTGTGAAACTTAACACCCGTGTGCTAGGTAGCTGGTTTCACGATAATAACAAGAGATAGGGAACAGTGTTATTAAGAAAAAGAAGCAATTGATCTTTTATTTGTATTGTATTTAAACAATGGATAAAGAATGCCACGTCACGTTGGTTTGGGTCTCTGTGAACCGGAGACCTTGATGGCGACCATGGAAGTTTAAGTTTCCATATGGGGGTGACCTGTACACCCGGGCGTACGCATGCATCTGCCAGGAGCAAAGCGATAAGCGGAACCGTTTATCATTATGGTTTATTCATAACTGGACATGGGAAAAATGTACATAACAGTATATAAAATACACTAGGATAATGTAGAGACAATTAAACGTCAATGTCAATCATAAATAAAAAGTGTTCGAGAGAGAATCGATACCTCTTTCCGTAAGAGGAAAACCTACATCCACTTGCGCTCAAAAAATCAACATATTAGGAATTGCCAGTTAAGTTTTTTTTTTCTTAGAATCAGCTGAATGATTCACGAAATAGGCTTTATTGATTGGGTTTAAAAATATAAATAGTGGTCTGGATCACTCTTAGGTTCTTCGGCTTATCCCAATTAATGGGGGTCGCCGGAGCCAACCTCGCTCAGTTTAGTTTTGGCCGGGGATTTAAGACTGAATGCCCTTCCTGACACCACATGAGTTTTTGGGTGAAAATTCCACCCAGCTGTCACCGGGATTCGAACCCCGGCCATCCGGGTGAAAGACGAGCAGCTAAGCCACTGCCCCATCACACTCGGGTCTGGATATCACTCGTATGTGTCAATTGCAATAATTGTCTCTCACTGAACAATTTGAAGTACCGTAACTAAAATATTTACACTGGAATGAAATGCCACATTTTTGAATCATTTTATTCCTGGTTAATGACTGAGTTCCACTTGATTAATTATTGTTGTGACACCTGATTGTTGACGGGTTGATACTGTAGCATAACATTGACATAGATAGTTTACCAATCTGACCTTTAAGGTCCTCCGATTGGTGGAAAAAGGGTCTAGGTTCTTTACAAACAGATATGACTCTTTTCCAAGCGAAAATAACCCCCACAATTACTCGGATAGTCAAAATTTGCGACTCGCAAAATCACGAATAAAATTCTAACAAATAAACATTGATTTAGAACATGTTTTACATAAAAAATAATGTAATATAGTTACACCTTTCAACTCGCGGAAATCTCACGAAAATCGCTAAAATATATGACTCGCTAATTTAGCATCCTTTTTGTCTTTATTCGCGAAAAAACAGAATTTTTGATGTGTAACATCTTTCCACTCGGCTGCTGAATATTTTTTGTGGGAGTAATTTTGAAAAATTGGACGGAAGTGGATCGGACGGAAGTGTGTAAGACGCACTGCCAACTGGATAGCATACCTCCAGCCTCCAGCGATGCGATCCAACTGGCAGTGGTACTATGTGGAATGTATATAACATACGGATTACTTCAACGTTTGGAGACGTCATTATAGATATTTCTACAATAAATCATCTTCAAGTTGTCGTTCTTTGGTGTAAAAATATTCATTATATCATATTTGCTGAAAACAATTATGATTTATTAAGAGTCTGTTTTTCAATCTCTAGATAAAAGTGATGGGCATCCACTCCCCGAGTAACTTTATTCAACACTTTCATACTGAACGATAAACGCTCATGCGAACTCTGGTGTCAACTGATTGAAACACAAACCACTTGTTAAAAGTTTTCGTATCAATATTTAAATGATGTTATGCTTTAATGTCGCCTCCGTAGCGTAGCGGTCAGCATGGTTAGCTGCCGCCCCGGAGGTCCTGGGTTCGATTCCCGGCTCTGCCACGAAATTTGAAAAGTGGTATGACGACTGGAACGGGGTCTACTCAGCCTCGGGTGGTCCAAATAAGTAGAGGGGGTTCGATTCCCACCTCAGCCATCCTCGAAGTGGTTTTCCGTGGTTTCCCACTCTTCGGGCAAATGCCGGGATGGTACCTACTGTAAGGCCACGGCCGCCTCCTTCCCTCTTCCTAGCCTCTCCATCCCTATCTTCCATCCCTTCCCCTCCCTCATGAGGCCCCTGTTCGCTTTGCAGGTGAGGCCGCCTGGGCGAAGTGCTGATCACACCTCCCCAGTTGTATCCATCCCGACCAGACGTTCCAAGCTCCATGACACTGCCCTTAGAGGCGGTAGTGGTGAGTTCCCTCGCTGAGTCCGTGGGAACCACCAATCTAGAGGGTAAATTGACTAAATAAAAAAATGCTTTAATATGAAACATTGTAACTAGTCGGCAAAGCCGGTATTATGTTTGTGCACAATTGCTATTCAGATATTAACCCACATCGCGGTAATGCAGTCATCAATGTAATATATATCGATATTTTTATATGGGAACTGAGGTAGCCTTTCAAAGACCACTATAGGAATTCCCTTTATTGTCAAGTAGGCGTATTCATAACTAATTAAAAACACAATTTCACGCAGGAACATTATCGAAAAAGAAGCAAAATATTAATGGAGCATTAAAATTACTTCCATATTGTTACCGGCACGTGAAAATGAGTACCTGTCTTGGACTCTGTTTGTAATGGCTTTGTGGATAGCATCTTGGTCTGCGAATCATGAGGTCTCAGGTTCGAACCTCAGTCCCGGCATTTATTTTTGCTACAGGATTATCGATATAAACGATATCAATCATAACATTATGCGTCATTTTAACAGAATCTACATGAAATTACGATTTATCTAATTTTAATTACAATAGTTTGCACAAAGCAGGAGTTGGGAAATTTGATTGTATTGAACATTATTTCTAGTAGTCCATAGTCCATGGTTTCATTCCTCCTCTTAATTTACAATATAATATGTGATGTTTGTTCAAACAAGTGTGACAGTAGCATATCTCCAATTCAATCTATACATTCATCATAGTACCAGTATGAAAACGGAGCGTAAATTAACATTTTAAGAATGTCCAAGCTGTGTAGTATACGAGTAGGATTCTATGTCAGATGTTACACATCGTATGCGACTACTGTAAGGCTCGTATATTTTTTTTGGCGATTAATAGAATAAATTTGAAAGTTTTAAGAATTTTTTCATATTATTTATTGACCTAGTTCCTAAACAGAACTGTTTTGTGCCTTTTCATATCTGAAAAAATCGCTAGATGGTATGAGTTTGAATGGTTCGTCTATAACTAATTATTACTAACGTAATGACTGAATAAAGCAGTGTGAATTTGTCAAATTCATTCAAGAATTTTTCAAATTTTTATCCTTATTAACCAAGAATTTTAGCCCCTTTCATCCAAGAAAGTTGACTGTCTCGAATCATTACATAATGCCCTTGATGGGAAAAGCTAACCACGACAGACCTAACCACAATAGAATAAGAAAGAGCTTCCTTCCTCAATAGGGTGTTAGGAGTTGCGAGAATGTCCCCGTCCAGACTAGCATACGGTAGGCCTATGTCTTAACAAAAGAAATGTACTACATCGAAGATCTCAGATTAAGACTATGACTGCCATCTTCTAAGCAAATGAAGAAACTAATCGGCTTCAGTGGCGTAGTCGGTAGCATGCTGAACTGCTATGCCCAAGATAGCGGGTTGAAACCCGGCCGAAGTTGTCGGATATTTAAGAGCGTATGCCTTCAGTAAAGCCTGCGGGCCTATGTCATAGATTTATGGCAGGTAAAATAACCTACCACTATAATTGGTAGTGTGTACCCAAAATTTGTAGGTTATTAGGTTAGAAACGCTCTATCAAGTTCCAGAGTTCACAGCTAGGTAGACAAAGTTGAAACTACTTTAAGTTGAACTTGTTGGGGAGCCTACGGGCGTTCAATTTAAATTCCCTACTATGGCCATTGGTTGCAATTCAAATATAAAATAAATTAAGAAACTGCTCGAGATCAGACAACAGAAGCAGCAGAAAATCCCACTCGAATTCTACGCAACAGAAGCAATGACGGACAGAAGATTGACAATCGAGAATCAAGAGATGAGACATGTTAGCAAGGCTCACCATCCATGGCTTCCAGAAATGTTAAATACCACGAACCGAACGAAGAAAGTAGGCCTATACGTTCTCTGTGCAATAACCCATGTGACAAATACCACATAACATCATGTGACAAACGGACAAGGAGTATAGTTGAATACAGTTAAGACTAGTCGACCTGTAAGCTTACAACACTGTAAATATGTATTAGTTAATAACTTTAAGTACACCCTGTAACCAACTACTTTGGCCACTTAACAGCAATAAATCTTTATTAATTTGCCCGGCCCTGCTAGATATACCAAGCTCCTAAAATGAAATAACAGTCCACTGCTGACTAACGGAAAGAGCGGATCCTTGATAATGCCGAATTCAATTTTCGGTTAAACGTCAGGAGCTAACATCCTGCCTGGACCACGGCATACAAGCCCGGACCAAACTTGTATACGTTAGAATAGAAACGTTATCGAACCAATTATGACTGGCCACTTGAAATAGATATAGGGAAACGTTTTATTATTGTTTTATATTATTAGTCGAACGTAAGAATGAGGAATGGTTGACATTCCACAGTAAAAGAGAGCTTTGACTTGATAGATTACGTCCAGCGGCTTGAATGAGCCTGGGGGTTTCCTTTGAATCGAGCCTGCCGAGAATAAGGAATTCCTGTATAATCGGGACAAGATTCTCACTCAATTGTGAGAATTGACCTTGAGTGCCCTTGGTGGAGGACGATACCAGTCATGCGGAAGCTTGCAATACCGAGTGGAACTACAGTTAATTTGCCCAGTCCTGCTTGATATACTTACTTACTTCGTTGGCCACACGAACCGAAGTCGGTTCATTGCCTCACTCTTTAGCCTCTTCCATTGGTCTTTGTTGCTAGCCATGTTCTCGTTGGCTCCCAGTGTCTCCAGGTCTTTCGTGACTCCATCCATCCACCTCAGTTTTGGTCTACCCAGGGGTCTCGTACCTTGTGGCTTCCCCTCTAGCACTGTCTTTACCATTTTCCCTTCTCTTCTCAGGACATGTCCCAGCCATTCAATTATTCTGCTCTTTATTACAGCTGTCACATCGGGTTCATTAAACAGCGTGTGTATTTCAATATTTTTTCTTCTTCTAAAGATTCCATTTTCAGATACTGGCCCAAAAACTTTTCTTAATACCTTGTTTTCAAAAGTTATAATTTTTCTCTCCATTTCCTTACTCAGTGTCCATGTTTCCGCCCCATACATTAATACTGGTCGCACGATTGTCTTGTAAATGCGGAGTTTCGTTGTTTTCGTTAATAGCCTGCTGGTAAATAGTTTATTCATTGAAAAGAGACACCTCTCTGTAGATTTTAGCCGGTTCATTACTTCCTCCTCCATGTTGTTGTTGTTGGCATTGACTGTACTCCCTAAGTATTTGAAAGACCTAGTCTTCCTAAATTCCATATCTTCTATTGCCAGTACTCCCTCTGTTTCCTCTTCATTGTTTCTGGTTACAATCATATACTCTGTCTTATCTTGATTGATCCTCAGACCCACTCTTTGTGCTTCTTCTATTAGAACTTTAGCTGTTATTTTTAGTTCCTCTTCCTCCTCCGCTAAAACCACAATGTCATCGGCAAACGCTAAGAGTTTCACTTCACCACCTACAATCGTACCTCTTCCAATCGAAGATGCTCTTTTTAGTGCTTTTTCCAAAACCAAGTTAAACAGGCTGGGCGATATGCAATCTCCCTGTTTGACACCCGTCTCCACAGTAAAACATTCATATTCCCTGCCTTCAACTCTCACTTAACATTCCGTTTTCTCAATGCACATTCTTGTCAGCCCGATCAGTTTCGAAGGTATTCCCGATTCTTCTATTATCCTCCAGATGCGTTCTCTGTTGACACTATCATAGGCCTTTTTGAAGTCAATAAATAGGCAGTATACCTTCTTATCAAATTCCCACGTCTTTTCAATTATCTGTCTGAGTATGAATATTTGATCTGTTGTTGACATGACATGCCTTTCCGGAAACCGGCCTGGTGTTCTTCAAGATGTTCCTCTATGTATGGTAGTAGCCTATGTAAGAGAATGCGCGCAAGAATCTTGTATGCGCTACATAATAATGATATGCCCCTGTAATTCTCACACTTGGTTCTTTTTCCTTTCTTATATATTGGGCATATTACTGCTTGTTGCCATTCATTGGGCATCTTTTCATTTCTCCATACTTGCAGTATCAATCGATACAGTGCTTTTCTGCATGCTTCTCCACCTTGTTTTAGCAGTTCTATTGCCATGCCGTCGGTTCATGGAGCTTTACTGTTCTTCATTTGCTTTAGAGCTTCATCCATTTCCTTCATTGTAGGCTCCTCCACATTTGGTTGAGGTCCTTCATATGCCTTTGTTTCCTCAGTCACTTCTTTTCCCTCAGGGACATTCAATAGTCCTTTCATAACTTCAAGCCGTCTTCTTGACCAGCCACCAAATCACCTTCATTGTTTTCCATTGCTACGATTCTTGGTCTGTACCCCGTCTTGAAATACTTTGCATACCTGATATACTAAACTCCAAAAATGAATTAACAAAACAGGAAGCTTGTGACCGTTAATCTTACGATCATGAGCCACGGGACCTCCTTTTAACGTGGAATCTGAATCCCAGCGCATGGCATTTTACTTCGAAAATCTCACTTACATTTGTGAGCGGCTTCGGTGGCGTAGTTCGTAGCATGCTGAGCTTCTATGCCCAAGATCGCGGGTTCAAACCCGGCCAAAGTCGTCGGAAAGAGTGTTAAAACTCCCTCAGTATGCCTTCCTTCGGAGGAGAAGTAAAGCCGGCGGTCCCATGTCATATAAAAAAGAACCTTCCACTAATTACACTTGTGGAAGCAAAAATTTGTAGGTTGGTTTGATAACGCTATATTAGTTCCAACGGTCGCCATCGGGTGCTGACTGCGATGGCATTTAGTAGCCGCTTCGCAGCTAGGTGTCGTGGATAGTAGCATTTGGTGGCAAAAGTAGGAACTACTTAAAAAAAATCGTCTGCAGTCCTTCTACCTGAATCACAGATAACACACACTAATACAGTCATCAAAATTAACACCGGTTATCAGACAAATTCTACACACACCCAAAGTACACGGGGCTACATGACCGCGTTGTCGCAGCCCCTCTAAACTGAGGAACCAACCAACCAACATTTGTGAGGGCCAAACTGTTTGAACGCTGCGCCAGCACGCCCCGAAAAGGAATTAATAACATCTTCACGTAACTAGACTAGGCCTACTTGTTTTACCCAAAGAAACCAGCTGAAATCCGGGCACTCCGGTGTCACCCAGGAGAATGGTAACCCTAATCCCCTTCCCCCGCCCTGGACTGCACCAGTTGGATGTTCAACCTTCGCTCTGTTGCACGTTTGTTTTCATTCGAGGGTTACGTTATCGAACCAATTATGACTGACCATCTGAAATAGATATAGGGAAACGTTTTAATTGAAAACTTAATACAGGTACCGCAGTAAAAATGTTGGGTTCAGTTCAGTTGATGTTTGGTCAAATAACAAACCAAATTGAATGGATGTGTGGAAGAACGCACTAAACAGAGCTGGATTCTGTAATAGAAATATAGTACCAGGCTATCAAATTATGAGAATCCCGTCGGTCTAGCCAAATACCTGCTTTACTGAGAGGCTATATTTCTCGGAAATTAAATTTTGTCTTGGATTTATGAATGTCAGTGATAAAGGGGCATGTATAGCTCGTCATGTGCCTCGCTGTGGGTAGGCTACTGTTTGGAGCATAGCCGGTAAACGATAACAGGTCTACTTGGTTAGAGATATGAGTGCAATCCTCGCACCATGGAGCTGTCAAGTAAATGAATAAATTAATAAATATAGAAAATAATTGCCGGTATATCAAGAAATAGATATCATGCACTTGTGTACACCCTGGAGTTTTCCCGTTTCTACGGAATTCGGATATGGAAGGTAAGTTTGTAGTTTTATGTGACCATCAAACTCGTTATCATAAGCCACGGGATCTCCTTCTTTACGTGAAATCCGAACCACCAGACGCAACGTTTCACCTCGAAAATCTCATATTCTCAGACCGCGAATCAAACCCGGTCCACCTTGGTTGGAGGCAATCTGTTTTACTATTGCACCATCACACCCTCCTCGGCGATGAGGTGACATGAGTTTTCTACCTACCGGATGGGTTTTTACAGCCAAACGCCTCTCCCGCCACCAACCTTATGAGAGTTGAGAATGACGATGAGTGAAATCAGACTAGGATTAGGAAGCAAGTGGCCTTGGACTATTAGATGGTATCGTCCCGACATTTGCCTAGAATTGAAAACGGGAAACCATGGAACCCACTTCAGGGACAGCTGGTTCGTACCCTAGGATAGTTCTTCCCCATGGCCTTGCTTCTTGGCTTGCGAGGCTACCTTGGTCAGCAAATAAATAAATAAATGAATAAATTCATGGATAACTAAATGAATGAATGGATGAATAAATTAATTAGTTACATAAATGAATAGATTTTAAAAATATTGGAATCAATATTTGAAAATTATAAAAATATGCCAATTTTCCAAAATACTTTTCAAAGTTCCAGTGTAGTATTTCAGGAAGAAAAGGTGAGAATCCCTGGTAAAACAATGAAGTATTCAACTCTATTTTGAAAATAAGATTGGTTAAGTTAACTTTTATAAGTCACTGCGTTACGGTTATCGTAACTTAAGAAAAACATTACAGAAATCACAGTTACAACGGTTGAATTAAGGACCGTTAATTTCCCGTTGGTTTTGTATAAAATATAGTTGTTTATTTTTTATTTTACAATTTGACAACAATTTGTATTTGCCAAAGAACACAGAATAGCTGACACGTTAATTCAAATGATAGGTTTCTAAAAGGAATACAGTGTTATAGTTTGTTTGCTTGAATTGATCGAAATAATACATTCCAATAATATGAATAAAAATCCAGAAAGAATTGGTATTGGTTAACAGATTTCCAAGAGTATGGCGTGTGCTCGATTCCCGGCTAAGTCATGAACGTTAATCCTGGTATGAGGTTGGTCAGTCTGTAGAGAACAGTTGAGAAGAGTGGTGAGTAGTGGGTTCGAGTCCTTCTTTCGGCTTTACAAGTAGTCTCCCGTGGTTTCCCAAAGTACATTCAGATCGCTGCTGTCCCTTCCCCTAGTTGCAAACACACGTAATAATACGGTCGCTACAACAACCCAGGTTATCAGATAGATTCCACACACATTGAAGTACTTGTGCTGATGAACATGAAATCATATGTCGTATATGAAATAACAATAAATAGCTCAGGCCAGCGTTGTTTAAAGGTTACTCACCACTGATTCACCGGGTGAGTTAGCCGTGGTCGTTACGGCATGACTGCTGGCAGTCGCTCACATCCGGGAGGCGAGGAGGTTCGAATCCCCCCACCGGCAACCTTGAAGATGGTCTTCTGTGGTTTCCCATCTTCCTTCCAGTCAAATGCCGGGGTTGGTCCCTAACTATAGGCCACAGCCGCTACCTTCCAACTCCTCGTCCTTACATTCTAACTTTCCTCCCCAGACAACACTCCACACGCTACGGTATGTGTAGCTCACCCAAGGGGTGTCCGCTTAGAAGCAGCTACAAATTGGCGACCCGAACATGTCCTCGGACACTCCCGGCACTACAAAGCCATATGCTAAAAAAAAACACTGTTTCGTCAAGTGAATACGTGTTCACTCTTTGGCAATTGAAGGAGGCTAATGCATCTAATCCCGAAAATACTCCATCTTCAAAAAGTAACGAGCATTTTCCTTACTTCCTTACTCTGAAATTTAGTTGCGTTACAAGTAATATTTACTAATACTGGCGTTATCCCCTCGTTACCACAAAAATAACTATTACAAGTGGTGGTTACTAGTGCTGTCGTTATCCCCCCTCGTTACCACAAAAATAACTGTTTCAAGTAGTGGTTACTAGTGCTGTCGTTATCCACTCGTTACCACAAAAATAACTGTTACAAGTAGTGGTTACTAGTACCAGCGTTACACCCCCCCCCCCCCCAAGTTACCACAAAAATAACTTACAAGTAACGGTGTAACACGTTATTCCCAAGCCCGTTTGAAAGCGATAAAATAAGCCAGAGCGAATAAGCGCTGCTTTATGAGGAGGTGTGAGCGGCTGTTGATGTCTGGTAGCGTCATGGAACGTCGAAACAGTCATCCATCTTGTGCCACGCAACACACACACATGTTTCAAATTGTCACCTTTTCTGGTCATTAGTCGTGACAACATGGCGGGCCCCTCTGGTTTACAAGGCCCTGTCGAGCCCGCACACACCACACATTGAGATCTGCCCGCCTCAATCTTAAGACAAATCCCTCAAACACCCTGACGAGCTACTGAAGACATTACCATGGCAAGACTGTCGCAGAACATTCACAAACTGACAAAACGCATTATACATCACCCATTTAATTAAGTCTTGCTAATATGAAAATGCGA
This sequence comes from Meconema thalassinum, assembly GCA_946902985.2. Taxonomy (NCBI): domain Eukaryota; kingdom Metazoa; phylum Arthropoda; class Insecta; order Orthoptera; family Tettigoniidae; genus Meconema; species Meconema thalassinum. The sequence continues at coordinate 717,225,109 of OX336388.2, read as the reverse complement.
CTAGCTCTTGGTGTAGCAGCTAGCGTTCTTGGCTGTCGCCCCAAAGGTCTGGGTTCGATTTCCACCAAGGAAGGAGGCTAATGCATCTAATCCCGAAAATACTGGATTTGATTCCTACCTCAGCCATTCTGGAAATGATTTTCTGTGGTTTCCCACTTCTAGGCTACTTCAGGCGAATGCCGGGATGGTTCCTAAATTAAGACCATGGTCGCCTCCTTTCCAATCCTCATCTGAATTAAGATTACACACACTAATACAGTCATCACAATATCACAGGTTTTTAGACAAATTGAACTCATCCCCAAGCACTATAGCTAAGCCTACATGACCACGATGTCGCAATGCGCCTCAACAACAACATAAACTTCAGGTTTGATGAAACAGATTTTAGATTTCCTAAAAGGAATTGCAGGTTCGTTTTTCATCACGAGCCCCTCATACAATGGTCCAAAAAGTACATACGCCACTGATGGTGTTGTTCGATGAGCTAATATGAATTCGCATTCAGCAGTAAAACTGCAGCCCATTATCTTGGCTTGTGAGAGCAACGAGTCTATTAGAATTCGAGTGCAGTCTGCGCAATTCAATTTAATTACTCAAATTCATATGATAAACAAAAATTCAGGATAATTGTTTTTTAATGTCTTTCTTTTGTAAAAATAATATTCCAGGCGAACGGGGGTAGAAGGTCGTTTTAAATTGAATATTCATGCTCTAGATGAGTGCGGTGTATGATACAGACTGAGTGGCGCTTTTACCATGCAAATCGCTTCTCATGTTTCAAACAACGAGCACTGTTATTCCTTCATCGTAAGAAGATAGAGGTCTTTCATGATACAGCTATTTGAATTAAGAGATAGTTACTTGCCTTATCCTTACGTCAGTCTACAGAGATGTGCAAAACGTTACGGCAAATCACTTATTTATAATGGGGTTTTAACATTATTTTAGGGCGTAGTTGGTAGCATGCTGAACTGCCCAAGAAAGCGCATTCAAACCCGGCCAAAGTCGTCGGATTTTTAAGAGCGTTAAAAATCCTTCAGTATGTCTTCCTTCGGAGGGGAAGTAAAGCCGGCGGTCCCATGTCATAGATTTATGGCATGTAAAAGATCCTTCCAACAGACTAAACATGTGTGAAGCTAAATTGTTAGGTTAGATTTCGTCGGTACGCTCTATCAAAGTTCCAACGTTCACCACTAGGTATTATTGATATCTGGTAGCGAAAGTTGGAACTATTTGAAATTGAACGGAACTTGTAGCTCACCCTAAGGGTGTCCGCTGGAAGCAGCTACAGACTCAGGCGAGCCGAACATGTCCTCGGACACTCCCGGTACTAAAAGCTATACGATAAATAAAAGGGCTCTCAACCAATTACAATATCCTAAAAGAAAATTTGAATCCTGCTCTGAGAGACCTCACCAAGGATAGCCTAGGCCTATACGCGACATTCAGACAATTAACAATATTTAGGTTCCCCGGTGTTCTCTGCTTCAATTAATTTTAGAATATGATATTGTGTATACATTGCAGTCAATGGCCACAGCAGGGTATTTTAATTGAACCCCCGTGGGCTCCCAGCAAGTTCAATTTCAGGTAGTTCCAACTTTGGCGACCAGATGTCACTGTCACTGACACCTATCGGCGAACTTCGTAACTTGATAGAGCTTTTCTAACCAACGAAATATAACCTACAATTTTTTCTACACACTACCAATATTGTAGTGGTAGGTTCTTTTGAAAATAAAAATGAAAATCCACTACCTTCTTCCAGTCGACCGACCGGGTCAGAGAATGGAATGAATGAAGACCCCATCTAGCGGCGAGGATACGAACTTTGCCGGCTGCCGAAGCTTGTCGCACTCCCCTGGGGCGATGATCAAAAGAATGACAGATGAAATGAAATGATAGTGGAGAGTGTTGCTGGAATGAAATTGTGACAGGGAAAACCGGAGTACCCGGAGAAAAACCTGTCTGCCTCCGCTTTGTCCAGCACAAATCTCACGTGGAGCGACCGGGATTTGAAAGTGGTATGTTATTTGACATGCCATAAATCTATAACATGGACCCGCCGGCTTTGCTTCCTCTCCGAAGGAAGGCATACTGAAGGATTTTAACGGTCTCAAAAAATCCGACGAGTTCGGTCGGGTTTGAACCCGCCATCTAGGGCATAGCAGTTCAGCATGCTACCGAATACACCTGCGAAGCCACTTATGGAAGTCAGTTTGTGCTCTAATTTCATATTAAATTTCGATATATATCAGTGACATGAATGTACAGTCGAAGGAACATAATCGTTTACATGGTTGAGACACAATAAGGTATTTTGTTGTTGCTGCTTATTTTAGGGGCTGCGACATCAAGATCATGTAGCCCCGTGTATTTGTATGTGTGTGGAATTTGTGTGATAACCTGTGTCACTGTGTATTTGCAAATTGGAATAGGATTGGGAAGAAGGTGGCCGTGGCTATCCCTGACTGTGTGTTACCAGCGCCTTACGCAACGGGGCTGCAAGAACAAGGACATGGTCCAGAAGGTTCTTGGCCAGCCTAGTATTGGAAATCTCGAGAAGGTGTGAACCCTAGTCTACTCTAGAAACATCCATTGAGTCACCAGCCCCGCTATATATAAAGCGACCTGGCCAGCGAGGGATGCACTGTGTTTTTGAGCGAGTTTTTACCTGTGCGACAGTATTGTGGTGACGTGACGTGCGAATTACGAAGCCAAGTGAGGCTGATTCTCCAGACAGCGAAGCAGTGTAACTGTAGCTTGTGTATTCAAGGAAGTGTTGCAGGAATTTCTACCAAGGCCACCGGTCTCATTAGCGAGGATTGACTGCAAGACCAAGTGAAATGGAGGGGTGTTCCCTACAAGAGGAAACTAGAGTGAGATTACTAATTGCTTCTATTTGCTTATTGTGTGGTGTAACTTTCTAGACCTGCAATAAAGCTAATATTTCTTTAAAGAACCATTTGTGTTGTGCTTTTACCCACTGTAATCCAATTAACGAAAGTGCCACTAGGGGTAGCACGTATCAATATGAAGAACTCTTGTCCCCCTCCACTAAAGGCACTCATGCCATTCTTCATCATCACCACCATCACTCTCTTATCCCACATTTCATTGAGTCGGCGTTATTGTTCGCTCCTATTAATTGCAATTTCAATCCATCTTTCAGGATTCTTACGGCCTCTAAGCTTCTACCAAGGGGATTCTTCCACATAGTTCTTGGTCTACCTCGGCCTCTTTTTCTGTCCTCAGTTTTCCATATTGGTTTGAGTGTTAATTCGTCTCCCATTCTAGCTATACGAGTACGACCAGCCCATCTCAATGAAGCTTGCCACGGTGGGTGAGTGGTTGAAGTGTCGGACTACTAACCCCAAGCTTGCAGGTACGCTCCTGGCCGTGGTAAATGATTTTTGAAAGGCGGAAAAAATACGACACGCATGTCATACGATGTTGGCATGTCAAAGATCCCATTTGAAATCTGTAGGCCGTGTTCATAATGGCAAAATTAATCTCGGGAGTTTCCGCCAACACAAAGTTCCTCATTTCTCTACTAGAATGCGCTATAGTGTTCAAGGAACTTAGATATCATCTAACCTCCTTGACTTTGATAGTGCTTTAAGGAACAAGGAAATACCCTCTGGGTGCCAAATAAAAAAGCTTGCACCCGGCACCCGAGGCCATACGATATTTTAAAAAAATATCTCAATGAAGATGTCATCTCTTCACGTAACTTACTGTCTTACCTAACCTCATCCAGTTCCTCATGTCCATCAATTTAACCCTCTCTTACCTTCATCTTTCTACATAAGATTCTTATGATGTTGTTTTCTGCCACCTGGATTTTTAGCCTACTTTCGATTTTTGCAAAAAATGAAAGTAGACTTATGAGATCAACACAGGGCGAAAAAAGTGTGTCTGTCTGTGTGTGTGTATGTGTGTGTGTGAGTCTGTGTGTGTGTGTATGTGTGTGTGTGAGTCTGTGTGTGTGTGTGTGTGTGTGTCTGTGTGTGTGTGAGTGTGTGTACTCTGAATGTCTGTCCCCCCCTATCAATTCGAACACGGTGAATGCGAATTGAACGAAATTTGGTAGAAAGGTAGCACTAGCAAAGGACACCTCAGTGTCATGTTTTATATCGCCGCCATCTTGACGGAAACGTAATGGCGGCCACACAAATGTTCAAAGCTTAAATCAAATTACGACTAACCTAATCATCCGATCTCTACCAAATTTTGCAACAACATACCTTTATGGGGGGAGCATCCTTTGACCAAACCAATAGGTCATCCGCGTAATAGTTTGCGGATGGCGGCCATCTTTGTGTGAAAATCGATTCCCCCTATTAATTCGAACATGGTGCAACCGAATGGAACGAAATTTGGTACAGAGGTAGTACTAACAAAAGGCACCTCAGTGTCATGCTTTATATCGCCGCCATCTTGACGGAAACGTAATGGCGGCCACACAAATGTTCAAAGCTTAAATCAAATTACGACTAACCTAATCATCCGATCTCTACCAACTTTTGCAACAATATACCTTTATGGGGGGAGCATCCTTTGACCAAACTAATAAGTCATCAGCATAATAGTTTGCGGATGGCGGCCATCTTTGTGTGAAAATCGATTCCCCCTATTAATTCGAACACGGTGCAACCGAATGGAACGAAATTTGGTACAGAGGTAGTAGTAACAAAAGGCACCTCAGTGTCATGTTTTATATCGCCGCCATCTTGACGGAAACGTAATGGCGGCCACACAAATGTTCAAAGCTTAAATCAAATTACGATTAACCTAATCATCCGATCTCTACCAAATTTTGCAACAACATACCCTTATAGAGGAAGCATCCTTTGACCAAACGAATAGGTCATTAGCCTAATAGTTTGCGGATGGCGGCCATCTTTGTGTGAAAATCAATTCCCCCTATTAATTCAAACACGGTGAAACCGAATGGAACGAAATTTGGTACAGAGGTAGCACTAGCAAAGGGCATCTCAGTGTCATGTTTTATATCGCCGCCATATTGACAGAAACGTAATGGCGGCCACACAAATGTTCAAAGCTTAAGTTAAATTACGACTAACATAACCATCCGATCTCTACCAAACTTTGCAACAACATACCTTCATGGAAGGAGCATCCTTTGACCAATCTAATAGGTTATTAGCCTAATAGTTTGCGGATGGCGGCCATCTTTATGTAAAAATCAATTCCCCCTATTAATTCGAACACGGTGGAACCGAATGGAACGAATTTTGGTACAGAGGTAGCACTAGCCAAGGGCACCTCAGTGTCATGTTTTATATCGCCGCCATCTTGAATGAAACGTAATGGCGGCCACATGAATGTTCAAAGCTTAAATCAAATTACGATTAACCTAATCATCCGATCTCTACCAAATTTAGCAACTACATACCTTTATGGAGGGAGCATCCTTTGACCAATCTAATAGGTCATTCGCCTAATAGTTTGCGGATGGCGGCCATCTTTGTGTCAGAATCGATTCCCCCTATTAATTCAAACACGGTGAAACCGAATGGAACGAAATTTGGTAGAGAGATAGCACTAGCAAAGGGCATGTCAGTGTCATGATTAATATCGCCGCCATATTGACAGAAACGTAATGGCGGCCACACAAATGTTTAAAGCTTAAATCAAATTACGACTAACATAACCATCCGATCTCTACCAAACTTTGCAACAACATACATTTATGGAGGGAGCATCCTTTGACCAATCTAATAGGTCATTAGCCTAATAGTTTGCGGATGGCGGCCATCTTTATGTCAAAATTGATTCCCCCTATTAATTCGAACACGGTGGAACCGAATGAACGAAATTTGGTACAGAGGTAGCACTAGCAAAGGGCACCTCAGTGTCATGTTTTATATCACCGCTATCTTGACGGAAACGTAATCGCGGCCACCCAAATGTTAAAAGCTAAAATGTAATTACGACCAACCTAATAATCTAGTCTCTACCAAATTTTGCAACATCATATCTTTATGTGGGAAACATATTCTGACCAAACTGCAAGAACATCAGCCCAATAGTTTGCAGATGGTGGCCATGTATGTGTGCAAATCGATTCCCCCTATCAATTCAAACACGGTGAAACCGAATTGAACGAAATTTGGTACAGAGGTAGCACTAGCAAATGGGCACCTCATATTCATGTTTAATATCCCTATAGCACGTTGTATTTCAACAAGCTACTACAACCAACATTCAATCGTACTCCTTGAAAAGGTGAAAGAGTTATAACAATACCCATGCATTTAGGAGAAAGTAGGCTATATGTTCTTTACTGAACATCTTGTTCTCACTTCAGCTCTTGTGAGACCTACCGTTTCCACACCATACATTTTGTGAGACCTAGCACATACAGTTTTCCTTTGAACTTCATATTGATTTTATGGCCATATGCTATTCCGGAGATACGTTCCGCTCCAAACCATGCACCGCTTATTGATGGGTAACATCTTTCCGCTCGGTTGCTGGATACTTTTGTGGGAGTGATTTTGAAAATTGGGGACGGAAGTGGATCGGAACGATCGAGCTGGCAGTGGTGGATCGAACGGAAGTATGCACTGCCCGCTCGATCAATCGAACGGAAGTGTACTAGCTGGCAGTGGTGGAAAACGGAAGTATGCACTGCCCGTTCGATCGATCGAACGGAAGTGTACTAGCTGGCAGTGGTGGAACGAACGGAAGTATAAGATGCACTGCCAACTTGATCGAACGATCCAGCGGGCAGTGGTAAGACCCAGCTGGCAGTGGTACGAGAAACAATGAGCACGCGGTGTCGGAAATTGATACCATGCCGTACTCTCGACCATGTGGAATGTATATGACATACTGAACGGAAAACGCTCATGCGAACTCTGGTGTCAAGTGATTGAAACAAAGCACATGGTACTTGTTCGAAGTCTTCGTATCAGTATTTAAAATTAAATGGTAAAATGTCTTAATATCAAACATTGTAAGTAGTCGGCATTGCCGGTATTATGTTTCAGCACAATGGCTATTCAAATATTAACCCACATAACGGTAATGCAGTCATCAATTTAATATAATCGTTGTGGTTATACGAGAATTGAGCAAGCCTTCATGAACTATTACTGAATACATTCTCTTTACTCACAAGAGGGCCTATTCATAAGGCATTTTAAACTCAATTTCACGCAGGAACATTATCGAAACAAGCAAAATATAAATGAAACTTAAATCCGTAATGCAGTATTATTGGAACGTGGAAATAAGTAAGTTACCATCTTGTGCTCAAAATTTGCGTAGTCGAAATAACCGTGGGGTTAGTGCTTATGACTGTGAATCTCGAGATCTTGCGTTCGAATCCCGGAGGATGTGGATATTTTTGCTACCAGATTATCATTTTAAACGATATTTATCATATCAATATGACTCATTTTAACAGAATCCATATGAAATTACGTGTTGGTCTGTGAATGAAGAGGACCTGTTTATAAGGAATTTAAGGTTATGAGCGATGTCGCGTCTATTAATCTAGTTGATCCATATAGGCTAGTGCTGGTGGAAGCTACAAATCATCTAATAAAATGAGTTCCGTATTATAAACTACAATATCTGTAAAACACTCCCTTTTACAATAGATTAATATTTGTGCCAATAATAGTATAAAATACCGGTGTATCAACAATTTCACGTGAGGTTTCTTCTATGTCAGATGTTACACATCATATGCGACTGCTGTAAGGCTCGTTTTTTTTCTTTTCTTATTATCAGATGAGGACTGGGAAGGAGGCGGCCGTGGTCTCAATTTAGGAACCATCCCAGCATTCGCCTAGAGTAGAAGTGGAGAAAACCACGGGAAACCGCTTCCAGGATGCCTGAGGCAGGAATCGAACCTGCCTCTTCTCAGGTTTACCATCTGAGGCTGAGTGAACCCCGTTCCAGTCCTTAGACAAAAATTAAATTTCTTGGCAGTTCTTGGATGACTCAAGAATCGAACCCGAACCTCAGGGGTGACAACCATGAAGAGATCATTTCCATATGCTTTCTATATCACTTATGTGTTATTTTGTGAAGCTAACATGAATGCTTAAATAATGCGAAAAGACCCTCACGTCTAGTTCGGAGGCTTTAAATCATCAGGCACCAGGTTACGAAGGAGGTAGATGCAGCAATTTCAGAGATCGGAGGTTCGAGTCCCTGCACTGACAGCGGCTATCCTTGTGAGGTTTAACCCGGGTTTTACCACACTCCCTCCAGGCAAATCCCGGTATAGCACCTTTTTTGAATGTTCCTACCCCATTTCCGATCCTAATAATTACAGTTAGGCCTACACACACTCCCACTGTCACCAAAGAAACACAGGTTATCAGTCAAAATTGAACACATTCACAAATACATGGGGCTGAAAACCAAGATGTCCCAAGACGCTACACTGAATTAATGACAACGTCAACAACTAGTGGCCGGCAAATAAAAACAATAAAATGAATTCAGAACATAATAAAATGTGTTTTTTTTAATCGTGTTTACCCTCCAGGGTGGTGGCTCCTAGGGACTCAGCGAGGGAACTCACCCCTACCGCCTATCCAGGCAGTGTCCTAGAGCTGGGAACATCTAATCGGAAGGGATACAACTGGTGAGGTGGGATTAGCACCTCGCCCAGGCGGCCTCACCTGCAAAGCGAACAGGGGCCTCATGAGGGAAGGGAGGGGAAGATTGGGATGGATAGGCAAGGATGAGGGAAGGAGGCGGCCGTGGCCTTACGGTAGGGACCATCCCGGCATTTGCCCGAAGACGAAGTGGGAAACCACGGAAAAACCACTTCGAGGATGGCTGAGGGGGAATTGAACCCCCTCTACTCATTTGGGCCACCCGAGGCTGAGTAGACCCCGTTCCAGTCCTCATACCACTTTTCAAATTTCGTGGCAGAGCCGGGAATCGAACCCAGGACCTCCGGGGCGGCAGCTAACCATGCTGACCGCTACGCTACGGAGGCGACAAAATGTGAATTTACGTAGCAAAATAGCCAACACCCTATTATATAGTCAGTGGTCGGATTATAGCCGTCATTAGGGCAACGTCGCAGTGCTTGCTAGCACAGAATAGCCAATATTATTATTATTAATAATAGCCAACATTACGCGATAATGTCATGTGATATGTTAAGAGCCAAGCGTGACAGACAGCTTTCTGGTAGCAGTTCATGAGTGGTGAACCTTCTACAAAACTACTTAAATTAGCCGAAATACCTTTTCTAATGATGAATAATTTTTTACTTATTTTTATTTTTTATTTAGTCAATTTACCCTCTAGGTTGGTGGTTCCCACGGACTCAGCGAACTCACCACTACCGCCACTATGGGCAGTGTCCTGGAGCGTGAAACAATTGGTCGGGATGGATACAACTGGGGAGGTGTGATCAGCACTTCGCCCAGGCGGCCTCACCTGCAAAGCGAACAGGGGCCTCATGAGGGATGGGATGGAACATTAGGATGGATAGGCGAGGAAGAGGGAAGGAGGCGGCCGTGGTCTTACAGTAGGTACCATCCCGGCATTTTCCCGAAGACGAAGTGGGAAATCACGGCTGAGGTGGGAATCGAACCCCCTCTACTCATTTGGACCACCCGAGGCTGAGTAGACCCCGTTCCAGTCCTCATACCACTTTTTCAAATTTCGTGGCAGAGCCGGGAATCGAACCCAGGACCTCCCGGGCGGCAGCTAGCCATGCTGACCGCTACGCTCCGGAGGCGACCGTATGATGAATAATAATTGTGGAAATGTCCTGGAGAAAATCATAAGGGAATGGATGGTGCGACTAACACCAAGGACTGGTCTGCAGCTTGGATACAAGAAAGATAACCTTCATGTGTCATGCCTGGCCTTTGCCGACGACCTCGCCATACTGACCAACACTATAGAGGAAGCTACTCACCACCTACAGAGTCTTCACGATGTAGCGGTTCGGGCTGGCCTGAAGATCAACACTGGGAAGACTGAATTCATGACTAACATCAAGGAAGCCGGGTACACAATTCCACTTGAGGGGGTCATCATCCGAAAAGTCCCTGCGGTCAAGTACCTAGGAGAGTGGATCTCGGCAAACCAGAGTGAGAATCTGGCAATAGACACCAGGTGTACCAAGTTCGAGAGGGCTACCGCTCCTGCCGCAGCACCTACGCATCAAAGTTCCTCTCCAAAAACCTCAAACTCAGACACTACAATTCAGTAGTAAAACCATCTGTTCTGTACGCCTCTGAGTGCCTCGTGATGGCCAGGAAAGGCCCACTCAGGAAACTTGAACTCAAGGAGAGGAAGATCCTGCTGAGGATACTAGGACCTATACGGGAAGAGGGAGGAACCTACAGAATTCGGCACAATGATGAGCTTTACAGTCATCAAGAAGACTTGTGACTTGTATAAGAAAAAGGCGCCTGGCCTTCTATGGACACTTGACTCGCATGATCCCTTGCCGGCTCACCAGCAAGATCTTTACAGTGGCAGGAAGAGGGAAGGCCTCTAGGACCAAGTGGATCTCTACGGTCAGGACGGATTTTGACCACCTAGGGATCCCACTTAATACCATACAGGACCGCCAACAATTCCGGCAAGCCATCCGACAGGGAGATTTTCCTGTATCACTGACAGCTAGGAAGAACACCGGAGTCAGCAAATCACCATGGACGGAGGAAAGAAAGCTGTCTCATAGTCAGATGATGAAAAATTACTGGAAGAAGAGAAAAGAGAAAGCGACGAGGAGATACGAGCCCCGTGGTCCTCAGTAGGCGCAAACGAAGAAGAAGAAGAAGAAGAAGAAGAAGTAGAAGTAGAAGAAGAAGAATTGTGCAAATGCTCTGGTAATAGAAGTTTCCTCCTCCGCCGCGCCGTTTATAACCCACCCACCATCCCATTTTGAGGTCTCGACTTATACTGTATAGTTACATTCCAGTTGTGTCTGCCATAATACGCGTGAATTATTGGACAAATCGAATATTGCCAACCACACGCATACAGTATTACTCATCAGTAATCTTTATCCAGACCAATGGTTTTTGCCTAGACCAATAATAGCCAGATAGCGTAAATAATATACTGTATAGACTCCTGGTGTTTGTCAAGCACAGTGCAAGTTCTCACTCACGCATCAATAACCTTTATCCAGACCAATCGTTTTGCCAATTAATGCGTTTTCACACAATTGCAAGGTGTAGCCTATTTTGTATCCTATATGTTGGTAACAGTAATGTGACGTCAATGTGTGCGCATCGGTAACAGTTGAAGAGACCTAACAAACATGGCAATTGCCGTTGAATGAGCAAGAAACAAAAACATATATTTACGTAATTTAGCACTATTTCCAGTGCAGTAGTGATAATGGACAGTAATTACATTTAATAATGACTCTCAGAATATGAAATAAGGTATGAAAATCATGAAAATGACATATTAACCAAGTGCAAGTTCTGCTCGAGTCCAAGCTCTATGAACTTGCGGGGTGAGGGGAAAGAACAGAGAAGGGTCAGGTGAGAAGAGAAGGGCCTGTCAACAGCCCACCGTGATATATGGTATTCCTTTCTATTCCAATACTGCTAACATTCGGCCGTTGCTCAAACCACTGTGGTGTTAGGAATGACTGAGTGAGTCACCGACCAATGTATTTGGTTCTGTACTATGCACGGACCGAGAAACCTCATCACTCGTCAACACCACTACTCATAGTCCGCGATGCACATTCCTCTCAGGTTCACGCAGCTTAGACTCGAGCAGTATAGAATCCAGGTCCACCACTCCTGAGCAATATTAGCACTTTCCTTCTCTATTTAGGGGCAGATGACCTCGTAGTTCCGCCCCCTTAAAACAAGAATAACTAACTAACTTCCTTCTCTATTAGTTCCGCCCCTTAAAACAGCAATAACTAACTTATCTATGTTGTCATCCCTGTTGTGCGCACGCATATGGGATTGTTGGTAGTTACCATGGGTAACTCGGTTCAGTAGTTTGCAAATACGTTAATATTCAGACATAGCTTCTTATAGGTTCCCCAACTATGAAGATTTAAAAATAAGGGGAGTAGGAACTTTTTAACAGGGTTTTGTTTTATTAACGTATCAATAACCTTACAAACACAAAAATTAATTGTCACTGTAGCATTTTAAGAAGTGAATAGCACTAAAAAAAACAGGTTCACAGGTATGGATGGCACACTGAAGAAGTGCTAGGCCTACTCATAGTAACTCAACGAATATTCAGCCTTTGAAGTCATTGGTAGACTACTATGTAATCTGTTAGAGTGAGATGTAGCCTGCCGTTTGTCTTGTGCGTTGCTAATATTAATATTAATGTTGTGGATTTAACGTCCCATTTAACTGCTACGACTTTCGAGACGCCCAGTTGCCGGTATTTTGTCCAGAAGGGGGATCTAGGCGGCAGTAAATCTACTGACACCGAACAGCACCGGGATTAGATGTTGTTGATTCACAGTGGGGCTTTGGAACATCGCGACCATGTAGCCTGGTGTATTTGGCTGTAAGTGATAACTGTCTGATAACCTATGCGATTGTGAAGACTGTACTAGTGTGTGTAATAAATAATTAAATAAATAATAAATCTATATATATATATAAAAATCACAAGCCTCCGTGGCTTAGGCGGCAGCACGCCGGCCTCTCACCGCTGGATCCGTGGTTCAAATCCCGGTCACTCCATGTGAGATCTGTGCTGGACAAAACGGAGGTAGACAGGTTTTTCTCCGGGTACTCCGGTTTTCCCTGTCAACATTTCATTCCAGCAACACTCTCCACTATCATTTCATTTCATCTGTCATTCATCTAATCATTGCCCCAGAGGAGTGCGTCAGGCCTCGGCAGCCGGCACAGTTCATATCCTCGCCGCTAGATGGGGGCTTCATTCATTCCATTCCTGACCCGGTCGGAGACTGGAAGCAGGCTGTGGATTTTCATTTTCATATATAAAAATCAATGTTACGTGATAGTTTGTCAGTCTGTGGGTATGTATGTCTCCTATGCGTTCATATACCATTCATCCGATTGCGATGAAACTTGGGTGAGATGTTGAGTACACTCCAAGGAAGGTTTCTGACTTAGTAAATCCATTTTACAATAGGTAGCGCACGCGTAGATTCAACAAATGAGCGACGATGCGCGAAGCATTCCAACAAAGTCCCGTATGTGTTCATATACCATTCGTCCGATAGCGATGAAACTTGGGTGAGATGTTGTGTACACTTACGTGAAGGTTTCAAAATTAGCGAATACATTTCACAGTAGATAGCGCACAAGTAGATTCAACAAATGAGCGACGACACGCAATGCGTTTCAACGAAGTCCCGTATGCATTCATATACCATTCGTCCGATAGCTATGAAACTTGCATAAAATGTTGTGTACACTGCAGGGAAATTTTCTGGCTTAGTACATCCACTTTACAATAGGCAGCGCACGAGTAGATTCAACAAATGAGCTACGACGCGCGAAGCATTTCAACAAAGTCACGTTTGCGTTCATATACCATTCGTCCGATAGCGATGAAACTAGGCTGAGATTTTGTGTGCACTCCAGGGAAGGTTTCTAGCTTAGTAAATCCCTTTAAAAATAGGTAGAGCACGAGTAGAATCAACAAATGAGCAACGGCGTGCGAAGCGTTTCAACAAAGTCCCATATAATTTCATATAACATTCATCCGATAGCGATGAAACTTGGGTGAGATGTTGCGTACACTCCAGGGAAGGTTTCTGGCTTAGTACATACATTTTACAATAGGTATCGCACCAGTAGATTCAACAAATGAGCGATGACACGCGAAGTGTTTCAACAAAGTCCCGTATAAAATCATATACCAGTCGTCTGATAGTGATAAATGTTTGGTGAATTGTTGTGTACACTCCAGGAAAGGTTTCTGGATAAGTAAATCCATTTTACAATACGAAGCGCACGTTTATATTCAACAAATGAGTGACTACGCGCGAAGCATTTCGACAACGTCCCGTATACGTTCACATACCATTCATCCGATTGCGATGAAACTTGGGTGAGATATTGTGTACACTCCAGGGAAGGTTTCTGGCTGAGTACATCCATATTACAATATGTAGCGCAAGAGTAGAATCAACAAATGAGCGACGACACGCGAAGCGTTTCAACCAAGTCCCGTATGCATTCATGTACCATTCGTCCGTAGCTATGAAACTTGGGTGAGATGTTGTGTACACGTCATGGAAAATTTCTGGCTTAGTAAATCCACTATACAATATGCAGCGCACAAGTTGATTCAACAAATGAGGGACGACGCGCGAAGCGTTTCAACAAAGTCCCGTATAAGGTCATATACCATTCTGCCGTTAGCGGTGAAACTTGGGTGAAATATGGTGGACACTCCAAGGAAGGTTTCTGGCTTAGTAAATACATTTCACAGCAGGTAGCACACGAGTAGATTCGACAAATGAACGACGACATGCGGAGCGTTTCAATACAGTCCCCTATGTCTTCATATCCCATTAGTCCGATAGCGATGAAACTTGGATGAGATGTTGTGGACACTTACATGACGGTTTCTAACTTAGTAAATACATTTTACAGTAGGTAGCGCACGAGTAGATTCAACAAATGAGTGACGGAGCGCGAATCGTTTAAACAAAATCAGGTATGCGTTCATATACTATTCATCCGATTGTGATGAAACATTGATCAGTTATTGTGTACCCGCCAGGGAAAGGGACTTAGTAAATCCATTTCACAATAAGTAGCGCAAGAGTAGATGCAACAAATGGGTGACGACGCGCGAAGCGTTTCAACAAAATCCCCTATTGCGTTCATATAACATTCTTCGATTGCGACGAAACCTTGATGAGTTATTGTGTACACGCCAGGGAAGGGCTTCGACTTAGTAATACATTTCTCAATAGGTAGCGCACGAGTAGATTCAACAAATGAGTGACAGCGCACGAATCGTTTAAACAAAAACCCGTATACGTGCATATACAATTCATCCGATTGCGATGAATCATTGATGAGTTATTGTGTACACGCCAGGGAAGTGTTTCGACTTAGTAAATCCATTTCACAACAGGTAGCGTACGAGTAGATTCAACAAATGAGTGACAGCGATGAAACTTTTGAAAGTTGTTGTGCACGCTTCCACGAATGGTTCTAAATTAGAAAATCCATTTTACGATAGCTTAGAGGCAGTTAACATGTTGTGTATCCAAAAGCACTTCAAGAAACAGAATTTCAACGCCAACACTTTCCTTGATTGGCATTGCAACGCATGCCGGGTACAGCTTGTAATTAATAATTAATTCATTCATTAATTAATTAATAATAAATAATGATAATTTCAATCAGGCAAAGGATATAGAAAAGAGGCGGCTGTTGCCTTAATTTAAGTATCATCCCGGCATTGACTTGGAGTAGATATGAGCAACGTCAGAAAACCTCTATTAGAGTGGCTGAGGTAGGATACGAACCCACCTCTTCTCTATTCTGCCTCGAGGTTGATCAGGTCAAAATTAAATATCTCGTGAGAGCCGGGAATCGAACCCTGACTACTTCGGTGACGGACTAGAATGCTAGTCACTACGCCACGAAGTGACACCGGTATTCGATCTCAAAAACTTGGACATAGCAGGTGATTAACAGCTGTAACACAATGGTAGTGATATTTTTAGCCTATTTTCAATTTTGAAAAAATAGGCTTATGAGATCACCTTTTGTCCGCGCGCGCGCGCGTGTGTGTGTGTGTGTGTGTGTGAGAGAGAGAGAGAGGTGTGTGTGTTTGTGTGTGTCCCCTAATAAAATCTAAACGGCTGGAGCGATTTCAATGAAACTTGGTAAGTTCATAGCACTATTCCCGGCGACCTCGACCGTGCCCTTAATTTTTTTTTACGTCTTACCAATCCAACATGGCGGCTGTGCGAAATATTTCACTAGCATTCAATATCTCCAAAACTATTACCGATATCGCCCTGAAATTGTGTACGGTGATAAAGGGCACTACTAGAAGTTCACCTATGAGACTTTCAAAAACCTGGTGACTACAAAACCAACATGGCGGTCAAGCGAAGTTGAGACTTTAAATAGACTTTTCTCACGATTTAACTATCCAAACGTAATGAAACATAGTACAGCAAATGTTTATACACATTGTAATGCACTGGAGTCTAATTTAGTTCAATTGTTTACATAACCTCAAAATGGCGGCTGTGCGAAATATTTCACTGACATTCTATATCTCCGAAACTATTACAGATATCACCCTGCAATTTTGTACGGTGATAAAGGGTACTGATACAAGTTTACCCATATATATTTCATAAACCTGTAAAGTTCAAAACGAACATGGCGACCAAGCGAATTTGATATATTTGAATAGACTTTTCTCGTGATTTAACTTTCTGAGCGCAAAGAAATGAGGTACAGTAAATGATTTTGCAGATTGTAATCCACTGCCATCTAATTTAATTCAATTGTTTACATAACCTCAAGATGGCGGATGTGCGAAATTTTAAAATTAAGTTTTTTTTCTTGTGTCGTAATCATGCGATCGAAGTGAAAGTTTGAATAATGAACCTAGGCAATGTCCTTGAATGGTATATAACTCTATGGACTATACATATAACAATCCTAAATGGCGAGCTTCCGAAATATTTAGACGGTTCTCAATATCTATGAATCTTTTACAGCAACCAAACTGATTTTTTTATGTTCATAGAGGCTATGAACATATGTTCACTTATAGGACTTTCAGTAACCTGGTGAGCACAAATCCAACATGGTGGCGACGCGAAGTATAAATATTTAAATGGATGTTTCTAGCGAATTAACTACCCGAGTGCCGTGAAACGTTGCACGTTAAATGCTTATACAAATGTTGATCCACTGGCATCTAATTTATTTCAATTGTTTGCATAATCACAAGATGGCTGCTGTGCGTAATTTTAAAATCTCGTTTTCATTTCTTGTGTTCTAATCATGCGATTGAGGTTTGAATACCACACGTACACAATAATCTTAATGTAATAGTACAAAAATAAAAATCCAACCTGGGACCATCTGAAATATTTAGACGGTTCTCAATATATACGAATCTGTTACAGCAATTAAACTGAAATTATGTATGTTGTTAGAGGCAATTAACATGAGCAGGATATATGAAAATAGGCTGTATAGTTCTACACGGAACTACTTGTTTTATCGTGCCTCGCTGACATCGTGAGAGCGTGAGAGCGTGGGTTCAAATCCCACCTCAGCCATCCTGAAATTGGTATTCGTGGTTTCCCCTTTTCAACACAAGGCAAATGCTGGGGCGGTTCCTTTCAATAGGTCCACGGCCGACTTGCTTCCAAAACCCTGACTCTTCCTTTAGATCCCAGTTAGCAGTCGCCTACTCATGATCGGCCTGTCACCATCCCCAGTTGTATCTGCTGACAAAGGTTGTTCAGCTCCCAGACACTATCCTTGCGACGGTAGAGGAATGATCTCTCGTAGAGTCCGTGGGTGAAGCCTAGCTGGGAGGATAAGCGATGAAAGAAAATGTAGGCTTGCTATCCGGGGTCAGCCATAAAATACGTTGGCAAAAATACCTAAAATTTAACCCCCCAATGAACGTCAAAAATACCCCCCTCCCACACCCCATCTCCCTTTTAGAATTAATTAATTGCACAATTGTCGCCTCCGAAGCGTAGCGGTCAGCATGGTTAGCTGCCGCCCCGGAGGTCCTGGGTTCGATTCCCACCTCTGCAACGAAATTTGAAAAGTGGTATGAGGACTGGAACGGGGTCTACTCAGCCTCGGGTGGTCCAAATGAGTAGAGGGGGTTCGATTCCCACCTCAGCCATCCTCGAAGTGGTTTTCCGTGGTTTCCCACTTCGTCTTCGAGAAAATGCCGGGATGGTACCTACTGTAAGGCCACGGCCGCCTCCTTCCCTCTTCCTAGCCTATCCATCCCAATCTTCCATCCCTTCCCATCCCTCATGAGGCCCCTGTTCGCTTTGCAGGTGAGGCCGCCTGGGCGAAGTGCTGATCACACCTCCCCAGTCGTATCCATCCCGACCAGATGTTCCAAGCTCCAGGACACTGCCCATAGTGGCGGTAGTGGTGAGTTCCCTCGCTGAGTCCGTGGGAACCACCAACCTAGAGGGTAAATTGACTAAATAAAAAAATAAAAAATGCACAATTCAGCCCATGGAAAACATTCCACTTTATTTATATAGTGCCTTTAGTGGCATCGTGGTCAATAATTATCCCTTTGTACTTGGGCGTGTGTGTGATGTGTGTGATAACCTGTCTTATTGTGATGGCTGTATTATTGTGTATTTGTAATTCAGGTGAGGATTGGGAAGGAGACAGCCGTGGTCGTAAGTTAGGAAACATCCCGGCCTGGAGTAGGTGTGGGAAACCACGGAAAACGAATTCCAAGATGGCTGAGGTAGGAATCGAACCAACCTCTTCTCCGTTTTGTCTCACGAGGTTGAGTGTGCCCCGTTCCAGTCCCCAGCCATGAATTAAATGTCTTCCTGAACATTTTGTGTTTTAAAATAAATAAGAAATAATTTGTATGTCTACCCTTTAGGCTACCATTTCCGTATCTTCGTGGTCGGGGATTAGGTGAGATCAGTTTCTATGAAGTGGGTGTTTTTTAACGCCAGGCAACCTATCTGACCTCAAATTAATCAGAGGAGGTAATGAGATGTGAAATGAATGAAACTGGGCAAGGAATCGACAGTTCCCGTATTTGCCTGGTGTTGACAATGGGAAACCCACCAAGGAAAGAAAACATTTCAAGTACGACCGAAGGCGGGATTCGAACCAACTCGACCACCGAATCGAAGAAAGTAGTCTACATCAAATAAACAATCGTCACAACAGAATGCTGATGATGAGTGTTGTTTTAAGGGGCGGACCAGATAAGTCATTTGCTGAGGAAGGCAATTGGTCTCCGAATCTCCTTGCAGTTAAATTGTCCTATCCTTGAAAACGTTGAATCTTTTCAGGCCCTACTTCGCGTATACTAAGTTCTTTTCTTGTCTGTAAAAATAAAATAATAATAATAATAATAGTAAGTAGAGTGAAACTCCCCTCCCTGAAACATTTTGGCTCTACCTCTCCCTCTTAATAGTTTACAGATAGGCATGATTTGTGGCATTTAATAAATAGCAATACCCTACTAGTAAATTCCAGCTTTAAAAATGAATATCACACTTGTAACTACTATTTACCCCTAATATCACATTATACTTGGCCGATAACCTCGATGTTAGGCCCTTTAAAACAACAACAACAACAACAACAACAACAACATTATACTTGAATTCAGTATGATCACTGGTCGTTTCAACTCCACAATGAGGCAACATCTGTATGCATGACCGTGTGGCCTAATGGATAAGGCGTCGGACTTCGGATCCGAAGATTGCAGGTTCGAGTCCTGTCACGGTCGATTAAAATTTTTTTATTCTCATTTTATTTTGTATTTTCATTGGAAACGATGTTAAAACGTTATCTCAATAATTCTTTA
Organism: Meconema thalassinum; assembly: GCA_946902985.2. NCBI lineage: Eukaryota > Metazoa > Arthropoda > Insecta > Orthoptera > Tettigoniidae > Meconema > Meconema thalassinum. The sequence goes on along the minus strand of OX336388.2, from coordinate 717,205,582 downwards.
TCATTCATACTAAATAGAAATTGATAATTAACCCAAAATACAGGTTCGCATGCAGTGTGCGGAGAAGCGAAGGAATGTGTGACGCACAACCTACCCACGCAGAGCGGAGAACACCGGCTCGGCTACTGACCAGTGTTTCCCCACGCATCCGTAACCAGGAGATTGAAGATAATATAGTGATGGTGGTTTAAGCGGAGGAACATCAAGGTCATCTGACCCAGATTTGTTCTGTGACACAACCACTTTGATGCCATTTTTCAGGGTTAGGCTACCTTATTAACAACTAGCAACCCGCCCCGGCTTCGCCCGGGAACAGTTATAAATGCATTACGTGATAAGCGCTTTTTTTTCGATGTCAATGAGCTACGACCTATATCCGTTTTACGTCTCGGCATGATCGGTTAAAATCACTGACTGGACTATTAATTATATTATCATGGAGATGCATGTGCAACAAATTCTTGTCAAACGTAATTTAAGAATGGCGAGGTGCATGAAACACCAATCCCTCTTCCGTCTAATCTTAACTTGACTGTGAATTGTGTGGAACGAAAGTTCACAGGCACTTCCAGGGAAACTCCAAACACAACCACTCTTCTCTGAAGTCATAACTCAACACGACTGGACAGTTTGCTGCTGGCTGTATCTTGGGCAATAGGCTCGCCCACTAGCTAGGCTGTAACTGGGGTGATAGGCTCGCCCCTAGTTAGCTCGTAAACTGTCGCCTCAGTAATTGAATGGAGATTGTTGGAAGAAATGAAAACGTAACAACACTTATAGTGGGCGATGTATTGAAGTAATGTACCAAGGGAAATTGGCATCATCTATTGATGCAAGAACAGGTGTAAAACAGTGGTGTGTTCTCTCTCCATCAATCTTTCTAATTATGATAGATGAAGTGATGGGGAAAACAAATGAAGGTAAAAGAAGAGGAGTAAGTTGGAATTTAACAGATCAACCAGAAGATATTGATTTTGCTGATGATGTGTGTCTCCTCTCACAAAGCTTTCGGCATATGAATGCCAAACTGGAAGATCTACAGTAACAGGCAAGAATGCTTGGTTTGACTGTACATTCTGGGAAGACCAAATCACTGAGACTAATCGTAACAAGCAATAGGAAGTTTCAAATAAACAGAAGAAACGTAGATGAAATTAAAGAATTGACGTATCTTGGTAGCATCGTTTCTAAAACTGGAGGAGCAGAGGAGGATGTGAGCAGTAGGATCAAGAAAGCAAATGCAGCCTTTATCCAGTTGCATCCTATCTGGAAAAGTAAGAGATTTCCACACGAACTAAACTCCGAATATTCAATAGTAATGTAAAATCAGTGTTGATATATGGATGTGAGGCTTTGAAAGTAACAAACTCAATCACAAAAAAAATCCAGACCTTTATAAACCGATGCTTATGAAGAACTATGGGATCTTTCAAACGAGAAGCCCGTGGATTTACAGTTGAAGGCAAGAAAGTGGAAGCGGGTCGGACATACTCGTACAAACCAGACGACAATAGAGAGGCAAGCCCTGGGGGGAATCCCCAGGGACATCGCAGAAGATGAAGACCGAGGGAAACTTGGAGGAGGACAGTGGAGAGGGAAGCTGCAGAAGAGAGGAGAACGTGGGAAGAAGGTAATGGCACGAAACCGAGTCCGATGGCGATGCTTCGTCGAAGCCCTATGTTCCAGCGATGCAACTACAGGACTTAAGTCAAGTCTCCCGGGTGTTTTTGTAGAACTTTTAATGCTGAGGAATTCTTACACTCATAATATATAGATATTTTTAACGGTTTGTCCAGCGTAAGCGTAAAAAGAGCACGGACGCCAGGTTGTTTTTTTTTTTTTTACTTTTTCACTGAAATCGTTACTGCTTGGCTTCCTTTGATCATAAATAAATAATCTTCTACAAAAACCTTTCTCGAGATATCCTTTACAGAATGGTGAAAACCGCATCAAAATCCATCCAGTGGTTCTCGAGATTACCCGTAACATCCAAGAATCGGGGACTTTGTTTTATTCTAAGTAGAGATTGCAGCTTTCAGTCGGCAAAACAAAATCATAATCTGAAAACTTGTCATAAACATTCTTTCATGCAAGCTACTGATATTCAAAAAACTCAGATTATTATTAAAACATTTTACTAAAGCTTAGCCAAAACTGGTTGTAAGCAGCCCATAGACGTTCCACAACTTCAGATAAGTATCACATTAGATCTTTGTACACATTACTGTAGTAGTAGGCAAACAATAGTTTATGTTGTAGTTATTTAATTTAAAAAGAGCATAAAGATATACATCATGAGATAAATGAATGAATTAATCTCTACTTCTTCTTCCTAGCGTTGTCCCGCTGGTGCAGGGTCCTGTTTTTGGTCATTGACCTCCATTTTGTCCGGTTTCGTGCGTCAGCTGGATTTAGGCCGGTAATTTTTCAGTCACCATTTATTGTGTCTTGCCAACGCTGCTTCGGTCGTCCTCTGGGGTGTAGGCCTTCAACCTCAAAATGAAGGACAGAGTTAGTAAAAGTATCTGGCGCTGCACGCAGGGCATGGCCATACCATCGAAGCCGTTTCTCTCTCATTATGTCCACAATTAGGGCGACAAAATCAATTAATCTCTACTGCCAACCCCTGCCACTATACAGCCCATGAAGGGCCTAGGCCGACCAAGCGACCGCTGCCCAGCCATTTGGCCTGCAGATATTGGGGTGACGCGTGATCAGCGCATCGGGTCCCCTAGGCCGTTAATCTTGCTTTTCGTGATCGGGGCGCTGCCTCACTGTCAGACAGCTACTCAATTGTCCTCTAGAGGCTGAGTGCACCCCGTTCCAGCCTTCACGTCAGTTTTAAAATCCCTGACAGAGCCGGGAATCGAACCCGGGGCCTCCGAGGCAGGCGCGTTACCGCAACACCACGGGGACGGCCCTTCCCATATCACAATTTTCCATCAATTCCTCCCATTGCACCCTCTTTGCCTCAGAGATTGGGGAGAGAACGGATCTTGCTGTTTGGGATGTTTCCTCGCTAAATGGATTTTCATCATACCGGGCATAATATTCCTCCAGTAAAACGACTGTTTCTGAAGTCACACCTTGAATCTCTACTGTAGTCCATTAAATATTTGCCACAGAACTGATCACTAACCTACATGTTGTGAATTGCAGCCTGACCTCTTCGCTATCACGTCTTAGCAATAGTAGGACGTTGTGGTGGATAGATACGTGTCACGATGTTTTGACAAACGATGTGTGTTCTTCAGGTACAGTATTTGTACTCGGGTTGCAGACGTGGAAGACCCACGACTACCTGTTTGAGACACGATCCATACTGTAGGTCTATCCGTATTTTTAGCCTACTTTTCACATTTTGCAAAAACGAGGAAAAAGTAGACTTATGAGATCGATCCGGGCAAATGTGTGTGTGTGTCTGTCTGTATGTCTGTCTGTCTGTCTGGCTGTGTGTGCCCCCACCCCTATAAACTCGTAAACGGCTGCAGCAATCGAAACAAAATTTGGTAGGAGGAAAGATCTATACCTGAAAATCTCAATGCCGTATTTGAAATGATGTCAGAGCTACCAACTGCTGAAAAATCGCAATTGAAATTTGAGCTCCATGTTGGATGTCTTGGGAGGCATGAATGGGAGCTATTTCAAAATTGGCACACGTATAGATAATAATATTTCAGTTTAATTTCCAGGAGGTCATACCTGGCAGTGTTGCCAAAATGATTATAAGCCTGCTGATTGGTCCAATTTTTAAATACATATAACTTCTACACTATCAGTTGGAATTCAACCAAATTTTGTATGTGCTATGTGTACATAAACAGATATGACTGAGTGAGTTCTTATGATCCACCAGGGCTGCCAATTGTTAATAAATTCTCTCTTTTTTTTAACCAAATACCAATATATCAGAAAGTATGCAAGCCGACAGCTTTAAACTATGCACACGAATAGTACCTGACATTCTATATTAATTTGGAGTAACTTATATACGTCAGTGCTACCAACATGATTCTAAGCCTGCTGATAAGTCCAACTTTAAATATAGGTAACTTCTATACTATCATTTGGATTTCAACCAAATTTCGTAAGTGCTATGTGTACTATAACAGATATGACTACGCGTATTTTTAAGAGCAACCAGGGCTGCCAACTGTTAATAAATGCTGTCTCTATTTTTGTACCCTATTATTAATATATCATAAAGTATGCAAGCCAACAGCTCTAAACTTTGCTCGTGTATAGTACCTGGCATTCTAGATTAATTTGGAGCAGCTAATATACGTCAGTGCAGCCAACATGATTCTAAGCCTGCTCGGTCCAATTTTAAAATGCATGTAACTTCTATACTAACTAATGGATTTCTTTCAAAATTGGCACAACAATAGATCGTATTATTTCAGATTATTTCTGTCCAATACATGCATGACTTTGTTGCCAACATGATTTTACGCGCGCTGTTAGATTCAATGTTTAACTGCATGCAACGTCCATGCTATCCATTGGACTTCAACAAATTTTGTATTCTGTACCTTAAGAGATGGAACTAAGAATATATTCAATCACCAGGGCTGACAACTGTAGTGCTCTATTAGGCTGCATTAGGCTACATTATGCCATGTATACAGTATTACGAACTAATTTGAAATTTCTATATTACGAACTTAATTTCGTCATTATTTTAGATAGATCCTTAGAGATTAATCATTGGCATGAATCTTAAATTTTAAGAAAAGTAGGCTCTTTAGTTCGTCACGGAACTTCTATTATTAGCTTGTAATTATAATCCCTGAAAAGAAATATGTATATATATTACATTCTTGATGGCATACGAATGTAATAATTAAATATAGAAATGTGGGGCAATCGCTGACTGGCCTTACCTCCTGTCAACACTCACTTGGACCAGGATAAGTTAAGAGTTCCCACTTCACGACGCGAGCGTTGAATTCAGCTGTAAAACACCAGCGTTTACACCTGGGACGTTAAGGAGGTGTGAGAGTTTGAAAGCAGACTCGGTAAAGCCTGGTTTCAGTGCGCATTGCCACATTTCCTGACATCTCAACATCATTTGTATATTAGCATCCACTCCGGCAACCATGGGCGACAGCTTCTGAGTAACAACTTCAAAAGAAGTCCTAAATATACATTCTTAGCAGACTGAAGAGTTTCTCCTGCAGCAAGAGGCTGTCTAGATCCCCTGAAATATTTAGCACCCGTCACCCATGAGTGATTGTTGATGTACGTCAGGGAAGCCAAAGCTGCCCACTCTTCGATCGGTGAATTACTCAAAATTCCAAATCATATTGCACGCTGTAAACAAGTACCAATATAGGGAAGGCGTTCTCCGGTCATCTTTCTAGAGTTGTAAACCAATTATTATCCTTATTAACCCTTTATAGGTCCTTGGGATACTATCTTCCCACCATGTATTTATACAACGGTGTTAGGGAGGGAATCTTCCCACCCCTTTCATTTCAAGTGGTTCCACATGCATCCATAAGCTAGATGCAGAGAAATATTGAAAACCCATTAATTTGGTGTATACTGTCATCAGAAACCAAAGATGGGAAGCATATATCCCAGTGGTCTCCACTGTGCACGTGCTCGCCAGTTCGGTTGTGTTGAGTGAAAGAAATTCATTGTTTTACAGAAGAAGGTGTTTTTTTTATTGAAGATGAGAGATTTGTAAACGTTGGTATATAACTCAAATACAATGTTAATGGTTTTGGTCACTTGAGTAAATATATTTCAGCTAGAATGGAAATAATTATCCTGCTCAGGGTGTTTGCCAGAGAATAGAAGATTTTAAAAATTAATTTTCTGTGTATTTAATAAATACTATTTTGAAATTATTGAATTAAATTCGAATATACTAACTTTTAACATTCCAAAATCACTTTTATATTTTTTGTGCAGTTTTCGGCAAAGATGACCTTGTGTTGCATGGGAGTTACCTTTTTTTAAATTATAGAGCATGATGGCAATGCTCAGACTTGAAAATATATCCCGGCTGGAACGTAACCGCATCTGTGTAAGTGTATAAACGCACCTAGCCAGGCAGCAGGAGAATTGGGTTTGAATCCCAACTGTGGCCTCATTTACAAGTCTTATCCAGCATATATTATCCATATTGATGTTGTTGTTTTGTGTCTATAGGTAAATCTCTGCGCGGATAAACCCACGGATATCCGAAAAATATTTCGCCATGCGGATATAGTTTTCATGGCTGTGCGGATAGCGGATAAGCTGCGGATACTGTTTGGAGTAAATTTGCGGATTGTTTTTGAATGCAATCCGAACTTGTTGAATATCATTACTAGGACCCGGATGTTTATGACTTATCACATTTTCCGTTATGTTATTTTTTTCATGACAAATGTAAGATGATGATTTACGCTAATCTCATTCAAATTATGTCATCAAGCATAATCAACGCTCCGAACTGGAAAGGATTGCAATTCTGGCTGTGTAACCTTCATTTTAAACATAGAACTTGACAATATACAAAGCCTAAGAAAACGACTTTCTCCTCAAAACTAAAGGTGTTGCTTTAATATTTTATCTAATTGAAAATATTATTGAAATGCCACGGTGGGTGAGTGGTTATCGTGTCGGATTACCAACCCTAAGCTTGCAGGTTCGCTCCTGGCGGTGGTAAGTGATTTTTCAATGGCAGAAAAAATTACAAAACCATGCCATACGATGTTGGCAAGTCAAAGAACCCATTTGAATTCAGTGGGCCGTGTTCATAATGGCAAAATTAATCTCGGGAGTTTCCGCCAACACAAAGTTCCTCATTTCTCTACTATAAAGCGCTATAGTGTTCAAGGAGCTTATATATCTAACCTCCTTGACTTTCGTAGTGCTTCAAGGAACAACGAAATTCGACATGCAAGCTACCCTTTGGGTGTCAAATAACAAAGCTTGCACCCGACACCCGAGGCCATACGATATTATTATTATTATAATTATTATTATTATTATTATTATTATTATTATTATTATTATTATTATTATTATTATGTCAAAGAATCCATTTGAATTCAGTAGGCCGTGTTCATAATGGCAAAATTAATCTCGGGAGTTTCCGCCAACACAAAGTTCCTCATTTCTCTACTAGAAAGCACTCTAGTGTCAAGGAGCTTACATATCTAACCTCCTTGACTTTCATAGTGCTTCATGAAGCAACGAAATTTGACATGCAAGCTACCCTTTGGGTGTCAAATAACAAAGCTTGCACCCGGCACCCTAGGCTATACGATATTATTATTATTATTATTATTATTATTATTATTATTATTATTGTAATGCCAGTAGATTCGGATAACAAACTTGCGGATGCGGATAACGTTTTGTTGATCCGCGCAGGGCTCTAGCTATAGGCTCCGTGTGTATACTGAAGTGCTGCTGTAAGTGGACGTTCCGAGAAGCTGTTACGTGCCGCGATCAGCTGAGTATTGAGTACATCGAAAACATGTGAGCATTTATTCTATTATTTTATACAATAACGATGTCAAAACGTTGTGTAGTATTGTTGGTTGCAATAATGGATATTGTAATACACAGAACAGACTATGTTCTACAATAGTTCCCCTTCTCGAACTCACAAAATTGATTTGAAAACACGGTCGATATTGACGGTGAATCGCAAGCAGTAGGCTAAGTGTAAATTGTGTATTTGTGATTTAATCTCTAACTAGGTTTGTTGATGTTAAAAGATTGTATTTATTTATTTAACATATTATTTTAGTGCCGCGAGTGTCCGAGGACATGTTCGGCTCGCCAGAGGCTGTAGCTGCTACAAGCGGACACCCATAGGATGAGCTACAAGGTCCATTCAATTTGAAGTAGTTCCAACTCTCGCTACCAGATGTCACTGATACCTAGTGGTGAACGTTGGAACTTTGATAGAGCGAACGAAATATAACCTAGAAATTTAGCTTCACAAAACTTTAGTTAGTGGGAGGATCTTTTACATGCCATAAATCTATGACATGGGGCCGCTGGCTTTACTTCCCCTCCGAAGGAAGGCATACTGAAGGATTTTAACGCTCTTAAAAAATCCGACGATTTCGGCCGGGTTTGAACCCGCGATCTTGGGCACAGCAGTTCAGCATGCTATCAACTACGCCTCCGAAGCAGCTAAGATAGTTTGGACTCTCAGGAATCGTTTGAACTCACGAAAACTATAGATCATCGCTTTTGAAAACAAGTTAACCTATGGGTAAAAGAATGCTTGCGTATTTACGCCAAACTGCTTCTGAAACCGAATTGAAATGCTCACTAGCTCAGCCCCCTCGCAACACTTTTAGATATTCAGATATCCTTGGTCCAAGATCGCGGGGTCAAACCCGGCCGAAGTCTTCGGATGTTTTAAGAGCGTTAACAATCCCTCAGTATGCCTTCCTTCGGAAGGTAAGTAAAGCCGACGGGTCCATGTCATAGATTTATGGTATGTAAAAGAACCTTCCACTAACTACAAATATTGTGTGAAGCTAAATTTGTAGGCTAGATTTGATTAATGCTCTTAAGTTTCAACGTGCGTTGCCATGTGCTGGTTGTGATGGCATCTAGCAGCCAAGTTTGCAGCTAGGTGTCGTGGACGGTAGCATTTAGTAGCAAAAGTAGGAACTACTTGAAATTATCGTCCTCAGTCCTTACTTGAATTAAAACAGATAGAACACACTAACTCAGTCATCACAATTAACACCGGTTATCAGACACATTCTGCACACACCCAAAGTACACGGGGCTACATGACCGCGTTGTCGCAGCCCCTTAACTAAGGAACCAACTAACCAAGAGATCTTAGGGATATCAGCTTCTCTGGAACCTAGCTTTAAGTTTCTAGGATACCTTGAAATGTTGCATTAATATTCATGTAGCCTATATTTTCATTTTTGTCTTTATCATACGTCATTACAGTGCGCTTGCCACGGTGGATGAGTGGTTATCGTGTCGGACTACCAACCCCAAGCTTGCAGGTTCGCTCCTGGCCGTCCTAAGTGATTTTTTTCGAAAGGCGACAAAAATCACGGTACGCATATCATACAATGTTGACTTGTTAAAGAACCCATTTGAATTCAGTAGGCCATGTTCATAATGGCAAAATTAATTTCGAGATTATTCGCCAACACAAAAAGTTCCTCCTTTCTCTACTAGAAAGCGCTATACTGTCAAGGAGCTTAGATATCTAACCTCCTTGACTTTCACAGCGCTCCAAGGAGCGATAAAATTCTACATGCAAGCTGCCCTCTGGGCGTCAATTAACAAAGCTTGCACCAGGCACCCGAGGCCATACGATATTATTATCGTTACAGTACACCTCCTTAATTTCTCGGAAATTTTCCTCAACACTTTCTCGGTGTTCGATGTTAAAAGTTAACTAGGACATTCGTGAAACGTTTGAGTCCACAAAAGCTATAGGTCATCGCTTTGGAAAAAGGGTTAATCTACGGTTGAAAAAAAGGCTTACTTACACCGTTCTTCTCCAGAAGCCATTTCAAATCATTCCAACTTGGTCCCCTCGAAAAATGCAGAATATTTTAGACTCTTTTAGCGATCTTGTGCGTATCAGCTCCACTGATTCTAAGTTTTATGTTTCTAGGATGTCTGGAAATCCTTCATTGATTCATGTTTATTTTCAGAATTAACCTACACATCGCACTATTTCGACCATGGTGACATTCACGAGCTTATAAATTTGGCTACTCGTAGCGCGGCGGTACATTTCTTACCTACCGCACGGAGCCTATTGTGTCGAGATAATTGAATTAAATAAATGACACGTTTCGTGAGAACTGCTTATCTCGTTACTACGGAAAAATGTTGATATTGTTAATTAATTTTGAAGATCTATGTACATCATGGTCATCATCCTCGGTAAGTTGGGTGTGTGCTGAACTTCTCTGAAAACTTGTATTTCTGTGATGGCTGTAGTAGTGTGTGTAACTGCATTAGGAACAGGGTCTTGAAGTAAGGTACTATCCCGGCATTTTTCTGGACGGGGTGTGTGAAATCCTATGGATAAGTCCTACTTAGGATAGCCAATGCCAGCGCCGGGATTCAAACCTGCGATATCCGGAGTTGCTGTAGCTGTCATCGCGGCCGTGGTGCACGATGGATACTCCGCGGGATTCCACGGAATAGTACATTATGCAATGAGCCTATAATGGCAATAATTAAGACACGAGTATGTTTATAAAACGATCGTATGCGAGTTTCATAATTTCCATACGATTGTCTTAATTACCATTATAGGCGAGTTGCATACGACTGTTTATGTTCGACGATAATTATTATAACTATTTTATGTTCGAACATAAATATTCATAAATATCTGTCGAGATTTCGCCAGTTTGATGTACTGAACAGAGCGCATGAGACGCAGAGAATGCCTTGTATTTGACCATGGCCTCCTCGATTACCCTACTATGACACTAGGCCGGGCAGTGAAATTTAAATTAGAAGGCCGTGGAACTCAGCGCATCTAATTATCTAATTGGTCAAACAACTGTTTCTTGAGCTCTGATTGGTGGGAGAAACTGTTTCATAATGAAAAATAGTGTTATAATGAGCCTCATTATAGTTCAGTTTTCTGGCATATAATAGTCAGGGTCGAACATAAATAATAATATTAAGAAGAAGAGGAATTTACGAGCGCATCCCACACAAGATAAAACATTAAGAAATACCGAAGCTTAAAATCGGGGATACGAATAAGAATAAGAATGAGAATGAAAAAGAGAAAGAAAAAAGAGAAAAAGAAAAAGAAAATGAAAAAGAAATAGAAAAAGGAAAAAAGAAAAAAGGAAAAAAAACAAACGAAAAACGAAAAACGCAAAACAGAAAAGAGAAAGAGTAAAAGAAAGAAAAAGGAAAAGGAAAAGAAAAAGAAAAAGAGAAAGAGAAAAAGAAAAGAAAAAGAAAAAGAAAAAGAAAAAGGGAAAGAGAGAAAGAAAGAAAATCAGAATGAGCGAATGCGAGAAAGAGAGAAAGTCAGAATGAGCGAATGAGAGAAAGAGAGAAAGTAAGAAAGTCAGAATGAGCGAATGCGAGAAAGAGAGAAAGTCAGAATGAGCGAATGAGAGAAAGAGAGAAAGAAAGAAAGTCAGAATGAGCTAATGAAAGAGAGAAAGTAAGAAAGTCAGAATGAGCGAATGAGAGAAAGAGAGAAAGTAAGAAAGTCAGAATGAGCGAATGAGAGAAAGAGAGAAAGTAAGAAAGTTAGAATGAGCGAATGAGAGAAAGAGAGAAAGTAAGAAAGTCAGAATGAGCGAATGAGAGAAAGAGAGAAAGTAAGAAAATCAGAATGAGCGAATGAGAGAAAGAGAGAAAGTAAGTAAGTCAGAATGAGTGAATGAGAGGAAGAGAGAAAGTAAGAAAGTCAGAATGAGTGAATGAGAGAAAGAGAGAAAGTAAGAAAGTCAGAATGAGCGAATGAGAGAAAGAGAGAAAGTAAGAAAGTCAGAATGAGCGAATGAGCGAAAGAGAAAATATGTAAATGAGAAAGAGAACAAGAAGCTTCTATTCGCCTTTTTTCTGCTGCACCAACAGTCCAAGGTTTACTTCCACAGAGCGCCACGCTCCAGAGAAAGGCTTCAAAATACCTAAATCTATGTTTGATCTCAACAGATTTCTTGTAGAAATGCTTCCCTTGCGTGAGCCAAACTACTTCTTACATCCTCTTTGCTTCGTCCATCACTGGTTTCTTACGGTACGTTATTATTTTTAAATGCCCTATTTTTTCTCCTAAGCCAAAGAAATAACTCTAAAAAGTCGCTAATCACATCAGAAATGAGAAACTTTCTCCCTACTGTGATCTTCAAAATCTCCTAGATTAGTGACTTGTCCCCCTAAGTGGACATACTGACTTAATGCAAGTACCACAAAGTGGACTATTATGATAAGTTGGCGGAAATACGCATCTGTGATGGGACTTGCTGTTGTTGTTTGTTTTGAGGGGCTTGGACATCGTGGACATTTAGTCCCGTGAGTGACTGTATGTAAAATGTGTCTGATAACCTGTCAGTTGTAGAGTGTGTGTGTTTGTAATTCAGGTGAGGATTTGAAAGGAGGCTGCCGTGACCTTCGGTTAAGAACGATCCCGGTATTTTCCTGGAGTAGAAGCGGAAAACCACTTGAAGGTTCGCTGAGGCCGGAAACGAACCCAACTCTTCTCAGTTTTGCCTCACGAGGCTGAGTGTACCCCGTTCCAGCCCTCAGACCAAAATTAAATTTCTTGGCAGAGTCGGGAATCGAACCCGGACCTCCGGGGTATTTATATATTTATGTATTTATTTATTTATGTATTTAGCGTGTGGCTTTTAGTTCAGGGAGTGTCCGAGGACATGTTCGGCTCGTCAGTGGCTGTAGCTGCTTCAAGCGGACACCCATTGGGTGAGCTACACGTTCCGTTCAATTTCAAGTAGTTCCAACTTACGCTGCCAGATGTCAATGACACCTAATGGCGAACATTGGAACTTTGATAGAGCGTTGCAATGAAATCTAACCTAGATATTTACTTTCACACAAGTTTAGTTAGTGGAAGGATCTTTTATATGCCATAAATCTATGACATGGACCGCCAGCTTTACTTCCCCTCCGAAGGAAGAAATACTGAAGGATTTTAACGCTCTTAAATAATCCGACGACTTCGGCCGGGTTTGAACCCGCGATCTTGGCCACAGCAGTTCAGCATGCTACCAACTACGCCACCGAAGCCGCTACCTCCGGGGTGCTCGCTGCCACACCAAGAGGTGGTCAGTGAAGAGACTGGACAGCCCTACGCTCGCCTTCTTGCAGGCGTGTCAGTTGTGGCCCCATCGAGCGTTTGTTCCACCCCCGCCACACACCACGGTAAGTATATGACTGTCTCTCCAGATGTTCACGATTGATGGGATGGATTTGTGTTTTAATAAAAGGAGAATGAAGACATGATGTAAACTCACATGAGTAGCTTACACATATGGTTGAGATACCATACACCAGCCTTGTTCTCACCTACGCCCCAAGGATTCTCCTGTTTGCTGAATATAAACCACTAGTAACTCTAACACCTGACATGTTATGAAAATCATAACGGAAATCTTTGTATCGAACTTTGATTAATAAATAGTTTCACAACAGCTACAAAATACTGCGATTCCATATGAGTTCCATTAATTGGAATTTCCATTAACTGTTATGCATAGAAGAAGCGCACCTGCGCCTCTTTACTGCGAAAACTAAAAGCTCAAGCAGCCATAACCTCCCTATGAAGGCTTCCAAAAGGATGGTATATTGGCTTTCAAGGCCAGTGAATTAAAAGTCAGCAATTTTTCTAGGTTTGTGCCGTGTCTTGTGTGGGATTTCGCCTAGGACACGAAGCTGGCTCATCAGTAGGCTCTTGGTGTCCCCGCCCGGACCCCCATAGGAGTAGCGAAATGCGCCCTACCTCCCTTTTTATGAAGCGCACCCGCGCCTCTTTATTGCCTCTTTACTACTATTTACTCTTTACTTACACTTAACATGTTCCCTACTCCTGTGGAGCTCTGGGCGGGGACACCAAGAGCCCGCTGATGAGCCAGCTTGGTGTCTTAGGCGAATCATCACACAAGACACAGCACAAACCTGGGAAAATTGCTGAGTTTTAATTCACTGGCCGAGAAAGCCAATACACCATATTTTTGTCATTCATAGCTTTCCGTTTACGGTGAATTAAAAACTTTAATTTTGTTGCTTTGTAGATGGAAGAGTGAATACACCTATGGTATTCCATGCTTGTCGCAAGAGGGGACTGAAAGGGCAGGGTGTTTATAGTACACATTGGGTACATTAACTGGTATACTTTTCTCACAGCTGGTGAGCTAGGGAATTAGCGATTCCGAGAAAGTCAAAACCTGGGTTCACTTTTCTCACTGAGTTTGGGATGGGCGGTGGACCTTTTCCTCTTTCCCGTTTCGCTATGGCTTTCATGGCCCTTATTTTTTCCAACGGAATTTAAAAACAAGATGTTCAGTAAAGAAAATGTAGCCTACTTTCTCCAAAATGTATGGGTATTGTTATAACTCTTTGTCCTTTTCAAGGAGTATAATTGAATGTTGGTTGTAGTAACTTGTTGAAATACAACGTGCTATAAGGATATTAAACATGAATATGAGGTGTCCTTTGCTAGTGCTACCTCTGTACCAAATTTCGTTCAATTTGGTTTTACCGTGTTTGAATTGATAGGGAGAATCGATTTGCACACATGCATGGCCGCCATATGCAAACTATTAGACTGATGACATTGTAGCTTGATCAAACAACGCATCTCACATAAAGGTATGTTGTTGCAAAATTTAGTAGAGCTCAGATGATTAGGTTGGTCATAATTTGATTTAAGCTTTTGACATTTGGGTGGCCGCCATTACGTTTCCGTCAAGATGGCAGTGATATAAAGATGACACTGAGTTGCATTTTACGAGTGCTACCTATGAACCAAATTTCGTTCAATTCGGCTTCACCGTGTTTGAATTGACAGAGGAATCGATTTGCACACATACATGGCCGCCATCCGCAAATTATTGGGCTGATGACCTTGTAGTTCAGTCAAAAGATTCTTCATACATAAAGGTATAACGTTGCAAAATTAGGTAGAGATCACATGATTAGGTTGGTCGTAATATGATTTCAGCTTTTAACATTTGGGTGGCCGCCATTACGTTTTCATCAATATGGCGGCAATATGAAACATGGCACTGAGGTGCCCTTTGCTATTGCTACCTCTGTACCAAATTTTGTTTAATTCGGTTTCACCGTGTTCGAATTGATAGAGGGGGACAAACATTCAGAGTACACACACTCACAGACACACAGACTCACACACACACAGACAGACACACTTTTTTTCGCCCTGTGTTGATCTCATAAATCTGCTTTCACTTTTTACAAAAATCGAAAGTAGGCTAATATTGATTAAAAATCTGACTCATTACAAAGTAACTACTACTCTTGTCGTTTTGGAAGCCCTTTTTCAGTGTTACCTTAGTAAGTAAAAAGTAAATGTTTTTCTGTTGGTCAACCCTATTGCACCCAAATTGTAATGTGTGTTATTTCCTTAACCTGAAAAAAGTTACGGCTCATGAGGTTAATAAATGTGTATTAATATGTATTAATTAATCATATGCAATAACTACATGAGATTAATTATTTAATATGTATTTTAATCTCATGCAATAACTTTTTTCAAGTTCAGGGTATATCACACATTACAATTTGGGTATGTCGCTTCCGTAGCGTAGCGGTCAGCATGGTTAGCTGCCGCCCCGGAGGTCCTGGGTTCGATTCCCGGCTCTGCCACGAAATTTGAAAAAGTGGTACGAGGACTGGAACGGGGTCTACTCAGCCTCGGGTGGCCCAAATGAGTAGAGGGGGTTCGATTCCCCCCCAGCCATCCTTGAAGTGGTTTTCCGTGGTTTCCCACTTTGTCTTCGGGTCAAATGCCGGGATGGTACCTTCTTCAAGGCCACGCCTCTTTCCCTCTTCCTTGCCTATCCATCCTCACCATCCCTTCCCTCATGAGGCCCCTGTTCGCTTTGCAGGTGAGGCCGCCTGGGCGAGGTGCCAATCCAACCTCACCAGTTGTATTCCTTCCGATTCGATGTTCCCAGCTCTAGGACACTGCCCGTAGAGGCGGTAGTGTTGAGTTCCCTCGCTGAGTCCGTGGGTTCCACCAACCTGGAGGGTAAACGACTAAAAAAAAAAAACCAATTTGGGTACAATCGTGTTGACCAACTGAGAAGCCTTTAAAATTCATTGCAAATACTGTTGTACATAAGCGTTATGTACATATGCACTGAACCTAAATTAAGGTAAAGTGAGCAGACATCCAATTTAACCCCTCATTTGTGTATGAAGTGTTTTACTAACAATAAGTGTACAAAAATCATTCATTTATTTAAGGCACTAGTAAATTAATTACAACTCCCCGGCCATTCTAATTGGACTCACTCGTGTTTACCGACTGAAAAGCGGCCATTTGCCTGGCATATAATATTTCAATACTCATTCAAATAGCTAGTTTCTAGAAATAATTTTCCTAGTTAACCCGCGCATGGGTATTTTTGACCCGAGATTTAAAATATGCACTATACTTACGTTTTGGTCAGCCCTAATTTCCTGTCACTTACAGTACCTACCTTCCTAGCCTTGGAATTTACCTTTCAAATGTAACATGTCCATTACCTTGTGAACACTCAAGTTATTTCTATATTATTTACGGTCGGGTCAGATTTACCCATGGCGCCAGTCCCCGCGTGACAAGTTTCGGCTTACGCTAGTTGGGACAATCTGTAAAAAATAAGGGGGAAAATCCACCTATTTTGGTGCAGCACAATCACATAGCTCTGGTTCTTGTCGATTCATGTTTGGGGTCTAGGGACACCTTGGTCATCAGCTCCTTTGTTCAAACAAATTGAGATGACTGCTTTGCCGCCACCATCAAGGCCAATTACACTGTTATTAAAATTGTCATTTTTCTGCGTGTAAAATCTTAAAACTATATAAAAACCTCATTTTAGGTAGATTTCATTAGAAAGCTAACTATTATATTGGGAATAGTTCATAGAAATACACCAGGTGTAAAATCACTCCATTAAAATCCGTACGACTACGACAAATAGGTAGTGACACTCTATGGATCCTCGTGTTATATTTTTCCCCGCCAGTTCTCAAGGGTTAAAACCTTCCAGAAAGTACACCACTGTTAATGTTTTTCAACTTGGCAACAATGTAGCCTCTCTAAGGAGGGTTGCTGGTCTGCTATTCTTGCAGTGTGACCTTACTTGTTGAATGTGATAGTTGGAGTCGCTGTGAGTGCACCTGAACGGCTCTATTGTTGCTTAAATTCGGAACGTGTCACAAGCGGGCTACAATGTACCCCGCGCGCCCGATGGAGTAAGTATTTCGACTACATTAGTTTATTGATATTTTCAAGCACGGTAGTGTTTAAAACACTGAAACTACTGCTATTTCTTCAACTACTATATATTTCCGTTTATTTAGGGTATTGGCACCTGAGGAAATAGTCAAATTACTCCATGAACAGCCAGAAAAAGACGACTTGGACAGCGCGGAATCAGATGAAGAACATGAAGTCATCACTAGAAGTGACCACGAGACAGACACTGAAGAGGAAGGTCTCACTTCAGAGGACTTTATGGACTTGATATCGGAAGAGAGAACATTATAACTTGAGCTGTGCATGTGTATTAGTAATTGCTTGTGTGAAATAAATCAAACTTAGCAAAAAGATTTCACACGTGCAAATATATTTTATATATATTTTATATATTTTATTGTGGTCTGGGGAAGGAACACCGAAGAAGTGCAAAAACAACTATATGCACTGAACGAAAATATTCAGAAGTACGGCCTGAAAATCAGTATAGGGAAAAGCAAGACCATGGTGATGACAAGAGGGGAAAGACAAGGAAAGGGCACTGTGAAAATTGGAAGTCAGAGTTTGGAAAGTGTGGACACATTCAAATACCTAGGAAGTGAATTGATGCAAACTGGTAGGTTGGACATGGAGATTAGCCGGAGGGTACAGCAGAGCAATGCATTCTATCAAACTTGTTTGGGATAAGGAAGTACCAAGGAAAAGCAAGGAGGTAATGTAAAAAGTGTACTATGTTCCCATATTAACTTATGCAGCTGAGACTTGGACCCTGACAAGCAGGCAAGAGAGTAGAATCCAAGCCAGTGAAATGAAATTCCTAAGAAGTATGATAGGTAAGACAAGGAAAGACAGAGTGAGGAATGAAGATGTTAGGAAGGAAGTTGGGATGGGAAAACTAAATGAGAGAATTGAGAAAAATAAACTAAGGTGGTTTGGACATGTAAAGAGGATGGAGGAAAATAGAATACCAAGACAGGTGCTGGAGGCCAAGTGCAAGGGTAAGAGAGCAAGGGGAAGACCTAGAACAAGGTGGATCGATTCAGTGAAGAACAGCGTGAGAAAAAGGAATCTGGAATGGGACAAGATCGTGGAAGAAGAATTGTGGAAGGAAAGAGGAAAGTGGAGAAGTGCCATAAATACCCCGACCCGGCAGGAGCTGGATAAGGCGAAATAATGATGGATGATGATGATGATGTTGCATTTTCACTTAGCTACAGTGTATAATATGGTAAAATTGTAATTATTACTGATGTGAACAAATAACATCTGGTAAAAATGAGATATTTCCCATTATTATGTGATTAGATGTGATGTTAAGGTGTGGGGTATAATGTACACCACGCGTCTTGGTCTTGTATAATTTTTAGGCGCGCCTGATGGAGGGTTAATCATCAACGGGTATGATGGTCGAAAGTAGATGCTCACTATCCCCTTGGACTGCCAAATGAAAAGGAGATCAAGCATCTCTGCTTAGTTATTGCCGTGATCTCAAAGAAACTCTCAAACCATTTATTGTGTTGACAGAGCTTACTTAAGCGGCACTTGATGAATTACTGTGTTGTCCTAATAATACTGGAGTTTTGAATGACAGGCGATGAGCCCACTGTTTGATTAGACAATGCTTGGGGCATCCTCGTTAACGCCAGAGAAAGCAAACAGGCGTGCCACCCACCGATCAGCCCCACGTCTTAATCACAGCAGCTGCCTAGCTCAAATCATCCCGTGTTGGGATTGCAGGTGTCTTATGGCAAACATCGGACTCTTAGGCACTGAATAACTCCGGTTTAGATGCCTTGTAAATTCTAGAAAGAAGCATTTAATGCAGAGGTGCACAGCCCTTTTATAAGTGGGGGCCAAGTTTATTTTTACATAATAAGTGGCGGGCCGCAAGTTACCTTTCCACATAGGCACTTGTCACCCTACCGCTAAAGCTAATTTTACTAGACTATTATCTGAATAACCTATTTTACCAGCAGAATAAAAATGTGTTTAAATACTTTTTTTTTATGTCCTCTAAATGGTTTAAATACACTTTGAAAGTTTTGGGGAAAATTGCGTTATTAAGTTAACAAATGTTTAGGGGTATATAAAATAAAATAACACTATCACAAGGTTGTAAAAATTTTATTGTTACAAAAAAAATAAAAAATCTCAACATCAAAGTACGGTATATGGAAAATGAAAATCAATATATTGTCAAACTGACCATCAAATCAAGTAGTAGCCTAATGTTTATTTTATTTACTTATTAATTTATTTTTAACGAAACATTTTTATAATTTTCTTATTTCAACTAGGGCCTACAATATTGGGAACAATTTCATCATTCACAATGTCCATATTTTTTGTTCTAAATAGTATAAAATATTTGTCCGCGGGCCGCCTAAACTGACTTTAAGGGCCGCAAGCGCTCCGCGGCCCACGGGTTGTAACTCCTGATTTAATGCATAGGCTACGTTAAAAATAGCACCTTTTAAATGTGTTTTATATCTCTACACCGTATTACTTCCTTCTTAATGGGGTCGAGGACAAGATGCGATGAAATTTCTCTGCGGTGGGTGACTTCACGGCTGGATACTCTTCTTGACGTCATCTCATGACAGTTGAAATGAATACGAATGAAAAGGAATAGGCCATGGCCTATTAACAGGTACCATTTGCCTGGAGTTGAAAATGGGAAGCCACGGAAAATCATTTCAAGGACGACCGACGGTTGGGTTCAAACCCAAATATATCCTAGCCACCACATTCCGTTTTAAATCTAACTTAATATCAACAGTATTTTGCGAAGTGGGGGAAGAGAGAAATCAATTATCGGAGCCGTTTAGTAAGACGTTGGGACGAAAACAATTAGTACGTCAGGTTCGGAAATTTGGGAGTGAAAGGAGTTTGACAGTTCTGATGGCAGGTAAAAAAAACTCGTTCCAAAATAGATAAAACAGGACGAAAATACTTGCCATTGATGATTGGTGCTTGAGTTTATACATTTTGAACGATTCGTGATTTTAAGTAGAATCTTCTTCAAGGAGTTTTTAAAGTTCTAAGTGAAACTAGGAAAGTACAATATTACTCAAATGTTTCGATATATACTTTCAAATGCCCGAGAATAATGTTCAACGGTTTAACTAGGTCAGGTAAAGTGCGGGAGGTGCGGGTTGGATTGGGTTTAATACCCACGAGCTCTCGTTTAAAGGTTTGATACATTGAAATCTTAGATCTGATAGGAACTTAGTACCGGTAGTAATAATAAGAGTAGTTGTAGTGCCAGCAGTAGAAATATCTAAATATTGTGATGGCAACATATATTATAATACTTAAGTAAATATAACTCCGAAGATATGTAACGGTAGCTGAACTAATGCAAGAGTGAGAAGATGAACGGAGTGGCTAAGTCCAAAGAATGAAAATTTTAAGAGGATCAATAAAACCATTTATTGCTGAGAATATTCGCTTTTTAGAGCCATATTCGATCGATGACGATGACGACAATGACTGCCACTACTACCACTTCTACTACTAATAATAATAATACTACAATAGTGAAGTGAACTTAACACCTTTTCCATTTCCACTCTTCGACTGTGATCTTATTGAGCATATAAACGTTAGGCTAATCAATTGTTGTTTTGCAAAATACCAGTAACTAATATTGTAGCCCATTGCGAAACAAACAAAACAAAGCGATAATCTTATTATTTTCTAGAAACCAACTGTAACTCTTAAGAACACTAAAGTAATAGATCAATAGGCTACCGTACATTTTGGCGAAGTAAATGCTACGTTTCACGTTCTACGTTTTAGAGACGTGGACGGCAAGATAATACTTTTATAGGCAACCGTCGGTGTTAAACTTTATAGAAAGGAACAAAAATTAATAATAGCAATAATACTTTTATGGATTTAACGTCCTTTTAAACTGCTGTAACTTTAGATGTGAAAAACAGATATATACCTACTGTCGACCAAAGTGCACTCGAGTTTGAAGGTTGTTTGTGAAGTAACCAATAGACCTACATAAAATCCAATAACATCATCATTTTCGTCGTTCTATTTTACGTTAGTTCATGTAGGTTTAAAATTTTTAATTTATATTTTAATATTTTTTATCGCAGTTGGAACACAAAAAGTACACGTTTTTAAGCGTGTTTCAACCATGCGTCCCATTTAAGAATTATTATCTCTAAAACGCGTCATCAGATCACATCCAAATTTTAACACAATATACATTAGAATGTTGTATAACTGATTTATTAATTTCAAAATTTTGTGTGTCCAATAAACAAAGTTGTTATCATTTTTGTAAGGTAACTTTTTCTCGGCTCGGGGTGGTTGGAAAATGTAGTTCTTGGTCGCGTTGTAATCCTTATACATCGAAAAGTTATGCTGTATGACTGTGAAATACGTAAATTAATTCACTTATTTTATATCACTTTGTATTTATATGGGAAAAAAGACATGGTTCACCAGGTAGCAACTCCAGGGAAAGCTGTACAGCGTTGCCGAAATGGAGCCCACACGCATCATGGCGCGCCTCGCTCGGAAGTGATGGGCTCCATTTCAGCAACGCTGTACAGCCTTTCGTGGAGCGGCTAGCTGATGAACCATGTGTTATTTCCCCGTACAAATACAAACCGATACAAAATAAGTGAATTAATTTACGTAATTCACAGTCATACAGCATAACTTTTTGATGTATAAGGATTACAACGCAACCAAGAACTAAATTTTCCAACCACCCCGAGCCGAGAAAAAGTTACCTTACAACAATGATAACAACTGTGTTTCTTGGACACACAAAATTCTGAAATTAATAAACCAGTTATACAACATTCCAATGTAAATTGTGTTAAAATTTGGATTCGATCTGATGGCAGGTTTTTGAGATAATAAATGTTAAATGTGGCGCATGGATGAAACACGCTTAAAACGTGCACTTTTTGTGTTTCAACTGCGATAACAAATATTAAAATATAAATTAAAAATCCAAACCTACATGAACTAACGTAAAATAGAACGACGAAAATGATGATGGTATTAGATTTTATGTACAATAGGTCTATTGGTTACTTCACAAACAACCTTCAAACTCGAGTGATCATAATACTTTGGTCGACAGTAGGTAGTTATACTTGAAAGCGTATCTGATCTGTCACTGTTTAGATAAAGAATTATTATAGCCTAATTCATTAGAAAAAACTGACCATAATTTTTAATGTTTTTCGTGACAAACATAGTGAGGGACATTGGTTTTATTTCTGGTTACGTCTCAAAACTCACGAACTTAAATTAGTAGCAAATACAGTAATATCAAAACTCATGACTACAAACTAGTTGCTAAATTATCATTCCAATCAGTCTCAAAATTCACGACTCAAGAGAGCTCGTGCATGCGATGACCACAGAAGGGACTCACACTCTTTTCAAATCCTGTCGCGTATAACTTACTTTGTGCGAGGTTACACGACAGACCCACCTCTTGATGAGATGGGCCAATTACAAGAGGACATGCAGTTCCATCTGGCACTAACAATGGACCTTTTTGCACAATACCGATTAAATTTTCAAATATCTACAGTCGTTATGTGGGTAGGGTGGGACATTTTACATTTAAAGAAGAAATGGCCCGGCTCGTGAGTTTTGAGACTAGCCCAGGTAGAGAAACCGATTAGAACCTATTCCTAATAATCCTCTACTTGGAATTCATGAATTTTGATACTCGTGACTTTTAAGACTCGTGAGTTCTAAGACGACACGTTATTTCTGGGCCTGTCCCCAAAATTCAGAGACAATTGGTCACGTTATACCTGTGTGTTGTAATAACGTTGATATATCGCTTTAATGAAGAATGAAAATCCACAGCCTGCTTCCAGTCGACCAACCGGGTCAGGGATGGAATGAATGAAGCCCCCATCTAGCGGCGAGGATATGGACTATGCCGGCTGCCGAAGCCTGTTGCACTCCTCTGAGGCAATGATTAAATGAATGACAGATGAAATTAAATAATAGTGGAGAGTGTTGCCGGAATGAAATGTTGACAGGGAAAACCGGAGTACCCGGAGAAAAACCTGTCTGCCTCCGTTTTGCCCAGCACAGATCTCACATGGAGTGACTGGGATTTGAACCACGGACTCAGCGGTGAGATGCCGGCGTGCTGCCACCAAAGCCACGGAGGCTTCAATATATCGCTTTAATAAACTGTAAAATTTAAGGAAATTTGAAACTTCACCTCAAAATGTTCGCACTTAAACCTGGAAGGCTGATGTGGAAGTATCCCTCAAACAGACAGGGATGCTCTACATCTTGCGAACTACACAACAAAGTCTTGTTCAGTCAATGCTTACTTTATGATATTAAGATATACACTCTTCATCAAGAGAGAAGGTATGAGCCAGAGAAGTTTTGCTGAAGATAAACAATAACAGGTTGTAATGTTGTTGCCAAGTTGCGAGTAAACCAAAAGTTAAATATTTGAAACGCGAGCAGTGTGGCGGTGTATATTCTCCGTTTCGTTTCGACTTGAATGCTCTTTCAGTAACAACATTAGACTACGTACAGTCTATGAGGCATCTGCGTACTGACGACCAGCAAACACTCGCTTGCCTACCTGAACAAGGAAGAACTCTTTCGTGATTTTTGTGCAGATAATAATATAGATGACAAAATTTAACTAGTGCAATGCAACATCACGAGGCTCTGCTAATGTGAAGTGTGAACTTGACAAAGAACAGTCACGAGGATGATTTTTTTAAACAGAAATCGTAGTCCAGCTGGTTTAGTCACGCCTCACCACTGCAATGGGGAGTTTCAGACTCGCGTACCTATATTGGAATCCCAGTGTTGTCAGTAACCATCCAGGGCCCTCCTGTAGTGAATTGGCGTTCTTCTAAAATTTCGTAATTTTTCTTGCATCACTTCGAGGCTTTATTTTCACTTACTTTGCCACGGTTATTGTGGTTAAATGCATTAAGGAAAAACCACATTCTCATTTTAATAAGGAAAAATGAATATTTTAATTTTGCAGTAGTAAACTGATGAAAACATTAGTTAGAAAAGACAAGGCAAAGGCTACGCTGCCTACTTCACTTCACCGTACTCCCCTGTAGCCAGTCTGCATTTAGCATTCCCTTGAAGTCACAGTCTGGACAAAACTTTTGTTCACCACAGGGTTAGACTATTGTCTGGGCGAAACCATTGTTCGCCTCTGGGTTAGACCACTGTCTGGGCGAAACCATTGTTCGCCTCTGGGTTAGACCACTGCCTGGACGAAACCATTTTTCACCACAGGGTTAGACTACTGTCTGGGCGAAACCATTGTTCGCCTCTGGGTTAGACCACTGTCTGGGCGAAACCATTGTTCGCCTCTGGGTTAGACCCCTGTCTGGACGAAACCATTTTTCACCACAGGGTTAGACTACTATCTGGGCGAAATCATTTTTTGCCTCTGGGTCAAACCACTGTCTGGGCGAAACCATTGTTGCCTCTGGGTTAGACCACTGTCTGGACGAAACCATTTTTCACCACAGGGTTAGACTACTGTCTGGGCGAAACCATTTTCACCACAGAGTTAGACTACTATCTGGGCGAAACCATTTTTCGCCTCTGGGTTAAATCACTGTCTGGGCGAAACCATTGTTCGCCTCTGGGTTAGACCACTGTCTAGGCGAAACCATTGTTCGCCTCTGGGTTAGACCACTGTCTGGACGAAACCATTTTTCACCACTGGGTTAGACCACTGTCTGGACGAAACCATTGTTCGCCTCTGGGTTAGACCACTGTCTGGGCGAAACCATTGTTCGCCTCTGGGTTAGACCACTGTCTGGGCGAAACCATTGTTCGCCTCTGGGTTAGACCACTGTCTGGACGAAACCATTTTTCACCACTGGGTTAGACTACTGTCTGGGCGAAACCATTTTTCTCCACTGGGTTAGACCACTGTCTGGGCGAAACCATTGTCCGCCTCTGGGTTAGACCACTGTTAAGACATATCCATGGGTTAGACTACTGTCTTAACGACTCCATTGTTCGCCTCTGGGTTAGACCACAGTTAAGACATATCCATGGGTTAGACTACTGTCTTGACGAATCCATTGTTCGCCCCTGGGTTAGACCACTGTTAGGACATATCCATGGGTTAGACCTCTGTCTGGACATAACCATTGTTCGTCACTGGGTTACACTATTGTCTGGACATAACCATTGTTCGTCACTGGGTTAGACTACTGTCTGGACAAACATTCATGTTTGTAAGTAACTACAAGCAACGGAGTCTGGGGCGTAAGCTCCAGATTAGACATAGTTTTGTATGTAACGACTTAACACCGCGCTTACCGCACGAATTCAGCACACCTCGTCTTCACTACCACACTTCCCGCACCAGAAGCGGCTCCTTGATTGACGCAGATCGCTGAGCGCTGAAACTCCAATCTCGTGCCAGACGCAATCAGTCCTGAAAAAGTGCAATAATGCCCCCTAGCCTCAAACACTTTACCTTCTTCGTCTTGGTCATATTACTAGTTCCTATTGCATAAGAAACGTTTGCGAATTTCATAGTGGCTCGCCCCGTAGTGAACGGCTAACGCCTCTGTTTCTTCCTGTCTGGACAGTTGTGAAGTTGTGAACAGTGGAATGCATGCAACATTCCTAAAAAAAAAAAAAAAAAAAAAAAAAAAAAAAAAAAAAAAAGTAGCCTCAAAGTACTTTTATCACATTCTTCGCGCAGATATATCTTCAGCCCTTTATTAATAATCACTGATAAGTCAATGCCCATAAGACAAGGCAGTGGAGGACACCGTGGGTAATTGGATCCGTCACCATTTTTATCTTATTTAACATATTTAATTATATTGAATGTTATTATTTAAAGTTATTTTTCAAACTCATATTAATCCCCTTCAACATTCTTACCCAAGGGCAAGGAGTGCATTGTCGAACCGGTACCTGGTTTCTAATTAAACAGATTAGGGCCAGGAGGTTCTATCTATGAAGTCATTCACTCCCTTCTTATGTGCTGGGTTCAGTGCATTAATGTCAATAGCAAGTAGTAGTAATGTTACCTATGAAGTGTAGTTAATCGTAGAATATTCTGTAATTAAAACATTCTTCAGTTGGACACTAATTAAGTATTAACAATTCACCCGATGGTTGCCCATTGTATTGGCAAAACTTCATACGGGGGAGAATATTGAATACGGGGCAGATGACCTCGTAGTTCTGCCCCTTAAAACTTCAATACCTAACTAACTAGAATATTGTATGTTCACTTTACGCCTTGCACTGACTTTTCAACTACCACCATAGCTGTTGCCATCTCATAATAAATGCAATAATTTTACTCGGGCTAAAACTACATTACTAAAGCTACCGCCATAACACAGGTTATCAGACAAAAGTTATGTTTAAGTCCCTAAATGAAGCAAGAACAAACACGAAGTCTAGTTTTTAATACGAACAGCTTTGGTGTTGATTCATTTAGTGGATTTGTGGTATCGTCATCATGTAGCCCTGTGTACTTGGGTGTGGGATCTATCTGAAAACCTACATCATTGTGTTGGCTGTACGAGTGTGTGTATTTCATTGAGGCTAGAGTTTGCGTAGGAAGCGGCCGTGTCCTTAATTTAGGTACCATCCCGGCATTCCCTTGGGGTTGAAAGATGCCACTGAAACCCACTTCTAGGATGGCTGAGGTCGGTATTCGAACCCACATCTTGTCAGTTCCGCCTCACTCTGTTCCAGCCCTCAGACCAGAATTAAATTTCTTGACAGAGACGTGAATCGAACCCGGATCTCCGCGAGACAGCCACGAATGCTAGTCACTACGCAATGAGATGGACTCAGCTTTGGTGGTTGGTTGTACTTTGTCACGGCCTGCATGACCTTATGGGAACAGACTTCTAAACATAGGCCCATGGAAATAGATTTCATTCTTCTGCTTGACTTAGTAGAACAATGTGAGGCTAAAAAGAAAGGCCTTGTAGGGCGGAGTCTAAACCATACCAGATGTGAGGAACAGTGGGGTCGTTCTTCTCGCCTTCTGGGCTGGGCTGGGGTGGGGAAGGGTGGTAGCACTTCCTGTGTGCTCGGAGCCAAGCAGTCTACCAGCGCTGCACCGCCCATTAGCCTGGCCTGTCAACTCAGGCACGTTAGATCAATTAGCTCTAAATATTTGGGGGCACATTCGACAATTTTAAACAAATACATAACTTTGCACTGTTATACGAGGGAAGTTCCGAAAATAAGTGTCGTCATTTTTTTCCCATGGACCCTTTATTGCCAAACTAACATAAGCTACACCATAACATCATGAAAAAATAAGCTGCACCTTGCACTATTTCCACATAGTCACCACCGACATTTAGACACTTGTAGCATGCAATCAGTTTGAAGAAATGTTTAAGAGCGTTAAAAATCCCTCAGTATGCCTTCCTTTGGAGGGGAAGTAAAGCCGGTGGTCCCATGTCATAGATTTATGGCACGAAAAAGAACCTTCCACTAACTACACTTGTGTGAAACCAAAATTTGTAGGTTGGTTGGTTGGTTGGTTCCTAAGCTTAGGGGCTGCGACAACGCGGGCATGTAGCCCCGTGTATTTTGGGTGCGTGTAGAATCTGTCTGATAACCGGTGTTAATTGTGATGGCTGTATTAGTGTTTGTTATCTGTTTCTTAATTCAAGTAATGTACCCGTTCGTCCTGGGGATGCGATGACCCATCTGCTATTACATCGCATTCCTGGATTTCCAGGACAGAGCGGAGTTAAATGAACACCTAGTCAAATAAGGAATGTGTCGGAAATTCAGTTGAAATATCTCAAAAGCAGAGGGTAACACGAGATAAAGTATCTCCAGGGTCGTTACGGGTTTAAATTTAATTTAAAAAAAATACTAATATCAATGGGCGCCATCAACTGAATCCCTAGCAAACCACATCCTTCCTGGTTAAGCCTTAATTAAGACAAGGAAAGAAAATAGGAAAATCACATCATCATCAGATCACAACTAAGATAAAAACAAATTTATTCAACTTTGATAGTCAGACAGACATATTAAACACTCATCCTACCAAAGAGCATGGTCGAATGCCAACGTTAAATTGTCATTGTCCAGAATATCGAACCATCTCCATTCTACTCAAAGTGTATTTAATCCACATAAAATAGGAAAAATTTCTAAAGTTCTCTTGGGTTCTCAGGATCACCGTAGCACTATGTCTTTGTGTCACTGACATTCGTGATAACTGAGACCTAATTTCTCTTTAAATTAACATCATGAATGTGCATGTAAAAAATATTATTAATCTGTCTAAACACACATATTATAAACACATATTTTAAATATCACATAATTTATGGCTTGCATGGCATTATTCAAATGCTGAATATGTTAGTAAAATGCTCCTAAACATCGAATAACTAATTTACACTATTTACACTGTCATTAATCATTGCTTGTTTTGTGAATCACAGAAAATCCACTATTCATTGGTTATAATCATCATCATCATCAAAATTAATTGTTTAATTCATCAACACAAGTTGCAATTCTTCAAATCATATCTCAAATAAATTTATTTAAATTCATTTAAATTTATTAATCATCAGCTTCTTTAATTAATTATCACCTTCTAATTCAGTTATTCATCATCTATTTAATCATCTATTAATTTATTTAAGTCAGCTTATTTATTCAATCTTTAATTCATCCATTTATTTAATTCATTGATCTATTCCAAAATTTAATTTATCAATTTATTTAAATTTTATTCATCTGGTTATTTAGATTTTTATTATTTCATCTAGTCATTCTGATTTTTATTTAATTAGGTCAGATCATTAATATGTTTAAATTTCAGATTATTATTTCATTAATTATTATTATCAGAAAATCTTGTATTATCAACACTATTTATTTGTTTAATTTCCTAACAAATTGTTTAATATGGTTTATAGAACGTTGTCTTACAGTTTTATCACTTCCAAGTTATATCTCGTATTTAATTATCATGCCAAAAAATATTATTGCCTTCACAAATTCACGTTGGATCTCACTATCCACAACTACATTATATATTTTCACTTTATCAAATATCACATTTGAATACCACAATTATTCCACAAACTCCATAAATATTCAACGCACAGCATGAATCTCAAAAATTATGCTAGACTGGGTTCGACAACCTCATGTCTGCTTCAAAATACATTAGCAATATTGCAACTTCCACTTGGCAACTTCCACAAAATGCCTATCACAAACTTCACTTAATCACGTTGCATGATCTACAAAAATACATAACTGGCTTCAAATTATCAACGCACACAATCTCCAATAACTGTAATTAATCTGATCACACTTCTCAAACAATTAGGAAAAATATTACCTTAGTAATCGAAATCAAATTCAAAATCTGCTTTCAAATAGCATAAATTCTCTCAAAATTTTCATAATTCACTTCACAGAAAAACACCAATGAGCTATAATCTCTCACATCGGAATATGCAATACTGATCTGCCTTAAAATAAATCTGACCATTATTGATTCATCTTATAAGATTCAATTACTTTAAATCCTTCTCAAAGGTATCAAATTCAATCATAAAAATTATCAAAAGCATCAGCTGTAACAGCTGTTAAATTGAAAGTACTCTCAAAGAGTATAGCAACAAAATATTGGATTGGCAAACGAGAATTACAAAATGTAACCCTGCTGACATGTATTTTTAATTTATTTAACAAAACTCGACTGATATGTGACTAGTAATTCCTTGTTTGATCCTCTTACAATCTCAAGTACACTCGGATGATAAAAATGAGTTCCTCAATGGCAAGTAAGATGTGTACCACCACGCAATCGTATAAATACGAAAGGCCCCATCTCGTCGTCTCATGAGTGAATGTACCAGATTGGAATCAACAAGTCTCTAGTTGTCATATAAAAGCGATATTCATTCACTTGAGTGAATAACATCTTAATATCTCCAAACAATCCAATGGAAAAATCCCTACTGATGAATAATACACACTCGCTAGTATGCAATGAACTGACGAAGTGATTTAAATAATCCAATTGCAGATCACGAGTTCGAAATACTCGTCACAAAAATTTAACTATCCTGGAAAACTATCCTTACTGGAAAATGTCTAAAAGACCAAACATCTGCTTAATAAAGCCAACCAATGGTGAGAATTTCGTATAATGGTGCCTGCCATATCATATGGTAACGCCATATTCTAGCAATACTCGGAGCAAATAATGTTTAAGCCATGTCTAAATAATTGTAGAACTCCTACTAGAAAAATATATACATGTATGCCCAGTGTTCATGAAAATATCATATTAGAAAGTCATAACTCTTACAGTACCTTCTCATATCAGCTGTTATTATATTTCAAAGATCGTCGATTATTCTCATGTGTAATAAATTTCTCGAAAGATCGACGTGAATATCGTTTCACCCACGCGATAACGATCGCCTTCATATCCCAAGTGAATCAGCTGTTAGACCTCCTTTTCTTCAGGAATCGAATCCATCGCTCCGTGGTGCCATGGCGTCTCTGTCTTCGTTTACTCCGACATGATGAACTGCATGTTATACATAATGGATACTGTCCAAAATCTTACGTAAAAGTTCATAAAAGAAGCGAACCCCATATTCCTCTTCTATGTTACGCCACTGTCCCATACAAAGTTCGGTTCGCTTGTTAAAAGTTCAATCTCCACAGCGGTTAAGTCTCACTTGTAGAAAATAAATTTTATTTATGAGAGTGTATAAGTTTTTGAAACACCCTGTAGCTGTGTTCGTACTCGGTATTTTATGATAATTCATGAAAAAGAATTCTATTAATGCACATGCCAATGTTCATAAGTGCATATAATTGTAACAGTTCGTTTGCTTAAAAGCGTTAATGTTGTTTGGACCCCATGGTCGCTCTACGTATTCCGTTATGAAATGCATAGTCGTAATGTAATTTGAATATCTAAGTTCATAATTGCAGTATATTGTAGCTATCTGCCTGCACAATTCTATTACTGAATACAAGTCCCAACTCAATGTTGTAACTGAATGTTGAAATGAAGTTCAGCTTCTTTAATGTTGCCTGCGTATAAAAGTCGGAACTAGCCCGCTCGGATCTACTGCACTGTTCCAGAATGAATTATGCTTAAAGCGGGCCTCGCCATGCCGCTTTGCTATACTGTTCTGCGTTATAAAATGCAGCTCGAAATAAAGTTCTCAAACTCGTATTACAATGCTGTTCTGAATCCCGGCTTTTTCTCCTCCGTACACGGCCCGTACAGCTTGCATCGGAACCGGTCCTCTCGCCGTCTGCCCTGCGTTGCTCGCCTTGGCTCAATGACCTACTTCCTGCTCTCTGCTTGGTTAAGTAATGCTGTCGCCTTCGCTTTACGTAACAAGTACTGTTCACCGCTCGACTTTACCGTACGCTCTGCGCATGTGTACCACTTCAGCTCGCTGGCTGAACTCGACTGATGTCTCTAAACAGCATTGACCAGCTCATACCTGGCGCGGTCACGTGATTCTCCCCACCTACTACGGTCGTGCGTCACAAATATAATCTCGACCACCTTCATCTCGGCTATTAAGTTATACAATAACTTAAGGGATTATCTGTCTTTCTTCAAGTTATTATCATATATAATGCTT
Organism: Meconema thalassinum; assembly: GCA_946902985.2. Lineage (NCBI taxonomy): Eukaryota > Metazoa > Arthropoda > Insecta > Orthoptera > Tettigoniidae > Meconema > Meconema thalassinum. Next base: position 717,174,001 of record OX336388.2, on the reverse strand, counting down.
GTTATTTCTTCTCTTCTGAGATTATTAAATATACTATGTTCCATTCAGATCTTAATAATACTTCAATATTCTTCCCATAATTCCATCTACTTGACTGGCAGTGCCTTCTTGATCCTTGGCCTTCTACGTCATTTCCAAATATTCTCCTCTACTCGATGTGAGCGCTATCTTTAAAACTTTTCCCATAAATCTCAACTACGGCTCAATGTCAGCTGGCGTAGCCGATAGCCTCAACTAGGTATCGGGTACAGTAAGGACTGCAGACTTTTGAATTTTTCAAATACTTCCTACTTTTGCCGCCAAACGCCACCGTCAACGACTACTAGTTCAGAACTTAGCTACTAGACGCCACCGCAGTCGGCTCTTGGCAACGAACGAAGGAAACTAAGAGCGTTGTTTACATATGAACCTAATTTAGCTTCTCACAGGTGTAATTAGTGGAAGGTTCTTTAACATGCCATAAATCTATGACCTGGGACCGCCGGCTTTACTTCCCCTCCGAAGGAAGGCATACTGAGGGATTTTAAACGCTCTTAAAATCCGACTACTTCGGCCAGATTTGAACCCGCGATCTTGGGCATAGAAGCTCAGCATGCTACCAACCAAAATTTGTAGGTTAGAATTGATAACTCTCTAGTAGTTCCAACGTTCGCCACCAGGTGCTGACTGCGATGCCATCTAGTAGCCAAGTCCGCAAGCTAGGTGTCGTGGACGGTAGCGTTTGGTAACAAAAGTGGGAACTACTTGAAATTTTTGTCTGCAGTCCTTACTTGAATTAAAACAGATAACACACACTAATACAGCCATCACAATTAACACCGGTTTTCATACAGATTCTACACGCACCCAAAGTACACGGGACTACATGACCGCGTTGTCGCAGCCCCTAAACTTAGGAACCAACCAACCAAGTTTGAAGAAACCACTATAGTAAAACTCGGTGCCCTGCGATGCAAGGAATTGTCGCACAGCCTGCTCCACCTCAGCATTGGTGTGACGGTGACGTCCCGATTCTTATCCTCCACCCTCTGCCGTCCTTCACTGAACATGCTACACCAGCGACCGACGATTTGACGAGACATGACCGCTTCACCATACACGGCCTGTAGTCGCTCATGGATGACTGGCACACTAGTCCCACTTGCCCATTCATACCGGATAACAGCACGCCCTTCCATTGGTCACCACGTTGTCAGTACACGTCTGTGTCTGTCTGCCAACGTGAGTTGTACTCGAATGATATCGAGCACGCTTGTCTGCTGCTCCTCTCTCTTCGTGGGGGATTTTAGAAACTGACGTGAGGGCTGGGACGGGGTGCACTCAGCCTCGTGAGTTAGCGCCCCGGTCACGAAAACCAAGATTAACGACCGAGGGGACCCGACGCGCTGACCGCGCGTCACCCCAACATCTGCTGGCCAAAAGGCCGGGCAGCAGTCGCTTGGTAGGCCTAGGCCCTTCGTGCGCTGTAGTGCCAGGGGTTATTATTATTATCTTCTTTATTTACTCAACTTACAGTCGGTAACATGACTCATATCGGTACATTACGTACAAGAAAATGAGTAAAGTAACACTTATGCCTATAGCATACATTTTCGAACTATAGGCCTACGGTATAACATAGACGTTTGACAGTTAATTTTCTTTTCTCTTCTTATCTCCCACGTCTCTTTTTCACAAGAGGGTCCAAAGAAAAATCCTAATGTGTATTCAAAAACCCTCTAACGATGATGCAGGTTTTCAGAATTGCAGCCTTTTGTGCAATAGTGTGGGTGTATATGGGAAGATTTAGTGTGGCTGGATTTACTGAAAACGATTTAGGTGTCAGGCCAGTGGGAGAAAGGAGGAAAGGAAGGATCGTCACATTCTTTTGTCTCCAGATTCTAGCCACCTCCATAGCTAGAGGAGTATATTTATCAACCATCTCTCGGTATTTATGGTGGATATTATGGTCATTCGGAACAGATATGTCAATCAAGTACGTGTGATGGTTCTTCTTATCAGTTAAAGTTATGTCTGGTCTATTATGAAGAGTTGTTTTGTCTGTTTGAATAGTGCGATCCCAATACAGCTTGTAATCTTCGTTTTCCAGCACACTTTCTGGAGAGTATTTGTAATAAGGCGTCCTGTCGTGTATGAGAGATCGGGTTAGGGCGAGTTCTTGATGAATGACTTTAGCAACATCGTTATGCCTCTCAGTGTAAGATGTTGGCGCTAGAATTCTGCAGCTGCTGGTAATATGCTCTATGGTTTCTGGGCCGGTATTGCACTTTCTACATTCGTCATCTATAACAGTCTGATCTTTCAGGATGTGTATCCTATAACTTTTTGTGGTGATAACTTTGTCTTGTATCGCCTGGTTAAATCCCTCAGTTTCTGGAAACGCTCTCCCCTTGACAACCATGTGTTCGGAAGCTGTTTGTAAATATTTTTGTCATTGCACTGGTTGTAGAATCTGCCATGAAGTTCTTTTCCAGCCCATCTCTGCACCTTCTCTCTGTTCAGAGTGTTCTTGTCTTTCATGACGAAATTTCCTTCATGGAGATTCAAAGGAGTGTGGTTGAAGTCAGCTTGTGCTACCGCTCGATGTAAAACACTGGTATCTTTCCGAGAATGAAAGTAATTCCTTAGATGTATAACTTGTTGATTGTGCAGAGCTATAGCATCAAGAATACCTCTGCCTCCTTCATTTCTGGGTGTTGTTACTCTCTCTATACCAGCATTGGGATGCAACATTCTGTGTTTCGTAAGCATAGTTCTTATTGTGCGATTAATGTTCTCTAGGTCTATTTGAGACCATTTTAAAACACCAAACGAATACATCAGCACAGATATAGCATATGAATTGATAGCTTTTGTTAGGTTATGAGCACTAAGCTTGGGTTTCAGCAGAAGTCGAAGTCTATGATTAAATTTCTGGTAGAGGTTCTCCGTCTCAGATTTTCTGTCGACTCCAACAACTTGCTCAAATCCTAGATATTTATATGTTTCATCTTTCCCCATGCTATCTATTCCCTCATCAGCTGTTATGCTAATTCCCTCTGTTCTACACCACTGTCCTTTGTTGATGCTGTTGATTTTGCATTTGCCAGTGCCAAACTCCATACAAATGTCCTTCGAAATGTTATCTGTTATATTGATGAGTGAAGTCAGTTGGTTCCTATTTGCTGCATACAATTGTATGACATCCATATAAAAGAGGTGATTTACTTTGCGGAGATTTTGTTCATTTTCTTTTAGTTGGTGTCCGTAGTTGTTCATCTTTAGAATCTCTGATAAAGGGTTGAGACATAAACAAAACCACAGTGCACTTAAGGCATCACCTTGAAATATACCACGTTTGATGGGTATGACCTCTGTTTCAGTGGTAGTGATGTTAGATTTCAAGATGATTTTGGTACGCCAAAATTGCATAATGATAGCAAGGAAGTTGATGAGTGTCTTGTTTACTCGGTATATCTCAAGGGTATGGATGAGCCAGCTGTGGGGCACCGAATCGAATGCTTTTCTATAATCGATATAAGCCAAGAAGAGGTTTCGTTGTTGCTTCTGCGCTTGGTGTATAATCACACTGTCAATGGTGAGCTGTTCCTTGCAGCCTTGGCCGCCTCTCTTACAACCCTTTTGCTCCTCTGTCAAGATGCTATGCTGGTACATGTGACCATAAATGACATTAGTGATGACCGATGTGATGATCTTGTAGAGCGTCGGCAAACAGGTTATTGATCTGTAGTTTGCTGGATTAGCTGTATCATCACTCTTATGCAATATGTAGGTTCGTCCCTCTGTGAGAAAGTGTGGGAACTCTTCGGGATCATAGATTACCTGAGTTACAAGATCAGCTAATTTTCTGTGTGTGCTGGTAAAGATTTTGTACCAATAGTTCTGAACTTTGTCTGGTCCCGGAGTTTTCCAGCTGTGTGTTTTGCTGACGGCTATTTGGATGCCTGTTCATTAATGACTAACTCTTGTGTTTGATTAATGTGCGAGTGCTTCTCCTTGATTTTATGGATCCATTCTGCATCTTCTTTATGCTGCACTGGGTTTGACCACACATTACGCCAAAATTTGCTTATTTCCTCCTCATTCGGTGTTTTAGAAATTGTTGGTTCACGGCTGCCATCAAGATTCGCGTAGAAAGTTTTCTCATTAGCTCTGAAGAGATAATTTTGTGTTCTTCTCTGATAACTTTCCTTGTATCTCTTGAGTTTTGCTGCTTGTACTGCCAGTTTTTGCTTGTAGTCGTCCATGATATTCAGGATTTCTTGCTTCCCTTTGTTTTTATGTTCGGAATTATCCTCATGATTTTTGACGTGATCTTTAGAGTTCTATTATCTGAAGCATATTGTGTGAGCAGACCTATTACATTACGCAACGACATTATTTTATTATTGATTCGTCGTTCCTATGGAGGTATTCTTTCTGTACGAGGACTGAAGATTTGGTTGCTGGGCACCTGGTTATGGAGTGATGACACAGTAACAGCTGCGCAGTATATGAGCAAATGGAAGTCCGTAAGATTATCTACTGTTTCTAAGAAAGCTGCCAAGCAATTGTTTACATCCTCAATTATGTGTCTGCTATTATTTTTAAATCTTAGCTTGGGAATAATAGTCCTTGAATTTGAATCACTATCTTCCCAATTCATTAATTCTGTCTGTAAAATATTCATCACATTTCTACGATCCTCCAGTGTGTTACTATTGCCTTCAATTTCGACTACGGAAGATTTATTACTTTCTGCAGTACCTTGACGTGGTGTGGTGTCTATGTTAACGGCAGGATGATCTTCATTGTTGGTCTCCTGTATGGGTTGTAGTTCTGAGAGATCCCCATCTTTAATCTGTTGAATTTCAAATTCGCTTAGGAGACTGTTCCTAATTATGGTTCTACGCTGATCACTTACTCGCTGATCTGTGATATTCAAATGGGAGTATTTACTTATAAACTTAGAATGCAGAGAAGTTCTATATCCAGTCAGATTTCTCTCCATGTCTGTAGCTAGGAAGTAGAAACGCATGACGTCTGTATTCATTTCACGTGTCCATTTCATGCGTTGTCTACTGCGACCAGCCTTGGTGGTTGCAAATGAATTCTGCAAAGCACTTTCGGCGGTGCTGATCTGTTGATGTTGGGTATCAGCAGAATTTTCGTTGGCAGCAGGGGTTTCTTCTGATGAAATGGCAGTTGTCCGCTGCATCCACAACCTGCCATTACTGGTGGCTTGTAAACTGTCACGTCCTGCGCCAGAACTAGACGTGCCCGGACGATCCTCCGGTAGCGGGCGTTTAATTAATTCAGAATTCACCATTGTCGTAAGACACTGGGTATCGCCTTTTATACCTATGGCAAGGCTTACAACATTCCTGTGAATGCCAGTGTGTTAGTTTGACTGATCGACGGAGGTTCTTTGTACATATGTGATCCAACTGATATCAGTTCATTCGATCCTAACCTCCGTTTCTAATGAAATAAACGGCATTACACAATGGATATCTGTTATAGGGGGCCGATTGGACTACTTGAGTAAACGGAGTAATAAACACACAATACAGGGCATAGATTAAACTATTGTAAACGAAATATTTGTGGTAATGTTAACATAACCTGTACCAGCAATCCCTAGGCAACCACGTAAACAAGTTTCATGCACAGACATATGATGTTCAAATATCACTATAAAAACCTCGCACAATCACTATTAAACACTGTGTACTGTCAGTAAGTCACTAATAAACATCTTCCAAACCATAAAACATTCAAGTAGACATGAAATAACTAAACAAACTGTATAAATAGGAGGAGCCTCGATCCGATCAGCCTCACCAAGTCACAGACTTCTATTCTTCTTCTTCTTCTTCTTTCGAATAACCCATTTGGAGGGTACGATGAATCAACGTTCGCTATTGTCCATTGTATTCAATTTCCGTTGTTTCCAAATTTCTTTCATCCTTCTAGAGTGACGATCTTTCTCCTCCTGAGTCCACTTTCTGCCAGTTGTTTGTTCCTTCCTTTCTTGAAATTTTGCGTTTTGAATAGCTTCTCTGAAGAGTGATCTGTTTGCTATTGTGTCTTTCTGAATTTTGGCGTTTGTCAAATCTTTGTCAATTTCATTGAAACATGTGGGTTTGGATTTGTAACTAGTCAGTAAGTTGAAGATCTGTTTAGTTAGTCTACTATTTTCCATTCTATAGATGTGCCCAAAAACTGTAATCTTCTCTTTCTCATTACATAAGTTAATTTTTCACATTTCAAATATAACTCTCTATTTGGTCGTAACCTATATTCTGCGTTATTATTTCATTTAGCTCCCAGTATTTTACTCAGAATTCGTCTTTCAGTCTTCTCTAATTTGTCTAAATCACCAAATTTTGTTAATTTAAGTGTTTCTGCTGCATACAGAGTTTCAGGTCTGACTACTGTTTGATAATGCCTTAATTTAGTGTTCCAGGAAAAGCTTTTTTTATTATATATATCTTTTGTCATATGAAAACACCTTTGTAATTTATGCATACGCGTTTCTATTGCTGTCTTTTCCTGTGAGTCATTCATTATCCACTCTCCTAGGTATTTAAAGGAATTTATTTTACATACTGAACTGCCATGAATTGTGATACTTTTGGGGGCATCGGTGATGTTTTTCATGAACTTAGTTTTTTCAAATGATATTTGTAGTCCGACTTTGGCAGCCTGTTTTTGCAACTCTCTAATTTGTTCTTGGGCAGTATCCAGTGAGTCAGTAAGTAATGCAATGTCATCAGCAAAAGCTAAACAATCTACAGTGATTTTATTTGGATGTCTTCCTAGTTGAACGCCTTTAGTATTGATGGCTTTCCTCCACTCTCGAATTACCTTTTCCAATGCGCAATTGAAAAGCAGAGGTGACAGACCATCTCCTTGTCTCACACCTGACTTTATTTTGAAAGATTTTGAAAGTTCCCCTCTAAATTTAACTTTGGAAGTTGTGTTCGCTAGTGTTGCTTGAATTATTTCAGTTGTCTTGTTATCAAGTCCAAATTCCTTCAGAATGTTAATAAGTGCCTTTCTGTCAATGGAGTCATAGGCTTTTTTAAAATCCACAAAAGTAACTACATATTTCAAGTTCCTGATTTTCCTCATGTCTAATATGTTCTTTAAATTTAGCATTTTCTCCATACATGATCGTCCCTTCCTAAATCCTGCCTGATACTCTCCCAATTGTGGGTCGAGTATTTGTTCTGCTCTTTTTAAAAGTGCTTTGGATAAGATCTTATAGGTCACTAGCAGGAGGGAGATTCCCCTGTAATTGTTAGAATCTGTTTTCTTCCCTTTCTTATGTAGTGGATGTATCAAAGCAGATGTCCATTCTGATGGTAAACTGTGTGTTTTCCATATGTCATTTATGATTTCCGTTAAACATAGGATCATGTTTTCACTCGAGTATTTCCATAATTCAGCAACTATACTATCTTCTCCAGATGCTTTGTTATTTTTAAGTTCGTTTATAATTTCTTTAATTTCATTTGTTGTTGGTGGTTTCGAGTCTGAAGGAATGGGGAGTATATTATCAAAATTGAATGTCTCCTTTGGTGGATCGCAGTTGAGGAGTTCTTCAAAATATTCCTCAAGTATTCTGCAATTTTCAGCGTTATTATATGCAGTTTTCTGAGTCTTTGGATCTGTGAAAAGTAAGCTTGGTGGAGTATACTTCCTTAAACTACTTATGAAAGTTTTGTAGAAGTCCTTTATATTGTGCTGTCTGAAGTCCGATTCTATTAATGTTAATTGGTCTTTCATATGTTGCACTTTTACCCTTTTGAGTCCCTTAGATATATGTTTTCGGGATTCTATAAAGCTGTTCCTGGTATTCTCATTTTTATTTGCATTCCAGATGTTCCAAGCTCGTTGTCTTTTAAAGATTAGTTCATCACACTCAGCAGTCCACCAGGCAGTTTTCGTTTTCTTTTAAGGAGAATGGTTTCTTCTGCTGTCTCTACTAAGTCTCTTTGAAGTTGTTCCCATGTTTTAGGTGCTCTGCTTTCCAAAAGTGTTTTGAAATTATTTTCTGTAGCTAATTTTTGAGTATCAAACATTTTGTATTGATAATGATTTTTCTTTTTATATATTGGTCTAATTTTGAATTTAATGAGAGACAGATAGTGGTCTGAATCTAAACCTGCACTCTTAGCAACTTTCACATTGAGTATCTCCGTTGTAGACTGTCTGCTAATAGCAACATGGTCAAGTTGTTTCTCACCACAAACTGGATTTGGGGAAACCCAAGTAGTTTGTTTCCTTGGAAGTTTTTTGAAGAATGTAGATTTCAGGACTATGTTATGCTCTCTGCATAAACTAATAAGTCTTTCTCCATTTGTGTTGGTTCTTTTATGTGCGGGGAAATTGCCTACTATGGACCGATGTTGACGTTCTTTGCCGATTTGAGCGTTAAAGTCTCCAAGTAGAAGTATTATATTTTTTAATGGAATTTGATCCAGGGTGTTTGATAGTTCTTGCCAAAAAAATTCCGTTTGTTCTTTCTGAGTCCTATTTTTCTCATTAGTTGGTGCATGTGTATTGACAATGGTATAAACATTGTTTACTGATTTAAAGAATAGCAGGAATAATCTTTCATTAATGGATTGAAACTCTATTATTGAATTTAATATGTTCTGATTTACAATGAACCCAGTTCCAAACTGAGGTACATTTTTCATAACTCTCTTTCCAGGTTTTCCCTTGAATATTCTATAACCTTCTGAATCAAATGGATGTTCATCAGTATATCTAGTTTCTTGAAGAACTGTTATCATAATCCTTTTCTCTTTGATTTAATTTATTAGAGTTTTAAGTTTTCCCGTTTTTTGAGTGAATTGACATTAAAGGTAGCCAAAAAGTTTATGTTCTTGTGCTTAATTTTACTAGAGATTTGCTTAATGCTGTTTTCAAGATGCTCCGACTCATCCTTTTCATCCTTTGCACAATGATGTAGGCCCCCAGAATCCGAGTGCCTACTTTTCATTTCCTTGGAAAATGGAGATTGGTTACTCCCTGGGGTAAAATCTCTTACAATGTGCATATCCATTGTTGATTGTTTGCTAGGTTAAGGGAACAAGTCCCCTAAAAATTCTACTCGAGGTTGTTAGCTCCGAGGATGGGTTTTCAGCCGCACCTTTGGTGAACAGACGCTGACCATCTAGCCGCTTGCTACAAGACAGACGCTAAATGGATTTATGTAAAGCTGACATCTAACTAAGTCATAGGGTAGATGCCTTTTATCCTATTAATCCCGGATACAGGGCCGCCCCGTCCGCCATTCATACTGTTCTATAGATCATCTATTCCACTATCAATGCCGTTGAGGACTTCACCGTAACCCTGGCAAGGGACCCTGACAAGGTGCTACCAGCCGGGCCAGCTGGACCTTGTTTTTTTTTAGAGGTGTTACTCCTCTATCACTCACCGCTTTGTCCTGGCTTGTGACAGGCAGAGCCTGGCTTCCCAAACATTGGGTCCAGATTGGCGGGTTTACAGCCTTCTATTATTATTATTATTATTAGTAGTAGTAGTAGTAGTAGTACCGACAGTAGTGGCTACGCTGGCTAACGCGCAGCATTAGGTCATGGGGCCAAGCTCTCTGCTGACTCGGTAGACGCGTGGGTTCGAGCCCCACCGTCGGCCGTCCTTGAAATGGTTTTCCGTGGTTTCCCCATTTTCAACACCAGGCAAATGCTGGGACGGTACCTTCTGACAGGCCACGGCCGCTTCCTTCCACATCCTTGCCTTGTATCGTTCACCATCATTCATTTCATCTCTCATTAACTCCTCTCATGAGGTTGGCGTCAGGAAGGGCATCCGGCCGTAAAAACCATTGCCACAAAGACTTCCATCGCATCTCATCCCCGACCCCGTTGGAAAACGGGAATAATAAGGGGTAGACATACATACATTATTATTATTAGTGATGATCGCAGCCTTTGTCTCAAGTAGAAGTGGGAAACCACGTTAACCACTTTCAGGATGGATGAGATGGGAATCGAACCCACCTCTTATCAGTTCTGCCTCACGAGGCAGCATAGACCTCTTTCCAGCCATCAGACTAGAATTAAATTTCTTGATTGAGCCGAGAATTGGATCTGGACCACCGGAGTGACAGCCAAGACTGGTAGCCACTACGCCACGAGGTGACTGAAAATATTAAATAATTTCATTAGCAGTTGTAGTACGGTAATTATTTCGTCTGTAAAAATCAACAAGAAGTTATCAAGGAGAAAAGTGCAGAATCTATTGATTTTTTAAGGTATATCTTAATAGCATTAGGCTGAGAGTCTGAAAAAGAATCTTGTTGTCAGTTGCGGCCATAACGCACTCCTTGATAGCAGCAAGTACTTGACTTTTTACAAGGCGCCGTTCAAGTACAGTATTACATAATCACGTAAACTAAATGAATAATAATAATGATATTAATCATATAGCTTTGGGACAAAGCTACAGGGGCGTATATAAGGGGGATGCTGAGGGGGCTCCAGCCCCCCTTCCCCCGAAAAAGCCAATTTGGGTACAAAATACAATGTATTTCACAGTCCTTTTAATAAATGCTTATCAATTTGTAAAATTTGCTGAATAAATTAACAAGTAATCCATTTAGATACTTGCCATTCATACTCCACAGGCTATAATAGAACATTCATTAAGTACTCACAATTTTCCAGGATAGTCAGCCCCCCCCCCCCCCCCCCCCGAAAAGAAATTGTATATACGCCCCTGCAAAGCTATGGTTTATTATGGATACAATTGGCCGAGAAAGTTTACGCAACAATACTAATAATAATAAAAATAGGTAGAAGAAATGAAAAAAGACATGTAGGAAGTTGGCGTACATCCAAAAGACATCTGGAATAGGGCTGTGTTCCGAGATAAAATTGATAACTTCAAGGGGTTCAAGGAAAGACCCAGTAGAACGACCGAGAACACCTGGGCAGAGGAAAGGAGGAGGAACCACAGCGAAAGGATGCAGACATTTTGGGTAAAGAAAAAGGAACTGACCAGCAAATCAATTGTTTCCCGTGGTCCACAGTAGGTAAAATTTGAAGAAAGAAGAAAGAATAATCAACTCATTTCACGCTCTACGTGGCTTTCCAGCCGAGTTGACAGAAGGCGCAATCGAAGCCTTCTCGCGGCGGGTCGAAGGGGTATTTCCCCTGACCGGGGGCATTTTTGTTTTACTTATAAAATTAGCAGAAACCTTACCTTGTAAGTTGAATCTAAAGGCAATTTTTGTTCTAATTTTAAAATTAGCAGAATCCTTATCTTGTAAGTTGAATCTAAAGGCAATTTTTGTTCTGATTTTAAAATTAGCAGAAACCTTACCTTGTAAGTTGAATCTAAATGCAATTTTTGTTCTAATTTTAAAAATAGCAGAAACCTTACCTTGTAAGTTGAATCTAAAGGCAATTTTTGTTCTGATTTTAAAATTAGCAGAAACCTTACCTTGTAAGTTGAATCTAAAGGCAATTTTTGTTCTAATTTTAAAATTAGCAGAACCCTTACTTTATAAGTTGAATCTAAAGGTCATTTCTGTTCTAATTTTAAAATTAGCAGAAGCCTTACTCTGTAAGTTGAATCTGAAGGTCATTGCTGTTCTAATTTTAAAATAAGCATGAGCCTTACTTTGTAAGTTGAATTTAAAGGTCATTTTTGTTCTAATTTTAAAATTAGCAGAAGTCTTACTTTGTAAGTTGATTCTAAAGGTCTTTTCTGTCCTAATTTTAAAATTATCAGAAGCCTTACCTTGTAAGTTGAATCTAGTTAGTTATGTTAGTTATTGTTGTTTTAAGGGGCGGAAATACGAGGTCATCTGCTCCTAAATTGAATCTAAAGGTCATTTTTGTTCTACTTATCAAATTAGCAGAAGCTTACCTCGTTCAAGGAATACTTCTATTCAGATGATTAAGAGGTTCAACAAATATTTTAATGAAACTTTATGTAGAACTTTTGTCAATTTTCATAAATTTCTTGTACTATTTTTCCCCTTAAGCGCCTTAGAAAACTGCTGCGTTTTTTTTTTTTACAGTAATTGATGTCCCTGAGTTTCTGTGTTTCTTGTTTCTTTTAATAATGGGGATAAATCGTGACGAAATCAGAAACGTTATGTATTGCATTTTGATTACGTAATATAGCGGAGGGGTAAAAATTCAAGCAAAAAGTGATTACGTAAGAAGTATACGGCCCCCAAAGAACATCACTGATGAGCACCATTTAAAATCACACGGAAAAGCAGCTTTGGGTGTGGCAAATACACATCTCCTTGCTGCGAGAGTTATCACTGGCAGTGTTTGTTTTTCCAACAGCTGTACAAGGAAATACTGGGTCCAAGTCAGCTATTTTTAGCCCATGTCTCACGCTGATGAAAGTTGTAGTGATCCCTGGGGATGAACCGAGAGGTGACAGACTGCCTGGCTCTACTCACATCTGTGGCACGCCAGCTACAAGTATTGAGGGATGGCAACATTTCAAAATGAGAATCAATGCCGGAATGGTTACAAAATTATAGGCCACGACATTCTCCTTTCTGACCCCATATCTCCCTATTCTACCATAGGTAAGCCTATGCTAATGGTACTTTTTATTATATTCCTAGAATGGAGCATATGGTTTACTTTCGTATATTCTCAAGCATTATGCTACCTTTTTTCCTAGTCTACTATATAAAGCTCAAATACCACTCACTCACTGACTGACTGACTGATTCATTCATCACGAAATCTCAGAAACCACCGAACGGATTGGAATGAAATTTGGTATGCAGCTTCCTCAAGGGCCGCAAACGCCCACTAAGAAAGGATTTTGGATATTCAGGTTCTAAAGGGGTGTTAAGGGGGTAGACCTGCATTTCATTGAATAGCAATATCTCCCGATTGGTTTCATTGGAGGATGTGATACTCGGCATATAAACTCATCATTAAAAATAAGAAGACATGTGTCTGAGGGGTTTTCGATGTGGTGTATATTATGAGGTGAAAGGGGTGAAAAGTGGGGGTTGAAGGATTCCTAACGGAGCGTGTATCTCTTAAACGACATAGGCGAGGAGTTTGGAACTCAGCCGAGAAAAATCAGCATTAAAAATAACTAAACATGTGTTTGACCGTTTTTTCATAAATCCAAATTAAGGGGCCCATGGGGAGGGGTGAAATTATGGGGGGGGGGAACGTAATATGTCTGAGTGTAAAATTATACATGGCCTATGTTGTAGACAATAACACATTACATCTTTTTTGTCTCTTGCTATTTCATCATACGACGAATACTTAAGGAGTTATTAATGATTTTGTACTTTTTGGTCGGAATTTTCTAAGTCCCAGGAATGACATAAAAATTGATTCGAATGAAATTTCAAAAAAAAAAAAAAAAAAAAAAATTAAATATTTTTATTATATTTTTCACGTCTTTTAGGGTCCGAAACCAACATGATATTTTGATGTTTTTTTTTTCGTCCCATGCATTTTTGGTTTCAGGTGATAGACCATGCTTATCTATCTATATAACTAATGTTATAACGGGATTCCAAATGTTATTGCGGGCGAAGCCGCGGGTAACAGCTAGTTACTTAATAAAAGACCGCCTCATGGTGTGGTGGATAGCATTGTTGGCTCCCAGGTTCGATTCCAGCTCTGCAAGGAATTTATAAGTCTTTGTATGTTTAGGTACGGGGTCTCCCAGCCTCGTGATGGCAAATACAGTTAATGCCTTCCCTATTGAACCCTAAAATCCTATGCTAATATTTCAGTGTTCATATTATTCTTTTCTTTGGGCATAGATTTATGTTATTTGAAGGAAGTTCTGGTTAGCTTGAGGGAGGCTGTGATGCTCTGAGAGCCGAGCGATGTCACAATACTGGAGACGTGAAGTCTGCACAATCTATTTTTGGCTCGCATCTTGCGAACAATGAAACTGAACTAAGTCGTCATAAGCTTGAAGGCACAATACAGAAGTTTCCTTGTATAAGACAGCCAAGGTTGAATGCGCAATGGATCTTCGCGCTGATTGACGTCACAAATAGGTGTGACCACGAACATAATGCTTAAAAGGATTTGAACTTGTGACCAATGAAAGGCGAATGCTTAGGGTGGCCCGAATCTAAAAGTACCCACGCGACAGTGAATTAATAGATCCTACGATGCAATATTCTCCGCAATAGTATGGCTGTAATGTGCGAATTTTTACAAGACTTTTGATATGTGTTCAAACGTGATAGGACAATTTTATCGATTTATTGAGGAGCGGATATCCCCCTCCTAAAGATTTGAGTGATTGAATGAATACTGGGAGCCGAGCAACACGGAAAAGACACTTGATTTTATGAAGCGGACGGCGAAGCCAGGCCGGGCTGTACAGCGATTACTTTTATCTTGTGCTAGTGACTAAAACTTAGTAAGTTGTGTGTCGAGCAACATATTGATTTTAGTGAGTACTTAAGTGGTTCTTACACCACAAAGTCAGGGCAAGTCAGCGATACTGCGATAGGATTCTTGTGTGAATTTAGTAGCACAAATAAGCAGTTATATATTTCTGATATTAACCATTACACTTTCATTCAGCGCCAAGATGACGACCGACGGCAGAAGGAACATGGTATCATCAGCAACGACTTCAAGAGTTGAAATTATGGAAGGCTAGGTCCATAATACTGGATGATGACGAGGTCAATTCCATGGCATCGGACTAGACGCAGATGTGTTGAGTAAAAATTTGAATTAATTCATTTTGATGGGTAAAAAAAATCGCGTATAACTGGAAAATTGTATATTTTGTAAATAACTTTGTTTTGTGTGCGAATATGTAGATTCTGCCGGCATGATATTTTAAATAGCGATACGTGACAATTTTGCTGATTCTTTTTACATTTAATATTCTATTGGCATTTGCTGATGTTGATCTGTTATGATTAGAGTACAAGTTCTTCAAGTTGTTATGTACTTGAAAAGCCTAGTACTTATGAGGTTAATTATCACGGAAACGTTAGATAAGCGGTGACAAGTGGGACTTGATAATATTAATGTCAGGTCTGGTTTGGGAATTCTGATATTTACGATCGTTATGCAAACGCAGTGATTTTGTACTTTGTAATTTAAGCAACAGTAGTTGCACGGGAGGAATTTCTACCTCACCGTATTTGATGTTTTATTGCTTCAGTTCTGATCTGTGGTACCAGTTGGGTCTTTTTGACAAGCTATATTATGTGTGTGTGCTACGGTGTGATTCTACATGAGAGCTGGCGGGGACGTGATATCCAGTGCCGTTGCTTATACTTTTCAAGGTACGTGACCTATGGGGCGTATTTGCTGAGATTGAATCTTGATATCCCAGGTAGGGATTTTGTGTTTTTAAGAACGATGAATTTATTATGTCGCGATTACAGGAGCTGCGAGACTTCTACGAGGATTCAGGCTTTGGGCTTGAATAATATTATTATGCACACACATGGCACCGACTCAGCGCTTGTTTGACCTTGGACCCAGAATTGGAATATTCATTATGCATCCAGCATTGTGCTGAGATATTAGGCCCATAAATTGTATAAATGTCTTGCTTAACGATGCGTAAATACTTTTATTGAATTAAGGGATTAGATGCCCACGCCGCTTTGTCTAAAGATTTTTCGTCGTATTAATCGGAGTGTTTTTGTGCTTGTCCATTTGGCATTGCATTTCATGTCATTTTTTTGCTGTAAGCATTCTTGTTGTGTGACCGGCGTCGGCCGTGTGAATTTAATGTAATTATCGGGACGCATTCGGCGGTTCTTTCTGTTTTGCCTTGTCACGTAGCGCTCTGTTTTGAGTAAATGGCATAAGACCTGCTCACAGGCCGCTTGTAATCTGTAAATATCAATTCGTGATATTATGTGTTTATTTTATAAAAGGGTTAGTGCATGCCGGCATAGATATTAATTTGTTTTACCTTTCTAATACTTTCCAGTAGTGACGTGATTAATTTTCCCACAGACAGGAGTTCACGGCCCAGTCGTATGTAGCGCATGGAAGTGAATTCCGGTCTAAATACTCAACTAATCAAAGTGTAGTTCGAAAAACGTATAGCGCGGCACATAATATTGTATTTTATTTCAGGTATTTTTATTTTGTTTGATCATTTTGTAAAATTTTGTATCGTGATGTGTTAGATCACGTGGGTTTAAGGCTGTCTAAGCCAAGTGTTTAGATAATTCTATTTAAACTGACATGCAGATCAGTTATTCATTTTTATTAGCTGTTGTGGTGAGTGGCAATTTTGTCAACACGGGCAAATGGAGCTTCCGTCTTTCAGCTGACGTTGGCAGATCGCCAGTCCTCATACTCGCTAAGTGGGTTGATGAACTCCCAGCTGTTACTCCTAACAGACGGTAGGGTTATCAGCACACGCAAGGGAGGATATATTTGTTCTATGGCTGATTCAGTATTAAATTGTATTTTGTTTTAACCTGTCGTTTTAATTATTCATAACATTAGAACCTTATGGACCCTGGAAACTTTATGAGAGGCATGTTCTATAAACCAATTAGTGACCGATCATGACCCCGCAGTTTTCTCGTGTAATGTCATCTCTTCCAAAGGGCATATAAGATTTCTATGGCGCTGCCACGTGGGTCAAATTGGTTTCTTTATGTATCACAAGGTGACAGTAAGGATTCTATGACTCCGACACGTAAGCCAATTTTTTTGTGTATGCGTACATTGGTGCAAAGTGTGGAAGCTGGGAAAAGCAATATGGAATGGCTAGACCAGTGAAACACGTCGTACGTATAAATAGATCACCGGATGTGATATTTTATTTACTTAGATAAGCGATGTGTTACCGCTAGAAATTTGTTATGTAAAATCTTGGAGTTTGTAATAGAATTAAATTTGGAACATAGTAGTTGAATTGAGATTTGATAAGTAAATACTAGAGCATATGTTCCAGGCGCCCAACCATTTAAAATAATACTTTTGTTAGCAATCCAAACTCCAAAAATTTGAATGACAGGAAGGTTATACCTTAAGAGCTAATTAATATGTTGGTCAATTAGTTATATTAGTCAGATATAATGCTAGAAATTTGGTACTGAATCAAAGGGGTTTTAAAGACAGAATTAATAAAAATAATTGATATACTCAAGGATGTGTTGCATAGGGTAAATGTAAATGAATTGAGTAATCAAAGGGTTAAATTGGGGATAATTATGTGCGTGCATATGTGCCAATTTGGTGATGGTCTTGTCATTGTCCTATATTTCTAAAGTGTGATATTATATTGTGTGAAGATATGGCGACTCTCGCAGAAATACGTGAAGTGGTTGAGGAGGCAGCGAAACGCACTCAACAAAAATTAACTGAACTTAGGGTTGAAATGACAAATGAGATAGCGCAGGCTAGCGAAAAACAGTCTAACGACATGCAAATTCAAAGTGAAAAACAATCGAATGAACTCAAGGAACAATTACACACGCAACTCGAAATTCAAAGTGAAAAACAGTCTAACGAGTTAGAGGGGCGTTTGAACACAATAACCAAACAGAATACCGACGGTCTTGTAGCACTTTCAACCGAGATAAAAGATTACACAAAACAGCAATTAATTTTATTAGCCAGTGACGTGGAGAATAATAATAAGAAACAACTAGCCGAAATCAAAAAGATTGAGGATACTTTCAGCTTAAAACTTGATAATCTAGATGAAGTCGTGATGGGTAAACTCGCACAAATTGAAAATGCATGTTCAATGAATACAGCAGAGATAAAGCGGGCGCAAAATCATTTAGAAGAGAAATTTATTAAAATCGAAGAAGGGGCACAGTTAGTCCAGACACAAATCGATACTATTGACGGAGGTATTAGCGGATTGGTCCAGGAGATGAGTAAACTAGAACTTGTATCGGGAAGTAGGTGGAAAGAAATTGAAACCGAGCAACTAGAACTAAGGGAAACGATGGAGTCGAACAATAACGGGATACTAGCGAAATTAACAACAATGGAGTCTAACAATAACACTGTAATAGCAAGGTTGACTACAATTGAAACTAACCAAGCAAATGTAGATAAGGGCCTAGATAAGGAGCTGGAAAAGGCGAAGGACAGCATTAGGAAGGACTGGAATCGGATGACGGCAGAGGCGAAGGACGAGAAGTTGATTATGATAAAACAATTAGGCGATAACTGCAATCGAATCCGCGACATTGAAGAGAACATGAAAGCTAAGTTACAAGAACACAATGACCGTCTGATAAAGAGCGAGTTGAAATCGATGGAAAGAGGGACCATACTTGCCTCATTAGTGGACAGGCAGAAAGATGAACACTTAGATAAGGAGATAACTTCAAACAATTCGGAGACAGGTCGGAGCCCAGACACCGTGAACACACAGCTATTTAGAGAATGCGAGGGACGTGCTTCTACCCCTCAGGCAAACCAATTACCAGCTCAAGTTATTCAGGTTATTAGAGCGAATGATTTCCGCCCGAATAAATTTATACCTGATACTGGAGTTACACCGAAAATGTTCCTGAAAGAATTGGAAAATTTCTTTATGGACCAAAATCTAAGTCCGGAGAGACAATTGAGGACAGTAGAACGCTATCTTGACGGCGGAGCATTAATTTGGTTCTTAAGCTTCCGCTATACATTTGAAACAATGGAGGGTTTCCGACAGGCGTTTTTAAAAAAATTTTGGGGGCCGAGCCATCAGCAAAACTTGAGGTTGGAACTTTACGCAAGAAAATACCACGGTTCACAACAAACCAGATTTGCAGACTACTTCACACGACAGATGTTAAATTTGCGCGATCTTGACCACCCACCGAATGAACAGGATCTCATAATGACGATTAGCAAGCAACTCCCTACACATGCTCAGCAATTTTTAGCAGCAGCAAATATAAGTACAGCAGTCGAAGCGGAAGAATTATTACGGCATTTAGATGAGTCCAACAATCAATTTCAAGGAAGGGAAAAAAGAGTAAACAGGGACGAGATGGTTAACACCACTGAAATAGTAAAACCTCAGGCCGGAAACACTAAATCGCAGTCGACTAACACGGGAAATAATCAGAACCAAAGAAACGACACGGGAAATAATCAGAACCAAAGAAACGACACGGGAAATGAAAGGAGGTTCCAAACGAGGTACGACGACCAGCAGAGGAGAAAATATTATGAGGAAGGATATCCGCAGAGGAGATACCAGAACCAGGGACGATTCTATGGGAGACAGGAGATCCCATATAGAGGCAACAATTACGACAACAATTATAATCAGAGGTGGCAACAAAGACGGTACGAGAACCATGGTAACCGCAGAAACCAACGGTATCACGAAAAATCGGGACTACAGGATGACTATCGTAATCTAGACCAACGATACGAGGAATCGCAACGTTATTTAGAGGAGCTACAAAATACTGGAGGGGGAGAGAGAAATCGCTGGGAAAACGCGATGAACAGACGTAAGGATCCAGACAACTACACGGAAGATGACGGGGCGCAAAGCTTACAGATGCAGCGTGAAAGACAGGAATCTGGACGACAAAATCAAAATGGAGGTCGCCAGGATAAAAAAAAACTATAAAAAACGACCAAGAAGACAGTCTCACGAGCGACCAGTGTGCTGAAGGAGATGGATGGATTGTGGCAAATATTACGGAGTGGATCGCGAGACCAGAGGATTGCCTAGAAGAAATCATTAAACCTCACAATGACACTATTATGAAATTACCTGTTATTTATGCTAGAATCGGCGGATTAAGGGTAAAATGTTTAGTTGATACGGGTAGTCAGATAAGTCTAGTATCTGAGGCCTTAGTGCGAGAGATAGGGCGGAATTACACAGTACCTATAATTCCGGTCCCTCAAATGAAAGTACGTGGCGTTATTCCTGAGCGCACCGTGACTTGTAAAACACAAGCGTACTTGGAACTAGAAATTCTGGAGCATACATTCGCTCAGAGTTTCATAATTCTACCTAAGCTAAACTTCAACATAATACTGGGATCAAATTTCATATGTGAATATCAAGCAGTCATCGACTTGCATAAAAACACTGTGAGTTTCAAGAATATAGAAGGAATGAGGAATGTGGGGTTGAACATGAATGAAGCGACTACAGGGGGAGAGGTAAACACCTGGCTGCTCGAAGCAATTAGTGAGGAGATAAGAGAAGAATTGGAGCTTGGAACTGATGGCATAAACACTGCACTCGTGGAACTTGAAGAAGAAGAAGAAGGAGCTGAGATATGGGCATTGTTGGCTGAAGCAGATGGCAACGCAGACGACTTCGAACAACAATTACAAGAACGCCTAGATGGAGTCAATTTAAGGGGTGCAGACAAAGAAAGACTCGAACAGATACTCAGAAAACACCGTAATGTCTTTGATACAATACCTGGGAAAATCTTAAATTTTAAATATTCTATGCAAGTCAGTGATTGGTCCCCATTTAAAAGCCGATTGTATCCAATACCTGAAAAATATCAGAACCAAGTAAGCGAGATTATTGGCGGGATGCTACAGGCTGGAGTTATACGCAAGACTCCCACACCATTTCTCAATGCTATATTGGCCGTTGCCAAACCTAACGGTTCAATAAGGCTATGTTTAGACGCCAGACCCCTCAACAATAGACTTCTTCCAGAATATGACCAAGCGCCGTTAATCAGAGACGTCCTTAAGGGTTTCCGAGGAAAAAGCATTTATTCGAGTGTGGATTTGACCTCAAGTTTTCACCACATCGAATTGGTTGAAAAATCCCAATTGTTGACAGGCTTCCTGTTCAACAATCAAACATTCGTATTTTCGAGGATGCCTTTTGGCGTTAAAACAGCCGGTTGTGCCCTAATAAGAGCCCTAGATCGCAATTTGACAGAGGAGGTCAAGCAGATGACGGTGAGGTATATTGACGATATATTGTTGGCGTCTGACAATATTGAAGATCACATGAATAATCTGAACAAGTTACTGGACAACCTACGCACATCGAACTTCAAAATCAACCTTAAAAAGTCGCATTTCTTTAAAGATGAAATTTTGTATTTAGGACATGTTATCGATAAGGATGGAGTGAGACCAAATCCAGCCAAGATTGAAGCAATTATGAACTTCCCCACACCAACTAGGGTGAAACACGTTCGTGCTTTCCTGGGAGTTACGGGATTTTTCAAGGAAAATTGCCCGGGGTATACAGAGACGGTCGCCCCTATGCAGGAACTGCTCAAAAAGAATAACAAGTGGTTTTGGAATGACGTTTGCAATAAGTCTTTCCAGGCTACAAAGTTACTTCTAAAAAATTGTATCAAACTGGGTTACCCAGATTTTAGCCGAAAATTTGTTATTCAGGCTGACGCCTCATTCATAGGAATCGGAGCTATGCTATTCCAGGAAGATCCGAACAACCTTCAACATCGGTCTTACCTTGCCTTCGTAAGTCGCAAATTGCGCAAACATGAACGTAACTACACCGTAACAGAGCTGGAGCTTTTGGCTATACTTCACGCTTTACAACAATGGCGTAAAATAGTATTTGGTTACCCCATAACAATAAGAACTGACCACAAGGCACTAACGTTCTTATCCAAGACTACTATGCTCAGCGAAAGAATCACCAGATGGTCCATTTACATCCAACAATTTGATTTGGAAATTGAACATTGCCCTGGTAAGATGAATATAATACCAGATGCGCTTAGCAGGAACCCTGAGGCGGAAGTTGATGAGGAAGCTGTCGTGAATCACCTTGAGTTAACAGATAAGGATCGTGAGTTTCTTGACGAACTGAAAGAACTACCCAGAGAACAGGAGGCAGAACCATGGATGATGCAGCTAATAAAATTCTTTAAAGGAGAACTACAGAGAGGAACACCAGCGTACAAGGAAGCTCTGATAAAGGAAGGAAGATACATGTACCGCAATAATTTATTACACAAATTTATTGATGAAGAACATTCGAAACTACGAATTTTGGTACCAGCGTCTTTACAGCGTGGATTAACATGGCATACACATGAAACCTTGGGACATATTGGAATCGATAAAGTTGAAGCAACTATAGCAGAGGCATTTACCTGGCCTCGTATGAGAACCACTATTTGTGAGGTAATCAAGACGTGCGATACTTGTCAGCGCACAAAACCTAACAATTACCTAATGAAGCAGTACCCGAAACCTTTGCTACCACTTAAACCATGTGAGCTGATGGCGATTGACACTTATGGGCCAATAACGAAAGGAAGAAGAGGATGCCGACATCTATTGGTGTGCTTAGATGTATTTTCGAAATTTGTGGTTTTGTGTCCCATACAAAAGACCACTTCGAAACAGGTTCTTAGCCGCCTTAAAATGAAAGTGATTCCGACCATGGGAAAACCTGAGTTTATTTTGTCAGATCACGGAAGTTACTTCACCAGCAATGAATTTAAACAAGGATTAATTAATCTTGGAGTAAAACATATATTTTCATCGATTCGCAACCCAGCTGCAAATCCGAGTGAACGTGTGATGAGAAATATTTCGTCATTCTTTAGGGTCTTGATTCCAAATGAACACTATAAGTGGGTGGATCATATTAAGGAGGTTGAGACTTGTATCAATTACACAAGACATGAGTCAACGGGAGAAATTCCTTTGGTTCTCCACCATAACAGAGTGCCTGAGAGATCGTGGGACAACATTGTCATCTGTCCACGTGTTCCTATGCCAACACACGACTTAAGGATTCAAAATACTGTAGTACACATGAGAGCACAGGCTGACAGACGGCTAAGAAGGGTAAGAGGAAAGAGATTCCATCGGGAACTGAACGAGTCAGAGTTGGTCCTCATAAAGAAACCACCGCTATCTAATCCATCGAACAAGATATTCCACAAGTTCTGTGTTAAATATCTGGGACCATTCAAAATAATCAGAAATCTGGGGAACAATGCTTATCGAGTAGAAGAAGTGAGTACCGGAGCTCAGGCCGTGTACAACATTTGTAACATGAAGATTTATCATGAACAGGAACCTTGGGAGCCGAGAAGGAATAATGTCATAGGAGCAAATTGCACGGACATAGTACCATGCACAAGTACACTTGGCTAGCATAGGTGAGTACTCGTTGTGAAGAACGTAAACATTGTGTTGTTTACATATGAGGATGAAAGCAGGTAGTCTACTGCTAATGACGTCTAAGTGGAATGAGAGAGAAGAAATACCAGACACGCTTGAGGCGACGAGACATTGAGGAAACTCATTAGTAAAAGGTAGCTGAGTACTAGGCTGATAGCAGGGGCGTATAAGATCTACGATTTGAAGAGGGGCTTACTCTCGCAGAAAAGAGGTACCGTATGGAAGTGAAATCTACTTCTTCTAAGTTAAATTTCACCTTTTATGGGGTGAATGAACCCTAAAATCCTATGCTAATATTTCAGTGTTCATATTATTCTTTTCTTTGGGCATAGATTTATGTTATTTGAAGGAAGTTCTGGTTAGCTTGAGGGAGGCTGTGATGCTCTGAGAGCCGAGCGATGTCACAATACTGGAGACGTGAAGTCTGCACAATCTATTTTTGGCTCGCATCTTGCGAACAATGAAACTGAACTAAGTCGTCATAAGCTTGAAGGCACAATACAGAAGTTTCCTTGTATAAGACAGCCAAGGTTGAATGCGCAATGGATCTTCGCGCTGATTGACGTCACAAATAGGTGTGACCACGAACATAATGCTTAAAAGGATTTGAACTTGTGACCAATGAAAGGCGAATGCTTAGGGTGGCCCGAATCTAAAAGTACCCACGCGACAGTGAATTAATAGATCCTACGATGCAATATTCTCCGCAATAGTATGGCTGTAATGTGCGAATTTTTACAAGACTTTTGATATGTGTTCAAACGTGATAGGACAATTTTATCGATTTATTGAGGAGCGGATATCCCCCTCCTAAAGATTTGAGTGATTGAATGAATACTGGGAGCCGAGCAACACGGAAAAGACACTTGATTTTATGAAGCGGACGGCGAAGCCAGGCCGGGCTGTACAGCGATTACTTTTATCTTGTGCTAGTGACTAAAACTTAGTAAGTTGTGTGTCGAGCAACATATTGATTTTAGTGAGTACTTAAGTGGTTCTTACACCACAAAGTCAGGGCAAGTCAGCGATACTGCGATAGGATTCTTGTGTGAATTTAGTAGCACAAATAAGCAGTTATATATTTCTGATATTAACCATTACACTTTCATTCAGCGCCAAGATGACGACCGACGGCAGAAGGAACATGGTATCATCAGCAACGACTTCAAGAGTTGAAATTATGGAAGGCTAGGTCCATAATACTGGATGATGACGAGGTCAATTCCATGGCATCGGACTAGACGCAGATGTGTTGAGTAAAAATTTGAATTAATTCATTTTGATGGGTAAAAAAAATCGCGTATAACTGGAAAATTGTATATTTTGTAAATAACTTTGTTTTGTGTGCGAATATGTAGATTCTGCCGGCATGATATTTTAAATAGCGATACGTGACAATTTTGCTGATTCTTTTTACATTTAATATTCTATTGGCATTTGCTGATGTTGATCTGTTATGATTAGAGTACAAGTTCTTCAAGTTGTTATGTACTTGAAAAGCCTAGTACTTATGAGATTAATTATCACGGAAACGTTAGATAAGCGGTGACAAGTGGGACTTGATAATATTAATGTCAGGTCTGGTTTGGGAATTCTGATATTTACGATCGTTATGCAAACGCAGTGATTTTGTACTTTGTAATTTAAGCAACAGTAGTTGCACGGGAGGAATTTCTACCTCACCGTATTTGATGTTTTATTGCTTCAGTTCTGATCTGTGGTACCAGTTGGGTCTTTTTGACAAGCTATATTATGTGTGTGTGCTACGGTGTGATTCTACATGAGAGCTGGCGGGGACGTGATATCCAGTGCCGTTGCTAATACTTTTCAGGGTACGTGACCTATGGGGCGTATTTGCTGAGATTGAATCTTGATATCCCAGGTAGGGATTTTGTGTTTTTAAGAACGATGAATTTATTATGTCGCGATTACAGGAGCTGCGAGACTTCTACGAGGATTCAGGCTTTGGGCTTGAATAATATTATTATGCACACACATGGCACCGACTCAGCGCTTGTTTGACCTTGGACCCAGAATTGGAATATTCATTATGCATCCAGCATTGTGCTGAGATATTAGGCCCATAAATTGTATAAATGTCTTGCTTAACGATGCGTAAATACTTTTATTGAATTAAGGGATTAGATGCCCACGCCGCTTTGTCTACAGATTTTTCGTCGTATTAATCGGAGTGTTTTTGTGCTTGTCCATTTGGCATTGCATTTCATGTCATTTTTTTGCTGTAAGCATTCTTGTTGTGTGACCGGCGTCGGCCGTGTGAATTTAATGTAATTATCGGGACGCATTCGGCGGTTCTTTCTGTTTTGCCTTGTCACGTAGCGCTCTGTTTTGAGTAAATGGCATAAGACCTGCTCACAGGCCGCTTGTAATCTGTAAATATCAATTCGTGATATTATGTGTTTATTTTATAAAAGGGTTAGTGCATGCCGGCATAGATATTAATTTGTTTTACCTTTCTAATACTTTCCAGTAGTGACGTGATTAATTTTCCCACAGACAGGAGTTCACGGCCCAGTCGTATGTAGCGCATGGAAGTGAATTCCGGTCTAAATACTCAACTAATCAAAGTGTAGTTCGAAAAACGTATAGCGCGGCACATAATATTGTATTTTATTTCAGGTATTTTTATTTTGTTTGATCATTTTGTAAAATTTTGTATCGTGATGTGTTAGATCACGTGGGTTTAAGGCTGTCTAAGCCAAGTGTTTAGATAATTCTATTTAAACTGACATGCAGATCAGTTATTCATTTTTATTAGCTGTTGTGGTGAGTGGCAATTTTGTCAACACGGGCAAATGGAGCTTCCGTCTTTCAGCTGACGTTGGCAGATCGCCAGTCCTCATACTCGCTAAGTGGGTTGATGAACTCCCAGCTGTTACTCCTAACAGACGGTAGGGTTATCAGCACACGCAAGGGAGGATATATTTGTTCTATGGCTGATTCAGTATTAAATTGTATTTTGTTTTAACCTGTCGTTTTAATTATTCATAACATTAGAACCTTATGGACCCTGGAAACTTTATGAGAGGCATGTTCTATAAACCAATTAGTGACCGATCATGACCCCGCAGTTTTCTCGTGTAATGTCATCTCTTCCAAAGGGCACACTATAGAACGAAGCTTCGCCTGCGCCGTGGGAATGGTGAAGTGCGTTGAGTCAGCGCCAGTTGACTAGCATCTGCCGTTACACAACAGCGTGTCGGGAAGCCTTTATTACATACGGAGCTGGCAAGATACCTTAGTTGAAATAATTACGACTTATGGTGAAGTACTGTAGGCTATCTCGTATCCCGTGAACATGGTTAAGTATGGAACAAAACATCGATTTTCCTAATGAAAACTTATCTTCCCAAGAAGAAGTCTTCCAATAAACTTTCAGCGTCTTGCAATTTTTACTTGTGAGGGAATCTCAAATAAAATGTACAGAAACAATCCGCGTACTCTGGAGGCTTTCGAGAATTAAGTAACTGCGCTGATACGAAATATCAGTGAGGATGAATTACAGCGAGTGCACTAAAGCTTCCTATGTTGGTGCAATGTGTGTACAGAAAATGAAGGACAGCATTTCCAGCAACAACTCTGAAATTCATGAAAGTATTGATGATTATTAAATACGTAAAAATGTGTCAATGTGTTGAACTAGTTGGGCGCTACGCTGCTGCAGCGCCAGTGCCTTGTTCGACAGGTTGTCAGCCAGAGTGCCCCAGCCGTCACGCGGCGCATCTGAGGCTGCGTTCTATCGGGATGGCTCACACTGTAGAAGCCTGCCGGATATTTCATTTATTACTTATTTAGCGTATGGCTTTACAGATACAATATGTACAGATTGTACACAGAATCAGTTTAGGGAAGGAAGACAAGCTACCAGTATATATTTATATCTAAATTGTTTATGTAAGTAATTGTCTCTGGTGATCCATGAGCGAAATCAGTGACATTGCCACTGTACTTTCTCCTAGGACTCTTGGTGATTACGTGCTGGATGGTCTGCTTAGGGGCACCACAATCACAGTTAGGTGAAGACATTATTTTCCATTTATAATGGACTAGCTATTGTGACCGGCGTTGCCCGGGAAGTGTCTTTAGATGTTGTAGAAACATACATGGCAATACATTTCATAGAGTATATTCATTCTGCCCCTAAATTAGTTTAGAGCATAGTTCTCCTCGACTCTCATGTTACTCAAGTGCAATATTAACTCACTGTAAACCTAGTCGATTAGTACAGTGTAATACAATAACGTAGCAGAGCATGCAACAATAGTAAAAGGGGATGTACAGTATATACACAATTTCTCGAGAACTCAGTCTCACTATTACTTTCCTGATAGTGTTTATTTTTTATTTAATGGGGAAAGTAAGACGTCTTATAGCAGTGTTCACATAGTTATCTCTATTACTTTTCAAATGTAGCAATTACCTTCTTGTTACGAAATAATATTTAAATTATTCAATGATTGGAAGATATAGTCATAATTGTGGAGTCAAATATACGTCTTATGATTTTTAACCCCGCACAAACTACGTGAATAATGGCAAATGACTTATTCCTGTACGTAGGTCAGTATGTACTATACTCGTAACAGCATATTAAGGAACATTATTGCTGTAACAATAATTTATATGCATATGATCTCATCTACATCAAGTTAAGGTAAATTAAGCAAAGTATAATCCCAGTATATTGTCAAATATGATGCTTAGATTCTTCACGTATTGGACTTCCTTAGCCTCTAAAGTATTTCGTAAGATAAGAAATACATTCTCTAAACTCAATCCTTAATAATCCCTAAAATGCTATAGTGGGACCCAGTGTGATTAGAACGCATGACAGTTATAACATTAGGCTAGTCAATAGCTTTTGTCAGTATGCACTAAAATGGCTAATATAAATACATAAACATAGGAAAAACATTGTGAACGTTTAGTAGTTTATTATGTTATTATCATGTTATCAACTAAATTAATAATTTAACATCCGGTTCCATTACAAATTATCATAGTCATATAGCAGGGTAATTACCAATTACAATATAACCCGAATAAGAAAGGCAAATACTATTCATAGAACAATCTGCAATATCACGCAAAAGTTACTGTATTTCTGATTTGTAATACAAAAGAAAGCTTGTAGAGATAAACACTGTCCAGAATAAAAAAATGCAGCATAAAGACATTATGATTAATAAAGCATAAACGTCAACTTATCAGTTGTAAAACACACCTTAATGGTGTGTATAACACTTCAATTCTAGTAGATATTGCATACAATATATTGCGCGTGATACCTTTCGTCATAAGGTAAAGATTCAAAATCTTCCGTAACAGCAGCGGTATCAAGAGTGTAAAATTAGACTCAAAATGTCACAAAGGTTTCGGTGCCCTAAAGACTAAAAATTAAATAAAATTATACATAAAATGCAAAAATCATTCAGACGACCACGTGTATTAGCGGCTAACATTCTCGGCTTTCGCCTTGGAGGTCCGAGTTTGTCAAGAAATTTTAATTCTGGTCTGGTCTGTGCCTCCCGAGGCAAAACTTGGTATTTGTTTTCCGTGGTTTCCCCTTCTACTCGAAGCAAATAACGGGATAGTTCCTAATTGAAGGCCACAGCAACCTCCTTTAATTGGTTTATGCGTACAACCTCGTTTCGAAATATAGACGCTAAGAGCAGCACCAACTCACTGTGATAACCGCTTTTTGAAGGCACTGTTGCAGACATTTGTTTTGTATTGATGTTAATGGTGAAGTTGCGTTTTGTATTTTATGATGGCGTACTGTTATGTGTGCTTTTGTAAATCAGAACAGGGCAAGTTTGAAGGCCGAGGAATCCCATTTCATGAGTAACCATCGGACAATTCACTTGACTTATAAATACACACACTAATACAGCCATCACAATAAGACGGGTTATCAGACAAATTCAACACGTAACCAAGTACACGGGGCTACATGATCACGATGTTGCAAAGCCCTAAATTAATCAACATACCATTCTTCGGTGGCATTTCTTTTCCCTGTCTTTTATTGCCCTTATTCTTTTCTTTTCATCTCGTCTAGTATGTAAGTTAGTAATAGTTGTGGCAAAAGTTCCACCTAATCAATACCTTTAGTTTGATAAATGATCACTTGGTGGTCATTGGGTACATGTTTCGAGGCCTAATTATTTTGTCCCCTTCATCAGCCGATATAGATTTAAATATCAAGGAAAACAGGTGGTTGGGAAGCTTAACACCAAAAAACATTCCCATCTATAACCCTATTATGGTGCACCATAATGGAAAGGTGGAAGATGCTTACCCCAAAGATACATTAAAAACAAGTGACTGAATAGAAAGAAAGAAAGAAAGAAAGAAAGAAATAAAGAAAGAAATAGTTGAAATTTGAAAACCAAAACACAATATGAACAAACTCCAAAATGTCACCCTTTCCTGCAGTTCACTGTATTGTGCAGTCTTCATTTGGGAAACAGTCATGTGGTCTAATTCTTCCGAAAAACATGCGGCAAAACAATTACAAATTTGAAGACAAACACACGCTGTATTGTGGTTTGCAGACGCCAACGAAATGGTAATGGTTCACCTCTGTATCAGTTCTGCCTCACTGCGGTCTGCAGACGTTAACCGAGATATAATTTGCTCCGTGGCAGCCCTCGAGATGATGTCAACATGTCAAATAGAATCACCAGTGACAATGGAAATGTATTGTAAAGATTATAATACTTCACAAGATGTAGTCTAGAACTGTAAAAACGATGAAGTCGCAGTGCCGAAATAACATCTTACAAATAATGCTCTGGAATTATCTGTGTAGAGATATTATCTGGTTTAGCAATATTTGAACTATAATAAATTACATTTTCATGTTAGTTACTTACTTACAGAGAGTGGTCAGTTGCCAACTACGAATTGCGTCATCTTGTTACCCGATATGCGGTACATGATTTTTCACCATAGAGTTTGCCGCTCATTACAGTTTCACACACCTAACATAAACTGTGTTTGTTCTCTCTGAGAGAAAACATGTGAGCGTTATCACCTTGCTACTTGCATGAAGAGAAATAAGTCCTTGAAGGAAATGTGTAATGAATAGTTACGTATAGTTATAGTTCTTATTTTTTCTTTGCTTTGGCCATTGACTATAATACATATATTATTATTGAGGTTAAACTATAAGTTTGTGTCGGCTAAGGTTTGTCTTTTGTTACACGTTGTAGTCATATTTTATGGGTACAGCAGAAACTCATTACTCAGATATATAGTTTATTAAATCATTGGAATGTCAATTATGGTATTAAACTGAGTGGAGTGGATGCGATCTAGCTGGCAGTGGGTGCAGCATGGACTCTTACCGAGATAGATGGAAGCTTCGTGGTCTCGTCTTGAGCTATTGTTGCCATGTAGATGGCCGGCCTTGCTATTACTTCATCAGTTAATTTTCTGACTTTATTGGCCTTTGCTAGAGTGCAAAGATGCCGAAATCAGAAGAATGAGAAAGACTATCGAAAATTAATGTAGCCAGCCGTTCCTTCCGGGTCCTAAACTATGTGTATGCAAAATTTGGTTGAGATTGGTGGAACGGTGTAGATTTGTATACGGAACAAACCCTCATACCCACATACATACATACAGACTTTCACTTTATTATATAAGATGTCTGCACAGTTGCCATGACCCGTACGAATCCTGTTGAGAGTTGACCATGTTTTCCGAGGAAACTCAAATCCAGGTGCAGCGATGATCCAATGCCTGCCGGATAGTGTGGTAGGAAGGGATGCGTAAAGGACCTGGCCATCCTACAGCTCCTTAACGTCGGCTCAAGATGCTTGGATAGTGATCCCTTATCATAGCCAGTACTCTAATCAGATTGCCTACTTCTGTTTTGGATACGCCATTGCGCCCGTATTTAAAATAGTATAACAAAATAAAAAGATAGCCAACGTGTCAGGTTCTGTGGCATAGTCGGTAGCATGCTGAACTGCTATGCCCACGATCACGGGTTCAATCCCGGTCGAAGTAGTCGGATTTTTAAGAGCGTTAAAGTCCTTCAGTATGTCTTCCTTCGGAGGGGAAGTAAGGCCGGCGGACCCATGTCATAGATTTATCGTTTGTAAAAGAACCTACCACTACAATTGGTAGTGTGTAGCTAAATTTGTAGGTTATTTGGTTAGAAACGCTCTATCAAGTTCCAACGTTCGCCGCTGGGTGACAGTGGCGTCGAGTAGCCAAAGTTGGAACTACTTGAAATTGAACTTGCCTAGTTTCACTCTTCATTAATTTCATCTCTCATTAACTCCTCTAATTAGGTTGGCGTCAGGAAGGGCATCTGACCGTAGAAAACATCCGCCACAGAATTTCATCGCATCTCATACCCAACCTCGTTGGAAATGGGATTAAAACGGGGTAGACATACCAAATGTCAATGTCCTATTTATTTGCCATATCATTCTCCAACAGATGGAGTAAATTAAATTTCACTTTTAAGTTCCATAGCAGTGCCATTTTAGTCCACTTTCATAAAAATGTAATAGGCTTAAGAGATCATTCGGGGGTCTGTGTGTGTATCGTCATTAAATATCATTTGTTTTGAAAAGAAATTAATATAAACAATCATTTTTATAACAGACATTGACGTAAGTGCACCTGAGCACTGCTGACCAAGGAAAGGAGCGGAACCCTTGAAAATGCCGGACGCAGTTTCCGGTGAAACGTCGGGAGATACCCTGTCCGGGCCACGGGCTACAAGCTCGAAATACTTGTACTTAATTATGAGAATAGAAGTGTTTGAAATGTAATGTGGTGTTACAGGAGAATGATGAACATCAGATGGGTAGATTGAGTA
The DNA here is from genome assembly GCA_946902985.2 of Meconema thalassinum. NCBI lineage: Eukaryota > Metazoa > Arthropoda > Insecta > Orthoptera > Tettigoniidae > Meconema > Meconema thalassinum. The sequence goes on along the minus strand of OX336388.2, from coordinate 717,142,039 downwards.
ACAATTGAAAAGGTATTAAGACGAGGGGGAAAGGAGAGATGCGTCTGGTGACTGCTAATGAACTGAAGAGATAGGTTGGTAGGACACATACACAAGAACCTCGTTTGTCCGGCCCTCATTAATCCGGATCTCCAGTTTATCCGGATCGAAAATAATAATACAAAATATTTTTACTGTACAATATTTCTTTACGGGGTCGACTCTTCGTGAATGTCTTTTCCACCAATGATAGTTATGGGCAGGAAATGGAAGCAATTCGGCTACGGTCTATGAAAGGAACCGTCCCGGAATTCGCCTGGAATTGTGAACTGATGTTAGTAAAACGTATTCGTGATCGTGTTGCGCGCAAACGCTATACAAATGTAAAACAGAAAAAAACTCACACAGTATTTTAGTGCATAAATGTAAGAAAAGTGTTCTTATATTTTTTGTACAATTGAAAAAAGGTATTACAACCTACTGTATGTTAATAGATTATAGCCTACTGTATAAGGTTTTTTTTAGTTTTTCTGGATTATCCCGATCTTCGATAATCCGGATCAGTTCCGGTCCCACTATATCCGGATGAACGAGGTTTTTATGTACTGCTGTAAGACACCCAGGAATAGCAAACTTAGTTATGGAAGGAAGGGTCGAGGTCAAGAACGGTAGGGGTAGACCAAGGGTAGAATATGTTGAACAGATTGATTCGGATGTAAGGTGTGGAAGCTATGAAGAGGTGAAACGATTAGCTCAGGACAGGGAGGCATGGACAGTTGCATCAAACCAGTCAAAAGACTGAAGACTCAAACACACGGGTAACTATTACCTCATCATCATCATCTTAGCTTGCCACGGTGGGTGAGTGGTTATCGTGTCGGATTACTAACCCCCAATCTTGCAGGTTCGCTCCTGGCCGTGGTAAGTGATTTTTGAAAGGTGGAAAATACACGATACGCATGTTATACGTTGTTGGCATGTTAAAGAACCCATTTGAATTCAGTAGGCCGTGTTCATAATGGCAAAATTAATCTCGGGATTTTCCGCCAACACAAAGTTCCTCATTTATCTACCAGAATGCGCTATAGTGTCAAGGAGCTTAGATATCTAACCTCCTTGACTTTAATAGTGCTCCAAGGAACAACAAAATTCGACATGCAAGCCGCCCTCTGGGTGTCAAATAACATTGCTTGCAACCGGCACCCGAGGCCATACGATATTATTATTATTATTATTATTATTATTATTATTATTATTATTGAGAAGCCTCCGTGGCTTAGGCGGCAGCACACCGGCCTCTCACCACTGGGTCCGTGGTTCAAATCCCGGTCACTCCATGTGAGATCTGTGCTGGACAAAACGGAGCAGACAGGTTTTTCTCCGGGTACTCCGGTTTTCCCTGTCACAATTTCATTCCAGCAACACTCTCCACTATCATTTCATTTCATCTGTCATTCATTTAATCATTGCCCCAGAGGAGTGCGACAGGCTTCGGCAGCCGGCACACTTCATATCCTCGCCGCTAGATGGGGGCTTCATTCATTCCATTCCTGACCTGGTCAGAGACTGGAAGCAGGCTGTGGATTTTCATTTTCATTATTATTATTATTATTATTATTATTATTATTATTATATCATCATCTTGACAATAAGCTCCATAATCCGCATTGCCAAATGTCTAGTGCTGCCTTGTTAGTGGATTTTGCAGCTGGACAACTGATTTGAAAAGCCTCTAAGCTAAGATCGCTAGAGACTAATAAACCATGAATGAGAAGAGGAGATGAAAGCGATTGCGATTGCGATATAATGATGGAAGCTCAAAGACGCACACGAGTGTCGACGTTTCGCGACGCTTAGCATTACATTGGCCTTTGATGTCGCCTAACAGCCCAGAAAACAGCAGCCACTTCTGGAGCTTCTCCAAAGGCGGTGCAGCTCAATATGTCATTCGCTCAACATGGCGAGAGTTTAAGTGAAGGGATATTTGTTCGTGCGATGACAGTATCAGCTGTTGCTTTAAATAATGTTAGGTGTCAAAGGCACCGCTGTTTCTATGACAACTTTAAGAGGTCTGTGTACGTTACGGGCTATAGATAATGACATTTATAGTTCCGATTATCATCTCAGCAACATTAATAACACATAAATGTGTCCTCTTAAGTTTATGAAGTCCCCTAATAGCTTTTTATTGTAGATGGCGCCACGGTTAACGTTTAACTTTGAAGGTTTACTTCGATTGTCGAGACAGAAATCATACTGATCTTGATCGATCTTACCGTTAGTCTCGAAATATAATTATGTTACTGTCATTTTGCTGTGTGCCAAGGGTTGTTTACCAAATGAATTCTTCACTTTAAATATTAATTAGCACCCCTTTCCGAGTTCCTGTTCATGGAAATGTATTTTTGTTACAAAATACCGTAGGTAACAAAGAGTTATAAGATACCTATTTTGCAGAGATAAATGATAAGTAAAGGTTGTTGTTGTTGTTGTTGTTGTTGTTATTGATGACGATTTATGTAGGGGATTAGTGACCTCGTGACCATGTAACCCCGTATACTTCGGTATGTGGGGATAGATATGTCTACTAACTTGTTGACAGTACTAGTGTGTGCATTTATAATTGGGGTTAGAATTTGGGTAGGAGATGGCCGTGGCCTTACTTTAGGTACCATCTCAGCATTCGTCTGAAATAGATGTGGGGAAACCATGCAAAACCACATCTAAGATGATTAAAGTAGGAATCCGACCCACTCTGCCTCATGAGTTTCAATGAACCATGTCCCAGTACTCAGACCAGAACTTAATTCCCTGCCAGAGTCAGGAATAGATCCCGGACCTCCGTGGTGGCAGTCAATAATGCTACTCACTACGCCATGAGTCGTCCCTCTCGAATTATAAGCCTGCAAACTGGCAGACAAATATTTTATTTTTGCGCGCATTCATCGTGAAACACTTGCTGTAAATAATACAAAGCTCCGGGGAAATCGTCGTTGTTAATAAACATTTTAGGGACTTGGTCATGAATTTGGGTATGTATAACTGTAAGTTGATGGTCAGGCCTTGTTATTGTATTTTATTTGTATTACCCTACTTAGTAATGTTTTCTCCCCTGTGGACTTAACAACGTTTCCCATAAGGAATTGCATCTGAAAATTTTCGAAATTGGAGATTCTGAGAAGATTTGAGCTGGGTCCGTATTTTCTTTTTTTTCTTTTTTCATTGACTTTGGAATGTATCCTATAAATCAGTTTCAATCCATTGTCCACGAATCGTTGAAAGGTTCATGAGTGAACAATCAGTAATAAAGGACTTCCAACCTCTCTGGTGTAAATTCACACGGAAACTAGAATAAATTAATCAAAATAAAACGTGTGCCATTAACAAGGCTCCTCTTTCAGTGGAAACTGTAAAAAATTAGTTTACTGTCAGATTCTAAAAAAAAAGTTATTCCTATGTCTATTGATTAACCATTTGTAATAGTCTCAACGCCTTGCAAAACACATTAAGTCACAAAACGTACATAGTAAATGTTGGAAAACTGCCATCGAGTCTAATAATTTGCACACCTGTGCATTATCCCAGCATTTGTAAAGAGGGAGTGTGGAAAAACGTGGGGAGAAATCACACTCGGGATAGCTGCTCTCAGCATTGAGATTCGAACCTCCTATGTCAGCACGTTTTGCACCCCCCCCCCCCTCTCCCCCCTTCACGGCCGTGGTGCATGATTTAGCGATTTAACACGTATGGCTACGACGTAGGATCCATTAACTCTTATTTTATTGCATAATTACGAATTAACGTCGGTCGTGAATCCCAGTCGAATATTTTACCATGGACATTTTTAGCCTATTTTCAATTTTCAAAAAAAAAAAAAATAGGCTTATGAGATCACCTTTTGTCCGTGTGTCAGTGTGTGTGTGTGTGTGAATTTTTGTGTGTCCCCCCTAATAACTTCTACACGGCTGGAGCGATTACAATGAAACTCAGTAAGTTCATAGTACTATTCCGCGACCCCGACCGTGCCCTTAAAATTTTGTTACGTCTCACCAATCCAACATAGCGGCTGTGCGAAATATTTCACCAGCATTCAATATCTCCGAAACTATTACCGATATTACCCTGTAATTTTTTAAGGTGATAAAGGAAACTACTAGAAGTTCACCTATGGGACTTTTGAAAATCTGATAACTACAAAACAAACCTGGCGGCCAAGCGAATTTGCGACTTATAAATAGACGTTTCTCGCGATTGAACCAACCAAACGCAATAAAACTTGGTACAGTATATGTTTATACACATTGTAATGCACCGACATCTAACTTCGTTCAATTCTTTACATAACCTCAAGATGGCGGCTGTGCGAAATATTTCACTGGCATTCTATATCTCTTAAACTATTACCGGTATCACCATGAAATTTTGTACGGAGATAAAGGGCACTACTGGAAGTTCATCTATGAGTCTTTAAAAACCGGTTAACTACAAAACGAACATGGCGGCCAAGCGAAGTTGAAAGTTATAAATAGGCTTTTCTCGCGATTTAATGATCCAAACGCAATGAAACTTCGTACAGCAAATGTTTATACACATTGTAATGCACTGGTATCAAATTTAGTTCAATTGTTTATACAACCTCAATATGGCGGCTGTGCGAATTTCGAAAATTAAGTTTTTATTTCTTGTGTTCTAATCAAGCGATCGAAATCAACATTTGCATAATGAACGTACACAATAATCATCATCTAATAGTACATAACTCTATGGCCTACATATATTAAAATCCAACAAGGCGACCATCTGAAATATTTAGACGGTTCTCAATGTATATTAATCTACTACAGCAATCAAACTGAAATTTTGTAAGTGTATAGATGCTATAATCATAAGTTCACCTATGGGACGTTCAATAACCTGGTGAGCACAAATCCAACATGGCGGCGACGGGAAATTTAAATATTCAAATGGAGGTGTCTTGCGTTTTAACCATCCGAGTGCAGTGAAACTTGATATGGTATATTCTTATACAAATTTTAATCGACCGCCATCTAATTCATTTAATTATTTTCATTACCACAAGATGGCGGCTGAGCGAAATTTTAAAACCCACTTTTATTTCTTGTCTCCTAATCTTGCGATTGAAGTTTGAATAAATCACCTACACAATAATCTTCATGTAATAGTACATAAATCTAAGGCCTATAATATAAACATCCAACATGGTGACCATCCAGAATATTTAGACGGTTCTCAATATCTACGAATCTATTACAGCAATTTAACTGTCAATGTTTACATTGATAGAAGCAATTAATATTAGTAGGAAATATGAAAATAGGCTATTTAGTTCTTCAAGGAACTACTTGTTTAGGTCTTGGGGTCAATGTGTGATTAGCGTGGACAAGAAACCGACTTGGATATCCGGTGGTTACTATGGCAACAACTGTTCATCATGTGGACCTATTCATTCTGGTTCAGCTGAGACATACCTGTATGTTGTTATAAGAACATCTTACTTATTATTATTATTGAAAGTAGTACGCCTGGTATATTCTATCGAAAATACGTTTTGTTCGGGTTAGCAGTCACTGCTCTTTGCTTCTCTTTCTTTACACGTTCTTTTATTTCCCTTCTCGTAGACACCAACAGTGACTTTTCATGTTTTTCTGTTTCTTTGTACACTTGCTTATTCCTTTGAAAGTTTGTTTCAGATGTGCATTTTCCTTGTAAGCCTCTCCACAGCTCTCCACGCGGTAACCTGTTGAAGCATTGGGCCCAGTAATTCCCAGAATTGATTCATTCCCTGCAAGCAGATGGCATCCTTGTCGTTATCTACAATCTCCATGAAGACTTTTATTATATGTATTGAAATTGTATTATGTATACTTTTATCTTTCTTAAGTTACCAACTCTGTATCTGTTCCTTTGTTTACCCCGCCCTTCCCCCTGCTGCGCTGGCTATCGGAATGTTTGAATCTTTCAGTCACTTCGCTCCTGGTGAATCTACTTGAAAGTTCAGTCCTCTTTTCAGGAGACACTCACCTCCTTTACCTATGAGGTAATTTGAAATCGACGCCATGTCTTAAAGTTTGTGTAACGGCTCGCCGGAAACATCATCTGCTCTGCCATGAAAAGATAAGTAACAATCTACAGTGTTTTAAACCACATTTTAAAGGTTTTAAAATGATCTAAAAGCTTTTAATGAATGCTATCGGCAGTATTTGAATTTTCGCAATATTGTGCAATCTTCTAACTGCCCCACGAGGGAAATATCTTTGTCTTTCATAAGCTAACTAAGCTTGCCATTGGAATTCATGAAATCTAGTACTTCTTGTACTAAATAAAGGGAATATCTTCCCTACATCGAGGGAATTCGGCTCAACTTATAGTTGTTTGAAACCAAAACTTTGCTTCCTTTGTGGGATTTCTACTTGCCCTATTCAACTGTAACTACAACTCTAGAAACTTGTATTTACAATAGACTCTAAACAGTGAAAACTATACTCTACAACGTCAAATTACTGCTAACTTTCAACTCAAATTGATCTATAAACTATAATAGTAACATTTCGCTAATGTTCTACAAACTGTCAGTGCTACGAAAGGTGATCGTGTGGCTAACTTCCGCGCCGCGTTCGTCCGAAACAGTAAAATCTGTCTGACTTTAATTCCCCATTTCCTATATCCCCCATTTTCCACTACTAACAATTTAGCGTAATTTAAATAATTTTCTTGCAATCTACAATGAGGCTTAGTCTATAAATAGGCTCCTTCCCATTTTTCATGTATTACATCTCGTCATTACTGTTTAAATATGTGGTTATAAATCCACACTTAAATCCGCACTTTCATTTTCCTGGTGCGTTCAGGAATTTTGAATTTATAATTTCCCAATTACTAAAACGTTTGTAACTTTTCTTATGTAATCAATGCTTCACTAATGTGACCTTTCCAATTGTATTTAACATCTCGTAATTACTGCTTCAATAATCTAAGTGGTTATAAATCCACCTTTTATTCCCTTTTCTTCTTCTCCTGCTTTCTCAGGAATTTAAAAGTATTTGTTCTTAGCTTTTTTCTCTTACTACAAAAGCATTCTGATAAAACATTGATATTCTACCTAACCAATCTAAAGAAATATTTATATATTTCTAAAAAAAATATCTATACAATTTGTAAAGTTTCTTCTTATTATTATTATAGGTCCCAGACCTCTTAATTGTACAAATTGTTCGAAAATCCTTGTCATGACCTTTGAATTGTACAAATTGTTCCAAAATATATTATTATTGAGGCAATTAAAATTGCTATAATTCCCTGGAGTTCAATTATATTGCTCGAAGACCTGTCAGGTATGGCCTTTCCTTCCTCATCTTTTCTCGAATTACCTTCTGTATTCAAATAAATAATTACGAAAACTGAATGCTAAGTTTAAAACAAATTCAATCATTTGTTGCGTGTATAGCAAAACTTCTGATAACATTGCTCAATATTTATAAATATTTCTTCAGATTGGTTAGGTAGAAGACCAATGTTTTATCAGAATGCTTTTGTAGTAAGAGGAAAAATCTATGAACAAATACTTTTAAATTCCTGGGAAATCAGGAGAAGAAAAAAAAGGGAATAACATGTGGATTCATAACCACTTAGATTATTGAAGCAGTAATTACGAGATGTTAAATTCAATTGGAAAGGTCACATTAATGAAGCCTTGATTACATAAGAAAAGATACAAACATTTTAATAATTCGGAAATTATACATTCAAAATTCCTGTACGCACCAGGAAAATGAAAGTGCGGATTTAAGTGTGGATTTATAACCACATAAGAGTATTTAAACAGTAATGACGAGATGTAATACATGAAACAAGTAGTTAAGAGCGTTAAAATCCTTCAGTATGCCTTCCTTCGGTAACATGCTATGCCCAAGATCGTGGGTTCAAACCCGGCCGAGGTCACCGGAATTTTAAGAGCGTTAAAATCCTTCAGTATGCCTTCCTTCGGTGGGGAAATAAAGCCAGCGGACCAATGTCATAGATTCATGGCATGTAAAAGAACCTACCACTACAATTGGTAGTGTGTAGCAAAATTTGTAGATTATATTTAGCTATTTAGAAACTCTCTATCAAGTTCCAACGTTCGCCGCTAGGTATTAGTAGCATCTGGTAGCCAAAGTTGGAACTAGGCCCTACTTGAAATTGAACTTGTTGGAAGCCCTCGGGCGTTCAATCAAAAATACCCAGCTATGGCCATTCGGTTGCAATTCGTATATAATAATAATAGCCTATACTCATTTGGAGTAATTAAATATAAATAGTGATACGGAAGAGATAATTAGGAAAATACGAACATTGATGACCTCACACAGACTACAACACTTCAATTAATAGCATAGATGTTCTGAGCGTAACATAGATAATATTTTTTTTCGAAAGACGGAAGCTATACCGTAATAATAATGAGAATAGTACATCAAGAACTGGCTATACACCTCCAGCTGCTGAGCCAAGAGAAAGTGCCGTACTATAAATAAGCCCCAGAAAGTGTACTGGAAAATGACAACGTTACCCTGTACTGGGATTGTATTGTATTGACAGACCAGTCAGCCATGCACATCAGACCTGATCTTGTTCTTGTTGACAAATGCATGAGGCACACCATTTTCATAGATGTGGCAATTACTCACAGTGGCAACATGCTAACAAAACATGTTGAAAAGCTGTCAGTATACACAGAGTTTTCAGAACTGATAAGGAAGCAATGGCACATGGCACAAGTCAGGACAGTTCCTATAATCATCACCTGCACTGGCGTGATTCCAACCTCTCGCAGATTGACCCAGACCTTTTAAGCGTACGCAGAAGACAGTTATACTTTCAACGTGTGGCGTGGTCAGGTTGTTCTTGGATAACCAAGCCTGAAGGAGTGAGGGAAAAGAGTAATCCAACTACACAATGCAGTCACCAATGCCCCTTATGATATCAGCTATATCCTGGTGCTTTTTGAGGATCCAACCAGCCTTCGGGCTGACTACCTAACAGACCTGGTGTAGCGAAGGAATTTAAACCTTTTCTTCAAATAATAAATCGATGGAGGGCGGTAGGCCTATAAAAGGCTTACGTCGAAAATCTCAACTTTTCAGGAGAAGCAAAACAAAGTTCACTACAAGCGGCAAAATCCTGATATTTGACTATGTGTCCCATAACATGCCTTTGATATTTTATGTTATTTTTAGCCTACTTTTCACATTTTGCTATAAATGAGGAAAAAGTAGACTTATGAGAACGGGCAAATGTGTGTCTGTCTGTCTTCTGGCTGGCTGTATGTGTGTCTCCCCCTATCAACTCCTAAACGGCTGCAGCAATCGCTACAAAATTTGGTAGGAGTAAAGATCTATACCTGAATATCTCAACTCCATATTTGAAAATGATGTCAGTGCTATCAACTGATGAAAAATCGCAATTGAAATTTGAGCTCCATGTTGGATATCTTGGAAGGGATGAATGGGAGCTATTTCAAAATTGGCACACGTATAGATAATAATATTGCAGTTTAATTTCCAGGAGGCTATACATGGCAGTGTTGCCAAAATGATTATAAGCCTGCTGTTAGGTCCATATTTTAAATGCATATAACTTCTAAACTATCAATTGGATTTCAACCAAATTTCGTATGTGCTATGTGTACAAAACAGATATGACTGAGCGTATTCTTAAGAGTCACCAGGGCTGCCAACTGTTAATAAATGCTCTCAATTTTTAAAATCCAAATACCCATATATCAGAAAGTATGCTTTAAACTATGCACACGTATAGTACCTGACTTTCTATATTAATTTGGAGTAACTTACATACGTCAGTGCTACCAACATGATTCTAAGCCTGCTGAGAGGTCCAACTTTAAATACAGGTAGCTTCTATACTATAATTTGGATTCCAACCAAATTTCGTGTGTGCTATGTGTACCACAACAGATATGACTATGCCGATTCTTATGAGTAACCAGGGCTGCCAACTGTTAATAAATACTGTCTCTATTTTTGTTACCCTAATATCAATATATCAGAAAGTATGCAAGCCAATAGCTCTAAACTTTGCACACGTATAGAAGCTGGCATTCTAGATTATTTATTTATCGTATGGTATGGTACACACTTACAGTACATCATAATAGACTACATCTTAATGAAATATTGAAGAAAAAAATAAAATAAAAAAATAGATTAATTTGGAGTAACTTATTTATTTATTTATTTATTTATTTATTTATCGTATGGCTTTTAGTGCCGGGAGTGCCCGAGGACATGTTCGGCTCGCCTGAGTCTGTAGCTGCTTCCAGCGGACACCCTAAAGGGTGAGCTACAAGTTCCGTTCAATTTCAAGTAGTTCCAACTTTCGCCACCAGATATCAATGATACCTAGTGTTGAACGTTGGAACTTTTGATAGAGCGTTCTGACGAAATCTAACCTAACAATTTTGCTTTACACAAGTGTAGTCTGTGAAAGGATCTTTTACATGCCATAAATCTATGACATGGGACCGCCGGCTTTACTTCCCCTCCGAAGGAAGGTATACTGAAGGATTTTTAACGCTCTTAAAAAATCCGACGACTTCGGCCGGGTTTGAACCCACTATCTTGGGAACAGCAGTTCAGCATACTACCGACTACGCCACCGAAGTTGGAGTAACTAATATAGGCCTACGCCAGTGCTGCCAACATGATTCTAAGCCTGCCGATAGGTCCAATTTTAAAATGCATGTAACTTCTATACTAACTAATGGATTTCATTCAAAATTGACACAACAATAGAACATATTATTTCAGATTATTTCCGACCAATACATGTATGTCATTGTTGCAACATGATTTTACGCGCGCTGTTAGATCCAATGTTTAACTGCATGAAACGTCCATGCTATCCATTGGACTTCAACCAAATTTTGTATTCTGTACCTTAAGAGATGGAAGTAAGAATATGTTCAGTCGCCAGGGCTGCCAACTGTAGCTCTCTATTAAGCTAGGCTACATTATGCCAGGTATACAGTATTTCGAACTAATTTGAAATTTCTATATTACCAACTTAATTTCGTCATTATTCTAGAGAGATCCATATAGATTAATCATTGGCATGAATCTTAAATTTTAAGAAAAGTAGGCTCTTTAGTTCGTCACGGAACTCTTGTCCTACAGTGTGATATTGTCAGGTTGAGGTTTGTTAATCATGTCAGATTTAAGACCTTTGTACCGTTTTAATAGAGACTTAAAGTCTTTTACTCCAGGGCCTGAAAAGACCGTCTTCTAATATGAATTGACTTACGCCCTTTATTCCCCCCGAAAGAGCTTATTTTTCTGAGCAGAACAGTGTTAAAAACAAAAATTCGATCTATTGAGTTAGGTGTAGGTTAGGCCCTTTATACCGCCCTCCAAAGAAATAAGGTACTTTTATGGTCGCATTACGCCGACTATTTCTCAGATTAGTTTTTTTTTAGAACCGTATCCCCAGCCTTGTTCCCTGAAACATCACGGAGGAATGGTGAACATCCGGCAAGGGCAGGGCACGGGTTTCACATTCCTCTGCAAGGTGCTCGAACAGTACACCAGCCGCTACTGTGGAGCATTTGTCACACCATTTGTTATCCTTCTGCGGTTCTTTTGTCCCTGTTTGGGATTCCCCTGGAATCTGACGGGAGTTATTTTTGGGACGCATGGATGGAGCGGGGATACGCACAACTTCCTCCAGATGCAGTCACCTATCTTGTCTCTGTGAACAGCCTTAAGGAAAAAGGACTTCCTCTCAGAATCCATACCGTAGTAAGCAGTTATTGAAACTAATCCTTTGACATTTAAATCATTCCTCAATCACTTTCTGGCCTCTACATATTGAGACTCCTCTCCCCAAGGTTCTGAGTTCAATTTCCGACTATGCCAAAAAAAATATCTGGCTTGACAAGGGACATTCACGAAATCCAAGCTGGCTCATCAACGGGCTCTTGGTGTCCCCGCCTGGACCCCCACAGGAGTAGCGAAACCCCACACAAGTCACGGCACAAACCCAGAAAATTTTCTGAGTTTTAATTCGCTGGCCGTGAAAGCCATACACCACCTTTTTGGAAGCCTTCATAGGGAGGTTATGGCTGCTTGAGCTTTTTGTTCTCGCAGTGAAGAGGCGCAGCTGCACTACAAAAAAAGAGGTAGCACACAGTTCGCTACTCCTGTGGGGGTCCGGGCGGGGACACCAAGAGCCCGCCGATGAGCCTAGCTTGGTGTCCTAGGCGAGACCCCACACAAGACACGGCACAAACCTAGAAAAATTGCTGAGTTTTAATTCACTGGCCGCGAAAGCCAATATACCAGATATTGGTAGCCTATAGCCTACTATTGAAGAAGATTGAGAGTTGAGCTGAAAACAACGTTTATTTTTTATCACTTTTTGCTGCTCATAAGTTCACCAAACAAAACATTAGTCGTCCCCTGGAGACATCGTCAGACCATCCTCTAGCCTTTAAGGATACTATGTACTCTAGAGCGTGTGAATTGTGTTTATTATCAGGCATCATTATTCTTAACATGTTATCGTTTTGTGGATAAGATTCTTGCAACGTACTAAAGTTAAGTTTTTCTGAACTGTATGATAACCATGTGATGATATTTTGAGATTATAACTATATGCTCCCCAGATTTTCATCACATAATGACAGTGAATAACTTCAGAACGGTAACTTATTTATTTTTTGGGTGACTTACATCTATAATGATCCAAAAATCATGTATATTTCACTTTTTTATTCCTCAGCAACAGAAAGTACTAAATATTTGTAATTTGTTCTGCCAATTACACTATGCTTTGCTAATATGTTCGTGTATTTACAAGTCATATGGCGAATGCATTTCAGGAAATTAGGCATTTAAAATGGCGGCTGCATATAGTGCACTGATCCGCCGTTTCCCTAATATTTTACACAAATATCATTGTTTTTGAAAAATATTTTTTCATTGTATTTACTAATGTAGTAGCTAGAGATTTACCTAGAATCATTGGAATTTATAAAGGAAAGATATGTTTTTAAAAGCTTATATTAAAGTGTAACTTTTTAGCGAGTTTTTTCAATGAAATTTTTTTAAACCGAAATTATGACATGTACAGCAACAGTTCTAGGTCATATCGTTTTTCCCTATAAGATACACATGTACTTCACTTCATTATCCTGAAAACTCTGGCAGTTACTAAGGAAACGGATTTGAAAATCCAAAATTTCAGGAAACGAGCAACAAAGTTACCAATGTGTAGGAAATCTTCTAAAACGTCGGTGACAGAGACGGTGACAGTCCTGCACGTTTCTGATCATAACTTCAAAAGTATTATACATAGGCTATAAATGACATTGTTACAGTGAATTGAAGAGGAAGGATCAATAAACATAGAAAAAGAAATTGAAAACTGACAAATTTTGATCCTTATAGGTGTAGGTCCCCCCTTAAGCGAGTATTAGAATAGAATCCATGGAAGAAACATCCCAACAAACTTTTCTAACCTCAAAATATCATGACATGGTTATCAATCATCCAACTCAGAATAAGTTACTTTCTACACGTTGCAAGGATCTTAGCTATGGTCTTACCACAAAACAAGTGAATGCTTAGTATAATGGTGCCTGAAGATTAAAAACCTTAACGGGGGGACCTACACCTTCGACAGCAACAAAATAGTGAATTTTTAACATTTATTTTCTTTGCACTGATAATCTGCTTGGAGTTGTCACTTAACACAGTCTACATACAATATAATTTTAACACAGACCAACTATTAAATATTTAGAAAATTGCATCATCATGGATATATATGCACACAAAAGGGCGGCTGTATATTATATTATACACAAGAATGGGGTTTCCTTAGTAACTCTCGGAAATATTGTTACATTTCAATTATTGTTTTTTTAATGTGGTCCTAGATGTCATGGCAACAAAATGTAGCCTACTAGAATGATTGAAATATTTCAAGAAGAAATATTATTTTGAGATTTTTTAAATATTGTGTCTAAAAATCTACAACATTTTCATAGTAAATAATTTATTATTAATAAACTATAATGGTTAGGGCAACCATTCTAGTTCTTTTTTATAACTATCGTAGAAATGTGACTACAAAACTTCACTGAAATATCTTTGTAAGTTCATGAGTTATTAGGGAAACGGAATAAAAAAATATGAACTTACGCGAAATGAGCGACGAAAGTTTCAAATGATTGGGATGTTCTAAAATTCCCCTGCCGCATAAACTGGTCCTTCCTCACCGGATTTCGCAATGTTTTCCTCCAGTCATAGTCTCTTATTTCTTTTAAAACTAGTTTTCTTTGTAATGCTAACGAAGAGAAGAGATAGGTTGGTAGGACACCCAGGAATAGCAAAGTTCGTTATAGAACGAAGGGTCGAGGATAAGAACTGTAAGGGGTAAACCAGGTTAGAATATGTTGAACAGATTGCCTCGGATGTAGGGTGTGGCAGCTACACACATCAAAAAAAGTTTTGCATCACCTCGGTTCCAAGAGTTCCGGAACCTTTAAATACAAAGGGAATAGAGATCAACACAAACAACATTTCAGCTCGTTTTATTGCTCATGAGACCCACACATTGCATGTTGTACCATCATACAGCTAGACTTTCAGCATTTGTGGTCCAGATTGCAGTACACACCACTACCTCTAATACCCAGTAGCACGTCCTCTTGCATTGATGCATGCCTGTATTCGTCGTGGCATACTATCCACAAGTTCATCAAGACACTGTTGGTCCAAATTGTCCCACTCCTCAACGACAATTCGGCGTAAATCTCTCAGAGTGGTTGGTGGGTCAAGACGTCCATAAACAGCCCTTTTCAACATATCCCAGGCATGTTCGATAGGGTTCATGTCTGGCGAACATGCTGGCCACTGTAGTCGAGCGATGTCGTTATCTTGAAGGAACGCATTCACAAGATGTGCACGATGAGGTCGAGAATTGTCGTCCATGAAGACAAATGCCTCTCCAATATTCTGCCGATATGGTTGCACTATGGGTCGGAGGATGTCATTCAGGTATCGTAAAGCCGTTTCGGAGCCTTCCATGACCACCAGTGGCGTACGTCGGCCCCACATAATGCCACCCCAAAACATCAGGGAACCACCACCTTGCTGCACTCGCTGGACAGTGTGTCTAAGACGTTCAGCCTGACCAGGGTGCCTCCAAACACGTCTCCGACGATTGTCTGGTTGAAGGCATATGCGACACTCATCGGTGAAGAGAACGTGATGCCAATTCCGTGGGGTCCATTCAGCATGTTGTTGGGCCCATCTGTACCGCGCTGCATGGTGTCGGGGTTGCAAAGCTGGACCTCGCCATGGACGTCGGGAGTGAAGTTGCGCATCATGCAGCCTATTGCGCACAGTTTGAGTTGAAACACGACGTCCTGTGGCTGAACGAAACGCATTATTCAACATGGTGGCATTGCTGTCAGGGTTCCTCCGAGCGGCAATCCGTAAGTAGCGGTCATCCACTACAGTAGTAGCCCTTGGGCGGCCTGAGCGAGGCCTGTCATCGACAGTTCCTGTATCTCTGTACCTCCTCCATGTCCGAACAACATCGCTTTGGTTCACTCTGAGACGCCTGGAAACTTCCCTTGTTGAGAGCCCTTCTTGACACAAAGTAACAATGCGGACGCGATCGAACTGCGGTATTGACCTTCTAGGCATGGTAGAACTACAGACAACATGAGCAGCGTACCTTCGTCCTGGTGGAATGACTGGAACTGATCGGCTGTCGTACCCCCTCCGTCTAATAGGCCCTGCTCATGCATGGTTGTTTACATCTTTGAGCAGTTTTAGTGACATCTATGAACAGTCAAAGGGACTGTATCTTGGATACAATATACACAGTCAACGTCTATATGCCGGAGATCTGGGAACCGAGGTGATGCAAAACTTTTTTTGATGTGTGTATGTACAGATGAAATGATTAGCTCAGGACAGGGAAGCATGGAGGGCTGCATCAAACCAGTTAAAAGACTGAAGACGCAAACAACAACAACAACAACTATTAGACCAAAATATCCCAGCTATATTTTGTGCAAATTTTATAAAGCCAGTGCTATCAACATAATTCGATAGATAAAGTGAATATTCTAACAGGAAATTTAATTTTCACTGGGAGATGTCAGTCATATCGTACTTTTACTATAACTTCCGTTCTATTCGAGATATTAAACCAATTCTTTCGCTGAATGAAAGAGAAATTGTTGTTCTATTCGAATATGATATTTTTGAAAAATGTCATTTCTTGGAGCTTAAATGTGTTGGTCCTCCCCCCCCCCCCCCCCCCCCTTTATGTTAATACTAATTTGTACTTTTTATTGCACCGGTTTCGGCCACATTGTGGCCTTTCTCAGTGCAAATAATGTGAATGGACAAGCAAGACTTGCAGTACATTAAAACTTTTACCATCAAAGAAGGTTGGTATCCAAAATATTTCCAATGAATGATTAGTCTAATTACGCAAAAACAAACAAAAACAACTAAAAACACACACACTAAAATTTAAGAAACCAGATCTGCTACAAAATTATGTTAATTCGAAAGAAATGAATCTTGATATGAAACCTGCTTGAAGAAGGAAACAGTGATGTGGATGTTATGTAGACACAAAATTTGAGGTTAAGATAGAATTTTTAGCACTTTTTGCCTAAAACTATCTCTCTGGGGTGTATCTTCTGCTCTGATATTGTTTCTTTCTAAATCTTCTTGACTTCTTGTACCCAGGTTGTTGTTGACTTCTTCTTCCGTAGGAATGTGAAGATCTGCTTGGTTAACCTACTGTCATCCATCCTGTACAAATGTCCAAAAAATATCAATATCCTCTTCCGTATTGTTTCTGATGTGTTTTTCTATTTTTCAATATACTTCATCATTATTCTTACAGTACTATTATTAATATTATATATATTCTTCACGAGGTCTACCCTTGATTAACGCTGGATACGCCCTTGACGTATGGGAACTCCCATCTTAATCCCCTGAGAAGTTCTATTTTCTTATTTAAAAGAGTTATTCATGGCTTACAATTGTGTGTGAACTTGAGCGAAGGAGATGACGTTGCCTGTGCATGAATGAAGCCAGCTGAGACAGACTGACAGAACCAAGGAGCTCTTGAGTTCAGTCTACAATGGCTACTGGCACATCAAGGTGACAGCCTGACAAGGGAAGCACTTAGCACTACAGGAAGCCTCGACAGATTGTTAAAGGATTTCAGGGAACACAATAATCACCACACAAAGGAAGAATATCATTGATGACCACTGTGCTGTCTAAATTGAACCTATCATCACTGGGAAACAGTTTTTAGGCGAATTTCTATATCTCGAAGTAATTTTAACCTTTGACTGCACGCAACTATTAATATATAATAAGTAGGCCTACACGCGTAATGAATTTTGTAAGCCAAGACAATAATGTCACGAAATCACTTAGCCTAAACATTTTATCTCAGTAAACACATTATATCAACTGTTCTACAAGCAGACTAGTTTTAAAAGGATATTCAGTATCGTGATGATTTTCCTCTATAAATTCTTTCTCGGAAGTATCTGAGTCCGTGTCGTGCCATGTCGTTCAGGTGCCATTTCGTCCAAATTCCACGAACAGAGGCAGATGGTTGGCTCTCTACCGGCCCACAAGTGCTATTTCGTCCTAACACCTATGATTGACAGTTTGATAGGTCTAAAATAACTGTTTCATTTCATTGCGTTTCTTGTAAGAAATGAGTAATTTTTTGATGTTGTAATAATGGACATTACTCGCTCCGCTCGTTCATCACCAGATTTTAGAATGAAATAAAAGGAAGCTTGTAGTTTAACGTGACCGTTAATCTCGCGATCATAAGCCACGGGACCTCCGTTTTACGTGGAATCCGAACCACAGGACATGGCATTTCACATCGAAAATCTCACATGCAGTGGCCGGGAATCGAACCCGGTCCGCCTTGGTGAGAGGCATACAGCTTGACCGCTGCACCACCACGCCCCCTATAGAATGAAATGCTTATAATGTAAACAACATAGTGAGAATAAAAACAAATATTTTCACAAATCAGGTGATAATTAAAATATATCCAAAGTTACTTTACTAAAACATCTGTTTAAATAAATATCTTATCATATATCAAGCAGGAATATTTGTTTAATCATTAAAATTACATGGGAACTTTGAAGGGCTTTGGGGAGGAAGCCCTAAGGGATTTTTGGATTATCATGTCCTTTTGAAACATCTAGGGAAATTTCCCTTTAATTTGACATCTCAATCATCAAAATCGGACTTATATAAAAAAGTAGTTCACTGAACAAAAAATTCCTAACGGAATTAAATATAAGATAATATACTCACTATTAACTTAGTTCCTCGAGACTGCTATGAAGTCACGTTCAGTCAATTTTCACATTACTACAATGGGTTGATTAAAAACACAAACCACAACTGGCAATGGAAAAAGTGGCATTTCAGGCTTGTCAAGTTTTGTGTCTATTTACAAATTAATATAGGCTAGCCTATACAGTGTGTACAATGAATGCAGCAGCTATTGCGTTGTCCGATGACGCAAATCAGTAACTTTTTTGTTGCTCTTAATCCGTTTTAATTATATAGGAGACGTTCCTCAAAAACTGTTCAATGTCTCGTGACTTGGCGGAGGGGGGGAATCCCACAACCTGTGCACGTAAGCACAGGGATCACAGACCTCCGACTACCTGCACTGCATCAACCCTTGTCAACATTTCGTCTGGATGAGATGGCACTCATTAAATTATGTAATAATTTGCAAAACTGAGCTGGACAAAATGGCAGGTTTTTCAAGAAAATTTGTTGCTGGACGAAATGGCACTAGACCTCTGAGTCTCATCCAACTTCTTCTTCTGATTCTTCTTGCGCTATAGCGCCTTAAATTTCATTTTCAGTAAGTCGCTTCGGAGTTGTAGCTCGTATACAAGCCCTAAAAACACATAACCGTACGAGACACTGAGTTAGTTTCTAATTCTATTAAAATATGATTTTACCCGCGAGGAATGACGCATGGGTTTTGTTTGACCCGTGGCTTAAATAACGCTCTATATTTTCGTTTTGGTCATCCCTTATTTCCTGTCGCTTACTGTACCTTCCGTCCTAGCCTTGAACTTCACCCTGCAAATGTAACATGTCCATTACCTTGTGAACACCCAAGTTATTTCTATATTATTCACTGTCGGGTCATATTTACCCATGGCGCCAGCCCTCACGTGACAATGTTCGACTTACGTTAGTCGGGACAATCTGTTAAAAATAAGGGAGAAAATCCACCTATTTTGGTGCAGCACAATCACATAGCTCACGTTCTTGTTGATTCATGTTTAGGGTTTAGGGACAACTTGGTCATCAGCTCCTTTGTTCAAAACAATTGAGAAGACTGCCACCACTATCAAGGCCAATAAATTATACTGTTACTAAAATTATTAACTATTTCCTGCATGTTAAATCTGAATTATATAAATAGGTTAAACCTCTTTTTATATTGGGAATAGTTCATAGCAAGACACAAGGTGTAAAATTACTTAATTAAAATCCGTACGACTACAACAAAGAGGGAGTGACACCCTTGGTTGGTTGGTTCCTCAGTTTGGAGACTGCAACAACGCGGTTATGTAGCCCCGTGTACTTTGGGTGTGTGTAGAAACTGTCTGATAACCGGTGTTAATTGTGATGACTGTATTAGTGTGTGTTATCTGTTTTCAATTCAAGTGAGGACTGCCGACAATGAATTTTTTCATGTAGTTTCTACTTTTGCCGCCAAACGCCACCATCTACGACTACTATAAGGTAGGTTCAAAAAGTAACGACCCGGAGGCTGGAATCCGCAAACCGGTGACGACATCGGCTAATCGTGGCGTGTGGAACGAGGTGTGGTTCTGACCAGAGCATGGAAGGTCACAGCCCGTCTCTAGAGGGCACGCGTGCACGTCACGTGACGATACAAACCGAGCAGCAGCATGCATCAATCGTCCAACGCTGCCAGTAATGCTGACGTTCTTCTTTGACCAAGATGGCCCCCTTCTGATACAGTTCATGCCGCACGGGACAACAGTGAATGCCCAGGGTTACTCTCAAACCTTGACCACCATTCGCCAAGCGATCAAAACAAAACGACCAGGCAATCTCACCTGTGGGGTCATTCTGCTCCACGACAATGCACGACCTCATACGGCCAACACAGTCGCGGCACTCCTGCAGAAATTCAAATGGGAGGTTCTCGGCTAGGACCTCTCTCCCTGTGATTCCGCCATGTTTGGTCCCCTGAAAAGGGCTCTGCGGGGCCAACGATTCACCTCCGACGCCGACGTCCAGCTGTATGTGCGGAACTGGTTCACATCGCTGCCCAGGGAATTTTATGAGAGAGCCATTCACCGCCTCGCGTCACAGTGGGACAAGTGCCTCAACAGCCAGGGCCAATACTTCTAACATACAGGTACTGGTTTCTGTAATTATGCCTCCGGCTCGTTAATTTTGAACGCACCTTATAGTTCAGAACTTGATTACCAGATGCCACCACACTCGGAACCTAAGAGCGTTTGTCGAATGTTTAACCTATATATAATTTAGCTTCACACAGGTGTAATTAGTGGAAGGTTCTTTGACATGCCATAAATCTTTGACATGGGACCGCCGGCTTTACTTCCCCTCCGAAGGAAGGCATACTGAGGGACTTTTAACGCTCGTAAAAAATCCGACGACGTCGGCCGGGTTTGAACTCGCGACACACTAAGGGTCAAAATGACCCGGCGCCAGTCCTCGTGTTAATTTCTTTTTTTCAAGCCAGTTCTCAAGGGTTATAAAGTAAGACTGAGTGAAATAATTGAATCAATAATATACTTATAGGCTATATCTACACGCGTGGTGTGGGGCTACTTTGTTCACCGCTCAATGTTTATTCCAGTGAATCAGCACAAACAAATCCGGCAACAATGACACTGCTTGTAGTAGTTTGCGAACATCTTAGGGATAGGATAGATGGCACCGAACATCCAGATTGCCAGGGTGGGTGAGTGGATGCCGTGTCGGTCTACTAACTCCAAGATTGCAGGTTCGCTCCTGGTCGTGGTAAGTGATTTTTTTAAAGGCGGCAAAAATACGACACGCATGTCATACGATGTTGGCACGTTAAAGAACTCATTTGAATTCAGTAGGCCGTATTCATAATGGCAAAATTAATCTCGGGAGTTTCAGCCAACACCAAGTTCCTCATCTCTCTACTAGAAAGCGCAATAGTGTTCAAGGAGCTTAGATATCTAACCTCCTTGACTTTCACAGTGATTCAAGGAACAACGAAATTCGACATGCAAGCTACCATCTGGGTGTCAAATTACAAAGCTTGCACCCGGCACCCGAGGCCATACGATATTATTGTTACCATACAGCCTGCAGAAACATTACAACCAAAAATATACCATCTTTAGCACGGCTGGTGTACTTTATACACCAGCGCGTGTACTTAAAGGTTTCCCAGTTAAGTTCTACACAAATTATATGTCCTGTTTTTTTCTATCATTCGAAGTTCTATTGCTCAAATATTTCGATCACTCGAATTATATTTTGTACCCCAGACATAAACTATGTGTCTTTAGCTCGAAGTTGGGGTGAAAATGCAGTTGAATTACGTTCTTTAGGTGTGACATGGGAATTTAAAATATCGATTCAGTTGTGTATTCCTGTCAGTAGCTTATTATGCTCGGAATTTCGGCTAGGCGGCTTCGGTGGCGTAGTCGGTAGCACGCTGAGCTTCTATGCCCAAGGTCGTGGGTTCAAACCCGGCCGTAGTCGTCGGATGTTTTACGAGGGTTTTTTTTTCTTCTTTATCGTATGACCTGGGGTGTTGGGTGAAAGCTTTGTTATTTGACACCCAGAGGGCAGCTGGCATGTCAAAGTTTGTTGTTCCTTGAAGCGCAATGAAAGTCAAGGAGGCTAGATATCTAAGCTCCTTGACACTATAGCGCTTTCTAGTAGAGAAATGAGGTAGTTTGTGTTGGCGGAAAATCCCGAGATTAATTTTGTCATTATGAACACGGCCTACTGAATTCAAATGGGTTCTTTAACATGCCATCATCGTATGACATGCATGTCGTGATTTTTGCCGCCTTTCAAAAATCACTTACCACGGCCAGGAGCGAACCTGCGAGCTTGGGGGTTAGTGATCCGACACGATAATCCCTCAGTATATCTTCCTTCGGAGGGGAAGTAAAGCCGGCGGTCCCATGTCATAGATTTATGGCATGAAAAAGAACCTTCTACTAACTACACTTGTGTGAAGCCAAAGTGTGTAGGTTAGGTTTGATTAATGATCTTAAGTTCCAATGTTCGTCACCGGGCGCAGGTTGCGTTGGCATCTAGTAGTAGCGAAGTTCACAGTTAGGTGTCGTGGACGTAGCATTTTGTAGCAAAAGTAGGAACTACTAGAAATTATCGTCTGCAGTCCTTACTTGAATTAAAACAGATAACACACACTAATACAGCCATCACAATTAACACCGGTTATCAGACAGATTCTACTCACACCCAAAGTACACGGGGCTACATTAGCATGTTGTCGCAGCCCCTAAACTAAGGAACCAATCAACCAATTTCAGCTAATACGCACTCACCATTATGAAAAATAAACACAAGAGTTATAGCACTTCGGAGTAGCCTACACGTTTTTTTTAAGGAACGGAAAATGAATGCAGTAACATTAATTGAAATTTATCTGAATACATACTTTTTCTGCTGGTAAACAAATCGTCGCTACTTTGATTAAAATCCATAACAAGATATCCTCAGTTAATATATGAAACATTTTGACATAAAACACTCATGTTTTCATTTAAATACACGTTATCGTGTTGGAAGCCATTTTTCAGTGTTGACTTAAGAAAATACATTTTAAAATGCTTTGCAGTCGGTCAACTCGATTGTACCCAATTTTTTATTTTTATTTAATTTTTTTAGTCGTTTACCCTCCAGGTTGGTGGAACCCACGGACTCAGCGAGGGAACTCACCACTACCGCCTCTACGGGCAGTGTCCTAGAGCTGGGAACATCAAATCGGAAGGGATACAACTGGTGAGGTAGGATTGGCACCTCTCCCAGGCGGCCTCACCTGCAAAGCGAACAGGGGCCCCATGAGGGAAGGTAAGGGATGGTTTGGATGGATAGACAAGGAAGAGGGAAGGAGGCGGCCGTGCCCTTGAAGAAGGTACCATCCCGGCATTTGCCCGAAGACGAAGTGGGAAACCACGGAAAACCACTTCGAGGATTGCTGAGGGGGAATCGAAACCCCTCTACTGATTTGGGCCACCCGAGGCTGAGTAGACCCGGTTCCAGTCCTCGTACCACTTTTCAAATTTCGTGGCAGAGCCGGGAATCGAACCCAGGACCTCCGGGGTGGCAGCTAACCATGCTGACCGCTACGCTACGGAGGCGACTGTACCCAATTATAATGGTGTTATTCCTTAAACCTGAAAACAATTAACTTACATAAGATTAATAAATTCACTTGGATTAAAATTTTCGATCGTCGAGCGATCATCATAATCCCTTACACTCAAGCATTACAACATATGACAGAATTTAAAAAGAATACTGCCAATACAGCTGTTAAAAAGATAGAGTCAGTCTGAGAGACTAGACTTTATATCATTTCAAATGACGCATGCTACAAATGTTACACAAGTTAGAAAGGCTCAGGAGGGCTCTTTCAACAGACTCCATTACTCTTTAACTTAGGCTTCCCGCGCGAGGAACGGAGAGCGGGAGGTGCACTCTGCTGCATGACGTCACGCACTCGCCGTCTCCGTATCGCATAACGCCAGACTCCAAGAGTAAACTGAGACTCGGTGCATATGCACTGAACAACATGATGACGTCATACACGCCGTAACCGTAACGCATAACGGTAGACCTAAGCATAACGATGAAGTCGACAAGATCATTTGAAATTATAAAAACCGAAGCGCTAAGGCCCCTTAATAAATGTATTAATATGAACAACGCCGCTAGGCTAAAACATCACAAATCCACTCGTAAACGATCACCATTTTTCCTCCAAACTAATCCCCTACTGCTCAGTAGCATTTTAATGATCTCTCAGAGACGCTGACTAACAAGATTCAACGTACGGTAGGCTACTCAAAAGATGGCATGGTCACAGATTGTAGATAGAATATGCAAATTCTATGAACTGAAAATGTCCGTTGTAACGAGAGTAATAAGGGGTAATACATTCATTCTTTTTACATATACTCTTATTTTAACATTTGAATCCACAATAAATAATATAAGACAATGTGATCGTATTTCTTGATTTATCGGCATAGGATTCGTTTTCTTTGACCGTTGCATTGTTGGGCACTCCACTATCACTTCCGTGATCTGACTGCAGCCTCTTGGTCCATCCTCAGTCCCTATTATAATCATCCTAAGCCAATGGAATCTCTTACAGTCAGACATGGTCGTGGTCGTTTAGTTGAGAATGGTGTGTTATGTAAGACATATAGACTAGCATACGAACGTCACACACAATGTTAAGTGTTATAGTCCTAGAAAAGTTCTTCAACAACATTGAGACACAGCGTATTGAAAGCATAAGAGCTTCAATGAATGTGTGTTCATACATCCTAGTCAAAGGTTTTCTAGAAATATTTTAATGTCTCCACTAATAGGATTTAAGCAAATTGACATAGTAATTTACCCATATTTCATAGTATAATTTATGAGAAAATATTTTATAAAAGGTTTTGGCCTACATAGCAAATGCATTAGGTTTGAGATTTGTTTTTAGGAGGCTAGTATTTCCTTAAACAAAAATATTTTCTGTTAGATATTGCTGCAGTATATGTAAGAAAGCTATTATCAGGAGAAACAGGAGAGGTTAGATCGTGGACCCCACGGTACGAATGGAAGTGGACATTCAACAAGTGGTACGAGTCAACGAGGAGAAAGAGGCTATTTACCGACCATGCATACTTTACCTGAGTGAGAGATGTACTGTAATATTGTACCTGAAAATTCATGAGAAGTGAAAGGCCTCCTTTTCGGAGCTCGGGGAACATCCTTCAAGTTCGTCGTGAAAGTTCTGAAAGAACATGACATCATTCGAAATGAAAAATCTGCTTTAGCATATTGAGAGCCTCAATTTACATACTACATAATCATTTATATGGTGTATCATAATATATATCGTAGAGCCAACAATGTATCTATAATTATGTTATTCTGGATCTTTGTAGTCTCCCGGAATGCCGGGCAGATGTCCTTGTGGATATATAAACTGCTGTTTAACGTTTTTATACACAAAGATTGACAAGAAATTTAAAACTAATTTAGATTTTAACAGGTTATATTTAATTTTTTCAAGACTACTTGAGTATTTTTAATTAGTCATAAACTCATAAGAAGTAAGTTTAATTGTTAGCGTAAAATTACAACTGAATGGCTGCGTGGTGCTGCAGTAGCATTCTCACCTGCTGTGCCTAAGGTTGCAGGATCGAATCTTGGCGGAGTCAGGTGGCATTTAAGGGTGCGCAAATGTGGGGGAGCCGTGTCAGTAAATTTACTGGCACGATAAAGATACCCTTCGGGGCGAAATTCCGGCACCCTTGTTTCTCTAAACGCCGCAGTATTTAAAAAGGTCGTAAATCCAATAACATCATTTTAAGTAGGCCTACATTTAGACAGAGTAACTTACGCTCGCATCCTTTAGTCAGATTAGCTATAAGAATTATTATTTGCTGAAGAAGGTTTAGGCCTAAATTAAACAGAAACAATTACTAAGTTATGTATTCAAATGAATTGTGTTGACTATGCCGGAGATATATTTCTTTTCACAAATTTCTCTAAGGTTTCTTGATTATGTAACTCATGTCGCGGTAATGTGCTCGTCAGCATGCCAAAAATAACAAGCAGTTCCGTCAAGAACTATAAAGCCTATTTTCATATATCCTACTCATGTTAATTGCCTCTATCAATATACAAAATTTCAGTTTGATTGCTGTAATAGATTCGTAGATATTGAGATCCATCTAAATATTTCGAATGGTCGTCATGTTGGATTGTTAAATGTATAGGCCACAGAGTCATGTACCATTAAAGGAAAATTATTGCGTAGGTTCATTATTCAAACTTTCACTTCGATCGCATGATTACGACACAAGAAATAAAAACTTAATTTTAAAATTCGCACAGTCGCCATCTTGAGGTTATGTAAACAATTGAACTAAATTAGATACCAGTGAATTACAATGTGTATAAACATTTCCTGTGCCAAGTTTCATTGCATTTGGGTCAATAAATCGCGAGAAAAGTCTATTTAAAATGTTCAACTTCACTTGGCCGCCATATTCGTTTTGTAGACAACCCGTTTTTGAAAGTCATATAGATGAACTTCCAGTAGTGCCTTTTATATCCGTACAACATTTCAGGGTGATACCGCTAATAGTTTCAGAGATATAGAATGCCGGTGAAATATTTCGCACATCCGCCATCTTGAGGTTATGTAAACAATTGAACGAAGTTAGATTTCGGTGCATTACAATGTGTATGAACATCTACTGTACCAAGTTTCATTTCGTTTGGTTTGTTAAATCGCGAGAAAAGTATATTTAAAAGTCACAACTTCCCTTAGCCGCCATGTTGGTATTGTAGTTACCAGGCTTTCAAGTGTCACAAAGGTGAACTTCATGCAGTTCCCTTTATCACCGCAAAATATTCCAGGGTGATATCGGTAATAGTTTCGGAGATATTGAATGCTGGTGAAATATTTCGCACAGCCGCCATGTTGGACTAGTGAGACGTAACAAAATTTGAAGGGCACGGTCGGGGTCGTCCGGAATAGTGCTATGAACTTACCGAGTTTCATTGAGATCGCTCTAGCCGTTTAGAAGTTATTATGGGGGACACACACTGTCACACACACCATCACACACACACACGCACACACAGACAGACACACGGACAAAAGGTGATCTCATACGCCTATTTTTTCATAAATGAAAATAGGCTAAAAATTGGAGTAAGTTACCAGTTGCATCAGTAGGGTATGCTTGAGAATTTAATAACATATTCAGCACAGATGGAAACATTCCTTATTGGCAGCTTTGTAGAATGTCAATAGGCCTAAATGCAGTTGCTGTTGTTGTTTCATTAGAGGGGCTTGGACATGGTAGTCATTTGAGCCCTCAGTCAGCCGTCATTTGAGGGCGCGCAAATGCGAGGGAGCCGTGTCATTAGATTTACTGGCACGATAAAGATCCCCCTCGGAGAAAAATTCAGGCACCCCGGCGTCTCTTAAATCCGCAGATGTTAAAAGGGACGTAAAAAAAATAACATTATTATTATTATTATTATTATTATTATTATTATTAATCGTTTGACCCCGTGTGCCGGCCCCGTGGTGTTGGGGTAGCGCGCCTGCCTCTCACCCGGAGGCCCCGGGTTCGATCCCTGGCTCCGTCAGGGATTTTAAAACTGACGTGAGGGTTGGAACGGGGCGCACTCAGCCTCGTGAGGACAATTGAGTAGCTGTCTGACAGTGAGGCAGTGCCCCGGTCACGAAAACCAAGGTTAACGGCCGAGGGGACCCGACGCGCTGACCACGCGTCACCCCAAAATCTGCAGGCCAATTGGCTGGGCCGCGGTCGCTTGGTAGGCCTAGGCCCTTCAAGGGCTGTAGTGCCACTGGGTTAGTTAATTTGACCCCGTGAACTTGGGCGTGTAGGCTATGTAGAAATTTTGACGGATAACCTGTGTTTTTGTGATTATTTATTTATCGTATGGTTTTTAGTGCCGGGAGTGTCCGAGGACATGTTCGGCTCGCCTGAGTCTGTAGCTGCTTCCAGCGGACACCATAAAGTGTGAGCTACAAGTTCCGTTCAATTTCAAGTAGTTCCAACTTTCGCCACTAGATATCAATGATACCTACAGTAGTGGTGAACGTTGGAACTTTGATAGAGCGTTCTGACGAAATCTAACCTAACAATTTTGCTTACACAAGTTTAGTCTGTGAAAGGATCTTTTACATGCCATAAATCTATGACATGGGACCGCCGGCTTTACTTCCCCTCCGAAGGAAGGCATACTGAAGGATTTTTAACGCTCTTAAAAAATCCGACGACTTCGGCCGGGTTTGAACCCGCTATCTTGGGCACAGCAGTTCAGCATACTACCGACTACGCCACTATGCTATTAGGTGTGTGTTTTATTTGTAATTAAGACTAGGATTCGGAAAGAGGTGGACGTGGCCTTGAGTTAGAAACTATTTCGAGATTTGCTTGCAGTAGAAGAGAGAAATCATGGAAAATCACTCCTGGAAACCACCTTGTGGTGTAGCAGTTAGCGTTCTTGGCTGTCGCATCAGAGGTCCTGGTTCGATTCCCGGCTCTGCCAAAAGACTTAAATTCTGGTGTGAGGGCTGGAACGGGGTACACTCGGATCGTGAGGAAAAACTGAGAATAGGAGGGTTCGATTCCTATCTCAGCTATCCTGAAAGTGGTTTTTCGTGGTTTTACCCACTTCTACTCAAGGCAAATACTGTGATGTTTCCTACCGTATTGCCACTGCCGCCTCCTTCCCAATTTACAAATACACACAATAGTACAGCCACCACTAACAATAACACAGGTTATCACACAAATTCACAACACACACCCAAATATACGGGGCTATATGACCACGAAGTCACAGCCCCTGGAATAAGCAACAACAACCTCTCCTGGAATGACAGAGTTCGGAATCAAACCCACGCTCTACTCAGTTATCTTCACAAATTTAAGTGAACGTTTCAGCTCTCAGAGAAGAATTAAATTTCTTGGTAAAGCTGGGAATCAACCCCAGGATCTTCGGGACTGGAGTCTCAATACATACTCCAAGACCACGGAAGGCTGCTAACTTGAATCTCTGTTGGCTAGTATATAGGCTACCGCTATAACATGGGTAGGCTACACTATATGTTAAAATCATTGCTTTAATACTCAATTTTCACCCGAAACCACATTACTGTAAGTAGCCTACGATGCCCACTTCCTAACCACATAATAAAATTTGAAACCCAAGAAATGTATTTCAAAATGAATTTTAACAATTGAATTTTCATTAAAATTAGAACTTAAATTGTAGAGCAATTTCACATACCACGTAAAAGGGGGGACCCTACTGAGTTTTCTATGTTTTGTAATTACCATCCAATTTACATGAAGTTCTAGGATTGAGTTATTAGTAGTAACATATAGAACATCCAAAAATTTGAACCGGATTGAGTGGTTAGTTTTGAAAATATGATCATTTAAAAAAAGAAAAATTTTAGATTTTCAAAATGTTCCAGGTGCAACAATTTTACATTTTCCATCTCAAAACTTTTTCATTATAGTTAAGAAGGACTAATTAGTAAATTGTAGTATTATTTTTATAGTCTGGTTAGTACTTCTATGTTAAAAAGTTATTTTTGGTACATTGTATAAAACTTACAAAAAACTCCAAAATTCAATGGCCTGGCACATCATAATTCAAAAATTTACCAACCATTTTCAAAGTGGATACTACAAATTATGAATATTATGAAACTGTATGTGTATTTCAAATTTCAAGTCATTTTGATCAAAACTGATGCGTATGGAGTATTTTGAACACTGAAAAAGTACACTTTCGAGAAAAAGCCATTTTAGTAAGCAGGCACGTTTCAATTGAACTTAACTGCCTCAGAACTTGCCATCACCATACATATCCCCTTCCTGGTACTTTTTCTTTCTTCTGCCTTGGCCTTTGCCAGTCTCATTTTTTTCCAGCAGTTTTTTGTCATATTTGGTCCTAGCTATGCTCTTCTTTTTTCGCACCTCGTCTATGTCTTTGCTTATCTTATGCACACTGCCACTTATTTCTCTGCCTAAAAGGGACATTTTCAGTGTCTGAGTAGCAAGTGCACCCATATTAAATACACTTACAGCATTGTCATGTCTACTCTTGATTTTGCGTTAAATGAATGTTTAGGTTTTGATTCACTGTCAACAACTTCAGCAATAGATTTGTCACTCCATTACTTCCTAATATTTACACTAGCCCGTTCATTCGTTTTTGATTTCCTGTTCCTAGGCTTCTTGTAACGACTATGAATGGAGTGCATTTTTCACACTTCACACCACAAGACCAATGAAATGACCACAAATCAAATAAGTTAGGCTACTGCTAGTTATAAAACACGAGGCAACTTCAAAACAATAACAGTTCCTTACAAACAAAGTGCTTCCTGTGCCCCGTAATCACATCATCACTAAATGTGAACTCAGTTCAACGAAAGCGATCATTTCCAGTAACTATAGGCATTTAAATAAAAAATATGAACTTAACATCTCAAATCAATCAAGTTTCCAACAGTAAAGTAAAGGAAAATTAAAAACAATATTTTCTAATAGTTTCTGATATGAAATGTGCGTCTGGTTGCCGTATACACTGAGAGATGGCAGCACTTATGTATTCTGAACATTATCTGAGCTTTTGCCAGATATTTAAAACATAATAATACGGAAAAAACAGGGTATGTCTAACATGAGCACAGGAAATAAGGGAGTGACCTATTAATGCACCATGCACGCACAATTTAAATGGCTCCGCAAGACATTTAAAAAAGTCCGCAGATAAAGAAAACTAGTATCCACATGTGCTCTGACGTCTGGACCAGTAGCGTAGCCAGGATTTTAGTTTGGGGGGGGGGGGGGGGGAGGGGGCATTAGGTCCACATCTATTACTGCAGGAGTTCATATACTTTAGCCTATTTTCATGTGTGTACGTTTGTCTGCCCCTCCCCCTCCCCCCCCCTTCCCCCCCTCCCCCCCCCTCCTACTCTTAATAAAATCTAAAGGACCGGAGCGATTTCAATGAAATTCGGCACTACTACCTCGTCCAACCTCGACCGTGCCTTTAAAATTTTGATACGTTTCACCAATTCAACATGCGGACCATGCGAAATATTTCACTGGCATTCTAGGCCTCTATCTCTTGAACGGTAACATATATCACCCTGAAATTTTGTACAGTGATAAAGGGTACTACTGCAAGTTTACCTATGTGACTTTACAAAATCTGTTAAGTACAAACCGAACATGGCGGCCAAGCGAAATTGAACCATTTTAATGGATATTTCACGCGATTTAACCATCCGAGCGCAGTGGAACTTGAAACGGTAAATGTTTATACAAATTCTAATCTACTGACATCTAATTTTGTTCAATTGTTTACATAACTTAAAGAAGGCGGCTGTGGGAAATTATAAATTAAGTTTTTTTATTTCGTGTGTCCTAATCATGCGATCGAAGTGGAAGTTTGAATAATGAACCTACGCAATAATTTTCATCTAATGGCACATAATTTTATGGCCTACATATATACTCATCCAACATGGGAAACATCCGAAGTATTTAGATGGTTCTCAATATCTACGAATCTATTGCAGCATCAAACTGACATTTTGTATGCTGATAGAGGCTATTAATAGATGTTCACCTATTGGACTTTCAATAACATGGTGAGCACAACACAAACATGGCGGGCAAGCGAAGTTAACGCATTTAAATGGAATTGACTCGCGATTTAATTATCCGAGCGCAGTGAGACTTGGTACGGTAAATGTTCATACAAAAGCTACTGGCATCTAATTAAATTCAATTGTTTCATAACCCCAAGATGGCGGTCGTGAGAAATTTTAAAATTGACTTTTTATTTCATGTATACTAATCATGCGATCGAAGTGAACGTTTGAATTTTTTTTTAACCTTCTGAGAGGCCGATTGCAGGTGTTTCTAGTCGAGTTCCGTGGGCGACCTGCGCGTCGTGATGAGACATGGAATGATGAAGATGAATGAAACTGGGTAAGGATGTGGAAGGAAGCGGCCGCGTCCTAGCAGAAGGTACCTTCCCAGCATATTCCTGGTGTTGAATATGGGAAACCATTTCAAGGGGCTTGAACCAATCCGTCTATCGAGTCAGCAGAGAGTTTGGCCCCATGGCCTAACGATGCGCCTTAGTGAGCGTAGCTACCACTGTCGGTTGTTTGAATAAACCTACGCAATAATCTTCATCTAATGGTGCATAACTCTATGCCCTACATACAGAACAATCCAACATGGCGTTCCTTTTCATAGGCGGGAGAATTTTTTAATAAAGAAGACCAATAAGATATATGAAAATAGGCTATATAGTTCTTCACGGAAGTACTTGTTCTGATTATAAGTACTTTAGGGTTCACTGTTAGCTTCGGACAAAAATCTTCGGTCTGTTCATGTCTGTCTTCCACCCTTCGTTGCTTTGTTTTGAGGCAGCTGACAGCTGTGTCAGTGTCTATATTTGTCTCTTATGCTCAGATTTTCAATTATCAGTTATCAGAATACTACTATTATGGCAAATTCACACGTTTCAGTTCAGAATGTTCTTTACATTAATACCGCACTATGTCTTGGTGTTTTTAAATAGTTTATTTACCAGAAATATTTTTGTCAATTGAATGAATATGTCCAAACCAAACCCAACAGGAGTAGATAACAGGAAGAAGGGATACTCATAAAGACATCAAGCAAAGAAGGTAGGTTGCAAAACATTTAGGTCTATTATTGTTAGTGTAATTTATACAGTGCTGTTTAAAGGTAAGCCTAACGGTCCCCGTGGACCTCATTCTAGTTTATTATTATTATTATTATTATTCAGAGGAAACTGTAACACCATTAAAATAATAATAAATAAATACGAGCCTCTTAAAAAGATCGAATAACTTAACATTTTATCAGTGAACAATGCGTCTCTCTCGTGCTGTGCTTATATAATGAAATGGGGCCTCGATTTTCTACACCTACAATAAAAACTTTTCATAACTTACCGTACATGTATCCAGTTTTGCCTTCTTTACGACAAAGCGGTCGATCTTCTGAACACTCGCTAATGTGACAAAAAGAAGAAAGAAAAGAGCAACTATCAAATAACTCTCGACTCTTCCAAAATACAAACTGTATATCTCCTCTCGCACAGACACACAACCACCGTATACCGTATCACGACAGTGGCGACAATCAACCACGCTGCGCCAGTATTGCAGAGTGGGACATTTAAACTCTGCTATTCCCAGGAAATGGAAATTAAAAGCTGACAAGAGAGTATAAGCTGACAAGCTGGCCCCCTCCAGATAGGTCTCTTGCTAATTGGCAATCTCCTAATTTCTTGGTAGACTCTTTTCATCATCACCTGGTTGTATTCCCAGTACTGAGGCACCTACTATTCTTTTCGTTGTAGGTTCTAAATTTGTTTGAACCGTAAGAAAATATCTGAAATTATTGGGGGGGGGGGGGGCGGCCCCACTGCCCCCCCCCCCCCTCTGGCTACGCCACTGGTCTGGACTACCAACTTCTGACAAAAACTCATTTTCGTTTTTTGGCCGTTTTTGGGCTAAAAACTCAATAGGGTCCCCCCTAACAGTATTCTTCGGAATAATGAAGAATACCCATGCAAGACTTCCTGGCAGTACGGTCGCGCGGGTAGGATGTAACTCACGTCCAGTAGCCTTTCATCGCTCTCCTCTGTGTGGTGATATAAGCTCCTATTGAACTTAAATGTGCCATTCGCCTATTATTATTAATTTTTCTGTTCACAATTCACAATATAACTTCTGATTAACACAAGCAGCACGCGCTATGCTGCTTGACTTATGTGCAGACGGAGCTCCGTCGCGTCATCACTCAGTCCCCCTGCCCGACCTACAAGGCTCCTGCTGCAATCATCAACAACGGCTGGCGCAGCCAAGTTCAGTGGCAGTCGTATCTTGAAAGGCTAATATTTTATAATTACTAAAACATTCCAAAAAGTTGAAATAGTGCCTGATGAGTCCAAACGGATAAAGAGATGCAAGAAATGCAAAATAAAACGACTATTTTATTTTATGTTCGACACTGACTATTATGTGTCAGAAAACTGTATCATAATGAGGCTCATTATAACACTATTTTTTATTATGAAACAGTTTCTCCCACCAATTAGAGCTCAAGAAACAGTTGTGTGCCCAATTAGATAAGGATACCATCGCGCATGCGCTCAAAATCCAACATGTCTATATAAATTACCGAAAGTGCACCGTCCATATGTTCGCGTAAATAAACTGGTGAATGTGAGACAAGAAATAGCACTGTACCTTAATATCCCCAAATCCAATTTCTACACAAACGATTTCGGTGACAGGTTTACTGAATACTGGTGCACAATCTGAACATATGGCATTGAAACACACAGATCGCATTCTTCGGTCGGCCAGAGAGCTTGGAAAACAGAGATATACTACCCAGCGCAGCACCCGATCACAGAATTCTAGTGACTGAACATATATTTATGAATATTTATGTTAAAACATATAATGAAGTTATAATTATCGTCGAACATAAACAGTCGTATGCAACTCGTATGGAAATTATAAAACTCGCATACGCTCGTTTTATAAACATACTCGTGTCTTAATTATAGCCATTATAGGCTCGTTGCATAATGTACTATTTCGTTATAACGCAGAATAAATTTATCTACTACCCGGCAACGTCCAAGTGTACAAACAAAATCATTTCAACAATATTCGCAGTGACTAGCATTATTTGCCTTCATTGCATATGTACGGGTTCAATTCCCGGCAAGGCCAAAAAATGTAATTCTGAATTGGGTTCACTCAGCCTCAGGAGGCACAACTGGGAGGGGGTGGGTTCAATTCCTACCTCAGCCATCCTAGAAATGGTTATCCGTGGTATGTCACTTCTACTCCAGACGAATGCTGCGATTGTACCTAAATTAATGCCACAGCCACCTCCTACCCAAAGCCCCAAATTAAAAATACACACACTACTACAGCTATCACAATAACACAGGTTATCTGACAGATGCTACACACACACACCCAAGTTCACGGGGCATTATGATCACGATGTCGTAAAGCCCCTAAATGAATCAACAACAACCTTTCTTGCATCTTATGTCAGAGAAAGTAGAAGGAATTTCTATTGTGAGCTTGAGGAATGATGGCGGTGACCAGACCACTCCTCGCCTGGCCCAGAGGGTGCAGGAAGGGCGAGCTGTCAGCACTCGGGCTGGTATCCTCATCACCAGGGCAGACAGCTTGGCGCCCAACTGTGTGGGTGGGTGAAGCAAGAAACCCGACCTCATCCAGGCGGGCCCATTCAGAACTCGAAACTGCGTCTAACATTGTCCAGGCAGGCCCAGAGACTTCAGTCGACCAGTCCTGTAATTCAAAGACCCAAACCAAATATTTGCTGGGCTGGACCAATCATTAAAACATTCCAAAAATTTAAAATTTAATGTTAAAACTATTCATGTTTTTTTTGGGCTGTTGCCGTGCATAACAGGTTAAAGGTGTGAAAATAAATACGTTTCCTTTTTCAATGGAATTAAAACAATGTGGCCAAAGAATGTGTATCAGTGAGCTTATATGAGATCCATACCGTACTTTCTGGCGGCTGCTCTCTGGTGACGAACAGAGGAATTTTTCTAGTTTTTAGCCTACTTTCAATTTTTGCAAAAATGAAAGTAGACTTATGAGATCAACACAGGGCGAAAAATGTGTATCTGTCTGTATGTGTGTCTGTGAGTGTGTGTACTCTGAATGTGTGTCCCCCCTATCAATTCGAACACGGTGAAACCGAATTGAACGAAATTTGGTACAGAGGTAGCAGTAGCAAAGGGCACCTCAGTGTCATGTTTTATATCGCCACCATCTTGACGGAAACGGAATGGCGGCGACCCAAACGTTAAAATCTTAAATCAAAATACGACCAACCTAATCATTTGATCTCTACCAAATACTGCAACAAAATACCTTTTTGTGGGAAGCATCTTTTCACTGAACAACAAGGTCATCAGCCCAATAGTTTGCAGATAGCGGCCATGTATGTGTGCAAATCGATTCACCATATCAATTCAAACACGGTGAAAACGAATTGAATGAAATTTTGTACAGAAGTAGCACTAGAAAAGGGCACCTCATATTCATGTTTAATATCCGTAACACGTTGTATTTCAACAAGCTACTACAACCAATATTCAATTATACTCCATGAAAAGGACAAAGAGTAATAACAATACTCATGCATTTAGGAGAAAGTAGGCTATATGTTCTTTACTGAACATCTTGTTTTATAATCTCATTGATACACTTTCATTGGCTAAATCGCTTTAATCCCATTGAAAAAGGTGGCAACGTATGGTATTTAATTTTATTTTTACTCGGCATTAGCCCAAAAAACATTAATAATTTGTATAGTAATCCTGGCCGTGAACGCCTTAAATGTGTTTCTAACTATGCCCAAGATCGTCGGATTTTTAAGAACTTTAAAAATCTCTCTGTATACTTGCTTTGGAGGGGAAGTGAAGCCGGCGGTCCCATGTCATAGATTTATGGCATGTTAAAGAACCTTCCACTAATTACACATGTGTGAAGCTAAATTATATATAGGTTAAACATTTGCGGTGGCATCTGGTAACTAAGTTCTGACCTAGTTGGTCGTTGACGGTGGCGGCAAAAGTAGGAACTACCGTACTTGAAAAAATTAGATGTCTGCAGTCCTTACTTGAATTAAAACAGATACACACCCTAATACAGTCATCACAATTAACACCGGTTATCACACAGATTCTACACTCACCCAAAGTACACGGGGCTACATGACCGCGTTGTCGCAGCCCCTAAACTGAGGAACCAACCAACCAACCTAACTAAAATACGAAACACAAAATCTGGAAAATTGCTACCCGAGTTTCTTTCTCTCACATCTTGCAAAGAGCTTCCCATAAAAAAAGAAAAAAAAAGCGGTACTGAATGAAGTCATCTCAGCTAATGAAGAAATGATAAGAACGTTTGGGATCAACTTACGATCAATTGTGCTTCAAAATCAGTTTATCTTACCATTCCTCGCCACAAAACCAGTACAAATTCAAACTCTTTTACCTTTAATGCAATTATTATTATTATCATTATTAATCGTATGGCATACAGTATTATGTTTTAAGCCCGGAGATCTTACAGATAGTCTGGCTGTCATTGCTGACGTTCAGTTCAGTACTGGAAATCGAATCCAAGTACCTATGCAGGGGCACCACTTGCAGGAATCAGCTCACCCCCACCGTTAATGCAAAGAGGCAATGGAGCTCCTTACCCAAGGAGATGAGATCGTCTTCAGCTCCAGGTTCATTTAGGATCACGCATAATATTTGTTCTATTGGAAGCTTCCAACCACAAGTAGTGTCTCTCTGCATATTGGAACTCGGTATCTATACCTCGTCATCTCATGCTCTTGTTCTCCTCCACCATTCCTATTTTCCTCTAACATTTTGCCAGTGTAGACTTAATAATTACTCATAACTTAAGGTTTAATTGCCTCTTCTTCTTCTTCTTCTTCGCTACTTCCCCTATTTTACTACAATCTTCCTCATCAGTATTTTTGATCATGCTACTGCTTTTCTTGGGATAATTTTTGAGAACTGTTGGTTTACACATAATATGGACTTTTAAATGTTTCTAGTTTTAATTATAAGGTAGTGCAACTTCATTAATGTATTTATTTTTTAAATTTGTTATTGTTATTACTCTTAGTTCTAGTGATAAATTGTAGAACTGACATACAGCCGGGAACTGTTATGAATGCTTTACGTGATAAGCGCTTTCTATTCGATGTCAATGAACTACGACCTATATCCGATTTACGTCTAATTATTATATTATCATGGAGATGCATGTGCAACGAATTCTTGTCAGACGTAATTTAAGAATGGCGAGGTGCATGAAACACAAATCCCCCTTCCGTCCAATCTTAACTTGACTGTGTATTTTTCGGAACGAAATGTTCACAGGCGAAATGAAGGAAAGCCGAGTTGCACTTTCAGGGAAACTCCAAACACACCCACTCTTCTCTGAAGTCTTAACTCAACACGACTCGACAGTTTGCTGCTGGCTGTATCTGGGGTAATAGGCTTGCCCGCTAGCTAGGCTGTAACTGGGGTGAAAGGCACGCCCCTAACTAACTCATAAACTGTCGCCACAGTAATTGAAGGGAGATTGTTGGAAGAAATAAAAACGTAAAAACCCATATAGTGGGCGATGTATTGAAGATAGAGATATGCTCGCGTGGACTTTTTTGTAGAACTTGTCATGCTGAACAATTCTTACACTCATAGTATAGAATATTTTTAACAGTTTGCCCAGCGTAAGCTTAAAATTGGCACGGGCGCCAGGTGTTTTTCGTCTTTTCCACTGAAATTGTTACTGCCTGTCTTCCTTTGATCATAAATAAATTATTTTCTACAGAATCCTTCTTCGAGATATCCTTTACAGAATGGTGAAAACCACATCAAAATCCATCCAGTGGTTCTCGAGATTACCCGTGACTCCCAAGAATCGGGGACTTTGTTTTATACTAAGTAGAGATTTAATTCTAGATTCAAATGGAATATTTAAGATTTTCTCGTCAAATCATGTTTTGTTATCATCTTGATTTTGCGTAAAAGAATATCAAGCCTTAACAACGCAAATAAATAAATAAATAAATAAATAAATACATAAATAAATGCCTACCCCTTATTATTCCCCTTTCCAACGGCGTCGGGGAGAGATGCGATGAAATTCTATGTGGTGGATAGTTTTAAGGCCGGATGCCTTTCCTGACGCCAACTCATGAGATGAGTTAATGAGAGATGAAATGAATGAAGATGAATGAAACTGGGCAAGGATGTGGAAGGATGCGGCCATGACCTGTCAGAAGGTACCGTCCCAGCATCTGCCTGGTGTTGAAAATGGGGAAACCACGAAAAACCATTTCAAGGACAGCCGATGGTGGGGCTCGAACCCCCACGTCTACCGAGTCAGCAGAGTAACTTGGCCCCATGGCCTAGCACTGCGCTTTAGCGAGCGTAGCCACCACTGTTGGTAAATAAATAAATAAACTCTAGCCGCTACAAAATTAGTTAATTAATGGTTCGTACTTTGTTCTAACAAAGTTCGTTCCAAATTGGATCAGTCTCGGTTTTCAAAAATAGATGCAAGGTTTGTACCATATATTAATAATGGTTGGCAACACTTGAAAAGCTTAAATGTTCTTAAATTGTGTATTGATAGTGCGTGCTGTGCGCGAACAGAATTTGGTCAAACTTGGATCATTGATATTGTAAATATTTCTGTCGATCAACACAACAGAATTCCAATTACTAGAATAGGCTTATGCAAAAAATAATTATCTGAAAAAAAATGTAATTTAGATATACAGTATTTGCTATTGAAAATGAAAATCCACAGCCTGCTTCCAGTCTCCGACCGGGTCAGGAATGGAATGAATGAAGCCCCCATCTAGCGGCGAGGATATGAACTGTGCCGGCTGCCGAGGCCTGACGCACTCCTCTGGGGCAATGATTAAATGAATGCCAGATGAAATGAAATGATAGTGGAGAGTGTTGCTGGAATGAAATTTTTTGACAGGGAAAACCGGAGTACCCGGAGAAAACCCTGTCTGCCTCCGTTTTGTCCAGCACAGATCTCACATGGAGTGACCGGGATTTGAACCACGGACTCAGCGGTGAGAGGCCGGCGTGCTGCCGCCTAAGCCACGGAGGCTTAGTATTTGCTATTATTATTATTAATTAAACACATTGTGTAAAAAGAAAGAATATATGAATAAGATAATACTGATTTGTATTAGTCTTTAGCAAATGTGCTGAACGGTTGTGATCTTTCAGCACAATCTCCAAGATGATACAGAGAGCATAGCTCCCCACATAGGCGAGATATGCACTTTTCTGTTGGTTTGTGAAATTTTGGATTTGTACATACTGTATTTTACTATGAAAACCGTATGCAGCGTAACGCGTGAAGACGTGGCGTAACTTGAAATTTGGTCCTTTCCATTCGTGATTTTTCATTGCTTCAGTATAGAAAAATTCCCTAGGAATTTGACGTGCTTTAGTTTTCCTTTCTTCCAAGATCGCATCCAAGTCAGCCGTGTTGGGTAGCTTGAAGAGCGATTTTATATCTTCCGGAAAGATTGTTTCATTTCCAAGAAAATATGCGATTCGATTTTCCGAAAACTTGGATATCTGAAGAATGCGTTTTAAGTACCTGGCTTTTATATTTTCAAGTCGTTTTAAGTTTGTTACCGAACTATTATTCCATATGAGATGAATACCATATGTTGCTACTGGGGCCACTTTAATTTTTAATAGTGCTATTGCTGTAGCTAGTGATAGATTGTAAGCTTTAGGAATTTGCTATGGACTATAGAAGAGGTATGAAACAAGTTACGCTCGCACAAGAAGTCCTGTTGTCCAGCTTGTATAATAGAGTGCTCTAGATGCGCCCTTGACGAGCGAACCATGTCATCCCATAGTTTTCTACCTCTTCTATAGTCCATAACAAATATATCTTAATTACGTATATTTTTTCATATTTTGTTTCTTTTTTGCATATTCCAGTGACAAAACTTTGGTGCTTTTCAGTCGGTCAATGCGATTGTGTATTTATTAATCTCATGTAATTCTTTTTCCGGCGGCTTCGGTGGCGTAGTCGGTAGCATGCTGAGCTTCTAGGCCCAAGATAGCGGGTTCAAACCCGGCCGAAGCCGTCGGATTTTTTAAGAGCGTTAAAAATCACTCAGTATGCCTTCCTTCGGAGGGGAAGTAAAGCCGGCGGTCCCATGCCTTATAGATTTATGGCATGTTAAAGAACCTTCCACTAATTGCACCTGTGTGAAGCTAAATTGGATAGGTTAAGAATGTAAACAACGCTCTTAGATTTCTACGTTCGTTGCCAAGAGCCGACTGCGGTGGCGTCTAGTAGCTAAGTTCTGAACTTGGCCTAGTAATCATTGACGGTGGCGCTTGGCGGCAAAACTAGGAACTATTTGAAAAATTCTAAGTTGCAGTAGGCTACTTAAATTAAAAAACAGTTAACACACGCTAATACAGTCATCACAATTAACACAGGTTATCAGACAGATTCTATACACACCCAAAGTACACGGGGCTACATGACCGCGTTGTTGCAGCCCCTAAACTTAAGAACCAACCAACCAATTCTTTTTCAGGTTTAGGGAATAAGTCTAGGGACCGGACATTTATACACTAAAACTAATAAAATATGCATGCAATTATGCTCTAATATGTAGAAAATATGCATTAAAATAGAAAATTATGCACTTAACAATAAGCCAATCTTATTCGTTCTTGTTTCCCCCCTTTGCTGTAATATGTGCAGTCGTTTTTGCATGTTGTTCAAGTTGAAATTTCTATTCACATTTCAATTCCTTCGAGAATATTTGTCAAAAGATGACAACGCCATCGTTGAAAAATCATTATTACCTGACACCCACTGTTTTTAAAATATATT
This sequence comes from Meconema thalassinum, assembly GCA_946902985.2. Taxonomy (NCBI): domain Eukaryota; kingdom Metazoa; phylum Arthropoda; class Insecta; order Orthoptera; family Tettigoniidae; genus Meconema; species Meconema thalassinum. Next base: position 717,100,588 of record OX336388.2, on the reverse strand, counting down.
CTGCTGCTCTTCTATTTAGGCATTTTGAGTAAAGGATATGCAGACTAAGAATAAAGTAACACTTTAACTGAAGAAACTCCTCACAAAACTAACCTCGCGCTACTGGCTGCCGAGATGGTGAAAGGAATGTCCCACCCCATCATTCCATTCTTCAAATAACCAGGCAGCATGCTTGCGTAAAATACTGTTATCTCGTTATCTGTTCCTCAGTTGCTTACAAGGGATACTGCCCATCCATTTCTTGAAATGCCAGGCGTAAAATACTGTTATCTCGTTATCTGTTCCTCAGTTGCTTACAAGGGATACTGCCCATCCATTTCTTGAAATGCCAGGCGTAAAATACTGTTATCTCGTTATCTGTTGCTCAGTTGCTTACAAGGGATACTGCCCATCCATTTCTTGAAATGCCAGGCGTAAAATACTGTTATCTCGTTATCTGTTCCTCAGTTGCTTACAAGGGATACTGCCCATCCATATCTTGAAATGCCAGGCGTAAAATACTGTTATCTCGTTATCTGTTCCTCAGTTGCTTACAAGGGATACTGCCCATCCATTTCTTGAAATGCCAGGCGTAAAATACTGTTATCTCGTTATCTGTTCCTCAGTTGCTTACAAGGGATACTGCCCATCCATTTCTTGAAATGCCAGGCGTAAAATACTGTTATCTCGTTATCTGTTGCTTACAAGGGATGTCCAACACACAGGCGAAACCAATTTTGTTCAAGATGTTTTAAATTATACTTAATTTCAAATGTATATGCTAAAATATGCTCTTATGTTCAGAATATGCAATAAATCCAATAAACCCACAAAATATGGATTTGGATATGCATGTTCAAAATATCTGGTTCCTCGGAATAACACCAAACTTTTGTTTACTAAGGCAACACTGAAAAATGGCTTCTAACACCATAATATTCCAGTGATTGGAATTATATTGTGTTGACCGATTGAAAAATTTATAATTATTGTCAAATGAGGCAACACCGAAAAAAGGTTTCAAAGCTATCTTAAGTCGAATCAGTCGATTGCGAGTACTTCAAGGGAAACTTAAAGTTGATTAACATTTAGCGCCAGCAATGTTAATGAGAGTAGAGTACTAAAAGTTGGATAGACTATCCTTTTATTTATTTATTCCTTACTAGAAGACCCGTGCTGCTCCGCAGCATTCATTTCAACAATCCTGTAGCACTTCTTTCCATATGACATTTGCTGTTCCCATGTCTTCATGCTAGTGACCTGAACAGACAGTTAAGGTACCGTAGACTTATAAGAACAAATGTGTGGGTGTCCCACCTTATCTTTAACGGTTCACCCAGCGTAAGCTTAAAAGGCACACGGACGGTAGGTCCCAGACGCAATTCTGAAAAGCCGAGGTGAACAGGGAAACTCCAAACTTTCCTCTGAAGTATTAACTCGACACGACTTGACAGTTTGATGATGGCAGAAGCTGGGGTGTTAGGGTCGCTCGCAAGCTCGTCAACTCGCTCCGAAGCTAGTAATTTAAATTTCTACTGAATGGAGATTGCTGGAAGAAATGAAAACGTAAACACACTTATCGTGGGCGATGTGGGAGTTGTCGCGGACTTTTCTGCAGAACTTTTCATGCTGAACAATTATCAGAGTAGGCTATACTCCTATTTTTATCGGTTTACCCAGCGTAAGCTTAAAATACAAATGGGCGGCAGGTTTTTATTCGACTCGATTTACTGATATCGTCAGCGCTCGGCTTCCTTTGGTCATAAATAAATGTTTTTCTACCAAATCCTTTCTCGAGAAATCCTTTACACAATGGTGAAAACTGCATCACAATCCATCAAGTTGTTCTCGAGATTACATCCAAGAATCGGGGACTTCGTTTTATACTAAGTAGATAGAGATATCCACACAATTTAAGGCTACAGCGGTACAATTTGGTGTTCTGTCTACTTATGTAACCAATGGTATGAATTTAAAGGAATCGTGTGGCTTTGTAAAATGTGTCCTTGAAGAAATGAATATTCGCAATTATTTTAATACACGGATGATATAATCAAGGAAGGTGGGGTTCAATCGATAATTCGTGACGGACATTACATTTTAAGACAACAAACGTCGTCTTAGCGAAAATACTTCCCAAGATATTCAGTTTAGTAAAAGGTGAAATTTCTTCCAAATTATTTTATTATATGAGATGCTTCCTCGTCTTACAAGGCTGCTAATATACAAAGCTTAACAATCATAATGAGGTGAAAGAAGGAAAATTAGAAGGTTAACAAAATACGACTAATTAACTATGAAATGTATGACACACATATAAATTAGAATAAAAGAACTGAAGAGTGGGCAAACTGAAACTAAAAATAAATACCGTAATTAAAATAGCTATTCAGCCTTAAAATACACATAATTTACGAATATAGGTGATTTCTTTCTCAAATTACTAATGGATCCTTTAAGGGCTGTTACTGCTATGGTATTAATGGTGGCATTTGAGATATGAAATTTTCTACACGTTGCAGCGAAAGTAGAAGGTATTGTTCCCCGAGCCCCCACTAATAACCCAATCATTTTCTATTCCTTAAAGGTGGTATTTTTCCTTGTAGAAAGGGATAGTAGGATCGTAAATATTCTTCTTTTCTTCGTTCACTTCATCTGCTGCTCGGCATGGGTTTCAAAACGCACGGTTGGATCCAATTATAACCATTCTTTTATCCTCCTTGTAGGCTATGATGTCAATGCACCTGGTACTGCCTTGCGTAGCTAGCCCTGAAACTTCTTCATGCACCATAACACAACATTTTATTCTTATTGGTGAAACCGTTCAGAAAGGTAGTAACAGAGGTGGAAGAGGCCTTAAACCCCGGCACACATATCGCCTGTGAATGATATTATTGAGGGAAGACGGCTAAAAATAGCGATGAATGAGAGAATTTGCCACGCCTGACCGGTATGTGTTCAAATGATAAATTTAGTGACAATGGGCTACGCTGGGCTAGCTATTTACAGTACAGTACATGTCCTGTGCTGTAACCTTGATCAGTTGTCCAGATTGTATTGAAGAGGCAATTGCCAACATAGAAGTAATAGTAGCCTCTTTCGGTCATAGCGGGCGATTGATAATGCTGAGAATCGGGTGCCCGCAAGGGCTTCCTTTTGATTTGATGTTATTGGAAGTTGACTTTACTAGAATATAATTTAAAACCATTAAATCAAAATTATATCCACACTAAAAACTGAGAATTCATGTGAAAATAATTATTCTATTTTTCTGCAGCCCAGCATGCCTATTTTGCTAACCTTTCTTTAAATGACTTAGTTTTCCATTGCATCAAATGCTATCATAATTAAACACTATCATCGTTAGTCGTGTACTTATTTACCCAAATGAGCAGTAATTTTCAGTAATTCACTAAGCGCTCTCTATTGTAGCGGAATGCAGCTTTATAACCCGGCCAGATTCCATTCAAAGAAGGAAATCAGAATCTCAGAATCTGTACATTTATTTACGAACGTAGGGGAGGCCAGATCATTACGATTTCCTTGGACAACACGATCATGGTTAGTTTCTGCTCGTCAGGTGGTGCCATCGAGTGGATAATTCAAAGGATTACCCTCAAGTTGAGGTTACATCTGATTCACGAAGCTTTGAAAACTTCGTAGATGAAAACGTTGTGTTAAGCCGTTGTTCGGTTTATTTCGTGCCTCACTGGCATCGGGAGAGCGTGGGGTTCGAATCCCACCTCGTCCGTCCTGAAAATTGTTTTCGTGGTTTCCCCATTTTCACCACCAGGCAAATTCTGGGAAGGTTCCTTACAACAAATCCACGGCTGACTTCCTTCCTTCCAAAATCCCTTCCTTTATTAGGCCCAAGTTAGCGGGCGATCGGCTCTAAGCTCTAGCTAGGGCCGGCTGACTCTACGGTGTAAACAGTATTTGGGTGCCCTAGCTAGACCAGTCTAGCTCTATTCATTCGGTTGATTATTGGTAAGTGCTCTACGTAGAGTCCGTGGTGGATTGTTGGGGTTATTTGTTTGTTGTTAATTATAGTGTTTGAATATGGCTGAATGTGTGTGGTGTCGCGAAAAAACATTAACATTAATTGAAAATATTGAAGCCCATCCAGAAACTTTGAATTGTACTCGGAAAGAATACAGAGACAGAAATTTGAAGGCACAGTCATTTCTGGTGATCCGTTTTGCTGATCCTGGGGCTAATTTTGGCCATTTGGTCATTTTTGTTCATTCTTAAAATGTTCTTGTACACTTCAGAATCTTCTGAATTTAACTCTTGCAATAATTTAGCGTGGATTCCCTCGTATTCTCTTTTTGATATCCAATTCCTCACCCACAACTTTCTTTTCCTCTTCATAGTTTTCTTATTTAACAAGGCACACACGACCACCACAGATGCTAAAAGCTCTCTTGAAGACATTTTAACTTCACAACACAGCGCAATAAACCTAGACTCACACTGCTCTCAGAATGTTTTAGCGCTGCTCTACCTAGTGCATTTACGTTTGACAGTGTACACAGGTACAGAGAGTGCTCTAGGTAGATTTGTCTATCTCCACTCTACAAATGCTCTAGCTAGGGAAAATCACTCTCCAGTGTACAGGCACCTTACACATCAGATTTAGAGGATGAGTACTTGTTGCCTTGATAACCATATAGGAGGTATAGCCTAGAGGGCCTTTATACTTTAGTTTTAGATGATGAATGGTCTACGTGTTGCCTTGGTAACCTAATAATAATAATGTTATTCGTTTTACGTCCCTTTTAATTACTGTGAATTTTAGAGATGCCGGGGTGCCGGAAATTTGCTCCGAAGTGGATCTTTAACGTGCTAGTAAATCTACTGACACGGTTCGCTAGCATTTGCGCACCCTCAAATGCCAAGTGGCTGTGCTAGGATTCGATCCTGTAACCTTGGGAACAGCAGGCGAGAACGTTACAGCTGAGCCACGCAGAAGGGGGCCCAGATGGCCTTTACGCTTCAGATTTAGATGATGAATATTCGTTGCCTTGGTAACCATAAGTAGGAGGCCTAGATTGCCTTTACAGTATATTTCAGATTTCGATGATGAATACTTGTTGCCGTGGTTATCATATAGGAGGCCTAGATGAACACCACACTTTTAGATCTTACTAGCAGAAGTAACCGTTCTTCAAACGGTGTTCGTTGTTAACACCAGACATTATCAATTGAGCTACTGTTGGAATGGTTAGCGGTTTGTCATTCCTTCAAGTTTATCAGAACGAAATTAGTTTTCTGGGGAATATCACACACACGGTTAATTTAAGGCCCTTAAAATGTAGTTTTCGGAGACCCTTTATAGATTCCCGAATTTTGTGTGTCTCACATTGAGAAGCGCAACATATGCTTCGGTCGTCCTTCTAGGATAATTTTTATATTTCGCCTATTTTAGCATTTAATGTGACCGTTTAGTTGAGTCAACAACCACGATGACTCAACTAACGACACATAAATCGAATGAAAAGTACCGTGAGGATCAGGTGACCTTCCATAAAGGCTAAAGCGGCACGAGAGTCCGTAGTCCACAGGGATCGTGGTACATGGTGACGATGGTCATAGACCGCCTAAGGAAAGGTTCACCTTAAAACTAGACTGAGAAAATAAACATCCAAACTCATGTAAAACACCGTGAAAATTTATTAAAATTCACAAGCCCCTAGCCTAGTTCGGAGGGTTATGATCGGCTAGTCCGCAAATTAATAAATAAACAAAGATAAAGAACAGGTCCCCTACCTGAGAAGTTACTGAAAACCCTCGCGAAAGATCTAACTCACAATGATAAAGCAACAACAGCAACGCTAGGAATATGGTACGACGCAAGTCCCTAGTTCAAGTTACAAGATCAAGCTAATATCTGAATTTACATTTAACAGGGTAGCAAAACAAATCTAGGTTAGGATGGTACCATTTCGACATTTAAATTTAACATTAATTCAACTAGCTAAGTCCTATCAATTAACAAAATTTACGGCGATGACGTCCGTAAAAGAGAACAATCACATCCAAAAGCTAAGTGTACAGCCATGAAAAACAAACAATTTAATTATGCTTAATAACTATGTGCTAACAGCACACAATAAAGTAACATGTAGGGTTTAATACACTTGACATCATAAATTAATAACGAAATAGACACAGTAGTTTTATTATAAATTCCTGCCTACACCTTGGTTTACTCTTTGTAAACCATAGTCATCTAATGTGTATAGTTACGGTGACGAATGCGTAGTTGAGACCACGTCTGACATCGCATGGCCTGAGCTCCACAAGCTACGAACTCTAGGTTCGCACATGCTTCAGGTCGCTACAAAAATGTCAACTGTCCTAGTCATTTCCTCACAAGGAAATTATCTTCAACTGCACGGCTATGTCAACAGTTCCAGAAATGCAAAGAACAAAGTTAGATAGAAAGAATCGTTAGTTAGGCTTGTTTTACAACAATTATGCGTCTTATTATTAGGATGTCGGTTTATAGGTTTATCGTAGGTTTATGGCGAATAACATTGACAATAGCCTGGGCACGGAGTGTCTCCAACTGAGATCATTCTCCACCAAAAAGCCTCGACTCAACAGTCGGAATATAATCAACGAGTATAACAACTCGGACACACAATAACACGGGTTACCAGCGGCGCTAAGCTCGCGTTCAATAACTCTGGGATAGGCCTGTACAACAGTTACCTTCCAATAACATCTGGTCAACGGGATCATCCCCGGACAAAGCATACAATAACATCCTGCTATAACAGGGTAGACTTCACCATCCTATAGAAAACCTTACATAACTGTACCTGTCATACGACAATACACGCAACAGAGCGTTAAACTAACAAAAACCGATCCATAAAACAAGTGATCAAATACAAGAGTGGAAACTAATTTCCATAAGCAAAATAGCAATGAAAGGAAAAGCGAATACAAATTGTACTCTGTCCTCGTCTATAGTAGTTTTGTCTCACAATGAAGCAGGCGTGCTCTAGGTCACTGGGTTACATAACCAGTTTATTCAAGGCCGGCGATTTAATCAATACAAAACCTGCACCTGGCCGGTTCATAAAAAACTTTACCATAGGTTACGGATCTCTACAGAGTCCGTGTATCAAACGCACGCTATAAATCTGAGCATAGTAATACACTTCCGTCTTTCTACCAAAGACGTCTAAATGAAAGTAAACTTACAATGACTGAAGCTCTTTGCTTTAAAAATGCAACTCAGTAGTTGCTAGAACATCAAATAAAAACGTGTCTCACACGACACAAGCAAAAAATATGATAAATGTGGCACAGATTCACACACTAGATCTGCTTAATGATACGTTGGGAACCGCGTTCGATGCTAGGCAACGAAACATTCCTACTAGTTGTTTGGTTCAAACATGACCAAGAATAGCTTCTGAGCTTATTCAAAATGAAATATAATGCATTTACAAACTGGTAGTTACTGTCGACTACCTAAATGATACGACCGTTCTAACGACAGTCAGGGGTGTAACAAAGGACGGCTGCGAAGAATGCAGTCAATTAATAACCAAGGCATCTGATTGCCATAACTACAGTCAGCAAAAGATAGGCATTGACGTTCCACGACGTTCACCAAGCTGCACCAGGGCTGACCAAAATGTCTGACCCCAAGGGTGTCTCACTCTAAACTGAAATAAAAGACATCTAACTAATCTAGTTACATCCCTACCTAGAAAAATGGCTGACACTGAGTGTGGTTGATTCACAAACTACATTAAAACTACTATACCACCAGAAACTAGAACAGAGAAGGGGTGTGACAAAAACTCACGAAATGGAGGAGCTCTCACTCAGCTCTCTATTCCACAACAAGGGTTGTACAAAAACCTCTCTGGCTCTCTGGATCGGTATCCTCCTCATCAGGATTCCCATCTGGACTCCCCCAAAGACCAGGGTTCGATTTGTCCCTGTCGACATCTTCGTGGATATGCCTGGAAATGGCATTTTGGCTCCTTCCCTCTCGTTCATCGTTCTGGAAGTTCCACCATCATGCTGGTTCCTGTAGAAACGTCACCCCCCCATACCGGGATGGTATTAGCCCATGTTGACTGCTTCAACCATGGTGAAGAAAAGTCCAATCACGTGGGTAGCGAAATAAGTTGCGTGATTATTCATCCTCTCACTTCCAAAATTATAATGTCCGTCGTGACTATTATAGGCTTCAATTATAAAATACGACACAGCCTTAATCTTGCAGATGTGGATTAGCATGTGAGCTAACACTATTTTATAATGCTGCACGTGCTAGTGACGCTACTTTTGTATCACGCAGCATCCGTGAATTATACGACGTTTCAAAGATGAAATTTTCACTTTGGCAATTTAAATATCTCATACAATTATAATCACACTTATTCAGGATAATTGTAACACTATTACCTGTATATTTCCACTAGGCATCTGCCCTCCACATACGCGTGGGTAATATGTGATGTCACAGCAATGTTGTGCAATACACTATACTTGCCAATAATTATTTCCCAAGCTTCTTATTTAATTCACTGGACTTCATCGACAGTGAATATTAGTATTTGCTTGCTCGATGGCACCTTATAATCACTTTTAACGCTAAACAGCGGATATTCTTCTACGTCTCGTAGGACAAATGTAATTCCACGCCTACACAAGGCGGATTCTCAAGACGCAGTGCTCCGGTACTGGGTGTCTCTAGAAAGTAGGTCGTCAAAACGAAAACGTTGAGCGACTACTTACGTTCCTTTTTGCGTATCTGCAAGGGTATTACCTTACCTAAAGTAAAAAATAAACATTCTCCAAAATGTTTTAATAATGCAGCATGACGAAATGGAATATTCTGAGTCTCGTAGGAAAGATAAAAATAATTAATAAGACCTCAGATAATAATTAGCAGTTTACACCAAAGTCAAAAGTGCGATTCGCCGCTACTTCAAAGTATCGCGTGATCTCTCAGCTTCACGTGGCTTCCTGGGTGTGTTCAAAAGTACAACATCCCATCATAAATGCTCTGTCATAAAAAAAATATCACATGAACCATAGCTCAGCGGGTTCATCTGCCTCTCTGTCGTTTCAAATAAAATGTTGGGATAACATTTTTATTTGCTTTGAAATTCATTCAAGAGTGATATTTTTTTAGATTGGCTGCATTAAAGGTTCCAATGCGTTCTCCTGTCCTAATGTCTTCTATCACATAACTTCCATTGTTTAAAGGCTGTCGGATACGACTAGGGCCATAATACAAGGATAGAAATTTCCCATATATGCGGTCTATAGGACTAGAAATTCCGGGTCTCCTTATGAGGATAAGGTCTCTTTCTACTAGTGGTTCTCTAAACCTCTGGCGTCTAGTTCTTCTCAAGCGATTGGCAGCTTGTCTGTCCATAGTCTCTCTCGCAGCTAAAAGTCTGCTGGCATGTGATGGTTGTAAACAAGGTGGATTTACAATCACACGATCCCATATTCTCAGCGGCATCTGGTTCAAATGCAAGACCATAGGTATTTGACCAGTGCTCTCATGTACTGTTGAATTAATACATTTTGCCATAATAACAAGGACTTCAGTCCATCGCCAGTGTTCTTCTTGACAATATAATCGACAGAATTTTGCGATAATAGACATCACGCATTCTGCTGGGTTGCTCTCTGGATGTCGAATAGATGATAAAACATGACCTATTTCAAGCTCATTCATGGCATTGGCAAATTCTGCTGAGGTGTACTGTGATCCGTGATCAGTCAACAAGAATTGTGGCTTTCCTGCCTCCGGTATCACTTGACGTCTAATCCTCTGAATAATCTGATGTGCAGTAGCTTTTTGAATCGGATGAAGCATCGTATATTTCGTGAACACATCCATCGTTACAACGATGTATCGATTCCCACGACGAGCCTTAGGTATTGGGCCATACAGGTCCTGTGCATACAACTCTCTAGGTTGAGTTGGTAGTATTGGTCTAGGTTGTTCCTTCAGCAAGTGTGACGTGTACTTGTTCCGCTGGCATGCGTCGCAAGCACGTAAACACTGTCTAACGGTGGCTCCTAACCCTTTCCATGTGAAAGACTCCTTGATAGTTGCAATGGTTTTATCTGTTCCACCATGTCCAATGGATAAATGTACCATAAGAATAACAGATTCTTGGTATCTCCTAGGAATAACTGCACGCAGATGAGTGTGGTCCTCGTCTACAAACTTGTATAAGACACGATGATAAATCAAATAATCATCTGCAACAGCAGCAATCCTTGCATAATGATCATCCTGTGGATCCATTCTTCGTTCTAGGAAACGGATAATATGTCTGAGTTCCTCCTCACGTCGCTGTCCTTCAGGTAAATGACGAAATCGGCGAAGGTGTTCCTCACATTCTCCCTCGATGTCTATGGCATTAACAGTAGCTTCAGGATTCCGGCTGAGGATGTCGGCCAACACATTCTCTCTGCCTGGTCGATAAACTATTTCCAAATCGAACTGTTGGAGAAACAGCGTCCAACGTGTGATCCTGTCGCTTGCCAGTCTTGTTCTCAAGATGAAGGTCAACGCATGATGATCGGTTCTCACAATAATCCTCTGACCTAACAGAAGTTTCTGCCAGTATTCAAGTGCGTAAACAATTGCAAGTGCTTCTATCTCGGTCGTGAAGTAGTGAGATTCATGTGCTCTTAAACGTCGGCTTAAGAAAGCGATGTAATGACGTTTCTTCTCATCATCTTCCTGCAGTAAAATGGCTCCTATACCAATGGCAGATGCATCAGTTTCTAGAATAAAGTTCCGAGAGTAATCTGGATATTCTAACTGAATTGAGTCCACAAGCATCTGTTTAGCTCTCCTGAAAGCTATCTCGCATTCATCATTCCAGTTCCACCTGCAGTTCTTTTTCAATAATCCTTGCAGTGGTGCAACAGTTTCGGAATACTTCTCACAATGGGCAGCAAAGAATTGGAGAATTCCTAAGAATCGTCTCACGTGTTTCACACGGGTTGGTGTTGGAAATGCAGCAACAGTTCTAATCTTTGCCGGATTCGGTCTATATCCTTCTCCATTGATTATGTGTCCTACGAATTTCACTTCTTCCTGAAAAAATCGACACTTGTCAAACTTGACCTTAAAATTTGCCTGTCGGAGATTCTCAAAAACAAGGCGCAATGTCTTTAAATGCTCTTCTTCTGTTCCCGAAGCTATGATTATGTCATCCACATAACATATTACTTTCTGCTTCACTTCATGAGTCAGCTTGGCATCAAGTGCTCTGATTAATGCGGCTCCGGCATTTTTCAATCCAAATGGTAGTTTTTGGAATACATAAGTAGTCTGATCAAACAAGAATCCAGTATATTTCTGAGTATGCTCAGATAATCTGATATGGTAATAAGACTGAACCAAGTCTAATGATGAAAATATCCTTTTTCCTTTGAACTTCCTGAGAATGTCCCTAATCTTGGGCGGTCTGTCGTGCTCAGGAGCTAGGCGTTCATTCAAGGCTCTGGCATCAAGACAAAGTCTCAAGCTTCCATCTACCTTAACCACAGGTATTATGGGATTCAAGAAAGGAGTCGGTGATTTCTTGATTGTACCTGCTGCTTCCATCTCATGGATCTTCTTAGCAGCTTCTTCGAGATGTTTCTCGGCAATCGGATAGATCCTTTTCTGGAATGGGGAATCGTCCAGTAATACAAGATCATACTCGTAGTCTAATATCTCACCAGGTGTGGTGTCGAATATATCTCTGTATTCGTTCAGTATTGCGTCAAGATCCTCATGTGTGGGTGCTGATAACGATTCTGCCTCTTCGTCGGCATCTAGTGTCGCCTCAATTTCCTTGCCATTTAATTCTTCGACTACGTCTACTTCGGATAGGAATTCCGGTTCTTCTTCAATTAGGCTCATCTGAATGGGTTCGTTCGGCTTGAACTCTACCGTATTCCGTCCCATGTCAATGATTCCATCATATTTTCTAATGAAGTCTGCGCCTAAAATGGCATCATGATGCAGGCCCTTCATTACGAGAAATTCGTGCAAGTACACGTGGCTCGAAATCTTCACAGTACACAAAATCTGGATTTTGCACGTTACAACGCGGTCAGGTATGACACCTCTGACTCTTATAGCTGAAATGGGCAACTCCGTCACCTCAGAGTTTGCTCTCAGTCTGGCATGGCAATCGGCGGAAATTACACTAATCATCGCTCCAGTATCGATGAGTATGACTACACTGACTTCATTCAAGGTGGCTACAATCTTGGGTAGACGTGTTAATTCATAATTGTGGTTCGTCGTTCGTCGTTCGTCCAACAAGTCTTCTTGGATTGGCTCCCAGAGTAATATAGAGGCAGTTACTCGGTGCTCAACCAAACAAGAATCTATTGATTTTTCGGAGTTTTTTTTCTGTCATGGCGAGAAGTACTGGGCTGGTTCTGCTCCGTCTCCTGCGCCGAATGTCTATTTTCCCTCGAAGTAGGGTTCCGTTCTCCCTCTTCTTGGATCTGCAATTCTCTCAATTGTTGGAGGTACTCACGGCTCTCCCGTGCTCTTCCTTTCCAATCCCTGTCTGGCTGGTGTCTAGGGTCTCGATTTCTGTCGTAACCCCCACTATATCGATAGTCTCTACGGATACGTCCGTGTTGCTGATTTCTTCCTTCATTCCCTCGGCGGTTGTTTTCATGACGTCGTTTGTCGTCCGTCCTTCGGTCGAATCGCCGGTCCCAATGACTTCGCCGGTCATCATGTTGATTTCGAGTATACGGAGTGTTATTCCATTCTCTCCTGTTATAACTGTAATTGTTATCACGCCGCCCAGAATCCTCTGTGGTTTGTGTTTGTTGTGGCGTCTGGCTCACTTTATCAACAGTCGTCAGATTCATATGTCTATCCTCGCGCCTATCAGCCTTCTGCTGACGGTGTGTAGGAAACTGTTCTGTGTTAGCATCCAACCTTCGCAGTATCTGGTCACACTGCTGGAAAGTGGATGCCCCTGCAGCGATTAACACACGTTGTACATCCGCAGGGTACTGCCAAACAATTGTGTTCACCAAATCTTGTTCGGACAACGGAGGCTGAAGACAACGGAGCTTCGCGAGCTGTATTGCGAAGTAATTCGCATAACGAGTAGGTGTATTGGAACTGTACCTTCGAGTGTACATCTCAGCTCGGATACTCTGCTGGATGTCGCTCGACCAATATGTTCTTAATAACGCTTCCTTAAAGTCTTGGTAGCCTGTAAATGAGTATCGGAATGCTCTGAACCAGGTACCGGCTTGTCCCTCAAGCAGTCGCTCTATAACTCTTAGTTCCCTCTCTGGAGTTACCATAGTATCACGTAAGTAGCTTTCGACATTTGCTAGGAATTCCACTGGAGTAACACCGCTCCCAGTTCCCGAGAAGCGAGCTGGTTGCTCCTCTCTTGAACGAATTATGGTGACATTTCCCTGCGTATTCGCGGGTCTGAAAGTATTTTGCATGTAACTCTGCGTAGGAGTGTTAGTCTCATGACTAATTCGATTAGATGCTGGTTGAAACGGGTGGGCGTCAAAGTTCAAGGTCTGACCTTGCGCTAAATTAGTGAATTGTGACGGTTGCGATTCCATAGGCGCGCTGGGTTGGAAATGGGTAGGCATCATTCCTCCTGATTGAGATATAGGCGTTTCCTGAGATTCTCCCAACCGTGGGTGTACGTGTCTCTCTCTTGGAGTCGTCTCGAGTCTGTCCAGGCGTCTTTCTATTACTTCAAGACCTGGGATGGTTCTGGCTGCGACTTTGTTGCCTAAGTCGTTCAATTGCAGCTCGATCCTGTCAACCTTCCCCTTGAGGTTTGTGTCTACCTCGCGTATGGCCGTCCTAAGGTTATAACTGAGGTCTAACCTCTCGGTCACCGCGACTTCCTCAAATCTCTTTTGTAAGGAATCGATATCTCCTTCAACTTTGGACATATTTTCTTGGATTTTACCCACATCGTCTCTAACCTCGGCTACCTTAGCCTCGACGGTAGCTTCGTGTTCGTTGAGGTCACCTCTCAATAACATGAGGTCTATTTTGTGTTCCTCATGATGAACATCAACTGTCTCACGTAGACTGGCTACGGTTTCCGTCAATTCAGAAATGTTTCTCCTGTTGGTGTTAAGTTCCTCTTTAATCTCCATCATGCCATCAACGATAGTCTTCACGTTGTTATTAACGGCATTGGCAGCTCCTCTCATCAAGATTAAACCAACGTTCATGGTTGCCATGTCCTTCTTCACATTTCCGATAAATCCCTCGACGTGATCTAGTCGAGTCCCGAATTCTTCCCTGGTATGTTCCAGATCTGCTCTCCTGTCTATCTGGACTTTATTCAAGGTTGTCTGAATTTGAGCTGTGTGCTCCTCCAATCGGTTTTGCACCTCCTCCCTAGCTCTATTCATCTGGTCGGTTAAGCAATCTACGCGCTGGTTAGCCTCCTGATGGTGTCGTATGACATCAACCCTAACAGCTGCTAAACCTTCCGTCAGATCATTTCTCGCTTCGATCCTATATGTGTCCATGTCTGCCCTGACTTGAGTTAAATCAGCCCTAACATTGTTTACAGAGTGGGTGTTAATCTCTAAGTCCTGTCTTACATTGTTTATATCCTGTCTAACCTGGTCCACATGACCACTGACATTGTTGACTTCCTGTCTAACCTGGTCCACATGACCACTGACATTGTTGACTTCCTGTCTAACCTGGTCCACATGACCACTTACAGTATTTACAGCCTGAGTATTCTGACCTAAGTCAGCAGTAATCTGTTGAAGATTGGCATTCACACCTGCCATCATCTCTCCAAACACACGACGAATAGTTTCCTCATCCATAGATAAGAAATATATGAGAAAGTGAGGGATCAATTTCTACTGGAACTTACAGCTATGATTAGTTACTTGGTGGTATAAAGCTTGCTTCATTTATATAAATATCACGAGTACAGCTGGAGTATGCAAACTAAGTGCTTCTACATTTACAAAGACAACGGTGAGCAAAGCAAAGTATTACATTTACTTAGGATGAGGCATCATCAAAGAAAATCCTATCCTTCATTTATCCAACACTAAAGCCTCACCCCATGGACTTCTATCAAACATGAATGCCATGCGGTCAATTGATCTGCAGTACGACTTTCTAAGTTCGTCCCAGTCCTGTCAATTTACCAATAATCAACATTAAGATCCTCAAAAAAAATAACATGGTACTGAGGGTCACCACGTTAACGTCGGCACATGAGTTGGGCGCCATTTTAATGTCGTCCAAGTCAAGCCCACAACGTTGTGCGCCATTTTAATGTGACCGTTTAGTTGAGTCAACAACCACGATGACTCAACTAACGACACATTAATCGAATGAAAAGTACCGTGAGGATCAGGTGACCTTCCATAAAGGCTAAAGCGGCACGAGAGTCCGTAGTCCACAGGGATCGTGGTACATGGTGACGATGGTCATAGACCGCCTAAGGAAAGGTTCACCTTAAAACTAGACTGAGAAAATAAACATCCAGACTCATGTAAAACACCGTGAAAATTTATTAAAATTCACAAGCCCCTAGCCTAGTTCGGAGGGTTATGATAGGCTAGTCCGCAAATTAATAAATAAACAAAGATAAAGAACAGGTCCCCTACCTGAGAAGTTACTGAAAACCCTCGCGAAAGATCTAACTCACAATGATAAAGCAACAACAGCAACGCTAGGAATATGGTACGACGCAAGTCCCTAGTTCAAGTTACAAGATCAAGCTAATATCTGAATTTACATTTAACAGGGTAGCAAAACAAATCTAGGTTAGGATGGTACCATTTCGACATTTAAATTTAACATTAATTCAACTAGCTAAGTCCTATCAATTAACAAAATTTACGGCGATGACGTCCGTAAAAGAGAACAATCACATCCAAAAGCTAAGTGTACAGCCATGAAAAACAAACAATTTAATTATGCTTAATAACTATGTGCTAACAGCACACAATAAAGTAACATGTAGGGTTTAATACACTTGACATCATAAATTAATAACGAAATAGACACAGTAGTTTTATTATAAATTCCTGCCTACACCTTGGTTTACTCTTTGTAAACCATAGTCATCTAATGTGTATAGTTACGGTGACGAATGCGTAGTTGAGACCACGTCTGACATCGCATGGCCTGAGCTCCACAAGCTACGAACTCTAGGTTCGCACATGCTTCAGGTCGCTACAAAAATGTCAACTGTCCTAGTCATTTCCTCACAAGGAAATTATCTTCAACTGCACGGCTATGTCAACAGTTCCAGAAATGCAAAGAACAAAGTTAGATAGAAAGAATCGTTAGTTAGGCTTGTTTTACAACAATTATGCGTCTTATTATTAGGATGTCGGTTTATAGGTTTATCGTAGGTTTATGGCGAATAACATTGACAATAGCCTGGGCACGGAGTGTCTCCAACTGAGATCATTCTCCACCAAAAAGCCTCGACTCAACAGTCGGAATATAATCAACGAGTATAACAACTCGGACACACAATAACACGGGTTACCAGCGGCGCTAAGCTCGCGTTCAATAACTCTGGGATAGGCCTGTACAACAGTTACCTTCCAATAACATCTGGTCAACGGGATCATCCCCGGACAAAGCATACAATAACATCCTGCTATAACAGGGTAGACTTCACCATCCTATAGAAAACCTTACATAACTGTACCTGTCATACGACAATACACGCAACAGAGCGTTAAACTAACAAAAACCGATCCATAAAACAAGTGATCAAATACAAGAGTGGAAACTAATTTCCATAAGCAAAATAGCAATGAAAGGAAAAGCGAATACAAATTGTACTCTGTCCTCGTCTATAGTAGTTTTGTCTCACAATGAAGCAGGCGTGCTCTAGGTCACTGGGTTACATAACCAGTTTATTCAAGGCCGGCGATTTAATCAATACAAAACCTGCACCTGGCCGGTTCATAAAAAACTTTACCATAGGTTACGGATCTCTACAGAGTCCGTGTATCAAACGCACGCTATAAATCTGAGCATAGTAATACACTTCCGTCTTTCTACCAAAGACGTCTAAATGAAAGTAAACTTACAATGACTGAAGCTCTTTGCTTTAAAAATGCAACTCAGTAGTTGCTAGAACATCAAATAAAAACGTGTCTCACACGACACAAGCAAAAAATATGATAAATGTGGCACAGATTCACACACTAGATCTGCTTAATGATACGTTGGGAACCGCGTTCGATGCTAGGCAACGAAACATTCCTACTAGTTGTTTGGTTCAAACATGACCAAGAATAGCTTCTGAGCTTATTCAAAATGAAATATAATGCATTTACAAACTGGTAGTTACTGTCGACTACCTAAATGATACGACCGTTCTAACGACAGTCAGGGGTGTAACAAAGGATGGCTGCGAAGAATGCAGTCAATTAATAACCAAGGCATCTGATTGCCATAACTACAGTCAGCAAAAGATAGGCATTGACGTTCCACGACGTTCACCAAGCTGCACCAGGGCTGACCAAAATGTCTGACCCCAAGGGTGTCTCACTCTAAACTGAAATAAAAGACATCTAACTAATCTAGTTACATCCCTACCTAGAAAAATGGCTGACACTGAGTGTGGTTGATTCACAAACTACATTAAAACTACTATACCACCAGAAACTAGAACAGAGAAGGGGTGTGACAAAAACTCACGAAATGGAGGAGCTCTCACTCAGCTCTCTATTCCACAACAAGGGTTGTACAAAAACCTCTCTGGCTCTCTGGATCAGTATCCTCCTCATCAGGATTCCCATCTGGACTCCCCCAAAGACCAGGGTTCGATTTGTCCCTGTCGACATCTTCGTGGATATGCCTGGAAATGGCATTTTGGCTCCTTCCCTCTCGTTCATCGTTCTGGAAGTTCCACCATCATGCTGGTTCCTGTAGAAACGTCACCCCCCCCCCCATACCGGGATGGTATTAGCCCATGTTGACTGCTTCAACCATGGTGAAGAAAAGTCCAATCACGTGGGTAGCGAAATAAGTTGCGTGATTATTCATCCTCTCACTTCCAAAATTATAATGTCCGTCGTGACTATTATAGGCTTCAATTATAAAATACGACACAGCCTTAATCTTGCAGATGTGGATTAGCATGTGAGCTAACACTATTTTATAATGCTGCACGTGCTAGTGACGCTACTTTTGTATCACGCAGCATCCGTGAATTATACGACGTTTCAAAGATGAAATTTCCACTTTGGCAATTTAAATATCTCATACAATTATAATCACACTTATTCAGGATAATTGTAACACTATTACCTGTATATTTCCACTAGGCATCTGCCCTCCACATACGCGTGGGTAATATGTGATGTCACAGCAATGTTGTGCAATACACTATACTTGCCAATAATTATTTCCCAAGCTTCTTATTTAATTCACTGGACTTCATCGACAGTGAATATTAGTATTTGCTTGCTCGATGGCACCTTATAATCACTTTTAACGCTAAACAGCGGATATTCTTCTACGTCTCGTAGGACAAATGTAATTCCACGCCTACACAAGGCGGATTCTCAAGACGCAGTGCTCCGGTACTGGGTGTCTCTAGAAAGTAGGTCGTCAAAACTAAAACGTTGAGCGACTACTTACGTTCCTTTTTGCGTATCTGCAAGGGTATTACCTTACCTAAAGTAAAAAATAAACATTCTCCAAAATGTTTTAATAATGCAGCATGACGAAATGGAATATTCTGAGTCTCGTAGGAAAGATAAAAATAATTAATAAGACCTCAGATAATAATTAGCAGTTTACACCAAAGTCAAAAGTGCGATTCGCCGCTACTTCAAAGTATCGCGTGATCTCTCAGCTTCACGTGGCTTCCTGGGTGTGTTCAAAAGTACAACATCCCATCATAAATGCTCTGTCATAAAAAAATATCACATGAACCATAGCTCAGCGGGTTCAGTATTGAGAAGTTTTTCTCTATATCCACCCTTCTACTGTATGAAAAGTGCGGTGAAGAGTTTTATAAATGATTGGTGTATTGACTCTCGTGGTTAACATACCTAATTTTACGATGCTCCAAGCATCCGAACACGAGTTATAGGCGTAGGCTACATAAAGATACAAAGAAAGACAGACAGACAATTCTATTGTCTACAACATATTACCGAGATATCCAAATATGGGTATATCTACCACACAGTATCGAACAAAATCATCCTTACGATGAACCCGTTTGTCGACAACAACAAAATTAGTTAAAATGTGCGCTTAGACTAAATTCACCTAACGTGTACTTCCTGACGTGAAATAGAATTGAAAGCCTTGTAGACGAAATGCAATACACGTCACATAAAAACTGACCCTCTACGTTGTGCTAGGTGCCCATACACAGGAAGACCCCTTTCATAAATTATAAAGGCTTGTGGTGCATGAAAATTCAGGTTCTTTAGCCTCAAATTGCCCAAATTCCTAAAAGCCGCAAAAAAAATGCTGGTTCAATTCAAGAATTTTTGAAAATAATGTTGCTGTTTGGAGATATAATAGACCTTCTGTACTATATGTCGAACGTGAAAATTGCATGAAGAAATTCTAGGTTACCCCTTGACCCCCTTAATTGCATTGATGAATTGTACATTCTACGTTAGTTCCGTGACAACCTTATAGCCATTTGCAAACTTTCACAGAAATGTAATAAATGGAGTGACATTGCTTCTTACAGAAATAGAAGGAAAGTTGTAAGCCACCCCTTGATATAATGTTCTCATGGTTACCGATTTGCATTCCTTCATTAGTTTGTTAAATTAAATTAAATTAGTTTTCTGGGAATATTTCAAAAACTGTTGGATTTAGAGCCTTATAATGTAGTTTTCGAGGACCCTTTAGGGCCCCGAGTTTTGTTTCTGGCTCCGAGGGGATTTGTCTCGTCGTTGTACGCCATAATATAATACTAATAATAATATATTATAGGGAGAAATTATAACACCTATTTTTAGGTAGATTTCTTTAGAAAGCTAACTATTGCAATGGGTCCCATGTTTCGACTTCCGGAAAATTTCGACATATCTTCGCGTTTCACATCCCCCAGACCCCAAAACCACCGTCAGTTCAAAAGTTTATATATAATTTATGTATATATGTATCTATCTATCTATATATATATATATATATATCAGTTTCTTGTGGACACGATAACTGCCGTAATTTTTCACCAATCACTTTGAATTTTTTACATAATATGTATCCCTATAAAATCTCGGTCGAGTTCGTTAATGGGCAAAATTGGTCATAGGGGGTAAAAATGGGGGGCTTTTTTCGAAAAAGTGAAATATCGCTATAACTCTCTTAATACATGAAATATCGAATCCCTTCAAAGTTCATAATATGTGTCGGATAAGTGCCAAAAATTTATGTCAAATAAGTTTTTTGATAGCACCAACCATTGACCAAAGGGGTGGGAAAAAGTGGGTTTTTCGGGAAACATTAATCATATCTCTGTTAATAGGCACAATATCAAAACCGCACAAAATGGACAATATTCCTCCAATAATTACCTAAAACTTTTGTCTGAAAGAATTTTTGATATGACCCACCATTACGCCACGGGGTGAACAAAATGATTTAAATTATAAGAAAATGCCAAGTGCCAAGAGAGGTTGCCATGACAACTTTACTTTTAATTGATAAGGGATGACCATCAGCAGTTGCTATGACAACGCCACTGCACGAGATCACATTCAGTTTTCATATGTCAGTGGGAAGCGACTTCGGTATCGGAACTGGTAGCATGCTGAACTTCTATGCCCAAGGTCGCGGGTTCAAACCCGGCTGAAGTCGTCGGATTTACTAAGAGCGCTAAAAAACCTGAGTTTGCTTTCCTTCGGAGGGGAAGTTCCAACGTTCGTTGCGAGTTGCTGATTGAGGTGGCATCTAGTAGCCAAGTTCACAGCTAGGTGTCGTTGACGGCAGTATTTTAGGTAGATTTCATTAGAAAGCTAACTATTGCAATGGGTACCATGTTTCAATTTCCGGAAAATTTCGACATATCTTCGCGTTTCACATCCCCAAAACCACCGTCAGTTCAAAAGTTTATATATAATTTATGTAATATATGTATATATATGTATATCAGTTTCTTGTGGACACGATAACTGCCGTAATTTTGCACCAATCACTTTGAATGTTTTACCGAATATGTATACCCATAAAATCTCGGACGAGTTCGTTACTGGGCTAAATCGGTCGAAGGGGATGAAAATGGGGGACTTTTGTTTCGAAAAAATGAAATATTGCTATAACTCTCTTAATATGTGAAATATCGAATCCGTTCAAAGTTCATACTATGTGTCGGATAAAGCTCAGAAATTTATGTTTGAAACGTTTTTTTGATAGCACCAACCATTGACCAAAGGGGTGGGAAAAAGTGTTTTTTTCGGGAAACATTAATCATATCTCTGTTAATAGGCACAATATCAAAACCGTACAAAATGGACAATATTCCCCTAATAATTACCTAAAACTTTTGTCTGAAAGAATTTTTGATATGAGCCACCATTACGCCAAGGGATGAGAAAAATGATTTCGGAATTGTAAGAAAATGCCAAGAGCTATCAGTGGTTGACATGGCAACACTACTAAATTGATGAGGGATGAGCCATCAGACGTTGCCATGACAACGCACTTGCGCGAGATCAGATTCAGATTTCCATCTGACTTAGTGTGATGCGGCTTCGGTGACTTAACTGGTAGCATGCTGAACTCCTATGCCCAAGGTCGCGGGTTCAAAGCCGGCCAAAGTCGTCAGATTTTCTAAGAGCGCTAAAAATCCCTCAGTATGCTTTCCTTTGGAGGAGAAGTTCCAACGTTCGTTGCGAGTTGCTGATTGCGGTGGCATCTAGTAGCCAAGTTCACAGCTAGGTGTTGTTGACGGTAGTATCTGGTAGCAACATTAGGAACTACTGCTTGAAATTGAGCGTCTGCATTCCTTACCTGAATTACAGACTAATACAGCTATCACAATTCACACCGTTTATCAGACATATTCTACACTCACCCAAAGTACACGGGGTTACATGACCACGTTGTCGCAGCCCCTAAACTGAGGAGGAACCAACCAACATCTCTGCGGGAGATATAATTTTGCGTGAAGAAGTAACAGACCGTTACATAGTTACACATCAGTGTCGAAACTTTGCATAAGGACAGTGTGACCACAAGTATAAAAATGGACTCCAAATGACAAGAAGGTTACTGTCATCATAAGACAATAGAATGTTTAAAATATGCATAAAATGACGAAAAACAAAGTTAATTAATCTCCAATTATAAAATACTTTCACGCAATAAATGTGGTCTGATCCTTCTACGAAAACCTGCATATTCTGCCTATTTTCGACTATCCCCAAGTTTGTCCGGTGAAATCTACCTCCGCCTTCCGGCGTGCCGAGAGGACTTTTTAAAATTATTAATGCAGCCAATGGCCATGTACTTTTCTTTTCAGGACGGGTGAGGGAAGGGATATTATCAGAGAAAGAAGCATTCAATCACGCATGAGCAAAATGGAAATGGCCTACCATTTAACTAAGGACATCTATAAGAAAAGGTCAATATCCTTCAACGCAAAACTAAAACATTACTGCAGTATCATCCGTCCAGAGGTCTTGCATGCTTCTGAATGCCTCACGATGAACAAAAAAAGGCTTGGTTGAGAAACTGGAGGCCAAAGAAAGAAAAATTTTGAGAAAGATATTGGGTTCCATCAAAGACAATGGGGAATCCAGAAGACGGCATAACCATGAACTATATACTCATGTGGAGAAGATAAGTAACGTCATCCGGAAGAGAAGGATACCATTTTTTGGGCATGTGAAACGAATGAGCCCAGAGACACTGACCAACCGCAACATAACTTACTTTCAGGAGAGGTAAACAAAATGGGCCTGGTTCATAGAACTGGATCAAGATCTGAAAGAAGTGGGGATTGCACCGATAGACATTCAGGAGCGCGTCCCACTCAAAAGGAAACTTCAAGCTTGCAAAGGTTTCCAAGAAAAACCGAAGCTGAAAACGGGAAAGATTTGGACCCAGGAACGGAAGGAAGTCCACCGAGAATGAATGCGGGCGTACTGGGCAAACATCAAAGCCAGTAGGAGACAGTGGGAATGACGCGGTCCATAGATGGCATATACGAAATGAATGAATGAATAATATGGGGATAGGAATATAATAGACCTGCCGTACACCACCCGCAGATGTAAATCGCGTGAAAAATTCTAGAGTACCCCTTGATCCCCTTAAGCGCGTTAAACGTATTGATGAATTTTACGGCTTAATTTGGTTCCGTGATAACCTTCTAGCCGTTTGCAAACTTGCACACAAATGTAATAGAAATTGCATTGCGTCTTACAGCAATAGATGGACCTCTGAGAATCTGTTGCCATGGTTACTGGCTTGCATTTGTTCATTAGTTTATTAAATGAAATTAGTTTTCTGGTAATATCTCAAAAACGGTTGGTCTTAGGGCCTTAAAATGTGGTTTTCGGGTACCCGAGTTTTGTCTCTCACATTGAGGGGCTGAAAATAAGCTTTGTCTCGTCCTTCTACGCCTATTTCAGCATGTATTTTAAGGGGGTAGGCCCCCTTTTATGAGGGGTACGGAGAAGAGTTATATCAATGATAAGTGTCGTGCCTCTGATGGATATCTGTACCAAATTTTACGTTGATACACCCAGCCGTTCTCGAGTTGTAAGGGAACAAAGTTGACCACAGACGAACAAACAAACAGACAGACGAAAAAAAAATCGCGCGCATTCATCAAATACAGTCTGAAACGCGTAAACAACTCAATCTTCCGTAGAAATTCAGAGAAAAACAGACAAACTTTCATTTTTAGCCTATTTTCAATTTTGAAAAAATAGGCTTATGAGATCACCTTTTGTCCGTGTGTGTGTGCGTGTGTGTGTGTGTGTGTGTGTGTGAGGTGTGTGTGTGTGTGTGTCCCTAATAAAATCTAAAGGGCTGGCGCGATTTCAATGAAACTCGGTAAATTCATAGCACTTTTCCGGGCGACCTCAACCGTGCCCTTCAAATTTTGTTACGTCTCACCAATCCAACATGGCGGCTGTGCGAAATATTTCACCACCATTCAATATCTCCGAAACTATTCCCGATATCACCCTGGAATTTATTACGGTGATAAAGGGAACTACTAGAAGTTCACCTGTGTAACTTTTGAAAAACTAGTAACTACAAAACCAACATGGCGGCCACGCGAATTTTCGCCTTTAAAATAAACGTTTCTCGCGATTTAACCAACCAAACGCAATAAAACTTGGTACAGTATATGTTCATACACATTGTCATGCACCGACATCTAACTTCGTTCAATTGTTTACATAACCACAAGATGGCGGATGTGCGAAATATTTCACCGGCATTCTATATCTCTGAAACTATTAGCGGTATCACCCTGAAATTTTGTACGGAGATAAAGGGTACTACTGGAAGTTCATCTATAAGACTTTCAAAAACCAGTTAAATGCAAAACGAACATGGCGGCCAAGCGATTTTGAAAATTATAAATAGACCTTTCTCGTGATTTAATGTTCCAAACGCAATGTAATCTGGTACAGGAAATGTTTATACGCATTGAAATGCACTGGTATCTAATTTAGTTCAATTGTTTACATAACCTCAAGATGGCGGCTGTGCAAATTTCGAAAAATATTTTTTTATTTCTTGTGTCGTAATCATGCGATCGAAGTGAAAGTTTGAATAATAAACCTACGCAATAATTTTCCTTTAATGGTACATGACTCTATGGCCTATTCATTTAACAATCCAACATGGTGACCATCCGAAATATTTAGATGGCTGTGAATATCTACGAATCTATTATAGCAATCAAATTGATTTTTTTATGTTCCTTGGGGCTATGAACTGAAGTTCGCTTATAGGACTTTAACCCTAGAACTGCGGACCGTCTTCCAGGAAGACGGTGTGTTGTTTAATCAAGTGCGACCGTCTCTCTGAAAGACGGTCTTGGAATTCAAATATAGTACTACTGTTAGCCTTCAGATGGCACTAATTTCAAGTTATGCCGGTTCCCGATGCTTTTATCTTTCGTAGTGTAAGTCTTTGGCAAACAAATGACAGTAAGCAAGCTATTATTTGGCTGCAGAAGTGGAAGTACTTCCATGTTGATATTGAAGTTGCATTGAGCAAAATGGCCGCCAACTATGTAGACGATTCAGAAATTTAGCACTTGATTTTTGACGATTCGTGTGATAGTATGGACGATGACAGTGATTATTGTGTGGATTCGTATGAAAATGAAGATGGTGAAAGAGTGGCAGTGATACCGGCGAACAGGATGTCACGCAAGTTATGGAAATCCCCATCAATGCAAGCGATGTTTATCATGTTCCGACAGACCCTGTACACATGCCTAATGTTAGCCGTGAAGTGGTAAGTGTGAACTAGACTGATATTCAACCCGAAGAAAGTGACTTTCCAGGTAAAAATGTACCGTTTATCGTTCATCATCCTGGGCCTGTGAACTTGCCTCCCCGTAATCGCGCGCCGATTATGTACTTCAAAATCGAGAAATGTCATATTTTTGTAAAAATAATTTTCTTTTTAGTAAATAACAGGAATTAATTGAAACTGGTTCTTGAATTAGTAACAAAAACTATGAACTTTTCATTTATGATGTCTCTGATGAACATTTAACTCGGCAATATGGTTTTCTAGAGCAGAAAAGTCAATAATTTTTTATTATTTTATTTTTTATAAAATACTTTTTATAATTAATTCAAAGTGAAAAGTCTGAATGATTCACCTATATCAATATAATATAGAACAGTCTTGCAGCTTTATATTGGTATATGATAAGTCATATTCATGAACACAGTATGCTTACAGATACCAAATTCCTTTAGTGTGTACTTTATGGGAATTTACTGCAGCATTTGACAGATAAACCTGCAGCAGTTCTAGGGTTAAATAACCTGATGATCACAAATCCAACATGGTGGCGACGCAAATTATAAATATTCACAAGAACGTTTCTCGCAATTTAACCATCCGAGTGCAGTAAAACTTGGTACAGTAAATCCTTATACGATTTTTTTCAATTGTTTCCATAACCACAAGATGGCAGCTGTGCGAAATTTTAAAATCTCTTTTTTATTTCTTGTGTCCTAATCATGCGTTTGAAGTTTGAATGCTACACGTACACAATAATCTTCATGAAACAGTACATAACTTTAGGACCTACATATATAAAATCCAACATGGCGACCATCCGAAATATTTAGTCGGTTCTCAATACCTACGAATCTATTAGAGCAATCAAACTGAAATTTTGTATGTTGATAGTGGCAATTAATATAAGTAAGGATATATGAAAATAGGCTGCATAGTTCTTCACGGAACTACTTGTTATATATAGAGAGATATACTGCACCGGTCGGTGTTGACCGTGTTTTATTGCACAAATTTAGGTTTCACTCGCTAACCGTTGGAGATATACGAAAAGTGATAAGGACCTTTCGGATAGAAAATTAAATGTTAAAGCTCATGTACTGTATGCCATCAAAAGTTTGCTATTTCTTAGCGTTCTCTTTTTATTTGAAATGGAATTATGAAATTTTGAAACCAAGGGGTGTAGTGACGTCACAAATGTCGGTTTTACTCGCTAACCGTTGGAGATAGACGAAAAGTGATAAGGACCTTTTGGATAGGAAATTAAATTTCAAAGCTCATATGTGCCATCAAAAGTTTGATATTTCCTACCGTTCTCTTTTTATTTGACATGGAAATATGAAATTTTGAAACCAAAGGGTGAAGTGACGTCACTAAAATGGTCGCCATTTTTAATAGTGAAAAATTTCGAAATAAAAGGTATCCTATATCTAAACCTGGCAAATCAGCTACATCCATGCAAAATTTCATTTAAATCGGACCAGTGGTTCTTGCGTTATTGAGTAACACACTGACAGACAGACAGAGACAGACACACACCATCTCATTTTTATATATTAGTATGATAACGCAAATTTTTGATTGATACCCAGCCCAAATACATATTCATAAAAGAATAATAAATAAAAAGTAACTGAATTTATTCACAAGTATGTTTGTGTTTTAAGCATTAAATGTAGATGTTTGCTGACGCTTCTTTTTGTCCATGACCGCGTTGTCGCAACCCCTAAATAAGCAACAATAACAACAAGAACGATTAATGTATAAATGGATAAAATAATTTCTGTATGTTTTGTGTTTATCTGCTATTCTCAAAATATTAAATGAATTGTTTTAAGAAATGTGAAAGAGTTTATAGGCCTATCGTGTTGCATAAGTTTTTCAGGAATGGGTGCAATGCCAAATCTCTCCCTGATGCATTCATTGGGGATGCGATCCAGTTTAGTAACACCATAGGATGATAATAATAATAATAATATTAATAACAGTAATAATAATAATAATAATAATAATAAATCAACGATTCGATATTTCTCAGTGTGACGGAGAAACTTTAACTGTCATTATTATTATTGTTATTATTATGACATTCATTTCACAACATAAGTGGGACAAATCAGCATATCGTCCGCTTATTTGCAATACGGTATGGCGACTTATTTTAGGGTGGCACATTGAGAAACGAGCGAACTATGGAACAGGTCTCCAATATGACGGCCTTCTTCATGATGATATGTAGACCAGGATGTAGGCCTAGTCCCAATATTTCTAGATTACAAGCCAATGATTTAGGGAAGATGCCGGTAGAAGAGATGAATATGGACAGAACCATTCCTCTTTCCTGTCTCCTCATTTGCCGTATTTCCTCAGCCAAGGGCAGATACTTGGTGATTTTCTCACAGCAGGTTTGTTGCAGATTATGGGAATTGGGCACTGCGGTATCAATAAGAAAAGTTCTCTGCCGCACTTTGTCCACAAGAACGATATCTGGCCGGTTTGCTGGTATGGTTTTATTATTATTATTATTATTATTACTATTATTCAACTTCTAACTGTGCCTACCCACCGTTGATAAGCAAAATTTATGCATAGCGACCAAATGTTGTTTCAGTATTTAGATTTAAAAATCAGTAGAATTGATAGCGCCCTGACTTCTGGAATGTGAATATTATGAGGCTATATTGAAAAATCTTATTTTCTTTTTCCTCATATTAACGAGAAGTCGCCATTAATGGAACGACTACAAGTCTTCAAGTTGTAGCACATTAGAACGTTTAATTAATTATTTAATGTTTGACTAATACAGGTGCGGATTCAAGGGGGGGGGGGGGGGGGGGGTCACGATACCCCCCCCCCAAATTTTTTTACAAACTCAAAGAACGAAAACTCAATCACCAGACAAATAAAACTTAACGAATTTTAACTGCAAAACAGTTTTGTTTTTTCATTTTATTCAATACTGAAAATATCTTTATTGCAATTATTATGTTCTGTTACAACTGTACATATTTACAACTTCATACCAGTTATATAAAAACGATTATTTATATCACAATATCAACTCGTCTATTTTGTTTAGCAAACCTTGTGATTACCGAATCGATGTCTATCCATAGTGAGGTCACGATGAATGTGCAGCAATGCACGGATAGAAATTTTGGGGCTTTTTTCCCACAAAAATTTTTTGCCGACGTCCAAACTGCAAGCTTCGTTGGCAATTTAAGCTGTGACTTTCTCCCTTTGTCGGTACCAACTCGACTTGCCGAAACTGTTACGTACCTTGATACTTTTCTCGAAGCTCGATGTAAAAGTCGCAAAACACGCTGTTGCAATTTGTACGAATAATTTTGGTGCACTAAACGCATCAAATTTCTATCCATGTAACTTGCAAAAAAAAAATGGTCTGGTTTTGTACGTTTGGTTATTTTGTGATTGCGTTGTTAGTGATAACATTTTTCTTAACAAATTCGATTCTGTGACCCACCCCTTCCAAAGCCAAACTCTAGATCCGCGTCTGGACTAATAGTTTGCGTTTCAAGCGTGTACACATTGGGGGGATTTAGGGGAGAAGTCTGGATTGTATTCCTCCATTATAAGCAGCCCTGAAACCCTACTACATCATAAAGTCTATATTGATATTATTTTCTGGGTACACCTCTGAATAGTATGACTATCACGGCTTAATAAAATGCCAAGACCCTGCGTGCGGTACGTAAAATCACATCGACGCTATACAATGAGTCAGTTCATAACACTGCCGGTAGGGCCGCTAGTATACGACACTTGGATGCGATTGCTGCGCCTCGCTGTAGCATGCTGATGCACTTCCAGGCCCTCTTGGACTTAGCTTCCCGATTTGGCTAATAGATGGTAGAGGCAGTCTCGTATGCGCGCAATTTGACAATCTCATTACGGCATATCAATGTACTGTATACAGTACTTCTAATAACGTAATAATTCAGTGGGAAATGCAATTAATGTAATGCCAGTATACGGACATAGGAACGTTAACGGAACGATCTCCGATATCATTAGCATATAAACAAATCTATCAGTGGATTGAAATATTGCCACATTTTTATCCAAAACAAAATAGTTGTCGTTGTCGGCTAGTGATGCCTTTGGTCATCAGTCCCGTGCACTACCGCGAGATGTATGATATGTGTCGTATAACCTATATTATTGTAGTGGCTGTAGTAGTGTGCAATTGTAATTATTAGTACGCAGTATGAGGACAGGCTCTACGGGACTTGAAATAAGATGGCTACCATCCCGGCATGCATGGAGCAGGGTGACCATACGCTCTGTTTTATATCTCCAGTATGTCCCGCCCGTCCCGTCGATTACAAGCAAAAGACGCATTTGTCCCGTTTTCAAATAATTATTTATAATTAATGTCGTCTCCGTGGTGTAGCGGTCAGCATGATTAGCTACCACCCAGGAGAACCGCGGTTCGATTCCCGGCTCTGCCACAAAATTTTGAAAAGTGATATGAGGACTGGAATGGGGTCTACTCGGCCTCGGGTGGTCCAAATGAGTAGATGGGGTTCGATTCGCACCTCATCCATCCTCGAAGTTATTTTCCGTGGTTTCCCACTTAGTCTTCGGATGGTAACCTACGTAAGGCCGCGGCCATCTCCTTCCCTCTTCCTTGTCTATCCCTCCCACTCTTCCCATTCCTTCATCAGCCCTCTGTTCGCTTTGCAGGTGAGGCCGCCTGGGCGACGTGCTAGTCACACTCCTCAGTTGTATCCCCGACTCAGAGTCTCAAGCTCCAGGACACTGCCAGTGGTGGTAGAGGTGGGTTCCCTCGCTTAGTCCGTGGGAAAAGCCAACCCTGGAGGTTAAACGATAAAGAAGAAGATTTATTATTATTATTATTATTATTCTCAGAATAACTTCTGCCTATGGTACAGTGTCTGGACCGGCAGTACTAGTAATAGCTGGGGCGATACCCATTTACATCCTGGCCAAGGAAAGGTGCCGTATATACTTGCGCAAAGACGAGCATTCTGAGATACGCGTGAAAAGGGAGGAAAGAGACAGATCTCTTCTGGAATTGCAGGAAGAATGGGAACGTGAACATCGTGGCAGGTGGACCGCTAGGCTCATCAAGCAACTGAAGCCATTGTTGTTGAGAGAACATGGTGAGGTTAATTATTACATGACCATGTTTCTCTCTGGCCATGGTTATTATGAAGCATACCTCTATCAAATGGAAATTTCACCAAGTTCACGGTGTCGTTATTGTGATGATCAATGGGACGACGTTCAGCACACATTCTTTGCATGCTTGAGGTGGAAAAATCTTCGAAGGCTTCTGGAGACAAAAGTTGGAGTCATTACACCAGACAATGTGGTGGATAAATTGCTCAGCAGCAGAGAAAGTTGGGCACAGATTGCTGTCTACATCTCTGAGCTGCTGAAAACAAAAAAAGAAGAGGAACCGAGAAGATTGGTTGCTGAAGACAGTGAAGATGATGATGAGTAATTTTATTATCATCATGTTAAATGAAATTGACTGAGACCTCTGGTCGTAACAGTGGCTCCACCCTGAAGTAAGGCTGAACAGGCAGTTCCGGGGTGGCCTTAAGCCAAGTATAGGGTTTGTGGGTTTTTAGTAGGTAAGAATCCTGCACAGTTGTAAGTCCGGAAGCTTGCAATCTGTCTTTTGATAATTCCCCACGTTTTCCCTCGGAAAATAAAAAAATAAAAATAATAATAAAAAAAAATATTATTATTGAGTTGATTACCTTCAATAGTCTTATAGTAAGTGTGTCACAGTCCCTTCTACAGACATGGCACAGAATTTCAAGCGTCCATGTTCTCTTCTCAGTCTTGCTTTGCGAGGCTGAATCTACCCCGTTCCAGCCCTCAGAGCAGAGTTAAATTTCTTGGCAGAGCCGGGAATCAAACCCGAACCTCTGGGGTGACAGCTAAGAATGCAAGCCTCTGCACCACTGTACCATAATACGAGCGGAAGGGACATTTTATTATAACTGACTTATGGGAACGTGAACATCGTGGCAGGTGCACCGCTAGGCTCATCAAGCAACTGAAGCCATGGTTGTCGAGAGAACATGGTGAGGTTAATTATTACATTACCATGTTTCTCTCTGGCCATGGTTATTATGAAGCATACCTCTATCAAATGGAAATTTCACCAAGTTCACGGTGTCGTTATTGTGATGATCAATGGGACGACGTTCAGCACACATTCTTTGCATGCTTGAGGTGGAGAAATCTTCGAAGGCTTCTGGAGACAAAAGTTGGAGTCATTACACCAGACAATGTGGTGGATAAATTGCTCAGCAGCAGAGAAAGTTGGGCACAGATTGCTGTCTACATCTCTGAGCTGCTGAAAACAAAAACAAAAGAGGAACCGAGAAGATTGGTTGCTGAAGACAGTGAAGATGATGATGAGTAATTTCATCATCATCACGTTAAATGAAATTGACTGAGACCTCTAGTCGTAACAGTGGCTCCACCCTGAAGTAAGGCTGAACAGGCAGTTCCGGGGTGGCCTTAAGCCAAGTATAGGGTTTGTGGGTTTTTAGTAGGTAAGAATCCTGCACAGTTGTAAGTCCGGAAGCTTGCAATCTGTCTTTTGAAAATTTCCCCACGTTTTCCCTCGGAAAATAAAAAATAAAAATAAAAAATAAAAAAATATTATTATTGAGTTGATTACCTTCAATAGTCTTATAGTAAGTGTGTCACAGTCCCTTCTACAGACATGGCACAGAATTTCAAGCGTCCATGTTCTCTTCTCAGTCTTGCTTTGCGAGGCTGAATCTACCCCGTTCCAGCCCTCAGAGCAGAGTTAAATTTCTTGGCAGAGCCGGGAATCAAACCCGAACCTCTGGGGTGACAGCTAAGAATGCAACCCTCTGCACCACTGTACCCATAATACGAGCAGAAGGGACATTTTATTATAACTGACTTATGAACAAGAAGTTCCGTGACGAACTAAAGAGCCTACTTTTCTTAAAATTTAACATTCATGCCAATGAATAATCTATCTAGATTTCTATAATAATGAGGAAATTAAGTTGGTAATATCGAAATTTCTAATTAGTTCAAAATTCTGTATACTGGCATAATGTAGCCTAATAGAGCACTACAGTTGGCAGCCCTGGTGACTGAATATATTCTTAGTTCCATCTCTTAGGGTAAAAAATACAAAATTATGTTGAAGTCAAATGGATAGCATGGACGTTACATGCAGTTAAACATTGGTTCTAACAGCGCGTGTAAAATCATGTTGGCAACAATGTCATGCATGGATTGGTCAGAAATAATCTAAAATAATATGATCTATTGTTGTGCCAACTTTGAATGAAATCCATTAGTTAGTATAGAAGTTACATGTATTTTAAAATTGGACCTATCAGCTGGCTTAGAATCAAGTTGACAGCACTGACGTATATAAGTTACTCCAAATTAATATAGAATGTCTGGTATTATACGTGTGCATATTTTAAAGCTGTCGGCTTGCATACTTTCTGATTTATTAGTATTGGGATAAAAGAAATTGAGAGCATTTATTAACAGTTGGCAGCTCTTAAGAATACGCTCAGTTATATCTGTTTATGTACACATAGCACATACGAAATTTGGTTTAATTCCAATTGATAGTGTAGACGTTATATGCATTTAAAAATTGGACCTATCAGCAGGCTTAGAATCATTTTGGCAACACTGCCATGTATGGCCTCCTGGAAATTAAACTGAAATATTATTATCTATACGTGTGCCAATTTTGAAATAGCTCCCATTCATACCTTCCAAGATATCCAACATGAAGCTCAAATTTTAAGTGCGATTTTTCAGCAGTTGGTAGCACTGATATCATTTTCAAAAAAGGCATTGAGATATTTAG
Organism: Meconema thalassinum; assembly: GCA_946902985.2. Classification (NCBI taxonomy): domain Eukaryota; kingdom Metazoa; phylum Arthropoda; class Insecta; order Orthoptera; family Tettigoniidae; genus Meconema; species Meconema thalassinum. The sequence goes on along the minus strand of OX336388.2, from coordinate 717,067,232 downwards.
GTATAGATCTTTACTCCTACCAAATTTTGTTTCGATTGCTGCAGCCGTTTAGGAATTGATAGGAGGGGGTGCGGGTGGGGGGGAGTGGGACACACACACAGTCAGACAGACACACATTTTCCCGGATCTATCTCATAAGTCTACTTTTTCCTCATTTTTGCAAAATGTGAAAAGTAGGCTAAAAATGGAGAAAAAGTGAAAGGGCGTTGCTTAATGTGTTTTGCCACTAATAATAAGCCTAGTGTTAATTGTTCCCATGTAGATTATTTTCTGTAACACAACTTCCTCTAGTAATAAAAGGCTGAGGCCACATGATTTTTTTTTTAAATTTCTTTTTACATTTGAATTGAACCTCTATGGACTGCATGTTAACAATAAATGTCATTTGTGTCTAGATCTTATTATTCTACCGGCCTTCCATCGATCATTGCCTTCTTTCGTTCTTCTGATTGAGGCCCTCTTCGGCTTTTGGGTTTAGATTCTACTTTAAAATCCTGATAGTTTTTAACCATTTATCGAAATTCAAATCTGTCGTTGAGATTAGTTTCTGGATACCAATTTACGAACATCAGGTCTCTCTCACATACTTGGAACCATCTACATTTGGTTGCTTTTGGCTTCGTGAAATAACAGATTTTCTTAGTCAGCCGGTCATCAGTCAAACGGAACATGTGCCTGTAGATAGAACATCAATCTTTTCTTTTTGGTGAACGACATTATTGGTTCTATCTTCATGAATAGTTCTTCATTGGAACTCAATCGAACTTGGCCATCAACCCAATTGTTGCCTAAAATCTTCCGTAATATCTTTCGTTCTCGTTTTAATAATTTATCGACGAGTTCTCGTCTACACAAAGTCAAAGTCTCCGAAACATACAGCCCTTCTGGTTTAAGTACCGTGCTATATTGCCTAAGCTTGGCACTTATACTCAACGCCTTCTTATTTTAGATGTTTTGCGCCAGATGGAACTCCCAGTATATTTTCCAGACCATGTAATTGATGGCTTCTAGTTCCAGTTCAGATTGTTGGATTACCTCACCGAGATATTTAAATTCTTGACCCGTCCAATCTTCCCATAATTTGTGATCATCCATCCTGGCCCTTCAATGATATTTGACATGTATTTTGACTTCTTAAAGGAGATCTGCAGTCCTACTCCCTCTGCTACTTCTGTCAGCCAGTTGATCTTCATAATTGCTGTGTCGATGTTGTTGGCAAAAATATCTCCTTTCAGTTTGGGACCTATTCAAAATCGGGCTTCGTCCCCTTCGTCTTGGTGCAACTCCATTCTCTAATAACTTTTTTCAATATGCAGTTTAAAAACAAATGCACCAGGAGCACACAGCACTTAGGAATGCGGGGAGAGGGTACATCCCAGCGAGATAGCAGATCCTCACAAACATGAATTTCCAGTCAGTCGAGTGCAATAAGTGTCCAAGTGAACTGCTCTCAACAGGACCGCGCAAGACCCTAACCAGATAAGTAGCCTGTACAATACAGTACAATCAGAATTCACACCAATGAATCCAATTACCTGGGGGTCATCTTAGACAGAACTCTCTCCTTCAAGAAACACCTGAAGAAAACGGCAGAAAAACTGAAGTCTAGAAACAACATACTTCAAAAACTATGTGGCACTACATGGGGTTCGTCAGCCGACACTTTACGCACCACCGCCCTCAGTCTGGTCTTCTCAACAGCTGAGTATTGTTCTCCAGTGTGGCTAAATAGCAGTTATACCAAACTTGTCGATGCCCAATTGAATCAGGCAATGAGAATGATATCTGGCACAGTAAAATCAACACCAACATTTTGGTTACCAGCACTGAGTCATATTCCACCAGCGGAACTCAGACGCAAACATGCCTTACCCCGGGAGTATAAGAAGATAAATGCCAACGACCAGCTACCAATACACCAGGACATCACTGCTGCTGAAGTGAGACGTCTACGCTCGCGAAACCCCTCCATCCGGACAGCGAGACACCTGGTGAACCAAAACTTCAACCTGCTGCAAAACTGGAAAGAAGAATTGGTGGAAAACATTCCAAGTCAGCTGCAAGATATCACAAACTCCACAACACCACCAAGTGGCTTCCATCTACCCCGGAAAACATGGTCAACGCTAAACAGGATAAGAACAAACCATGGTAGATGTGCAGATCTTCTCTACAAATGGGTATATATATCTTCACCAGAATGCAGTTGTGGTGATCCCAGGCAGACCATACGGCATATAGTGAATGACTGCCCGACGCATTCCTACAGTGGCAACTTCAGTGACTTTGTGGAAGCAGGCCCAGCTGTGATAGACTTTATTAACAACTTGAAAGTGAAACTGTAAATAATGTAAATACACATCTATTTTTGACTAATGTTGATATGTACAGCCAAACGCTAAATAAATAAGAATTCACTCCAAATAGGCGAATTCCGGAGGTCAATCACCACTTCCAGTATCTCAACAAAACATCACATAGACCACAACTAATAAATACTGACGAGTTGCATTATCCCTCCCTGTATTATTCGACTAAGGTCCCATTCCAGTTTTGTACCGAAAATAAGGTCCCATTAACATCAACCTACACATAAGGGGTACCTACAGGTTCAGCATAACCCAATGCGTAAGCGAAACGCACTCACTCTTTAAAAGCCTCACAATTAAATGAATACCTTAAAACCTGTATATTTACAATGAAATAATGAAAGAATGCAACACGGTAACCATGGTAACAGAATCTCACAGGTCCATCTATTTCTGTAAGACGCAATGCAATTCCAATTATTACATTACTGTGAAAGTTTCCAGACGGTTATAAGGTTATCACTGAACCAAATTAAGCTGTAAAATTCATCAATACTTACAGTATAATGCGCTTAAGGGGGTCAAGGGGAACTCTAGAATTTTTTACGCAATTTTCACGTGTGAGTGTGGTACGAAAGATCTTTTTTACCCGACTATAAAGGGTCTCCGAAAACCATATTTAAAGGCCCTTAAATTAACAGTGTCTGTGATATTCCCAGAAAACTAACTTCGCTCTGATATACCTATAAAGGAATGACAAACCCCTAACCACTGCACCAATAGCTGAATTGATCAAGTCTGGTTATTCATACCAAGGATAAAATTAGTCATAGATTGAGATTTTGCTAAGTGTACTCTTTACAACTAGAATATTCGCGGGCGAAGCCGCGACGGGTAATGCTATTCTCAACTAATACTGCAACTAAATAAGAGTACATATTGTAAATATTTTCACCCATACTTTCAGACATAGATTTTATAGCCTAAGTGTAATGGATTTGATGATGATCGCTTGACGATCGAAACTGGTCATCCAAGTGTATTTATTAATCTCATGTAATTTTTTTCAGGATTATGGAATAACCCATCTTATTTGGGTACAATTCGTGTAGACCGACTGAAAAGCTTCAAACTTTTATTTACTAAGGCAACACTGAAAAATGTCTTCAAACACCATAATGCTGTTGAAAAGACCCCAGTTTTGATTTCAAATGGTTCTCACCATGTATTTTACCTTCGACAATGCGTTGGTTGGTAAGTGTCTGTATAACCAAGTTTCAGGATGTGTCAGCGACCCCAGCTCCTCAAGAATATTCAGTAATGACTCGCGGTCAGTAGAGTCGTACCGGGTGAGTTAGCCGTGGTCGTTACGGCATGACTGCTGGCAGTCGCTCACATCCGGGAGGCGAGGAGGTTCGAATCACCCCGCCGGCAACCTTGAAGATGGTCTTCTGTGGTTTCCCATCTTCCTCCAGGCAAATGCCGGGGTTGGTCCCTAACTATAGGCCACAGCCGCTACCTTCCAACTCCTCGTCCTTCCTTTCCAACTTCCCTCCCCAACGGTACTTGTAGCTCACCCCTTGGGTGTCCGTCTCGAAGCAGCTACAAAACTGGCGAGCCGAACATGTCCTCGGACATTCCCAGCACTAAAAGCCATACGCTTAAAAAAAAAGTAGAGTCGTAAGCTTTCTTAAAGTCGACGAAGAAAACCACGTAGTTATACAGTATGTTCCGACTGTGTTGTGTATGTACATTTCCTGGTGTAGCGGCTAGCATTCTTGGTCCGGAGGTCCGGGTTCGATTTCCGGCTCTACCAAGAATTTTAATTCTGGTCTGAGGGCTTGAATGGGGTCCACTTAGCGTCGCGAGGCAAATCTGAGAAGATGTGGGTTCGATTCCCATCTCAGCCATCTTGGAAGAGGTTTTTCGTGGTTTCCCACTTCTACTCCGGGAAAATGCCACGATGGTTTCCAACTTTAGGCCCTGGGCGCCTCCTTCCCAATCTTCACTTGCATTACAAATACAGACACTACTATAGTCACACAATAACGCAAGTTATTAGAAACATTCTACACCCACACGGGGATAAATGACCAGGATGTCGAAAAGCCCCTAAAAGAAATAACGACAACAACAACTGATTAGTGTCTGATGATGTTCTTTAGGTTGAAAATTTATTCTGGACAGGAACGCCCTTTTCTGATGCTTGCTTGGCACACACCTATCAGTTTATCAACAAGACCTTCAATTCTGTTCAGAAGTGTTTTAGAGATGATTTTATAAGTAATAGGTAATTTTGATTGACCCCTGTAATTGTCGACGTTTTTCTTGTCTATCTTTTTATGGAGATAGTGTATTATCGCTGATTACCATTCCCAAGCTATCCTACATGTCCTCCAGATCTCCTGAAAGAGATCAACTAATAGGCTATATCCTAGGTATTCTCAGTATTATTATTTCATCAATAGTGTTGCCTTCAGGGAAATCTGCCCCCTCACAATACAGCAATTTTATAAATTTTGAATTTCAAACAGTTCCGGTATCAAAATAATCTTCATTTCAAAGCACCTCAAACTCTGGACTGTATGTCAGATTCTTCCATACATCCCATAGGAAGCGTTTAGTAAAGCTAGTGTTCACAGCGGCTTTGGTAGCGTAGTTGGTAGCATGCTGAGCTTCTATGCCCAAGATCGCGGGTTCAAACCCGGCCAAAGCCGTCGGATTTTTTAAGAGCGTTAAAAATCCCTCAGTATGCCTTCCTTCGGAGGGGAAGTAAAGCCGGCGGTCCCATGTCATAGATTTAACTTATGGCATGTTAAAGAACCGTCCACTAATTACACCTGTGTGAAGCTAAATTATATATAGGTTAAACATTCGACAAACGCTCTTAGGTTCCGACGATCGTCGCCAGGAGCCGACTGCGGTGGCGTCTTGTAATCAAGTTCTGAACTATTAGTCGTTGACGGTCGCGTTTGGCGCCAAAAGTAGGAATTACTTGAAAAAAAATCATTGTCTGCAGTCCTCACTTGATTGAAAACAGATAACACACACTAATAGTCATCACAATTAACACTGGTTATCAGACAGATTCTACACACACCCAAAGTACACGGGGCTACATGACCGCGTTGTCGCAGCCCCTAAACTGAGGAACCAACCAACCAACTAGTGTTGCACATGTGTTTGTCAAGCTGGAAAATCACCCGGGTGGAAAAAGATTTGGCAACGATGAACATGTTCAAACATCAGTAAAATTGATGCGAATTTAGTCTCTACTGTACTCATACAATCGAAAAAAATCTAAAGCTAGACATGATAGTTCCGGAACGTATGTCGCGAAAAGTAATGAACATCCGCAGAGACAAGATGTTCCATGAAGAACAAGACACCTATTGGCTAAATTTCAATGCCCCTTTTGTATGTCAACACTTTATTATTAAGGGGAAATTAGTAAAATTCCATTGGCCATATATTTCCGTCACGTACTGACAATATGCTGAGAAAAGTAATACACACCTTAAGTCCATATGTACTCAACAAGTTTCTCGCCTGCTGTGTTCCAAGGTTGTAGGATCGAATTCTGGTGAAGTCAGTTGACATTTGAAGGTGCGCAAATGCGAGGGAGCCGTGTCAGTAGATTTACTGGCACGTTCAAGATCCCCATCGAGGCAAAATTCCGGCACCCCGGCGTCTCTAAAAGCCGCAGTAGTTAAAAGGGACGTAAAACCAATAACATTGCTACTTCTTCTTATTCTTCCTCTGCTTCTTCTTTAATTGTATCGGCCTACTAAGGACCATGTCATTTCAACTGTCTTCTCAGGGCTTTGACCTTTGCCCAGTGCTCATTCATACGTTGCCGTTGTTGCTCTGCTCTTTCTTCCGTCAACATCATTCCCGTCTTCAACTTTGTTTTTTCTTGAAAACCCTAGTGGTCGTTTAGTTTCTTCCTGAGGGAGTTGCGTTTTTGAATATCTTCACAGGTAATCTCCATCTCCTGTAGGTCATTTTCCACCTCTTCGAACCAGGCTGGATTGGTCTTCTTATCTTTAAAGCTGGCAGTAGTGTCCGGCTTCGCCCGGTGGATTTATTTGTTTTACAGAACTGGAGCGCTCAAGGATAAGGATAGGAATAAATGAAAGTAAATTTGAAAGCACCAACGCTTATTGCAGCTGATAACCTCAGTATACTGCACCAACACCATCGCCCTTATACAGAGGCATACTATTGTCATGATGATAACTGTTTTAAGGGGCCATAGACATCTTTTTGCACTAATTACTCCCCGTGACTGCAATTTATAAGCAGCTCGCAATTCTGCACCAGAACACTGGTAGGGGTGACGTGATGCAGTCCGCATTACATGGCAACAATAGACTTCGGTATTATTGAAGCCGTTCTGGAGCGCTTGTTCTTCCGAATTACTGAACAAATATCAATCTTTAAGGTTACCTGAGAGGTGTAGCCTAATGCTAGATAGCCTAAACTATTCCTCTTGAATCAGTCTATCATATACAAAAATAATTTTTCGAATCCGACTGGAGGTTCCAGAGATTAGCGCGTTTAAACACACAAACAAACACACACATTCTTCAGCTTTATTATATTAGTATAGATAGGTAAAGATCCGGTTCGTCAATCGTGTGGGATTCATTCTTACAAGTGGCCATAAAATGCAATTCTCCTTTTCCTCATAACATCAGAGAAGGTTTGGACATGAATATACAGCTCATGGTTATGCCGTCGTCTATATTCACCTTTGTCTTCAATCAGGCCAAGGATATTCCGCAAGATCTTTCTTTCTTTCTTTCTTTCTTTCTTTCTTTCTTTCTTTCTTTCTTTCTTTCTTTGATCTCCAATTTTACTATCAGGTTTTCCTTGTTCATAGTGAGGCATTCCGCTGCATACATAGTCTTTGGTCTTATGGCAGTGCAATGAAGATTATTGTGTAGGTGTTTTATTCAAACTTCAATCGCATGATTAGGACACAAGAAATAAAAGCGGGATTTTAAAATTTTGCTCAGCCACCATCTTGTGGTTATGAAAATAATTTAAATGAATTAGATGCCAGTCGATTAAAATTTGTATAAGCATATACCGTATCAAGTTTCACTGCGCTCGGATGGTTAAAACGCTAGAAAGGTCCATTTGAATATTAAAATTTTGCGTCGCCGCCATGTTGGATTTGTGCTCGCCAGGTTATTGAACGCCCCATAGGTGAACTTATGCTTATAGCCTCTATACGCTTACAAAATTTCAGTTTGATTGCTGTAGTAGATTAATAGATATTGAGAACCGTCTAAATATTTCGGATGGTTCCCATGTTGGATTTTAATATATGTAGGCCATATAGTTATGTACTATTTGATGATGATTATTGTGTTCGTTTGTTATGCAAATGTTGATTTCGATCGCATGATTAGAACACAAGAAATAAAAACTTAATTTTCGAAATTCGCACAGCCGCCATCTTGAGGTTGCGTAAAGAATTGAACTAAATTAGAAACCAGTACATTACAATGTGTATAAACATTTGCTGTACCAAGTTTCATTGCGTTTGGATCATTACATCGCGAGAAAAGTCTATTTAAAACTTTCAAATTCGCTAGGCCGCCATGTTCGTTTTGTAGTTAACCGGTTTTTGAAAGTTTCATAGATGAACTTCCAGTAGTACCCTTTATATAAGTACAAAATTTCATTGTGATACCGGTAATTGTTTCAGAGATATAGAATGCCGGTGAAATATTTCGCAAGGTCGCCATCTTGAGGTTATGTAAATAATTGAACGAAGTTAGATGTCACTGCATTACAATGTGTATAAACATATACTGTACCCAGTTTCATTGCGTTTAGTTGGTTAAATCGCGAGGATCGTCTATTTAAAAGTCGCAAATTTCTCTTGGCCACCATTTTGGTTTTGTAGTTATCAGGTTTTCAAAAGTCACATAAGTGAACTTGTAGTAGTTCCCTTTATTACCGTACAAAATTCCAGGGTGATATTGGTAATAGTTTCGGAGATATTGAATGCTGGTGAAATATTTCGCACAGCCGCCATGTTGGATTGGTGAGACGTAACAAAATTTGTTGGCCACGGTCGGGGTCACCCGGAATAGTGCTATGAACTTACCGAGATTCATTGAAATCGCTCCAACCGTTAGACGTTATTAGGGGAGGGGTGGGGGGGGGGGGGGGCAAACCAAAAATCCATCACACACACACGCACACACAGACAGACACACGGAAAAGAGGTGATGTCATAAGCCCATTTTTTCATAAATGAAAATAGGCTAAAAATACAAATTTCGAGCAATTGCACATTGATAAGTGCCCTTAGGACTTGCTCGCCTAACGAGTTTAAACAAGAGCACGACCCTGCTCGCAGGAGGCCTTTGCCCTTATGGGATTATCTAGGCTATTTTTAGCCTACTTTCGATTTTTGCAAAAAATGAAAGTAGACTTATGAGATCAACACAGGGCGAAAAAAGTGTGTCTGTCTGTGTGTGTGTGTGTATGTGTGTGTGTGAGTCTGTGTGTGTGTGTGTGTGAGTCTGTGTATGTGTGTGTGGGTGTGTCTGTGTGTGTGTGAGTGTGTGTACTCTGAATGTCTGTCCCCCCCCCTATCAATTCGAACACGGTGAATGCGAATTGAACGAAACTTGGTACAAAGGTAGCACTAGCAAAGGACACCTCAGTGTCATGTTTCATATCGCCGCCATCTTGACGGAAACGTAATGGCGGCCACACAAATGTTCAAAGCTTAAATCAAATTACGACTAACCTAATCATCCGATCTCTACCAAATTTTGCAACAACATACCTTTATGGGGGGAGCATCCTTTGACCAAACCAATAGGTCATCAGCGTAATAGTTTGCGGATGGCGGCCATCTTTGTGTGAAAATCGATTCCCCCTATTAATTCGAACACGGTGCAACCGAATGGAACGAAATTTGGTAGAGGGGTAGTACTAACAAAAGGCACCTCAGTGTCATGTTTTATATCGCCGCCATCTTGACGGAAACGTAATGGCGGCCACACAAATGTTCAAAGCTTAAATCAAATTACGACTAACCTAATCATCCGATCTCTACCAAATTTTGCAACAACATACCTTTATGGGGGGAGCATCCTTTGACCAAACTAATAGGTCATCAGCGTAATAGTTTGCGGATGGCGGCCATCTTTGTGTGAAAATAAATTCCCCCTATTAATTCAAACACGGTGAAACCTAATGGAACGAAATTTGGTACATAGGTAGCACTAGCAAAGGGCACCTCAGTGTCATGTTTTATATCGCCGCCATCTTGACTGAAACGTAATGGCGGACACACGAATGTTCAAAGCTTAAATCAAATTACGATTAACCTAATCATCCGATCTCTACCAAATTTTGCAAGTACATACCTTTATGGAGGGAGCATCCTTTGACCAATCTAATAGGTCATTCGCCTAATAGTTTGCGGATGGCGGCCATCTTTATGTCAAAATTGATTCCCCCTATTAATTCGAACACGGTGGAACCGAATGAAACGAATTTTGGTACAGAGGTAGCACTAGCAAAGGGCACCTCAGTGTCATGTTTAATATCGCCGCCATCTTGACTGAAACGTAATGGCGGCCACACGAATGTTCAAAGCTTAAATCAAATTACGATTAACCTAATCATCCGATCTCTACCAAATTTTGCAACTACATACCTTTATGGAGGGAGCATCCTTTGACCAATCTAATAGGTCATCAGCGTAATAGTTTGCGGATGGCGGCCATCTTTGTGTGAAAATAAATTCCCCCTATTAATTCAAACACGGTGAAACCGAATGGAACGAAATTTGGTACAGAGGTAGCACTAGCAAAGGGCACCTCAGTGTCATGTTTTATATCGCCGCCATCTTGACTGAAACGTAATGGCGGACACACGAATGTTCAAAGCTTAAATCAAATTACGATTAACCTAATCATCCGATCTCTACCAAATTTTGCAAGTACATACCTTTATGGAGGGAGCATCCTTTGACCAATCTAATAGGTCATTCGCCTAATAGTTTGCGGATGGCGGCCATCTTTATGTCAAAATTGATTCCCCCTATTAATTCGAACACGGTGGAACCGAATGGAACGAATTTTGGTACAGAGGTAGCACTAGCGAAGGGCACCTCAGTGTCATGTTTTATATCGCCGCCATCTTGACTGAAACGTAATGGCGGCCACACGAATGTTCAAAGCTTAAATCAAATTACGATTAACCTAATCATCCGATCTCAACCAAATTTTGCAACTACATACCTTTATGGAAGGAGCATCCTTTGACCAATCTAATAGGTCATTCGCCTAATAGTTTGCGGATGGCGGCCATCTTTGTGTCAGAATCGATTCCCCCTATTAATTCAAACACGGTGAAACCGAATGGAACGAAATTTGGTACAGAGATAGCACTAGCAAAGGGCATCTCCGTGTCATGATTAATATCGCCGCCATATTGACAGAAACGTAATGGCGGCCACACAAATGTTTAAAGCTTAAATCAAATTATGACTAACATAACCATCCGATCTCTACCAAACTTTGCAACAACATACCTTTATGGAGGGAGCATCCTTTGACCAATCTAATAGGTCATTAGCCTAATAGTTTGCGGATGGCGGCCATCTTTATGTCAAAATTGATTCCCCCAATTAATTCGAACACGGTGGAACCGAACGAACGAAATTTGGTACTGAGGTAGCACTAGCAAAGGGCACCTCAGTGTCATGTTTTATATACCGCTATCTTGACGGAAACGTAATCGCGGCCACCCAAATGTTAAAAGCTAAAATGTAATTACGACCAACCTAATAATCTTGTCTCTACCAAATTTTGCAACACCATATCTTTAATGGGAAACATATTCTGACCAAAATGCAAGAACATCAGCCCAATAATTTGCTGATGGTGGCCATGTATGTGTGCAAATCGATTCCCCCTATCAATTCAAACACGGTGGAACCGAATTGAACGAAATTTGGTACAGAGGTAGCACTAGCAAAGGGCACCTCATATTCATGTTTAATATCCCTATAGCACGTTGTATTTCAACAAGCTACTACAACCAACATTCAATCATACTCCTTGAAAAGGACAAAGAGTTATAACAATACCCATGCATTTAGGAGAAAGTAGGCTATATGTTCTTTACTGAACATCTTGTTATTTATTACTACCACCCCCCAACCCGGCTTCGCCCGGGAACAGTTATGAATGCATTACGTGATAAGCGCTTTTTTTTTCCAATGCCAATGCACAACGACCAATATCCGTTTTACGTCTCGGCGTGATGGGTTAAAATCACAGACTGGACCATTAATTATATTATCATGGAGATGCATGTGCAACAAATTCTTGTCAGCCGTAATTTAAGAATGGCGAGGTGCATGAAACACAAATCCCCCCTTCCGTCCAATCTTAACTTGACTCTGAATTTTGCGGAACGATAAGTTCACTGGCGAAATTAAGAAAAGCCGAGTTGCACTTCCAGGGAAACTCCAAACACAACCACCCTTCTCAGAAGTCTTAACTCAACACGACTCAACGGTTTGCTGCTGGCTGTATCTGGGGCAATAGGTTCGCCCGCTAGCTAGGCTGTAACAGGGATGATAGACTCGCCCTTAGCTAGCTCGTAACTGTCGCCTCAGTAGTTGAATGGACATGGTCGGAAGATATTAAAACGTAAAAACACTTACAGTGGGTGATGTATTGAAGATAGACATATGCTCTCGCTGTCTTTTTTGTAGAACTTTTCATGCTGAATAATTCTTACACTCATAGTATTTAGATATTATAAACGGTTTGCCCAGCGTAAGCTTACAAAGCGCTCGGACAGCAGGTTTTTTTTTCGACTTTCCCACTGAAATCGTTACTGCTCGGCTTCCTTTGATCATAAATAAATTATTTTCTACAGAAATCATACTCGAGATATCCTTTACAGAATGGTGAAAACAGCTTCAAAATCTATCCAGTGGTTCTCGAGTTTTCCCGTAACATCCAAGAATCGGGGACTTTGTTTTATACTAAGTAGAGATTTATTATAAGTGCAAATACAACGTATCAAATACTAAATGAATATAGCACGAAAAAGATATAGATAGGAGGTTATGGAAGTTCGGGATCGTATATTTGCTTTAGAAGCAAACCCTGGTTACGCCACTGCAGGCACTACTATAACACAGTTTATCAGAGAAATTATATACACACCCAAGTAAACGGGGCTAAGTGATCACGATGCCCAAACCCTTCAAATGAAACAACGACAATACAACGCTTAACACGCATAAGTTAATCAAATGACTACTGTGAACTGTTCAACTGTAGCATGGCCTCTGCCAGGACAGGACTGCGATCACCTTATCAAGTCTTACTTGACAGTCACGACCACTCCAAGGGGAACTACTTCCCGAAAGTTATTTCTATGATCTCATAATAATAATAATAATAATAATAATAATAATAATAATAATAATAATAATAGTTTAAGATTGAGAATAAGACGAAGAAGTATCGTACCGGTATGGCCTTAGCTATTTGGTGCAGAATTTGAGATGAAATTATCTCTAGATGATATATTATTTACAGTTTTGACGTTCCGTTTCCACTGCTGGAAATCTTTCGGGTGATCTGTGGTTGATATTATTATCTTGTTTTGCAGTCTCAAAATGTGCTACGAGAGGTCTCCTCAGTGACATAAATTCCATCCCCCACCCCTCAAATATTCTACTCTCTAGGTCGGAAATTAGCCTAAACCCGAGATCATAAATTAGTGGGACCACTGATACAGTGAGGAAACTAACAAGGTTAATATTGTAATATTGTATTTAATTTTATCAATAACCACATAGCTGCCGTATGCATAAAATGAATAGTGATCACTGATCAATTATCATTATGTATCATTACGGAGGCTAATTCCTCAAACAGAAGGGTTGTGAGGATTGGGCGAGTTCAGCGGGGTCAGCAATCTGCTTACTATGTTAGGAAAGCGCTGTTTTTGAAGATACCAGATTAGTTGCGGGAGTAGCCTGTAGATTGCAGTTATAGTCGGGCTGGTTGCAGCAGTTCTTGTCCGCTCCGTACGATGGCGTTTACGTGCACAACGTCGAATCGCAAGGAATCTAAAACTATTGTAATGGCTTCATTTAGGATATCTTAGTTATCAGCCACGTGTATTTATACATCGATGGGTGAAAGGAACATCTTAACCACCTATTAGTCTCTTTTTAAGGAAATGTAAAAATAAGTGTTTTTTACATTTCCTGTTGAATTAATTTTCACATAAATATATTATTGTGTTTCCTAATTTGGCATAGTTATATGTATAAATTGTTTTTTTCTTGAAGTATATTATTAATAGTAGATATGGTTCTTAAGATGTTTTGAGGGTATTATTTTGTTTGTATCTTCTTAAGGTTGCATACGATGTTATGGCAGACATTTTTGTCTTAAGATTTTCCGCCAAACTATTATTAAAAGTAGTATTTACCCTATTTGCAAAATAATTATGTGATTTTTCAGCCTGTGTATGCGTGACAGTAATAGTGGATCCTAAGGTTTAAACTTAATAACACAATTTGATATCAAGTTCATTAAATAATATTGATGGTTGCAATGTGTAATTAAATTCATTTTAATATTGAGGTAGAACAATCTAAAAAATAATACAAAAAATGTAAAATACGACATTTTGGGTTTTACACAATAAAATAATCAAAAGTCTATTTCAATGTCCTCCTCTTTTTAAATTTCTAGCAAGCGTTCTTGAGTTGAGTGTTTGGTAGTTAATGAAAGAAGTTCTTGATGATATTCACTCTCGGTACAACACCTTTCAAGCACAGTCGTTGCAAGTCTTTGTAGAGCAAAGGGGTAATTGGCAGTTGAGTTAAATAAGCTGGATTCAAATTCATTTCACACATTTTCTGAAACCTTTTGTGTTGCCAATACCCAAATAATCATCTCCAATGGTTTCATAGGAAAAGTTGATTTCGATGTTATGCGTTTCTTTCTTGACAAAGGCAGTTTTAATTTATGTTATTTTCAATGGGATACCTTTCATTGTCCTTGCATTCGTTGGAATTAATTTTAAGGAAAATTCTTTCCAAACAAAGATTAGGCATATCAATAACTTCATACTGTCGTGGCGAGTTTGGCCAGTACAACTATCTGAATACAGAGATACTTCCTTAACATCTCCTCTCTGATCTACCATTGTCAAATATTTGTGAATAACTGTACATATTTCATTGCTCGCTCTTTGATCATTTGCTTGACCCCAAATGTAACAAAATGCATTCCCACTTCCACCCTCGTACACAGTTTCATTGTAAACTGAGTACTTTCTAGAATAACACAATGCCATACTGTCTCCTTGGGGAGTATTTAAAGCTATTTTCAAATCAAAACTGGCACAAACAAATTCATTTGTCAATTTTGATTTTTGTTGATCTTTCAAAAACATGCCTTTTCTTTAAGATTTGTTTCTTGGTGTTTGTATTCTTGCATAAAAATGGAGCTTTCCCCTTTGTTCTTAAACGTCTCACATTGATCACATAATCATATAGGCCTATAGACTATTATTTCAGTAGTAATATAGATCTCTCCTGCGGCGCTCACAAGCGACCGATCGTGACAAATGAAAGAAAATAGACATTAGCAGTGACGAATTGCACTCTAATTTCATAAATATCTGTAATTTCTTTAAAAAATTACTAAAAAATTGTACGAAGTGTGCGATTTGCAGATATTGTTGCTGTAGGGAAATACGCTCCATAATTACTGTCCACTTCACATTTGAACCGCTGTGACGCCCGTTTCATATCATTTTAACATTTATCATTTTGCATGGATTTCAGAAACAGTAAATCAAAGGAATGCGTACTTAAATCGTATAATTTCATAAATATCGAATATCAGCTGTCAATCAATGGACTCAGAACACAAATGACATTAGCAGTGACGAATTGCATTCTAATCTCATAAATATCAATTTATGTAAGAAGTGTGCGATTTGCAAATACTGTTGTTGTAGGAAAATACGTGACATAATTGCTGTTCAGTTCGCATTTTGGCCGTAGGGACGCCTGTTTCATGTCCAAACTATTAAACGTAAATTCACTTACAGCTTCGCTGTCAATGGACTCGGCACATAAATGGCATTTGAAATAAAACCATAACAACCTTTCTCCTTAAGTCTCTCATCATAAATCTATTGGGGAAAGTGTGGTTTATGAACATGCGAGATTGCTCGCACGGGCCCGCTAGTAATGTCTTACTTCGGTAAATGACAACCTATTGTCACCACGCTACACTTTCTTATCACGGTTTGAACTCTAGCACAATCTGCACAATTTTTCAAAGTAAAGCTGAAAATCTTATCATTAGAAGGTGGAAGAACACTGGAGTTAGTGTTTTTTTTAATATCTCTGCACAATGAAACTAAGTACCTTCCGCTACTATAATTGTTAATTTTGAATCACTTTCCTGAGTCTTCTCAGTCTTAAACTTTCCCGCCTTGAGAGCCAGGGTATGCTATGCTCATTAATCACTGCTAGGATTCAACTAACGCGATTGCTTATCTGCCTCGTGTCACCACACTGAGTAAAGCACACACATTTTCTCACGGTTTTGGAGTAGAACATGTCCGCTCCATGGGGGCTTGTTTTGCAGTTCATGCAGCTCACCTATTGTGATTGTACAGTGTATTTTAGTACATTTAACACTTGGATTCAAAATAATTATAAAGATTATTCTGTTATCTTAACTTACTGCGTGTAAAATTAGACCCGAAAAGATTATCTTAATAGGTAAATTTATTATCTTATGCGCCACTTTGGGATGATTGTTAAGATGAAATTGCGGAAACTATTTCTTTTTAGGTTGTTTTGTTAGGCGTGAGATTATTTATTTGGTTCTTAAGATAAAATACACCATTTCTAACAGTAACCAGAGAAGGAATTCCTATGAGATGTTTTGCTGGGAAGAAATATTTAGTGATGCTATTCAAATCATGTTAAAAAGTACAATTAAACAAAATTGGCGGTTAAGATGTTTTGCCTTTCACCCATCGACATACTGTTATCCAATGTTTCTTCCAGGCATCTTACTGACATAATTTTAGCTAGGATTATATTATTATTATTATTATTATTATTATTATTCGGGCAGATGACCTCACCGTTCCGCCTCTTGAAACATCAATAACTAACTTATTATTATTATTTAAATTCGAATTGAGCCACTATGGACTATCCATTAAAGAAAATCATTGTCAGTGTTTTGCTCTTGTTCTTCTGTTAGCTTTAATACCCTGGCAGTATCTCTTGAGCCGTCACCGTCTATAATTCTCAAGCGGTGTAACTACGTTTGGCAACGCCGCCCATCTGTCATCTGGTAGGCCTAGCGCAAGCACATGGTAATTGCTAACACTGTGTAAACACATAGATTTTGACGCAAAACGTTTCCGAAAATACAATAGAACATGTCGTCCGCTAAATCTACACATAAATACCACAAATAAAGAATAAATAATATCAAGCCAATTCCCAATAAGGTAATAATAAAATGCTGTACTGTACCTCAATGTCCCAATGTCTGAAGTTTTCTTTTCTTGGTGCTATGCACACTGCCGTCATTGACGCTCAGAAAAAAAAATATTTAAAACTATTCTAACGAACTTGGAGACTGCCTTAGATAATAAACAGGGCCGGATTTAAGAATATGCCGCCGATAGGCTAAAGTCCATTTGCCGCCCCCTCTATAGTTGATATTTGCTTAATACATTTGTTTTATACAACAAAAGGATAAGAGTTCATTGGCGTTTTCAACTTTTTTAAAGTTCATTTAGTTTAGATAAAAATGGCTTACATAATAAATGTTATAATGAAATTAGTTATCTACTTTTTTTACTTACTTCTTTTAAGATTCGTTAAAAAAAGAAATGGGTTTCGAACTTCATTAATTAATTTGTTCTTGGAGATCAGTGAGCACTATTTTACACAAATTTCTATATTTTAATGCTAATGACTATCTTTTGCGTAATTGAAGAACTGTGTTCAATTTGAATAAAGTTGTCCTACACGGTGAAATGAAATTACACAACATTTAGTTAATTTCTGGTTTATTTGTTGAAAAATATACAAACTTCTCTGAAACAATTCACCCCACGTAATCTTCGTGTTCTCATTTACATAGCTTTCTTACGAGATTTCTTAAATGCAAACTCGTTAATAATGTCCTCATATGAAAATGTTTTTGTTGTATTTGCTTCAATACAAAGTAATGAAAGTGAGTTTAACCATATTTCTGAAATACTAGTTCGCAGATAGTTCTTAACTCTTCTAAGGCAGGAAGAACTCTATAAGGACTAAAACATATTTTTAAGTACCGTAACTTGTATTCTTAAATTCGTACGGAAAATATTATTAGCGTCTGAAATACTTCATTTTAACTCTTGAATGAATTGCCAAACTGCCGCCCCTGAAAATTTGCCGCTCTAGGCAACAGCCTACTTAGCCTATTTAGAAATACGGCCCTGATAATAAATCCTTCACTTTTTGTCCACAGATGCACTCATTATAGTCACAATAGGCCTCCAACCTTAATTATGACAGTCTAACAATAATGCTCCACTGCTCACTTAATTTAAAAATAGGCAGCTTTCTAATGAAATCTACCTGAAAGCACTTGCCGACTGAGTACAGTTCATAATGTACTGGAATATAGAGGCCACATGAAGATATACACCAAAACTAAATTACTAGGCACTGAGAGTCCTCCAGGCTGTAAGTGATCAAAACGAAGTAATATAACCAGTTATTTTCATAGTGCTGCCATAATTTGCCACACAGCAATGCACACAAAACTTCCTAGGCATCTGAAATAACTTAGTTTAATTTGCCATCTCTTGATTAATGCAGTACATTTGCATTTGTCTTTTGGCACTGGCTAGAGTAAAATGTGGCTGTCTCAGTCTCACTCATGGCTGAAATTATATGTAAGCTACTGAGGTATGAATGGTGATTAGTAATGACGTCCAGGGCACAGTCAGTGCCTGTGAATGCTGTGAAAGGTTCTACTCATAGGGTTAGTACTGCTGTTCTGACTCAGTGAGGAAAGCGATGGCAAACTACCTCACTCCTCATCTTGCCTAGTACGCCTCAATATACTGTAGAACTGCCTTGGGGTTTTGTGGGTATATACCCACATAACCTAACGGCGGGACTTTTTGAGGATCCAACCAGCCTTCGGGCTGACTACCTAACAGACAACAGACAGACAATGAAATATTAGTGAAGAATTTGTTGTTTAAATCCATTACCAGGCATTCGTTATACATACAACTTAATGCGGGAAATACTCACTTCTACAACAATCAGCAGGTCACGAGGAACTTCATGGGTGTTGAAATAGTAAATACAAACTGATTTTAAATGCTGCCTTATCAAAATAAACGATATTTATTAACCAATGTTAGCATGTGAGCTTAGCTCATTTACACATCTTACAGCCTAGGTCCGGTGTTGCCAATTCTACTAACAACATGGCTTCATAATATAGATGGCGATGCTTGAGCCTATCACCCTGTGTCGTCTTCCGATCTTCTGCAAGAGGTCCCCTCCGTCTTTTGGGTTAGGCCCCTACCTTAAAACCACAAAATGGCACATACACATTTTTAAGATCGTTAAAAATCCCTCAGTATGCCTTCCTTCAGAGGGGAAGTAAAGCCGGCGGTCCCATGTCATAGATTCATGGCATGTTAAAGAACCTTCCACTAATTGCACCTTCCACTAATTGGATAGGTTAAGAATGTAAACAACGCTCTTAGATTTCTACGTTCGTTGCCAAGAGCCGACTGCAGTGGCGTCTGGTAGCTATGTTCTGAACTTGGCCTAATAGTCGTTGACGGTGGCGCTTGGCGGCAAAAGTAGGAACTCTTTGAAAAATTCTATGTTGCAGTACTTAAATTAAACAAGATGTTCAGTAAAGAACATATAGCCTACTTTCTTCTAAATGCATGGGTATTGTTATAACTCTTTGTCCTTTTCAAGAAGTATATTTGAATGTTGGTTGTAGTAGCTTGTTGAAATACAACGTGCTATAGGGATATTAAACATGAATATGAGGTGCCCTTTGCTAGTGCTACCTCTGTAAAAAAAAATCATTCAATTCGGTTTCACCGTGTTTGAATTGATCTGGGGAATGGATTTGCACACATACATGGCCGCTATTTGCAAACTATTGGGCTGATGACCTTGTAGTCAGTCAAAAGATGATTTCCACAAAAAGGCATGTTGTTGCAAAATCTGGTAGAGATCAAATTATTAGGATGGTCGTAATTTGATTTAAGCTTTTAACATTTGGGTGGCCGTCATTCCGTTTCCGTCAAGATGGCGGCGATATAAAACATGACACTGAGGCGCCCTTTGCTAGTGCTACCTCTGTACCAAATTTCGTTCAATTCGGTTTCACCGTGTTTGAATTGATAGCGGGAATCGATTTGCGCACATACTTGGCCACCATCTGCAAACTATTGGACTGATGATCTTGCAGTTTGGTCAGAATATGCTTCCCACATAAAGATATGTTGTTGCAAAATTTGGTAGAGACTCGATTATTAGGTTGGTCGTAATTACATTTTAGCTTTTAACATTTGGGTGGCTGCGATTACGTTTCCGTCAAGATGGCGGTGATATAAAACATGGCACTGAGGTGCCCTTTGCTAGTGCTACCTCTGTACCAAATTTCGTTCCATTGGGTTTCTCCGTGTTCGAATTGATAGGGGGAATCGATTTTCACACAAAGATGGCCGCCATCCGCAAACTATTAGGCTAATGACCTATTAATTTGGTCAAAGGATGCTTCCTTCAAAAAGGTATGTTGTTGCAAAATTTGGTAGAGATCGAATGATTAGGTTAGTAGTAATTCGATTTAAGCTTTGAAAATGTGTGTGGCCACAATTACGTTTCCGTTAAGATGGCGACGATATAAAACATGACACTGAGGTGCCCTTTGCTAGTACTATCTGTGTACCAAATTTCGTTCCATTCGGTTTCACCGTGTTCGAATTAATAGGGGGAATCGATTTTCACACAAAGATGGCCGCCATCCGCAAACTATTAGGCTGATGACCTATTAGTTTGGTCAAAGGATGCTCCCCACATAAAGGTATGTTGTTGCAAAATTTGGTAGAGATCGAATGATTAGGTTAGTCGTAATTCGATTTAAGCTTTGAACATTTGTGTGGCCACCATTACGTTTCCGTCAAGATGGCGGCGATATAAAACATGACACTAAGGTGCCCTTTGCTAGTACTAACTGTGTACCAAATTTCGTTCCATTCGGTTTCACCGTGTTCGAATTAATAGGGGGAATCGATTTTCACACACAGATGGCCGCCATCCGCAAACTATTAGGCTGATGACCTATTAGTTTGGTCAAAGGATGCTCCCCACATAAAGGTGTGTTGTTGCAAAATTTGGTAGAGATCGAATGATTAGGTTAGTCGTAATTTGATTTAAGCTTTGAACATTTGTGTGGCCGCCATTACGTTTCCATCAAGATGGCGGCGATATAAAACATGACAATGAGGTGCCCTTTGCTAGTGCTACCTTTGTACCAAATTTCGTTCAATTCGCGTTCACCGTGTTCGAATTGATAGGGGGGGGGGGGGGATGGGGACAGACATTCAGAGTACACACACTCACACACAGACTCACACACACACATACACACACACAGACAGACACACTTTTTTTCGCCCTGTGTTTATCTCATAAGTCTACTTTCATTTTTTGCAAAAATCAGAAGTAGGCTAAAAACAGATAACACACACTAATACAGTCATCACAATTAACACCGGTTATCAGACAGATTCTACACACACCCAAAGTACACGGGGCTACATGACCGCGTTGTCGCAGCCCCTAAACTTAAGAACCAACCAACCACACTCGGATACTAACAAGTGGTGTAGGCCTACAGTGTTTTTAGAAAGGGATGAGGAAAGATAGCGTCACACCCTTCTCACTGCCACCCTTATGGCTAAATGAACAGCTGACTAGTTTCCTCATTCAGGGCAACACTAAATATGTTACTTGAGTGAAAGGAAATATTTTCAAATACAATCCAGCCATTTGTCATCAATCCTAACATTGGTTTTATTCAAAATGTAAAACTTCATCAAATTTCTTAGTTTCATTATTTGGCTCGGGGAGGTTGGTTCCTTAGTTTAGGGGCTGTGACAACGCGGTCATGAAGCCCCGTGTACTTAGGGTGTGTGTAGAATCTGTCTGATAACTGGTGTTAATTGTGATGGCTGTATTAGTGTGTGTTAGCCTATCTGTGATTCAGGTAGAAGGACTACAGACGATTCTTTTTTTATATATTTTTTCTGCCACCAAATGCTACTGTCCACGACACCTAGCTGTGGACGAGGCTTCTAAATGCCATCGCAGTCAGCATCCGGTGGCGAACGTTGGAACTAATAGAGCGTTATCAAACTAACGTACAAATTTTTGCTTCCACAAGTGTAATTAGTGGAAGGTTCTTTTCCATGCCATGGGATCGCCGGCTTTACTTCCCCTCCGAAGGAAGGCATACTGAGGGATTTTTAACGCTCTTAAAAATTCGATAACTTCGGCCGGGTTTGAACCCGCGACATTGGACATGGAAGCTCAGAATGCTACCAACTACGCCACCGAAGCCGCCTGGCTCTGGAATGATTGATGCCCCTGATCATCCCCCATATTTACGCCACTGAATTTCCACTACTTAGAAGACCAAATCTGGCTAGCCTCCACGTGGCTGAAGAACATCCTAAAGTACGAAGGTAGTGAGTGAGTGATAGCAGACGTAATTGGTAACTTCACCCACTGGAGAGTAAGCAGCCTTGTGCCTGAGGCCGTGCCTGAAAGATAGGTTCCGACCCACCGAAGGTTAAATATCATAAACTTTTACCGTAGGCCTATGTACAGTGAAGTCCTCAAAATGACGGAATCTCGCAGAGGCCATGCGGGTCGCGATGAGCCAGATAACTAGCATTTACCGATAGCATTGATTACATACGGAACTGGCAAGATACCTTAGTTGAAGTGAATAGCCTATCTCGTATCCCGTAAGCATGGTTAGGTATAGAGCAAGACAACGATTTTTCCTAATGAAAGATTGTCTTCTCATGAAGAAGTCTTACGGTAAATGTGTTCGTAAGTTTCAGCGTCGTGTGTATTTTGCTAGTGGAGGAACCTCAAATAAAGGTACCGTTATAGGCCTACAGAAACATTCCGTGTACTCTGGAGGCTCTCGAGAACGGAATAACTGCACTGATACAAAATATCAGTGAGGATGAATTACAGTGAGTGTACCAAAACTTCCTACTTTACTTTGGTGCATCGTGTGTCTAGAAAATGAGGGACAGCATTCCCAGCAACTACTCTGAAATAAGTAAGTAAGTAAGTAATTAACAAGTAGTTCCGTGAAGAACTATACAGCCTATTTTCATATATCCTACTCATGTTAATTGCCTCTATTAACATACAAAATTTCAGTTTGATTGATGTGATAGATTCGTAGATATTGAGAACAGTCTAAATAGTTCATATGGTCGCCAGGTTGGATTTTTATTTATGTACTGTTACATGAAGATTATTGTGTACGTGTGGTATTCAGACTTCAATCGCATGATTAGGACACAAGAAATAAAAACGAAATTTTAAAATGTTGCACAGCTCCCATCTTGTGGTTATCAAAACAATTGAAATAAATTTGATACCAGTGGATTAACATTTGTATAAGCATTTAACGTGCAAAGTTTCACTGCACTCGGAGGTTTAAATCGCGAGAAACATCCATTTAAATATTTATACTTCGCGCCGCCGCCATGTTGGATTTGTGCTCACCAGGTTACTGAAAGACGTATAGGTGAACTTATGTTCATAGCCTCTATGAACATAAAAGAATTCAGTTTGATTGCTGTAAAAGATTCGTAGATATTGAGAACCATCAAAATATTTCGAATTCTCGCCATTTTAGATTGTTATATGTATAGGCCATAGAGTTATGTACCATTAAAGGAAAATTATTGCGTAGCTTCATTATTCAAACTTTCACATCGATCGCATGATTACCACACAAGAAACAAAAACTTAATTTTAAAATTTCGCACAGCCGCCATCTTGAGGTTATATAAACAATTATACTAAATTAGATGCCAGTGCATTACAATATGTATAATCATTTACTGTACCACATTTCACTGCGCTCAGATGGTTAAGTCACGAGAAAAGTCTATTAAAATGTTTCAATTTCGCTTGGCCGCCATGTTGGTTTTGTAGTTACCAGGTTTTTGAATGTCTCATAGGTGATCATCTAGTAGTTCCCTTTATCACCGTACAAAATTTCAGGGTGATATCGGTAATAGTTTCGGAGATACGGAATGCTGGTGAAATATTTCGCCCAGCCGCCATGTTGGATTGGTGAGAGACAATAAAATTTGAAGAGCACGGTCGGGGTCGGCCAGAATGCTGCTATGACGTTGCCAAGTTTCATTGAAATCGCTCCAGCCATTTATAATTTATTAGGGGGGGGGGGACACACACACACCATCACACACACACGTACACACAGACACACGGACAAAAGGTGATCTCATAAGCCTTTTTTTTTTCATAAAATGAAAATAGGCTAAAAATATTAAAAAGTGTAGGCCTAAATGTGTTGAACTAGTAGGGCACTACGCTGCTGCTAGCACCAGTGCCTTGCTCGACACGCTGCTACATACAGTGGCTCACCCGCCACGTGGCCCTTGCGAGTTTCCGTCCTTTAGAGAAGAACTAATCTACACACATCAAAAAAAGTTTTGCATCACCTCGGTTCCAAGAGTTCCGGAACCGTTAAATACAAAGGGAATAGAGATCAACACAAACAACATTTCAGCTCGTTTTATTGCTCATGAGACCCACACATTGCATGTTGTACCATCATACAGCTAGACTTTCAGCATTTGTGGTCCAGATTGCAGTACACACCACTACCTCTAATACCCAGTAGCACGTCCTCTTGCATTGATGCATGCCTGTATTCGCCGTGGCATACTATCCACAAGTTCATCAAGACACTGTTGGTCCAAATTGTCCCACTCCTCAACGACAATTCGGCGTAAATCTCTCAGATGGGTTGGTGGGTCAAGACGTCCATAAACAGCCCTTTTCAACATATCCCAGGCATGTTCGATAGGGTTCATGTCTGGCGAACATGCTGGCCACTGTAGTCGAGCGATGTCGTTATCTTGAAGGAACGCATTCACAAGATGTGCACGATGAGGTCGAGAATTGTCGTCCATGATGACAAATGCCTCTCCAATATTCTGCCGATATGGTTGCACTATGGGTCGGAGGATGTCATTCAGGTATCGTAAAGCCGTTTCGGAGCCTTCCATGACCACCAGTGGCGTACGTCGGCCCCACATAATGCCACCCCAAAACATCAGGGAACTACCACCTTGCTGCACTCGCTGGACAGTGTGTCGAAGACGTTCAGCCTGACCAGGGTGCCTCCAAACACGTCTCCGACGATTGTCTGGTTGAAGGCATATGCGACACTCATCGGTGAAGAGAACGTGATGCCAATTCCGTGGGGTCCATTCAGCATGTTGTTGGGCCCATCTGTACCGCGCTGCATGGTGTCGGGGTTGCAAAGCTGGACCTCGCCATGGACGTCGGGAGTGAAGTTGCGCATCATGCAGCCTATTGCGCACAGTTTGAGTTGAAACACGACGTCCTGTGGCTGAACGAAACGCATTATTCAACATGGTGGCATTGCTGTCAGGGTTCCTCCGAGCGGCAATCCGTAAGTAGCGGTCATCCACTACAGTAGTAGCCCTTGGGCGGCCTGAGCGAGGCCTGTCATCGACAGTTCCTGTATCTCTGTACCTCCTCCATGTCCGAACAACATCGCTTTGGTTCACTCTGAGACGCCTGGAAACTTCCCTTGTTGAGAGCCCTTCTTGACACAAAGTAACAATGCGGACGCGATCGAACTGCGGTATTGACCTTCTAGGCATGGTAGAACTACAGTCAACATGAGCAGCGTACCTTCGTCCTGGTGGAATGACTGGAACTGATCGGCTGTCGTACCCCCTCCGTCTAATAGGCCCTGCTCATGCATGGTTGTTTACATCTTTGAGCAGTTTTAGTGACATCTATGAACAGTCAAAGGGACTGTATCTTGGATACAATATACACAGTCAACGTCTATATGCCGGAGATCTGGGAACCGAGGTGATGCAAAACTTTTTTTGATGTGTGTATTATGTTCCCTACAACCAATCTCCCCAATATGTGGATATATTCGTGCAAATCGGATATGTTGGTAGGCTACGTCGGTGACCAGTAACTTAGTGTTTTTCTAAAGTAACTAATGCGTTGCCGACCCCTGCTCTGGAATAACACCCCTGTTTTCAGGATGTGTCAACATAATCCCGTTTCTGCTATAGGCCTACTTTAGAGAATATTGATTTTTTTCGAAAATAAGGCGACAAAGTTCTGAAAAGCCAAGTAAATCCAATTGCATCACACAAAATATTTTTATTCATGGTTCATTCAATACACTAAAATATGTTCATATGGATCAAAATTCCAGAAACTCACTCAAATAGTTTCAGTGATATTGAATTGTGTGCTCACTAGCTATATTTGAAATGTAATCTAAAGCAATGAAAGTATAATTTACAAACTGGTATGAATTGTATTGGGTGCAGATTAGCAGTTCGTCATATAGGCTATCATTCCAATATAGCCTATGCTATATGACATCTCCTTCAGGTTGGGAAAGTTCTGTGTACAAATATATACCGCAGTTAACTTCTGTGAAGGAAAACACAAATGCCTCCTCCTCTCTTCATAGAAAATTCCCTGGCAGAAGCACTGTGTGCACCTTGTCCAATTGCTAGCTTTCTAGGTTGTCAAAAAATAGCATCATTCCCAAAGGCTAATTTCTGGATGTCTGGCAAGTCACCTTTTTCTTCCTTTGAAAATGTGAAAGATCATTCAATACAACCCGTTGCCACCCTTGGGGTTCTGCCGAAGTATGGAATTGCTGTGTAATAGGCTACTCGTCACTATGGAGTCAGGATATCTATTACTCAAATCATGAAACAACATGAATAGGAGGCGCACGAAGAGGATTATTGTGTTTCTACAGATAACTTCAAAGGGAGGACAGACATCGTAGACATCCGTCGAAGCGAAAATAAACAATGATTTTAGATCCTACCATTCGGTTTTAATTGGACTGAAATCAGGCCGAGTAGCTTGACCATGAAAAGAATAATATTTATCAGCCATGTAGACCATTTCTGTTCGAGAAGTAACGTAACAGAAAACAACTACAAATGTTTCTATGGATGTCCTGTAGCCTGTTTCCATGAAGATATCACGATTCGTGAACAGAAGCTCTAATTTATCCTGAGTCGCTTCGTTACCAATTCGGCGAGTTTGTCATTAGATACAGCGACATTATTTTTTTTGTCACAGAATATTAAACGTTTTATAGCCTATTGTTTAAATGTAGATTTTTCGATGTTTAAATTATCTTCCCCTACATAAATACTCGTAGATGTTCCTTCAGTGTTAAAGAAATGCTGCCACTTTTGAGTAATGTAAACTTGGCTATTTTACGTAAGTTTGAGTTAATTTTCAAAGTTTGTGAGAATATTTTAGCGTTCGGTAAATGACCCAACTGATATCATCATTTAATTAGATTTGGATTCTCAGCCCAACCAGTATTTTAACGCCGCCCCACCTATTTCACTGGGTAAAATATTCTGCTGGCACAACTGGTGCAACATAAGCTACTAAAACCGCCTGTCGTCTGGCAGATTCATTCAATCTTCATTCGTTCATTCACTCATCACCAGTGTCCAGTCTAGTTCGCAAACCTCTGTGTGTAAACGAATAGCCTCCACGATCCCCTATTAGCAGTTAGCACTGGAATCTCTCGTGCGTCTACACCTCTCATCTTCAAATCGTAAAACGCAAAATCTAACCATCACCTCCTAGCTCTACCTCTGCTTCTCTTACCCTTTATAGCCAAACTCATTAACCTCATAGATAATCTCTTCTCTCTCAATCCCATCAGGGGCAGATGACCTCGTAGTTCCACCCCTTAAAACAACAATAACTAACTAACTCATTCCCATCACATGACCCCATCATTTGAGTCACTTGCCACGGTCGGTGAGTCGCTATCGTGTCGGATTACTAACCCCCAAGCTTGCAGGTTCGCTCCTGGCTGTGGCAAGTGATTTTTGAAAGGCGGCAAAAATTACTACACGCATGTCATACGACGTTGGCATGTCAAAGAACCCATTTGAATCAGTAGGCCGTGTTCATAATGGCAAAATTAATCTCGGGATTTTCCACCAACACAAAGTTTCTCATTTCTCTACTAGAAAGCGCTGTAGTGTCAAGGAGCTTAGATATCTAACCTCCTTGAGTTTCATAGTGCTTCAAGGAACAATAAAAAAATTCAACATGCAAGCTGCCCTATATGTGTCAAAAAACAAAACTTGCACCCGGCACCCGAGGTCACACGATAATATTATATTAATATTATTATTATTATTATTATTATTATTATTGTTAGTATTATTACCATTTGAGTCGGCTCATACGAGCTTTATCTCTTCACTAGCAGAAGTACCCGTTCTTCGAACGGTGTTCGGTGTTAACACCAGACATTATCAATTGAGTTACTGTTGCAATGGTTAGCGGTTTGTCATTCCTTCATAAGTTTATCAGAATGAAGTGAGTTTTCTGGGAATATCACACACACTGTTAATTTAAGGGCCTTAAAATGTGGTTTTCGGAGACCCTTTATAGACTCCCCAATTTTGTGTCTCACATTGAGAAGCGCAACATATGCTTTGGTTGTCCTTCTAGGATAATTTTTATATTTCGCCTATTTTAGCATGTATTCTGAGATGTTTTTCCCTATATCGCCCTTTCTACTAGATGAAAAGTACGGTGAAGAGTTTCATAAATGATTGGTGTATTGACTCTCATGGTTACCATACCTAATTTTACGATGCACCAAGCATCCAAACGCGAGTTATAGGCGTACATAAAGATACACAGAAAGACAGACAGACATATTACCCAGATATCCAAATATGGGTATATCTACCAGACAGTATCGAACAAAATCATCCATACTATGAACCCGCATGTCGAGAAAAAAAAAAGATTAGTTAAAATGTGCTCTCAAACTAAATTCACCTAACGTGTACTTCGTGACGTGAAATAGAATTGAAAGCCTTGTAGGCGAAACGCAATACACGTGACATAAAAACTGACCCTCTACGCTGTGTTAGGTCTTCATACTCAAGAAGAACTCTTTCATAAATTATAAAGGCTTGTGGTGCATGAACATTCTGGTTCATTAGCCTCAAATGAACCAAATTCCTAAAAGCCGCAACAAATGCTGATCCAATTTAGGAATTTTTGAAAATAATGTTGCTGTTTGGAGATATAATAGATCTTCTGTACTATATGTCGCACGTGAAAATTGCATGAAAAAATTCTAGGTTACCCCTTGACCCCCTTAATTGCATTGATGAATTATACAGTCTACGTTGGTTCCGTGATAACCTTATAGCCATTTGCAAACTTTCACAGAAATGTAATAAATTGAGTGACATTGCTTCTTACAGAAATAGATGGAAAGTTGGATGCAACCCCTTGAGAAAATGTTGTCATGGTTACCGATTTGCATTCCTTCATTAGTTTGTTAAATTAAATTAAATTAGTTTTCTGGGAATATTTCAGAAACGGTTGGTTTTAGAGCCTTATAATGTAGTTTTAGAGGACCCTTTAGGGCCCCCGAGTTTTGTTTCTGGTACCGAGGGGCTTTGTCTCGTCGTTGTACGCCATAATATAATACTAATAATAATATAATATAGGGATAGGAATATAATAGACCTGCCGTACCACACCCGCATGGGTAAAGCGCGTGAAAAATTCTAGAATACCCCTTGACCCCCTTAAGCGCATTATACGTATTGATGAATTTTACAGCTTAATTTTTTCCGTGATAACCTTCTAGCCGTTTGCAAACTTTCACACCAATGTAATTAATGGAATTACATTGCGCCTTACAGCAATAGATGGACCTCTGAGATTCTGTCGCCAGGGTTACCGGCTTGCATTCGTTCATTAGTTTATTAAATGAAATTAGTTTTCTGGGAATATCTCAAAAGCGGTTGGTTTTAGGGCCTTAAAATGTGGTCCCGAGTTTTGTCTCTCACATTGAGGGGCTGAAAATGAGCTTTGTCTCGTCCTTCTACGCCTATTT
This sequence comes from Meconema thalassinum, assembly GCA_946902985.2. NCBI lineage: Eukaryota > Metazoa > Arthropoda > Insecta > Orthoptera > Tettigoniidae > Meconema > Meconema thalassinum. The sequence goes on along the minus strand of OX336388.2, from coordinate 717,037,561 downwards.
GAGCATGTATTTTAAGGGGGTAGGTCTCCTTTTATGAGAGGTACGGAGAAGAGTGACATAAATTATTAGTGTCGTGCCTCTGATGGATATCTGTACCAAATTTTACGTTGATACACCCAACCGTTCTCGAGTTATAAGGGAACAAATTTGTCCACAGACAAACAGACAGACACAAAAATATTTTCGCGCGCATCCATCATAAAACAGTTTTAAACGCGTAAATAACTAAACTTCCGTAGAAATTCCGAAAAAAAAACTTTCATTTTTAGCCTATTTTCAATTTAAAAAAAAAGGCTTATGAGATCACCTTTTGTCCGTGTGTGTGTGCGTGTGTGTGTGTGTGTGTGAGGTGTGTGTGTGCCCCCCCCCTAATAAAATCTAAACGGCTGGAGCGATTTCAATGAAACTCGGTAAGTTCATAGCACTATTCCCGGCGACCTCGACCGTGCCCTTCAAATTTTGTTACGTCTCACCAATCCAACATGGCGGCTGTGCGAAATATTTCACTAGCATGCAATATCTCCGAAACTATTACCGATATCGCCCTGAAATTGTGCACGGTGATAAAGGGCACTACTAGAAGTTCATCTATGAGACTATCAAAAACCTGATGACTACAAAACCAACATGGCGGTCAAGAGAAGTTGAGACTTTTAAATAGACTTTTCTCGCGATTTAACTATCCAAACGTAATGAAACTTGGTACAGCAAATGTTTATACACATTGTAATGCACTGGAGTCTAATTTATTCAATTGTTAACATAACCTCAAAATGGCGGCTGTGCGAAATATTTCACTGACATTCTATATCTCCGAAACTATTACAGATATCACCCTGCAATTTCGTACGGTGATAAAGGGTACTGATACAAGTTTACCTATGTATATTTCATAAACCTGTAAAGTAGAAAACGAAAATGGCGTCCAAGTGAATTTGAAATATTTTAATAGACTTTTCTCGTGATTTAACTCTCTGAGCGCAGAGAAATGTGGTGCAGTAAATGATTTTGCAGATTGTAATGCACTGCCATCTAATTTAATTCAATTGTTTACATTACCTCAAGATGGCGGCTGTGCGAAATTTTGAAATTTCGTTTTTATTTATTGTGTCGTAATCATGCGATCGAAGTGAAAGTTTGAATAATGAACCTAAGCAATAATTGTCCTTGAATGGTTCATAACTCTATGGCCTATACATATAACAATCCTAAATGGCGAGCTTCCGAAATATTTAGACGGTTCTCAATATCTATGAATCTTTTACAGCAAGCAAACTGAATTTTTCTTTGTTCATAGAGACTATGAACATATGTTCACCTATAGGACCTTCAGTAACCTGGTGAGCACAAATCCAACATGGCGGCGACGCGATGTATAAATATTTAAATGGACGTTTCTCGCGAATTAACTATCCGAGTGCCTTGAAACGTTGCACGTTAAATGCGTATACAAATGTTGATCCACTGGCATCTAATTTATTTCAATTGTTTGCATAATCCCAAGATGGCTGCTGTGCGTAATTTTAAAATCTCGTTTTTACTTCTTGTGTTCTAATCATGCGATTGAAGTTTGAATACCACACGTACACAATAATCTTAATGTAATAGTACAAAAATAAAAATCCAACTGGCAACCATCTGAAATATTTAGACGGTTCTCAATATCTACAAATCTGTTACAGCAATTAAACTGAAATTATGTATGTTGATAGAGGCAATTAACATGAGCAGAATATATGAAAATAGGCTGTATAGTTCTTCACGGAACTACTTGTTATATGTAGAGATATACTGCACCGCTCGGTGTTGACCGTGATTTATTGCACAAATTTAGGTTTTACTCGCTAACCGTTGGAGATACACGAAAAGTGATAAGGACCTTTTGGATAGAAAATTAAATGTTAAAGCTCGTGTCTGCCATCAAAAGTTTGCTATTTCTTAGCGTTCTCTTTTTATTTGAAATGGAAATATGAAATTTTGAAACCCAAGTGTGTAGTGACGTCACTAAAATGGTCGCCATTTTTAATAGTGCAAAATTTCGAAATCAAATGTATCCTAAATGTGAACCTGGTAAATCAGCTAAATCCATCCAAAATTTCATTTAAATCGGACCAGTGGTTCATGCGTTATTGAGTAACACACTGACAGACAGACAGACAGACAGACACACACCATCTCATTTTTATATACTGTACTAGAAGAAGTACCCATTCTTCGAACGGTCTTCGGTATTAATAACCAGATGTTATAAATTGAGCTAGAGTTGCAATGTTTAGGGGCTTGGAACCTGTTTGTTGGCGAAGAAAAATGATTAGTTAAAATGTGCTCCCAAACTAACTTTATCTAACGTGTTCTTCCTGGCGTGAAAATAAAATTGAAATCCTCGTAGACGAATCGCAAAACACGTCACATACGAACTGACCCTAACCTTTGTGTCAAGTGCCCAACTACAGGAAGACCCCTTTTATAAATTATAAAGACTTGTGGTGCTTGAAAATTCAGTTTTGTTAGCCTCCAATGGCCCAAATTCCTAAAATCAGCAACAAACAGTCTTCTATTTCAAATCAGGGATTTTTGAAAATAATGTCGCTGGTTGGAGATAAAATACACCTTCTGTACGACATATCGCACATGTAAGTCGTGTGAAAAAATCTAGGGTACTCCTTGAACCCCTTAAGCGCATTGATGAATTTTACATTTTTAGTTGGTTCCGTGATACCCTTATAGCCATTTGCAACCTTTCACAGAAATGTAATAAATGGAGTGGCATTACTTATTCCAGAAATAGATGGAAAGTTGGATGTCCCCTTTTGAGATACTGTTGTCATGGTTAGTGGCTTGCAGTCCTTCTTTAGTTTATTGAATGAAATTAGTTTTCTGAGAATATCTAAGAAACTGTTGGGTTTATAGCCTTAAAATATAGTTTGCGGGGAACCTTTGTAACGTGTTTTTCGAGGATTTTTTATGCCACTGGCATAAGTCAGTAGGAAGCCATTCTATATTTATTTACGCGGCAAATTGTTCAGCCAAGATAATTTTTCATGTAAATTTATTATTAAGGTATTTTTTGGAGCATTTTTATAAAATTATAAGCATACAGATAGGTTTTCTATGTCTTAGAAAACACTATCAAGCAAATTATTACGAACGACATTATCATAGAAAATTATATGATTACGGAATTTTACGGAGTTTTATCAGTTAGGGTATTATGAGAGAGGTGACTCACTGGGAATTCAGATACAGGCTTATGCTTGTCAAGAAGTATGTCGCAAGCCTGGGTTGCAGCGTCTAGAAAAGGCGAAATTGTCTGGAACGGCAAACGACATCATCCGCGCGCCGTGTGTATTGAGCCTAAGGAGGGGAGTAGCGGGGTGGCACAGCCAATCAGTGAGGACCACGTTAGGTGGAAGTCGGCACCGGAGTGGGGATGCGACGAGTGCATATATCGTTTGGCGAGCCGTGGAGTAAAGGACTATCTTTGTAAAACGTAACCAGTGTGGTTGTACGAGTGTTTGGCTCCGATGTTCGGACCATAAAGTGATCATATCTACCAGTATATCATCAAATAACGAAGAAGATGACGACGTCCAGGAGACAGTGGGAACCTCTCTTCATCATCCAGTACGAGGGAAATGCTTCGGCAATTTCCAGTGGTAAGCGCGAATGACGCAGAACTACGCAATCTCTCGTTTCTCTTTGTTTTAAATTCAGTATTCAGTAACTTCATAGCTTGGGAATAAGAGTAAAATCAGTAATTTATCAAACTCCGTTTTCACGTAATTTTCTAGCGGTAATATTCAAATCGCAACGCTCCAATATAAATTTTAAACTTATTATTATTATTAATTTTGCAATACGTGTTATATATAATAAATTCATTTCTTTTAACCATGCAATCTTTGCTTTCAGTAGGTAGCATTAGATATAGACCAATTCCTTCTCCTGATACAATTGTTTGTTGGGTTAATGATCAAATCATACCACGATCTGAGTGAATAGATTCTTGAAGGTGTTCTACCGGAGCTAGGTGTTGTTAAATACAAATTTAGATTTCAACATTGCGTTGAGGTCTTGGCGCCCATTAAAACAACATAGCTTAGGCAAAGGTAAACAGTTACATTTGTCACCCAACAGTAAGGACCAGTGAAAACGTTTCATATGTACGCTCAACGTGGAGCAAAGCGAAACCGTTACATTTGTCGCTACCAACTTGGGGATGAAAACCTAATAACATTTGTGGAAGGAGAAGGGTATATATTTCTGTGCCTGTATTTTGGGGGTTTATTTGTCTTTATCAGTGTATATCATTATGGGGGATGAGAAATAAAAACAGATGAGGTTACGTAGTGGTCATCAACTGGAGAGTGATGATGCGAGCAGTATGTCGAGTGATGGTAGTACCGGGGTAGCGGAGGTAAATCCCGATACTGAAACAGGGAGTGTAGGCGGCCAACCAGAATTAAAAACTTTACTTCTCGAGTTCATATTTCAGAACAAAGTTAGTAGTGATGCCTTAAATAAAAAATTAGAACAAAACAACGCTAAACTCGAGCAAAATAATGCGAAACTCGAACAAAACAGTAGGGAAAATAAAGAAAGTACAGACGCTTTAAATGCTAAATTGGAACAAAACAACGCTAAACTAGAACAAAACAGTAGGGAAAATAGAGAGAGTAATGAAACTTTAAATGCTAAATTAGAACAAAATAGTAAGGAAAATAGAGAGAGTACTGAAACTTTAAATGCTAAATTAGAACGAAACAGTAGGGAGATCAGTGATAAATTTGAACTGATTAGAGGTGAGATCAGGGGGGTGATGGAAGAGAAGGCTAAAGAGATTATTGCAGATGTAGACAGAAAATTAGGAAAAGTACAGGAGGAGTTAGAAATTAGAATCAGTACACAGGCTGAAAATTTAAAAGAACTAGTGCAACTAGAAACACAGCAGGTCAAAAAGCAATTGGGGGGAGAAATTGACAAAATTCAAGTAGCAACTAAAGTGGTTAAAGAACAGCTGGGGGGAAGAATTGAGAAAGTCCACTCGCAAATAGTTGCAGAAGTAAATGATTTAAGAGAGAGTAATAGAGAGAGCATTAGCAAGATTGAGGAGAAACAAGCAAAGCTATATGATAAAGTAGAAGAATCAGAAGGAAACATTAAATTAACAATAAACAGTATTGAGAGGAAGGCTGAGGAGAAAATCGCAGAATTAGAATTAAAATTAAAAGCTAGGATCAGGCAAGAAAATAGTCAGAATAGGCCAGTTTTTGTGAATAGCACACACAGGGAGGTAGAACTGGGTAAGTTCAGCAATCGACAGGGGTGCCCAATGGAGTTCATGAATACTATAGAAAATAAATTCGGGGAGAGGTTGGAAAATGGTAGTATTGAGTGGTGCCAGGTAGTTGAAATTTTAGAACAAGTGTTTGTGGAGGAAACGAGGAATTGGTTTGCTGTCTACAGAGACAAGTTTACTGATATTAATGATTTTAAAATGAAATTCTGTGAAAAGTTCTGGAATGAGGTTATTCAGTCGCAGCATCGTGAGGGAGTAGTGTGTGGTAAATATAACCCTAAAGGAAGCTCCACCATGACCGAATACTTTTTAGGGCAGGTATTAGTGTGTAAATATCTTGATGGCTAGAAAGGGGGAAAGTGATGTGGTGAGGTTGCTACTTAGGCACTTTCCCTATAGGATCAAGGAGGCTGCGTGTATCCAGAATGTAAATACAATATCACAAGTAGAAAATTTGTTAAGCACATTTGATGCACTAGGGAGAGGGGGTTATGAGGACAATTTCAATAGGAACCAGGGTAATAATAATAATAGGCCTAATGAAGCCAGGCATCAGGAAGTTCAAGGGAACGGTGGCGAAGGGGCCAACGCTCAAAATAGAAATAATAATAATAATAATAATAATCAGCTAAATCAGAACAGAGGAAATGGCTATGGTAATCAGTATCAAGGGAGGAACAATGATTTCAGGGGAAATCAAGGGAGGAACAATGATTACAGGGGAAATCAAGGGAGAAATAATGATTTCAGGGGAAATCAAGTGAGAAATTATAATTACAATAATTACAACCAGAATAGGGGTCAAGGAAGAGGACAGCCTAGTGGTAGCAATATACAGCCAAACAATGACAACACAGCCCAGAACAACCAGACTAGTTCAGTAGTTAGTAGTACTACGGCCAGCTGTAGCGGTTCTTTAAACGCGAACCAGGCTGCGAAGTAAGGTCAGAATCTCAGTCTGTAGCATGCCCTGTCCATACAATTATACAGGAACACTATGACCTAAATGTAAGAAATGAATTATTACATGAACTAAATGATGAAGGTATTATTCAGGAAGTGGTTAGTAAGAGACCCATAGTTAAATTTAACGTGTCCGAGGCGTACACAGATGTTTTAATTGATAGTGGTTGTATGAAGAGTTGCATAAGTAGTGCATTTTATGATACAATGAAAGGAACTGGAGTAAATTTTGAGGAGATGCCAATTAAAAGCACTTTTGTTATCACAGCTGTTGGGAAGAGGTCTAAAGTAATTTCTAAGCAAGTTCTAGTAGACATTAAAATTAATAATCATATAGAAAAGCAGATTTGTCTTGTAATTCCAAATTTAGTATTCAGTGTTATCTTGGGTTCAGAGTGGCTAAGTAGAGTGTATGGTAACTTATGTTATGATGTAGGGAGTTTGAAATTTAAATGGGGAGATTCTGAAGTAGAAGTAGCGTTCAATGACCATATTCAGAGAAGTAGTGTTGTAGGTGTAATTTGTACTTTAAAAGAGATATCGCCAGCCGTAGAGCGGGGTTCTCCATGTTTTGTGGGCAGTGTGATTACGAACGGTAGTCTAGAGGACTCGTTACGTGATGCTGCATTTCAGGGAAATATAGAGGTGGAACAATGTGTTCGGCTCTATGATGTGTTATTGTGTAATAGGAGAGTTTTTGAGGATCGCATTGGTATGGCCAATTGCTATACACATTCATTGAACGTTATTGATAGGTCAGTATTCACAGGACATAGATATCCTGTACCTTTCGCTTATCAGAGTGCAGTTGAGGCACACATTAACCAGTTGCTTGAAGATGGGATTATTGAGCACTCTAACAGTCCGTATGTTAATTCTTTGATCACGGTACCCAAAGCCGACGGCACAGTTCGTATTTGTTTAGACGCTCGTTTGGTTAACAGTAGAATTAGTTCAGATCAGCTGAAATATATGTCAATAGAGGAATTAATGCAAACATTTGAGGGGAAGAAGTATTTCACTTGTGTAGATTTGAGTTCCAGTTTTTGGCAAGTGCCACTTATGTACGAAGATAGACCATTTACAGCTTTTAGTCATAAATATAACCTTTATCAGTTTTGCAGGGTACCTTATGGGTTAAAGAGTAGTTCAGCAGCTTTAATTAGGGCTTTAAACATCGCATTAGGGGATAACACAGGAGAGTTTGTAACCATTTACATTGATGATATGGTAATCAGTTCACGCAGTTTTGAGGAGCATCAACGTGATTTAGATATAGTTTTTCAGAAGTTAGATCAGGCAGGGTTCACTTTGAAGCTGTCTAAGTCGTCATTCTGTCAGTCAGAAGTGACATTTTTAGGTCATAGAGTGTCGAGTAGAGGTGTTACACCAGAAGAAAGTAGGGTTAATAAGATACTTAACGCAGAGGTGCCACAGAATGTTAAACAGTTAAAAACATACCTGGGAATTTGCAACTTTTTCAGGAGGTTCGTTCTTAAATACTCAGGGTTGGTAGAACCATTCAGGGAATTGCTTAAAAGTGGGACTCGGTGGAGATGGGAGTCCAAGCATGAACAGGCTTTTAGAGCGCTGAAGGAAGGTTTTGAGAAAGCTGTAGTGCTGAAATACCCTTTAAAAGATAAGGAATATGTGGTTATGACAGATGCTTCTCATATAGGCATTGCTAGAGTATTATGTCAGAAAGATGATGAGGGTAATCTGTGCATTGTATCTTTAGCCTCGCGAGGACTGACAGCAGCAGAGAAAAGATACACGATTACTGAGTTAGAGCTTTTAGGTATTGTTTTCAGTTTAGGGAAATTTAGAATGTATTTAGTAGGGGGGGAATTTTAGATCCATACAGATCACCATGCATTACTATATATGAGGACTTGTAAACTCAGTTCTAACAGAGTTAGTAGGTGGATTCTTGCTCTGCAGGAATACGAATTCACAGTAAAATATATTAAAGGTAAAGATAACATTCTTGCAGACATGCTATCGAGGGACACTAATTTATGTAGGGATTATCCTGTGGTTAAAGCAAAGGACGGTATTTTAATATGTGCATGTGTGGACAGTAGCAACAGGGCATCGTTACAGACACTGAGAAATAGGTAGGTAGAGCAACGTGATGACGTTCATTTAAGGGAGCCACTTGCAAGTTGGAAGCAGGTGACACAGAAACATTTATAGTTTCCAAACGTATTGGCAAAACAGCATATGTGCTGGAGGATAGTAAGGGAAACAGATTATACGGGACGTATAATATACATAGTCTACGAAAATATGTGTCATAAAGTAAGTGCGTTTAGCTGGCGAGTCAGCCTATCAAATGAGTAAGTGTGGTATTTGGTGCGTGGAAGATCTGGTCTTCCAGGCAGGCGTATCAGAAGTCACACAGGGGGGTAGTATGTAAGTAAATGAGAGTTTTTAAGGTACAGGGAAATATGACGGGATTGTCGGATGCTCTTGAGCACTAAAATGTTTCGATACACCAAGGCCAGAATTTGGTAGCGCTGGTGAATTCCCATTTGTCTCGAAGAGATGGGTGAGCGCTTGGACAGGGTATTTTTGCTTAAGGCGTCCACGAGACAAAAGATGGGCCATCAGAAGGCGAGACAGTCCTTCATGAAACTCATACATAACAGCACACGTGATTTCTGTTTACGGCCTCGCCATGTAAGATTTGTAAGTGAGTAATTTAAGGTAATTTGTACAATGGTATTATTTGTGTGAGGAGAACTGGTCTGAGTTGAGAACTAGTATTAAGTAGAATATTGTCTACGGGAACTTAAGAAGACAGGGCGATTACGGCACAGAAATATTTGGTGTTATATGTAATGCGCATTTACTGTTTTTTTTTTCAGAAGTCAATATTAATTTCGTCTTTTATAAAGAGAGAGATTAAATATTATGGTCACGATGCGCTGCCACAATAGTGTGATCGTGTGCTCAGTGATAAGTGGGATTACATTTCACAATAAGGAAGGAACCTCCAGTGAAATTAGGAAGTTCTATGGTGATATACATATATCAGAACAACCTTGATGCGTGTGATGTGACATCTTATATACATAGTGCTCACACATTATTTATGTCAATTTTTCCAACATAGAGAAATTTGAGAGGCGGATATATCCGTGGAACACTATTCTATATGGAAAACATTGGACTGGTTGCAAAGTGCAATCTATACTGACAACAAACTTTGACGCAAAGTGCGTAAAGAAAAATTAAGAGTGTATATATGTAATTTAGGGTGATTTCATTTATGTAATATGTATTTTGGATGGGGATTATTAACGTGTCTGGGATAATCGCATAATGGACCGTCGTCACGGTAAATCATCCGATGATCCGAGGCTAATATGTAACGTGTTTTTCGAGTTTTTTTTATGCCACTGGCATAAGTCAGTAGGAAGCCATTCTATATTTATTTACGCGGCAAATTGTTCAGCCAAGAGAATTTTTCATGTTAATTTATTATTATTATTAACTTATTATTATTATTATTATTATTATTATTATTATTATTATTATTATTATTATTATTATTATTATTAAGGTCTTTTTTGGATCATTTTTATAAAATTATAAGCATACAGATAGGTTTTCTATGTCTTAGAAAACACTATCAAGCAAATTATTACGAACGACATTATCATAGAAAATTATATGATTACGGAATTTTACGGAGTTTTATCAGTTAGGGTATTATGAGAGAGATGACTCACTGGGAATTCAGATACAGGCTTATGCTTGTCAAAAAGTATGTCGTAAGCCTGGGTTGCAGCGTCTAGAAAAGGCGAAATTGTCTGGAACGGCAAACGACATCATCCGCGCGCCGTGTGTATTGAGCCTAAGGAGGGGAGTAGCGGGGTGGCACAGCCAATCAGTGAGGACCACGTTAGGTGGAAGTCGGCACCGGAGTGGGGATGCGACGAGTGCATATATCGTTTGGCGCGCCGTGGAGTAAAGGACTATCTTTGTAAAACTTAACCAGTGTGGTTGTACGAGTGTTTGGCTCCGATGTTCGGACCATAAAGTGATCATATCTACCAGTATATCATCAAATAACGAAGAAGATGACGACGTCCAGGAGACAGTGGGAACCTCTCTTCATCATCCAGTACGAGGGAAATGCTTCGGCAATTTCCAGTGGTAAGCGCGAATGACGCAGAACTACGCAATCTCTCGTTTCTCTTTGTTTTAAATTCAGTATTCAGTAACTTCATAGCTTGGGAATAAGAGTAAAATCAGTAATTTATCAAACTCCGTTTTCACGTAATTTTCTAGCGGTAATATTCAAATCGCAACGCTCCAATATACATTTTAAACTTATTATTATTATTAATTTTGCAATACGTGTTATATATAATAAATTCATTATTATTATTATTCATTATTATTATTGAGCGTTCCAAGGATCAGTAGGTGACATTCACCATGGATCTTCTGAGGCACTTCAGTGGATTGATGGCCTGGACATAGAAGTTTAGAACTTGTGTTTATGACTTTGTATATAACTGTATATATAACTTGATATGTAGTGTATATTTTAACTCTTTATCATCATACGATAAATAATAATTATTATTAATTTTGCAATACGTGTTATATATAATAAATTCATTTCTTTTAACCATGCAATCTTTGCTTTCAGTAGGTAGCATTAGTTATAGACCAATTCCTTCTCCTGATACAATTGTTTGTTGGGTTAATGATCAAATCATACCACGATCTGAGTGAATAGATTCTTGAAGGTGTTCTACCGGAGCTAGGTGTTGTTAAATACAAATTTAGATTTCAACATTGCGTTGAGGTCTTGGCGCCCATTAAAACAACATAGCTTAGGCAAAGGTAAACAGTTACATTTGTCACCCAACAGTAAGGGCCAGTCAAAACGTTTCATTTGTACGCTCAACGTGGAGCAAAGCGAAATCGTTACATCTTTACAGCTCTTGAGGGGCCCCGAATTTGTTTCTGACACCAAGGGGTTGAAAATGAGCTTTGTCTCGTCGTTGTACGCCATAATAATGATAATAATTAAAATAATAGTAATAATAATAATATAATAATATAGGGATAGGGATATAATAGTCCTTCCGTACCATATCCGCACTTGTAAATCGCGTTAAAAATTCTAGAGTACCCCTTGACCCCTTAAGCGCATTATATGTTTTGATGAATATTTCAGCTTAATTTGGATCCGTTATAACCTTATTGCCGTTTGCAAACCTTCACAGTAATGTAATAAATGGAATTGCATTGCGTCTTACAGAAATAGATGGACCTCTGAGATTCTGTTGCCATTGTTACAGGCATGCATTCCTTCATTAATTTATTAAGTGAAATTAGTTTTTTGGGAATATCTCAAAAACTGTTGGTTTTAGGGCCTTAAAATTTGGGTTTCGGGGTCCTTTTAGGGCCCCCGAGTTTTGTTTCTCACATTGAGGAGCTGAAAATGAGCTTTGTCTCACCCTTCTACGCTTATTTCAGCATGTATTTTAAGGGGGTAGGCCCCCTGTTATGAGAGATACGGAGGAGAGTTACATCAATGATTAGTGTCGTGCCTCTGATGGAAATCTGTATCAAATTTTACGTTAATCCACCCAGCCGTTCTCGAGTTATAAGGACACAAAACATTGTCCACAGACAAACAGACAGACAGACAAAAAAAAATTGCGTGCATCCGTCACAAAACAGTCTGAAACGGACAAATATGTCAAATTTCCGTGGAAATGCAGAAAAAACAGACAAACATTCATTTTTATATAATAGAGAAGGGATATAATAGACCTTCCGTACCACAACCGCACGTGTAAATCGCGTGAAAAATTCTAGAGTGCCCCTTGACCCCTTAAGTGCACTATATACGTATTGATGAATTTTACAGCTTAAGTTAGTTCCGTGATAACCTTATAGTCGTTTGCGAACGTTCACAGTAAGGTAATAAATGGAATGGCATTGTGTCTTACAGAAGTAGATGGACCTCTGAGATTCAGTTGCCATGGTTACCGGCATGCATTCTTTCATTAATTTATTAAGTGAAATTAGTTTTCTGGGAATATCTCAAAAACTGTTGGTTTTAGGGCCTTAAAATGTGGTCCCGAGTTTCGTTTCTCACATTGAGAGGCTGAAAATGAGCTTTGTTTCACCCTTCTACGCCTATTTCAGCATGTATTTTAAGGGGGTAAGGCCACTTTTGTGAGAGGTACGGAGAAGAGTTACATCAATGATTAGTGTCGTGCCTGTGAAGGATATTTGTATAAAATTTTACGTTGATCCACTCAGCCGTTCTCGAGTTATAAGGACACAAAAAATTGTCCACAGACAAACAAACAGACATACAGACAGACAGACAGACAGACAGACAGACAGACAGACAGACAGACAGACAGACAGACAAAAACATTATTTTTGTACGTATCCATCATAAAACAGTCTGAAACGCGCAAATATCGCAAATTTCCGTGGAAATTCAGAAAAAACAGACAAACTTTCATTTTTATATATAGAGAGAATTGAGAAACAAGATGTTCAGTAAAGAACATATAGCATACTTTCTCCTAAATGCATGGGTATTGTTATAACTCTTTGTCCTTTCCAAGGAGTATGATTGAATGTTGGTTGTAGTAGCTTGTTGAAATACAACGTGCTATAGTGATATTAAACATGAATATGAGGTGCCCTTTGCTAGTGCTACCTCTATACCAAATTTCGTTCAATTCGCTTTCACCGTGTTTGAATTGATAGGGGGAATCGATTTGCACACATACTTGGCCACCAACTGCAAACTATTGGGCTGATGTTCTTGCAGTTTGGTCTGAATATGTTTCCCACATAAAGATATGGTGTTGCAAAATTTGGTAGAGACTTGATTATTAGGTTGGTCGTAATTACATTTTAGCTTTTAACATTTGGGTGGCCGCGATTACGTTTCCGTAAAGATAGCGGTGATATAAAACATGGCACTGAGGTGCCCTTTGCTAGTGCTACCTCTGTACCAAATTTCGTTCCATTCGGATTCACCGTGTTCGAATTGATAAGGGGAATCGATTTTCACACAAAGATGGCCGCCATCCGCAAAAAATTAGGCTGATGACCTATTAGTTTGGTCAAAGGATGCTCCCTCCCTAAAGGTATGTTGTTGCTAAATTTGCTATAGATCGGATGATTAGGCTAATCGTAATTTGATTTAAGCTTTGAACATCTGTGTGGCCGCCATTACGTTTCCGTCAAGATGGTGGCGATATAAAACATGACACTGAGGTGCCCTTTGCTAGTGCTACCTCTGTACCAAATTTCGTTCATTCGGTTCCAATGTGATCGAATTAATAGGGGGAATCAATTTTGACACAAAGATTGCCGCCATCCGCAAACTATTAGGCGAATGACCTATTAGATTGGTCAAAGGATGCTCCCTCCATAAAGGTATGTAGTTGCAAAATTTGGTAGAGATCGGATGATTAGGTTAATCGTAATTTGATTTAAGCTTTGAACATTCGTGTGGCCGCCATCACGTTTCAGTCAAGATGGCGGCGATATAAAACATGACACTGAGGTGCCCTTTGCTAGTGCTACCTCTGTACCAAATTTCGTTCCATTCGGTTCCACCGTGTTCGAATTAATAGGGGGAATCAATTTTGACATAAAGATGGCCGCCACCCGCAAACTATTAGGCTAATAACCTATTATATTGGTCAAAGGATGCTCCCTCCATAAAGGAATGTTGTTGCAAGGTTTGGTAGAGATCGGATGGTTATGTTAGTCGTAATTTAACTTAAGCTTTGAACACATGTGTGGCCGCCGTTACGTTCCTGTCAATATGGCGGCGATATAAAACATGACACTGAGATGCCCTTTGCTAGTGCTACCTCTGTACGAAATTTCGTTCCATTCGGTTTCACCGTGTTTGAATTAATAGGGGGAATTGATTTTCACACAAAGATGGCCGCCATCCGCAAACTATTAGGCTAATGACCTAGTAATTTGGTCAAAGGATGCTTCCTCTATAAAGGTATGTTTTTGCAAAATTTGGTAGAGATCGGATGATCAGGTTAATCGTAATTTGATTTAAGCTTTGAACATTTGTGTGGCCGCCATTACGTTTCCCTCTAGATGGCGGCGATATACAACATGACACTCAGGTGCCTTTTGTTAGTACTACCTCTGTACCAAATTTCGTTCCATTCGGTTGCACCGTGTTCGAATTAATAGGGGGAATCGATTTTCACACAAAGATGGCCGCCATCCGCAAACTATTAGGTGAATGACCTATTAGTTTGGTCAAAGGATGCTCCCCCCATAAAGGTATGTTGTTGCAAAATTTGGTAGAGATCGGATGATTAGGTTAGTCGTAATTTGATTTAAGCTTTGAACATTTGTGTGGCCGCCATTACGTTTCCGTCAAGATGGCGGCGATATAAAACATGACACTGAGGTGCCTTTTGTTAGTACTACCTCTGTACCAAATTTCGTTCCATTCGGTTGCACCGTGTTCGAATTAATAGGGGGAATCGATTTTCACACAAAGATGGCCGCCATCCGCAAACTGTTACGCTGATGGCCTATTGGTTTGGTCAAAGGATGCTCCCCCCATAAAGGTATGTTGTTGCAAAATTTGGTAGAGATCGGATGATTAGGTTAGTCGTAATTTGATTTAAGCTTTGAACATTTGTGTGGCCGCCATTACGTTTCCGTCAAGATGGCGGCGATATAGAACATGACACTGAGGTGTCCTTTGCTAGTGCTACCTTTGTACCAAATTTCGTTCAATTCGCATTCACCGTGTTCGAATTGATAGGGGGGGACAGACATTCAGAGTACACACACTCACACACACACAGACACACACACACACACTCACACAGACTCACACACACATACACACACACACACACACAGACTCACACACACACACACACACACACACACACAGACAGACACACTTTTTTCGCCCTGTGTTGATCTCATAAGTCTACTTTCATTTTTTGCAAAAATCGAAAGTAGGCTAAAAACAGACAAACTTTCATTTTTATATATATAGAGATAGAGATTAGTATGATTACGAATAGGCCGATCTCCTGCCAGTGCTCCCATCTAATTGTCCAGCGGTCATTCGTGCTACCCTCATAGGCTGTCAGTTATCTCCAACTTACGTATGATATATCCTGAATCTACTCAGCTCTCGCTACCATACAGCAAGGCTGGTCTGAATACTGAACGACATAGAACGAGTTTCGTCGGTATACTAGCTACCTCCTTGCAGAATAGAATAGATCACAAGTGAGAACTCGTTGTTTGTCTTTTCTACAGTTTACTCTGCCTCCTTCAATATAGGGTACTGCCAACCAGAGAGAATAAAACAGGGCGGCTTCGGTGGCGTAGTTGGTAGCATGCTGAGCTTCTATGCCCAAGATTCCGGGTTCAAACTCGGCTGAAGTCGTCGGATTCTCTAAGAACGTTAAAAATCGCTCAGTATGTCTTCCTTCGGAGGGGAAGTAAAGCCGGCGGTCCCAATCATAGATTTATGGCAGGAAAAAGAACCTTCCACGAACTACACGTGTGGAAATTAAAATTTGTAGGTTAGTTTGATAACGCTATATTAGTTCCAATGTTCGCCACCAGGTGCTGACTGTGATGGCATTTAGTTGCTAAGTCCGCAGCTAGGTGTCGTGGACAGTAGGATTTGGAAGCAAGAGTAGGAACTACTTGAAAAAAATAATCGTCTGCAGTCCTTCTACCTGAATCACAGATATAAAACTAATACAGCCATCACAATTATCACAGGTTATCAGACAGATTCTACACACACTCAAATTACACTGGGCTACATGACCGCGTTGTCGCAGCCCCTAAACTGAGGAACCAACCAACCAGAATAAAACAGCACATTGGTTCAACTTCTGCAATTTAGTCCTACTGTAGTTTCCCCTACCTGGCTTTCTGTTTTCTTGTGGTTCTTACCGTTTTTGAAACGCTGATTTTCATACCATATTCCCTAGATTCTGGCCGTATTAGTACAAAAAGAAGTGTATGTCACACTCAAGGGTGTTGAGGGTGTAAATCTAGAAATAGCCATGTTGGAGTCACACAAGGAAGCAGAGGTTTCCCAAGAAGCGCGCCGCGCCGCTCCGCGGTAGGCTATTTATTTGTTCTGGAGCGCTGTGTTGTATCCTGGCTTTCTTCATGTCTAGGCTGCCTGCTCTCCAGCTGTGAGACTCATATTTACTTAGCATTTAGTTAACATTTTAATCAAGGCTTGATAAAAACTTTATGTACAGCAGCTCACCTTCTTTGAAGTGGACCAGGATGTCGTATTTCAGCAGGTGTCTGGTACACTCCCACATATTGCACCCTTTCTCTGTGAGTCATTGCGCTGACATTACTCGCAAAGCAGTTTCGCTAGATAGAAAAGTCAGTACGGTGACTCAGTTTTCCGTGGCGCAGCCGTGCACAACGGCCGCGAGGACAGCTGTAGTTCCGGTGATCAGGTTTTCCACACTCCTTCCAGGCAAATGCCGAGATAGTACATCAAGTCCCGGGGCACCTACCTCATTCCAGTTCCCAACACAGTTACACTCACTACTAAAGTCATCACATATAATACATATTATCAGACAAGTTCAACACACAACATACTACACGAGGCTGATGACCGAGATGTTCCAATCCATTAAAATGAATTAGCAATAACGAAAAACAGTTTTCCCGGTGGAGTGGATTTTTAGCAGAAAGAGTGCCAAAGTGTTCGCATTTTTTTCTTATCATCAAATTCATGATAATCTAATTTCACAAGCTTAATCTTAAACTAGTTGAATTCTAGGAAGCTTAGTTGCTACCCATATGGAGTTTGGTTGGTTGGTTCCTCAGTTTAGGGGCTGCGACAACGCGGTCATGTAGCCCCGTGTGCTTTGAGTGTGTGTAGAATCTGTCGGATAACCGGTGTTAATTGTGATGGCTGTATTAGTGTGTGTGTTATCTGTTTTTAATTCAAGTACGGACTGAAGGCATTGAATATTTCAAGTAGTTCCTACTTATGCCGCCAAACGCCACAGTCAACGACTACTAGTTCTGAACTAGGTTACTAGATATCACCGCAGTCGGCTCCTGGCGACGAACGTTCGAACCTATGATTTAGCTTCACACAAGTGTAATTAGTGGAAGGTTCTTTAACATGCCATAAATCTATGACATGGGAACCCCCGAAGGAAGGCATACTGAGGGATTTTTAACGCTCTTAAAAATCACACGACTTCGGCCGAGATTGAATCCGCGATCTTGGGCATAGAAGCGCAGCATGCTACCAACTACGCCACCGAAGACGCTCATAAGGAGTTTATAATTCACAGTGAAAGTTGAAATCACTGAATGTGCCTACTTCAAAAAATCAAATCCAACTCCGGACTGACTATGGATGCCTATGGAGATACGAAGGATAGGTCCTTCGATTTGTTTTTAACATGGGCCTATGCGATACGGAGCAGTGGCGACTCGTGGAATTACGACATGTAACATGTCGAGTAGCAATGAAATGTATAGGGGTAAAATCTGACAAGATGCATTACCAATACAGCAACTAAATAATTCTACATATTGTAAATATTTTTACCTGTATTTTCAAATATAGATTTTACAGCCTATGTGTAATGGAACTGATGATGATCGCTTGACGATCGAAACTGGTCATCCTAGTGTATTTATTAATCACATGTAATTTTTTTCAGGATTAGGGCATAACCCAACTCTTTTAGGTGCATTCGTGTTGACCGACTGAAAAGCACCAAACTGTCCAAAATTGTAAACACTGAACACGAATGTATAATCTTTGCTAAAAATCTTCGTCTTCTTCTTCCGAAACCCTTCTCAATTTGATTGATGTTTGCCCTTCCATTGCCAGCAAGTCTTATTTGGTTGTTGTTAACATAAACAAGGAAGGTCACTTTGTATATTTATGTAAAAAGTAACTTTGATAGATTTCTATACAACATCCCGATAATAAGCGTAACTCAAATTACGCGATGACCTCTCTTTTAAACTTCTGTTGTTTTCTCGTGCCGATTAGTCTATTATGTGGTTAATCGACTATTAGTGGCTTCGTGGCGTAATTGGTAACATGCTCAACTGCTGTGCCCAAGATCACGGGTTCAAACCCGGCCGAAGTCTCGGATTTCTTAAGAACGTTAACATCCTTCAGTATGTTTTCCTACGGACAGGACGTAAAGCCAGCGGTCTCATGTCACAGATTTATGACATGTAAAAGAACCTTCCACTAACTAAACATGTGTGAAGTTAAATTTCTAGGTTAGATTTCGTTGAAACGCTCTATCAAAGTTCCAACGTTTACCACTAGGTGGCAGTGAAATCTGGTAGCAATAGTTGGAACTACTTGAAATTGAACGGAAATTGTAGCTCACCCCATGGGTGTCCGGATTGAAGCAGCTACAGCCTCTAGCGAGCCTAACATGTCCTCGGACACTCCCGGCACCAAAAGCCATACGCTAAATAAAAATAAATAAAACCTCCTATTTAAACACTTGTTGTTATCTCGTGTCTACAAATCAATTAATCGATTGTAACAACGCTTATTACCAGCGCTTAGGAACCGATAACCTAGATGTTAGGCCCCTTAAAACAACAATTATCATTATCATCATATTACCAGCTCTAGTGTGAAGTAGTGGAAGGCAGAATAAAGAAAGATAACAGGACGTTCATGGCATTTGTAGACTAAGAAAGAGGCTATTGATTGGAATAACGTACATGGGTAGGAGGGTGATCTACAATCTATACGGAAACCAGACAGCAGTCATTCTAGCTGAGGACACGAGAGAGAAGCTGGTATTCAGAAAGGTGTAAGGCAAGGCTGCAACTTATCGCCCACACTTTTCAATCATTACAACGAACAAGCAATGAAGGAAAGTGGAGAAAAATTGAAAGTGGGAGTGAAGATTCAAGGAGAAATAATTTCAACTCCGAGATTTGCCGATGACATAGTCATCTTGGCCGACACGCCTGAGGATTTGAATGAGTTTTTGAATGGTATGGACTCCGTCTTGAGGAAACAATTCATGATGTCTGTCTGTCTGTCTGTTAGGTAGTCAGCCCGAAGGCTGGTTGGATCATCAAAAAGTACCGCCGTTACGTTATGTGAGTAGATACCCACAAAAACCCAAGGCAGCACTATTTTGAGGCGTTCTAGGCAAGAAGAGGAGTGAGGTAGTTTGCCATTGCTTTCCTCACTGAGTCAGAACAGTAGTCCTAACCCTATGAGTTGAACCTTTCACAGCATTCACAGGCACTGACTGTGCCTCGAATGCCATTACTAAGCCCCACCCATACCTCAGTAGCTTCCATATAATCACAGCCATGAGTGAGACTGAGACATCGGTGAAAAGCCACCTTTTACTCTAGCCTGTGCCAACTGACAAATGCTAAAGTACTGTATTCATCAATAGATGGCGAACAGTGGAATGCAGCCGAAATAAATCAGAAACCTCTATGGACATTAAATTGGCAGGTGAAAAGCTGAAGGAAGTAGGAGACTTCTGTTACTTAGGAGGCAGAATAACCAGTGATGGACGAAGCAAAGAGGATATCAAAAGTAGGTTGGCTCAGGCAAAGAAAGCATTTCTATAAAAAAGGAATCTGCTGACATCGAATATAGATTTAGGTATTAGGAAGTCATTTTTGAAAGCCTTTGTCTGGAGCGTGGCCCTCTATGGAAGTGAAACTTGGACCATTGGTGCAGCAGAAAAGAGGAGAATTGAAGCATTTGAAAGGTGGTGTTACAGGAGAATGAAGAAGATCAGGTGGGTAGATAGGGTGACAAACGAAGAGGTATTAAGACTAGTGGGAGAGGAGAGATGTTTCTGGCGACTGCTAATGAAGAGAAGAGATAGGTTGGTAAGACACCCAGGAACAGCAAACTTAGTTATGGAAGGAAGGGTCGAGGACAAGAACTGTAGGGGTAGACCAAGGTTAGAATATGTTAAACAGATTGCCTCGGATGTAGGGTGTGGTAGCTATGTAGAGATGAAACGATTAGCTCAGGACAAGGAGGCATGGAAAGCTGCATCAAACCAGTCAAAAGACTGAAGACTCAATCAACAGTGTGAAGTCATCAGAGGCTCGATGCAGATTGAAGTATAGTGTGAGACCACACGCACTGATATGGGTCGGCCATCGTTTGACCTTGGCTCGCCAATGACGACTGACAAGTCTAGTTTTCCGAAGCCATAATAAAGTTAATGTGTTGTGAAAGCGAGCCTTATGCAAGCACTGAGCCGCTTATTTACATTGCTTTAGTGCGGCCGAATCGCCGCCGGCACATGGCAAATATTTAGCATTCTGTAATGGACCACAACACTCACCGACAATCAGGACTTTCGAACTGTCTGTAGTCTACCAGGCCAGAGGGCCGCACCACTTATAGACAATCAGAACCACGGATTTCTATGCCAACGATAGCGGGTTCAAACCCGGCCGAAGCCGTCGGATTTTTTAAGAGCGTTAAAAATCCCTCAGAATGCCTTCCTTCGGAGGGGAAGTAAAGCCGGTGGTCCCATGTCATAGATTTATGGCATGTAAAAGAACCTTCCACTAATTACACCTGTGTGAAGCTAAATTGTATAGGTTAAGAATGTAAACAACGCTCTTAGGTCCCTACGTTTGTTGCCAAGAGCCGACTGCGGTGGCGTCTAGTAGCTAATTTCTGAACTAGGCCTAGTATTCGTTGAGGGTGGCGTATGGTGGCAAAAGTAGGAACTATTTGATAAATTCAAAGTTACAGTCCTTCCTTGAATTGAAAACAGATACACACACTAATACAGTCATCACAATTAACACCGGTTATCAGACAGATTCTACACACACCCAAAGTACACGGGGCTACATGACTGCGTTGTCGCAGCCCCTAAACTGAGGACCCAACCAACCAACCAGAACCACGGTCAAGAGTTGTAATTAGGGATGCGATTTTGTGTATTTGCTTATTTTATTCCTATGTACAGAAACGTAGGCTTATAAGATAGGCTCTTATTCCATTTTAGGCTTTTTAAACTAACATTTCTTGCTTTTATTTTGCCTATAAATGCTTATTTCAGGGGATCGTGCCTATTTGCCTATTTAATTCCGTCCACTAGCGTCTTTGTCTATAGCCCTTGAGTTCCGCGTTCGATTCCTAGTTCTACCAATAAATTTAATTCTGATCTGAGGACTGGAATGCCACCGTGGCTTAAGACGCCGGCCTCTCGCCGCTGGGTCCGTGGTTCAAATCCCGGTCACTTTATGTGAGATTTGTGCTGGACAAAGCGGAGGCAGACATGTTTTTCTCCGGGTACTCCGGTTTTCCCTGTCAACATTTCATTCCAGCAACACTCTCCACTGTCATTTCATTTCATTATTATTATTATTATTATTATTATTATTATTATATTATTATTATTATTATTATTATTATTATTATTATTATTTACTAGCTGTACCCGGCATGCGTTGCAATGCCAATTAAAGAAAGTGTTGCCATTGTAACTTTGTATGTTGAAGTGCTTTTGGATTCCCAATATTGATTTTCTTTTTCCGTTAACCACCTCTAAACTATTGTAAAATTGATTTACTATCTCAAAAAAATCATGGGAGCGTGCTCAACAACTCACCAAATTTTAATCGCAATGAAATGAATGGTATATGAACGCATACGGGACTTTGTTGAAACGATTCGAGCGCCGTCACCCATTTGTTGAATATACTCGTACGCTACCTATTGTAAAATGGATTTACTAAGTGAAAACCTTCCCTGGCGTGTACACAACAACTCATGAAAGTTTCATCCCAATCGGATGAATGGCATATGAACGCATACGGGTTTTTGCTAAAATGATTCGCGCGACGACACTCATTTGTTGAATCTACTTGTGCGACACCCATTGAAAAACGGATTTAATAATTCATACACCTTCGCAGGACTGTGCTCAACTCCCCAAAGTTTTAGGATAATCGGATGAATGTTATATGAACGCATACGGGACTTGGTTGAAACGATTCACGCGCTGTCGCACATTAATTGCATCTCATCGTGCGCTACCAATTGTAAAACGGATTTACTAAATCAGAAATCTTTGCGGGAGTGGAAACAACATTTCTCCAATTTCATTGCAATCGCATGAATGGTATATGAACGCATACGGATTTTTTAAACGATACGCACGCCGTTACTAATTTTTTGAATCTACTTGTGCGATACCTAATGTAAAGTGGATATACTATGCCAGAAACCTTCCCTGAAGTGTACACAACATCTCACCCAAGTTTCATTGCTTTCGGACAAATGGTATATGAACGCATACGGGACTTTGTTGAAACGCTTCGCGTGCCTTCACTCATATGTTGAATCTACTTGAGCGCTACCTATGGTAAAATGGATTAACTAAGCCTGAAACTTTCCCTGGAGTGTACACAACAACTCACCCAAGTTTAGTCGCTATCAGACGAATGGTATATGAACATATACGGGACTATGTTGAAACACATCGAGCGTCGTCGCTCGTTTGTTTAATCTACTTATGCGATACCTATTATAAAGTGAATTTACTAACCCAGAAACCTTCCCCGAAGTGTACACAACATCTCACCCAAGTTTCATCGCTATCAGACGAATAGTAGCCTATATGAACGCAAACGGGACTTTGTTGAAACGCTTCGCGCATCGTCGCTCATTTGTTAAATCTACTCGTGCGCTACCTATTATAACATGGATTTACTTAGCCAGACACCTTGCTAGTAGTGTACAGAACCTCTCACCCTAGTTTCATCGCTATCGGACGATTGGTATGTGAACGCATACAGGACTTTGTTGAATCGCTTCGGCCGTCGTCACTCATTTGTTGAATCTAATCGTGCGCTAGCTATTGTTAAGTGGATTTACTAAGCCAGAAACCTTCCATGAAGTGCACACATCATCTCACCCAAGTTTCATCACTATCAGACGAATAGTATATGAACGCATACGGGACTTAGTTGAAATGCTTCGCTCGTCGTCGCTCATTTGTTGAATTTACTCGTGCGCTACCTAATATAACATGGATTTCCTAAGCCAGAAACCTTGCCTGTAGTGTACACAATCTCTCACCCAAGTTTCATCGCTATTGGACGAATGGTATGTGAACGCATACAGGACTTTGTTGAAACGCTTCGGCCGTCGTCGCTCATTTGTTGAATCTACTCGTGCGCTACCTATTGTAAAAAGGATTTACTAAGTCAGAAACCTTTCCTTGGGTGTGCACAACAATACAACCAAAGCTTCATAGCAATCGGATGAATGGTATATGAACGCATACGGGACTTTGTTTAAGCGATTCGCGTGCCGTCACTCATTTGTTGAATCTACTCGTGCGCTACAACTTTCATATTTATTCACCCTTTAAACCTTCCCTTGACTTCCACAAATAATTCAAGACCAAAATTAGCCAAATCGGCCCAGCCGTTCTCGAGTTTTAGCGAGACTAACGAACAGCAATTCATTTTTAGCCTACTTTCGATTTTTGCAAAAAATGAAAGTAGACTTATGAGATCAACACAGGGCGAAAAAAGTCCTCTCGGCACGCCGGAAGGCGGAGGTAGATTTCACCGGACAAACTTGGGGATAGGCGAAAATAGGCAGAATATGCAGATTTTCGTAGAAGGATCAGACCTCATTTAATGCGAGAAGGTATTTTATAATTGGAGCTTAATTAACTTTGTTTTTCGTCATTTTATGCTTATTTTAAACATTTTATTGTCTTATGGGAACGGTAACCTTCTTGTCATTTGGGGTCCATTTTTATACTTGTGGTCACACTGTCCTTATGCTAGGTTTCGACACTGATGTGCAACTATGTAACGGTCTGTTACTTCTTCACGCAAAATTATATCTACCGCAGAGATTTTGGTTGGTTCCTCAGTTTAGGGGCTGCGACAACGCGGTCATGTAACCCCGTGTACTTTGGGATGGCTGTATTAGTCTGTAATTCAGGTAAGGACTGCAGACGGTCAATTTCAAGCAGTAGTTACTAATGTTGCTACCAGGTACTACCGTCAACGACACCTAGCTGTGAACTTGGCTACTAGATGCCACCGCAACCAGCAACTCGCAACGAACGTTGGAACTTCCCCTCCAAAGGAAAGCATACTGAGGGATTTTTGGCGCTCTTAGAAAATCCGACGACTTCGGCCGGCTTTGAACCCGCGACCTTGGGCATAAACATTCAGCATGCTACCAGTTACGTCACCGAAGCCGCTTCACACTTAGATGGAAATCTGAATCTGATCTCGTGCAAGTGCGTTATCTTGGCAACGTCTGATGGCTCATCCCTCATCAATTTAGTAGTGTTGCCATGGCAACCACTGATAGGTCTTGGCATTTTCTTATAATTCCGAAATTATTTTTCTCATCCCTTGGCATAATGGTGGGTTATATCAAAAATTCTTTCAGACAAAAGTTATTATGGGAATATTGTCCATTTTGTACGGTTTTGATATTGTGCCTATTAAGAGAGATATGATTAATGTTTCCCGAAAAACCCACTTTTTCCCACCCCTTTGGTCAATGGTTGGTGCTATAAAAAAAAACTCTTCAAACGTACATTTTTGGGCTTTATCCGACACATAGTATGAATGTTGAACGGATTCGATATTTCACATATTAAGAGAGTTATAGCAATATTTCACTTTTTCGAAAAAAAAGCCCCCCATTTTCACCCCCCAACGACCGATTTAGCCCAGTAACGAACTCGACCGAGATTTTATAGGTATACGTATTCGGTAGAAAATTCAAAGTGATTGGTACAAAATTACGGCAGTTATCGTGTCCACAATAAACTGATATACATGAAAATGAAAATCCACAGCCTGCTTCCAGTCTCCGACCGGGTCAGGAATGGAATGAATGAAGCCCCTATCTAGCGGCGAGGATATGAACTGTGCCGGCTGCCGAGGCCTGACGCACTCCTCTGGGGCAATGATTAAATGAATGACAGATGAAATGAAATGATAGTGGAGAGTGTTGCTGGAATGAAATTTTGACAGGGAAAACCGGAGTACCCGGAGAAAAACCTGTCTGCCTCCGTTCTGTCCAGCACAGATCTCACATGGAGTGACCGGGATTTGAACCACGGACTCAGCGGTGAGAGGCCGGCGTGCTGCCGCCTAAGCCACGGAGGCTCTCAAACTGATATACATATACATACATAAATTATATATAACTTTTGAACTGACGGTGGTTTTGGGGCCTGGGGATGTGAAACGCGAAGATATGTCGAAATTTTCCGGAAGTCGAAACATGGTACCCATTGCAATAGTTAGCTTTCTAACGAAATCTACCTCTGGTTGGTTCCTCAGTTTAGGGGCTGCGACAACGCGGTCATCTAACCCCGTGTACTTTGGGTGAGTGTAGAATCTGTCTGATACACGGTGTGAATTGTAATGGCTGTATTAGTCTTAATTCATGTAAGTACTGCAGACGGTCAATTTCAAGCAGTAGTTCCTAATGTTGCTACCAGGTACAACCGTCAACGACACCTAGCTGTGAACTTGGCTACTAGATGCCACCCCAACCATCAACTCGCAACGAACGTTGGAACTTCCCCTCCAAAGGAAAGCATACTGAGGGATTCTAGTGCTCTTAGAAAATCCGACGACTTCGGCCGGCTTTGAAACCGCGACATTGGGCATAGACATTCAGCATGCTACCAGTTACGTCACCGAAGCCGCTTCCCACTTTATCAGGCGGCTTTGGTGGCGTAGTCGGTAACATGCTGAGCTTCTATGCCCAAGATACCGGGTTCAAACCCGGCCGAAGCCGTCGGATTTTTTAAGAGCGTTAAATATCCCTCAGTATGCCTTCCTTCGGAGGGGAAGTAAAGCCGGCGGTCCCATGTCATAGATTTATGGCATGTTAAAGATCCTTCCACTAATTGCACCTGTGTGAAGCTAAATTGGATAGGTTAAGAATGTATACAACGCTCTTAGGTTTCTATGTTCGTTGCCAAGAGCCGACTGCGGCGGCGTCTAGTAGCTCAGTTCTGAACTTGGCCTCGTAGTCGTTGACAGTGGCGCTTGGCGGCAAAAGTAGGAACTATCTGAAAAATTGTTAGTTGCAGTACTTAAATTAACAAACAGATAACACACACTAATACAGTCATCACAATTAACACCGGTTATCAGACAGATTCTACACACACCCAAAGTACACGGGGCTACATGACCGCGTTGTCGCAGCCCCTAAACTTAAGAACCAACCAACCAACCACTTAATCAGATGGAAATACTGAATCTGATCTCGTGCAAGTGCGTTGTCATGGCAACGTCTGATGGTCCATGCCTCATCAATTTAGTAGTGTTGCCATGGCAACCACTGATAGCTCTTGGCATTTTCTTATAATTCCGTAATCATTTTTCTCGTCCCTTGGCGTAATGGTGGGTCATATCAAAAATTCTTTCAGACAAAAGTTTTAGGTAATTATTAGGGGAATATTGTCCATTGTGTACGGTTTTGATATTGTGCCTATTAAGAGAGATATGATTAATGTTTCCCGAAAAACCCACTTTTTTCCACCCCTTTGGTCAATGGTTGGTGCTATCAAAAATCTTATTTGACATAAATTTTTGGCACTTATCCGACACATATTATGAACTTTGAATGGATTCGATATTGCACGTATTAAGAGAGTTATAGCGAAATTTCACTTTTTCGAAAAAAGCCCCCCATTTTCACCCCCTTCGACCGATTTAGCCCAGTAACGAACTCGACCGAGATTTTATAGGTATACATCTTCGGTAAAAAATTCGAAGTAATTGGTGCAAAATTACGGCAGTTATCGTGTCCACAAGAAACTGATATACATATATATATATATACATATATATATATATACATAAATTATATATAAACTTTTGAACTGACGGTGGTTTTGGGGTCTGGGGGATGTGAAACGCGAAGATATGTCGAAATTTTCCGGAAGTCGAAACATGGGACCCATTGCAATAGTTAGCTTTCTAATGAAATCTACCTAAAATTGTGTGACTGTCTGTGTGTGTATGTGTGTGTGTGAGTCTGTGTGTGTGTGTGTGTGTGAGTGTGTGTACTCTGAATGTCTGTCCCCCCCTATCAATTCGAACACGGTGAAACCGAATCAAACGAAATTTGGTACAGAGGTAGCTCTAGCATAGGGCACCTCAGTGTCATACTTTATATCGCCGCCATCTTTACCAAAACTGAATGGCGGCCACTCAAACGTTCACAACGTAAACTCAAATTACGGCTAAACTAATCATCCGATCTCTACCAAATTTGGTGACAACACACCTTTATATAGGACGCGTCTTTCACTCAAACCTCAAGGTCATCGGCCTTGCCATTTCAGGATGGCGGCCGTGTGAATTATGCAACCATTATAATCAACAGCTTAAGACCCACCAAATCAGATTATCAAGCATAGGGTGGTTTAAGCTATCCTGAAGGTCGTGATTCGTTATTTATTATAATTTAATATTATAATATTATTCTGTATGAATGGCTTAAAAGAGCTGAGCCGTATCTGCCACACGACAAGATGGCAGCAGTCCTCATGAGCCTGTCTTATATTTCAGTAGTTTTAGTATGTTGTATGCGATATACCCTACTGATACAATAATATTAACTTTGTATGAAATGATCTATAATGAAGATGTACTGCAGTGAAGAAATAGTTTATTTCAAGTCATTATTTGCCAACAGTTTGTATCTAATATATCAGTTAAAATCGCCATGTTGTTAAGGATATGGTTAGCTCTGGGCTAGCGTGTTAGTCTGTCACGCAGTTGACTGTGGATCGAATACTGCTACAGTTAACTTTTTTTTCTTGAATTCTTTTACAAATGATGTGCACAAGCTCTTTCCACAGATACTGAATAAAATGTCATTTAGCTCAAGGGGAGGCTAATGTATACACTCGTTTATTAATAAAATCACAGTCCCAGCATTGCACATAAACAGAAGACATTAGGAAAAGGAGAATAGAAGAACTAGATACACGTTGTTATCAACCACAGCCTTCTTAATGTCTCTGTACGGTGCTGTCCTCTTGTGGGTTATGTGGGTAATATTGTTCCAAACATACCGCTGTGTAAATACCTGGCCTCCTGAAGTATGGCAATTTTGTAATACTGGTAGTTCAACTATTAGCCACGATCGCGCTCCGATTAACTTTAAACACTGCCAGCTGGATCGCCTCCCTCTTGGCTACTTTAAACTGCCTGCTCGTTGAGCATCCAGAGGCGTACAAGATAAATATTAATTCACTGCTAGGTCTCAACACCAACCTACTGTGATCGGCGCGGATTTTTAAAGGGGAAGGTACCCAAAACGAAAGATTCTTAACTTTGCAGGCTGGCTTAATATAGAGATTAACGGACGTGAATGCATTACAATAAGTTAGTAGTTTTGTTATTCAATCATCATAAAGTATATAATATTGATTTTGACACTTACTGGCTAATTTTCAATATAAAAGAAAACAAACACTACATGGTGGTAGAGGTGGTTTTAGGGATGAGGACAAAGAGTTATAAATATACCCATACATTTAGGAGAAAGTAGGCTATATGTTCTTTGCTGAACATCTTGTTATATATATAGATTTACCATAAATCGTACAAGACGTACGGAAGGCCTAGTGAAAAAGGGCAAGCTCCACCCACATACATATTTCATGCTTCACAGGTACAGTTTACATCTACATTTGTTTTTACAATATTTACATGTTTTACAAAGATATGTGCAGTATTTACATATTTAGAATATTGACATAGTACATTTTCCTGTTCACTCACTCTCTCACGCATGCACTTTCATAACCTCAATCACTCGATACATTCATTCATTCCATTCAGATACTCATTCATTCAGCGAGACAATCAATCACTCAGACATACGTTTATTTATACAACGTACCCTTTTACGAACGGCTTGAATGTCCGAAGAGGCAAGATCTTGACATCCCCTGGCTGCGCGTTCCATAACCGCGCAGAGTGGCCGTAGAAACCTGTCAGGTAAGCATTGCTACGTGCGAAAGGCGGCACGAGAGTTACACCTCGTCTTCTTCGAACTGAGCGATATGCCAATGACAGTCGGCAAAAAGGGTCAATATTAATGGAACCTGTAAGGGATTTTTTGAGAAAAATTAGATCAATTTGTTTGGCTGTTGCCTCTATAGATGGAAATTTTGACAAAGGGGAAGGGGAATAACGAGCTATTAGCCTCTCTGCGCGGCGCTGTACACGCTGGAGCTTGTTCATGTTTTCCGCTGTAGTGGGATGCCAAGCAGGTAAGCTGTACGTTAATATCGGACGGACCATGCATATGTAAGCCGCCCTGAAGGTTCTAGGTTTAGGCTACAACCTCTCAAGTTTCTGTACAAGAAACCCAGAACTTTGGTGGCCTTACGTCTTGCCTCTTCACTTTGAATGTTCCAATTCAGGGTGTCGGAGATTATTACCCCTAATAACTTTAAGTGTTTGCACTGTGGGATGACACTGTTCACATTAATCATTGCCCCAGGGGAGTGCGACAGGCTTCGGCAGCCGGCACAGTTCATATCCTTGCCGCTAGATGGGGGCTTCATTCATTCCATTCCCTGACCCGGTCGGTCGACCGGAAACAGGCTGTGGATTTTCATTTTCTGAGGACTGGAACGAGGTACACTCAGCCTTGAGAGGCAAACCTGAGAAGAGGTGGGGTCAATTTCCAACTCAGCCATCTTGTAAATGGTTTTCCGTGGTTTCCCACTTACACTTCAGGCAAATTACGGGATGGTTCCTAACTTAAGGCCATGGCCGCGTCCTTCCCAATCCTGGCCTAAATTACAAATGCTCACACTCCTACAGACATCAAATAACACAGGTTATCAGTCAAATTCTACACACTCCAAAGTACAGGGTCATTATCTTTGTGCGCCCCGATAAATACGGCAAGCTAAGCCGGCTGTGATTGGAGCAGATCGCGGGCGCACGTACACGGATCAGCCGGTGATGGCGCGCACTTTTACAATTTTACCAAACATTTTCATTAAGAGGGATGAGAGCAGAGTACAAGCAGCTGAGATGAGATTCCCGAGAAGTATGGTCCAGAAAATTAGGAGAAACAGAGTGAGAAATGAAGATATACGGAAAGAACTGGGAGTACAGAAACTCAATGACAAACTGGAGCAAAACAGATTGAGATGGTTTGGACATGTCAAAAGGATGAATGAAGTAAGGCTACCAAGACGAGCACTGGAACGACGGATGACAGGGAAGAGAGGACGAGGAAGACCAAGAATGTGTTGGATGGACTCGGTGGAGATTAGTATTAGAAAACAGAACCTGGATTGGAACACTGTGTCGGAAGAGGAATGGTGGAACGACAGAACAAAGTGGAGAGGAACCATATGTGCCCCCACCCAGTGTCAACTGGAAAAGGGGAAATGATGATGATGATGTTCATTAATGTGTGGCCTACTTACAGTGCTCATAGTCGATGCTAAAAATGTCCTCCCTCTCTTGTAACACCCACCTGACATCTTCTGATGAATGAATGGACAACAATCTCATCTAATTTTTGTTGTCTGTTAACATTATTTTTTTAGTTCCGTTTGGGCCGGCTGTGGACCACGTGGTTCTTATCTCGGGCAGCTTTCCTCCTAGCCTTCCGCTCCTGAGTCCATTTCACACATACTCCTGGACGCTCTGCTTTTGCTGTTAGTGACTGGAGAGAGTCTGATGTTCTGACTAAAGTCCTGTATTTATTCCTGTCATAGATGTTACTGGGGTCAATATCCAATTGTTCAAGGTCTTTCCTGACTAGTTTCGACCACTTGGCGTTAGTTGCTTTCCCTCTAGAGACAGTGTTGAAAATTCTGGAGGTGAGCCTCTGATTATCCATTCTCACAATATGGCCATAGAAGATCAGCCTCCTCTTCCACATGACTGATGTAATGCTTCTCCACTTGTTCATAGAGTTCATTGTTGTTTTATTATTTACGGAGCCAGTTTTCTTGATTCGTTTAGCGAGCCTCCTAATTGTACTGGCATTAGGCATAGATCTTCCTAGAAACAGCATTTGAAATTCACATTGCGCGAACGTGTGTATAACCATAATTCGAATAGAAACAAGTAGTTCCGTGAAGAACTATACAGCCTATTTTCATATATCCTACTAATGTTAATTGCCACTATCTACATACACAATTTCAGTTTGATTGCTGTAATAGATTCGTAGATATTGAGAACCGACTAAATATTTCGGATGGTCGCCATGTTGGATTTTATATATGTAGGTCCTAGAGTTATGTACTGTTACATGCAGATTATTGTGAACGTGTAGTATTCAAACTTCAATCGCATAATTAGGACACAAGAAAAAACAAGGAGATTAATTTTTTTTCACAGCTGCCATCTTGAGGTTATGGAAACAATTGAAATAAATTAGATGCCAGTGGATTAACATTCGGATAAAGATTTACTGTACCAAGTTTCACTGCACGCGGATGGTTAAATTGCGAGAAACATCCATGTGAATATTTATAATTCGCGTCACCGCCATGTTGGATTTGTGATCACCAGGTTATTTAAAGTCCTATAGGTGAACTAAGCTCATAGCCTCTATGAACATTAAAAATGCAGTTTGATTGCTAAAATAGATTCGTAGAAATTCAGTATCGTCTAAATATTTCGGATGGTCGCCATGTTGGAATGTTAAATGTATAGGCCATAGAGTCATGTACCATTAAAGGAAAATTATTGCGTAGGTTCATTATTCAAACTTTCACTTCGATCGCATGACTACATCACAAGAAATAAAAACTTAATTTTAAAATTCGCACTGCCGCCATCTTGAGGTTATGTAAACAATTGAACTAAATTAGATACCAGTGGATTACAATGTGTATAAATATTTCCTGTACCAGGTTTCAGTGCGCTTGGAACATTAAATCGCGAGAAAGGTCTATTTAAAATGTTCAAATTCGCTTGGCCGCCCTGTTCATTTTGTAGTTAACCGGTTTTTGAAAATCTTATAGATGGACTTCCAGTAGTGCCCTTTATCTCCGTACAAAATTTTAGGGAGATACCGCTAATAGTTTCAGAGATATAGAATGCCGGTGAAATATTTCGCACATCCGCCATCTTGTGATTATGTAAACAATTGAACGAATTTAGATGTCGGTGCATTACAATGTATATAAACATATACTGTACCAAGTTTCATTGCGTTTGGTTGGTCAAATCGCGAGAAACGTCTATTTAAAAGTCGCAAATTCGCTTGGCCGCCATGTTGGTTTTGTAGTTACCAGGTTTACAAAAGTCACATAAGTGAACTTATAGTAGTTCCCTCTATCACCATAGAAAATGTCAGGGTAATATCGGTAATAGTTTCGGAGATATTGAATACTGGTGAAATATTTCGCACAGCCGCCATGTTGGATTGGTGAGTCGTAACTAAATTTGAAGGGCACGGTCGAGGTCGCCGGAAATATTGCTATGAACTTACCGAGTTTCATTGAAATCGCTCCTGCCGTTTAGATTTTATTAGGGGGGGACACACACACGAATCACACACACACACACGCGCACACACACGGACAAAAGGTGATCTCATAAGCCTATTTTTTCAAAATTGAAAATAGGCTAAAAAGTTGACAGACAACATTGCGTTCTTACAAGAGAGGGAGGACATTTTCAGCATCGGCTATGAGCACTGTACATTATTGATCCTGTTTGGTTAAAGTGTAAAAGAGCGCACCAACCACCGGCTGAACCGTGTACGCGCGCCCGCGATCTGTGCTAGTCAAAGCCGGCTTAGCTTGCCTGTTTAACGGGGCGCACATAGATAATGACCCTGTACATGGGGATAAATTACCATGATGTCGAAGCCCCTTAAAAGAAACAGAAGTCAATTTTCTTCCAATGCATTATATTCTACAGTAGTGGTGTAGTTGACAGAATTATATTCCTATTCCTCAACATCTGCTTAACCTAGGCTACTACCAATAAGCAGAATTATCGGAAGTCTTGAGCAAACATCTGGTACGAGGACAGATCGATAGTCTTTGCCCCTATTTTTATTTAGCCATACAAACACAAGAGTTTAGGACTTTTCAGTCGGTCAACACGAATGTACCCAAAGGAACTGGGTTATGCCCTAATCCTGAAATAAATTACATGAGATTAATAAATACACTTGGATGACCAGTTTCGATCGTCAAGCGATCATCGTCAGATCCATTACACTTAGGCTATAAAATCTATGTTTGAAAATACAGGTGAAAATATTTACAATATGTACAATTATTTAGTTGCAGTATTGGTCAGTGTATGCTAAATGTAGCTATGATGTTAGGTGAAATGCTAAATGGTGATAGATATCCGGAGTTTGTATATTTGGAGTGATTACATGGTTGTAGAAAATCAACTATGGTTAAACTGTAATATTACAGGCCACTACTTATCTGGTTGTCTTCCTTGCTGAAGCTACGGGCAGTTTCGTGTTCACTGTTACTCCAGGTGTGGTCGACTGAGATGGGCTGTTATCTCAACGACACTGGTTTTTCCCTTTCTCCCCCCCGTTCATATGTGCTGTGTGGAGTCAGTGCGATGTGTTTATGTGGGATGTCGTCAAAACTA
This sequence comes from Meconema thalassinum, assembly GCA_946902985.2. NCBI lineage: Eukaryota > Metazoa > Arthropoda > Insecta > Orthoptera > Tettigoniidae > Meconema > Meconema thalassinum. Next base: position 717,003,621 of record OX336388.2, on the reverse strand, counting down.
GATAGAAGTATGTTATTGAATGATGTGGGTCTACTACTATTAAAGACCGTGGATCATTCCCCGCCACGCGTGGACCATAAGCCATTCAAACTAAGCGCTGTCCGGTCTTTTGAGGACGCTACGGCACCTTTAACACTGACGCGAATACGGGCTTGGTTTATTGCAGAAGAAAAGTACATCGTACACCTGATCCAGATACCATTTACCTATTAAAACCCCCTAATGGCTTCAAACACCACAAACAAACAAAAATACATACAGGTAATTACAATTATACGTACGGTACTGTTCTACGTGCCTTACGCTATTTGTCCACATAGTGTCCACATTTGTTGAGACTTTTTTCCCAACGCAGCACTAACTTTGAGATTGATTCGGATCAGAAGGATACATTTTACATTTAACAAGTAGTTCCGTGTATAACTATCCAGCCTATTTTCATATATCCTACTTATGTTAATTGCCACTATCAACATACAAAATTTCAGTTTGATTGCTGTATTAGATTCGTAGATATTGAGAACCGACTAAATATTTCGGATGGTCGCCATATTGGATTTTGTATATGTAGGTCCTAGAGTTATGTACTGTTACATGAGGATTATTGTGTACGTGTAGCATTCAAACTTCAATCGCATGATTAGGACACAAGAAGTAACAAGGAGATTTTAAAATTTCGATCAGCTGCCATCTTGTGGTTATGGAAACAATTAAAATAAATTAGATGGCAGTGGATTAACATTCGTATAAGGATTTACTGTACCAAGATTCACTCCACTCGGATGGTTAAATTGCGAGAAACGTCCATTTAAATATTTATACTTCGCGTCGCCGCCATGTTGGATTTGTGATCACCAGGTTATTTGAAGTCCTGGAGGTGGACTTAAGTTCATAGCTCCTATAAAAATAAAAATATTCAGTTTGATTGCTATAATAGATTCGTTGATATGCAGAGCCGACTAAATATTTCGAATGGTCTCCATGTTGGATTGTTAAATCTATGGGCCATAGAGTCATGTACCATTAAAGGAAAATTATTGCGTAGGTTCATTATTCAAACTTTCACTTCGATCGCATGACTACGACACAAGAAATAAAAACTTATTAAAATTCGCACAGCCACCATCTTGAGGTTATGTAAACAATTGAACTAAATTATACACCAGTGCATCACAATGTGTATTAACATTTCCTGTACCAGATTTCATTGCGCTTGGAACATTAAATCGCTAGAAAGTTCTATTTAAAATTTTCAAATTCGCTTGGCCGCCATGTTAGTTTTGTAGTTAACAGGTTTTTGGAAGTCTCTTAGACGAACTTCCAGTAGTGCCTTGTATCTCCGTACAAAATTTCAGGGTGATACCGCTAATAGTTTTAGAGATATACAATGCCGGTGAAATATTACGCACATCCGCCATCTTGTGGTTATGTAAACAATTGAACGAAGTTAGATGTCGGTGCATTACAATGTGTATAAACATATACTGTACCTAGTTCTATTGCGTTTGGTTGGTTAAATCGCGAGAAACGTCTATTTAAATGCCGCAAATTTGTGTGGCTGCCATGTTGGTTTTTAGTTACCAGTTTTTCAAAAGTCACATAGGTGAACTTCTAGTAGTTCCCTCTATCACCATAAAATCTTCCAGCGTGATATCGGGAATAGTTTCGGAGATATTGAATGCTGGTGAAATATTTTGCACAGCCGCCATGTTGGATTGGTGAGACGTAACAAAATTTGAAGGGCACGGTCGGGGTCGCCCGGAATAGTGCTATGAACTTACCGAGTTTCATTCAAATCGCTCCAGCCGTTTAGAATGTATTAGGGGACACATCACACACACACGCACACACACACGGACAAAAGGTGATCTCATAAGCCTATTTTTTTCAAAATTGAAAATAGGCTAAAAAATATGGTACTTAATAATGCACATATCAAATCGTTTCTGTCCAAAATTTTGCCAAGTCACGGGCATTAGGTGTCGCAGCCATCAAGTCCACCATTGTGCAACTTAAACGACACTTAATGCGTTTCATGAAATGGACTGTGGTTTGGACTTCACCATAATCACATAGCCTGTATGTGCCAGGAAAACCTCACTTTAATATATTGGTTCTTGATCTACCAACACCAGTGCGAAGCCTGTTCAATGACTTCCACGTAGACCAGTGTTCCTCATGTCCTGGAGGGAGATGTTCAATTGGTAGCATCCAGCCATCAAGTTGAGTATTTCTAGATCTCCATAATCTTAGCCTTGTGGACTTAGCAGATTCATGTAGATCTTCTGTTGTACTCAGAAAACTCCTCCTAGACCTCAGTCGTCGATGGGCAGGTTCATATCCGTACAATGGGTGTGCGCATGAGGTAATTGCTTTGGTTTTCTCAGTCCTGGCTGCAACTTCTCTTCTGATATTTGGTGGGGCGATTCCAGGAAAACAGTAGATTCTATCTCGTGATGTTGGTCTCAAACAGCCAGTGATAAGTCGGCATGTTTCATTAAGAGAAGTGTCAACTTGTTTAGCATGACTGGAACTGTACCAAACAGGACAAGCGTACTCTGCAGCGGAGTAACACAGAGCCAGGGCTGTAGTTCTCATCGTCTTTAGCTGTGTACCCCAATTGGTTCCAGACAGTTTGTGAAGGATGTTGTTTCTGGCTGACATTTTCTGCTTGACGTTTATGCAATGCTGTTTATAACTGAGAGCACTATCCAATGTTACACCTAAATATTTAGGTGTTGAGCAGTGATCTAGTTGAGTGTCTTCCCATGTTACCTGTAACTTCCTCGACGCCTGTTAAATTTGAGATGCCCATGTGGTAGAATTCAGCCAATTGACTGTGGAACCATCGTCAGACTGCTGTCTTGGCGTCATCACTGAATGCGAATCGCAGTCCGAAACTGATACAGTTCATTAATTAATGTATATTAATTAATTTTTGTTAACTAAGGTGTAACAATCTTCCCCAGTTTCCATCAGAAACGTGGAAATCACTAGAGACGAGGTCCGGACTGTATGGTGGGTAGTCCAGACTCTCCCAGTGAAATTACCGGAGCTTGTTGGCGGTTCTGGTTGCCACATGTGGTCTCGTATTGTCATAGTCCGCTGAAGAAGTTCCTGGCAGGACAGCAATTCACGTGCAACGATGACGCCAAGACAGCAGTCCGACGATGGTGCCACACTCAGCCGGCTGAATTCTACCACAGGGGCATCTCAAATTTAGTGCTTGGATGGGACAAATAATGTCTGAACAAATGTGGAGACGATGTAGGAAAATTGTTTAAGGTACTGTCCCCGCGCCAGCTCTGAGGACGCGGGGTATGAGATAAGGGGGAGGTAAGGGGAGCGGGAACGATGAGTGAGCGAGGGAATTCCGGGCCATGCTTATGCTTATTCTACCTCAGTGAAGACATAGACTTTGACTGTATGGTTCTCATAGTGTTATGTCGGTGCGAAAGAAAAATAAAGTTGTGCATTCGGAGGGTCGTGGTATCATAAGTAACATTATTGTAAAATGTGATGAAGAGGCTGAAAACAAATGTTTTGCTTTTACAGTAAACCAGGCGACAAGAAGAGCTGCTCACTATGCTGGAGTGTCCGAATCTTTTATTAAAAACATACGGAAGGAAACGAGGGAATTAGCTGAAAGTGGCGAGGGTAGTGTGCTGTCCACTCCGGGTAAGAGACGAAATACTAGGCCATCACACACTGTAGTGAACATAGATGCTTTTGATAAATGTGTAATTCGTCGTGGAAGCGTTTTATGTGGAATAAAAACGTGTTCCTACCATTCCAAAACTACTGCCTGTGATACAAGGCAAAATAACTTTTCCTTGGTCACACACTTCATTACGAAAAGTAGTAAAACAAATCGGTTTTCGTATTCTCCATTTGTAACAACGCTACTCTAAGGTGAGTACTTGTTTTTGCATAGTGTAGTGGAGTAGATTATTACCTTGGGAATAACCTAACCCCCAAGGGAAGATGATAAAGAGAAGGAGATGGGTTTCGGACTGGAGAAAAAGGGTGAGAGTCCTACAAAAGTTATAAGTTTAACTTTAAATGTACTAAAAGGCGGTTGCCACTGCAAATCCGCTCTCCGATACCTAAAGTGGGTAGGGACCTGGGCAAAGCTAACGGGAAACGCAGCTAGAACTTGGGCGGTTTGCAAGAGAGTGGCTTTAGAGTATTCCCTCTCAAGCATACATATGCCTACTATGGGGAATGGTGATGGTCTGGCAAGACAAAGAGTAACAGATTCATGGTGTATCTGTTCAAAGGAGTTTGTTTTTAAACAAATAATTTGAAGAACGCCAATAATTTGAATTGGTTTAGATATTTTAGTTTTCGAAATTGTAGAATTCCTAAAGAGCGACCAAATGCTTCCAAGAAGGATAGGGATAAAGCAATTATAACTTTGGGAATAATTTTTGTAAGTGTACCAATAGTTGCATTTGGAAATGGCTAACCTTTTACCCAGCAAGGAGCCGACTAAAAGTTTAGGCAAGGAGAAACACTTATATTTTGAAAACCCAACCATAAGTGTTGGAGAGAGCTATGCTTGCCTTACTGGCCAGTTAGAATTAGCTATTAAAGCTAAGAGAGACTTTACCAAGTTGTCAACTAAGAGTTCTTGCTCAAATGCAACAAGTGGTGAAGGCCTTATCAATATATTTATTTGCATTAAGTGGGAAGAGTCAAGGAATACAGGATCTTGCCTAACCGTTATGTTAGAGAAATGATAAAACGAAAAAGAACTCTTAAATTTATTTAACAATGCAAAGAGTGTAATGAATTTAACAAATATATAATTTCAATTTTGTTAACAATTTGGGGTCGCAGACCTCCGGAAACATTTAAAGCTTGCGCCAGGCAATTAACAATTCTTTTGGTTTCAAACCTTTATATGTTTTAAAATCTTCGCAAGATTTTGAAATGGCGAAGATAAAATGAAAAATTTAAAGATAATTAAAGTGATTAAAGTTAGACAATAAATCAAGTACAAGGTGTGTACTTTAAGGAATTTCTAAATAAATATCCTAGAAAGAGTAACAACTTCGGAAATAACAATAACAAAAAACAGGAAGAATAAAATAGAAGTTTCTATAACTTCTTATATTAATGCTTAATTACTTGGTTGGATTATGCAAATAGGGCAGGTCACTTATTGTGAAACCTGAAGAGAAAAATCGAAAGGAAGTTTCTAGACCTCCTATGTTTAAGTAGGAATCACGAGACAAATGGGGCAAGTTTCCCTTTCGTGCAACCTAGAAATAACTCACTTATGAGTTGAAAGAATTGTATTCCCTAATTAGAAGGGAGAAACAAGATAAGTTAAGAAGTGTACCAGACACGTAGTTATGCAGACAATTCGTTTTAAATAAATCAAGAGAGGGAGGGCACTTATTGAGAGTGACACCTCACTGGAAAAGACCTAAAATAACAATTTTATTATTATGGTTTGTTAGTAAGAGGTTTGGGAAAGATCAAATAGAATTGAGAATAAGTGTTCATGGCCGTATTTATAATAATCGGACAAACGCGACGCGGATGAAATATTGAACAAACACTGTGTTTCACTATAGTCTGTTGAAATAGATGAAAAGTTCACTGTAGTAGCACAAAAAGTTTATGGCAAAGAAAGTTATTGCAATTATGGAAAATAACTAGTTACACTAGATTTGCGAGAGTCTGTTGCTTGAGAAAGTTGTAGATTACAGTTAAATTCACCAGAGAAAATCCCAACGGAGGAAGAAAAATTAGCTATTGATCAGTAATTCATAAGGAAGATTCCTTAGTTAGAAAAGGTATTCCCACAGGCGAGTGGAAAATTCATGACGGTATAACTGGTAGATAGAGTGCAGATTCTGGAAGGTTCCAGAGCAATCCTGACTGAAGAATAGGGCAAAAGTTATTCCAGTGGTGGAACGAGCTAAGTATTTTATAGACAGTGGGTAATTCAATGTTATCCCACGTTGTGAGAAGATCTCTCATTTAATAAGCATAAGAAATGCTGCTTCCTATTAAGATTGGTTTAGACAAACCAAAGCCCAACATGGAAAATCCCGCGAAGGATGATTATTGCCCCAAATATAGTAATCTCACACTGCCTATAAAATGATCATTAAAAGCATGTAGCTATTTAAAATCCATTAAGATTAGTTGAATAACGTAGAAGTAGTACTTAGCTTGGCTTCATGGCGAAGGTGAAGTTCCCTTTGACGGTTGAGATTAAAGTTCCAACATGGCGTGGAATTAAAAGATTGCCTCTTGAGGAGGCGAGCTCTAGTTGAGCTTCAACTGACTGAGTCGACTGCCGGCGTACAAGTGGGAGCTGCTAGACGCAGAAAAGCACTAGCCTAGACGGCATGACCAACAAGAAGTTGAGTGCACTTAAGAGAGTGAGTGAGCGGTTGCTCACGACGCGGAGAAGTGTAGAACCGAAGTGACCGAGCGGGCTGGCTGCGCGCGCGGTGGAGAGCGCAGTAGGAGGAGGGGAGAAGAGGGGGTAGCGGGCGAGTGAGGGGAAGAACAAAGAGGTTACACATAAACATGAAACAACTTTACAAAAATATTTTTTTTCTTGGAGCGGTGTCTTCATGGAGTAGTAGATTGGTGAAGAACACGACGCCCAGCGGATTAATGTGGAAGTCTTCATGGTTTGAAGCGATGGAAGTTCGGAAGGTAGCGATGGGACGCTGTCAGGCTGGTTCAGCAGAATATACGTTTCTGTAAAAAACTTACAGAAAAATAAACAAATGCACGGGGAAAACGGGAGGTAACGGTTCGATGTTGGTGTGTGCGGGAAAGAAATTTAAATAAATGGACTGATATAAAGTAATGAACAGCAGAAGCTAATTCTTTCTTTTCGTGTATTTCCAAAAATACACCATATAGTACAGTGCTACGTCATTCCACTCCACATTCCTGACAGGTCCTCAGAGCTGGCGCGGTGGCAGTACGTAGAACAGTACGTACATTAGTAATTACCTGTATGTATTTTTGTTTGGGTAAAGAAAAGAAATGAGGGCAAAGACTTTTCTATCGACCCTCGTAGACTAGTTGTTCGCAGGGAAAAGTTCGATAGGGTCCTGCAACGAAATTCAGGGTGAAATGAGATAACAAAAGAAGCCTACCTAATGTGCTATGAAGTGAGATAGGTGAAACAGTAGACCCAAAACCAGATGAACGGCCTTTATTGTCCCACCATTTCATGTGATGATGGGAGATCGTTCCACAATACTGACACTTTTTTCGTGAAAATAGACGTTTCTTACCTGATAATATTGATATTTGTTAGTTGTAAATTCCTTCGATATTCGTTCAGTATAGTCTATTGTTAAATTGACTAAACTATGTGGATTAAATAAATTAATAATATTGCCCACGTAGTTCTACTTAACTACAAATTGACTTATTATTTATGACATTCGATACACAGATAAGTATATTTTATGCATATTTAGTTGAGTATTTTACATAATGTTGCATATTTTGACTATTTTAGTGCCCATATGCCTATATACCTGTCTATTTTACTGATTTCTGAGCCTATAAATCCTGACCTTAGTTACAATCCACTACTACAGTACAGCCATCGTAATAACACATGTTATCAGTAGTACATGAGGCCGATGACCAAATATGTCCCAAAAGAGCTGTTTGGCTTACACGTGACGATAATAAAAATTGGTCTTTAATAGTTGAAGATATCCTGAGTACAGTAACATATACCATATAAGAATGATTTGGACTTGGCCAGCACACAGTGCCGGATTAAGGTAAAATGAAGCCCAAGTCCCTCAGATTTTTGGGGCCCCTTTATTTTTTTCAAATATTTTTTTTAATTTTTAGCACCTGTACATTTAATAAAGTATATACAAGAGTTCTTTTTCTCAAGATGAATAATACACTTTTTTATTAAAGCATATATACATATATACATACATTTCAACTGAAACGATCATCATTATCTGAAAACATCTCAGATGATTTGATGAACAATTTAACAAATCATACTATTTCTTACTTGTGTAAAATGTTATCATTTTTTTCCTGTTTTTTTTTCTGTCAATGAAATCTTCTACAGTGTCATCAAAATCAATTTCCCGCAGAACATCTGACTCGATATACATTTAACTTAGCATGTCTAATCGTCCTTCTGACATGATACTTCTTTGCGCACTTTTGATCCGTTTCAATTTTGAAAACGAGCGCTCCGCAGAACAATTCGTTATCATGAGGGTCAGGAAAATGCGAAAAGCAATTTCAACGTTCTGAAAAACATACTCAAGCTTGTCTTGAATAAGAATTTCGTAAAGTTCAGAATGAGTGAACTCAGTTTTTAAAGGACATCGCAATTTAATATAATGCTGAAACTGTCTCAGTTCTGGATTTTTTTTCTAAATGTTCGGAATAAAATTGAACTAAATTAGAAATTGCTTGGGGGCCCCTGATAACTGGGGACCCTAGGCCTGGGCCTAGTCGGGCCTAATGGGTAATCCAGCACTGCCAGCACAACATATATTACACAGACAGGTAGGTATGCGGAAAAAGCTCAAGGATGTGAAGGATATAACGAGGTAGCTGCCTGCACAAGGATATTCCTTCCAGTTCAGTGTAGTAAGTGGCAGTGGTAGTAGCTAAGCGAGAACGGATCACACATCGCTCAAACAACAAGCTGAGTTCATATTCTATTCCAACCAGACCGTTCACCAACAATAACAGATATCACAGTAAACAAACAAAGTTGAAGGTCAATAACCACTAACAATATCTTAACGAACAAGTAGTTCCGTGACGAACTAAAGAGCCAACTTTTCTTAAAATTTAAGATTCATGCCAATGAATCGTCTAGAATAATGACGAAATTAAGTTGGTAATACTGACATTTCTAACTAGTTCAAAGTATACCTGAAACAGCACTACAGTTGGCAGCTCTTGTGACTGCGTATTCATAGATCCATCTCTTAAGGTACTGAATGCACATACAAAATTTGGTTGAAGTTCAATTGATAATATGGACGTTACAGGCAGTTAGACATTGGATCTATCGGCTCGCGTAAAATCATGTTGGCAACAATGGCATGTATGTTTTGATTAGAATTAATCTGAAATATTATGACCAATTATTGTGCTAATTTTGGATGAAATCCATTGTTAGTGTAGAAGATACATGCATTTAAAAATTGAACCTATCAGCAGGCTTAAATCATGTCGGCAGCACTGACGCATATTAGTTACTCCAAATTAATTTAGAATGTTAGGCGCTATACGTATGAAATATTTAATTTTCAAAAGCATTAATTTCTATTACTAAGGCAACACTGATAACTGACTTCCTACACGATAAAGGAAAGGAAGACGAACCATACAGTCTGTTAAATGGAGAAATGGATCACATTGGAGAGGTGGCATAGAGACAGGGTAAGACTTCAGAGCAGACTTTCTCAACCTTTTTGGGACTGTGATCAACACCAAGTACCGAGCATATATTAATAATAATAATAGTAGGCTATAGAAATATTCTTAGGAAGATACTTGGACCAAAAAGAACAGAAGATGGGTCGTATAGAAAAGAAGGGAATCCAAAATTATACCTGAGATTGGATAAAATCTCAGACACCATCCGGAAAAGAAGGGCCATGTTCTTTGGACATATATACAGAAGGTTGTGTCCTGATTACGGTCATTCCAGATTGCGTTCACCTCATTAGCAGTCCAGATTGCGGTCACTTTCATTTTAGGGACGAACTATAAACATTCCAGCGTCCAGATTGCGATCACTTTTCTTGGGAGACCGGTCCTTGGTTCTTGGTTCTTCCCGACTGACTCATACCTTCCGTAAGTTTTGTGGATAACAAGGGAAACTGATATTTCACTACCTAACCGAAGAATACAGCTGAGCACACCCCATAAAACTTCGCTTAAAAAAAATCAAGTCCCCTCCCAATGCGACGGCACCTCGTAAAGCAATGATTATAACATTTTCAGTCTTAGAATATAAACGTTTCAGGATAGCAATCGACGACCTTCACTTTCAACAGAATTGTTGTAACGGGAAATTTTATACTTTCAGGGTATAATTTTTAATTTCTGCCCCTCCTCCCCCATTTGAGGCGCGAGATATCTATTTTTATAATAGGTACTGTAGGCTATATCACGAAAAACATTCTTTTCATTACCTCGAAAAATTAGTCTCGTAAAAGTAATTTGTTCTGCGTTTGATTCTAAATCCCCTTTGAAATCAATTTTTGTCCCACCCCCTCCTACACACAAAATCAAACATTTGAAGTTTTAGGTTTATTAACATTCCAGATTTGAAATCTGTGACTTTTGATAAGTCAAAATCAATAACTTCACTGTCAAAACTACTCAAATTATAAGATGGTATTTTTTAAGGAAGCTTTCCCCCTACCTTGCCCTCGATGATCGCAATCTGGACGCTGGGAAGTTTACAGCTCTTCACTAAAATGAAAGTGACCGCAATCTGGACTACTAATGAGGTGAACTCAATCTGGAAGACACCATACAGAATGGACCCAGTTAGATTAACCAACCGGATAATAAAATTCTTTGCGACCAGGAAAACCACAGCTCGCTGGTATCAGTAAGTGAAGAAGGACCTAGAAGAAATGGCAACATCTGAAGCTGAAATCGGCAGGGAAGCATACAAAGCCAAAATTATGAATTTCACGGGTTTTAAGAACACGGATCCAGGCACCATGGACTGAAGAAAGGAGGGGAATGCAGAGCAATAGAATGATGGAGTATTGGGCAAACATAAAGATCCAGAAGCTGAAATCAAATTAACGTGGTCCACTGTCGGCCTAAACGACAGAAGAAGAAGAAGAAGTAGGCTAATCATAATTCAACAAGCATGGGCCTCTCTTTCCTTTTCCAATAGCTCTCTTCCCCTGTGTGTGTTGTTTGTTTGAGTCTTCAGTCTTTTGACTGGTTTGATGCAGCTCTCCATGGCTCCCCGTCCTGAGCTAATCGTTTCATCTCTACATAGCTCCGACACCCTACATCCGAGGCAATCTGTTTAACATATTCTAACCTTGGTCTACCCCTACAGTTCTTGTCCTCGACCCTTCCTTCCATAACTAAACTTGCTATTCCTGGGTGTCTTACTATGTGTCCTACCAACCTATCTCTTCTCTTCATTAGCAGTCGCCAGAAACATCTCTCCTCTCCCACTCGTCTTAAAACCTCTTTGTTTGTAACCCTATCTACCCATCTGATCTTCATCATTCTCCTGTAACACCACATTTCAAACGCTTCAATTCTCCTCTTTTCTGCTGCACCAATAGTCCAAGTTTCACTTCCATAAAGCGCCACGCTCCAGACAAAGGTTTTCAAAAATGACTTCCTAGTACCTAAATCTATATTCGATGTCAGCAGATTCCTTTTTTGTATAAATGCTTTCTTTGCCTGAGCCAACCTACTTTTTATATCCTCTTTGCTTCGGCCATCACTGGTTATTCTGCTTTCTAAGTAACAGAAGTCTCCTACTTCCTTCAGCTTTTCACCTTGGTGTATTCTTTTAATACACGGTACCTGAGATATAATTTTTATTGCTCTTTGCATGTTCATTTCTTCCTTCCTCTTTGTCAAACACCAACAGTGATCATCTGTTTTCTCCTTGTTGGGCATATCTCTTATGTCTTCGTAAGTCTGTTCTAGATATATAACTTCTGTGACCCACCTAGCGTCATCTCGCAGCGAATCTCTGAAGCTCCTCAATTCTTCCTGGTGCTAGAGGACTTACTTATCCATTTGGCCACCAGATCCTGTTATCATCGCCAGCTATTTTCTCCTTGAGCAAGAGGACTACGTCCACTTCTTTACTCACCATGCTGCGCTAGTATCAACTGTTATCAACTCTTTGAAGACCAGCTCAGCAAGAGATCATTTTTTTGTTATAATATTGGCAATACTTATATGTTCTCCTTTTGTCTCCTACCCCCCACTCTTTTCCCTTTCCTCGGTCCCTCCGTGCTCCGTTGAGCAGCTCTCACTTCTCAGTCGGCAGTTGACTCGATCAGTCAAAGCTCCACTCGAGCTAGCCTCCTCAAACCAAGAGGCATACTCTCTTCTACGCCATGTTGGCAAAGTAATTATCGTCATACAGAACTTCGCCTTCAACATGAAATCAAGATAAGTACCATTTTAAAAGTTTTAACCTCATCTTCATGGTTTTAACTTCCACGTGCTTTTAATGATACTTTTATAGACAGTGTGAAAGTATTTATTTTGGGGCAAAAAACATTCTTCGTGGGATTTGCCATGTTGAGCTTTCGCTTGTATAAGCCAACCTTACTAAAAAAGAGCTTTTCTTAAGCTATTTAAATGAGAAATCCTCTCACTACGTGGGATATTATCTAATACCCGCTGTCTATAATTCATCAAGCTAGCTCCTCCGTTGGACTTTCTTAACCCCATTTTACTACTAAGGTCGTTCTGGAACCTTCGAGATCTTGTACTCTATCTGCGAGTCTTGCCGTCAAGTATTTTTCACTCACTTGTGACAATAATATTTAAAATGAGGAATCTTCCTTACAAATTTTTGCAATAGCTAACTTTCTTCCACCGCTGGAACTACTGTAGTGTTTTATGGTACATTTAATTGTAAATCACAACTGGTTCAAGAAATAGACTCTCACCTATATAGTGCAATCAGTTATTTCCATAATTGCAATAACTCTCTTTCTTACGAACTTTAGTGTTTCTACAGTGAATTTTGCATCAATCTTTACAGACTATAGTGATAATCAGTGCTTGCTCCACTTTTCTACCGCGTCGCGATCGTCCGTTTATATTAAATACGGCCATGAACATTTTTCCTCCATCCCTATTTCTCTTTCCTAAACCTCTTACTAACAATCTGTAATAAACTTTAAATTCAGGTCTGTTTCAATAAGGTGTCACTCTGTGAAGTGCCCTTCCATTTTGCTTGTTTATCATTAAGTAATTGCTGTATAATTACGTGTTTTATACACGTTTCAAACTTACATTGTTTCTCCCTTCAAATCCGGGAAAACAATTCTTTCAACTCTTGTGTGAGTTATTTTTTAGGTCTCACTAAATGGAAACTGCCCCATTTGGCTCGTGATTCCTATCTAAAATATAGGAGGTCGAGAACCTTCCTTTTGATTATCTCTTCAGGTTTCACAGTAAGTGACCTGCCCTCTTTTGTATAATTCTCATAAAGTAATTCTGTTTAAATATAAGAAGTTGTAGGAACTTCTATTTTATTCTTTATGTTTTCCTTATTGTTATTTTCGAAGTTGTTATTCTCTCTAGAATATTCGTTCAGAAATTTCCTATAGTACACTCCTTGTACTCAATTTAATGTTTAAACTTTAATCATTTCATTGCCTTTTTAAAAATCTTACCAAGTTTTTAGTACCAGGTTTAAAACCTTAAAAATTATTATTTGCCTGGAGCAATTTCTACATGTTGTCGGAGGTCTGCGACCCCAAATTGTTAATAAGATTGAAACATATTTAATTGTTAAAGATATCAACTTCCTCTAATTTGTTAAATAAATTAAGAGTTTCTTTTTTGCTTTTTCATTTTTCTAATACAACGGGTAAGCAAGATCCTGTCCTCCTTGGCTCTCCCTACTTGATGCTATTAAAACCATTAATAGGGCTTTCACCACTCGTTGCATTTGAGCAAGAACTCTTAGCAGTAACCTCACTAAAGATTCTTTTAGCTTTAATAGCTAATTCTAATTGGCCAGTAAGGCAAGTAAAGCTCGCTACGCCAGCTACCTGCTTGTGGAGATCCTCTCCGAAAACTTATGGTCAGTTTTCTCAAAGATAAGTGTTTCTTTTGTCTAAACTTTTAGCCGGCTCCTCGCTGAGTAAAAGCTTAGCCATTTTCCAATGCAACCATTGGTTCATTTACCAAGATTATTCCATAAGGCATAATCCTTTATCATTTTCCTTCTTAGAGACACTTGGTCGCCCTTACAGGAACTCCATAATTTTGGAAATTGAAAATACCAAACCTGAGTTAAATCATTGGCATTCTTCGAATTATTTTGAAAAACCCAATTTCTTTGAGAAGACATACAGTAAATTTGTTCCTCTCAGTCTTGCCAGACCATCACTCTTCCCTATAGTAGTTTTATATATGCTTGAGAGGGATTATACGAAAGCCACTCTGTTGCAAACCGCCCAAGTTCTATCTGTGTTTCTCGTCAGCTTAGACCAAGTCCTTACTCATTTTAGGTATCCGAAAGCGGATTTTCGGTGGCTACCACCTTTAAGTGTGTTTAAAGCTAAACTTATTAATTTCGTGGGACTCTCCTCCTATTTTTCTATCCTTCTTTTCCAATTCCAAATCTACTTCCTTCTCTTAATCATCTTCCCTTGGTGGGTGGGTTATTCCTCAGGTAATAAACTACCCAAAATTTGGTCCCAGAAACCCGGGAGAGCCCATTTTTTCTTTTTTCTTTTAAAAAAGTGTCATTTGACAATACTTTGCATATTACTAATATCTGCTTTGAATTTTTCAGCTATAATTACATCATGCAAAGCCTGTGAACGGGAAAGAGGCCGCTCCTGTCTCCTTTGGTGTGCCCCGTTCTTTCTACTCATTTGCTGCTGCCAGCTTGACAGCATTTCCAAGGTTCCACAGTTTCGTGAGTTACATTTTCATCTACCTTTTTTAATATGGCTCCCACTGATAAGGATAAGGATGAAAAACTTACTTCTAAACGAGCATCCTATAAAGGGCAAATTACCCGATTTAGAAGGTACATAAAAGAATTAGATCCGTCAGACGCGCAATTAGACTTGTTGAAACATCGTGTAAAGGATTTTGAACGTTCTTATGAAAACTACTGTAACATTCAAACTGAAATAGAAACTTGCATGCTCAATCAAACAGAAGATCGTGTCGAAGTAGAAAACCTATATTACGAAGGCATAGGTTCTGCTTTCAAAATAATACGCCAACTCGAAGAGGAGCAGAAAAAGGACGCTTCTGTTCTCGGTTCCCTTCACGAACCACAAACGTCTTTCCGTGAGGGCACTCACAAGCCCAAACCAACTTTACCGAAAATGATTTACCCCATTTTTCCGGAGATGAATCTGTTTGGGATTCTTTCTATGAGTTATTTTGCTCCCTTGTTCATGTCAATGAAGACATTCAAGTCATTTACAAGTTTCATTACTTGAGATCTATCCTCCGAGGTCAAGCTTTGCAGTTGGTTGAAGCACTTCCTCTGCGTGCCGAAAATTACCCCATTGCCTTTAACTTATTAAAGGAAAGATATGGAAATTTACGTTTACGTATTCAACGCCATATGAAGGCTCTATTTAACCTACCTGCGTCACAGCACAATGACGTCACTAGTTTGCGTACTTTAATTGACACTACCCAACTCCACGTTAAAGCTTTGTCCCAATTAGATCAACCTACTGAACATTGGGATACTTTCCTAATACATTTAGTAGTCTCTAAAGTTGATGCTGCTACCCTCAAAGCTTGGGAAATTGAACTTTCTAAAGAAGACGACTACTCTTACGAGCATTTAGTCACTTTCATAAACGCTAGATGCCAACTTTTAACCGCTCTAGCTAATCAAAGTGAACCTTCATCTCCTAGTTCCAAATTCGAATTAATGTCCATCAAATCCAAAAGTGAACGCTGAGCGTCCAATACCCAAAAACCCGGGTCCAGCTCATCCAAATTTAAATCAAACACTACTGGTTACCCAACCAGGTCTAGTGAACGTCGTGTTGCTAGCTCTATTGTTTTAAACACGCAAAGCGAACCTCGCAAAAGTTTAAACGAACCGGTAAAGTGCATACTTTGTAAAGATCCCCATGCCCTATACCTCTGCAAATCTTTTAAAGAAATGTCAGTCGACGACAGACGAAAATTAGTCGCTCAAAATAAACATTGTTTCAACTGCCTAGCGCCCACGCATTCTGCTTCTAACTGTAAGTCCACCAGACTTTGCTACCATTGTGAAAAGGCTCATCATACTTTGCTACATCGTCATGATCAGGCAAGGTCATCGACAGCATCTACTTCTCCGAAAAATGATAGTGCTAACAGCTCTAATGCTTCATCGTATATTCAAAATGCCAAGTCCATACGCAGTGCCCAAGTATTGTTGTCTACTGTCCAAATCGAAGTTCAGGATAACTTTGGCAACTGGGTCCGTGCACGCGGTCTTCTAGACTCAGCGGCAACTCATGATTTTGTGTCTAATTCCTTGATTAGAAAACTAGGTCTACCTGTAAGCCCCACTTCTATCAACGTGTCGGGCATCAACAGCTCAAAATCGCAAGCTTTACAATTCTCAAAGCTAACTATAAGAGATACTTGTCATAGAAACAACTTTCTTAAACTTAATTGTCTAATTCTCAATAGCATTGGAGAAGACACTCCAAGTCACTCTGTGGATATTTCAGGGTTAAACATTCCCTCGCATTTAAGGCTAGCTGATCCTTTTTTCAATATGCAAAACCCTATTGACATACTCTTTAGTGCCAATGTTTTCTGGAATTGCCTACGTAAACAGGTTCGTAAGTTATCCTCAAACGTGGTCGCCAGAGACACTAATTTTGGATGGATCGTCACAGGGCAACTTCCCCATTATTCTCCTCAACCCGCATCGCAATGTTACTTCTCCAATACTGACCTGGAACAGTTCTGGAGGCTTGAAAATGTTGATTCTCCTAATGTAACCTCTTCAGAAAATGAATTCTGTGAGCAACTTTTTTTGAACACCACCACTCGTTCTTCTGATGGCCGGTTCGTCGTTCAAATGCCAAGATTAAATAATCCTCCTAAACTTATCAACTCTCAGCCTAAAGCTCGAAAGGCTCTCTTCGCTATCGAGAGCAAATTCAAGAAGGAACCTCTTGTTAAACAACAGTACACTGATTTCATGGATGAGTATGAAAACTTAGATCATATGGAAGTTGTTAACAAATCTGATGATGAATTGCACCCCCCAATTGAAACGGTTTATTTAAATCATCATCCCGTGTGGAAAAACCCTCTTGTAAAGGATAAAATTCGAATTGTTTTCAATGGTTCATCACCCGACGTTAATGGCAACAGCCTTAACGACACTCTTTATTCTGGTCCTGCTATCCAATCAGATTTATCTGCTATACTCTTAAACTTTCGATTATTTCCCATAGCTGTCATAGCCGACATAAAACAGATGTACCGTCAAGTGTTAATTCAACCAGAACAACGAGATCTTCAAATAATCTTGTGGCGTGATGAAATCAGTAAGCCCATTAAGGTATTTCGCTTGAAAACGGTTACTTATGGCTTAAAACCCTCTGCTTTCCTTGCTATCCGATCCCTACATTTGCTAGCCTCTCAAGATGGTCATTTATTTAACCCCAAAGCCTCTGAAGCACTAACTACGTCATTCTATGTTGACGATTATTTGCAATCCTTCCCCTCTTTGGAGGAAGCTTCTTTTGTATCTTTAGAACTTCAGGCATTACTAAGGAATGGAGGTTTCCCACTCCATAAGTGGAACTCCAACTCCCCTGAGTTTCTCGCTCAGTTTCCCATCGAAGACGTAGATCCTTCTTCTGTCGAAATTTGTGGAAACTCCGAATCTATAAAAACTCTAGGAATTCATTGGTGCACTAGCACTGACACTCTTATCTATAAAGTTTCGCTCGCAGAAGAGCTTCCTAATACAAAAAGACAAATTCTCTCTGAAATTGCAAAAATTTTTGATCCACTTCAATTCCTTGCCCCAGTTATCGTTATAGCCAAACTCTTCATGCAAGAGCTGTGGTCTCTTAAATGTGAATGGGATGACACTGTCCCTCTTTCTTTTCTTAATCGTTGGCTCTCGTTTCGCAGCAATTTGCTAGATCTTTCCCTCATTGAAATTCCCAGGAATTTAATTAGCTCTCATTCTAATACACCCTTTTTCCTTCATTTGTTCGCGGATAGTTCCGAAAAAGCTTATGGTTGCTGTGCATATTTAGTTTATCACAATTCACTCTATGGATCTCCAGTTTCCAACCTTGTTTGTGCCAAATCGAAGGTCGCTCCTTTTAAAACTATCACTTTGCCTAGGCTCGAACTGTGCGCTGCACTCATGGCTGCAGAACTTGTCAAGAAATTACGGGAAGTATTAAAAGTCGAATTCTCGCAAATCTATCTCTGGAGCGATTCCATGATCGCCCTTTCTTGGATCGCCAAGAACCCCTCTCACTGGCAAACTTTCGTCGCAAACAGGGTTTCCAAAATTCAAACTCTTGCTTCTGGATGTCAATGGAGGCATGTTCCCAGTGCGGATAATCCAGCCGATATTATCTCTCGTGGTTGTTTACCCTCTCAATTGGCAGCTTCCCAATTGTACTGGCATGGGCCCTCGTGGCTAATCGAAGAATCTTCTTCGTGGCCTTCTAAACCCCCAGCTACAAACCCCAACTTGCCTGACGCTAAAGTACCTCTATCCATTGCTTCGTGTCTTGTTTCCAACGCTTCTCATCCTTTGTTGTCCCGCTATTCTTCTTTTCATAAATTACTACGAATTGTCGCCTATCTCCTTAGATGGAAATATCTTGTGGTTGACCAACCTCTTCTCCCGAAACCACACCTTACCAATCATGAATTGAATCTCGCTACCATTAAGGTTTTACAACTGACACA
This sequence comes from Meconema thalassinum, assembly GCA_946902985.2. NCBI lineage: Eukaryota > Metazoa > Arthropoda > Insecta > Orthoptera > Tettigoniidae > Meconema > Meconema thalassinum. Next base: position 716,984,961 of record OX336388.2, on the reverse strand, counting down.
GCAAGAAGCCTTTTCTTCTGAATTGTCATTGCTCTCTTCTAAAAGAGATCTTCCCAAATCCAGCCGTCTCCGTGCTTTAGCCCCGTTTCTCGATGACCATGGGTTACTCAGGGTAGGTGGAAGGCTCTCGCAATCTTTACTCTCTGAGGACAAAAAGCATCCCGTTATTTTGCCTTCCAAACATCACGTAACTTCCTTAATTATACGTGACTTTCATTACCGTAATCTTCATGTTGGTACACGTACTCTGCTTTGCCTCTTAAGGGAAAGTACTGGATTATAAATGGAATTCATGAAGTTTCTTCTGTAATTCATAAGTGCATTCCTTGTTTCAAAGCGAAACCTAAAATCAATACTCAATTAATGAGCGATCTGCCCTCTTTTCGTTCTTCTCCTATACGCCCATTTGCTTTAACTGGCGTGGACTATATGGGTCCGTTTCAATATCAACAAAACTCTCCTGAAGCTAAACGCAAATTGTTTGGTAAGCTTTATATTTCTCTCTTTGTTTGCATGGTTACCGGCGCAATCCACTTGGAACTAGTAACGAATGCTTCTACTTCTTATTTTTTATCAGCTGTCTCTCGTTTCACTGCTAGGCGTGGTGTTCCTTCTGAGATGTTCTCTGATAACGCTTCCACCTTTCAGGGCGCAGCTTCCCTGTGGAAGAAAGCTCTCACTTCCTCTCCTGCCATGGAACAAATTTCTAATTTTTCTTATTCAAAAGGTTTCAAATGGCGCTTTATACCTCCTTACGCTCCGCATCATGGTGGTAGGTGGGAATCTTGCGTAAAGCTCACTAAACGTCATTTAAGAAAAGTCTTAGGTAATCGAATTCTGACTTACGAAGAATTCAATTCACTGTCTGTTCTAATTGAAGGTGTTGTTAATTCTCGCCCTTTAACTCCGCTTTCCAATGACCCTGATGACCTACTTCCACTCACCCCTGGTCACTTCCTTATCGGCACTTCTCTTTCTGCCCCTCCTCCTCTTCCCAATTCTTACAGGGATTTTAATCTACCTATTGTTTGGCGTAAACTTGAAGCCCTCCGTAATTCTTTTTGGAAGAGATGGAACTTGGAATATTTAACTTCCTTGCAACGGAGGCAGAAGTGGTTTCTTTCCAGTCCCGACATTAAAGTGGGGGACTTGGTCTTGGTTAGGGATGTTTCTCCCCCTCTAGTCTGGACTTCCGGTAGAGTGACCAAGTGTTACCCTGGAAGAGATGGGAGAGTCAGGGTGGTCAGAGTCTTGACCATTAACGGTTCGATTATAAGACCCCTGTCTTTGATCGCTCCTCTTCCATTAAATGTGTAACTGCTTATTTGCTCTCTGTTGGTGTTACCCCCCAGTATGGTGTATTCTTTTAATACACGGTACCTGAGATATAATTTTTATTGCTCTTTGCATGTTCATTTCTTCCTTCCTCTTTGTCAAACACCAACAGTGATCATCTGTTTTCTCCTTGTTGGGCATATCTCTTATGTCTTCGTAAGTCTGTTCTAGATATATAACTTCTGTGACCCACCTAGCGTCATCTCGCAGCGAATCTCTGAAGCTCCTCAATTCTTCCTGGTGCTAGAGGACTTACTTATCCATTTGGCCACCAGATCCTGTTATCATCGCCAGCTATTTTCTCCTTGAGCAAGAGGACTACGTCCACTTCTTTACTCACCATGCTGCGCTAGTATCAACTGTTATCAACTCTTTGAAGACCAGCTCAGCAAGAGATCATTTTTTTGTTATAATATTGGCAATACTTATATGTTCTCCTTTTGTCTCCTACCCCCCACTCTTTTCCCTTTCCTCGGTCCCTCCGTGCTCCGTTGAGCAGCTCTCACTTCTCAGTCGGCAGTTGACTCGATCAGTCAAAGCTCCACTCGAGCTAGCCTCCTCAAACCAAGAGGCATACTCTCTTCTACGCCATGTTGGCAAAGTAATTATCGTCATACAGAACTTCGCCTTCAACATGAAATCAAGATAAGTACCATTTTAAAAGTTTTAACCTCATCTTCATGGTTTTAACTTCCACGTGCTTTTAATGATACTTTTATAGACAGTGTGAAAGTATTTATTTTGGGGCAAAAAACATTCTTCGTGGGATTTGCCATGTTGAGCTTTCGCTTGTATAAGCCAACCTTACTAAAAAAGAGCTTTTCTTAAGCTATTTAAATGAGAAATCCTCTCACTACGTGGGATATTATCTAATACCCGCTGTCTATAATTCATCAAGCTAGCTCCTCCGTTGGACTTTCTTAACCCCATTTTACTACTAAGGTCGTTCTGGAACCTTCGAGATCTTGTACTCTATCTGCGAGTCTTGCCGTCAAGTATTTTTCACTCACTTGTGACAATAATATTTAAAATGAGGAATCTTCCTTACAAATTTTTGCAATAGCTAACTTTCATCCACCGCTGGAACTACTGTAATGTTTTATGGTACATTTAATTGTAAATCACAACTGGTTCAAGAAATAGACTCTCACCTATATAGTGCAATCAGTTATTTCCATAATTGCAATAACTCTCTTTCTTATGAACTTTAGTGTTTCTACAGTGAATTTTGCATCAATCTTTACAGACTATAGTGATAATCAGTGCTTGCTCCACTTTTCTACCGCGTCGCGATCGTCCGTTTATATTAAATACGGCCATGAACATTTTTCCTCCATCCCTATTTCTCTTTCCTAAACCTCTTACTAACAATCTGTAATAAACTTTAAATTCAGGTCTGTTTCAATAAGGTGTCACTCTGTGAAGTGCCCTTCCATTTTGCTTGTTTATCATTAAGTAATTGCTGTATAATTACGTGTTTTATACACGTTTCAAACTTACATTGTTTCTCCCTTCAAATCCGGGAAAACAATCCTTTCAACTCTTGTGTGAGTTATTTTTTAAGTCTCACTAAATGGAAACTGCCCCATTTGGCTCGTGATTCCTATCTAAAATATAGGAGGTCGAGAACCTTCCTTTTGATTATCTCTTCAGGTTTCACAGTAAGTGACCTGCCCTCTTTTGTATAATTCTCATAAAGTAATTCTGTTTAAATATAAGAAGTTGTAGGAACTTCTATTTTATTCTTTATGTTTTCCTTATTGTTATTTTCGAAGTTGTTATTCTCTCTAGAATATTCGTTCAGAAATTTCCTATAGTACACTCCTTGTACTCAATTTAATGTTTAAACTTTAATCATTTCATTGCCTTTTTAAAAATCTTACCAAGATTTTAGTACCAGGTTTAAAACCTAAAAAATTATTATTTGCCTGGAGCAATTTCTACATGTTGTCGGAGGTCTGCGACCCCAAATTGTTAATAAGATTGAAACATATTTATTTGTTAAAGATATCAACTTCCTCTAATTTGTTAAATAAATTAAGAGTTTCTTTTTTGCTTTTTCATTTTTCTAATACAACGGGTAAGCAAGATCCTGTCCTCCTTGGCTCTCCCTACTTGATGCTATTAAAACCATTAATAGGGCTTTCACCACTCGTTGCATTTGAGCAAGAACTCTTAGCAGTAACCTCACTAAAGATTCTTTTAGCTTTAATAGCTAATTCTAATTGGTCAGTAAGGCAAGTAAAGCTCGCTACGCCAGCTACCTGCTTGTGGAGATCCTCTCCGAAAACTTATGGTCAGTTTTCTAAAAGATAAGTGTTTCTTTTGTCTAAACTTTTAGCCGGCTCCTCGCTGAGTAAAAGCTTAGCCATTTTCCAATGCAACCATTGGTTCATTTACCAAGATTATTCCATAAGGCATAATCCTTTATCATTTTCCTTCTTAGAGACACTTGGTCGCCCTTACAGGAACTCCATAATTTTGGAAATTGAAAATACCAAACCTGAGTTAAATCATTGGCATTCTTCGAATTATTTTGAAAAACCCAATTTCTTTGAGAAGACATACAGTAAATTTGTTCCTCTCAGTCTTGCCAGACCATCACTCTTCCCTATAGTAGTTTTATATATGCTTGAGAGGGATTATACGAAAGCCACTCTGTTGCAAACCGCCCAAGTTCTATCTGTGTTTCTCGTCAGCTTAGACCAAGTCCTTACTCATTTTAGGTATCCGAAAGCGGATTTTCGGTGGCAACCACCTTTAAGTGTGTTTAAAGCTAAACTTATTAATTTCGTGGGACTCTCCTCCTATTTTTCTATCCTTCTTTTCCAATCCCAAATCTACTTCCTTCTCTTAATCATCTTCCCTTGGTGGGTGGGTTATTCCTCAGGTAATAAACTACCCACACCTGCCCTGAAGAACTAAAAAGCTAGGGATTCACCGATCACCAGGCATACTGCAACTGCTTGCATGACTCATTCAGATAAGATACATATAAGTTACAGTCGAGTCGAATCTGGATCTTTCTCCTTACACACAAAACATGGATGTCTAATTATTTTTAATGTTGATTAAAATGTTACAATGTCACAAAATGATCAAATGTCTGACTGTCAAAACTTGTAATGAAAGCACAATTACAGTATTCCGGTTCGTGCAACGAAATTTTAATTGAAGAATGGATCTCCTAGCACCAGGTTGAGAACGCCTGCTCTACAGCAAACCAGACAGCTCGCAGGGGAGAGAATGTGGCTGGCTGACTTGACACTAAGAGGTAGAAGGGACAGATAAAGAAGAACTAAAAATCTGGTATATTGGCCTTCACGGCCACCTCTGCAATTTTTCTAGCTTTGTGTGGGGTTTCGCCTAGGACACCAAGATGGCTCATCAGCTGGCTCTTGGTGTCCCCGCTCGGACCATCTGTTTGGAAGCCTTCTTAGGCAGGTTATTGCTGCTTGAGCTTTTAGTTCTCGCAGTAAAGAGGCGCAGGTGCGCTTCATAAAAAGGGAGATAGCACGCAGTTTGCTACTCCTGTGGGGGTCCAGACGGGAACACCAAGAGCCCGCTGATGAACCAGCTTGGTGTCCTAGGCGAAACCCCACACATGACACGGCACAAACCTAGGAAAATTGCTGAGTTTTAAAGAACTACTTACGTAGTTTTTCCACGTGACTTCTGTTCTGAATCACACTATTCATTCATTCATGCATTCATTCTCATTTGAGACTGTTTTGTCTTTCAGCGTCCAGTCTAGTCTTACAAGCCTCTGTTTGTGAACAAGTCGCCTCCATGGTACCCTACTAGCAGTTAGCATTGCGGCTGCCTCCGCTTCTACACCTCTCACTTTGAAATCGTTAAACACTGAATGTAACCATCGCCTCCTAGGTCTACCTCTGCTCTCTTTACCCTCTACCCAGCAGAGGCTCACGACTAGTGGGACGTGGATTGGCGATCACGGGGCCCCAGCTGAGTCCGGCATTGCTTCCACTTACTTGTGCCGGAATCCTCTCTGTCATCTTTCCTGTCGACCTCCCTTGGTCAACTCTTGTTCCTTTCCGACCCCGACGGTTATAGGGTATCCGAGGCCTAGGGAGTCTTTCAATTTCCTGCTTTAATAGGCCTTTGTCTCACCTTTCCTGATCCCTCATTCTTCGAGGTCTCAGGCCTTTTCTGCTCTCTTCACATCTCCTGCCTTTTGCTCAAGGCCCTCAAGGAGGCAGGGTGTGTGTAGCCCCACCACTTCTGGTGCACCCTCGATAGTGCTACACCCTCAAGGGCTCAGGGCTGGTGAGTTCGGGAGTTGGCAACCCCGAGGGATACCTGAGCTGGGTCCGTTTTTTTCCTTTTCCATTGCCTCTGGGGTGGATCCTCCCCTCTTTCCCTTTCTTATCTCTTCTTCCTTTCAAGTCCCTCAATCCTCATTCTTCGAGGGTTGAGGGCATTTCTTTTCCTCCTGTCCTTTCTTTTTCTCATTCTCCTTTTGTTTTCCATTTGTTCTTCTAGTATGTAAGTGTGTAGTTAGTTTTAGTTGTAAGTGTGGTTTTAGTTTACATTCTCATCTTTCACTATCACCCAAACCAGTAGGGGCTGATAACCTAGATGTTAGGCTCCTTAAAACAGCTATTATCATCATCATCTTACACTCTACAGCCGAACTCATTAATCTCTCCTCCATTCTCTATGACCAAAAGATAGTGATAACATTCAGATTCAGATATCTGAAAGGAGTGATCCCTCCCTATATTATTCTGCTAAGATCCCATTCCAGTTTTGTACCGAAAGTAAGGTCCCATTGACACCAACCTACACATATGGGGTACCTACAGGTTCAGCATAACCCAATGCGTAAGCGAAACGCACTCACTTACTCTTTAAATGCCTCACAATTAAATAAAGACCTTAAAACATGTATATTTACAATGAAATCATGAAAGAATGCAACACGGTAACCATGGTAACAGAATCTCACAGGTCCATCTATTTCTGTAAAACGCAATGCAATTCCAATTATTACATTACTGTGAAAGTTTCCAGACGGTTGTAAGGTTATCACTACACCAAATTAAGCTGTAAAATTCATCAATACATACAGTATAATGCGCTTAAGGGGGTCAAGGGGCACTCTAGAATTTTTTCATGCAATTTTCACGTGTGAGTGTGGTACGAAAGGTCTTTTTCACCCGACTATAAAGGGTCTCCGAAAACCACATTTAAATGCCCTTAAATTAACAGTGTCTGTGATATTCCCAGAAAAATAACTTCGCTCTGATATACCTATGGAGGAATGACAAACCCCTAACCACTGCACCAGTAGCTGAATTGATGAGGCCTGATACCAAGGATAAATCAGTCATAGCATTCATGATTGAGATTTTGCTAGTGTACTCTTTACAACTAGAATATTCGCGAAGAAGCCGCGACGGGTAATGCTAGTAAACTATAAAGGAATTCGTTTTCTGCTAAAAAGAATGTAAGCCTATAATTCTTAATTGATTCTCAAACAAAATGGTCGATACAAGTGCAACCCCCACTGAAGTCATGAATATTGTAACCTTCGATCTTTTGAAAGTGGAAACCTCCGATTTTATAATAGGCTAATTTATTAATAATACTGTCGTTACTCTGGCAAGTAACTTAACTAGAATTCTTAGCGACGGGTGTGTGTAGACTGCAAAACCCATTCGGACACACGTTGAACTGGTTTAACTACGGAAGTTTGTCATAAAAGGAACGATTAGAGTCAATTTTATAGGTAGTGATACTGAATTACACAATTAAATAGGCTAGCGTTTGATCTTCCCTGGACAGTCGCCAGACATTGCAACGGAAACAATGGATTGCAAAGAGTAGAAGTTGATATGTACATCAATAGAAATGGATATGTACAGACATTTATTGTTCCCGGAAGAACATTTCCAGCACTGACATCACACTGGTTACTATTTGTAGAGTAAGCATTATGTAGTCTACGATTCTGATGTCAATGGCGTCTTTCTTCATTGAGAGGATAAATTAATATGATTTTATTAAACACAATGTGTACAATCACGTTTTCACCACTCTGACATTTCTGCGATTAGAGATTGAGACCACTAAGTGGTATTTGGAGCATGGATTATTGCAATTCTTGCAGACGCAGTCCTCCTTGGGCTCATGAAATGTCTCATTCTGACAGATCCTTCCATGGAACCCATGGACAGCGAATCGCGTATACAGATGTCGAAGTTTGAAATTTGGCCCCTCCAGATATCTGTCTTCATTGCTTCAGTCTCCATTATTTCTTGTAGTATTTCGTTGGCTTTTTTTCGTTTCTCCTCGATGATGGTTTTATACGTTTGAGTTTCCGGTAGATCGAAAGAGTGCTTTACGTCTTCTATAAAGAAGGATTCCTGTGCTATTTTATAGGCGTAGCTGTTCCTTGAGAATTTTGATATAGAGAGAGCTCTCTTAATAAATCTCGCTTTGACGCTCTCTAGCTTCCTGAGGTTATTCACCGACAAGTAGGGCCAAATTAATTGTATGCCATATGTGGCGGTCGGCATAACTTTAATTTTGAATAGCTTTATCGCTGTTGAAAGGGATAGGCTTTGGAGTTTGGGAATGTCGTATGAGGCTTTCGTTGCTGCCGTAGCTCGCTCCTGTATATGCAGGGAGAATGCAGTTCCAGTAGTTTGTAGCACGACACCCAGGTATTTGAAGTTGGGTACGAATTCTAAAGGTTCTTATCCACACTTGAGTTGGTCCATTTTAGCTATCTTTCCTCCCCCTTCTAAATTTCATAGCCTTTGTTTTGGAGCTGTTAATTTCCATAGAGTTTTCTTCCGCCCATACCCTAATGTTCCCCATAGCTGTTTGTAGGTCATAACTGTGATCGACAAAGGGAAAGGGAAGAAGGAGGATCCAAACTCTTACAGGGGAACTGCCCTGGTAAATGTTATGTTCAAAACCTTCTCTAATCTGCTTCTAATACGGGTGAAACATAGACTACGTGCCAGCATACCATCAAATAAATATGGCTTTACCCCGGGTAGATCAACTCTACAGGCTGTACAGGAACTTGTGAGGATAAATTAACATTTCAAGATATTAGCCTAAATTAGTTAAAAACAAAGCTACCTACGATCTATATGCTATAACGTTCCTTATCACGTCCAGTGCGGATCACACGTCTAGCGCGTGACGCTAGTTTACAAGCGGGTGCGGAGAACGCGCCAAGAGCGTCTTGGGATGAGTGTTAGAAAATGTGAACCACAGTCTTCCCGCACATCGTGTAAGCCCAATTTACTATTATAGCAGGTTCATCTGTTGCCATATTTGCGCATGCATATTCGGTTTCCCGCGCATTTACTCACCTCGAGTTTCGTCATGCGTTATCATTCTTTATTTGTGATCACTGAGCAGCAAGACAACTTCTATGCGAGCTAAGCCTCAGCATTTTCTGTTCAGTATTATTTCAAGAAAATTGCGTGTGATCCCGCTTTTGTAATAAATAAATTCCAGGACTGCAATAATTTCTTAAAGTGACTAAAGTTGTAATTAACTATTAATCCTGCATCATATTCATGGTTGGTTGGTTCCTCAGTTTAGGGGCTGCGACAACGCGGTCACGTAGCCCCGTGTACTTTGGATGTGCGTAGAATTTGTCTGATAACCGGTGTGAATTGTGATGGCTGTATTAATGTGTGTTATCTGCTTTTTAAAAAAAAAAAAATTTGAAGTAAGGACTGCAGACAGTAATTTCAAGTAGTTCCTACTTTTGCTACCAAATGTGCCGTCCAACAGAATCCACTTTAAGCTCATTTTCCTGTGGATGAGCATAAAGAATACTGAGTTTTTAATTAATTGTAGAAACGTATATTTCGTGTAATTATGCACTCCTCTATTAATAATGTTATAGGTTTTACGTCCCTTTTAACTTAACGACTGCGGCTTTTAGAGACGCCGGGGAGCCGAAGGGAATCTTTGACGTGTCAACTGAATGCGCCGGGATTCGATCCTGAAATTTTGGGTATAGCAGGCAAAAATGTTACCACTGAGTCACGCAGCCAGGCGCACTCCTATAATAGGTTTTACGATATATATAGTTATAGTATAAAATGTTTTGCATATACTTATCATATCGAGCGGCGGTGGTACAAAACTTCCTCCACGAGTCCACCATTGTACGAATGGAATGGCCTGCGAAGTCACCGGGTCACCTGCCTCAAGAGGACCTGGACAACTTGATCTGTGGTATGCCGTGGCGAATAAGAGCCCTGCTGGACGCCCATGGTCGCCATGTTCCTTATTGGAACGTCACAGGATGGCAAGAAATAATAATAATATTAATGTTATTGGTTTTACGTTCCTTTTAACTACTCTGGCTTTTAGAGACGCCAGGGTGCCGGAATTTTGCTCCGAAGGAGCCAGTAAATCTACTGACACGGCTCCCTTACATTTGCACACCCTCAAATGCCAGCTGACTGCGCAAGGATACGAACCTGTAACCTTGGACCCTGCAAGCGAGAACGTTACCGCTGAGCCACAGGATCGCATGATTACAACACATATCAGTCCCTGTTTAACAGGCCAAATGTCTTCCTGTTAGTAATTTTCTTTTCACATATGAATAAAGTGTGCAGGAGTTGTCAGAATGCCGTTTCTTTTGTATTAACCTCACCCACAATTCCACATACGCTCTGCATACTGGCAAATAAATGTTATGCAAAACTTCTTTTGAGGAGTATATTAATGTAACTTCTCTTACAGACAATAAAGTGACAATATAATCGTCGCTTTCTGCCCCATCTATTTGGGCACCCTTGCGTTGACCAACTGAAGACCAATCCTGTTGATTGATTATACCTAGCTACAGTACATGCAACACTGGAATATGTCTTCTAACATTTCAATACGATTTGGCAACCATGAAATCCTAACTGAGTCTGATGTTGGGTCAAAAATTAGTCTATAAAATAGTTGTTGTTAATGTTTCATTTGAGATGTTTAACATCGTGGTCATTAAACCCCGTGTACTTGGGTGTAAATATAGAATTTGTCAGATAACCTGTGTTGTTGTGGTGTCTGTAGTAGTGTGTGTATTTGTAATGCAGGTGAGGATTGGGAAAGAGTCGACCGTGACCTTACGTTAGGACCCATCCCAGGATTTGCCTGGAATAGAAGTTAGAAACTACGGAAAGGCGGCCAAAGTACACGGGGCTACTTGACCGCGTTGTCGCAGCCCCCCTAAACCGAGGAACCAACCAATCAAACTACGGAAAACCACTTCCAGGATGTTTGAGGTGAGAATCGGACCCACCTCTTCATAGTTTTGCCCCTCGAGGCGTAGTGTACCCAGTTACTGTCCACAACCCAGAATTACATTTCTTGGCAGAGCCGGGAATCGAACCCGGACCAAGATGAAGAATACTAGCCGCTAAACCACGAGGTGGTCTCAATTATAGTAAAAAGTAAGACAAAGGGAATAAATTAATGAATTAATAAATAGTCGAAGGATAGGTCACACAATATCCACGGCGGCTTCGGTGGCGTAATTGGTAGCATGCTGAGCTTCTATGCCCAAGTTCGTGGGTTCAAACCCGGCTGAAGTCGTCGGATTTTTTAAGAGCGTTAAAAATCCCACAGGATTCCTTCCATTGGAGGGGAAGTAAAGCCGGCGGGCCCATGTCGTAGATTTATGGCATGTAAAAGAACCTCCCACTAACCACAATTGTGTGAAGATAAATTTGTAGGTTCAATTTGATTAACGCTCTAAGTTCCGTCGTTCGTCGCCAGGTTCTGGTTGCGGTGGCATCTAGTAGCCAAGTTCGCGGCTAGGTTTCGTTGACGGTAGCATTTGGTAGGAAAATAGGAACTACTTGAAATTATCGTCTGCTGTTCTTACTTGAATTTAAAACAGATACACACACTAATACAGTCATCACAATTAACACCGGTTATCAGACAGATTCTACACACCCAAAGTACACGGGACTACATAACCCCGTTGTCGCAGCCCCTAAAGTAAGGAACTAACCAACCAACCTACAATATCGACCGATTCGTGATTAATGAGAAGAGCAGACCCTTTACTTTGTACCTGTGGAGCCATATTCACCGTAGCCCACTTCTTAACCTAGTACGTGGAGTGGATCTCCCTGATCTGAAAGACTTTTGTTCTCTTTTGAATTCTGTTTTTTTTGTTTCTTTATTATTATAATCATTAGTTTTATTTTATTTATTTTTTATTAATTTTAGGCATTTAAAAAAAATAATGTTTACGCATCGACCACTGAATTTTTAAATTGATCCAAATTCGTACGATTTTATTTTTGTTCAGAGAGGGCAGATTACCTCGCTGTTCCACCCCTTAAAGCAACAATAACTAACTAATTTGCTTAACTCATCCCGACGCGCAGGTCGCCCACGGGCGTCGACTAGAAAGACCTGCACTCGGCCTTTCACGAGGCCACACGACAAAAAAAAAAAAAAAAAAAAAAACACGATACTCTCATTTTTCGAGGGGGACCGTATTTCTTCCATTTTCCCTTGTTCAACTAGACTGATTGACAGCAAATGACCTCAATGTTTTCCACCTTAATGCAATCTCCTCCAGTCGATCCAAGAATCGAACTTACCGTCATTTGAAACCCATAACCAGGGATACGATTTATATATATTAAAAAGTGTCAAAATATGTACATATACAGGATGTGACTAAATATTTGAGAAAGCTGTGGGGATTCGATAGAGGGCCTGACAACAAGCAAAACATGTCCTGTAAACATATGGTGTATTTGCTTTCGTTTCCGTGTTGTTTGAGTCTTCAGTCTTTTGACTGGTTTGATGCAGCTCTCCAAACCTCCCTGTCCAGAGCTAATCGTTTCATCCCTACATAGCTACCAAACCCTACATCCGAGGCAATCTGTTTAACATATTCTAACCTTGGTCTACCCCTACAGTTCTTGTCCTCGACCCTTCTTTCCATAACTAAGCTTCCTATTCCTGGGTGTCTTATTGCGTGTCCTACCATCATACCTCTTCTCTTCATTAGCAGTCGCCAGAAACATCTCCCCTCTCCCACTCGTCTTAATACCTCTTCATTTGTTACACTATCTACCCATCTGATCTTCATCATTCTCCTGTAACACTACATTTCAAACGCTTCAATTCTCCTCTTTTCTGCTGCACCAATAGTCCACGTTTCAGTTCCATATAGTGCCACGCTCCAGACAAAGGCTTTCAAAAATTACTTCCTAATAGGCCTATCTAAATCTATACTCGATGTCAACAGATTCTTTTTCTGTAGAAATGCTTTCCTTGCCTGAGCCAACCTACTTTTTATATCCTCTTTGCTTCATCCATCACTGGTTATTTTGCTTCCTAAGTAACAGAACTCTCCTACTTCCTTTAGTTTTTCACCTGCCAATTTGATGTCCAAAGAGGTTTCTGATTTATTTCGGCTGCATTCCAATATTTTTGTTTTACATTTATTAATTTTCATCATGAATTCTTTTCTCAAGACGGAGTCCATACCATTCAAAAGCTCATTCAAATCCTCAGGCGTGTCGGCCAAGATGACTATGTCATCAGCAAAAGATTTGATATTATTTCTCCTTGAATCTTTACTCCCATTTTATTTTTTTCATCAATTTCCTTCATTGCTGGTTCAATGTAAAGATTGAAAAGTATGGGTGATAAATTGCAGCCTTGCCTCAAACCTTTCTGAATACCAGCTTCTCTCTCATGTCCTTCAGCTAGAATGACTGCCGTCTGGATTCTGTATAAATTGTAGATCACCCTCCTATTCCGTGTTAGAAGCAATGTTTGTGGTGTACAGACCACAGACCGCTTCACCATGCAGGTTGGTCATTTGTGTTGATAAAGTGTACGTTACTACTTCTAGTTCTCGACAGAAGGTGCTCAAAATGGCTACCTCGAGCTGTAACGCAGGCATCATTGTCTGTCTCACACGCTCCCATATTCCCGGCGTCTGTGGTATCTGCTGACATCCTTGCTCTATTCGCTGAAACGGCATGTTCACGTTACGAATAGGTGTGGCATAAACTATGACCTTTAATTGACCGCATAAGTAGAAGTCCAATGGGTTGAGATCGGGAGAACGAGCAGGCCACGGTGCCGTTCCCTGACGCCCTATCCAAAAGCAAGGAGAAATAGTTAACTTTCAACTCCTTGGAGTAATATAACTCCATGATTTTTTTTACAAAAGTTGTTGAACTTTGTTGAGCTCCATGAACAGTAATTGTGTGTTAATATAATTATTATTGTAAATAGACAGAAGCAAATACTGTAGATCTTGTGATCCGTGTGTGCAGTGACTGATCCAGGCCTAGCGGGACCCTGTGCGATATGATAAGGTGGGGCCCACAACAATAGGAAATAAAAAATAACAAATCAAATGGAAAGTAGTTTTGTAATAATAAAAATAGTAGTTCCGTGAAGAACTATACAGCCTATTTTCATATATCCTACTCATGTTAATTGCCTCTATCTACATACAAAATTTCAGTTTGATTGCTGTAATAGATTCGTAGGAATTGAGAACCGACTAAATATTTCGGATGGTCACCATGATGGATTTTATATATGTAGGTCCTAGAGTTATGTACTGTTACATGAAGATTATTGTGTACGTGCAGCATTCAAACTTTAATCGCATGATTAGGACACAAGAAGTAACAAGGAGATTTTAAAATTTCGCACAGCTGCCATCTTGTGGTTATGGAAACAATTGAAATAAATTAGATGCCAGTGGATTTACATTCGTATGAGGATTTAATGTACCAAGTTTCACTGCACTCGGATGGTTAAATTGCGAGAAACGTCCATGTGAATATTTATACTTCGCGTCGCCACCATGTTGGATTTGTGATCACCAGGTTATTGAAAGTCCTATAGGTGAACTTAAGTTCATAGCCCCTATGAACATTAAAAAAATCAGTTTGATTGCTATAATAGATTCGCAGATATTCAGAGCCGTCTAAATATTTCGGATGGTCGCCATGTTAGATTGTTAAATGTATAGGCCATAGAGTCATGTACCATTAAAGGAAAATTATTCCGTAGGTTCATTATTCAAACTTTCACTTCGATCGCATGATTACGACACAGGAAATAAAAACTTGATTTTAAAATTCGCAAAGCCGCCATCTTGAGGTTATGTAAACAATTGAACTAAATTAGATACCAGTGTATTACAATGTGTATAAACATTTCCTGTACCAGATTTCATTGCGGATGGAACATTAAATCGCGAGAAAGGTATATTTAAAATTTTCAAATTCGCTTGGCCGCCATGTTCGTTTTGTAGTTAACCGGTTTTTGAAAGTCTTATAGATGAACTTCCAGTAGCGCCCTTTATCTCCGTACAAAATTTCAGGGTGATAGCGCTAATAGTTTCAGAGATATAGAATGCCAGTGAAATATTTCGCACATCCGCCATTTTGTGGTTATGTAAACAATTGAACCAAGTTAGATGTCGGTGCATTATAATGTGTATAAACATATACTGTACCAAGTTTTATTGCGTTTGGTTGGTTAAATCGCGAGAAACGTCTATTTATAGTCGGAAATTCGCGTGGCCGCCATGTTGGTTTTGTAGTTATCAGTTTTCAATACTCATATAGGTGAACTTGTAGTAGTTCCCTTTATCACCGTAAAAGATTCCAGGGTGATATCGGGAATAGTTTCGGAGATATTGAATTCTGGTGAAATATTTCGCACAGCCGCCATGTTGGATTGGTGAGACGTAACAAAATTTGAAGGGCACGGTCGGGGTCGCCGGGAATAGTGCTATGAACTTACCGAGTTTCATTTAAATCGCTCCAGCCGTTTAGATGTTATTAGGGGGACACACACACACGGACAAAAGGTGTTCTCATAAGCCTATTTTTTTCAAAATTGAAAATAGGCTAAAAATAAAGAATAGTTACAATATTTTGAATACACTACAGTACATTTTTTTAATAATATGAAAGAAACCTTTAAGTCCCCTTGAAGAAGATTAGGCTATGTAAATTATAAAATATTAAAATATTACTTTGCCACCTTTTTCCGGCTGAAGTCTTCTATTATTTCACTGAAATCTAAACTTGCTAAACGGTCACGGGAGGTCATAGCTGCACTGAAAAAAATATAAATTAGTTTGAAAAGTTTGAAAAGTATAATTAAATAATTAATTAATTGAAATATAAAAAATCAATGGTGCGGTCGAAGAGACGCACTAAGCGTTTCAACAAAATCCCGTATGCGTTCATATACCATTAATCGATTGCGATGAAGCTTTGACGAGTTGCTGTGTACACTTTGTGAAGGTTTCTAACTTAGTAAATCCATTTCACAGTAGGTGGCACCCGAATAGATTCGACAAATTAGTGACAGCACACGAATCATTTAATCAAAATCCCGTATGCGTCATCTGCCATTCATCCGATTGCGATGAAACTTTGGTGAGTTGTTGTGCACGTCCCCACGAATATTTCTAAATTAGTAAAGCCATTTCAGGATAGTTTAGAGGCAGTTAACAGCTTGTATTTATATATTTTTGACCCGATTGTAATTGTAATATCATACACTATTAATAATAATAATAATAATAATAATAATAATAATAATAATAATAATTCCTTTCATTATTTGCACTGAGGAAGGCAACAATAAAAAGTACACATTAATATTGACTTAAGGTGTTTAATCTACAGGACTTATTATTAAAGAGACGTTAAATATACATCAATACTATCCTGATGTCAACGACCCCTCTTGAGATGCTGTTAACGGTGTTAGTGTATTATAGCATGTGATATCAAAGTCTCGTGAACTACTTAACACTTAGCAGCGATGAGTTTATTTTCGCAAACCTAACTATCTTAGACCGGATCAATATTACACATTTTATACGAGATTAATGGAATCCATTTTTAAACTAGTTTACCCCTGGGGCAGCCATCTCTCGGCAGATGTTGGCAGATTGTTGCCAAGGATCTGTACCGCCATGTTGTAAACGAACTCTCTTCTCCCGGCCCGTCAATGTCGGCGCGTGGGAGGGAATGAGGGAGGCCGTCTCATAGCTCAAAGAGATTTGGTGTGTAGGCTGCCAGGCCGCACATGTATTGTTGTAGGGTTGTCACCTTACAAGGATCTCTGGGCTGTACGACCAACCCAATCACAATCAGAGATGGGCTATAATTAGCCGGATTAAGACAATATCTTACTTACGAACCGGACGTAAAAGTTGTTTGGTTTTTGAACTCATAATTCATTTTATGTTCGACGATGTCGAAATGTAAATATTATATGTCAGAAAACTGTACTATAATTAGGCTCATACGGGACTGTTTCTTCCACCAATCAGAGCTCAAGAAACAGTTGTTTGACCAATTAGGTAAGGGTAGCATCACACCTGCACTGAGTTCCAATGCCTTCTAATTTAAAGTTTACTGCGTGGCCTTGTGTCGTAGTGGGGTAATCGAGGAGGTCATGGTCAAATACAAGGTATTCTCTGCGTCTCATGCGCTCTGTTCAGTACATAAAACAGGCGATATATCGAGAGATATTTATGAATATTTGTGTTCGAACATAAAATATTTTAATAATTATCGTCAAACATAAACAGTCGTATGCAACTCGCCTGTAATGGTAATTAAGACACTCGTATGCAAATTATAAAACTCGCATACGCTCGTTTTATAAACATACTCGTGTCTTAATTATTGCCATTATAGGCTCGTTGCATAATGTACTATTATTTGACATTGACATTAAATAATGTACTCTAAGGGGATTGCGACATCTCGGTTATCCATCTCGTGTACAGTACTTGGGTGTGTGTTGAATATGCTTGACTTGGCTGCGTGGTGCAGCGGTAACGTTCTCGTCTGCTGTGCCCAAGGTTGCAGACAGTAGGCATTTGAGAGTGCGAAAGTGCGAGAGAACCCTGGCAATAAATTTACTGGCGCGTTAAAGATCCCCATCGGGGAAAAATTCCCTGCTATAGCCGAGGTAGTTAAAATTGACAAAATAACAATATTATTATTATTATTATTATTATTATTATTATCATCGTTATGCCCGTCAAAGGAGCACGATTGAATCTATTTAGCTGATCTTTCTTTCTTCTCTTCCCAAAATCCCTTCGTCTTCTCGCTATGGCTCCCTCTGCGCTCATTCATCCAGGTTCTTTGGGATACAAAGTTTGGATGATCTGGAAATTGATGATTGTCAACTAGTTCCCTGAATTATTATTATTATTATTATTATTATTATTATTATTATTATTATTATTATTATTATTATTATTATTTTCGTTTCGGTCGTCTAGGGACCACGAGCCAATTTCAATGCTTTGTCCTTTGCTGTTCCTTCTTCTTCCTCCAGTAACCCTTCATCATCTCACTATGTTTCCTCTTCCTTTCCTCGGACCATTTCGAGCCGGTTTTCTTTCCCTCCCACCCTTGGAATCGTTCCATTTTTAACAATTTTTGCCTAAATATATCTCTGTGTGGTGTATCTTTTGCTCTGATATTGTTTCTTTCCAAATCCTTTTCGACTTCTTGTACCCAGGTTAATATTGACTTCTTGTTCTGCAGGAATGTGGAGATCTGCTTTGTTAGCCTACTGTCGTCCATCCTGTAGTCTACAAATGTCCAAAAAATAGCAATCTCCTCCTCCATATTGTTTCTGATAGGCCTATGTTTTCTATTGTTCGATATATTTCATAATTACTTCTTAATTTCCAGAATTCTGCAGTTTTTAAAGGACCGAGTATTTTGAGTATAATTATTCTTCTTCTTCTTCTTATTATTATTAATAATAAAATGAATTTGAATTTTCCATGGCAGATGTAGAACAGTAGAACGTCAATTTTACGGACTAGACGGGATCTGAGGTTATCCGAATAAACTTAACAACCGGATTATAGAAACATAATCGGGAAAATCCCTTCATACATTATACTTTTAATAGGCCTACTTACTATTTAGATTTACAAGAATAATAGCTGAGCCACTTTTAACATATCGTAGTCTACTGCACATAGCCTACATAAGGTTAGTTGTCGGTTGCTTATATATATTTATACTAATGTATAAAAGTGTAGTGGTTTCTGTCTGTTACTCTTTCACGCAAAAGCTACTCAACTGAGATAGCTGAAATTTTGCATGAGTATTGCTTATGTAGCTTATCATACAAAATCATGGACAATTGCCGTTTCAAAGCATTTCAGTATAGTGACAAAATTGGTGTTTCATTTCAGTTGGCAGGTACTACCGCGTCTCGCCCGGCGAACAGGTATCAATGACAAGTTGCATATATTCTCTTTTGCCCACGCTTCTCGCTATCAAATTCTCACTTTCGATTCAGAGTTTATTTAAGTTTCTCAGGCTAGAATATTAAATGTGATCGAAGTGTGAGATACACACACAAGTAGGCTACATTTTTACCCACACGAAGGACGAGTAATTAGCTCGTTTAAATTATTTAATAACATTAAATGTTGGTGATTATTTAAACGAACATGTTTAAAATACAATTATGTCTTCTTCAGCATTCAAATTAATAGCTTTTAATATTAATAAAATAAGAATGGTTATTCTTACCAATAATTTGAATAAAAATTAAAGTTCCAAATACATAATTTTTCTCTTTTTCAAAAATGTAAGTTGCTTATGTATTTGGAACTTTAATTTGTATTCATATTATTTCTAAGTATCTCCATTTTCAACCTACTATCATTTATGGAAAAAATAGACGTATGAGATCACCTTTTGTCCGTGTGTGTGTGCGTATGTGTGTGTGTGTCCCTGAAAAATATAAACGGCTGGAGCGATTTCAATGAAACTCAGTAAGAACATAGTACTATGTCGTCCGACTCCGACCGTGCCCTTCAAATTTTATTACATCTCACCAATCCAACATGGCGGCTGTGCGAAATATATCACCGGCATTCTATATCTACGAAACGATAACTGATATCACCCTGAAATTTTGTACGGTGATGAAGGGCACTACTAGAAGTTCATCTAGGACACTTTCAAAAATCTGTTAACTACATAACGAACATGGCGGCCAAGCAAATTTGAAATATTTAAATATACTTTTCTCGCGATTTAACCATCCGAGCGCAGTGATAAATGGTACAGCAAATGTTTATACTCATTGTTATCTAATTTAGTTCAATTGTTTATATAACCTCAAGATGGCGTATGAGCGAAATTTGAAAATTAGGTTTTTATTTCTTGTGTCCTAATCATGCGATCAACGTCAACGTTTGAATAATGAACCTACGCAATCATCGTCATCTAATAGTGCGTAACTCTATGACCTACATATATAAAAATCCAACATAGCGACCATCGGAAATATTACATGGTTTTCAATATCTACTAATCTTTGACAGCAATCAAACTGAAATTTTGTATGGTGATAAAGGCTATTGACATAAGTTTACTTATGAAACTTTCAATAACCTGGTGATCACAAATCTAACATGGCGGCAACGCGAAATTTAAATAGTCTATTTAAGTGGACGTTTCTCGCGATTTAACAGTCCGAGCGCAGTGAAACTTGGTACGGTAAATGCTTATACAAATTTTAATCCTCTGACATCTAATTTATTTCAATTGTTTTTATAAACTCAAGATAGCGGCTGTGCGAAATTTTTAAATCTCGTTTTTATTTCTTGTGTCCAAATCATGCAATTGAATAAACCTACCTAATAATCTTTATCTAATCGCACATAACTCTATGGCCACCATATCTAAAAATCCAACAAGGCGACCATCCAAAATATTTAGATGGTTCTCAATATCCACGAATATATTACAGCAATCAAACTGAAAATTTGCATGTCGATAGAGGCAAATAATAAGTAGCCTGGATATATATTTCTTCATGGAACTACTAGTTTAAACTAGTTTCCTTATACTTTCCCACAACCTTGCATCTGATTAGTAATCCCACAATTTTATTTTTCCCTATATTTCTCTCTAGTTTCGTAGTGTTCTCTCTATTAGACAATGGACATTTTTAAAAGCAGAATGGTTGTTGCGGTGTCGGAGCATACCTCGTCCTAAAACCAAAACTGTACCGTTTTCACAGCTAGCGGAAAATTCTTTGATTCCAATTTCTTTCTAAAATTCATTTCTTAATATAAAAATTCCCAATTTTCCGCAACTTTTTAACATGTAAAGCTGGAAGTTTTAGAAGTAATTTCTCCTTGTGTGTTATATTTTGTCACTGCCGTTTACAACATTTACTTCAGTTCAATTTTTCCTAATGGAAATGTTCATGAAAATGTTAAAATTACGCCATTTAAAAAGCATGAAAATCAACATTTTTCCTATTTTCTTAAAGCCCATGTTAAAGTAAAAAGAGCATTAAGGAACATCCCTAAAAAGAGCAATTAGTTTCTATTAATAGTTTCTAAGAAAATGGTAATTAAAAAGTTGAAATTAATATGGACGGCATAGTTCATCCACTTAACCTTTTATAGGGCAAAACTATTTTTAACTTTTATGTGTTTTTCCGAAGCCTCCGTGGCTTAGGTGGCAGCACGCTGGTCTCTCACCGCTGGGTCCGTCGTTCAAATCCCGATCACTCCATGTGAGATTTTCACAAAGCGGAGGTAGACAGGTTTTTCTCCGGGTAATCCGGTTTTCCCTGTCACAATTTCATTCCAGCAACACTCTCCACTATCATTTCCTGTCATCTGTCATGCATTTAATCATTGCCCCAGGGGAGTACGACAGGCTTCGGCAGCCAGCACAGTTCATATCCTCGCCGCTAGATGGGGGCTTCATTCATTCCATTCTCTGACCCGACCAGTCGACTGGAAGCAGGCTGTGGATTTTCATTTTGTGTTTTTCCATTTTAATTTATTTTAATTATTATAATTATTAATGATGTTATTTTTGTTTCTCTAATTTTAATGCTTATATATTTCTTTTAATTTTCAATTTATGTTCTTATAGATTCAATTTTGATATTTTTTATTGAATTAATTAGTTAACTAATTTCGAATCTTTTTACAATTATTTTATTATTATTTTTGAAATTTATGATTATTATTTTAATTTTTACATTTCTTTTATTATTTTAATTTTATTTTTATCCTATATTTATATATTATTTTTACACTTTAATTGTTAATGTTTTTAGTTTTACATTTTTTTAAAATTTTATCCAACACATTACGTCATAGTAGATAGTCTATGTGTATAGACTAATATTTGATTTTTTTTGACATGGAAATTCTCCGAAATTTGGCTGAAAGATTCAACCATCAGCACCTTTGAAAGTATAAACTGCCCTTATGACAGGTGGTTAATATAGAGATCACATTCCCGTCTGGAGTAAAGAGCGGCCTTGGCTTTAGTCAAACAGTGTAACGATTTCGGGCAATGCTCTCCTGAAGAATATTTTTGTGCCTTGGCTAACGTTCAAAGTTAAAAGACAAATTATGTATCGCAAAGTGTCACTTCAGTTTAGAGCTCGAGATATTGATCAGATCAGCGCACGCGTTGGGGTGAAAGACTCCTGCTGTGTGTGTTGAGAGAGTTGTTTACGGTACTAACTGTCGTACTTTGACGGGAACATCAATGCTGATGGACGAGAACACCTCTTAGTCAGTCAGGCATGACGGGATCTTTCCATCAAGCCTCCCAGCAAGAGATCTGTACACAGAACACAGGAATGTGAGCATACACAGGCTGAACCACAGCGTGAGGTACTACGAGGAACTTTTGGGTAGAAATATGAAAACAACACGTCAAAAGTATGAAAAATGTGAAAATATGTTGTATTCATATCGTCTACCTTGGAAGTAGCGTATTTGGTTGGAATTTTCACTTTATTTTGTTTCCAGATGAAATCTTAATGTTTACTTTCATTTGAACTTTCATCTACATGTCCTACATGTTTCATGCATATGCTTAGAAAATTGATTTAAATGGGCCAGGTAGCATGTGTCGAATCAAAAATGTAAAACATTAAACTCAATTTAACTTAGCCTACTCAATAACTAAGAATTGTCTTTTTCTCCGGGTTTAAAAATCAATTATTCAAGTTCTAATTCACCTATCTCCGTCAACAAGAGGTGCTCTGGACATAAGGATGACCAGTAGGCCTAGACTACTAAAACTGAGAAAAACACGCTCAAAAATTGGATATAAAGGAAGGAAAAAAATATTTCTGAAATTTTTCATTTTTGGAAGAATAGTCTATGTTATATTTCTTTGTATAATAAACTAATAAATTTAGTAGGGGATATCAAGACACTAACGTTAATAGTTAGGTGAAATAAAAGTTGAAATACATTCGTGATAGTTGCTAGGTGATCCCAAAATGGGCAATTTTGTTTTCATAAATAAACATTTTTGGACACCCCTTAAACTGTAAAATAACCATTCTGATGGCATAACTGCTTTTATTCACATTAACCACTAAAAATCATAAAGTATGGTTTAAAATGATGGAAATTTTCTTAAAACGTAATGAATGGGCCTACTGGCCTTAAAGAACAAAATATGAATAATCTACTCGTAGCTTTGATTATCCGTCAATGACTGGTTCAAAGAGTTGGATAACGAAATATAAAATAGTTAACTGATTCGACCTTAACGATATCGAGACTGGTACTGGTGGGAAAAGAAAGGCCTTGGTCAGGCTGTCAGACTTGCAGCCGTGATCCTGTGTGGTAAAGGATATGATATCTCTATAGCCTATTTATACACTTACTTACTTACTTATACTTAATTCCTGCCGCTCCTTCCGGAGCATAGGACCTTGGCGAAATTTCTCCACGCAGTACGGTTCCTGGCCATTCTCTTCACTTGAATCCAGTTCTTGTCCACCTCTGCAATTTCATTTTCGATCGTCCTCTTACAGGTCTTCTTAGGTCGACCTCGCTTCCTGGCGCCTTGAGGATTCCAGTCTAGCGCCGCCCTCTCAATAGCTCCGTCCGGCTTCCTTAGTGTGTGACCAATCCAGCGCCATTTCCTCTCCTTGATCTGGATGCTAATCGGTTGTTGATTGGTGATGGTCCAAAGATCTTCATTTGAGATTATGTCCGGCCACCTCACATTCATGATGCGACGCAGACACCTGTAGCTGGTTGTTGATCGGTTTTGTGACTTTCCATGTTTCACAGCCATAGAGAAGAATCGACTTTACGTTGCTATTGAAAAGGCGGAGCTTGGTCTTCCTGGAAATGTTTCTATTTCTCCAGATGGGGTAGAGCTGGACAAAGGCACCATTTGCCTTCCTGATACGGCTTCGAACATCTTCCTCTGCTCCCCCATCATTTGTGACTATACTTCCAAGGTAGAGGAAGGACTCAACTCGCTCAATGTCCTTTCCGTTGACTGTCAAACTAGTCGTGACGTCAGAATTTATCCTCATCTCTTTGCTCTTGTTGGTGTTGATCATCAGTCCTGCACGTTCTGCTTCTCTCTGCAACCGCCCCCAGCTTATCTTCTATGTCTCGGTACCGTTTATACAGGGGTTATCTAAATTCCCATTACAGACTTTGAGGGCTTGAAGTGGGGACCAAGACGGTTAAGTTTAGCATAGGAACTTGTGTCCGGAAACGTATCGTCTTCCCGCTACCCACTAAAAACCACCACAGCACACGTTCACATCTCCCACATTTTCGGCGCTCTGTCCGGCTGTTGCTGCTTGTCATCTGTGTCCAATTACAGGTGGACCTCGATGTGACGACCACCCACGTCATCACAGACACGGTACCTCCGCACCATGTTCTGGTACACACGATCACCAATCCCTGGTCCTCCAACATCCGCCGCAACCATAACCCTCGCCAGTAGGTCTTCCTCGGATTCCACAGGAGTCTCGTAAATCAAAGTTTTCATAAGACCCCACAGGTGTCAAGTCGGGTGAACGTGCAGGCCAAGCAATCGGGCCACCACGACCTATCCACTGTTGCCCAAATCTGTGGTGCAGATGATCTCGGACCACAAGTGAAAAATGAGTTTGTGCGTCACCGTGCTGAAACCACATGTCTTGACGCACATGCAGTGGCTCATCGTCTAAGAAACTCATGGAGTAACAAGATAAACGATCCTATACATTCAAGATGGTGGTTGGGCGTTCTTTTCTAATATTCCAGGGGGCCATGGTGGCGCAGCGGTCAAGCTGTTGGCCTCTCACCAAGGTGGACCGGGTTCGATTCCCGGGCAATGCATGTGAAATTTTTTAAGTCAGTTGCCATGTCCTGTGGTTCGGATTCCACGTAAAAATAAAGTCCCGTGGCTCATGATCGCATGATTAACGGTCACGTAAAACTACAATCTTCCTTTCCAAATATTCCAATCAATTCCTCTGGATGCAAACGTGGAATTATAATCAAACTTAATAAACGAGGAGTCTTATATAGCATACAACTCTTAACGTTCATCTCGGGAACATTCAATTATACTCCTTGATGAGGGCAAACTATAACTATAACCATTTAAGAGAAAGTAGGCTATATGTTCTGTGCTGAACAGTCTTCAAACAATACCAAGTACGCGGCACCCGTGAGATTTCGTGGAAGAAGGTAGGGGTTACAATCTGTAGGTGATATGGGACATCAGGTGATTGTTCGATGACGTAAGTACTCGAGTCAGTGGTGCCGATAATGCGAGAGATTTGAACGTGTACTGTGGTGTTTTTTTGCGAGTAGTGGGAAGACGATACGTTTCCGGACACAAGTTCCTATGCTAACTTACTGTCTTGGTCCCCAGTACAAGCCCTCAAAGTCTGTAATGGGAATTTAGAAACACTCTGTATAGGTATTTTTTGTTTTTAGCCTACTTTTCACATTTTGCAAAAATGAAGAAAAAGTAGACTTATGAGATCGATCCGGGAAAATGTGTGTCTGTCTGTCTGTCTGTTTGTCCCCCCCCCCCTATCAACTTCTAAACAGCTGCAGCTATGGAAACCCAATTTGGTATGAGTAAAGATCTATGCAGGAATATATCAAGGCCATATTTGAAAATTATGTCAGTGCTACCAACTGCTGAAAAATCGCAATTGAAATTTGAGCTCAATGTTGGATATCCTGGAAGGTATGCATGGGAGCTATTCCGAAGTTGGCACACATACAGATAATAATATTTCAGTTTAATTTCCAGGAGGCCATACATGACAATGTTACCAACATGAATCTAAGCCAGCTGATATGTCTAATTTTTAAATGCATGTAACTTCTACACTATCAATGGGATTTCAACCAAATTTCGTATGTACTATGTGTACCATAAAAACTATGACTGTGCGTATTGTTCAGAGAAACCAGGGCTGCCAACTGTCAATAAATGCTCTCTATTATTTTATCCTAATACCAATATATCAGAAAGTATGCAAACCAAGAGCTCTAAACTTTGCACACGCATAGTACATGATCTTCTACATTAATTTGGAGTACCTAGTATACGTCAGTACTGCCAACATGATTCTAAGCATGTTGATAAGTCCAAATTTTAAATGCATGTAACTACTATACTAACAAATGGATTTCAGCCTAATTTCGCATGTGACTTTTTTACCATAACTCATATGAATATGCATAGGCCTATTCTTAAGAGCCAGCAGGGCTGCCAACTGTAATTAAATGCTCTCTCTCTATCTTTTTACCCTAAAATCTATAAATCAGAATATATGCAAGCCAACAGCTCTAAACTTTGCATACGTATAGTACCTAACATTGTAAGTTAATTTGGGGTAACTAATGTGCTGCCAACATTATTTAATCCTTCTGATAACTCCAATTTTTAATGCATGTAACTTCTATACTAACAAATGGATTTCATCCAAATTTGGCACAATAATAGATCATAACATTTTATCTTTAGTTCGTCACGGAACTACTTGTTTTCTCTGAATTTTGCAAAACATACTTATCGCAATACAAAGCATAAGAGGAATCGACGAGTATGTGGGTGACTTATGCCTCACACGTGAGTTACGCATACAATGTTGCCCTATCTAAGAATTATATAGCCTAAGTAATGTTGTGGTGCCGGCCCCGTGGTGTTGAGGTAGCGCGCCTGCCTCTCACCCAGAGGCCCCGGGATCGATTCCCGGCTCCGTCGGGGATTTTAGAAACTGACGTGAAGGCTGTAACGGGGTGCACTCAGCCTCGTGAGGACAATTGAGTAGCTGTCTGACAGTGAGGCAGCGCCCCGGTCACAAACACCAAGAATAACGGCGAGGGGACCCGATGCGCTGATCACGCGTCACCCCAATATCTGCAGGCCAAATGGCTGGGCAGCGGTCGCTTGGTAGGCCTATGCCCTTCATGGGCTGTAGTGCTAGGGGTTATTTTATTATATGGCCCAAGTAATGTAGTGGTGATGCATCTTCACTACGCTTCTTGCGATCTGACCTGTAGGGCCTATGTTTGCAAAGTGTTCAGCATAACCTGTGAGTTCACAAGTTCCCTTGTGAGAGAGGATGTCTGGTGGAAGCGCTGGGAGGAAACAAATGGGGATGTAATGTAGAGAGGGAAGAGTAAAACAGAAGAAAATAAACAAAACGCCTCCCCCTTCTTGTTGAATGGTTAGATTTAAAAAAGAGAGCCGCGGTATGTGTTACATTTTGAAGGAAGCCAAACGGGGAATACAAGAATGAAAATCTATTTCATTGTCTTCAAAGGAATGTTTCAGTAACCAATGTTCCAACTCCTTCAATCAATTTTTGATTTGCGCACATATCTAAATCGACCTAAATGGGTCTAATATACATTTTGGGCAGTCATTATTATTATTATTATTATTATTACTATTATGCTTGCCACGGTGGGTGAGTGGTTCACTCTTGGCCATGGTAAGTGAATTTTGAAAGGCGACAAAATTCACGACACGCATGTCATTCTTTGTTGGCATGTTAAAGAACCCATTTGCATTCAGTAGGCCGTGATCATAATGGCAAAATTAATATCGAGATTTTCCGCCAACACAAAAAGTTCCTCCTATCTCTTCTAGAAAGCGCTACAATATAGTGTCAAGGAGCTTAGATATCTAACCTCTTTGAGCTTTATAGCGCTCCAAGGAACAACAACAACAACAAAATTTGACGTGCAAGCTGCCCTCTTGGCGTCTAATAACAAAGATTGCTCCAGGCACCCGAGGCCATACGATATTATTGTATTACCATTATTATTTTTATTATTATTATTTTGAATTGTTTTCACTCTGAAGTCGAAAATTCGTTGAAAGACTTGTTTTCTATTTCATCTGGAATAAACTTTCTACAGACCTCTCAGGGTGATTATGACCAAGATGATTCTAGCACCTTAATGAATCAACAGCAACATCAAGCTTCGCAAGTTTGTCGGGTGCTAGCTATATTTATCCCAAATAGAGGAAATCTACAATAAATAAGTTGGCTGTGGTGTTGATTTATGGCACGCCGTACGGCGAGTGGCAGGTGTAGCCGTAAACGTCACAGCTCCAGAATTATCGTGGAGTCCTGGGAACAGCCGTGGTTTGCTATTGCAACCACAAGAATCAATATACACAGGCATTATACCACTGGAGAGCAAGCTGGGCACAGCTTTGCCAGCCCCTCGTCCTCTGAGTTGGCTCGTGGTTACACCGCAGCACGTCACAAGGCTCATGATTCAACACAATAATCCTGTACATGAACGATGTACACCGCACTACGTCACAAGGCTCATGATTCAAATAAATAATCCTGTACATGAACGAGGTACACCGCACTACGTCACAAGGCTCATGATTCAAAACAATAATCCTGTACGTGAACGAGGTACACCGCAACACGTCACAAGGCTCATGATTCAAAACAATAATCCTGTACATGAACGAGGTACACCGCAGTACGTCACAAGGCTCATGATTCAAATAAATAATCCTGTACATGAACGAGGTACACCGCAACACGTCACAAGGCTCATGATTCAAATAAATAATCCTGTACTTGAACGAGGTACACCGCAACACGTCACAAGGCTCATGATTAAAAAAAAAAAAAAAGATACGAGCCTTACAGTAGTCGTATATGATGTGTAACATCTGACATGTTATCCTACTATGAAATTGAGATGAAATGTATGTGAAGTCATCTGACATGTTAACCTACTCGAATACTATACAGCCTTGACATTCTTAAAATGTTAATTTACGCTCCATTTGCATACTGGTACTATGATGAATGCATAGATTGAATTGGAGATATGCTACTGTCACACTTGTTTGAACAAACATCACATATTATATAGTAAATTAAGTGGAGGAATGAAACCATAGTCTCAAGCCTATCTATAGACTACTAGAAAAAATAATGTTCAATACAATCAAATTTCCCAACTCCTGCTTGGTGCAAACT
Source organism: Meconema thalassinum (assembly GCA_946902985.2). Classification (NCBI taxonomy): domain Eukaryota; kingdom Metazoa; phylum Arthropoda; class Insecta; order Orthoptera; family Tettigoniidae; genus Meconema; species Meconema thalassinum. The sequence goes on along the minus strand of OX336388.2, from coordinate 716,956,281 downwards.
ATTGTAATTAAAATTAGATAAATCGTAATTTCATGTAGATTCTGTTAAAATGACGCATAATGTTATGATAGGTATCGTTTAAATCGATAATCAGGTAGCAAAAATAATTGCCGGGACTAGAGTTCGAACCTGAGACCTCATGATTCGCAGACCTAGATGCTACCCACGCAGCCAGGACAACCACAGACATTCGGAGTACAAGACAAGTACTCATTTTCACGTGACAGTAATAATATGGACGCATTTTCTACGCTCCATTAATATTTTGCTTTTTTTTTCGACAATGTTCCTGCGAGGAATCTATATATTTAAAACACTAAGCTGTTTTTTGTACACACGAGATTGTGAAAACGACTCAACCGATTGGCTTCGTAAGACATTCTAACGAAAGCTCTTGGCATGCAGATTTGCAGAGTGTCTCTAAAATAAACAAATATATTACGGTATATTTTTAAATTAATATAGAAAATAGCAGAATTCTAGGCCCTCACGCATGCGCACAATCCGCCTGGGGTCATGACAAAATGGCGGTGAGAAGTCCATTAAAATGTAAGTTATTTAATAAGCTTCCATGTAATTGAAAACATACATTAACCAAGTTCTGACAATAAAATATAATAACAGTATGAACGTATACGAATGTGCAACATTGATTTATTTGGATTATGAAATTGATTATTTCCTTCAAACAGCGGCTTTTGAATATAATGAAAGGCTGCGTCTGCTACAAAACATGAGTGCGAGAGTAGCCATGTGGTTAAGGCGACTGACTGTGGTTCCTAGAAGCGCCGGTTCGATCCTAGCCCTCGCCAGTATTTTTTTTTTACCACTGAAATATTGTTTAATCAAGGAGTAATAGTAAGGATTTATGTCTGTTGAAAAATCCACAGCCTGCTTCCAGTCTCCGACCGGGTCAGGAATGGAATGAATGAAGCCCCTACATTCCCTCTAAATACGTTTTATTTTCGTTTTACCATTGCATTGCAGCATGTGATCATATGAGCCAACTGTTGTCCGCAGTACGCCGTTTAAATATCTGCAATCAGTTCCTATAACTGACAACAGATGGCAGTAATTCGCCCACATAGTTCCATTAACTGACAGCAGATGGCAACACCATTGCATCGATATATTTAAAACACAAGACATGGCATGTTTTCACGTGATGGAAAATTATAAAGGAGGGGAATATTTAAGAAGGGAAATGTTGAGGAATATTAACCGACAGTTGAATGTGTAGGCTAGGTTGTTTATGTACCTTAATATTGCAATTTCTTCCCAATGCTTCGGTGGTCAAGTTATTAGCGTCCTAGACTAAAAGTTATAATTATGCATCGTCGATATACTCTTAAATTATTAAAGAAAAAAGTAGTTTTCCAGGCACTCGCGCGTCTCCACAATTGCTTTCGCCATGAGAGACACTTGGCAAATATAATTCGTTTGAAGGACTCCGACATCTTGGTCACTCAGCCCCGTGTACTTGGGTGTGTATGTGTGAAATTTTCTCTGATAACCTGTGTTATTGTGATGGCTGTATTACTGTGTGTATTTGTAATTAAGGTGGTAAATGGCAAGGAGACGGCCAAGGCCTTAAGTTAGGAACCATCCCGGTATTTGCCTTAAGTGGAAGTGGGAACCCACGGAAAACCACATCCAAGATTGTCGAGGTGGGAATTAAACCTTCCTCTTCTTAGTTATACCTCAAGAGACTGAATGTACCCCGATTTTGCCCTGAGACCAGAATTAAATTTCTTGGCAGAGCAGGAAATGTAACCAGGGTCTCCGGGGCGATAGACAAGAATAGGTGGGCCTCCATGTGTTAATACGATTTTTGACATGCACGGGACATAGAATTCAAAAACTGCCTCCATTAGGGTGACTATCGAAGTGAGTATTGAGTATAGGCCTATGGTCATTCCAGTAGTTGGTGAAGTGATTCTATGTTCCCCTGCAAAATGTACTGCCATAACCTATAACAGGTGATGGAAATTGCTTATTTAGAGCAGTTTCGTACTGTTTATAACAAAATGAAGAACGTCATTCTGAGCTGCGTTTTCAAGCTATTGCAAAAAAAATCGCTGGCAGGAACAATTATAAGGAATTTATTTTAAGCGATCAGTCTCATCGCATTCTCCTCACCAGCCAACTTGAGTATGAAAGTCTCTGGACGGTCATGTTGAACTTCATTGTATAAGACAATTGTTTAATGATTATTTGTTTAGAGTACTGAGTCTAACTACGTAGTTGATTTCGGCAATGGAAGTATTATTTTCCATTTAATATTTAGCGGCTCCGTTATTACAGGACACTATAGTGTTATCGAATAATACGAAGCCACATTTAAAATCCAATATAAATAGGCCATTTCAGAAACAATTCCAGATATTATGCAATACAGTGTACTGTAAGGTCCTTGACGATCAAATGTAAACATTGTTCTACATTGTATTTCTCTTGCGTAAAATCTATGCGTGGTTACTTTGGTCTTGACTGTTGTGAGGGTAAAATTGATCTGCTGGAATATAAAATATTTGCCAAGCTGCAACAATGTAATGATATTAATTTAAAAGTCATTGAACTTATATCCAGTAGTTCAAACACATACATCAGCGTTAACAGATTGGATACTGAAGATGAAAGCCAGCTACTTCATTTCCCTATTATTGAATTTTTCAATTCCTTGGAATTAAGAGATTTGCCTCCACATACTTCGAACGTTTAAGCCGTAGATATGCTTCTTAGAAATCTGAACGTTTTCCAAGGACTCATATATGGTAATATATTAATTGTAAGAAATCGCTTGGATTCGGATATAATAGGTGCAGTAATATTAGGCAGAGAGCTCAAATCTTACGACTTGATTTAACACCTTCCGATAAAACACTTACAGGAAAATTCCTTTTTTTTTAATAGGCAACAATGTCCTATTCGCTCGGCCTACTTTATCAAAATCAATCAAGCTCAAGGAGGAACTCTTGAACGTATTGGGCTATTTACCTCATCACGTTTTCAGTCATGACCAGCAGGATAGTGAAGGTGCAAAAAAGGTCCTGTTTGGGATGGTAAAGAATAAGAGGCGGAAGGATCCTACGGATTATGTTAGAATGGTGAACAAAAGGGGACAAGAGATAGAAAATAGGGAAGAACTGAAGAAAATGTGGAAAGAATATTTTGAAGAACTCCTGAACCCAAATGGAAACCACGGCGAGGAGGAAGAAATCGGGGAAGAGGTACAGTAGATGAACTGCAAACAAAAAAGGACTTAACATGGAAAGAAGTGGAAGATGCAGTGAGGAAGATGAAAGGAGGGAAGGCATCGGGTGTGGATGAGTTTAGTGTGGAGATGGTGAGAGCAGCAGGAGAGGTGGGGATACAATGGTTGTACCGAGTGATGAAGACATCATGGAAGGAAAGGAAGACCCCAGAGGACTGGAAAAAGGGAATAATTGTCCCGATCTTCAAGAAAGGTAGTAGAACAGAATGCAGAAACTAACGGGGAATAACACTGATGAGTCATTGTGCAAAGTTGTTTGAGAAAGTTTTGGAAAGGAGAATTAGGACAAGGATAGAAGGAGGGATGAGGGAAGAACAACATGGCTTCAGATCAGGAAGGTCCACAGTGGATTTGATTTTTGCTGTAAGGCAGTTACAAGAACAGCACTATGAGTATGGAACAGATCTACTGATGGCCTTCCTGGACATTGAGAAAGCATATGACAGTGTATGCAGAAACAAAGTATGGAAGTCCCTGGAGGATAGAGGAATATAAAAATGGACTATAAGGAAGATAAAGGAGATGTACAAGGGAAGCGTGAGCTGTGTGAAAGTGGGAGGAGAGAGATCGGACTGGTTGGAACAGAGAAACGGCCTGAAACAAGGAAGTGCACTGTCACCGTTACTTTTCATTGTGGTGATGGATGACATAATGACCCGAGTGGCACAAGTAATTGGGGAAGGAAAGATGAAAGCAATGGTGCTTGCAGATGATTTGATGATTTGGGGAAACAAGGAGGAGGAGGTACAGGAACAGTTGGACGTGTGGGAAGGAATAATACAAGGTTATGGGATGAAATTTAGCATAAATAAGAGTGAGATGGTGATCACAACAAGGAAGAAGGAAAGAACCACAACGGGAATAACAATTGGTGGGGAACAGCCGAAGGAATTGGAGAGTTTCAAGTATCTGGGAAGCCTGATACAAGAGAATGGAAGAAACGATAGAGAAATAAATGAGCGGGGGAGGCAGGCAGAAGCATTCCGGAGTAGTGTGAGAAGCATGTTATGGAGCAAGAATGTCCCTCAGAACAGCAAAAAGATCATATATCGGACGTACAATGTCCCTATCCTGACGTATGCCTCGCAGACCTGGGTTATGCAAGGAAGGGAGAAGAGCAAAATACAGGCCAGTGAGATGAGGTTCTTGAGAAGCAGTATTGGAGCTACAAAGATGGACAGAATAAGAAATGAGAGGACCGGAGAATTAATGAAGGATGAACCATTACAGACTGGTATAGAGAAATCTAGACTTAGATGGTATGGACATGTAAAACGAATGGAGGAGAAGAGGATACCCAGCAGGATACACGAGACGAAGTGGGAAGGAAAGAGACCAAGAGGGAGACCGAGAGACAGGTGGCTGAAGGGGGAGGAAGAAATCGTGAAGAAGAGAGGAGAAGACTGGGCAAGGGTGGAGGCTGAGAGATGGTGGGAAGACAGAAGACGTTGGAGAGACTTGTGTTCCAAACAGACCCGACCAGTGGCTGGAAACTGTGCAAGATGATGATCACCTAATCACGTTTTCAGTCATGACCAGCAATATATTGCAATGCAGAGAGTGCTATCTTTTGATGCCCTTAAAGTTGCAATAGTGCTAAAAAGTAATCGTACAAAGAATGTAACTTATATAAGAAGCTTCTTCAGTAATTTTGTTTTCCATTGTCCGTCATGTTTTGACGGGTTTCATCTAGTGTTTTTTTATTTTCGTTTGATGGACTCAGACATCGTGGTCACTCAGCGCCGTCTACTTTGTTGTGTGAGTGTAAACCTTTCTCTGATAACCTGTGTTAATGTGATGGCTGTATTGATGTGTGCAATTGTAATTAGTATGGGGAATGGAGAGTTGACGACTGAGGCTTTAAGTTAGGAACTATCCCGGTATTTGCCTGGAGTGGAAGTGGGAAAAAAACGGAAAACCACATCCAAGATTGTTGAGATGGGAATCAAATTTTGCTCTTCTTAGGTTTGCCTCAAGAGTGCGCCCCGTTCCAGCCCTCAGACCAGAATTAAATTTCTTGGCGGAGCAGGGATCGAACCTGGAATCTGGGGCGATAGCTCAGAATGTAGCCTTAAGACTGGGCTTCCCTGTGTTAATACGATCTTTGAAAAACACTGAACATATAATTCTAAATCTCCCTCCATTACGGTGGCTGGCGAAGTGAGTCCATGCTCATTCCAGTAGAGGGGGCGTGGTGGCTCAGCGGTCTAGCTGTATGCCTCTCACCAAGGTGGTCCGGGTTCGATTCCCGGTCAATGCATGTGAGATTTTTGAAGTGAAATGCCATGTCCCGTGGTTCGGATTCCACGTAAAAAGGAGGTCCCGTGGCTTATGATCTCAAGATTAACGGTCACGTTAAACTACAAGCTTCCTTCCTTCCTTCATTCCAGTAGTGGCGAAGTGATTCTATGCTCCCTTGCATAATTTACTGTCATGGAAATGCAAAGTATTGTACCTTCAACAGGTGATGGAAATTGATTATTTAGAGCAGTTTCATTCTGTTTATTTCAAAATGAAGTTCGTCATCCTGAGTTGCGTTTGTAAGCAAATTGCAAAAATTGCAAGGATTTTATTATTGGCGATCAGTCTCATCGCATTCTCATCAGCAACCAACTTGAGAATGGAAGTCTCTGAACTTAGTTGTATAAGTGAATATTATTGTTTATTGATTATTTTTTTAGAGTACATAACAATGAGTCTAACCACGCAGTTGATTTTGGCAATGGAAGTAAGTTATTGTTTGCTATTTAATATTTGGCTGCTGCGTTGATGCAGGCCACTATAGTATTATTTAATATGACGTTAATTTGGGGAGAAATGCTGCTATAAATAAAAAAAAGATACGAAGCCACTTTTAAACTCCAATATGAATACGGCATTTCAGATACAATTCCAGATACCATACCGTTACAGTGTAGGGTCCTTGACGAACAAATGTAAACATTGTTCTGCACTGTATTTCTCTTGAGAGAAATCTACACTTGGTTACTTTGACCTTTGCTGTTGTAGTGGTAAAATTAATCTGACTAAATATAAAATATTTGACATGCTGCAACAATTATTTTTCACTGGAGATGATATCTCAAGGAATTTCAGAGAGACTAATCGGCAGTACAATGCTATGTCCTTCGTTTCATTTGGTGCCAATGTTACTGTGCCACACCCATACGGTCCACATTGTTTTAAGATGTATGGAGGTGCACATCATCACATTTCTTCGTTATATTCCAAAATTATATGTGACGGTTTGCGGCCAGTTTTATTAGACTCCTCAGAGTTCTTGAATTCCTTGGAACTAAATGGCCTCCACATATTCCAAACGCTTGAACCGTTATGCTGCTTAGAAATCTGAACGTTTCCCAAGGGCTCCTAAATGCAACTATATTGCTTGGATTTGGAAATAATAAGTGCAGTTAAAATTAGGCAGAGAGGTCTAATCCTTCTACTTGATTTAACAGCATCCGATAAAACACTATCATTTTGTTTTAAGAGGCAATATTTTCCAATTTATTTGGCATACTCTGTCACAATCAATGAAGCTCAAGGGAAAACTCTGGAACGTATAGGTCTCAATTTGCCTCATCAATTTTTCAGTCATGGCCAGCAGTATTTTGCAATGTTGAGAGTGCAATCGTTTGACGCCCTTATAGTTTCAATAGAGCCAAAAAATAATCGTACAAAGAATATACAGTAGGCCTACATAAGAAAATTCTTCAGTAAATATTTTTCTATTGACCGTCATTTTTGACGGGTTTCAACTAGTTGAGTTTTAAATTAGTTATGAATACGCCTACTTGACAGTAAAGGGAATTCCTACAGTGGTCTATGAAAGGCTAGCCCAGTTCCCGTATAAAAACATATATATATATATATATATATATATATATATATATATATATATATATATATATTACATTGATCACTGCATTACCGCAATGTTGTTTAATATCTGAATAGCCATTGTGCAGAAACATAATACCGGCTTTGCCGACTAGTTAAAATGTTTCATAATAAAGCATATAATCATTTAAATACTGATACGAAGACTTGTTAGATGTGGTTTGTGTTTCAATCTGTTGATACCAGAGTTCATATGAGCGTTTACCGTTCAGTATGAAAGTGTTCAGCTAAGTTACTCGGGGAGTGGATGCACATCACTTTTATCCAGAGATTGAAAAACAGACTCTTAATAAAGCATAATTGTTTTCAGCAAATAACTTATGATATAATGAATATTTTTACTCCAAAGAACGACAACTTGAAGATGATTTATTGTAGAAATATCTGTAATGGCGCCTCCAAACCTTGAAGTAATCCGTAAGTTATATACTTTCCACATGGTACCACTGTCAGCTGGATCGCATCCCTCCTGGCAGCTAAAGCAGCTAGGAGGGATGCGGTCCAGCTGGCAGTGCGTCTTACACACTTCCGTCCGATCCACTTCCTTCCCATTTTTCAAAATCACTCCCACAAAAATATCCAGCAACCGAGTGGAAAGATGTTACACATCAAAAATAATCCTGTACATGAACGAGGTACACCGCTACACGTCACAAGGCTCATGATTCAAAAAGTTATCCTGTACATGAACGAGGTACACCGCAACACGTCACAAGACTCATAATTCAAAATAAGAATCCCTTACATGAACGAGGTACACCGCAACACGTCACAAGGCTCATGAAATAAATAATCTTGTACATGAACGAGGTACACCGAAACACCTCACAAGGCTCATGATTCAAAAACATAATCCTGTACAAGAACGAGGTACACCGCAACACGTCACAAGGCTCATGAAATAAATAATCCTGTACATGAACGAGGTACACCGAAACACGTCACAAGGCTCATGATTCAAAAACATAATCCTGTACAAGAACGAGGTACACCGCAACACGTCACAAGGCTCATGAAATAAATAATCCTATACATGAACTAGGTACACCGCAACACGTCACAAGGCTCATGATTCAAAAACATAATCCTGTACAAGAACGAGGTACACCGTTACACGTCACAAGGCTCATGAAATAAATAATCCTGTACATGAACGAGGTACACCGAAACACGTCAGAAGGCTCATGATTCAAAAACATAATCCTGTACAAGAACGAGCAACACCGCAACACGCCACAAGGCTCATGAAATAAATAATCCTGTACATGAACGAGGTACACCGAAACACGTCACAAGGCTCATGATTCAAAAAAATAATCCTATACAAGAACGAGGTACACCGCAACACGTCACAATGCTCATGATCCAAAACAATAATCCTGGACATGAACGAGGTACACTCAGCCTCGTGAGGCAAACTGAGAAGGGACGGGTTGGATTCCCATCTCAGCCATCCTTGAAGTGGTTGTCCGTAGTTTCCCACTCCAAGTTCAAGCGAATGCAGGAATGGCTCATAACTTAAAGCCACGACCACTTCCTTCTCAAAACTCGCCTGTATTACATTTAATAATAATAATAATAATAATAATAATAATAATAATAATAATAATCATAATAATAATAGTAAAAATGTTCCATCATAATAAGTTCGGTGTGGTGATCTTTAATAAAGATCACAATAAGTGCATACTTGATTGTTGAGATCAAGACATATGATGATGATGATGATGATAATTGTTGTTTTAAGGGGCCTAACATCTAGGTTATCGGCCCAATCAAGACATAAGTCACAGCCGCACCAACTAGGTGAACAGACGCTGACCACTAGTCGCTGGATGCCAGAACAGACACATTATATGTGTCAGAAACGACAACAATTGGAGCGTCAGGCATCATAGAAACTGAAAAAATAGTACGCAAAATTCTCAGGAAAATATTTGGAGCAATGCACAGAGATGGTGTATGGATGAAAAGACCTACCAAAGAGCTATACTAGTACACAGACAGACTCACCGATATGATCAGAAAACGCAAACTAACATTTTACGGGCACATACGGAGAATGAACAACAACAAACTTACAAAGAAGATCTTTTACGTAGTAAACAGCTCAAGCTGGAATTGGTATCATGAAATAGAGGAAGACTTACTGCTCGGTTCCAAGCTCTGTGAACTTGCGGGATGAAGAGGAGAGGCAGGGTAGGAGCAGGCGAGAATTGAGAAGCCTGTCGACAGCCCACCGTGTTACCTGACATTCTCATCTATTCCAATACTGCTAACATGGGCCTTTTCTGAAACCAGTGTGGCGTTGGGAATGAGTGACTGAGTCACCGACTGATGTATTTGTTTCTGGTACTACGCAAGGACCGAGAAACCACATCACTCGTCCTCACCACTCATAATACTCATAATAGTCTGCGATGCACATTCCTCTCAGGTCCACGCAGCTTAGACTCGAGCAGTAGACTGGTGGGGATCGACAGGCAAATGATTGGATACAGAGGTGAATTCAGAAACAAAATTAAGAATACAACATTTAAAGCGAATGAAAAGATGAAGACAAGAACATTGTGGACAGGACAACGGAAACAGGAACAGTCAAAGGATGAAGAGTTTTTTGGAAGAGAAGAGGAAGAAGGGAAAGGAGTAAAAATTGACTCATCATGAGATATTTAAGTTCAAACACAAATGATATAATAATATTATTTATAATAATGTTATTGATTTTTCGTCCCTTTTAACTACTGAGGCTTTTAGAAACGCCGAGGTGATGGAATTTTATCCCAAAGGGGACCTTTACCGTGCTCTCTCGCATTCACGCAACCCCAAATCACCCTTTTAATCACATGTAGCCTAATATTTCTCAGGTTATTTATGTATTTATTTATCGTATGGTTTTTAGTGCCGGGAGTTTCCGAGGACATGTTCGGCTCGCCAGAGGCTGTAGCTGCTTCAATGTGGACACCCATGGGGTGAGCTACAAGTTCCGTTCAATTTCAAGTAGTTCCAACTTTCGCTACCAGATGTCACTGACACCTAGTGATGAACGTTGAAAGTATGATAGAGCGTTTCAACGAAATCTAACCTGCAAATTTAGCTTCACATAAGTTTAGTTAGTGGAAGGTTCTTTTACATGGCATACCTATGACTTGGGACCACCGGCTTTACTTCCCCTCCGAAGGAAGGCATACTGAAGGATTTTAACGCTCTTAAAATATCCGATGACTTCGGCCGGGCTTGAACCCGCAATCTTGGGCATAGAAGCTCAGCATACTACCGACTACGCCACTGAAGCCGCTTATTTCTCAGGTAGTATGACATTTCCCAATAGTTCGGATTGTACTCATGGAAACTCACAACAGCCTATCACAACTACAAGCAATCATAGCTCCCTCTCGCGGTGTAATGATTGATGCTATAATACGTTATAGGGGAGAATATATTAAATATATTTTATTTTATTTTTTTAAATTTAATTTTAATTAGTTTATCCTAATATTATTATTAGTTTTAATTTTAATTAACATTTTAATGTTCATTTTTCTTTTTATAATTTTAATTTTCTTATTATTTTTATAATTTAAAAATAAGATTATGAAATTATTATAATCTTAAAATTGATAAGCTTATTTAATTTCAATCTTTACAACCATATTTTTAGCCTACTTTCGATTTTTGCAAAAAATGAAAGACTTATGAGATCAACACAGGGCGAAAAAAGTGTGTCTGTCTGTGTGTGTGTATGTGTGTGTGTGTGTCTGTGTGTGTGTGTGTGTATGTGTGTGTGTGAGTCTGTGTGTGTGTGTGTGTGTGTCTGTGTGTGTGTGAGTGTGTGTACTCTGAATGTCTGTCCCCCCCTATCAATTCGAACACGGTGAATGCGAATTGAACGAAATTTGGTACAAAGGTAGCACTAGCAAAGGACACCTCAGTGTCATGTTTTATATCGCCGCCATCTTTACTAAAACTGAATGGCGGCCACTCAAACGTTCAAAACGTAAAACCAAATAACGACTAACCAAATCAATCGATCTCTACCAAATTTGGTAACAACATACCTTCGTATAGGATGCGTCTTGTGACCAAACTACAACGTCGTCCGCCGTACCATTTCAGGATGGCGGCCGTGCGAATTATGCAAACTTTATAATCCATATCATGGGACCCACCAGTTCCGATTATCGAGCCGAGAATCGTTTTAACTGTTCTAAAGGAAGAGGCACGTTCGAAATTAAAAGTTTATTTTGTAATACTATAGTGCAGACGTGATTTTAAAAAGCTGAGCCGATTCAGTAATAAGACAAGATGGCAGCGGATATCTTGTTCCTGACTTATATTTCACTAATTTGAGTATTGCATGCAATATAGCGTACTGATACAAAATAAATAAACTTTGTATGAAATGCTTTATATATAAATAATATACTCCAGTGATGAAATCGTTTAGTATAAATCATTATTTGGTAACAAGTTCTATGTAAGTCATTTTATATAGAACGATATTCGTTGACACAATTAGCTCAGTGGTAGAGCGTTAGCCTCTCGTTCAAATGCATATGGTTCAAACCCGATCAGAGCTAGGTTTTTTGCTTGAAATGTTATATGTTTATTGTTTTGTAATGACCCAGATGTTTTAAAATTAAGCGTTATATTGTGCATATCATGGTGTAAAATATATATTTAATTAAAACATAATTCGCCAGCAGATTTACTCGAGACATCTAGCTGCCAAAAAGGTTACTAGATTAACTTCCAGATTTTATTGAAAAGTTTCTTCTTCTGGCCGCTAGAATGCACTCGCTCTGTTAGGATTATATTGTTCGATATTTCACCACTAGATGTCACGACTAGTCTACGTGGGGCTCCATTGATTACTACACCATTGGCATTCTATGCGCATCGAATTTGAAGAATGACAAGATGATACTACGATACATTTTTACTTTTTATTTTAAAGGGTTTGTAACAGCCTATTTTGCGTTACTTGAAAATGTTATTTGAAGTAAAGAACAAAACGATTTCACATAGTAATTGAATTCAAGCCGTTGGTGTTAGTTCCGGTTATTAATTACTACTTTTATTTCAGGCAAATAGCAATCGAAAATATCCACATAGTTGGTATACACACGTCTCTGTAGGGTCATGGAAAGATTTGTTAATTCAATTAGGGTTGTGAAAGTCATACGCAACCAGACGTGTAAAGACATGCCTCAACTCAAAGTTGGATGTTGCCCGCGTCAGGCCGATTATGTAATAATAATAATAATAATAATAATAATGTTATTGGTTTTACGTCCCTTTTAACTACTGTTGCTTTTAGAGACGCCGGGGTGCCAGAATTTTGTCCCGAAGGGGATCTTTAACGTGCCAGTAAAACTACTAACACGGCTCCCTCGCATTTGTGCACCCTCAAATGCCAGCTGACTGCGCCAGGATACGAACCTGAAACATACGGTCCAGCAAGCGAGAACGTTACCGCTGAGCCACGCCGCCAGTCCGGTCGATTATGTCTCCAGATCCATAACATTCTTTAGATACTTCTTATCTTTCTTTCTTCAATGATGGTAGCAGTTTTTATCTAGGTTGTGGCGTTTGGTAGAGGTAAATCGTTTCTAAGGTCTTCAACAAAGAATAGTTCTATTATACTCTTTGATAATAACAACGAGTTATAACTATACTCATACATTTAGGAGAAAGTAGGCTATATGTTCTTTACTGAACATCTTGTTTTACTATCACATCTTTATGTTATTAGCCTACTTTTCACATTTTGCAAAAATGAGGAAAAAGTAGACTTATGAGATCGGGCAAATGTGTGTCTGTCTGTCTGTCTGTCCTTCTGTCTGTCTGTCTGGCTGTGTGTGTGTCCCCCCCTATCAACTCCTAAACGGCTGCAGCATTCGAAACAAAATTTGGTAGGAGTAAAGATCTATACCTGAATATCTCACGGCCATATTTGAAAATGATGTCAGTGCTACCAACTGCTAAAAAATCGCAATTGAAATTTGAGCTCCATGTTGGATATCTTGGAAAGTATGAATGGGAGATATTTCAAAATTGGCACATGTACAGATCGTAATATTTCAGTTTAATTTCCAGGAGGTCAAACATGGCAGTGTTGCCAAAATGATTATAAGCCTCCTGATAGGTCCAATTTTTAAATGCATATAACTTCAACACTATCAATTGGAATTCAACCAAATTTCGTATGTTGTATGTGTACATAACTAGATATGACTGAGCGTATTCTTAAGACCTACCAGGGCTGCCAACTGTTAATAAATGCTCCTAATTTATTTTATCCAAATACCAATATATCAGAAAGTATGCAAGCCGACAGCTTTAAACTATGCACACGTATAGTACCTGACATTCTATATTAATTTGGAGTAACTTATATACGTCAGTGCTACCAACATGATTCTAAGCCTGCTGACAGGTCCAACTTTAAATACATGTAACTTCCATACTATCATTTGGATTTCAAGCAAATTTCGTATGTGCTATGTGTACCATAACAGATATGACTATGCGTATTCTAAGGAGCAACCAGGGCTGCCAACTGTTAATATGTGCTGTCCCTATTTTTGTTACCCTAATATCAATATATCAGAAAGTATGCAAGCCAATACCTCTAAACTTTGCACACGTATAGTACCTGGCATTCTAGATAAATTTGGAGTAACTAATATACGTCAGTGCTGCCAACATGATTCTAAGCCTGCTGATAGGTCCAATTTTAAGATGCATGTAACTTCTATACTAACAAATGGGTTTCATTCAAAATTGGCACAACAATAGATCATATTATTTCAGATTAGTTCTGTCCATCTCTGCCAGTCCGATCTATTTTCACACAATCTCTTAATTTCCAGCATTGTTTTCCCTCGCTTCTGTCCGATTTTCTCAATTCTGTCATCCCAAGTGGTACGGGGTCTTCCTCTTCCTACTCTCCCTTCCACTCGCATTTCAAAAACCTGCTTCGCTTTTCTCTCTTGTCCCATCCTCCTGACATGTCCATACCACTTCAACTGACGTTCCTCAATCACCATACTTATCGCCTTCTGATTATCTCATTTCGGATCCTATCCCATCTAGTCCTCCCCACTGCTTGCCTTGTATACTTCATTTCAGTGGCAGTGATCTTCTTACTGAGATGCTTGTCTTGCAGTGCTAAACTCTCTGTGCCATATAGGGTGATCGGGGCCATAACCGTATTGTAAATCTGCATTTTGGTTTTGATGCTTATCTCATTCTTCCCTACTATTGTATTATTCATCTGATAGTAAGCTGAGATGGCTTTTTTAGTTCTATTGAGTACCTCTTGCTCTATTTTCCCATCACTACTTAATATGGTGCCAAGATATTCAAAAGTTTCTACTTTTTCGAGAGGTCTTCCTCCACAAATTATGTCAAGTTGTTGTTCTTGTCTGTCCAGTTTTGAGACCCACATTACTTTGCTTTTATCTGTATTCACTACCATTCCTTTCCTTTCCAATTCTTCATACCATTCCACCACTGCCTGCTGAAGTCTTTCTGGTGTATCAGCAATCACTATTGTATCATCTGCATAGAGAAGTGCTTGCAAGTATACAGGTCTTAGTCTCCACATACCAAGCTTGGTCCTATGGATTCACCGCTTACATATTTTTGTTATTTCATCCAGGGCGATATTAAACAGTAGAGGGCTGAGGCTATCGCCTTGTTTTACTCCTCTCTCCATTAGGAATTCTCCAGACATTTCACCATATATGCGAACTATTCCCACAGGTTGCTGGTATACACTCTTCACAGCATTTAACAGTCTCATTGGTACCTTCTTCGCTGCCAGTGCCTCCCATATGCTCTGCCTCGGCACAGAGTCAAAAGCTGCCTTCAGGTCCAGAAACGCAAGGTACAGGTCACGATTTTTGGCAATGCTCTTCTCTATTACTGTTATAATTGTGTAGGTGTGATCTTGTGTCCGACGCCCTGGCCTAAAAGCTGCCTGCTCCTCTTCAATATCATTTTCCACCACCTTCCTAAGTCTCCTTTCCAGCACCCGAGTGTAGATCTTGTACGCTACAGATGATAGACAGATAGCCCTGTAATTATTACAGTCGTAGCTCTTCCCTTTCTTGTGCAACGGGATAATTAGATTCTTCTTCCATTCCTCTAGTATTCTGTTCTCTTCCCACATTCTCCTAAACAGCTTAGTAAGTTGCTTCACTATCTCAAGACCTCCATATTTAATTAACTCTGGAGCAATTCCGTCAGGACCTGCTGCTTTCCCAGTCTTAATGTGTTTAATTGCCTTTATGACCACCATTTCTTCTATATTTCCTTCTATTTCTGGATTTTGCACATATTCATGTGGCCCATAAACAATCCCATCCTCTTGCTCTACCGCATTTTTCTGGATCTTCTCCTCATAGTGTCTTCTCCACACTTGAAGCATTTCTGCCTTCTCTGATACTAGGTTATTCCCATTCCTGATTGTCCTAGTCTGCTGTCCATACTTCCCTCTTATAGACTTTATGGTTTTCCAAAAGCTTCTTGTATTCTTCTCTCTAGCTTTGCTTGCAACCATATTCCCAAACTCTTCCCAAGATTTTATCTTAGCTTCCTTCACTACTCTTTTCGCTTCATCCCTTCTTTTGATGTATTCTTGCCTGTTTTCTTCCGTAGGACATCCTATGTATTTTTTCCATGCTTCTTTCTTGCTCTTTACCTTTTCCTTCACTTCTTCATTCCACCAACTTGTTCTTTTCTTTCTGGTATCTACCACTGCCTTTCCACACACTTCTGCTGACTTTAGCAACACTGATTTTATGTCATTCCACATGTCATTGATTTCTTCAATTCCATTAGTTCTTATTTGCATCTTCTCCTTCACCAATTCTGCATACTGGGACCTTTCCTCTTCTTTTTGGAGTTCCTTCAATCGGATCACCTTTAGGTTCATGGTTGGATTGGTCTCTTGAATCTGGTGTCCATTACCAGTAATCTGCGATCTGTAGCAAGTCCTGCTCCTCGTATGACATTCACATCCATGATGTTATTCCGTAGGCCATGAGGGTACATAAAGTAGTCTATAACATTCCTAGCATTTCTACCTTCAGCCTCAAAAGTTATCTTGTGTACTTCTTTATGGGGGAAAAATGAGTTCCCCAATAACAGTTGATTTTTAATGCAGAATTCTATAAGTCGCCTGCCATTTTCATTCAGCGTCCTCTCTCCACCATGATTGTCCATGCTTCCATTAGCTATTCTTTTGTCCTGGCCTGTTCTTGCATTTAGGTCCCCACCTATCAATACATGGCGTCCATTCGCAACCTGTTTGTCCACTGTCCTTTGGAGTTGAACATAAAACTCCTCTTTATCGAGTAAGTTGGTGTCTTCTGTTGGGGCGTATACTTGTATGAAGGACACTTTCATCTCTATGTCAAGGTTAATAACCATTATTCTCGACTTTATTGGTTGCCATCCACTCACTTTGGTTTCAGTCTGCTCGCTGGCGACTATGCCCACACCTTCCTTTGCCCTACTGTCCATCCTAACCCCAAAATATCTCAAAACATACCCTTCTTGTAATCTCTTCATTCCACTTCCTTTCCTCTTCACCTCACTAAGTCCCAATACTTCCAGTTTATGACTTTTCATTTCCTGTATTAACTCTACATCTTTTCCAGCGATTGTCTTGATATTCCATGTACCAAATCTCATATTCCGTTTCCGTTGCGGTCGTTGTCGTCGTGTAGATCCGTCCAATCCGAGGCTATTGTTGTTTCTTTGAATCATTTCTACCCCCACATGGGTGATTAGCCCAATGTGAAGTGGTTTGTTCGGTTGCCTTCCCAGCCTCCTTATTTATGTCCCCTGGAGACAGGGTGGCCCAGTTATACCCCCAGGCCCCGGATACCCATTTTCGTCGCCTCTTACGACACGCATGGGCTACAGTGAGACAATTCTAAACCCCGGTCACCACACGGGGACTTTGTTTTATACTAAGTAGAGATTATACGACAATCAGTATAATTTAATATAATATAATCTCCCTTCCGTTCAATCTTAACTTGACTGTGAATTTTGCGGAACGAAAAGTCACAGGGAAATGAGAGTTGCACTTCCAGAAAAAGGCGAGGTGAATGGAACTCAAATCCCCCTTCCGTCCAATATTAATTAGACTGTGTTTCACAGGCGAAATGAAGAAAACCCGAGTTGCACTTCCAGGGAAACTCCAAACAAAACCATCCTTCTCAGAAGTCTTGACTCAAGACGACTCAACGGTTTGCTGCTGGCTGTATCTGGGGCAATAGGTTCGCCCGGTAGCTACGCTGTAATAGGGATGATAAACTCGCTCTTAGGTAGCTCGTAAACTGTCGCCTCAGTAGTTGAATGGGCACAGTTGGAAGGAATTGAAACGTAAAAACACACGCTTACAAAGCGCTCGGACGCCAGTTTTTTCCCGACTTTTCCACTGAAATCGTTACTGCTCAGCTTCCTTTGATAATAAATAAATTATTTTCTAGAGAAATAATCCTCGAGATATCCTTTACATAATGGTGAAAACCGCATCAAAATGCATCGAGTGGTTCTAGAGTTTACCCGTATCATCCAAGAATCGGGGACTTTGTTTTATACTAAGTAGAGATGCACAATAGTATCTATTAGGATCGATCCACCAAACGTCAACAAATTAAGTTCTGGTAATTTTTAATGCAGGACTGCCCAACCCACGGCCCGCGAGACTATTTAGTCCGGCCCGCCAAAACTTTGAAACAGGTTCCAGTCGTAGCGCTAAAGTAAATTATCACTTTATTTCATAATTTGATTATTAATTGTGTCAAATGAACTTAAATACTCACTCTTTGTCATGCATATTGAATATCAGCGTACGGTACTTCTATTTTAGAGGGATTTATTAAAAATATTTACATTTATTTTTTTATCCACTACAAATAAATAAGTTACAGAAAATGGTAACTAAGCTCAGACAGACACAAAACTCACAATATTGCGCCTATATTTTAAAAATTATTGCATACCCCTCAATTCCCCGGAGTGTCATTGGCCGACCAGGTCCCCCCAACTATTTACAATGTGGCCCTTAGTTGAAAAAGGTTGGGCACCCCTGGTTTAATGAACTAGTTTCAACCAAATAGTGGTCTTTTTTAGCATAATTAACAAGTGATGGTTGGTTGGTTGGTTCCTCATCTTAGGGGCTGCGACAACGCGGCCATGTAGCCCCGTGTACTTTGGGTGTGTGTAGAATCTGTCTGATAACCGGTGCTAATTGTGATGACTGTATTAGTGTGTGTTATCTGTTTTTTTTAATTCAAGGAAGGACTGCAACTTTGAATTTTTCAAATAGTTCCTACTTTTGCCGCCAAACGCCACCGTCAACGACTACTGGGCCTAGTTCAGAACTTAGCTACTAGACGCCACCGCAGTCGGCTCTTGGCAACGAACGTAGGATCCTAAGAACGTTGTTTACATTCTTAACCTATCCAATTTAGCTTCACACAGGTGTAATTAGTGGAGGGTTCTTTAGCATGCCATAAATCGATGACATGAGACCGATGGCTTTACTTCCCCTCCGAAGGAAAACATACTGAAGGATTTTTAACGCTCTTAAAAAATCCGACGGCTTCGGCCTGGTTTGAACCCGCTATCTTGGGCATAGAAGCTCAGCATGCTACCGACTACGCCACCGAAGCCGCCTCACTCTTTGTCATTCATGTTGTATGAGTGTATTGAGTATCATCGAACTTATATTTTAAAGGGATTTATTTAAAAAAATGAAATTTATTTCTTTATCCACTACAAATAAATAAGTTACAGAAAACGACAACAATACTAAGAAAACTAAGCTCAGACAGCCACAAAACTCACCATATCATTTCGAACACGGTGAAACCGAATTGAACGAAAGTTAGTACAGAGTGTACAGCACGGGGACAGTACCCCCTGAGACCCACCCCGCCATCTTTTACCAAAATAACCCCCATACGCAGACCATAAGCCTCATGCATTTCTTCAGACACAAGCGGGCCCGGCATACTGCTGACGGCCACGCTTACGAAATATAAACATAAACACGGTAAATGGAGCGACAGCTATGAGGAAATGCTGACCAGGCAGTGGGGGAAGGCCTTAAAGCCTAGACCCGGAGGAGCCCCATCATCTGTTCTGTTCTTGGCCAGTGGCCCTGCCCGACGAGGAGGTCCGTTCCAGCTCTTAACCAGGTGAGATCTAGCTGTGCTCAGAGTCCTTTATCTTTGTAAACACCTACCCTGAACAACTGTACACTTTACAAATTGTACTACATTTTATATTTGTTTAAACTCCCCAAGAGGGATATCACATCACATCTACTGGCCAATAAATACATGGTCAGTAAGCATACACGTTTATTACTAGTCACACTCCATTTTACATCCTTATACCCAACCTGACCTTAGTCATAATTGCCCCTGACCGTAGAGGCCAGTAACTGCATCGTCAGGTTCTATTGTACTCGAGCAAACGACTCGACTGCAGAGTGTCGAGTCACCGACTCTGCACATTCGCTGAATTGCTCACTCTACTCAATTGGCAGGCAAGATTAGCAGCCTGCACTTAGACATTCATCCCCTGGCAGGTAATTGCATCCTGCAGGGACGCCCCCAATAGATTAAGCACTCACACCAACACAATGCACTGGTAGTCTCTCCCAACTACGGGAAACTACCCTCATCCGGAAGCAACCCTCAAACTTAGCACACCTACACTACCCTGTTTATCCCACCCCCAACCAAGTGATAAAACATATTTGGTGGAGGCACCGGGTACCATGCAAAATAAGTGTAAGGGACTCAAACAACGAGCCCTCGTGGTAGAGCGATCCGTACCGCAAGCAGCCAAGCAAAAGTTAATTTTTTCTGGGAGAAAGCATTATTTATTCCCTTCACTCTAGGAACACAAGGGAAGTTTTAGTCACCCCCCCCCCCCTAGAAAAAATCAGAAATCTAATACATTACAAGCCGCACACATTTCTTTTTATACATACACTTGGTTCAGGATGGCCCCCTTATACCGCCTAGCTGTGCTGAGGAGCATTGGGGAATACCAGGAATTAATTGCCTGGCACCAGGTCTTTGAGACAAGGCAGGACTACTTCAGAAGGTATCAGCAGCTCCTGCACGCCCAGTATATGAGAATTATAAGGGCACTTGTCCGGCCACTCCGCAGCGCCAAGAATCGAAAGATTCGAGCGAAAATCCCCACCCTCCATACACAAATCGCTAAAGCACACTGGAAACTACACTGCAGACACGAAATCATGTTCCAGCAATGGGAGACACTCATCAAAGAACACAAACGGATAGGAACTAGCGGTACCAAAGTTGCCGAACAGGCCATATGCCTCAATAGGCAGTACGCCCAAATTTGGGAAGAATATCAGGAACTCCAAGCCAACAAGGCCATTTTTGAGTTCGCGGCAGGGCCACCAGCCCAGCCAAGAGAGGACATAGGCGTAGATACGCTAATTCAGCAATTCGCGAGGATGTCCCTCTCGACACGTACCGCCACACAAGGGAAGGAGTCTGCCGTGGCCATAGGCAAGAAATCGGTCAGACTACCCTTCAATACATTGCAAGAGTGCTCACAGACAATTACACGACCCCTACCGCCAGTTCAGAGGGCGATTTCGCCAGAATGGAAGCGGACACCAACATGTGCACCCCCAGTGCAAAGACATACAGGGGGATTGTTTACAGTTCACCAGGGTGTAACACACACGCCTGCACACACTATCCTGCCTCCGAAACAAAGTACACGGGGTTTAAGGGAAATTTTACCGCCCACCCCACGCGGCCAGGCAGACAGGAGGGCATACACGCGCACAGACACTAATAGAATAGCGCGGAACCAACACAGCCCTTCAGGCGCCAGCATACCTACGCCTATTAACAGGCGCTACGGGGAACGCAGGCTTAGGCCTGCTTTACTTAAAACACCCCTGAAAGATAGTTAAGAGGCACCTCAATGGGAACCTGAGGCCTATGCCCTCATAACAGGACGCAGTAATTCACCCCGACGGGCGAGGGCGCGCGCACAATAGTGAAATTCACTGACCGCACAAGCCCATGGATAATTGTTCCCAGGACAAAACACACAGAATTTTCCACATAAAATGCCGAAACGTTCCCAAGACCCTCACGGGGGCGCGTACACACAATTAACACAAAAGACAGGCTCTACCCCTGTAGAGGGTAAACACACACAAACACATGCACAAAACTGTACAATTTGCATGCGTATATATATATATATATATATTTGATCCATAGGCGTACATTACTTCTTACACTGCCCATAGCACGAATTATCCTTGTCCCCTATGACAGCGCTCAAACTAAGCGTAAATACCATGAGATAACACTCACACTTCAGGGGAAAATACTGTAATATATTTTTGAGGTCACACAGTAAACATAGTTACCATAAAAGAGTCAATAACACTGACAAAACTGTCACAGAGTCACAGGCCCAAAAGGCAACAGGAAAGATCATCCTGAATAAAGACGGTCTCAAACCCGCGACCTTCTGAATACCAGGAACGCAAGGTCGGGTAACTATCCGATTGGAGGATACAGCAATAAGGGACAGTCGCGCTAACAGGGATTAATATGCATAAAATAATAAAACCGCCTCCGACATCTAGTAACCAAACACGCGACTAGAAGCCCGGAGACACACGTACATAAATACATCACCTACTCACAGAGACATATCAAGAACAGGAACATATTCGCACCAGACATACAGTAACACAAAAATTGGGGACACAATATATATGAACAGAGGTAGGGTTTTTTAGATGACGAGGAACCAAAGGCACACCGTATATACAGACAATAGAAAAGCGTGTCAGCAAACTCACGCACATTTGCTCAACACATACGATAAGCAGACCGCTAGACTAGCAGCAGGCACTTCACACACCATTGAAACTTGACACTATCGCTAGTCAGCGATAAGACGTAAATGATCATGCGACATTCGCAAGTACCAGACAGGCTAGGAGCGCTCTCGCTCTGGCAGTAATACACACAAACATTCACTAGAGGAGTCAAAGCCACATTACGCCCACAAATTAAATCCAGGGTCGACCAAAATTCGTACAGACAACAAACATGGGACATACATACAGGGGCGTAGGTTCGTTCTAAGGTACTCGCTATAACAGCCTACTTAGGGCATTAGCGACCCCGGGACTGCCAATAGGGGACGTATCGGGAACGCCAGGCCTCTACGGAGACCACAAGACACTTTTTTTAACCATAGCGCCCGACACCTGAATACGGGGGACGCCACTCTCACAGACAAACGCTCACACAAAACAGGTAACACCACATTTCTACGGCCAAAAATCATGGCAATTTGGATTACCCCGGACATAAAATGATAGAGCAAGACACAATGGGGAACGAATCGCGAAAACAAATTCCCAAACAAGCTTGTAAGCGGAAAAAAGGTGACAAGGTAGCACCTTGGCCTTACAAGAATGAAAACACATGTCAGCATACAGACAGTGGCGAAAGTCACGTTTCGTTAGCCTTCATACATAACATTAAAGACTTTCTGTATACAAGGACACAAAACACACAAAAAACACTGCGTTGCAAATAAGCGAATTCCAGCGCGTTGCGACACACTGTTGCCGGTAGGCATTCTTGTCATAACAAGACGTGACAATGACATGCAGACATGATGACACTGGCACAAAAACAATAACAATTACGACATACAGTGACACGGATGTTGATACAGAAAGGAGAGCGCCATTACAATAGGCTCTGCATCAAATAGTACACAAATACTGTGGGCCGGATTAATCTCGGGAATATAGGCTCCCATACGCCTACCATTACCGACACTAGGAACATGTCTATAAGAGTGATAACACGCAACACGCGGCTCCTGACAATTAGCCACGTGACACGAGATAAAGCCTTCTCCGATAACATCCCACGCGCCAGCAGACGTCAGCGATAGGCGACCTCAAACACACAGCCGCGTAAATTACAGCCACGGCCACTTCCTTCCTCGACATCACGCCCTTGCTGCCCTCTGTGTTCCAACCTGAGGACGTGGAGATGATCCTGAAGGAAGTGCTCAAGACGAGCACGAGCAAGAATGTGCACATATGTTGCAACACAGTTGTGGTGTCCGAGCAGTTCTTACAGAGCATGAGCAAACTGTTTGATGACCTCGTCCAGAAGAAGGCCGAGGAGTCGGTGTCATCCGGAGCGTACCTGTTCGCGCAGGCAGAGAGCAAGTTACACAGCAGCAGGAGCCTGGACCAGGACGAGACCAACTCCAAGCTAGACCGACCGGGGGGAGCCTCCGATCAAAATTCTAGTATATAAGATACAGTTCCATTTAAAAGGCAACTTAGATTTAAGCAAATTTAATAAGCACTGTTGTAAAACAGCAGCTACAGCACATTTCGGCACTAGACTAAGGACCATTTCGGCTTGTAAATACATTTTTTTTCCTTTAAATATTAATTAATATAACTTAGGTTAAACACTTTTTAATTAAGATAGAGCGTTCGGCACCTGGCAACTAAAACCGTTACCAGGATAAGACCGACAACACATTACGAACAAACGCACATGGAATGTGAGCGCGACACAGAGCGTTCGGCACCTGGCAACTAAAACCGTTACCAGGGTAAGACCGACCACACGTTGCGGAAACACGCGTATGCGACGCGAACGCGTCATATGGCGTTCGGCACCTTATAGGGTAAGTCCGAACAACATTCAACGGCACATTAATGTGAACGCGGCATATATACGCGAAACGTCCGAAGCGATATCGCCGGTACAGCAACCGAAGCTTACCGACCACATGTGCTTAATTTACATGCCTTTTCTTTCAGCAAAGAGCTCCACCACTGCAGCATCGTGGGAGCACAAATGACCATGGTAAAGGTAAGGTGGACCACCGACGTCACATACACTCTTCACACAATGAGTACACACTGTGGAGACACACAAATACACACATAAACAAAGAGTAGAAACTAGTAGCATGATAGAATACGGCCACCTTAGACTAAGTTAGATTTAGTGGCGCCATATATTAAGATCTATGAACAATACCAGAGATAAAGGGTATTTTGATAAATGTCATGTAAATCCACCTTTGCAGATTCACCAAGAGCCAACACGGTTGCGCACGATGGCGCATGAAACAGCACTAATACATTTCATTTTTCAGAGAAGGCAGACATATATGCATTCACCCCTTGTAAATATAGCCCCCAAACACACATACACTACACTAATTAAGCCACACACAAATACACTGCTCCTAAACTATTTCAGTCGCGCCCTTAAGGCGACGGCGCCGCAGTCAGCAACGTCAAGTGACCGTGGGGCACCGAGCGATGCTGACGCAATCACACACAAAGAACGCTTAAATGATGAGCGGAAAACGATAGCCAGGAGAGACGCAGCCTTGTGAGCGTCTGTCCTAGCCATCAAGGTGAATTTTTCCTACCCACGGGGAGAAACTCACGAGCGTATAACGGTTGAACAGTTTTGCCACTAAACCGCAGGTACAGGTGAAAGAAATGAAGGTTCAAAGGTACGTACGAATCGGCGGATAATAGGAGAAAGTATAAGAAAGGCCAGATGAAAGCAACAGAGAAAGGTACCGAGCTCGTAAATGATAAGGTTTATTATTAGAACAATGATTATTGTCACTATTGTTATTCTTATTGCTAATATTGTTAGCACTACTATGCATCAAGATAAAATTTAAACATGAATTTACTATTGCCACACATAGACACCAAACACGTTTATACACACTTTTGTCTCTTTCCTTTCTATTCTACTAACGATAAAACTTGTGAAGGTGTCCCGTTTCATCCCAACAACAATAAACCATTCTGATATACCTTTAACTTATACCCTGGGGCACCTGTTTTTCTATTTTCTTCCATCTTTTATACTTTATTGACACAAGGTACGTGCAGGGAGCAATTTTTTTCCCCACACAGCGTCGGACGACACAACCACCCGTCCAACCATGTTTTTTTTCCTTCCTGCATAGCACCAATACACATATATCTATGTTTTTTCTTCCTCCTTAACAGCATTAACATCAAGAACATGTATTTTTCTGTATTTTTATTTTTCAATGTCAACTTTTATAACGATTAATTTTAGATGAACAATGAACTATGTATATACCCATAACTAGGCTTGCCATATTTTTGGTGAGTGAAACCGGGACACATTAATATGGGATGTGGGGTACTGAGCAGGGGGTCCGGAAAATTATTTTAAAAATTAGAAGCAAAATGGTGAGATTTAAGCCCCTGTTTTAAGCCTTCCAAGTGACGGGAGGGGGGAATCTGGCACCCTAGATTGTTAGTTCTACACACCTTTTAAGAATAAAAAGGAATTTTTGCTACATAAAAATATAGCCTACAATTTTTCCTCTTTAATGATATTTTTTTCTGGTCTAACATCTAGAAAAAAAAGTGTTAATAAAGTACAGTTTAAAATACTTCATGAAATTGTTTAATGGAACGATTACTAAGTCTTATTATTTTTTGAAAACCTACAACTTTTTGTCAAACTATATACAAAAACAATTACAAAAAAAACATGTTGATTGTTGAAAAGTAACCGATTCATAAAAGATTCTTAAACACATAAATCCATTACTTTTTACATCTTACAGCCGTTTTCCGGGACATTGATAAAACCGGGCGGGACACCGGGACAAGAGCAAATTACCGGGACTGTCCCGGTCAAACCGGGACGTCTGGCAAGCCTACCCATAACCCACCCCCTCTGAGCACACGCTACACTCACATCACCACCAGGATAACACAACATCGATACACCTACACGACACCGACACTGAAGGAGAAGAAGAAGAAGAAGAAGAAGAGGGACAAGTAGAAAACAAGGAAAAATCATCACAGCGACACGCCCACTCTATTTCCCGTTCGTGAGGACGCGAACAAACGACGAAGGGGACTTGTACAGCCCGGGGGCAGTACCCTCTGAGACCCACCCCGCCATCTTTTACCAAAACCACCCCCATACGCAGACCATAAGCCTCGTGCATTTTTTCAGACACAAGCGGGCCCGGCATACTGCTGACGGCCACGCTTACGAAATATGAACATAAACACGTTAAATTGAGCGACAGCTATGAGGAAATGCTGACCAGGCAGTGGGGAAAGGCCTTAAAGCCTAGACCCGGAGGAGCCCCATCATCTGTTCTGTTCTGTTCTTGGCCAGCGGCCCTGCCCGACGAGCAGGTCCGTTCCAGCTCTTCACCAGGTGAGATCTAGCTGTGCTCAGAGTCATTTATCTTTGTAAACACCTACCCTGAACAACTGTACACTTTACAAATTGTACTACATTTTATATTTGTTTAAACTCCCCAAGAGGGATATCACATCACATATACTGGCCAATAAATACATGGTCAGTAAGCATACACGTTTATTACTAGTCACACTCCATTTTACATCCTTATACCCAACCTGACCTTAGTCATAATTGCCCCTGACCGTAGAGGCCAGTAACTGCATCGTCAGGTTCTATTGTACTCGAGCAAACGACTCGACTGCAGAGTGTCGAGTCACCGACTCTGCACATTCGCTGAATTGCTCACTCTACTCAATTGGCAGGCTAGATTAGCAGCCTGCACTTAGGCATTCATCCCCTGGCAGGTAATTGCATCCTGCAGGGACGCCCCCAATAGATTAAGCACACACACCAACACACCACACTGGTAGTCTCTCCCAACTACGGGAAACTTCCCTCATCCGGAAGCAACCGTCAAAATTAGCACACCTACACTACCCTGTTTATCCCACCCCCAACCAAGGGATAAAACAAGAGGTAGCACTAGCAAAGGGCACCTCAGGGTCATGTTTTATATCGCCGCCATCTTGACGGAAACGTAGTGGCGGCCACCCAAATATTCAAGGCTTAAATCAAATTACGACTTACCTAATCCATTAATCTCTACCAAATTTTTCAGCAACATAGCATTATGTGGGAAGCATCCCTTGAACAAATTACAAGGTCATCAGCCCAATAGTTTGCGGATGGCGGCCATGTTTGTGTGGAAATCGATTCCCCCTATCAATTCAAACACGGTAAAACTGAATTGAACGAAATTTGGTGCAGAGGTAGCACAAGTAAAGGGCACCTCAGTGTTATGTTTTATATTGCCGCCATCTTGACGAAAATGTAATGGCGTCCAACCAAATGTTAAAAGCTTAAATCACATTACGACCAACCTAATCATCCGATCTCTACCGAATTTTGCAACATTATACCTTTATGTACGAAGAATATTTTGACCGAACTACAAGGTCACCAGCCCAATATTTTGCGAATGGCGACCATGTAGGTGTGCAAATCGATTCACAAATCAATTCAAACACGATGAAACCGAATTGAATGAAATTTTGTGCAGAGGTAGCACTAGAAAAGGGCACCTCATATTAATGTTTAATATCCGTATAGCACGTTGTATTTCAACAAGTTACTACAACCAACATTCAATTATACTCCTTGAAAAAGACAAAGAGTTATAACAATACCCATGCATTTACTAGATAGTAGGCTATATGTTCTTTACTGAACATCTTGTTTAAAAAATATATTGCGTACCCCTCAATTTCCCGGAGTGTCATTGGCCCGCATGGTTCCCCCCACTATTTACAATGTGGCCCTTAGTTAAAAACGTTTGGGCACCACTGGTTTAATGTACTAGTTTCAACCTCTTCGTCAGCATCATTAACAAGTGAATAAGCTACAGTAGTGGTTTTGTAGGGGTTCTAATGCCACCTCCACCTCCCCACCTCACAAGATGGCGGCAGCCCGATATCTCTCGAACTTATGGTCGGATTTTGATGAATGAGGTGTCATTGAACTCGGGCTGATACCCCCTTTCCATTGGACAACATATTTCAACCCCAAAAATAAAACCTAACCCTACTAGAGGGTGAAATTGAATTTTTTAGAGAATCTCTGTTACCAATTGCATCATGTGAGAGTTTGAATGCCGATATGGATTTTAACGTTGTTCCACATAAAGTGCATATGTTTGGTGGAAAGCCACTATGAATTAGCATGCCCACTCATGGCTTTTGAAGAGGGTGGGGGAGCGGATCCCTATAGATGGGGTATTGTTGACGAGTCATTGTTGGTGGGGTGTTTGTTGTCGGCTCCTTGTGGACGAGTCCTTGTGGACAAGTCCTTGTTGACAGGTCCTTGTGGACAAGTCCTTGCGGACAGGTCCTTGAGGACGAGTCCTTGTGGACAAGTCCTTGTGGACGAGTCCTTGTCCCTTTGGACTGATCCCTTTGGGCGGGTCCGTTTGGCCTGGTTCCTACGGACTAGTCCATGAATTTATTTAAATTATGTCAAAGGGCCTAACTACATTTGTGTGTGTTGAATTGACGTTGTTCACCACTACTATAATGGAATAACGATATGAAAGGAAAGTGACGAAATACATGTGAACACGTGTGAAATGACCTTATTACCGTCCTCCTTGTGAAACAAGTCACATCCTGTTTTGCTTCATACGTGAGAAAATGTGAGTTCGAACCCGTGGTCGGATTTTGACGAATGAGGTGTCATTGAACTCGGGCTGATACCCCCTTTCCAATGAACAACATATTTCCACCCCAAAATAAAACCTACCCCTACTAGGGGGTGAAATTGTAATTTTTTTTAGAGAATCTCTCTTTCCAATTGCAACATGTGAGAGTTTGAATGCCGATATGGAATGAAACGTTGTTCTATACAAGAGACATGTGTGCGGTGGAAAGCCACTATGAATTAGCATGCTTGTTTTTGTTTTTTGTTTTTTACGCATGCCCACTCATAGCTTTTGTAAGAGGGCAGGCTTTTTAAAAGATGGCGGCTGTAGTGTAACCTAACCTAACCCAACCCACGAGTGGTGATCAAAAAGTATTTTAAGTGACGCTTGTCGATTGGCAAACCAATAATCAAAGAGGGATATGTCAGGCCTTGAGGTGATAGCCCCTTTTGATTGATCCCTGTTGATTGATCTCTGTTGATTTGTCCCTTTGGACTGGTCTCTGTTGACTAGCCCCTTTTGGACGGGCCCTTTTTGACAGGGGGTCATTTTTGATGGATCCTTTTTGACAGGTGCTTTTCGACGGGTCCCTGTTGACGAGTCATTGCTGACGGGTCCTTGTTGATGAGTCCCTGTGGACGGGTCATAGTTGACGGGTCCCTATTGACAGGTCATTGTTGACAGGTCATTGATGACAGGTCATTGTTGACGGGTCATTGTTGATGGGTCCTTGCTGACAAGTCCCTGTTGATGGGTCCCTGTGGAAGGGTCCCTTTAGACCGGCCCCTTTGGACTGGTCCCTATGGACCGGCCCATGAAATTTATCCAAATTATATCAAAGGGCCTAACTACATTTGTGTGTAAAGCAGTGTGTTGAACTGACGTTGTTCACCAGTCCTTACTACTACAATTGGATAACGATATGAAAGGAATTGATTAACTAGACATGAGTTAACTACCAACGAAACACTTTGGCGACTCTGCTTGTTATTGACCAATGAGTAGGGTTTTAGAAAAACTGTTTGCTATTTTGGGTTATATACAAAAATGCTTAGACCTTTTGAGTGACTATGTTTGCTAAACAAGACATTATACCAGACACGATTAGGATTCTTATGTAGCTCAGACAAGGAAAGAATTTCTACAGAATCTGTTGACATTGAATATAGATTTAGGTATTAGGAAGTCATTTTGAAGGCCTTTGTCTGGAGCGTGGCACTCTATGAAAGTAAAACTTAGACAATTGGTGTAGCAGAAAAGTGGAGAATTGAAGTGTTTGAAATGTGGTGTTACAGGAGAATGATGAAGATTAGATGGGTAAATAGGGTTACTAACAAAGAGGTATTAAGACGAGTGGGGGAGAAGAGATGTATCTGGCGACTGTTAATGAAGTAAAGAGATAGGTTGGTAGAACACGTACTAAGACACCTAAGAATAGCAAACTTAGTTAAGGAAGAAAGGTTCGAGGACGAGAACTGTAGGGGTAGACCAAGTTTAGAATATGTTAAACAGATAGCCTTGAATGTAGGGTGTGGTAGCTATATAGAGATGAAACGATTAGCTCGGGACAGATAGGCGCTGAGATCTGCATCAAACCAGTCAAAGGACTAAAGACTCAAACAACAACATGTAAGTTCACTAAAATAATGTTGTGTAACGGTATATGTTAGTCAACGAACAGTAATGCATTACTAAAACCCATGACACGATACCTAAGAGCGTTTCTAAAATTATTTTAAAATGCCTTTAACCCTATATTGAACACCCAGTTCACAAGACTCATAACTGCATAAAACAAAACAAAATCTATATTTCAAAACAAGCAAGTGGATTAGCCAATGTATACTGGAAAAAGTTTTGTAAACACTCAAGTCCTCAAGACTAATTAAATTAGTAACTGTCAGGTTGACCGAGTGGTTAAGGTGTTTGACTTTAAGATCAAATTTTCTGTATAAGGAAGCAAGGGTTCGAATCCCTTACCTGACATAACTATTGCCTTGACATGGCTTGGCCACACTGCATTATTATGACACTCGGTACACAAACCATAGATATAGTGTATTGTTTAAGGCCACTCTCTTTCTGAACATAGTCAGAGACTGTTGATGGTTAACAATTGTATTAATAGTGGGACATGGGGATAGTAATTAAGAAAAACAGACAATACCCATACAATATTTTTATTAAATTCATTTTATAATAGTTACACACTGAATTCAAGTCTATCTCTTTACCATTGTTCTATATAGATTTTTAAACACAACGCTTGTTGTAGATCCTTTTACAACTTTCTCCAGGTACTCTTGCTCTTAAAAACTGGGAAAGCCGCAATGGTTTTATAAACATAAAACCCTCATCCTCTTCTTTTTCATAATTATCATCATCATCATCATCATCATTATGAATATTATCATCAAAATTATTATAGTCATTGTCACCATCATTATCATCATCATCATCATTCTCAACATCACTAGAACTATCCAATTCCTCTTGTTTGTTTTCCACAGGGACCTCTTGTAGAGTCTGCGTTGCTTTTGATAGTGTTAAGGGTTTTTTGAACGATGGTATTTGTCCTAACATGTCTTTTTGAGGTGATGATGAATGCTTTTTAACAAACAATGCACTATCTTGAGCAGCAATATATTTTTCTTGGACTTGCTTTTTTACATGGGTTAGAGTATTTTGCGTATTTAAATGTGTATTAATTTGAGTTTCACAATGATGTTCTTTTGAAGTAAGTAAGTTGGAGTCTTTTGTTTTAATCATTCCTCGACACTTTCTGGATCGTTGTTTTGAACATCGCCAAAGAACAGTTCCATCTTTATTGGTTGTTTTTACAATATATGTATATCCTTTATAGAAGACACATGGCTTGCCATGACTGGTTGTTGAGACTTCCATATCAACTAATACATATGAATTAAATTTTAGTAAAGTCACATGAACAATCTTTAGATTACAAGTGATTTACACACACACACACTTTCCTAAATGTCAAGATTTATGGATGTTGTTTTCCGCCAACAGCTGCTTACTGCGTATGACAAGGCTGGAGACTGGTAGGTGAGACGGTCTTTCACAATGTGAACACTGTAACAGGCAGTAGTCAACTGACAATATTCTTATACCCTAGTCAAGGTTAACAGGTACTTACTGCGTATGACAAGACCGTACACTCGTAGGTTAGACCGTATTTTTTGTTTGTTGCTAAGGATCCCATATATACCCTAGACATGTTAGTTCTGAACACTTAGTGGTTAATTGTATATATTGATTTTAAATACACAGCTCATACAAGCACGTTTTGCGGATGGGAGGGGTGAGAGGCTGGCAAAAAAGGAAATGTTTTAGTTTAATGAAACGTCATGTCCTAGTAGGCGTGATTTATAGTAGACGCAATTGATAGTAGACGTAATTGATAGTAGGTGTAATCGATACTAGACGTGATTAATAGTAGACGCAATTGATACTAGGCGTGATTGATAGTAGGCGTGATTTGTAGTAAGCGCGATTTATAGTAGACGCAAATGATAGTAGGCGCGATTGATAGTAGGCGTGATTGATATTAGACGCGATTGATAGTAGGCGCAATTTGACATGGGCGTGACTCAGATCATTTTTGATATCATAAAGTTACAGTGTCAATGTTTATACGAAGTACAAGGTAGAGGGTATTTTAAGACATAACCTCAGCTCACTTAACATAACCTAACTTTACCTAACCTAACTTTGTCACGTGACATGTTCTACAAGTTTAGACTTGCTTTAAGACTGATTATGACGTCATAGATTGATGGGAGGGGTGAGAGGCTGACAAAAAAGGAAATGTTCTGGTTTAATGAAACGTCATGGTCTAGTAGGCGCGATTTATAGTAGACGCAATTGATAGTAGACGCGATTAATAGTAGACGCAATTGATAGTAGACGTGATTGATAGTAGACGTGATTTGACATGAGCGCGATTTATAGTAGACGCGAAAGATAGTAGGCGCGATTGATAGTAGGCGTAATTAGACATGGGCGAGATTTATAGTAGACGCAATTGATAGTAGGCGCGATTGATAGTAGGTGTAATTGGTAGTAGGCGCGATTTGACATGAGCGCGATTTATAGTAGACGCAAATGATAGTAGGCGTGATTGATAGTAGACGCAATTGATACTAGGCGTGATTGATAGTAGGCGTGATTTGTAGTAAGCGCATTTCATAGTAGGCTCAATTGATAGTAGATGCAATTGATAGTAGACGTGATTGATAGTAGGCGCGATTGATAGTAGACGTGATTGATATGGACGCGACTTAGATCATTTTTGATGTTACAAAGTTACAGTGTCAATGTTTATACATAGTACAAGGCAGAGAGGGGGTATTTTAAGACTTAACCTCAGCTCACCTAACATAACCTAACTTTACCTAACCTAACTTTGTCACGTGACATGTTCTACAAGTTTAGACTTGCTTTAAGGCTGACTATGACTATGACGTCATAGATTGATGAGAGGGGTGGGAGGCTGACAAAAAAGGAAATGTTTTGTTTTAATGAAAAGTCATGTCCTAGCAGGCGCGATTGGTAGTAGACGCAATTGATAGTAGACGCGATTAATGGTAGGCGCAATTGATAGTAGGTGTGATCAGGTACTTACTGCATATCAAAAGGCTGTACACTCGTGTGTTAGACACTCTATCTTGTTAAGGACCCCTATATATTCCCTATACAAGGCTATACATGTTAGTTCTAAACACTTAGTGGTTATTTGTATTTTAAATTTATATACACAGGTTATACAAGCACGTTTTTTCACACAGTAAAACTTTGTCAAATAGCCACATGCGACACGCAAAGTATGTTTCCGCTATCTAGCGGTGACTATGGAAACTACCTGAACATATCCTAATCTAATCCTAGCTAACTTCACCTGACGTGACCATACCGGTTTGTAAGCAACAACAACAACACACTAAGATTCCATGAATTCCAGAGAACATTTAGATTAATTATCGACTCTCAACTCTTATAACTATGTCTATCCCACTCTGTCAAAAACACGTTTTTTTTTTTAATTTTTGTTTGATGTCAATACTAAAGTGATAATGGGTTTTCCGATCCTATCACTATAAATTCATTACCCCCACTCTTATCTCGGTCTCGACAACAACCACATTTAAAGGCCCTTAAATTAACAGTGTCTGTGATATTCCCATAAAACTAACTTCGCTCTGATATACCTATGAAGGAATGTGAAACCCCTAACCACTGCACCAGTAGCTGAATTGATAAAGTCTGATTATTCATAGCATTCATGATTGAGATTTTGCTAAGTGTACTCGTTACAACTAGAATATTCGCGAGCGAAGCCGCGACGGGCAATGCTAGTTAATAATAATTGATTCCAACCTTAGAGTTATCCTTGAAGAACTCGCAAAGGACTGACCTTATTTTGATGATAACTTAGAGTAACAATTTCTTGTTGTCCAGGGCGGAATGTTTGAGTTGTTTATGAGTTGTGTAAAAGAGCCCAAAATGTCTATACAGTTGGTGTTAAAGCAAGAGAGCTTTTGAAGTTACATGACTTTTAACCTTGCGATCTTAAGGCATGGAATCTCCCTTTTACGTAGAATCAAAACCATTGGAAGTGATTTAACCTCTATGATCACACGTGCGTTAACCTTAAATGTTTTAAGAGCTTTAAAAATCCCCCAGTATGCCTTCCATCGGAGGGGAAGTAAAGCCGGCCGTCCCATGTCATATATTTATGGCATGAAAAAAACCTTCCACTAACTACACTTGTGAAAGCTACAATTTGTAGGTTATTTTGATAACGCTATATTAGTTCCCACGTTCGCCACCAGGTGCTGACTGCGATGGCATTTAGTAGCCACGTCCGCAGCTAGGTGTCGTGGATGGTAGCATCTGTAGCAAAAGTAGGAATTACTTGAAAAAATTAATCGTCTACAGTCATTGTACCTGAATCACAGATAACACACACTAATACAGCCATCACAATTAAAACCGGTTATCAGACAAATTCTACACACAACCAAAGTACACGTTTCAAAAATGTCCCGCATACGTTCATATACCATCCATCCGATTGCGATGAAACTGTGGTGAGTTGTTGTGCCCACTCCCGGGATGGTTATAGGCATAGTAAATCCAGTTTTTAATAGATAGCAGGTGAGTTGTTTCAACAAATGAGTGTTGGCGCGCGATTCGTTTCAACAAAGTCCCTCATGCGTTCATATAGGCTACCATTCATCCGATTGCGATGATACTTTGGTGAGTTGTTGCTTATACTCACGCGAAGGTTAACACTTACAAGGGAAGGGATTGCGGTGTAAAATTGTAATCTGTTCGAAATTTAGTAAACAATATTCTTACCTAGTTCTACAATGACATAGTGAAAGCCGCACGGGCCACTTTCAATTTTGAACGACAATATTGAACGCCGAAAATCTGCCGGGCGACGGCATGAGCGAGGAGGTGGGAAGAGGTAAAGCTCACCTTGAATCCTAGCATCACGTGATGGCTCCCGGCCATCAGTTTTCATAGCGATAACGTTCAGCAAAGCAGCTTTGTAGACATTCCACATTCCAAGGATTAAAATTTGGATGGTGTTCCAATTGAACATCGTCGTTTCCACTTTCTGACATTTGTAAATATTTTGACTGTAACGTTAATTTTAACATTAATTGTTGTCTGTGCCAGTAAAATTAAAAACAGACATATTAAATTGTCACGCATAC
Organism: Meconema thalassinum; assembly: GCA_946902985.2. NCBI lineage: Eukaryota > Metazoa > Arthropoda > Insecta > Orthoptera > Tettigoniidae > Meconema > Meconema thalassinum. Next base: position 716,920,734 of record OX336388.2, on the reverse strand, counting down.
ATGGCTTCATATAGGAACGATTTGGGACCTCTTCATCCAAAACATCACTTTTGCATAGTCCTACCGAACTGATATGGGAGAGACGGTTTTGAATTCAATGTCTGGTGGCCACGAGTCATCGCGAGCCGATAGGATTCAAGGTCAGCTTTACATCTTCCCACCTCCTCGCTCATGCCTTCTCCCAGCAGGTTTTCGGCGTTCAATATTGGCGTTCAAAATTGAAAGCGGCCCGTGCGGTTTTCACTGCGTCATTGTACAACTTTGTAAGAATATTGTGTACTAAATTTCAACCACATTAGAATTTTACACCGCAATCCCTTCCCTTGTTAGTAAATCCATTTCACAATAGGTAACTCACGAGTAGATTCAGCAAATGAGTAATGGTGCGCGTGTCGTTTCATCAAAATCCCGTATGCGTTCATGGCCTACCATTCATGAGATTGCAATGAAATTTGGTGAATTGTTGTTTCCACTCCCGCGAAGGTTTCTGATTTAGTAAATCCATTTTACAATTGGTAGCGCACGAGTAGATTCAACTAATGAGCGACAGCGCATGAATCGTTTCAAAAAAATTCCCGTATGCGTGAGTTGTGTACACTCCTGCGATGGTTTATGAATTAGTAAATCCATTTTTCATTAGGTGGTGCACGAGTAGATTCAACAAAAGAGTGACGGCGCGTGAATCGTTTCAACAAAATCCCGTTTGCGTTCATATAGCCTACCATTCATCCGATTGCGATGAAACTTTGGTGAGTTGTTGTGCACACTCCTGCAAAGGTTTCTCACTTAGTATAGTAGGTAAAATAATGCAACGAGCCTATAATGGCAATAATTAAGACACGAGTATGTTTATAAAACGAGCAAAGCGAGTGTCTTAATTACCATTAAGTTATAGGCGAGTTACATACGACTGATTATGTTCGACGATAATTATAACTTTATTAGATGTTCTATCTTAAATATTCATAAATATCTGTCGATATTCTGTCGGTTGAATTCTTCTTCTTGGGAATTGTGTGGGCTCAGCATTTGATCTCTACCCAATAACGGATCTCAAACAGATATTAAACATGAATATGAGGTGCCCTTTGCTAGTGCTACCTATGTACCAAATTTCGTTCAATTCGGTTTCTCCGTGTTTGAATTGATAGGGGGAATCGATTTGCACACATACTTGGCCACCATCTGCATACTATTGGGCTGATGTTCTTGCAGTTTGGTCTGAATATGTTTCCCACATAAAGATATGGTGTTGCAAAATTTGGTAGAGACTAGATTATTAGGTTGGTCGTAATTACATTTTAGCTTTTAACATTTGGGTGGCCGCGATTACGTTTCCGTCAAGATAGCGGTGATATAAAACATGACACTGAGATGTCCTTTGCTAGTACTACCTCTGTACCAAATTTCGTTCCATTCGGTTTCATCGTGTTCGAATTGATAAGGGGAATCGATTTCACACAAAGATGGCCGCCATCCGCAAAATATTAGGCTGATGACCTATTAGTTTGGTCAAAGGATGCTCCCTCCATAAAGGTATGTTGTTGCTAAATTTGCTAGAGATCGGATGATTAGGCTAATCGTAATTTGATTTAAGCTTTGAACATTTGTGTGGCCGCCATTACGTTTCCGTCCAGATGGCGGCGATATAAAACATGACACTGAGGTGCCCTTTGCTAGTGCTACCTCTGTACCAAATTTCGTACATTTGGTTCCACCGTGTTCGAATTAATAGGGGGAATCGATTTTGACATAAAGATGGCTGCCATCCGCAAACTATTAGGCGAATGACCCATTAGATTGGTCAAAGGATGCTCCCTCCATAAAGGTATGTAGTTGCAAAATTTGGTAGAGATCGGATGATTAGGTTAATCGTAATTTGATTTAAGCTTTGAACATTCGTGTGGTCGCCATTACATTTCAGTCAAGATGGCGGCGATATAAAACATGACACTGAGGTGCCCCTTGCTAGTGCTACCTCTGTACCAAATTTCGTTCCATTCGGTTCCATCGTGTTCGAATTAATAGGGGGAATCAATTTTGACATACAGATGGCCGCCACCCGCAAACTATTAGGCTAATAACCTAGTAGATTGGTCAAAGGATGCTCCCTCCATAAAGGAATGTTGTTGCAAAGTTTGGTAGAGATCGAATGGTTATGTTAGTCGTAATTTAACTTAAGCTTTGAACATTTGTGTGGCCGCCATTACGTTTCTGTCCAGATGGCGGCGATATAAAACATGACACTGAGGTGCCCTTTGCTAGTGCTACCTCTGTACCAAATTTCGTTCATCCGGTTCCACCGTGTTCGAATTAATAGGGGGAATACATTTTGACATAAAGATGGCCGCCATCCGCAAACTATTAGGCTAATAACCTATTAGATTGGTCAAAGGATGCTCCCTCCATAAAGGAATGTTGTTGCAAAGTTTGGTAGAGATCGGATGGTTATGTTAGTCGTAATTTAACTTAAGCTTTGAACATTTGTGTGGCCGCCATTACGTTTCTGTCAATATGGCGGCGATATAAATCATGACACTGAGATGCCCTTAGCTAGTGCTACCTCTGTACCAAATTTCGTTCCATTCGGTTTCACCGTGTTTGAATTAATAGGGGGAATTGATTTTCACACAAAGATGGCCGCCATCCGCAAACTATTAGGCTAATGACCTAGTCATTTGGTCAAAGGATGCTTCCTCTATAAATGTATGTTGTTGCAAAATTTGGTAGAGATCGGATGATTAGGTTAATCGTAATTTGATTTAAGCTTTGAACATTTGTGTGGCCGCCATTACGTTTCCGTCAAGATGGCGGCGATATAAAACATGACACTGAGGTGTCCTTTGCTAGTGCTACCTTTGTACCAAATTTCGTTCAATTCGCATTCACCGTGTTCGAATTGATAGGGGGGGGGGGGGCAGACATGCAGAGTACACACACTCACACACACACACACACACATACACGCACACACACAGACTCACACACACACATACACGCACACACACACAGACTCACACACACACATACTCACACACAGACAGACACACTTTTTTCGCCCTGTGTTGATCTCATAAGTCTACTTTCATTTTTTGCAAAAATCGAAAGTAGGCTAACAAATGAGTGATGGCGCTCGAATCGCTTAAATAAATCACGTATGCGTTCATATACCATTCATCCGATCGCGATGCAATTTTGGTAAATTGTTGTTCTCACTCTCGTGAAAGTTTCGGATTTAGTCAATCAATTTTGCAATAGTTAGTGCACGAGTAGATTCAAAAAAAGTGTGACGGCATGCGAATCGTTTCAACAAAGTCCCGTATGCGTTCATATACCATTCATCCGATTGCGATGATACTTTGGTGAGTTGCTGTGTGCACTCCTACGAAGGTTTCTGACGTCGTAAATCCATATTACAATAGGTAGCGCACAAGTAGATTCAACAAATGGGTGATGGTGCGTGAATCGTTTCAACATAGTCCCGTGTGCGTTCAAATACCATATATCCAATTGCGATGAAATTTTGGTGAGTTGTTGTGCACGCTCCAACGAATGTTTCTGAATTAGTAAATGCATTTTACAATCGTTCAGGGGCAGTTAACGGTAAAATAGAAAAATATTGTTAATCCAAAAGCACTTCAACAAACAAAGTTACATTGCCAACACTTTCTTTGATTGGCATTGCAACGCATTCCGGGTACAGTTAGTAGACTATAAAAATTAAAAACATGCATCTAGATCATCGAGATCCTACTGATGCTGGAAAACCCGTCAGATAGTGGACATTATAATAAAAGCATGACTAGAAATATAGCTGTTTAGTCTTGAGTAACGATGTTCGCTTGAGCGATTAGAGGTAGCCAAAGTGTAGGAAATAGCCTACGCCACTGCTCAGAACATGTCTGTTTATTCCACCTGTGTGTAGTCTTGTGCCTTGTGCTCAAGGATAACTCAGAGACTGCACGCTGAGTCGCCCGGTACAGACACTATACAGACCGACTCACAACTCAAGAACAAATTGCTAACGCGCAGCCCTGGAGAGAGAACCTGCTCTCTATTACGTCACATTGACGTCACGGCATCATCACGAAGCGAACAGAGACGAATAAGTCCGATTAACTCTGCCTTTGTTTCAGAATTTCTCAATTAATCTGTTGGCATTAACAGAGGACTGGTTAACCTGTTACGATAGTGTAGTATGTTGCATATTTTATGAACCTGCATCGAAGTGAAAATTGCAATACTAGGATAGTGGTTTATATATTAACCACCTACTTATAAAGAGTTTGTAGACTGTTATCAAAGGTGCTATTACAGTGGAACGTGGCTAATTCGAACATCTATAATTCGAAATCTTCTTTATTTCGAATTTTTCTCTTGGTCCCTGGCATTTTATATACAATCAATGCAAAAAAATCGTGGTTAATTCGAATTATATTTTGGATAATTCGAAGTTTTTAGTGTAAAAAGCCGAGCGGAAGCCAAACAGTTGGGACAGTTGGATCAGTTCCCGAAAAAACTGTTCCGAGTGCAGCCCAAGCAACAAACCACAGCACAGAACTTGGGCGTTTTTTTGAAAGTAGAAATGACGTAAGTGGTACTGTTTTCCGTTCCTTAAATTTGTTAGATTATTTTGTGATGGTTGAGAGAAACAGGTTGTAAGAAACCTATAAAAATCTCAAACTATTTTGAAAAACAGTAGTTTTCCCTGCGACTTAACTAGATTGCTGGATTACTACTGTCGATAAATAGGTGAATAGTACATTTTGGTTTTATTTTTCATTTGAAACTTTTGAAGTTATTCACGATAAAGTCTTTATAAGGTACCCTTGTCTTTTAATCTGCTTTGTTGAACGTAAATCATTCATTATGTAAACGTAATACAATATACTGTATTTTCTCTACCCTTTTCAAAGAACTTACTTAATTCGAATTTTTGGATAATTCGAATTTTTTACTGGTCCCTTGAGGTTCGAATTATTCAAGTTCCACTGTAGTTGAAACTTTCAGCCGAATTACAACAACATTTCTTGTAGATGTAATATTTCTGATAAGCAAATATTATATCTGTATAGTTTTATGGTGCTGGATACAATTTCAACTACTAAATATAATCAAAAATATTAAAATTAAACATCAAAATAAAACAAAAATACACAAAATAAAATAAAACGCACTAAAAATAAAAATAAAACACACTAAATATTAAAATTACAATAAAATTAAAATTAATGAATGAAAAGTTAAAATTATAAATAAATAAATAATTTTTAAAATTTATTTAAAAAAATTATATTGAACATTAAAAATCAAAATAAAACTTGAGCTGAAATAAAAAATTGTGTGTATGAGAAAGACTTGCCCGTGACGTTGGCCGAGAGCACTTCGGCTCTAGCTTGATCCTCACTGCGATCAAGAGAGTGTGCTTTCGAATCCCAACTCGGTCGTCCTGCTGAAAATGGTTTTCGTGGTTTTCCATTTCCAGCCACAGGCAAATGCCGGGATGATTCCTTTCAACAAATCCACGATCAATTTCTTTACAAAAACCCTTCCCTGAAGGCGGCTTCGGTGGCGTAGTTGGTAGCATGCTGAGCTTCTATACCCAAGGTCGCGGGTTCCAACCCGGCCGGAGCCGTCAGATTTTTTAAGAGCGTTAAAATCACTCATCATATAATAGATTTATGGCATGTAAAATAACCTTCCACTAACTACAATTGTGTAAAGCTAAATTTCTAGGTTACATCTGATTAACGCTCTATTAAGTTCTAATGTTCGTCGCCAGTTGTGGTGTTATCTTGTATCCAAGTTCGCAGCTAGGTGTCGTTGACGGTAACAAAACAGAAATTACTTGAAATTTATCGTCTGCAGTCCTTGCCTGAATCACAGATAACACACACTAATACAGCCATCACAATTAACTTCGGTTATCAGACAGATTCTATACACACCCTCACTACACGGGACTACATGACTGCGTTGTCGCAGCCCCTAAACTGAGGATTCAACCACTATTATGTTTGTTGTTGTTGTTCCTCATTTGAGAGCTTGGACATTACGGTCATTTCAGACCCACGTATTTGGATTTGTATAGAATTTGTAAGATAGTCTGTGTTACTGTGGTGTCTATATTAGTGTGTGTATTTTGAAATCCAGGTGAGTAAGAGTGTACCCCGTTCCAGTTTTCTGACCAGACTTAAATTTCTTAGCAGAGCCGGGAATTGACTTTGAAGTTGTTTCTCCAAACTTCATCAAAACCTCCGTCGTTTACCCCAAACTATTTAGATCATCTTATGAAAAATACATTTAATGAATTGGAGAGTTTTTAAATCGAAAAGACTGTTGTAATATATGAAAATAGGCTATTTCGTTCTACATGGAACTACTTGTTTTTAATCGCATGAACATTATATCAGGTCTCAGGGGCCGATAACCTAGATGTTAGGCCCCTTAAAACAACAATTATCATCATCATCATCATTCTATCAGGTTACGTTTTCCCATGCCCCAGTAATTGGATTTATTTTGTGATCACCGACTGAAAAGTTGCAATAATATCAATTGTTAACTTGACATAAATAAACGGTTTCGCCGAAGGAAATTTCACAGGAAATAAAAATAACGGCTTCATTGACGTTTCGTATTAAGAACACATTGAAGACAGAAATTATTATATTTTAGGTAGATTTCATTAGAAAGTTAACTATTGCAATGGGTCCCATGTTTCGACTTCCGGAAAATTTCGACATATCTTCGCGTTTCACATCCCCCAGACCCCAAAACCACCGTCAGTTCAAAAGTTTATATATAATTTATGTATGTATATATATATATATATATATATATATATATATATATATATATCAGTTTCTTGTGGACACGATAACTGCCGTAATTTTGCCCCCAATCACTTTGAATTTCTTACATAATAAGTATTCCATTAAATTCTCGGTCGAGTTCGTTAATGGGCAAAATAGGTCAAAGGGGGTGAAAATGGGGGGCTTTTTTTTCGAAAAAGTGAAATATCACTATAACTCTCTTAATACATGAAATATCGAATCCATTCAAAGTTCATAATATGTGTCGGATAAGTGCCAAAAATTTATGTCAAATAAGTTTTTTGATAGCACCAACCATTGACCAAAGGGGTGGAAAAAAGTGGGTTTTTCGGGAAACATTAATCATATCTCTCTTAATAGGCACAATATCAAAACCGTACAAAATGAAAAATATTCCCCTAATAATTACCTAAAGCTTTTGTATGAAAGAAATTTTGATATGACCCACCATTACACCAAGGGATGAGAAAAACGATTTCGGAATTAAAGAAAATGCCAAGTGCCATCAGAGGTTACCATGACAACGCTTCTAAATTGATCAGGGATGAGCTATCAGAGGTTGCCAAGACAACGTCATTGACGAGATCACATTCATTTTTAGCCTACTTTTCACACTTTGCAAAAATGAGGAAAAAGTAGACTTATGAGATCGATCCGGGAAAATGTGTCTGTCTGTCTGTCTGTCTGTCCTTCTGTCTGGCTGGCTGTGTGTGTGTGTGTCCCTCCCCCCCCCCCTTATCAACTCCTAAACGGCTGCAGCAATCGAAACCAAATTTAGTATGAGTAAAGATGAATACCGGAATATCTCAAGCCCATATTTGAAAAAGATGTCAGTGCTACCAACTGCTAAAAAACGCATTAGAAATTTGAGCTCCATGTTGGATATCATGGAAGGCATACATGGGAGCAATTCCAAAATTGGCACACATGTAGATAATACTATTTCAGTTTAATTTCCAGGAGGCCATACATGACAGTGTGGCCAAAATAATTTTAAGCCTTCTGATAGGTCCAATTTTTAAATGCACATAACTTCTACACTATCAATTGGATTTCAACCAAATTATGTATGTAATATAAGCACATAAGCAGGTATGACTGAGCGTATTATTAAGAGCCACCAGGGCTGCCAACTGTTAATAATTGTTCTCTCTTCTTTTTATCCAAATACCAATATATCAGAAAGTATGCAAGCTGACAGCTTTAAACTATGCACACGTATAGTACCTGACATTTTACATTAATTTGGAGTATCTTATATACGTCAGTTCTACCAACATGATTCTAAGCCTGCTGATAGGACCAATTTTTAAATACATGTAACTTCTATACTGTCAGTTGGATTTCAACCAAATTTCGTATGTGCTATGTGTAATATAACAGATATGACTATAAGTATTCTTATGAGCAATTAGAGCTGCCAACTGTTAATAAATGGTGTCTATATGTTTTACCCTAATATCAATATATCAGAAAGTATGCAAGCCAACAGGTCTATACTTTGCATACGTATAGCACCTGACATTCTAGATTAATTTGGAGTAATTAATATAAGTCAGTGATGCCAACATGATTCTATGCCTGATGATAGCTCCAATTTTAAAATACATATAACTTCCATACTAAAAAATGGATTTCATCCAAAATTGGAACAAAAATATATAATAATATTTCCGATTATTTCTGACCAGCATACGCATGACATTGTTGCCAACGTGCTTTTACGTGTGCTGATAGATCCAATGTATAACTCCATGTAACATCCTTTGGACTTCAACCACATTTTGTATTCTGTACCTTAAGAGATGGAATTAAGAATATATTCAGTCACCAGGGCTGCCAACTGTATTGCTGTATTAGGCTACATTATGCCTAGTATACAGTATTTCGAACTAATTAAGACATTCCGATATTACCAACTTAATTTCGTCATTATTCTATACTGTATTATTCTATATTCATATACTGTAGATTAATCATTGGCATGAATCTTAATTTTAAGAAAAGTAGGCTCTTTAGTTCCGCACGGAACTTCTTGTTCCATCTGACTATGTGGGAAGCGGCTAACTGGTAGCATGCTGAACTTCTATGCCCAAGGTCGCTGGTTCAAAACCGGCCAAAGTCGTCGGATTTTCTAAGAGCGCTAAAAATCCCTCAGCATGCTTTCCTTCGGAGGGAAAGTTCCAACGTTTATTGCAAGTTGCTGGTTGCGGTGGAATCTAGCAGCCAAGTTCACAGTAGGTGTCGTTGACGGTAGTATTTGGTACAAAATTAGGTACTACTACTTAAAATTGACCTTCTGCAGACCTTAACTGAATTAGAGACTAATACAGTCATCACAATTAACACCGTTTATCAGACAGACTCTACACACACCCAATGTACACGGGGTTACATGACCACGTTGTCGCAGCCCCTAAACTGAGGAACCAACCAACATCTCTGCGGGAGATAAAATTTTGCGCGAAGAAGTAACAGACTGTTAGATAGTTACACATCAGTTCCAAACCTTGCATAAGGACATTGTGATCAAAAGTATTAAAATGAACCCCAAATATGACAAGAAAGTTACCATCCCCATAAGACAATAAAAAGTTAAAAATATGCATAGAAAGACGAAAAAAAAAAGGTTAATTAACCTCCAATTGTAAAATACATTCTCTCAATAAATGAGGTCTGATCCACCTACGAAAACCTGCATATTTCGCCTATTTTAGCCTATCCTCTAGTCTGCCCGGTGAAATGTACCTCCGCCTTCCGGCGTGCCGAGAGGAATTTTTTGATTTATACGAGGGCTGCTTTTTCTTTCAAGTTCCGATGGACTGTATAAACATTACAGATTGACATACCAAATTGATTTTAGTAAGTTACTAAATGTTTGCTTGTTTTATTCTCACGTCTGACCATAATTGTCAAAACGATTAAAACAAGAAGTTCCGTCACGAACTAAAGAGCCTATTTTTCTTAAAATTAAGTTTCATGCCAATGATTAATCTACAGTATATGAACCTATCTAGAATAATGACATGAATTTTAAAGTTGGACCTATCAGCAGGCATAGAATCATGTTGGCAGCACTGACTTATATTAATTATTCCAAATTAATCTAGAATGTCAGGTGCTATACGTGTGCAAAGTATAGGGCTGTTGGCTATCATACTTCCTGATATATTGATATTAGGTTTAAAAAAATATAGACAGCATTTATTAACAGTTGCAGCCCTGATTGCTCGTAAGAATACTTATAGTCATATCTGTTATGTTACACATAGCACATACGAAATTTGGTGAAATCCAACTGATAGAATAGAAGTTACATGCAATTAAAAATTGGCCCTATCAGCAGGCTTAGCATCATGTTGGTAGAACTGAAGCGTATAAGTTACTCCAAAATTAATCTAAAATGTCAGGTACTATACCTGTGCATAGTTTGAAGCTGTCGGCTTGTATACTTTCTGATATATTGGTATTTGGATAAAAGAATAGAGAGAGCAATTATTAACAGTTGGCAGCCCTGTTGGCTCTTAAGAATACGCTCAGTCATATCTGTTTTACACATATTACATACAAAATTTGGTTGAAATCCAATTGATAGTGTAGAAGTTATAGGCATTTAAATATTGGACCTATCAGAAGGCTTAAAATTATATTGGCAACACTGTCATGTATGGCCTTCTGGAAATTGAACTGAAATAGTGTTATCTACATGTGTGCCAATTTTGGAATAGCTCCCATGCATACCTTCCAAGATATCCAACATGGAGCTCAAATTTCTAGTGCAATTTTTCAGCAGTTGGTAGCACTGACATCATTTTCAAGTATGGACGTGAGATATTCCGGTATACATCTTTACTCATACTAAATTTGGTTTCGATTTCTGCAGCCGTTTAGGTGTTGATAGGGGGGGGGGGGCACACACACAGCCAGACAGACAGACAGACAGACAGACAGGCAGACAGAAAGACAGACAGACATTTTCCCGGATCGATCTCATAAGTCTATTTTTTCCTCATTCTTGCAAAATGTGAAAAGTAGGCTACAAATTGTCGTATCGTTACACCAGCTTTCCAATGCCCTCGGCAAAAAATTCTGTTGTGGTGGACAGTCTCCTGCAGTTTTTTAGCCTACTTTTCACATTTTGCAAAAATGAGGAAAAAGTAGACTTTTGAGATCGATCCGGGAAATTGGGTGTCTGTCTGTCCTTCTGTCTGTCTGTGTGTGCCCCCCCCCCCTATCAACTCGGCTGCAGAAATCGATACCAAATTTAGTATGAGTAAAGATGCATACCGGAATATCTCACGTCCATATTTGAAAATGATGTCAGTGCTACCAACTGCTGAACAAACGCACTAGAAATATGAGCTCCATGTTGGATATCTTGGAAGGTATGCATGGGAGCTATTCCAAAATTGGCACACATGTAGATAACACTATTTCAGTTCAATTTCCAGAAGGCCATACATGACAGTGTTGCCAATATAATTTTAAGCCTTCTGATAGGTCCAATATTTAAATGCCTATAACTTCTACACTATCAATTGGATTTCAACCAAATTTTGTATGTAATATGTGTAAAACAGATATGACTGAGCGTATTCTTAAGAGCCAACAGGGCTGCCAACTGTTAATAATTGCTCTCTCTATTCTTTTATCCAAATACCAATATATCAGAAAGTATACAAGCCGACAGCTTCAAACTATGCACAGGTATAGTACCTGACATTTTAGATTAATTTTGGAGTAACTTATACGCTTCAGTTCTACCAACATGATTCTAAGCCTGCTGATAGGGCCAATTTTTAAATACACGTAACTTCTATACTATCAGTTGGATTTCAACCAAATTTCGTATGTGCTATGTGTAACATAACAGATATGACTATAAGTATTAATTATAGCAATCAGGGCTGCCAACTGTTAATAAATGGTGTCTATATTTTTTTAACCTAATATCAATATATCAGGAAGTATGCAAACCAACAGCCCTATACTTTGCACACGTATAGCACCTGACATTCTAGACTAATTTGGAGTAATTAATATAAGTCAGTGCTGCCAACCTGCTGAGAGATGGATCTAAGAATATATTCAATCACCAGGGCTGCCAACTGTAATGCTCTATTAGGCTACATTATACCAGGTATATTTCGAACTAATTAGACATTTCGATATTACCAACTTAATTTCGTCATTATTCTAGATAGGTTCATATACTATAGATTAATCATTGGCATGAAAAGTAGGCTCTTTAGTTCGTCACGGAACTTCTTGCTCTTTTTGGCAAGGCAATGCCGCCCAACCATACATTCAATTCCCGAAAAAGGTGAAGATCATTCACGACCGCACTATGCCAACGTTACGATAGACTTTTTCAAAGAATTCAAGTGTGAAGTTTTGGACCATCTGCCGTTTAGTCAAAACCAGCACTGAATGATTTTCACCTTCGTATTTGTTAAGTTATCTAAACTCATTAACCCGCCATTGGTCGCTGTAATGAAAGTTAGGCTTACATGAGTGGTTGCGCATTAAGCAAAATTCTCACACTATGATATGACTTGTTTGTATAATACACAGCAATCGTCGGTTGATAACGCGTCACCTCGTATCTCGCTGGCATCGGGAGAGCTTGCTTTCGATTCACACCTTGGCCACCCTAAAAATGGTTTTCTTGGTTTTCCATTTCTACCACCAGGCAAATGCCGGGAAGCTTCCTTTCAACAGGTCCACGGCCGATTTCCTTCAAATATCCCTTCCCTGACCAGTCCTGAAAAGAAAAGTACATGGCCATTGGCTGCATTAATAACATTACAATACATCAATTACCATGCTCTCTACAGGTGATTTCCATATACTAGCCTAGTTTCCTAGCAACATACTGAACACATCATTCTGTCTATCACGACCGTTCTATCTTAGCCATATATCCCCACTACAAGCATCGGTTTCTTTTTATCATAGTAACTCCAAACAATTTATTCCTTGCTCAAACTCAATCTTTGAACACTCAATTTTCCTCGATTATATTTTGGTTGGTTGGTTCCTCGGTTTAGTGGCTGAGACAACGCGGTCATGTAGCCCCGTGTACTTTGGGTGTGTGCAGAATCTGTCTGATAACCGATGTTAATTGTGATGGCTGTATTAGTGTGTGTGTGATCTGTGATTCAGGTAAGGGATGCAGACGATCAATTTAAGGTAGTTCATACTTTTGCTACCAAATACTACCGTCAACGACACCTAGTTGTGAACTTGGCTACTAGATGCCACCGAAACCGGCACTTATTTTACATGCCATATATCTATGACATGGGCCAGCCGGTTTATGACCATTCTATCTAAGACATATATGTCCACTGCAAGCATCCGTTTCTTTGTATCATAGTAACTCCAAACAATGTATTCCTTGCCCAAACTCTATCTTTGGGGCAGATGACCTCGTAGTTCCTCCCCTTAAAACAACAATAACTAACTAACATAACTAAACTCTATCTTTGAATTCTCAATTTTCCTCGTTTATATTTTCGCAATAAGTATTTTCCAGCTTTAATAAATTAAAATTCAAGAACTTCTATTTCACTACATACATATTATATTGTTTGTCTTCTGTTCACACAGGCAGTGGCGTACCAAAGGGGGGTGCGAACGGGGCGGCCGCCCCGGGCACCGCAAAGGTAGGGGGGCGCCAAAATCCCAAATCGAAAGACGTATTTTTTTTAGTTTAAGAAAAAAAAAATCGGAAAATATATACGGTTTTAATGGTCAAATTTACTTTATTACTTTGCTAAATACTGCATTAATATTATTTAGAAATGAAATAATCGTTTCATCTTAAAGTAAACGAAATAGTTCGTGGGCACCGAGCACAGAGGAAATGATTACGATGTACGGGTGAAAAGAGCGCCTGAGCCGGAATCAGAGCGGTGATGGAGAGGGGATGCATGGTTGATGACGGTGCCGGTCGGCGCGGGGTGGGGGTATCAAGGCACAACAGAATTGATGATTGCTAGTTTGCTAGTCATGAAGTGTATTCCTTAACCTTAATCCTTAGTTTATTCATTTGTGGAGTTGAGTTGCGTTTATTTCGCAGTCGTTGTGTATCAATGAATTGTGAATATACAGTGTGTTTACACGTTTAGTTGAAAAGAATGAGTAATTCCTCTTCATGCACAACCAGGAAATAAAACAAAACAAAAAACAGTGTTTCCTTTCTATTTCGTTTGCTATTGGCTGAAGCAATTCTAACCTAGAATCATTATTGATCAACACCGAAAATCATAATTGATAATAATAAAGGTAATTTGTTTCATTGTATTTCAGTTTCCATTATGAAACGACACAAGGCAGGTGGGGCTCAAAATAGACAACTGAAACAGCAACGTATCAAAGCACTTGATATATTTTATGACAGCTTTCATAAAAGGATCACTGAATTCTGAAAACAATGAAACTCAAAAAGAATGTGAATTTGACAGTATCAACTTAAGCCTTGATATTAATGAATCAATTATGACAGTAGTTAATAAATTGGCTCAACACGATGATCTTGATGGTACGATTCAAACCTCTCAATCCAACTCTTGGAATCAAGTGCAACTTTTCGGAACAGTTCAACAAGTGTATGCATTTTTCTCTAGTTCGACTCACAGGTGGAGTGTCCTCAAGGAACATGTCAGCTTATTGGTCAAGGGCCACTCAAATACAAGATGGAGTTCTGAAGCAGAAGCCGTGAACGCCTTATCATCTCAGATGGAGTGCTTCATGCTCTAGAAAAATTGAGAGACACTACAACTGAAACCGTCGATACCAGACAGAGTGCAGCGCTGTTAATTAATGCAATAGATAGATTTGACTTTGTAACTCTGCTATCTTTCTGGTCTGAGGTACTTCCAAAAATTGACCGAACACAGAAAACTCTGCAATTCGAATTTCGTTCACTTATGTAATAACTTGTCTACAAGCTTTCCATGATCAGCTTAATATGTGGAGAGAAATCCCTCCAGTTGATGTTATATCAAAAGCTACTAAGAAGTGTGAGGAATGGGGAGAACCCACTTAACGAAGACATAGAGTGAAGCGGAAAATGCCAGGGGAATCCACTCATGATGTTGGACTTTCCTGGAAAGATGAAGTAAATCGGAGCACACTTGAGATCTTAGATAAACTTATTCGTGATTTAAGTGAACTGGATGAACGTTATGGCCTCCTCTATAATTTTGATGAATACATTCATAACGAAACCCCAAATGAAAACGTTTTGAACACTCTAAGGAGGAAATGTTTCGAAATTGCAGAGAAGTACCCTGAAGATTTGTACGGAGAAGAACTCTTTGAATATATAAAATATGGCATAGTTTTATTATGAAAATCAAAGAAAAATAATGAAAAGATCGACTTGGAACCCAAAGATATTTTGTTATATTTAGGTCTTGTATGGGTTTAGAGGCATACAATAACTTGATCATCGCTTCCAAACTACTTTTAACTATTCCAGTGTCTGTGGCATCTTGTGAAGGATCTTTTAGTAAGCTGAAGCTTATTAAAAATTACTTAAGATCCTCAATGACGCAGGAAAGACTACCGTAAGTAATTCAGCAATTTTAGCAATTGAACGTGATGTGGCTGCTGCTAAAGACTTCAACTCTATTATAAATAAGTTTGCATCCATCAAGGCTAGGAAGGCAAATTTTTAATTTTTGTTATGACTCTGAAACTTCTTTTCTCTTTATTTTACTTTTTATTATTTTTCAAACAAACTAACCTTTTAATACTTATTAGCCTACTTTCGATTTTTGCAAAAAATGAAAGTAGACTTATGAGATCAACACAGGGCGAAAAAAGTGTGTCTGTCTGTGTGTGTGTATGTGTGTATGTGTGTGTGTGTCTGTGTGTGTGTGTGTGTGTGAGTGTGTGTACTCTGAATGTCTGTCCCCCCCTATCAATTCGAACACGGTGAATGCGAATTGAACGAAATTTGGTACAAAGGTAGCACTAGCAAAGGACACCTCAGTGTCATGTTTTATATCGCCGCCATCTTGACGGAAACGTAATGGCGGCCTCACAAATGTTCAAAGCTTAAATCAAATTACGACTAACCTAATCATGCGATCTCTACCACATTTTGCAACAACATACCTTTATGGGGGGAGCATCCTTTGACCAAACCAATAGGTCATCAGCGTAATAGTTTACGGATGGCGGCCATCTTTGAGTGAAAATCGATTCCCCCTATTAATTCGAACACGGTGCAACCGAATGGAACGAAATTTGGTACGGAAGTAGTACTAACGAAAGGCACCTCAGTGTCATGTTTTATATCGCCGCCATCTTGACGGAAACGTAATGGCGGCCACACAAATGTTCAAAGCTTAAATCAAATTACGACTAACCTAATCATCCGATCTCTACCAAATTTTGCAACAACATACCTTTATGGGGGGAGCATCGTTTGACCAAACTAATAGGTCATCAGAGTAATAGTTTGCGGATGGCGGCCATCTTTGTGTGAAAATCGATTCCCCCTATTAATTCGAACACGGTGCAACCGAATGGAACGAAATTTGGTACAGAGGTAGTACTAACAAAAGGCACCTCAGTGTCATGTTTTATATCGCCGCCATCTTGACGGAAACGTAATGGCGGCCACACAAATGTTCAAAGCTTAAATCAAATTACGATTAACCTAATCATCCGATCTCTACCAAATTTTGCAACAACATACCCTTATAGAGGAAGCATCCTTTGACCAAATGAATAGGTCATTAGCCTAATAGTTTGCGAATGGCGGCCATCTTTGTGTGAAAATCAATTCCCCCTATTAATTCAAACACGGTGAAACCGAATGGAACGAAATTTGGTACAGAGGTAGCACTAGCAAAGGGCATCTCAGTGTCATGTTTTATATCGCCGCCATATTGACAGAAACGTAATGGCGGCCACACAAATGTTCAAAGCTTAAGTTAAATTACGACTAACATAACCATCCGATCTCTACCAAACTTTGCAACAACATACCTTTTTGGAGGGAGCATCCTTTGACCAATCTAATAGGTTATTAGCCTAATAGTTTGCGGATGGCGGCCATCTTTATGTCAAAATTGATTCCCCCTATTAATTCGAACACGGAGGAACCTAATGGAACGAAATTTGGTACAGAGGTAGCACTAGCAAAGGGCACCTCAGTGTCATGTTTTATATCGCCGCCGTCTTGACTGAAACGTAATGGCGGCCACACGAATGTTCAAAGCTTAAATCAAATTACGATTAACCTAATCATCCGATCTCAACCAAATTTTGCAACTACATACCTTTATGGAGGGAGCATCCTTTGACCAATCTAATAGGTCATTCGCCTAATAGTTTGCGGATGGCGGCCATCTTTGTGTCAGAATCGATTCCCCCTATTAATTCAAACACGGTGAAACAGAATGGAACGAAATTTGGTACAGAGATAGCACTAGCAAAGGGCATCTCAGTGTCATGATTAATATCGCCGCCATATTGACAGAAACGTAATAGCGGCCACACAAATGTTTAAAGCTTAAATCAAATTACGACTAACATAACCATTCGATCTCTACCAAACTTTGCAACAACATACCTTTATGGAGGGAGCATCCTTTGACCAATCTAATAGGTCATTAGCCTAATAGTTTGCGGATGGCGGCCATCTTTATGTCAAAATTGATTCCCCCTATTAATTCGAACACGGTGGAACCGAATGAACGAAATTTGGTACAGAGGTAGCACTAGCAAGAGGCACCTCAGTGTCATGTTTTATATCACCGCTATCTTGATGGAAACGTAATCGCGGCCACCCAAATGTTAAAAGCTAAAATGTAATTACGACCAACCTAATAATCTAGTCTCTACCAAATTTTGCAACACCATATCTTTATGTGGGAAACATATTCTGACCAAACTGCAAGAACATCAGCCCAATAGTTTGCAGATGGTGGCCAAGTATGTGTGCAAATCGATTCCCCCTATCAATTCAAACACGGCGAAACCGAATTGAACGAAATTTGGTACAGAGGTAGCACTAGCAAAGGGCACCTCATATTCATGTTTAATATCCCTATAGCACGTTGTATTTCAACAAGCTACTACAACCAACATTCAATCATACTCCTTGAAAAGGACAAAGAGTTATAACAATACCCATGCATTTAGGAGAAAGTAGGCTATATGTTCTTTACTGAACATCTTGTTTTATTTTATTAATATTTTTCTCTTTATAATGTGTTAAAGTAACATACTACTTATTAAAATAAAATATTTATGAACATTAAACTGTGTTTAAATTAAACTTATTGATCCTTGAACCTTTTAGTGTTAGGGGGCGACTACCCTCTAGTTGGCCTCGGGCGCCAAGTACGCCACTGTTCACAGGTAACATCATCATAAATATATTCATTCATTCCTTCTTACTCAAACACATGATGTTATCAATCCCAACCTCAAAATTTCTATGCATACAGGTTCATTATCTGTGTGCGCACGAGTAAACATGGCAAGCTAAGCCGGCTTTGACTGCCGCAGATCGTGCGTTCGCGTACCCGATTCAGCCGGTTCAGCCAAACATGTCCTATAATGTGTATTTACAGTGCTCATAGGAGATGCTCAAAGTGTCCTCCCTCTCTTGTAACACACACCTGATATCTTCTGATGATGTCAACTCTTTGATTGAATCGTTTAGCGAGCCTCCGAATTGTACTGGCATTATTCATTCATTCATTCGTTTATTTGCAATTGGGGGTGTGTCCCCCGGTGGTAAATTAGATATACATAACAAATAAATAATTGTGCATAACAGTTCACTAACAATTAAACTGGAGTATTTACACAAATAGTCAGTCTTTTCTTAAACACACCTATATGTTTGGGAAAAGGCTCTAAAACTGCGGCAGGTAGAGAGTTCCAATTATCAATGGCACGGTTTACGAAAGAATATTTACCATAATTTGTTCGCTGTGGTCGGCCCTTAACTTTGAAAGGATGATCGCTCCTACCCCTACAGGTCTTCCTGGAAACTTGATTCGAAATTTTCGTCTCGTTTCAAAACAAGACTTTCTGCTTTTCATTTACGAATTTGGATATACACAAGTTCGCGCAATGTGAATTGGTGTCTAGGCATGACCAGCAATCACAGTCAACAAAATACTCACTAAACGTGCAACACTAACGTCTAAGCTTTGCAGATACACATCCATATGAACACTTGTGAACTAACTATATGAGTCAGCGAAGCGCGCCTACCACCGGCTGAACCGCTTACGCGCGCCCGTGATCTGCGCCAGTCACAGCCGGCTTAGCTTGCCGTGTTTGTCGGGGCGCGCATAGATAACGACCCTGTATAATATCCACGTAGGTGTTCTAAGATTTAATATTTCCCTCTTCCTTCTGACTTTCTGTAATATGACTCTCATTTCTATCTTATTCTCCATTTAGATTACTGATACTTTCAACTACATTTTTTTTTTCGAGAACAACATATCTTATCACCCATACTTTTCAATCTTTACATTGAACAAGCAATGAAGGAAATTGTAGAAAAAATTGAAGTGGGAGTGAAGATTCAAGGATAAATAATTTCAACTCTAAGATTTGCCACTGACATCGTCATCTTGGCCGACACGCCTGAGGATATGAATGAGTTTTTGAATGGTATGGACTCCGTCTTAAAGAAAGAATTCATGATGAAAATTAATAAATGTAAAACAAAACAAAATATTGGAATCCAGCCTAAATATATCAGAAACCTCTATGGACATCAAATTGGCAGGTGAAAAACTAAAGGAAGTAGGAGACTTCTGTTACTTAGGAAGCAAATAACCAGTGATGGACGAAGCAAAGAGGATATAAAAAGTAGGTTAGCTCAGGCAAGGAAAGCATTTCAACAGAAAAAGAATCTGTTGACATCGAATATAGATTTAGGTATTAGGAAGTCATTTTTGAAGGCCTTTGTCTGGAGCGAGGCGCTCTATGGAAGTGAAACTTGGACTATTGCTGCAGCAGAAAAGAAGAGAATTGAAGCGTTTGAAATGTGGTGTTATAGGAGAATGATGAAGATCAGATGGGTAGATAGGGTTACAAACGAAGAGGTATTAAGACTAGTGGGAGAGGAGAGATGTTTATGGCGACTGCTAATGAAGAGAAGAGATAGGTTGGTAGGACACAACTAAGAAACCCAGGAATAGCAAGCTTAGTTATGGAAGGAAGGGTCGAGGACAAGAACTGTTGAGGTAGACCAAGGTTAGAATATGTTAAACAGATTGCCTCGGATGTAGGGTGTGTTAGCTATGTAGAGATGAAACGATTAGCTCAGGACTGGGAGGCATATAGAGCTGCATCAAATCAGTCAAAAACCTGAAGACTCAAACAACAACACATTGTTATCTAAAACTATAAGAAAGCACCTCACAAAATTTAAACATTTATAACTGGGGTTTTTATGTAAGCGGCAAGATGTTCTCGTATCATTTTATTTAATCAAATACAGTTAAAACCGTGTCATTGTTATTGCTACCCGGTGATAATCTGCAAATGTCCCGTCCTGTCTTGGATATTTATGTTCGCGTTCACAGTCAGTGTCACTATTTTTATCCTCGAACTAACCGCGTGGAGTTTCACCAAACCAAACTGAAATGTCATGATTTGAATTCACTATCTCACAATAATTGCACCAAACCTTGATATAATAAGCTTTAAGTTTAACAACCATGAAACAACATAGGATAGTAATACCGTGTAGGCCTATGGCGAAACCAAATTGCACAGAAATTAGTGTCAACGTGAAGCAAAATGCTCTCCGCTATATTTTCATGGGGTCATGGAAGCTCCTGACAATACACCCATCCTCCTCTTAAGGCGGGAGGTACACCTTTAGAAGTGTAAAAACCACCGATATTTAAAAAAGATTTCCTCAGTATCCATTTGTTCTGTTGATATGAAGTTCTGCACACTCCTAGAACTGTTATTTTTCTTTAGTTATCAACTTGAATATTTGCAATTAACTTTCACTAGTTATTGAAAAACTCAAAACATTGGAATAATGCAGCCTATACATGATCATGCCTATCCTTGATAATTTCTACAAAGCTTCACATTTCTGGAAGATTATTTTTTAGAATGTTTATAATGCTTGTGTTAACAATGTGAACTAACATCATTTGCCTATCTATTGAAATAATATTTTTTTTTTCTCCCTTTTCTATAAGAGTAGATTTTTTGACATTTTATTGAGGTATTTTCACTCATAAAATAAAAACAAACAAGAAGATGTGTGAGGAACTAAAGGGCCTACTTTTCTTAAAATTTAAGATTTATGCCAATCTATATAGACCTATCTAGAATAATGAAAATATTAAGTTGGTAATATCGAAATTTCTATGTAGTTCAAAATATACGTGGTAAAATGTAGCCTAATACAGCACTACAGTTGGCAGCCCTGGTGACTGAATATATTATTAGTTCCATCTCTTAAGGTACATAATACAAAATTTGGTTGAAGTCCAATGGATAGCATGGACTTAACATGCAGTTAGACATTGATTTTATCAGCGCACGTAAAATCATGTTGGCAACAATGTCATGCATGTGTTGGTCAGAAAGAATCTGAAATATTATGATCTCTTGTTGTGCCAATATTGGATGAAATCCATTTGTTAGTATAGAAGTTACATGTGTTTTAAAATTGGACCTATCAGCATGATTAGAGTCATGTTGGCAGCACTGACGTATATTAGTTTCTCCAAATTAATCTAGAAAGCCAGGTACTATACGTGTGAAAATTTTAAAGCTGTTGGCTTACATATTTCCTGATATATTAATATTAGGGTAAAAATAGAGACAGCATTTATTAACACTTGGCAGCCCTGGTTGCTCTTAAGAATAAGCATAGTCATATCTGTTATGGTACACACAGCACATACGAAATTTGGTTGAAATCTAATTGCTAGTATAGAAGTTACATGTATTTAAAAATTGGTCCTACCAGTAGCCTTAGAATCATGTTGGTATCACTGACGTATATAAGTTACTCCAAATTAATCTAGAATGTCAGGTAGTATACGTGTGCATAGTTTAAAGCTGTCGGCTTGTATACTTTCTGATATATTGGTATTCGGATAATAAAATAGAGAGAGAGCATTTATTAACAGTTGGCAGCTCTGGTGGCTTTTAATAATACTCTCAGCCATATCTGTTTATGTACACATAGTTCATACGATATTTGATTGAAATCTAATTGATAGTGTAGAAGTTACTAGCATTTAAAAATTGGACCTATCAGCAGGCTTAGAATCATTTTTTCATCACTGCCATGCATGGCCTCCTGGAAATTATACTGAAATATTATTATCTATATGTGTGCCAATTTTGGAATAGCTCCCATTCATACCTTCCATGATATCCAACATGGAGCTCAAATTTCAATTGCGGATTTTCAGCAGTTGGTAGCACTGACATAATTTTCATATATGGGCTTGAGATATTCAGGTATATATCTTTACTCATACCAAATTTGGATTCGGTTTGTGCAGCCGTTTAGTAGTTGTTGGGGGGGGGGGGGGACACGCCAGACAGACAGATTGAACATATCTCACTAAAATGTCAAAAGAAATCTATTCTTATAAATAAAGTGTGAAAACAAACATTATTTCAAAAGATTGGTAAAAGTTGTTAGTTCACATTGTTAACACAAGCAGTATGAACATTCTAGAATAATAGTCTTCCAGAAATGTGGTGTTTTGTAGAAATTATCAAGAAAAAGCATACATAATGTAGCCTGTAAATTAGTCCAATTATTTGGTTTTATTTAACTTACTAACTTGGGAAAGTTAATTGCAAATATTCAATTGAAAACTATATATAAAGGACAGTACTAGGAGTGTGCAAATTTTCATATCAACAGAACAAAGGGATATCTAGGAACAGTATTTTAAATATATGTGGTTTTTACACTTTTAAGGGGGGATGTAATCGGAAATGCAAGGTTTTCCTTAAAAATCATTACAACCATAGTTTTTGAGTTAAAGGCATGAAATTTTGTGTGTAGATAGATAACTAACAGTAATTAAAAATATATAAGTAGAGACCTAGATGTAACGCATATACATTAATGTTATAAGAGTATTAACAGTTATGCCCTTTTGGCATGAAAGCCATAAGAGGAATTCTAATGATACAATCACTTTGAAATTTTTACTGTATGAAGCTATCACTACAATATGAATACTGCACTAAAATACATTAGATATTCATATTAGTTCTTTACTTACAAAATCTTGAACTTACTGTCACAGAAATAAGACATTTTTTCATCACTTAATTAAACCCCTATAAATAAAAATTTAAATAAGTAATGATTACAATTGTACTTCCATAGATTCCACAATGTGTAATGAACAACTCCTGAAAAAATCATAGCTCTGCGATTTATAGTTTTTGAGAAAAGGCTTCAGATTCTGCAAAAAATGTATATATTACAGAAAAATGCATTTAAACATTTGGTTACCATATTCAAACATGAAAAATGCTTATTTGATTTTTAAAATCCTCCATATTCATACTCTTCATCCTCCAACATTCTTTTCTGCCCTCTTATTTTCTGTCTGGCTTCCAGCTCAAAATCAGACATCCCTTTCTCAGCTTTCATGAGTCAATTCTTGTCAATGGAGTTGAACGCCTTTATGGTGAACACTCCTGGATTCACACCAAGTATATGTGCCGAGTTTGACATTTAATGTTTTTTAATGAACTTCCATGCTCCGATAACTACAAAATGTATACACAATGTAAATTACACTATGTAGATTACGAATAACATGTTTCCAAAAATCGATATTTAACACAAATTTCATTACATCCCCTTAAAGGTGTAGGCTACCTCCCCCCTTAAAGCTGCTGTCGGTAGATACACCGACGCTCAAGTTTAAAACCACATGCTGTTTAAATCGCAAGCTAATTTTCAACAACCGTGAGCACTTGCCTCATATAGCGACAACTGGCGGGTTAAGTCCATCGAGGTAGCCTACTTCCTGTGGGAATCGTACATCAATTCGGGCGGATATCTGTCTGACATTTAGCTAAAATAATGACATTCGCACTCATGTTTTTATCACTGGCGCCCGACGGGAAGCGAAATACTAACCTACATTCGTCTTGATACTTTTAAAATAACATGTCAGTCACAATGGTTTACATAGGCCTACACTCTCGGTTGACATCAGCAAGCAGGACTGCGACATTTAGCCTAGTGTATATTTTGGATCCACTTGTGATCATGGCTATAAAACTGGCAAGTTCGCAAGGAAATGATGTAGGCGTGATTTAAAATTGTATTTATTGATTTATTCATTTATTTATTCATTTATTCATTTATTTATTTATTCATTTATTTATTCATTTAATCATTTATTTATTAATTCATTTATTTATTCATTTATTCATTTATTTATTTATTCATTTATTTATTTATGTATTTATTTATTCATTCATTTATTTATTTATTCATTCATTCATTTATTTATTCATTTATTTATTTATTTATTTGTGCATTTATTTATTCATTTATTTATTTATTTATTCATTCATTTATTTATTTATTCATTTATTTATTTATTTATTTATTTATTTATTTAATTATTTATTTATTTGTTTATTTATTTATTTAATTATTTATTTGTTTATTCATTTATATAATTATTTATTTATTTGTTTATTTATTTATTCATTATTTATTTACTTATTTATTTACTTATTTAATTATTTATTTGTTTATTTATTTATTTAATTAATTATTTATTTGTTTATTTATTTATTTATATATTTATTTGTACTACCTCTAAACATGGGCGCCCATAAGATTGTTTCCAGGGGGGGGGGGGGCAAGTAAATATTGTAGTTTCATTGCCTACCTGTCACCCCCCCCTCCCCCCTCCCCCCCCCCCCCTCCTCCCAACACACACAAAAAGAAGGTTTCATTTCTTACTTACCTCGTGAAATTCATTATGACTGCTCTGAAACCATTGGCTACTTTGCGGCAAGTATGAGAGGAATGTTTTCTTTGAGTTTTTGTCCGTTAACGTTCGCTTTTCTTCGTGATTCAACGTCGTAATGTTCAGTTCTTAAAAACTGGAAAAAACTAGTGGTATCGACAAAAATAAAAATCAAGTACCGTAGTTCATTAAAATGGTATCGTTAATCCAGTTCGCCAACTCTCTAAATAACTGGACATATTTTCACATGATCTCAAATCACTAAGTTAAACTGTGGAAATATCCCAACATCTGAATCAGCCCAATTATTTAAATAGCACTGTTTCCTATACGGTAGTCTACGGTATCTAGTTTGTACTGGCCATTACAGCAGATCGTCACGTCTTTCCTCTTCGAAACAACCAATCGTAAATACTTCGCATTGCTCTTATTAGAATCATGAAACACTTGTAGCCTACGAACTGATAAACTCGAGCCTATGGTTTTAGTAAAAATTAGTTTTGTCAATAAAAATATTTCGCCTGATTATTACTAACCACTAAGTAAAATGGATAAAAACCACTATATCACGTACTCTTTACTACCATTATTCGCATTCTCGACTGAAACAAGAGGAATCGTGATATAGGAATGGTGATACGAACGTAAACAAACCACTTCTTTCAATGTGTAATTGAGCCTTATGCTCAAGCTTTTCTCTGTTTATGAAAATAATAGACGATACAATAAAACTGACAGATATTGTACAATTCCGTGGAGTTTTATAAAATTAACAAGTGATATATTTCGCAGTATTATTGTACCTATGACGTAAATAATATATTGTCTAAAAAATCTAATACAAATACTTGTGGAGTTTTAAATATCTATGTGTGTTAAGGCTACCCTTAAAGAGGGGAAAATTAACCTTTTTGTATTCAATAAATGGCATTGTTGTAAATGTTGTTGCTTTATTTGTAAACAGGTTTAAACCCCTCCCCTTGTACCTGACTCTGAGTGAAATTCCGGTTTATTTAATAACGTGTCATTAGGCGAGTGTGTATAAGTAATGTTATTTCAGAGTACCGATACCGATACAGTAGTGCCCCAGAACATGAAACATGATACGTACGTGGTATTTCGCTGAAGGTAGTGTTGAAAATATCGTAGGCCTATTAGGGATGGCTGCAGTCAGCGTCGGCAATCAAATTTTGAATATTTAGGTAACCACTCGTCATCGTGGAGCTTAAATTGAGGTACTCAACTAAACAGATGGGCTTAAAGATCAAATTACTACATTCTGTCCTCTCTTACAATGCATGCCACGTATGGATTTGCGTTGCTGCCCCCGACTTGGAATATGCAGATTTATTAAAGTTGTAACCTTCCCAGGTCACAACGGATCGAACCCTTACTTTCGGGACGTACGATTTTCATAATCGTCCACATATTTTTATTTGATGCCTTTTTATGTTTTATAATTATGTAATGAAGTGTATAATATCATGTGATTTATTTCCGATTAATGTGTTTAGGTTTTAAGGGATTGTAATTGGCATGATCTGAGTCTAGTTATATGTGAATATTTTAACACTGGAATAATCATCAGACAGAGAGTCTGGAATTGTGTGCAAGGACCAGGAAGTAGGCTTGTTGTCGCCTGGGTTTTTCTCTCGCAAGCTCAAGTGCATGATCACTCATGCAGGTAGGAGGCTTGGCAACCCTGTGCTAGGGGTGTGTCTAGGGTATTTTCAAGACCAAGAAGGCACTCCTTATATGGTAATGTTTTGTTTTGATAGGCTGGACCCGTCAGGGAAGCCAGGTAAGCGAGTGATTTGTGGAGGGGAGATGAATGTTATTAGGACTTGACGAAGCTGTGAGGGCGACTCATTCTTAGGACTCCGTGGGGAGTAGTACTCATTCTTTGGACCGCGTGTAGAGCGGTGTACTCATCCTTTGGACTCCGTGTGGAGTGGTTCGTATTCTTGGTAAGACTCCGTGAGGGAGTGGAACTTGTATTTTGGACTTGTGTGTTTTTGGTGGAGAAGGAAGGTATTTCAGACGATCAAAAGTTGGTGTTCGATGTGCAATTACTGAGTTGCTGGCTATACATTCTCAAGGGAATTATGAGCCTAGTTTCAAACAAATAGTCTAGATTGTTTGTCTCGAATCGCATGAAGTATTGTAAACTAACGTCTGTATACCGAAATTCTGAGACCATAACGGTAAATTGTTATACGACAAATACTAGTAAAATATGCTATGTATTAGTAAACTCAGGAGCGAACTAGATGCGATAATCCAACACACGGATTTAAAGCATCTTTGTATAATCAGATCCACGAAACTAGATAAATCGTTGGATGCTGACCATCAAAGTAATAAAGTACATAATGTTCATAGTTGAGAGGCTTGCGTGTGAAATATATAGTAATTGTGTTGCGAGTAAGTAGGAGTGATTCTCTGGGAGCAACTAACCCCCGAATCAGTAAAGTTAAGTCGTCACAGCTGAACTCAAAGCCTGTACGTACCAGTCACCATTATTTCCGAGGGTCATCAATATGTCATAAGTGTGCCTGTGTGAATATGATAGTGAGTGTTAGATAGTCTGTACGACGAGGATCCTGCGAAGTGTATTTCATGTCTGGTATCAGAATATATTGTAAATTTTACCAGATCTATAGTGCTTTTATGTATGGGGTAACCAGTGTGGTTAAGAGTGAATGTTTATTGCTGTTGCTCATACCGTACAGGTGTTTAACCCTCACGCAATCCGTGAAGCCGAGCAGTTACAAAGTTTCCATAACATATGAGGCTGTTTCTTCACATGAGTGTGTATTTAAACTATTTATTTTATTTATTTAGCACATACCGGGTGAGTTAGCCGTGGTGGTTACGGCATGACTGATGGCAGTCGCTCACATCCGGGAGGCGAGGAGGTTCGAATCCCCCCGCCGGCAACCTTGAAGATGGTCTTCTGTGGTTTCCCATCTTCCTTCCAGGCAAATACCGGGGTTGGTCCCTAACTATAGGCCACAGCCGCTACCTTCCAACTCCTCGTCCTTACATTCCAACTTCCATCCTTCCCTCCCCAACGGTACTTGTAGCTCACCCATTGGGTGTCCGTCTCGAAGCAGCTACAAAACTGGCGAGCCGAACATGTCCTCGGACACTCCTGGCACTAAAAGCCATACGCTAAAAAAATTTAGCGTATGATGAATACAATATTATATGCAATATATACAGTACAACTACCATCTCAAGTTCATAACTAGAGTTCCATGTTTAAAGTTGAGAGCCAGAAAAGGGCTTCGCTTGAGACACAGTGTAAGTCTTCTATAGAGCCTCTATATGCACGTAAAGGACACTCGAATGAAATGTGGTCCACTGTCTGTTCCTCTTCTCCGCAGTCACATTGAGGTGATGCCTTCCATCCCCATTTGAAGAGAGTGGCTCCACATCTACCTTGGCCGGTCCTAATACGGTTTAGCGTCCTCCACTGTCGTCTAGGAAGGGAAAATCCATCAGAGCACTTTCAGGGGTTCTTGATGATGTGATGATTTGATTTAAACTATGAGTGGCATACACTATAAATATGCGTTTGCTAAAATTTACAAATGAAAAAAAAAATACAAAGAATGTACATTAAATTTTAACAGATATCATACACAACCAATGTGCAAAAACAATTATTTAAATACCGGTAACAAGTTTGGAATTTCCTCATTGGTACAATTTCACATTCTAGTCAGATCAACAGCAAGAACACCAAGGTGACTAAGACGATCCTTTTATTTATATCCTTAAATAATCAACAATGCCAAAGTATATTCTCTTGTGGAGGGCTTAAACTTAATCAACTTGACGTTTAATGACCAAGCAGTTTTGTACAGTTTTCCAGAAATGTTTCCGCCCTAAAACCTGCCGCCTTGGCAGTTGCAAGTTTGCCCCCCCCCCGGTCAATACGGGTCTGAATACAGTAAATTATCCAATATTTTAAGCACGACCTTACAGGACCAGTGTTTTTTACTAGTCAGCATAGAAAAGCTTATTTTATGGGTTAGGATACGCTAGCGATGTTGCAATGTCTAAAAATATCTCCAGAACGTGCTTTTCATATCGACACTGCCGAAGTGAGGTGGCAAAAGTAGTAGCCACTCAAGATAGTGATGGCGAAACATACGGTACCGGTACGGTATTTAACACTATGCATCACCGTATTGAAATTTGTTACCTAGATTTTAGGCCCCTTTAAACATCAATTATCATCATCATCATCCATTGGTGGCAGAGTGCATGGCATCATTAGAACCATATTTTTATTTAAAAATTGTAAATACATATTACGTCAGCAACATTACAGATTTTTGTTGTGGAAACAGTTGTCAGTTGACTATCTGTGACTTCCATTTATGGAATAAACTGGTGTGACAATGAACAATCTTATTTCAACATATCGGAAATCCAGTCCCCCTAAGGGCGCCCACGATATTAACCCATGCATGAGAACCAAATGGCCGAACAGACCCACTTAAAGCTTGAATATTCTAAGAACAATTCTTAGTGAGCACCCACAAACTGAGAGTAATCAACATGCAAAATTTCAGTTTCATAGCCCTTGTGGTTACAAAGATACGATGATTAACGAGTGAATACCTCCTTTTCGGATTATATATAATCAGATAAGATTGCATTACTTACCTTTAAATGAAATATAAATCCATTTGTAGACGAAACACACAAAATTAATAAATAATACTGTAAGCACACAGACACAGTCTAGGCGGCCGTTCATAGTGAACACAATACACACGAATGGAATGTAGGCTACGGGCATATAAATTACAATATTCCTTTGTAATATTACTCAAGTGTCTAATTTAAATCGAAAGCACACCAGCACTATTGCATAACTGACATAATATGTAGGATGATATTAACCTTCCGGTGGGTGCTACTGATCTTATCTCATATTCGTCAACTACCTTTCAGTAGTTACGTCAATGACCCTTCTACACATTTGCTGTTGTTGCAAAAGTGATATGCGAGGCAGATTGCACCTGATCGAGCACCATTACGTAATAGACTATGTAGAGAACGAATGAGTGTATTCACTAATTGAAGCAAAACTATTCTTCAGCAATTATTGTAATTTTTAAAAATTCTGATTTCTGAGGTGTGCCAGACTGCCACAATACAGTATTTAATGTTTGGCCTGTCGGTATGTTAAATATCTGAAGTATTAATATTTAGTACAAATGAATTAGAATACTGTAAGCACTTTTGAAAAAAAAAAGCCCGATTTTTTCATATCATTTTATTTTTCAAGGATCCACGGGGGGGGGGAGACCATGGCCCCCCCCTGTCCCACCCCCCTGTATGGGCGTCCATGCCTCTAAATAGCCCAGTCAAAATAGGCTTCTACCTGGAAGGTTTAGAAGAATACTTTTTCTTTGCTCATTCCTATGTATTATTAATTGCTGAATCCGAATTTTAAGTTCGGTTGATTGGTTGGTTCCTCAGTTTAGGGACTGCGATAACGCTGTCATGTAGCCTCGTGTAGCCTACTTTGGGTGTGTGTAGAATCTGTCTGATAACCGGTGTTAATTGTGATTGCTGTATTAGTGTGTGTTATCTGTAATCCAGGTAAGGACTACAGACGATCAATTTCAAGTAGTTCATACTTTTGCTACAAAATGCTACCCTCAACGACACCTATCCGTGAACTTGGCTACTAGATGCCACCGCAACTTGAACCTAGTGGCGAAGGTTGGAACTAATAGACCGTTAATCAAATCTAACCTACAAATTTAGCTTTACACAATTGTAGTTAGTGGAAGGTTCTTTTACATGCCATAAATCTATGACATGGGCTCGCCGGCTTTACTTACCCTCCGAAGGAAGACATACTGAGGGATTTTTAACGCTCTTAAAAATCTGACGGCTTCGGCTGGGTTTAAACTCGCCATCTTGGGCATAGGAGCTCAGCAGGCTACCAACTACGCTACCGAAGCCGCCTGAATGTCATATTTGATATCTCTGCCACTAGTCTCCATTTTGAAAATACTACCAATAAAAATTAAAGGCTAAACATTTTGAGGTTTTTTTTTCTTTAAAATATGTAATTTTCGATTGGTTTTAGAGCAAAGGATGTACTATGTTAAATGGAAGACTAAAAAATAACCAAGGAATTTGTTCCTTTTCAGATTTTCACTGCGACGTATAATAACGCCGCTATAGAGCGCCTCGTTTCTTTAGTAGTTTACCCTCTAGGTTGGTGGTTCCCACGGACTCAGCGAGGGAACTCACCACTACCGCCTCTATGGGCAGTGTCCTGGAGCTTGGAACATATTGTCGGGATGGATACAACTGGGGAGGTGTGATCAGCACTTCGCCCAGGCGGCCTCACCTGCAAAGCGAATAGAGGCCTCATGAGGGAGGGGAAGGGAGGGAAGATAGGGATGGATAGGCTAGGAAGAGGGAAGGAGGCAGCCGTGGCCTTACAGTAAGTACTGTACCCGATAATCCGGAAAGGATCCCGTTGGAATATCCATTGCCCCCGCTGGATTGCCTATTTCTAATTGCTCCGGCAAATACAACATTAGAAAAAGCGCTTCCAACATGGTCTTTAGGGATTTACAGACAGCAGTTACAAGAATATTGTGGATCAACAACTAACTACACGGGGCACTCACCTTTACTTACCTCGGGGACTGGGACTTCAGCTTCGCCTACACTATATCCACAATACTCTGCTCTTTATATTTAAAATGAATCACTCCAACAACAATGGAAAACAATCTGAACAAATTTATTAACAAAAAGGTAAACTAATCTACTATAAACAAAATAACAACAAATGAATTTAACAATAGATATTAAAAATTAAAAACACACTCAATCATTCACACCTCCTTTCAATTCTATATATTACTACAATGCTGTATTAAAATTAAGAGTATAAATCTTGGCTTGAAATAGGCCTGCACTGCGTAAAATAAAAACGTTTAGTGAAGCCTCTTAATGGCATTCCATACACATGTTTTCATTCACAAGCCTGTGTAGTAGAACGCACGTGCCGTGGCTTTGTTTCATCAATGAAACACTGGCATCACGCCGTACTCAAAACTGGTTTATACAATAAATAGAAGGCAGTTGGTCTAAACCTGCTTAAATAATATGTCATCGCTCTCCACTACTAACGGTGACTCAAGCTTGCTAGCCCACAGAGACTGCATGTGTGGCATTTATAAAACACGTAAAAATTAACATTTAGATTTTATAAATGTTCATATAACTGCTCTGTTTCTTAACCAATCATTCTAAACATTTTATACACTCTTTCATTCGCACTCCGTTATTGTTCTAGACCAATACGGTTCCACATCTTCTCTTAACAATGAATAATCATTCACACCAAAAACATCCGCTCATAATCACACACTGTTCCAAAACAATTGATTAATAAATCCTACTAAATTATTTAACTAATTAAATCATTTCCACAAAATTATTTACATGTAATATGTTTATAATAATATCCATTATCTAGTGTTGCTAACGCGACACTTTCGAGATTCTAACTTCTCGGTTACAACAAAAATCTTAACTAAATATATACACTGTTTTTCACATATCCACTCTTTTTATAACGTTCTGTAGTTTTAATATACTGCTTACACCTCGCCTTATATAGGTTTCATTTCATTATCGGTATAATACAGTCGACTGATTAAGGTAAACTGTACGTAATTACATAAATTCGGGTTTAATAAAATTTAATAATTGTATTATTGACATGAGTAGACAATCTTTCTCAAGTTGTATTTCCACTGAAACCCTCCTGTTAACACAGCTAAATCGTTAATTCACAAAAACTGGACTACTTGTATACAACGGCTCTTGTCATGATACATGCCTTTTATCAAAGAACAACAATACTTTGACTTCCTTAAAATGCGGAATTCCCTCGCCTGAGTAGCCTACTCCATAGCTCTAAAAAACCTCATATAACAGTATATATGGCATAAACAATTATCATCTACTATGTTAAACAATAACCAAAAGGGATTAATTGTTATTAACATATCTTATGTAGGAACTTCTCTCAAATACTGGCATGACCCTCGGTATCATTGCACATGATTACTGGACTACAGTTATACATACGTAAGTTCTTCAAACGAAACTTCCAATTGTAATGAACGATATTAGACAGTCGTGATTAACCTCCTAAAGTTTACTCCACAACAAGATAATTAACTGTTAACTCGTCTGTCGCAAATACGTGTAATAAAAATAATACTCCTGTTTCATCTCACTTGTCTAGCTATAAATTGTTTATCGTTGTAATATCATGTCCACAAATGACTTGATGTTACACAAATAGGATAAAATAACACACATGTTATTTATAGTGTCGGGGAGACCACAGACGTGCAGTGGCGAAGCGTGATATTTTTTGTAGGGCAGGCTGAAGTTGAATGAATTCCGAAAGTAACAAACGTGCTCAACTCCTCAAAATTCACAGCTTTAGTCTACTGGAAAGGCTGTGTCCTCACCCCCAGTGTCCCATAACTCATCAGAGGTCAGGCCTTTTTTTACTTTAATGGGGCACACACAGTTACTCATACCATGTATGAAAAAAAATAGAACAATTATCTCAACTAAATTGTATTCTTCACTTTCACAGTCATAATAAAGCAGATGTGTTATTTCAAATAATTAAATCTAATTCGACAAGGAGCATCAGCAAATTAATACATTATCACTCACCATTATTTTTTTTTGTAGATAAGTTCGATCCTTCTGTTTTTCTGGGCGTAGGCCTCGATAACTCGGGAAATGAATTTTTGACGTTTGGAAGAAGATTTAACAGTTCTCTTTTCTATAGCCAAAATTGCCAAATTCGATAGTCTATCGTTCGTCATTGTGTTGCGGAGGTACGTTTTAACACGTTTCAATGTACTCATGCTTCTTTCGCATGAAGCAGTGGTCGCCGGAACTGAAAGTACCAAGGAAAGTAGCTTCACGCACTCGGGGAGCACATTTTTTAATCCATTGTGTATAATGTATTTGAACAAATCCCTAGGCGATAGGTGTTTATCCTCACTACTATAAACGAACATAAGTTCTCCTGTCAGTTTTTCATGATCGAAGAATGGATACACTTTAAACAATTATTCGAGAATAAATGTCGGGAATTTATTTGGCCTACTGTAATACAAAAATTCTTCCTGATCTACCAATTCCGTAAAATCTACCTTCTGAAAGTCCTGGAATCTGGTTTCCATATTCACTACTATAGTGTCAACTATTTCAAACGCAAGTCTCTTCAATTTCTGGGGCGTGGTGGCGCAGCGGTCAAGCTGTAAGCCTCTCACCAAGGCGGACCGGGTTCGATTCCCGGTCAATGCATGTGAGATTTTCGATGTGAAATGCCATGTCCTGTGGTTCGGATTCCACGTAAAACGGAGGTCCCGTGGCTTATGATCGCGAGATTAACGGTCACGTTAAACTACAAGCTTCCTTCCTTCCTTCCTTCCTTCCTTCTTCAATTTCTGTGATCCTGCTTCATTTAGAGTAGTTTAAAGTTCACCTGTTGAATTTAGGAGAGAGTTAGCTTTCTCAATGCAGGCAAGAAATACTTCTTCACATCTTAGTTTATCAACCGCCTTGGTGCAATTTTCAATTTCGTACTTGCAACGTCTTATATCTACAGTTTTGCTTTGCAGGATGACAAACAATACACCCGTATGCTGAAAAATCAAATTATAAAGCTGCAGCAAAAAAGGAAACGTCAGATCATTCAATATATTGCCGAGTCCAATTGCCTGATGTAAGGAATTATCATCCCATCCATCATTGTCTATAATATCATGAAATGCGGCTTTTAGTTCCGCATAGTGAATGATAATTGTTGCAACAGCGCGCGAATGAAAGTTCCAACTTGTTTCACATGAGCTTGGCAATTTGAAACCCCTTTCTCTAAGAAGATCGCTTATTTTACTAGAACGGCTCAAGAAAGTATGGAATCCTGCGAGGTTTGCTACAAAAATCTTAACTTGCGTAATTGTTTTACAAGCATAAAGCAGAACCAAATTTAATTGATGCGCGTAGCAATGGATGAAGAGGGCATGAGGATATTCTTGTTTTACAATACAGTGAACACCAGCATTTTTACCTGACATTGCACTGCATCCATCGTACGTTTGGGATATTAATTTCCCTTTCGAGATCTTCCAGATTTTGAGGACGTCAAGCAAAACAGCGGCTATACCTTGAGCACTTCGGTCTTATGAAACGTCATAAAATCCGACGAATCTCTCTTCAATTTCTCCCGATTCGTTATTGGCATAACGGAAAATAACGTTCATTGGACTTGTAGTTGAGACATCCGTGGTTTCATCAGCCTGTATGGAAATAAACGGACTATTTTCAAATTCACTAAAAATCTGTTCTTTAACTACTTCCGTAAAGTTCATTTTGTGTGTCAGAGGAAGTGCCTTTATATACCCCATCGGATGATAAATGATCTTTCATATACGGTTCTTCCTCTGCCAAGAAATCCAATAATTCTAAATAATTGCCTTTGTTTAAAGACGTCTCAGATTCATTGTGACCTCTTGCCGCGCCAGGAAACAGAGAGTTGAAATCAGTCTTTTCATTATATTCCTATTTCGCTCGACTTTTTCATTGTGTTTCAAAGCTGCAAGACGCATCGCCTCAGAAAGTGCATGGTCAATTCTAGCGGTACCTAAATGATTATATTTAACAGCTGCTGTGATGTGTGAAATTGAACATTCATTTTTTTTTTTTGCCTTAGAAAGAAAATTTTTAAGACTTTCCTCACCAACCCCTCTTTTGCCCCATTCTAAATTGTCTTTAGCAAAAAGCACACAATAAAAACAAAATAATCTATTTCGGGTAGCACTACCACTCAACCATGGTTTCGACTCGTACCATTGTCTCTGAAACCGTCTTACAAACTTTCCATCGGTTTTCTGAAGTGACAAGCTTGGCGTGGGCTTCCGTTCTTTCACCTGGAATTTTTCCTCCAAAGAGAGTTGAGAAAAAAAATGTTGGATTTTCAATAAGAAAATTCAATGGATCATGAGATGTATTGAACGCATCCGTTGAAACGCATGTGTCGTGTAGATTAGCGTACTTATGCCTACTATTTGTTTTCAACTACACTGTAACACAAACACCCCACACAGTAAGTTACAAATATATTAATAGAAACACACTTCACTGCACATAACATTCCACACTGGCTGCACAGATTGGTATCATTCACCGTGTAGCCAGGACTGCCAACATGTCAAAAGAGCACATTAAAAAAACCATTCTGCAAGTTAAGTTATGTATTTTAAAGTAACACATAATGAGATTTATCTTAAATTCATTTTTTTGCGTATGTCTGGGTCCTGTTCAGATTTATGTCCATGTTCAATAATTTTTCATGTCAGAAAATTATGCTATCTTGCATTTAATATCGTTGACAACCCTGTAACCAGTGCTGTGCTGTCTTAGTTCTGCCAAACACCCCTAGATTGCAGCAGTTATCGTTGTGGCGTTTCTATCTCCAGGAGTCCTTGGGCAAGCCTTAACGCACAAGTTTACAAGATACACCCCCTCTTCACCCCGCCCACCAAGTAGTTGCTACTGCGTCTGCGCGCGTGAGGCTGAGTTGAGGTGAATAGCTATTGGTTGATTTGGTTGTGAGCAGACACGACACTAGGCAGCGCGAGTTCAAATATATAATATTCGAAATATCAATCGAAAAACACCAATAACAGCCGAAGAAAACTAATTTAACTTTTTTTTACGGATAGGCTGAGCCTCAGCGCCCTAATGGGCGCCTCGCCCCTGCAGACGTGTACGATGAGGTAAGTCGGAGTGCCTCGACACCCCGTAAGAAAATTAAACCTAAATCAAAGATTTGGCTAATGACGTTTAACGTAAATTCTCTCTTGAAGATGGGGAAACTCAAATCCATTTTAGACAAATCACGAGAACGTAAAATCAAGATTATTGTTTTTCAAGAATCTAGATTTACAGATGAATATCCTTTCAATTCTGAAGGTTACAGGATTTACAAAGGGAAGCCAGGGGAACGAGCTATGAAAAATTGCCCACAATTTGGTACTGGATTTATAGCCCATCATTCCTTACTTGATTCAGTTACAACCTTCCACTCTCCCTCCGGTTGTCTCTCCACCATGACAACAAAATCAGCAAACAAAATTTACACTCTCATTAATGGACATGCCCCAACTAATATCACCAACAGAAAGGCTGTAGGAAAAGTCGAAGAATTTTGGAACCAATTAGATGATATACTTCAAAGAATCTCGAGGAATCATGTTAAAATACTTATGGGTGATTTTAATGCCCAAATTGGCAAAGAAAAAAATATAGATATTGGGTAGGTAAATGGTCAGGACATAATCAGACCAATCGGAATGGTATGCGTCTTCTTGAAATCTGCAAGAACCATGACTTATTCTTCAAATCAACATTTTTCAAAAAGAAAACCTCTCAGTCCAAGACGTGGGTGTCACCTAACCCACTGTTAGGAGAATATCAATTGGACCATGGGCTGATCTCCAGAGTAAATACTCTCTAAATAATGAAACTTAAAGTCCTTAAGGGGTTAGCTCTGGATTCTGACCATTACCCTACAAAATTTTCATTAAATATTATTCCAGAGAAAAGGCGATTCTCTCAGAAAATCCCACCCCGTAAATATGATTTTCAAAATATTCAAGGTAATGATAAATTTAAAAACGAGACTCAACAATTGAATCCACAAAACTGGCAACAGCTCCAAGCAGGATTAATAAAAACAGCCGAGAAAATAGCACCACACATGAGAACACGCAAACATCCGTGGTGGACAGCCGAATGTGATGACCTTGCAAGGCTCAGGCAACAGGCAGGGACTCTGCAAGATCTCAAGGATGTCAGAAGAACAGTCACGAAATCAATAAGAAGAATTCGCAAGCAGAATGACAACAAAATATTACAAGAAATAGAAGCTGACTTCAAACAACATAATTCTAGAAACTACTATAGAACTTTTCGCCAGAAGCTCACTAAATATTCCCCTTCATCACTTCAATTCAAAAATGAACATGGGGATATTGCTCTTAGTAACACAGAAAACTGTGAAATCCTTGCAAACTACTTTTCGGTATTGCTCAATTGTGAGAAACCTCAAGAAACATTCACATTTATCCACACGCAACAAAACCAAGATTCGCATCCACCCAACGTTCAGGAAATAAGAGAGATAATTAAATCATTGAAAAACAACAAAGCGTCGGGGGAAGACCAAATTGTTGCAGAGTTGTGGAAAAATGCAGGAGAAAATCTCATTGTAAAACTCCAAGAAATTTTAGAAGAAGTTTGGCGAACTGAAAAAATCCCCGCTGACTGGAAGATGGCACTCATACATCCCTTGCACAAAAAAGGAAATCGGACGGATCCCAACAATTATCGTGGAATTTCATTACTGTCCATAACATACAAAGTTTTGTCTAAAGCTCTCCTGAATCGTGCAGAAATTCAATTGGATCCAGTAATCGGCGAATACCAAGGTGGCTTCAGGAAAGGCAGGTCGTGTGTGGAACAAATTATCAATTTAAAGAACTCAATGAAATATTTCCGCAATACATCGAACAAACACTATGTCATTACATTTGTTGACTTCCAAAAGGCGTATGATAGCATCGACCGTGAATACCTTTTCGAAATACTCAAAGAATTTGGATTAGATCAAAAGACAACAAATATTATTAAGGAAACACTCATGGAAACCAAATCTAAGGTTAAATTTATGGGAGAAATGAGCAGAGAATTTCCCATTGTTACACAGGAGTCCGACAAGGAGATGGATTGTCCCCGTCGTTTTTCAATTGTGCATTAGAGAAGGTTGTACGAGAATGGCGAAAAGCAGGTGCACTGACGCATAGGATAGGACCAAAACTTAAAGGCATAGAATTAGACTGTTTGGCATTTGCTGATGACATGGCATTAATTGCCCAAAACATCTCTGATGCGCAATACCAACTTGAACTTCTACAAGAACAAGCAAAGAAAATTGGATATCAAATCTCATTTGATAAAACAAAATTTATGACAGATATAAAGAATGCCCCATCTGAAATTGAAATTGGTACTGACCATATATCTCGTGTGAAGGAATTTAAATATTTGGGTGAATGGATTACCGACAATTGTAATGAAAAGAGGTCCATTACAACAAGAATTCAAAAAATGGAAACTGCTTTTCAGTTAACGAAAAATACTTACAACAAAAAGAGTCTTTCCTGGAAATGCAAAATTCAACATTATACAACAGTGATCGGGCCGAAGCTCTCTACGCACCAGAAACTCTCACACTTCAACATAGAACACTTCGAGATCAGTTGGAAGTGAAGGAACGTAAAATAATGAGGAAAATCTTAGGGCCGAGAATCAAAGATGGTGTTCATCTTCCAAAGCCAAATGCTGAAATATATAAAACCATCTCCAAAATCACAGACAAAATGCGTATGCGACGAATCCAATTCTTGGGGCACCTGGAAAGAATGGACCCAAATAGACTAACTCACAAAATTCACACATACTTGAAAAACAAAACAATTAGATCAAATTGGTACAAACAGACTGAAAAAGACTTGCAAGAATTAGGATTGCCAAATCTCCTAGACCGAAATGTCATCAGAACACTTACACTCACACGGGGTTTCGAGGAGGAAGAAAGACGGCCATACCACCATATCTGGTCTGCACAACGGAAGCAAACCCATTCGTTGCGTATGAAGGAGTACTGGGCTGCAAGAAAGGCTAACCATTGTTGATTCCGCGTGGTCCTAAGAGACCCATTCGCGAAGAAGAAGAAGAAGAAGAAGAAGAAGAAGTGTCGGATAGAATTCAATCCTGACCGGGATAAACTAGCTTTGAATTCCTAGCCAAAGATTTGAATAATCTTCTAACAAAAGGTATTTCCTCTACCATATTAAATGAACAAAGTTCTTAGCTTTACAGATAATAAGAAAGGTTTGTCAATGTGGTAATGTTTTTCCACTCTACACAAAGAATGTTCATAGGAATTAAGACTTCGGTCTTATCAAACGACTAGTATTTCTTAGATCGTCGATAGTTTATGTACAATAATGATATAACAATATCATTCGATGTTTCTTCTTTTTTTGACGTTATATGTCGTTACATTAAAGTGCTCAAATTAAATTTAATAAGAATTTAATTTGAAGTTATGACACAATGTCAGAATACTTGGTTTAAATGAAATTATTAAAATTCGAGAGTCGAAACGACTAATCTCCTATGAGGCAATATGATTCCTCAAACAAAATTTTAATGTCAGTTCCACAACTGATCCGTAGAATAAAATTGAAAAATAGACGAAATGCAATCATCTTCTAAATAATCTTGCAGCATAAAAATCTCAACACACATCTGAAGTGTAAACTACATAAAAGCACTGAAATACATGAAGTGTGAAAACATAGAAATATGGAATAAGATCACCGAAAATATGGAATAAGATTGCTGCTCAGAATGTCACTAATCAAGCTCTATATAACAATTGAGATACACTAATACCTTATTCGGACGAAAACTTGAAGATCAATGTAAGTATTGCCACAATACTTTAGATGTTTCCTCAGTACAAGACACTGAGATGGATCTGCATTCGAACCTCGGATCTGCGACCTCAGAGATAAGAAACGTCTCTCT
This sequence comes from Meconema thalassinum, assembly GCA_946902985.2. NCBI lineage: Eukaryota > Metazoa > Arthropoda > Insecta > Orthoptera > Tettigoniidae > Meconema > Meconema thalassinum. The sequence goes on along the minus strand of OX336388.2, from coordinate 716,880,155 downwards.
ATGGAATTCACCAACATTCGCCTGGGCTCGAACGACATCCTTCTGGCAAATTCTTCTGGGTTGCTGGGCTACCTTCCCTAGCATCTCGACAAATCTCTTCTGTAAAGTCTCCATTCTCCGTCGTAAATATGTATCGGCTTCATCATTGGAATATAATTATGGAAATATTCATATAAATCGTGAATGAAATGTTTCCATTGCTAATTGATGTTATATTAGTGTTCGTAGACTGACGAAAATGCACAAGATGGACCGTACACTACGTCCGTATTCAAGAATACGTTGTCTAACGAAGCTCCATTGTTGTATCTTAACTCTTGCTATCGAATATGTCTATGGCGCATGACTGTTTAAAAAAAAAAAAAAAAAAAAAAAGTCAACCCCTGGCACTATCCAGCCCATGACGGGCTAAGGCCGACCAAGCGACTGCTGCCCAGCCATTTAGCCTGCAGATATTGGGGTGACGCGTGATCAGCGCGTCGGGTCCCCTCGGCCGTTAATCTTGGTATTCGTGATCGGGGCGCTGTCTCACTGTCAGACAGCTACTCAATTGTCCTCACGAGGCTGAGTGCACCCCGTTCCAACCCTCACGTCAGTTTTAAAATCCCTGACGGAGCCGGGGATCGAACCCGGGGCCTCCGGGTGAGAGGCAGGCGCGCTACCCCAACACCACGGGGCCGGCACACATGACTGTTTAGTTCATCATATCAACAATATAAATTAAGTTGAATGATAATGTTTGAAGAATAATAATAGTCATTGTGTTTATGTTTATGTGTTGCGCCAATACTAAAATTCCTCCGCCACTGTTGACTTGAACTACGTTCGTCAACTTCACTTTGCAATTTATAATGATCTTCAACTCTATTTCCAACTGATATTGTCGAAACGGTGAATATTTAAGCGCTTGACTTTCCACAATATATAGGCCTAGTAGGCGACCTGTTCTTAATATATATTCGCTTATTTCACTTCAAATCTCAATTATATATGAGATATAATCAATACAATGTTCCTCGCAACTTCACGTAGAATGGAAGTGCGGGGATCTCTAACGCTCCACCTAGCTCTCCTCGTGTCTCCACAAGTCGACAGTCGTCGCACTCGGACTAAGCCTTGGGATCTCCGTTAACCCAGTAAAATCACTTCATCACTCTTCGAAGTCTGCTGGAATAAGAACCTCGATCCTTGGATCTCCCTCTCCAAGTCGTATTTTTGGCGGCCATATCAATCTCCCACCATAATTTTAGCGCGTAGATTACCAATGCTTATTACTGCGTAGATTAACCGATCTGCGGTTCTTAAAGTATCAGACATAATTTCTCTTAATATTCTCTTCATTACCAAATAAGAAAATTTTCTTCTAAGGGCCTAAATACATGATTTCATCATGTTGTGTAATTAAAGTTGATCCCGTCTTCCATAAGACCTCTCCTCATTGGCTGTGGACTGGGATCCAATAGCATAATTAATAACAATATTTATAATATTAATTTCCAAACTCGCTGTTGCTATGCTAAGAATAGCCTTCTAGAAGCGTCCATTGTGCAATCTATCACGTGATCGGGCTCTCCCACAGTCTCGAGCTTGTAACACTACACTCTCGTGTCACACTTCCAGAAATTATATTTGCTAGTTAAATTTTATCATGGGGACGGAAAATACTCTCCTTTTGTCCCTAAATAATTCAATTTACGGGGGCAGTACCATCCCGGCATTTTCCCGAAGACGAAGTGGGAAACCACGGAAAACCACTTCGAGGATGGCTGAGGTGGGAATCGAACCCCCTCTACTCATTTGGACCACCCGAGGCTGAGTAGACCCCGTTCCAGTCCTCATACCACTTCTCAAATTTCGTGGCAGAGCCGGGAATCGAACGCAGGACCTCTGGGGTGGCAGCTAACCATGCTGACCGCTACGCTACGGAGGCAACGTGCGCCTCGATACTCCCTAAAATACCAGTTATGTGCTGGAGCTTTCGGGACTTACGGCTCTAGGCACGGATTTACTTAAATAACTCATGTTTTGAAAATTTTAAAGCATAAATTGACACTTACCGCATATATTTTGACAAATGATGCAAATGGTACAGTTTTTTGCTACGGTGCATTAGATAACCGCCACCAATGGCGTGGACAGTATTTTCAGAATCAAATTCAACGGTGAAAGAGGAGAATACTTTATATAATAAACTTACTTATTTTGCTTCTTTACGCATTCCATCTTCAGTAAACATTGAAAGATGAAATGGAGAAAGCCCAACGCGAAGATAGGTTTAAAGCCATTATTTTGCCATATCTATATATTTAAAACAGTAAGGTGATTTTTGTTATCACGAGATAGAGAGAACGACAGAACCAATTTACTTCGTAGAGCACTCTAACGAAAGCTCTTGGCCTGTAGATTTGCAGAGTGTCTCTAAAATAAACAAATATAAGACGGTATATTTTTAAATAAATATAGAAAATAGCAGAATTCTGGCCCCTCGCGCATGCGCACAATCCGCCTGGGCTCATGACAAAATGGCGGTGAGAAGTCCATTAAAATGTAAGTTATTTAATAAGCTTCCATGTAATTGAAAACATACATTAACCAAGTTCTGACAATACAATATAATAACAGTATGAACATATACGAATGTATATTGATTTTATTGATAATGAATTGGATTATTTTCTTCAGATAGCGGCTTTTGAAGATAGCGAATGGTTGCGTCTGCATCTAAGTGTGAGTGCGCGAGTAGCTATTTGGTTAAGGCGATTGACTGTGGATCCAAGGATCGCAGGTTCGATCCCAACTCTCGCCAGTATTTTTTTTTTTGCCACTGAAATATTGTTTTATCAAGGAGTATTAGTAAGGTTTTATGTCAGTTAAAGATACATATTTCTACACATTTTCTCAACACGTTTTATTTCCGTTTTACCATTGCATTACAGCATGTCCTCAATACGTCGTTTGAATATCTGCAATCAGTTCCAGTAACTGACAACAGATGGCAGTACCTCGCCAATATAGTTCCAGTAACTGAGAGCAGATTGCGTCGATATATTTAAAACACAAGGCATGGCCTTGATGGCGAGTTTTCGCGTGATAGTTAAATATTGTTTTATCAAGGATTATTAGTAACGTTTTATGTCAGTTAAAGATTCCTACATTCCCTCTCAATAAGTTTTATTTCCGTTTTACCATTGCATTACAGCATGTGGTCAAAAGAGCTAATATCTGCCATCAATTGCAGTAACTGACAACAGATGGCAGTACCTCGCCCATATAGTTTCAGTAACTAACAACAGATGGCAGCACCATTGCATCGATATATTTAAAACACAAAACATGGCGCGTTTTCAAGTGATGGAGAGTTATAGAGGGGAATTTTTAAGAAGGGAAACGTTGAAGAACATTAACTGACAGTTGAGTGTGTAGGCTATGTTGTTTATGTACTTTAATATTGCAATTTCTTCCCAATGCTTCGGTGGTCAAGTTGGTAGCATCCTAGACTAAAAGTTATAAATTATGCATCGTCGATATACTCTTAAATTATTAGTGAAAAGGTAGTTTTCCAGGCCCTGGCGCGTGTCCACAATTGCTTTCGCCATGAGAGACACTTGGCAAACATAATTCGTTTGAAGGGCTCCGACATCGTTGTCACTCAGCCCCATGTACTTTGGTGTGTAAGTGTAAAATTTTCTCTGATAACCCGTATTATTGTGATAGCTGCATTACTTTGTGTATTTGTAATTAAGGTGGGAAATGGCAAGGTGACGGCCGAGGCCTTAAGTTAGGAACCATCCCGGTATTTGCCTTGAGTGGAAGTGGGAAACCACGGAAAACCACATCTAAGATTGTCGAGGTGGGAATCAAACCTTCCTCTTCTTAGTTATACCTCTAGAGACTGAATGTGCCCCGTTTTTGCCCTCAGACCAGAATTAAATTTCTTGGCAGAGCAGGAAATGTAACCCGGGTCTCCGAGGCGATAGCCAAGAATGGGTGGGCTTCCATGTGTTAATACGATTTTTGACATGCACGGGACATAGAATTCTAAAACAGCCTCCATTAGGGTGACTGCCGAAGTGAGTATTGAGTATATGCCTAAGCTCATTCCAGTAGTTGGCGAAGTTATTCTATGTTCCCCTGCAAAATGTACTGCCATAAACTATAACAGGTGATTGAAATAGCTTATTTAGAGCAGTTTTGTACTGTTTATATCAAAATGAAGAACGTCATTCTGCGCTGCGTTTTCAAGCTATTGCCAAACATTTCGCTGGCAGGAACAATTATAAGGAATTTATTGTAAGCGATCAGTCTCATCGCATTCTCCTCACCAACCAACTTGAGTATGAGAGTCTCTGGACGGTCATGTTGAACTTCATTGTATAAGGCAATTGTTTAATGATTATTTGTTTAGAGTACTGAATCTAACTACGCAGTTGATTTCGGCAATGGAAGTATTTTTTGCCATTTAATATTTAGCGGCTCTGATATTGCAGGTCACTATAGTGTTATCGAATAATACGAAGCCACATTTAAAATCCAATATAAATAGGCCATTTCAGAAACAATTCCAGATGTTATGCAGTACAGTGAAAGGTCTTTGACGATCAAATGTAAACATTGTTCTACATTGTATTTCTCTTGCGTAAAATCTACGCGCGGTTACTTTGGCCTTTACTGTTGTGATGGTAAAATTGATCTGCTGAAATATAAAATATTTGCCAAGCTGCAACAATGCAATGATATTAATTTTAAAGTCTGTCTGTCTGTCTGTTAGGTAGTCAGCCCGAAGGCTGGTTGGATCCTCAAAAAGTACCGCCGTTACGTTATGTGAGTAGATACCCACAAAAACCCAAGGCAGCGCTATTTTGAGGCATTCTAGGCAAGAAGAGGAGTGAGGTAGTTTGCCATTGCTTTCCTCACTGAGTCAGAACAGTAGTCCTAACCCTATGAGTTGAACCTTTCACAGCATTCACAGGCACTGACTGTGCCCCGAATGCCATTACTAAGCACCACCCATACCTCAGTAGCTTCCATATAATCACAGCCATGAGTGAGACTGAGACATCGGTGAAAAGCCACCTTTTACTCTAGCCTGTGCCAACTGACAAATGCAAAAGTACTGTATTCATCAAGAGATGGGGAACATTGAACTTATATCCAGTAGTTCAAACACATACATCAGCGTTAACATATTGGCGAACAGGTGTGCGAGTGTAAACTTTTCTCTGATAACCTGTGTTAATGTGATGGCTGTGTTGATGTGTGCATTTGTAATTAATGTGGGGAATGGGGAGTTAACGACCGAGGCTTTAAGTTAGGAACTATCCCGGTATTTGCCTGGAGTGGAAGTGGGAAACCACGGAAAACCAAATCCAAGATTGTTGAGATGGGAATCAAACTTTGCTCTTCTTAGTTTTGCCTCACGAGTGCGCCCCGTTCCAGTCCTCAGACCAGAATTAAATTTCTTGGCAGAGCGGGGATCGAACCTGGAATCCGGGGCAATAGCTCAGAATGTAGCCTTAAGAATGGGCTTCCCTGTGTTAATACGATCTTTGACAAGCACTGAACATATAATTCTAAAACTCCCTCCATTACTGTGGCTGGCGAAGTGAGTCTATGCTCATTCCAGTAGTGGCGAAGTGATCCTATGCTCCCTTGCATAATTTACTGTCATGGAAATACAAAGTATTGTACCTTCAACAGGTGATGGAAATTCATTATTTACAGCAATTTCATTCTATTTATTTCAAAATGAAGATCGTCATCCTGAGTTGCGTTTGCAAGCAAATTGCAAAAATTGCAAGGATTTTATTATTGGCGATCAATCTCATCGCATTCTCATCAGCAACCAACTTGAGAATGGAAGTATTCATTGTATATGTGAATATTATTGTTTATTGATTATTTGTTTAGAGTGCATAACAATGGGTCTAACCACGCAGTTGATTTTGGCAATGGAAGTAAGTTATTATTTGCCATTTAATATTTGGCGGCTACGTTGATGCAGGCCACTATAGTTTTATATAAAATGACGTTAATTTGGGCAGAAATGCTGCTATAAATAAACCCATTTGACGAAATAGAACATTAGCCGCAAAAAAGTGGGAAATCGGAGAAAAAAACGAAGCCTCTTTTAAAATCCAATATAAATATGGCATTTCAGAAACAATTCCAGATACTATGCCGTTACAGTTTAGGGTCCTTGACGAACAAATGTAAACATTGTTCTGCACTGTATTTCTCTTGCGAGAAATCTACACTTGGTTACTTTGACCTTTGCTGTTGTAATGGTAAAATTAATCTGAATAAATATAAAATATTTGACAGGCTTTAACAATTATTTTTCACTGGAGATGATATCTCAAGGAATTCCAGAGGGACTAATCGGCAGCACAATGATATGTCCTTCGTTTCATGGCGCAGCGGTCAAGCTGTATGCCTCTCACCAAGGCGGATCGGGTTCGATTCCCGGTCAATGCATGTGAGATTTTTGATGTGAAAGGCCATGTCCTGTGGTTCGGATTCCACGTTAAACGGAGGTCCCGTGGCTTATGATCGCGAGATTAACGGTCACGTTAAACTGCAAGCTTCCTTCCTTCCTTCGTTTCATTTGGTGCCAATGTTACTGTGCCACACGCACACGGTCCACATTGTTTTAAAATGTATGGAATTGCACATCATCGCATTTCTTCGTTATATTCCAAAAATATAAGCGATGGTTTGCGGCCAGTTGTATTAGACTCATCAGAGTTCTTGAATCCCTTGGAACTAAACGACTGGCCGCCACATACTCCAAACGCTTGGCCCGTTATGCTGCTTAGAAATCTGAACGGTTCCCAAGGACTCCTAAATGCAACCATATTGCTTGGATTTGGAAATAATAGGTGCAGTTAAAATTAGGCAGAGATGTCTAATCCTTCGACTTGATTTAACACCATCCGATAAAACACTATCATTTTCTTTTAAGAGGCAATATTTTCCAATTCATTTGGCATACTTTATCACAATCAATAAAGCTCAAGGGGAAACTCTGGAACGTATAGGCCTCAATTTGCCCCAACAATTTTTCAGTCATGGCCAGCAGTATTTTGCAATGTTGAGAGTGCAATCTTTTGACGCCCTCATAGTTTCAATAGAGTCAAAAAATAATCGTACAAAGAATGTACAGTAGGCCTATATAAGAAAATTCTTCAGTAAATATTTTTCTATTGACCGTCATGTTTTGACGGGTTTCAACTAGTCTATATATTTAAAACACTAAGCTGTTTTTTGTACACACGAGATTGTGAAAACGACTTAACCGATTGGCTTCGTAAGACATTCTAACGAAAGCTCTTGGCATGCAGATTTGCAGAGTTTCTTTAAAAGGAAAATATATGTTACGGTATATTTTTAAATGATTAAAGAAATATGTAATATTTGACACTCCCGCGCATGCGCACAATGGCCTTTCTCAACAAGGAAAATGGCGATTCCGGTCGCGTCTAACTGAGATCTTTGTTTATGAGAATTAAAAAGGGTCTCCAATAATGTTAATTATGTTTTTACAATATGCATTGAATTAGAATTATATTAAATAAACCACGAATTGAAGTACTTAAACTGCAGGTTGAGCGTGTATACTGGTTAGATAGCTTAATATTGAAGCGGCCCATAGTTGTCTGGATGGTCAAAGGGATAAGGTTACTGCCTAGAAATATATATTATGCATGATCGAGAGGGTTCGATTCCCACCTCGGATATCTATATATTTAAAACACTAAGCTGTTTTTTGTACACACGAGATTGTGAAAACGACTCAACCGATTGGCTTCGTAAGACATTCTAACGAAAGCTCTTGGCATGCAGATTTGCAGAGTGTCTCTAAAATAAACAAATATATTACGGTATATTTTTAAATTAATATAGAAAATAGCAGAATTCTAGGCCCTCACGCATGCGCACAATCCGCCTGGGGTCATGACAAAATGGCGGTGAGAAGTCCATTAAAATGTAAGTTATTTAATAAGCTTCCATGTAATTGAAAACATACATTAACCAAGTTCTGACAATAAAATATAATAACAGTATGAACGTATACGAATGTGCAACATTGATTTATTTGGATTATGAAATTGATTATTTCCTTCAAACAGCGGCTTTTGAATATAATGAAAGGCTGCGTCTGCTACAAAACATGAGTGCGAGAGTAGCCATGTGGTTAAGGCGACTGACTGTGGTTCCTAGAAGCGCCGGTTCGATCCTAGCCCTCGCCAGTATTTTTTTTTTACCACTGAAATATTGTTTAATCAAGGAGTAATAGTAAGGATTTATGTCTGTTAAAGATACTTATTTCTACATTCCCTCTAAATACGTTTTATTTTCGTTTTACCATTGCATTGCAGCATGTGATCATATGAGCCAACTGTTGTCCGCAGTACGCCGTTTAAATATCTGCAATCAGTTCCTATAACTGACAACAGATGGCAGTAATTCGCCCACATAGTTCCATTAACTGACAGCAGATGGCAACACCATTGCATCGATATATTTAAAACACAAGACATGGCATGTTTTCACGTGATGGAAAATTATAAAGGAGGGGAATATTTAAGAAGGGAAATGTTGAGGAATATTAACCGACAGTTGAATGTGTAGGCTAGGTTGTTTATGTACCTTAATATTGCAATTTCTTCCCAATGCTTCGGTGGTCAAGTTATTAGCGTCCTAGACTAAAAGTTATAATTATGCATCGTCGATATACTCTTAAATTATTAAAGAAAAAAGTAGTTTTCCAGGCACTCGCGCGTCTCCACAATTGCTTTCGCCATGAGAGACACTTGGCAAATATAATTCGTTTGAAGGACTCCGACATCTTGGTCACTCAGCCCCGTGTACTTGGGTGTGTATGTGTGAAATTTTCTCTGATAACCTGTGTTATTGTGATGGCTGTATTACTGTGTGTATTTGTAATTAAGGTGGTAAATGGCAAGGAGACGGCCAAGGCCTTAAGTTAGGAACCATCCCGGTATTTGCCTTAAGTGGAAGTGGGAACCCACGGAAAACCACATCCAAGATTGTCGAGGTGGGAATTAAACCTTCCTCTTCTTAGTTATACCTCAAGAGACTGAATGTACCCCGATTTTGCCCTGAGACCAGAATTAAATTTCTTGGCAGAGCAGGAAATGTAACCAGGGTCTCCGGGGCGATAGACAAGAATAGGTGGGCCTCCATGTGTTAATACGATTTTTGACATGCACGGGACATAGAATTCAAAAACTGCCTCCATTAGGGTGACTATCGAAGTGAGTATTGAGTATAGGCCTATGGTCATTCCAGTAGTTGGTGAAGTGATTCTATGTTCCCCTGCAAAATGTACTGCCATAACCTATAACAGGTGATGGAAATTGCTTATTTAGAGCAGTTTCGTACTGTTTATAACAAAATGAAGAACGTCATTCTGAGCTGCGTTTTCAAGCTATTGCAAAAAAAATCGCTGGCAGGAACAATTATAAGGAATTTATTTTAAGCGATCAGTCTCATCGCATTCTCCTCACCAGCCAACTTGAGTATGAAAGTCTCTGGACGGTCATGTTGAACTTCATTGTATAAGACAATTGTTTAATGATTATTTGTTTAGAGTACTGAGTCTAACTACGTAGTTGATTTCGGCAATGGAAGTATTATTTTCCATTTAATATTTAGCGGCTCCGTTATTACAGGACACTATAGTGTTATCGAATAATACGAAGCCACATTTAAAATCCAATATAAATAGGCCATTTCAGAAACAATTCCAGATATTATGCAATACAGTGTACTGTAAGGTCCTTGACGATCAAATGTAAACATTGTTCTACATTGTATTTCTCTTGCGTAAAATCTATGCGTGGTTACTTTGGTCTTGACTGTTGTGAGGGTAAAATTGATCTGCTGGAATATAAAATATTTGCCAAGCTGCAACAATGTAATGATATTAATTTAAAAGTCATTGAACTTATATCCAGTAGTTCAAACACATACATCAGCGTTAACAGATTGGATACTGAAGATGAAAGCCAGCTACTTCATTTCCCTATTATTGAATTTTTCAATTCCTTGGAATTAAGAGATTTGCCTCCACATACTTCGAACGTTTAAGCCGTAGATATGCTTCTTAGAAATCTGAACGTTTTCCAAGGACTCATATATGGTAATATATTAATTGTAAGAAATCGCTTGGATTCGGATATAATAGGTGCAGTAATATTAGGCAGAGAGCTCAAATCTTACGACTTGATTTAACACCTTCCGATAAAACACTTACAGGAAAATTCCTTTTTTTTTAATAGGCAACAATGTCCTATTCGCTCGGCCTACTTTATCAAAATCAATCAAGCTCAAGGAGGAACTCTTGAACGTATTGGGCTATTTACCTCATCACGTTTTCAGTCATGACCAGCAGGATAGTGAAGGTGCAAAAAAGGTCCTGTTTGGGATGGTAAAGAATAAGAGGCGGAAGGATCCTACGGATTATGTTAGAATGGTGAACAAAAGGGGACAAGAGATAGAAAATAGGGAAGAACTGAAGAAAATGTGGAAAGAATATTTTGAAGAACTCCTGAACCCAAATGGAAACCACGGCGAGGAGGAAGAAATCGGGGAAGAGGTACAGTAGATGAACTGCAAACAAAAAAGGACTTAACATGGAAAGAAGTGGAAGATGCAGTGAGGAAGATGAAAGGAGGGAAGGCATCGGGTGTGGATGAGTTTAGTGTGGAGATGGTGAGAGCAGCAGGAGAGGTGGGGATACAATGGTTGTACCGAGTGATGAAGACATCATGGAAGGAAAGGAAGACCCCAGAGGACTGGAAAAAGGGAATAATTGTCCCGATCTTCAAGAAAGGTAGTAGAACAGAATGCAGAAACTAACGGGGAATAACACTGATGAGTCATTGTGCAAAGTTGTTTGAGAAAGTTTTGGAAAGGAGAATTAGGACAAGGATAGAAGGAGGGATGAGGGAAGAACAACATGGCTTCAGATCAGGAAGGTCCACAGTGGATTTGATTTTTGCTGTAAGGCAGTTACAAGAACAGCACTATGAGTATGGAACAGATCTACTGATGGCCTTCCTGGACATTGAGAAAGCATATGACAGTGTATGCAGAAACAAAGTATGGAAGTCCCTGGAGGATAGAGGAATATAAAAATGGACTATAAGGAAGATAAAGGAGATGTACAAGGGAAGCGTGAGCTGTGTGAAAGTGGGAGGAGAGAGATCGGACTGGTTGGAACAGAGAAACGGCCTGAAACAAGGAAGTGCACTGTCACCGTTACTTTTCATTGTGGTGATGGATGACATAATGACCCGAGTGGCACAAGTAATTGGGGAAGGAAAGATGAAAGCAATGGTGCTTGCAGATGATTTGATGATTTGGGGAAACAAGGAGGAGGAGGTACAGGAACAGTTGGACGTGTGGGAAGGAATAATACAAGGTTATGGGATGAAATTTAGCATAAATAAGAGTGAGATGGTGATCACAACAAGGAAGAAGGAAAGAACCACAACGGGAATAACAATTGGTGGGGAACAGCCGAAGGAATTGGAGAGTTTCAAGTATCTGGGAAGCCTGATACAAGAGAATGGAAGAAACGATAGAGAAATAAATGAGCGGGGGAGGCAGGCAGAAGCATTCCGGAGTAGTGTGAGAAGCATGTTATGGAGCAAGAATGTCCCTCAGAACAGCAAAAAGATCATATATCGGACGTACAATGTCCCTATCCTGACGTATGCCTCGCAGACCTGGGTTATGCAAGGAAGGGAGAAGAGCAAAATACAGGCCAGTGAGATGAGGTTCTTGAGAAGCAGTATTGGAGCTACAAAGATGGACAGAATAAGAAATGAGAGGACCGGAGAATTAATGAAGGATGAACCATTACAGACTGGTATAGAGAAATCTAGACTTAGATGGTATGGACATGTAAAACGAATGGAGGAGAAGAGGATACCCAGCAGGATACACGAGACGAAGTGGGAAGGAAAGAGACCAAGAGGGAGACCGAGAGACAGGTGGCTGAAGGGGGAGGAAGAAATCGTGAAGAAGAGAGGAGAAGACTGGGCAAGGGTGGAGGCTGAGAGATGGTGGGAAGACAGAAGACGTTGGAGAGACTTGTGTTCCAAACAGACCCGACCAGTGGCTGGAAACTGTGCAAGATGATGATCACCTAATCACGTTTTCAGTCATGACCAGCAATATATTGCAATGCAGAGAGTGCTATCTTTTGATGCCCTTAAAGTTGCAATAGTGCTAAAAAGTAATCGTACAAAGAATGTAACTTATATAAGAAGCTTCTTCAGTAATTTTGTTTTCCATTGTCCGTCATGTTTTGACGGGTTTCATCTAGTGTTTTTTTATTTTCGTTTGATGGACTCAGACATCGTGGTCACTCAGCGCCGTCTACTTTGTTGTGTGAGTGTAAACCTTTCTCTGATAACCTGTGTTAATGTGATGGCTGTATTGATGTGTGCAATTGTAATTAGTATGGGGAATGGAGAGTTGACGACTGAGGCTTTAAGTTAGGAACTATCCCGGTATTTGCCTGGAGTGGAAGTGGGAAAAAAACGGAAAACCACATCCAAGATTGTTGAGATGGGAATCAAATTTTGCTCTTCTTAGGTTTGCCTCAAGAGTGCGCCCCGTTCCAGCCCTCAGACCAGAATTAAATTTCTTGGCGGAGCAGGGATCGAACCTGGAATCTGGGGCGATAGCTCAGAATGTAGCCTTAAGACTGGGCTTCCCTGTGTTAATACGATCTTTGAAAAACACTGAACATATAATTCTAAATCTCCCTCCATTACGGTGGCTGGCGAAGTGAGTCCATGCTCATTCCAGTAGAGGGGGCGTGGTGGCTCAGCGGTCTAGCTGTATGCCTCTCACCAAGGTGGTCCGGGTTCGATTCCCGGTCAATGCATGTGAGATTTTTGAAGTGAAATGCCATGTCCCGTGGTTCGGATTCCACGTAAAAAGGAGGTCCCGTGGCTTATGATCTCAAGATTAACGGTCACGTTAAACTACAAGCTTCCTTCCTTCCTTCATTCCAGTAGTGGCGAAGTGATTCTATGCTCCCTTGCATAATTTACTGTCATGGAAATGCAAAGTATTGTACCTTCAACAGGTGATGGAAATTGATTATTTAGAGCAGTTTCATTCTGTTTATTTCAAAATGAAGTTCGTCATCCTGAGTTGCGTTTGTAAGCAAATTGCAAAAATTGCAAGGATTTTATTATTGGCGATCAGTCTCATCGCATTCTCATCAGCAACCAACTTGAGAATGGAAGTCTCTGAACTTAGTTGTATAAGTGAATATTATTGTTTATTGATTATTTTTTTAGAGTACATAACAATGAGTCTAACCACGCAGTTGATTTTGGCAATGGAAGTAAGTTATTGTTTGCTATTTAATATTTGGCTGCTGCGTTGATGCAGGCCACTATAGTATTATTTAATATGACGTTAATTTGGGGAGAAATGCTGCTATAAATAAAAAAAAGATACGAAGCCACTTTTAAACTCCAATATGAATACGGCATTTCAGATACAATTCCAGATACCATACCGTTACAGTGTAGGGTCCTTGACGAACAAATGTAAACATTGTTCTGCACTGTATTTCTCTTGAGAGAAATCTACACTTGGTTACTTTGACCTTTGCTGTTGTAGTGGTAAAATTAATCTGACTAAATATAAAATATTTGACATGCTGCAACAATTATTTTTCACTGGAGATGATATCTCAAGGAATTTCAGAGAGACTAATCGGCAGTACAATGCTATGTCCTTCGTTTCATTTGGTGCCAATGTTACTGTGCCACACCCATACGGTCCACATTGTTTTAAGATGTATGGAGGTGCACATCATCACATTTCTTCGTTATATTCCAAAATTATATGTGACGGTTTGCGGCCAGTTTTATTAGACTCCTCAGAGTTCTTGAATTCCTTGGAACTAAATGGCCTCCACATATTCCAAACGCTTGAACCGTTATGCTGCTTAGAAATCTGAACGTTTCCCAAGGGCTCCTAAATGCAACTATATTGCTTGGATTTGGAAATAATAAGTGCAGTTAAAATTAGGCAGAGAGGTCTAATCCTTCTACTTGATTTAACAGCATCCGATAAAACACTATCATTTTGTTTTAAGAGGCAATATTTTCCAATTTATTTGGCATACTCTGTCACAATCAATGAAGCTCAAGGGAAAACTCTGGAACGTATAGGTCTCAATTTGCCTCATCAATTTTTCAGTCATGGCCAGCAGTATTTTGCAATGTTGAGAGTGCAATCGTTTGACGCCCTTATAGTTTCAATAGAGCCAAAAAATAATCGTACAAAGAATATACAGTAGGCCTACATAAGAAAATTCTTCAGTAAATATTTTTCTATTGACCGTCATTTTTGACGGGTTTCAACTAGTTAACAATTAATATTGTAATTTTCAGTCGGTCCACACAAAATAATTCCAACTACTGGAATGAAAAATAACCTGAAATAAAGTTCATGGGATTAAGACATACTGGATATTGTTATGGACTGTGGTATTGATGAAGGAGAAAACTCAGGGATGTCATGTTTCGCTTGTCAAGTGAGCATCATCAGATCCAAACCTACAGTGACACCTACAGACAGTCTCTGCCCTCCGAAAACAAAAACAACAAAATTGCGAGCCTTTCAGCAGTCCTATATGATGTGTAACATGTGACATGTTATCCTACTATGTGTCTGCCGGGAGCGCAAATCCCTTGTTAACAGTGAACTCTGTTGGTCATTGAAATAACTACTTGAAAAAATTACAGTCAGTCTGAAAGACTAGACGTTATATCATTTCAAATGACGCAAGCTACAAATGCTACACATGTTAGAAAGGCTCAGGAGGGCTCTTTCAACAGACTCCATTACCCATTAACTTAGGCTTCCCGCGCGGGCACCTCTTTAAGGGCCACCCTGTATTTGAGTCTGACATCTTTTACAACTCTTTAAGTGTCACCCATTATTTGAATCTGATATCTTGCAAACCTCTTTAAGGGTCACCCTGTATTTGAATTGAATCTAACATACTATACACCTCGTTAAGTGTCACCCTGTATTTTGCTCTGACATCCTGCACACCTCTTTAGGAGGCACCTTGTATTCTTATCTGGCACCTTGTATATCTCTTTAGGAGTCACCCTGTATTCTTATCTGGCATCTTGTACACCTCTTTAGGAGTCACCCAGTATTCGTTTCGCTTCGCTCGAAGCCCCAGGTCGCTCGACCCCCTAGGACTCTTTCAACATACTCCATTAACCATTAACTTAGGTTTCCCGCCTAGCCGCAAGACGTCACACACTCGCCGTCCATTTCCCATTAACTTAGGCTTCCCGCGCGGCTGCATGACGTCACCGTCTCCGTCTCCGTAACGCCACTGACTCCGTAACGCAACCGTCTCCGTAACGCATAACTTTTGACCCAAGCATAACGATGAAGTCGACAAGATCATTTGAAATGATAAAACTCCTGTGCCAAATCCTTTCAGTAAATATGATATAATGAATATTAGCCTATTTTCGATTTTTGCAAAAAATGGAAGTAGACATGAGATCAACATAGGGCGAAAAATTGTGTGTCTGTCTGTGTGTGTGTCTGTGTGTGTGAGTCTGTGTGTCTGTGAATGTGTGTACTCTGAATGTCTGTCCCCCTCTATCAATTCGAACACGGTGCAACCGAATTGAACGAAATTTGGTACAGAGGTTGCACTAGCAAAGGGCACCTCAGTGTCATGTTTTATATCGCCGCCATCTTGATGTAAACGTAATGGCGGCCACCCAAATTTTCAAAGCTTAAATCAAATTACGACTAACCTAATCATCCGATCTCTACCAAATTTTTCAACAATATTTACTTATATGGCGAGCGTCTTTTGACTAAATTAAAAGGTCATCAGCCTAATATTTTGCAGATGGCGGCCATGTATGTGTGCAAATCGATTCCTCCTATCAATTCAAACACGGTGAAACCGAATTGAACAAAATATGGTACATAGGTAGCACTAGCAAAGGACACCTCAGCGTCATGTTTTATATCACCGCCATCTTGACGAAAACGTAATGGCGGCGACCCAAATGTTAAAATATTAAATCAAATTACGACCAACCTAATCATCTGATCTCTACCAAATTTTGCAACAACATACCTCTATGTGGTAAGCATCTTTTGACGAAACTACAAGGTCATCATCCAAATAGATTGCAGATAGCGGCCATGTATGTGTGCAAATCGATTCCCCTATCAATTCAAATACAGTGAAACCGAATTGAACGAAATTTGGTACAGAGGTAGCACTCGTAAAAGGCACCTCAGTGCCATGTTTTATATCACCGCCATCTTGACAGAAACGTAATGGCGGCCACCCTAATGTTAAAAGCTTACATCAAGTTACGACCAACCTAATCATCTGATCTCTACTAAATTTTGCAACAACATAACTTTATGTGAGAAGCGTTCTTTGACCATGCTACAAGGTCATCAGTCTATTAGTTTGAATATGGCGGCCATGCATATGTGTAAATAGATTCCCCCTATCAATTTAAACACGGTAAAACTTAATTGAATGAAATTTTGTACAGAGGTAGCACTAGCAAAGAGCACCTCATATTCATGTTTAATATCCGTATAGCACGTTGTATTTCAACAAGCTACTAAAACCAACATTCAATTATACTCCTTGAAAAAGACAAAGAGTTATGACAATACCCATGCATATAGGAGAAAGTAGGCTATATGTTCTTTACTGTACATCTTGTTTTTACACCAAAGAACGACAACTTGAAGATGATTTATTGTAGGAATATCTTTAATAGGGCCTGCAAACCTTGAAGTAAACCGTATGCGATATATATCCCACATCATACTATGTGTCTGCCGGGAGCGCAAATCCCTTATTAACAGTGAACTCTGTTGGTCATTGAAATAACTACTTGTAAAACTTCAGTGCCAAATCCTTTCAGCAAATATGATATAGGCTAATGAATATTTTCACACCAAAGAACGACAACTTGAAGATGATTTATTGTAGGAATATCTTTAATAGGGTCTCCAAACCTTGAAGTAAAGCGTATCCGATGTACATTCCACATAGCCACTTAGCCGACAGTACGTCGTGGTACCAATCTCCGCCACCATGCACGCTCATTGTTTCCGTCCCATTTCCGTCGCGTTTGCAAAATCATCCCCAGAAAAGTTAACAAAAACCCTGTCAGAAAACTTAGTAAGTGTGGTTAACTATTACTGATAACTAAGGTTCGGATGTTAAGGAAAAGTCATATTTTTTTCCTGAGCTCATTTTACCCGAAATCTGAAAAATAAGTTTGAATGACGGGTCCCTGACCACGTTTTAAGCAATTTAATGTTGCCTATAAATGCATATTTCAGGCATTTTTATTGTTTTGGTCATATTTTAGTGATATAAGGTCATATTTGGTTATAATTTCAGCATTTTTGTTTAAATTGAGGCGTCGTTAATAAGGTACGTGTTATCTGCGTCGTGTTTCAAACACAGGATTTCCGAATAGTGTAGTAGATATATTTTTCTTTCCCTTCCCGGAACAGGCAGATAGCAGGTTTAGAAGGCCTGATTCCAAGAAGACGCTCCTCTACGGACGTCTTTTAGCACATTTTTCTGGACAAGTTAGATTGCGACACTCTACGCATGAGGTCTCGGAACATGACGATAGTGTGCTTCCGCCTTTCAATAGGATGTCACTCCAGTAGATATATTTAGTTCAGAAGCAATTAGCAAACAAGGAAATGCCATGTTTTTAGGTCATATTTTGTAGTTTCTAGGGCATATTTGCTTGCATATTTTGTACTTCTTTAGGTCTTAAACTTCCGAACCCTACGGATAACTAGGGCTCGGATTTTTAGGTAAATAACATTTTTTTTATGTAAATACATATTTTTAGCATTTTTTCTATAAATACATAAATTTTTGCATTTCACATATTATCACATAAAAATACATAATATTTAAATTTTAAATCAGTATGCTAGATCTTTCAGTTTATTGCATTTTTGTTCTGTGTTACTTCAACGGGAAGAACCTGTGAGCTATCTAATTTTCATGCAGACCGTATGTCAGCTTGCAACTGTGGTATTCTTAACTTGTCGCCCCGTGCCACTCACTGTGGAAGCCCGGGATTTCCTAGTCCATAGCCATATTGCACCATGTGCTAGACTTCCCCTCTCCCAGCTATCTGGAACCAGTGTCACTCACATGCAGTTCATTTCTGGCACTGTGAAGTGTAAGGCAGTTCTACGATGCTTAAAGTAAAAACAACTACAAGTCATCGTCTGTTGCAGAATTTAAAGATAATTTTACTTCTGATGGGGGAAAGCAATCAAGGCTGAACAGCGATCTCAAGTTACACAACACCTCAAGGGCAAGAAACATATTGCCGCAGTTTCGCGCCTTCAGATAAGTGTTTCGCGATAATCGTCGGTCATTTGTGATGAACAACCTGAAGATGTATCTCGTTGAGTATTGTAATGCTCAGCAGTCAGTGAGACATAGCATTCGTGAGCACTGTATATTGTTTATATTCACATTAATAAACTAAATTATAATTAAATATTTTTACTTTTTTGTCACATATTTCAGTTTTTTTACATAAAAAATAAATATTTTCCCGATTTTTAGCACCTAAAAATCCGAGCCCTACTGATAACTACTGTATTACAGAATTGCGCATCCGAAAAAAGAACTATTTATTTTAATTGTGCAAAACTTAGAAATGACTATCCCATCAACTAAAACAGTCTTCCTTCCCCAAACTAATCTATGAAGGTGTAGCTACTGTTGCTGTGATACACTTAAGCAGGACTGTCCAACCTACGGCCCGCGAGACTAATTTGTCCAGCCCGCGCCGTGTCGCCAAAACTTTGAAACAGGTTCCAGTCGTAGCGCTAAAGTAAATTATCAATTTATTTCATAATTTGATTATTAATTTTGTTAAATGAACATAAATATTCACTCTTTGTCATTCATATTGAATATCAGCGTACGATACTTCTATTTTAAAGGGGTTTATTAAGTATATATTTTTTAATCCACTACAAATAAATAAGTTACAGAAAATGGCAACAATACTAAGAAAAATAAAAAATAAAATCAAGATGTTCAGGAAAGAACATATAGCCTACTTTCTCCTAAATGTATGGGTATAGTTATAACTCTTTGTCTTTATCATCTCCTAATTTCTTCCAATTCGAAGTGCAATTTGGCACACTGGATTTGAGGAGTGGCGTTCAAATAATTTACCCCAGCATTTTGCAATTTCATCAGTAAACACTCCAAACAACGTAGGTATTCATTTTATTAACACCGACTACTTACAATAATTTAAACTTCGTTGCTCTAAACGTATCACTGGGAGAAACATATTTTATATAAGTATTACACAGCTAATTTGTAATCGCGCACGGCTAACGAGAAAGACAGGCCATGGCGCGTAAACCAAACCCTTCTGTGACGTAGGCAATGTACCGGTACTGCTTGATGATGCTTGTACGTTTAAGTCGAGCAATTCATAAGCAGCAGAAATGCAATAATTTATATCAATCTTCATAAAATGGACGCAGTTTAGATGTTCCGTGTGTTTTCAAACACGATAAATTATACTGTACAGGTTTGCAAAACTACGCCTATTGAAGTTACTCCTTACAAAAATCCACGCGAACTAGGATTCAAGGGTTCGTTGTGTCTTTAATAGCTGCAACGAACAGGCTACATTAAGTCGAGTTGTAGATTCTGTGACCTTCGTTGTGAGTTAAATTATGTGCACATTAGTATAATTAGATCAAAGAATCTTGCAGCACAGTATAGATATCATTAACTTATTGTTGTTTCAAGGGGCGGAACATAAATTAATTCGTTTATAGACGAGATCTGCGGAATACACTACCCACCGACTAACGACTTGTATCAATACCTTCTATGAAGACAAGTGATAAATGAATACCAACGTTTATACAGGTTCAATGATGTAGACAAGATGACTAGGTACCACACCGGCAGTAAAACGAAGACCAGGCAGTGGTGCAACAGAACTACATTGCTGACGTCACGAAAACTCACCAGAGCCAGTCATTCTCGTTGGCCGTGATAATCGCGCCTTATATTGGGAATGTGTACCCTCTATCGGCAAAAATAATAACCTTCGCAATTATACTGTAGACATGGGTTCACTAACTGGCCGGTAGAGAGCATAGCTCGCATCTAGAAGGCTGTGGTTTCCAATAACATAGTTCAAGTAATTACTCTTAGATGTCACTCCGGTGGTGAATGATGTTTTATTTAAATATATATTTTCCATTTCAAAATGCACCATATAATGCTTTATTTTATAACGTCTCAGTACTCAAGAAATAATAAATATAAAAAAATCAAGAAAAAAAGTCTAACTCTGATAGGATTTGAACCACGGCCAGCCTGATGAAAGACTAACGCGCTGTCCACTCAGCCAATCGTGCACACTCGAATAGATCGTTAGGAACCAATACATATACCACGTTATAGCAAATCATGACTTGGACTAAACGTTTTCTTTACTGGAGTATATTTTAAACCGAGTTCATTTCATAGAAAGTTCATATATTTGTTACCACTAGCCTATATTGCATGCAACATACTGAAATTAATAAAATAAAGGTCAGAACGAGAGATCAGCTGCCATCTTGTCAAATAACCGAGACGACTCAGCTTTTTAAAATCACTTCTAGACTATAATATTAAAATATAAACTTTTAATTTCAAACGGGCCACGTCGTTTCAAACAGATTAAACGATTCTTGGTTCGATAGTCGGAACTGGTGCGTCCCATGTTATGGATTATAAAGTTTGCATAATTCACACGGCCGCCATTCTGAAATGGTACGGTTGATGACCTCGTAGTTTTGGCACAAGACGCGCCTCATATGAAGGAACGTTGTTACCAAATTTGGTAAAGATCCGATTATTAGTTTGGTTGTAATGCATTATTATGTTTTGACCATTTGAGTGGCCGCCATTATGTTTTGGTAAAGATGGCGGCAATATAAAGCATGACACTGAGGTGCCCTTTGCCAGTGCTACCTCTGTACCAAATTTCGTTCAATTCGGTTTCACCGTGTTCGAATTGATGGGGGGGGGGACACAGACATTCAGAGTACACACACTCACACACACACACACACACACACACAGACTCACACACACACATACACACCCACAGACACACAATTTTTGGCCCTGTAGTGATCTCATGAGTCTACTTTCATTTTTTGCAAAAATCGAAAGTAGGCTAAAAATTGCGTACCCCTCAATTCTCCGGAGTGTCATTGGCCTGCAAGGTTCCCCCAACTATTTACAATGTGGCCCTTAGTTAAAAAGGTTGGGCATCCCTGCTCTTAAGCAGTAAGCTAAGGGACGCTGGGACTGAGTTTTAGGTGAAAAAAGTAAAAATTATCGATTTTTCAATTTGTGCATATTATTGTACGCCGGACTCCTGCGGATTTAAAATATTCCAGCTGAACCAATTTGGTTTCAAATTCCATGAGAATTTCATGGGTTGTTAACACCTATATTGTCTTGATATTAACAAAAGGATTTTTTATAATGCTGATACTTTAAAGATAGTAGCCATCAAAGTGGTATTTGTTTAGCATAATTTGAGAAAAATATAAACACATAAAACATTTTATTCCCTCACATTCATGGACTACATATGCAGACTTTTTCTGTGTTAAAATTCTTTCCATATCTTGATGTGCCTGCACACCAGTTTTCAATGTGATATTTGAAGTGACTGTTCAGCTGGAGCATTTTTTATGCTTATCGAATATTTAAAATTTAAAATTTTAAGTGTTAATTTCTCAGAAAGTTCTGTTGCTATTTTCAGGAAAATTGGTATATGTCCTTATTTCGCCAACAGGAGACCAAATACCAAATTTCATTCAATTCTATCAATTATTACTATTTTTCATAAATTCAGTCCCAGCTACAGTAGAATTGTAAACTAATATGTGAAAATGAACTACAACTACTCTCTTGTGATGATATAACTACAACATAACATATTGTTTGTCTATTGATGAGAATACCTATCTGAAATTGTGGAGTCTACAAGCTGCTCAGACAACCACTTGTTGATGGTAATAAATAACTGTATTACTCTCAAGATTAACTGTTTGAATTCGAGTAGCTTTATGATGAAGATGATAATTGTTGTTTTAAGGGGCCTAACATCTAGGTTATCGGCCCCTAATTGTTTGGGTGATCGCGAAGACGATAATGAAAAGTAAACTATAACTAAAACTAACTACTAACTTATATACTAAAAGAAGAAAAGGAAAACAAAAGGAGAATATGGCAAATAAAGGACAGGAGGAAAAGAAATGCCCGCTACCCTCGAAGAATGAGGATTGAGGGACTTGGAAGGAAGGAGAGCCATGAAAGGCAAATAGGAAAGTGAGAGAGAGAAGAGTGTCCGCCCTAGAGGTAATGGAAAAAGGGGGAAAACCGGACCCAGCTCAGGAATCCCTTGGGGTCGCCAACTCCCGAACTCAGCAGCCGTGAGCCCCTGAGGGTGTAGCAATATCCAGAGTGCACCAGAAGTGGTAGGATTACATACACCCTGCCTCCTTGAGGGCCTTGAGTACAGGGCAGGAGGTAACATGAAAAGAAAAAGAAGGCTGACCCCTCACAGAAGGAGGGTATCAGAAAAGATGAGACAAGGGACAATTAAAGCGGGAAAGGAAGAGACTCCCTAGGCCTCGGATACCTTAATACCGTCGGGGTCGGAAGAGAACAAGAGTTGACCAAGTGAGGTCGGCAGGAAAGAAGACGGAGATGAGCCCGGCACAAGTAAGTGGAAGCAATGCCGGACTCAGCTGGGGCCCCGTGGTCGCCAACCCACGTTCCACTAGATGTGAGCCCCTGGGGGGGCGAGTAGCTTTAAAGCTGTAGACCCCACAGATAAGTCTCCTGAGCTTTCATATACAGTGGTGGGTCAAAAGTGAAAAAAAATACGTGTTTTGACTCGTTATTTTTCATTTCTCAGATGCAGAAATAACAGCTGGAACCATCAAAACCAGTAGACTGCAGTGGGCTGGACATGTAGCCCGGATAGAAGACCACAGATGGCCACGGAAGCTACTAGATTTCATCCCCACAGGATGGAGACCACCAGGGAGACCAAGGAAGCGGTGGAGTGATGGACTCCATGAAGATCTGTACCGGCAGCGATGTGTGTGGACAGTTGACGGATGGCAGCTATGGATAGGAGACGATGGAGAAGGAAATGTGTAGCAGCGCACTGTCCGCTGGGCCTGTTTGCGAAGAAGAAGAAGAAGAAGAAGAAGTAAACAGTGTCATGATCACTGGCGGAAGAATTTATGAAAGTTAAACAAGCAACAAAACCTTTTTAAAATGATAGGTTTTGTGTCACTTCACCCATGAATCCACTCCAGCACATGCCAGGTATTTCAGCATAATGTGCATAAAGCCACAATAAAACACATGTCGATAGAAAACTTATTTCATAAATGCGACGAATTTCATCTTTGCTTTGCAGTCCATCATCTCACTTTGTTTCAAAATTCTTTAGCGGAACAACTCTGAGTTAGCCTAGAACATTTAATGGAGGCCTCTGAGAAAGTCTTGGTATAATTTGGTCAGGAGTGAGAGTGTTATACTCTGTATCCCACCCATAGCATTGGACGTTTAAGACCATCTAATGTTTGAGTATTAAAATCAGCCTTATCAAACAAGAACTGATTGAATGATTCATCGTCAATGTTCAAACGGGTGAGCATTATAGCCGGAAGATCAACATTTGTGTTCGTGTTATTTGTTCTTCCAATAAGCTAATTCTTACGGGGGAGCGAACTAAAGGTCGATTCACACTATAGACTACATTATGTAACCTTTCAGTTTTCTTTCCAGACCCCTTGCGTTAAAATGTGTTGTATTCACACAATACAGTACATTACAGTAACGTTCAATTGTCACGACGATAATCGTCAATTTTGGGACTTAAAAATTAGTGACAAAATGTGGTCAAGAAAAAATTCACTTCTATGTGTTATTATTATAGACGAGGATGATCGTAACATAAGAAAGAGAAAACGAATAAAATGGTTCATGATAATATGTTATATGAGTGAAATATAGTAGGAGAATATGTTACTTTATTCCAAGAGCTTACAGATGATACACATTTTTTCCAGTTAGAAGGGATTTCATGTCAACTTGCTCATTTTGCCGCATATCTTACGTGTAGGTTAATTCCATGAGGTCCTGTTTCAGGTGGTATTGAAAATAAGAATGAAAGACATAAATTACTTTAGATTGTGACGGAATATTGTTCATCTTAAAATCCGGATAGATTTACTTACACATGTCTCTCGAATTCACTATTTCGTTTCGGTGAGTGTAACCACAAACTGTAACCCAACCTAACCCAGGTAAAAACCAAAGGAAGCGCCAAAACACGCCTAGACACTGAATGGAACTGGTTGCTAGTGCACACTGTCAATACATGTCCGCATACGTTCCGTAAACATTGCTGCGAAACAATCCTGTCGGGAAATGGAAGGCTTACGGAAGGTGTATGTAACGTGCAGTGTGCATGTAGGCCTACTCATTTTAAACACAGTAAACTCTCATCAGGCGCGGATTAAAGGGGGGGGGGGGGTGTCACGGGGTCATAACCCCCCCCCCCAAACGGAGACCAATTTTTTTTGCAAACTCAAAAAACGAAAACACAATTACCAGACAAATAAAACTTAACGAATTTTAACTGAAAAACAGTTTTTTTTTTCATTTTATTCAATACTGAATTATCTTTAGTGGAATTATTATGTTGCGTTACAACTGTACATATTTACAACTTCTAACCTCTTGTATAAAAACTATTAGTTATACAACAAAATCAACTCGTCTATTTTGTTTAGCAAACCTTGTGATTACCGAATCGATGTTTATAGTGATGTCACGATGAATGTGCAGTAATGCACGGATAGGAAACTGGGGCTTTTTTCGCACCAAAAATTTTTGCCGACGTCCAAACTGCAAGCTTGGTTGGCAATTTAAGCTGTGACTTTCTCCCTTTGTCGGTGCCAGCTCGACTTGCCGAAACTGTTACGTACCTTGATCCTTTTCTCGAAGCTCGATGTAAAAGTCGCAAAACACGCCGTTGCAATTTGTACGAATATTTTTGGTGCGCTAAACGCATCAAATTTCTATCCATGAAGCTTGCAAAAAAAATTGGTCTGGTTTTGTAGGTTTGGTTATTTTGTGATTGCGTTTTTAGTGATACCATTTTTCTTAACAATTTCGATTCTCTGACCCCCCACCGCCCCCCCCCCCCAAGTCAAACTCTAGATCGATTCTCTGACCCCCCCCCCCCCCCAAACCAAACTCTAGATCCGCACCTGACTCTCATGTACAGAGATGTGATGCAAAGGAAACGGTAATGTACAGTTTGAATTGACCATTAGACTTTATAGCCTCTACAGACAGAGCTATAGCCTATGCTTTACTACCAGCGTAGTCGTAGAAATAAAGCAGCTCTCGTGAAACGATGTGCTGGTGAAATTATAACTGCCTCAAAACTGCACCTGAGGTTGAGACAGGAGAACAAGAATAATTAGTGTGCGGAGATTCAACTTCTTTAATGATTTCTTGCCATCGATTTGTATCACTGTGTTGGAACGAACAACAACAGCAAATGGTCCATAACGATAAATTATATAGATCTGATTTTAGAGATGATTGCACCTGTATTGTGCCCAAGTACTTACTGCGTGTTAAAAGTGTAAGAATGTGATCATAATCCTGGAATGCCAGCACCTAGTTATCTGTATAAATAGCCCCAGCTCCTTCCTGTGGGGGTGGGAGGCGCCTCGTCTTGGAGCCGCTCCATTAGGCAGCAATTAGACGGAAGCGTCTGGCGACAACATGTATACTCCATGATATTCGTCACCCAGTTTAAAGCAAGCGCTCGCTTCTTAAAAATAAAAAAAATACAGCGGAACCAAACGTAAGAAAGTTGAATCAAAGGAACAGAGAACAGAAAGAGAGTTAAATTTCACTAAAGCTTGAGATCACACTATGAAGTCGAGATTCAACCATTTTCAGGCTTGACACGGCATGTTGCTTTAAAGCTTTTAGTTCGAAGGCCTTAAGAGTTTGGTGGTTGGTTGGTTCCTCAGTTTAGGGGCTGTGACAACGCGGTCATGTAGCCCCGTGTATTTTGGGTGTGTGTAGAATCTGTCTGATAACCGGTGTTAATTGTGATGGATGTATTAGTGTGTGTTACCTGTAATTCAGATAAGGACTGCAGACGATCATATTCAAGTAGTCCCTACTGTTGCTACCAAATGCTACCGTCAATGACACTTAGCTGTGAACTTGGCTACTGGATGCCACCGCAACCGGCACCTGGCGATGAACGTTGGCACTTAAAGAGCGTTAATCAAATCTAAATTTAGCTTCACACAATTGTAGTTAGTGGAAGGTTCTTTGGTTCTTTTACATGCCATAAATCTATGACATGGGCCCACCGACTTTACTTCCCCTACGAAGGAAGGCATACTGAGGGATTTTTAACGTTCTTAAAAATCCAACGACTTCAACCGGGTTTGAACCCGCGATACTGGGCATAGAAGCTCAGCGTGCTAGCTACTACGCCACCGAAGCCACCTAAAACCATAACTATGGGCGTACGATTTCTGTGACATCAACAAGGACGTGAGATCTCCGAGACCACTTCAAATTAATGTTAGATGATAGAGACAGTTAGTGAGAAAAGTCGGTGCTTAATTTTATTTTGAATAACTTCAGTTTTAAGAATCCGTTTGTTAATTTATAGATCAGTTATATCTTCAGATCACTGCCACTGCAATTAAAGTTACAGAGGTGTGCAAATTATTAGACTTGATGGCAAAATTCCATTTATATTGTTCACGGCTTAATGAGCTTCCACGGTGGGTGAGTGGTTGACGTGTCAGTCTACTAACCCCATGCTTGCAGGTTCGCTCCTGGCCGTGGTAAGTGATTTTTGAAAGGCAGCAAAAATTACGACACGCATGGCATACAATGTTGGCATGCCAAAGAGCCCATTTGAATTCAGTAGGCCGTGTTCATAATGGCAAAATTAATCTCGGGAGTTTCCGCCAACACAAAGTTCCTCATTTCGCTACTAGAAAGCGCTGTAGTGTTCAAGGAGCTTAGATATCTAACCTCCTTGACTATCATAGCGCTTCAAGGAACAACAAAATTCGATATGCAAGCTGCCCTTTGGGTGTCAAATAACAAAGCTTGCACCCGGCACCGAGGCCATACGATATTATAATATTAATAAAATTATTGTACATTTCAGGGCTCAATGCACTACATATGTTTGCAAGGCGGTGAAATTACTTTAAATGTTTAACCAAGAGTCTTAATTATATATATTTTTAAGAAACTAAAGTAAAATGATTCTTTAGAATTACCACTAAAAGAGGAGCCTTGCTGACGCAGAATGTCACATGTTTTGTTTTGATTACTTCGCTCTACATTTCGAGTGAATTTAGATCTGAGGGATTTGGAGTTATTTTACTGATGATCCGCTCTTGGACTGTTAAAAGATTCATGAACAATGGATTAATAACATTAATATCGTACGGCCTCGGGTGCCGGGTGCAAGCTTTGTTATTTGGCACCCAAAGGGCAGCTTGCATGTCAAATTTCGTTGCTCCTTGAAACACTATGGAAGTCAAGGAGGTTAGATATCTAAGCTCCTTGAACACTATAGCGTCTTCTTGTAGAGAAATGAGGAACTTTGTATTGGCGGAAACTCCCGAGATCAATTTTCCCATTATGAACACGGCCTACTGAATTCAAATGGATTCTTTGACATGCCATCATCGTATGACATGGTGTCGTAATTTTTGCCACCTTTCAAAAATCACTTACCACAGCCAGGAGCGAACCTGCAAGCTTGGGGTTGTTAGACAGACACGTTGACCACTCACCCACCGTGGATTGAAATCACCTAACTTAGGAGGTACATTCCAAAGTCAATGGAAAATACAATAGAAAACGGGCTCATCTCAGGTATTCCTCGGAATTCCCTATTCTGAAAGTTTCCAGACGCAATTCCTTATGGGAAAAGTTGTAAGTCCACGGGAGAGGAAACATTACTAAGTAGGGTAACGAACGATTGGTCAATAAAATGATTTTGAATAACAAATTGTGACCGGTTTATATTCTTTATTTGATTCAAATAATATGCACGCCTCAGTACTTAAATTGCACGATTTAATTTAAATACGCACATTATTAACACTATCAACAAAACTGAAACCTAACTTAGATACTAACGTTGTTCAATAACCAATTCACTGAAAATTAAGCAGATAGGCCTATATGCCTGATGTCTTGTTTTGTACAGAATTACAAGCACTGAATTGACTATTTGAAACCATGGGGTTCTGATCAGCCGGACCTTTACGGAAGTCTTCTCCTTGTTATCACGGCTACTAACGGCAGACAACTTGGCTGTAACCGCGGAGGCCCAGGTTCGATTCCCGGCTCTGCAAAAAGAAAATCTGGCTTGAGAGCCGGAACTGGGTACACTCAGCCTCATGAGGCTAAACTGAGAAGAGGCGGGTTCTATTTCTATCTCAGCCGTCCTGGAAGTGGTTTTCCGTAGTTTCCCACTTCTGCTCCAGGTAAATGCCGGGATGGTTTCTTACTTACGGCCACGGCTGCTTCCTTCCCAATCCTCATCCCAATTACATATACCCACACTAATAGAACCATCACAATAACACAGGTTATCAGACAAATTCCCCACACTCTTGCACACACCCAAATACTCGGGACTGCATGACCACGATGTCTCAAAGACCCTAAAAGAATCAACAACAACAACAACAATGGCAGACGAAGTGGGAGGTGGTACACCCTATCTCTGCAATGTTAAAGTATGCTTTCTTCATGTACCTTTTTTGACTAAACTAGTAAACCTGTGTTGATAAAAATTTGTATACTAATAGAATGATGTATTTTGTTCATTAACCCATTTTCTCAAAAAGTTTTATAGCCACACAGATGCCCAAAAAAATTTTTTTTTTTAATCCGTAGTTTGTATACCACAACTTTGTCATTATTTATGTTAGAGGCCTAAAATAATGGGTTAAAGTTAAACAACCACACGAGAATAACTGGTAAAAATTTCAACTTTCTAGCATAGATAGGTTTTGAGAAAAAGGTACATGAACATTGAAAACTGTAACTTGGAGTAAAATTCAAGCAAAGTAACAATACCTCAGTGCATGCCTGGTCCATATTCAGGATCATCTAGATCATCAATTTCATCTTCCCTGGCCCTCTTCTTGTTTCTGTTGATTACCCTGGACTGTGTAATGGCCGCCTCAGCTTGCAGATCTGATTTCCTCACTCTTTCTGCATCAATGGCGCTGCAGATTTGTCGCATGTTCTTGCCAGGATCAGTGCCTATCTTCTCCAACACCTTCACTCGACCAATACACCCTTCATTGTAACCCCATGCACATTGTGTCATACCCAACAAACACTGTTTTGGGCACACGGTTCCACACTACACTGTTGAAAGATTCGTTGAGATTCTGTGTTTTTCCGTGTAAACATTTGCGAAGGAGTTCTGGCTTGGTGAGATTTCTGAAAACTGGTCTTATAGCTTCAACAACAGCAACGGGAAGAGAATGTTTATGATGGTACGATTCCTTTGTATGAACTGACCTGTTGAATTTGCACCATGTTGATGGTCCTTTAGGGCATAGGAAGTGCTGAGGTTTCTCATCTGTTGATACCTTGTGTAGAAAAATTGCCCAAATGTCTTGTTGCATATTTTTTACACTGTCAGTGTTTCTCCTTATAGCCAGTTCATAGTAAGTCTGTATATTATCAATTTCCTTTTCTGTTAGTCTACCAAGCCCAGATATTAATTTCCCATCTTCCAGTTTCCTGCCTTTATATTCCTTCCGTAACCTTCGAAGCTGAGATCCCATCCTCGTCTGGACATGTCCTAACCACTCCAGTTTTTCAACCTCCATATCCCCATAAGGTTTATTTTCCAGCACCTTTTTAAATCCTTTACTATCCTCATCCCCTAAATACTTTGAATATCTAACCCCATACTTTTGCACTGAACGATTAAAAATTGCAAGAGCTCCTGCGGCCTCCATCCCTCCACTAGCACCTACATAATTTGCTTTGCATTCACCACTGTCCTTATGCTGTTTCATTTTATCATTGCATTTCTTCACAATTTCACATTTTTGGCAGTATTTGGTCAAAGGTTCCACATCTATGATCTTCCCCGTATCTACACTAGTTGCAGAAACTATACCATTTGCAGATGTATGTCCACGTTTCTGCCATGACCCGTCTATAGCAACAGTCAAATCTGTTGATCCTCCATTTTCTAACACAGCCTCCTTTACTGCATCATTCATAGACATTTCTGCACATTCTTTTATGCATTTGTTCAATACAGCACTGAATTTCATGAATTTGGTAGGGGGTCTGGGCAAGTTCATGATTGCACATAATTTTTTTCCTGCTTCATATCCTTTCCCAATTGACCTCATACCATACACAGACCTAATATTTATCTCAAATCCATCTGGAGTCTGTACAGAAGTGTAGAACTCACGTTCCATGTCACAATTCACACACTTCAGCTCTAATTTAGCTGCTAAGCCTTTCCTTTGTTTATTATCCTCATGTAAGCTTACCTTACCTTCACTACAGTTTTTGCACTTCACACAGTCACTCAGAGCACTGGAAAGTAGATCAATATTAATTATATGATTTCCATAGCTCCCCTGACCAGTTTCACACTCTGTGTTTACCTGAGAGTTGTTATCACTATGATCAGAAAAGAGTTTTCTTCTTGAAGAACTAGTAACTTGAGGTTCACCTTCGGCAGAACTTTAGGGCGTCGTATCTAACCTCAAATTACGGGTATTATCTCTAACATCTGACGCAACATTTACTACTGGAGCATTACTATTATTAGGCCTACTATCTGTTAGTGCTTTGCGTATTCTACCCGGACCTCCACGACATTTTTTGTACACTCTCTGTGATCTACCCATCTTCAAGGAAATTAGTTTTCACTTCACAAATACACGTGCGCCTATTTGAAGTAAACACACTCACTAATGAACAAATGAATGCAGCAAAGCGAAGCGCGACACGTCACTGGACAGGTTAGCCAACACAAAATTTTCCTACGAAATTTGATGGCGCGAAATTGCAAACTAAATGCTACGATATTGAAATGACAGGAAAAGGGGGTGTGACCTCAGCTGTCACTATGACATTTGAACGACATTACAGGATATTCCGGACGATTTACCAAAACATACTATCAGTATACGATAGAGCAGACCACAAGGAGTCAAAATTAGTGAAAATCAGAAAAAGTCATATTTTCACCAAATGAGGTGTACCACCTCCCCTTAGATAGAAATCTTATAGGCTATATAATAACAAGAAGTTCCGTGACGAACTAAAGAACCTACTTTTCTTACAATTTAAGATTCATGCCAGTGATTAATCTAAATGGATCTATCTAGAATAATGACGAAATTAAGTTGGTAATATCGAAATTTCTAATTAGTTCGAAATACTTTACACCTGGCATAATATGGCCTAATAGAGCACTACAGTTGGCAGCCCTGGTGACTGAATATATTCTTAGTTCCATTTCTTAAGGTACAGAATACAAAATTCGGTTGAACTCCAAGTGATAGCATGGACATTACATGCAGTTAAACATTGGATTTAACAGCGCGCGTAAAAACATGTTGGCAACAATGTCATGCATGTATTGGCCAGAAATAATCTTAAATAATGTAATCTATTGTTGTGCCAATTTTGAATGAAATCCATTAGTTAGTATAGAAGTTACATGCATTTTAAAATTGGACCTATCAGCAGGCTTAGAATTATGTTGGCAGCACTGACGTATATTAGTTACTCCAAACTAATCTAGAATGCCAAGTACTATACGTGTGCAAAGTTTAGAGGTATTGGTTTGCATACTTTCTGATATACGGTATTGATATTAGGGTAACAAAGATAGAGACAGCATTTATTAACAGTTGGCAGCCCTGGTTGCTCTTAAGAATACGCTTAGTCATAACTGTTATGGTACACATAGCACATACAAAATTTGGTTGAAATCCAAATGATAGTATAGAATTTGCATATATTTAAATTTGAACCTCTCAGCAGGCTTAGAATCATGTTGGTAGCACTGACGTATATAAGTTACTCCAAATTAATATAGAATGTCAGGTACTATACGTGTGCATAGTTGATAGCTGTCGGCTTGCATACTTTCTGATATATTGGTATTTGGATAAGATAAATTGAGAGCATTTATTAACAGTTGGCAGCCCTGGTGGCTCTTAAGAATACGCTCAGTCACATATGTTTATGTACATATAGCACATACGAAATTTGGTTGAATTCTAATTGATAGTGTATAAATTATTTACATTTAAAAATTTGACCTATCAGCAGGTTTATAATCATTTTGGCAACACTGCCATGTATGGCCTCCTGAGAATTAAACTGAAATATTATTATCCATACGTGTTCCAATTTTGAAATAGCTCCCATTCATACCTTCCATGATATCCAACATGGAGCTCAAATTTCAATTGCAATTTTTCATCAGTTGGTAGCACTGACATCATTTTCAAATACGGCATTGAGATATTCAGGTGTAACTCTTTACTCCTACCAAATTTTGTTTCGATTGCTGCAGCTGTTTAGGAGTTGATAGGGACACACACACACAGCCAGACAGACGGACAGACAGACACATATTTGCCCGGATCGATCTCATAAGTCTACTTTTTCCTCATTTTTGCAAAATGTGTAAAGTAGGCTAAAAATGGAAATGTATATCTGTCCGACGTTAATGGAATCCGACACCGTTTAACCGATTGCATTGACGTTTTGTAGGGATATAGTGCAAACCCCAAGGAAGTTTTTGGCAAAAATAATTTCGATAGCCCTCTCCATTCCCGTCATTTGGGCCCTTTGTCACAAATCTACACCGTTTCAACGATCTGAACTGAATTTTACATAGGCTACTTACTATTTGGAACAAGACGAGTTGCACTATCTACTTGAAATTTCGGACAGCCCTCTCTATTCCCTTCAGTTAGGCCTTCTGGCACAAATACTTAATTTGCATGCCCCACAAGCGTTATAGTTTTATTTAAGGGGGTCAGCGGAGATGAGGACTCACAGCATTGGTGAGGATTCATTATTTTACAGTATGAGCGGAGAAATATTATTTTCCCTGCTACTATGTATACTTTATTTGATCCTTTTTTTTGTTTGGTTTTAGGGATTTTTTTACTACTTTGTTGCTTTTCTTGTACGAGTGTTTCAATATTGAATTTATCTTAAGAAGGAGAGTATTGGTGAGTATAGCTTCAGAGATGACTTGATACTATTCTTCTAATTTTTGTTGTCAAATTTCGTCATCACATAGAACCTGGGTCTTTTTAGTTTATGGTTTTCACCTCCAGATTTGGTCATCTGGGTGATATGGTGTTCTGAATAGGGTTAGTTTGTCACGCGGCCGCAAAGTGTCTCTGCACTCCTATGAGTAGTTCTTATTTAAGTATGGGTAGACATATAGCTTCTTAGATGATATTTATTATGTATTTGTTTTGGTATTCATAATTTCCGTAATCAAGTGCATATATTATTATTAAGCTGTGATTCTAAGAGTTTACAGTATCTGCGGACTACCATAACCCACTTGAAATGTTGCTGTTCGATAAATCACGCATGGCTAATACAATTAAGAAATAATACATTATGCAACGAGCCTATAATGGCAATGATTAAGACACGAGTATTTTTATAAAACGAGCGTACGCGAGTTTTATAATTTCCATACGAGTGTCTTAATTACCATTATAGGCGAATTGCATACGACTGTTTATGTTCGACGATAATTATAACTTTATTATATGTTTTAACATAAATATTCAGACATATCTGTTGAGAGTCCGCCACTTGAAATTTGTGATCAGAGAGCGAGCGCTGGGTTTGATATCTCTGTCTTTCAAGAGCTCTGAACGACCGACGCATGCGCTCTGTGTTCTTGAAATGCCATATTATGCAGGCCATATGTTTACGTCTGCCTTCCCTCAGTAATATTGTCACCGGAGTCGTTTGAAGGCAATGCGCTGTGTAGAAATTAGCGTTGGTAATATTAAGGTACAGTGCTATTTCTTGTCTCATATTCCGCCAGTTTATTTACGCGAACATATGGACGGTGCGTATTCCGTGTCGGTAATTTATTATAGTTCGATGTTGTGTTTAGGTCCGACATGTTGGATTTTTAGCGCATGCGCGAATGTATCGTTACCTAATTGGTCAATTAACGAGCTCTGATTGGCTGGAGAAACTGTATCGTAATGAAAAACAGTGTTATAATGACCATCATTATGATACAGTTTTCTGACACATAATAGTGAGGGTCGAACATAAAAGAAATTAATTGGGTCTTAAAATGCAATAGTTAGGTTAATAATGCACACAAAGATTAAAATAAGGTCCTTAAATATTCAGTTATATTAGCAAAATTTCAGGTTTAATCTATTATAAGCTACAAGCAGTATAGAGCCGTCATACCCCCCCCCCACTTGACAACTTCAACACAATTTTTCATCGGACGAAGACCACGCTCAAGGACTTTGAGTTGCGGTAATATTGCCCATTATAACAGCGAACTTCCTCCGGGTTGCACACGATACGACACAGCGAGCAAAAGTATAATGTCTTAATATTTAATTGTGATCCCGAGCAACGCCGGGCATAAGAGCTAGTGTAATATAACATAAACACACCTGAAGAGCAGTAAGTGGTACTATCCTCACATTGACCACTGGTCCATAGTTACGAGCATTATATACGACGGATTGGGTCCTCACAGCATTTGTTTGAGGATTTCGAAAATAACCTCTGATCTTAATTGATCAGAGTGTGGTCTAGTGTTCAAGGCACTGGGTAAAAGCTCAGAAACAAGAAGAAAAAGAATCATATGAGACCGAGGTGGCTATATGTTTAGAGTGAAATGGAACATAAGTGGAAACGGGGTCGCTTGTTGCGTGTCCCAGTGGTTTGATAATCCCCCAACGTGTTGATAAGTGGGTTTGTGCTGAGACTTGCACTTTGATAACATTTGGTTTCCTGCTTCCTTACCCGGGTTTCAATAAGTTTAATATTTACAAGTGGCAAATGTTTGGTGCTTTTCGGTCCATCAACACGAATGTACCCAAAAGAGCTGGTTTATGCCCTAATCCTGAAAAAAATTACATGAGATAAATAAATACACTAGGATGACCAGTTTCGATCGTCAAGCGATCATCATCAGATCCATTACACTTAGGCTGTAAAATCTATGTTTGAAAATTCAGGTGAAAATATATACAATATGTACAATTATTTAGTTGCAGTATTGGTAATGCAACTTGTCGGTGTATGCTAGTTGTAGTATACAGGGTCTTTCATATAAAGTAAGAACGGCGAGCGGCGGTTTTGTCATTCGCTGCTGAAGCCGGCTTGGCCGAGCTTGTGACGCGCCACGGCCCCCTGCTGTAGTATTGAAAGCGCGCGCATAGTACAAACTTGACCTTGCAATAAGCGTGCAGGTGTTGTCAGTCGCCAGTCTGAACCACAGCTGCTAACATGTTGCGACAGTTATCATTGCAACATCGTATTTTTGTATGTAAAATTTATTGTAATTACGATTCGGCTCGGCGGGTACGTGATGCATTTGTTCAGCAATTTCGTGATGAAGTGCCACCTTCACTAGCACAGATTCACGTAATTGCAAATAACTTTGACACTACTGGTTCAGTGCTCAATAAAAAACACAAAATAAAAAATCAGAAAAAATGCTGTGGCATGACTCACTCGCGTCAGCCAAAATGTGGTTACTAGATACAATGCCTGTATAATCCAAGAAGGACGTCACTTCCTGCTACTTTTATAAGGTAATATTTCATAGAGGATTGTACACACGCTTAGAGCAGGGGGCCACGGCTCGCTACAAGCTCGGTCAAGGCCACCACACTAGCGGATAACAAACCCGCCGCTTGGCGTTCTTACTTTATATGAAAGACCCTGTATGATGTTAGGTGGAATGCTAAAATGGTGATATAAATCCGGAATTTGTCTGTTTGGAGTGACTATATGGTTGTACTTTATAGTGCAAGCTATTACTTATCTGGCTGGATGTCTTCCGTTCTGTAACTGTCAGTAGTATCAACTTCCCTCATGAAGCAGCGGCTTCGGTGGCGTAGTTGGTAGCATGCTGAGCTTCTATGCCCAAGATAGCGGGTTCAAACCCGGCCGAAGCCGTCGGAATTTTTAAGATCGTTAAAAATCCCTCAGTATGCCTACTTTCGGAGGGGAAGTAAAGCCGGCAGTCCCATGTCATAGATTTATGGCATGTTAAAGAACCTTCCACTAATTGCACCGGTGTGAAGGATAGGTTAAGAATGTAAACGCGTCGCCTCCGTAGCGTAGCGGTCAGCATGGTTAGCTGCCGTCCCGGAGGTCCTGGGTTCGATTCCCGGCTCTGCCACGAAATTTGAAAAGTGGTATGAGGACTGGAACGGCGTCTACTCAGCCTCGGGTGGTCCAAATGAGTAGAGGGGGTTCGATTCCCACCTCAGCCATCCTCGAAGTGGTTTTCCTTGGTTTACCACTTGGTCTTCGGGAAAATGCCGGGATGGTACCTACTGTAAGGCCACGGCCGCCTCCTTCCCTCTTCCTCGCCTATCCATCCCAATCTTCCATCCCTTCCCATCCCTCATGAGGCCCCTGTTTGCTTTGCAGGTGAGGCCGCCTGGGCGGCGAAGTGCTGATCACCCTCCCCAGTTGTATCCCTCCCGTCCAGATGTTCCAGGCTCCAGGACACTGCCCATAGAGGCGGTAGTGGTGAGTTCCCTCACTCAGTCCTTGGGAACCACCAACCTAGAGGGTAAATTGACTAAATAAAAAAAAGGAATGTAAACAACGCTCTTAGGTTTCTACGTTCGTTGCCAAGAACCGACTGCGGTGGCGTCTAGTAGCTCAGTTCTGAACTTGGCCTAGTAGTCGTTGACGGTGGCGCTAGGCGGCAAAAGTACTTAAATTAAAAAACAGATAACACACACTAATACAGTCATCACAATTAACACCGGTTATCAGACAGATTCTACACACACCCAAAGTACACGGGGCTACATTAGCGCGTTGTCGCAGCCCCTAAACTGAAGAACCAACCAACCAACCGCTTGGAGCAGTGACGGTCGACCCCACAATATTTTCAAGTGCATGTTAATTAATCGTGTAGTAATTTTAATTTTTCTTTTGTGGCTTAGGCGGCAGCACGCCGGCCTCTCACCGCTGGGTCCGTGGTTCAAATCCCGGTCACTCCATGTGAGATCTGTGCTGGACAAAACGGAGGCAGACAGGTTTTTCTCCGGGTACTCCGGTTTTCCCTGTCAAAATTTCATTCCAGCAACACTCTCCACTATCATTTCATTTCATCTGTCATTCATTTAATCATTGCCCCAGAGGAGTGCGTCAGGCCTCGGCAGCCGGCACAGTTCATATCCTCGCCGCTAGATGGGGGCTTCATTCATTCCATTCCTGACCCGGTCAGAGACTGGAAGCAGGCTGTGGATTTTCATTTTCATTTTGTTTTCGTCTGACTATTGTATTTGACAATTTATAGTTTGAGATGTACATAACTCTCAATAATTGTTACCCTATTTTCATTTATGAAAAAAAAAACATGGCTTATGAGATTACCTTTTGTCAGTGTGTGTGCGTGCGTTTGTGAGTGTGTCCCCCTAATAACTTCTAAGCGGCTGGAGCGATTTCAATGAAACTCGTTAAGGTCATAGTACTATTTTGTCCGACCCCGACCATGCCCTTCAAATTTTATTACGTCTCACCAATCCAACATGGTGGCTGTGCGAAATATTTCACCGGCATTCTGTACCTCCGAAACTATTACAAATATCACCCTGAAATTTTGTAAGGTGATAGAGAATACTACTGAAAGTTCATCTATGTGACTTTCAAAAACCTGTAAAGTACAAAACGAACATGGCGGCCCAGCGAAGTTTAAACATTTAAATAGACCTTTCTCGCGATTTTACCATCCGAACGCAGTGAAACTTGGTACAGTAAATGTTTATACACATTGTAATCCACTGACATCTAATTTAGGTCAATTGGTTACACAACCTCAATATGGTGGCTGTACGAAATTTTAATATCTCGTTTTTATTTCTTGTGTACTAAACATGCGATTGAAGTTTGAATAATAGGCTACACCTAATAGTACATAACTCTATGGCCCACATATATAAAAATCCAACTTGCCTACCATCCGAAATATTTAGACGGTTCTCAATATCTAGGAACCTATTACAGCTATCAAACTGAAATTTTGTGTGTTGATAGAGGCATTTAACATAAGTAGGATATATGAAAGTAGGCTACTTAGTTCTTCAAGGCTACTTGTTCTTAAATTAGTTTTAATTTTTAATTTTTTGAATTGTGCCATTGAAGGTCGTTATTCCGAAACATGTACTGTAGGCTACACTAAACCAATTTAGGTTCTTGTGTTTTTAGCCTACTTTTCACATTTGGCAAAAATGAGGAAATAGTAGACATGAGATCGGGCAAATGTGTGTCTGTCTCTCTGTCTGTCCTTCTGTCTGTCTGTCTGTCTGTCTGTCCTTCTATCTGTCTGTCCTTCTGTCTGTCTGTCTGGCTGGCTGGCTGTGTGTGTGTGTCCCCTATCAACTCCTAAACGGCTGGAGCAATCCAAACAAAATATGGTAGAATTAAAGATCTATACCTGAATATCACAATGCCGTATTTGAAAATGATTCAGTGCTACCAACTGCTGGAAATCGCAATTGAAATTTCAGCACCGTATTGGATATCTTGGAAGGTATGAATGGGAGCTATTTCAAAATTGGCACACGTATAGATAATAATATTGCAGTTTAATTTCCAGGAGGCCATACTTGGCAGTGTTGACAAAATGATTATAAGCCTGCTGATGAATCCAATTTTTAAATGCATATAACTTCTACACTATCATTTGGAATTCAATCAAATTTCGTATGTGCTATGTGTAAATAAACAGATATGACTGAGCGTATTCTTAAGAGCCAACAGGGCTGCCAACTGTTAATAAATGCTCTCAATTTTTTTTTATCCAAATACCCATATATCAGAAAGTATGCAAGCCGACAGCTTTAAACTTTGCACACGTATAGTACCTGATATTCTAGATTCATTTCGGGTAACTTATATACGTCAGTGCTGCCAACATGATTCTAAGCCTGCTGATAAGTCTAATTTTAAAATGCATGTAACTTCTATACTAACTAATGGATTTCATTCAAAATTGACACAACGATAGATCAGATTATTTCAGATTATTTCTGATCAATACATGTATGTCATTGTTGTCAACATGATTTTACGCTCGCTGTTAGATCCAATGATTAACTGCATGTAACGTCCATGCTATCCATTGGACTTCAACCAAATTTTGCATTCTGTGCCTTTAGAGATGGAACTAAGAATATATTCAGTCACCAGGGCTGCCAACTGTAGTTCTCTATTAGGCTACATTATGCCAGGTATACAGTATTTCGAACTAATTAGAAATTTCGATATTAGCAACTTAATTTCGTCATTATTCTAGATAGATTCATATAGATTAATCATTGGCATGAATCTTAAATTTTAAGAAAAGTAGGCTCTTTAGTTCGTCACGGAACTTCTTGTTAATATATTGTATTGTAATTGGCGGATATTTAATATGAACCCGAGTCATTGCCATGGCATTAACCAAATGAGAGGAGAGATGAAATAAATGAAGATGAATGAAACAGAATATGGAATTGGAAGGAAGCAACCATGTCTGATACCGTCCTGGCAATTGCCTGCAGTTGAAAATTGAAACCCGTGGAAAACTATACAAAGGAGGGACGACGATGGGGATTGGAACACACTAGCCTTCTGAGTCTGCACATTGATTTGGCAATGATGTAGTGCTGCGCCTTAGCAGGTATAGCTACCGCTATTGGTTCTAATTCCTTGATTGGCCCCTTAAAGTAGACTTGTTCCACAGGGAATTTTGTAAATCTCAAGTTGTTAATGAAATGTCTCTGTGTCCTAACGTGATATTGTTACTACTCAGATTGTATGAACACAAACAGAGCTGGCGAGCTATGATGTAACGTTAGGGTACAGTGGTTTATTATTTCTGTAACACATCCTTAAGGCGAGCTTCTTTATCCTCGTAAACATTCTGTATGAAACATTTTGCGTGATGTACCACGTGACAGCAGCGATAGGTCTACTGGTCTGTGGTTGGTTGGTTCCTCAGTTTAGAGCAGTGGTTCTTAATCGGTGGTCCGCGACTCCCTCGGGAGTGGTCCGCGGGAGAAAAGGGGTCCTCCAGAACGTATAAAAAAAGTGGCCAATAAGGGGGGGATTTCGAAAACGATGTGCGTTGAACGAGAATTGCCCGAATGTATTCGTGGTAATGACAATCAGGTTTTGAATTGAAATATCTTTAAAATAAGTGTCATTGAGGAAGAGTTACAACTGATAAGGTGTATTGGGGAGAGGGGGCGGAGGCGGCTGGTCCGTACATGATTCAATTTCACGCTGAGTGGTCCGCAGACTTCTACGGGTTCAGAACCACTGGTTTAGAGGCTGCGACAACGCGGTCACATGTAGCCCCGTGTAAGTTACTTTGTGTGTGTGTGTACAATCTGTCTGATAACAGGTGTTAATTGTGGTGGCTGTATTAGTGTGTCTTTCTGTTTTCATTTTAAGTAAGAACTGCAGACATTGATTTTTTTAAGTAGTTTCTACTTTTGTCACCAAACGCCACCGTCAGCGACTAGGTCTACTAGGTCAGAACTTGGTTACCAGACGCCACCTCAGCTGGCTCCTGGCGACGAACGTAGGAACCTAAGAGCGTTTGTCGAATGTTTAACTATAATTTAGCTTCACACAGGTGTAATTAGTAGAAGGTTCTTTGACATGCCATAAATCTATGACATGGGACCGCTGGCTTTACTTCCCCTCCGAAGGAAGGCATACTGAGGGATTTTTAACGCTCTTAAAAAACCCGAAGACTTCGGCCGGGTTTGAACCCGCGATCTTGGGCATAGAAGCTCAGCATGCTACCGACTACGCCACCAGTTTGTCAAGCGAGCGGTATGCCACTGATCTTCCATCCCTTTACAAATATTTCGTTCTCGACAGGGGATGATTTTATGAGGGTAATAGGCTTTAAAGAGAAGTTGTGTCGAAAGTTCCCAGACTCGAAGACAAATCCTTACAGCTATGTTGCCGACCACCTATTAGTGAACTTGACTGTCACCCCGAAGGTTTGGATTCGATTCCCGGCCTATGAATTTAATTCTTGTCTGAGGGCAGGAAAGAGCTACACTCAGCCTCGTGAGGAGCCTGAGAGGAGGTGGGTTCGATTCTTACCTCAGCCAAACTGGAAGTGGTTTTTCACCTCCAGGCAAATGCTGGGATGGTACCTTATTTGAGGCCACGGCAGTTTCCTGCCTCATTTACAAATACACATACTAATACAGACATCACAGTTGATTGGTTTAGACGGTTCTCAATATCTACGAATCTATTACAGCAATCAAACTGATTTTTTATGTTCATAGGGGCTATGAACATAAGTTCACATATATGACTTTCATTAACCTGGTGATCACAAATCCAACATGGCGGCAACGCGAAGTATAAATATTCCCATGGACGTTTCTCGCAATTAACCAGCCGAGTGCAGTGAAACTTGGTACAGTAAATCCTTATACAAATTTTAATCCACTGGCATCTAATTTATTTCAATTGTTTCCATAACCACAAGAAATTTTAAAAATATGGTTTTTACTTCTTGTGTCCTAATCATACGATTGAAGTTTGAATACTAGACATACACAATAATCTTCATGTAACAGTACATAACTCTAAGACTTACATATTTAAAAATCCAACATGGCGACCATCCGCAATATTTAGTCGGTTCTCAATATCTACGAATCAATAACAGCAATCAAACTGAAATTTTGTATGTTGATAATGGAAATTAACATAAGTAGGATATATGAAAATAGGCTGTATAGTTCTTCACGGAACTACTTGTTTCCTGATGTGTTCTTCCTTGAGACTTGTACAATTTTCGTGTTTCTGA
This sequence comes from Meconema thalassinum, assembly GCA_946902985.2. NCBI lineage: Eukaryota > Metazoa > Arthropoda > Insecta > Orthoptera > Tettigoniidae > Meconema > Meconema thalassinum. Next base: position 716,837,805 of record OX336388.2, on the reverse strand, counting down.
TTTTATTTCTGAATTGTTCTCTGTCCTTAATGTCGTCTTCAGAGATTTTAAGTAATTCCATATCTTCATGTACTCCTTTTATCCAACTGGTCTTTAATTTACTTGCATTCACGATATTGATAATCTTCTTAGTGAGTCTGTTCTCATCCATCCTATATACTGTATGTGTTTATAGAACTGCAGACGTCTCTTACTAAATTTATCTATAATGGTGTCTGTATTTTCATAAAGTTCCTTTGTCGGTCTCCTGACCCAAATTCCATCACGGAAAACAGCGCCATGGATTTTCCAAAGAACCTTTCGTTCATATTACCCAATATCATGAATTCTCGTCATTCCTCTAATGACTGTGGTTTCTGCCGCGTACTAAGCTTCAGGCAAAAAACTGTGTTGTAATGGCACAGTTTTGCATTACGAGATACTGCTCTTTTGTTGGGATGATTCCTTAAATATAAATATATTTGCTATCGACCATAGTTTTCTCCCTCTTCTATAGCAAATATATACAGTAGCGCATTTTTTTTTAAATCAAATGTAATTTTCAGTTTGTATCACATTGCCTAATGTAATATTATACTCGTAGGGGATGGGTGGGCATAGTGGCCACGGCGGGCATAGTTGCCACGGGCTATTTTTCTACTGTACATTGCTGCTACCTGGCTGCAAGCGCCTCAACTACTCCACTAGACCGCCATTAGTGTTGTGTTGAGCCTTGAAGCTGATCAGATTACTCTTTTAGAAGTTGTCATCAATTTTGTTGTTTTTCAAGTTGCTGATGTAAGGTAAGTGTACTGCATTAACTATTATAACCAGGTATATGATTCTAGTATGTATCGATGACAGTAATACCTGAAACAAGTGTGATTTAAGCTTTAAATTCATCTTTGAAAGTAAGAAGAGCTGGTGTACCTGGTTGGGCCTGCAGAGTCACATTTAGATAATGGCGTAAAAAAGGGCAATGTGGCCACGGCCATGGTCACTTTGCCCGACACTACATATTATATTTTTTCAGTTAAGTATTTATATGAAGCCTAGATCAAACAAAGTTTGTGCTTTTAAATGGGATACATATTGCACGTTTCAAACATCTCCTTGCATGAGCAGGGTGGTAGCGCAGTCAGTTAAGCACCGGCCTTCGGAATTGTGACATGCTGATGGTTCCAGGATCGAGCCCCGCTGGGCTGAGGTGATTAAGAAAGAAGGTATTCAGGAGGAAAGGAAATCAAAAGTGGCAAAACGTGCTTTGTTACTAAAGGAGATAGTAACTCCGATAGTGCCTTTACTGCCAGGACTTACATTCAAAGTCCGAAAGCAATGAAGGGTGGATCAGATGCTCTATTTGCCTGAAATGGGCACACGAGGATTGTGCTGGGTGTGATGAGGAAGACAACGAATTATTCATATGTGAAATGTGCAATTAAACAAAAATAGGCTAAACACAATATCCTTAAAATGTTTTGAAGCATTTCAAATTTTGTATTTTTTATCGTACTCAATAAAAATTTAGAAATTAGTTTTATGAAATGATAGGGACCTTTAAACATGTGTGGAGAATTATAACCATACTTTAATTTGTAAAAAAATATGCTCATAATTTTTTGTTAAATACATTTGCAGTGTTATTTGTAACATCGGGTATAGTGGTCCCCTAGTGGCCATTTTCCCTTCCCCATAGGGCAAAGTGGCCATTTGGTAGAGGTTTGAAAAAACATTTCTTGTTCAAAAAGTAACTAAGATATAGTTAAAATGATTTTTTTAAATAAGCTAGAGTATGGCCAATTTTCATTTGTTTTTAACAATTTTAACTTATTGAAAACAATGTTTTCCCCTTAGCGTGGCCAATATGCCCACCCTTCCCCTACTCATGTTGACCGACTGATTGTAAATTGTTCCTACTACATCAAATAGGTGCAGAAAACTTGTTGTTGTTGTTTGAGTCTTCAGTCTTTCGACTGGTTTGATGCAGTTATCCATGCCTCCCGGTCCTGAGCTAATAGTCTCATCTCTACATAGCTACCACACCCTATATCCGAGGCAATCAGTTTAACATATTCTAACCTTGATCTAAACCTACAGTTCTTGTCCTCAACCCTTCCTTCCATAACTAAACATGCTATTCCTGGGTGTCTTAGTATGTGTCTTACCAACCTGTCTCTTCTCTTCATTAGCAGTCGCCAGAGACATCTCTCCTCTCCCACTCGTCTTAATACCTCTTCGTCTGTAACCCTATCTACCCATCTGATCTTCATCATCCTCCTGTAACACCACATTTCAAATGCTTCAATTCTCCTCTTTTCTGATACAGCAATAGTCCAAGTTTCACTTCCATAGAGCGCCACGCACCAGAAAAATGCTTTCAAAAATGTCTTCCTAATACATAAATCTATATTCGATGTCAACAGATTCCTTCATTTGTAGAAATGCTTTCCTTGCCTGAGCCAACCTACTTTTTATATCCTCTTTGCTTCGTCCATCACTGGTTATTTTGTTTCCTAAGTAACAGAAGTCTCCTACTTCCTTCAGCTCATCACCTGCCAGTTAGATGTCCATAGAGGTTTCTAATTTATTTCGGCTGCATTCCAGTATTTTTGTTTTACATTTATTAATTTTCATCATGAATTCTTTTCTCAAGACGGAGTCCATACCATTCAAAAACTCATTCAAATCCTCAGGCGTGTCGGCCAAGATGACTATGTCATCGGAAAATCTCAGAATTGAAATTATTTCTCCTTGAATCTTCACTCCCACTTTACATTTTTCTCCAATTTCCTTCATTGTTTGTTCAATGTAAAGATTGAAAAGTATGGGTGAAAAGTTGCAGCCTTGCCTTACACCTTTCTGAATACCAGCTTCTCTCTCATGTCCTTCAGCTCAAATGACTGCTGTCTGGTTTCTGTATAGTTAGTATATCACGCTCCTACCCCTGTACTTTATTCCAATCGATTTTAAAATGTCAAACAATTTAGTCCAATCAACGTTATCAAAAGCCTTTTCTAAGTCTACAAATGCCATGAACGTTCTCTTATCTTTCCTTATTCTACCTTCCAAAATCAGCCTAAGACTAACTACAGCTTCCCTTGTTCCTACATTTCTCCTGAAATCAAACTGGTCTTCACCCAACTCTGTTTCTATCTGGCTATCCATCCTCTTGTAAATTATTCTAGACAGGATCTTTGAAGCATGAGTAATCAAGCTGATTGTAAGATAATCTTCACATCTATCAGCTCCCACTTTCTTTGGCATAGGGATGATAACATTCTTCTTGAAATCAGTGGGTACCTCACCTGTCTCATAAATCCTACACACCAAGTGAAATAACCTGATCAGACCTTCATCTCCTATGCAGCGTAGCAACTCAATCGGTATATCAGCTATGCCTGGTGCTTTGTTCCTGCTTAAGTCCTCCAATGCTCTGTCAAATTCTGATCTCAATATTAAATCTCCTTTTGCATCCTCATCAATTTCCTCCTCCCTTTCCAGTACGTGATTCTCAATCTCCTTTGCCGCATACAAACACTCTATGTAAGTTTTCCAACTCTCAACCTTTTCTTCCCTATCTGTTAGAGGCTTTCCATTTGTGTCCTTAATATTACAGCACTTAGTCTTCTTTTCCACAAAAGTATTCTTCATCCTTCGATAAGCCGTGTCTACTTTTCCTAATTTCAGACAATTTTCTATACCTGCACATTTCTCTTTCAACCATTCTTCTTTCGCTTCCTTGCATTTCTTGTTAACCTCATTTCTCAGACGTCTGTATTCTTCTTTCCCCTTTTCATCTCTTAGATTCTTGTGTTTCCGCCTTTCATCCATCAATTCTAGTATATCCTGAGTGAACCACGATTTTCTACCTATTCTCTCTTTCCTACCAACGTTTTCTTCTGCGGATTTTGTTATTTTATTCTTCAAAAGTGCCCATTCGTCTGCAATTGAAGTTTGTTTAGGATTTTTCATTAGTCCTTCCTCTATACTCTTCTTGAATCTTTAGTTTACATCCTTCACTTTCAGTCTGTCTATTGCCCACCTTTTTGGCTTTTGACTTTTCCTCAGTTTCTTAAGCTTTAATCTGCATTTCATATCAACCAGATTGTGATCAGAGTTTATGTCAGCACCAGGATATGTTTTACAATCCAAAATCTGGTTTCGAAACCTCTGCTTGACCATAATGAAGTCGATTTTGTAACGCCCTGTATCTCCTGGTCTCATCCATGTGTATATTCTTCTATTGTAGTTATTGAATAAGGTGTTAGCTATGACCAACTCATTCTCGGTGCAGAACTCCATCAGCCTGCTTCCTCGATCATTCGTTTCACCTAATCCGAAATCTCCTACTATCTTCCCTTCTCTTCCTTTTCCTACCACAGCATTCCAATCCCACATTACTATAACATTTTCATCACCCTTGACGTGCTTCAGAATTTCGTCTATTTCTTCGTAGACCTTTTCAACACCCTCATCATCAGCTTGACTGGTAGGCATATAGACTTGTACCACTGTGGTGCACGTTGATTTTGTATTGATTTTTGTTACAATAATCTGTTCATTATATTGCTCATAATATTCCAACCGTTGTCCAAGTTTCCTACTCAATATGAGACCCACCCCTGCTTGCCCATTGTTTGATTTAGTGCTAATGACCCTATAGTCTCCTGACCAAAAGTCCTTTCCTTCCTACCAGCGCATTTCACTAATCCCAACCAAATCCAATCTCAACCTATCCATTTCCTTTTCTAAGTTTTCTAACCTTCCACTGCCTAGGAGACTTCTAACATTCCACCCTCCGATCCGTAGAATGTCAGATTTCCTCATTGACACTTCTGTGATGTTAACCCCTCTCCTGGAGATCCGAACGGGGCACTAGTTTACCTCCGGATTGGAATTTTACAAGGGAGGAGGCCATCATCACATATAATTATGCATAGAGAGGTGCATATCCTCGGGAAGAGCAATACGGCGGTAGTTTCCCGTTGCTTTCAGCCGTGCAGCAGAACGCATTGTAGGCATTAGTTGGCTTATATTATCAATATCTTAACCGTCTATAAGACAAGTAAAGAATTGATTTATTCTGAAAGGCTGCTACTCCCTTTCAGAATAAGTAATAGAGCAATTCTACTAACAAAAATACTAACCTTCTACTAACAATTAAAACCAAAATTCTACTAACAAAAATACTTAAGTTCCACCCACAACAAAATACTACCACTAAAAGAGTACGTCACCAGGCACGCTCGCATGCACCCTTACACATCACAGTCTAACGAAACAATGAACTATATCTAATAAGCAATGCAACTACCACCAGACACATACATATAGTCTAATAGAACAATGACATATATATCTAACAAACAAACTAACTACATACTTACATTCTAGAAGAGGAATTGGAAAATAAAAATAAGATTAAGGGAGACAAAAGACAGGGGGAAAGGAATTTCCCTCAACCCTCAAAGAATGAGAATTAAGGGACTTGGAAGAAAGGAGAATCAGGAAAGCCAGATATGAAAGGTAAAGGTAATGGATAAAAGGGGAAAACCGGACCCAGCTCAGGAATACCTCGGGGTCTCAAACTCCCGAACTCACCAGCCGTGAGCCCCTGATGGTGTAGCAATATCAGGGGTGCACCAGAAGTGGTGGGGCTACATACACCCTTCCTCCTTGAGCAGAAGACAGGAGATAACATGAAAAGAAAAAGAAGAGTGACCCCTCGCAGAAGGAGGGTATCAGAAAAGATGAGACACGGGCCAATTAAGGCGCGAAAGGAAGAGACTCCCTAGGCCTCGAATACCCTAATACCATCGGGGTCGGAAGAGAACAAGAGTTGACCAAGTGAGGTCGACTGGAAAGAAGACGGAGAGGAGCCCGGCACAAGTAAGTGGAAGCAATGCCGGTAAACTGGTATTTAGCACATAATTCCTCAAAATTTGAGAAAACTTGAGATTATTTCCTGCGGTGTCTTGAATCAATCGCTCTTCTAAAGGCAAAAGGGTATACGCCAAAAGAATATAAAAACTGAGATTATGCAATTGTTTGGTAGGGAATTGTCATAACTTTGTGCAAAAGGGCTAAGGAAATTCTGAATACTCTTACTGTTAGGGCGAAATGATAAAAGTCAAATTAATACCAAAACTAAGATTATGCAATTGTTTGGTAGTGAATTGTCATAACTTTGTTTTGGTATTGTTTTGACTTAACCTATTACCTACCATTTTGCCCTAACAAGTGCGATATTTCCTCGTTCATTAAAACCAAAAAGCTAAGATGCTAGATGTGTTGAATTGTTGGAGTCAGTTTCCTATGTTGGATAGGTACTGCACGTATTAAGGGTGCATGTTTACACGTGTTGAACATGTGTTAGGGAAGCTGTGTCCATCCCTTGCCTCGCCTTGCTCTAAATAAAGCATTAACGCCCCCGGGGTCGTGCGGCTCAACGTGGGTGGCATGGGGCCCTCCCTCAAGACACTTTTTATGTCGTGCTGTCCCGATCTTTACCTCTTCCACTCCTCGACACAGTAGCGTGCCTCGTCCCTCCCACCGTCTCCACCCACATCACAAGCTTTTACGACCTCATTTTAATGTAACGTCAACTTCTGAGTCATATTTCTCGTAGTCAAAATCCAGAACCATATAATTATAATAGTCTAATAATAATAATAATAATCTATTTTTTTATTTATTTATTAAATACTATTTATGTTACATTATTGTGATATGTCTCACGAATCTGATGGCAGTCCAGATTAATTATTATTATTATTAATTATTATTTACAAAATATATACATACTAGCAGAAGTACCCATTCTTCGAACGGTCATCGGTATTAATTTATTATTTATTTATCGTATGGCTTTTAGTCCCTGGAGTGTCCGAGGACATCTTCGGCTCGCCTGAGTCTGTAGCTGCTTCCAGCGGATACCCTAAAGGGTGAGCTACAACTTCCGTTCAATTTCAAGTAGTTCCAACTTTCGCCACCAGATATCAATGATACCTAGTGGTGAACGTTGGAACTTTGATAGAGCGTTCTGACGAAATCTAACCTAACAAATTTTGCTTTACACAAGTTTAGTCTGTGAAAGGATCTTTTACATGCCATAAATCTATGACATGGGACCGCCGGCTTTACTTCCCCTCCGAAGGAAGGCATACTGAAGGATTTTTAACGCTCTTAAAAAATCCGACGACTTCGGCCGGGTTTGAACCCGCTATCTTGGGCATAGCAGTTCAGCATGCTACCGACTACGCCACCGAAGCCGCTATCGGTATTAATAACCAGACGTAATCAATTGAGCTACTGTTGCAATGGTTAGAGACTTGGAACCTGTTTCTCGACAAAGAAAAAAATGATTAGTTAAAATATGCTCTGAAACTAAATTTACCTAACGTGTACTTCCCGACGTGAAAAAAATGAAAACCTCGTAGACGAAACGCAATACACGTCAAATAAAACTGACCTTCACTGTTGTGTCAATTCCCCATCCAGAGGAAGACCCCTTTAATAAATTATAAAGGCATTTGGTGCATGAAAATTCAGGTTTTTTAGACTCCAATGGCCCAAATTCCTAAAAGAAGAAAAAAAACTACCGTACCGGTATTTCAATTCAGGAATTTTTGAAAATAATGTTTCTGTTTGGAGATATAATAGACCTTCTGTATGACATAACGCACATTTAAGTCGTGTGAAAAAAATCTAGGGTACCCCTTGACCCCCTTAAGCGCATTGATGAATTTTACAGTTCTAGTTGATTCCGTAATAACCTTATAGCCATTTGCACACATTCACAGAAATTTCATAAATGGAGTGGCTTTACTTTTTTGCAGAAATAGATAGAAAGTTGTATGTCACCTTTACAGACATTGCTGTCATGGTTACTGGCTTGCATTCCTTCATTAGTTTATTAAATGAAATTAGTTTTCTGGGAATATCTCAGAAACTGATGGTTTTAGAGCCTTAAAATGTACTTTTCGGGGACCCTTTACTGCTATTTAGGGGTACTGAGTTTTGTTTCTGACACCAAGGGGCCGAAAATAAGCTATGTCTCGTCGTTGTAGGCCGTAGTATAATAATAATATGACAATATAGGGACAGGCATATATAATAGACCTTCCGTACCACACCCGAACGTGAAAATAGCGTGAAAAAAAATCTAGAGTACCCCTTGACCCCCTTAAGCGCATTATATGACATTGATTAATTTTACAGCTTAATTTGGTTCCGTTATAACCTTATAGCCGTTTGCAAACTATCTCAGTAATGTAACAAGATGTTCAGTAAAGAACATATAGCCTACTTTCTCCTAAATGCATGGGTATTGTTATAACTCTTTGTCGTTTTCAAGGAGTATGATTGAATGTTGGTTGTAGGAGCTTGTTGAAATACAACGTGCTATAGGGATATTAAACATGAATATGAGGTGCCCTTTGCTAGTGCTACCTCCGTACCAAATTTCGTTCAATTCGGTTTCACCGTGTTTGAATTGATAGGGGGAATCGATTTGCACTCATACTTGGCCACCATCTGCAAACTATTGGGCTGATGTTCTTGCAGTTTGGTCAGAATATGTTTCCCACATAAAGATATGGTGTTGCAAAATTAGGTAGACACTAGATTATTAGGTTGGTCGTAATTACATTTTAGCTTTTAACATTTGGGTGGCCGCGATTACGTTTCCATCAAGATAGCGGTGATATAAAACATGACACTGAGGTGCCCTTTGCTAGTGCTACCTCTGTACCAAATTTCGTTCATTCGGTTCCACCGTGTTCGAAATAATAGGGGGAATCAATTTTGACATAAAGATGGCCGCCATCCGCAAACTATTTGGCTAATGACCTATTAGATTGGTCAAAGGATGCTCCCTCCATAAAGGTATGTTGTTGCAAAGTTTGGTAGAGTTCGGATGGTTATGTTAGTCGTAATTTGATTTAAGCTTTAAACATTCGTGTGGCCGCCATTACGTTTCTGTCAATATGGTGGCGATATTAATCATGACACTGAGATGCCCTTTGCTAGTGCTATCTCTGTACCTAATTTCGTTCCATTCGGTTTCAGCGTGTTTGAATTAATAGGGGGAATCGATTTTCACACAAAGATGGCCGCCATCCGCAAACTATTACGCTGATGACCTATTGGTTTGGTCAAAGGATGCTCCCCCATAAAGGTATGTTGTTGCAAAATATGGTAGAGATCGGATGATTAGGTTAATCGTAATTTGATTTAAGCTTTGAACATTTGTGTGGCCGCCATTACGTTTCCGTCAAGATGGCGGCGATATAAAACATGACACTAAGGTACCTTTTGTTAGTACTACCTCTGTACCAAATTTCGTTCCATTCGGTTGCACCGTGTTCGAATTAATAGGGGGAATCGATTTTCACACAAAGATGGCCGCCATCCGCAAACTATTACGCTGATGAGCTATTGGTTCGGTCAAAGGATGCTCCCCCCATAAAGGTATGTCGTTGCAAAATTTGGTAGAGATCGGATGATTAGGTTAGTCGTAATTTGATTTAAGCTTTGAACATTTGTGTGGCCGCCATTACGTTTCCGTCAAGATGGCGGCGATATAAAACATGACACTGAGGTGTCCTTTGCTAGTGCTACCTTTGTACCAAATTTCGTTCAATTCGCATTCACCGTGTTCGAATTGATAGGGGGGGACAGACATTCAGAGTACACACACTCACACACACACAGACACACAGACACACACACACACACAGACTCACACACACACATACATACACACACACAGACTGACACACTTTTTTCGCCCTGTGTTGATCTCATAAGTCTACTTTCATTTTTTGCAAAAATCGAAAGTAGGCTAAAAATGGAATTGTATTGTGTCTTACAGCAATGGATGGACCTGTGAGATTCCGTTGCCATGGTAACCGGCTTGCATTCTTTCGTTATTGTATTAAATGAAATTAGTTTTCTGGAAATATCTCAAAAACTGTTGGTTTTAGGGCCTTAAAATGTGGTTATGGACCCCGAGTTTCGTTTCTCACATTGAGGGGCTGAAAATGAGCTTTGTCTCGCCCGCCTACGCCTATTTCAGCAACTATTTTAAGGGGGTAGGCCCCCTTTTATGAGAGGTACAGAGAAGAGTTACATCAATGATTAGTGTCGTGCCTCTGAAGGATATCTGTACCAAATTTTACGTTGATCCACCCAGCCGTTCTCGAGTTATAAGGGAACAACAACTTTTTCCACAGACAGACAGACAAACAGACAAACAGACAGACAGACAGACAGACAGACAAAAAATTATTTTCGCGCGCATCCCTCATAAAACAGTCTGAAACGCGTAAATAACGCAAATTTCCGTAGAAATTCAGAAAAAACAGACAAACTTTCATTCTTATATAGAGAGAGATTATATTTCAATACAAGAGTGCATGCTGTTTTTTAATGATAATGATATTGGTGATAATGATAAAAAAATTAAAGTAAATAATTAAAGACACAAAATGTTACACTATAGTAGTTATATTAATAAATTTAAATTTTGAGTTAATGTTTAGTTAAGTAATTTTTAGCCTACTTTTCACATTTTGCAAAAATTAGGAAAAAGTAGACTTATGAGATCGATCCGTGAAAATGTGTGTCTGTCTGTCTGTCTGTATGTCTGTCTGTCTGCCTGGCTGGCTGGCTGGCTGTGTGTGTGTCCCCCCCTATCAACTCCTAAACGGCTGCAGCAATCAAAACCAAATTTAGTATGAGTAAAGATGTGCACCGGAATAGCTCACGTCCATATTTGAAAATTATGTCAGTGATACCAACTGCTGAAAAAACGCACTAGAAATTTGAGCTCCATGTTGGATATCTTGCAAGGTATGCATGGGAGCTATTCCAAATTTGGCACACATGTAGATAATGCTATTTCAGTTTAATTTCCAGGAGGCTAACCATGACAGTGTTGCCAAAATAATTTTAAGCCTTCTGATAGGTCCAATGTTTAAATGCATATAACTTCTACACTATCAATTGGATTTCAACCAAATTTTGTAAGTAATATCTGTACATAAACAAATATGACTGAGCGTATCCTTAGGAGCCACCAGGGCTGCCAACTGTTAATAATTGCTCTCTCACTTTTTTTTTATCCATATACCAATATATCAGAAAGTATGCAAGCCAACAGCTTTAAACTATGCACACGTATATTCTGACATTTTAGATTAATTTGGAGTAACTTATATACGTCAGTTCTACCAACATGATTCTAAGCCTGCTGATAGTACCAATTTTTAAATACATGTAATTTCTATACTATCAGTTGGATTTCAACCAAATTTCGTATGTGCTATGTGTACCATAACAGATATGACTATAAGTATTGTTAAGAGCAATCAGGGCTGCCAACTGTTAATAAATGCTATCTATAATCTCTTTACCCTAATATCAATATATCAGAAAGTATGCAAGCCAACAGCTCTATACTTTGCACACGTATAGCACCTGCCATTCTAGATTAATTTGGAGTAATTAATACAAGGCAGTGCTGCCAACATGATTCTATGCCTGCCGATATGACCAATTTTAAAATACATGTAACTTCTATACTAACAAATGGATTTCATCCAAAATTGGCACAACAAGATATCATAATAATTCAGATTATTTCTGACCAGCACACGCATGGTATTGTTGGCAACATGCTTTTAAGCGTGCTGATAGATCCAGTGTCTAACTGCATGTAACGTCCATTGGACTTCAACCAAATTTTGTATTCTGTACCTTAAGAGGTGGAACTAAGAATATATTCAGTCACCAGGGCTGCCAACTGTAGTGCTCTATTAGGCTACATTATACCAGGTATATTTTGAACTAATTAGATATTTCGATATTACCAACTTAATTTCGTCATTATTCTAGATAGGTTCATATACTGTAGAATAATCATTGGCATGAAAAGTAGGCTGTATAGTTCTTCACGGAACTTCTTGTTTTTTAATGCGACTTGTATGCTGTTAATGTTCGTCAATCCAGGTGGTAGTAAGTAGTGATGGTATAATATAATTTAGTCTCTTGAAACCATAGCTATTGATACATAAGGTTTTACATATTTAGTACTTGTTCTGGCTCTTGTTTGTATGTTGTGAGAGACTTTATGCCTGAATCTTGGATCATGGTAGTAGAGATACAGTACAGTAATTTGAAACAACTCTTTATTATTAAAATAAGGGATATAAGTGAAATATTTAAAGAACCTGTTTTGCCTATCTTGAAGATTGTTAATTAAAGTTGTGTTTTAATTTCCCCAAGCTGTTATAGAATATCTTAATTTGCTTTCAATCAGAGCACTATAAATGGCTTTGTAAGTTTTCTTGTCTACATAAAAAACGGAGATTGTAGAAGGTGTAGAGGTTTGCTCTTAGGATTTTTATTATGTTTACTGTGTGTGTGTTCATTTTAAGGTGTTCATCAAGGGTAATTCCTAGGCATTTTTGTCGAAGTACTATTTATGAAAGTGTAACATTTAATAATAATAATAATAATAATAATAATAATAATAATAATAATAATAAACAGAACACAATTCAGGGAAATACTTTCGAACATAAAAGTTCTTGTGGGGAAAAAGAGAGAACGCAGGGGAGGAAGATGGACAGCAGAGAGAAAGGCGCAACACTCTGAAAGAATGCAGGAAGTGTGGAGGAAGAGAAAGGAAGAAAGAACTATGAGGAGGAAATGAAATGATATGTGAGTGGTCCTTAGTTTTCGCCAGTTCGCATAATGTAATGTAATAATAATAGACGGCATCACAATGAGCTGTACCATCATGTAGAAAAGATATATCAAGTAATTCGGAAGAGAAGAATATGTTTTTATGGCTACATAACTCGTATGAAACCCGAGAGAATCTCCAATCGGATATTTAACTATTTTCTTAACAAGAAAACCAAGTGCCCCTGGTTTTGTGACGTAGACAAGGATTTGCAAGAAGTACACCAACGCAGACGTTATGGAACGTGATATTTTGAAGGAGAAGCTTGGAGCACACCACCAATTCCAAGAAAGAGTTAAATTAAAAACCGGCAAGAAGTGGTCTGATGAAAGAAAGGAGTGTCACAGGCAGCGAATGCGTCAACACTGGGCTAAAATCAAGGCCCAAAGACGGAAGCAGTTGAAATGACGTGGTCCATAGCTGGCCTAGAGGAAGAAAGAAGAAAGATGAATAATAGCCTAGTAATAATAATAATAGCCTAATAATAATAGTCCAATAATAATAATAATAATAATTATAATTATAACAGAATGAAACAATACTGGCAAAATAAGAAGAACGTCAAGAATTGAGTCAAATTATTTAACGTTTTCCAATATTGTGAAAATACGCTGTAAATAAATAAATGATAATAATAATAGTCTAATAACAATAATAATAATAATAATAATAATAATAATATTTAATGCAGCCAAATAGTCATAATGCACTATACATATACAGTAGACTATACACATTTCACACTCACATACATGAATAAAATTTAGTCTTTGCAGAAAGAATTTAGGGATGTCCTTCTCTCGGTACACACCAGCACTCATGGTACATTTCACACTGCTTTCCACATAATCTGCATAGGCATTCTGTGTCAGCCTTATGTAACTTCTCTGTCTTGCACACAGGATGGTGGAAGCCATGAACTGCTAGTCTTGTCACTAGATGGCGAAGGTCATATTCTGCTCTCATCCATTCCTTGTTTATCATAGCATCTGTGGCATAAAAATCTTCCCATATGTCCTTTCTTTTGCCCTCCAGCTCTTTTAGTAAATCTGAGTATGCTGATGTACAGGGTAAAAGCATGTCGAGTCGAAGTTTTTGTATTTGAAAAGGCTCACTTGTCAGAATATAGACCAGTCGATTAGGAGTATATTTCGACAAGCATAATACTTTTTTAAGAAAATTTCCTTTGACGTTCCTTAGGTCTTTCAGATTTGATTTGCCAAGGTGATCCCATATAATCTCTAAAGCATACGTCAGTATGGGCAAAATTTTTAAGCGGAAGAGAGTCAAAGCTGTGGTCAATGATAATCGTCTTAAATTTCTTATGCCGTTAATTGCCTTTGTTGCTGCTGCTTTCGCTCTTTGATGTGCATAGTGTATACAAATGCTTTGTTTTGAAAGGTAATTCCAAGGTATTTAAAATGTGTTACATGTCTTAATGTTGTAATGGTTTCCTTTGCCCTCACGTTGAGCGACAAATGTAATGGTTTGACTGCCCCTAACTGTTGGGAGATAAATGTAACTGTTTACCTTTGCCTAAGCTATGTTGTTTTAATGGGCGCCAAGACCTCAACGCAATGTTGAAATCTAAATTTGTATTTAACAACGTCTAGCTCTGGCAGAACACATTCAAGACTCTATTCACTCAGATCGTGGTATGATTTGATCATTAACCCAACAAACAATTGTATCAGGAGAAGGAATTGGTCTATATCTAATGCTACCTACTGAAAGCAAAGATTGCATTGTAAAAGAAATGAATTTATTATATAAAACAAGTATAGCAAAATTAATAATAATAAGTATAAAATTTAAATTGGAGCGTTGCGATTTTAATAGTACCGATAGAAAATTACGTGAAAACGGAGTTTGATAAATTGATTTTACTCTTATTTCCAAGCTATGAAGTTACTGAAATATGAAATGTAAAACAAAGAGAAATGAGAGATTGCGTATTTCTGCGTCATTTGCGCTTACCACTGGAAATTACCAAAGCATTTCCCTCGTACTTGATGATGCTGTGTGCTTCCCACAGTCTCCTGGACGTCGTCATCTCCGTCGAAATATTTGATGATATTCTGGTAGATTAGATAATTCTATGGTCCGTACATCGGACCCAAACACTCCTCCAACCACACTGGTTAAGTTTTATAAAAGTTAGTCGTCCACTCCACGGAACATCGGAGCGACTCCCGCGTTCATCCGTACTCGTTAAGTTCTACATAGATAGTTACTAACTCCACTGAACATCGGAGCGACACTCACGCGCACCCATACTCCTCAAGTATTTCACAGATAGTCCTCGTTCCACGCCGCGTCGAACGATATATTCACCTGTCGGCTCCCCCACTCTTCAGCCGACTCCTAGCTTACGTCGTCGCCACTGATTGGCTGCACCCTACGCGCTATACTCCCCTTCTCTGGGTCATTACACTCGGCGGGAGGGTTCCGTTCCAACAATTCGTCTTTCCTGGACGATGCGAGCCCGCTTGCGTAATACTTCCCGACAGGATTAAGCTTGTATTTGAATTCCCAGTGAGTCACGTCTCTCGATATACCCTAACTGACGAAACTCCGTAAATTTCCGTAATCAGATAATTTTCTATGATATCGTCGTTCGTAATAATTTGCATGATAGCGTTTTCTAAGACATAGAAAACCTATCTGTATGCTTATAATTTTTATAAAATGCTCCGAAAATATCTAAATAATAATTATAATAAATTAATAATAATAATAAATTAACATGAAAAATTCTCTTGGCTGAACAATTTGCCGCGTAAATAAATATAGAATGGCTTCCTACTGACTTATGCCAGTGGCATAAAACCCCTCGAAAAACACGTTACATATTCGCCTCGGATCATCGGATGATTTGCCGTGACGACGGTCCATTATCCGATTATCCCAGACACGTTAATTAACCCCATCCAAAATACATATTACATAAATGAAATCACCCTAAATTACAGATATATACACTCATAATTTTTCTTCACGCACTTTGCGTCAAAGTTTGTTGTCACTATGGATTGCACTTTGCAACCAGTCCAATGTTTTACATATTGAATAGTGTTCCACGGATATTTCCGCCTCTCAAATTCCTCTATGTTGGAGAAATAGACATAATTAATGTGTGAGCACTATGTATTTATGATGTCATATCACACGCATTGAAGGTGTTCTGATATATTTATATCACCATAGAACTTCCTAATTTCACTGGAGGTCCCTTCCTTATGGTGAAATTTAATCTCACTTATCACTGAGCACTCGATCACACTATTGTGGCAGCGCCTCGTGACCATAATACTTAATCTCTCTTTAAAGTAGATTAAATTAATATTGACTTCAGAAAAAAAAACAGTAAATGCGCATTACATATAACACCAAATATGTCTGTGCCGTAATCGCCCTGTCTTGTTAAGTTCCCGTAGACCATATTCTACTTAATACTAGTTCTCAACACAGACCATTTCTCCTCACATAAATAATACCTTTGTACAAATTACCTTAAATTACACACTTACAAATCTTACATGGCGAGGCCGTAAACAGAAATCACGTGTGCTGATATGTATGAGTTTCAAGAAGGACTGTCTCGCCTTCTGATGGCCCATCTTTTGCCTCGTGGACGCCTTAAGCAAAAATACCCTGTTCAAGCGCTCACCCATCTCTTGGAGGCAAATGGGAATTCACCAGCGCTACCAAATTCTGGCCTTGGTGTATCGAGACATTTTAGTGCTCAAGAGCATCCGACAATCCCGTCATATTTCCCTGTACCTTAAAAACTCTCATTTACTTACATACTACCCCCCTGTGTGACTTCTGATACGCCTGCCTGGAAGACCATCTCCTCCCACGCACCAAATACCACACTTACTCATCTGATAGGCTGGCTCGCCCGCTAAACACACTCACTTTATGACACATATTTTCGTGGACTATGTATATTATACGTCCCGTATAATCTGTTTCCCTTACTATCCTCCAGCACATATGCTGTTTTTCCAATACGTTTGGAAACTATAAATGGGCCCTCGTAGAGATAAAAGAACTTGGACATGACTTTCTCTAGCTTATTTGACTGTTTCGGCACTCTAAGTAAGACTCTGTCTCCCGGCTCGAATAGGTCAAATTTAGTTTCTTTTTGTTGGCGAATTCTCTTTTGTGCTGACTTAGATAAATTCTGTTTCGCCAACTGGACAATGTAATCCATCCCCGGTTGCTTACCCTCATTTAATCCCAACACCCTCGCTAGTTCATTTTGTGGTCTTTTTCCGAAGTGAACTTCGTATGGCGTCAATTTCGTGCTCTCATGCTGGACAGAATTCAGCCAAGTCTCGACCTTGGGAAGATGTCCAACCCAGGCCACATGCTTGTCATGCACTAGAGTCCGAAAAAGACGAGTCACTTCCCTTAATGGACGCTCTGCAGAATTACCCTGAGGGTACCTTACAGAGGAATGAACGTGTGTTATACCAGCTTCCTGCATACTGGTTCTCCATTTCTTTGCAGTAAACTGTGGTCCACTGTCAGATAGTATCCTGAGAGGAATGCCAAACTCAGGTACATACTTATTAATGATCAGACGGCTACACGCTAGTCCCGTGGCTTTCCTTAGCGGATATAGCTTGACATACTTACTAAAAGCGTCAATAACTATAAAAATGTACTCGTAGCCGTACTGTCCTTTAACGATCGGGCCAAATAAATCCACACACAGTAGTTCGCCGGGACTACTGGTGAGAACAGCAGATCTCTCCCCCACTAAATATTTAACTGGATATTTACTCCTTTGACAGGTGTCACACTTAGCTAAAATCCTCCTAACATCCCTTCCCATTTTATTCCAAATGAAGTCACGACCAATTTCATAGAAGACCTTGGCAGCACCAAAGTGTCCTAATTCCCTATGAATGAACCAAATTAGCTCCTCCCGCAAAGTGGCAGGAACACATATTGCCCACCGATTATTCCTACATTTCCTTGCAAGAAGCCCATCCTGCATCTTGTACGTGAACCGTCCTACTTTCACATACTCTTCTTCACCTATTTCCAACCTAGCCAGTGGCTCCTTTAACTTAACATCATCACGTTGCTCCACTAGCATATTTCTCAGTGTCTGTAACGATGCCCTGTTGCTACTGTCCACACATGCACATATTAAAATACCGTCCTCTGCTTTAACCACAGGATAATCCCTACATAAATTAGTGTCCCTCGATAGCATGTCTGCAAGAATGTTATCTTTACCTTTAATATATTTTACTGTGAATTCGTATTCCTGCAGAGCAAGAATCCACCTACTAACTCTGTTAGAACTGAGTTTACAAGTTCTCATATACAGTAATGCATGGTGATCTGTGTGGATCTCAAATTTCCCCCCTACTAAATACATTCTAAATTTCCCTAAACTGAAAACAATACCTAAAATCTCTAACTCAGTAATCGTGTACCTTTTCTCTGCTGCTGTCAGTCCTCGCGAGGCTAAAGATACAATGCACAGATTACCCTCATCATCTTTCTGACATAATACTCCAGCAATGCCTATATGTGAAGCATCTGTCATAACCTCATATTCCTTATCTTTTAACGGATATTTCAGCACTACAGCTTTCTCAAAACCTTCCTTCAGCGCTCTAAAAGCCTGATCATGCTTGGACTCCCATCTCCACCGAGTCCCACTTTTAAGCAATTCCCTGAATGGTTCTACCAACCCTGAGTATTTAAGAACGAACCTCCTGAAAAAGTTGCAAATTCCCAGGTAAGTTTTTAACTGTTTAACATTCTGTGGCACCTCTGCGTTAAGTATCTTATTAACCCTACTTTCTTCTGGTGTTACACCTCTACTCGACACTCTATGACCTAAAAATGTCACTTCTGACTGACAGAATGACGACTTAGACAGCTTCAAAGTGAACCCTGCCTGATCTAACTTCTGAAAAACTATATCTAAATGACGTAGATGCTCCTCAAAACTGCGTGAACTAATTACCATATCATCTATGTAAATGGTTACAAACTCTCCTGTGTCATCCCCTAATGCGATGTTTAAAGCCCTAATTAAAGCTGCTGAACTACTCTTTAACCCATAAGGTGTTGTACAAAATTGATAAAGGTTATATTTATGACTAAAAGCTGTAAATGGTCTATCTTCGTACATAAGTGGCACTTGCCAAAAACTGGAACTCAAATCTACACAAGTGAAATACTTCTTCCCCTCAAATGTTTGCATTAACTCCTCTATTGACATAGATTTCAGCTGATCTGAACTAATTCTACTGTTAACCAAACGAGCGTCTAAACAAATACGAACAGTGCCGTCGGTCTTGGGTACCGTGATCAAAGAATTAACATATGGACTGTTAGAGTGCTCAATAATCCCATCTTCAAGCATCTGATTAATTTGTGCCTCAACTGCACTCTGATAAGCGAAAGGTACAGGATATCTATGTCCTGTGAATACTGACCTATCAATAACGTTCAATGAATGTGTATAGCAATTGGCCATACCAATGCGATCCTCAAAAACTCTCCTATTACACAATAACACATCATAGAGCCGAACACACTGTTCATCCTCTATATTTCCCTGAAATGCAGCCTCACGTAACGAGTCCTCTAGACTTCCGTTCGTAATCACACTGCCCACAAAACATGGAGAACCCCGCTTTACGGCTGGCGATATCTCATTTAAAGTACAAATCACACCTACAATACTACTTCTCTGAATTTGGTCATTGAACGCTACTTCTACTTCAGAATCTCCCCATTTAAATTTCAAACTCCCTACATCATAACATAAGTTACCAGACACTCTACTTAGCCACTCTGAACCCAAGATAACACTGAATACTAAATTTGGAATTACAAGACAAATCTGCTTCTCTACATGATTATTAATTTTAATGTCTACTAAAACTTGCTTAGAAATTACTTTAGACCTCTTCCCAACAGCTGTGATAACAAAAGTGCTTTTAATTGGCATCTCCTCAAAATTTACTCCAGTTCCTTTCATTTTATCATAAAATGCACTACTTATGCAACTCTTCATACAACCACTATCAATTAAAACATCTGTGTACGCCTCGGACACGTTAAATTTAACTATGGGGCTCTTACTAACCACTTCCTGAATAATACCTTCATCATTTAGTTCATGTAATAATTCATTTCTTACATTTAGGTCATAGGGTTCCTGTATAATTGTATGGACAGGGCATGCTACAGACTGAGATTCTGACCTTACTTCGCAGCCTGGTTCGCGTTTAAAGAACCGCTACAGCTGGCTGTAGTACTACTAACTACTGCACTGGTCTGGTTGTTCTGGGCTGTGTTGTCATTGTTTGGCTGTATATTGCTACCACTAGGCTGTCCTCTTCCTTGACCCCTATTCTGGTTGTAATTATTGTCATTATAATTTCTCCCTTGATTTCCCCTGAAATCATTGTTTCTCCCTTGATTTCCCCTGTAATCATTGTTCCTCCCTTGATTTCCCCTGAAATCATTGTTCCTCCCTTGATACTGATTACCATAGCCATTTCCTCTGTTCTGATTTAGCTGATTATTGTTATTTCTATTTTGAGCGTTGGCTCCTTCGCCACCGTTCCCTTGAACTTCTTGATGCCTGGCTTCATTAGGTCTATTATTATTATTACCCTGGTTCCGATTGATATTGTCCTCATAACCCCCTCTCCCTAGTGCATCAAATGTGCATAACAAATTTTCTACTTGTGATATAGTCTTTACATTCTGGATACAAGCAGCCTCCTTGATCCTATAGGGAAAGTGCCTAAGTAGCAACCTTACCACATCACTTTCCTCCTTCAAGCCATCCAGATATTTACACACTAATACCTGCCCTAAAAAGTATTCGGTCATGGTGGAGCTTCCTTTAGGGTTATATTTAGCACACACTACTCCCTCACGATGCTGCGACTGAATGACCTCATTCCAGAACTTTTCACAGAATTTCATTTTAAAATCATTAATATCAGTAAACTTGTCTCTGTAGACAGCAAACCAATTCCTCGTTTCCCCCACAAACACTTGTTCTAAAATTTCAACTACCTGGCACCACTCAATACTACCATTTTCCAACCTCTCCCCGAATTTATTTTCTATAGTGTTCATGAACTCCATTGGGCACCCCTGTCGATTGCTGAACTTACCCAGTTCTACCTCCCTGTGTGTGCTATTCACAAAAACTGGCCTATTCTGACTATTTTCTTGCCTGATCCTAGCTTTTAATTTTAATTCTAATTCTGCTATTTTCTCCTCAGCCTTCCTCTCAATACTGTTTACTGTTAATTTAATGTTTCCTTCTGATTCTTCTACTTTATCATATAGCTTTGCTTGTTTCTCCTCAATCTTGCTAATGCTCTCTCTATTACTTTCTCTTAAATCATTTACTTCTGCAACTATTTGCGAGTGGACTTTCTCAATTCTACCCCCCAGCTGTTCCTTAACCTCTTTAGTTGCTACCTGAATTTTGTCAATTTCTGCCCCCAATTGCTTTTTGACCTGCTGTGTTTCCAGTTGCACTAGTTCTTTTAAATTTTCAGCCTGTGTACTGATTCTAATTTCTAACTCCTCCTGTACTTTTCCTAATTTCTTGTCTACATCTGCAATGATCTCTTTAACCTTCTCTTCCATTACTCCTCTGATTTCTCCTCTAATCTGCTCCATTTTCACACTAATTTCCTTGTTGTTCTTATCTAATTTTGCATTATTCTGTTCTAATTTTGCATTTAAAGCTTCTGTACTTTCTTTATTTTCCCTACTGTTTTGTTCTAATTTTGCATTATTCTGTTCTAATTTTGCATTTAAGGCTTCTGTACTTTCTTTATTTTCCCTACTGTTTTGTTCTAATTTTGCATTATTCTGTTCTAATTTTGCATTTAAGGCATCACTACTAACTTTGTTCTGATACATGAACTCGAGAAGTAAAGTTTTTAATTCTGGTTGGCCGCCTACACTCCCTGTTTCAGTATCGGGATTTACCTCCGCTACCCCGGTACTACCATCACTCGACATACTGCTCGTATCATCACTCTCCAGTTGATGACCACTACGTAACCTCATCTGTCTTTCTTTCTCATCCCCCATAATGATATACACTGATAAAGACAAATAACCCCCAAAATACAGGCACAGAAATATATACCCTTCTCCTTCCACAAATGTTATTAGGTTTTCAGCCCCAAGTTGTCGGCGACAAATGTAATGGTTTCCTTTGCCCTCACGTTGAGCGACAAATGTAATGGTTTGACTGCCCCTAACTGTTGGGAGATAAATGTAACTGTTTACCTTTGCCTAAGCTATGTTGTTTTAATGGGCGCCAAGACCTCAACGCAATGTTGAAATCTAAATTTGTATTTAACAACGTCTAGCTCTGGCAGAACACATTCAAGACTCTATTCACTCAGATCGTGGTATGATTTGATCATTAACCCAACAAACAATTGTATCAGGAGAAGGAATTGGTCTATATCTAATGCTACCTACTGAAAGCAAAGATTGCATTGTAAAAGAAATGAATTTATTATATAAAACAAGTATAGCAAAATTAATAATAATAAGTATAAAATTTAAATTGGAGCGTTGCGATTTTAATATTACCGATAGAAAATTACGTGAAAATGGAGTTTGATAAATTGATTTTACTCTTATTTCCAAGCTATGAAGTTACTGAAATATGAAATGTAAAACAAAGAGAAATGAGAGATTGCGTATTTCTGCGTCATTTGCGCTTACCACTGGAAATTACCAAAGCATTTCCCTCGTACTTGATGATGCTGTGTGCTTCCCACAGTCTCCTGGACGTCGTCATCTCCGTCGAAATATTTGATGATATTCTGGTAGATTAGATAATTCTATGGTCCGTACATCGGACCCAAACACTCGTCCAACCACACTGGTTAAGTTTTACAAAAGTTAGTCGTCCACTCCACGGAACATCGGAGCGACTCCCGCGTGCAACCGTACTCGTTAAGTTCTACATAGATAGTTACTAACTCCACTGAACATCGGAGCGACACTCACGCGCACCCATACTCCTCAAGTATTTCACAGATAGTCCTCGTTCCACGCCGCGTCGAACGATATATTCACCTGTCGGCTCCCCCACTCTTCAGCCGACTCCTAGCTTACGTCGTCGCCACTGATTGGCTGCACCCTACGCGCTATACTCCCCTTCTCTGGGTCATTACACTCGGCGGGAGGGTTCCGTTCCAACAATTCGCCTTTCCTGGACGATGCGAGCCCGCTTACGTAATACTTCCCGACAGGATTAAGCTTGTATTTGAATTCCCAGTGAGTCACGTCTCTCGATATACCCTAACTGACGAAACTTCGTAAATTTCCGTAATCAGATAATTTTCTATGATATCGTCGTTCGTAATAATTTGCATGATAGCGTTTTCTAAGACATAGAAAACCTATCTGTATGCTTATAATTTTTATAAAATGCTCCGAAAATATCTAAATAATAATTATAATAAATTAATAATAATAATAAATTAACATGAAAAATTCTCTTGGCTGAACAATTTGCCGCGTAAATAAATATAGAATGGCTTCCTACTGACTTATGCCAGTGGCATAAAACCCCTCGAAAAACACGTTACAATGTTGTCTTCTTATATCTGACATTGTCGCTCGCTGTCCGTCTCCCTCCTTTCCTGAAAGTCATTACCACAGTTTTGTCTTCATTTAAGTTTAAATCATTTCCTTCTGTCCATTCAGTCAGTTTGACAAAAGCTACCTGTAGGTTTTGTATGCTTGGTGATACTAGGGCCATATCATCAGCGTACATATATATTTTTACATTTTGATAGCGTTTGGAATTTCAGCTGTGGTTATTATGAAGAGTAGGGGGCTGATTGGATCCTCCTGTAGCACTCCATTGTTTTGCTCAATTGGGTTAGATCTTGTCACCGTGTCATCTATTTCAACGATGTTTCTTGCTAGTATGTTCTTTAATAGTCTTGTTTCGTATGTTCTTCCTGTGATCTCTTCTACTTTTTCCATTATTTTCTTCCTGCTCATTAGGTCAAATGCCTTTGTGTAGTCACCAAATCCCGCATGTAGTCTAATGATAATAATAATTCATAACGAAAATGTTCAACCTAGCCTTATCAATGAAAAATCAAAACAACAGGCTAAAAGAAATCAAAGACATAAATGAAATTGGCTGTCATGAACAAACTATTCAAGACAGAACAAATTTCAGAACTTCAATTCACAAACACAAATATTCTGACGAGCCCGCCCGACAAAATACAGGATGGACAGAACAGCGTAAAAGGGAATACAGAGAGAGGATGAAGAGATGTTGGGAAGAGAAGAAGAAAAAGTGCTAATAAGTTCCAACACGCCTTTGGTTGAACACAACGAATCAATAATAATAATAATAATAATAATAATAATAATAATAATAATAATAATAATAATAATAATAATGAGTATCATAAAATATATTGGGATATACCTATTTTAACCGATCAGAAAATATTGACCGTCGACCCAATATTGTCTATCTCAATAAAAGAAAGCAAAAGACCTACTTGATAGACGTTGCTGTCCCACTAAGCCAAAATATGCTAACTACCCAAGCTCAACCACTGTACCGTTGACTGAAGAAATACAAAACCTATGTGGACTAAAATCCGTAGGAATTGTATCAGTTGTGATCTCTTCCACGGGAGTTGTTCCAAAGGCGTTAGTGTTGGCAATGGCTTTGGAGGAACTGCAAATGAAACATCTGATTGCCAGAAAATAGAAGACAATGTAGCTGGATACTTGTCATATCGATAGGCTATTTTTTTCACAGTTTGACATGATACTTGATTGTGAAATGCGTATCTTGTACTGTAGACTGAGTTGTACCATATGTAAGAGAAATTACAAATAGTAATAATAAACCACCCGCTCAGCATTATTGGTGTGTGGGCTCGACGCAACACTGTTCTGGCAGAGGCAATTATGTTGTTTATTTGTTTAAACGCACACAAATTGTCGATATTATGCAATGAGAGTGCAATTCATCACTGCTATTTTTGAATGCTCCTTTGTTACGATCGGCCCATGTGTATACCACCCAGCTGGCATTGCTGTTTGGCGGGCTCAACGCGGCACTGTTCTGGCAGGGGCTATCATGATGTTTATTTGTGTACTTGTTGTTGTTTGAGTCTTCAGTCTTCTGAATGGCTTGATGCAGCCCTCAATGTTCTCTGTCCTGAGCTAATCGTTTCATCTCTACATCTGAGGCAATCTGTTTAACATATTCTAACCATGGTCTACCGCTACAGTTCTTATCCTTGACCCTTCTTTCCATAACTATGTGTGCTATTCCTGGGTGTCTTAGTGTGTGCCCTACCAACCTATCTCTTCTCTCCTACTCGTCTTAATATCTCTTAATTTGTAACCCTATAAACAAATAAATATATTTCCGTTGACTTTTCAAGAAATGCAAGAATTTTCCTGTGCTAATCATCCGATTTGGAAGATTTTGGTACAAACTGCACCATCTAACGTCCTCTGGTTTATGAGCTTGAGTTTGGATGAAGCTGTTCGTATGAGCCGACTCAGATGGTGGGGTCATGTGAAGAGAATGGGGGAGAAGAGATTACTTGAGAGGTTATGTGTTCGGTTGTACTGTAGAGGGCAAGAGAAGCAGAGGTCGACCTAGTAGGCGATGGTTAGATTCAGTGTTGAATGATTTCAAAGTGAGGGACATAGAAGCAGTGCTACCTGCTAATAAGGGATCATGGAGGCTACTTGTTCGCAAACAGATGCTCACACGTATCCAACACGTGACTGCCACTAATGCTCTGCACGGATTAACCCGCGGATATCCGCAAAATGTTTCGCCATGTGGGTAGGCTACAGTTTGCATGGCTGTGCGGATAAGCTGCGGATGTTTGGAGTAAATTTACGGGCAGTCTTTAGAATAAGTTACAATCCGAATTTGTTTAATATTAGTACTAGAACCCAGATGTTTATGACATATTGTGCCCAACTCTAGGAATGGGTATTCCAAGATTCAGACACCTAGATATCAAGGGAAAGGCTACAGACGCTTTTGAAAGTTGAGATATTTGAATATCGCGCTACATTGCTTCTCGAAGCAATTGGAAAGAATTTACCGATACTTGCATGTCAAGTGACGTAGCGAGTAATAGCAGAGGTCGAGGCTATTTATTGATTAAATAGTTAAACATGGAGTAGAGACTTGAGACTTGGATCAGATTACTGGCACGGCCAAATGAAAGAGAATGCAATTAGTATCAAGTAAATCGGACCAGGGATACCAGAGATATGAGGATTTCCAGATATCAGCTGATGACGCGTGACCCTGGCAGTTTTGAATAAAAGCCGGCCGGCCGAGGCATCGATAGCTCACTTCAACACAAGCACTTGCGTAGCAAGGTGCATCTACGCTGAGCCAAGGCACATGGTTGCCGGATCTACGCAGAAGTTATTTTCAAAGTTGTGATAGTCACAAAAGTGCTGCGCTACGAGGTGGAACTTAGTAAGTTTCCGGCGAAGGAGAATCACTAGGTGATTGAAATTTTCTACAGACATTGGTGGAAATATTTATATTTCTACATGGACATATGCTAGACTTTGTCTAGAATTAGTACTTTGTCACAGTCCAGTAATAACCTAATACTTGGATATTTAAATCCATTTCAGTCAGTTTTCATATTTGTAACTTAATAACCACTTCGATCTATCAGTACATTGAAGACCAGTCTATCACGGTGGTGTTCATTAGTCTACGCAAGGGAAACTACAGGTTGCTTAGCGCATGGTAGATGGCGAGAAGCCATGCCCAGGGAACGATCTTCAGAACAGCCGTTGATTGGTTAGACTGTCAGTGTCTTCTTGTATTGATAAGATTACCGTGAGTTATGTTACAACTGACATATCTAAGAATAGATCACTTAGATCTGACCCCATTTAAACAAACTGTTATGGCTTTGATAGAAGCCCATATTAAAATGGAACAACAGTTAATTCAAACGTCAAGAGATACTACCACTATGTCTTACTAGACGGATTGTGGGTATATAATGGCGGCCGATACAAGGATTATACGTGCTTGTCCGATAGGGCATGTCTATGGATAAATCTGGTACAGACCAGGTTCGCTACGCTTCAAGACCATCAAGAAATGTAAGCCACATTTGAATTATATTATGCCTAGCTAATTGGAACAAACTACTTTTCTGCAGATGACCAACACATTTATTTTTCTTCGTATTTAAATCTTGCAATGATTTACGCAAGACTTGTTAGAGTTATTTTGAGTATTTTCAGCACTCAGAACAGTTTAGGATCGATGACCGAGCATTTCGAGCATTTATTTGAATATTTCATATTTTTGGGAAATCACGGTAATCAGCCGATGTAACTGTAAAAGTTAAATTATTTTTTGTTGAGGAATGGATATTTTTTTCCATATTCGAAGGTTCGAACATGTGGATTCTCACATAATGAGATGATAATTAAACATATTTAAAATAATATAACTAATATTAATAATAATCCACTAATAATAATAATAATAATAATTTTTATAATTTTTCTAAATAATTCTTGGATATTATATTTTATAATAATCATATGTATTGAAAGAGAGCCTATGAAGTAGTTTAATCATTTCTAGTTTGGAACAGGAGATTTTCCGAAGGAGAGTGGTTAGCGCAAGCCCGCATTCAACCAACATTTCAGTTCTGGTTGAACAGTTGATATTTGCAATGAGCAAAGTATATTTTTCAGATAACACGGAGAGGCATGAAACGGGAAGCAAATGATATTTGTATCAAATAGGATATTTTTGTATTTATATAAAATCATGACGTAAATACACTCGAAAGTGAAATAAAGATTTTCATAAGTATGGTAAATTCACGGGTTGAACTGAATGGTAAAATAAAATAAACTTGTAAGTTTATTAATCTTACAGTGTTGATAACAAGCAGAGGCTTGATTTATTGTATAAATTTTGGGAAGAAAATTTATATGTGTGGAGTAGTTGAAATGCCATTCCCAGGTGCGCATGTTTAAGTCGCAGGAATGAGGAGATTTTTTCGAGCATCAATCAAATAGCAGGTTCGATGGCTCAGGTTTATAGTAGGAGTATTGGAACTACACATTTCGTCGTATGAATGACCCGAAGGTTATTTCTTAGAAACCATCAGTTCTTATTTCAACCTTGTTTACGAATTCCATTTAGACTTTGATTTTGCTAGAACCCGGATTTGTCATGATAGTAGTTTATTCTTCTTCAGAGGAAGACCTTTGCCGTTGTTGTTGTAATATTGTGTTCTTACACAAATAATAGAATGGCCCACTGCCAATTAAAAATAATAATTCTTCAACCACGAATAATTTGAAGGATATTTTCAATCCTAGTGCCATGAACTAAATGAATTTAGTATGAAATTACAATTCTTATTTCCGCATTCTGTCGAAGAATTGCAAGTTGTAAATGTTGCTAAAAATGGCCATGAATATAAATATTTTCTATAATAATGATTCCAAGTGGAAAATTGAATAGTTGAATTGTTCAACAATTTATTGATCAAGTTGATGATTCAGAAATCATATATTTTGTTAGGAACTTGAAGTTCATAATCGAGTCACTTCTCGAATATTTAATGTCAGAAGAACAATTAATTTTTGTTGTGCTTCGCACAAGTTCTTCGATGCTATGCTCAAGGTCAAATACTTTTCAGATGTTATTAATATGTGTAAATAATTTGTGTTGCTTCAATGATGATAATATTTTTCGACAATATAAATTTTTTGAAACTGGAAAAATAAGTGAAAGTTAAAAATTCTATGAACATTTATTCTACGAGTGTTAATATTATGTAAAAATTCAAACAGTGAACTACGATACTTCCAGTGGAGACAATTAAATTTGAACTGGATTTAATCATAAATAATTTTGGAACACAGTCTACAGGACTAATAATCAGACTTGTGTCTCCAATAATAATTTTCAAATGTGTTTGGAAAATTTCTGTATATTGTGTAAATAGGAGTGTGGGTCGCCACACGTGAGTGATGCTGCTTTGAGCATTTTTGCAGTCAATTTTAAATTCAAAATAAAATGAGATAATTTTACTTGATGTGTTATACCCAATTGAATCTCCTTCTATCCTTATTGTTGCATTGAGCCAAAAATCAGTAAAGCATTTTTTTCATTTGATGTCGTTTTTGCGATTTGCTTTAACCCATCTGGCGCTCCGGGATATTTTGACTCTCGTGCTGACTGATTATTGGTAAAATGCATATGTGGTCGTGCGGACTCCGGTCTAAACGGGCACAATATATGGTTTCGTTATGTTTATTTTCATGACAAATTTTAGATTTAAGCTAATCTCATCCTCCCTACATTATTCTGCTAAGGTCCCATTCCGGTTTTGTACCGAAATTATTTCCTGTTAACATCAACCTACACATATGGGGTACCTACAGGTTCCGCAAAACCCCATGTGTGTCCGAAACGCACTCACTTCTTCTTTAAATGCCTCACAATTAATAAATACCTTTAAAAATGTACACTTACAATGGGAGCACCGCAACCCGGCGATCCTGCCGCTAGAGCTCAGGGCAGTGCGGCGGTGACAGGCATCTGGCGGGAGCGCGGCGAACTGCTAGGCGAGCCTGCTGCTAGAGCGCAGGGCCACGCGGCGGCGGCAGCCATCTGGCGGGAGCGCGGCGAGTCTTTCAGCAGATGGCTCCGGTGTGGTCTCGCCAAGACTTTCTCTAGGGTTCAATCCTTTGCAAATGTAAAAATTGCTGTAGAAGAAACTCCCCAGCAAACAATAACCAATGAATTCGTTGTAACATCGAATATTGTCTACAAAGAAGTGCTGTGACAGGTACAAAACACTATTCTACATAATTCTTTGTGTTCTTCTCATGTACATATGCCGTTTAACAACAATAAATACATTTCTTCAATATTTAAAACTTCGTTCTCCCACATTCTTCCCTGCTACCCCATAAACCTACATTCACGTTGTGAAAGCTCGTACGGGCCCACTAGTTCACATTATATCATTAAGGATAATTAACACCCCGAACTGGAAAGGGTTGCAATTCTGGCTGTATAACATTCATTCTAAACATCGCACATGGCATGCAGAGTAGACTAACTACCATGCACTTCAATGAAGGTGTGTTGGGGAGCAGTGGGGGGGGGGGGGGGGGGTTAATTATGCCAGCACCTCATACTTCCACTTCTGCCTTAAAGAGGTAAAGGACAATCAGTGTGTACCTGGAGACAGTGGTGAAGAATCTAAGAAAAATAAACCACAGTCATTGTTAGGATAACAGCTGTCAGCAAAATTCTACACCAACTCCAGCAACATAGCAGTGGCTGTGCGAGCCCTCATTTCCACTTCAGTTTGGCCAGCTAGTAGTCCTAACCTTAATCCTCTAGACCAGCGGTTCCCAACCTTTTTCGACTCACGAACCCTTTCTTGCAACGATCTGAGTTGGGTGAACCACTGACATTTAAATACACAATGGGGCAGATGACCTCGTAGTTCCGCCCCTTAAAACAACAACAACAACAAATAAATAAATAAATAAATAAATAAATAAATAAATAAATAAATAAATATACAATGTAACTGTTCCTTGATTAGTGGGGTCGCGGTACTGTTGTTAATATTGTTACGTGTTGCCCCTAGTGGCAAGTTCTTTAACTGGATTACGGTGGGTAGAAGCACAACACAATGGTCCATTTAAAGAAATAGTAGTTTTATTGCAAGTCTTAGCAAGTTACAGTTCACCACACAGTAAACAGATACAAGCAATTAGCTGTCTTACAGAAGCTGCCTCTATGGAGCTCGACTCACACTTTCACTCAGTTATGCAGTTAATCCTACCGTAATGAGGTCCGTGTCCTCGGCTAGAAGTAACGGCGCTCTCCCTCAAGTAAACAAGCCACACTCAATTGTTCTGATTGTACACTGTCTCGCCGTCTGCAGGCTAGGAAAACAGTCCACTGCGTTTCGCAATCCACACAGCACTTCACCGCATGCAATAGCCTCACTTGGGTTTCGCACGTCGCGTCACCAACTATTGTCGCACTCGCTCAAAAACACTGTCCGTCCCTTGCTGGTGAGGCCGCTTTATATAGCGAGGCTGGTGACTCGATGGATGTTTCCAGAATTGACCAGGGTTCACACCTTCTCGAGAATTCCAACACCAGTAGGGCCACGAATATTCGAGACGGTCTCTTTTATACTGCCTGGCTTCGATGTTGCGCAAATCGCTGGTAACACACAATCAGGATAGCCTGGGGCGGACTGAGTCACGCGCGGGGCGACGAAGCTGTCTAGCATTCGTAACAGTATTGTTAGAACACAAAGAAGCTGGCAGACTAAATTTCCATTGTAGCGAAATCAAATGCATTCCTAACGTTGTTACATAACTGTTAATCAGGCAATCGCAGTAAATATTAATTTATTATGGATATAATGTGATAAATTCCCGATGTTACACATATGTAACAAGGAGCATTACAGGGTTAATTTTATGGTAATAATAATAATAATAATAATATCGTATGGCCTCGGCTGCCGGGTGCAAGCTTTGTTAATTGACACCCAGAGGACAGCTTGCATGTCTAATTTCGTCTTTCCTTTGAACGTTATGAAAGTCAAGGAGGTTAGATATCTAAACTCCTTGACACTACAGCGCTTTCTAGTAGAGAATGGAGGAACTTTGTGTTGGCGGAAAATCCCGAGATTAATTTTGCCATTAAACACGGCCTACTGAATTCAAATGGGTTCTTTAACATGCCAACAACGTATAACATCCATGTCGTGATTTTTGTCACCTTTCAAAAATCACTTACAACGGCCAGGGCGAACCTGCAAGCTTGAGGTTGCTAATCCGACACGTTAACCACTCACCCACCGTGGCAAGCATAATAATAATAATAATCATAATAATCGCAGAAATTAAGGGAACCGTAATAGGCCTAGCCTCGAAACCCGCCATTATGGAAAAGTGTTTGGCGAACCTCTTGAAATATTTTGTGAACCCCCTGTGGGTGCGTGAACCACATGTTGGGAAACGATGCTCTAGACCAGGGGTCTCCTATATTTTTAGCCTAAGGGCCACACTGATTCCTCCAATAAATCCCAGGGGTCAACATAATGTAGTTTTGAATTACGCGCAAATTTTGGTTTCGGGACTGGTGAGATATTTATGGTGCAGGGCGCGTGGGAGGGACTCCGCGCCGCGCCGTTTGCTCGTGACCCCTTTTTCCGCTTTCGGCACTACTTATCTGTGTAAAAATAATTCTCCTAAATGAAATACAGTATACAACAAGAAGTTCCGTGACGAACTAAAGAGCCTACTTTTATTAAATTTTAAGATTCGTGCCAATCTATATAGACCTATCTAGAAAAATAGCGAAATAAAGTTGGTAATATCGAAATTTCTAATTAGGTCGAAATATACCTGTAGCCTAATAGAGCACTACAGTTGGCAGCCCTGGCAACTGAATATATTGTTAGTTCTATCTTTTAAGGTACAGAATACAATATTTGATTGAAGCCCAATGAATAGCATGGACGTTGCATGCAGTTAGACATTGGATCTATCAGCTCGCGTAAAATCATGTTGGCAACAATGTCATGCATGCGTTGGTCAGAAATAATCTGAAATATTATGATCTCTTGTTGTGCCAATTTTGGATGACATCCATTAGTTTGTATAGAAGTTACATGTATTTTAAAATTGGACCCATCAGCAGGCTTACAGTCATGTTGGCAGCACTGACGTATATTAGATTCTCCTAATTAATCTAGAATGTTAGGTACTATACGTGTGCAAATTTTAAAGCTGTTGGCTTACATACTTTCTGATATATTAATATTTGGGTAAAAATATACAGACAGCATTTATTAACAGTTGGCAGCCCTGGTTGCTCTTAAGCATAAGCATAGTCATATCTGTTATGGTACATATAGCACATACGAAATTTGTTTGAAATCCAATTGATAGTATAGAAGTTACATGTATTTAAATATTGGTCCTATCAGTGGGCTTAGAATCTTGTTGGTAGCACTGACGTACATAAGTTACTCCAAATTAATCTAGAATGTCAGGTACTATACGTGTGCATAGTTTAAAGCTGTCGGCTTGCATACTTTCTGATATACTGGTATTTGGATTTTAAAAAATGACATCATTTATTAACAGTCGGCAACCCTAGTGACTCTTAAGAATAACCTCAGTCATATCTGTTTATGTACACATATTACATACAAAATTTGGTTGAAATCCAATTGATAGTATAGAAGTTATGTGCATTTAAAAATTGGACGTATCAGCGGGCTTAGAATCATTTTGGCAACACTGCCACGCATGGTTTCCTGGAAATTAAACTGAAATATTATTGTCTATATGTGTGCCAATTTTGAAATAGCTCCCATGCATACCTTCCAAGATATGCAACATGGAGCTCAAATTTCAATTGCGATTTTTCAGCAGTTGGTAGCACTGACATAATTTTCAAATATGGGCTTGAGATATTCTTTACTCATACCAAATTTGGATTCGATTGCTGCAGCCGTTTAGGAGTTGATGGGGGACACACACACACAGCCAGACAGAAAGAAAGACAGACAGACAGAAATTTGCCCGGATCGATCTACTTTTTCCTCGTTTTTGCAAAATGTGAAAAGTAGGCTAAAAATATTTACAGATCCAAATTAACTGGTGAGCTGCTAATTTCCACTAGTAAACTTAATTCACAACTGCAAACAATAGTCATTGGAAAGTTACAGATACATAAATCTTATTAATCATATTTATTTATTCAATGTCATTATGTGAACAACTAACGTATGACACTTACTGTAAGATTTTAGGATAAATCTCATATAATTAATTACAGTTAAAATGCTCACTATGAATTGTGCCCGGAGACCAACGCCCACATATGCCTGAACTTCGAAATCGGGCACGAGACTCTGAAAACAATCGGGGAAAACTGGTTAGGAAAATGGCACTAACCAAATTCGAGTTCCACGCTTGAATATAGGAAAGTACGAACACAAAATTCTTAGAAAACACTCCATTTTTATTTAAATAAAATACCACACTGGCTCTGCCAAGATATATTAATTCTGGTCTGAGGGCTGGAACGGGGTCAACTCAGCCTTGTGAGACAAAACTGAGAAAATGACGGGTCGATTCTCATAACAATCATCTTAAAACTCGCTTTCCGTGTAGTTTCCACACTTCTTCTCCAGGCAAATGCTGGGATGGTTCCTAACTCCTTCCCAATCTTCACCTGAATTACAAA
The DNA here is from genome assembly GCA_946902985.2 of Meconema thalassinum. NCBI lineage: Eukaryota > Metazoa > Arthropoda > Insecta > Orthoptera > Tettigoniidae > Meconema > Meconema thalassinum. The sequence goes on along the minus strand of OX336388.2, from coordinate 716,803,720 downwards.
TATTCACACTAATACAGCCTTCACACTAACACAGGTTATCAGAAAAATTACACACCAGTACACGGAGCTACATGAGCACGATCTCACAAATCCCCTAAAACAGGAGAAACAGGGAAGTCTTTAAAGTAATAATAATTATAATGTTATTTGCTGGCATCGATGACATCAGAGTAGAACAGATCAAAAAGTTCGGCCAGACTACCCTACAATGGCTGCTTACGATGATTAATGAGTGTGTATCTAAGCTTTATATCCCCAGGCTCTGGAGGAAAGCCCGAGTGGTTGCACTGCTTAAGCCTGGTAAGGAGCCAAACGATCCTAAAAACTTTCGCCCAATATCCTTATTATGTCACTGTTTCAAGATCTTCGAGCGCCTTATCCTGAACCGAATTAGCGGCATCCTTGAAGATAAGTTCATTCCCCAACAAGCTGGGTTTCGATCTGGAAAGTCATGTTGCAGTCAGATACTGAACCTCACTCAATACATCGAGGATGGGTATGAACAAGGTGGGATAACTGGAGTTGCCTTTGTCGATCTAACAGCTGCTTACGACACTATCAACCACAGAAAGTGGCTGAGGAAAGTGTACCAGACCTCCAACGACTACCAACTAACATCCCTTATTGGCACTATCCTGCAGAATAGAAGGTTCCAAGTCTTTCTCCATGGTAAAAAGAGCAGATGGCGCATACAAAAGAACGGCTTACCTCAAGGCAGTGTACTCGCTCCTGTGCTATTTAATATTTACACTAACGATCAGCCCATACCAGAACATTCTAGGCTTTTCATCTATGCTGATGATACTGCAGTGGCTGCCCAAGGGAAAACATTTGAAGAGGTGGAGGGAAAGTTGACTTCTGCACTAAATACCCTTGGATCTTACTATGAAGCCAATCATCTTAAGCCAAATCCCAACAAGACTCAAGTATGTGCATTTCACTTAAGGAATAAGAAGCTCGGCGGGAACTGGATGTTACATGGCAAGGCAAACAACTCCAACATTGTCCACACCCGTGTATCTAGGTGTTACTCTTGACCGAACACTGTCCTTCAAGAAACATTGCCATAAGACCAGGCTGAAAGTTAGTTCACGGAACAATATTTTGAGGAAGCTCACAGCCACCACCTGGGGGGCAAGTCCTCACGTCCTAAGAACTTCTGCTCTTGCTTTGTGCATGTCTGCTGCAGAGTACGCTTCACCTGTGTGGAGTGCATCCAGTCACACCAAGCAGATTGACATTGCCATCAACGAGACCATACGAATCTTGTCGGGATGTATGAAGCCTACTCCAGTCGACAAACTCTACCCGATTGTTGGGATAGCTCCCCCAACTATCAGAAGGGCTGTTGCTGCTGATGCAGAGAGGGCGAAGCAGATTAATGATCCCCGTCATCCACTGCATAATCATCAGGCTGTTGTTCGTCGACTGAAATCAAGAAAGAGTTTCATCGCCAGGACTCAACCACTGGAGGGAACATCGGAATCTAACCGCATCTCCAGGTGGAAGAGCAAGCTGCCGCCGGATATCCCTGTTAAGGAAGAGCTAGCCCCAGGAAATGACCTGCCTTACCCTGTTTGGAAATCACTTAATCGTCTCAGGGTAGGCGTCCCTCGTTGCAAGACCAACATGCAGAAATGGGGTATCCTTCCAGCTGATGGAGACACGTCCTGCGAGTGTGGAGCAACACAAGACCCAGCCCACCTGCTCATTTGTCCACTACTAGAACAACCCTGCACTACCCAGGACCTGATCGAGGCAAACAACAAGGCCATCGGTGTTGCTACATTCTGGAAATGATCGGACACGGAAATGAATGAATGATTTGTTTTACGTCCTATTTAACTACTGCGGCTTTTAGAGACGCTGAGGTGACGGAATTTCACCCCGAAAAGGATCCTTAACATGCCAGTAAATCTACTGATACGGCTCTTTCTTATTTGAGCACTTTTATATACCAACTAACTGCGCAGGGATTCGATCCCGCTATCTTGGGATCAACAGGCGAGAACGTTATCGCTGATCCACGCAGTCAGTCGTTTTTGAAGTTGTCAAGCATCAGAGGTCGGAAAATTTCCCAATATCTCTCTTGAAATCTGAACAGGCCTACTACTTCAGTTTGTTTTGAAAGGCGTTCGACTTTCTTTTTCCCGGTCAGAAACAACGAAGACGACATTCAAAATCCACACTGAATAGAATCAAAAGCACAATAACAAATATCCAAGTTTCACTTTTTAAATGCAAATTTGATTCTTCCAGGACGCCATGGGACGAACTAAGATGGAGGGGCCCAGAATTACTAGTCCTAATGCCGGTTCTCGCTCTCCACGGCGCTGGTCACGAACCCACGCTCCACAAGTGGTGAGCCCCTGGAGTTTTTTTTTAGAGTTTCTTTTATTTTTTTATTTTTTTAGCGTATGGCTTTTAGTGCCGGGAGTGTCCGAGGACATGTTTGGCTCGCCAGTTTTGTAGCTGCTTCGAGACGGACACCCAATGGGTGAGCTACCAATACCGTTGGAAGGGAAGGGCGAGGAGTTGGAAGGTAGCGGCTGTGGCCTATAGTGAGGGACCAACCCCGGCATTTGCCTGGAAGGAAGATGGGAAACCACAGAAGACCATCTTCAAGGTTGCCGGCGAGGGGATTCGAACCTCCTCGCCTCCCGGATGTGAGCGACTGCTATTAGTCATGCCGTAACCACCACGGCTAACTCACCCGTTTTTTTAGAGTAATTAGTGCTTTTTGCGTGTTTTACGGAAGAATGTGTTCTGGCTCAGGACGGAGAGTGCAGCCCGAGGGCTGAGTGGCTTCTCACATGTGGAGAATGTTTACCTCTCGTCCAGCTTATCTCGCCAACAACTTAGCGGTTGGAAGAGTACTTCACTGACACCACAACGTGACGTGATTCTTGTTGAAATAGCTTAATGCCACTGTCTTGTTTCCCTTTGTACCTACCTGTGGCTTCCAAACTCAATCACGAAATAACTTGTTGTTCTTTTTCTTTTTTTTTTTTGATGTGTAACATCTTTCCATTCGGTATCTGTTTCTTTTTTTGTCGAAGTGATTTTGAAAAATGAGACGGAAATGGATGGGACGGAAACAATGAAACGGAAATGGATGGGACGGACACAATGAAACGGAAATGGATGGGACGGACACAATGAAACGGAAATGGATGGGATGGAAACAATGAAACGGAAATGGATGGGACGGAAACAATGAAACGGAAATGGATGGGACGGACACAATGAAACGGAAATGGATGGGACGGAAACAATGAAACGGAAATGGATGGGACGGAAACAATGAAACGGAAATGGATGGGACGGACACAATGAAACGGAAATGGATGGGATGGAAACAATGAGCACGCGTGGTGGCGGAGACTGATACTACGACGTACTGATATGTGGCTATGTGGAATGTATATAGCATACGGTTTACTTCAAGGTTTGGAGGCCCTATTAAAGATATTCCTACAATAAATCATCTTCAAGAAGAAGAAGAAGAAGAAGAAGAAGAAGAAGAAGAAGAAGAAGAAGAAGTTGTTCGGTATGAAAATATTCATTATATCATATTTGCTGAAAACCGGTCAGGATTTGGCACTGCAGTTTTACAAGTAGTTATTTCAATGACCAACCGAGTTCACTGTTAACAAGGGATAACATGTCACATGTTACACATCATATGCGGCTACTGTAATGCTCGCTATTTTAATGTTTTTAATTCTGACATTTAAGTTTGTACGCTTTAAACTCGTGATCGGCTGGGTGGATCGACGTAAAATTTGGTACAGATATCCATCCGTGGCAAGACACTAATCATTGATGTAACTCTTCACCTTACTTTTCATAAAAAGCGTGGCTATTGAGGAAAACGTTTCATAGGCGAAATATAAATATTATCCTAGATAGATGTTCAAAGCTTATTTTAAGCCCCTCAATGTGAGACAAAAGCTCGGGAGTTTATAAGGAGTCTCTGAAAACCACAGTGTCTGTGATATTCCCAGGAAACAAAATTCACTGTGGCAAACTGATGAAGGAGAAGGAAGACAGAATATTGATTTCAATGGAAATCCATTGGAAATTGTAAAACGCTTTAAGTATTCGGGGAGCATACTCACAGAAGATGGTACAATACATTAAGAAATTGGAAAGAGAATCCAACAAGCTAATGGGTTTTACCAGTGTGTGAGAGGTTTAGTAGGGAACCAGGAAGTCCCAGAGAAATGCAACCAAGTTCTATTCTCAATGTATTACACACCTATTTTGACATATGCAGCAGGTACTTGGACCACAACAAAACGCGATGAAAGCCGAATCCAAGCAGCCGAGATGAAGTTCCTTAGAGGAATAATCGGGAAGGCACAGAGGGATAAAATAAAAAATGTGGACATTAGGGAGAGAACTGGGTTCCCAAAACTGCAAGACAAGATAGAGACCATTAAGCTGAAGTGGTACGGACAGATGATGAGAATGGAAGAATATAGAGTACCAAAAAGAATATTTATGGAGAAAATGCCAGGAAGAGGACCACGAGGAAGACCCAGAAAGAGGTGGATAGATACGGTGAAGGAAAGCAAAGAGAAGAGAGGAGTAAAAGAAAAAGAAGTATTGAAAGAAGGAAATGAATGGTGGAGGGATAGACAACTGTGGAGGTCCTTGATTCGCAACCCGACCCAGGGAACTGGAAACAGGAAATGAAGAAGAAGAAGAAGAAGAAGAAGAAACTGATGAAGGAATGACAAGCCTCCAACCATTACAACAGTAGCTCAATTGATAACGTCTGGCTATTAATGCTGAAGACCATTCGAAGAACGGGTACTTCTGTTAGTCATCAGCTAAGGTGTAACTTATGTTTCACAAAACTCAAGCTCCTAAACCAGAGGGAGTTAAAAGTTGCGGTTTGTATCTTTTATGGCAGAAAACTGTTTCATAATGGGGGTCATTAAAGTACTACTTTTCATTATAACACTGTTTTTCTAACCGATCAGAGCTCAATATTTTCATTCATTGACCAATTAGGTAAGGATAGCTTCTGACAAGCACACAAAATCCAACGTGTCGGACATGAATTACATGATTTGAAAGTTGACACTAGCCTATATTGGATCAAGCATTGTAGTTACAATGCATAAGTAAACTGGGCAATATTGCAAAAGAAATAGCACTGTACCTTAATATCCGCTGCTCCAATTTCTACATATTCGTAAGATTTCGCCGACAGTTTTAGTGAATGCTGTTGTTGACATAAACACACCGGAACGTCATGGAGGAAGCAGGCGTTTGGCATTAGTTCCAAGGAAATTATAATCCAGCTCTGTTCAGTAAATGGATTTCTTATGCAAAACGTTTCCGCCAGATGTCATAACTGTTCTATTTGGAACTCAATATTGATTTGCTTTTCGTTGCCATTCTATACGCATCGAATTTGAAGAATGTTGTGTTGTTGTTTGAGTCTTCAGTCTTTTGACTGGTTTGATGCAGCTCTCCATGCCTCCCTGTCCTGAGCTAATCGTTTCATCTCTACATAGCTCCGACGCCCTACATCGGAGGCAATCTGTTTAACATATTCTAACCTTGGTCTACCCCTACAGTTTTTGTCCTCGACCCTTCCTTCCATAACTAAGCTTGCTATTCCTGGGTGTCTTAGTATGTGTCCTACCAACCTATCTCTTCTCTTCATTAGCAGTCGCCAGAAACATCTCTCCTCTCCCACTCGTCTTAATACCTCTTTGTTTGTAACCCTATCTACCCATCTGATCTTCATCATTCTCCTGTAACACCACATTTCAAATGCTTCAATTCTCCTCTTTTCTGCTGCACCAATAGTCCAAGTTTCACTTCCATAGAGCGCCACGCTCCAGACAAAGGCTTTCAAAAATGACTTCCTAATACCTAAATCTATATTCGATGGCAGCAGATTCCTTTTTTGTAGAAATGCTTTCTTTGCCTGAGCCAACCTACTTTTGATATCCTCTTTGCTTCGTCCATCACTGGTTATTCTGCTTCCTAAGTAACAGAAGTCTCCTACTTCCTTCAGCTTTTCACCTGCCAATTTGATCTCCATAGAGGTTTCTGATTTATTTCGGCTGCATTCCAGTATTTTTGTTTTACATTTATTTATTTTCATCATGAATTCTTTCCGTAAGACGGAGTCCATACCATTCAAAAACTCATTCAAATCCTCAGGCTTGTCGGCCAAGATGACTATGTCATCAGCAAATCTCAGAGTTGAAATTATTTCTCCTTGAATCTTCACTCCCACTTTAAATTTTTCTCTAATTTCCTTCATTGCTTGTTCAATGTAAAGATTGAAAAGTATGGGTGATAAGTTGCAGCCTTGCCTTACACCTTTCTGAATACCAGCTTCTCTCTCATGTCCTTCAACTCGAATGACTGCTGTCTGGTTTCTGTACAGATTGTATATCACCCTCCTATCCCTGTACTTTATTCCAATTGATTTCAAAATGTCAAACAATTTAGTCCAATCAACGTTATCAAAAGCCTTTTCTAAGTCTACAAAAGCCATGAACGTTCTCTTATCTTTCCTTATTCTACCCTCTAAAATCAGCCTAAGACTTAGTACAGCTTCCCTTGTTTCTACATTTCTCCTGAAACCAAACTGGTCTTCACCTAACTCCGTTTCTATCTGGCTTTCAATCCTCTTGTAAATTATTCTAGACAGGATCTTTGAAGCATGAGTAATCAAGCTGATTGTACGGTAATCTTCACATCTGTCAGCTCCCACTTTCTTTGGTATAGGGATGATTACATTCTTCTTGAAATCAGGGGGTACCTCACCTGTCTCATAAATCCTACACACCAAGTGAAATAACCTGATCAGACCTTCATCTCCTATGCAGCGTAGCAACTCAATCAGTATATCATCTATGCCTGGTGCTTTGTTCCTGCTTAAGTCTTCCAAAGCTCTATCAAATTCTGATCTCAATATTAAATCTCCTTTCGCATCCTCATCAATTTCCTCCTCCCTTTCCATTACATGATTCTCAATCTCCTTTCCCTTATACAAACTCCCTATGTAAGCTTTCCATCTCTCAACCTTTTCTTCCCTATCTGTTAGAGGCTTTCCATTTGTGTCCTTAATATTACAGCACTTAGTCTTCTTTTCCCCAAAAGTATTCTTAATCCTTCGATAAGCTGTGTCTACTTTTCCTAATTTCAGACAATTTTCTATACCTGCACATTTCTCTTTCAACCATTCTTCTTTCGCTTCCTTGCACTTCTTGTTAACCTCATTTCTCAGACGTCTGTATTCTGCTTTCCCCTTTTCATCTCTTAGATTCTTGTGTTTCCGCCTTTCATCCATCAATTCTAGTATATCCTGAGTGATCCACGGTTTTCTACCTATTCTTTCTTTCCTACCAATGTTTTCTTCTGCGGATTTTGTTATTTCATTCTTCAAAAGTGCCCATTCGTCTGCAATTGAAGTTTGTTTAGGGTTTTTCATTAGTCCTTCCTTTATACTCTTCTTGAATCTTTCGTTTACATCCTTCTCTTTCAGTCTGTCTATTGCCCACCTTTTTGGCTTTTGACTTTTCTTCAGTTTCTTCAACTTTAATCTGCATTTCATTACAACCAGATTGTGATCAGAGTTTATGTCAGCACCAGGATATGTTTTACAATCCAAAATCTGGTTTCGAAACCTCTGCTTGACCATAATGAAGTCGATTTGGTAACGCCCTGTATCTCCTGGTCTCATCCATGTGTATATTCTTCTATTGTGGTTATTGAATAAGGTGTTAGCTATGACCAATTCATGCTCGGTGCAGAATTCTACCAGCCTGCTTCCTCGATCATTCATTTCACCTAATCCGAAATCTCCTACTATCTTCCCTTCTCTCCCTTTTCCTACCACAGCATTCCAATCTCCCATTACTATAACATTTTCATCACCCTTGATATACCTCAGAATTTCGTCTATTTCTTCGTAGACCTTTTCTACATCCTCATCATCAGCTTGACTGGTAGGCATATAGACTTGTACCACTGTAGTGCAGGTAGGTTTTGTATTGATTTTTGCTACAATAATCCGTTCACTATATTGCTCATAATATTCTACCCGCTGTCCAAGTTTCCTACTCAATATGAGGCCAACCCCTGCTTGGCCATTGTTTGATTTAGTGCTAATGACCCTATAGTCTCCTGACCAAAAGTCCTGTTCTTCCTGCCAGCGCATTTCACTAATCCCAACCAAATCCAACCTCAACCTATCCATTTCCCTTTCTAAGTTATCTAACCTTCCACTTCCTAGCAGACTTCTAACATTCCACGCTTCGATCCGTAGAATGTCAGATTTCCTCTTTGTCACTTCTGTGATGTTAACCCCCTCTCGAGTAGTCCCCACCCGGAGATCCGAACGGGGGACTAGTTTACCTCCGGATTGAAATTTTACAAGGGAGGAGGCCATCATCACATGTAATTATGCATAGAGAGGTGCATATCCTCGGGAATAGCATACGGCTGCAGTTTCCCGTTGCTTTCAGCCGTGCAGCAGGACGCAGTGTAGCCATTATTGGCTTATATTATCAATATCTTAACCGTCTATAAGACTAGTAAAGAATTGATTTATTCTGAAAGGCTGCTACTCCCTTTCAGAATAAGTAAAGAGCAATTCTACTAACAAAAATACTAACCTTCTACCGTACTAACAATTAAATACCAAAACTCTAATAACTAGTTGATAATACGATACATTTTATTTTTAAAGCGTTTGTATCAGCCTATTTTGTGTTATTTGACCAAAGTAGCAAAATGATCCAACATAGTACCTGTGCGCTATTTGATGGAGCTACTTCAGGATAAACAATGTTTCAAAGCTTTGGGGATCGTTATTGAGTAGAGATCAAATGCTGAGCCCACACGATTCCCAAGCAGAAGAATTCAACCCACAGATATTTATGAATATTTATGTTAGAACATAAACTAAAGTTATAATTATCGTCGAACATAAACAGTCGTATGTAACTCACCTATAATGGTAATTAAAACACTCGTATGGAAATTATAAAACTCACTTCGCTCGTTTTATAAACATACCGGTACTCGTGTCTTAATTATTGTCATTATAGGCTCGTTGCATAGTGTACTATATTGGTTTTACGATCCTTTTAACTACTGCGGCTTTTAGAAATGTCGGGGTACTGGAATTTCGCCCCGAAGTTGTTCTTGAACGTGCCAGTAAGTCGACTGACACGACTCCCTCTCATTTGCGCACCCTCAAATGCCAGCTGAATGCACCAGGATTCGATCCTGCCATTTTGGAATCAGCAGACGAGAAGGTTTCCGCTGAGCCACGCAGCCAGTCTCTTACCTGTGACTTCAAAACTCAATCACAAGAGTAGGCCTATTGTTCTTCTTGGAATTTCTGATTAAAACAATAAACATTAAAAATATTTTTGTTCATTATTATAATTATTCTGTGTCTACCTCTTGTTATTCCCATTTTAAACAGGTCGGGGATGAGAAGCTGTGAAAGTCTATGTGATGGATGGGTTTAACGACCGAATGCCCTTCCTGACGCCAACCTCATGAGAGGAGTTAACGAGAGGTGAAATGAATGAAGATGAATGAAGTGTGTTTTCAACCTACTCAAACTCCGTTCTGCGGTAGCTTCAGAGACAGGCAAAAGAGCCAAAAATTTGATAAAGGTATAAAAGTTAGGGGAGAAACCTTTTGTCACACTCTTCAAGGGTACTTGTTGCTGTTCTTGGTAGGTTCATAAGAGCGAAGGCACTGGAGAGTAATAAGAGGTTATGTAGTTACACATAAGATCAGAGCAAACTGATTGCCACACTGTTTACTTCGCTCTACCGTCGCCTCGCTTTGCAACGTTGCCATATGTCGCTTAGTATCAATAGTACATGATAAGTATATTGGTTTTTAATGTTTAAATTCATAAACAAAAACATTAAGGGGATCGATGGTTCCATGTTCATTTTAACTCCATATCGTATAGTTGTGATTAGTTTACTTTTAATCTTTTCATCAGGAGATAACACGATTACAGTTGAGGAGGGTGAATTCGAATTAATTTTAGGCTATAGTCTTACCATAATCATACAATTTAGTGGAAATTCTATATGTTGCCAAATAGTGATATTTCGTTATGAGAAACATGAAGGGTAGCAGTATGCAGGCCAAAGCATCTCTACATAGTAAAACAAAGTCCCCGATTCTTGGATGTAACAGGTAATATCAAGAACAACTGGATGGATTTTGATATGGTTTTCACCATTCTGTAAAGAATTTCTCGAGGAAGGTTTCTGTAAAAAACATTCATTTATGACCAAAGAAATCCGAGCAGTAACTAATACTTGGGATATATAATGGATCTTGAATGAAGTGGTTTCGAAATGCCTTCTCCATTCTATGAAATTGGCCATCTAGTGGCTTATCTGCCTTATTATTATTATTATTATTATTATTATTATTATTATTATTCTTGCATCGTTATGCCCGACTCAGGAGCATGGTTGAACCTGTTTAGCTGATGTGTTGGCCTTCTTTTCCTTCCGAAATCTCTTCATCCTCTCGCTGAGCGCCTTTCTTCGGTCTTCTGTCCAAGTTATGGTGGCCCTGGTGTTGGGTTTGTCTTCAAATTGGTGATTGTCGATTAGGGTTCTGAATTTGCATCTGTCCTGTATAATATTGTCTGAAATGTTGATTTCCTGGAGATCTGTTTCAATTTCACGTAGCCAGCTGTTCTTGGTTTTTAGTGAGAGGGCGAAGTTGAGAATTATTTTAGTCAATCTGCCATTGTTCATTCTGATAATGTGCCCGTAAAATTACAATCGTCTTTTCCGAAAAGTATGAGACATTTTTTCACATTGGCGATATATTTCCAGGGATGACTTTTTCCTCCAGATTCCCTCGATAAAAACTGGGCCAAAAAAAATTCGTAAAATTTTCCTTTCTTGTTTTTCAATCTCTTTGGTTAAAGATTTGCCACCAATGATTAAGGTTTCTGATGCATATAACGCCTCCGGTTTGATTACTGTATTATAATGTCTAAGTTTTGCTTTCCGAGATATTGATTTTTTGTTATACCTATTCCAAGTGATTCTGTAAGCTTTCTGTAATTTGGAAATTCTCTCTTTATTTGCTTCACGGTTTAAACCAGAGGGCTGAATAATTTCTCCCAGATATTTGAATTCGTTCACTTGAAAGATTTTGCCGAATTTAGTTCTCATAGGTTGTCCGTCTAAGTATCGTGAGGCTCCTTCCATGTACTGAGTTTTCTCATAAGAAATTTGAAGTCCCGTTTTGATGGCAATTTCATGTAATTTTTCAATGGAATGAATTGCTTCTTGCCTGTTATTAGAAAGGATTGCTATGTCATCAGCAAAGGCCAAACAATGTACATGAATTCTATCTTTGAGTAGTCTGCCAAGGGTTATTCCCTTAGTTTCCTTTTCCCAGGTCCTGATTATCTTCTCAAGTACGAGGTTGAACAGTAACGGAGATAATCCGTCTCCTTGGCGGACCCCAGTGTTAATTGCAAAAGGCTCAGATATTTCGCCGAGGAATTTAACTTTTGACGTAGTGCCAGTTAGTGTTTGTCTGATTAATTCTCTTGTTTTTCTATCCACTTGAAATTCTTCTAGAGTATTGAAAAGTGTTTGACGATCTATAGAGTCATATGCTTTTCTGAAATCTACAAAGGTAATGACTGTCTGTCTGGTTTTGCGCATTTGTAGGATAGTTTTGAGATTAAGAATTTGTTCCGTACATGATCTTCCTTTTCGGAAACCTGCCTGGTATTCTCCAATCAGACGGTCTGTTTGTTTCTCAAGTCTAGTGCGCAGGGCTTTGGAGAAAATTTTATAAATAACTGGTATCAAGGAAATTCCTCTATAATTATTGATGTTGGTTTTATCCCCTTTCTTGTGCAGTGGATGGATTAGCGCACATTTCCAATCCTCAGGTATTTCTTCGGTGATCCAGATGTTCTCAATAATTGAGTGGATTTTCCGGGCTACGTTCTCACCACCTATCTTCAGCATTTCGGCAATTATACCATCTTCCCCTGGGGCTTTATTATTTTTGAGTCCATGGATTATTTCTTTAATTTCTTCCAATGTTGGGGGTTCTGAATCTTGGTTGGATGTTTTTTTTTTTTTTTTCAAAGATGAGTTGTTCTTTAGGGGATTCACAGTTTAAAAGATCCTTGAAATAATCTGCTAGAAGTTTGCAATTTTCTTGATTATTTGTTTCCAATGTCCCATACGGGCGTTTGAAGCAAAGACTGGGTGCCTGATAATTTGATAATTCTTCTCTGAATGTTTTGTAGAAGTTTCGTGTATTGTTTTTAGTAAAATCTTGTTCAATTTCAGCCAATCTGTAGTGATCGTACTTGCGTTTTTCAGATCTGATGATTTTAGAGGTTTGTTTCTGTACTTTGGTGAATTCGTGCCAATTTTGTTCCGTTTTGTGAGAATTCCAATTCTGCCAGGCTTTAATTCTGAAGTTTATAGCCTTGTCACAGGTTTCGTTCCACCACCTATGCTTGCGTTTCCTGGGCGGTGTGCCAATGTTTTGAGAAGCTTTCGAAAGTATATCTTTGAGTTCTAACCAGCCAGAAGAATCGTGAGTAGGGATACTTTCTTGGAAAGTACTGGCGTTCTGTTTAAGAAATTCTGGATCGACGCGCAGATTTTTTGTTATTTTTGGTTTGGACCTGTTTGGTTGAAATTTTACCTTGATTAAGGATAGATGGTGGTCAGAGTCAATGACTCCTTTCTTGACTTTGACATTCATAATTTCTTTTTGATTCTTTTTGGAAATAGCCACATGATCTATTTGAAATTCTCCTAAGTGGAAATTAGGGTATCTCCAGGTCTTTTTCTTGTGTGGAAGTGCCAGGAAATGTGTTGACATTAGTTTGAGATCAAAAGTTTTGCAAAAATCAAGTAATCTTTCTCCATTTTTATTAGTTCTATTGTGTGCTGGATATAGTCCTACAATGGTCCTGAATTTCCTTTCTCTACCAATTTGGGCATTAAAATCTCCCAATAGGATTTTATGTGATGATTTGGAATGATGGCTGTAGTTTCTTCCAGCAGTTCCCAGAAGTCTTCCACCTTTTGTGGATCTTTACGATTGTAGTTGTTGGTGGGTCCATGCGCATTAATAAGCGTATAAGCTTTGTTTCCTGATTTAACGGATAGTGTTGAAATTCTTTCAGAAGGCGAGGAAAAGTTAAGCACTGAGTTTATAATGTTTTTTCTGACAGCGAATCCAGTGCCAAATTGTAGTGGCTTCATATGGAGGGAGATTGCAGGCTTGCCTTTATAAATTCTATAATTTCCTGATTCAAAATGATTTTCATCCGTGTATCTGGTTTCCTGTAGTGCTAAAATTTGGATGTTGAAGATATCCAACATGTCTGTTAATTGTTTTAACTTGCCAGTTTTCCGAAGTGTGTTGATGTTTAAGCTACCAATGAAAGTTTTGCATTTTGGGCGAAGAGATTTGGGAAGCTCCGATACATTCCCGCATGATGTTCTCGGTCCCCCAGAATCCGATGACCGAGAAAAATAACTAGTATGTCTACTAGGGCCTAGGGTAGTTATATTGTAGGTTGTTTCCATCATGCTAACAAGTTGAAAGTAGTGGGGACATCGATATATGTCGGTGTCATGGTTACAACTGAAGTAGTGAGCTTCAGAGGTTGCTGAAGATGTTGTCAAGCTGTGCCTGTTTTTGGTCCGCGAGAGGTATTTTATTTCCCTCAAACCCTCCGGACAAGTCCGACGAGCCTCCCTATCCGCCACCTGGGACGCGCCCGATAGGGGAACAGGCAGAAACCCCCACGGGATTATTATTATTATTATTATTGGTATTATTATTAAGTTTATCTTCCTCTGGAATCTAAAACTATGTTCATTATCAGGTGTAAATTCTAAATGTTAGTGTATTGTTGTGACCCCACATGATGGCACCCTTAGGACGATCAGGGGTTCTTCAAGATTATGATATCGTTATCATGTCCTTACCGATAGCTTCTGATAGGGATTATAGTACAGTCCCTACTATACACTGAACTGGGAGTGGGACGGCATTCTAGGATTCAGGGAATACTCCCAATGAAAGAGATTGAAAGGATTAACTCCCAGTTTATTCAGTAAGGGAGTAAAGGGATCTGCCACCATGGATACAAGGATCGAATTGATTATAATTTATTCCTGAAATGAAATAGAAAGATTGGTCCTCATCTGTTCCCTCAGCTTCGCTAGCTATGGTACATCCAAGTACTGATTCTGATCCATGCCCCTTGGTCAACCAGCATTCAACTGTCTGACTTCCGCCTCTGCAGTGCCTGACTGACCTCTCTGACCTCAGTCCGCAGCTTTTTATAATAAGGCAGTGCGGTTCTTGCTGACCAGGGTGAACTGGGGTTGAATGTTAGATACGGTTTCGCCTTGAACGGATATCAGGACATAACAGTATTGCAACTTGCCACAAGGAACTGTATACCACAATTTGTCTTCACAGTACAGTAACGACAAACCTCGTTATAACAATGATTTAAAAGATGCAACATTCATCCAATGGAAACCTCTTGCTTCACTTAAAATACCTATACATTATCTTGTATTTAGAATTAATTCACTTATCACCTCACATTCAATATCATTCATATAAACTAATGATTTTTTTTTCAGTCGTTTACCCTCCAGGTTGGTGGAACCCATGGACTCAGCGAGGGAACTCACCACTACCGCCTCTACGGGCAGTGTCCTAGAGCTGGGAACATCGAATAATCGGAAGGGATACAACTGGTGAGGTGAGATTGGCACCTCGCCCAGGCGGCCTCACCTGCAAAGCGAACAGGGGCCTCATGAGGGAAGGTAAGGGATGGAGAGGATGGATAGGCAAGGAAGAGGGAAGGAGGCGGCCGTGGCCTTGAAGAAGGTACTGCCCCCGGAAATTGAATTATATTGAGACCACGATGGCTGTATTGGCAAATATGAGTAAAGTTATGAATGTCATAGTTATGACGTGGATATTAATGACATAGGCACGGATGACGTAGACTTCATGCCAGCAGGCTGATTGAGCTGAGATTCTTGGTGACGTCATGATTTTGTTCGAGAAAGATCTTAGATTTACGACGCAGTCGCAGGAAACAAGGTATTGTGCTAAGGAAGAAGCTACGCTATTGGAGGAGAGACTCGAACCAATGAACGATAGTTTGGAAGGAAGACGGAGATTGCTGAAACTACGATATTTGATTACTTTTGGCATGCAGATTTGCGGAAATCTATTTTCAGTTATGGCATTGATTTGGAATTTTGAAGAAATTAATTTTGAGTTTTTGAAATTTGAAAATCCGTCAAGTATAGCCAAAGTTAAAACTTCCAGCAATGACGCAGCAACAGGCTATGGAAGGGATGGATACGCCCCTTAAGAAGTTGATAAAAGGTCGTGCACAGGAGAGAGGAGCTCTCAGATCTCATATGTCAGATCGCATATATATTTCTGGTGATATATAGTTATTTTCAAGTGATTCAGTGAAGTAAGTTGTCTTTAGCGTGGTTAAAGCCCGGCGCATCGAACGAACTCGGAGCAGTTCCATTTTACGCTGCTCGAAACTAGGTGAAGTTGAAACGCTCACATTAACGTTTCTACCAGTCAAGATATCAAGCGCTAACTTCAGCCTGCATTATAATTCTATTGGGTAGTATAACATTGAGGTGTGTAGAAGATTTGAACAATTTCACAGTTATACTTCGAAATATATTGGAACTTTAAGGCTGCCAACAAAAGTGATTTTCTCGCCACATGAGAAACACTTTTAAAATTCCACATTATACACTACGGCTGACACGTGGAGTGCAACAGTGATATTGGAGAATACGTTTGGTATTACAACGATACAGTCGACTATGGAACATTATAATCTTGCAGTGCTTTCAATGATTATAACAGTAGTTGAGATGGAAGGCTAAGGCTTTAATGCAATTGGGACATATATTGATTGGAGTAAAGTAACAGCATGGAACTTCGTTAATTGTCTTTCTACAAAAGCGAGCATGTAGTGAACATCCAACTACACTCATGCATCGTGAATCCATCGCTGAATTATACCAGATAACAGTGGAAATATTTTCATACTCCACAACTATGAATATTTCTGCGGAAATAACTACAATAAACTTCATGGCGAATTCCTGCAAGAACTTCAGGGAACTTTCAAGAGAGGCCAGGGTTGTCCCGGCGCACAAAGAAGAGTTTTGCCAGAAGGATGTTTTTTCGTATCCACGGAGCAGTGCAATTCCGGAGAAGGAAGCAGTTCGATTCTCCGAGGACGCTGATTCCAAATTCGAGGACGGAGCACATCTTTACGCTGGTGAAATGGAACCAACAGCAGTTTTCTTTGAAAACTTTCCTCTAGATCTTCAATCAACAGATAAGGTAGTCGTGAACGTTTCTTGTATTATTTGAGTCTTGTAGCGATATCTGAGCAACCATTTTCCCATATTTTCTGTCCCATTTATTTTGCCCCATTTTCTTGATTGATATTCTGTACTCAGTACACTTCGATGATTGATGCCTTTTTCTTCGATTTTTGAGACATTGCTATGTCATTGGCATACTTAATAATTTTGGATCAGTTGAGACTGATATTAGATTCTTTCAGTAATTTGCATATTTTTGTAGTCACGATTTGACTGTAAAGTTAACGATTTGCTATGGCAGATTTGAATTCAGACAGCGTGTCATTTTATTAAAGTAATTCTATTCAGTAAATTACTTTGACCAATTTTCTGTCATCCTCAAGAAAGAAGAATGATTAAATGATTTTAGAGCGTTAAAATCTATTACGATATCGACGATCTTTGAAATACTAGTCGTCTTTTGAACATGATTGCAACATAGACATTATCATTGCATTATAGACAATTTTATGAAATATGAAATTTGATTACAATTTATTGAATACACTATAGTAATGGACATTTGATAGGAGTTTTTCTCAATTCTAGATTGGAACAATAATGTTTGCATTCCACAATCTAATTGTATTCTATTCGACTATTTTGCAGTTTAGATGAACTTTGTTTGAAGATAGTATTTTTATACTGCGTTACTTTGAAGATGTTAATCTCAATTTTGATAGACCAGGCAGGAGTGTATAATCGTATTTGCTATTAAATTTATTTGTGATTGGCAAATTTTTACTTCATATCGATTCATGAATGAAACCCACGAAGGTTAAATAATAACAGTCATTATTACAATTGATGAATATAAGAATTTTTAAAGAGGAACAATGGATGTATAATCGTTAGTTCAGAGGACGTGTAAAAGTCGCTGTTGAGTAATGCCCTTGAATTATGAAGGAGGTTCCCACAATAATTAATGAAGTTGATGAATTTATAAGTGGAGGTTTTTGTGTGTAGTTGGGAAGATTTTTATGCCATATATATGAAGATATATGATGAATTTTGGGCCAATTGTTGTGCAATTTTGTGCATTATAAGCGAAGTATTTTCCCGCTGATTGTATTGTTCTTGTTCTTCGAAAGATTATTCATATGAAGATACTGTTAAAATTAACAAGAGTGTTAAATAATTTGAGATAAAGATTTTAAATGGAGGTTACCGTCACAAATATTAATAATTATTATTAAACCTTATTAAACCGGAATTTGACAGTTAAATATAACTAACCTTCATTGGTCGATTATATCAACACGATTTGAGTAATTATCAACCGGATAAACGTGTGGTTTAATGTATTTCTTGTATAAATAATATAAACAATTAATATTGTAAAATAATTTTGTAAATATCTTTGTTAAATAATTTGAAATGATAGTGATTAATACAGGCGTGTATAAAATTTTCAATTGTCATTTGACATTGTTATAAACAATTTATTATTGTTATAAATAATTAATGAACTTTTGTTATTAACTTTTAGAGTT
Organism: Meconema thalassinum; assembly: GCA_946902985.2. NCBI lineage: Eukaryota > Metazoa > Arthropoda > Insecta > Orthoptera > Tettigoniidae > Meconema > Meconema thalassinum. Next base: position 716,785,767 of record OX336388.2, on the reverse strand, counting down.
TTTTTACACTCTAAACAACGCTAATTAAGCAAGTGGTTTGAACAAATAATCATGATTTGGGATTGTTGGAGTAATCCACTGGTGTTTGAATGTAGCATTGAAGACATTTGCGTGATAATATTTCAGTTGAGATGTGAACATTTACGTGTTTGAAAAAAGGAGAGCCGAGCTCTGAGGTAACACGCTTATGCTAGGGTTGAACGAACGGGAGTCCGCTTTGACCATGCAGGTGCCTTGCAGCTGGCCCGGACAACTGTGTTACAGAGGCCAAGGACAGTTCCATAATAGCCTTGTGGCTATAAATAAAATGTGAAGTATATAAACACGCAAAACAATTGATATATGTGTCTCATCCCAAATCCCGTTTCCATCCCCAGTGCATTATTATTTTACGTTGCTATGAGCTTGAGAAAGCTGAAACATTATATGTAGAGAATACAGGTCCTACAGGAGGACATGGTTATGTGGTCGATGGCTTCTGATTGCCACGTTGATTTTGTTGTTTATTTTTGTTAAAATCATTCTTTTTGTGAAATAAATTATTGTGCAGTATAAAGTTTCTCGTCTTCGTTCTGGTTCATTTTAAATATCATGGTGGAGGTTATTGTGTGGGCATACTTTTAAGTGATCCAGTTGACAACCCAGTCCCCGAGATAAATTTAAGAGGTAAGTAAAGGTAAGTATGAACCCCCGTATATTTTGGTGTGTTCCACAATAATTTCTTGTTAACTATTGTGCTCTAATCTCGATAGTATCTGTCAGTGCCATTTTCATTGATGTAGCTGTGCCGGTGCGTTTGATTATTGGCAATCCGATTGAGGGGGCGGATATCTGACAGCCTACTATCCGGATATCGGGTACAGTAGGATTGGCGACCCTATAACGTGGGGCACGATCAGCAAAACATTGGATTACCAAGTTATTGCAGTAGAATTGACACCGCAATTTTTGTGGAGTGTTCGAATAACATTGGATTATCAAGTTATCGATGTCAAAGGGATTGTGAAGACTCAAATAAAGAGGTTGATTCTTTGTTAGATGTCTTAGCCAATTGTAGAATTTGAGAGTGTGATTATATAGGGATTAAATGCTGTGTTGTATTAGGAAAATTACACTCAGAAAAGATCAGATCTTATACAACTTGAGAGAGGTTAAATAGGCTGGAAACTTAGAAAAATCGCCTATGATCTGGAATCTTATTTTATTTGACCGGCTTATGACATGTGTTAGTCATATTAAAGATAAAATTAAACTATTTGGATTATAAATGTAAATTATTTTGTGTTAGGATATTTTAAAATGAACCAAAGAAACTTGAACATGTGCTTGAGTTTATTTCAACATGAAGTGTCTACGAAGGTTAATTATAAGGTAATTATAAGTTAGATTTAAGACAGAAAATTGCTCAAATTTTATATATGGTGAAAAATGTTGCTCAGATGTTGTTATTTTGCTCTGTTTGATGTATGTCCCTAAAGCAGTTTATTATTGAAATATTATTGAAATGGCAGATGAGAGTTTGAGGAAGATGTTGGAGGAGATGTCCAACAGTTTGTCGGCTAATTTGTCTATTAGGCTGGATGAAAGTGCAAGAGAAATGAAAGCTAGCATGAATGAAAGTGTAAAGGAGATGGAAGCTAGAAATACTAGTCGAATGCAGGAGATGATGGAGGAGAATGCTAGTAATATGTCTGCTAATTTGAAAGCTAGCATGAATGAAAGTGTAAAGCAGATGCTGGATGAAAATCTGAAAGTTCTTCAGACCAGTTCTGCAAACTTAGAAAATAATATGTCGCGTTTACAGATCAATACCCAGGGAATCGAGAATGCTGTAACTGACATGCGCACAGACGTGTCCAATGTGCATAAAGATGTTTCTGAGGTTAAAAGTGATGTGTCTAAGGTACAAAAAGATCTTTCTATGTTGAATCTTGATGTTGCTAATGTCCGGGGTGATATTTCATGTGCTAGAGCTGAAGTAATTGTTGTAAGGAATGATGTTGCTACTGTACAAGACAAAGTAGAAGAAGTTCAAAGAGAGGTTAGTAATGTTCGAACTGATGTGTCAAATGTTCAAGTTGACATCAATAATATTCATTCAGATGTTAACGATATGCAAAGCGATATCAATAAAATACAAGTAGAAGTCAATACTGTTTTTGTAGACATTGCTAAAGTTCAGACTGATGTTAACAAAGTTAGGGAGGAAATTGAAACTTCAAAAATGCTTTGTACTCGTAACATTAGTGCATTAACAACTCGATTATTTGACGAGTCTGTTAGGACAACGGCTTCTTTAGCTGGTTTAAAATACGATGTAGAGGTCATGAGAACCCAAGTATTAGATCACAATCGTTTACTTAAGGAGGACATCGAAGTAGATATTGCAGAAATGTTAACTGCAAATGTAACAGTGTGGAAAGATGAATGGAACAGGTCAAGTGGGGAACATGTAGATCAGATTCTGGAACGAATTGAAAGAAAACTTGCCAGTACACAAGTAGACATTAATAACGAAGTAGTTCAGATTAGGAAAGACTTGAATGTAAGGATGGATTCGCTATCCGAAATGCAGGTAGAGGATAGAATTCAGATAGGTCAGGAAGTGCAAGCATTAAAAACTGCGTTAGAGGAACAGATTCATAAGGTTGTCTCTGATGTTAATGAAACTACGAGCAAACTGCAGAATTTGAAACTAGGAGAAGCTAGCATGATGGAAACCTATAAGGAAGAGTTGATTAGGAAAGTCATCACGGAAATCACAGACAAGGATACCGAAGGATTGACTGGTGAAGAGGAGAGAAATTACGTGAGAAGAGGTAACCTTACTACAGAAGAGAGAGATGTTAGTCCTGAGGAACGTATATCCAGATTCAGGGAAGAAGAAGAGGATCGGAATATTGAACCCGAATGGAAGTATCGTGATAGTGGGAGGAATTATATGGATTCATATCCGAGAAATGTGACAGTCATCCGGAATTTTGAAGACAAACCTCAAAAATTTAGCAACACTGATAGTCTCACACCGATCGAATATATCAGGAATCTTAAAGACTATTTCATAGAAGCCCACATTCCTAGAGAGAGAGAGATGAGAATCGTAGAAAGATTTCTAGCTGGAGGACCCCTCGAATGGTTTAGAGCATTTCGGTACACTTTCAGCAATTTTGACGAATTTGCAGAGGCACTGATTAAACGATTCTGGTCAATAGAAGCTCAGAATTCACTAAGAGCTGAGGTATACTCGAGGAAGTATTCAGGTACTCTTCCAACACGGTACGCTGATTTCTTCACGAGCCAACTATCACGCTTGAGATTTTTGCAACCCCCATTGTCAACAGAGCAGTTGATAGATGCGATTTCACGTATGCTGCCTGTGGAGGTAAGAAGACTGATCATATCGTCAAACATTAGAGATTTGACAAGTATGGACGAATTGTTGAGAAGGCTTGACTACACGAGTCCAATGCCAGATTTGGTACAAAAAGGTCAGAGGCACGAATTCAAAGACGTTAATACGGTCTATATGGATCAAGTGCAGCAAACTGACAAGCCTGAGGAAGGAAAAACTGAAAATGTAGGTCCTCACAGGAATAATTATTTCCGCAACCACAGATCCCAAGGTTACCGTCCATATCAGCAAAGACGAGGCTGGAATAATAATAGAGGGAATTACAACAACGGAAGAGGTAGATACTACAACAATGGTTATAATCGAAATTATAACAGAAATAACCAGTACCAGAATCAGAATCAGAATTCTAAAGGTCAGGTTATGACACCCGACAAGTATCAAGAAAGAGAGAAAGAAAGTCAGCAGTATCTGAAGGAATTACGAGAAAAGGAAGCTGAAAATCAAAAGAAAAGACAGGATGTAGTGATCGATCCTGGTCCTTCTACAAGTCAGCAGGGGAACTTTGAGATTGGTAACACAAAAAAAACGCCGATTTCTCAACGACAGTGAGAAACCATGAATACATTGCCACACCACACCTGATTACCATTAACGAAATTTACGAAGTAACTGATGAGGATTTATTAGAAGAGAGGGGAATCGTCAAAGAGGAAAGACCATGTGCATTACCTATTATTTCTGTACTGATAGATGGCCAACAGTATAAAGCTCTTATGGATACTGGTGAAATTATTTCTATCATTTCTGATGAATGCTATCAAAGTCTGCTAAAAGGAGAAAACATGACAGTTTTACCAGTTTCTACCGTCAAAGTGAGAGGAATTTTCCAAGACAAGGCAGTGAAATGCAAGATCCAAGTGCTGTTGAACTTTGAAATTAATGGAAGGAATTATGAACAGATCTTCATTGTGGTTAACAAGATCCATTTCGATATTGTGCTAGGAATCGATTTTATATCGAAAGTTGGAGCCATTATTGATATGAAGAATAGAAGTATTAGCTTTAATGATGGGTACATGATCACAGAAGAGATCGAAGAACAGGACGTGAAAAGCAGTCTGGAGATAGACCTTAGGGAAGAAATTTTAAATACCATTATTAACGACGTAGAGAATATAACAGAAATACCCAGTAGAAAAACTGAAGGATTTGAAGAAATTCAGGGGGAATTTGAAGATTTGATAAAGGAATTCCAAGATATTTTTGATGAAAAGCCTGGATTGATTAAAGACTATAAGTATAAGATAAGGCTGACCGATGAAACCCCTTACCAGAAGAGAATATACCCCATACCTGAGAAATACTATCAAGAAGTACGAGGGTTGATCAGAAAAATGGAGGTAGACGGGATTATTAAAAAACAGGCGTCGTCTTACATAAACCCCATCACTGTGGTGAAGAAAAGTAATGGTCAGATACGTCTTTGTCTCGATGCTCGGACCATCAACTTGAAGATTCTTCCAGAAAATGACCGACCACCTAAGATCAGAGATCTGCTTAGAAAGTTCAAAGGGAGAGCATGTTTCAGTGTTCTTGACTTGACATCTTCGTTTTACCAAGTTCAACTGGAGGAAGAAAGTATGCAGTACACTGGATTCCTATTTGACCAGACGTCATGGGTCTTTGTGAGAATGCCTTTTGGAATGGTCAACAGTGGACCAGCACTCATTCGAGCACTTGATAGCAAGCTCACTGACGAAGTAAAGGAGAATGTAATCTGCTACATTGACGATTTAATTGTATCTTCATCCAACGCCGCAGAACATTTAGTGCACTTGAGAAAGTTGTTTGAAAATTTAAGGGAGGCCAATATCAAGGTCAATTTTGGAAAATGTCAATTCTTGAAGAAGGAGATCAATTACTTGGGGCATACCATTGATAAAGATGGATATCATCCAAACATGCAGAAAGTAGATGCAATCACTAGATTCCCAAAGCCAACTAAGGTGAAACAAGTCAGAGAATTTGTAGGCGCTTGCCAATTCATTAGCAGCCACTGTCCGAGATACTCTGAAATTATGGCTCCTCTGTATGATTTACTCAAGAAAAATAATAGATGGAAATGGACTACCGCAGCAGACGAGGCTTTTGAGAAAGCAAAGGAGATGCTCAGAAACAACGTCAAACTGGAGTACCCAGACTTTGAGAAGGTATTCTATATAGAGTCTGATGCATCAAGAATAGGCATTAGTGCAGTCTTATACCAAAAAGACGAGGCAGGCAACAAGCACTACATTGCGTTCACTAGTCGGAAGTTAAAGAAACACGAGGAAAACTACTTTACGACAGAACTAGAAGCGTTAGCTTTTGTAACAGCTTTGCAAGCTTGGAAAAAAATGTTGCTGGGACATAAGGTTATCATTATTACAGATCACAAAGCACTTCAGTTTATGCTGCAAACTGACATGTCTAGTGATAGATTGACACGTTGGGCTTTGTTCACCCAACAGTTTAACGCCACTATCGTCCATCAGCCTGGGAAAGATAACTTACTGGCTGATGCTTTATCACGTAACCCTGTCAAAAATGTGCAGATACACCATGTACAATTGGAGCAGCAAGATCAAGAGACCGTTAGGAGGTTAGCCCGAATCGGTGTGTCACAGAAGAGACACGCTCCAATCAGGAAAATGTACAGGTTCCTTAAGGGTTACATGGACAATACTGATGTTGACTATGCAGCTACACAGAGAGATTCACGACACTTTGTCTTGAGTGGAGACATCGTATGTAAGTATGCTGACTCTGCGCATACAAAGCTTCGAATAGTCGTGCCACCTAAACTTGTTGTCAATTTAGTGTGGGTAGCTCATCACGCAACTGGACATGCGGGTTTAGATAAAACTCTTGATACTCTCAAAGAGAGGTTTATTTGGACTAACATGCGTTCCAGCATTGCTAATGTCAATCGTTCATGTGATAAATGTCAAAGAGCAAAGTATGCTTCCGCTCTATTAAAAGGAAAACCTAAGGCTATGATTCCCTCTAAACCGAATGAACTCATGGCGACAGACATATTTGGTCCTTGTCCGAAGGGATATCAGGGTAATCAGTATCTGTTGGTTACCGTGGATGTCTTCTCAAAATTTGTAACAATGAGTCCCATGCAAAAAGCTAATACGAGGAACGTTGTAAGCAGACTGGAACATGCTGTATTTCCAAAAGCTGGTAAACCAGAATATCTACTTTCGGATCATGGAGCTCAGTTTACGTCCTTAGAATTTGCTGCAGATATGGAAAGGCTTGGTATTAAGCACATATTTTCAAGCGTGCGATATCCGGAATCGAATTCTTCGGAAAGATATATGGCTGAATTTTCGAAATTCTGTCGAATTTTCTGTCCAAATGATCATTCTGGTTGGGTGAGATTTGTACCCCTTATTGAGGAATGTCTAAATTCTACAGTGCAGGAGAGCACAGGAGAAGTGCCAATGAGACTTCATCTAGGAAGAAACCCAGAAAGGCCGTGGGATAATCTTTTTAACCACGTTCCTAGAGATCCCGACTTAGGAAGGCAGCAGAGAATAGACAGAGCGAAGGAACAACTCCATAAAGCAGCACAAAAACGACTGAAAAGAGTAGCTGGAAAACGTTTTGGTGCTCCCTTAGAAATTGGAAATCTGGTATTATTACGCAGACCTGTCAAGGCTGACGTGGGTAAGAAAATCTATCCCTAGTTTGGAATAGTGTTCATGGGTCCGTTCAGAATTACGAATGCTTATGGAAACAACTGTTATGAACTTTACGATGATGAGAATAATGTCGTTTATGGCAAGTTCAATGCTGGGAACTTGAAGAAATATTATCCAAGAGTAAGCCAATAATAATTCAATTTCGTGTTCAAGTGAATTGAGATATTTATAACACAGAGTTTAAAAACAATTTGCAACTGTTTTTAAAACGTGGTGAAGGGAGAATGCCCCCGGAAATTGAATTATATTGAGACCACGATGGCTGTATTGGCAAATATGAGTAAAGTTATGAATGTCATAGTTATGACGTGGATATTAATGACATAGGCACGGATGACGTAGACTTCATGCCAGCAGGCTGATTGAGCTGAGATTCTTGGTGACGTCATGATTTTGTTCGAGAAAGATCTTAGATTTACGACGCAGTCGCAGGAAACAAGGTATTGTGCTAAGGAAGAAGCTACGCTATTGGAGGAGAGACTCGAACCAATGAACGATAGTTTGGAAGGAAGACGGAGATTGCTGAAACTACGATATTTGATTACTTTTGGCATGCAGATTTGCGGAAATCTATTTTCAGTTATGGCATTGATTTGGAATTTTGAAGAAATTAATTTTGAGTTTTTGAAATTTGAAAATCCGTCAAGTATAGCCAAAGTTAAAACTTCCAGCAATGACGCAGCAACAGGCTATGGAAGGGATGGATACGCCCCTTAAGAAGTTGATAAAAGGTCGTGCACAGGAGAGAGGAGCTCTCAGATCTCATATGTCAGATCGCATATATATTTCTGGTGATATATAGTTATTTTCAAGTGATTCAGTGAAGTAAGTTGTCTTTAGCGTGGTTAAAGCCCGGCGCATCGAACGAACTCGGAGCAGTTCCATTTTACGCTGCTCGAAACTAGGTGAAGTTGAAACGCTCACATTAACGTTTCCACCAGTCAAGATATCAAGCGCTAACTTCAGCCTGCATTATAATTCTATTGGGCAGTATAACATTGAGGTGTGTAGAAGATTTGAACAATTTCACAGTTATACTGCGAAAGATATTGGAACTTTAAGGCTGCCAACAAAAGTGATTTTCTCGCCACATGAGAAACACTTTTAAAATTCCACATTATACACTACGGCTGACACGTGGAGTGCAACAGTGATATTGGAGAATACGTTTGGTATTACAACGATACAGTCGACTATGGAACATTATAATCTTGCAGTGCTTTCAATGATTATAACAGTAGTTGAGATGGAAGGCTAAGGCTTTAATGCAATTGGGACATATATTGATTGGAGTAAAGTAACAGCATGGAACTTCGTTAATCGTCTTTCTACAGAAGCGAGCATGTAGTGAACATCCAACTACACTCATGCATCGTGAATCCATCGCTGAATTATACCAGATAACAGTGGAAATATTTTCATACTCCACAACTATGAATATTTCTGCGGAAATAACTACAATAAACTTCATGGCGAATTCCTGCAAGAACTTCAGGGAACTTTCAAGAGAGGCCAGGGTTGTCCCGGCGCACAAAGAAGAGTTTTGCCAGAAGGATGTTTTTTCGTATCCACGGAGCAGTGCAATTCCGGAGAAGGAAGCAGTTCGATTCTCCGAGGACGCTGATTCCAAATTCGAGGACGGAGCACATCTTTACGCTGGTGAAATGGAACCAACAGCAGTTTTCTTTGAAAACTTTCCTCTAGATCTTCAATCAACAGATAAGGTAGTCGTGAACGTCTCTTGTATTATTTGAGTCTTGTAGCGATATCTGAGCAACCATTTTCCCATATTTTCTGTCCCATTTATTTTGCCCCATTTTCTTGATTGATATTCTGTACTCAGTACACTTCGATGATTGATGCCTTTTTCTTCGATTTTTGAGACATTGCTATGTCATTGGCATACTTAATAATTTTGGATCAGTTGAGACTGATATTAGATTCTTTCAGTAATTTGCATATTTTTGTAGTCACGATTTGACTGTAAAGTTAACGATTTGCTATGGCAGATTTGAATTCAGACAGCGTGTCATTTTATTAAAGTAATTCTATTCAGTAAATTACTTTGACCAATTTTCTGTCATCCTCAAGAAAGAAGAATGATTAAATGATTTTAGAGCGTTAAAATCTATTACGATATCGACGATCTTTGAAATACTAGTCGTCTTTTGAACATGATTGAAACATAGACATTTATCATTGCATTATAGACAATTTTATGAAATATGAAATTTGATTACAATTTATTGAATACACTATAGTAATGAACATTTGATAGGAGTTTTTCTCAATTCTAGATTGGAACAATAATGTTTGCATTCCACAATCTAATTGTATTCTATTCGACTATTTTGCAGTTTAGATGAACTTTGTTTGAAGATAGTATTTTTATACTGCGTTACTTTGAAGATGTTAATCTCAATTTTGATAGACTAGGCAGGAGTGTCTAATCGTATTTGCTATTAAATTTATTTGTGATTGGCAAATTTTTACTTCATATCGATTCATGAATGAAACCCACGAAGGTTAAATAATAACAGTCATTATTACAATTGATGAATATAAGAATTTTTAAAGAGGAACAATGGATGTATAATCGTTAGTTCAGTGGACGTGTAAAAGTCGCTGTTGAGTAATGCCCTTGAATTATGAAGGAGGTTCCCACAATAATTAATGAAGTTGATGAATTTATAAGTGGAGGTTTTTGTGTGTAGTTTGGAAGATTTTTATGCCATATATATGAAGATATATGATGAATTTTGGGCCAATTGTTGTGCAATTTTGTGCATTATAAGCGAAGTATTTTCCCGCTGATTGTATTGTTCTTGTTCTTTGAAAGATTATTCATATGAAGATACTGTTAAAATTAACAAGAGTGTTAAATAATTTGAGATAAAGATTTTGAATGGAGGTTACCGTCACAAATATTAATAATTATTATTAAACCTTATTAAACCTGAATTTGACAGTTAAATATAACTAACCTTCATTGGTCGATTATACCAACACGATTTGAGTAATTATCAACCGGATAAACGTGTGGTTTAATGTATTTCTTGTATAAATAATATAAACAATTAATATTGTAAAATAATTTTGTAAATATCTTTGTTAAATAATTTGAAATGATAGTGATTAATACAGGAGTGTATAAAATTTTCAATTGTCATTTGACATTGTTATAAACAATTTATTATTGTTATAAATAATTAATGAACTTTTGTTATTAACTTTTAGAGTTTTTTTTACACTCTAAACAACGCTAATTAAGCAAGTGGTTTGAACGAATAATCATGATTTGGGATTGTTGGAGTAATCCACTGGTGTTTGAATGTAGCATTGAAGACATTTGCGTGATAATATTTCAGTTGAGATGTGAACATTTACGTGTTTGAAAAAAGGAGAGCCGAGCTCTGAGGTAACACGCTTATGCTAGGGTTGAACGAACGGGAGTCCGCTTTGACCATGCAGGTGCCTTGCAGCTGGCCCGGACAACTGTGTTACAGAGGCCAAGGACAGTTCCATAATAGCCTTGTGGCTATAAATAAAATGTGAAGTATATAAACACGCAAAACAATTGATATATGTGTCTCATCCCAAATCCCGTTTCCATCCCCAGTGCATTATTATTTTACGTTGCTATGAGCTTGAGAAAGCTGAAACATTATATGTAGAGAATACAGGTCCTACAGGAGGACATGGTTATGTGGTCGATGGCTTCTGATTGCCACGTTGATTTTGTTGTTTATTTTTGTTAAAATCATTCTTTTTGTGAAATAAATTATTGTGCAGTTTAAAGTTTCTCGTCTTCGTTCTGGTTCATTTTAAATATCATGGTGGAGGTTATTGTGTGGGCATACTTTTAAGTGATCCAGTTGACAACCCAGTCCCCGAGATAAATTTAAGAGGTAAGTAAAGGTAAGTATGAACCCTCGTATATTTTGGTGTGTTCCACAATAATTTCTTGTTAACTATTGTGCTCTAATCTCGATAGTATCTGTCAGTGTCATTTTCATTGATGTAGCTGTGCCGGTGCGTTTGATTATTGGCAATCCGATTGAGGGGGCGGATATCTGACAGCCTACTATCCGGATATCGGGTACAGTACCATCCCGGCATTTGCCCGAAGACGAAGTGGGAAACCACGGAGAAGCACTTCGAGGATGGCTGAGGGGGAATCGAACCCCTCTACTCATTTGGGCCACCCAAGGCTGAGTAGACCCCGTTCCAGTCCTCGTACCACTTTTCAAATTTCGTGGCAGAGCCGGAAATCGAACCCAGGACCTCCGGGGTGGCAGCTAACCATGCTGACCGCTACGCTACTTAGGCTACTAAACTAATGATGATAATCATAATTGTGAGCGGATAAAACTTTCAATATTTTCAATGAGACAAATGTTCCTTTACACACAGATTACAGTTATCAAACAAACGTTTAACTACTGTAAATCGAGAAATAAAGTCTTCAAACGTCGATTTCTTAAATGTAAGATCATTAATATGAATATAATGTAATATAATATAAGGTATGGCCTAGTTCATAAAGCATTACAAAAGTCTGTCATAAAATATTTTAAAAATATTGTGTTGTTCGTACTGGATGTTGAAGAGTCGTATATTGCAGTACATATGAGTTGCTGTCTCTCAAAATACATTTTTACAGTAGTGGTCGCCATTTCTCGATAAAAAAGATACGAGCCTTACAGTAGTCGCATATGATGTGTAACATCTGACATGTTACCCTACTGTGAAATTGAGATGAAATGTATGTGAAGTCATCTGACATTTTATCCTACTCGTATACTACACAGCTTGGACATTCTTAAAATGTTAATTTACGCTCCGTTTTCATACTGGAGTTGTACAGATTGAAATGGAGATATGCTACTGTCACACTTGTGTGAACAAACATCACATATTATATTGTAAATTAGGAGGAGGAATGAAACCATAGTCTCTAGCCTATCAAAATAATGTTCAATACAATCAAATTTCCCAACTCCTGCTTGGTTCAAAGTTTTGTAATAAAAATTAGATAAATCATAATTTCATGTAGATTCTGTTAAAATGACGTATTATTTTATGATATATATCGTTTAAATAGATAATCTGGTAGCAAATATATTTGCCGGGATTGGGGATCGAAACTGAGACCTCATAATGCGCAGTACAACATATTATCCGCGTAGCCATTACAACCACAGACATTTGGAGTACAGGACAGGTACTAATTTTCACGTGCCGGTAAAGATATAAAAGTATTTTTAGCCTATTTTCATTTACGAACAAGTAGTTCCGTGAAGAACTATACAGCCTATTTTCATATATTCTACTTATGTTAATTGCCTCTATCAACATACAAAATTTCAGTTTGATTGCTGTAATAGATCCGTAGATATTGAAAACCGTCTAATATTTCGGATGGTCGCCATGTTGGATATCTATATATGTACAGTAGGTCTTAGAGTTATGTACTATTACATGAAGATTATTGTGTACGTGTAGTATTCAAACTTCAATCGCATGATTAGGACACAAGAAGTAAAAACGAGATTTTAAAATTCGCACAGCTGCCATCTTGGGGTTATGGAAACAATTGAAATAAATTAGATGCCAGTGGATTAACATTTGTATAAGGATTTGCTGTACCAAGTTTCACTGCATTCTGATGGTTAAATTGCGAGAAACGTCCATGTGAATATTTCTAATTCGCGTCGCTGCCATGTTGGATTAGTGATCACCAGGTTATTGAAAGTCCTATAGGTGAACTTATGTTCATAGCCCCTATGAACATAAAAACATTCAGTTTGATTGCTGTAATAGATTCGTAGATATTAAGATCCATCTAAATATTTCGGATCGTCGCCATGTTGGACTGTTATATGTATAGGCCATAGAGCCATGAACCATTAAAGGAAAATTATTGCGTAGGTTCATTATTTAAACTTTCACTTCGATCGCATGATTACGACACAAGAAATAAAAATAATAATTTTAAAATTCACACAGGCGCCATCTTGAGGTTATGTAAACAATTGCACTAAAGTAGATACCATTGCATTATAATGTGTATAAACATTTGCTGTACAAAGTTTCACTGCGTTTGGGATATTAAATCGCGAGAAAAGTACATTTTAAACTTTCAACTTCGCTTGGCCGCCATGTTCATTTTGTAGTTAACCGGTTTTTGAAAGTCTCATAGATGAACTTCCAGCAGTACCCTTTATCTCCGTACAAAATTTCACGGTGATACCGGTAATAGTTTCAGAGATATAGAATGCCGGTGAAATATTTCACACAGCCGCCGTCTTGGGGTTATATAAACAATTGAACGAAGTTAGATGTCGGTGCATTACAATGTGTATAAACATATACTGTACCAAGTTTCATTGCGTTTGGTTGGTTAAATCGCGAGAAACGTCTATTTAAAAGTCGCAAATTCGCTTGGCCGCCATGTTGGTTACCAGTAGTTACCAGTTTTTCAAAAGTCACATAGGTGAACTTCTAGTAGTTCCCTTTATCACCTTACAAAATTCCAGGGTAATATCGGTAATAGTTTCGGAGATATTGAATGCTGGTGAAATATTTCGCACAGCCGCCATGCTGTATTGGTGAGACGTAACAAAATTTGAAGGGCACGGTCGAGGTTGTCCGGAATAGTGCTATGAGCTTACCGAGTTTCATTGAAATCGCTCGTAACGTTTGGATTTTATTAGGGGACACACACTCAAACACACACAACTCTCTCTCTCACACACACACACGCACACACACACACACACACACACACACACACACACACGCACACACACACACGGACAAAAGGTGATCTCATAAGCCTAATTTTTCAAAATTGAAAATAGGCTAAAAAAATAGGCTTATGAGATCACCTTTTGTCCGTGTGTAGATGGTGTGTGCGTGTGTGTGTGTGATGGTGTGTGTACCCCTCCCCCAATAACTTCTAAACGGATGGACCGATTTCAATGAAACTCGGTAAGTTCATAGCACTATTCCGGACGACCCCGACCGCGCCCTTCAAATTTGGTTATGTCTCACCAATCCAACATGGTGGCTGTGCGAAATATTTCACCAGCATTCAATATCTCCGAAACTATTACCGATATCACCCTGGAATATATTACGGTGATAAAGGGAACTACTAGAAGTTCACCTATGTGACGTTTGAAAACCTGGTAACTACAAAACCAACATGGCGGCCAAGAGAATTTGCGACTTTTAAATAGACGTTTCTCGCGATTTAACCAACCAAACGCAATGAAACTTGGTACAGTATATGTCCATACACATTGTAATGCACCGATATCTAACTTCGTTCAATTGTTGACATAACCTCAAGATGGCGGCTGTGCGAAATATTTCACCGGCATTCTATATCTCTGAAACTATTAGAGGTATCACCCTGAAATGTTGTACGGAGATTAAAGGCACTACTGTAAGTTCATCTATAAGACTTTCAAAAACTGGTTCACTACATAACAAATATGGTGGCCAAGCGAATTTGAAAATTTTAAATATACCTTTCTCGCTATTTAATGATCCAAACGCAATGAAACATGGTACAGCAAATATTTATACACATTGTAATGCACTGGTATCTAATTTAGTTCAATTGTTTACATAACCTCAAGATGGCGGCTGTGCGAATTTTAAAATTAAGTTTTGATTTCTTGTGTCGTAATAGTGCGGTCGAAGTGAAAGTTTGAATAATGAAACTACGTAATAATTTTCCTTTAATGGTGCATGACTCTATGGCCTATACATATAACAATCCAACATGGCGTCCATCCGAAATATTTAGATGGATCTCAATATATACGAATCGATTACAGCAATGAAACTGAATTTTTTTAATGTTCATAGGGGCTATGAACATAAGTTCACTTAAAGGACTTTCAATAATCACATATCCAACATGGCGGCGATGCGAAGTATAAATATTCACATGGTCGTTTCTCGCAATTTAACTATCCGAGTGCAGTGACACTTGGTACAGTAAATCCTTATACAAATGTTAATCCATTGCCATCTAATTTTTTCAATTGTTTCCATAACCACAAGTTGGCAGCTGTGCGATATTTTAAAATCTCGTTTTTACTTCTTGTGTCTTAATCATGCGATTGAAGTTTGAATACTACACGTAGACAATAATCTTCAAATAACAGTACACAACTCTTAGACCTACTTACATAAAAATCCAACATGGCGACCATCCGCAATATTTAGTCGTTTCCCGATATCTGCGAAACTATTATAGCAATCAAACTGAAATTTTGTATGTTGATAGAGGCAATTAACATAAGTGGGATATATGAAAATAGGCTGTATAGTTCTTCACGGAACTACTTGTTTTATGCTCCATTAATATTTTGCTTTTTTTCGATGATGTTCCTGCGTGGAATTGAGTTTTAAATTAGTTATGAACACGCCTACTTGACAAAAAAGAGAATTCCTCTAGTGGTCTATGAGAGTCTAGAGCAGTTCCCGTATAAAATCATCGATATATATTACATTGACCACTGCATTACAGCAATGTGGTTTAATAACTCAATAGCCATTGTGCAGAAACATATTACCAGCTTTGCTGACTAGTTACAATGATTCATATAAAAGCATTTCATCATTTAAATACTGATACGAAAACATGTGGTTTGTGTTTCAATGAGTTGACACTAGAGTTCACATGAGCTTTTACCGTTCAGTGCGAAAGGGTTGAAGAAAGTTAGTCCAGAGATTGAAAAACAGTCTCTCAATAAATCATAATTGTTTCCATTTCAAAATAGATAGCGGGCGAGAAGTTTAAACAAATGCGTAATGGCGATGCGTTCATATACAATTCATCCGATAGCGATCAAATTTTGGTGAGTTGTTGTGCACAGTCCCGGAAAAGTTATAGGCGTAGTAAATCCAATTTGCAATAGATGGCGCGCGAGTAGCTTCAACAAAATGGCGTGCATTTGTTTCAAGAAAGTCCCGCATGCGTTCATATGCCATTCATCCCATTGCGATGAAACTTGGGTGAGTAGTTCTGTACACTTCAGGTAAGGTTTCTGGCTTAGTAAATCAACTTAACAATAGGTAGCGCACGAGTAGATTCAACAAATGAGCGACGTCGGGCGAAGCGTTTCAACAAAGTCCTGTATGCGTTCACATACCATTCGTCCGATAGTGATGAAACTTGGATGAGAGTTTGTGTACACTTCAGGCAAGGTTTCTGGCTTAGCAAATCCACTTTACGATAGGTAGGGCACGAGTAGATTCAACAAATGAGCGACGACGCGCGAAGATTTTCAAAAAAGTCCCGTATGCGTTCATATACTATTCTTCTGATACCGATGAAACTCGGGTGAGATGTTGTGTACACTTCTGGGAAGCTTTCTGGGTTAGTAAATCCACTTAAAAATAGTTATCGCACAAGTTGATTAAACAAATGGGCGACGACGTGCGAAGTGTTTCAACATAGTCCCGTATGCGTTCATATACCATTCGTCCGATAGCGACTAAACTTACGTGAGTTGTTGTGTACACATCAGGGAAGGTTTCTGGCTTAGAAAATCCACTTAACAATAGGTAGCGCACGAGTAGATTCAACAAATGAGCGACGACGGGCGAAGCGTTTCAAAAAAGTCATGTATGCGTTCACATACCATTCGTCCGATAGTGATGAAACTTGGATGAGAGGTTGTGTACACTTCAGGCAAGGTTTCTGGCTTAGCAAATCCACTTTACGATAGGTAGGGCACGAGTAGATTCAACAAATGAGCGACGACGCGCGAAGCTTTTCAAAAAAGTCCCGTATGCGTTCATATACTATTCTTCTGATAGCGATGAAACTTGGGTGAGATGTTGTGTACACTTCAGGGAATGTTTCTGAGTTAGTAAATGCACTTTACAATAGGTATCGCACAAGTAGATTAAACGAATGAGCGACGACGCGCGAAGTGTTTCAATATAGTCCCGTATGCGTTCATATACCATTCGTCCGATAGCGACTAAACTTGGGTGAGTTGTTGTGTACACTCCAGGGAAAGTTTCAGGCTTAGTAAGTCCATGTTACAATAGGTAGCGCACAAGTAGTTTCAACAAATGAGCGAAGACGCGCGAAGCGTTTCAACAAAGTCCCGTATGCGTGCATATACCATTCGTCTGATAGCGATAAAACTTGGGTGAGATGGTGTGTACACTTCAGGGAAGGTTTCTGGCTTAGTAAATCCACTTTACAATAGGTATCGCACAAGTAGATTCAACAAATGATCGACGGCACGAGAATCGCTTAAACAAAGTCACGTAGCGTTCAAATATCATTCATCCGATTGCTAAGAATCTTTGGTTGGATTGTTGTGCACACTCCAGGAAAGGTTTCTGTCTTAGTAAATCCTTTTAACAATAGGTTGCGCACGAGTAGATTCAACAAATGTGTAACGGCGCGTATCGTTTAAAAAAAAATTCGTATGTGTTCATATACCATTCATTCGATTACAATGAAATTTAGAGAAATGTTGTTTCCATTCCCGCAAAGATTTCTGATTTAGTACATCTATTTTACAATTGGTAGCGCACGAGTACATTCAACTAATGAGCGACAGCGCGTGAATCGTTTCAACCAAGTCCCGTATGCGTTCATATACCATTCATCCGATTGTGATAAAACGTTGGTGAGTTGAGTACAGTCCTGAGAAGGTGTAGGAATTAGTAAATCCGTTTTTCAATGGGTTGCGCACAAGAAGATTCAACAAATGAGTGAAGGCGCGTGAATCGTTTAAATAAAATCCCGTATGCGTTCATATGTCATTCATCCGATTGCGATGAAACGTTCATGAGTTCTTGTGTACACGCCAGGGAGGGTTTTCGACTTAGTAAATCCATTTTACAATAGGTAACGTACGAGTATATTCAACAAATGTGTGACGGCGCTCGAATCTTTTCAACAAAGTCCCGTATGCGTTCATATACCATTTATTTCATTGCGATGAAACTTTGGTGAGTTGTTGAGCACTCTCCCATGATTTTTTTGAGATAGTAAATCAGTTTTACAATAGTTTTGAGGTGGTTAACGGAAAATATATAAATATTGGGAATCCAAAAGCACTTCAACAAACAAAGTTACAACGCCAACACTTTCTTTGATTGGCATTGCAACGCATGCCGGGTACAGCTAGTAATGAATATTTTCACACCAAAGAACGACAACTTGAAGATGATTTATTGTAGACATATTTGTAATTGCGCCGCAAAACCTTGAAGTAATGTGATTTACATTCTCCAGCTGGCAGTGCGTGTTACACTTCCTTTCCATCCACCACTGCCAGCTGGATCGTTCCGATCCACTTCCGTCCCATTTTTTCAAAATCACTCCCACAAAAATATCCAGCAACCGAGTGGAAAGATGTTACACATCAAAAATTGGCATTACTAGTATTTTAAATAGCGAAACGTTTTCCCCTTAAAATAATGCAGTGGTACTTCCTTTCCCGGATGCCGTCAGCAACCCGCCCAACACACTCACCGCTAGCGCTATAGAATAGAGCTATCCAGAGTGCACTATGCATGGTGGGGCTATACAACCCCTGTCTCCTTTAGTGCCTCGTGTAGCAGGCAAGGGATATCAGCAAAATAAAATAAGAGGCCTGAACATTCAAACAATGAGGAAATATAAGACAAGGGTCAATTAAGGTGCGAAAATGAAAGACACCCTAGGCATCAGATACTCTAAAACCGTCGGGGTCGCAATAGGACGAGAGATGGCCAAGGAAGATCGAAAGGAATGTTGACAGAGAGGGGCCCGGTATAAGCATGTTGACGCAAACCCCGGACTCAGCTGGAAACCCGTGGTCGACAATCCATGTCCCACAAATGTGAGCTCCTAGGGGCAAATCAACATCCCCAGGGTTTCTTGAGTTTTGAGGTAACACAGACATTTTCTTATGTATAGACCTTCATTATACCGGCCATGGTAGCCGAGAGCGCTTACTCGCTAAATCGAATCCCACCTCGGCCGTCCAGAAAATGGTTTTCTCGGTTTCCCATTTTCGCCACTTGGCAAATGCCAGGACGGTTCCTTTCGACTTCCTTCCAATGTGCTGTATAAACCATCCACCACGTCATCCTTGGCGCCATTGATATGAGAATAACTTAGTGAGAGTAGACAATAGTACATTATGAAACGAGCCTATAATGGCAATAATTAACACACGAGTATGTTTATAAAACGAGCGTATGTGAGTTTTATAATTTCCATACGAGTGTCTTAATTACCATTATAGGCGAGTTGCATACGACTGCTTATGTTCGACGATAATTATTATAACTATTTTATGTTCGAACATAAATATTCATAAATATCTGTCGAGATTTCGCCAGTTTTATATACTGAACAGAGCGCATGAGACGCCCGGTATTTGACCATTGCCTCCTCGATTACCCTATTATGACACTAGGCCGGGCAGTGAAATTTAAATGGAACTCAGCGCATCTAATTATCTAATTGGTCAAACAACTGTTTCTTGAGCTCTGATTGGTGGGAGAAACTGTTTCATAATTAAAAATAGTGTTATAATGAGCCTCATTATAGTACAGTTTTCCGACATATAATAGTCAGGGTCGAACATAAATAATAAAAAAACACGAGCCTTTCAGCAGTCGCATATCATGTGTAACATGTGACATGTTATCCTACTATGTGCCTGCCGGGAGCGCAAATCCCTTGTTAACAGTGAACTCTGTTGGTCATTGAAAAACTCCAGTGCCAAATCCTTTCAGCAAATATGATATAATGTAATAAATATCTTCACACCAAACAACGACAAATTGAAGATGATTTATTGTAGGAATATCTTTAATGGGGCCTCCAAACCTTGAAGTATGCGATATAAATTCCACATAGTCATATGGCCGACAGTAGGTCGTGATACCAATCTCCGCCACCGCGTGCGCTCATTGTTTCCGTTGCATTTCCGTTTCATTTCTTTAAGATCACCCCCACAAAAAATATACAGCAACCGAGTGGAAAGATGTTACACATCAATAACAACTAGCGCACACGTGCGAGAACTCTCGCATGGGTATAAACCACCCGCCTGGCTTTACTGTTATGCGGGCTTCGATAAATATGTTTATTTGTTTAAACGCATGTTTTAAAATTGTGGGTTGTATGCGCCCTATGTGTACAGACTACCCGCCCGGCCCTAGTGCTGCTGGGCGCGACACACTTCAGGCAGGGGCTATCGTCTTCTTTTTTGTTTAAAAGCACTTCATAAACAAATAAATATATTTTCGATGACTTTTCAAGAAATGCAAGATTTTTCGTGTACTATTGAGACGATTTGGAAGATTTTGGTACAAACCGCACCTTCTAACTCCCTCTGGTTTAGGAGCTTTAGTTTTGTGAAACATAGGCGTATTATATATATAGGCTAGATAACTAGCAGAAGTACCCGTTCTTCGAACAGTGTTCGGTGTTAACACCAGACATTACCAATTGAGCTACTGTTGCAATGGTTAGCGGTTTGTCATTTCTTCATAAGTTTATCACAACGAAGTTAGTTTTCTGGGAATATCACACACACTGTTAATTTAAGGGCCTTAAAATGTGGTTTTAGGAGACCCTTTATAGACTCCCGAATTTTGTGTCTCACATTGAGTAGCGCAACATATGCTTTGGTCGTCCTTCTAGGATAATTTTTTATATTTCGCCTATTTTAGCATGTATTTTGAGAAGTTTTTCCCTATATCGCCCTTTCTACTGTATGAAAAGTACGGTGAAGGGTTTTATAAATGATTGGTGTATTGACTCAAGTTTACCATACCTAATTTTACGATGAACCAAGCATCCAAACACGAGTTATAGGCGTACATAAAGATACACAGAAAGACTGACAATTCTATTGTCTACCACATATCACCCACATATCCAAATATGGGTATATCTACCACACAGTATCAAACAAAATCATCCTTACGATGAACCTGTATGTCGACAAAAATAAATAAATAAATAAATAAATAAATAAATAAATAAATAAATAAATAAATGATGAGTAAAATGTGCTCTCAAACTAAATTCACCTAACGTGTACTTCCTGACGTGAAATAGAATTGAAAGCCTTGTAGACGAAACGCAATACACCCCACAGAAAAACTGACCCTCTACGTTGTGTTAGGTTCCTATACACAGGAAGACCTCTTACGTAAATTATAAAGGCTTGTGGTGCTTGGAAATTCAGGTTCTTTAGCCTCAAATGGCCCAAATTCCTAAAAGCCGCAAAAAATGCTGATTCAATTCAGGATTTTTTGAAAATAATGTTGCTGTTTGGAGATATGCACTATGTGTCGCACGTGAAAATTCCATGAAAAAATTCTAGGTTACCCCTTGACTCCCTTAATTACATTGATGAATTATACAATCTACGTTGGTTCCGTGATAACCTTATAGCCATTTGCAAACTTTCACAGAAATGTAATAAATCGAGTGGCATTGCTTCTTACAGAAATAGATGGAAAGTTGGATGCCACCCCTTGAGATAATGTTGTCATGGTTACCGATTTGCATTCCTTCATTACTTTGTTAAATTAAATTAAATTAGTTTTCTGGGAATATTTCAGAAACTGTTGGTTTTAGAGTACTATAATGTAGTTTTTGAGGACCCTTTCGGGCCCCCGAGTTTTTTTTTCTGGCACCGAGGGCTTTGTCTCGTCGTTGTACGCCTTAATATAATAATAATAACAATAATATAATATAAGGATAGGAATATAAGAGACCTACCGTACCTCACCCGAAGGTTTAAATCGCGTGAAAATTTTTTACAGTACCCCTTGACCCCCTTAAGCGCAGTATACGTATTGATGAATTTTACAGCTTAATTTGGTTCCGTGATAACCTTGTAACCGTTTGCAAACTTTCACACTAATGTAATTAATGGAATTGTATTGCGTCTTACAGAAAGAGATGGACCTCTGAGAATCTGTTATCATGGATACTGGCTTGCATTCGTTCATTAGTTTATTAAATGAAATTAGTTTTCTGGGAATATCTCAAAAACGTTTGGTTTTAGGGCCTTAAAATGTGGGTTTCCGAGTTTTGTCTCTCACATTGAGGGCCTGAAAATGAGCTTTGTCTCGTTCTTCTACTCCTATTTCAGCATGTATTTTAAGGAGGTAGGCCCCCTTATATGAGAGGTACGGAGAAGAGTTACATCAATGATTAGTGTCGTGCCTCTGATGGATATCTGTATCAAACTTTTTCGTTGATACACCCAGCCGTTCTCGAGTCATAAGGGAACAAAATTGTCCACAGACAAACAAACAAACAGACAGACCAAAAAATTATCCATCATAAAACAGTCTGAAACGCGTAAATAACTCAAATTTCCGTAGAAATTCAGAAAACAAGTAGTTCCGTGAAGAACTATACAGCCTATTTTCATATATCCTACTTATGTTAATTGCAACTATCAACGTACAAAATTTCAGTTTGATTGCTGTAATAGATTCGTAGATATTGAGAACCGACAAAATATTTCGGATCGTCACCATGTTGGACTTTATATATGTAGGTCCTAGAGTTATGTACTGTTACATGAAGATTATTGTGTACGTGTAGCATTCAAACTTCAATCGCATGATTAGGACACAAGAAGTAACAAGGAGATTTTAAATTTCGCACAGCTGCCATCTTGTGGTTATGGAACCAATTGAAATAAATTAGATGCCAGTGGATTAACATTCATATAAGGATTTACTGTACCAAGTTTTACTGCACTCGGATGGTTAAATTGCGAGAAACGTCCATGTGAATATTTATACTTCGCGTCGCCGCCATGATGGATTTGTGATCACCAGATTATTGAAAGTCCTATAGGTGATCTTATGTTCATAGACCCTATGAACATAAAAATATTCAGTTTGATTGCTATAATAGATTCGTAGATATTCAGAGCCGTCTAAATATTTCGGATGGTCGCCATGTTGGATTGTTAAATGCATAGGCCATAGAGTCATGTACCATTAAAGGAAAATTATTGCGTAGGTTCATTATTCAAACTTTCACTTCGATCGCATGATTACGACACAAGAAATAAAAACTTAATTTATAATTCGCAAAGCCGCCATCTTGAGGTTATGTAAACAATTGAAATAAATTAGATACCAGTGCATTACAATGTGTATAAACATTTCCTGTACCAAGTTTCATTGCGTTTGGAACCATTAAATCGCGAGAAAGCTCTATTTAAATTTTAAAATTCGCTTGGTCGCCATGTTCGTTTTGTAGTTAACCGGTTTTTGAAAATCTTATAGATGAACTTCCAGTAGTGCCCTTTATCTCCGTACAAAATTTCAGGGTGATACCGCTAATAGTTTCAGAGATATAGAATGCCGGTGAAATATTGAACGAAGTTAGATGTCGCTGCATTACTATTTGTATAAACATATACTGTACCAATTTGTATTGCGTTTGGTTGGTTAAATCGCGAGATACGTCTATTTAAACGTCGCAACTTCGCTTGGCCGCCATGTTGGTTTTGTAGTTACCAGTTTTTCAAGAGTCACATAGGTGAACTTCTAGTAGGTCCCTTTATCACCGTGAAAAATTCCGGGGTGATATCGGTAATAGTTTCGGAGATATTCAATGCTGGTGTAATATTTCGCACAGCCGCCATGTTGGACTGGTGAGACGTAACAATATTTGAAGGGCACGGTCGGGGTCACCCGGAATAGTGCCATGAACTTACCGAGTTTCATTGAAATCGCTCCAGCCGTTTAGAATTTATTAGGGACACACACACACACTACACACACACACACACACACACACACGGACAAAAGGTGATCTCATAAGCCTTTTTTTTTTTCAAAATTGAAAATAGGCTAAAAACAAACAAACTGTCATTTTTATATATGTAGAGATATACTGCACCACTCGGTGTTGACCGTGTTTTATTGCACACATTTAGATTTTACTCGCTTGCCGTGGGAGATACACGAAAAGTGATAAGGACTGTGGGGAATTGTGAAGTTGCAACTCTTGAGAGTTGCAATCTATGGATTGCGATTTATGATTGTCATTCGTTTTATTGTTATTACTTCACTTGTAACATCTTGGTTAGATCAAATAAAGACCAGATTGTAGTGTTCCCGTGATACATTTCTATTAACCACCACATTTGGTGCCGAAAAGACTCGGGATATCGCATGATATCAAGTGATTTTAAGGAATAATCTGTATAGGACTATACTGCAAGAATTGAAGCCTCTCGTAAGTTTTTACTCTGCAATTGCCTTACGGAACCTCCAGACTGTGAGGGAAGACTTGCAATTACACTATACTGGACGGAAAGTTTCCTACTTCGCAACCGACTACAGATAAGTGACAAAGCTACACTTTTGTAAACCGAATAACTGTTGAATGTCCCTACTAACTTCTTGGTAGGTTATGTATGTGTATAATATCATTGTTTTTTTACTCGTGCATAGTGTAGTGTTATCTGGTGCTGAACATAGATATTATAAAATCGGAGGGCTGGCCAGGGATAATATAAAACTGACCATAGTAAGTAACACTCAATCTAAGCGTCGACACTAGCGATCCTAGTGGCACCTGACCGAAAATCATTCGATACTTCCGATAATAACAGCTCTTGGCCTTGCACATTTCAGTGAACACACGTACAACATGAGCAATAAAAATCAAACAGATGGCATTTTACACAGTCTAAGAAGAAAACGAACCAGACAGAAGGCAAATACAACACGCTTTGTTACGGAAATTAATAGTTTCACTGATAATACTTCAATCGAAGACTGGGAGCACTACCGAGATAGACTACAGGAAACTCTCAACAACTTAACCGCACTTGATGATTCTATACATGAGTTACTATCGGACACTGAATACGATACTGATGTTCAGAGTTGTGAAGAATATATAGACTCAGCGAAACGCGCTATCACAAGGGCATCGAGAACAATTGCAAGTAAATTGTCAAATCCAGCCGCTAATTTAAGTATCCCTGAATCACTGCCAACTACACCTACTATTCCAATTCTGGCTTCACACTCAGTTCGACTCCCGCCAATTAAGCTAGAATCCTTCGCTGGTGACATCGCAACTTGGCCACGTTTTTGGGAGCAATTCGAGTCATCCGTTGATAAAGACCCTTTCCTTCCTACCATAAATAAACACATTTTTGCGCGGGTACTTGGAAGCCGAAGCGGCTAGTCGATGGAATCGCCGTAATAGCAGATACATACGAGGAAACTAAACGGATTCTACAAGCTCGCTATGGCGATAAAAAGAGAATAATACAGGCGCACTTAGACTACCTAGAGGGGATCAGACCTATTCAGTTTGCTACTCCTGAAGCACTCAACGACACGTTCATCGATTGCCATCGACACATACAAGCTCTTCGTGCGCTGGGAGAAGACGTAAACGGCTACGGGAGAGTTCTTGCTCCGAAAATACTTGGAACGTTTCCCGCTGATATTTGTCGTCGTTGGATAATTCAGACGAAGAGGGAAAATATCTCAGAAGGCGATATTATGAAGCTCATGGAATTCTTGGGAGAAGAAGTAGATGCGGCTATGGTGACGCACAAGATTCGTGGATCTGCTTCGATTCATGTTCCCACGAGAGCAGCACTGCACGTTGATTCAAATAAGAAACAATCCAATAGGAAGGTTGCGCCGGAACCATTTTGTGTCTTTTGCGAATCCTGCGGTCACTGGGCGCAAGAATGCAAGACAGTTTCTAACGTTAACGATAGACTTACTAAACTCAGGAACACGAACCGCTGCTTTCTCTGCCTGAACCGCGGACACTCCGTGAAGAACTGCAACAGAAAGGGTAAGGCATTCTGTTCTTCCTGCAAAGCCTTGCATCACAGATCTGTCTGCAGTAGAAACTTATCTACTAATGCAGCAGCAACCATTACGTCCGTTAACAAGATAGATTCTCTTCCATCCGAATTTTCTTACCTGCAGACCGCGCGAGTTTGGGTTGCAGGTCCCAATGGGCGAACTAAACAGACGCGTTGCATACTGGATGCTGTTTTATCCATGAGTCTCTAGTTAACGAACTGAAACTCGAAGTTACTGGCCGTCAAGACTTAACTATTGGCGCCTTTGAATCGTCTCCAACCTATCGGAGTGTACGTAACCTTGTTAAGTTTTCCATAAAGAGCATCTGGACAAACTCAACTACAAATATTACTGCATTTGAGAGTACCCATGCCTTTTCAGCTCATCCGGTCGTTCCTGATGATGTTAATATGTTAGCACACACTCAAAAACTACAGTTGGCTGACCCAAAGAATGAATCAGAGCAACCTTTGCCTGTCGAAATACATGTTGAACATGCTCCTTCTGAAACAACTGGTGACAGGTTCTACTTGCCTCACCATTTAGTTAAGAAGTGTAAATCTGGGAAAACGAAATGGAGGATTGTGTTTGATGCATCTTCTCGTCAAGGAGGTGGTCCATCCCTTAACGAGGCCCTCGAAATGGGCCCAAAGTTACTGCCTGAGATACTTTCTGTTCTCCTCAGATTCGGAAGCTACTCGGTAGCCATCATTGATGATGTCTCTCAGGCATTCATACAACTTGTACTTCTTCTGGTACGATGTGATTGACAAAGGCGAAGGGGTGTACTAAACAACAGATGAAGTCGTAATATACCGTTTTGCTCGCGTTCCCTTTGGTCTAACTTGCAGCCCATTTAGGTAGATTTCATTAGAAAGCTAACTATTGCAATGGGTCCCATGTTTCGACTTCCGAAAAATTTCGACATATCTTCGCGTTTCACATCCCCCAGACCCCAAAACCACCGTCAGTTAAAAAGTTTATATATAACTAGCTGAAGTACCCGTGCTTCGCTACGCGTCATAATTAAATTAAAATGTGAAGGTGGCAGTGTTAAAACAGGGGATAGGCGAGGTGCTGCGCAGAGGGAGATTAAGGATGGAAGATTTTGTCCAACTACACCGCTCGGCGTTGACCGTGTTTTATAGCACAAATTTAGGTTTTACTCGCTAACCGTTGGAGATACCTTTCGGATAGAAAATGTAATTTTAAACCTCGTATATCCCATCAAAAGTTTGCTATTTCTTAGCGTTCTCTTTTTATTTGAAATGGAAATATGAAAGTTTTAAACCAAAGGGTGTCGAGACGTCACTAAAATGGTCGCCATCTTTAAATAGGGCAAAATATTGAAATCAAAAGAAACCTATATGTTAACCAGGTAAATCAGCTACTTCCATGTAAAATTCATGTAAATCGGACCAGTGGTACTTGCGTGATTGATTAATACACAGACACACACCATCTCATTTTTTGCCTCGCTTCGCCCGCGTCATAGTCGTGTCATATTGTTATTCAATGAAATGCAGGTTTAACCCCGTTACCACCACTTTAGAACCTGAATATCCAAAAATCCCTCCTTAGTAGACTTTTTCGACACACAACAAACATATCCCCAAAATATCATTCTTCTAACTTTAATAGTTTGGGTTGGTTGATGAGAGTGAACTTCCAAAAATCCTTCCTTAGTGGACGTTTTTCTTCCAGAATTTCACCCCTCCCCATAGGCCCCTTAAATTGGATTTATGAAAAAACGGTCGAACACCTATTTATTTTATTTATTTATGTATTTATTTATTTTTAATCTGATTGATTTCCTCTGAGTTTCAAACTCCTCGCCTATGTCGTTTAAGAGATACACGCTCTGTTAAGAATCTTTCAACCCCCACTTTTCATCCCTTTCACCTCATAATATACACTACATCGAAAAAACATTAGACATGTGTCAGCTTATTTTTAATGATTAGTATATATGCCAAGTATCACATCCCCAAATGAAACCACTCGTGAGATATTGTTATTCATTGAAATGCACGTTTATCCCCTTAACACCTATTTAGAACCTGAATATTCAAAACTCTTTCCTTAGTGGACGTTTTCGACATACAACGAACATATCCCCAAAATTTCATGTTTCTAACTTCAATAAGTTTGACTGGGCGATGATGAGTGAGTCAGTCAGGACATTTTCTTTAATTTATTTTTGATAACTTCACCCCTCCCCATGAACCCCTTAAATTGGATTTATGAAACAAACGGTCGAACACCTACTTACTTATTTAAAACTGTTTTCCCCCTGAGTTTGATGAGTGAGTAAGTGAGTCAATCAGTTTGGACACTTTCTTTCCTGTTTTTTTCACCCAGAATTTCACCCCTCTCCAAGGGCCCCTTAAATTGGATTTATGAAAAAACGGTCGAACACCAATTTACTTGTATTTTAAGCTGTTTTTCCCGCCGAATTTCAAACTTCTCGCCTATGTCGTTTAAGAGATACACGCTCCGTTAAGAATCCCTCAACCCCCAATATTCACCCCTTTCACCTCATAATATACACCACATCGATAAACCCTTAGACATATGTCTGATTATTTTTAATGATTAGTTTATATACCGAGTATTACATCCCCAAAGAAACAACTCATGAGATATCGTTATTCAATGAAATGCACGTTTACCCCCCTTAACATCTCTTTAAAACACGAATAAACAAAATTCATTCCTTAGATGACGTTTTCGACCTACAGCGAACATTTTCCCAAAATTTCATGTTTCCAACTTTAATAGTTTTCGCTGGGCGTGATGAGTTAGTGAGTCAGACAGGACATTTTTTTTCAATTATTTTTACCACAATTTCTCCCCTCCCCATGGGCCCCTTAAATTGGATTGATGAAAAAACGCTTGAACACCTATTAACTTATTTTAAGCTGTCTTTTTCCCCTGAGTTTGATGAGTGAGTGAGTTAGTCAGTCAGTTAGGACATTTTCACTCCTTTCTTCCCCCAGAATTTCACCCCACCCCATGAGCCCCTTAAATTAATTTATGAAAAAACGGCCGAACACCGATTTACTTATTTTTTAGGTGATTTTTTTCCCGCTGAGTTTTAAATTTCTCGCCTATGTCGTTTAAGAGATAGGCCTACACGCTCCGTTAGGAATCCTTCAACTCCCACTTTTCACTCCTTTCACCTCATAATAATACACCACATCGAAAAACCCTTAGACACATGTCTGCTTATTTTTAATGATTAGTTTATATGCCGAGTATCACATCCACAAATGAAACCACTCGTGAGATATTGTTATTCAATGAAATGCAGGTTTAACCCCCTTAAGACCCCTTTAGAACCAGAATATCCAAAAATCCTCCCTTAGTGTACGGTTTTGACATACAACGAACAAATCCCCAAAATGCCATGTTTCCAACTTCAATGTTTTGGCTGGGCGATGATGAGTGAGTGAATGAGTCAGGACATTTTCTTTCATTTTTTTTTCTTCAGAATTTCACCCCTCCCGATGAACCCCTTCAATTTGATTGATCAAAAACAACCTGTCGAACAGCTAGTTACTTACTTTAAAGCAGTTTTCCCCCCTGAGTTTGATGAGTGAGTCAGTCAGTCAATCAGTTAGGACACTTTCTTTCCTGATTCCCCCCCCCCCCCCGAATTTCACCCCTCCCCATGGGCCCCTTAAATTGGATTTATGAAAAAACGGTCAAACACATTTACTTAATTTTTATGCTTATTTTTTCCGCTGAGTTTCAAACTCCTCGCCTATGTCGTTTAAGAGATACACGCTCCGTTATGAATATTTCAATCCCCACTCTTCACCCCTTTCACCTCATAATATACACCAAATCGAAAAACCCTCAGACCCGTGTCTTCTTATTTTTAATGATGAGTTTATATGCCGAGTATCACATCCCCCAATGAAACCAATCGGGAGATATTGCTATTCAATGAAATGCAGGTCTACCCCCTTAACACCCCTTTAGAACCTGAATATGCAAAAATCCTCTCTTAATGGGTATTTGCGTCACTTGAGGAAGCTGCATACCAAATTTCATTCCAATCCGTTCTGTGGTTTCTGAGATTTCGTGATGAATGAATGATTGAGTGAGTGGTATTTGACAAATATATAGTAGAAGATGGTGTCAAGTTTTTGTTATGCTAAACTCGGTTGACAGTGCTGTGTGAGTAGTTGAGTAACTAACGGGATTTCAAGTAAAGATCCTCATTTTCTATACCGGTAGTGCAGAGCGCAAATGGCATCCAGTCGGCCGTGTCTTGACTTGAGCTATGTTGCCATGGAAACTATCTGCATTGCCATTCCTTCACGAGTATATTTTATGATTTGATTAGCCTGTGCTTGAGTGCAAAAGGGCCGAAATCAGAAGAATGAGAAAGACTATCGAAAATTCATGTAGCCAGCGGTTCGTTCTGGGTCCTAAACTATGTGTATGCAAAATTTGGTTGAGATTGGTGGAACGGTGTAGATTTGTATACGGAACAGACCCACCCACCCACATACATACATACATACATACATACATTCATACATACATACAGACTTTCACTTTTATATATAAGATTTATGTATGTATATATATATATGTATATATGTATATCAGTTTCTTGTGGACATGATAACTGCCGTACTTTTGCACCAATCACTTTGAATTTTTTACATAATATGTATCCCCTTAAAATCTCGGTCGAGTTCGTTAATGGGCAAAATCGGTCATAGGGGGTGAAAATGGGAGGCTTTTTTTCGAAAAAGTGAAATATCGCTATAACTCTCTTAATATCTGAAATATTGAACCCATTCAAAGTTCATGCTATGTGTCGGACACGGCCCTAAAATTTATGTTTGAAATGTTTTTCGATAGCACCAACCATTGACCAAAGGGGTGGGAAAAAGTGGGTTTTTCGGGAAACATTAATCATATCTCTGTTAATAGGCACAATATCAAAACCGTACTAAATGGACAATATTCCTCCAATAATTACCTAAAACTTTTGTCTGAAAGAATTTTCGATATGACCCACCATTACGCCACGGGGTGAGCAAAATGATTTAAATTATAAGAAAATGCTAAGTGCCAAGAGAGGTTGCCATGACAACTTTACTTTTAATTGATAAGGGATGAGCCATCAGCAGTTGCTATGACAACGCCACTGCACGAGATAACATTCAGTTTTCCATCTGTCTGTGGGAAGCGACTTCGGTATCGGAACTGGTAGCATGCTGAACTTCTATGCCCAAGGTCGCGGGTTCAAACCCGGCTGAAGTCGTCGGATTTACTAAGAGCGCTAAAAAAACTTAGTTTGCTTTCCTTCGGAGGGGACGTTCCAACGTTCGTTGCGAGTTGATGGTTCTGGTGGCATCTAGTAGCCAAGTTCACAGCTAGGTGTCTTTGATGGTAGTATTTTAGGTAGATTTCATTAGAAAGCTAACTATTGTAATGGGTGCCATGTTTCGATTTCCGGAAAATTTCGACATATCTTCGCGTTTCACATCCCCCAGACCCCAAAACCACCGTCAGTTCAAAAGTTTATATATATATATATGTATATCAGTTTCTTGTGGACACGATAACTGCCGTAATTTTGCACCAATCACTTTGAATATTTTACCGAATATGTATACCCATAAAATCTCGCTCGAGTTCGTTACTGGGCTAAATCGGTCGAAGGGGATGAAAATGGGGGACTTTTTTCGAAAAAATGAAATATTGCTATAACTCTCTTAATATGTGAAATATCGAATCCGTTCAAAGTTCATACTATGTGTCGGATAAAGCTCAAAAATTTATGTTTGAAACGTTTTTTGATAGCACCAACCATTGACCAAAGGGGTGGGAAAAAGTGGGTTTTTCGGGAAACATTAATCATATCCCTGTTAATAGGCACAATATCAAAACCGTACAAAATGGACAATATTCCCCTAATAATTACCTAAAACTTTTGTCAGAAAGAATTTTTGATATGAGCCACCATTACGCCAAGGGATGAGAAAAATTATTTCGGAATTATAAGAAAATGCCAAGAGCTATCAGTGGTTGCCATGGCAACACAACAAAATTGATGAGGGATGAGCCATCAGACGTTGCCATGTCAACGAACTTGCGCGAGATCTGATTCAGATTTCCATCCGACTAAGTGTGAAGCGGCTTCGGTGACGTTACTGGTAGCATGCTGAACTTCTATGCCCAAGGTCGCGGGTTCAAAGCCGGCCAATTCGTCGGATTTTCTAAGAGCGCTAAAAATCCCTCAGTATGCTTTCCTTTGGAGGGGAAGTTCCAACGTTGGTTGCGAGTTGCTGATTGCGGTGGCATCCAGTAGCCAAGTTCACAGCTAGGTGTCGTTGACGGTAGTATCTGGTAGCAACATTAGGAACTACTGCTTGAAATTGAGCGTCTGCATTCCTTACCTGAATTTCAGACTAATACAGCCATCACAATTCACACCGTTTATCAGACAGATTCTACACTCACCCAAAGTACACGGGGTTACATGACCGCGTTGTCGCAGCCCCTAAACTGAGAAACCAACCAACATCTCTGCGGGAGATATAATTTTGCGTGAAGAAGTAACAGACCGATACATAGTTACACATCAGTGTCGAAACCTTGCATAAGGACATGACCGCAAGTATAACAAGTAGTTCCGTGAAGAACTATACAGCCTATTTTCATATATCCTACAAATGTTAATTGCCTTTATCAACATACAAAATTTCAGTTTAATTGCTGTAACAGATTCGTAGATATTGAGAACCGCCTAAATATTTCAGATGGTCGCCAGGTTGGATTCGTATTTCGTACTATTACATTAAGATTATTATGTACGTGTGGTATTCAAACTTCAATCGCATGATTAGAACACAAGAAGTAAAAACGAGATTTTAAAATTACGCACAGCAGCCATCTTGTGATTATGCCAACAATTGAAATAAATTAGATGCCAGTGGATCAACATTTGTATAAGCATTTAACGTGCAACGTTTCACGGGATAGTTAATTCGCGAGAAACGTCCATTTAAATATTTATACTTCGCGTCGCCGCCATGTTGGATTTGTGCTCACCAGGTTACTGAAAGTCATTTAGGTGAACATATGTTCATAGTTTCTATGAACATTAAAAAATTCAGTTTGATTGCTGTAAAAGATTCATAGATATTGAGAACTGTCTAAATATTTCGGAAGCTTGCCATTAAGATTGTTATATGTATTGAGACCTTATGGCATATTACATATCCATCTAGTCTCAGGTTTAAATTTCCAACATTAATTCTATACACAGACCGGCACAGCAGATGCAGAGTACAGAGGCGGCAAATACTTTTATTGGAGATGTGCAGAAACATGAACGAAGAATAGCAGGAGGGATGAGTGGTCATAAATGCACTTAGCAGGATTTCAGGGAGTGCCGAGGGTGTACGTGTACCATGAGAAGACGAGCGAGGGTTAGGATGGCAGGTCGTTGAACGCAAGAATTTGTGTGGGAAAATTGTAGTTTGGCAAGGTCACAGCTTCAAGGTTTGGTACCGCCCATATGCGACCTACTTAAGAATTAATGACCGGAGAGCAATGAGAGTTGCAAATATGGAAGCGGGAGACTCTCTACCTCCCAGAAATGTAATGTTGGTGCAATTTGGATGTAAGGCTGATTTAATTCAGTATAAAATGCCTGATGTGGGGGCGTTTCAGCGTCAGCCAATGAGAGGATAAGCGTCACCAAGCCGTGTTTGGCGCGTAAATTGGCAGACAATGAGGGATGATTACTGAGTTCATTTGATAAGTAGCCCACGATCGATTCTTGGAAAGGACATCACCAATGAGACATTGAGATTAGGACGAGTTCAGTGATATAAGTCAATTCGGGACAGAAATATTAATTTGGTAATAAATCTCATATTTCCCCTTCCTACGACCAGTTATGCTTCAAACACTTAAATAGCTCCATCTGGGAGAGTGAAGTCAGTCGATTTTTTGATTCTGTTATTAACGCTTCACGTCAGTCGAGTTCGTGATTTGGACTCTGTTGTTTTGCATGTCCAGTGGTAAAAATTGAGACAGTGTGACGCTGCTTTGAGATCATGTCTAGACACTATAGCATAAGAGAGCGAGTTCTTGTCAGTGTCGAGATAAGATATTGATATGCGCGCTAGTTCGCGAGTGCAAGTTCGGCTGAGAAATAGGCTAGCCATTGCGCGAGGTAAACATATAAGTTGTGTCGATAGGAGCTACGGCGGACAATCTGGATGAATTGAGTAGTCCAGGTGGTAGCTATTTAGGAGAATGATAGGGTTATCGGCTCGGAACAGTGAGTGCGAGTTACTTTCTTGCATGCCGCATTAAGTAATTGTGTGTTCTGTGTTCATCATTACCACGAGGTACCCGAAGCAAGAAGAACCTGATGCTGAAATTGGAACAATGGGAGGATCTTCAAACGTGGAGTTCGTCATGTGTGAAATGATGGCGTAAACCCAAAACCGTGGGGCACGCTGCAATGATGGAGAGGATCTGGGACCCAGGAAAAGTGATAAGTACAGCAAATTATCTTGCATCATTTAGTTAGGGGTGTACGGGTCAACATGAGTGCAATGGCAGTGTACATATTCATTTCTTAATGTTAGTTGTGTTTCTGTTTGTTGTAGTTGTTGTGTTTGTTGATACAACGTGCGTGTAAATATGTATCGTGTGGTCAAGGGTTTCAGTGTAGTTTGGGGAGAGTAACATTCAGGGGAAATCTGGCGATCAGCTTCTGTCACTGTAAATACATTTTCAGTTGAGAAGGTGGGAGAGAGTTTGTACAGTGGTCGCAAGCAAACCAGAGCATATAGAATATATTTTTGTGGTAAATAAGGTTCGTGGATCGCCTGTGGTAAGTTCTACCAGGTAATGTTTTTTTTTTTGTTTGCAATCTTCGATCGGTGATGGACAAGGCAGGCAAACCCGGCGATTTGAGGTATTTAAATTGGAGTATGACTGGATGTAATAATGCGTATCGGTAAGTCGTGGATGCTGTGCCCACGTGTATTTGGTTGAGTTGGTGGAGGTTGGTACCCACCCATATTGGTAAGTTGTGGATGTTCAAAACCACGTAAGTATTTTGGTAATTCCGTGGACGAGGTAATTCCCACGAGGTAAAAATCACGGCCGTGATGCTAGGGTCGGTCTGCGCCCGTAGGCAGCGTGCTAAGTGATGATTCTGCGAGGCTTGTTGAATTGAGCCATATTGAGCACGTGCTTCAGTCAGTACACGTCAGCTGCGGTTGTCGTGAAAGCAGGTAATCGCTCCTCGCCGCGGGGTGTTTTGCTTGGCCTTGAGTCTGTCCGAGGTTATTTGGTAAAAGTTAAAAGGGCTGGTTTGTTTATGTATTTTGTTGTTGTTGATTCTGGGATTTCGGTTTGTTGTGCTTTTGATTTTATTGTGGACCCACGTTACTAGTGTATCAGATTTTGTACCCTCTGGGTGGCCGCTAGACGGTTATAATTGATGTCTTAATAAATGTTTCGCACGGGAACAGTTGTATGTGAATGAGGTAGGCACGTTGTATCTTAATGTAGTGTTTGTTTGGCGCACTGCATGCTGACCGTACACGACCCTAACGGAGGTCGTGAAGGGAGGTCTGTTTGCCAAACGGAACGATCTCGTCTGTACGATTCACTTTTTCCAAATAGAGAGCGTTAAAATGAGATTCCAGCTTGTAAAAATTTAATTGTTTTGAGGCTCCGTTGGGAGTGTATAGTGTTCTGATCTGATTAACGTAATGATTAAATTCTTGTGGCATTAATTTAATCTTTTGATGTTGCATTTTGAACTCACCTAGGATGAGAGCGCGTCACTTTGATTTTTGATTTTATTTTATTTGGATTTATGTTTTATTTGGAGTTCCATGATCCTGCATTGTTTGGTCAGGGGAAGCTGAGGCTTTGCCCGATTTAATTATATTAAGGTACCCTGGTCGTACCATCTCTGTGGACTTTATGGCAGAGAGGGATAGTGATGACGCAGTTTATTTTGTTGTGGTTTTACGTTGATTTTGGTTTTTCTCGTCTTGTAGTTCTTCCGAGAATAAATTTTGTTTCCTTGTTCCCCTGGCATATGATTTATAATTTTAAGTTCCCATGATCCAAATTTCGAAATTCCTAGGATGTAAAGTGTTAATTAGCCACCGAACGAGCCACGCCTGAGATAAGATTCAGCATCCAAGAGGACCTTGGAAGGGTATATAGGGGTTATGTGATGGTGCCTTAGCAATCCGTCCCTATTTGATTGAATTGTTATTTGATATCTAATTCATTGGATCATGTGGAATGTCATATGCCTGTTTGAGCTAGTCGGTGCTCATCGTAAAATCTCCCATCCGTGGTGGATTTTGCGTATGATTCGTACGGCTAGGGTTTAGCCTATGATGGCGCGCCAAGAGCGTGTGGCTGATTTATTGTAAATAAAAGGGTTGAAAATCATGGAGTTTGTATTATAAATACAGTTGACATTATTCGTTGCAAATGTAAAGTAAAGACATGTCAGCTGGGCGCCCGATTTGAATTTTGATAGTAACAAACTCCAGTGAAAATGAAATAGGAAGGCTGGTAGCCTATAGATTGTTAATATCTCTATTAACAAGTCTGGGATAAATTAACGTACAAAAACGGCGAGGGTAAGGGTGAAAGAATTTATTCAAGGAAACTTTTAGGGAGTGTGCGTCACGTAGGAAGCTCAATATGCAGCTTGGATAGCTATTTGCCTATGGTATAGAATAACGTAAATAATTGAGCTGACTAAAGTTATTGGGGAGGCAGAACATGGAACAAAAAGGAACTCATTTTAGCGCTAACAGATTATCTCCTCATTAAGGCATGCCCCTATTTCTCAGATTAGTGTATTTTGTGTGGTGGAGGAGATGGTTTCTTCAGAGGAAGTGCGAGCCATTATGGAGGCGATGTGTGCCCAATTAAAGGCAGACTTGAAAGCTGACACCAGCGAACAACTAGAGCGCATGAAGCCAGACAATAGTGAACATTTAACTCAAATTATAGCCGAGAACAATAAACAATTAAAGGCAGACTTGAAAGCTGACACTAGCGAACAGTTAACTCAAATTATAGCCGAGAACAATGAACACTTAAAAGCAGATTTGAAGGCAGACAATAGCGAACAGTTAACTCAAATTATAGCCGCAAACAATGAACACTTAAAGGCAGATTTGAAGGCAGACACTAGCGGACAATTATCGGAACAATTCGCGAAGCTTACGCTAGACATTAGAGCAGACGCGGGCATACAATTAGAGCGCATGGAGGGAACATTGAGAGAGGCGATCGCGCTTAGCGAGGAGAAGACATTCGCTAAACTAAACCAAATAGAGTTAGCATGCAATTTGAGCGCGGAAGTCTTAAAACTGACGCAAGAGGAGATGAAAGGCACGCTAGAGACACTCGAAGAGGGAAATATCGTAGCTCAGGGGCAGATAGCCAAGTTAAATAAAGCCGTGCGAGACATGCACAAAGACGTAGAAAGGGGAGAATTGCAAGCAGCAGAGAAATGGAACGAGTTAGAAGCAGAGCAGGCAGCAATAAGAGAGGCCTTGCGGGGGAGTAATGCTTTAATTGGCGAGAGGCTGAATCGGTTGGAAGAAAATAACGGAGCAGGAGGGAAGAAAGACGAAGAGAGATACTTGAGAATGAAAGAGGAAATAAATAAGACTTGTCTGCAGATAGGAGTCGAAGGGAAAGAAGATATGCAGAAAATATTTAAACAGATGGAAGAGAACCAAGAACGGATCAGAGAGGTCGAGAAACAATTCCTAGCCAGAATGGATGAGCAAGATAGGAAAATTATTAAAGCTGAGATACGAACGCTGGAACATGAAGATTTCATGTTGGAAATGAGAACGAATAAAAGCGATGGGATTACCGCAGCCACAGTACGTAGCGAAAGAGAAGCGAGCCAGGGGGCGACCGAGAAGGAGACGGTAGGTGAGACTACAGAGGGATTCCACCAGTTTCGCGGACAAGCATCGACACCAATGGAGAATAAGTTTGCCACGCAATACGTACAGGTTATAAGGATGCAAGAGGACAGACCTCGGAGATACACAAATGATCGATCAGTAACACCCAAATCTTTCATTAAGGAGGTGGAATCATTCTTTGCCGATCACGCAGTACCGCCCAATAGACAGCTTAGAGCTTTAGAGAAAATGTTAGGGAACGAAGTATTGACCTGGTACCAGAGCTTCAGGTACACCTTCGAGGACTTTGAAGGGTTTAAATCGGCGTTTCTAAGAAAATATTGGGGGCAGTCAGCACAGCTAAGCCTCAGGATGGAGCTGTACAGTAGAAAGTACCATGCTACGCAGCCCACACTCTACGCGGATTACTTCACAAAACAGATGTTATTGATGAGGGATCTGGATGTCGCTCCAGGAAAATCAGACATGATAATGACCATCGGCAAGCAATTACCCGCCAGCGTCCAGCAGATACTAGTGGCCGCAAACGTCGATAACGCGGTGCACGCCGAGGAAGTGCTCCGACAGCTTAATGACACTTCTATGCAACCTCAGATGCGGAACGTGCGAGCCATAGGACAGGTTAACACGGCTGTGGTACAGCAAGACACTGGTACCAACAAGCGAAGTCAGGGTACGAACACCGGACCGCCAGCATACGAGCGAAGGGATGAAAATAATGCGCGGAACGGATACCAAGGATATGAACGAGGAAACCGGGGACAGCACCGCGGAAGGAACTGGCAGCCGTACCAAGAGAGAAGGGATGAATGGCGAAGAAGAAATGGCCCTTACGAACAGGAGAGAGATGGGAGGCGGCCGTGGCACGGAAGGCGAGAAGAAAGGCGGGAGCCCACGCAAGATTATAGACAGGATTGGAATAGTCGGTACGAGGAGACTCAGCGATATTTAGGCGAGTTGCACCAGGAACAGGAAGCATAGAGAGAGAAATGGAAACATACCATGGAGAACAGGCATAACCCAGATATACAGGGGGCAGAAAGCGAGCTGGTGATGCAAGAGAGAGAGGAGCGCAATGGTACCGGACAGCAGGGTGCCGTGCACAAAAAAAAAATGCTCGGCGGTAGACCAAGAAGACAGTCTCAGGAAGGAGCGAGAGGGAAATAACTGGTTAGTCGCACACATACTGGAATGGGTCGCTACATCAGACGATTTTTTAAATGAGCTCAGTCAACCAAAACAGCAGGGATTGCGCAAGTTACCTATTATCATAGCAAGAATCGGTGGAGTCAGGGTCCGGTCTCTCGTGGACACTGGGTCACAATTGTGCCTGGCATCCGAAGCTTTAGTTAAGATGCTAAACAAGCAGAACAAAATACCTACAGTACCTGTCCTACAGATAAAAATCAGAGGAGTTATTCCGGAGAAGTCAGCAGTATGCAAATACCAAGTACATCTAGATATGGATATAATGGGCCATATTCTATCACAGAACTTCATGGTTATGGCCAACATAAATTTCAACATGATTCTTGGTGCGGATTTCATATGCGACCACCAGGCAGTGATAGAGCTGCATGAGAACACAATTACGTTCAAGAACGTGAAAGGGTTAAGCAACGTCAATTTACATATGAACGAGGTGAACTTGGAGCGCGAGGCAGATATGTGGATGCTAGAAACAATACCAGAGGAGGCCGAGAATGAAACGCAGGAGGGACATTCGAACCCGCAACCCATGCACGTTAGGGAACTTACACTGAGAGAGATCTGGAATACGGCCGTGGAAGCTGACGGAGCCGAAGAAACATTTGAGAAGCTTTTACAGGAAAAACTGAGCGAGGCCAAGTTGGACAGCGAAGGCAAGGCATGCCTAGAAAATATTTTGAGAGAGCAGGCATCAGCGTTCGACACGATGCCAGGAAAATTCTAAATTTCCGCTACGCCATGCAGGTGGACGACTGGTCACCATTTAAAAGCAAACTTTACCCCGTTCCAGAGAAGCACTATCCAGAGGTTAAGAAAATTATTGGTGAAATGGCGAAAGCAAATATAATCAGAAAGACACCTACACCGCATTTAAATGCGATACTTGCAGTGGCGATACCCAATGGATCTGTGAGGGTGTGTCTCGACAGTCGCACCTTGAATGCACGCCTTATACCTGAGCATGACAAAGCGCCGATAATTAAGGAAGTTTTGAAGCGTTTTGGAGGAAAGCAGATTTATTCGTCAGTTGACCTCTCGAGCTCTTATTATCATATCGAACTGGAGGAGAAATTACAGTTGCTGACTGGATTTCTGTTCGACAACCAGAGCTGGGTTTTCGCTAGACTCCCATTTGGCGTCAAGACGGCCGGGTCTGCACTCATTAGGGCTTTGGACCGGAATTTAACAGAAGAAGTTAAGGAAATGACCGTAAGATACGTGGACGATATCTTGCTTGCGTCTAGATCAGCAGAAGAACATATGGTGAATTTAGAGAAACTGTTTAAGAACCTCAACAGGGCAAATTTTAAGATCAACCTCAAGAAGTCGCATTTCTTTCAGCAAGAGATTTTATATTTAGGCCATACCATCGATGGAGAAGGAGTTCGACCCAACCCGGCAAAGATTGAAGCAATTAGAAACTTCCCAAGGCCAACCAGAGTGAAGCACATCAGAATGTTTTTAGGCATCACAAACTTTTTCCGCGAGAATTGCCCACGATATACGGAAATAGTGGCACCACTCCAAGAGCTTCTGAAAACAAAATCGATGGCAGTGGAGCGAGGAGAGCGAGAAAGCATTTGTCGCAACGAAGGAGCTACTAGCGAATAGAGTAAAGCTAGGATATCCAGACTTTACTCGCAAGTTCATCATGCAGGCCTATGCGTCTATGATAGGTGTCGGAGCCATGTTATACCAGGAAGATACCAGCAACCCGCAGTCGCATATATCTGGCGTTCTCTAGCCGCAGACTGCGCAAGCACGAGAAGAATTATACGGTCTCCGAGATTGAATTATTGGCGATAATTCATGCCTTCGAGCGATGGAGGAAGATTATCTATGGTTTTCCCATAATAATTAGAACTGACCATAAGGCGTTGACGTTTTTGTTTAAGATGGCTATGGTTTCAGAGAGGCTAAATAGATGGTCAATTTATGCGCAGCAATTTGACCTACAGATGGATATTTGCCCCGGAAAATTAAACGTGATCCCGGATATTCTAAGCCGGAACCCGGAAGAAGGCGGAAGCACCGTGGAAGCAAGCGTCCATCAGATTGAGCTCACGCAGCAAGACCAGGATTTCCTGCGGGAGTTAAGCAACATTCAGGCGGAGCAGGAGAAGGAACCGTGGATGGGAATGATTGTCAGATATTTCAAGAGGGTATTGGTACCCGGAAGCCCGGAATACCGTGAGGCGGAAGCTCGAGCTAATAGTAACAATTAGTTCAATAATTTCTTGCATATACTGTATTTGTGGACCAGGACCATACCATGATGAGGATATTGGTTCCTGCTTCTCTCCAGCGAAAGCTAGTGTAGCATGCGCACTATACTTTAGGGCATTTCGGGACAGACAAAACGGAAGCAACGCTAGGCGAGGCATTCACGTGGCCAAAAATGAGGAACACAATATGTGTAGTGTTAAAGACGTGCGATACGTGCCAGAGGGTCAAGCCTAACAACTTCTTGATGCAACAGTACCCGAGACCTCTGTTGCCACAGAAACCATTGGAGCTCGTGGCCATTGACTGTTATGGTACGCTACCTAAGGGGAGAAGAGGATGTCGGCACCTTTTGGCCTGTGTGGACGTCTTTTCCAAGTACGTGGTACTTTGCGCCGTCCAGAAAACAAATTCAAAACAGCTGCTCAATCAATTAAGAAATAAAGTCATACTTAGGATGGGGAAACCAGAGTTCATATTGTCGGACCACGGTAGCTACTTCACCAGTGCCGAATTCAAGAGAGGATTAGCGGAGCTAGGGATTAAGCATGTATTAAGTAGTGTCCGCTATCCACAGTCGAACCCCTCGGAAAGAATTTTTCGTGAAGTGTCTAAATTCTGTAAAATCTTCATCCCCGACGTGCATTACAAGTGGGTGGACGCCCTGAAGAAAATAGAGATCTGCATAAATTCCACACGACATGAGTCAACTGGTCAAATACCGAGCGTTCTACACCTGAACGAATATCCAGTGAGATCGTGGGAAAGAGTAATAAATTGTCCCATGGATCCTAGACCAGCACCAGCCCTGAGAGTGGAAAGGACAGCTGTGTATCTTAGAAAGCAAGCAGACCGGAGATTACGCCGGGTACGAGGAAAGCGGTTTCACCGTGCACTGGAACTGGGCGAGTTAGTTCTTGTTA
This sequence comes from Meconema thalassinum, assembly GCA_946902985.2. NCBI lineage: Eukaryota > Metazoa > Arthropoda > Insecta > Orthoptera > Tettigoniidae > Meconema > Meconema thalassinum. Next base: position 716,743,454 of record OX336388.2, on the reverse strand, counting down.
AGCGCCAACCTGTATCTGATCCAGCAGCGAAGATATTCCAAAAATTTGTACCACCTTACACGGGCACGTTCCGCATAATTCGAAATTTGGGAAACAACGCATACAAGTTGGAAGAGATCAGTACCGGAAACACGCCCATCTACAACATTTCTAATCTAAAAATGTATTATCCACTGGAACCATACGACGAGCCCAGGGCCGCAGCAGCAAACCATGCCGATATCATAGAGTTAAATTAATAGCAAAATTCTGGAAGAACAGAACAGGTCAAGAGACGGACTTCAGATGTAAACACGGGCCGATGTTTACAGCGAGCACATGATTACCTCGGGCAAGTGGAGGCCATTGCTCGGAGAAGGAGAGAGAGGGGAGAGCCATTGTCTAGCACACGCAGGTAGTCCAAAGGAGCCTGGGGTCTGACCTAATCCGGCTGGCATACTAGAGAAGGGAGTGAGGCACCCTCTCATTTCAGAGCAACCCAAGAAGGGAGGTCCAAAGTAGAGACGGAGGAATGGAACCTCGTAGCAGCCGTGTGGAGTGCTAAAAATCATGTAATGCTTACCCTGATTTTTAACCTTGGGAGGGAGTAATGAGACCTTATGGCATATTGCATATCAATCTAGTCTCAAGTTTATGTTTCCAGTATTAATTCTATACGCAGACCGGCACAGCAGATGCAGAGTACAGAGGCGGCAAATACTTTTATTGGAGATGAGCAGAAACATGAACGAAGCATAGCAGGAGGGATGAGTGGTCATAAATGCACTTAGCAGGATTTCAGGGAGTGCCGAGGGTGTACGTGTATCGTGAAAAGACGAACGAGTGTTAGGACGGCAGGTCGTTGAACGCAAGAATTTGTGTGGGAAAATTGCAGTTCGGCAAGGTCACAGCTTCAAGTTTTGGTACCGCCCATATGCGACCTACTTAAGAATTAATGACCGGAGGGCAATGAGAGTTGCATATATGGAAGCGGGAGACTCTCTACCTCCCGGAAATGTAACTTGGTGAAATTTGGATGTAAGGCTGATTTAATTCAGTATAAAATACCTGATGTGGGGGCGTTTCAGCGTCAGCCATTGAGAGGATAAGCGTCACCAAGCCGTGTTTGGCGCGTAAATTGGCAGACAATGAGGGATGATTACTGAGTTCATTTGATAAGTAGCCCACGATCGATTCTTGGAAAGGACATCACCAATGAGACATTGAGATTAGGACGAGTTCAGTGATATAAGTCAATTCGGGACAGAAATATTAATTTGGTAATAAATCTCATATTTCCCCTTCCTACGACCAGTTATGCTTCAAACACTTAAATAGCTCCATCTGGGAGAGTGAAGTCAGTCGATTTTTTGATTCTGTTATGAACGCTTCACGTCAGTCGAGTTCGTGATTTGGACTCTGTTGTTTTGCATGTCCAGTGGTAAAAATTGAGACAGTGTGACGCTGCTTTGAGATCATGTCTAGACACTATAGCATAAGAGAGCGAGTTCTTGTCAGTGTCGAGATAAGATATTGATATGCGCGCTAGTTCGCGAGTGCAAGTTCGGCTGAGAAATAGGCTAGCCATTGCGCGAGGTAAACATATAAGTTGTGTCGATAGGAGCTACGGCGGACAATCTGGATGAATTGAGTAGTCCAGGTGGTAGCTATTTAGGAGAATGATAGGGTTATCGGCTCGGAACAGTGAGTGCGAGTTACTTTCTTGTATGCCGCATTAAGTAATTGTGTGTTCTGTGTTCATCATTACCACGAGGTACCCGAAGCAAGAAGAACCTGATGCTGAAATTGGAACAATGGGAGGATCTTCAAACGTGGAGTTCGTCATGTGTGAAATGATGGCGTAAACCCAAAACCGTGGGGCACGCTGCAATGATGGAGAGGATCTGGGACCCAGGAAAAGTGATAAGTACAGCAAATTATCTTGCATCATTTAGTTAGGGGTGTACGGGTCAACATGAGTGCAATGGCAGTGTACATATTCATTTCTTAATGTTAGTTGTGTTTCTGTTTGTTGTAGTTGTTGTGTTTGTTGATACAACGTGCGTGTAAATATGTATCGTGTGGTCAAGGGTTTCAGTGTAGTTTGGGGAGAGTAACATTCAGGGGAAATCTGGCCATCAGCTTCTGTCACTGTAAATACATTTTCAGTTGAGAAGGTGGGGGAGAGTTTGTACAGTGGTCGTAAGCAAACCAGAGCATATAGAATATATTTTTGTGGTAAATAAGGTTCGTGGATCGCCTGTGGTAAGTTCTACCAGGTAATGTTTTTTTTTTTTTTTTTTTTGCAATCTTCGATCGGTGACGGACAAGGCAGGCAAACCCGGCGATTTGAGGTATTTAAATTCGAGTATGACTGGATGTAATAATGCGTATCGGTAAGTCGTGGATGCTGTGCCCACGTGTATTTGGTTGAGTTGGTGGAGGTTGGTACCCACCCATATTGGTAAGTTGTGGATGTTCAAAACCACGTAAGTATTTTGGTAATTCCGTGGACGAGGTAATTCCCACGAGGTAAAAATCACGGCCGTGATGCTAGGGTCGGTCTGCGCCCGTAGGCAGCGTGCTAAGTGATGATTCTGCGAGGCTTGTTGAATTGAGCCATATTGAGCACGTGCTTCAGTCAGTACACGTCAGCTGTGGTTGTCGTGAAAGCAGGTAATCGCTCCTCGCCGCGGGGTGTTTTGCTTGGCCTTGAGTCTGTCCGAGGTTATTTGGTAAAAGTTAAAAGGGCTGGTTTGTTTATGTATTTTGTTGTTGTTGAATCTGGGATTTCGGTTTGTTGTGCTTTTGATTTTATTGTGGACCCACGTTACTAGTGTATCAGATTTTGTACCCTCTGGGTGGCCGCTAGACGGTTATAATTGATGTCTTAATAAATGTTTCGCACGGGAACAGTTGTATGTGAATGAGGTAGGCACGTTGTATCTTAATGTAGTGTTTGTGTGGCCGCACTGCATGCTGACCGTACACGACCCTAACGGAGGTCGTGAAGGGAGGTCTGTTTGCCAAACGGAACGATCTCGCCTGTACGATTCACTTTTTCCAAATAGAGAGCGTTAAAATGAGATTCCAGCTTGTAAAAATTTTATTGATTTGAGGCTCCGTTGGGAGTGTATAGTGTTCTGATCTGATAAAAGTAATGAGTCAATTCTTGTGGCATTAATTTAATCTTTTGATGTTGCATTTTGAACTCACCTGGGGTGAGAGCGCGCCACTTTGATTTTTGATTTTATTTTATTTGGATTTATGTTTTATTTGGAGTTCCATGATCCTGCATTGTTTGGTCAGGGGAAGCTGAGGCTTTGCCCGATTTAATTAGATTAAGGTACCCTGGTCGTACCATCTCTGTGGACTTTATGGCAGAGAGGGATGGTGATGACGCAGTTTATTTTGTTGTGGTTTTACGTTGATTTTGTTTTTTTTTTCGTCTTGTAGTTCTTCCGAGAATAAATTTTGTTTCCTTGCTCCCCTGGCATATGATTTATAGTTTTAAGTTCCCATGATCCAAATTTCGAAATTCCTAGGATGTAAAGTGTTAATTAGCCACCGATCGAGTCACGCCTGAGATAAGATTCAGCATCCTAGAGGACCTTGGAAGGGTATAGTATAGGCCATAGACTTATGTACCATTCAAGGGCAATTATTGCCAAGGTTCATTATTCCAACTTTCACCTCGATCGCATGATTACGACACAAGAAATAAAAACTTAATTTTAAAATTTCGCACAGTCGCCATCTTGAGGTTATGTAAACAATTGAATTAAATTAGATGGCAGTGCATTACAATCTGCAAAATCATTTACTGTACCTCATTTCACTGCGCTCAGAGAGTTAAATCACGAGAAAAGTCTATTAAAACATTTCAAATTCGCTTGGTCGCCATGTTCGTTTTGTACTTTACAGGTTTATGAAATATACATAGGTAAACTTGTATCAGTACCCTTTATCACCCTACAAAATTGCAGGGTGATTAGTTTCGGAGATATAGAATGTCAGTGAAATATTTCGCACAGCCGCCATTTTGTGGTTATGTAAACAATTGAACTAAATTAGACTCCAGTGCATTACAATGTGTGTAAACATTTGCTGTACCAAGTTTCATTACGTTTGGATAGTTAAATCGCGAGAAAAGTCTATTTAAAAGTCTCAACTTCGCTTGACCGCCATGTTGGTTTTGTAGTCACCAGGTTTTTGAAAGTCTCATAGGTGAACTTCTAGTAGTACCCTTTATCACAGTACACAATTTCAGGGCGATATCGGTAATAGCTTCGGAGATATTGAATGCTAGTGAAATATTTCGCACAGCCGCCATGTTGGATTGGTGATACGTAACAAAATTTGAAGGGCACGGTCGAGGTCGCCGGGAATATTGCTATGAACTTACCGAGTTTCATTGAAATCGCTCCAGCCGTTTAGATTTTATTAGGGGACACACACACACACCTCACACACACACACACGCACATACTCGCGCGCGCACACACACACACACACACACACACACACGGACAAAAGGTGATCTCATAAACCTATTTTTTTCAAAATTGAAAATAGGCTAAAAATGGACTCCAAATGACAAGAAGGTTACCGTCATCATAAGACAATAGAATGTTTAAAATATGCATAAAATGACGAAAAACAAAGTTAATCTTCAATTATAAAATACTTTCACGCAATAAATGAGGTCTGATCCTTCTACGAAAACCTGCATATTCTACCTATTTTCGCCTATCCCCAAGTTTGTCCGGTGAAATCTACCTCCACCTTCCGGCGTGCCGAGAGGACTTTTCTTTTTACTTTCAGCAACACTAAGGGAACTAACCAATATCCATGACTCTGCCTTCTCAAATGCTGCCGCCCTTATAGATTGTAGTACGTACATGGATGACTTTGTTACCGGCGGTGAAACAGAGAACCAAGTGATCAAATTTTATTATGAACTCACAGGACTGCTAAACACAATTCACATGCCCATGGCGAAATGGGCGACCAACTCACAACAACTGAAGTGCATCTGGACGTCTGAAGGTCGGGTACTAGAGACCAATACGCAAGTATTATGAGTGACATGGTCCACTGAAACTGACACCTTCTACAGAGACGATCATGATATCACCGATAATCTCAAGCAGGAACCCGCTAGTAAGAGATCACTGTTACAAACTACTTACCGATTTTATGACACCTTGGGACTTTTAAAACCGGTATCGATTATTGGGAAAATACTGTTCCAAGAAACTTACCACATGATATAGGCGTGCGTTGGCATAATTGGAGTTCGAGTCTTTCACAGTTATCGCAGCTACAGATTCCTCGATGGATCGGCATTTCCGAAAGAAGCAACAGTCAAATTCACATATTCTGCGATGCAAGTGAAAGGGCCTATTGCGCAGTATGTTATGTTAGCACCACTCATGGGCATAGTGTCACTGTCCGTTTTGCTTGCAGCAAAAATCGACTCGTTCCCATGAAAAGGGTTACGCTTCCGAGACTATAACTGCTAGCTGCTCTGGTGGGAGCGCGACTTTTAAATTATTTCTGCAAATCAACCGTCTTAAGCTCTTCAGCAGCGATTTTATGGACAGATGCAAAAGTGACACTGGGTTGGGTACAGAGTGACCCAAATCGCTGGACGACATTTGTGTCCAACCGGGTAACTGAAATCCAATCTTACACAGCTCCATCTCAATGGAGGTACTGTCCAGGGGGAGAAACCCCAGCAGATCATTTGTCGAGAGTAATTTCAGTGGTACAGATAAAGTCACTTGATGGATGGTGGCATGGGCCTCCTTGGCTACAACAACAACCATAACATTGGCCTAGCCAACTATCCTCCCGCGTACAACTGCCAGAAGAAAAGAAGACCATCTTCAATATCCTTAAATTTGAGAAAATTTCACCCCTATTAGATCCTTCCAGATACAGTTCCTACTGGAGGTTACTTCGCATCACTGCGTGGATACTTCGTTTCTTGCAACAAGTTCGAAGAAAAGAACGGTTCTCTGGGGAGTTAACAGCACCAGAGCTTCAAAACTCACGCAAATATTGGATTCAAACTGTACAAAAAGAGTGTTTCCCTACAGAATATCTGGCTCTAAGAGACGGTGTAGCTCTGCCAAATGAATCAAGAATAGCCCGCTTAAACCCATTTCTGGAGGTTCAGAGATTCGTTGATAGACAAGGGATACCACGAACGGTATATACTGATAATGCTCAGACGTTTCACGTGACCAACAGAGAACTCGAATCCATCTGGACTTCTCTCACAGCCCCTCCTACTCATCAGTACTTCGCTCATCATAACATCACCTGGCGATTTATTCCTCCAAGGGCGTCTTGGTGGGAAGGATGTGGGGAGAGGATGGTAGGCACCACCAAGCGGTGTCTACGAAAGGCACTTCTCCAGGAAGACAAGACACCGAGGCACATGTGGGCAAAGGTCCGCATTAAGGAGCTCCGTGCTGGCAGAAGTGCAGTCGTCAGGACGGTGGATCTTCGTACCCCTACCGGAACCACAATAACCCGCCTGATTCAGCTGGTCATCCCCCTGGAGGTTGACCAGGGTGGGGAGGATGTGGGGAATTGAGAAGTTGCAACTCTTGAGAGTTGCAATCTATGGATTGCGATTTATGATTGTCATTCGTTTTATTGTTATTACTTCACTTGTGACATCTTGGTTAGATCAAATAAAGACCAGATTGTAGTGTTCCCGTGATACATTTCTATTAATCACCACAAGGACCTTTTGGATAGAAAATTAAATGTCAAAGCTCGTGTATGCCATCAAAAGTTCGCTATTTCTTAGCGTTCTCTTTTTATTTGAAATGGAAATATGAAATTTTGAAACCAAAGGGTGTAGTGACGTCACAAATGTGGGTTTTACACGCTAACCGTTGGAGATACATGAAAAGTGATAAGGACCTTTCGGATACATTTTTTAAGCGCGTATGTGCCACCAAAAGTTTTCTATTTCTTAGCGTTCTCTTTTTATTTGATATGGAAATATGAAATTTTTAAACCAAAGGAGGTAGTGACGTCACTAAAATGGTCACCATTTTTAAATAGTGAAAAATATCGAAATTAAAAGTATCCTATATGTAAACCTGGTAAATCAGCTACATCCATGCAAAATTTCATTTAAATCGGCCCAGTGGTTCTTGCGTTATTGAGTAACACAGATAGAAAGACAGACACACACCATCTTATTTTTTATATATTAGTATGAAAATAATAATAATTAATAATAAAATAATAACAATAAAATAAAATAACGGACACCATTCGCAAAAGAAGACTCTCCATTTATGGCCATTTAACACGAATGAATTCCGGAAGATTGTCCAATCGAATCTGTGCCTACTTTGTGTGGAGAGAAAACCAAAGGAATCTGGTTTACAGAGGTGGAAAAAGACCTACAAGAACTGGGGATATCACATGAGGACATCTTGGAACGTGACTCTTTGAAGAAGAAACTTGGGGAGATACAGAGTTTTCAGCCAAAACCTATATGGAAAACCGGCAAGAAGTGGACCGAAGAACGAAAGGAAGCTCACCGAAGAAGAATGCGCGATCACTGGGCCAATGTGAAAGAACGAGGGGAAAGGCAGTTAAAATAACGTGGTCCATAGACGACCGAAACGATTATAAAAAAATAAAAATACCGACCACAGTGGCCGAGAGCGTTAACGCGCAAGATCGTGCTCACTGTCATCGGGAGAGCGTGGGTTCGAATCCCACCTTGGCCGTCCTGAATATGGTTTTCGTAGTTTGCCATGTTCACCACCAGGCAAATGCCAGAACGGTTCCTTTCAACAGTTCTACGCCGACTTCCTTACAAAAAAACAAGTAGTTCCGTGAAGAACTATACAGCCTATTTTCATATATCCTGCTCATGTTAATTGCCTCTATCAACTTACAAAATTTCAGTTTAATTGCTGTAACGGATTCGTAGATATTGAGAACCGTCTAAATATTCCAGATGGTCGCCAGGTTGGATTTTTATTTTTGTACTATTACATTAAGATTATTGTGTACGTGTGGTATTCAAACTTCAATCGCATGATTAGGACACAAGAAGTAAAAACGAGAATTTAAAATTTCTCACAACAACCATCTTGTGATTATGCAAACAATTGAAATAAATTAGATGCCAGTGGATCAACATTTGTATAAGCATTTAACGTGCAACGTTTCACGGCACTCGGATAGTTAATTCGCGAGAAACGTCCATTTAAATATTTATACTTCGCGTCGCCGCCATGTTGGATTTGTGCTCACCAGGTTACTGAAAGTCCTATAGGTGAACATATGTTCATAGTCTCTATGAACATAAAAAAACAGTTTGGTTGCTGTAAAAGATTCATAGATATTGAGAACCGTCTAAATATTTCGGAAGCTCACCATTTAGGATTGTTATATGTATAGGCCATAGAGTTATGCACCATTGAAGGACAATTATTGCCTAGGTTCATTATTAAAACTATCACTTCGATCGCATGATTACGACACAAGAAATGAAAACTTAATTTTAAAATTTCGCACAGCCGCCATCTTGAGGTTACGTAAACAATTGAATTAAATTAGATGGCAGTGCATTACAATCTGCAAAATCATTTACCGTACCACATTTCACTGCGCTCAGGGAGTTAAATCAGGAGAAAAGTCTATTAAAATATTTCAAATTCGCTTGGTCGCCATGTTCGTTACGTACTTCACAGGTTTATGAAATATACATAGGTAAACTTGTATCAGTACCCTTTATCACCGTACAAAATTGCAGGCTGATATCTGTAATATTTTCGGAGATATAGAATGTCAGTGAAATATTTCGCACAGCCGGCATTTTGAGGTTATGTAAACAATCCGATTGGGAGGTAGACACTATCAGAATTCCCTTGTAAGGTTAACGGCCGAGAGGACCTGCCACGCTGACCACGCGTCACCCCGCAATCTGTAGGCCAAATGGTTCAGCAGAACCGGCCGTGGTGGCCGAGAGCGCTAACGCGCTACCCCGTGCCTCGCTGGCACCGGGAGAGCGTGGGTTCAAAAATCCCACCTTGGCCGTCCTGAAAATGATTTTCGTAGTTTCCCATTTTTACCACCAGGCAAATGTACATGGACATTGGTAGAGCCCTGCGCGAAGAAGCAAAACGTTACCCGCAACCGCCCCGTATCCGCAAGACTGTTTTCCGCATCCGCCCCGCATCCGCAAAACTTTTATCTACATCCGCACATTTGTTATCCGAATCTACTGGCATTACAATAATATTTTAATTAGGCTATTAAAGCAATATATTTTGACATTTAAGGAGGAAGTCGTCTCTTTGGCTACGTATGTCATGTGCTATGTTTAAAATGAATGTTATGCCGTCACAAATGCAGCCCTTTTCAGTTAGGAGTGTTAATTATTCCACGGCCAACGAGAAAGACAGGCCATGACGCATAAACCTAATCCTTTTGTGACGTAGGCAATGCAGTGCTTGATGGTGCTTGTACGTTTAAGTCGAGAGCAATTCATAAGCAGCAGAAATGCGATATATTATATCAATCTTCTTGAATGGACCCAGTTTAAATGTTCCGTGTGTTTTCAAACACGGTAAATTATACTGTATAGGTTTACAAACCTACGCCAGCTATAGATAGCTCATTTACACGTTGATGTTACTCGTAACAAAAATCCACTCAAACTAGGATTCAAGGATTTGTTGTGTCAATAATAGCTGCAACGAGTACAGTAAGTTGAGTTGTAGTTCGTTGTGTTTAACTTATGTGGACATGAGCAGTGACACGAGTATAATTAGATCAAAGAAACTTGCAGTGAGAGTATTACTTAGTTATTGTTGTTTTAAGGGGCGGAATAGTAATTAATACGTTTATAGAAGAGATCTGCGGAATACACTCGCCACCGACTAACGGCTCATATCAATACCTTCTATGAAGAAAAGTGGTAAATGAATACCAGCATTTATACAGATTCAATTATGAAGACAAGATGACTACCACACCGGCAGTAAGACGAAGACCATAGAATATTATGTTCGTGAATAGCTTTCTATTACAAAAACGTTTGATACATTAATATATACCGTTCAACTATGAGAGTTATACATACATACATACATTGTCAGGCACTATTCATAGCTTTTCATAACCTTCCTGAACGCTTTGTACCCGTCAAGTAATTCACATAAATAACAAACAACCGCCAGGGAAAGATAACATAGTCCTGAAAAGTATTACTTTGTGATCAACTACAACGATTAAAGATAAGTGATCTACTGGTTATACTTAGAGTAATGAATAAATAAGTAAGTTGTCGTTAAATATTGGACTTCATATGATTGATCAGTGTAAGACTTGAGTTGTAATTAGCATGTATGGTTTGCAAGAAGCCATGGTTATGTTGGGCCAATGCTTTTCACAGCGTGTTTTCTGATATGATATGGGTTAAGTGTTCGGTGATTTCAGCATCTTGTAGAAAATACTGTTTATGTTCCCGTCATACATAACCCTACCGGAAGTGGTGCAACAGCACTACATTGCTGACGTCACGAAAGCGCACCAGGGCCAGTATTTCTCGTTGGCCGTGTAATTATTCTCAATGACGTAATTTGAATGCGATTGGCTTAAATCATCATCTTAGATTTGTCATGAGAAAAAAAATAACAGAAAATACATGTCATAAACATCCGAGTCCCAGTAATGATATTCAACAAGTTCGAATTGTATTTCAAAAACTATCCGCAAATTTACTCCAAACATTATCCGCAGCTTATCCGCTATCTGCATCCGCGCAAGGCTTTAGCGATTGGCTCCATTAATTAACAAGTAGTTCCGTGAAGAACTATACAGCCTATTTTCATATATCCTACTTATGTTAATTGCCACTATCAACATACACAATTTCTGTTTGATTGCTGTAATAGATTCGTAGATATTAAGAACCGACTAAATATTTCGGATGGTCGCCATGTTGGATTTTATATATGTAGGTCCTAGAGTTATGTACTGTTACATGCAGATTATTGTGAACGTGTAGTATTCAAACTTCAATCGCATAATTAGGACACAAGAAAAAACAAGGAGATTTTAAAATTTTTCACAGCTGCCATCTTGAGGTTATGGAAACAATTGAAATAAATTAGATGCCAGTGGATTAACATTCGTATAAGGATTTACTGTACCAAGTTTCACTGCACTCGGATGGTTAAATTGCGAGAAACGTCCATGTGAATATTTATAATTCGCGTCACCTCCATGTTGGATTTGTGATCACCAGGTTATTTAAAGTCCTATAGGTGAACTTAAGTTCATAGCCCCTATGAACATTAAAAAATGCAGTTTGATTGCTGAAATAGATTCGTAGATATTCAGTATCGTCTAAATATTTCGGATGGTCGCCATGTTGGATTGTTAAATGTATAGGCCATAGAGTCATGTACCATTAAAGGAAAATTATTGCGTAGGTTCATTATTCAAACTTTCACTTCGATCGCATGACTACATCACAAGAAATAAAAACTTAATTTTAAAATTCGCACTGCCGCCATCTTGAGGTTATGTAAGCAATTGAACTAAATAATATACCAGTGGATTACAATGTGTATAAATATTTCCTGTACCAGGTTTCAGTGAGCTTGGAACATTAAATCGCGAGAAAGGTCTATTTAAAATTTTCAAATTCGCTTGGCCGCCATGTTCGTTTTGTAGTAAACCGGTTTTTGAAAGTCTTATAGATGGACTTCCAGTAGTGCCCTTTATCTCCGTACAATATTTTAGGGAGATACCGCTAATAGTTTCAGAGATATAGAATGCCGGCGAAATATTTCGCACATCCGCCATCTTGTGATTATGTAAACAATTGAACGAAGTTAGATGTCTGTGCATTATAATTTATATAAACATATACTGTACCAAGTTTCATTGCGTTTGGTTGGTCAAATCGCGAGAAACGTCTATTTAAAAGTCGCAAATTCGCTTGGCCTCCATGTTGGTTTTGTACTTACCAGGTTTTCAAAAGTCACATAAGTGAACTTATAGTAGTTCCCTCTATCACCATACAAAATCTCAGGGTAATATCGGTAATAGTTTCGGCGATATTGAATGCTGGTGAAATATTTCGGACAGCCGCCATGTTGGATTGGTGAGTCGTAACAAAATTTGAAGGGCACGGTCGAGGTCGCCGGGAATAGTGCTATGAACTTTCCGAGTTTCATTGAAATCGCTCCTGCCGTTTAGATTTTATTAGGGGGGGACACACACACGAATCACACACACACACACACACGGACAAAAGGTGATCTCATAAGCCTATTTTTTCAAAATTGAAAATAGGCTAAAAAAACAGGGGCTCAGATCTAGTGGGACGTGGGTTGGCGACCACGGGGCCACAGCTGAGTCCGGCATTGCTCCGTCTTCTTTCCTGATGACCTCACTTGGTCAACTCTTGTTCTCTTCCGACCCCGACCGTATTAGGGTATCCGAGGCCTAGGGAGTCTCTTCCTTTCCCGCTTTAATGGCCTTTGTCTCATCTTTTCTGATACCCTCCTTCAGCGAGGGGTCAGCCTTCTTTTTCTTTTCATGTTATCTCCTGCCTTCTGCTCAAGGCCCTCAAGGAGGCTGGGTACATGTAGCCCCACCACTTCTGGTGCACCCTGTATATTGCTACACCCTCAGGGGCTCACGGCTGGTGAGTTCGGGAGTTGGCGACCCCGAGGGATTCCTGAGCTGGGTCCGGTTTTTCTCCTTTTATCCATTACCTATGGGGCAGACCCTCTCCTCTTTTACTTTTCTATCTGCCTTTCATGACTCTCCTTCCTTCCAAGTCCCTCAATCCGCATTCTTCGACGGTTGAGGGCATTTCTTTTCCTCCTGTCCTTTTTTTTTGCCTTATTCTCCTTTCGTTTTCCATTTCTTCTTCTAGTATATAAGTTAGTAGTTAGTTTCAGTTCTAGTTTACATTTCATTATCATCTTCACGATCACCCAAACCATTAGGGGCCGATGACCTAGATGTTAGTCCCCTTAAAACAACAATTAACATCATCATCATTAATACAATTATTAAATGGTTCAGCAGTGATCGCCAGTTAGGCCAATGTCCTTAACGGGCTGTAGTGCCACGGTCTTTTTCTTTTGAACCGTTAAATATTCCCTTGAGATTGGAATGTTCGGTGTCCGCTTCGTTGCGTAGCGGCTAGCACTCTTGACTGCCAGCACGGAGGCCAGGGTTCAAATCCCGGATCTGCCAAGAAATGTAATTCTGGTCCGTGGTTTGGAACGGGGTAAGTTTCACTCAGCCTCGTGAGGCAGAACTGAAAAGAGGCGGGTTCAATTCTCATGTCAGCAATCCTGGAAGAGGTATTCCATGGTTTCCCATTTGTACTTCAGGCGAATGTCGGGATGATTCCTTAATTAAGGCAATGGCCACGTCCTTTCCTAATCCTCATCAGAATTACAAATAGGCTATACACACTAATTCAACTTTGACTGGCTGCGTGACTCAGCGGCAACATTCTCGCCTACTGATCCCAAGATAGCCGGATCGAATCCCGGCACAGTCAGTTGGAATTTGAGGGTGCGCAAATGTGAGGGAGCCGTGTCTGTAGATTTAATGGCGCGTTAAAAATCCCCCTCGAGGCAAATTTCCGGCATTCTGGAGTCTCTAAACGCCGTAATAGTTATAAGGGACTTAGAACTAATAACATTATTATTGTCATTTAGACTTTCACGGCCCGTGTTATTATTCATAATGTTGAATTTTGGGCTTATGCCGTGTTTTATTATATTGCAATTCGACGCGTTTCGAAAGAAACCATGTCTTTCATCGTCAGGAATAATCTGGAATACGACAATGTTGCTAAGAGAAAGCAACGAAGAACATATAGAAGGTGCCCAAAGATGGACGCCATTATAGCCCCATGTTAGGGACAACGGAAAGCAGCAGTGAATTACTTTCTCAGGGTTCTGATAATAGGTAGCCAGGATTCACTGAGATTGTAGCCGGTGTCGCGGTTGAAATTATCTGGGTGTTTACGTATTTCAACCGCCTCCCTGATGATTCTGGGACGATATTGCTTTATACGGGCAAGAACATCCACCCCTTGGAACATGACATCATGGCCAGGTGTTAAAGCATGATCGGCAACAGCTGATTTATCAGGTTGAATGAGCCTGATACATCTATTATGTTCCTTAATGCGAGTGCATATTGTTCTCGAAGTCTGCCCGATGTAAACCTTGCCACAAGTACAGGGAACTCTGTAGATACCCGGTTGTTGCAATTTAGGCAAACTGTCCTTAGTTGGTCGCAGGAGTTGCCTAATCTTAACAGAAGTTCCAAATACAGTCCGTATGTTGTATCGACGTAGGATTTTAGCAATACGATCCGTTGTGTTATGTATGTACGGAAGGTAAGCAGTTCCTCTTACATCTCTTTTCTCAACTGACGTCCTATTATTATTTGTTGGTTTCAGAACCGTAGAAATCAAAGCCTTGCTATAACCGTTGCTCTCAAAGGTGGTTCGCAGGGTGTTAATTTCTTCTTGTAAAGAAGACACTTCACAAATCCTCCTAGCCCTGGTAGTTAGAGTTGTAAGGATACCATGTTTCTGGGCAGGGTGATGGTGAGAACTTGCGTGGAGATATCTATTGGTGTGTGTTGGCTTACGAAAAACGCTGTGTCCTAAAGATCCATCCTCTTTCTTGGTGACGAGAACATCTAAAAAAGGTATTTTGCCGTCAGATTCCTTTTCCATGGTGAAACAAATAGAAGGGTGCTGGAGATTAAGGTGATCCACCCTTCTATTTGTTTCACCATGGAAAAGGAATCTGACGGCAAAATACCTTTTTTAGATGTTCTCGTCACCAAGAAAGAGGATGGATCTTTAGGACACAGCGTTTTTCGTAAGCCAACACACACCAATAGATATCTCCACGCAAGTTCTCACCATCACCCTGCCCAGAAACATGGTATCCTTACAACTCTAACTACCAGGGCTAGGAGGATTTGTGAAGTGTCTTCTTTACAAGAAGAAATTAACACCCTGCGAACCACCTTTGAGAGCAACGGTTATAGCAAGGCTTTGATTTCTACGGTTCTGAAACCAACAAATAATAATAGGACGTCAGTTGAGAAAAGAGATGTAAGAGGAACTGCTTACCTTCCGTACATACATAACACAACGGATCGTATTGCTAAAATCCTACGTCGATACAACATACGGACTGTATTTGGAACTTCTGTTAAGATTAGGCAACTCCTGCGACCAACTAAGGACAGTTTGCCTAAATTGCAACAACCGGGTATCTACAGAGTTCCCTGTACTTGTGGCAAGGTTTACATCGGGCAGACTTCGAGAACAATATGCACTCGCATTAAGGAACATAATAGATGTATCAGGCTCATTCAACCTGATAAATCAGCTGTTGCCGATCATGCTTTAACACCTGGCCATGATGTCATGTTCCAAGGGGTGGATGTTCTTGCCCGTATAAAGCAATATCGTCCCAGAATCATCAGGGAGGCGGTTGAAATACGTAAACACCCAGATAATTTCAACCGCGACACCGGCTACAATCTCAGTGAATCCTGGCTACCTATTATCAGAACCCTGAGAAAGTAATTCACTGCTGCTTTCCGTTGTCCCTAACATGGGGCTATAATGGCGTCCATCTTTGGGCACCTTCTATATGTTCTTCGTTGCTTTCTCTTAGCAACATTGTCGTATTCCAGATTATTCCTGACGATGAAAGACATGGTTTCTTTCGAAACGCGTCGAATTGCAATATAATAAAACACGGCATAAGCCCAAAATTCAACATTATGAATAACATTATTATTATTATTATTATTATTATTATTATTATTATTATTATTATTATCGTTTCGGTCGTCTAGGGACCACGAGCCAATTTCAATCCTTTGTCCTTTGCTGTTCCTTCTTCTTCCTCCAGTATTCCTTCATCATCATCATCGTCTTCCTTTCCTCGGACCATTCCGAGCCTGTTTTCTTTCCAAATCCTTTTTGACTTCTTGTACCCAGGTTATTATAGACTTCTTGTTCCGCAGGAATGTGAAGATCTGCTTGGTTAACCTACTGTCATCCATCCTGTACAAATGTCCAAAAAATAGCATCTCTTCCGTATTTTTTCTGATTGTTTTCCATTTTTCGACATATTTCATCATTACTTCTTAATTTCCAGAATTGTGCAGTTTTTAAAAGACCGAGTATTTTGCGTATAGTTCTCCGTACTACTTCTAATTTATCCAATTTGCATTTCAGTAAGAGACATTATTATTATTATTATTCTTTCGATTCGGCCAACTAAGGACCCCGTCATTTCAAATGTATCTTGTTGCATCGAGGTTTAACATCCTCCCAGTACTTTCGCATTAGTTCTCGATGCTGTTGTTAACTTTCTGCAGTCCACTTCTTGCCAGTTGGAAGCTTTGGCTTTTCTTGGAAACATCGGTGGGCTGTTAGTATTAAGGTGCCACCTTCCCAAATATCGTTGCCTGTAATTCCCACTTCTTGTAAATCTTTGTCCACCTCTGTGAACCAAGCTCCCTTGGTTTTATTATTGAGGAAGTAGGTGAAAATTCTATTTGTCAATCGTGCTGGGTTCATTCTTGTTATCTCTTATATATAATCCAAAACTGACTCATCACCGCAGGGCTCAAACCACTAGACCTAGGAAGCTGAAATTTTGCATGTTGGTTGATCCGAGTATGTAGAGGCTCACTAAGAAACGGTTTTTGAAAATTCAATTTGTAAGTGACTTTTTTCGGCCCTTTGGCATTGACAATCCAAAATTGACTCATCGACGCAGGGCTCAAACCACTAGACCTAGAAAGCTGAAATTTTGCATGTTGATTGATCCGAGTATGTAGAGGCCCAATAAGAAACGGTTTTTGAAAATTCAATTTGTAAGTGACTTTTTTCGGCCCTTTGGCACTGAGCAAGGACAGTCGGTAAAATGTTCGGATTTAGCTCATTTTAAGCCGCCACATACGAGAAACAATACTCGGAGGTCCTGTAGGGACCCCGAAACACACTTTTTAAGTTCCTAAAATGAACGGTTTCGGAGATATTCCCAAATAACTGGGTTCCCTCTGATAAACAGATCAACGTTACTATGGCAACCGCTGAAATATCGCAGATCGGGGATAGTTTTCTGGCAATATCTCGAAAACCGTTCGTTTTAGGGCCTTAAAACGCTGGGTTCGGTTCCCACTTTTAACCACGAACGTTGTCCTCGCATTGATACGCGTAAAATGAGATATATTTTATTTATAGAGGTTGCTCTCGGGGCTCGGATACGATCGTGATTTTGAGTCTCTTACGGCTGGTTGTTGTAAGCGAGCTTTCAGAAGTTTACTCGAATTTACAATGTTAAGATACTTTCTATTTTGCACGGTATGCTTTCATTTTCTTTATAAATTTGTTTTTTCTTAACTGAATATTTTTGTTTGCCAATTTTGATCAGCTCTTTTTCGTTTTTAACCATGATCTGCAACGTTGATTCACAGTCGAATGTGTCGTATTCTACCGGCTGTCACGTTAATTATTATTGTTTCTTAATTACTCTTACTGAGGAATTGTGCAAACTTATTTCAATAAAGTTGTTGTTTTGTCTTTCACGGCCATTGAATCCCCGCACAAGGCACGGCTTAAACCTAGAAAAGTTGCTGAGTTTTACTAATGGACTAATGGTGCAGCAGAAAAGAGGAGAATTGAACCTTTTGAAATGTGGTGATAAGGGAGAATGATGATCAGATGGGTAGTTAGGGTAACAAATGATGAGGTATTAAGACGAGTGGGAGAGTAGAGATGTTTCTGGCGACTGCTAATGAAGAGAAGAGATAGGAGGGTAGGACACATATTATGACACCCAGGAATAGCAAGCTTACTCTCGACCAAAATATTATGTGCACTCGAGTTTGAAGGTTGTTTGTGAAGTAACCAATAGACCTTCATAAAATCCAATGACATCACCATTTTCGACGTTCGATTTTACGTTAGTTCATGTAGGGTTGGAATTTTTAATTTATATTTTAATATTTTTATCGCAGTTGAAACACAAAAAGTGCCCTTTTTTAAGCGTGTTTCAACCATTCGTCACATTTAAGAATTATTATCTCACAAACCCGTAATCAGATCGAATCCGAATTTTAACACAATATACATTGGAATGTTGTATAACTGGTTTATTAATTTCAAAATTTTGTGTGTTCAAGAACGAATGTTGTTAATATTTTTGTAAGGTAACTCTTTCTCGGCTCGGGGTCTTTGGAAAATGTAGTTCTTGGTTGCGTTGTAATCCTTATACATCAAAAGTTATGCTGTATGACTGTGAAATAGGTAAATTAATTCACTTATTTTATATCGGTTTGTATTTGTACGGAGAATTAAGACATGGTTCACCAGCTAGCCGCTCCGGGAAATGCTATACAGCGTTGCTGATATGGAGCCCATCACTTCCGAGCGAGACGTGCCATGACGCGTGATGTAGCCCATCTTGGCAATGATGTACTGCTTTCACCGGAGCGGCTAACTGGTGAACCATGTCTTAATTCTCCGTACAAATACAAACCGATATACAATAAGTGAATTAATTTACGTATTTCACAATCATACAGCATACCGTTTTGATGTATAAGGATTACAACGCGACCAAGAACTACATTTTCAAACCATCCCGAGCCGAGGAAAAGTTACCTTACAAAAATAATAACAACTTTGTTTCTTGGACACAAAAAAGAAAAAAAATAATAAACCTGTTATACAACATTCCAGTGTATGTTGTGTTAAAATTTGGATTTGATCTGATGACGGGTTTGTGAGATAATAATTCTTAAATGTGACGCATGGTTGAAAAACGCTTAAAAACAGGCACTTCTTGTGTTCCAACTGTGATAAAAAATATTAAAATATAAATTAAAACTTCCAAACCTACATGATCTAACGTAAAATAGAACGACGAAAATGATGATGTTATTGGATTTTATATAGGTCTATCGGTTACTTCACAAACAAACTTCAAACTCGAGTACACATAATAGTTTGGTCGACAGTAGTTATGGATGGGAGGGTCGCAGACTAGAACTGTAGGGGTAAACCAGGGTTAAACAGATTGCCTCGGATGTAGGGTGTGGTAGCTATGTAGAAATGAAAGGATTAGCTCAGGAGAGGGATACATGGAGGGCTGCATCAAACCAGTTAAAAAACGAAGACTCAAACAACAACAATCAGGAATTTTAATTACTTAGAGAGGCATGTGGGGCAAAAGGGTCGTTGGAGAATTTCAATCCCTGGGATGTAACACTGGAAGAGACTGCATAATGTACATTAGCGGCCAAGGTGAGCGATATTCAACTATAGGTCTATTAATAGGGATATGTTTACGTTCAAATCATCAATTAGTATGGCCAAATTACATCCAGAATAGCTTAAGTAAGAACACATTTAATTCCCCATATTCCGATAGATTTGCCATTCCAGTGTGCAAGAGTGCAGTTCCCTCTTCAAACAATATTCGCAATTTCTTTAACAAAGCGCAATGACACACACTTAACAGTAACACGTGTACATTTAGACAAAACAATTTTTTCCCATGGCCAACGGTATGTGGCGTGCTCGCGAGCATCCGGACAACAAAATCGTTATGTCTCAGCAGAAGATGGCAAAACCATAAACGTAATTTTAAAATGTGTTAACATAATGTAACAACGAACCCTGCAGACGTTCACAACTCGATAAAATTCAGACTTTGCTGATCATATCAATATACTGTATGTATCAGAATATTCAGAATTAGAATGGACACACCTATAGCCGCGATTGCTGTAATAGAATAGACCAATTATCAGCAATAATGCATCGTCCCCATTGTCTTGATCGCGGGCGAAGCCGCGGGTACCTGCTAGTATGACAATGAAAGGCAATTCTCCGTTTCCTCATGGTATCAGTTATTTTTTCCACATGGGTGTAAATTTCGTGGTTGTGCCGTCTCCTATATTCCCCATTTTCTTTTACCGGACCCAAGATTTTTCTTAGAATTTTTCTTTCTTTCACTTCCAGATTCTCTGTTAGTCCCTTGCGATGCATTGCAAGGCACTCTGCAGCATACAAAGCCTCTGGACGGATGACTGTTTGGTAGCATTATTATTATTATTATTATTATTATTATTAGTTAATTCAGCCATCAAAAAAGCACAATTTCTCAGACAAATTCCACATACACACCCAAGTATACGGGGTACATAATCACGATGTCGCAAGGCCCCTAAACAAATCAACACGGAATGTTGGGTAACACGTTTATCTCCCGCTAAATGCTACTTATCACCGTTTAGAGCACGTGAAGACAAAGTATAACGGTGTATGTTCGCCCCCAGACAAGGGTAGATCACCCCGTCGTGGCGGCTGACACCAATGGCTTTTAGGATCGTTTTATGATTTTTTTTAAATGTCATATGTTGTTTATTGACGTAAGCTAGCAGCCCCGACATAAAACTGTAAGGCACCCTAGGGGCGCCCTGCTGCCGACAGACTGTGTGGGTGGCAGCTAATAGTGTGGATGTCCTAAGTGGTCAGCGTGCTCTGTTGACACAGCATAGACTAGCGATGATGTTTACTTCACTATGATGCCACACTTATAAAATGTGAATGAGATTTTAGAGCGGCTTCGGTGGCGTAGTTGGTAACATGCTGAGCTTCTATGCCAAAGGTCACGGGTTAAAACCCGGCCGAAGTCGTCGGATGTTTTAAGAGTGTTAAAAATCCCTCAGTATGCCTTCCTTCGGAGGGGAAGTAAAGCCGGCGGTCCCACGTCATAGATTTATGGCGTGGAAAAGAACCTTCCACTAACTACACTTGTGTGAAGCCAAAATTTATAGGTTAGAATTAATAACGCTCTATTACTTCCAACGTTCGTCACCAGGCGCTGGTTGTGATGGCATCTAGTAGTAGCCAAGTTCACAGCTAGGTGTCGTGGACGGTAGAATTTGGTACCAAAAGGAGAAAGTACTTGAAATTATCGTCTCCAGTCCTTACTTGAATTAAGACAGATAACACACACTAATACAGCCATCACAATTAACACCGGTTATCAGACAGATTCTACACACCCAAAGTACACGGGGCTACATGACCACGTTGTCGCAGCCCCTAAACTGTGGAACCAACCAACCAACGAACCGAAATTTAAAACATGGTATTCATTTCAATCAAGCGTCCGCGTAATGACTAACACTGTTGGCTATCACCGTGCAGGACCGGGTTCGATTCCCGGGTCTGCCAAGTTATTTAATTCTGGTCTGAGGGCTGGAACGGAGTACACTCAGCCTCATGGAGCAAAACTGATAAGGGGTGAGTTCGATTCCTACCTCAGCAATCCTGGAAGAGATTATACGTGGTTTCCCACTTCTTTTCCAGGCTAATGACGGAATGGTTCCTAACTAAAGGCCACTGCCACCTCCTTCTTAATCGTCGCCAGCATTACAAATACACTCACTACTAACGTCACCACAATAACACAGGTTATCATACAAATTCTACTCATATGCAAGTGCACGGAGCTAAATGACCACGATATCGCAAACCACCTTAATGAATTAACAAAAAGGTATTAGGATATCCGAGTCCTAAGCTATCTTTCAAATTTCCGTTGTTGATTCGTGAAGGTGCTTTGCGACACCGTGGTCCTGTAGCCACGTGTACTTGGGTGTGTGTGGAATCTGACTGATAAGCCTGTGTCATTGTGATGGCTGTACTAGTGAGTGCATTTCCAATAAATGGGGCTAGGATATGGGTAGGAGGAGGTCGTGGCCTTAATTTAAGATCGTTGATGGCATTTGCCTGTAGTGGAAGTGAAAAACCACGGAAAACCATTTCTAGGATGACTGAGGTCAGAAACTAACTAACCTCTTCTACGGTTCAGTCTCAAGGGGCTGCGTGTACCTCGGTTCAGCTTTCAGACCAGAATTACATTCCTTAGCAGAGCCTGGAATCGAACCTGGACCACTAGGGCGACAACCAAGAATGTTAGTCACTACGCAACGAGTTAAAGTTAATTTCATTCAATGATGTGGAGGACATCGGAATCAATCGTAATTAACGTGGCAGAAAAACCCGAGTTCAAGTGCATGCTAGAGACCCTAAGTTGAGTACGAGTGGTTCAGTGGCCAAGGCGAGTGAAATTCGTTCGAAAGAAGAAGACGATGGTGATAATCAAGATGATGATGATGGTGGTGATGGTGATCTTGATGAATGAATGATCGTGTGGTCTCCGGAGAGGCCGAGTGCAGGTCTTTCTAATTAACGAACCCGGGGCACTTCGGCCCAAAGCCTAGCGCGCTAACCATTTAGCCACGGAGCCGGTCGTGATAATGATAATGGTTATGATGGTGATGATGGTGTAGATAATGATGATGGTGATAATTGTGACGGTTGGTTGGTTGGTTGGTTCCTCAGTTTAGGGGTTGCGACAACGCGTTCATGTAGCCCCGTGTACTTTGGGTGTGTGTAGAATCTGTCCGATAACTGGTGTTAATTGTGATGACTGTATTAGTGTGTGTTATTTGCTTTTTAATTCAAGTAAGGACTGCAACTTTGAATTTTTCAAATAGTTCCTACTTTTTCCGCAAAACGCCACCGTCAACGACTACTAGGCCTAGTTCTGAACTTAGCTACTAGACGCCACCGCAGTCGGCTCTTGGCAACGAACGTAGAAACCTAAGAGCGTTGTTTTCATTCTTAACCTATCCAATTTAGCTTCACACATGTGTAATTAGTGGAAGGTTCTTTAACATGCCATAAATCTATGACATGGGACCACCGGCTTTACTTCCCCTCCGAAGGAAGGCATACTGAGGGATTTTAACGCTCTTAAAAAATCCGACGGCTTCGGCCGGGTTTGAACCCGCTATCTTGGGCATAGAAGCTCAGCATGCTACCGACTACGCCACCGAAGCAAGTTTATAGGTTCTCTCAACCTAATAGCAAAGGTTTTAAGCCCAAATTAACAGAGATCTAAAAACTAATTTAATTTACACAGTGTATTTATTTCCAATGTGTCATATCCATGTTGACCAGTTCGATAGCTTTCTGGACATCACGTGATAAACCAAGGCCATGGCTAACTTTGAAGAATATGTAGAGCATCAGTTTGTGTTTGTTGTGTTTAAACCATTTAAATGTTCATAAATGCTACTCAAAGCGTATGTCAATATATGGTTTATTTCCAAAACGTCCTAACTCCAACTTACAGGAAACAATTGCAACCATTTCCATTTATAGGAGACTTTTTAAACACAGTGTCAGGATGTGATGATGATGATATTTGTTGTTTTAAGGGGCCTAACATCTAGGTTATCGGCCCCTGATGGTTTGGGTGATCGTGAAGATGAAAATGAAAAAGCGAACTTAAAACTAAAACTAACTACTAACCTACATACTAGAAGAAGAAATGCAAAACTAAAGGAGAATAAGGCAAATAAAAGGACAGAAAGAAAAGAAATGCCCTCAACCCTCGGAGAAGGCGGATTGAGGGACTTGGAAGGAAGGAGAGCCATGAAAGACATATAGGAAAGTGAAAGAGGAGAGGGTCCGCCCCAAAGGTAAGGGACAAAAGGGGAAAACGGACCCAGCTCAGGAATCCCTCGGGGTCGCCAACTCCCGAACTCACCAGCCGTGAGCCCCTGAGGGTGTAGCATTAACTAGGGTGCACCAGAAGTGGTGGGGCTACATACACCCTGCCTCCTTAAGGGCCTAGAGCACAAGGCAGGAGGTAAAAGGAAGAGAAAAAGAAGGCTGACCTCTCGCAGAAGGAGGGTATCAGAAAAGACGAGACAAGGGCCAATTAAGGCGGGAAAGGAAGAGACTCCCTAGGCCTCAGATACCCTAATACCGTCGGGGTCAGAAGAGAACAAGAGTTGACCAAGTGAGGTCGACAGGAAAGAAGACGGAAAGGAGCCCGGCACAAGTAAGTGGAAGCAATGCCGGACTCAGCTGGGGCCCCGTGGTCGCCAACCCACGCCCACAAGATGTGAGCCCCTGGGGGGGGTGTCAGGATGTGCATAAAAGTAACGAATGAAATTACATTATATTCATAATCATTTCTGAATTTAATTATACGAAGAAACAAAAAAAATTCATGGATTTACGTCACTTTGGAAATAAGCTCTTCAATTGTTGTTTTAAGGGTATTAGGCACATAATGGTTTGCACATTGATGAAATTACAACCACAACAAAATTTTAATAGACCAGACTATCTTACGTACTAAAAGAAGAAAAGGCCAAAAAAAAAAAAGGAAAATAAAAGACAGAGAAAAGAAATCCCGTCAGCCCTCGAAGAATGAGGCCTGAGGAACTCGGGAAAGAGTTGGGCCATTAAAGGCAAGAGGAGTTCCCTTATTCTCGCCAACCAACTGTAAGCAGCAGTCAGTATTTCACTCGTTTATTCCATTAATAACTAGCAACAAAACTTATTACGGTACTCATAATAACTATCAACAATAGTCAGCCATCCTGGTTTATCGCTTCTACTCGAGGCAAATGCTGGGATGTTACATAACTCAATGAATAATAATAATAATAATAATAATAATCATAGACTTCGACTTCTGCTGAAAACCAAGCTTAGTGCTCATAACCTAACAAAAGCTATAAATTTATTTGCTATATCTGTGCTGATGTATTCGTTTGGTGTCTTAAAATTGTCTCAAACAGACCTAGAGAACATTAATCGCACAATAAGAACTATGCTTACGAAACACCGAATGTTGCATCCCAATGCTTGTAACGAGAGAGTAACAACATCCAGAAATGAAGGATGCAGAGGTATTCTTGATGCTATAACTCTGCACAATCAACAAGTTAGACATCTAAGGAATTACTTTCATTCTCGGAAAGATACCAGTGTTTTACATCGAGCGGTAACACAAGCAGACTTCAACCACACTCCTTTGAACCTCCATGAAGGAAATTTCGTCATGAAAGACAAGAACACACTGAACAGAGAGAAGGTGCAGAGATGGGCGGGAAAAGAACTTCACGGCAGATTCTACAACCAGTGCAATGACAAGAATATTGACAGACAGCTTTCGAACACATGGCTGTCAAGGGGAGAGCTGTTTCCAGAAACTGAGGGATTTAACCAGGCGATACAAGACAAAGTTATCACCACAAGAAGTTATAGGAAACACATCCTGAAAGATCAGACTGTTTTAGATGACCAATGCAGGAAGTGCAATACTGGCCCAGAAACCATAGAGCTTATTACCAGCAGCTGCAGAATTCTAGCGCCAACATCTTACACTGAGAGGCATAACGATGTTGCCAAAGTCATTCATCAAGAACTCGCCCTAACCCGATCTCTCACACACGACAGGACGCCTTATTACAAATACTCTCCAGAAAGTGTGCTGGAAAACGAAGATTACAAGCTGTATTGGGATCTCACTATTCAAACAGACAAAACAACTCCTCATAATAGACCAGACATAACTTTAACTGATAAGAAGAACCATCACACGTACTGTACTTGATTGACATATCTGTCCCGAATGACCATAATATCCACCATAAATACAGAGAGAAGATTGATAAATATACTCCTCTAGCTATGGAGGTGGCTAGAATCTAGAGACAAAAAATGTGACGATTCTTCCTTTCCTCCTATCTCCCACTGGCCTGACACCTAAATCCTTTTCAGTAAATCTAGCCACACTAAATCTTTCCATATACTCCCACACTATTGCACAAAAGGCTGCAATTCTGAAAACCTGCAGCATCGTTAGAGGGTTTTTAAATACACATTAGAATTTTCTTTGGACCCTCTTGTGAAAAGGAGACGTGGAAGATAAGAAGAGAAAAGAAAATTAACTGTCAAACGTCTATGTTATACCGTATAGTTCGAAAATGTATGCTATACTGCTATAGGCTTAAGTGTTACTTTACTCATTTTCTTGTACGTAATGTACCGATATGAGTCATGTTACTGACTGTAAGTTGAGTAAATAAAGATAATAATAATAATAATAATAATAATAATAATAATATCGTATGGCCTCGGGTGCCACGTGCAAGCTTTGTTATTTGACACCCAGAGGGTAGCTTGCATGTCGAATTTCGTTGTTCTTTGAAGCACTATGAAAGTCAAGGAGGTTAGATATCTAAGCTCCTTGAACACTATAGCGCTTTCTAGTAGAGAAATGAGGAACTTTCTGTTGGCGGAAACTCCCGAGATTAATTTTGCCATTATGAACACGGCCTACTGAATTCAAATGGGTTCTTTGACATGCCAACATCGTATGACATGCGTATCGTATTTTTGCCGCCTTTCAAAAAAAAATCACTTACCACGGCCAGGAGCGAACCTGCAATCTTGGGGTTAGTAGACAGACACGTTAACCACTCACCCACCGTGGCAAGCTAATGAATAATAATGTTATTAGTTATACGTCCCGTTTGGCTACTCTGGGTTTTAGAGGCATCTGGGTGCCACACACACACACCCAGACAAAAGGTGATCTCATAAGGCTATGCTTTCATAAATGAAAATAGGCTGAAAATACTATTTCACAAAATGATAAAATTTCTGACTGTCAAAACTTGTTGTTGTTGTTGTTAATAATTATTATCTCGAGGCTTTGCGACATCATGGTAATGCATCCCCGTGTACATGGGTGTGTGTAGAAGTTGTCTGATAACCTGTGTCACTGTGATGTCTGTTGGTTACTAGTGTGCGTAGGCCTATTTGTAATTGAGGTAAGTAAGAGGCGGCCGTGGCTTTACTTTAGGTACACGTGGGAAACCACGGAAAACCACTTCCAGGATGGCTGAGGTAGGAATCAATCCCATCTCTTCTAAGTTTTGCCTCACGAGCCTGAGTGTACCCCGCTGCAACCCTCGGTCCAGAATTAATTTTCTTGGCATAACCAGGAATCGAACCCGGGCCTCAACAGTGACAGCCAAGAGATTGAGCCACTACGCAACGAAGCTGACTCAAAACTTGCATTGGGGGTATGGTGGTGCAGCAGGCACGCTGTTAGTTTGATTCCCGGTCAATGCATGTGACACTTTCAAAGTGAAATGCCATGTCATGTGGTTCGGATTCCTCGTAAAAAGGTTGTCCCGTGGCTCAAGATCGCGAGATTAACGGTCACGTAAAACTACAAACTTACTTACTTCCTTGCTTCTTTCAAAACTTGTAATGAAAATATTATTCCAGTTCGTCCAACAGAAATAGAATTAAAGAATATATCTCAAGGAAGCATGTACTCGCGGGCACTTCTTGGCTCGACTGAAGAGAGCACCAAATGTGATGGGGGGAGGGACATTCTCAATGGTTCTAGTTCACATTCTTAAGACACAAAATATACATGTGAATATAAAATTTCATCAAAATATCTCAAAAACTGTTTCTCCCATTGGAAAGTTTAACGCTCGTTCGAAAACTTTAATTTTTGATTTTGTTTTCCTTCATAACTCAAACAGTTTTTGAGTTATTTGGATGAAATTTTGTATTCAAATGTATCTTTTGCGTCTTAAGAACGTTAACTAGAACTATTACAGTAAAATTTGCTTTTTGTATTTTCTGAGTGACCATAACCTCACTAAAATGTCAAGAAAAATCTACTCTTATACAAAAGGAAAAATAAAAATTAAAAGGTAGGCAACAGTTGTTAATTCACGTTGTTAACACAAGCATTATGAACATTCTAAACAATAATCTTACATAAATGTGAAGTTTGTAGAAATTATCAAGGAAAATCATCGATCAATGTATACATTGGGCCATATTATGCATAAAGAAACCAAGCTGATATTGGGTTATAACTACAATCTTGTCGAGGAAATATTGAACTATCTGGCCAGTAATTATGGACTTAAGCATGGAATAATCATTTTAAATTTTACGAGTGAAAAAAAAAATGCTTCCTCTGTATCGCAGATTGGAGAAAACTCATAACACAACTACGTGCCTTGTATCTGATATTTTGTAGTGCTTTATCTAATTGGATTTTAGCTGTCCTGCTTTGAATAAGTTTTTTAAAAGTCAAATAGTTTTTTTTATAAATGTGAAAAAGATAGTAAAAATAAGCTGTCGAAAGAAACAAATAAGAAGGATAGGCACACGTTGATAAAAATAACTACTCGGGGAGAAAAAGGTTCCATTAACCACGTGTTTAGACTGAATCTTATTATTTACCAACAGATCCCGCACAGAAGAGTAATAAAGTAAAATAATATCCCCCTCCACGTAAATATGTTATTTTCAGATTTCACACGTATAATAGGAATTACAGGAGGATGCCTCCGTGGCTTAGGCGGCAGCACACCTGCCTCTCACCACTGGGTCCGTGGTTCAAATCCCGGTCACTCCATGTGCTGGACAAAACGGAGGCAGACAGGTTTTTCTCTGGTTACTTCGGTTTTCCCTGTCAAAATTTCATTCCAGCAACACTCTACACTATCATTTCATTTCATCTGTCATTCATTTAATCATTGCCCCAGAGGAGTGCGTCAGGCCTCGGCAGCCGGCACAGTACATATCCTCGCCGCTAGATGGGGGCTTCATTCATTCCATTCCTGACTCGGTCGGAGACTGGAAGCAGGCTGTGGATTTTTCATTTCAATAGGAATTACAAGGTTATATTGTCAGCACCGTCGCGCGTCCACTCGGCCATTGCCAGTGCATCAGCCGACCGCGGATTACGTAATTCCCCGTGTTATCTCTACTGTGGTGCTGATATATAATAATACAACCCTGTAAATATCTATATCTCAGTTCCATCTTGGTGGTGGATGGTTCCTTTATGCATAACATGGTCCAATTAGTCCAAATATTTGATTTTTTTAATAACTAGGGAAAGTTAATTGCAAATATTCAAGTTGAAAGCTAAAGATAAAGGACAGTTCTAGGAGTATGCAGAATTTCATATCAACAGAACAAAACGATACCCAGGAAACCTATTTTAAATATCTGTGGTTTTTACACTTGTAAAGGTATACCTCCCCCCTTCATTTAAAGATCACCAGGTTGAGAACGCCTGTTAAATGAATTCATGAAGCAATTTTTCTTTGTCATCACAGAGACTTCAAATGCACATTTAAAAGAAAAAGAGTGCCCATCCCCATAACACCACCCCTTCTGAAATAGTTCCACGCACCCTTGGGATGCACTTTGCTCCGCAAACAGTCTCGCTACAAGAGACGAAAGGATTGGAGATAACAGCTCACTGGATGTCTTCCTGCTTCAAGTGTGTGGAGAGATGTGCCCTAAAGGGGTTGATAACTGAGAAGGGTTTGTTTAGCCAATTAACCCCCCTCTTGAGGTGGCAGAAGTTGTAAGACATGTGTATTACAGTATTTGCAGCACACAGTAGTAAACATGCGTAATGTTTATGTCACGGCAGAGTAGGGAGTTACTGTTGACAGCGAGGCTCAAGTAGGCTTACTTCTTCCGTGTGGGGTTGAAGGTAAACAGTGTGCCAACCCTTTGAAGGACTGAAGTACTGTAGACTACTTGTTTCGTTTGTCGATATCTCATATCTTTCCTCTTTCATCCTCTCTCTCTCCTCTATCCCCTCTCTTCTCTTTGTTCTCTTCTCTAATATCCTCTCCTCTCTCTTTTCTACCTCCTCTCTCCCCTTTCTTCTCTCTCTCTCCTCTCTCCACTCTTCTCTCGTCCCTCTTCCCTCTTCTCTATTCTCTCCACTACTCTCCTCTCCTCTCTCCCCTCATTTCTTTCTACCTCCTCTCTGTACTTTCCTCTCTCTCTCTCCTCTCTCCACTCTTCTCTTGTCCCTCTTCCCTCTTCTCTATTCTCTCTTCACTACTCTCCTCCCCTCTCACCTCTCACTTCTTTCTACCTCCTCTCTCCACTCTCCTCTCTCTCTCTCTCCTCTCTCCACTCTTCTCTCTTCCCTCTTCCCTCTTCTCTATTCTCTCTTCACTACTCTCCTCTCCTCTCTCCTCTCACTTATTTCTACCTCCTCTCTCCACTCTCTCTCTCTCTCTCCTCTCTCCACTCTTCTCTCTTCCCTCTTCCCTCTTCTCTATTCTCTCTTCGCTACTCTCCTCTCCTCTCTCCTCTCACTTCTTTCTACCTCCTCTCTCCACTCTCCACTCTCTCTCTCTCTCTTCTCTCTCCACTCTTCTCTCTTCCCTCTTCCCTCTTCTCTATTCTCTCTTCACTACTCTCCTCTCCTCTCTCCTCTCACTTCTTTCTACCTCCTCTCTCCACTCTCCTCTCTCTATCTCTCCATTCTCCACTCTTCTCTTGTCCCTCTTCCCTCTTCTCTATTCTCTCTTCACTACTCTCCTCTCCTCTCTCCTCTCACTTCTTTCTACCTCCTCTCTCCACTCTCTCTCTCTCTCTCTCCTCTCTCCACTCTTCTCTCTTCCCTCTTCCCTCTTCTCTATTTTCTCTTCACTACTCTCCTCTCCTCTCTCCTCTCACTTCTTTCTACCTCCTCTCTCCACTCTTCTCTCTCTCTCTCCTCTCTCCACTCTTCTCTCTTCCTTCTTCCCTCTTCTCTATTCTCTCTTCACTACTCTCCTCTCCTCTCTCCTCTCACTTCTTCCTACCTCCTCTCTCCACCCTCCTCTCTCTCTCTCCTCTCTCCACTCTTCTCCCTTCCCTCTTCTCTATTCTCTCTTCACTACTCTCCTCTCCTCTTTCCTCTCACTTCTTTCTACCTCCTCTCTCCACTCTTCTCTCTCTCTCTCTCTCCTCTCTCCACTCTTCTCTCTTCCCTCTTCCCTCTTCTCTATTCTCTCTTCACTACTCTCCTTTCTACCTCCTCTCTCCACTCTCCTCTCTCTTTCTCCTCTCTCCACTCTTCTC
Source organism: Meconema thalassinum (assembly GCA_946902985.2). Lineage (NCBI taxonomy): Eukaryota > Metazoa > Arthropoda > Insecta > Orthoptera > Tettigoniidae > Meconema > Meconema thalassinum. The sequence goes on along the minus strand of OX336388.2, from coordinate 716,712,598 downwards.
TCTTCCCTCTTCCCTCTTCTCTATTCTCTCTTCACTACTCTCCTCTCCTCTCTCCTCTCACGTCTTTCTACCTCCTCTCTCCTCTCACGTCTTTCTACCTCCTCTCTCCACTCTCTTCTCTCTCTCCTCTCTCCACTCTTCTCTCTTCCCTCTTCCCTCTTCTCTATTCTCTCTTCACTACTCTCCTCTCCCCTCTCCTCTCACTTCTTTCTACCTCCTCTCTCCACTCTCCTCTCTCTCTCTCCTCTCTCCACTCCTCTCTCTTCCCTCTTCTCTATTCTCTCTTCACTACTCTCCTCTCCTCCCTCCTCTCACTTCTTTCTACCTTCTCTCTCCCCCTCCTCTCTCTTCTTCTCTCATCCCTCTTCTCTCTCCTCTGGCGGCTTCGGTGACGTAGTTGGTAGCATGCTGAGCTTCTATGCCCAAGATCGCAGGTTCAAACCCGGCCGAAGTCGTCGGATTTTTTAAGAGCGTTAAAAATCCCTCAGAAAGCTGGCGGTCCCATGTCATAGATTTATGCCATGTTAAAGAACCTTCCACTAATTACACCTGTGAGAAGCTAAATTAGGTTAAAAATGTAAACAACGCTCAGATTCCTACGTTCGTCGCCAGGAGCCGACTGCGGTGGCGTCTAGTAGCCAAGTTCTGAATTAGTAGTTGTTGACGGTAGCGTTTGGCGGTTAAAATCGGAACTACTTGAAAAATTAAAAGTATGCAGTTCTTACTTGAATTAAGAAACAGAAACACACACTAATACAGTCATCACAATTAACACCGGTTATCAGACACACCCAAAGTACACGGGGCTACATGACCGCGTTGTCGCAGCCCCTAAACTGAGGAACCAACCAACCAACTCTCTCTCCTGTATCCACTCTTTCCGCTTCCCTCTTCTCTCTTCTCTCTTCCCTCTTCTCTCTCTCTCTTTCATCCAGCTTCTTGAAGCAGTAGCTATACCTCTCACATCTGATTACTGCATTATATTAAAATGCTATTCTTTATGTTCAATTATAACATCAGGACAATAACTGACAACCTACCTATTTTAATATCTTTTCTTGTATATGGTGTTTGTTTTTCAGGCTGGCACTGTTTCTGTATGCACTCTTTGTATATATATTTTCCATTGTTATTATTATTGTATTATTACTGTCTATTTGTTACTATCATTGTTAGACTATTGTTATTTTTGTATTGTGAATGTAAGCTAAATATTTTACTTTTATAAGCCCTAGCCTAATGTTATTCTATATAGGGCGCTACTGTAAATTAGCTATTGAGTTTTAAGTGTAGCCGTGGAAATAAATCAAATCAATCTCCTCTCTCCTCTCTCCTCTCTCCTCTCTCCTCTCTCCTCTCTCCTCTCTCATCTCTCTTCTTTCTGTCCTCCGTCCTCCGTCCTCCGTCCTCCGTCCTCCGTCCTCTGTCCTCTGTCCTCTGTCCTCCGTCCTCCGTCCTCTCTCCACTCTGCACTCTCCTCTCTCCACTCTCCTCTCTCTCTTCTCTCTTCTCTCCACCCTCCACCCTTCTCTCTCCACTCTCCTCTCTCCTGTCTCCTCTCTCCTGTCTCCTCTCACTCCTCTCTCCTCTCTCTTCTCTCTTCTCTCTTTTCTCTTCTCTCTCCTCTCTCCTCTCTCCTCTCTCCTCTCTCCTCTCTCCTCTCTCCTCTCTCCTCTCTCTTCTCTCCTGTTTCTTACACCCCTTCTAAAATGCGTAAGCTCTTCGTCCAAACTCTCATTTTTCCAATCATTGATTATGGTTCTGCTGTATACAATGATTTACCAGAAACACAGAACATCAAATTACAAAGAGTCCAGAATGCATGTGTTCGGTACATTCTGGATATAAGGCGAGATGAACATATCACACCTTACTACGTGCAGCTGAAATGGCTGAAACTCCACGAGCGCAGGCAGTTATCAGTTGCCATTCTGACACATAAAATATTACATACCAAGACCCAGTTATATCTCTACAATGCATTTACACCAATGCATTCTGTTCATAATCGAGAAAATAGATATACGAAATTAACACTCCAGATTCCTATACACCGAACCATGAAGTTCAATAAATCTTTTGTTTGCACCACCTCACGCCTCTTCAGCACCTTCGATTTATATAAGTTCGTAAACATTGCAAGCACTGCAGCTTTCAAAAGACATCTTTCATCCTGATTCTTGGAACAGTATACCTCTCACATCTGATTACTGCATTATGTTAAAATACCTGTTTTTTGTTCAATTATAACACAAGGACAATAGCTGACAACCTGTCTACTTTAATAGCTTTTCTTGTACAGTATATGGTGTTTGTTTTTCGGGCTGATAGTCTGTATGCACTCTCACTCTTTTGTATATAATTTTTCCATTATCAATAGTATTATTATTATTATTGTATTGTTACTATCTTTTTGTTGTTAGATTATGATTATTTATATTGTGAATGTAAGTGAAATGTTTTATTTTTATAAGCCGTAATCTTAATTTATGTAGGGCGCTACTGTAAAGGAGCTCTTAAGCTCTAAGTGTAGCCGTGAAAATAAAATAAATCAATCAATCAAATCAATCCTCTCTCCACTCTCAACTCTCCACTCTTCTGTCTTCTCTCTTCTCTCACTTACCTCTTCATGATCGCATGATTATCGGTCACGTAATACTACAAGCTTCTTTTTTCTTCCTCTTCCCTCTTTCCTCTTCTCTCTTTTCTCTTATCTTCTCTCTCCTCTCCTCTTCTCTATAGCAATGGCATGTAGCCCCGCTTACTTGGATGTGTATTGGACTTGTCCAATATCTTGTGAGCCTGTGATCACTGCAGTAGCCTAGTGTCTAGAGCTGATTCCCATTGGGCTATGTTATTTCAAAGTGGTTTATTTAGTCTAATTGGTATCTAATTCGACTTTGTTTATAGCGTTATTGATGTTGTTTCTATTGGTCTTCTACAGACACCACTATAACGCAGGTTATCTGACAAAAATCTATATACACACACACACCCCCAAGTACACAGGGCTAAATGACCTATATTACACGTAACAGTATCAGCCATCCGGTGTAGAATTCCTTACTCTAACTTGTTGTCAGAATTCCAAATGACTAAACTTTCAACTCGCAGGATTATTGCTCAGCAGATATATTTGTATACAATTATCAATGGTATCTCAGGCACGAGTGAAACTTTAGGGCAAATAAATGTCAACGTGAGATAGAAATGTCTCAGAAAACGAGAACTCCTAATATTAAAAAAATGTAATACAAATTTCCATAAAAAATCACCTAGACTATATTGAATATGTGATGTACTTACAATTTAGATTTTGGAATGCCCTTACTAAATTATAGAAGAACATTACACTTAGTTTTATCTGTCAAATGAATCACTATTACAAAGATGTTACATTTAGCTGCTATTACATTTAAGTTTCACTTTATTACTAACTAGCAGTAGTGCCCGGCTTCGCCCGGTGGATTTATTTGTTTTATGGATGATAATGAGTACTACCACAGAACTGGAACGCTCAAGGGTAAGATTCGGAACGCACCAACACTTATTGCAGCTGATAACCTCAGTATACTGCACCAACACCATCGCCCTTATACAGAGGCATACTATTCTCATGATGATAACTGATCTAAGGGGCCTAAGAAATCTCTTTGCAGTAATTACTGCCCGTGACTGCAACTTATAAGCAGTTCGCAATTCTGCACCAGAACACTGGTAGGGGCGACGTGATGCAGCCCGCATTTCCAGGCAACAATAGACTTAGGTATTATTGAAGCTGTCCGGTAGCGCTTGTTCTTCCGACTTACTAAACAACAAGAAGTTCCGTGACGAACTAAAGAGCCTACTTTTCTTCAAATTTAAGATTCATGCCAATGATTAATCTAAATGGATCTATCTAGAATAATGACGAAGTTGGTAATATCGAAATTTCTAATTAGTTCGAAATACTGTATACCTGGCATAATGTAGCCTAATAGAGAACTACAGTTGGCAGCCCTGGTGACCGAGTATATTTTTAGTTCCATCTCTTAAGGTACAGAATACAAAATTTGGTTGAAGTCCAATGGATAGCATGGACGTTCCATGCAGTTAAACATTGCATCTAACAGCGCGCGAAAATTCATGTTGGCATCAATGACATACATGTATTGGTCAGAAATAATCTGAAATAATATGATCTATTGTTGTGTCAATTTAGAATGAAATCCAATAGTTAGTAGAGAAGTTACATGCATTTTAAAATTGGACCTATCAGCAGGCTTAGAATCATGTTGGCAGCACTGGCGTAGGCCTATATTAGTTACTCCAAATTAATCTAGAATGCCAGGTACTATACGTGTGCAAAGTTTAGATCTATTGGCTTGCATACTTTCTGATATATTGATATTAGGGTTACAAAAAGACTGCATTTTTAACAGTTGGCGGCCCTGGTTGCTCTAAGAATACGCATAGTCATATCTGTTATGGTACACATAACACACGAAATTTGGTTGAAATCCAAATGATAGTATAGAAATTACGTGTATTTAAAAGTTGGACCTCTCAGCAGGCTTAGAATCATGTTGGTAGCACTGACGTATATAAGTTACTCCAAATTAATATAGAATATCAGGTACTATGCGTGTGCATAGTTTAAAGCTGTCTGCTTGCATACTTTCTGATATATTGGTATTTTGATAAAAACAATAGGGAGTGCATTTATTAACAGTTGGCAGCCCTGGTGGCTCTTAAGAATATGCTCATTCATATCTGTGTATGTATACATAGTACATACGAAATTTGGTTGAATTCCAATTGATAGTGTAGAAGTTATATGCATTTGAAAATTGGACTTATCCACAAGCTTATAATCATTTTGGCAACACTGCCATGTATGGCGTCCTGGAAATTAAATTGCAATAGTATTATCTACACGTGTGCCAATTTCGAAATAGCTCCCATTCATACCTTCCAAGATATCCAACGTGGAGCTCAAATTTCAATTGCGATTTTTCAGCAGTTGGTAGCACTGACATCATTTTCAAATATGGCCGTGAGATATTCAGGTATAGATCTTTACTCCTACCAAATTTTGTTTCGATTGCTCCAGCCGTTTAGGAGTTGATAGGGGGGGGGGAAACACACACAGCCAGACAGACAGACAGACAGACAGAAGGACAGACAGACAGACACACACACATTTGCCCGATCTCATTAGTCTACTTTTTCCTCATTTTTGCAAAATGTGAAAAGTAGGCTAAAAATCAATCTTTATGGTTACCTGAGAGGTGTAGCATAATGCTACATAGCCTAAACTATTCCTCTTGAATCTGGCTATCATATACAAAACGAATGATTCGACTCCGACTGGTAGTTCCAGAGATTAGCGCGTTTAAACACACAAACAAACACACAAACTCTTCATCTTTATTATATCAGTATAGATTACCAATACTAATCATTAATGCCAACCTTACATCTTTCATTGCTATTGTATTAGTACCTAAAAATATGAATCTAGTTTTACACTATGTGACCAAATATTAAAAATCATGCTTCATTTATTGCGTCTAGAACTTGTGAACCGGTATATTTCTTGTTAACTTTTTATTTTTATTTTTAGTTTGTATTCTAATGTATTGTTATTTTGTATTTTCATGTATGATCTGTGTGTAAAAAATTGTTTGCTACTCTAATTGGGGCACTGCCCTGTTGTGGAAATAAATAAATGATGTTGCGAAGTTCCTCAAATGAAACCACAATAACAAGAGCATTATTATGTTTTTCTCTAAGTGGGCCTTGCATACTTCATTAAAAATAATGAAATTCTTTGTTACGGTATTTATTTGGAAGATAGTCTAAATAAATAGCATATTATGCAACTCGCCTATAATGGCAATAATTAAGACACGAGTGAGTTTATAAAACGAGCGTAAGCGAGTTTTATAATTTTCATACGAGTGTCTTAATTACCGTTATAGGCGAGTTGCATACGACTGTTTATGTTCGACGATAATTATAACTTTATTGTATGTTTTAACATAAATATTCATAAATATATGTAGGATTCAGTTAGTGAACAGGGCGTTGCTGGCTTTGCTGACAGAACTGAGCGCATGCGTGGGTCAAGGCACTCCGGACGCAGAGGCCATTCACTTTGCTTGCCAACACAGAACACGTACTGTTTACAGCGGATTTTGAGCGCAAGCGTGAAGGTATCCTTACCTAATTGGTCACACAACTGTTTCTTGAGCTCTGATTGGTGGGAGAAACTGTTTCATAATGAAAAATAGTGTTATAATGAGCCTCATTATGATACAGTTTTCTGACACATACTGTTTACATTTCGACATTGTCGAACATAAATAGTTGTTCGGTTCACTCTCCTCTGTTTCAATGTCACAAAACGCTATCCAAACACTACCATTGACGCTTATTTTGGAACCGGTTAATTTATGAATTTAAGTGATAAAACCAATCCAAACCCTGCGCCATCACAGCCCATGAAGGGCGTAGGCCTACCAAGCGACCCCTGCCCAGCCTTTAAGCCTACAGTCTACGCATCAAGTCCCCTCGGCCGTTAATCTTGGTTTCCGTGTTCGGGTCGCTGCGCTCACTGTCAGGCAAACACTCTATTGTCCTCACGAGGCCGATTGCACCCCGTTCCAGCACTCACGTCATTCTCTAAACTCCCTGATGGAACCGGGAATCGAACCCAGAGCCTGCGAATGAGATTCAGGTGCGCTACCCCAACACAATGGGGTCAGCGATCTAAGCGATAAACAGGTAATTACATAAATACGTAAGAATAACTTACGTGATTATGTGATAGGTTTTGGCCACCAAGTATCAAAGGCCGTTCGAGTCTCCAAGTTGATGTAGGCTAAACTCGTCTGGCTTACTAGCCTAGTGTTCCGCGACCTGGCGGATAAACAAAGCGTTATCCGCATCCGCCCCGCAACCACACGACAGTTATCCGAATCCACTGACATTATAATATTGGAATTAGATAAAGCACCTTGAAGCAACACATTTAGACATTTGAGGAGAAAGTCGTTTTCTTAGGCTATGCAGGCTATCTCATGTGCTATGTTTAAAATGAATGTTGATGTTGATGATCAGGTGCCATCAAGTCGGCGTCGACTCTGAGCGACTGCATGGATGGACTGTCTCCATATGATTCGGTCTTCAGCCATATACTTCAGATCCTTCACTGACATATTCATGTTGGATTTGATGGAGTCGATCCATCTCAATGCTGGCCGCCCTCGTCTCCGAGACCCTTCCACCTTTCCAAGCATAATTGTCTTTTCCAACGAATCCGAACGTATCATAATGTATCCAAAATGACAGCTGTAATATTGTTATCAATGCTTCAAGGGACAGATCTGGTTTGATATTTTGAATTTCCCATACATTTGTCTTCTTGGCTGTCCAAGGAATAGGTAATATCCTTCTCCAACACCAGAGCTCAAAAGCATCAATATACACAGCCAGAATTGCAACCCTTTTCAGTTCGGAGTGTTAATAATGCTTAATGACATAATTCGAATGAGATTAGCTCAAACAAACATAACATATGATATTTCATAAATATCCGGATCCTAGTAATGATATTGTAATGTTATTCACTTTGCTCCACGTTGAGCGTACAAGTGTAATGTCTTCTATTGCCCTCACTGTTGCGTGACAAATATACTGTTTTCTACTAAGATATGTTGTTTTAATGGGCGTCAAGACCTCAACGCTATGTTCAAATCTAAATTTGTATTTAACAACACCTAGCTCTGGTAGAACACCTTCAAGAATCTTTACTCTCAGATCGTGGTATGATTGGATCATTAACCCAACAAACAATTGTATCAGGAGAAGGAATTGGTCTATATCTAATGCTACCTACTGAAAACAAAGATTGCATGGTTAAAAGAAATGAATTTATTGTATAAAAAACAAGTATAGCAAAATTAATAATAATAATAATAATAATAATAATAAGTTTGAATTTAAATTGGAGCGTTGCGATTTAAATATTACCGCTAGAAAATTACGTGAAAACGGAGTCGGATAAATTACTGATTTTACTCTTATTCCCAAGCTATGAATTTACTGAATTACTGAATATGAAACTAAGAAAGACGAGAGATTGGGTAGTTATGTGTCATTCGCGCTTACCACTGGAAATTGCCGTAGCATTTCCCTCGTACTGGATGTTGAAGTGAGCTTCCCGTAGCCTCCTGGACGTCGTCATCTTCTTCGTTGTTGATGATATATTTGTCGATATGAAGATTTATGGTCCGTACATCGGAACCAACACGTACAATCACAACGGTTAAGTTTCACAAAGATAGTCGCTAACTCCACTGAACATCGGAGCCACTCACTCGTGCAACCATACTGGTTAAATTTTATAACGATAGTCCTCGTTTCCACGGCGTGCAAACCATATATGCACCCGCCGCATCCCCACTCCAGTCCCGACTTCTAGCTTACGTGGTCTCCACTGATTGGCTGAGCACCCTGCTATACTCCCCTCCTCTGGCTCATTACACTCGGCGGGAGGGTGAAGTCGTTTGCCGTTCCATACATCCGCCTTTTCGTTAAGCTGCAACGCAGGATTGCATCATGCTTCCCGACAAGATTAAGCCTGCAGCAGAATTTCCAGTGACTCATGTCTCTCAATATACCCTAACTGACGAAACTCCGTAAAATTCCGTAATCATATAATTTTCTACGCTAATGTTGATCGTAATAATTTGCTTGATAGCGTTTTCTATAACATAGAAAACCTATCAGTATGCTTATAATTTTATAAGAAAATGCTCCAAAAATCAATTAATAATAATAATAAGTTAACATGAAAAATTCTCTTGGCTGAACAATTTGCCGCGTAAATAAATATAGAATGGCTTCCTACTGACTTATGCCAGTGGCATGAAAACCCCTCTAAAAACACGTTACAATATTTAAAAAATTATACGAGCCTGACAGTAGTCACATATGATGTGTAACATCTGACATGTTATCCTACTATGACATTGAGATGAAATGTATGTGAAGTCATCTGGCATGTTATCCTACTCGTATACTACACAGCTTGGACATTCTTAAATGTTAATTTATGCTCTTTTTTCATACTGGTACTATGATGAATGTATAGATTGAATTGGAGATATGCTACTGTCACACTTGTTTGAACAAACATCACATATTATATTGAAAATTAAGAGGAGGAATGAAACCATAGTCTCTAGCCTATCTACGGACTACTAGAAATAATGTTCAATACAATCAAATTTTCCAACTCCTGCTTGGTGCCAACTATTGTAATTAAAATTAGATAAATCGTAATTTCAAGTAGATTCTGTTAAAATGACGCATAATGTTCTGATAGATATCGTTTAAATCGATAATCCGGTAGCAAAAATAATTGCCGGGACTGGGGTTCAAACCTGAAACCTCATGATTCGCAGACCAAGATGCTATCCACGCAGCCATTACAACCACAGACACTTAGAATACAAGACAGGTACTCATTTTCTCGTGCCAGTAATAATATGGAAGTATTTTTATGCTCTATTAATATTTTGCTTTTTTCGATAATGTTCCTGCGTGGAATAGAGCTTTAAATTAGTTATAAATACGCCTACTTGACAGTAAAGGGAATTCCTATAGTGGTCTATGAAAGGCTAGCCCAATTCCCGTATAGAAGCATCGATATATATTACATTGATCACTGCATTACTGCAATGTGGGTTAATATCTGAATAGCCATTGTGCGGAAACATAATACCATCTTTGCCGACAAGTTACAATGTTTCATAATAAGCATATCATCATTTAAATACTGATACGAAGACTTCTAACATGTGGTTTGCGTTTCAATCTGTTGACACCAGAGTTCGCATGAGCGTTTACCGTTCAGTATGAAAGTGTTGAGCAAAGTTACTCGGGGAGTGGATGCCCATCACTTTTATCCAGAGATTGAAAAACAGACACTTATTAAATCATATTTTTTTCAGAAAATATGATATAATGAATATTTTTACACCAAAGAACGACAACCTGAAGATGATTTATTGTAGAAATATCTGTAAATGTGCCTCCAAACCTTGAAGTAATCCGTATATTATATATAATACAATCCACATGGTACCACTGCCAGCTGGCAGTGCGTCCTACACACTACCGTCCCATTTTTCAAAATGTTACACATCAACAAGTTCGGATTGCATTCTAAAAACTATCCACAAATTTACTCCAAACATCATCCGCAGCTTATCCGCAATTCGCACAGCCATTGAAACTATATCCGCTTGACAATAAAAAGTAGTTCCGTGAAGAACTATACAGCCTATTTTCATATATCCTACTTATGTTAATTGCCTCTATCTACATACAAAATTTGAGTTTGACTACTGTAATAGATTCGTAGATATTGAGAACCGACTAAATATTTCGGATGGTCTCCATGTGGGATTTTGTATATGTAGGTCCTAGAGTTATGTACTGCTACATGAAGATTATTGTGTACGTGTTGCATTCAAACTTCAATCGCATGATTAGGACACAAGAAGTAACGAAGAGATTTTAAAATTTCGCACAGCTACCATCTTGTGATTATGGAAACAATTGAAATAAATTAGAAGCCAGTGACTTAACATTCGTATAAGGATTTCCTGTACCAAGTTTCACTGCACTCGGATGGTTAATTTGCGAGAAACGTCCATGTGAATATTTACACTTCTCGTCGCCGCCATGTTGTATTTGTGATCACCAGGTTATTGAAAGTCCTATAGGTGAACTTAAGTTCATAGCCCCTATGAATATTAAAAAATTCAGTTTGATTGCTATAATAGATTCGTAGATATTCAGAGCCGTCTAAATATTTCGGATGGTCGCCATGTTGGATTGTTAAATGTATAGGCCATAGAGTCATGTACCATTAAAGGAAATTTTTGCGTAGGTTCATTATTCAAACTTTCACTTCGATCGCATGATTACGAGACAAGAAATAAAAACTTAATTTTAAAATTCGCAAAGCCGCCATCTTGAGGTTATGTAAACAATTAAACTAAATTAGATACCAGTGCATTACAATGTGTATAAACATTTCCTGTGCCAGATTTTATTGCGTTTGGAACATTAAATCACGAAAAAGGTCTATTTAAAATTTTCAAATTCGCTTGGCCGCCATGTTCGTTTTGTAGTTAACTGGTTTTTGAAAATTTTATAGATGAACTTTCAGTAGTGCCCTTTATCTTCGTACAAAATTTCAGGGTGATACCACTAATAGTTTCAGAGATATAGAATGCCGGTGAAATATTTCGCACATCCGCCATCTTGTGCTTATGTAAACAATTGAACGAAATTAGATGTCGGTGCATTACAATGTGTATAAACATATACTGTACCAAGTTTTATTGCGTTTGGTTGGTTAAATCGCGAGAAACGTCTATTTAAAAGTCGCAAATTCGCGTGGCCACCATGTTGGTTTTGTAGTTACCAGTTTTTCAAAAGTCACATAGGTGAACTTCTATCAGTTCTCTTTATCACCTTAAAAAAAATCCATGGTGATATCGGGAATAGTTTCGGAGATATTGAATGCTGGTGAAATAATTCGCACAGCCGCCATGTTGGATTGGTGAGACGTAACAAAATTTGAAGGGCACGGTCGGGGTCGCCCCGGATAGTGCTATGAACTTACCGAGTTCCATTGAAATCGCTCCAGCCGTTTAGAAGTTATTAGGGACACACACACACAAACACACGGACAAAAGGTGATGTCATAAGCCAGTTTTTTTTAAATTGAAAATAGGCTAAAAATTGCGGATATCCGCATCCGCGCAGGGCTTTAGCTATAGGCTACCCGCGATACAATATAAATTATCCGTGACGCAACACGAAACACCAAAATGTTAGTATCATGGCCATGGCGTACGAAAAACCAACCTTCTTCTACACTGTTTGCTTAGGCGCACTAATAATGAATCGAGACTGTTTTCACAATGGAGAGCTACCCACAGTGTTTCAAATTTAGCAATTTTACCAAAATTTAGACGACAAGTATTTTAAATGTAGCTGCCTAATGTTTAGATGCCAACGGCTTAGCCATGTTGAAACACCGGACCTTCGAATATATCTTTATACAGTGCACTCCCGATAATTCGCGTGCGGATAATTCGTTTTGCGGTTAATTCGCGGGTCTCCACGAGTATTTTTTAAATTGGGAATTCTCACAGCAACTAATCGTCACGCTAAGTTAAGCAATCTCTCTGTCGTTTAAAAGAATTTTGATGCGACGCAATGCGTAAAGACGAAATCATTGAGACTAGGGAAGACTGAACTGCGTTTCTCTGCGATGCAACAGTAGGCCTAATTGCGCAATCTTCGAAACTTACGCGCATGTTTCCGCGAGTGGTATAGCACAGATTTCCTTGGTCTTTGAAGCCCAAACAATACAAGAGGAATGCACTTCCACTCGGAACCTACCCTCCCTTTCCCAACAGCCACGCTCCAAGGTCGCTGATATGTGAGTTGTGAAGGGTGGATGCGCGGACAGCGTATTGTAAACAGCGATTATTGCGTAATTGCGCAAACGCGCACGACATCGAGAGCGTGTTTGTTCGATGCTCTTCATGCAGTCAACTAGTCGGGAGGAAAGTACCGCTACTCCGCTCGTACAAAAGCAAGCACTTGCCGACTTTTGTAACGACGATATTTCGAACGGGCAAGTTAGACGTCGATAAAGACGATTATGATTTACTACAGAAAAGCAAAGAAGAAATAGCATGGAATTTGACTGTTGGTGAGGAAAACGGAAATCCAGTAGATTTAGAGTGCGGGAATGATGCAACGGAAATCCCGAAAGTTTCCCCACAGTCAAGCTAGTGTCTCTAGTCACACTTATCTTTTATATAGAAAAACGAGATGAATCTTCGTTTTCATATAATATTTTCTTCCGAAATGTGCAATCGAAAAATAGAAAAAACGATCTAAGAAACAAAAGGTAATGACGGCTTTTTTAAATATATTAATGTAGGCATAATCCACATAGGCCTACCAGTAGCCTAGCATGTCGTATAAGACACTACAATCAGGAGTTAAAATTATTATTTCGCGTGTTCAAGCCTATTTCAATATTTTAACCAATAGTTTTGTTTTTCCTAGGCTTGACAATAATAACTGCGGATAATTCGCGGTTTTCGATAATTCGCAGAAGTTCGTGCATTAATTACCGCGAATTAACGAGAGTGCACTGTATATATAATTCTTCGACACGTGTGTATGTGACTGAACTCCTCCTAAACGACAGAACCGATTTTGATGGAATTTGGTATGTATATTAGGGTGGGTCCATGTATGGTTTAGATTCACAATCTGACCCGGTAGGTGGAATGAACACAATTTTAGAACCACAATTTACACACAATTTTAGAACCACAATATAAGTCAAAAACAGTCGTCATGGAAACCACTAGCCTTGGCCTTCGTGAAAGCTGATGTCTTTGGACGGTTTGTCTCTGCACGTTAGAGCCACCTGGTCGCAACCTGTGCAACTACCGCCATTACATACACTCCGCCCGTGGCGAAAAGTTGTGTTTTATACCAAAGGTGGCAGTGATGTCAAATTCTACTGTTTGTCTCGGCACGTTGGAACGTTTCAAAGTCACGTATGCGTTCATATACCGTTCATCCGATTGCCATGAAACTTGGGCGATATGTTGAGTGAGCTCCAGGGAAGGTGTTTGGCTTAGTAAATCCATTTTACAACAGATAGCGCACGAATAGATTCAACAAATGAGCGACGACGCGCGAAGCGTTTCAAAAAGGTCCCGTATGCGTTCAAATACCATTCGTCCGATAGCGATGAAACTTGGATGAGATGTTGTGTACACTCCAGGGAAGGCTCCTGGCTTAGTAAATCAATTTTATATTAGGTAGCGCACGACTAGATTCTACAAATGAGTGACGATGCGCGAAGCGTTTCAACAAAATCCCGTATAAGTTTATATTCCATTCATAGATTGATGAAACTTTGATGAGTTGTTGTGTACACTTAAGTAAAGGCTTCTAACTTAGTAATCCATTTCACAGGAGGTTGCGCACGAGTAGATTCAACAAATTAGCGGCGACGTGCGAAGCGTTTCAACAAAGTCCCGTATGCGTTCAAATACCATTCGTCCGATAGCGATGAAACGTGGGTGAGATGTTGTGTGCACTTACGTGACGGTTTCTAACTTAGTAAATCCATTTTACAATAGGTAGCTCACGAGTAGATTCAACAAATGAGCAACGACGCGCGAACTTTTAATCAAAGTCCCGTATGCGTTCATATACCATTCATCCGATTGCAATGAAACTTGGGTGAGATGTTGTGTACACTTACGTGAAGGTTTCTAACTTAGTAAATACATTTTACAGGAGGTTTCGCACGAGTAGATTCAACAAATGAGCGACGGCGCACGAAGCGTTTCAATAAGGTCCCGTATGCGTTCAAATACCATTCGTCCGATTACGATGAAACTTGGGTGAGATGTTGTGTACACTCTACGGAAGGTTTCTGGCTTAATAAATCCATTTTACAATAGGTAGTGCACGAGTAGATTCAACAAATGTGTGACGGCACGCGAATCATTTCAACATAGTACCGTAGTACCATTTATCAGATTGCGATTAAACTTTGGTGAATTGTTGTGTACACTCCAGGAAATGTTTCTGTCTTAGCAAATCCAGTTTTTAATAAGTAGCGCACGAGTAGATTCAACAAATGGGCAACGGCGCGCGAATCGTTTCCACAATGTCCCGTATGCGGTCATATATCATTCATCCGATTGCGATCAAACCTTGGTGAATCATTGAGTACACGCCAGAGAAGGTTTCAGACTTAGTAAATCTATTTTACAATAGGTAGCGCATGAGTAGATTCAACAAATGAGTGACGGCACGCGAATCGTTTAAAGAAAATCACTTATGCGTTCATATGTCATTCATCCGATTCCGATGAAACTTTGATGAGTTGTTGTGTACACGCCAGGGAAGGTGTTCAACTTGGTAAATCCATTTTACAATATTGGTAGCGCACGAGTAGATGTAACAAATGATTGACGACGCGCGAAGCGTTCCAACAAAATCCTGTATGCGTTCATATACTATTCATCGATTGCGATGAAACTTTGATGAGTTGTTGTGTACACTTACGTGAAGCTTTCTAACTTAGTAAATCCATTTCACAGTTGGTAGAGCACGAGTAGATTCAACAAATGAGTGACAGCGCACGAATCATTTAAACCAAATCCCGTATGCGTTAAATGCCATTTATCCGTTTGCGATGAAACTTTGGAGAGTTGTTGTGTACGCTCCAACGAATGTTTCTGAAATGAAAAATGAAAATCCACAGCCTGCTTCCAGTCACCGACCCGGTCAGGAATGGAATGTATGAAGCCCCTAACTAGCGGCGAGGATATGAACTGTGCCGGCTGCCGAGGCCTGACGCACTCCTCTGGGGCAATGATTAAATGAATGACAGATGAAATGAAATTATAGTGGAGAGTGTTGCTGGAATGAAATTGTGACAGGGAAAACCGGAGTACCCGGAGAAAAACCTGTCTGCCTCCGTTTTGTCCAGCACAGATCTTACATGGAGTGACCGGGATTTGAACCACGGACCCAGCGGTGAGAGGCCGGCGTGCTGCCGCCTAAGCCACGGAGGCTTGCCCAACGAATGTTTCTAAATTAGTTAATTCAATTCACGATAGTTTAGAGGCAGTTAACAGAAATTGAAAAAAATATTGTGTATCCAAAAGCACTTCAAGAAACAAAGTTACAACACTTTCTTTGATTGGCAGGACGGCGTCTGCCGGGTCAGCTTGTTTCCGCATATATTTTGTAGTCCAGTCTGTAATTTAAAAATGCAGTAGGTAAGTCATTTTTAATTGTTGCAAAATTTAAATTCATAACTTAGCCTACATCGCTAATTAGCCTACAGGGAATGTCTCATAAGTAATGTCGTTTTTAAAGAAAATTTTGTTTGGAAAGCTTTCTGACAAGAAATTAAACTATTCTTCAAAGTAGAGACGATCAGATTCTATGATCTTGAGCCATCTTTCAGCGAGGTTTCTTATCCCACGACGGTACCCGTCTCTGGGTTTTGATGCGGGAATTTGGCGAGACCCACTTCCACAGCTTCAATGCTTTCGACATTTCTTCCACGCAAGAAATGAGCCATGGATCGAAAAATATGGTAATCTGAAGGTGCAAGATCAGGCTGTATGCTGGATGTGGTAGCAGGTCGACTCCTCCCAATTCCTGAAAGTTTGCCATGGTTGCTCGTGCAGTATGAGGTCTCGCATTATCCTGTTGCGAGATAACTCTATTTCGGTTAACTAATGCTGGATATCTCCGTCTCAAAATTTCATGAACTCGTTCCACTTGTTGAGAATAAAGATCCGCGTTTGGAACAAACTCACAGTGAATCACTCTTTCAAATTTCCACCAGACACACAACATCACCTTGGAGCAGAATCTATCGGTTTAAACAATAACTTTTTTACTGTCCCTAACGCGCTACATCGTGTCTCGGTAGCATCGGGAGAGCGTGGGTTCGAATCCCACCTCGGCCATCCTGTAAATGGTTTCCCATTTTCACCACCAGGAAAATGCCGGGATGGTTCCTTTCTGTAGGTGTACGGCCGATTTCCTTCCAATATCCCTTCCCTGACCTGTCCTGAATTGAAAGGTACATGGTCATTGGCTGCATAAATACAGTTATTTAACGATTTATTTGTATCGTATGGCCTCGGGTGCCGGGTGCAAGCTTTGTTAATTGACACCCAGAGGGCACCTTGCATGTCGAATTTCGTCGTTCCTTTGAACGCTATGAAAGTCAAGGAGGTTAGATATCTAAGCTCCTTGACACTACTGCGCTTTCTAGTACAGAATGGAGGAACTTTGTGCTGGCGGAAAATCCCGAGATTAATTTTGCCATTGAACACGGACTACTAAATTCAAATGGGTTCTTTAACATGCCAACAACGTATGACATCCTTGTCGTGATTTTTGTCGCCTTTCAAAAATCACTTACCACGGCCAGGGGCGAACCTGCAAGCTTGGGGTTGATAGTCCGACACGTTAACCACTCACCCACAGTGGCAAGCATTTAACCATGACTTTGGCAGGTAGACGGGGACTGAGCCACTGTTTCGAGGCGTCAGCGTTGCGGTAATACACCCATTTTTCATCACATGTGACAATTCTCCTGATAAATCTATCATCCATGAGGTCACCGATAAGCTGACGACAGATATCCACTCTACGTTGGGCCTGTCCAGGGGTCAATTCATGAGGTACAGATCCTACAGCTTCTGTTTGATTTTCCAAGTTTCTTAATCTGGCGATGTATGGTATCTTTTAATGCACCAAGTTCTTCTGACAACCTACGGTACTTCTTTGCACATTTTCCTCCAAAACTCTGCGTGTATTCTCAATATCCCATAGTTTAGGTCTTCCAGAACGCGGTAAATCTGTAGTGTTTTCTCCAGTGTTGAAACGTTGGAACCATCGTTGTGCCAAACACTCACTAACGAGACCTTCTCTTTCCACTGCACATATTCTTGGAGCCGCGGCAGCAGCTTTGTAATCTTGTTTCCAGCAGTGCTTTAGAAGGACAAACATTGTATTGATAGTGTATCAACAACTGACGACTGATACATTCTCGCAATATGGCCTCCTGTAAATAGCATTGGCGAACCAAAGAAAACCAATTCTATCTTAAGGTAGCTCTAGCTAGGGCACTCTAAGCTCCTCTCCAGTGTACACAGGTGGTACAGAACCCTAGCGGAGACCGCTCTAAGCTCTAGCTAGGGCCGGCTGACTCTACGGTTTAATCAGTATTTGGGTGCCCTAGCTAGACCAGTCTAGCTCTATTCATTCGGTTGAATATTGGAAATTGCTCTATAGAGTCCGTGGTGGATTGTTGGGGTTATTTGTTTGTTGTTAATTATAGTGTTTGAATATGGCTGAATGTGTGTGTAGTCGCGAAAAAACAATAACATTAATTGAAAATATTGTAGCCCATCCAGAAACGTTGAATTGTACTCGTAAAGAATACAGAGACAGAAATTTAAAGGCACAGTCGTTTCGGGTGATCCCTTTTGCTGATCCTGGGGGTAATTTTGGCCAAAATATAATCATAGTCATTTTTGTTCATTCTTAAATGTTCTTGTACGCTTCAGAATCTTCTGAACTTAACTCTAGCAATAATTTAGCGTGGATTCCCTCGTTTTCTCTTTTTGATATCAAATTCCTCACCCACAACTTTTTTTTTCCTCTTCATAGTTTTCTTATTTATCAAGGCACACACAACCCCCACAGATGCTACAAGCTCTCTTGAAGACATTTTAACCTCACAACACAGCGCAATAAACCTAGACTCACACTGCTCTCAGAATGTTTTAGCGCTGCTCTACCTAGTGCATTTACGTTTGACAGTGTACACAGGTTCAGAGAGTGCTCTAGGTAGATTTGTCTATCTCCACTCTACGAATGCTCTACCTACGGAAAATTACTCTACAGTGTACTCAGTTTAGCTAGAGCGGTATAGCTAGACTTGCTCTATGAAAATCACTCTCCAGTGTACATGCACCTTTATAAAACACCAAACTTGTAAAATGACAATACTTATGAGTAGGGCGTGGATGTTGATGACATGTCATCCTTTTACTGAGCTGCCTAACACAATGCTGAAGTAGATAGAAACTCTATCTTCAAATATGTCATTTTTACTTTGCTGCTTTTTGCATGTTTTGCTATTTTTCCATATTAAGAGCATTTTCTTAAGTTTGGTAGAATTTCTGGTCTTATTTTAGAGAAATCGGCATTTTAAGGTCATCTTTTTCCAATTTAGTTATGTCACAGCTTTATATGAGGGAGTTACGTCTCTCAGAGTTAAGAAGAAACTAGTAGCTGATACAAGATAATTTAAAATATTGAAATATTGATTCCATTTTCTTAATCAAGCGGGTGGAAACTAGTCTTAGCAACAATCGTAGACAAATTGCTGTGGGTATTGCATCAAAACCACAGATTACTTACATTTGACAACATCAGAATGGCATTCGTAGTGCAGAGCAACTCAGACTAAAGTAAACATAAACCTTTTGTTAAGTGCTAGAAATCTACTTTGATTGACTTTTCAGTTTGAGCCTAAGATGTCATTTTTTAAATATTGGAAAATTTTGTTATTATAAGATCATTTTGTCCATTTTATAGTGTATTTTACGAATTTTTGAAATATTGGTGAGTTCATTATTAAAAGATCATTTTCTCCATTTTATAGTGCATTTTTTGAATTTTTAGGTCATTAATTACAGACATTTTTGAAAAATTTAACTGCATTTTTTAATTTTTTTACGGCATCAACATCCGAGCTGTAGTTATTAGTCAACCTAATAATTAGTTAGTTATTGTTGTTTTAAGGGGAGGAATGTTAGCCTACGTGTTAACTTATAGCCTAGTAGGCCTAAACCTTATTCTGA
This sequence comes from Meconema thalassinum, assembly GCA_946902985.2. Lineage (NCBI taxonomy): Eukaryota > Metazoa > Arthropoda > Insecta > Orthoptera > Tettigoniidae > Meconema > Meconema thalassinum. The sequence continues at coordinate 716,693,084 of OX336388.2, read as the reverse complement.
AGGAAGCTTGTAGTTTTACGTGACAGTCTCATAATAATTAGCTACGTAACCTCAATCTAACGTGAAATCCAAACCTCTACTGCATGAAATTTTAAGGTTGTGGTGAATGCTGTTCTAAATCGCATACAATCTAGGTCATCAGTCCCTAAAATTAAGAAATTCGTTCAAGTAATTAATAGCACATACTTAGTCTATGTTGCACATCCTTAATTTAACCTTCGTTAAATATATAATTACTGTACGGAGCGCTGTCTTCCGGACGAGATGGGGAGACACTGTGTGTGTTCGCTGGGGAGGACGCTTCCTTGTGTACTCATGCTTTCTTGTCTGTGCCGTACCGTTGTTCAAGATATATTTTCTTTATATTTAATTTTCATCCCTTTCTTTGGTGAGCACCCTACATTTAATTGTAATTAATTTTCATCTGTTTGAAGCTTCTGTACGCCTATTTCTAAATTTCCTTTTTTCCATTTCTAACTTTTACTTTGTGTAGCCTAACTCTTAATAAATTTTGAACGTCTTTCAGGTACCTGGACGTTCCAAAATGTATTGAAGGAAATACTTCATTGGTTCATTTAACGGAACCTTTATTTATTATTTTATTTATTTATATTATTTGTATTTAAATTTTCTCGATCTGACATTTCAATTCACCGCCCACCATGTAGGTTGGTGCGTATCTTTAATTCACTTTCCTTTATTCCATTTATGTTGGTACTTTTGCCTATCAATTCTGTGATTGGTTACTTCTTTGCTGGTTGTCGAGGTGGCGCCCAACTCGGCTTCCGTCTTTGCATTTCATCCGCGCCCATTCATCAGACTAGACGTGCAATAAGCAAAGTCCACTTTTAACGTGGTAGGCACTTTGTCTATCCACATGCTTTAACTTCTGTCTTCATTGTGGAGTGAGGCACATACCGTATTGAAATTTACTGTACCTTCATTTTAATTGTGTTTGAGCAACGTTAAATTTTGTGCTGCGGAATCCACGTCACATCTTGGTGTTTCACTAGTCTGTGTTCTCCACGTTCCTACTGGTCTGGAATGTAACCGGCAATGCACATCCTTTTAGGACCAGCAAAGCGATATAAGATCTATTGTTGCATCATGTGGCATCCTCAAGGTTTTATACTGTATTTGTATACCTCGTATTTATTCCGATTTGATTTATGTCCCGCATCTTTGTCTTTACCTCGTCTTATTTGTAGAAGTAGCCTGCTCTTCCGGTTTCGTTATAGTCCGATAGATAGCGTAAGTTGTCGTGGGGATTTCTGTAGCACTTCCCTTGTGATATACGTGCCTCCACACCTCTGGGGATGTCTGTTTGTCATTCTTCTTGGCCTAGCACGTAACAGGGACCCTTCACCTCCACCTACACCGGCCCATGGATCCTTTCCTGAGTTCGACTACGGGGAGCCTCTGTGGTAAGAATCGCCTACACGCCGCTGACCTTAAAGTGCGCCGAGTGGGCGTAAAACAATTGCCCGCCTCTCGCAAGGCAATAATTGGCGTGCTTACACCACATGCTAATTTCATCACTAACATCGAGGAACTGGTTAACCATCACATAGCAATTACACCTACCAGGGACTACCGCCTCAACACGATCACAAAGGCTCTACTGAGCCATCCCTACATCCCTTCTCATATTCTCATCTCATTCAAACCAACTGAAATGCAGGAAAACTCAGAAACAGATCTGACATCACAGCCATCTAAACTCACGGTCAAAACAGGTTTAAAATCCACTCAGACAATCCCAATTCCACCTCCCCTGCCAACATTCACTTCAGTAAAACATGCCCAAACATGCACCGCTGAAATGCTTCACGAACAAACTCAAACAATCCCAGACACAGCCGAGATATGGTCACAAATATATTTTGCGCACATACGTCCAAGCGCAAACATAAGAACACTCAATTTACCAGCCCAATAACTCATACTATCACTAACACTCAAACTGAATCCTCACAAATTACTCTGCCAAATGAACAAGAACACGAAGGCTTCCAAACATCGGAAAACTCAGCTTCCTCACAAGCAGTCGCTTCTTTCTCAAAGGACGATGCTACACCTGGTCCTCAGCCCCTCCCTCCCCAATCTAAACCTGCAAAAACACTGGCGCCGCGGCGCCCACCTCCTAGACCACATCCAACACTAATTATACAATGTTTCAATTGCCAACGCTTGAACCATACTGCAAGAGATTGCAAGAAGGCAGCCCGGTGTAATCACTGCGGCGGTTGCCACCGGCATGCTGAATGCAAAGTGCCAAACGACTCCCCTTCTTGCGTAAATTGCGGAGGCAAGCACGCAGCTTCCTTCCCAGGGTGCAGGTACATAAAAAGCGCCATCAAACACTGGCAATTGAAAAACAAACAACAGGCTAAACATATCCCATCTCTACTCTCCTACAGCTAACCCCCTCAAGCTCATGCTCCGCACGCCACTGCACTTACACAACTGCTGAGTCTGCTCCAGCAGCTCTCAGCTATCACCATGTAGGTACACCCAAATGCACGTGGCTAGCTTATCAACACAAGACCCTGACCTTATGGTTTAATCTGTCTGGGGAGTAAAAGGCTATGCCAGTTCGCCCGGGATGATGAACCAATGTCCAGGGAACTCAAATTACACCAAAATTCACCGATAATTCGAAGCCAGGTCGAACGCGATCAGCCTCAAACGACTGACCTGCGTTTCGACTGGTTTACAGCCTATAATTACATTCTGCTCTCATCAAAATCAATAAAATACAATAAAACTAGTCCTCATTGACAATAAACAATCATTAAACAATAACATTTTCACTTGAAAATACTTTAAAAACTATTTCAAAGCAGCCAGGCACAGCCAGGCCCTGATTGGCTGCCACAAGACCCGAGCAGCCAATCAGGGAAGAGCGCTTCCAAATTCAAACTCCCCGCTACAAAACTAACTAATAACTGGTGTATTGGCTTTCACGGCCGGTGAATTAAAACTCAGCAATTCTTCTAGGTTTGTGCCGTGTCTTGTGTGGGGTTTCGCCTAGGACACCAAGCTAGGCTCATCGGCGGGCTCTTGGTGTCCCCGCCCGGACCCCCACAGGAGTGACGAACTGCGCGCCACCTCCCTTTATATAAGGTGCAACTGCACCACTTGACTACGAGAACTAAAAGCTCAAGCAGCCTTAACCTCCCTATGAAGGCTTCCAAAAAGAAAGCCAATATACCATCTTTTTGGAAGCCTTCATAGGGAGGTTAAGGCTGCTTGAGCTTTTAGTTCTCGTAGTCAAGTGGTGCAGTTGCACCTTATATAAAGGGAGGTGGCGCGCAGTTCGTCACTCCTGTGGGGGTCCGGGCGGGGACACCAAGAGCCCGCCGATGAGCCTAGCTTGGTGTCCTAGGCGAAACCCCACACAAGACACGGCACAAACCTAGAAGAATTGCTGAGTTTTAACTAATAACTAATTACATTGTTTTTACTCGTCTCGCGGCTTCGCAAGATGCCTGCCCGTGAGGTTGGCCACGGCCGGCTTACTGGGGATGGTGCCCTGTGAGCCGTGGGTTCGATTAAAACAGCACGCATTCAACACATACAGCCAATCCATTTTTCATAACTTTATTCCCCAAATTAAAGCGAGGCTTATTATAAAGAACTATTATTTCAATCAAAAACCTACTTCAGGTCTGTCTTTTCCTTGCATACTTAAAAACCATCCCACTAGTGGTCTCTCTTACTTCCTAAAGAATCAATTTTAAAAACTAACAGATTCAGATCTTTACCCTTATTATATTATTATTACCAAGCTGAAGCTGCCGCTGTAAACGACTATTAAACCATCCACACCATGGCGAGCGGGGATGATAAGTAGCAATGCTCCATCTAGCATAATAAGTGAATATCATTACAAAACTGCAGTGAACTAAAAAGTGAACTTTGACGGTCAATAGTTAAGTCAAATCACGAAATAATTAAATCCCTATGTCATTATGCGAATATTAATTCAAATCCCCCATTGTCAAACCCCCTAATCAAGTCAAATTAAATACTAATGATCATTTTTAAATATTAATCACTCCAGAAAAAATATTTTATTAATCTAAACTTCTTTTTAGCCCAAATTAGATTCAAACCCAGGCAGAGGAGCGCTTGACGCACCGGTACCTGGCACATGACACAGCCGCGACTATGTCATTTCAGACTAGTCAATAAAATGTAGGACTAGGTCTATACATATTTATATTTAGTGTGCCTCGTTGCGTAGTGGCAAACACTCTTGGCCGTCACCGTACAGGCCTGGTTTCGTTTACCTGTTCTACCAAGAAATTTATTTTTGGTCTGAAGGCTGAAAAGGGGTACACTCAGCCTCCTGAGGCAAAAAATGGCAGTGACACAGGCTATCAGAAAACTTCTTCACATAGACCTATCCAAGTAGGCTGTATAAGCACGATGTCGCAAAACCCTTAAATAACAAAAGTCAACACGAATTTTGAGTCTGGGTTCTGTGTGTCCGATTTTGATTTGTCATGTCTAACTAATGAATTAAAAATAGTTTTACCTAATAGAGTTTGCTTTTGTAGCTAGCACAAGCAAAGTTCAAATTTGAAAGAAATTTTCTATTTTTATAATTCCAAACGAAAACAAACGTTAATTTATATATTTACATCACGTTGAAAAACATAGTTAACATTAATCTACAAAAGAAAACAAGATGTTCAGTAAAGAACATATAGCCTACTTTCTCTTAAATGCATGGGTTTTGTTATAACTCCTTGTCCTTTTCAAGGAGTAGCCTATAATTGAATGTTGGTTGTAGTAGCTTGTTGAAATACAACATGATATACGGATATTAAACAAGAATATGAGGTGACCTTTGCTAGTGCTACCTCTGTACAAAATTTCATTCAATTCGGTTTCACCGTGTTTGAATCGATATGGTGAATCGATTTGCACACATGCATGGCCGCTATCTGTAAACGATTGGGCTGATGGCCTTGTAGTTCAGTCAAAAGATGCTTCCCACAAAAAGGTATATTGTTGCAAAATTTGGTAGTGATCAAATAATTAGGTTGGTCGTAATTTGATTTAAGCTTTTAACATTTGGGTGGCCGCCATTCCGTTTCCGTCAAGATGGCGGCGATATAAAACATGACCCTGAGGTGCCCTTTGCTAGTGCTACCTCTGTACCAAATATCGTTCAATTCGGTTTTATCGTGTTTGAATTGATAGGGGGAATCGATTTGCACACATACATGGCCGCCATATACAAACTATTGGACTGATGACCTTGTAGCTTGGTCAAAGGACGCTTCTCACAGAAAGGTATACTGTTGCAAAATTTGGTAGAGATCAGATGATTAGGTTGGTCCTTATTTGATTTAAGCTTTTAACATTTGGGTGGCCGCCATTCAGTTTCCGTCAAGATGGTGGCGATATAAAACATGACTCTGAGGTTCCCTTTGCTAATGCTACCTCTGTACCAAATTTCGTTTAATTCGGTTTCACCGTGTTCGAATTGATGTGGGGGGGGGGCAGACATTCAGAGTACACAAACTCACACACACAGACAGACACACACAATTTTTCGCCAGGGGCCGATAACCTAGATGTTAGGCCCCTTAAAACAACAATTATCATCACCATCAACAATTTTTCGCCCTATGTTGATTTTATTTTTTGCAAAAATAGAAAGTAGGCTAAAAACAACGACAATACAATCACGCTTTAAAAATTAATCTTTTTGGTAGACTACTTCTTCTGTGTGGGTACGACCTTAATCGTATTAGCCCCCAATAATCGCCCATCATGTTCTCATGATGTTGCTCAAAGCCCATCACGTCTTGGTGAAAGCATACCGCTTGCTCTTCCGAATGTGCCCCTAAGTTATCTTTAAATTGCTCCATGTGAGCATATTAGTACAGTACAGCTGGAATGGTTTTGTTCCAAAAACCGTGCTATGGTTGGCTTTTAGTAAATCGTTAGAAAAGCACAAAAAAAAGCTTAACTCTAAATTTCGGAATAATTTGTAGTATCATGTTGTCGGAAAACTCATTAAAAAGATGAAAAGCGTTTTTCTCTGAATCTACGTATTTTAAAGAAAAGTTTTTTAAACAAAAAATGTAGAGGACATTGTCACCTACTATTTGTCTCATTGATGTCATGTCATACGTTTTGAAATGCTTAAGCTAGGTGGCGCCAAATTTTCCAAAAAAGTATTTTTTCACTTTTTGAGCTGGATATTATTTTTAGCCAATTTTCAATTTTGAAAAAATAGGCTTATGAGATCACCTTTTGTCCGTGTGTGTGCGTGTGTGTGTGTGTGTGTGTGTGAGGTGTGTGTGTGTGTGTGTGTGTGTCCCCCTAATAAATTCTAAACGGCAGGAGCGATTTCAATGAAACTCGGTAACTTCATAGCGTTATTCCGGGCGACCCCGACCGTGCCCTTCAATTTTTGTTAGGTCTCACCAATCCAACATGGCGGCTGTGCGAAATATTTCACCAGGATTTAATATCTCCAAAACTATTCCCGATATCACCCTGGAATTTATTACGGTGATAAAGGGAACTACTAAAAGTTTACCTATGTGACTTTTGAAAAACTGGTAACTACAAAACCAACATGGCGGCCACGCGAATTTGCGACATTTAAATAGACGTTTCTCGCGATTTAACCTACCAAACGCAATAACCCTTGGTACACTATATGTTTATACACATTGTAATGCGCCGACATCTAACTTCGTTCAATTGTTTACATAACCACAAGATGGCGGCTGTGCAAGATATTTCACCGGCATTCTATATCTCTGAAACTATTAGCGATATCTCCCTGAAATTTTGTGCGGAGATAAAGGGCACTAATGGAAGTTCATCTATAAGACTTTCAAAACCGGTTAACTACAAAACGAACATGGCAGCCAAGCGAATTAGAAAATTTTAAATAGACCTATCTCACGATTCAATGTTCCAAACGCAATGAAATCTGGTACAGGAAATGTTTATACACATTGTAATGCACATGTATCTAATTTAGTTCAATTGTTTACATAACCTCAAGATGGCGGCTGTGCGAATTTTAAAATTAAGTTTTTATTTCTTGTGACGTAGGCTATTCATGCGATCGAAGTGAAAGTTTGAATAATGAACCTACGCAATAATTTTCCTTTAATAGTATTCTACATGACTCTATGGCCTAAACATTTAGCAATCCAACATGGCGACCATCCGAAATATTTAGACGGCTCTGAATATCTACGAATCTATTATAGCAATCAAACTGAATTTTTTGATGTTCATAGGGGCTATGAACTTAATTCACCTATAGGACTTTAAATAACCTGGTGATCACACATCCAACATGGCGGCGACGCGGAGTATATATATTCACATGCACGTTTCTCGCAATTTAACCATCCGAGTGCAGTGAAACTCGCTACAGTAAATCTTTACACGAATGTTAATCCACTGGCATCTAATTTATTTCAATTGTTTCCATAACCACAAGATGGCAGCTGTGCGAAATTTTAAAATATCCTTGTTACTTCTTGTGTCCTAATCATGTGATTGAAGTTTGAATGCTACACGTACACAATAATCTTCATGTAGCAGTACATAACTCTATGACCTACATATATAAAATCCAACATGGCGACCATCCGAAATATTTAGTCGGTTCTCGATATCTTCGAATCTATTACAGCAATCAAACTGAAATTTTGTATGTTGATAGTGGCAGTTAACATAAGTAGGATATATGAAAATAGGCTGTATAGTTCTTCACGGAACTACTTGCTTTCTTTCACAAAAGAGTGAATCAGAATTTTTTTCCTCTAAAAATTGTCTGCAACATTTATTTAAACGTTTGTTTTCTCTGACTTACCGTTCCAAAGTTATAGCGCAGCAAATGCAACGCTGCGTAGTCAAGGCTATTGTTACTGCGGAGAGAGCGGTGGGCATAATTTAGACCGGGACCGGTGTCGGACAATTTTCACACTTCGGCAGACTATAACTTTGGAACGGTAAGTCGCTGGAAAAAAATGTTTCAGTAAATGTTATAGACAATTATGAGAGGAACAAATTTCTTATTCGCCCTTTTGTGAACAAAACACTTTTTCTAAAACAAAAAGTAAAAAAACACTTTTTTGGAAACTTTGGCGCCACCTAGCTTCTGCATTTCAAAATGTATGACATGACCTCAATGAGACAATGTCCTCTACATTTTTTGTTGAAAAAGCTTTCCTATAAAATACGTCGATTCAGAGAAAAACATTTTTCAATATTTTTTTTGAGTTTTCCGACAAAATGATCGTGCAAATTATTCTGAAATTTAGAGTTAAGCTGTTCTTGTTCTTTTCTAACGATTTACTAAAAGCCAGCCACAGCACGGTTTTTGGAACAAAAGGGGTTTCTTCTGTGCAACTGTTCTGTGCTATATAGCATGTGTAGGCTACTTTAAGGGACATTCAGCAACCCATGAGTGGTAAGTTCTCAAGCACATTGGATATAAGCTCTTTGTATTTCTCAGCTTTCTTATTTGTAAGGAAGCCAAGGATCACTGCTTTAAGGCTGTACCACGCTTGTTTCTCGTGGGTGTTGACAATTTGTGGAAATATTACAGAGTCTAGCCTTGATATCTAAAACAATGGAATTTTGAATGTAGCATCTACCCATTAGTTTCTTTATGTGAGGACCGACGAAAATACCAGCTTTAATTTTAGCTTCTGACAATTTTGGAAACATTAAGTCATTAAGTATTGAAATGCTTCAGAATCATGACGAAGAGCCTTTACTAACTGGATCATGAGGCCTAATTGTATAAGCAACGGAGGCATCAAAACATGATCATTGCATAGAGTACAAAAGCAAACTTTCGGCCCTATTAATTATCAATGACATTTTGATGTAGACAGTCAAAATATATGCATTAAATTATAGCCTCAACACAATAGTAGGCTACATTATGCAACGAGCCTAAGCGAGTTTTATAATTTCCATACGAGTGTCTTAATTACCATTATAGGCGAGTTGCATACGACTGTTTATGTTCGACTATTATTATAACTTTATTATATGTTTTAACATAAATATTCATAAATATCTGTGGGATTCAGTTAATTCAGTTAGGGAACAGGGCGCGCTGCGCTGGCTTTGCTGACTGAACAGAGCGAATGCGTGGGTCAAGGCCCTCCGAAAGCAGAGACCATTCACTTTGCTTGCCAACACAGAACACCTATTGTTTACAGCCTGCTGTCCAGCTCTATAGCATTCACTAATATTGTCACCAAAGTCGTTTGAAAGCAATGCGATGTATAGATACAGTGCTATTTCTTGTCTCATATTCGCCAGTTTATTTACGCGAACATATGGACGGTGCACTTTCCATTTCGGTAATTTATATAGACATGTTGGATTTTCAGCGCATGCGCGAAGGTATCCTTACCTAATTGGTCACACAACTGTTTCTTGAGCTCTGATTGGTGGAAGAAACTGTTTCATAATGAAAAATAGTGTTATAATGAGCCTCTTTATGATACAGTTTTCTGACACATTATGTTTATATTTCGACATCGTCGAACATAAAATGTTTTAAAACTCAGCAATTTTTCTAGGTTTGTGCAGTGTCTTGTGTGAAGTTTTACCTAGGACACCAAGCTGACTCATCGGCGGCGTCTTGGTGTCCGTGCACAAACACGGCACAAATCTAGAAAAATTGCTGAGTTTTAATTCACTGGCCGTGAAAGCCAATAAGTTATAGCACAAAATGTTTTGTTTGTTGACAACAACGCCCCACTTACAATATCCGCTAAGTGATGATGCCATTGCTATTAACATGAATTTTTTCCCCAGAGATCGGTCACACTTTCCAGCTTTAGATGGATGTAGGCCTACAGTTCTTTCCTCTTCTCTAGTGTTCAATCCGAGGATTGGTTTGCAGCAAATCTCCACTCTTCGTACCTTTCCGCTTTCCTCTTCATTTCTCCGTGGGTCTTGCATCTCACATCTTCCTTAATTTGATCCATATGGGCTACCTCAGACGTCGTCTTCCTCTAGGTCTTTTTCCATCAACATACCCCTTTATGATTGTCTTCAGGATTCCTCCATGTCTCAAGAGATGGTTTGTAAGTTATATTCTTCTTTTAACAATTGATTTCCACAAACTTCTCTTCTCTCCCACTCTTTTCAAGGCCTCTTCATTTGTAACCTTGTCAATCCATCGTAGCCTATTTTGAGCATGCGCCTATAGCACCACATCTCTAAAGGATGTAGCTTCTTCTCTTCAACAGTCCCCAGAGTCCAGCTTGTAATAAACTATAATACTGCGAGCTAGCCACCTCAGGTAGCGGGGCAATATGCTTTCTTAAATGACGTGCACACAAAGACCAGGACACCAACTTCACAAAATTCACACACTATTTATTTATCAAAGCAAGCTTCCAATACCTGTTTCTCTTGTACAAACAGCAACATCTATCATTCTTCTCCATTCACTTTTCACAGACAACCTCTTCATGTCTTCATCAGCAACTCTTAATATCCGGACCAGAGAGCATATCAACAAATCCATTTCCACAAAATCAAAACATAACCATCAACCCATTTTTTAAAATCAAAACCAACTGGGTTCCATTCAGCCTGGCAGCATCCATCTTGCCTGCTCTACTACCAATCAACAGCTGATTCCCATGGCAACCATGCCATGTCAAGGAATCTTGACCTCACCATATCAAGGAACCTTTCCAATATGTCCAAAGCCACCTGGTCCACCCTCTGCTACCCACCAGCAAAGAATCTCAAGGCACATCTCATAAGATTCTGCGCGGCGGCCTACCAATAAGTGGCCATGGCTGGCAACAAGATAAAATAAAAATAACTAAAAGAAACTAGGAGTCTCTGTAACCCACAAATGTTAGGTTACAAGGTTCACAGCCTACAGTTCAACAGAACAATTTACTTAAGAAACCGGTTTGATGATTCATAGCCTGTATATGCACGCATAGCTCAGGCCGTACCTAGTTACAAGGAAGTGAGATGGAGGGCTACAAGCAATGGTAGATATAAACTATTTAGTTAATGCTAAAATCCTTTCAATTTACAGTAAGAGCCTTCCCTTTAGAACGGAGCTTCGCCTGCATCGTGGGACGGGCGAAGTGCGTTGAGTCAGCGCCAGTTAACTAGCATGTAACGATACACAATAGCGCATCGGGAAGTCCCAAATGCTGGCGTTGCATTTACCACATATGGAGCTGTCACGATACCTTAGTTGATTTATAATTACGACTTGTACTGAAGTACTGTAGGCTATATCGTATCCCGTGAACATGGGTAGGTATGAACAAAGCATAGAATTTTCCTAGTGGAAACTTAAATTCTCAAGAAGAAGTCTTCCAGAAAAGTGTTTGTAAGTTTTAGCGTCGTGTGATTTTTAGTTGTGGGGGATACTCAAATAAAATGTAGTCTAATGTTGCATCCCTAAGATCCCCTAGGGATCTTATAGTGCTGCACCCCCTAAACTACACTATCTGCCCCATATCACTGCACCCCTTCAGACCCTGTTTTCGATACTACACATACACCATCAAACCCTGGAGGGATCAGCCACACACCATTAGTATTACGACACAATGGCTCAGCACTGACAGCCAACACTATCTGGGTCAGCTATGCAGCGACATACCAGTCTACAAATAAAAGGTTACACGCCACGATCACTAATGTCTTGTTCCTGCCGAAGCCCTGACGGACGACAACCTCAGCGGACACCATTCTCAGGTATATGTGTGCGCTCTCGAGTTTACATCCTTCCTTACTCCTACATTCACCCTCACTTACACATTGTTAAAGTCTTTATTTGATACTTGGAAGTCATAAGCACTGAAGGCTGATTAGTGAAGTCTTAGCACTTCACATACAATTAGTTATTAAACCCCTGCATTCTAAGCACCAGTGCACAGTGGGTCAAAATCGAAATCTAGGAGGACAAAATTATTTATTTTCATAATTAAAAAATCAAAATTTATTACTTCTACAGCATTCTCATATAATTGCCGCTCACTATTCTGGGATATAAACGCATCTTAGTGTAAATCTGTCACCACTGTTCGAGCAGTCTGAATTGGAGGGTGAATGTAAGTGACTGTGGTTTGGTTGTCTTTGTGGTTAGTGTGATGCTTTAAGATGGAACATGCAGCTGAAGGTATGATCTTTGTAACGTGTTTCAGTTATTAATGGACGTAATTGTTACGTAAGTTCAGCTATATTTGCATTATATAATATTTAACTATTATTTTTAAAATTATATTTCACTTAGATTTTTAGTATGTCGCGTCACTCTGCGTCACTTTCTACTTAATATTAAAATGTAGATAAAGTCTTGTAGTTTACGCCTGTTCTAAGATTTATTGCATCTTTTTGCAACTTACTTAGTTATTTTACGTTTTAGAAGATGCCGCGCAACCAGTTCTCACACGTTTACAACTGTTTGAACCACTGGGTTCGACGATTATGTCAAAAGTGGAACGTTGTGACTTTGTTAAAAGGAAATTAGGGGTAGAAAATTGTTCTGAAGTGATAACTGAATGCTCTATCCAACTCCTAGTCATAGACAATTTCTTGCATGTGTAGACGTAGCTTAAAAAGTTCTTAACTGATATTTATTATGAAGTAAACAAATTATATTCGTTGCTTTCTCTCTAAATTCATGATTAAAACGTAAAAATAATTTTGTCCCCCTAGATTTTGATTTTGACCCACTGTGCAGTGGTCCTACAGCTCACTTTATTTACACGCTAACCTCACACCCCCTCAATCCCGACCTTGTTGAGTCTAGTGCTATTTAATTGCATGTAAACAATCGGTAAGCAGTTAGTCTTCCGACCTGCAGCTGAGCGCGACTCAGCAGTTTCGTTCCGCTCGGCGATCACGCATTTCCCGCATACTGTAGTGATACGCTCGTATTCAGGCAAGCGGCCTACTCTCTCTTAACTAACTTAAGGGGGCTCATACACCGCCAGTGGGAATTTTCGCATACAGTTACGAATCATATCATAGCTTCACTAATATGTAACATAGAGTTATGAAAACTGACATATGTATAGTAAAAACATAGAGCTTTCATCTAACTTAGAGAGAGGAGCAGTATATAAAGTATTTCGTGATATACTGAAGGGATAATATTCGTGATATTTTAAACTCCGTGAATCACAAAAAAAACACGATTTAACAGGAAATACCAGTCTGAATAGAATGAATTTTTTTCATGTAAAGTAAACGCATAAATAGCGAGGATGAACCACCATGAATGTTATATTGTAAATAGTATATTTTTTAAAAAATGTTAAATTTGTCTTTCAAAAAATGAACAGTTTTTTGTTTAATTTTCCAAGTATATCTCAATTATTTTTTTAGATAATTTCATAAATTAGGTTCATCCTCTAGGGATCATATGTTGGAATGTATCTGCCAAGTTTCATCCAGTTTGATCACATAGCTTACGAGATATTGTGTTTTTCCTACCAAAAAAGCAACCTTTCGGGTAAACAGCTTTGAATATTAAACACTCCATTGACAGATAAGCGCATGGTCTCACGTAAAGCGCTATATCTCTGCCAAAACGCTGAATTTACCTATAAAAATTAACAGATATATTGTAACCTTTATGCATCTCTGATTGCATAAATTCTACATATTTATTTCAACAAGATTTTATTCATGTTTCATAGCCGGTGTGAGAATAGATGTTGCTTGTGGAACAGGCATGGCGAAAGGGAAGTTCGTACGTGCCTTAAGGTAGCTTTCACCCAGCGCAGACAATGCCGGTAGGAAGAGAAAGCTAAACATCTGGATACCACATGCGCCCACACAACGCGCGAAGGTCCTTCAACTAAGCGGGAAAACGCGCAAATTTCAACGAACACTCAATAGATAAACCCCGCCCATTTGATAGAAATTGGAGCAGTAATTAAAATACAGAAACAGGAGTTACACCATCGTGTAGGGGAACATCCCAGCCTCTCAGAAGTATCGTCAAAATTTAAATTGGATCATTTTGTGATTTTTGCCAGAATTAAAATGAAATTAGGGGGTGGATTTAAATCTACCAATAGCAGCGAGGGACGCGAGACGCGACCAAATCTCGCCGAAATTAAGGAACAATGAAGGAAATTACGGAGCTCATTATATAAGGATACAGCGATCGGATTTTGGATATAAAGAAGTCATTGAGACATTAGAAATGAGGACGTTCAAAGGAGCTAGTTTGCATATTCGTGTGAGTGTTATTATGGAAATAAATTTTAAAAGCTCCCTACTCCAAGTCCCCCTAAGAGAAATCATATAAATAATGGTTGCAGACGCAGCGAAAGAAGTTCTTACTCCGGGCGCTGTAGAGGCGGGAGCCCGCGCTTGAGGGGATACGGATATTGATAAATGTTTACAAGTTTTTATAAGTTCTTACTCCGGGCGCTGTAGAGACGGAAGCCTAACCCCATAGCCGTCGGAAAAGTAACATTCTGTACAAGTTTTATAAGTAGAGGCAGTTATACCTCTGAAATTTGAATATCGCTAAGTATTCGCGAGTGCGAATTAGAACAGTGCATACCGTAACAGTACGACGCAGTTATAATGATAGGGATAGCCGCACGAGCTATTAGTAGCTAAATCAGTGATCTAGGATGCTATTGAACTGTCAGCTGAACTAAGTAGGTTGATGATAGCTATAGGAAATAGGAGCTTCATATGCGAGAACCGTGCATTGTGATAATAATATTAATTCACAGTGGGCCTTTGCTTTGGTGAATTTGGAAGACGTGTGTAAGATATCCTCCTTGCAAGATGAACCAACTGATCCGGAAGACTGATAACAAGGACCAGAGCACCGACAGGATGTATACGAGATAAGTAAATAATTGTATGGGGCATGTTTGCCATAGCGCATCCCATCATGGGTATCGGATACGTTTATCTCGATCACAAGCAATTATGATAAAACAGATATTTTAGGCATCGCAGGCATGTTTTGTGTAGATTTGTGTATTTATCAGTAATGATTAGTTTTGTGTGTTTTATAACGTAAAAATGTGTTGGAGCATCAGAGATTTTGTTTAAAATATGTTTTGTTTGAGTGTCAGTAATTTTGCTGAGTGCACAATTAAGGGGATATTTGATTTGATAGTGCTTATGCACGATATTAACGTAAAAGATAATATGGGGAAGATTGCTCGATATTGTGAAAGGACCAGTAAGTAACTTTGAAACTAGGTGACAGTAAGTACGGTAATTGATAATCGCATTAAGGCAAAGAAAGGTAAGACAAATGCTGGATGATCATGAAATATTCAGAAAAGGTTAAGAGTTGGTCCTGGGTTGAGCGAAAATTAAAAACGGAGGTGGTATTCCCGTTTCTACGATGATATAAATGGTAAGTGAAAAAAAATAACGGAGGTAGTATTCCCGTTTCTACGATGATATAAATGGTAAGTGAAAAAATAATAACGGAGGTGATATTCCCGTGTTCTACGATGATATAAATGGTAAGTGAAGTGATTGAGTTCATTGTCTGATGAGAGTCCGCTTTAGCTCCGTCGGAAAGGTAATTGTACAGCTCGAACCCCAGGTAGTCAGAGTCTTAAGAAGCAGGTAGGGGGGCCACGGCCAGCCGCCTGGATTCTAAAAGTAGCGATGAAGGTTATTGCCTGCCCAGCTGGTCGGTGTGGTGAAAGTGTCTGTCACAAGGTCGAGGATGTATTGTATTCTATGAGGGAAGGTAGTCCGGCTTCCCAGGGTTTCTTGTGTACCGCTTTATGAAGCGACGTCTTGTATTGTCATTGTTTTGAGTGCATTCATTATAATTGTTTGTTTAGTAATAATAGCGGGGCACCGGCCGCCGAAGTATTTATTTGGTGCTTCATGTATGATTGCTTGTTGGTTATACCATAATTAACAGAGTTATGGCTCTGAGAGAATTAGTTGTTTTTCAAGTTGAAGTACACACATGCCTGTGGCCTAGAATAAGTCTGTTGCCTTCACTGTCTGACTCTTGTGAGGAAAAACGATGATTGTACGAGAAAACATGTCCGAGCTCCCAGAAACCAATTTTGCAAGTTATAAACATGAGTGCGCATATTTGTTTTGATAGAATGGCTGGGTTATTTAAGCCATAGTTTGATGAACTAAGTCTGTTGACGTTAATTTTGAACTTGAAGCAGTGGACTGCAGTAAAATAGATTATTTTTCTTTTCCTGGTTTCAGCCAGTGTGATAAATTTACATTTTGCATTTTTTTGATGTTGATAATTAGAGTAAGTTAAGGGAGTTTATTTTGTTGTTTATTGTCTATGGATGGGAGAAAGGGAGATGATGTTTTTGTGAATAAAATTATTTTATTAGGAGTTCTCTGACATACTGATTTTAAGTTAAGCCTCCTGTGATCCTCGACGATATTCCTAGGATGTTTAAAATAAGTTAGAGCCACCCCGAACAGATCACTACCCGAGCCAGAGTCGGCATCCTAGAAGAACATTGAAGGGTACAATATTGAGAAAGGTATTGTCTTTTATTTAAACGTAAAAGAAAAAAACTTAAATTTTTGACAACCGGCGGTGTATGAGCCCCCTTAAAGCACCCCCAACCCTGAGCTCACCAGACACACTCAGCACCTGGAAGCTTCCCCTCGGGTTACGCTGGATTCACGTAACCGATCCTTCCTCACCCCTATAGAGGAAATCCCCACAAACAGCCCCTGACACTCCAACACGTTACCCAACCCCTAGTACACTGTTTCATCCCCCAAAGGCTAAACACTATACAGGTACAATCCCGAACTCTGGAGGCACTGATACGAAATATACGAAATATAAGTGAGGGTGAATTACATCGAGTGTACCAAAACTTCCTACGGCAGTGCAACGTGTGTTTATAAAATGAAGGGTAGCATTTCCAGCAACTAAGCTACTCTGAAATTCATGTCATTAGCCTAATCTTCTTTATTCGTATCAGGAGCACCAATCACAAATATATGTCACAAATGGTAAACAGTGAGAATCAAATACAAATAAAAATAATAATGATAATTAATAAAGACACAAAGTACTCGGCAAATATTCTAAATCTAATATTAGACTACGTGAGGACATCAACACACAAGTCAGTTGAACAACACACAAACATCTGACTGCCAGGTAGCCCGTAACCAAATTAAATGTTCTTTGTCTAGTAACGGGCGACGCCAATAGCATTCGGGTTGGCAAGTGTTAAATCTTCCTTTGTGCATGTTGCTGGACATAGTGGGCACTGGTAAAGATGTTGGATTGTCTGTAGTTCCCCACAATCACATAGGAGAGAGTCACTCGAAAATCCCCATTCCTGCAGGTTCATCTTGGTTCTTCCAACTCCAGTCCGTAGTCTGTTGAGCACCTTCCATGTTGCCCAGCCTTCCATATGGCCCGGAGGAAGGCTTTCTTTTGGGGTCATCCAGCCGGACAGATGACCAGTTCTTTCCTTCCACATTCTTGCCCTAGCAGTGTCAGCATTGACTTTAAAGCTGACAGTTGTCCGAAGGAAGCTTTTCCTAGATTTAAGGAGAGTTCGGGCGGGGGAATATCCAAATAGTGGGTGTGTTTGTGATGTGGATGCCTTAAACCTTTCCTTGTTCGCTGCTACCTCCCTGCCTATCTCCCCAGGAGCAATACCAGCTAAGCAGTGGACTTTCTCAGCTGGAGTAGGCTTCAAGCAACCAGTAATGATTCTGCAGCTTTCGTTGAGTGCAGTGTCAACTTGTTTAGTGTGTGCTGATTTATACCAAACTGGACTGGCATATTCGCCATATCTCTTTGGTTTAACCACCTAATGATGATCATTAAATAAGTTAAAAAGTGTAAATGTGTTGAACTAGTTGGACGCTACGCTGCTGCTAGTGGTAGTGCCTTGCTCGACACATGGCTAGCCAGAGTGCCCCGGCCGTCACGAGGCGCATCCGAAGCTCCATTCTGTAGGTAGGGTCCTCACTGTTGCCCTGTTGTAGAAGGGAAGGGGTAATGACAAATCGATAGACAAAGTGTTCCAGAGTGCTTTTAGCCTATAGCTTCCGTAGGGTTCCTCGTGGAGTAGCAGCTAGCATTCTTTGCTGTCACCCCGGAAGTCCTGGTTCGAATCTCGGCTTTACCAAGAAATGTAATCTTTAATTCTGGTCTGAGGGCTGGAACGGGGTAGGCTACACTCAGCCTCGTAAGGCAAAATTGATTAGATGAGTGGGTTCGATTCCCACCTCAGCCTTCCTGGAAGTGGTTTTCCGTGGCTTCCCACTTCTACAGTTCCTAACTTAAGGCCACGACCGCCTTCTTCTCCATCCTCATCTCAATTATTATAAATACACACACTACTACAAAAAACACAATAACAGACAAATTCTACACACGTCCAAGTACACGGGGCTAAATGATACGATGTCCAGGCCCCTCAAATGAAACAATAACAACAGCATGTGCGGTTCCGTGTTTGAGAACTGCTTGAATGAACAAAGAGTCCCTTTCAGATTAGTGGTACAAATACTGTAGTCAAAAATTAATTTACCATTCATCCTTGACACCTCTAAAATATAAAACACAATTTTTGAATGTAATTTAGCGGCTCTGACAAAGTATTTGGGTTTCATCGTACTGTGAGGGCTGGAACGAGGTGTGGAATAAACAGGCTACATACATTTTTGAGACTATTTCTAAGTGTTGCCAACATAATCTAATAAAAAAATACAGTTCCGTGGAGAACTAAAAAGCCTATTTTCATATAACTCATCCCACATATGTTAATTGCCTCTCTATCAACATACAAAATTTCAGTTTGATTCCTCTAATACTGTAGATTCATGAATATTGAGATCCGTCCAAATAGCCTATTTCGGATCGTCACCATATTGGATTTTATATATGTAGGCCAGAGAGTTATGTAGGCTACAATTACATGAAGATTGTTGCGTAGGTGTAGGCTATTATTCAAACTTGAAGATTCGGACACAAGAAAAAAAATCGCACAGCCTCCATCTTGTGGCTATAAAAACAATTGAAATAAATTAGATGCCAGTGGATTAAAATTTAAATAAGCATTTACCGTACCAAGATTCTCTGCGCTTGGTTGGTTAAATCGCGAGAAACGTCCATATATTATTTAAATTTCGCGTCACCGCCATGTTCGATTTGTGCTCGCCAGGTTATTGAAAGTCCCATAGGTGAACTTATATTCATAGCCTTCGTCTACACACAAAAGTTCAGCTTCATTGCTGGCATAGATTAGTAGAGTAGATATTGAGAACCGTCTAAATATTTCGGATGGTCGCAATGTTGGGTTTTTATATACAGGGTTAATCATTTAAAATAAGAGCGCCAAGCGGCGACTTTGTTAACCGCAGCTGCGGTCACCTTGGCCGAGCTTGTGGCTCGCCACGGCCCCCTGCTGTAGTATTGAAAGCGCGCGCATAGTACATACGAGGGCTGGTTTTTTTTTTTTTTTTTTTCAAGTTCTGATGGACTGTATAAAAATAACATATAGACAGTACCAAACTTGACCTTGCAATAAGCGTGCAGTTGCTCAGTCGCCAGTCTAAACCTCAAGTGCTAACATGGTGAGACAGTTATCATTGCAACATCGTATTTTTTTTATGTAGACTAAAACTTATTTTAAGTACGAGTCGGCTCGGCGGGTACGTGATGCATTTGTTCAGCAAATTCCTGATGATGTGCCACCTTCACTAGCACAGATTCACGTAATTGCAAATAAGTTTGACACTACTGGCTCGGTGCTCAATAAAAAAAACTTGCCCGCACACGAACAATTTTAACAGAGGATGAGCTAGATGACATTGGCGAGAATCTTGAACGGTCTCCGAATAAATCACTCACAAAATTAGCACAAGTAGGGGTTTCGTTTTCATCAACAATAACTAACTTACTAACTAACTAACTAACTAAAGTAAGATTTCAGCATTGTACACACACTAGCAAGGCCGCTGCATCATATAGGATTGTACACACGCTTAAAGCAGGGGGCCTTGGCGCGCCACAAGCTCGGCCAGGGTTACCGCAGCTGCGGTTAACAAAGCCGCCGCTTGGCGCTCTGATTTTATATGAAAGACCCTGTATGTAGATCATAAGTTGACGGTATTCAAACGTTGACTTCAATCGCATGATTAGGACACAAGAAATAAAAACTTAATTTTAAAATTTCGCACAGCCGCCATATTGAGGTTATGTAAACAATTGAACTAAATTAGATGTCAGTGTATTACAATGTGTAGCCTATACACATTTTGCTGTGCCATGTTTCACTGCGCTCGGATGGTTTAATCGCGAGAAACGTCTATTTAATTGTTTCAAATTCGCTTAGGCGCCATGTTCGTTCTGAAGTTAACAGATTTTTTAAAGTCACATAGGTGAAATTCAAGTAGTGTCCTTTATCACCGTGCAACATTTCGGAGATATAGAATGCCGGTGATATATTTCGCACAGCCGCCATGTTGGATTCATGAGACATAATAAAATTTGAAGGGCATGGTCGGGGTTGGACAAAATAGAACTATGACCTTACTGAGTTTCATTGAAATCGCTCCAGCCGTTTAGAGTTTATTAGAGGGGACATACACACACGGACAAAATAAATGAAAATAGGCTAAAAATGCTTTTCACTAGGTCAATACGTCATTGTGTCCAATTAAATTGGGTGGGGAGTAAAGCTTAGACCTATCAATTCACTAGACTATAGCCTAATAATAATAATATCGTATGGCCTTGGTGCCGGGTGCAAGCTTTGTTATTTGCACCCAGAGGGTAGCTTGCATGTCGAAATTTGTTGTTCCTTGAAGCACTATGAAAGTCAAGGAGGTTAGATATCTAAGCTGCTTGACAGTGTAGTGGCTTTCTAGTAGAGAAATGAGGAACTTTGTGTTGGCGGAAAATCCCGAGATTATTTTTGCCATTATGAACACGGGCTACTGAATCCAAATGGGTTCTTTGACATGCCAACATCGTATGACATGCGTGTCATAATTTTTGCTGCCCTTTCAAAAATCACTTACCACGGCCAGGAGCGAACCTGCAATCTTGGGGTTAGTAATCCGACACGATAAACTCACTCACCGTGGCAAGCTATCAATTCACTAATTTCCCCTTTCGAAAAGTGTAACTAATATCCTACATTTAATTTTTTCAGGTTAGCAATTGTGAGTACTGTAGGTAAATTTTACTTCCCACCCATCCGCATAAAATTAAGGGCCGACCGCAGTGAACAAATTATGGGAAGTATTCTTTCATTAATCGTGGTGGCTTGCCACGGTGGGTGAGTGGTCATCGTGTCAGTCTACTAACCCCAAGATTGCAGGCTCGCTCCTGGCCGTGGTAAGTGATTTTTGAAAGGCGGCAAAAATCACGACACCATGTCATACGATGTTGGCATGTCAAAGAACCCATTTGAATTCAGTAGGCCGTGTTCATAATGGCAAAATTAATCTCGGGAGTTTCCGCCAACACAAAGTTCCTCATTTCTCTACCAGAAAGCGCTATAGTGTTCAAGGAGCTTAGATATCTAACCTCCTTGACTTTCATTGTGATTCAAGGAACAATGAAATTCGACATGCAAGCTACCCTCTGGGTGTCAAATTACAAAGCTTGCACCCGGCACCGAGGCCATACGATATTATTATTAGTCTATTATTATTAATCGTGGGGTTGATAATTGGAACTCAGTACCTGACACAGTCTTAGAGCCTGTCCCCAAACATATGGATGTGTTTAAGTAAGAGAACACTGAAATTTGGTGTAAATAGCCTACTACGAAATAGGCTAATTTACAGTAAAACCGGTCTTGAACGGAACTTCAAGGGACCTAACAATATTTCCGTTATAGACAGGATTCCGGCTAATACAGGTGATCATTAAACTATTTACGAGTGTAAATACAATACTGTGGTTTGGTAAATAGCCTACGTCTTGTTAACACTTACCCTGCTATGCCTTCAATGTTGCTCCTCACCCGTGTGCTGGCTGATTTCCAGAATTTATGGCTATGTTCAGAATGGCACAAACTGAACGTGGTTTGAGTTACAAATAAATTGAAAAGTCCGTTCGATTTCCGAATCCTTACACTACAAATTCAATTTTTAAAAAAGCCGTAAAATTATACAATTATTTAGGAAGAAAAAATAAAAATTTAAAATAAAATGTGCATGCACTACACTGTTGAAATAAATCTCAATAATCATTTCATTGACATAACACCCTACTTTGAACTTAAAACCAAAAATGTCAATTCTCATAATGCACTACGGTAGGCCTATAGTAAATTTTGAAACAAGGGGTGACACAAAGTCCAACGAGGGAAGCTCGATATTCTTCCGCTAAACAGTGACATGGTGCTATCTAGGATAGTATGTGCAACTTCATGCTTTCATGCTTTCTGGCATCCACACGCGAATGCTAGAGCTGTAATATTACGTTCGTCTCCAACACAAGGCGCGAGAAATCGATCAACGTAATATTACGCTCGTCACAGTTTTAAAAAGTTACCTTCAAAGGTAATAGTACGACGCCCGCGCTCCAAGTGTTAATAATCCAGCTGCAGGGGTTACACGCGAAATATTAGCGATCTACACATAGCCTATCGTCATCATCTTCATACCTCCAGATATTCGCCAGGGATCAGCAGCTAGATTAGAGAAATACAAGTCTCTGAACCAGCAGACCCACACTTTGTATAATTACTTATCTGCAGCTCAAAGACTCAAATCAAGAAGAAATTTTCCTCACGCCACCGAAAGCCTGCCAGTCTCTCCTCCAGCCTTTAGACTACTTTCCTGGCGTTCTAGATCTAACGACCCTGCAGGATGGATGCTACCGTCTGAACACCTACCCGCTGGACACGAAAAAAACTTGATCAACGTGGAAGACCCTCAAAAGGCTACACATTGGAGTAGGGAGGTGAAAAAATGGGGATTTGCCTATGTGTGAATGCCGTGAGGAACAAACCATGAACACCTCCACGCTTCTAAGTTGTGTCCAATTACATGTTCTCCACAGAACTTGATGGACGGAACACCTGAAGCATGCAAATCAGCAAAATACTGGTCTCACTGTATTTAAATTGAGTAGTCTATAGGCCTACTGTCGACCAAAATATTATGTGCAGTCGAGTTTGAAGGTTGTTTGTGAGGTAACCAATAGACCTACATAAAATTCAATAACATCATCATTTTCGTCGTTCTATTTTACGTTAGTTCATGTAGGTTTGGAATTTTTAATTTATATTTTTTTTATCGCAGTTGGAACACAAAACGTGCCTGTTTTTAAGTGTTTTTCAACCATGCGTCACATTTAAGAACTATTATCTCACAAACCCGTCATCAGATCGACTCCACATTTTAACACAATATAGCCTACATTAGAATGTTGTATAACTGCTTTATTAATTTCAAATATCTGTGGTCCGAGACAGAAAGTTGTTATCATTTTTGTAAGGTAACTTTTTCTCGGCTCGTTGGTCGTTGGAATATGTAGTTCTTGGTCGCGTTGTAATCCTTACAGGCTATATCAAAGAGTTATGCTGTATGACTGTGAAATACATAAATTAATTCAATTATTTTTTATTGGTTTGTATTTGTACGGGGAAATAATACATGGTTCACCAGCTAGCCGCTCCGGGGGAAGCTGTAGGCCTACAGCGTTGCCAAGATGGAGCCCATCACGCGTCATGGCACGCCTCGCTCGGAAGTGATGGGCTCCATCTCAGCAACGCTGTACAGCATTCCCTGGAGTGGCTGGCTGTTGAACCATGTCTTATTTCCCCGTACAAATACAAACCGATGTAAAATAAGTGAATTAATTTACGTATCTCACAGTCATACAGCATACCTTTTTGATGTATAGCCTAAGGATTACAACGCGACCAAGTACTAAATTTTCCAACCACCCCGTGCCGAGGAAAAGTTACCTTACAAAAATGATAACAACTTTGTATTTTGGTCACACACAATTTTGAAATTAATAAACCAGTTATACAACATTCCAATGTATATTGTGTTAAAATTTGGATTCGATCTGATGACGGGTTTGTGAGATAATAATTCTTAAATGTGACGTATGGTTGAAACACGCCTAAAAAGAGGCACGTTTTGTGTTCCAACTGTGATAAAAATATTAAAATATATATTAGAAATTCCAAGCCTACATGACCTAACGTAAAATAGAACCACAAAAATGATGATGTTATTGAATTTTATGTAGGTCTATTGGTTACTTCACAAACAACCTTCAAACTCGAGTAGACATAATATTTTGGTCGACAGTAGGCTACGTATTTGTATAATATAGCATAGTATTTAAATAACCATGCAATGTTTATAGAAATATCAGAGTTACTTATACTTACAGTAGGCTATAGTAGACCTGCCAAATGTTCTATAATAAATGTTCTGACTGACCTGACATGACCCGCAACGTCAAGTATGCGAATCTGACTTCGCGCGCGATTTTGAAGCCTTTCAGCCCTAAGGCCTTTAGAGCTATGTCGGTGGAGAATTGAAAAAAATAACAGCACTTGTTTGGTGGGGGGGATAGGTGGTTACCTTTGAGAAATTAGCTGGTCAGAATGTGATGATATGTTCTGTGACACAATTGAATAAATAAATCAGCTTCATTGTCATCGCCGGCGTCATCCTCCAGTTTCTTTTCCAGGCCCCTCAGGGGCTCAAATCTAGTGGGACGTGGGTTGGCGACCACGGGGCCCCAGCTGAGTCCGGCATTGTTTCCTCTTACTTGTGCCGAGCTCCTCTCCGTCATCTTTCTCTTGGTCAACTCTTGTTCTCTTCCAACCCCGACGGTATTAGGGTATCCGAGGCCTAGGGAGTATCTTCCTTTCCCGCCTTAATTGGCCCTTGTCTCATCTTTTCTGATACCCTCCTTCTGCGAGGGATCAGCCTTCTTTTTCTCTTCATGTTATCCCCTGCCTTCTGCTCAAGGCCCTCAAGAAGGCTGGGTGTATGTAGCCCCACTACTTCTGGTGCACTCTGGATATTTTACATCCTCAGGGCCTCACGGCTGGTGGATTCGGGAGTTGGCGAACCCGAGGGATTCCTGAGCTGGGTCCGGTTTTCCCCCTTTTATCCATTACCTCTGGGGTGGACCCTCACCTCTTTCACTTTCCCATCTTCCTGTCATGGCTCTCCTTCCTTCCTTCCAAGTCCCTCAATCCGCATTCTTCCAGGGTTGAGGGCATTTCTTTTCCTCCTGTCCTTTATTTGCCTTATTCTCCTTTTGTTTTCCATTTCTTCTTCTAGTATATAAGTTAGTAGTTAGTTTCAGTTCTAGTTTACATTTCATTATCATCTTCACGATCACCCAAACCATTAGGGGCCGATAACCTAGATGTTAGGCCCCTTAAAACAACAATCATCATCATCTTTTCTAGATGGTAATGCTCGACAAATTCCGTGATGGTTTGTAACGCTAGCTTCAGTAACTTTAATTTTCGCGTTTAAATCGTTTCCCTTCCATCACTTACGGACTTAACCACAGCACAACTTTCTACAATGGTCAAAAAATCACATTAAATCAGAATTTTATTGTAGTCTATTGTGTGAGAAGCAGTTCAGGTTTGTTGCTTGGTTGGTTCCTTAGTTTAGGGGCTGCGACAACGCGGTCATATAGCCCCGTGTACTTTGGGTGTGTGTAGAATCTGTCTGATAACCGGCGTTAATTGTGATGGCTGTATTAGTCTGTGTTATCTGTTTTAATTCAAGTAAGGACTGCAGACAATAATTTCAAGTAGTTCCTTTTTTTACTACCAAATGCTACCGTCCACGACACCTAACTGTGAACTTCGCTACTACTAGATGCCATAACAACCAGCGCCTGGTGACGAACGTTCGAACTTAAGGGCATTAATCAAATCTAACCTACAAATTTTGCTTCACACAGTTGTAGTTAGTGGAACGTACTTTTACATGCCATAGATCTATGATATGGGCCCACCATCTTTACTTCCCCTCCGAAGGAAGCCATACTGAGGGATTCTGAACGCTCTTAAATAATCCGACGACTTCGGGCGGGTTTGAACCCGCGACCTTGAGCATAAAAGCTCAGCATGCTACCACTACACCACCGAAGCCGCCATTCGGTTTCTTCATTGAACCTGGCAATCCTCCTCATTACCCCACTACGTTAATCCTCACAAGAATGTGGGGCATTCCCTTGTCAAGATAAGGTCGCAGAAAACATGAGAAATCTCGCCAAAGGCTGTCCAAACCCAGCAAAGTAAACATAAAAAGCAGTCGAATGAGTTCGCAAATATTCCTGTACCGTAAATGAATTACTGTTTATCACATAATTTTCCGTTAATTAAACTGTAATTTGTTTCCATTTCCGAGTTAGACCGGTTATGCTACATACAGGTAAATTAACAGGAATAATAGGTTACTAGCATTACCCGTCGCGGCTTCGCCCGCGAATATTCTAGTTGTAAAGAGTGCACTTAGCAAAATCTCAATCATGAATGCTATGACTGATTTATCCTTAGTATGAATAATCAGACTTTATCAATTCAGTTACTGGTGCAGTGGTTAGGGGTTTGTGATTCCTTCATAGGTATATCAGACCGAAGTTAGTTTTCTGGGAATATTACAGACACTGTTAATTTAAGGGCCTTTATATGTGGTTTTCGGAGACCCTTTATAGTCGGGTGAAAAAGACCTTTCGTACCACACCCACGCGTGAAAATTGCGTGAAATATTCTAGAGTTCCCCCTTGACCCCCTTAAGCGCGTTATACTGTATGTATTGATGAATTTTACATCTTAATTTGGCTCAGTGATAACCTTATAACCGTCTGGAAACTTTCACAGTAATGTAATAATTGGAATTGCAATGCGTCTTACAGAAATAGATGGACCTGTGAGATTCTGTTACCTTGGTTACCGTGTTACATTCTTTCATTATTTCATTGTAAATATACATGTCTTAGGGTGTTTATTTAATTGTGAGGCATTTAAAGAGTAAGTGAGTGAGTTTCGCTTACGCATTGGGTTATGCTGAACCTGTAGGTACCCCTTATGTGAAGGTTGGTGTTAATGGGACCTTATTTTCGGTACAGAACTGGAATGGGACCTTAGCATAATAATATAGGGAGGGATTATTCACGGGACCAGTGATTTTATCCATTGTGGACAGGATTCCGCTTCTTATTAAAGATTACGTTAAAGACAGGTTTACTGTAACTTACTAGCCTATGTAGTTTCCAAATTGCGACTTGTGTACATCAAGTGTGTTTGATATTATTGTTGGTAATTTTCTGTAATTGTACAATTTGCCACCGGGGAATTACCGCCATTTGCAAATAAAGTAGGGACTACAGGGGCGTCTTCCTGATTGCGGTTATTCCAGATTGCGTTCACCTCATTAGTAGTCCAGATTGCGGTCACTTTCATTTTAGGGAAGATCTATAAACATTCCAGCGTCCAGATTGCGATCATGTTTCTTGGGAGTCCGGTCCGGTTGTGACTCCCCTGGGGATTTCCTCACCTTTCACTTCCACCCCTCAAGCCATGTTAGTTACTTTTACGAGACGAATTTTTCGAGATAATGAAAAGAATGTTTTTCACGATATACTGTAATCTTTCAATTCTAGCCACAAGATGGCTTCACCCAGAGAAGCCATTTGTAACTTTGAAGATACAAAAATTAAATAAAAATGAATATTCTGCCTCATAAATGGCCTTTCTTTAAAATTTAAGCAAATTACATAATTAGTACTGTAATTGAACAAATCCACCTTTTTGAAACTCTTCTTATCTCCGGGCGTGTGCAGATATTCTGAAAGGACTGGCTCGTACATAGGCCTTACCAAAACCTCCTATAAATTAATAAAGGCGAAGGAAGGTTTACATGCATATAACTAAAAAGAAACTATCCAATTTCAATCTACTTTATATTCTGAAGCTGCATGCAAGAAATTGATAAATATAATTTAAAAAAAGTGACACACAAGAAATGCAATTAAAAATATATAATATAATAATAATAATAATAATAATAATAATAATAATAATAATATTAGGCCTGTAAAGATTTCTTATTTGTTTTTCACAATACCGGTAATGCCGTCGTCTGCTCCATATGTCCATTTCACCTCTACACCACTTTGAAGCTGGTCAGCCATGCCTTCACATTTCACGGCCCTCTTCAATGTTGCACAATTATTTGCATAGGTTAACAGCCCTACTGTGATTGTGGCATAACAGCCAGAACCCAATCACCCTCCGTCGAAACACGAAGCACTCAACTCAAGAGAGACACTCCCTTCCGCAGTGCACTCAGGTAGCTTGCTACCTCTCGTCTGAATGCCTCAGCCCGTCCCCCGAGCCACACCTCATACCAGGAAGTCTTCTCAGAATCACTCTTGTCACATTTTTCCCAAGCCACTCCAAGCAGCCCCCTTGCTCGGCTGTCTGACACACCCTGTTCCACGCCTAAGGGCTTCTTCCCGTCTCGTCTACATCCAGTAGTTCATACAAGGCCATATTCTTTACAGCACGAGTGAGCTCGTTTGTCATAGTTCTAGCCCTTTGGATAGGTAGCACCACTTGCAAGGGCACCTACTCTTTCTCGTGACCAGCGACATAATATATCTCACCAACAAGTGACAGGCAATTACCTTGAATAATTAATAATAAAAAGTATACGTATATGATAATAGTAATAATAATAATAATGACACTGCGTCTACTGCAGACGTGTCCAATGCAATTGAACACGTTGCCAACACGATAACATGATATAAAGAAATAACAAACCTACGAGCCTACATTAAAACTGTCATGGGGAACTTATAAAATATAGGTTACAATACAGTACCTATTATAAAAATAGATATCTCGCGACTCAAATCGATGAGGAGGGGCAGAAATTTAAAAGTATAGACTACCCTGTAATTATAAAATTTCCCGTTACAACAATTGTGTTGAAAGTGAAGGTCGTTCATTACGATCCTGAAGCGTTTCTATTCTCAAGACTGAAAATGTTATAATGACTGCTTTACGAGGTGCCGTCAGATTGGGAGGGGACTTGATTTTTATAAGCGAAGTTTTATGGGGTGTGCTCAGCTGAACACTGAACTGTATTGTTTGGTTGGGTAGTGAAATGGGAGATATGGAACTGCGCCCATAATCAGTGGTATTCCCAGATCCTTTTAATTAGGCCGATTGAACTGCGCCCATAGTCAAGTCGGCCGTTAGCCCAAGTTCGGTTTAAGGGGAAGTGACGGACTGTCTCCCGCCACTAGCTTCTGCACTGCTGAGAATAAGAGGTAGTCCCCCGTCCCGATAAGCAGCTGTACTACGGGCCTCTGGGGGTGGCAGCTAATCACACTAACCACTACACCACGGAGGCGAATAATAATAATAATACGGTAATGATAATAATAATGAAAATCCACAGCCTTTTTCCAGTCATTGGACCGGGCCAGGGCTGGAATGAATGGAGCCCCCATCTAGCGGCGAGGATAGGCATTGTGCTGGCTTCCGAAGCCTGTCGCACTCCTCTGGGACAAAGATTAATGAATGATAGATGAAATGAAATGATATTGGAAAGTGTTGCTGGAATGAAAGATGACAGGGAAAACCGGAGTACCCGGAGAAGAACCTGTCCCGCCTCCTTTTCGCCCAGCACAAATCGCACATGGAGTGACTAGGATTTGAAGCACGGAACCCACCACGCAGCGGGTCAAAATCGAAATCTAGGGGGACAACATTATTTTTACGTTTTAATCATGAATTTAGAGTGAAAGCAACGTATATAATTTGTTTACTTCATAATAACATCAGTTAAGACCTTTTTAAGCTACGTCTACACATGCAAGAAATTGTCTATGACTAGGAGTTGGATAGAGCATTCAGTTATCTCTTCAGAACAATTTTCTACCCCTAATTTACTTTTAACAAAGTCACAAAGTTCCACTTTTGACAAAATCGTCGAACCCAGTGCTTCAAACAGTCGTAAACGTGTGAGAACTGGTCGCGCGGCATCTTCTAAAAAGTAAAATAAATAAGTAAGTTGCAAAAAGATGCATTCACCCTCCAATTCAGACTGCTCGAACAGTGGTGACAGATTTACACTAAGATGCGTTTATATCCCAGAACAATGAGCGGCAATTATATGAGAATGCTGTAGAAGTAATACATTTTGATTTTTTTTTTATTATGAAAATAAATAATGTTGTTCTCCTAGATTTCGATTTTGACCCACTGTGCAGCGGTGAGAGGCCGGCGCGCTGCTGCCTAAGCCACGGAGGCTACAATAATAATAATAATAATAATAATAATAATAATAATAATAATAATACAACTCTCTCTAATCCACCATAAATAACTACCCCTCTAAAAAAAAAAAAAATCTTCTAAATGGAAAGATTACCTCAAACAAGATTATTAAACATTTGCAATAACAAAACTATTTTTAAAATATAGTTAGGTTGTCGAAAACATCCCAATGTACCAGTTAGTGCTAATATTGCTAGATCAAAAATTAAATATTAGTCTGTTTTGAAAACTGTACCTGTTTTATGTATCCCTTGTCCGCAATCTGGACAGGGTATATTTAGTTGTTCGCAATCTGGACGGTTTTTGACTTGTTCGCAATCAAGACACAGCCGATTTGAAATGAGTCACTTCAAATTCACACCACTCGACACAACATAATTCGGTAGAGGGGAGGAGGGAGGGACCCTACCTGACCGCTCTCAATGGGCGCAGTTCAACTGCCACATTTAAAGGTTGATGCTAATGATCAGGGTCATTATTGAAGCTTGGGCGCAGTTCCATACAACCCAGTGAAATATCAGTTTCCCCTTTTTATCCACAGAACTTACGGAAGGTATGAGTCAGTCGGGAAAAACCAAGGACCGGTCTCTCAAGAAAAGTGATCGCAATCTGGACGCTGGAATATTCATAGTTCTTCCCTATATTGAAAGTGACCGCAATCTGGACTGCTAATGAGATGAACGCAATCTGGTATGACCGCAATCAGGACTCTACCCCTACAGTAAATGAACTTACTAGGCCTAATTGGACACATTGACTTGTTGACCGATTGAATAGCAATTAGTTTACGGACGTGGTCATATCTTGAGAGTAATGCGCTATATTAGTTTTCCAAACAGAAAAATTATTTATGTTGCAGTCTAGTAACGAATCATGTTTATAAGTTACCAGTATTCTACTGATTAGACCTATCTAGTAAATGGATTCTTCAATTTTTTTAATTTAAATATTTGAGGAATGTTTAAGCCACGAACGTTGGAAATAAATCAAAACAATTGAATTAGGAAGTGAAGTGGTCCTGCTACATCTTCCGACATCGGAATAAATAGTATACGTGCTTTGGTTCATTTCCATATTCATGGGATACTGTCTGCTACCTTCTAATGGCGTTTACCATATTGACCACCATATTCAACTGCGTATCCTCAACTCTGAAAGAAGAATAAACCTTCGAATAACGGTTCGTTAAACTAAGGGCCATTTTAACCAACTCTTTATTAACGATCAGTTAATTAATACTTAACTTAAATATTATTGATGTTATTGGATTATACTGTAGGCCTAAGTGATGTTGTATATAGGCCTGATCGCTTGGTCATCGCTTTTTTTTTCGGAACAATGACAAGTTCGAGTATTTTCTGAATAAAAATAATTTAGATTGAGGAAGAAATGTGATATTTTTTCACAAAACTATACCATCGAAAGAACCCATTTCTCTGAAAATAATTCCATAAAATATTAAATAGTTTGAATTTTTGGAATTTCATCCTCGTATTAACTTATGTCAAATTTATGGAAACAAAGCTTCTATTCTTAAATAGCCTAGGATCACAAATAATTAATGAATAGGCTATAGTTTTGACAAGTAGTTCCGTGAAGAACTAAATAGCCTATTTCCATATAGCCTATCCTGCTAATAGACTATCAATTGCCTCTATCAACATACAGTGTGTCAGTTTGGTTGCTGTAATAGATTCGTAGATATTGAGAACCGACTAAATATTTTGGATGGTCACCATGTTGGATTTTTATATCATAGGCCTTAGATTTATGTAGACTACTATTATACTACATGAAGATTATTGTGTAAGTTAGGTGTTTTATTCAAACTTCAATCGCATGATCAGGACACAAGAAATAAAAGCGGGATTTTAAAATTTCGCTCAGCCGCCATCTTGTGGTTATGAAAATAATTTAAATGAATTAGATGCCAGTCGATTAATATTTGTATAAGCATATACCGTATCAAGTTTCACTGTGCTCGGATGGTTAAAACGCAAGAAACGTCAATTTGAATATTTAAATTTCGCGTCGCCGCCATGTTGAATTTGTGCTTGCCAGGTTATTGAACGTCCCTTAGGTGAACTTATGCTTATAGCTTCTATACAATAACAAAATTTCAGTTTGATTGTTGTAGTAGATGAATAGATATTCAGAACCGTCTAAATATTTCGGATGGTCGCCATGTTGGATTTTAATATATGTAGGCCATAGAGTTATGTGATATTAGATGATGAGTATTGTGTATGTTCATTATGCAAATGTTGATATGGATCGCATGATTAGAAGACAAGAAATAAAAACTTAATTTTCGAAATTCGCACAGCCGCTATATTGAGGTTATATAAACAATTGAACTAAATTAGATACCAGTGCATTACAATGTGCGTAAACATTTGCTACCAAGTTTCATTGCGTTTGGATCATTAAATCGCGAGAAAAGTCTATTTAAAACTTTCAACTTCGCTTGGCCGCCATGTTCGTTTTGTAGTTAACCGGTTTTTGAAAGTCTCATAGATGAACTTCCAGTAGTGCCCTTTATCTCCGTACAAAATTTCATTGTGATACCGGTAATAGTTTCAAAGATATAGAACGCCGGTGAAATATTTCGCACAGCCGCCATCTTAAGGTTATGTAAACAATTGAACGAAGTTAGATGTCGGTGATTACAATGTGTATAAACATAGGCTATACTGCACCAAGTTTCATTGCGTTTGGTTGGTTAAATCGCAAGAAACGACTATTTAAAAGTCGCAACTTCGCTTGGCCGCCATGTTGGTTTTGTAGTTACCAGGTTTTCAAAAGTCACATAGGTGAATTTCTAGCAGTTCCCTTTATCACCGTACAAAATTTCAGGGTGATATCTGTAATAGTTTCGGAGATATTGAATGCTGTTGAAATATTTCGCACAGCCGCCATGTTGGATTGGTGAGACGTAACAAAATTTGAAGGGCACGGTCGGGGTCGTCCGGAATAGTGCTATGAACTTACCGAGTTTCATTGAAATCGCTCCAGCAGTTTAGACGTTATTAGGGGGAGGGGGGCACACAAAAACCCATCACACACACACGCACACACAGACAGACACACGGACAAAAGGTGATCTCATAAGCCTATTTTTTTCATAAATGAAAATAGGCTAAAAATTGGTCTGTCACGTCTGTATTTGAACGGTGCGCACGCAGTCTCCTGAGGATCCTGATGATAATCCCGATATTAATAGGCTATAGGCATCACAATGTGTGTTTGAGTCTTCAGTCTTAAGACAGCTATGATGCAGTTATGC
Organism: Meconema thalassinum; assembly: GCA_946902985.2. Classification (NCBI taxonomy): domain Eukaryota; kingdom Metazoa; phylum Arthropoda; class Insecta; order Orthoptera; family Tettigoniidae; genus Meconema; species Meconema thalassinum. The sequence goes on along the minus strand of OX336388.2, from coordinate 716,659,472 downwards.
CTGCTTCCCTGTCCTGAGCAAATCGTTTTTATCTCTATAGGCCTATAGGTCTAGCTAGCAGATCCTAGATCTGAGGCAAACTGTTTAATGTATTCTAACCTTGGTCTACCCCTACAGTTCTTATCCTCGACCTTTCCTTCCATAACTAAGTTTCTTTTTCCTAGATGTCTTAGTAGACTACTAGTCTATGTTTCTACCATCATATATCTTCTTCTCATTAGCAGTCACCAGAAACATCTCTCCTCTCCCACTTGTCTTAATAGCCTACAGTAGGCCTACCTCTTCATTTGTTACTAGACTTATAGTCTATCTCCCCATCTGCTCTCTATCATTCTCCTGCAACACCACATCTCAAACGCTTCTTTTATCCTCTTTTCTGCTGCGTAAACAGTCCAAGTTTCACTTCCATAGAGCCTCACGCTCCAGACAAAGGCTTTCGAAAATGACTTTCTAACCTACCTAAATCTCTATTTTCTATCAAAAAATTTATAATCTGTAGAAATGCTTTCCTGGCCTGAGCCAACTTGGTTATATTCTCTTTGCTTCGTCCATCACTGGATTTTTCCTTCATAAGTAGCAGAAGTCTCCTACTTCCCTTATTTTTTTGCCTGCCAATTTGACGACAATAGGATATAAAAAGTAGGTTGGCTCAGGCAAGGAAAGCATTTCTACAAAAAAGCAATCTGTTGACATCGAATATAGATTTAAGTAGTCTATTAAGAAGTCATTTTTGAAAGCCTTTGTCTGGAGCGTGGCGCTCTATGGAAGTGAAACTTGGACTCTCGGTGCAGCAGAAAAAAGGAGAATTGAAGCATTTGGAATGTGGTGTTACAGGAGAATGATGACGATCAGATGGGTAGCCTAGATAGGGTTACAAACGAAGAGGTATTAAGACGAGTGGGAGAGAAGAGATGTTTCTGGCGACTGCTAATGAAGAGAAGAGATAGGTTGGTAGGACACATAGGCTACTAAGACACCCAGGAATAGCAAGCTTAGTGATGGAAGGAAGGGTTGAGGACAAGAACTGTAGGGGTAGACCAAGGTTAGGATATGTTAAACAGATTGCCTCGGATGTAGGGTGTGGTAGCTATGTAGAGACGAAACGATTTGCACAGGACAGGGAGGCATGGAAAGCTGCATCAAACCAGTCAAAAGACTGAAGACTCAACAACAACAACAACAACAACAACAACAACAACAACAACAACAACAACAACAACAACAGGGGTTGGCATCACAATAGCAGAGATTATCAAGGAGAATCCACACTCATGAGGTCGATGCTCTTCAAGTAGCAAGCTCCAAAATGAAGCACCACCAACTATACAAATATTGCACAAATATTGTTCCTAAATTAGGCAATTCACACATATTCTTCTTGCTGAACCAACCGATGGATCGGCGCTATCCGTCAGTGACATTCTAAATAATTACCGTCACTAATATACTTCCACACAGCACTCACAAGTTAAGACTTAGGTATCTTAGTTGGTATTAATACAAAATCATAATATTGCGAACATAGATAAGTGTATGGCGAATGTTTACCATGCTGTTGGCCACCATTATTGATATGGGTAGGCGTGTATTGGGTCTGTAGGCGCTGCTATTGGTCGTCTGGCACAGCGGAGAGGGAAGCGGTTTCAAGCTGCTGTGATTCCCGCGTGGCGCGGTTACGCCCGCTGTAATCCCCGCCCCCTTCCGCCCTCACATGTGGCCTCCTCCCACCACCCATGTCGTCACCACACATCACACTATACCGCGTGGTGACTGCTCGCTTGTTCAGTTCTCATCTTACCGAGCGAGTGGTGGTCGCGCGCTTATCAGTCCTCAATTGTTTGTTGAGATGAGCCACCGTACCGAGCCACGCACTGTGTATACACAGTAGCTCCTAGTGTTTGTGGTAGCTCAAAAGCCAAGCAGTTGTTTGGACAAGACTTAACCGCGCACCAACAACAAGAAGCAGGGAGTAAATGTTTACCGACTTTGCGGCAACAGTTGTGTTGTAAACCATGATGAAGAACGAAGATCCGTTGGCTGATTCCAGCAGTGGCAGTCAGCTAGTCCAGTTGCATCAACCACATCAGTCCGTGGTTCAACAGACCATCAACATTCAGCAGCATCTCCATCATTTGCATTTACACCAGCATCAGCATAGCGTGATCCTGGGAACTGACCATGGAGGCTCTATCCTTGGGCTGGACCACCAACAGCAGCAGGCTTCCTTACAACAACAACAACCACAGCAGCAGCAACAACAACAAAATGAACCTCCAACAACACAAGAACCGACTACTGATAAGACTGAAGGCAGTTCTGGAACTGTGGTGACCAAGAAAGGGAACCCAGGAGTGCGTCGTCAAGAGAAACCTCCCTATTCGTACATCGCCTTGATAGTGATGGCTATACAGAGTTCTCCGGCGAAACGTCTCACACTTAGCGAGATCTATACTTTCTTACAGCAACGATTTCCTTTCTTTCGTGGGTCTTACCAAGGGTGGAAGAACTCGGTCCGCCACAATCTGTCTCTCAACGAGTGTTTCATCAAGTTACCTAAAGGTCTGGGACGTCCTGGTAAAGGCCATTACTGGACCATAGATCCTGCCTCGGAGTTTATGTTTGAAGAAGGTTCATTCAGGCGAAGACCTCGGGGATTTCGACGTAAATGCCAAGCGTTGAAACCACAATATCATCCGCATCACGCGTATTTCGGTAATCCTGGGACAATGACTCCGGTGAGTTCAGGTCAGACTGGGCATTACGAGGCCTTGCACCAGCAAGCAGCACATCAGGATTACCAAACCACGTGCTCGTACACTGCCCAGCAGGTGAGCATGGGCCATCACTACGCCACGGCGGCGGGATACGACTATGGGACCGCCTCGCCTTACCAACAATGCACCACGAGCGACCGCGAGACGTCCGCCTGGGGTATGGCGGGAGTGTCGGGGTTCTCTACAGCAGGTGCGGCCGATCAATCGGGAGGGAACGGCTACATGAAGCCATCGCTTAGCCCTCTGCCAGACCACCACTCACCCCCAGCACCGCAGGACAACTACCCCTACCAGTACAGCCTTCAGACTGGCGCAGAACACGGTAAGTCACTCTCTCTTAATGTGTAGAAGCGAGTTTTTTTCTTCACATTAAATAGCAAAAAATGCATCTAAATATTCCCTTGAATGTTAATATATTTGTTGAGACTACAATACCATGTATCTGACAATGTATTGTCGTCCCATTCTTACATCTATGAGCCGTAACGCCATTATCTTTGCCAATGGCTGTACTTCAGCAGTATCGTGAGATAATTTTGTCCATCATCTGACCGCATGGGGCAGGTGACAACAACACAGATACTGTAGTAACTCGCCTCCAGGCTTCCATTATGACTTTTATGATTTTCTTCACTCGTCTAAAACAAAGTCCGGCCTGTATGGTGTGAAGGTGTTGCTCAAAGTCTCAAAAGAGTTGAGAACGCTTGGCCTTCTTTGGAGCTGTATATCCGGCGTTCTGTTCGTAACGTGCAGTTCCACGCAGGGGCGTATATAAGGGGGGCCTGGGAGCCCCCCTCCCCGAATTTTTTGTCACATATACTATTTGTTTATGAATTAAAACATTAAAAACCGATATAATCATGTACTATTGTTACTAAGCGAGATATGGCAACGTTGCAAAGCGAGGTGAGGGTAGAGCGATGTAAACAGTGTGACAATCAGTTTGCTCTGATCTTATGTGTAACAACATAACCTCTTATTACTCTCCAGTGCCTTCGCTCTTAAGAACCTTGAAGCGTGTGGCAAAAGTTTTCCCCCTAAATTTTATAGCCTTATCAAACTTTTGGCAAATTACCCTCTCACTGTAACTACTGGTACTGCCGAACGGAGTTTGAGTTGGTTGAAAACATACTTTAGAAATTCTACTTCTGGAAACAGGCTCAGCGGTCTAGTATTGTTATCCATTCACAGAGACATAGGCTACATCTCACTGATGATGAAGTTATAAACCGATTTGGTAATGCTTCAAGAAACCTTGACTTTATATAATAGTGTAAGTTGTAAATCAAAACCATACATTAATTCTTTCCATGTTAACACTATCAAGTGAGCAAGATGATTGTATTAAATGGTCTTAGTTCTGTTTGACATTAACCAAACATAAAACATCACAACAAATTGGTTGAAAAAGTGATGCCGGATAGCCTTAAAATGCATAATTTTGGACCAAATTATACAAAAGTTTCCCGGGGAGAACCCCGGACCCTATTCTTTGGGGCTTATATCATGCCCCCTAACCCCCGGTTGGGCACCCCCCGAAATAAAACTCTATATACGCCCCTGGAAGGTGGTGCTCAAGTCTCAAAAGAGTTGAGAAGCGAGAGGGCGAAAGACTGACTCGGTACTAGCAAGCTTCTATATAGGTCAGAGGCAATCTTCTAAAACAAACGTCCGGCTTGTACCTAATAGGCCTACTTCCATTGCTGGTGAAGTATTGAGGTTTCCAACATGTTTTCATGGTATTCTAATTGTTGCTGCCGTGCTGAACCGGTACATTTGTGTTTCATTGGCATCTATAGACCACAGTGAGGCGTGTATTCATTGTCATAGATTGTCTCATCGATTAGCACTTCTGAAGATCCCTCGCTATATTATTCTGCTAAGGTCCCATTCCAGTTTTGTACCAAAAATAAGGTCCCATTAACGCCAACCTACACATATGGAGTACCTACTGGTTCAGAATAACCCAATGCGTAAGCGAAACGCACTCACTTACTCCTTAAAGGCCTCACAATTAAAATAAATACCTTAAAACATGTATATTTACAATGAAATAATGAAAGAATGCAACACGGTAACCATGGTAACAGAATCTCACAGGTCCATCTATTTCTGTAAGACGCAATGCAATTCCAATTATTACATTACTGTGAAAGTTTCCAGACGGTTATAAGGTTATCACTGAACCAAAATAAGCTGTAAAATTCATCAATACATACAGTACAATGCGCTTAAGGGGATCAAGGGGCACTCTAGAATATTTTCACGCAATTTTCACGTGTGGGTGTGGTACGAAAGGTCTTTTTCACCCGACTGTAAAGGGTCTCCGAAAACCACATTTAAAGGCCCTTAAATTAACAGTGTCTGTGATATTCCCAGAAAATTAACTTCGCTCTGATAGGCTATACCTATAAAGGAATGACAAACCCCTAACCACTGCACCAGTAGCTGAATTGATAAAGTCTGATTATTCATACCAATGATAAATCAGTCATAGCATTCATGATTAAGATTTTGCTAAGTGAAGTCTACTCTTTACAACTAGAATATTCGCGGGCGAAGCCGCGACGAGTAATGCTAGTATAAACTAACCCTATTGAAAGTGTTCCTAGTTCATAAGACATTTTACATCATTTTGTATTACTTTAGGCGTTAAAATTTTACAATCTAACTTTATGGTGCACCATATAAGATTTAGTTTTAAAATAATTTTTAGTGTTACGCTAAACAATTATCTTGTGTCGTTTTCTTTCATATCGGCTGATGCAGGGGCCTAAACTAATAATTAGGCCTCGAAACATGTCCCACCAATGACCACACACACAGTGACCATCTATACTAACATAATAAAGCTGAAGAGTTTGTGTGTTTGTTCGTTTGTGTGTTTAAACGCGCTAATCTCTGGAACTACCAGTCGGATTCGATTAATTCTTTTTGTATATGATAGCCTGATTCAAGATCATTAGGCTACACCTCTCAGGTAACTTTAAAGATGAATTTTTGTTCAGGAAGTCGGAAGAACACGTGCTCCAGAACGGCTTCAATAATATCGAAGTCTATTGTTGCCATGTAATGCGGGCCGCATCACGTCGCCCCTACCAGTGTTCTGGTGCAGAATTGCGAGCTGCTTATAAATTGCAGTCACGGGGAGTAATTAGTGCAAAAGATTTCTTAGGCCCCTTAAAACAGTTATCATCATGACAATAGTATGCCTCTGTATAAGGGCGTTGGTGTTGGTGCAGTATACTGAGGTTATCAGCTGCAATAAGCGTTGGTGCTTTCAAATGTACTTTCATTTATTCCGATCCTTATCCTTGAGCCCTCCAGTTCTGTAAAATAAATAAATCCACCGGCGAAGCCGGGCACTACTGCTAGTATTTAATAAAAGTATTGATCGGGCGGAACCAAAATGAACCTTTTAAGTTCTTAAATCTGGCATAACCTGTAGACCTGGATAAGCCTATGGAAGCTTGTAGTTTTATCTCGCGATCATGAGCCACGGGACCTCCATTTTAACGTGGGATCTAAACCACAGGAGATGCTATTTCACCTCAAAAATACTTACATGCATCAAACTGGAATCGAACACGGCCGACTTCTGTGAGAGGCAAAGCTTGACCACTGCACCAACACGCCTCCAAGTAGAGAAGTACGCTAATAGATAGAGAGTAGGCTAGACAATATCCTATAACTTATCTTAAACTCTACATCTGAACTACCTCCTGGCCGATATGTAGGGCACACTACTACGGCCATCAAAGTAACACAAGTTATCAGACAAATTCCACACACACAGCCAAGTAGCCCACTTGGGGCTTCATGACCACGATGTCAGAAAGCCCCTCAATGAATCAACAACAACAACGGTATGTAGTGACAAGGTCTGACCACCTCTTGGTGTAGCGGGTAGCGTTCTTGACAGTCGCCCCGGACTAGAGCCACCCCTTGTGAGGACGAAATTGTACGCGCCTGAATATCAAAGTGTGCCAAGAAATTTTAATTCTGGTGTGAGGGCTGGAACGGGCACACTCAACCTCGTGAATCAAACCTGAGAAGAGGAGGCTTCAATTATTACCTCAGCCATCCTGGAATTGGTTTTCCGTGGTTTACCCACTTCTACTCCAGGAAAATGCTGGGATTGGTCCTAACGTAAGGCCACGCCTGCCTCCTTCCCAATCCTATCTCCAATTTACAAAAGCATACACTAGTACAGCCTTCACAACACAGTTTATCATATAAATTCCACACACACCCAAATACACGGGGCTATATGACCATGATGTCGCCGCTCTTAAAAAAAAGCAACAACAAAGGGCAAGGCTGTGAGTTAGCTGAGTGACTTTCCAGAGTGAGAGAGAGGGGGAGAGATGGTGGCAGGTAGAGAAGAACTGTGACAAGGACACATCGCAAACGTGAACCACCCGATTTCGCTAAAGTTAGGCGGATCACAAGAATAACATCTGGTACTTTATTGCAAAATTCACTAGAGCCACCCCTTTAGAAGACGAAATTGTAGCCTATATAGGCCTACGCGTCGGAAAATGAAAGTGTGACTTAAGCCATTCAGGCGGGTGTGCACTGTTGTGTTCTCATATCTTCTCCGAACAATCGTGCAACTAAAGCCACTCCCCAGTAGACTGTCAATGGTAAGAGGGTCAACGATACACGCTGGGAGACGAGAAGAGATAGCCTATAGTTGGAGCTGTGCGATTGGTCGGAGATAATAGGCTATGTGTAGTCTGCAGGCATATCTGTGCTGATCCAAGTTTCATGTCCATAGCAAATTCACTCACGTGCAATTTCGTCCCCACTACCGTGATTGCCAAAATGAATTTGGGCAAGATGTTTTCCTTGCATAGTAGACTACCACAATTTAGGGCATGCAGAGTTTCATCGAAATCAGGATATTGTCTCTTAGGGCGCTCGTACACAGCGAGTGGTAGTTTTTACACACAGTTAAGAATTAGATCATAGATTCACTAATACTATATGTAACATAGAATTATGAGAACTTACAAGGTTATAGTTAATACATAGGGATGTTTTGTCATTGACTGTATAAAAACGAACAGTATATAAAGTATTGTGTGGTTTTTTGATAAGGCAATATTTGTGATTTCTTAAACGTCAAGAATCACAGAGAAACACGATTTAACAAGAAATACCGGTCTCAATTGCATGATTTTTCTTTCATGTACTGGAAACACATGGATTCCGAGGATGAACCACCATTAATGTTATATTGCCAATAGTATGTTTTTTTATATTTAATTTGTCATTCAAAAATAGTATTTTTATAAAAATTTCCAAGTAGGCTATATCTTAATTATTTTTTAATATAATTTCATGAACGAGGTTCATCCTCCGTATCCATGCGTCATCTTTGCAGGAAAAAAATAATTCCATTCAGACTGATATTTCTTGTTAAATCGTGCTTTTTGTGATTCATGACGTTTAAAAAATCACAAATATTTTCCTAGCAATAAATCATGCAATAATTTATATACTGTTCCCCTTTATATACGAAATAAAAGCCCTATGTATTGACTATAGGTTTGTAAGCCTATATAGTGAAGCAATAATGTTATAATAATTGTTAACTGTGTGTGAAGCAATACCTCTTCTTTTCCAATAGCTTCCTTATGATTGGTCAAGCTTCCCAACCGTGTGTGGGTGTTTCGTCCAACAGAACAATTCACGCCGGATAAGCACAAATAAATGGACCTTAAATATACTATAGTCTACTGCAAGAGTGCATTTATTAGACAGCAATTACCCCTGACATTTATTTTAGTTTCTTGAAACACACAAGTTGTCTAACCAATAGCGTTAAGATCCACACACTCAAGTAGTTTTGTAAGTTTCAACCATATTGAAAAGAACATTGTCAAATACTGTAACATTGGAAATAGAGACAGGTCCGACGAGAGGGCCCAGATATCCCGAAGGGCCCGGGTGCATTAAGGAACGTGAAGTCGTTTAGGCTACTTAGGCCTAAAGTGCATTACCTTGCAGGACAAAATATAAATGTAACATATAAGTCCCTGGAAATTATTAAAAAGTTATTCATTTCAATTTGAAGACGATTGAATTAATTTTGTATTTATATTTATTTATAAGCTAAAATTTTCAGTTATTATTACTATTACTATTATTAATTTATGTTTTAAAGATTTTTGAAACTTCTAATGATTGTCTTCCATCAACAATTACCTATTCCAGAATGTTTTTCATAATGTATCTTTGAGATCAATGGTCTGTTCAGAGGGATAACTCTCCAAATTTGTAAATGAAGTGCAGTAGTAGGGCAGTCAAATCATTAGGAAATAGGCTATTACAGAACATATAGTGCAGGGAATCAAAATATTTGACGTAAAGAATTTAATCAACACAATAAGCCTTACCTGTGAGTTTCAATATCTTTGGTAAGACCATGTCTTTGAGATTAAGTTGTTTTTGTTTAAGTTCCTGGATTCTTTTAAGTAATAAAGATGCCCTTCCGCTGAATCGTTCCTCAATATCTAATTTTTATTTAGACTGTGGTGAAGTTGGAGCCCGGCAAGAACAGTAGCCTACCGTTAAGAAACAAATATTCGACTAGTTTTTAATGTAGAAAAAACCACGCATTTATTTAGGGTTTTTAATAGCACTTTGAATTTAGAGGAATGCCGGTACACTTAGCGTTGCCAGATTTCAAGAATGGAAAAACGGAACACACGTCCCAATACATTGTTTTAGTTTGAAATCCAGGTTGTTAAATGTTGTACTAAATAATACACATACAGTATGTATTAAATAAGCATTACATAATCAAATACACAAAATTAAAACTAAATATAGCTGGCATACCATACAATAGCCTAGGCCTATGACACCAGCAACTTGCAAATACTTTTCATTTGAACGACCATTTGCAAGGATTTGTTATTTGTAAGTCTAAGTAGACTACCTTCTGATAAAATTCACTACAATTTTTGTCATAATTGTAATATGTGAACAATTCTTGTTTTATCAAACTAATGGAGCTTCTGTTTTTACCATCTCTCCCTTTGATATTCATGTCAGAAAGAACTCTCTCCGTAAAAGCATTGGAGGGGAAATACTGAGTATTAACTTCACAAGGACTAAGATATTCCTTAATTGTGTTGATCCTAATATCTATAACATGTACCCATCTATCTGACACTGACATAGAAATCATTTTCTCTTTCAAACTTGCACCTGCATCATCAGAAAACAAGCTAGATATTACAATCAATTCTGAAGCGGGACATTTGAAAATTGGTACGAAATTGAATATATTATCAAATTAACCGAAAAACGGAATATTTAGCGTTCCGTTAAAGATTGAAACGGAACACGGAACAAAACAAGAAAAAACGGATTTGTTCCGGTAAAACGAAACGTCTGGCAACCCTACATACATCGAGAGGAACAAGATCATCGGGGTGGGGGGAGAGGGAAAGGTTGGAAATATTAGCCCAAGTAGGCTACCCAATCTGGCTCTCCACGGTCTTGAATAGTAAAACCCCGTTATTACGCCCTGGGACTGTTGTTTAAAACGCGTAATAAGTGGGACAGTGCTGTAGACGAGAAACGATTTCTGAGGTGAAAAAACAATTTTGAAGTAGTATTTCAGTAATGTACAGTGGGCTATTTTATTGTTACAGTATTCTATTTTATTATTATTATTATTTAAAATTTAAAATGTATTTAAAATGAACACACACACAGTAAACATGATTAAGAAAACCTAAGAGCAAACCTTTACACCTTCTACAATCTCCAATTCTATGTAGATAAAAAATACTCACAAAACCATTTATAGTGCTCTCATTGAAAGCAAATTAAGAAATGCCATACCAGCTTGGGGAAAACAAAAGCAACTTTAATTAATAATCTGCAAGATAGCCAAAATAGGTTCTTTAAATATTTTACGGGTATCCCTTAAATAAAGTAGCCAACTATTTTCTTGGTTTAGCATAATAACAATAAGTGTTAAACTTCCTAAATTATAAGTCAACTGAATTCTTGGCTTTAAAAAATAAGTGATAAACGTTCTAAACTAAAACAGCCTACTGTATTCTTGGTTTAAAAAGATAAGTGTTAACTTCTTGGTTTAAACAAATCAGTGATAAATATCCTAAATTACAATACCTAACTATAGTCTATTCTTGGTTTTAAAAGATGAGTAATAACCTCCTAATTTAAAATAGCCGACTCCTGTAAATTCTTGGTTTTAAGAAATATGATAAACTTCCAAAACTACAATAGCCAACTATATTCTTGGTTAAAATAAAATAAAAAATAGAAATGAAATAGCCTACTAATCTTGTACTCACAATATTGTTCCGAAGGGTATCTTCAACTTGCCAGTAAATCTCGGCGTTTGGTGATGCCGAGGTGCCTGATTATTGTTACGAAGGAGATCTCTAACGAGCCTGTAAATGCCGAGGTGTCTGAATATTGTTACGAAGGAGATCTCTAACGATCCAGTAAATGCCGAGGTGCCTGAATATTGTTACGAAGGAGATCTTTAACGAGCCAGTAAATGCTGAGGTGCCTGAATATTGTTTCGAAGGAGATCTTTAACGTGCCAGTAAATGCCGAGGTGCCTGAATATTGTCCCGCGGGAGATCTTTAACGAGTCAGTAAATGCCGAGGTGCCTGGATACTGTTACGAAGGAGATCTCTAACGAGTCAGTAAATGCCGAGGTGCCTGAATATTGTTCCGAAGGAGATCTCTAACGAGCCGGTAAATGCCGAGGTGCCTGAATATTGTTCCGAAGGAGATCTCTAACGAGCCACTAAATGCCGAGGTGCCTGAATATTGTTCCGAAGGAGATCTCTATCGAGTCAGTAAATGCCGAGGTGCCTGAATATTGTTTCGAAGGAGATCTCTAACGTGCCAGTAAATCTCAGCTTTTAGAGATGCTGGAATTTTGTTCCGAAGGGGATCTTTAACGTGCCAGTAAATCTCAAACTTTTGAGATGCCGAGGTGGCTGAATATTGTTCCAAACGGGATCTTTAAGGAGTCAATAAATCTCGGCTTTTTGAGGTGCCGAGGTGCCTGAATATTGTTCCGAAAGGGATCTTTAACGTACCAATAAACCTCGGCATTTTGAGATGCCAGAATTTTGTCCCAAAGGGAATCTTTATCCTGCCAGTAAATCTAATGGCACCCTCTCTCGCATTTAAGCACCCCAAAATGCCAACTGACTCTGCTGGGATTCCTTCCCACAGCCTTTGAAAATTGATTTGTCAAATTCTGTTGATAATATTCTGAAAACTAGCCTATATAAGGACAAAAGGATTTCGAGAATGTAGACATTCAAGCATTAACTTCCTTTCCCAAAGGCTCCGATTATGGCAGATAGGAAACAATTTAATGCGTCGATCTTGAGTGCTTGAGCGCGCATGCTGCTACTTCTTGCGCTTGATTCTTACTGCTTGCTCGATGGCCAGTCAGCAGATTAATGTGTGATCGAGAAAGAAACTAAACTATTTGCTACCAAGAACCACAATGCACATTCACCACACGCAGGGTAAACTCATTTAACTCCGTGATAGCTCCCTCTTATAGGCCTACCATTCCACACGTGGATGGTGGGAGAAAATTTGAAATAAACAGACAGGCCTATGGATGGACGAACAAAGCCCACCGCGTGATGTAGTACAGTGCCAAGGAAGTAAGAAATAAGCTCGAGGTAGGACCCACGTCTGTGTAGATCATATCATTGAGGGGGAGTGACCGTAGTTCATTCACAACTCTGGCCATAACCTTGGAAGGACTTCCACTTCCGCATCGTACGACTGTTTGTGTGATCTGCGTTTGTTTTGCTTTAAGCACTAATATTTAGAAAGTCTACATCGTGCTATGTAATTATTAGCATTCGTGTTACGAGCCTTTCTTTATAAGCGATCCGCTCTGGGGAATCCCCTCGTTACCTTGACAGATATGCGCGATCCATGGAGTGGGATAATAGTAGCCTACATTATGCAACAAGCCAATAATTAAGAGCAAAGCGAGTTTTATAATTTCGATACGAGTGTCTTAATTATCATTATAGACGAGTTGCATACGACTGTTAATGTTCGACGATAAGTTAAGCATAACTTTATTTTATGTTCGAACATAAATATTCATAAACATCTGTCGAGATTCCGCCAGTTTCGTTTACTGAACAGAGTGCATGGGGCGCTGAGAATAGGCCTACCTTGTATTCGACCACGGCATCCTTGAATACCCCACTATGACACTAGCCACGCAATGAAATTTAAAATAGGAGGCCGTGGAAGATAGCGCAGGTGCGATGCTATCCTTACCTAATTGGTCAAACAGTTGTATCGTAATGAAAATCTTGAGCTCCGATCAGTGGACAACCTGTATCATAATGAAACTTGAACTATAATGAGCCTCTTTAAGATGCAGTTTTCTGGCATATAATGTTTATATTATGGCATGGTCGAACGTACTGTAAATAATATTATGAGCTAAATGAGGATTCGAAATGTAATGCATTTCAGTCGGTCAACACGATTGTAGCCAATGGGTTCCTGAAAAAAAAAACATGAGATTAATATATAGCTTACACTTGGATGACCAGTTTCGATCGTCAAGCGATCATCATCAGATCATTTACACTTAGGCTATTAATAATTTATTAAACACAATGTGTACATTAATTTACAAACATTTGTTTACATATTTACTTCTGTTTTTCACCAGTCTTTCGTTAGCGTGTTTAGCGGCTGGGTTCTGTTTCCACATTTCAGCAAGTGATACTTGGGGCATGGTTTGTTGCATAATTCACAGACGCAGTCGTTCTCCGGTTCGTGGTATGTTTTGTTCCGACATATCTTCCCATGGAACCCGTGGGCGGCGAATCTTGTGTACAGATGGCGAAGCTCATAGTTCGGTCCCTTCGAGGCTTCTGTTTTCATCGCTTCTGTGTCCATTATTTGCTCCGGGACCTCGCTGGCTTTGTCCTGTCTTTCCTTGATGACTGTTTTGTATGCGTGTGTTTCCGGTAATCCGAAGCAGAGTTTTATGTTCTCTATAAAGAAGGACTCTCGTGCTATTGTATACGCGTAGCTGTTCCTTGTGAATTAAGAGATCGAGAGGGCTCGTTTTCGGAATCTGGCTTTAATGCTTTCTATTTTCCTAAGGTTGTTTGCCGTCAGGTAGGGCCATGTTATTTGCATTCCGTACGTTGCTGTCGGAGCAACTTTCAGTTTGAACAGCGCGATCGCGGTTGGCAGGGATAGCTTCTGGAGCTTAGGGATGTCGTAAGTTGCTTTCGTTGCAGCCTTCACTCTCCCTTGTGTATGCAGACAGAAGGTGGTTCCAGTTGTTTGTAGTGTAACACCTACGTATTTGAAGCTGGGTACAATTTCTATGGTTTCTTTCCCACACATGAAGTGGTCCCTCTTAGATAGCCTGCCTCCCCTCCTGAATTTCATTGCCTTTGTCTTCGCACTGTTCATTTCCATGGAGTTTTCTGTTGCCCATACCTTAATGTTCTCCATAACTGCCTGTAGGTCTTTTTGACTCTTGGAGAGGATGGTCATGTCATCTGCGTACAATAGCACTTTAACTTTTCTTGTGCCAATGGTCTGTCTGATATCTGAAGTCATCACGTTAAAGAGGACTGGGCTCATCGGGTCTCCTTGCAGGATTATGATATTTACAGTATATAGGGGAGACTCAGCTAAATCCGTAATATTAAGGGGTTGATGGTAAACATGATAAATTAATTAAGGGAAAGAGTTTCAAAAATTAACATAGAAATTAAGATACTACATGTTTGTGATATAAATCCAGTTCTTAACATGTTACCTCGCATGGGTAGTCTAAATCTAATGCATTAACACTTTTGAAGACATTTGAATTGATTAACTTTTTAGGGATTTTTGGTTGATAATAGTGGTACTAATGCTAAATCCGCGATACCTTGTCTTAATCTACAATTGGCTATTGTAAGTCTAATGATATGTTATATTACTACACTACCGCATAAGAGCATCACTGAAATACAAGTGATTTTATAAATACTTCACAAATAAAATCCATCACAGGCTTTCACCATTTTTCCATCAGGTCGTAGCATTTGTCGTTTCGAAATTCATAGCCAAGGGAAATTAAATAGTTGACTTAACACAACTGGTGAGATGAACTCGTCTCTTGCACTGTGGTATCTCTCCATAAAAATTATCTATACTAATATAATAAAGCTGAAGAGTTTGTGTGTTTATGTGTTTAAACGCGCTAATCTCTAGTCTAGAACTACCAGTCGGATTCGAAAAATTATTTTATTATATGATAGCCTGATTCAAGAGTTCGGCAAGGTTGTTCGCTCTCACCAATTCTTTTTAATGAATACATCCAAAAAGCAATAGATGAAGTAAATGATAATTTGCAAATGACTGCAGGTCTCAAGATTCAAGGAGAAAGAATTACCATGCTTCGCTTTGCGGATGATATCGCAGTCCTGGCAGAAAACGAAGATGATCTGAATTATGCATTAGCAGAAATGGAATCCACCTTTAACAAATATAACATGAAGATCAACAAAATGAAAACCAAAGTTCTTCTCTGTAGCCGGCAGTATGAACCTCCTCGTTGTACTTTAAATGGAGAACAGCTGACAAATGTACAGGAGTTCACTTACCTTGGTAGCAAAATAACAGCAGATGGAAGAAGTAGAAGAGAAATAGTCAGCCGCATCAACCAAGCCAAACTAGCATTCAACAAGAAAGGAAAGCTCTTTACATGCAAAAACATTAGTATGAGCCTCAGGAAACGTCTTGTGAAGATATAGCCTATGTGTGGAGCGTACTGTTGTATTGTAGTGAAACCTGGACTCTTAGCTTGGCTGGTAAGAAACGAATAGTAGCCTTTGAAATGTGGTGCTCCAGTGGCTACGCGGGCTAAAGCGCTGCGTTAGGTCAAGGGGCCAAGCTCTCTGCTGACTCGGTAGACGCGTGGGTTCGAGCCCCACCTTCGGCTGTCCTTGAAATGGTTTTCCGTGGTTTACCATTTTTAACACCAGGCAAATGCTGGGACAGCACCTTCTGACAGGCCACGGCCGCTTCCTTCCACATCCTTGCCCAGTTTCATTCATCTTCATCCATTCCATCTCTCATCCCGACGCGCAGGTCTCCCACGGGCGTCGACTAGAAAGACCTGCACTCGGCCTCTCAGGAGGCTACACGAAAAAAAAAAAAGAAAAATACTAAAAAATCCATGGGTGGACAAGGTCAGTAATGAAGAAACGCTGAAGAGGATTGGAGAGAAGCAATGTTTATGGAATATGCTTACTCACCGAAGAGACAATTGGATTGGACATATCTTGAGGCATGAAAGTCTTCTGCACACAACACTGGAGGGCAATATGGAAGGAAAGAACTGTAGAGGTAGACCACGGCTGGGATACATAAAACAATCATTCACGACAAAGGTTGTGATAATTACTTGGACATGAAGAGACTAGCCACAGACCGGAGTTCATGGAAAGCTGCTACAAACCTGTCACAGCTCTCATCCCCCCCTGCCCTTTTGATAACCCAAGACGTGATAATAATAGTAATATCAGCATACCAAAATAATTAATCAACATGATATTACCATACCAAAAAATTTATAATTTATAATACTCCCATAGGGCCTAATTTAATTACTCGCTAGGTCAGCTGAGTTCACAGCAAAAAAAAACCTAGGAGCGAATGTTCCGATTTGCTTGGTATTCAAGAACACCCTGATTTAATTTAGGAAAAGAGATCGGGCGGGACGAAATTAATGTCAAGACCAGCTTGTTGAGAGGAAGGCCTGGTGCGTACCTCAGTAGGCCGTATTAAAATGACCCTGCCAAAAGATGAAGGAAAGGAACAGAAACAAGGTATAATCTTCCTACGGACTGCACGCATTAAATGAGATAATCAAGTCCCAATAAACAATATATTATAAAATCAGAATTATGTTACATTACTATAGATCCCCTCACCTCTTACAGCACTAACAAACCTGAACAATATAGTGATTAAACCTATACTCTTCTTAGTCTAACATATAAATACGAACACTATGATTTCCAGAAATTAATAGCCAACAAGGACTAAATAATTTGTCATTTGCCCGCATGGCAATTTACGCAATTACATTTGAGGTTAGAACATGAATTTCAAAATGGATCCGGAAGAAGAAGGAAAAAAAAAGGGAAACAACATGAGAAAGGCAATGCCTTCTCAAAAAACAATGCTGCATCAAACAACCGAAACGCCCCTTAATGGAACGGAAAGGTCTGACAATCTCCACAGTCCAGCACCGACTGTCCTGTCAAGCCTGTCTGACCAAGAATTAAATCCACGAGGTTCCCATCCAGCTAACGGGAAATAGGGTAATAATAATCCACCCTGCAGTAACTACATATAAAGGTATCACCAAATTATTGCTAGACCCTCCAAAAGATTACATACTAAAGTGCTAAAATAAATGTCAGTCTTTATCTAGTTAAGCTTATGGACCACCGACACGCGGCCTTAAAATGACATTACAAAATTTAGCAGTCAAAGTTTGTATTGATCTTCCTTGGTTATGCCCCTTAGTAATTAAATCATGATAGTACCACCTGGTGTCATCCAACCCTCCGGGGAAAACTGCACACTTCGTTTCCCCCGGAGGCAACTGCTTAAGAGTCTTTCTGTCCGCAAGTTCTCTCACACACTGTCTCTCGAGTCACAGATTCCACCCCTTGTATTCCAGAGTCCCCCCACCACTTGACTCCAGTAATACCACATGCGACTAGTGGCCCAACCCGCCAACACAAGGGCCAGAGCCCGAGGTTTGAGTTGGTATCATTGAATCTCACCCCAACACAGGTTACTGCGTAGAAACGTTCTAGGAGTTGAGGCGTCACACAATGTTCTTGCAAGGGTGTTCTTAGAACAAGGCTTGGCGAATGTAGCTGACATGAAATGTTCGCTTTTCCAATGTTCGCAGACACAAAGCTCGATTTATCTCCCTTTACAAGTGTCTATCAGCGATAAGCCTATAAGTGACAGGACACACAAAGGCACAAATCCTGGCAGAAAGGGCTCGGCGAACCCATTTCACTAACAGTCAGGCGCCAGTTTGGCGAAAGGAATTCTCAGAAGAGGCCTGGTGTATGCTCTATGATAATCCGGTCAGACCTGGAGCTCTTGCTGCGTCTCGAAGATAAGATGAACATGTACTGATTTGCAAAATTGGTACATCCTCCTCCTCCCAAGGAAGACGACGGGGAGACGACAAACAGGGTGATGGAGTCCAGCTGGTCTCTTGGCAGCTGAAAAGGCTACTCCAATCTCCGCCAGCAGACCTTGAAGTAGATCTCCTCGGGTAGAATGATGCCATGGGACCTAGATGGTACCTCCAAACTGGGCCCAGATTGGTAGTACACGTCCCACATAGTGACCACTGAAACACACATCAGAACAGCAGCGTATGGTCCAAATACAGTTCCCTTAGAGGGAACAATCGTTCCAGGCCAGTCAACCAGCCCAAACAGCTGAAGTTATCCCAGGAAGGATTAAAAAAAATCACACGAAGCATTAGTGTGCCATCGAAGTTCACTTAAGAGTCTTTCAAGCCACACACGGGATGCTTGAGGCCACGAACAAGGTTGTGTGCCAAGACAGGGGTTCCAGGGCATAATGAAAGGTCCGCTTGAAGTATAAAAATCACACGAAAGGGGCAACCAACTATACGATATGACTGACGTTAACAAGCTTAACAGAACGTTCACTACAATACTTAGCAAGAATAACCAAATCAACTTATATCAATCAATTTTTGACTAAAACATCCAGAAACCATAATATTTACAAAATTTCAGATATTTTCCCACCGAAATTCCCTGAAATTTTATGGGCAACACCATCAAAATAGAAATAATGAAAGGGGGAACTCACTGGTACCCTTTCCAAAACAGTTAAACATACTCAAAAATGAATTTACATTTACTTTGATGGCCTCATGCAGTACCGTAGGAAAACAGAACACATTTAGGAAGCACCAAAACATTTTAAAACAAACACAACATACCATAATCAAACCATATGGATCGTCTCAGGTATGTGACACATATAAAAACATAATGAATATCAAAAGTCACTGTCTCATTTCACCAGTCGCTGCCCCTAACCGTCCACGGTGGCCATCCGACGAACGACAGAAAACAGCAACTACCTTCCACGAGAACAATAACCAAATGGGGAGACCACGTTAAACAATAGACACCACGATCCAACCAATTCACATACAAGCACCTAACCAAATTTCACCAAATAACTTCATCGCTACTCGCCAACGCATCCTAACAGTCTACAAACTCCCAAGAGTTCCTGTAGGATGACCAACCGAACTCAGGACACTAAGGTGATCACACCTATCCTGAGAACCAACTTACCACAGTTACACCAAATGTTCAAAATTAAAACATCTTCTCAAAATCAAGATGCCATCTTCTAGGCACGGAACCCAACCAATATCAAACCAACAACAACTACGAGCCCGGTGCAGAGGCTACACTAATTCTACACCCAAAGCACATAGCTCAGCAGAATTAGACACAAATTCAAGTTGGTACCAACCAATTTTCAAGACATACCTAAATGAACGTGGCTCCACCATAAAAAAAAACACAAATTACTTATAACTTTTACACCCGCACAGACAACAAACCACTTCCATGGTCCCATACACAGATCTACCTCACTACAACGAACACCCATAGGTGTCATGTGACACATTTCCACAAGCACAAGGTGATTAATATCCTCAAAACTTCAGATTCTCTAACTCAGCGGTCCTCGACATGCCACAGCATGCTCAAAATACAGAATTACAGGATCACAGATGTGATGGCATGATAATTTTTCAAAATGCACGGGGCGGTTACTGTCCCCCAAATTCACATGTTCTCCACCTTCAACATCTCGCACACACCGCATCATGTTCCACACTCAGAATTACAAGGTCACTGACGTGACAAAAATGATAAATTTTCAAAATGCACGGGGTGGTTAATACCCCAAAGAAAATGCACCTTACACAGAACGAGAGTTAGCTCACCAACTAATAGATACCTCAAATTTCTCCAGAACAGGCACGACGTCTCCAGTGCAACACTATCTCGATGCACAGAACAACTGACTAACGCTATAGCCTGGCTACCAGCTCGAAGCTGATGCTAATCGAACTTAATTTTTCTTTTTCACACCCAAGTATACGGGGATACATGAACTATGATTCCAACTACAATCACATGAACGTTGTGACAATACCAGCAAGTCAGCAGTCTAACAGTATATACCGCAGATTACAAGTAACCTACTGACTAACCTAACCAGATACATTTTCAACCGACAAGAGATTGCAATTCGAAGATTTTCCAGATCACTGATACAATTCCTAAAGCCCTCACGTCAGCAGCCGAACAACACACCAAAATGAGCATTACTCTGAAACCTCATACCTTATTTTCACATAAAATCAAAATTTCACTACCAACCTAACAAAATTATCACTAAATTATCCAAAAAATTTACTCAAAAATATCAACCACGAATACGATGAACAAAACTCAGCTAATAGAAACAGATCACAGCCTTTCTTGAGGATTACTAAAGATGACATAAGTGATTTGACTTCAGCGGAACAACTAGACCATCTCCCATCGCTCTGAACTTCATATCATCGCATTCACAGGAAATACACACATCAAAAAAAGTTTTGCATTACCTCGGTTCCAAGAGTTCCGGAACCTTTAAATACAAAGGGAATAGAGATCAACACAAACAACATTTCAGCTCGTTTTATTGCTCATGAGACCCACACATTGCATGTTGTACCATCATACAGCTAGACTTTCAGCATTTGTGGTCCAGATTGCAATACACACCACTACCTCTAATACCCAGTAGCACGTCCTCTTGCATTGATGCATGCCTGTATTCGTCGTGGCATACTATCCACAAGTTCATCAAGACACTGTTGGTCCAAATTGTCCCACTCCTCAACGACAATTCGGCGTAAATCTCTCAGAGTGGTTGGTGGGTCAAGACGTCCATAAACAGCCCTTTTCAACATATCCCAGGCATGTTCGATAGGGTTCATGTCTGGCGAACATGCTGGCCACTGTAGTCGAGCGATGTCGTTATCTTGAAGGAACGCATTCACAAGATGTGCACGATGAGGTCGAGAATTGTCGTCATGAAGACAAATGCCTCTCCAATATTCTGCCGATATGGTTGCACTATGGGTCGGAGGATGTCATTCAGGTATCGTAAAGCCGTTTCGGAGCCTTCCATGACCACCAGTGGCGTACGTCGGCCCCACATAATGCCACCCAAAAACATCAGGGAACCACCACCTTGCTGCACTCGCTGGACAGTGTGTCTAAGACGTTCAGCCTGACCAGGGTGCCTCCAAACACGTCTCCGACGATTGTCTGGTTGAAGGCATATGCGACACTCATCGGTGAAGAGAACGTGATGCCAATTCCGTGGGGTCCATTCAGCATGTTGTTGGGCCCATCTGTACCGCGCTGCATGGTGTCGGGGTTGCAAAGCTGGACCTCGCCATGGACGTCGGGAGTGAAGTTGCGCATCATGCAGCCTATTGCGCACAGTTTGAGTTGAAACACGACGTCCTGTGGCTGAACGTAACGCATTATTCAACATGGTGGCATTGCTGTCAGGGTTCCTCCGAGCGGCAATCCGTAAGTAGCGGTCATCCACTACAGTAGTAGCCCTTGGGCGGCCTGAGCGAGGCCTGTCATCGACAGTTCCTGTATCTCTGTACCTCCTCCATGTCCGAACAACATCGCTTTGGTTCACTCTGAGACGCCTGGAAACTTCCCTTGTTGAGAGCCCTTCTTGACACAAAGTAACAATGCGGACGCGATCGAACTGCGGTATTGACCTTCTAGGCATGGTAGAACTACAGACAACATGAGCAGCGTACCTTCATCCTGGTGGAATGACTGGAACTGATCGGCTGTCGTACCCCCTCCGTCTAATAGGCCCTGCTCATGCATGGTTGTTTACATCTTTGAGCAGTTTTAGTGACATCTATGAACAGTCAAAGGGACTGTATCTTGGATACAATATACACAGTCAACGTCTATATGCCGGAGATCTGGGAACCGAGGTGATGCAAAACTTTTTTTGATGTGTGTAGAACATCATAATTTCACCTTTTACACATCTCGAGTTTCTCGTTCACTAGCAGGTTTACAATTCGATATATGAGTCCTAAAAACACGTTTCCTAGACAGATCCTCTAATAACACTGTTACTTCAGAAGGAAAGGACAGAATCTCATAGGGGCCCTCATATTTTGGCTGCAGTTTACCTGATACCTGACGACCTGGGGCCTTAGCCCAGAAGTTTTTTGCATACACAAAATCTCCGACAGAATATCCACCCTGTTTTCGGCCCAAATTATATCTCTCAGCCAGCTTATCATGCGAGATCTTTATAGCAGCTTTGGCCTCCTTCCAGATTTCTCTGACACGATCAGGAGAGGGTTGGTCAGGAAGCAGATCATGAAGTGACCACAGATTCGTTAGAGGGGAATTTGGGACGAACGCATACATAAGTGAGAACGGCGTTTTCCCATGGGATTCATGCTCAGCAGTATTGAAAGCGTAGGGTAACCAATGTAATGACGAATCCCACTTGGCATGATTGTCACGATGATATGCGATAAGTGCAGCTCTCAAATTTCGGTTAACTCTCTCTGCCAAACTAGGGTTGGGGTAATAGGGTGTCGTGGTGACATGGGAAATAGCATAATCAAAACAAAATTTTCTAAACTGATGAGAAACAAAGGCCTTGGCATTATCTGACACCAAGTATTGACTAGGACCAAAGGAAGAGAAAACAGACCTTAAACATCTTATGACAGTAGCAGAGTCACAATTTCTAGTGGGAAAAATCCATGAAAAGCGAGAGAAACCATCGACACAAACAAAAGCAAAACGGTTACCCAGTTTAGACCTCGGCAGGGGTCCAACGAAATCCACATACAAGCGTTCCATGGGCCTAGACGCAGATTCAGAAGCTAACTTACCAACCTTACCACTGACGGTAGGCTTACTCACTTTACAATCATGACACCCCAGCACGAACTTTCTCACATCCTTATCGAGACCCTTCCAAACAAAAGACTGCCTTATTTTCTGTCGAGTTTTGAAAATTCCTAGGTGGCCTCCAGCGGGTGACTCGTGAAAATACATTAGCATGCCATTTATCAGCTGAGTAGGCAAAACAACCTTAGGCTTTCTATCACGCCTAGTTACACAACATAATACACCAGACTTTAAAATATAAGGCTTTATCTCTTCTCCAGAAACTAATCGAGCAATTAAATCACACAAGACGGGATCTTCCTTCTGATGGTTAGCAATGTCTCCAAACAATAACGGTGAATTTACTAACATGTGTTGAGCTGAATTAGCCCCAACAACAACAGGTTCCTCTAAAGAGGGAGTTTCACACCTGTCAGGAATTTCTCCATAGAGACGCTTAAGTGACACAGCACAAATATTTTCATGATTTTCCTTGGGAACGAGATTCTTACATTTATTAGGAACTTCTTCATACATGCGGCTAAGGGAGTCGGCTATGACATCTTCACAACCCTTTATATGACGAACGGTGAACTGAAATGATGAAATACGGGTTGCCCACCTGGCGATTCGCCAAGTGGTTCGAGGTCTAGCCAGGACCCAGCTCAGGGCCTGGTTATCGGTTTCAAGTTCGAAAGGAACATGTTCGACATACATTCGGAATTTCTCCAGTCCAAACATCACTGCAAGCCCCTCAAGCTCATACACGGAATAATTTACTTCAGCAGGGGACAGAGTTCGAGAGGCAAAACCAATAGGTCGTCTACCTAACTCACTTTCTTGTAACAACACAGCAGCTACAGCACCGAGCGACGCATCAGTCTGGATTATAAACTTCTTACTGAAATCAGGGACAGCGAGGACAGGAGCGCTACACAGTGCCTCCTTCAAATCGTCAAAAGCTGCTTGCTGCGACGGACCCCATTCAAATTTCACGTCAGACCTTCGCAGATGATTAAGTGGCAACGCCCGCTGTGCAAAATTGGGTATAAATTTGCGCAGAAAGCCAACCATTCCCACGAATCGGGCTACTCCTTTCACATTTTTAGGGGGTGCAAAATCTCTAATTCTTTGGGTTCGGGAGTCATCGACCGAAACACCTTCAGCAGAAACAACATGTCCAAGAAAGGCAATTTTAGGTTTAGCAAGGGACACTTTAGACAACTTTACGGTTAGACCAGCAGATTTTAACCTCTCAAATACTTCACGAAGATGGCGCACGTGGTCTTCGAACGTCTCGCTATAAACAACAACATCGTCCAGGTAGTGATACAAATAATCAAATTTGATGCCAGAAAACACGTGATCAAGAAGCCTACTAAGCACAGCGCCCCCTGTAGAGATGCCAAAAGGTAATCTGCAATACTCATAGAGATTCCAATCGGTGGCGAACGCAGTCAGATGCTTAGATTCTTCAGCTAACGGAATTTGGAAATATGCCTGCGTCAGGTCAATGAGGCTATAATAGGAGGCGTTTTTGAACCAGGAAAAACAGCTATGTAAATCAGGAAGAGGGATGGATTCTAAAACAATCTTTTTGTTTAACCTACGATAATCTACGACTGGCCGAAAACCACCATTTGGCTTAGGTACTAAGAACACAGGTGAGGAATATGCTGATGTGGAGGGTCGAATCACTCCATCTAGTAACATCTGATCGATTAATTTCTTTAATTCCAACATTTTGGGTGGACTCAAACGGTAGGGAGGATGTCTGTCGGGTATAGTATCCGTTACTTCAATTTTATACTCCAGGATCTTAGTCATTCCTAATTCGTCAGTGAACACTTCGGGAAAATACCCACACAAATCTCGAATCTCTTTAGCTTGAGCGTCAGATAAATTACTTAAATCCAAGGATTCAACCCCGGTGGACAAGACGGGTTCAGCATCACGGTTGGCAACATGAGCAGTCGCGCTAGGGACAGCAGTAGAAAAGAATTTAAATTTTACCTCAGAACAAAACCTGAACCAGAATGATTCGTGTTGCATATCTAGCAGTAAGCCAGTATGAGCAAAAAAAAATTAGCGCCCAGAATAATAGGACATGACAAATTCTTAATGACCCAAAAGGAAAATTTCCAACAAAATTTATGAATCCGAACCTTAAACTTCACAGAACCAATTACGTCCAATTGAGCACCATTGGCAGAAACCAACTTAACATCTACATTTGACAGGTTACTGAATTTACAAATGAGTTTCATAGACAAATACCATTTCTCGCTAACCAATGAAGCGGCACTTCCTGAGTCTAACAAAGCTATTACACATGCGTCATTAATTGCAATTTCAACCATAGGAGAGGGTAGAACTACATCAGAAACTTTAGAACAGACACCATTTGCTCCGATAACTTTGGCATCATCCCTCGTCACCTCATTTCCCAATGCACATCGCTGATCCTTGGCAAGGAGGATTTCAGGATGCTTGTCTCGGAATAGTCAATTTCTTTTTACCGGACAGTTCCACGCTATGTGGCCCTGCTGCCCACAGTTGAAGCACGTCACAGGACGATTACTACTATTCCTAGGCGAATTACGGGAAGGACGACCGGCCCCAGGTGGTGGTCGAACCGAGGGAGGTCGAACAAATGGAACAGGGTTAATGAAAGGAGGGGGCATGCTAGTTGCATACCTTATGATATCAACCGAACGCACGGATTCGGCCTGAATAGCGGCTTCACGTAGTTCCCTAATCGTACTCGGATTAGTTCCAACACATAGGCAATTCCGAAATTCCGGCGTAGCACCGGCCAAAATAAGCCTTACCACTTCTGCTTCTGGCATATCTACTCTAAAGACTTTTACAAACCTGGATATGTCCACAATGTATGAATTTAACGGCTCGTTAATACCCTGTGTTCGGTACAGGTAACGTCCCTTCACAGTATCGAGCGACCTGATGGGCACAAATACTCGCAACCCCTCAGACATAAAATTCTCCACACTCCAACCTTCACACATGGCACTAGTCACATAGGCCCCCAACGTATCCGACACATGGAAGGATATTAATTGAAAAACCACTTGGTCGCTGACACCGAATTGGATAGCACACTCATGAATGTCGACCAATATTCTCAAAAAATCAACGACGCCTTCAACCGTGTCCATACTTCTACCCGATAACTTTGAAACAAAACCCAAAATGGGGTGACTGACAGAACCAAAGCTGGCCTTGGAAAAAACAGAATAATTAGAATGCTCATCATTGGACACGTTACGACTTGGCATTTCGGCACTTGGATTTCCTTGCACATAATTTTGGTTTCCGGAACAAGATAAAGAAACGGGGTTACGCCCTGAATTTGAAACACTCCCCTGAGAGTCTCGATAAACAGAATTTAAATCCCTAACCGGTTCGGAAGGAGAATTTTGTGTCACTGTAGGCCCCTGATGACCTGAGTTACCCGGCACTTTAAATGATGAAACAGACCCGGAATTATCTCTAGAATTTACTTCTCGAGCACCGACACTAACAGGATTACAACTAGATGAGGGGATATTTAAGACAGACTGGGGTTCGATTACCGACCTCCTTACACGAGGCGAGCCGACAACAGCAGAGAAGGAGTTACAAGTTACACAGTTACAACTACAAGTACAATTTTCACGTCCGGGGAGGTTGAAGGTTACGTTGCTGGTATTATTTGGCACAGAAGTCATCACAGCATTAGGGTTAATGATATTCGAAACTGGTATCACCGTATCAGGACCTAACGGTGCCTGGTCAAGCCCAGAATTTGTTGTCACAGTTTCATGATTAAAAGTACGGTTACCGACAATAGGAAGAATCTCTCGACTCTCACAGCTGTTGGGCCGGCGCGCTATTCCATTGCCACGGAGCGCGGCAGGTTCAGCGACACGATTACCAACTTGGCCAGTGGCATTTTCAGCCAGACTGGCGCCTAGATTTGTCGAGACATTACGGCTACATGCAGGAGTTGAATTCAATAAATCCCCACTTCCACTAACACGATTAACAGTGTCCAAGGTCTGAGCACATTCCACTAAATTAACTTCAGCCTCTAATAGACCTTTCAAATCGGCGATGGGACGTTCTTCATCAGATTGCAACAAATCCACACATCGAAGATATAGGTAATCAATTCTAGCTTTCAATTTGGTGAGATCAACAGGGCTACATTCTACTTCACTGAAACAATACTTAATTACATTACAAATTTCCCTAACTGCATCACATAACCTTGACTCACCGAGTTTGAATTCAGCAGTTGACAGCTTTGGAAGGGTTGCTGCAAAATTCACGGCATACTCTCGACTCCGGCGCGCTAGTTCTGCGTCCCTGGGCACTTCAAGGTTACGTAACAGCAATTCGTAGGTTACCTCTTCATCCGATAAGTATTTCACGATGATTTTGCGGGAAGCCATCGTACATAAATTTCATGTAACAGAACACAAATTAATCATTACACAGAGTTTGAACCAATCCTACCTATGTGGAGAAAAGATTAATAAGGAGGAGGGCCCAACAATCTACGTTAATTAAGTTACTGAATTTAATTTTAATTGAATACTGCAATCAGTCAGCAGGAAAGATTATTTGCTAATGGCAAGATCACAGAACAAACCACGTGCACTGCTACCACTGTCACAGCTCTCATCCCCCCTGCCCTTTTGATAACCCAAGACGTGATAATAATAGTAATATCAGCATACCAAAATAATTAATCAACATGATATTACCATACCAAAAAATTTATAATTTATAATACTCCCATAGGGCCTAATTTAATTACTCGCTAGGTCAGCTGAGTTCACAGCAAAAAAAACCTAGGAGCGAATGTTCCGATTTGCTTGGTATTCAAGAACACCCTGATTTAATTTAGGAAAAGAGATCGGGCGGGACGAAATTAATGTCAAGACCAGCTTGTTGAGAGGAAGGCCTGGTGCGTACCTCAGTAGGCCGTATTAAAATGACCCTGCCAAAAGATGAAGGAAAGGAACAGAAACAAGGTATAATCTTCCTACGGACTGCACGCATTAAATGAGATAATCAAGTCCCAATAAACAATATATTATAAAATCAGAATTATGTTACATTACTATAGATCCCCTCACCTCTTACAGCACTAACAAACCTGAACAATATAGTGATTAAACCTATACTCTTCTTAGTCTAACATATAAATACGAACACTATGATTTCCAGAAATTAATAGCCAACAAGGACTAAATAATTTGTCATTTGCCCGCATGGCAATTTACGCAATTACATTTGAGGTTAAAACATGAATTTCAAAATGGATCCGGAAGAAGAAGGAAAAAAAAGGGAAACAACATGAGAAAGGCAATGCCTTCTCAAAAAACAATGCTGCATCAAACAACCGAAACGCCCCTTAATGGAACGGAAAGGTCTGACAATCTCCACAGTCCAGCACCGACTGTCCTGTCAAGCCTGTCTGACCAAGAATTAAATCCACGAGGTTCCCATCCAGCTAACGGGAAATAGGGTAATAATAATCCACCCTGCAGTAACTACATATAAAGGTATCACCAAATTATTGCTAGACCCTCCAAAAGATTACATACTAAAGTGCTAAAATAAATGTCAGTCTTTATCTAGTTAAGCTTATGGACCACCGACACGCGGCCTTAAAATGACATTACAAAATTTAGCAGTCAAAGTTTGTATTGATCTTCCTTGGTTATGCCCCTTAGTAATTAAATCATGATAGTACCACCTGGTGTCATCCAACCCTCCGGGGAAAACTGCACACTTCGTTTCCCCCGGAGGCAACTGCTTAAGAGTCTTTCTGTCCGCAAGTTCTCTCACACACTGTCTCTCGAGTCACAGATTCCACCCCTTGTATTCCAGAGTCCCCCCACCACTTGACTCCAGTAATACCACATGCGACTAGTGGCCCAACCCGCCAACACAAGGGCCAGAGCCCGAGGTTTGAGTTGGTATCATTGAATCTCACCCCAACACAGGTTACTGCGTAGAAACGTTCTAGGAGTTGAGGCGTCACACAATGTTCTTGCAAGGGTGTTCTTAGAACAAGGCTTGGCGATTGTAGCTGACAAGAAATGTTCGCTTTTCCAATGTTCGCAGACACAAAGCTCGATTTATCTCCCTTTACAAGTGTCTATCAGCGATAAGCCTATAAGTGACAGGACACACAAAGGCACAAATCCTGGCAGAAAGGGCTCGGCGAACCCATTTCACTAACAGTCAGGCGCCAGTTTGGCGAAAGGAATTCTCAGAAGAGGCCTGGTGTATGCTCTATGATAATCCGGTCAGACCTGGAGCTCTTGCTGCGTCTCGAAGATAAGATGAACATGTACTGATTTGCAAAATTGGTACAAAACCAATCTTCGGACTGAACACCAAAGAAGAAAGGTTTAGGCTATGTAGCATTAGGCTACACCTCTCAGGTCACCTTATAGATTGATTTTTGTTCAGTAACTCAGAAGAACAAACTCTCAAAAAGGGCTTCAATATTACCGACGTCTATTGTTGCCATTTAATGCGGGCTGCATCACGTCGCCCCTACCAATGTTCTGGTGCAGAATTGCGAGCTGCTTATAAATTGCAGTCGCGGGGAGTAATTAGTGCAAAAAGAATTCTTAGGCCCCTTAAAACAGTTATCATCATGACAATAGTATGTCTCTGTATAAGGGCGATGGTGTTGGTGCAGTATACTGAGGTTATCAGCTGCTATAAGCGTTGGTGCTTTCAAATTTACTTTCATTTATTCCAATCCTTATCCTTGAGCGCTCAAATTCTGTAAAACAAATAAATCCACCGGGCGAAGCCGGGCACTACTGCTAGTATTTCAAATATTGCGGGATTAGCCGTACTGCGGAGTTAACACAGTCTTGACAGTATTTATTTGAAGTGGTGATTAAACTAGCACAACTCGTTAAGATGTGTGATGTTGTTTGTTGAGATATTGATAGTGGTGATTGACCTATAAGTTTGTTTACTCAGTAGGCCTATGATTATGTGATTGTTATTAAAAGGCCAGGTTATTGTGGATTGTGCACTTAGCTGTTTGAGTGATGTGTGGTCCGTTCCCATGCTACTGTCTCCCACTCCTTGCACTGAACTTGACGATTGAAACTGGTCATCCAAGTGTGTTTATAATAATAATAATAATAATAATAATAATAATAACAATAATAATAATAATAATAATAATATCGTATGGCCTCGGTGCCGGGTGCAAGCTTTGTAATTTGGCACCCAGAGGGCAGCTTGCATGTTAAATTTCGTTGTTCCTTGAATCACTATGAAAGTCAAGGAGGTTAGATATCTAAGCTCCTTGAACACTATAGCGCTTTCTAGAAGAGAAATGAGGAACTTTGTGTTGGCGGAAACTCCCGAGATTAATTTTGCCATTATGAACACGGCCTACTGAATTCAAATGGGTTCTTTGACATGCCAACATCGTATGACATGCGTGTCGTATTTTTGCCGCCTTTCAAAAATCACTTAAGTTACCACGGCCAGGAGCGAACCTGCAATCTTGGGGTTAGTAGACCGACACGCTATCCGCTCACCCAACTTGGCAAGTTAGTGTGTTTATTAATCTCCAGTAATTTGTTTTCTGGATAAGGAAACCACACATTAGAATTGGGTACAATCGTGTTGACTGATTGAAAAACAATAAATTTCGACTAACGCAACAATGAAACTGGCTTCCAATACAATAAAGCTAAAAGGATACACCCTGAGAGTGATGGATCAAATATAACATAGGCCTAATAACCTATTGTAGGTATAGTCTACACGCAACTTACGTAAAATTACAATAGTTAGTAATAAAATTTAAAGTAATGTAATAGGCTATCACTGTATTCTTCTTCTTCGTCTTCTTCCTTCGTTACGGCATCTAAGGACCACGTCATGTCAACTGATTTTTCTGCATTTTAATGTTGGCCCAGTACTCCTTCATTCGCAATCGATGTTGCACCTTTCTCTCCGTCGTCCACGCCTATCCGGTTTTTAGTTTAGGCTTAAGTTGAAAACTCCGACGTTCTTGAAGTTTTTCCCTAAGTGGGCCACGCTCCTGGATATCTTCACACGTTATCCCAATCTCCAACAGATCTTTCTCTACTTCACTGAACCAGGCCCCCTCTGTCTTTTTCTCATGGAGAAAAGCAAAAATTCGGTTGGATAGCCGTGATGATTTAATTCGCGTTATACAGTATGTCCTTAGAAAGAAATCCTCCTTTTCCTCATCACGTCAGTTATTTTCTCTACGTGTGTGTACGACTCTTGGTTGTGGGGCCTTCAGAACTCGCCGTGTTCTTTGACTGGACCCTGGATTTTCCTCAAAATCTTCATTTCCTTAGTCTCCAGTTTTTCCATTATGTAGTCTGTTATCATTATTATCAATCATTCATTTAGTATCGGCCATCTAAGAACCGCGTCATTCCAACTGTCTCATTCTTCGGGCTTTGATGATTGTCCAGTAAGCCGGCATTCTCGTTCTCGGTGGGATTTCTTCCTTTCCTGGGTCTAAATCTTTCCTATTTTCAGTTTCAGTTTATCTTGAAAACCTTGGGATACTTGAAGTTTTCTTTTGAGTGGGATGCGCCCCTGAATGTCAGTTGAAGTATTATTGTTATTATTATTATTTGCGTACCAGTACATTTCCCTTTAAGGAGAGCGCTAAAAACACCAAAATCTAGCTTTTTGTGGTGGCTCTTTTCTTCTTTTTGTATTCCCTAAAACCTTTCATCCGTTCACGGTGCGCCTCTTCTCTTCATCTGTCCATTTACACCTAGGCCTATTTATTTTGGGTTGTGATCTAAATTCAAATTTCTTGTTTCTGATATGTTCTGCGGTCGTGATTGTAGGCCTAATTGTTGTAAGTCTTCCATAGTTTCTTTGTACCAAGAAGTACCCAATTTCGACGTAGAAATTATGTTGAATACCGGTATTCTTTTAGTCAGCCTGGTGTCGTTCGTTCTGCCGATATGTGTAAAGAACTTCACTCTGCGTTTTCTGATGAGTGTCGTGATAGATTCAGTATTTCTGTATTATTCTTATATTAGTCTTTTTTGCCAGAAATTATTATTATTATTGTTATATTCATATTTTCACCATGTCATTGGATACAATTCACCATTTCATCGGCATTTGTTGCAAGATGGAGTAGATTTCTCTATATTCGTAGGTTGAGGAGCGAAGGAACTAGGGAGTAGATCTCTAAAATGACTGCCCTCTGAATACTGATATGCAGATTATAACTGATACTGCTGCAAAAATATAAACAATTCACATACCTAATCACAACCATAACGACCATGGCGAGCGAAAAACATCAAATAACAACTCTTAGCATTGGTTTTTAAAGACCAACATTTCACTACCTCACCGAACCTAAGCTGAATGCGACTTCTACTCTTCTATGCAAGAAATCCTACAAAGAATATCATGCCTCAACCATTACACTACAATCTAAGCAAAATAACATATTTGGACTAAGTCGCTTTAATGCCAATGTCAAATAGGCCTAATAGTACATTATGCAACGAGCCTATAATGGCAATAATTAAGACACGAGTATGTTTATAAAACGAGCGTATGCGAGTTTTATAATTTCCATACGAATGTCTTAATTACCATTATAGGCGAGTTGCATAAGACTGTTTATGTTCGACGATAATTATAACTATTTTATGTTCGAACATAAATATTCATAAATATCTGTCGAGATTTCGGCAGTTTTATGTACTGAACAGAGCGCATGGGACGCAGAGAATGCCTTGTATTTGACCACGGCCTCCTCGATTGTGCCACTATGACACTAGGCCAGGCAGTGAAATTTAAATTAGAAGGCCTTGGAACTCAGCGCAGATGCTTTGCTATCCTCACCTAATTGGTCAAACAACTGTTTCTTGAGCTCTGATTGGTGGGAGAAACTGTTTCATAATAAAAAATAGTGTTATAATGACCGTCATTATGATACAGTTTTCTGACATAAGTTATACTAGTCAGGGTCGAACATAAAATTTACTTTCAAAATAATTCAAAATCCAAAATCTAAATTTAACCATTCACTGGAGTAAAAGGAATAATAATTATGTTATTTGCTTTACGTACCTGTTAACTATTTTGGCTTTTAGAGACACTGGGGTGCCAACATTTTGCCGGGAAGGGGATCTCTAACGCTTGTTTTACAACTAAATATTTGCAGGTCTCTTCCGCTAGCATCGCCTTAACTTGATCTTCTTTTTCCAGTTCATACGTGCCTTCCTGTAGTTTACCCCTGACTACCTTGAGTGCTCGACACTTATTAAGTCCAAATTTCATTCGTATGTCTTCTGAGAACCTCTCGACTGTTTTCAATAGCTGTTCATGTAGGGCAAGAATCGAAACATACAATTTCACGTCGTCCATATATAGAAGGTGACTGAGATTATAGGAAGCCTTATATCTAACTCTGGTGATGAAGCCACAACCAGTAGAATCAAGTTGAATAGACAGAGGGTTCATCAATAACACAAACCATAAAAGGCTCAACGAATGTCCATGGAAAATGCCCCCTTGGACAGAAATTATATCAGTTTCAATATTTCCTGTTGACGTGCTAAGATGTATCCCTGTTCTCCACATCAACATCACATGATTCAAAAAGGCTATAACTTGCAGATCGAAACTACCGAAGCACTGCCAGAAGCCAGTCATGAGGCACAGAATCGAACGCCTTTCTATAGTCAATACATGCTGTAAAGAGGTTCGAACGATTTTTGTAGGCTTGACCACATACCACTGAATCAACTACGAGCAGTTCTTTTCAGCCTTATATCCCCTTTTGCAACCATTTTGCTGCATAGCAAGATTGTTGTTACGGTCGCAATGCATATGCATAGGCCTACCTGTGTCAGGCACGATGTTATAATTTTGTATAGGCTAATTTGGGAAGTCAAGTAGTTGGGCAATATTATTATTATTATTATTATTATTTTCACGAATTGTTCCTTAAACACAGTTCTTCTGGTCTTCGGCAGAAGTTATGTAGGCTTATTCATGAAGCTTTGCTAGTATTCAATCGTATTCAAAAATGTCCTGACTATATGGCAGCTGTATAGTATTACTGTCTTCATTATTTTCGGGTAGATGTTGATAGTAGATTCAGTTGGTGTAAAGCTGTTTTTGGTATTACTCCTACGGTTGAGATTACAATTGGGATGACAGTGGCTGTTTGTTGTTGCCAAGTCCATATATTTTTATATATTTCGTGGGTTGTGGGAGCTTAGTCCCTACTGTGGTGTTTCTGAGCCATTTTAAAAAAATCCGATTTTAAAGGGGTGAAAAGGGGTGAAATGTGATATTACATTTTTGTTCAATATATCCGGGCAAAATATCAAAGTTGTCGCATAAAAACCGGACTTAACTCATTTTACGGCCCTCGATGCGAGGATTAATAGTCGATGGGTCCCTACGGGACACCGAAAACCACATTTTAAGGCCCTAAAGCCAACGGTTTCAAAGATATTCCCAGATGTGTTATTTTCTACAATGGGTTGTGGTTGAAGTCTGAAGTATGGTTCTGGATCCATTGGTAATTGGCACTGCTTGCATAGTTCTTGGTAGATGATCTTAGTTACATTGTCATGTCGGCGTACGTAGCCCCTTTGCGCAAGTACCGGACATGCTGTTAGTATGTGATCGATGGTTTCAGTTTTGTTTAGTCTTTGATGACGTACCTTCTAAAGTTACGGTTTCTATGACATTGCCATTAATCACAATCTTTTCCGGATGTAGGACATCTTTAGTTAAACAGGGGTTACTTGCTTATCACGTAGGGGGCGGATTTCTATGACAATTCATATTTTTTCCCTTTACATTATATCTTATAGTCTTGTATTTTCAGGGGGCGTGGTGGCTCAGCGGTCTAGTTGTATGCCTCTCACCAAGGCGGTCCGGGTTCGATTCCCGGTCAATGCATGTGAGATTTTCGAAGTGAAATGCCATGTCCTGTGGTTCGGATTCCACGTAAAAAGGAGGTCCCGTGGCTCATAATCACAAGATTCACTGTCACGTAAAACTACAATCTTCCTTCCTTCTTGTATTTTCAACACGTTTCCAAGCATGATAATCAAAATTAAACAGGTTTTATTGGGCATATAAATGCATATTTAGGCTTTCTTAAGTTTTATGGCATATTTTGAACAAAATATCATTATAAACGCCATATTTTGGTAATTTTCATTTAAATTTCGTTTTATAAAAATCAGAATAAACTCTAGAAATTATTGTTCCGGATGGACTGGAATATACTACTTAAAACCCATTCTAAAGTATTGTATGGAATGTTTCTAACAGGTAAGAGCTATTGTTTGCTAGCTGGGTCAATTCCTGGAAACAGGGCTATTGTTTACACGGTAGCAGAGGTAGGCTAATTCCGCAGTTATTTGTCATCGTTCTTATCTTTCTCCTTCGCCCCACCCTCTTCCACCTTCAACACACTGCCCTTGGTCACTCATTAGGGAGCTTCAGTCAAACAGTTCTTTTCAATATGCCTAAAACGAAAGTCTCAATTTGTGGGAAGTTACGAAGTTTTGTTCGCGAGTTCGGTGAAAACATATTCAGTACGGATGGAGTGATATTATTCTGTAAACTGTGTGAGGTTAAAGTCATATTTTGAATTTTATAGGTCATATTTTTATGTTTTTAGGTCATAAATGCATACATATTTCATACATTTTTAGGTCATAGAAATACGCCCCCTAGGAGAATTATAATGATAGTGTTTCCTGTGAATTCCTAATATTATTATTACTGTTGATTCGTTATGCCTATCTAAGGAGTGTGTTAGAACTTATTAGGCACAATGTCTCCTCTTTTCTTCCCAATATCTCTTCATCCGTTCACTGTGCTCTCCCTTCGTATTTATGTCCATCCTGCACTCTTCCGTGAAGATTTCTCGGTAAATTTGTGTCTATTTATTAGAGTTCTAAATGTTGGTCTAATGTGAATAATTTCTACGTTGATAGGCCTACCAACTTTTTAAAGATCATGTGTTGTGCTTTTCAGAGTTAGTGCTAGGTTTAAAATTGTCTTTGTTAGCCTATTGTCATCCATTCTGTATATGTGACCATAAAATTTCAGTCCCATTTTTCTGATGGAATCTGTGATTCTTTATTACTTTTATTGAGTTCATGTGACTTCTATTTCTTTTATCCAAACCCCATTTTCATATTTTGTTCCTAAGATTTTTCTGAGGATTCTTATCTCTTGTTTTGACGTTTTTCTCTTGTGATCCACCCCCAATTATCAAAGTTTCAGATGCGTCAAGTGTATGTGGTTTGACGACTGTATTGTAGTGTCGTAATTTTGCGTTTTATGATATGGATTTGTTATTATATTTGTTCCAGATAATTTTACATGTTTTTGTAATTTTGTAATTCTTTGCTTGTTTGCTTCTTGATTCAACCCTGCTGGCTGAATAATTTCTCCTAATTACTTGAATTATCTACCTGAGAGATATTTCCAAATTTGGTGATTAAAGGTTGGTTGTTGAATCCTTCCATATACGAGTATTTAGTCTTCTCATACGACGTTTGGAGCACTGTTCTTGTCACTATTTCATGACGTTTTTCTGTGGAGTAAATTGCTTATTGCGTATTGTTGGGAAGATAGCAAAGGCTATGCAATCCTGGTGGATTTTGTCCTTGAGATTTATGCCAATATTTATCCCTTTAGTTTCAATTTTTCCAATCCAGAATCACTCTTTACAGGACTAAATTTAATAGTAATGGGAATAAACCATCTCCTTGTCTGACTGCTCTGTTAATTTCGATCGGTTCAGATATTTCTCCTAATAATTTAACTTTCGTTGTCGTGCCAGTTAGTGTTCGCTTGATTAGTTCTCTTGTTTATCTATCTACTTGGAATACCTCCAGTGTGCTCAACAGTGCCTGCCTGTCGATTGAATCATAAGACTAGTGCCTTTTTGAAATCAATAAAGGTTATTACAGTTTACTGCATTTGATTTTGTGAAGTTGTAAAATGGTTTTTAGATTTAGGATTTGTTCTGCACAAGATCTTCGTTTTCTGAATCCAACCTGATATTCTCCAATTATGTGGTCAGTTACCTTTTCTAATCTGTTGAGCAGGACCTTAGAGAAAATTTTGTAGATGATTGGTAGCAGAGAAATCCCTCCGTAGTTATTTATATCAGATATGTCTCCTTTCTTGTGAAGTGGGTAAATTAATGCACATTTCCAGTCTTCGAGAATTATCTCATTATGCCAAATACCTTGTATGATTTCCTCAATATTGTGGACTAGTTTGTCACCATCTATTTTGAACATTTTGGCAACTATTCCATCTTCTCCTGCCTTTTAAGTCTTGGATGATGTGCTTGATTTCTTATAAAGCAGGCGGTGCCGAGTCTGGATTAGGCGTGGGTTTTACCAAGATAAGTTAATCTTTGGGACTTGAACAGATTAGTAGGTTTTGAAAGTAGTCTGCAAGGAGACTAGAGTCATTTTTGTTATTTGTTTCTAGAGTCCCATCTGCTCGTTTGAAGCAAAGACTGGGAGTTTAAACATTTTGGAGTTCTTCTCAAAAATTCTTGTAAACGTATCTGGTGTAGTTCTTATACTGTAGTTTTGTTCGATTTCTATCAATCTAATTTGGTCATTATTATTATTATTAATAATAATAATAATATTAAATTAATAAATAATAATAATACTTGGCCCGGACTACAAAAATGGCATCTACATCAGAAAATCCAGGCAAGAAATTTACTCGAGGATAGAGAAGATCACAGACACAATGCGAAAACGCAGAGTTTGCTTGTACGGTCATATACGACGGATGATCGACTCCCGATGGACGAAACGTATCTTCAGTATATTCGACTCAAAACCAAAAACGACAATGCCATGGTATGTTAACGTCCAGAAAGATCTGAAAGAAATAGGGATACGAGCAGAAGATGCACAAGACCGAAATCTTTATAGAGCAGCCATCAAGACGTTTGGGACTTTCCGGGACGAAAAACGGACAACTGGTGCGAAATGGACAGAGGAACGTCGTGCTAAACACAGTGAGCTCATGAAGACAATGTGGATCAAGCGAAAAATGAACAAATGCCAGAATGTAAAATGAGGCTTATCGTGGTCCCTAGTTGGCCGATTAGCGAAATTGAATGAATAATTTTGGTTTTACAAATTCAAATAGATTGTTGGAACATGCAATTGGCTTGATGACTTGATGCCTTACGCCTTCATATTCTTCTAAGATCTCTCAATGAATTTACTGTGTTGTTTCTTGCTATCTTCTGATCGTTTTTCATTTTCATGTTTTGTTTTTTAGTATCTGTCTATACTAGTGTGTGAATTTTGTAATTGAGGTAAGATTTGGGTGGGAAGCAGTCGTGGCCTTAATTTAGATACCAATCCGGCATTTACCTGGATTAGAAGTGGGCAACCATGGAGAACCACTTCCAGGATTTCTGAGGTGGGAATCAAACCCGCCTCTTCTCAGTTTTGCCTCACGAGGCTGAGAGTACCCCGTTCCAGTCCTCAAACCGGAATGAAATTTCTTGGCAGAGCCGGGAATAAAACCCGGGTCTCCTCGGTGACAGCCAAGGATGCTAGCCACCCAGGCGCGGATCCAAGGGGGGGGGGATCATGACCCCCCCCCCTCCAAACGGGAGACCAAATTTTTGTGCAAACTCAAAAAACGAAAACACAAGAACCAGACAAATTAACGAATTTTAACTGAAAAACAGGTTTTTTTTTCACTTTATTCAATACTGAAAATATCTTTATTGCAATTATTATGTTCTGTTACAACAGTAGGCCTACATATTTACAACTTCATACCTGTTATATAAAACGATTATTTATATAACAAAATCAACTCGTCTATTATGTTTAGCGAACCTTGTGATTACCGAAACGATGTGTAGGCCTATCGAGATGTCACGATGAATGTGCAGCAATGCACGTATTGGAATTTGGGGCTTTTTTCGTACCAAAAAATTTTGCCGACGTCCAAACTGCAAGCTTGATTGGCAATTTCAGCTGTGACTTTCTCCCTTTGTCGGTACCAACTCGACTTGCCGAAACTGTAACGTACCTTGATACTTTTCTCGAAACTCGATGTAAAAGTCGCAAAACACGCCGTTGCAATTTCTACGAATATTTTTGGTGCGCTAAACGCATCAAATTTCTATCCATGTAGCTTGTAAAAAAATTGGTCTGGTTTTGTACGTTTGTTTATTTTGTGATTGTGTTTTTGTGATACCATTTTTCTTAACAATTTCGATTCTCTGACCCCCCCCCCCCCCCCGCCAAACTCTAGATCCGCGCCTGTAGCCACCACACAACGAGATTGACGACTTGAAAAGAAATGAACCGTAAAAACTAATTTTCGTCAGCAACGTGTTTCCTGGGCTTAGTGACGTAACTCAAGTTCTCTCAAATAGCCTGCAGCGACGTCATTATTCTAGTAAATAGCTACAGTGCATCGTAATCGACCGAGCAGATGTTCAAATGCGTGTGAAATATTCAAGTCAGGGTAGTCGAAGGTCTTTTTTTTTAGGTCTATTGCAATGGGTACAAGAAACCGCCTCGTTGCGTAGTGGCTTGCATTTTTTGACTGTCCCGGCTCTGCCAAGATATTTAATTCTGGTCTGAGGACTGGAACGGGGTGCTCTCAGCCTCCTGAGGCAAAACTAAGAAGAGGTGGGTTCTATTCCCCAATCAGCGATCCTGAAGTGGTTTTCCGTGGTTGCCCACTTCTACTCCAGTCAAACGCCGGATTGGTATCTAAATTAAGGCCACGGCCGCTTCCCACCCAAATCTTACCTCAATTACAAAATACACACACACTAGTACAGACATCACAGTGACACAGGTTATGAGACAAATTCCGCACACACCCAAGTACTCGGGGCCATTTGACAACGATGTCGCAAAGCTCCTAATTTAATCATCAACAACAACAACTTGTTATTTACTGCTCGAGTCTAAGCTGCGTGGACCTGAGAGGAATGTGCATCGCAGACTATCACTAGTGATGGTGACGAGTGATGCGGTTTCTCGGTCCTTGCGTAGTAACAGAAGCAAATACATTAGTCGGTGACTCAGTCACTCATTCCCAACGCCACACTGGTTTCAAAAGGAAGCTTGTAGTTTAACGTGACCGTTCATCTCGAGATCATGAGCCACGGGACCTCCTTTTAACGTGGAATCCGAACCACAGGACATAGCATTTCACTTCGAAAATCTCACATGCAATGACCGGGAATCGAACCCGGACCGCCTTGGTGAGAGGCATACAGCTAGACCGCTGAGTCACCACGCCCCCCCCCCCCCTACACTGGTTTCAGAAAAGACCCATGTTAGCAGTATTGGAATAGACGAGAATGTCAGGTAACACGGCGGGCTGTCGACAGGCTTCTCAATTCTCGCTTGCTCCTACCCTGCCTCTGCCCTTCATCCCGCAAGTTCACAGAGCTTAGACCCGAGCAGTACCAGTCCGGCCCATTACGTAGTGGCTAGCATTCATGGCTGTCACAGCGGGGCCCGGGTTCGATTCCCGAATTTGCTAAGAAATTTAATTCTAGCCTGAGGACTGGAACGAGGTACACTCAGCCTCGTGAGGCAAAACTGAGAAGAGGTGGGTTCGATTCATGCTCAGCCATACTGGAAGTGGTTTCCCGTGGTTTACCACTACTACTCCAGGCGAATGTCGGAATTGTGTCTAAATGAAGGTCACGACTGCTTTCCACCCAAATACACACACTAGTACAGGCATCACAGTGATACAGGTTATCAGACAAATTCTACACACACCCAAGTACACGGGGCTACATGACAACGATGTCACAAACCTCTAAATCAGTCATGGCAAAGTACGGCCCGCGGGCCAAGTACGGCCCTTGAGCTAGTCTAATTCGGCCCGCGACATGTTTGACCAATTAGATAATTAGATGCGCTGAGTTCCACGGCCTTCTAATTTAAATTTCACTGCGTGGCCTAGTGTCATAGTAGGGTAATCAAGGAGGCCATGGTCAAATACAAGGCATTCTCTGCGTCTCATGCGCTCTATTCAGTACATAAAACTGGCGAAATCTCGACAGATATTTATGAATATTTATGTTCGAACATAAAATAGTTTTAATAATTATCGTCGAACATATACAGTCGTATGCAACTCGCCTATAATGGTAATTAAGACACTCGTATGGAAATTATAAAACTAGCTTCTCTCGTTTTATAAATATACTCGTGTCTTAATTATTGCCATTATAGGCTCGTTGCATAATGTACTAATCTACAATTCCATATAGGTCATCTTCTCTGTTCTGTGAATCTAGAAGTGAAAAACTGTTTCAATCTCATTATGTTTATGCGTTTTGTGTAATAGAGTTGCAGCTAGAACTGGTGAGTTGCAATGTAACAACGAATTGAAGCAATTATTCCTCAAAGTTTCGAAAATTGAGTTCTTCAAGGCCCTACCAAAATCAAGCTTCCCAAACTTGAAAAATCATGCACGTAAGATAACTGCCATGTTCGCATATTACTATATCTGTGAACAGGTGTTTTCTACAATGTAGCTTCGCAAAAATAGCGTCAGAAATAGATTGACTGACCACCATTTAGCTGAGCTACTAAGAATCAGC
This sequence comes from Meconema thalassinum, assembly GCA_946902985.2. Lineage (NCBI taxonomy): Eukaryota > Metazoa > Arthropoda > Insecta > Orthoptera > Tettigoniidae > Meconema > Meconema thalassinum. The sequence goes on along the minus strand of OX336388.2, from coordinate 716,617,898 downwards.
TCATCCCAGTTTCAACCAGATTATGAAAAACTATTAGAAGCACAGTCACAGTTCCACTTGTCACATACTCCTTCCTCTTCTAACAAATAATGAAGGTGTGTACTTTTTTCCTAAGTTTTCTACCATTCGTAGCCTATAAGGTTGATGATGATGATGATGATGATGATGATAATTGATGTTTTAATGGGCCGAACATCTACGTTATCGGCCTCTAATGGTTTGGGTGAACGTGAAAGATGAGATGAGAATATAAACTGTAACTAATACTAACTTCAGACTTATATACTGGGAAGATGAAATGGTAAACAAATAAAGGATAAGGCAAATAAAGGACAGGAAGAAAAGAAATGCCCTCAACCCTCGAAGAATGAGGATTGAGGGACTAGGAAGGAAGGAGAGCCATGAAAGGCAAGTAGAAAAGGGAAAGAGACCTTTCCAAGGTCAAAGGAAAAAGGGGACAAAACGAACCCAGCTCAGGAATCCCTTGGGGTCGCCAACTCCCAAACTCACCAGCCGTGAGCCCTTGAGGGTGTAGCACTACCCAAGGTGCATCAGAAGTGGTGGGGCTACACACACCCTGCCTCCTTTAGGGCCTTGTGCAGAAGGAAGGAGATAACATGAAAAGTAAAAGAAGGCTGACCCCTCGCAGAAGGAGGGTATCAGGAAAGATGAGACAAGGGCCAATTAAGGCGGGAAAGGAAGAGACTCCCTAGGCCTCGGATACCCTAATACCGTCGGGGTCGGAAGAGAACAAGAGTTGACCAAGAGAGGTCGACAGGAAAGAAGACGGAGAGGAGCCGGTACAGGTAGACTAAGTGGAAGCACTGCCGGACTCAGCCGGAGTCCCTTGGTCGCCAACCCACGTCTCACTAGATGTGAGCCCCTGGGGAGCTATACGTTTTGTTTGTTATAAAATTCAGAAATCTTCTTCTTCTTCCTAGCACTAATCCCTTGCGGGGTCTGCTACTTTGCTACATCTCCTCCACTTCTTTCGGTCGTTGACATCTTCTGGTGTTAGACCAACAGCGTGCATGTCAGCCCTGATGTTGTCAGTCCACCGCTTTGCAGGTCTTCCACGTGGTCTTGTTCCACCTGGGTTGATGTGGAGTGCTCTTTTGGCAACTGAGTTGTTCTGTCTTCTCATGACGTGACCGTACCAGCGTAGACGAGCCTCCCTCACCTTCTCGACAATTGGTGCAATACCAAATCTTCGCCGGACGTCTGTGTTCCTTGCTTGGTCAAATCGGGTCAGCCCCATTGACCATCGGAGCATCTTCATTTCCATCGTATTCAAAATTTGCTCATGTTGTTTGGTCATAGGGCGACATTCGGTCCCATAGATGGCTGCTGGGCGTACCACAGACTTATAGACCTTTGCTTTTAAATGCAGAGGCATCTTTTTATCACAGAGAACTCCAGTGACTTGTCTCCACTTGAGCCAGGCTGCGTTTACCCTCATCCGAGTATCAGGAGTGGCGTCACAATTTGAAGTGACAGTGGACCCTAAGTACTTAAAATGCATGGTCTTCTGCAGATTTTCTGTGCTGATACTGATGGTACCTCTAGTTTGGGGGCCACATTCCAGGTATTCTGTCTTCTGGATATTGAGGTGTAGTCCATTTTCAGCCAGTCTGTCGTTCCACGTTTGAACCCTGTGCTGGAGTTCAGGGCGGGTATTTTGGGCAAGTACCACATCATCCGCATAGAGAAGGGTCCAGGGATGTGAGGACTGTATGTCCACCGTTGCTGTATCCATGCAGAGGATGAATAACAGTGGTGATAGAGCAGAACCTTGATGAACACCCACAGTGATTTCAAAAGGTGGGGAGACTCCAGCTGGACTCCGAACTACAATAGTGGCATTGCGATACAGAAGTTGCACCCAGCTTACATATTCCTCAGGGACTCCATGGCAACGAAGATCTCTCCAAATAAGATCATGAGGGATACGGTCAAAAGCTTTCTCTAAATCGAGAAATGCCAGGTGTACACTCCGCTGCCTCTCTCTGTGCTTTTCCATTAAAAGGCGTGTGGCATGGACAGCATCGATGGTACTGCATCCCTTAACAAACCCACACTGGTTTGGTGTTACAGTGACCGTTTCGTGCTGCGCTGGTACCGTGATAGATGAGTTTGTAGCCATCTCCAATTTCTTTCGCCTTTGAACCCCTCCACTTGGTCTCCTGGATGCAGGCAATGTTGACACGCCTGTGTTTAAGCATTTCTGCTAGCTCACGATGTCGGCCAGTCAACGTTCCAATATTGAGGGTAGCGAATATTAGTCTTAGTTGTTTGGGTTGAACTAACTTCTTTAACCTACCCCGTTCATGAGTAGGTAACCCTCGCTCATTTCTCACGTCACTCGGGCGCAAGTGGCGCGCGTCGCTTTGGGGGAACGCCCTGGCATGTTCCGAATTTAGAAGAGACGTAGCCATTGATGCGACAGGAAATACCTCAACCGGCGGGTCGCTTCGTCTGTCGTTGAGGGCATTTTAACGCTACTGCCAGCATATAATTCGGCCGCCCCTAACATGGGGTACAGACGCCGTGTGTAGCCGCCCGCTCCGGGTCAGACGCTACAACTGATATCTACCCCCCAAAATGAGGATGATACCTTTTACTCAATTAATCCCGAGCACTCGGCTGCCACATCCGCCACTTACACTGTACCGAGGATTATCCTCTCCACTGTAACTGCCGTTGAGGTCTTCACCGTAACCCTGGCAAGGGACCCTTACAAGGGACTACCAGCCGGGTCAGCTGGACCAAGATTTCTTAAAGAGGTGTTACTCCTCTATCACTCGCCCTTTGTCCTGACTTGTGACAGGCAGAGCCTGGCTTCCCAAACATTGGGTCCAGGTTGGTGGGGTTTTATAAAATTCAGAAATAAAAGGTTAAAATCCATTGCATCTGGCCCCGCCCTTAAACGTCTGCCCATGTCTGCTCTAAATTAATCAACAATAACTTGATATTCACCAGAGAAGAGTACGGAATGTATTCTTTAGCACTGGACACCGAACCACAAAGGTCGCCGTTTATCTCTGTCTGGATCTGTATTTCCCGGAACAAGGAGTGGAAGTGTCCAAGTCTCATCCGAAGAAACTTGCCTTCAAAACCACAGACCAGTCACTGCTTTAAGAACAGAATTATTGTCTTATCATGTTCTTTTTCTTTCACTGTCTGTTTTGATTGTGGCCACATAGTAGTGTAGTGACTAGTTTTCTTGAGGTCCGGGTTCGACTACTGTCTCAGTCAAGGAATTTAATTCTGGTCTGAGGGCTGAATTGGGGTACACTCAGCCTCGTGAGACTCAACTGCTCTCATCCTGGTTGGTTTGTTGGTTCCTCAGTTTAGGAGCTGCGACAACGTGATCAAGTAGCCCCGTGTATTTTGCGTGTGTGTAGAATCTGTCTGATATCCGTTGTTAATTATGATGGCTGTATTAGTGTGTGTTATCTGTATTTCAGGTAAGGACTGCAAACGATCAATTTCAAGTAGTTCCTACTTTTGCTACCAAATGCTACCATCAACGACACCTAGCTGTAAAGTTGGCTACTAGATGCCACCGCAACTGGCACCTGGCGACGAACGTTGGAACTTAATAGAGCATTAATCAAATCTAACCGACAAATTTAGCTTCACACAATTGTAGTGGAAGGAGGTTCTTTCACATGCCATAAATCTATGACATGGGCCCGCCGGCTTTACTTTCCCTCCGAAGGAAGGAAGGCATACCGAGGGATTTTTAACTCTCTTAAAATATCTGACGACTTTGGCCGGGTTTTAATCCGCGATCTTGGGCATAGAAGTTCTGCATGCTACCAAGTACGCCACCGAGGCCACCCACCTCATCCTTCCTAGAAATGGTTTTCTGTGGTTTCTCACTTCTATTCGAGGTAAATGGTTCCTAACTTAAGGCCACCTCCTCCCCAATCCTAGCCTTAACTACAAGCGCACATTCTAGTACAGCCAACAAAATGATACAGGTTATTAGACAAATTACACATAGGCGAGTGCACGGGGCTTTTCTCGTTAACGACTGTCTCGCTTTTGAACCCAGCTGGGTGGCCATGTTTACATTCCATGTCTGCGTGGAGACAGGCCTTTCCCAGCTCGAGGCACAGCGTTGTCATCTCTCTACCGTAGCCATTAAGAGCAAGCAGCGAGCCTGGAGAGAATTGCGTGCAACTGTGCAACACTGGAGACCTGACAAGCGAACCGGCACCCAGGACCGGACTCGGGACTCTACGTGGACTGTGAACGATCCAAAATGGACCTATACTACTGAAATTATATAAGAGGAAATTGGAAATCAAAAATAAATAATAAGGAGTAAGCTTATAAAAGAGATAAAACATTGCAGAATACAGAGGTGTGCAAAATTATTAGACTCGACACCAGTTTCCCTAAATAACACTTTAATTTTCACGGCTTAAAGCAGTAAATATGTTTACAAGACGGTGACATTACTTCCAATCTTTAACCAAGAGTCTTAATTATATTTGGTTTTAAGAAACTCAAAGAAAACGATTTTCTAGAATTCCCACTAAAAGAGGAACAAAATGGCACACGTTTTGTTTTGTTTACGTTTACTCTAGTTTTCGTGTGGGTTTAGAGCTGAGTGTTTTGGAGTCATTTTACTGATGATCCGCTCTTGAACTATTCAAAGATTCATCAACTATGGATTGAAATCACCTGACTTATTCCAAAGCCAATGAAAAAATTGAAAACTGGGCAAGTTCAGGTATCCCTCGGAATCCCGAATTCTGGAAGTTTTTAGACACAATTCCTTATGGGAAACGGTGTAAGTCGATAAGAGAGAAAACATTACTAAGTAGGGTTACAAAAGATGTCAGCAGATGGTCAATAGGTACAATGATTTTGGATAAAAGATTGTGACTGGTTTAAATTCTTTATTTGATTCTTATAATTTGCACGCCTCTGTAGAACTGTAGTGAATTTGAATTTGAATTTATTCATGGAGAACTGCAACTTAGTTTAAAGAGCCCCTTTATATAGCATATACAATGGTCTGGATTGAAGTTATGTAATGAGAAACTAATAGTACATTATGCAACGAGCCTATAATGGCAATAATTAACACAAGTATGTTTATAAAACGAGCGTATGCGAGTTTTATAATTTCCATACGAGTGCCTAAATTACCATTATAGGCGAGTTGCATACGACTGTTTATGTTCGACGATAATTATTATAACTATTTTATGTTCGAACATAAATATTCATAAATATCTGTCGAGATTTCGCCAGTTTTATGTACTGAACAGAGCGCATGAGGCGCAGAGAATGCCTTGTATTTGTCCATGGCCTCCTCGATTACCCTACTATGACACTAGGCCAGGCAGTGAATTTTAAATTAGAAGGCTGTGGAACTCAGCGCATCTAATTATCTAATTGGTCAAACAACTGTTTCTTGAGCTCTGAATGGTGGGAGAAACTGTTTCATAATGAAAAATAGTGTTATAATGAGCCTCATTATAGTATAGTTTTCTGACATATAATAGTCAGGGTCGAACATAAACCTAGCTTAACAACTAATAAAACAAAATATAAAATACACTTATAATTAAACAAGCCAATTAGCAAACAAGATGAGTAATACAAATTAGAATATCATAATTAAATAAATAAATAACCTACCTAATGTATTGTTAAATCTATTGAAAAACACAAACAAATTATAGTACGTTAAAAAAGGGCTACTATTTTTTTTTAGCCTACTTTCGATTTTTGCAAAAAATGAAAGTAGACTTATGAGATCAACACAGGGCGAAAAAAGTGTGTCTGTCTGTGTGTGTGTGTGTATGTGTGTGTGTGAGTCTGTGTGTGTGTGTGTCTGTGTGTCTGTGTGGGTGTGAGTGTGTGTACTCTGAATGTCTGTCCCCCCCCTATCAATTCGAACACGGTGAATGCGAATTGAACGAAATTTGGTACAAAGGTAGCACTAGCAAAGGACACCTCAGTGTCATGTTTTATATCGCCGCCATCTTGACGGAAACGTAATGGCGGCCACACAAATGTTCAAAGCTTAAATCCAATTACGACTAACCTAATCATCCGATCTCTACCAAATTTTGCAACAACATACCTTTATGGGGGGAGCATCCTTTGACCAAACTAATAAGTCATCAGCGTAATAGTTTGCGGATGGCGGCCATCTTTGTGTGAAAATCGATTCCCCCTATTAATTCGAACACGGTGCAACCGAATGGAACGAAATTTGGTACAGAGGTAGTACTAACAAAAGGAACCTCAGTGTCATGTTTTATATCGCCGCCATCTTGACGGAAACGTAATGGCGGCCACACAAATTTTCAAAGCTTAAATCAAATTACGATTAACCTAATCATCCGATCTCTACCAAATTTTGCAACAACATACCTTTATAGAGGAAGCATCCTTTGACCAAATAACTAGGTCATTAGCCTAATAGTTTGCGGTTGGCGGCCATCTTTGTGTGAAAATCAATTCCCCCTATTAATTCAAACACGGTGAAATCAAATGGAACGAAATTTGGTACAGAGGTAGCACTAGCAAAGGGCACCTCAGTGTCATGTTTTATATCGCCGCCATCTTGACAGAAACGTAATGGCGGCCACACGAATGTTCAAAGCTTAAATCAAATTACGATTAACCTAATCATCCGATCTCTACCATATTTTGCAACTATATACCTTTATGGAGGGAGCATCCTTTGACCAATCTAATAGGTCATTAGCCTAATAGTTTGCGGGTGGCGGCCATCCTTATGTCAAAATTGATTCCCCCTATTAATTCGAACACGGTGGAACCGAATGGAACGAAATTTGGTACAGAGGTAGCACTAGCAAAGGGCACCTCAGTGTCATGTTTTATATCGTCACCATCTTGACTGAAACGTAATGGCGGCCACATGAATGTTCAAAGCTTAAATCAAATTACGATTAACTTAATCATCCGATCTCTACCAAATTTTGCAACTTCATACCTTTATGGAGGGAGCATCCTTTGACCAATCTAATAGGTCATTCGCTTAATAGTTTGCGGATGGCGGCCATCTTTGTGTCAAAATCGATTCTCCCTATTAATTCAAACACGGTGAAACCGAATGGAACGAAATTTGGTACAGAGATAGCACTAGCAAAGGGCATCTCAGTGTCATGATTTATATCGCCGCCATATTAACAGAAACGTAATGGCGGCCACACAAATGTTCAAAGCTTAAATCAATTACGATTAGCCTAATCATCCGATCTCTAGCAAATTTAGCAACAACATACCTTTATGGAGGGAGCATCCTTTGACCAAACTAATAGGTCATCAGCCTAATATTTTGCGGATGGCGGCCATCTTTGTGTGAAAATCGATTCCCCTTATCAATTCGAACACGGTGAAACCGAATGGAACGAAATTTGGTACAGAGGTAGCACTAGCAAAGGGCACCTCAGTGTCATGTTTTATATCACCGCTATCTTGACGGAAACGTAATTGCGGCCACCCAAATGTTAAAAGCTAAAATGTAATTACGACCAACCTAATAATCTAGTCTCTACCAAATTTTGCAACACCATATCTTTATGTGGGAAACATATTCAGACCAAACTGCAAGAACATCAGCCCAATAGTTTGCAGATGGTGGCCAAGTATGTGTGCAAATCGATTCCCCCTATCAATTCAAACACGGTGAAACCGAATTGAACGAAATTTGGTACAGAGGTAGCACTAGCAAAGGGCACCTCATATTCATGTTTAATATCCCTATAGCACGTTGTATTTCAACAAGCTACTACAACCAACATTCAATCATACTCCTTGAAAAGGACAAAGAGTTATAACAATACCCATGCATTTAGGAGAAAGTAGGCTATATGTTCTTTACTGAACATCTTGTTTTTTTATATGAATTATTATATGATCCATTATTAAAACAAGTACATGTGTGACATGATTGCTCGAACTACTATCAATTCCACGGAAGATGTATCGAGGGAGTAGGAATGAAGAAGAGCAACCCTGTAGGCAGATTTGAGAGGGAAAATAGAAAACGGGGAAAAACTGAGCCAGCTAGGAATCCCACGGTGTTGCCAACTCCCGAAATCATCAGTGTTATTCAGGGTGCACCAGGCATGGCGGACTACACACTCTCTGGCCCTCAAGCGCCTTTGGAACAGACCGCACATACTGTGAAAGAGAAGAGAATGTTTGACTACACGGAAATAGAGGGTATCATTGGAGAAATGAATACGAGCAACCAAGGAGGGGAATGGAAAACACGGGGCTACAATACCATGATGCCGCAAGGCCCCTAAAGAATCAGCAGCAAAAAACAACAACATCAGTCTGTACTGCGCATCAAGGACAACGCATTTTATTCGCTGTGGTCGAGTGTTAAAATATGTGGTGTTATACGTAAGGTGTTGTTTAATATTTTCGATTGCAAATACACACTATATATGCTTAACATAATAACGTATGAGAAGTTATAAATCAATAAATACAAAATATTAAGTAAAAGGATTTGAATCTGCTTGGATTTGAACCACTTACCTCCAGGCTATAAGTTTAGAACGCTATCACTACGCGCTACACACTAGGATAGCAACTGGTTTAGGCTACCCTATCTGCATAACATATTTTGTCTTGGAATCAACGATTTCATTAGCGTTTTCTGCCGTTTTTATGAACCATTTGGTACTAAAATTTTATTATCATGTTTAGAACATTCCTAAAAGGATATAAACTTACGAAGTAACAGAAATATGGACTAGCGAGCAAACAACAGCCTCCATTTTAACCCAACGGGACGGCACGGCCTAGCACGATACGTCACGGTCAGCCTGAACTGTTAGTATAACCGTTACGGTTTAATATTCCATTATAAAATGCTAATATCCTACCGGTCACCTCCTTGAAGACAGGTTAAATCTCCCTACGTACGATAAGCGGATTTGGTAAGGCCTTGGGTAGGCTAAAAATTACGTGTTTCAGTTCTTAACCATTTTTAGGCTTTACTGGTTACAAATAACATTTTCTTGTTCTGGATTCCTACTTGTCCCCCCAACGTCAATGCAAAAATAGCTAACTTTGAATGTCAACAATGTTATAATGTAGCTGGTTTACAGACCTATCCTCATGCAAATTACGAGTGTCACGTGCTCGCCTTTAATATAACCTTCTTATAGAGAGCTTGTTAGAAAGATTAACAGGTATTCAGGGGCCGTCCACATATTACGTAACCACAAAGAAGGGGGCGGGGGTGGTTTCAAGGCGTGATTACGTTGATGACGTGCGGGGAGGGGGGTAAGCGAAATGATTACGTAATCACTTAACACATAACAATAATGAACTATTTCACGCTGTAAGCGGCTTTTCAGCGGAGCTGACGTAAAGCACCAGCGACGCCAAAGCCAAAGGATACTTCTTCTATTCAGATCATAAAGAGGTTCAAAAATAGATTGGATGAAAAATAAAGCACAACTTTCGTCGTTTGTACATTTCTTGTGCTTTTTTTCACCGAAGCCGTTCAGGAAATTGAAGCTTTATATATTCTTTACAGTAATTGATAGAGCTGTCGATATAATCGATTATATGGACAGATTAGCCGATTAATCTAAAAGTACGATTATCAATGTGCTTTAGTCGATTAATAGAACCGATTAAAATAGTAGTGTGGTGAAGGAAAAGTAAATGTTTTGCAAAGCACAACACCTGTGTATTGTATTATTATATATTTGCCATTTGCCGCGCTAGCATCAGCTGTTGTAAGGTTGACAGGTCATTAAAATTAGCTGATGCTCATGCCTTTGCTTTAGAAAGATACAGTAAAAGCGATAATATCTCCTAAATTGATTTCTTCTAATTAAATGCTTTTGAATGTATTAATTTTTAGCCTACTTTTCACATTTTGCAAAAATGAGGAAAGAGTAGACTTATGAGATCGATCCGGGAAAATGAGTGTCTGCCTGTCTGTCCTTCTGTCTGTCTGTCTGTCTGTCTAGCTGTGTGTGTGTCTCGCATATCAACTCCTAAACGGCTGCAGCAATCGAAACAAAATCTGGTATGAGTCAAGATCTATACCTGAATATCTCAATGCCGTATTTGAAAATTATGTCAGTGCTACCAACTGCTGAAAAATCGGAATTGACATTTGAGCTCCATTTTGGATATTTTGGAAGCTATGCATGGGAGCTATTTCAAAATTGGCCCATGCATAGATAATATTTCAGTTTAATTTCCAGGAGGTCATATAGTATATGACAGTGTTGCCAAAATCATTCTAAGCCTGCTGATAGGTCCAATTTTTAAATCCATATAACTTCTATACTGTCAATTGGATTTCAACAAAATTATGTATGTAATATGTGTACATAAACAGATATGACTGAGCGTATTCTTAAGAGCCATCAGGGCTGCCAACTGTTAATAAATGCCCTCAATTTATTTTATCCAAACACCAATATATCATAAAGTATGCAAGCCGACAGCTTTAAAATATGCACACGTATAGTACCTGACATTCTAGATTAATTTGGAGTAGCATATGTACGTCAGTGCTACCAACATGATTCTAAGTCTGCTGATAGGACCAATTTTTAAATACATGTAACTTCTAGGATTTCAACCAAATTTCGTATGTGCTATGTGTACCATAATATTGAACCCTTGCAAAGAAGCTTATGAGACTCAGTTTCGGGGGGTGTAACAGTCCATATCGTAAGTTGTTGTTAAAGCGCTTCATTAACATGTAGGGTAACATATAACAAAAAAACATGCAGGAAAAAGTGAAGCCAGGGTTATAACAAATGAATTTAATAACAAATCAGCTATTTACAATAAGAATTAACAAACAAAACTCCCATAATGACTCCCACTGAATATATTAAATTTGCCAAAACTAGGCCAAATCTCAGGAGAGATTATTACTCGGACCAAGTGTCCCAAGAAAAATCAACAAATAATGACAATGTATGCGCGAGTGCTGTTCTACATGCTTCACGATGAGTACAATTGAATGCATGATTCGTCATCATCCGGAATAAACTTTCAGAAGACGAATCCGCATTACTTAGAGCTAGACAGACGCGGGGAACAACTATACAACACTTAAAACTAAACCGACACTTCCTATACTTAAAATAAACAACACAATAATTTCCGCATGAAATTGGAATCAAAACTGCCGTAGCAAAACATTACTGCCTAAAATTAGGGCTTCTCACACAAATCAACACAAGTAAGTTAACACGTGACCAACAAAACAAATACACATATGACCGCCGTCATTTTTACAAGTATACTACCACTACACCACACGGGCGTCACACACACTAAATTACATGAACTGAGTCATAAACAACATCACTAGGCTCAAAGCCAACATTTACATTATTAACACAATATTCCATCCATACGACATGCAATAATCCGTCACAAACATGGCGAACTCCCCAATTAATTATGGTTCAAAATAACCATCACAAAGAACAGTTTTGCTAAATGAAAGCTTAAAGGGACCAGTCGGAAAATAGGACTGCCTAACAAAATAAGTCACCAGGCAAGACGGGCGATTCGTGGAAATCTGCATATCTGTCAACCCACGTGTCAAAATAACCTCGGCCTCCCAAAGGCACGGGATCCAGTCTCGAAGAAGCGTGCCCCAAAGCACAATAATACGTGTGTGTGTGTCAGAACAAAATATCTCAGCATTTCCCCTAGGAAATCCAAGAATCAGCATATGGACAAGGAACAGCGGATTCCTCAGAGCACCCTGCCTTTCCATCAAAATACAACAACAACAAAATATGAGGGCGGTAGGACCTCTACCCCTCTTCACGTAGAATCAAAACACACACCTGACACAATAACACACACAGATCACACGTATGGGTTTGACAGACCCTGAAATAAAATGACATAAATATTTTCCACCTGCCGACGCCTCCGTTCAATGCCAGTGACTAATAAACCTGAAAAGGACTCAAAAAATCTAAAAAATTTAGAACTAAGGTGTTCTACAATTACATCTTAATTTGTTGCACTCAGCAACCCTAATATGAATAATAACCTGTTCAGCAAACAATCTTACAGTAATTACCTCCCTTTCCTATCAACCAAATATGAACTTGAATAAAGCACCACTTATCGAATGTAACGGGTTTCGCATTCGCATGGATAAAAATCACGTACACGCGCCGTGTACCTTAAATATGATTCCAAAGAAAATAATACACAATGAACAACTTTGGCCACGCGCCAACGTACATTTAAAACATTTAGTGTCGGTACAAGAAAAACACTCTAAAACAAGAAAAAGACTAAAATGAACTATTTACAAAGTTCCCCCGCCAATCTAACTACATATTGATTAATCAATTTTTGTACATCACTGTATCAGCTTGCAGAAAATATGACTTGCATCTCGGCTCATTTCCCCACGGGAAAATTAGCACTCCATCGTTGTCTTCGTAGAAGCGTCGGACATCACTCCAGCTCCTGACCACACGTCGGACATCTTGGTGTAGTCTCTTTGGAAGAAAAGTTCAATGTTATTATAATTTGACCTGGCTATAATCGCTTGTGAGTTACTAATTTCGCCCACGATAGTCCTATGCGATTAATCAACGAAGACTTTCCCTAGCTCTCATTTACACACGCACAATACAACACTTGAAAAATAAATACAGTAAAAATTTACATGAAATGTACACTTCAAATCCATCGTCACTGGTTTGACAATACAAGTTTTAAATCTGCCTGTCGCAGTCGTTATCTCGCTCGGTAATCTCTACTGCTCTTGGACCTCCGCTCGCTGAGCGCTAATTGGAATGTTACTCAAGTCTTGCCCCTAAGAGCTGAAAATAGTTGTCTTCAAGATAATATTAGAGTACTTAAAATCACCACGCAAACTGGCGTGAAGTTAGCTCACCAGAGCTCAGAACGAATTACTTCAAAATATATCGGAGCTTTAAAAATCGCTACGCAAACTGGCGTGAAGTTAGCTCACCAGAGCTCAAACGAAAAGACATCGAAACAGCGTCTCGTCGATCAATTTATTGGAAACTGACAGAGTGAGGAGGAGTGGGGTGAAATAAGAAAATTTTTCTCGAGTTTTCATCTCACACACACGGGACTAGTGTCAATCTTCATCATTTAATTCAAACGTCTCAGGGCACTCATGCGGAGATAATCCGGATCGGCGGTTCTTTAGATAATCAATTCCGCGCGCTTTTTACCAGTGACGCCACCCATCGCGTGGTTTCGGCTTGGACTCTCCTGATTGGGTGATTCAATCGTAGGTCGGTTGCAAGAAACTCGTGACCATCCCTTTATGACTCCAATTCTGGTGCATGTTGTTACACAATTTGGCCTTGAACTCAGCTTACCCGGCCGTTTTCAAGAATAGCTACCAAGCTCGGTTTCTGTGGCAATCATTGCAACACGCTAACTTGCCTTCCTCTTGTCACCATCCATAAGTACTGCCTGGGCTGCAGTAATAATAATAAATCATGAATACTTATTTATCGCAGATTAATAAGGGTTCAATATATATGACCATGCTTATTCTTAAGAGTCACCAGGGCTGCCAACTGTTAATAAATGCTGTCTCAATGTTTTTACCCAAATATTAATACATCAGAAAGCATGTAAGCCAACAGCTTTAAAATTTGCACACGTATAGTACCTAACATTCTAGATTAATTAGGAGAAACTAATATACGTCAGCGCTGCCAACATGATTATATGCCTGCTATAGGTCCAATTTTCAAATACATGTAACTTCTATTCTAACAAATGGATTTCATCCAAAATTGGCACAACAAGAGATCATAATAGTTCAGATTATTTCTGACCAACGCATGCATGGCATTGTTGCCAACATGATTTTACGCGCGCTGATAGATCCAATGTCTAACTGCATGTAACGTCCATTGGACTTCAACCAAATATTGTATTCTGTACCTTAAGAGATGGAACTAACAATATATTCAGTCACCAGGACTGCCAACTGTAGTGCTCTATTAGGCTACAGGTATATTTCGAACTAATTAGAAATTTCGAAATTACCAACTTAATTTCGCTATTTTTCTAGATAGGTCCACATAGATCGGCATGAATCTTAAAAAAAGTAGGCTCTTTAGTTCGTCACGGAACTTCTTGTTTTACTTGCACGCGACCAATACAATTAAACTTTTAAAATTATTTTCTTCCTCATAGCAAATGGAATTGTAAACATTTTAAAATATTATTCAAAGGATAAGCCTCCGTGGCTTAGGCGGTAGCACGCCGGCCTCTCACCGCTGGGTCCGTGGTTCAAATCCCGGTCACTCCATGTGAGATCTGTGCTGGACAAAACGGAGGCAGACAGGTTTTTCTCCGGTTACTCCGGTTTTCCCTGTCAAAATTTCATTCCAGCAACACTCTCCACTATCATTCCATTTCATCTGTCATTCATTTAATCATTGCCCCAGAGGAGTGCGTCAGGCCTCGGCAGCCGGCACAGATCATACCCTCGCCGCTAGGCTTCATTCATTCCATTCCCGACCCGGTCGGAGACTGGAAGCAGGCGGTGGATTTTCATTTTCATTCAAAGGATATTTTCCCTCGGTATGATACTGTGTGAAATCGACTGATTAATCGACCGATTAAAGGCATTCGGTTAAACGATCAAAATTTTTAATCGATGACAGCTCTAGTAATTGATGTCCCTGAGTTTGTGACATTGTGTATCTTGTTTCATTTATTTATGAGGATAAATAGTGACGAAACCAGAAATATTAAGTATTACTGTGTTATTACGTAATACAGGAAGGAAGGGAAGGACAAAACCGACCAACAAGTGATTGTGTAAAATGTGGATGGCCCCCCAATATCTAGATCTGAAAAGCATACCCATGATTCGATGATCCTCAGTGTAGCTTTCTTTGTTATTACGAGGATGGAAAAGTCTTTGCCCCTATTCTTTTTTAGCAAACAAAAATACTTATGTACTGTTCTAAGTACCTTACACTATTTTTAGCCTATTTTCATTTTATGAAAAAAAAAATAGGCTTATGAGATCACCTTTTGTCCGTGTGTCTGTGTGTGCATGTGTTATTCGTGTGTGTGTCTCCCCTAATAACTTCTAAACAGCTGGAGCGATTTCAATGAAACTCGGTAAGATCATTGCACCATTCTGGCCGACCCCGACAGTTCCCTTCAAATTTTATTGTGTCTCACTAATCCAACATGGCGGCTGTGCGAAATATTTCACCAGCATTCAGTATCTCCGAAACTATTACCGATATCACCCTGAAATTTCGTACAATGATAAACGGTACTACTAAAAGTTCACCTATAAGACTTTCAAAATCCTGGTAATTACAATACCAACACGGTGGCCATGCGAAGTTGAGACTTTTAAATAGACGTTTCTCGCGATTTAACCATCCAAACGTAATGAAACATGGTACAGCAAATGTTTATACACATTGTAATGCACTGTCATCTAATTTCGTTCAAATGTTTACTTAACCTCAAAATGGCGGCTGTGCGAAATATTTCCCTGACATTCAATATCTCCGAAACTATTTATGATACCACCCTGACATTTGTACGGTGATAAAAGGCACTCCTGAATGGTTATTTATGTAACTTTCAAAAAAAAACTGTAAACTATAAAATGACCATGGCGGCCAAGCGAAGTTGAAACCTATTAATAGACCTTTCTCGTGATTTAACCATCTGAGCGCAGTGAAATGTGGTACAGCAAATGTTTATATGCATTGTAATGCACTGTCGTCTAATTTCGTTCAATTGTTTACATAACCTCAAGATGGCGGCTGTGCGAAATTTTAAAATTACGTTTTTATTTCTTGTGTCGTAATCATGTGATCGAAGTGAAAGTTTGAATAATGAAGCTACGCAATAATTTTCCTTTAATGGTGCATAACTCTATGGCCTATACATATAACATTCCAAAATGGTGAGCATCCGAAATATGTTGACGGTTCTCAATATCTACGAATCTATCACAACAATCAAACTGAAGTTTTATATGTTTATAGAGGCAATTGACATTGGTAGGATATATGAAAATAGGCTGTATAGTTCTTCACGGAACTACTTGTTCCATATACTGTAAGCTCCACATAGTTCAGTCATTTGGCTCATCACAGCACTCCATTTGAGATGTTCCTGTGGTAGAATTCAGCCAATTGACTGTGTAACCATCGTCGGACTGCTGTCTTGGCGTCATCGTTGCACGTGAATTGCTGTCCTGTCAGGAACTTCTTCAGCGGACCAAAAACGTGGAAATCACTAGGGGCGAGGCTCGGATTGTTGGTGGGGGGTCCAGATTCTCCCAGTGAAATGACCGGAGCTTGTTGGCGGTTCTTGTTGCCACATGCATTGCCATGGTCCGTTGAAGAAGTTCCTGGCAGAACAGCGATTCACGTGCAACAATGACACCAAGACAGAAGTCCAACGATGGTTCCACAGTCAGCCGGCAGAATTCTCCCACAGGGGCATCTCAAATGTAATGCTGGGATGGGACAAATGTCTGAACAAGTGTGGAGACTAGGTGGAAAAATAGTGTAAGGTACGTATACGCTAAGGTGTATGTTTCACAAAACCCAAGCTCTTAATCCTACGGAGTCAGAAAGTGTGGTTTGTACCAAAATCTTCCAAATCGTCTCAATAGCACAAGAACAATCTTGCATTTCTTGAAAAGTCAACGGAAATATATTTATTTGTTTATTAAGTGCTTTTCAACAAATAAACAGCTTGCCACGGTGAGTGAGTGGGTAGCGTGTCGGTCTACTAACCCCAAGATTGCAGGTTCGCTCCTGGCCGTGGTAAGTGATTTTTGAAAGGCGGCAAAAATACGACACGCATGTCATACGATGTTGTCATGTCAAAGAACCCATTTGAATTCAGTAGGCCATGTTCATAATGGCAATATTAATCTCGAGAGTTCCCGCCAACACAAAGTTCCTCATTTCTCTACTAGAAAGCGCTATAGTGTTCATGGAGCTTAGATATCTAACCTCCTTGACTTTCATAGTGATTCAAGGAACAACGAAATTCGACGATAGCCCCCGTCAGAACGGTGTTGCGTATAGCCCGCATAACACTAGTGCCGGGCGGGCAGTCTGTACACATGGGGCGCACACAACCAGCAACAATGATGAATTGCTCTCTGATATCATAAGTATCGACAATTTGTTTATAAAGTACGTTTAAACAAATAAACATATTTATAGAAGCCCGCATAACAGTAAAGCCGGGCGGGTGGTTTATACGCATGCGAGAGTTCTTGCACGGGTCCGCTAGTATTAGTAATTCCCTGTGTATTTTTTTTAGCTAAATGAATAGGGGCAAAGTCTTTTCGATCCGCTCTCATATTATTTCTCTGGCTGTTGAGCTCTGGAGGATTTTCCTGAGTCTCTCTGCTGCGCTAGAATACCAAACACGACACGTGCAGTGGGAATGTTTTACTAGTAACAGGACGACTCACGCGAGGGTAACTCTAGCCGATGTGTCGAGTGGCAGGTCATCGGGGGCTGACAGGACGATGCGATGGCGCCCCGGGAAGAGAGGGCTGATGGTGTGCAGCCTTCTCCCAACCACTGTCATGAAGCTGGAGGCTTTGGATCCACAGTATGAGTCACTTAAGGGGGCTCTGGAATATCCCATATTGCCCATGTTAGTTTTCAACTTTTTATTTACATTTTTCTCAGAAAACACTAACAGTAACTAATCACGTAGTTTGATGTTTTTCAGTCGGTCAACACGATTGTACCTAATTTAATGGGTGTTTCCCTAATCCGGAAATGGTGTACATGAAATTAATAAATACTCTTGAAAGACCAGTTTCGATCGTCAAGTGGTCATCATCAGATCCATTACACGTAGGTTATAAAATCTATGTCTGAGAGTATACTCACTCACTCCGTTGCATAGTGGGTCAAAATCGAAATCTAGGAGGACAAAATTATTTATTTCTTCATTAAAAAATCAAAATGTATTACTTCTACACCATTCTCATATAATTGCCACTCACTATTCTGGGATATAAACGCATCTTAGTGTAAATCTGTCATCACTGTTCGAGCAGTCTGAATCGGAGGGTGAATGTTAGTGGCTGTGGTTTGGTTGTCTTTGTGGTTAGCGTGATGCTTTAAGATGGAACATGCAGCTGAAGGTATGATCTTTGTAACACGTTTCAGTTATTAATGGGTGTAATTGTTACGTAATTTTAGCTATATTTGCCTTATATTACATTTAACTATTATTTTTAAAATTATACTTTCACTTAGATTTTTAGTATCTGGCGTCACTCTGCGTCACGTTCTACTTAATGTTAAAATGTAGATAAAGTTTTGTAGTTTACGCCTGTTATAAGATTTTTTGCATCTGTTTGCAACTTACTTAGTTATTTTACGTTTTAGAACAGGGGTCTCCAAACTTTCCAGCCTTAGGGCCATACTGATTACTCCAGTAAGTTCCGAGGGCCAAAACCATATTATCATTGTTGCCGGTGGTAAAAAGTGAAATAGTCCACTGATGAAAAAAAAAAGTCCGAAAAAATACGCAACGTTGAAAAAAGGCTGCAAATCGGACTAAAGTCCGCAAAACGGCAACACTGCATATTATTAATTTTCCTGTCATTATCTGTAATTTCTAGATTAGTCGTAGAGTACGAGCCATGAGGAGTAACGTGACGACATCTGGTGGACACAAGCGGAAATAGGTAGTACCTTCTATCGCTAACAGATGGCGCTAATAGCACGTACAGAGTAATCTCGTTGGTTCGAGAGAGTTCTGGTGTCTTCCACTCACAGATGGCAGTAATTGGAATATATAAGAAGGCTAGTTGCGCAACCACAAGTCAGTTCCTATGACACTGTTGTGAAATAAAATAGTGCGTACCTCCTTAAAACGTGTTTGTGCGTGTTTAAGTTTAAGACATCTTTGTAACAGTATTTTGATTTGAATTGTTGCTTTTGTGTGTGATTTAGTAGTATGGAAAAGAAGCGAAAAATTGATAGTGAATGCAGAAAATTCAAAGATGAGTGGAACATTCAGTATTTCGTAATTGAGTCCAGTAACAAGGCGCTATGTTTGATTTGCAATGAAAGCATAGCCGTTCTCAATGAATATAACATTAAACGTCATTATGAAACAAAACATATTCAAAATTACTCAAAATATACAGGAAGTTTTCGGACAGAAAAATTCGAAGCTATGAAGCGTGGATTGAAATCGCAGCAATCTTCATTTACAAAACTCAAAACCGAACAAGAGGCTGCAACTCGTGCCAACTTTCGTGTGGCTCTTGAAATTGCAAAACGTGGAAAACCATTCACCGATGGAGAAATGATCAAAGAATGCATAATTGCAGCAGCCGAAGAAATTTGCCCTGAAAAGGTAAATTTATTAAAAACTGTCAGTATGTCAGCAAACACTGTGGCTCGAAGGGTAGAAAACATCGCTGAAAATATATCCTCTCAACTGTTCGACAAAAATGGAGATGTTGAGTGGTTTTCTTTGGCCTTGGATGAGTCAACGGATGTGTTAGATACTGCTCAGGTGTTGATTTATATTCGAGGAGTAGGTAAAAGCTATGACGTGCATGAAGAACTTCTTGATATATATAGTATTCATGGCACAACTACTGGTACAGATATTTTTAAAAGAGTTGAAATGGCCATTAATCAAAAGAACCTTCGATGGAAAAACTTGAAATGTATTACAACTGATGGAGGCAAAAACATGAGTGGGAAAGATAAAGGAGTGGTCGCTCTTGTGTCAAAGGCTGTAGAAAATGACGGTGGTTCAAAACCATTAGTCTTACATTGTATCATTCATCAACAGTCTTTGTGCGGAAAATGTTTGGATATGTCTGAAGTTCTGAAACCAGTCATATCAACTGTTAATTTTATGAGATCTTTTGGGCTGAATCACCGACAATTCCGACAATTTATTGAAGAGATTGGAGAAAATGACTACCTTATCATACTGCCGTACGTTGGCTTAGTTGTGGGAAAGTCCTTCAGCGCTTTTTTGAACTTCGAGCAGTGATCGAAATTTTTTTGAATGAAAAGCATCGCCCTCTTACTGAATTACAAAACAACGCATGGCTGTGGAAGATAGCATTCTATGTTGATTTGACAAAACATGTGAACGAACTGAATTTGAAATTGCAAGGAGAAAACCAGCATCTTCCTGATTTATACACTAATATCAAATCATTCCGGAAGAAATTGATACTGTTTCAATCACAACTACGAAGTAAATGTTTTTCACATTTTAAAACATGTGAAATATTCAGCCACACCACTGAGACTGAGTTTCCTATCGATTTTGCAATCGAAACTTTGAGTGCTTTGAAAATAAATTTTGATACTCGTTTCTCGGACTTCGATGCCTTTGCGAATCAAATTAAGATTTTTCAGGATCCTTTTGATACTGACATTGAAACCCTAGCCCCGGAACTTCAAATGGAAATGATTGAACTACAGTGCAGTGATATAATTAAGAACAAATATCAAAACTCATCTTTGTTGGAATTTTATAAGAGTCTTCCACTGACACAATTTGATAATTTGCATAAATTTGCTCGTGGGCTGTTTTCTGTTTTTGGTACTACTTATTTGTGTGAGAAGACCTTCTCCAAAATGAAGTACACAAAAAATGTTTACAGATCTAAATTAACTGATGAGCATCTTAAATCTCTTTTAATAATTGGTACAAGTAAAATTAGTCCACAACTACAAACTATTGTCAGTGGAAAATCTCAATTACATAAATCTCATTAGTATTTCATATGTCTGCAAGTTATACATGTCTTTACTCATTACAATTCTGTGTTTCTTTATCCAACTTATCACAAAAACAATAACAATAAGCCTACAACAATGTTATGAGTAGTTAGCCCATGACCATATCAATGTAGATGTCATATTAATAATTATTCAACATAAAATTAGAATACTTCAGTAAACTAAATTTAATTTGCTGTAAAAAAATATGTTCTCTAAAAGGAGTTTTCAAGTATGCTAGCTCTCCGCGGGCCGGACAAAATCTGTCCGCGGGCCGGATGTGGCCCTCGGGCCGTAGTTTGGAGACCCCTGTTTTAGAAGATGCCACGCAACCTGTTCTCACTCGTTTACAACTGTTTGAAGCACTGGGTTCGACGATTATGACAAAAGTAGAACTTTGTGACTTTGTTAAAAGTAAATTAGGGGTTGAAAATTGTTCTGAAGAGATAACTGAATGCTCTATCCAACTCCTAGTCATAGTCAATTTCTTGCATGCGTAGACGTAGCTTAAAAAAGGTCGTAATTGATGTTTAATATGAAATAAACAAATTGTATACGTTGCTTTCACCCTAAATTAATGATTAAAACCTAAAAATAATTTTGTCCCCCTAGATTTCGATTTTGACCCACTGTGCGTTGGCTTCTCTGGGACGTGCCGCTCTCACTCTCTGCCTTCATTTCCTCCTATCCAGCGCAGTATTCAAAAGGGGCTGAAAATATTTACAATATTTAGTTGAAGTATTAGTTAAGATACTGAAGCCTCTGTGGCTTAGGCGGCAGCACGCCGGCCTCTCACCGCTGGGTCCGTGGTTCAAATCCCGGTCAACCCATGTGAGATTTGTGCTGGACAAAGCGGAGGCAGACAGGTTTTTCTCCGGGTACTCCGATTTTTCCTGTCAACATTTCATTCCAGCAACACTCTCCACTATCATTTCATTTCATCTGTCATTCATTTAATCATTGCCCCAGAGGAGTGCGTCAGGCCTCGGCAGCCCGCACAGTTCATATCCTCGCCGCTAGATGGGGGCTTCATTCATTCCATTCCTGACCCGGTCAGAGACTGGAAGCAGGCTGTGGATTTTCATTTTCATTAGTTAAGATAATGCACCTCGTCAATATTTGATAGTTATAGTCTCTGTGATGTTTTGTTAAGATACCGGAATTGTTGGTTGTTTAGAGTGAATATGTGAATGTTGTTAAATGGTCAATTGGGACTGTATTGTACAGGCTACTTATCTGGTTAAGTCTAGCACGGTCCTGGTGAGACCAGTTAACTTGGTCAGTAGCCTTAGGTAGGGAGAAATGTACCGTTAAAACGTTAAGGATCTGCAGCTTATTATAACGTAGTAAAATACCAAATTTGGAAATTTTGAGATTTTGCCTCATTTCGCAGCTTGTAACTGTACTTTTCACAGCTTCCTCAGTGGATGATACGTACTGTAAATTCTTCACCGCAAAAGTTCTCTAGTTTCACTTTTAGTCATTAAAAGACAGAATATATTTAAATCTCAGCCATAGGTCGTTGAATATTGGATGTTATTGTAGTTGTCGATTGATTTAGGGGCTTTGCGACATCGTGGTCATTTAGCTCCATGTACTTGAGTGTGTGGAATTTGGCTGATAACCTGTGTTTTTGTGATGGTTGTATTGGTGTGTGTACATATTTGTAATTCAGATGAGATTTGGGAAGTTCTTGGCTGAGCTGAGAATTGACCTGGATTTCCGGGGCACCAGACAAGGTAATAATAATAATGTTTTTGGTTTTACGTCCCTTTTAACTACTGCGGCTTTTAGAGACGCCGAGGAGCCGGACTTTTGCCCTGAAGGGGATCTTTAACGTTCCAGTAAATCTACTGACACGGCTCCCTCACATTTAAGCACCCTAAAATGCCAGCTGACTGCGCCTGGATTCAATCCCTCTATCTTGAGATCAGCAGGTGAGAACCGCTGAGCCACGCAGCCAGTACCATACAAGAATGCTAGCCACTACACCACGAAGGAGTATTGAAAGATAGAATATTGGTTCTAAAAAAAATGGAATATCGGTACCTCTATAGGAAGGAGACAATGTTGAGGGAGCTCTTAGTTCCCCCAAAATAGATGTGCAATGCGCTTCATTTGTTGAGACGTAGTGCATATCCACCACCCCATTGGTGGTCCGGGCAGTGTGTTACAAGGTTCCGCTGATGAGCCTGACATGGTACATTTAAATGAAACCTGGAACAGACACAACAAAAGCCTAGGATATTTCCTGGAGTTCAATCACTTGGCTGTGAAAGACAATATTCGATTTTATTAATATCCAAATGATTGCAGTGTAATATGTTCTGTCCGGGTTCGATTCCCGGTCAATGCATGTGAGATTTTCGATGTGAAATGCCATGTCCTGTGGTTCGGATTCCACGTAAAAAGGAGGTCCCGTGGCTCATGATCTCTTGATTAACGGTTACGTTAAACTACAAGCTTCCTTTTTGTAATATGTTCCTAGAAATCAATTTTAGACAGAAAGAACAAGTACAGGGTGTATCAATGAATATCGGGGTTTCAAGGCTTTGTAGTATTTATTACAGTTAACTTACAATCCCACCCTATATTATTCTGCTGAGGTCCCATTAACACCAACCTACACATATGGGGTACCTACAGATTCAGCATAACCCGATGCGTACGGGAAACACACTCACTCTTTAAATGCCTCACAATTAAATAAATACCTTAATACATGTATATTTACAATGAAATAATGAAAGAATGCAACACGGTAACCATGGTAACAGAATCACACTGCTCCATCTATTTCTGTAAGACGCAATGCAATTCCAATTATTACATTACTGTGAAAGTTTCTAGACGGTTGTAAGGTTATCACTGAACCAAATTAAGCTGTACAATTCATCAATACATACAGTATAATGCGCTTAAGGGGGTCAAGGGGCACTCTAGAATTTTTCACGCAATTTTCACGTGTGAGTGTGGTACGAAAGGTATTTTTCACCCGACTATAAAGGGTCTCCGAAAACCACATTTAAAGGCTCTTAAATTAACAGTGTCGGTGATATTCCCAGAAAACTAACTTCGCTCTGATATACCTATGAAGGAATGACAAACCCCTAACCACTGCACCAGTAGCTTAATTGATAAAGTCTGATTATTCATACCTAGGATAAATCAGTCATAGCATTCATGATTGAGATTTTGCTAAGTGTACTCTTTGCAACTAGAATATTCGCGGGCGAAGCCGCGACGGGTAATGCTAGTTATAAATAATACATCAAATGAAAGAGCAAATCAAACAGTTGGCCCTACAAGTGTTCAATGTGAGTCGATAGCCGAGTTCGTCCCAAACCTTGCTCAGTGTCTCTGGAGTAAGTGTTGCAACAACTGCTTCAATCCTGTTTCTTAAGTCGGTTAGGTCAGCTGGTAGCGGAGGCACATACACATGGTCCTTTACGAACCCCCAGAGGTAAATATCGCATGGCGTCAGATCGGGTGAACGTGGAGGCCATGCAAAACAAGCTCTGTCATCCGGAATCAAGTTGAATTGTAACAACAGATTCAGTCCTTGCAAACTGTATAACACAAAGAACTGCTCCCTAGTCGCTATCTTGGCCACGGAAGATGGAGGAACCAGTGCATTCGCATGCGCACAGGTACGAACACTTGTAAGTCAAACGGTTTGAGTTGCTCTTTCATCAGATGTATTATTATTTTATAATCGTAAGTTAACTGTAATAAATATTACAAAGCCTTAAACCCCCGATATTCATTTTGATACACCCTATACAAGGTGTATCTTAATTATACCGACAAAAAAATCAGGGACGCTCTGCGTGTTATGTAAAAGACGATGCCGCAATCGGATTGGCGGAGAAAATTTTTCCCTCCGAGAAAATGAGGTTACTTTGTTACTTCCGGGCGCGCGATTCAAATCTACGAACTCGCCGTATTTGCTGAGCTAGAGAGCAAGCCGCTGGCCACCGCTGTGCTTCAAGCAAGGGAAGGGAGTGTGATAGAAGGTGACAGAGATATGCTGGCGGGCATGCGCAAGTTTCCTCGATCGCCTCGGCTTGCCGCATGCCCGCCAGCATATCTCTGTCTCCTTCTATCACACTCCCTTCCCTTGCCTGAAGCACAGCAGTGGCCAGCGGCTTGCTGCCTGGCTCAGCAAATACGACGAGCTCGTAGATTTGAATCGCGCGCCCGGAAGTAACAAAGTAACCTCATTTCCTCGGAGGGAAAAATTTTCTCCGCCAATCCGATTGCGGAATCGTCTTTTACATAACACGCAGAGCGTCCCTGATTTTTTTTGTCGGTATAATTAAGATACACCCTGTATATGAGTGACATTTTGTTTTGTATGTCTTATCAAACATTTTTATAGAGTGGCCCTGATAATATGATGACCCACTGTAAGAATGTAGAGAATATCTCCCCATGGAGCTGGATGGTGGGATGTAACTTAGCATCTGGAAACATAGGCTACCATTCCACAGATAAGGGAGTGCCGAAAGCCGTGATAAACGTTTGGTAGAATGTGCGTGGTTAAGTGGGCAAAATATTTTTTCGTCACAGCATTTAAACATGTTTAGCAGGCTAATGGTTCGTTCTATAGATCGTGTTAGCACTAGATCGTGCAATATAACAAAACGAATAAATTTGGTCCAGGGTGGATCTGCGTATGGCGAATGGTTCTCCCAAAAATCCATGTAACTGCAATCACTTAGGATACAATCAATGATCTCCCACAAAGTGATTAGTCCGCCTTGTTGTGTAGTGACTGGCATTCTTGGCTGTCACCGCGGAGGCCCGGGTACGATTCCAGGCTCTGGCAGGAAATTTAATTCTGGTCTGAGGACTGGAACGGGGTACACTCAGCCTCATGAGGTAAATCTGAGAAGAGCTGGGTTCGAGTTCCACCTCAATCACCCTGGAAGTGCATTTCCGTCGTTTACCACGTCCACTCCAGGCAAATGCTGAGATGTACCTACCCCAGTGGTCGCTTCCTACCCCAATTCCTACGTCAATTACAAATACACACACTAGTACAGGCATTACAGTGCCACGGGTTATCAGACAAATTCAACATATACCCATGTACACAGGGCTACATGACCACGATGTTGCAAAGCCCCTAAAGAATCAACAACAGCGACAAAGTGATTATAATAACATAATATTTTGGGAGAACCACTCGCCTTACCCTGGGCCACAATTCATCGTTTGGTTATATTGCACAACCTGGTTCAAACACAAAGGCTTTAGAAAAAACGATTAGGTTGCTAGACAGGTTTAAATACTGTAATGAAAACAGTTTTCCCCGCTAGACCACACACATGTTACAATACGATTTACGTGACTTTCTGCACTTACCTTGGTAATCGCAGGTTTCCGGCTGCCCACCCTACATATTGAGTGCGACTTGAAAGTGAAACCACCACTGGGATTCGAACCTGGATCTCCTTCATTCCGGACAGGAGCGTTAGCCATATACGCCCCGACCACAGCTTATTTCCAAGTTTGAGCGGAGATTCAGGCTCGATTCGCGACATCCAGTGGTCTCAGGTTCAAGTCTTGCTCGGTAGAAAATGTATAATGTATTGCATATGATGACTATCGTGACGGAGCAGAAACTCCATATTTGTCTGTTACCAGATAGTCCGTGCGCGCTGCAACTCAACATGTCGGCTCACTTCTCAACCTGGACCGCCAAGCATATGGAGAGCCTCAACTCCCAGTGGAATGGTATGCTTCAAATCATTCAGTATGATACATTCAACACTTCTAATTGCTCGGTATCGCTCTCACAGTGCTCCAGTTTATAGTTTAAACCAGGGGTCTCCAAACTACGGCCCGAGGGCCACATCCGGCCCGCGGACAGATTTTGTCCGGCCCGCGGAGCGCTAGCATACTTGAAAACTCCTTTTAGAGAACATATTTTTTTTATAGCAAATTAAATTTAGTTTACTGAAGTATTCTAATTTTATGTTGAATAATTATTAATATGACATCTACATTGATATGGTCATGGGCTAACTACTCATAACATTGTTGTAGGCTTATTGTTATTGTTTTTGTGATAAGTTGGATAAAGAAACACAGAATTGTAATGAGTAAAGACATGTATAACATGCAGACATATGAAATACTAATGAGATTTATGTAATTGAGATTTTCCACTGACAATAGTTTGTAGTTGTGGATTAATTTTACTTGTACCAATTATTAAAAGAGATTTAAGATGCTCATCAGTTAATTTAGATCTGTAAACATTTTTTGTGTACTTAATTTTGGAGAAGGTCTTCTCACACAAATAAGTAGTACCAAAAACAGAAAACAGCCCACGAGCAAATTTATGCAAATTATCAAATTGTGTCAGTGGAAGACTCTTATAAAATTCCAACAAGATGAGTTTTGATATTTGTTCTTAATTACATCACTGCACTGTAGTTCAATCATTTCCGGGGCTAGGGTTTCAATGTCAGTATCAAAAGGATCCTGAAAAATCTTAATTTGATTCGCAAAGGCATCGAAGTCCGAGAAACGAGTATCAAAATTTATTTTCAAAGCACTCAAAGTTTCGATTGCAAAATCGATAGGAAACTCAGTCTCAGTGGTGTGGCTGAATATTTCACATGTTTTAAAATGTGAAAAACATTTACTTCGTAGTTGTGATTGAAACAGTATCAATTTCTTCCGGAATGATTTGATATTAGTGTATAAATCAGGAAGATGCTGGTTTTCTCCTTGCAATCTCAAATTCAGTTCGTTCACATGTTTTGTCAAATCAACATAGAATGCTAACTTCCACAGCCATGCGTTGTTTTGTAATTCAGTAAGAGGGCGATGCTTTTCATTCAAAAAAATTTCGATCACTGCTCGAAGTTCAAAAAAGCGCTGAAGGACTTTCCCACAACTAAGCCAACGTACGGCAGTATGATAAGGTAAGTCATTTTCTCCAATCTCTTCAATAAATTGTCGGAATTGTCGGTGATTCAGCCCAAAAGATCTCATAAAATTAACAGTTGATATGACTGGTTTCAGAACTTCAGACATATCCAAACATTTTCCGCACAAAGACTGTTGATGAATGATACAATGTAAGACTAATGGTTTTGAACCACCGTCATTTTCTACAGCCTTTGACACAAGAGCGACCACTCCTTTATCTTTCCCACTCATGTTTTTGCCTCCATCAGTTGTAATACATTTCAAGTTTTTCCATCGAAGGTTCTTTTGATTAATGGCCATTTCAACTCCTTTAAAAATATCTGTACCAGTAGTTGTGCCATGAATACTATACATATCAAGAAGTTCTTCATGCACTTCATAGCTTTTATCTACTCCTCGAATATAAATCAACACCTGAGCAGTATCTGACACATCCGTTGACTCATCCAAGGCCAAAGAAAACCACTCAACATCTCCATTTTTGTCGAACAGTTGAGAGGATATATTTTCAGCGATGTTTTCTACCCTTCGAGCCACAGTGTTTGCTGACATACTGACAGTTTTTAATAAATTTACCTTTTCAGGGCACATTTCTTCGGCTGCTGCAATTATGCATTCTTTGATCATTTCTCCAACGGTGAATGGTTTTCCACGTTTTGCAATTTCAAGAGCCACACGAAAGCTGGCACGAGTTGCAGCCTCTTGTTCGGTTTTGAGTTTTGCAAATGAAGATTGCTGCCATTTCAATCCGCGCTTCATAGCTTCGAATTTTTCTGTCCGCAAACTTCCTGTATATTTTGAGTAATTTTGAAAATGTTTTGTTTCATAATGACGTTTAATGTTATATTCCTTGAGAACGGCTATGCTTTCATTGCAAATCAAACATAGCGCCTTGTTACTGGACTCAATTACGAAATACTGAATGTTCCACTCATCTTTGAATTTTCTGCATTCACTATCAATTTTTCGCTTCTTTTCCATACTACTAAATCACACACAAAAGCAACAATTCAAATCAAAACACTGTTACAAAGATGTCTTAAACTTAAACACGCACAAACACGTTTTAAGGAGGTACGCACTATTTTATTTCACAACAGTGTCATAGGAACTGACTTGTGGTTGCGCAACTAGCCTTCTTATATATTCCAATTACTGCCATCTAGAAGTGAGTGGAAGACACCAGAACTCTCTCGAACCAACGAGATTACTCTGTACGTGCTATTAGCGCCATCTGTTAGCGATAGAAGGTACTACCTATTTCCGCTTGTGTCCACCAGATGTCGTGTCACGTTACTCCTCATGGCTCGTACTCTACGACTAATCTAGAAATTACAGATAATGACAGGAAAATTAATAATATGCAGTGTTGCCGTTTTTCTGACTTGAGTCCGATTTGCAGCTTTTTTTCAACGTTGCGTACTTTTTCGGACTTTTTTTTTCATCAGTGGACTATTTCACTTTTTACCACCGGCAACAATGATAATATGGTTTTGGCCCTCGGAACTTACTGGAGTAATCAGTATGGCCCTAAGGCTGGAAAGTTTGGAGACCCCTGGTTTAAACAATTGGATTGGATTGATGGCTAGGGCAAGGATTTTAATGCCCTATAAAACAATGAGAAATGTACTTTGAAAAATGTAGCTATGACCTAAATTCCCCCCAAATGCCCTATAAAAATTATAAAATGCCCTTAAAATTGCATATATTTTACTTCGATATCATTCTGTTCTCTGAAAATAAATTCAAAATCACGTAGAATGAAATAATACAAATTTAGTAAAGATAAAGCTTATTTAATGAACTTACCGAAAGTTATAAACTAAGCAAAGTAAATAACTTTTAAGAAATGAAGGTTAGTTGGTTGGTTCCTCAGTTTAGGGGCTGCGACAACGCGGTCATGTAGTCCCGTGTATGTACTTTGAGTGTGTGTAGAATCTGTCTGATAACCGGTGTTAATTGTGATGGCTGTGTTAGTGTGTGTTATCTGTAATTCAGTTGAGGACTGCAGATATTCAATTTTCAAGTTGTGACCGTTTGACCGAAGTCCCACGTGCACACGAGCATGAATTTCAACATCCGCCGAGCATAAGACTCGAAACATCTCGGGGTCAAACTGAGTATAGCAAACCAAATTTTAATAAAAAATCAGCCGGATGGATATCGAAACTCACACTCCATAAAGGATGGAAGGCAGTGCAAATAAATGTGTGAATAACACCAATTTCCTAAAATACCTCAGTTTAATTTAACTGTCTGCTGGTCCTATTAGAATACAATGATCCCCCAGGGAGAAATCTAAAATTCCAGTCCTGAAAAATAAAGACATCCTGCGCTCCCCCTGGGCCCCTTATCTACATATAAATTTTAGAACGCATAAAATAAAGTATTTCCTGCCTCTAACCAAAAGTAAATTCACTATATTCAAAATATTAACTTGATGTATGAGAAAATCATTAGTCCATCTCAGCATCTGGTCCAATTAATTATTTAAACTGTACAGTTATCACTGATGTGCAGGAAAATATCAGTCCATCCTGTCACCATGATTTTAATATTTACAAAAGTATCACTTGAATCAAATTTTCCAGAATTGTTTCAACCTCTGCGGGGAATTTCACGCGTCTTAAACTCATTTCAGGGAAGTCACATTCCCAAAACGATGTGAAATCAAAATCATAAACCCCATGACCATCCATTTATCAAATTTAAACTTTGACTGAACTTCCGACATTTTTACACAATGTCAGCATAAATAAATTTTATTCACCATTTCACATATAATTTAAATCCTCTGATTTAATTGCTTCGATTTAATTTCTTTGATAATATTCATATAATTCAATTTATTTATGTTAATCCTTTTAGTTAAATTTATTGTAAAAAAAAAAGAAAAAATTATTTAGAATAATCCAAACTGGTATTTTATGAAGATTAATGGATCCACAAATTCAACCAGCTATCAGCTTAAGGAGGATAGTGATGGTACAAAATAGGTCCTGTATGGGATGGTAAACAAGAAGTTCCGTGAAGAACTATACAGCCTATTTTCATATATCCTGCTCATGTTAATTGCCTCTATCAACATACAAAATTTCAATTTAATTGCTGTAACAGATTCGTAGATATTGAGAACCGTCTAAATATTTCAGATGGTCGCCAGGTTGGATTTTTATTTTTGTACTATTACATTAAGATTATTGTGTACGTCTGGTATTCAAACCTCAATCGCATGACTAGAACACAAGAAGTAAAAACGAGATTTTAAAAGTACGCACAGCAGCCATCTTGTGATTATGCAAACAATTGAAATAAATTACATGCCAGTGGATCAACATTTGTATAAGCATTTAACGTGCAACGTTTCACGGAACTCGGATAGTTAATTCGCGAGAAACGTCCATTTAAATATTTATACTTCGCGTCGCCGCCATGTTGGATTTGTGCTCACCAGGTTACTTAAAGTCCTATAGGTGGACATATGTTCATAGTCTCTATGAACATAAAAAAAATTCAGTTTGGTTGCTGTAAAAGATTCATAGATATTGAGAACAGTTAAATATTTCGGAAGCTCGCTATTTAGGATTGTATAGGCCATAGAGTTATCTACCATTCAAGGACAATTATTGCCTAGGTTCATTATTCAAACTTTCACTTCGATCGCATGATTACGACACAAGAAATAAAAACTTAATTTTAAAATTTCGCACAGCCGCCATCTTGAGGTTATGTAAACAATTGAATTAAATTAGATGGCAGTGAATTACAATCTGAAAAATCATTTACTGTACCACATTTCACTGCGCTCAGAGAGTTAAATCACGAGAAAAGTCTATTAAAATATTTCAAATTCGCTTGGTCGCCATGTTCGTTTTGTACTGAACAGGTTTATAAAATATACATAAGTAAACTTGTATCAGTAACCTTTATCACCGTACAAAATTTCAGGGTGATATCTGTAACAGTTTCGGAGATATAGAATGTCAGTGAAATATTTCGCACAGCCGCCATTTTGAGGTTATGTAAACAATTGAACAAAATTAGACTCCAGTGCATTACAATGTGTATAAACATTTGCTGTACCAAGTTTCATTACGTTTGGATGGTTAAATCGCGAGAAAAGTCTATTTAAAAGTCTCAACTTCGCTTGACCGCCATGTTGGTTTTGTAGTCACCAGGTTTTTGAAAGTCTCATAGGTGAACTTCCAGTAGTGCCCTTTATCACCGTACACAATTTCAAGGCGATATCGGTAATAGTTTCGGAGATATTGAATGCTAGTGAAATATTTCGCACAGCCGCCATGTTGGATTGGTGAGACGTAACAAAATTTGAAGGGCTCGGTCGAGGTCGCCAGGAATAGTGCTATGAACTTACCGAGTTTCATCGAAATCGCTCCAGCCGTTTAGATTTTATTAGGGGGGACACACACACACACACCTCACACACACACACACACGCACACACACACGGACAAAAGGTGATCTCATAAGCCTATTTTTTCAAAATTGAAAATAGGCTAAAAATAAGAGGCGGAAGGATCCTACGGATTATGTTAGAATGGTGAACAAAAGGGGACAAGAGATAGAAAATAGGGAAGAACTGAAGAAAATGTGGAAATAATATTTTGAAGAACTACTGAACTCAAATGGAAAAGATGGTGAGGAGGAAGAAATCGGGGAAGAGGAAGATGAACTGCAAACAGAAAAGGACTTAACATGGAAAGAAGTTGAAGATGCAGAGAACAATATGAAAGGAGGGAAGGCACCGGGTGTGGATGAGTTGAGTGTGGAGATGGTGAGAGCAGCAGGAGAGCTGGGGATACAGTGGTTGTACCGTGTGATGAGGACAGCATGGAAGGAAAGGGAGACCCCAGAGGACTGGAAAAAAGGAATAATTGTCCCGATCTTCAAGAAAGGTAGTAGAACAGATTGCAGAAACTATCGGGGAATAACACTGATGAGTCATTGTGCAAAGATCTTCGAGAAAGTTTTGGAAAAGAGAATTAGGGCAAGGATAGAAGGAGGGATGAGGGAAGAACAACATGGCTTCAGAGCAGGAAGGTCCACAGTGGATTTGATTTTTGCTGTAAGGCAGTTACAAGAACAGCACTATGAGTATGGAACAGATCTACTGATGGCCTTCCTGGACATTGAGAAAGCATATGACAGTGTATGCAGAAACTAAGTATGGAAGTCCCTGGAGGATAGAGGAGTAGAGAAATGGATTATAAAGAGGATAAAGGAGATGTACAAGGGAAGCGTGAGCTGTGTGAAAGTGGGAGGAGAGAGATCAAACTGGTTGGAACAGAGAAACTCCTGAAACAAGGAAGTGCACTGTCACCGTTACTTTTCATTGTGGTGATGGATGACATAATGACCCGAGTGGCACAAGTAATTGGGGAAGGAAAGATGAAAGCAATGGTGTTTGCAGATGATTCGATGATTTGGGGAAACAAAGAAGAGGAGGTACAGGAACAGTTGGACGTGTGGGAAGGAATAATACAAGGATATGAGATGAAATTTAGCATAAATAAGAGTGAGATGGTGATCACAACAAGGAAGAAGGAAAGAATCACAACGGGAATAACAATTGGTGGGGAACAGCTGAAGAAAGTGGAGAGTTTCAAGTATCTGGGAAGCCTGATACAAGAGAATGGAAGAAACGATAGAGAAATAAATGAGCGGGGGAGGCAGGCAGAAGCATTTCGGAGGAGTGTGTGAAGCATGTTATGGAGCAAGGATGTCCCTCAGAACAGCAAAAAGATCATATATCGGACGTACTATGTCCCTATCCTGACGTATGCCTCGGAGACCTGGGTTATGAAAGGAAGGGAGAAGAGCAAAATACAGGCCAGTGAGATGAGGTTCTTGAGAAGCAGTATTGGAGCTACAAAGATGGACAGAATAAGAAATGAGAGGACCAGAGAATTAATGAAGGAGGAACCATTACAGGATGGTATAGAGAAATTTATACTTAGATGGTATGGACATGTAAAACGAATGGAGGAGAAAAGGATACCCAGGAGAGTACACGAGACGAAGTGGGAAGGAAAGAGACCGAGAGGAAGACCGAGAGACAGGTGGCTGAATGGGGTGGAAGAAAGCGTGAAGAAGAGAGGAGAAGACTGGACAAGGGTGGAGGCTGAGAGATGGTGGGAAGACAGAAGACGTTGGAGAGGCTTGTATTCCAAACAGACCCGGCCAGTGCCTGGAAACTGTGCATGATGATGATGATGATCAGCTTAACATTTTTAATACATCATCCAATCTCTAGACAAAATGCCTCTCATACTGTCAATACGTTAAATAGGACACGGTAAGGCCTTCAGCAAAAACTAGGATGAGACATCAACTTATTCATATATAAACGACTACACCATGTGGGCGACTATACAACAGTCTAGGAATGTAGAATTTCACTGACGATAGGCCACTAGCTTCCCATATGAGCGACTATATTGTCCTCATTTTTAATCATATTTGAGCATGGAGCCATTATTTGGCCCTCAAAACTCAACTTTATAAACATCCTTTATTAATTCATATTTTATTTTCACTTAACATTTGACCATTATATTCTTATTTTTTTAATGACCCCTCAGCTACGCAGGCTGGGTTCAATGGCTTCCAAGCAACCAACACATGGGATCATGCTCTCCCTCACAAAATTTAAATATCTCGGCCTCTCGCATAGGTGTAATAAACTTTTAATGTCTTCCCCAACACACTCCTGTTAAACTGTCGCATTAATTCCAATACATAGTTCCTCATTTTATACAAAATTCGTATATGAATGACCTTCCGCTCCCAGTATCAAAGATCACGCTTTCGGCATGTCCCTCTATTCAAAATCAACTCCCATATTATCAACTACGATCCATTATTCCTCCAATTATTAACCGCTATTATTACCAGGAATTATTATTATTATTATTGGAAAACGTTCCAAACAATATAATCATTTACATATTATTATTATCATTATGGCTTGACTATCAGTCATACAGCCTTCCGATATCATATCTCAACTTATTTACAACGAAAATACAGGGTTTCTATAAAATAACTCCGGGGTTTTAAAAATTCATATCTTAATAACTGTAGAAGATAGCAAAATGTAGTTAATTTCTCTGAAACGAGTAGCTCATCAAGTTTTACTCACATCAATTGGGAATGTTTTCACCAACAGTTGGCAGAGTTGCGGAGCGATAACCTTGAAACAACGTAGCGGCAGTCAGTGCTGTCTGGATTGCCGCCACTATGGCGACGCCGCAACAAAAGGCTCAATGCGTTATTTGACTAATAGAAACTAATTCTGTTACGGTACAAAGAAACTTTTGACGTAATTATGGTGTTGACCCGCCTACGGATAAAACCATTCGCCAATGGTTAAGTGCTTTCAAACAAATAGGAAGTGTTTTAAAACAAAAGTCGCCGGGTAGGCCGCGTGTGTCACAAGAGAATGAGTACAGAATCCGAGCTTCATGCATTCGAAGAAATCATTGACAAGACGCAGTCTGGAGTTGGGGTTACCAAGATCAACAGTTCATAAGGTAGTTCATAGAAGACTTCGTTTAACTGCTTACAAAATTTAACTGTTACATCACTTTAAACCGGCAGACAAGATTAAGAGATTAGACTTTTCTGTTTCTATGCTAAACGAAATCGATGAAAATAACGATTTTTTTAATGTTATTTTAGTGATGTAGCGACTTTTCATGTGAACGGGTATGAACGTGACACGCCAAAAGTGAATGCTTGGTGTGGTCTTATGCATGATAGAGTAATAGGTCCCCAGACATGCTGGCCAGGACATGGGAAGAGGTGGAATACCGTTATGATGTGTGCCGTGCCACTAACGGGGCTCATATTGAACTTTATTAAACTGTTAAAAAAAACTTGAAAATGCAACCTTTCCAATCATGTATTAAACATTAATATAACATTTTTACTTCATTGCAATATTTTGCCTCAAAACCCCGGAGTTCATTTATAGACACTCTGTATTTTACATTTATTTTGAATTCAAATATAAAAATTTATAAATTCACAGTATATTTCGAACTATTATTCCCAAGGAATAATATTTAAACGTAATGTGGCTATCCACATTCCTCATCTATCAACATATTCAAAAGAGAAACTCCTAATAAAGTCGAGAAAATATTATAAACAAATTAATTTAATTATAAACCATTTAATTTTGAACAAATCCAAATATTATTTCAAAGTTCCCTAACATAACGTTTACGCGTGGAATGGTGTAAAATATCTTCCACACAATAGTCTACTGCTATATCGAGGCATATCAGGCTGAAATCCTAAACGCACTAGATTTCCATCAAAGAGATCCATTCGAAATAAATTGGCTGATAAATCTTCAAACGTACTATAACATCTTGAAATAAATATCCAGACGCAGAAACCTACTTATCAGACAGTATAGTCGAAATTGAGAATGCAATACACTAGCTACTTAATAATATAGTTGGCTTACATCGTGAAGATCTTGTAGGAAGAATCCTTCTGACGTAGAGTCCATGTATGCCGGCTGGCAAACCTTTCTTCCAGTGAACAGATGTTCCGCGTCACACCTCGCCTACACTCCATTATTCCCGAAGATGTTCCCAAAAATCCCATGACATCTCACCTCAAGTTCTTTTAGTACTTCATGATGACGGTCCGATCTATCATTTTCAAACAAATATGATGCATGTCTGGCAACATAATGTTATAAGTATTCGAGTCCCAATCTAACACTTGCAGCTTTGTGCCACAGAAAAACTTCCTAACTCGACTGGTTCACTTCCCGTTCTAGAATATTTACACCGGGACCGAAATCATTTTGCAACC
This sequence comes from Meconema thalassinum, assembly GCA_946902985.2. NCBI lineage: Eukaryota > Metazoa > Arthropoda > Insecta > Orthoptera > Tettigoniidae > Meconema > Meconema thalassinum. Next base: position 716,581,296 of record OX336388.2, on the reverse strand, counting down.
ACAACTGTTGGTTCGATCCTCGCGTACTGTATTTGCTTATGGCCTTGATGTTTGAATCGATACACTGACAATCTTAAGAGTGGTTTACGTAGCATGCTAGTACCATCTCTAGTTTCTAGGGTAGATTCCCTAGATGAGTAAGGAATGTCATTCCCCAAAGCAATGGCTTGCTCACCTGGCCTATTTATGATACATGGATTTTAAGGCCCACATCATATTCGTTGATTGCTTTCCAACTCTTTTAGACTGGTATCTTCAAACACAAATTTGCCAAGCATGCATGACCCTGAACGCGCGATGTTAGCAGTCATACAGTCATGCTTCACCTCCACACCTGTTGCGTGCGGCCTAACTCCCGTCAGCCACGCCGATGCAAAACATAATCCTTGCGCCTCGGATTCTTCATCTCCAATATCTTCTGATCCAAACGACGGATTCTCTTGATCTCTTCGGTATTTTTTCCAGTAATGAGTACTGCACTTTCCTCCGACGTTTTGGTGGTTCAACCTCTTCACATTAAAACTCGAAAATATACCATTTGAGGTTTCTCATATCGAAGCTCTCCCCATCTAGTGTCATCTTGATGAAACGAAATATCTCAGCTCCGCGCGTTCTTCAAACAGTTGGTTCATCAAAGAAAAACAATGAGTGACCCTCATCTAAATGGTCACAAAGTAGTTCCTACTTTAGCTACCAAATGCTTCCGCTTCCGTCAATGACAACTAGTTGTGAACTTGGTTACTAGATGCCACCGCAGTCGGCTCCTGGCGACGAACGTTGGAAGTTAAGAGCGTTAGTGAAATCTAACATATAATTTAGCTTTACACAAGTGTAATTATTGGAAGGTTCTTTTACCTGCCATAAATCTATGACATGGGCCCGCCGGCTTTACTTCCCCTCCGAAGGAAGGCATACTGAGGGATTTTCAACGCTCTTAAAAATCCGATGACTTCGGCCGGGTTTGAACCCGCAACCTTGGGCATAGAAGCTCAGCATGCTACCAATTACACCACCGAAGCCACTTTAAGACATGAAATTTAAAATCGAAAATAGGCTATTCCTCTTGAAAAGACGAAACCGGCCGTGGTAGCATTGCGCGCTGAGGTACAAGGCCATGGGTCCAGTTTGTTCCCGACTCAGTAGAGAAATGACTTCGAACCCTACCACTGGCGATCCTTGAAATACTTTTTCATGATTTCCCACTTCCATATCATTTGAAATGCCAGAACCAAACCTTCAAATAGACCACGATCACGTCCTTCCAATTCCTCACCCAGTTCCATTCATCTCCTCTCACAAGGTTGGCATCAGGAAGGGCATCCGGCTTTAAGAATCATTCGACACTTATAATCGCATTCCATCCCCAATCCCTTAGAAACAGGAATAATAAGGAGTTTACATGAATACCCTTGAAAAATGTAAAATACGTTAAGTACACCCAAAAAGTACTTCAAATGCATATGAAATGCAATAAACCCCGATAAGTATTGAAAAATACATAAGAATGCAATAAAAACCCTAAAAATGCCATATCCCACAAAATTAGAGAAAAATAAAATAGGAAAATAAAATGCCCTAATATGGTTAGTTTAGCACCTCTTACTCTGAAACACATTTGTATAAAACTCAACAATGAATTGGGCTTACCAAAAAAATAGATGCAAAGTCATCGAAATGTTGGAAACATGTTGAAACCATTTCTTAGCAGACAAAGTTGAAGGGCTAAAGGGCCCGGAAAGTTTTCAAATTTTAAAATCCGGCCTAAATGCAGTTTCGGAAAAATAGCTTGTGTCTTTACTAGTTTTCTATTTGATTCATAATAATCATTTATTGCAGCTATTAGCCATGCCGAGATACAAAACTAATAACTTATATCTTATCCATCAAAGAGTCTATATACAAAGTGTCTGACTGGTTCTGTTTGCTATATAGTTATTCGCAGCAGAAGCGCGTTAGCGATACTTTCCTCTGGGCGCAGGAAATGGCGTGATATCTGTCACAAGCACTACCACACAGAGAGCAGGTGCATTGGGGGCCTGGGTCATGAAATCCTCTTGTTGAGCATATCTTAAAATGAAAACCGTGGACTGCAAAACGGGTGATCGTTTGCCGTAGTTTAAAGTTGGCATTCATCCAGTCCGTCGACATAAGAGCTTCTGTGGAATAGAAATCAGGCCGCATGTCATTACGTTTGAAGTTTAGTTCTTGGATCAGTCTCCTGTATTGCACTGTTGATGGTAGGGAGTTCTCCAAACGCAGGTCTTCTATGAAGAAAGTCTCCCTTGCTAGTACGTACGTTATACGAGATGGCGTGTATTTTGATAAGTGCAGAATTTTCTTTAGAAAAGTAGACTTAATTCTTTCTAGCTCTCGAAGGTTATTTTGTGTCAAATGATCCCAAGTTATTTGAATGCCGTATGTCACTATTGGAGTTATTTTCGGTCAGAATAAAATCATGGCGGTTTGTAAATATAGATTCCCCAGTTGCATTATGTCTTGCATTGCTTTTATGGTGGATGTTGTTACATCCCTGACATGTCGCGTGAATACGTTCCCTTGCATTTTCATTACTACTCCTAGGTATTTGAAATGATTTACGTTGACTAGGGGTTCACCATCTAGTAGTATATGTTCATCTGCGGATAGTTTCCCGCCTTTACGGAATGCCAGCATTACTGTCTTGGTGCAGTTTATCGTCATATCGTTTTGTTGAGCCCATGTGGTAAGTTTATCAATGGACGATTGCAAGGTTTCCTTTGATGTAATGTTCCTTTCCGATCATATTTTCAAGTTTCCTGAGCAAAGTGTTTCTACTCACTAGATCAAACGCCTTGGTGTAGTCGATGAATACTGCATATAGCTTTCCACTTTTCTGTCTTAGCCCCTCTTCTACATTCGTTAAAAGACAGTTAATGGCTTGTAGTGCATTCCTTCCTTTCCGGAAGCCAAACTGTTCTTCAGGGATCTTGTTGTCAACTAAATCTGTGAGTCTTCTAGTGAGTATTTTCGTAAAGAACTTAAAGATTGTGTTTTCCAAAGCGATACCACGATAGGAATTCGGGTCTCCTGTATTACATTTTCCTTTATATAGCATCTTCAAAGTCGAGGTTCTCCAGTTTGACGGTATGTGACTTTGAAGTAAACATTCGTTCATTAGCTCTGCCCATAGCCATTTTAACAGCGGTGCTGTCGTCTTCAGGTGCTCGTAGTGAATAGTATCTGGACCACATGCTCTCTTTTCTGCGCAGTTGTTTATCTCAATTAGGACATCTTCTGCCGTGATCGGCACTGGTAGTTGAGAAGGGTTCCTAACCCATTTGATTCAAATGCTAGCCAAATCTACTTATTTACATAATTCTTTCTTTAACCCACGAGGACTGGCGCATGCGTATTTTTAACCCGGGGCTTAAATAACGCTCTATATTTTCGTTTTGGTCAGCCCTCATTTTCTGTCGGTTACTGTACCTTCCTTCCTAGCCTTGAACTTTCCCCTTCAAAGGAAACATGTCCATAGCTTTTTGAACACTCAGGTTATTTCTATATTATTTACGGTCGGGTCAGATTTACCCATGGCGCCATTCCTTGCGTGACAATTTTCGGCTTACGTTAGTCGGGAAAATCTGTACGTATAAAATAAGGGTGGAAATCCAACTTTTTGGTGCAGCACAATAACATAGCTCACGTCCTTGTTGATTCCTTTTATCATTTAAGGGATCTTGTCGACTTCGTCGTTACGCTGAGGTCTGGCGTTACGTTACGGCGACGGGACGAAATGTACCGAGAATGCACTGAGGTGAGTGACGTCATGGTACCGCTTGAGCTGCCTCCTTTCCCCGCGCGCTCCGGTGAGCGTGACGTCATCCAGTGAACTACCTCATTTGACCTTGGTTTGCACTTGCAGTTCGCTGCATGATCATGACGCTTTCATCCAGCATTTTTCAGCATTTGTAGCATTTGTAGCATTTAATAGTACATTATGCAACGAGACTATAATGGATATAATTAAGACACGAGTATTTTTATAAAACGAGCGTATGCGAGTTTTATAATTTCCATACGAGTGTCTTAATTACCATTATAGGCGAGTTGCATACGACTGTTTATGTTCGACGATAATTATAACTTTATTATATGTTTTAACATAAATATTCATAAATATCTGTTCAGTCACTAGAATGTTGTGACCGGGTGCTGCGGTGAGTAGTATATCTCTGTTTTCCAAGCTCTCTGGACAACCGACGCATGCGCTCTGTGTGCTTCAATGCCGTGTATTCAGTAAAACTGTCACCGAAGTCGTTTCAATACAACGCGCTGTGTAGAAATTGGGTTTGAGGATATTAAGGTACAGTGCTATTTCTTGTCTCATATTCACAAGTTTATTTACGCGATCATATGGATGGTGCACTTTCGGTAATTTATATAGAAATGAAAATCCACAGCCTGCTTCCAGTCTCCGACCGGGTCAGGAATGGAATGAATGAAGCCCCCATCTAGCGGCGAGGATATGAACTGTGCCGGCTGCCGAGGCCTGACGCACTCCTCTGGGGCAATGATTACATGAATGACAGATGAAATGAAATGATAGTGGAGAGTGTTGCTGGAATGAACTTTGACAGGGAAAACCGGAGTACCCGGAGAAAAACCTGTCTGCCTCCGTTTTGTCCAGCACAAATCTCACATGGAGTGACCGGGATTTGAACCACGGGCCCAGCGGTGAGAGGCCGGCGTGCTGCCGCCTGAGCCACGGAGGCTTCGGTAATTTATATAGTCATGTTGGAATTTGAGCGCATGCGCGAAGGTATCCTTATTGGTCACACAACTGTTTCTTGAGCTCTGATTGGTGGGAGAAACTGTTTCATAATGAAAAATAGTGTTATAATGAGCCTCATTATGATACAGTTTTCTGACACATAATAGTTAGGGTCGAACATAAAATGATATAAAGTCTAGTCTTTCAGACTGACTATCACTCTGTTTAGGGTCGGGAAAACCTTGGTCATCAGCTCCTTTGTTCAAAAGAATCGAGATGACTGCTTTGCCGCCACAATCAAGGCCAATGATACTGTTATGACAATTATTGTCATTTTTCTGCGTGTTCAATTTAAAAATATAAATAAACCTCATTTTATATTGGGAATAGTTTACAGGAAGACACCCGGTGTAAAATTACTTCGTTAAAATCCGTACGACTATGACAAAAAGGGAGCGACACACTATGGGTCAAAATAACCCGGCGCCAGTTCCCGTGTTATACTTTTTCACGCCAGTTCTCAAGGGTTAATGTGTTCCTTGGTTCAACATCCTCAACCTGTTTTCGATTTTTTGAAAAAGCTTCACACCGGAAGTAGTTATACAGGCTTAAGTGAAACTCTGCATTGATTCAGTGGTAGATTCGCAGGGGTAATTTTTGATACGGCCCACCCTTACTCCAAGGGCAAAATGTTTTCTGAATTATAAGAAAACTAGCGGACTCGTGCGAGAAATCTCGCATGTTCATAAGCCATACTTTTCCCAAAAGGTTTATATTAAGAGACTTAAGGAGAAAGGTTGTTACTGTATGTTTTTATTTGAACCAAATGATTATAGAACACTATTTACGTTTCAGGCGTCCTACGGCCACAATGTGAACTGAACAGCAATGATGTCGCGTATTTTCCTACAGCAACAGTATTTGAAAATCGCACATTTCTTGCAAAAATTGATATTTAGGAAATTAGAATGCAATTCTTCACTGCTAATATCATTTGTGTGCTCAGTCCATTGATTGACAGCTTAGCCGTAACACTCACCGGTTATTCGATATTTATGACATCATATGATTTGGGTACTCATTCCTTAAAATTACTGTTTCTGAAATCCATGCAAAATGATAAAGAAAATACCTCAGAATGTTAAAATGACATGAAACAGGCGTCACAGCGGCCAAAATGTGAAGTGGACAGCAATTATGGAGCGTATCTTCCTGCAGCAACAGTATCTACAAATCGCACACTTCGTACAGTTTTTAAAAAGTAATTTTTAAATTAAATTATAGATATTTATGAAATTGGAGTGCAATGCGTCACTGGTAATGTATGTTCTCTTTCATTTGAATGCTCATTTGTCACGATCGGTCGCTTGTGAGTGCCACAGGAGGGATCTATACTACTGACATAATATATACTAGCGGACCCGTGCGAGAAACCACACTTTCCCCGATAGGTTTTGCAAATCGCACCCTCCGTACATTTTTTTAAACATCATATTTTTAAGAAATTATTGGCTCCAGTTATTATTTATTTCCTACCGGCTGGACATCCCAAGGTCATTGTGGCAAGGAATGTGCAGCACATTCATCAGCAACATTGCGCCAATTAGTGAGGTCCAATCCCAGGGAGAGGAGAGTGTTAATGAGCGTGGGTGGCTGTCAATCACGAGTAACAGTACCCGGCGCTACGCTGTGTGGTCTCCGTCAGCGGGGCGCTGACAACCCTCAGTCCTGCCATGGCTCAGAAACTCGACCCACACAGCTTCCCATCATCTTCCACATTTCATACTTTGCCTATTGGCTTGGGAGTGATGTTCATTAACCCTTTTACTGCCAGCGGCTGATAATATGTCAGCGAGTGAGCTTCTGCTAAGGAATACCACAAGCTGATCTATCAGCCACGATGTTTATACAATTTTTATTATTAGAGATCAATTTCTTTGCGAATAGGATGGTGACAGTATCTAAAATTGTAATATTTTATCGCGAATTTTCGCGATAAGTATCTTTAATAGCGAAATAAACTATTTCGGCGAAAGAAATAAAAGCGAAATGTATTGGGCATTTTGTATTTAATACTTGTTTAATATTCCATGCACCTTTTAAACATTTGAAATCGTGAACATGACAGCCTCGCTTTGTACAATCCGAAGCTGGAATGGGAAAAGCACACATTCCAAAGGCGACTGAGATAAAGACCTGGCGGTCACTGACACTTGGCGGGAAATAAAACTATATCGGGGCTATTATCCATCTCCTGAAATGGAGCTGGTATTAACTCCTAGGCCACCAAGAATGTCTGCAAGTGCTATTTTAGGAACTTTACCAATCATAATTTGCTCGCCTAATAGCGTCTATTCGATATACCAGGTGAATCAGGTGCCCCTAATAATATTGTTTTATACAGCCCAACTAACGTGTATTATCAGGAAGGTCGATATTTCTCTGCTTGCATCCCGTATGGTACTAATGCACTGCAAGCATATCCCGCAAACGATACTGAACTCTATTGTTTTTCCCTAGTATTAGTCTGTAGTCACATCGAGGGAAAACTAGGCCTAACAGAGTTCAGTATAGTTTGCAGGATATGCTTGCAGTGCATTAGTACCATACGGGATGAAGGCAGAGAAATATCGACCTTCCAGATAATACACATTAGTTTGGCTGCATAAAACAATATCATTAGGGGCAGCTGATTCACCTGGAATAGTGTTATTCTTTTTACCTAAACACCCTTTCAAATTTACACGAAATTATCGCGATAACTTTACAACTATTTCGTGATAAAACCCGAAATTCAATATTCATATTGCGATTTTATTTCGAAATTTAATGCGAATTTCTGTGGTCTCTAGTTACTATTATTCCCAGTCACGTAGTGCTGTCAATGTTGTAATCAAGACAACACGGGAATCAGTTTCTCTCTGAATATATCGATGTTCCGTGAATAATAATTGGAGTGAGGGCAAACTTGCAAAGGGGGATCATTTCACTTCTGGCAACTCTTCCTTAGAATTCGTAATCAATTTCAAATACTTGGAGGTCACCCTCCAAACTACGAGAATTACGTTTTCACTACACTTACAAGAACGAACAACAGCTGCAGCAAGATATGACATACCCAAATTACAACTACAAATTGTCAGTTTCAACAGCAATGGCACTATTTAAGATCAAAGTCATACCGACGGCCACCTATGGAAAACAATTAATCTGGAACTACCTGACGTTCGGAAATCTGAGGAAGCAGGAAAGAGTTAAATCTAGCTTCCTCAAAAGGGTGTTATCAATCTCAAAATTCAGAAGAAATAGTTATGCCCATAATAACCTTGCGCAGGAAACTCTCTTCGTAGATGACATAAAAAACTACTTCAGTTTATCAGAGACACAAGCATATGCAACCTTCATCGAAGAGAGGAGCAGGAAAGCAAGACCTATCCCGGAAGGGATAACAGAAACAGGCGCAATGACAACAGACTCCTGGAAAGGACCAAACTTTGAACTCCGACACCTGTACACAATATTTGCAGTACACGGCTTTCATGGAAAGATTTGCGCAGAAAGCACCTACCACGATCCTAAGGACAGCTGCATCTGTAAGCTATGTAATGAACCGTGCCCCAAATATCACCTGCAGAAGTGTAAAATAAAATAAGACTTTATCACTAATTGAACAAACTAAAGATTAGTGAAATCACGATAAAAATGTAACTTACTTTTCTTTCTTTCTGTACACATTGTGTTTAATAAATATAATAATAATTTGAGTCATAATAAGTATTCTTTGAACATGCTGCAATCAGCTGACATCTCGCGCTTGTTATCTTTTGAAGTCGTGTTTGTTTACGTTCTTGCACTGAGATAATTAAGATAGGTCCTCTTTGAACGAAGAGGAAATAAATAAGCTTCAAAGAAGGATCCTATTTATGTTGCGAAGGCTGTCAAAATTATATTAAAATTTCCATTTTAAATGTTATAAAATTAAACGTTTTTTTAATGAAACAAATGGGCCATAGTATTAATCATCATATATATTATTTCAGTAGTGTGCATCCCTCCTGCGGCGCTCACAAGGGACCGATCGTGACAAATGAGCATTCAAATGAAAGACAATAGACATTAGCAGTGACTTATTGCACTATAATTACATAAATATCTATAATTTCTTTAAAAATTGACTTTAAAAAATTGTACGAAGTGTGCGATTTGCAAACACCGTTGATGTAGGAAAATACGCTCCATAATTGCTGTCCACGGGTGGCTGTGATGCCTGTTTCATGTCATATTAACATTCTGAGGTCTTTCCTTTATCCTGAAATGTAAATAGTGTTCTATAATCATTTGTTTGAAATAAAAACATAACCTTTCTCCTTAAGTCTCTCATTATAAACCTATTGGGGAAAGAGTGGATTATGAACATGCGAGATTTCTCACACGGGTCCGCTAGTTATTTATAATCTAATACGCTTTTATACAGTGAGTAGCATGTCTATAGAAAGGGGCTTTCCAATAGCCGTGCCGCGGATTCGTCGCAATGACTCACTGTCACTTGTATAGCATGTGCTGATTATAACAGCGTGTAGGGAAGCCCCCGCATGCGGCCATAGCTTGATTACTAAGTCCCGGAAGTTCATGCAAAATCATATTTTTGCATATTTGTTGATATTTTTCTCCTTCGCCTGTTTAAGTGCATATTTCCTGTTGTTTTAAGCGCATTTTGTTACTTAATACTTAATGTTCTTCAAGTCATATGTTTCAATTCGGAATCCGTTAGTCCATCACAGAATAATACTCAAATTATTTTAATACCCAGTACGTTTCAGTCCTTTTTGCAAGTTAATATCAATTATTTTTATTCACCATTTACTATTGCACGTCAATAGGATAAAATTATTTTCATTTAAACAAATTCAGTGGCTATTAAAATTGGATATCAGTTAAAATAGTACATTATGCAACTCGCCTATAATGGCAATGATTAAGACACGACTATGTTTATAAAACGAGCGTATGCGAGTTTTATAATTTCCATACGAGTGTCTTAATTACCATTATAGGCGTGCTGCATACGACTGTTTATGTTCGACGATAATTACAGTATTATAATTATTTTTTGTTCAAACATAAATATTCATAAATATCTGTCGAGATTTCGCCAGTTTTATGTACTGAACAGAGCGCATGAGACGCAGAGAATGCCTTGTATTAGACTATGGCCTCCTCGATTACCCTACTATGTGACACTAGGCCAGGCAGTGAAATTTAAATTAGAAGGTCGTGGAACTCAGCGCATCTAATTATCTAATTGGTCAAACAACTGTTTCTTGAGCTCTGATTGGTGGGAGAAACTGTTTCATAATGAAAAATAGTGTTATAATGAGCCTCATTATCGTACAGTTTTCTGTCATATAATAGTTAGGGTCGAACATAAATTAACATAATAAAATGATTATTCATGGTCAACACCGCTTGAAGTTCCATAAAATAACATTTCCTACTGTTTAGAACTGTTTCTTAGTTGAGATATTAAATATATATATATATATATATATATATATATATATATATATATATATATATATGTCCGTCTGTTCATATTTTCTTTATATTCAAAATAGAAACGCTAAATAATACCGAGTGATCGTATTTGCCGTAGTTATTTCATAGTGCATATTATTTAAAACGTGATGCATATTTTGGCCAACGATTAGTGCATTTTGTATGCACATTTATTCATTTAATAGTGCATGAACTTCCGGGCCTTATTGATCACATTCACAGCTGGCAAGACACCTTAGTTGAGTGTTAAGACTTGTGGTGAAGTATAGAACTAAACATTGAATTTTCCTAGTGAAAACTTCTCTTCCAGTAAATAAGCTCGTACGTTTCAGCGTCGTTCGAATTTTACTTGTGGGGGAACCTCAAACAGAAGGTATACAGAAACAATCCGCGTATTCTGGAGGCCAGTGAGAAGGAAATAACTGCACTGATACCAAATATCAGTGAGGATGAATTACAGTGAGTGTACCAAAACTTCCTACTTCAGTGCAATGTGTGTTTAGAAAATGGACAGCATTTCCAGCAACTACTCTGAAATTCATGCAAATAGTGATGATTATTAAATACATTAAAAAGTGGAAATGTAATAAACTAGTTGGGCGCTACGCTGCTGCTACCGGCAGTGCCTTGTTTGACAGGCGGCTACATACAGTACAGTGTTTTGGCGGCTTCGGTGGCGTAGTTGGTAGCATGCTGAGCTTCTATGTCCAAGATCGTGGTTCAAATCCGGCCGAAGTCGTCGGATTTTTTAAGAGCGTTAAAAATCCCTCAGTATGCCTTCCTTCGGAGGGGAAGTAAAGCAGGCAGTCCCATGTCATGGATTTATGGCATGTTAAAGAACCTTTCACTAATTACACATGTTTGAAGCTAAATTAGGTTAGGTTAAATATTTGACAAACGCTCTTAGTTCCGAAGTTCGTCGCCAGGAGCCGACTGCAGTGGCGTCTAGTAACCAGGATCTGAACTAGTAGTTGCTGACGGTGGCGTTTGGCAGCAAAAGTAGAAACTACTTTAAAAAAATGTCTGGTGTCCTTACTTCAATTGAAAACAGATACGCACACTAATACAGTCATCACAATTAACACCGGTTATCAGACTGATTCTACACACACCCAAAGTACACGGGGCTACGTGACCGCGTTGTCGCAGCCCCTAAACTGAGGAGCCAACCAACCATCTTTCTAGGAGATAATTATCATGACAAATTTCTAATTTCACTAAACAAGGATTGAATTATTGAAATAACCATTCATAAGAACTTGACATCAAAGGGTTAAAAGGGCGGAAAATCCATGTCATTTGCTCCTAATGATAGCCTAAGTTTAGTTAGTTGTTTTATTTGAGAGGCTTGGACACCGTGGTCATTTAGTTTCGTGTACTTGGGTGAGTGTGGAACCCTGTTTTATTGTGATGGCTGTATTAGTGTGTGTATTTGTAATATTCAGGTGAGGATTGGGAAGGAGGTACCCGTGGCGTTTAGTTGGAAACCATCCCGGCATTCGCCTGGAGGAGAAGTGGGGAAGCTACGGAAAACCACTTCCAGGTTGGCTGAGGTGGGAATCGAACCTACCTCTTCTCAGTTTTGCCTCACCAGACTGAGTAGACCCCGTTCCAGCCCTCAGACCAGAATTACATTTCTTGGCGGTGCTGGGATCGAATCCGGACCTCCGTGGTGACAGCGGTGACTTACTTACTTACTTACTTAACATACTCCCTTCCTTCAGTAGCACACCGACTCTTTGGATATCTCCCTGCCCCACTTAGACTTAAATCGAGGAATAGCATCTTTCAAACGACGCTCGACCTTAAAGGGGCAGCAGACACAGCCAGAATGAAAATATGGAAGGAAAGAACTGGCCATCTCTCAAACTGGATGGTTACAAAGGAAAGCCTCTCTTCGGGTCACAAGGAGGAATGGGCTACATCATAGGTACTGAATAGACTTCGAACAGGAGTGGACAGAAGTTGAATCTGCAGAAATGATGTTTTACAAATGATTCATCCCATGTGATTGTGGAGAGCCGCAGACAGTTCAACATCTTTGCCAGTGTACCTTCTAATGTACCCATCAACGTGCACGATGGAAGATGTCATCCTATCCTCCCGTAATGTCGTTGACGTCACCCGCTACTGGACAAATAACATTTACATACGTTTTATTTGTCTAGTCTCTTTTATTTGTACATTAATATCTGTACATAACTCACTATGTCTTATCTTGACTTATGTTTTTTTCATTATAATCTGTCTTTACAGTACCCTTTATAGGTCCTTGGGATACTATCTTCCCACCATGTATTTAAAGAACGGTGTTAGGGAGAGAATCTTCCCACCCATTTCATTTAAAGCAGTTCCACATGCATCCACATGCTAGATGCAGAGAAATATTGAAAACCAATTAATTTGATGTATACTGTCATCAGAAACCAAAAGTGGGAAGCATATATCCCAGTGGTCTCCACAGTGCACGTGCTCGCCAGTTCGCTTGTGTTGAGTGAAAGAAATGCATTGTTTTACAGAAGAAGGTGTTTTTATTGAAGATAAGAGATTTGTAAACGCTGCTATATAGCTGAAATACAATGTCAATAATGGTTTTGGTCACTTGAGTAAATATATTTCAGCTAGAATGGAAATTATTATCCTGCTCAGGGTGTTTGCCAGAGAATAGAAGATTTTTAAAATTAATTTTCTGTGTTTTTAGTAAATACTATTTTGAAATTATTGAATTATATTCGAATATACTAACTTTTAACATTCCAAAATCACTTTTATATTTTTTGTGCAGTTTTCGGCAAAGATGATATAGGTCACTGACCTTGTGTTGCGTGGGAGTTACGGGTTTTTCTTAAATTATAGAGCGTGATGGGTGTTTTTATACATTATATCCTGTTAAATAAACCTCATTATTGAGTGATAAACAGAGTATAATCATAATTTGGAGGTGGGAGATTATTACCCCATTGCTCATTTAAGAAAACATACTGTCGGGTGAGGGCAGTGGGATAATAATTTCCCACACCATATTTCATAAAATAGATTCCACAGCCATAAAGTTGTTGCATATTCCTACTCATCTATCACCCCCGATTACAAATGTGAAAAAAAAACAAATATTTTATACCCCCAGTCTTTTGCCCTATAAAGGGTTAACTCTGTATATTAAACTCCGGGATATTAACGAACTGGGAATATCAGACAGGCTGTGAGGCGTGCTTTGCAGGAAATCTCGGAAGAAAAGTACCCCCTGGACTACTGAAAGAAAGGAGTTACACCAGCAGAAAATGTGTCAATACTGGGCGAAGCTCAAGACCCTCCTAAGCAGGCCAATTCGAGAGGAGAAGAAGAAGAAACTCCGGGTACTTCTGACACGAATAAAGAACTTTCATACTCACTCACTCACTTATGCTCGTCGATCAGCAGAATGACACTACTTCATTCCATGAAACTTTATTAAGACGTACGATGGAGATTATATCCAGTTCTCGATATAAAAATGACCATGATATAATTCCATGAAGAGTTATTAAATGAACCGCAGATAAATTTAAGGAATTTCAGGCATCTCCTTTGTGTTTCTGTATTCCTGGTGACTTGACTTTCGAAGAACTGGCCAACGAAAAGGCCTTGCTTAAGAGAACGTGTATACGTTTTTAACTATAGACTTTTATTCCTTTCCGACTTCAGTCTAGTCTGCAAGCCGCTGTGAGTGAATGACACCCCTTCGTGATCCCCTCCTCATCATCATCTTCATTTCTTCTTTTCCATTTGACACTGGGTGGGGGCAAATATGCTTCCTCTCCACTTTGTTCTGTCGTTCCACCATTCCTCTTCGGACACGGTGTTCCAATCCATGTTCCGTTTTTTAATGCTATTCTCCACCGAGTCCATCCAACGCATTCTTGTCTTCCTCGTCCTTTCTATCCTGTCATCCGTCGTCCTGGTAGCCTTACTTCATTCATCCGTTCGATATGTCCAAACCATCTCAATCTGTTTTGCTCCAGTTTACCATTTAGTTTATGTACTCCCAGTTCTTTCCGTATATCTTCATTTCTCACTCCTCGTTTTCTGGACCTTACTTCTCAGGAATCTCATCTCAGCTGGCTGTAGTCTGCTCTCATCCCTCTTCGTCATTGTCCAAGTTTCTGCTGCATATGTCATTATAGGAACATAATATGCTTTGTACATAACTTCTTTAGCCTTAATTGGTATATCATTGTTCCATACTAGTCCCCGTACCTGTTGGCAGAAAGCACTCCCGAGTTGTAAGTTATTCTTCTGCTAATTTCCAAATCTAGTCTTCCATCTTCAGGCAGTTCACTTCCCAAGTATTTGAAGTGTTTCACCACTTCCAATTCATTATCTCCTACTTTGATTACTCCTTTTCTTTCTTTCTTACCTCAACTCATCACCACTGTTTTACTCTTCTCCTCATTTATCTTCAATCCCCATTGTTCAATCTTTTCATGTATTACGTCTAACTGTTCTTGTACCTCCATCTCATCCTCACCCCAGATCACAACATCGTCTGCTAACAACATTACCTTCATCTTTGCCCTACTATATTCTTTCATTGCTGCCTTCATGATATCATCCATCACCATTACGAACAATAATGGTGACAACACACTTCCTTGCTTTAGTCCAGTCTCAATTTTAAACCATTCCGATGTCCCGACTCTAGTCTTCACACTACTGTAGCACTCCATGCACGTTCCTTTTATCATGTCTCTCAGTTCCTTGCCTATCCCCCTATTTGTTAAGCTTTCCCAAACTTTTGTTCTAGGGATGCTATCATAGGCATTTCCTAGATCAATAAAAGTCATTACTATATCCTTCCCATATTCCCAACTCTTTTCAATGTTCTGTCTCAGAATGATCCCCTATTAAAAGTTAACATTAAGGCATTTTCACTTTCTATACCTATTACTTCGAAATGGTTAAATATTGATAAGGAGTCAAATCCAGTAAAAATGTAGACTTTCACGACCGGCGTTGAAATAGGAATCTCTGTTTCGCGGGCTTGGAACACGACCTATAAGCCCGCGAAACAGAGATTCCTAAGTCAAATCCAGCTTTTCCAGTTGTAACATCTCCCTTATCGAAATTGCCGAGGCCTTAATGTAGGTACCATAAGTTGGAATCCACGATAAAACCATGTCTAGGATTATTTATTTATTAATTATTTATTTATTTATTTATTTAGCGTATGGCTTTTAGTGGCGGGAGTGTCCGAGGACATGTTCGGCTCGCCAGAGGCTGCTTCAAGTGGACACCCATAGGGTGAGCTATAAGTTCCGTTCAATTTCAAATAGTTCCGACTTCCGCTACCAGATGTCACTGATACCTAGTGGTGAACGTTGGATCGCTCTATCTAACCTAGAAATTTAGCTTCTCACAAGTTTAGTCTGTGGAAGGATCTTTTACATGCCATAAATCTACGACATGGGACCGCCGGCTTTACTTCCCCTCCGAAGGAAGGTACACTGGAGGATTTTAACGCTATCTTGGGCACAGCATGCTATCAACTACTCCACCGAAGCCGCTTATGTCTAGGATGTTCGAGTGGAAATCAAACCCATCTCTCCTCAGTTTTGCCTCACGAGGCTGAATGTACCTCATTGAAGCCCTCAAACAAGAATTAATTTTTTTGGCAGAGGCGGGAATTGAATCCGGGCCTTCTCAGTGACCGCTATGAACGCTAGTCACTACATTACAAGGTCTGCCGGCCCCGTGGTGTTGGGGTAGCGCGCCTGCCTCTCACCCGGAGGCCCCGGGTTCGATTCCCGGCTCCGTCTGGAATTTTAGAAACTGACGTGAGGGCTGGAACACGAGCACTCAGCCTCGTGAGGCAAAACCAAGGAGAGTTGTCTGACAGTTAGGCAGCCCCCCAATCACGAAAACCAAGATTAACGGCCGAGGGGACCCGATGCGCTCATCACGCGTCACCCTAATATTTGCAGGCCAATTGGCTGGGCAGCGGCGGCTTGGTAGGCCTCGGCCCTTCACGGGCTGTAGTACCAGGAGTTATTATTATTATTATTATTATTATTACACTACAAGGTGGATGATGTGGACCTTTTACTCTTTTCCTTTCACACCTGCCTTTCATGGCTCTACTCCTCATTGTCAGTCATCTAGTAATACCTAGCTCTTAGTTACGCGTCCCACATCCTCGTAAAATCGTGCACCACGGCCGCGTGGGCAGCTGCAGCAAGCCTGAAGATCGGAAGTTCGAATTCTGGCACTGACAGCGGCTATCTTGAGTGTGGTTCTCCCTCGAGCTTTTCCCCATACCCTCCAGGCAAATGCTAGGATAGAACCTTACTTCAAGTCCCGGGGCATCAAACCAATACCCGTCCGTAATATAGTTGCTCATACTATTACAGTCATCACATAAATACAGGTTATCATACAAGTCCACCACACACCCAACTAAATGGAGCTGATGATCGAGATGTCCCAAACACCGCAAATGAATTAATAACAACTCTTAGTAACGCAGTTCTGTTCATAGTTCTATAATATAATTATTGCATTGTGTATCTGGTTAGATATACAGTAAGTGAAGACCTTTATATTGACAGGCTAAGTAAGGCTACAATCAATCGATCAATCATCAGTAGTATAGATCCCTCCTGCGGCGCTCACAAGCGATCGATCGTGACAAATGAGCTTTCAAATGAAAGAGAATAGACATTAGCAGTGACGTATTGCACTATCAATTCGTAAATATCTATAATTTCTTTAAAAAAGGAATTTGAAAATAATGTACGAAGTTTGCGATTTGTAGATACTGTTGCTGTAGGAAAATAGGCTCCATAATTGCTGTCCATTTCACATTTTGTCCGCAGTGACGCCTGTTTCATGTCATATTAACATTCCGAGGTCTTTACTTTATCCTGATATGTAAATAGTGTTCTATAATCATTCGGTTGAAATAAAATTATACGAGCCTTACAGTAGTCGCATATGATGTGTATTATGTAACATGTTATCCTACTATGTGTGTCCCGGGAGTGCAAATTCCTTGTTGACAGTGAACCCTGTTGGTCATTGAAATAACTACTTGTAAAACTCCAGTGCCAAATCCGGACCGTAATGAATCATTATTGTTATTTGCCGTGGCGGAAGCAATCCACTGCCTACTTGATGCGAGCTGCGCTCTATACCGGCCAGTTAGTGAACCCATGCCAGCGATGTTATTGAAAATGGCCTAGTTTTGTCGATCAGCACACTGCCAAGTATAGGCGCGATTAAAAAGTAGGTGTGCGGAAGGTATATTAAATGTGTTTCTTCCAGTGATATGTTTAGACGAACGAAGTTTCAATTATTGTTAGTAGTCGGTGTTAATATACTGAATTCCTACGTTGTTTGGAGTGTTTGTTGATTCGATATAGATTCCACATAGCCACATGGCCGACAGTACATCGAGTGCTTACATTAAATAAGAATACAGCAAAAGTATGAAGATTTAATAAATCGTAATTGTTTTCAGCAAATATGATAAAATGAATATTTTCACACCAAAGAACGACAACTTGAAGATGGTTTTCTGTAGGAATATCTTAAATGGGGTCTCCAAACCTTGAACTAAACTGTATGCGATATACATTCCCCATGGCCACATGGCCTACAGTACGTCGTTGTACCGATCTCCGCCAACACGCGCGCTCATCGTTTCCGTTCCATGCACTTCCGTCCCATCCATTTCCGTCCCATCCTCTTCCGTCCCTTTTCCAAAATCACTCCCACAAAAATGTCCAGCTACCGAGTGGAAAGATGTTACACATCAAAAACATAACCTTTCTCCTTAAGTCTCTCATTATAAACCTATTGGGAAAGTGTGGTTTATGAACATGCGAAATTTCTTGCAGGGGTCCGCTGGTCAATCCTTATTTTTGGAGGGTCGAGGGCTTTTCTTCTCCCTGTTGCATCTCTAAAAACAACTGCACTGCCTCACACCCGTTGACATTGTTTCACACGTGCAGTGAGAAGAGTTCACGGCACAGGATGGATAGTGCAAATATGTCAGAATGAATGAGGACCTGTCTTCCAGGGAAGTATTTCTGGAGCACCCAGCGTGTGATAGTAGCGAGGTTGATAGCCTGATGGGCGATCTAAATGTGGAGATGAGTGCGTCCATCATCACGTCGATACGTCTGAGCCGTGAGGAGATAGAGCAGAGCACGGCAGGCGCTGCGCTGGAGACATTCGTTGGCTGCTCTCAGTTCTCCCATGGCGCACAGTGCTGGGCTCGTCTCACCAGCCAAGGACAATCCATACTCTTTTCATCATTCTAAATAATAATAATTATTATTATTTAAAAAAATTACAGTCCGTCTGAAAGACTAGACGTTATATCATTTCAAATGACGCATGCTACAATTGCTACACATGTTATAGAGGCTCAGGTGGGCTTCTCGCTTCGCTCGAAGCCCCAGGACTCTTTCAACAGACTCCATTACCCATTAACTTAGGCTTCCCGCGCGGGCACCTCGTTAAGTGTCACCCTGTAATTTGCTCTGACATCCTGCATACCTCTTTAAGAGGCACCCTGTATTCTTATCTGGCATCTTGTATATCTCTTTACAAGTCACCCTGTATTCTTGTGTGACATCTTGTACACCTCTTTAGGAGTCACCCTGTATTCTTGTCCGACATCTTGTGCACCTCTTTTGGAGTCACCCTGTATTCTTCTCTGCCATCTTTCACACCTGTTTAAGAGTCACCTTGTATTCTTATCTGGCATCTTGTATATCTCTTGAGGAGTCACTCTGTATTCTTGTGTGACATCTTGTACACCTCTTTAGGAGTCACCCTGTAATCTTGTCTGACATCTTGTGCACCTCATTAGGGGTCACCCTGTATTCTTACCTGGCATCTTGTACTGTATTTTTCTCTGACATCCTGCGCACCTCTTTAGGAGTCACCCTGTATTCTTGTCTGACATCTTGTGCACCTCTTTAGGAGTCACCCTGTGTTCTTCTCTGCCATTTTGTACACCTCTTTAAGAGTCACCTTGTAATCTTATCTGGCATCTTGTATATCTCTTTAGGAGTCACCCTGTATTGTTATCTGGCATCTTGTACTGTATTTTGCTCTGACATCCTGCACACCTCTTTAGGAGGCACAATGTATTCTTATCTGGCACCTTGTATATCTCTTTACAAGTCACCTTGTATTCTTGTGTGACATCTTGTACACCTCTTTAGGAGTCACCCTGTATTCTTGTCTGACATCTTGTGCACCTCTTTAGGAGTCACCCTGTATTCTTCTCTGCCATCTTGTACACCTGTTTAAGAGTCACCTTGTATTCTTATCTGGCATCTTGTATATCTCTTTAGGAATCACCCTGTATTCTTGTGTGACATCTTGTACACCTCTTTAGGAATCACCCTGTAATCTTGTCTGACATCTTGTGCACCTCTTTAGGGGTCACCCTGTATTCTTACCTGGCATCTTGTACTGTATTTTGCTCTGACATCCTGCGCACCTCTTTAGGAGGCACCCTGTATTCTTGTCTGACATCTTGTGCACCTCTTTAGGAGTCACCCTGTATTCTTCTCTGCCATTTTGTACACCTCTTTAAGAGTCACCCTGTATTCTTATCTGGCATCTTGTATATCTCTTTAGAAGTCACCCTGTATTCTTGTGTTCGCTTCGCTCAAAGCCCCAGGTCGCTCGACGCCGCAGGACTCTTTCAACAGACTCCATTAACCATTAGCTTCTGCTTCCCGCGTGGCAGCATGACGTCACACACTCAGTTCCCGCGCGGCTGCATGACATCACTTCCCTCGCGGCTGCATGACGTCACTTCCGTCTCCGTCTCCGTCTCCGTCTCCGTAACGCATAACGTTGGACCCAAGCATAACGACGAAGTCGACAAGATCATTTGAAATGATAAAAGTTATTCTCCCAGAAGCAACATATGCTGCTAAAACAATAGTAATCGATGCTCATTCCAAGATTTGGGAACTGGAAAAGCAGGAGCGAAAAATTCTCCAGAAGATCTACGGAGCAATCAACAGAAACGGCATTTGCATGAAGAGACCTAGTACTGTACTCTGTCAAGAGACCAATACGATAACAGACGAAATTAGAAAATGCAGAGCCAAATTTTAAACTCACACCCACAGGATGGCCACCTCCAGATTGCCAAAGAAACTACTTGGTATCATAACTCAGAGTAAATGCGGCACAGAATGACTTAAAGAGGTACAGAGGGACTTACAAGTAATCAATATAGAACATTTCGAAGACCGAACTGAGTGCCAGACGAAAATCGCGAATGTTAAATTTGAACCAAGATCATTACGACAACCTGCGGAAAATTGGACGGATGAGAGGAAGAGGGAACATTCCTCGAGAATGAAGAGATCTTGGGAGGAGCGGAGGAGACACGCCTCCAAATGACATCATGTTATCAAGTTTAATCGCTCTCCTGTAGGGGAATTTTCGCTTAAATAAAATAATAATAATTTTCCGTTTTTCGAGGGAAACCGTGGGAAATCTTCAAAAGACAGACTGCAAGATTCCAGACTTATATCTGTGCAGGATTCTTAAATTCTAAAACCGCACAAACCCTATACTTGGCTGGAATACCACCCCGGAATTGCCTGTTCAACCTTACTTCAGGGTGGAGCCATTATTACGACCAGATGTCTCAATTTCATTTGTTTCGATGATAATGGTATTACTCATCATCCTCGCTGTTTCCCTTCTTCCTTCTTTGTTTTTAGAAGTTCAGAGATGCAGACAGCAATCCATGCCCGACTCTCTCTTCTGTTGAGCATTTTATCCCCCACATCGGTGTAATGACTCCAACTGGTGTCTCTAGAAACCTCAACATACAAAGATCGTGTGCTGAACGTCATCCCATTGATCACCACAATATCGACACCGTGAAGTCGGTGATATTCCCATTTGATGGAGGTATGCTTCATAATTACCATGCCCAGAGAGGAACATGGTAATGTAATAAACCTCATCACGTTCCCTCTACAACCATGGCTTCAACTGCTTGATGAGCCTAGCGGTCCACCTGTCATAATAATAATAATAATAATAATAATAATAATAATAATAATAATAATAATTGGATACCGTTTGCAGATGACCTTGCTATTCTTACCAACAATAAGCAAGAAGAAATCCATTCCACAGAAAATAATACATGAAAACAACAAGTTCCGTGACGAACTAAATAGCCTACTTTTCTTAAAATTTAAGATTCATGCCAATGTTTAATCTATATGGATCTATCTAAAATAATGACGAAATTAAGTTGGTAATATCGAAATTTCTAATTAGTTCGAAATACTGTATACCTAGCATAATGAAGCCTAATAGAGAACTACAGTTGGCAGCCCTGGTGGCTGAATATATTCTTAGTTCCATCTCTTAAGGTACAGAATACAAAATTTGGTTGAAGTCCAATGGATAGCATGGACGTTACATGCAGTTAAACATTGGATCTAACAGCGCGCGTAAAATCATGTTGGCAACAATGACATACATGAATTGGTCAGAAATAATCTGAAATAATATGATCTATTGTTGTGTCAATTTTGAATGAAATCCATTAGTTAGTATGGAAGTTACATGCATTTTAAAATTGGACCTATCAGCAGGCTTAGAATCATGTTGGCAGCACTGGCGTAGGCCTATATCAGTTACTCCAAATTAATCTAGAATGCCAGGTACTATACGTGTGCAAAGCTTAGAGCTATTTGCTTGCATACTTTCAGATATATGGGTATTTGGATTTAAAAAAAATTGAGAGCATTTATTAACAGTTGGTAGCCCTGGTGGCTCTTAAGAATACGCATTGTCATATCTGTTTATGTACACATAGCACGTACGAAATTTGGTTGAAATCCAATTGATAGTGTAGAAGTTATATGCATTTAAAATTTGGACCTATCAGCAGGCTTATAGTCATTTTGGCAACACTGCCATGTATGGCCTCCTGGAAATTAAACTGCAATATTATTATCTATACGTGTACCAATTTTGAAATAGCTCCCATTCATACCTTCCAAGATATCCAACATGGAGCTCAAATTTCAATTGCGATTTTTCAGCAGTGGGTAGCACTGATATTTTCAAATATGGTCGTGAGATATTCAGGTATAGATCTTTACTCCTACCAAATTTTGTTTCGATTACTGCAGCCGTTTAGGAGTTGATAGGGGGGGGGGGGCGGGGGTACACACACTCAGCCAGACAGACAGAGGACAGACAGACACATATTTGGCCGATCTCATAAGTCTACTTTTATCTCATTTTTGCAAAATGTGAAAAGTAGGCTAATAAAGGAAAGAATTAAATCCGGATTTAACAACCAACCTTTAATACCAAATTTGGATATATTTGGATAAATTCAAGTATTTAGGAGAAATTATTCAGCCAGCAGGGATACATCAAAAAGTAACAAGGAAAGACTTGCAAAATTACAAAAAGCATATAAAACTACCTGGAACACATATAATAAAAATTCCATATCACAAAACGTAAAATTACGACACTGAAATACCTTTTTCAAATCAGAAGCACTTTGATAATATTGATAAATTGATAATTAGGGACAGATCACAAGTCTAAAAGTAGAGACATGAGAGAAAAATCCTGAGACATCTGTTACGTCCAAAATTTGGAAACGCTGTTTGGATAAAAATAAACCACATGAAATCTACAAAAGTATTGAAAAGAATACGCAGATTCCATCATAAAAAGGAGACTGAAATTTGGTGGTCACATATTCAAAATGGATGACAATAGGCTAACAAATAAAATGTAAAACCTAGCACTAGCTCTGAAAAGCCACAACAATTGGCTGGTAGCAATAACACATGACCTACAATAAATTGGTATCAACGAAGACATCATTCACATTAGACCAAAATTAGAACCCAAATAAACAGATACAAATTTGCCGAGAAACCGACACGTAAGAATAAAGAATGTAAAAGAGAGCACAGAGAACGGATGAAAAGATATTGGGAAGTAAAGAGGACACATTGTGCTAACGCGCCCCTTAGATAGACGTAACGAATCAACATTATAATAACAATGTTATTGGTTTTGAGACCCATTTTACTAAAAGACATATTGACAATCATCATAATTGTAAGGTTATAACTAGGGCTCGGGTAAGATCTAACAAGAGCCCAAAAATGCAAGCAAATATAACCTTAAAAATGACGAAATATGACTCAAAGAAGACAAAATATGACTTGAAAATGACTGATTAAAATGGCCGTTCTAGATAGATTTCATTAGAAAGCTAACTATTGCAATGGGTACCATGTTTCGACTTCCGAAAAATTTCGACATATCTTCGCGTTTCACATCCCCCAGACCCCAAAACCACCGTCAGTTCAAAAGTTTATATATAATTTATGTATATATATATACCTATATATAGGCCTATATATGTATATATATATATACATGTATCACTTTCTTGTGGACACGATAACTACCGCAATTTTGCACCAATCACTTTGAATGTTTTACATAATATGTATCCCTATAAAAGCTCGGTCGAGATCGTTAATGGGCACAATCGGTCGAAAGGGGTGAAAATGGGGGGCTTTTTTTTTTTCTAAAAAGTGAAATATTGATATAACTCTCTTAATATTTGAACTATCGAATCCATTCAAATTTCATACAATGTGTCGGATAAGGCTCAAAAATTTATGTTTGAAAAGTGTTTTGACAGCACCAACCATTGACCAAAGGGGTGAGAAAAAGTGGGTTTTTCGGGAAACATTAATCATATCTCTCTTAATAGACACAATATCAAAACCGTACAAAATGGACAATATTCCCCTAATAATTACCTAAAACTTTTGTCTGAAAGAATTTTTGATATGACCCACCCTTTCGCCAAGGGATGAGCAAAATGATTTCGGAATTAGAAGAAAATGCCAAGTGTCATCGGACGTTGCCATGACAACACTACTGAATTGATGAGGGATGAGCCATCAGACGTTGCCATGACAACACCATTGCACGAGATCACATTCATTCTTCCACCTGACTCTGTGGGAAGCGGCTTCGGTGAGGTAACTGGTAGCATGCTGAACTATGCCCAAGGTCGTGGGTTCAAAGCCGGCCGAAGTCGTATTTTATAAGAACGCTAAAAATCCCTCAGTATGCCTTCCTTTGGAGGGGAAGTTCCAACGTTCGTTGCGAGTAGCTGGTTGCGGTGGCATCTAGTAGCCAAGTTCACAACTAGGTGTCGTTGACGGTAGTATTTGGTAGCAAAATTAGGAACTACTGTACTACTTGACATTGACCGTCGCAGTCCTTACCAGAATTACAGACTAATACAGCCATCACAATTAACACCGTTTATCAGACAGATTCTACACACACCCGAAGTACACGGGGCTACATGACCGCGTTGTCGCTGCCCCTGAACTGAGGAACCAACCAACATCTCTGCGGGAGATAAAATTTTGCGTGAAGAAGTAACAGACCGCTAGATAGTTACACATCAGTGTCGAAACCTTGCATAAGGACAGTGTGACCACAAGTATGAAAATTGACTCTAAATGACGAGAAGGTTACCGTCCCCATAAGACAATAAAATGTTAAAAATATGCATAAAAAACGAAAAGCTAAGTTAATTAAGCGCCAATTGTAAAATACTTTCTCGCAATAAATGAGGTCTGATCCTTCTACGAAAACCTGCATATTCTGCCTATTTTCGCCTATCCTCTAGTTTTCCCGGTGAAATCTACCTCCGCCTTCCGGCGTGCCGAGAGGATTTTTTTTTATTATAAATCCAAGCGACAATCCCTTCGATATTAAATTGTTAACTAAATTCTTTATTCCTGTTTTCATATTAATTTTCTGAATATAGGCTACATGTTTAAGTGGTTATAATAATAATATCGTATGGCCTCGGGTAGCTACCCAGCATGTCGAATCTCGTTGTTCCTTGAAGCACTATGAAAGTCAAGGAGGTTAGATATCTAAGCTCCTTGAATACTATAGCGCTTTCTAGTAGAGAAATTAGGAACTTTGTGTTGGCGGAAAATTCCGAGTAATTTTGCCATTATGAACACGGCCTACTGAATTCAAATAGGTTCTTCGACATGATAACATCGTATGACATGGTGTCGTAATTTTTGCCGCCTTTCAAAAATCACTTACCACGGCCAAGAGCGAACCTGCAAGTGGTTATTTACAGTCTATTTTTGTAAACACTATTTCCTGTTCGATAAGTTGAGGATGATTGCACTACCGAACTATGATGTTCTTACAAAAAATGCTCAAAACATGACCTAATGAGACCCATTCCTATAAATCAGACAATAAATCAACTGGCTAATAGATTCAAATGTACAGGTTCAGTAAACAATAAAAATAGACGTAAATGTCGTTATTTCCTTACTGGAGCTAAATTAACCGGAGTAACCGGAAACTTCATAAGGAGATGCCGGTTATGTTTGGCAGTGGATGGGGAACATTTTCAGCATCTCCTGTAAGCATGGTGAGTAAAAATGCATGATATTGATTTTAAGCACCGTATTCTGCCGTCTATACGCGTGCGCGGCAGCCGGTAACTGAGCCGTCACTGGTGGAGCGCGTGAGCGAGAATGTCTTTGCCAAGCAAAAATAAAGACCCTGAATATTCTACTGCACCAATAGCAAATCCCGTGTTAGAAACTCCACCCCGATAACCTAGTCAAAATTTCAACAAAGACGCTCAAAATATAACAAAATCTGTATTACTTCATAAAACTAATTATTTACTGTAGTTAGTTATTGTTGTTTTAAGGGGTGGAACTACGAGGTCATCTGCTCCTCTTAACACAGATTAAAGTATATAAATTTGGAATGGAATTAAAAATTTTGGAGGTGGACACCTAAATATGAAAAGATCTAAAAATAATAAAACAAGAAATTCAATAAAGCTAATAAGTATAATTAAAAACAAAAAATACGGAAAAACAAAAAAAAAGTTTTCAAAAAAGAACAAAGTCTTTGAGTCAATGATCACTTGTAAATTCATCACACTTTTATAACACTAAAATGAGCGAAATATTACAAAAGCCATAAAAATGGCCAAAATAAGCATTTATATGCAGAATAAAATTGATTTAACACAGGGCCAGTGACCCTTCATTCGCAATTATTTTTAAAATTTCAGGCAAAATGAGCCCAGGAAAAAAAAACATGAATTTTCCTAACTTCCAAACCTTAGTCATAACTTTGTTTGTGCAAAAGTGTTTAAGTCGGATCTGAATACTCTTGAGTATTTACAAGCGATTTACAACCTTAAAACCTTTTGCACCAACAAGGTTATGACAATTCTCTACCTAACAATTGCATGATATCAGTTTTGATATTCTTTAACTTAGAGCGAATTATACGCTGAGCTTCGTGTTCGTTTCTTCCCACTTGGAAGATTTTATATTAGCCTAAGTTTACTAAAATGTCGTAAAAATTTACGGTTTGTTTGTCATTGTAGAAAAACGCGTTTAGCCGTGGTTTAATTTACGTGTTGGGAGAATGCAATCAAAAGCAACACTGCTGACTCACCAACATTCAAGCAGCAAAGAGAAACGTTCCAAAGAATATGAAACTCTCTCCTCACGGATGATTCACATTCATAGCATCACAGCGCTCCCCTCGCATTCGCAACTCATTATTTCTTCTTATTATACTTCTCCATATTTCGCGACTGGGAAATTGTTTCGAAACCACTGATGTCGAAATTCGATGTTTTTCAATCGGTCAACACAATTGTACCCAATTGGGTACATTGGGGTGGGGGTGTGGGTGGGAGGGGCTATAGAACATCCCACACATCGTTTCAGGATTCACCCTCGTCTGTTATTATTCAGCTACAGTGTACTCTCGATTATCCGTGCGCGGATTATCCGGTTTGCGGATTAACCGGGCACGCTTTCGCTTAATTAAACATAATTGAGAATGCAGTATACAGTACAAGAATGTCTCTGTAATAGATACTGTACTGCAAATTGAATAGCCTACGTTTGAATTTACTTTTCGAACAATTTTTTGCATTGTAGTCCCGGTGGGGGTAAGTTATTTTGATTAGAGTACTTCTTGATTTGTCAAGTCTTGTTTTGTAATATCGAAGTGTAGGTTCCGTAAGGAGGTGGGGGTAGGCTTATTTCAAGGTTGCTGGAAGTGCTGTCTGCATTCCATTGAGGGATCCAGCTTTTAACCCTTGAGAACCAGCGTGAAAATTTATAACGCGAGGACTGGCGCCGGGTCATTTTGACCCATCGGATAGCTTTTAGTGCCAGGAGTGTCCGAGGACATCGTTGGCTCGCCAGAGTCTGTAGCTGCTTCCTGCGGACACCCTTAGGGTGAGGTACAAGTTCCGTTGAAGTTCAAGTAGTTCCAACTTTCGCCACCAGATATCCATGATACCTAGTGGTGAACGTTGGAACTTTGATAGAGCGTTCCGACGAAATCTAACCTAGCAATTTAGCTTCACACAAGTTTAGTCTGTGGAAGGATCATTTACATGCCATAAATCCATAACATGGGACCGCCGGCTTCACTCCCCCTCCAAAGGAAAGCATACTGAAGGATGTTTAACGCTCTTAAAAAATCCAACGACTTCGGCCGGGTTTGAACCCGCTATCTTGGGCACAGCAGTTCAGCATGCTACAAAAAAATGACCAATAGTGTATCACTCCCTTTTTGTCATAGTTGTACGTATCGGTATTTTAATGAAGCAATTTTACACCTGGTGTGTTTCAAAGAACTATTCCCAATATAAAATGAGGTTTATTTAGATATTTTTTTTCAAATTTAACATGCAGAAACATGACAATTCACGTAAAGGTAGACCATAATTAGCCTTGAAAGTGGCGGGAAAGCGGTCATCTCAATTATTTTAACAAAGTGGTTGATGACCAAGGTGTCCCTAGACCCTAAACATCGATCAACAAGAACGTGAGCTATGTTATTATACTACACCAAAATAAATGGATTTCCCCCTTACGTTTTACACGTTGTAACGTAAGCCGAAAATTGTCACGCAAGTCCAGGCGCCATGGGTAAATCTGACCCGACCGTAAATAATATAGAAATAACTTGGTTGGTTGGTTCTTAAGTTTAGGGGCTGCGACAGCGCGGTCATGTAGCCCCGTGTACTTTGAGTGTGTGTAGAATCTGTCTGATAACCGGTGTTAATTGTGATGACTGTAATAGTGTGTGTTATCTGTTTTTTTTTAATTTAAGTACTGCAACTTAGAATTTTTCAAATAGTTCCTACTTTTGCCGCCAAGCGCCACCGTCAACGACTACTAGGCCAAGTTCAGAACTTAGCTACTAGACACCACCGCAGTCGGCTCTTGGCAACGAACGTAGAAACCTAAGAGCGTTGTTTACATTCTTAACCTATCCAATTTAGCTTCACACAGGTGTAATTAGTGTAAGGTTCTTTAACATGCCATAAATCTATGACATGGGACAGCCGGCTTTACTTCCCCTCCGAAGGAAGGCATACTGAGGGATTTTTAACGCTCTTAAAAATCTGACGGCTTCGGCTGGGTTTGAACCCGCTATCTTGGGCACAGAAGCTCAGCATGCTACCAACTACGACACCGAAGCCGCTAGAGAAATAACTAGAGTGTTTAATAAGCCATGGTCATGTGCAGGGCTAAGACCAAGGCTAGGAAGGAAGGTACTGTAAGTGACAGGAAATAAGGGCTGACCAAAACGCAAATATAGAACATTATTAAAGGCCTCGGGTCAAAAATACCCACGCGCCAGTCCATGCGGTTAACAGCAGAAAACCATTACAGACTTCTTCGGAGCACAATAATGTTGGTGATATATATTTATAAATGTATTATAACCTGTCGCCTCCGTAGCGTAGCGGTCAGCATGGTTAGCTGCCACCCCGGTGGTACTGGGTTCGATTCCCGGCTCTGCCACGAAATTTGAATAGTGGTACGAGGACTGGAACGGGGTCTACTCAGCATCGGGTGGCCCAAATGAGTAAAGGGGGTTCGATTCCCCCTCAGCCATCCTCGAAGTGGTTTTCTGTGGTTTCCCACTTCGTCTTCGGGAAAATGCCGGGATGGTACCTTCTTCAAGGCCACGGCCGCCTCCTTGCCTATCCATCCTAACCATCCCTTACCTTCCCTCATGAGGCCCCTGTTCGCTTTGCAGGTGAGGCTGCCTGGGCGAGGTGCCAATCCCACCTCACCAGATTCGATGTTCCCAGCTCTAGGACACTGCCCATAGAGGCGGTAGTGGTGAGTTCCCTCGCTGAGTCCGTGGGTTCCACCAACCTGGAGGGTAAACGACAAAAAAAAATTATAACCTACTTTATATGGTACTGTATTTTAAAAAAATAGAAAAATTGCAATAAACACAAGCTTTTGGATTATCCGTGTTTTCCGGTTATCCGTGCCATTCACCCCGGACATTAGCCCGAATAATCGAGAGTATACTGTACTAGCATGACGAATAGAAGGACCTAGTGTGAGGACTCCGCCATTATAGCATGGTAGTTTGTGGTCCCGCCACTACAAGCACTGCAAGCGATAATGTCCAAAAACGTGTCCTGTTGTTGGGTCGAGCCGGGTCTTAGAAAAGTGTGGGAGAATTTACTGTGTGAGATATTTGTGTGAATTAAATTGAATTTTCCTTGCTTTCAGTTCTTAAATTCAGTTCATTGAGTCTTGTGTACATCAGCGTTTTGTGTTTTGCGAACTTCAAACATATTTCTTATGCGGTTTTGTTAATTTAATAGTTCAACATGCCGTACTGTTTAGTGCCTGGCTGTAAGTCAGGGTATGGTAGAGTAGTTGACGATATACGATTTTTTTTCACCACCGAAGGATACAAATCAATTTGAAAAATGGGCCAGAGCTATTCCACGAAAGGATGCGGAGTTAACGCGAAGTAGTAGAATTTGTCAAATTCATTTCTCTGATGATTTGATAGTAAAATCAGATAATTGTATAGTGAATGGTGAAGAAGTGGAAATCTCTTGTGGAAATCTCTTGTGTGAGGTGGAAGTTACTTCCTGGAGCAGTGCCTCATTTCCCCCTAATTTACCGAACTACCTGTCATGTGAGAATAAGTCCCGTAAAGCTCCCAACGGGAAAAAGAATCTCGACACCACCAGAAAAAGAAGAAAGAAGATTGAAGATGGGAGTGGAGCAACGAATGAGGCATTAAAAGGTCAGTCTAATGTTGATAAGAATTTGGGTCATTCTAGTGTACTTACTGATGCTGAAAAGACTATAATATTGCTCAAAAGGCGCCTAAAGAATGCTAATCGTAATTTAATTCGCGTTAGATTCTGCCTCAACTAAGCAAAATCGAGAATTAATTTCCTGGATAAGCAGGTTCGAAATTCACAGGCATTTAATTACAAAGATAACGAAGAAGGAAAAGATAATAATAGACACTATGCTCAAGAAATGCCAGGTAAAATCTCCCAATGGAATGAGGTACAGCAACGAATTCATTTTAGAGAGTTTATTGTTGAGAATAAAATCACCGAAAGGATTCCGTCATTGTCGGCGACATAATCTCTTGCCTCTGCCCTCAGAAAGACACTTGAGAAAACTTTGTAAAGGACATAAGTGCCCTTATGGAGTTAATACGCATAGTATAAATGCTATTTCAGACTATTTTAAGGAAGAAAAGAATGATCATTCACGTTACGGTGTTGTAATTTTTGATGAAGTGAAGCTAAGAGAAGAAATCCAGTTTAATAGTTTTTCTTATCAAGTAGATGGATTAGTAGATTTAGGTGAACACACACCTGACCTCCAGAAGAACGTACTAGCAAATCACGCTCTAGTGTTCATGTTCGTACCATTCATGCATAATTTGGTGCAGCCAGTTGCTGTTTATGCAAGCAGAAATGCTACTCCAGGGGATATTCTCGCAAAAATTCTAATACTGGTGATTTTGCAGTTAGAAGAGGCTGAGGCGAGGGTGGTTGGGTTTACTTGTGATGGTAGTCAATCAAATAAAAAGGCCTTGAATTCGTTAGGAGTAGGTGGCAGGACAACCTCTCTACAACCTCACATCCTTAATCCTGCAGATGTTACGAGAAAGATCTGGGCTTTCTCCGACTTCGTTCATGTATTGAAATGCTTAAGAAACCACTTTCATGATAAAGTAGAACTTCACTATAATGACAGAATTATTGATTTCAATTTTTATAGGGAACTGTTCAAAGAAGATCTCTCAGGGTATGCTGGGCTTAGAGCCTGCCCTAAACTGACAGTTGCTCATTTAGACCCATAATCTTTCCAGAGAATGAATGCTAGGTTTGCATTCCAACTTTTCAGTGACAGTGTTGCCAAAGGTATTAAATTTTATCGAGAAATGGGACTGGCGGGATTTCAAGGTAGTGAGGACCCTGAGACATTTACCAGTAAACCTAATATATAAATGTTGTTGCTGATGCACTAAATGCATTCATTCCGTCTCAGGCTCTTCGTAAAGGTTCACCTTCTCATACAGCTGTTGTTAATTTTCTTCAGACCGTGAGATCTACCAATAACACCTTTGCCTCCAACAGAACCTTGGAATCACTAGTAGTAACCCTACAGAGTACTTTGGAGATGTGTGAATGGCTTTGGGAGAAAGGTTATAAGTATGTGTTGACAGGAAAGCTCACTCAGGATCCCTAGGAACGGCACTTCGAAATTGTGCGATCTTTCAGTTCAGATGATCATCCATCAACAATAGATTTCCTTCATTTCAATGTATATACGTCCCTATAAAACAGGCTTTAAATGTTGGTGGAAATAGTGAACCTAAACGGGAGCAGATCTTGACCTCGTTTGTTAATCAGATGCGTATATTAGCCCGGAATATGGAGGTGCATAACAAGACAGTAAAGGAATCAGTTGAAACTTCCATTAAGAAAAAATATGTGGTTGAAGATGCAGTAAATATCGAAGACTGGGGAAGCTCGGTACCTGAATTTGACAGCGCAGTTCGAAACTCTTCGATTGATAAGGGTTTAGTGTACTATTTGGCTGGTTATGTTGTTAAGCACTCTTCTAAATTTATTAAGTGTTCGCCCTGTGCTCATTCTCTACGTGAGAATAATCTAAGTAAATGTTCAGTTCTTGCCGAAATAAAGGACTACGGTTCAGTGAACATTGTTCAGGAAAATTAACCTCAAAATCGATGTGGAGCGAAATATTTTTTGATTGTATCGATTCCATAGAAACAATTTCAGTTGATCCTTCAGGAGCCGGCTGCTGTCTTCATCATGTCATGGATATTATCCCCAGACTTGTTTATAATTATATGAAGTGCCGATTTTTCTTCAGAACGAAGGAAATCCGCCGAGATTTGCAATATAACAAAGGAGATTTGCAATCTCGAACATACGCCAAGTCTTCACGCAAGCTTTCGAAAATCCAGTAGCCAACAACATGAATTGGTAAGTAGAGTGTTACTTTAAATAGTTTATATGTGCTTGTTTAATATGCTGGGGATTGTTTTTTTTTAATCTGTGTCTGTATACTCCAGGAATCGGAGCGATCCGTAACATGTAATGAAGACCGTAGTTATTATTTCCGTGAATTATATTTTCCATTGTGCCCTGCCCTGCTCTGCTATTTTAATTGTAACCGCGAATTGCTTTTTAAAAGAGTATTACTCGTAGTTACAAAGTAATTCGTTTCCCTTAGCACCATCCCTAAGACCAGCTGACCCCGGCAGTGTGGAACTTGCCCACTCTAGCGCTGCCTGGCGGGGCGCGCTTGAACTTCAGGGGTCTTCTCACTTTCTCCTTCTATTCGTCATGGTACTAGACTATTGCTGCGTCATTTGAGCAAGAGGGTAGTGCAGTGGACAGTCTCATGCCAGGAGTTGAGATGGGTAGTTGTTCCATTCACTTAAATAATGCTCTATATTTTCGTTTTGGTCAATCCTTATTTCCTGTCGCTTACTGTACCTTCCTTTCTTGCCTTGAACTTCGCCCTGCTAAAGAAACATGTCCACAGATTTTTGAACACTCAAGTTATTTCTATATTATTTACGGTCAGGTCAGATTTACCCATGGCGCCAGTCCTCGTGTGACATGTTTCGGCTTACGTTAGTCAGGACATTCTGTAAATAATAAGGGGGAAATTCCACCTATTTTGGTGCAGCACAATAACATAGCTCACGTTCTTGTTGATCCATGTTTAGGGTCTAGGGACACCTTGGTCATCAGCTCTTTTGTTCAAAAAATTAAGATGTCTGCTTTCCGTTACTATCATGGCCAATGATACTATTTCGAATGTTGTCATGTTTCTGCATGTTACATTTTAAAAATATCAATAAACCTCATGTTATATTAGGAATAGTTCATAGGAAGACACCAGGTGTAAAATTACTTCATTAAAATAAGTAAGACTACAACAAAAAGGGAGTGACACACTATGGGTCAAAATGACCCGGCACGAATTCTCGTGTTATATTGTTTAATTCCAGGTCTCGAGGGTTAAGCTACTGACATGGTGATGGGATACTTATTCCGCATAGAACTGAAAATCGACTGTAGATTGGGATGGATGGTTCTTCCTCTGTCCTGGTCAATACATGACCCATTGAGCCTCGTAGTAAATACGCCACTGCCAGTATGTTCACACCAGGCCAGGCAAGGCCAGCAGGCGCCACATCTCCTTGTGGACCAATTCTCAGCTGTAGCCAGCAATGACTCACACTACTTAAATGGAATTTGTTTTACTGCGCCGTGTCCTTTTGACACTAGCAGTGCTTAAAGTGGACCGGGAATATCCGGATGTGTGTTTCTTCAGGGTGGGCCAGGATCTGCAATACAGGCTGCACCACAAGTATTAGTCTACTTTCCTCATCAGAAAATGAGCATGAAGTTGTCAATTTGTGTGAACGTATGTCTCCATGTTTACAACAACAACAAAGTATTCTCATTAGCCTATATCTCTGCCGGCGAGGACCGTTGCATTTCTGAGAATTCGAGCCGTCAACTCATCAGCTCCTATTCATAAGACATTACCTCACAGTGTGGGGCTCGGGAGTTCTGACGGCCGACTTAACATAATGCACTCGGCACACTCATTAGTGCTTGCCACACTATTGTTGATGTGCCATTTCTAGTCTACTTTAGATTTTTGCAAAAAATGGAATTAGACTTATGAGATCTACACAGGGCCAAAAATTGTATGTCTGTCTGTGTGTGAGTGTGTGTGCTCTGAATGTCTGTCCCCTCCTATCAATTCGAACACGGTGCAACCGAATTGAACGAAATTTGGTACAGAGGTAGAACTAGCAAAGGACACCTCAATGTCATGTTATATATTGCCGCCATCTTGACGGGAACGTAATGGCGGCCACCCAAATGTTCAAAGCTTAAATCAAATTACGACTAACCTAATCATCCGAACTCTACCAAATTTTGCAACAACATGGCAAGCGTCTTTTGACTAAACTACAAGGTCATCAGCCATATAGTTTGCAGATGGCGGCCATGTATGTGTGCAAATCGATTCCCCCTATCAATTCAAACACGGTAAAACCGAATTGAATGAAATTTTGTACAGAGGTAGCACTAGCAAAGGGCACCTCATATTCATGTTTAGTGTCCTTATAACACGTTGTATTTCAACAACCTACTACAACCAACATTCAATTATACTCCTTGAAAAGGGCAAAGAATTATAACAATAGTCATGTATTTAGGAGAAAGTAGGCTGTATGTTCTTTACTGAACATCTTGTTAGAAATGTATTTGGTGAGGCCAGTGAAAATCCACAGCCTGCTTCCAGTCTCCGACCGGGTCAGGAATGGAATGAATGAAGCCCCCATCTAGCGGCGAGGATATGAACTGTGCCGGCTGCCGAGGCCTGACGCACTCCTCTGGGGCAATGACTAAATGAATGACAGATGAAATGAAATGATAGTGGAGAGTGTTGCTGGAATGAAATTTTGACAGGGAAAACCGGAGTACCCGGAGAAAAACCTGTCTGCCTCCGTTCTGTCCAGCACAGATCTCACATGGAGTGACCGGGATTTGAACCACGGACCCAGCGGTGAGAGGCCGGCGTGCTGCCGCCTAAGCCACGGAGGCTTGGTGAGGCCAGTACAGTCGGTATACCTTTTCCTGGAAGTAATGTCGTGGCTCACCGGCAGAGATACAACACGTGGGCACACTACTATTGAATGGCAGCTCAAATTTTTATAGAACTTGCTGTGCTACATGTAGGCTGGCCCCGTAGTGTTGGGATAGCATGGAGGCCCCGGGTTCGATTCCTGGCTCCATCAGAGATTTTAGAAACTGACGTGAGGGCTGGAACGGGGTGCATTCAGCCCCGTGAAGAAAATTGAGTAGCTGTCTGACAGTGAGGCAGCGCCCCGGTCACGGATACTAAGATTAACGGCTGAGGGGACCCGACGCGCTGACCACACGTCACCCCATAATCTGCAGGCCAAAGGGCTGGGCAGCGGCCGCTTGGTAGGCCTAGGCTCCTCATGGACTGTAGCGCCGCGGGGTTTGGTTTTGAGTTTTTATAGATTATGGTATTAGAAGCCATTTTTCAGTGTTGACTTAGTAACCAAAATTCAATGTTCTTCAGTCTGTCAACATGATTGTACATATAGTCTACTGTATATTGCATCCGGAAAATACACTTTTGACCATTTCACTGACCACTATGATGGACATTAATGAATGTAAAACAAAAATACCGGAATGCAGCCGAAATAAATCAGAAAACTCTATGGACGTCAAATTGGCAGGTGAAAAGCTGAAGGAAGTAGGAAACTTCTGTTACTTAGGAAGCAAAATAACCAGTGATGGACGAAGCAAAGAGAATATAAAAAGTAGGTTGGCTCAGGCAAGGAAAGTATTTCTACAGAAAAGGAATCTGTTGACATTGAATATGGAATTAGGTATTAGGAAGTCATTTTGAAGGCCTTTGTCTTGAGCGTGGCGCTCTATGGAGGTGAAACTTGGACTGTTGGTGCAGCACAAAAGAGGAGAATTGAAGCGTTTGAAATGTGGTGTTACAGGACAATGATGAAGATCAGATGGGTAGATAGGGTAACAAACGAAGGGCTATTCAGACGAGTGGGAGAGGAGAGATGTTTCTGGCGACTGCTAATGAAGAGAAGAGATAGGTTGGTAGGACATATAGTAAGACGCCCAGGAATAGCAAGCTTAGTTATGGACAGGAGGACAAGAACTGTAGGGGTAGACGAAGGTTAGAATATGTTAAACAGATTGCCTCGGATGTAGGGTGTGGTAGCTATGTAGAGATGAAACGGTTAGCTCAGGACAGGGAAACATGGAGGGCTGCATCAAGCTAGACAAAATTCTGAAGACTCAAACACGAACCAAGTGTGGAACACCGAAGCCTGATTTTAAAGGTTTATTTGATTTCAGTGTTGCCAACTGTTACTAATATGTGGTTTCAATTTTACAGTTTACCTTTAAAAACTCAAAAGTGATGGACATTAAACTTAACTAAATTTTATACGAAAATTGAATACACGATTTACAAAGTTTTAGCAGTATACTAACCGAAAGTAATCGGTGGTACCAACCTAACAGATACATTTGAAATTCTCGGAAAATAGAGCCTTAAATTTGACCAAACTTTGTATAAACAAAGTAGCTTAAGCACTATCAACCGCAGAACGATCTCTCGTCAACAGCGGTAGAATTGTAGGCCTGCCTACTTGATTTCATATTCTGTGAATTCACTGTTTTACGAGTAATGTATTTTGACTTCAGACTTTTTAAGAATCACCGTAAGATATTATTTGAGCGTACCAAAGTGAACAAACACAGAGCAGGTATTTTCGATTTCCTCATAACCACATTTTGTTTCCAGTGTGATACGGTGAAAGGTAGGATAGCAATGATTTGCTACACATCTAAAAGGGTTTCATATCAAATTTCACTGCAGTCCCTCCAACCGTTCTCAATATTTAAGGCGACCATCTGAAGTTAAGGCATGTCCGCCTCGTTGCGTAGTGGTTAGCACTCTTGGCTGTCACCGTGGAGGTCTGGGTTCGATTCCTTGCTCTGTCAAGAAATTTAATTCCGGCATGAGGGCTACCTCGTGAGGCAAACCGGTGAAGGGTTCTATTCCAACCTCAGTCATCCCAGAATTGGTTTTCCGTGGTTTCCCACTTCTACTCCATGCACAGAACAGTATATGGCTAGATTATTGTACACTAAGTGACCAAAAGTCTCGGGAAGGTTAGTCCCATGAGAAAATGTGCCGTGTGTGACTCCTGAGCTTTGCGGCAGAGCAGAGCATTCTGTCACACACACGAGTGTAAAGTCTATTCGCCGAGTCAAGACAGTGCCCGTGGCTACCCGGACAGGGAAACACGCCCAGTTCACGTCATCGGCTCTGCCGGACAGGGGTAGCCAAGAAGCTCCGAGATTATTAGTCATGCCGTAGCCCTAGAAGTGACAAGAGTTGCTGCACTGCATACTGTTGCCTGTCATAAGCTGTTAAGAACTAATTAATAAAATAAATAATTTAATATATAAATAAATAAACGAACAATAAATAAACCGCGCTGTAGCGTGTCAGCCCGCTTCACAAGTAGGCTATAGACAGCACTGAAGTTGGCGTACATTCAACAGACACAGCTCTATGTACCCCTTGCGGGCAGCCCTGCAATCACGTGTTTAACTGTGTTTACTCCACTATCTCGACTCGGTGAACAGACTTTAGTGAAAAAGGCAACACTTCGCGAGTTAACCGACTTTCAACGTGGGTCATAGCATTTCGGAGATAACAGGTGAATTCGGTTTTCCGAGGTCAACAGTGTCAAGGGTGGATCTTCAATATCGCAGAGATAATGTTATCATCCGTGTAAATCACCGCACGGAACGACCACAGGTGTTTAACGAACGGACAGCACGTCACCTCAGCAGAACCATACGGGGCGATCGAAGGGCTACCGTGAGTCAGATCACCGCCCGGTTGAATGTTGGTAGTCAGGAACCCATTTGTTGTCGAGTCGATGCCTCGCCGTGTTGCTGCCATTTTGAGGTCTCGCGGAGGGGCAACTCGTTATTAATATCATATTCCGTGCCTTCCCATGACGTCTGGCCACTAATTGTAATCAGTACCCTGGCATTCCTGACGATTTGTTCGCTCTCACACCCGATTTAACCGAATGGTTGAGGATGGTCTTTAAAGTTTGAATATTAACTTGTTATATATAATTGTATATTGTATAAATTACCATACGATTAAATAAATAAGTAATTACTTATGCGGCTCCATGGCTAAATGGTTAGCGTGCTAGACTTTGGACCAAAGTGCCCCGGGTTCGATTCCCGGCCGAGCCATCAGGGATTTTAATCTCCTGGGGTTAATTCCCGTGGCTCGGGGACTGGGTGTATGTGACGTCTTCATCATCATTACGACGCGCAGGTCGCCCACGGTCGTCAACTAGAAAGACCTGCACTCGTCCTCTCCGGAGATCATACGATCATCACATCATCATCACCTATGCGTTTGTGGGGATCCTTTCCTGCCTGAGCCATATTTCTTCTACCCTCTGATATCCTAAATCTCTCTCATTTCCTATTATTTTCTTGATCTCTCTCACAGAAACTTGATACTGTACAGTATGACCATTCGTCTGCTCATTTGTCTATACCTAGGTATAAAGGAACACATCGAATCCTGGCGCTGTCAGTTATCATTCGAGGGTGCGCAAATGCGAGGGGACTGTGTCAGTACATTTACTGACACGTTAAAGATCCACTTCGGGGCGAAATTCCGGCTCCCCGGTGTCTCTGAAATCTTGAGTAGTTGAAAGGAACGTAAAGCCAATAACAGTAATATTATTATTACCCTTATTTTCAAATAACATGAAAACAGAGAAAACAGAGGCCTTTTTCCAGGGTGAAAGACTTCATGAAATGCCCATCTTAACGAAGGTTATGTTGAATGCAGAAAAAAGTGATAACAGTTTAATGAAGGGATGTTTAACAAATAACAACCGCAAATTCGCTATTATCTACAATACTACTGTACAGGAAAGACTACAAAAGTTAAAATTTCTCTGAAATTCACAGAACCTCAATAATCGCTCATCGAAACCAGATGAGTTGGTAGCATGCCGAACTGCTGTGCCCAGGATTGAGGGTTCAAACCCAGCCAAAGTCATCGGATTTTTAAGAGCGTTAAAAATACTTCAGTATGCCGTCCTTCAGGGGGGAAGTAAAGCCAGTGGTCGAATGTCGAATGTCATAGATTT
Source organism: Meconema thalassinum (assembly GCA_946902985.2). NCBI lineage: Eukaryota > Metazoa > Arthropoda > Insecta > Orthoptera > Tettigoniidae > Meconema > Meconema thalassinum. The sequence continues at coordinate 716,541,749 of OX336388.2, read as the reverse complement.
ATGGCATGTAAAAGATCCTTCCACTAACTAAACTTGTGTGAAGCTAAATTTCTATGTTAGATTTCGTTGAAACGCTCTATCAAAGTCCAACGTTCACCACTAGATGTCAGTGACATCTGGATGCGAAAGTTGGCACTACTTGAAATTGAACGTAACTTTTAGCTCTTCCCATGGGTGTCCCCTTGTAGCATTTACAGCCTCTGGCGAGCCAAACATGTCCTCGGACACTCCCGGCACTAAAAGCCATAGTCTACGCTAAATAAATAAATAAATAAATAAATAAATGAACTAAAATGCCAAGAAACGTTGAAGGGAGTTAATACATTTTCTTGGACGTAAATTTCATATCAAGTGTGAACAAGGCTAATAGCTGGGTACTGTAAATGTCGGGATGTTTTGTTTTTTGTTGTTGTTTTTTTTGTCACTTTTCTTTAAATTCCTCATTTTGCTCCGGAAAACAAGATAACAATGTGTTTAGGATGAAAACAAATACGGTAACTCCATGTGCTATGGATCAAAACAAACCAACTCCCTGTGTAAAAGCAAAAGACGTCACCATATCGACAGTAGGGCCACCTTCAGCTACGTTAATGCCTCTTTAAAACAAGGGTACGTACATAAATCAGACACTAATTGTCACGGAATAGTAATTGATAAAGCGACTTAATATTAAAAGGGGCGTAACCAAGGTTACAAGCAAGCGCAGAATGTAAAACAATGTAGCATTAGTAGTAGGATTTGGGTTATGAAACTCTAGAATTACATTTATAAGACATCTCAGAACATGAAAAAAAGAATCACATAATTCATCCCATAGAAGGGTACTTGGTACCCTTAAAGGTACAGCCACCTCCTTCGAATTCATACCCTCAGTTACAAAAGCACACACACTACTACAGACACCATAATAACACAGGTTATCCGGCAGATTCTATACACACCCAAGTACACGAGGATGAAATGACCACGATGCGCAAAACCCTAAAAGAAAAAAAAAGAAAAAACCTCAAGTAAAAGCGTCCGCCTCGTAGCGTGGCTGTCACCGCGATGGCCCGGGATCGATTACCGACTCTGTCGTGAAAATTAATTCTGATCTGAGGGCTGGAACGGAGTTCACTCAGTCTCGTGAGGCAAAACTGATAAGAGGTGGGTTTGATACCTACCTCAGCCATCTTGGGAGTGGTTTTTCGTGGTTTTCCCACTTCTACTCCAGGCAAATGCCGGGATGGTCACGGCCGCTTCAAACCCAAATCCTACTTAAATTACAAATACACACACTAGTACAGACATTACAGTGACACAGGTTATCATACATATTCTACATAGTGCTACATGACTACGATGTCGCAGAGCCCTCAAAAAGTCAACAACTCAGACAGACGTACATTTTCTTTCTCCACGCATTCATCATGTGAACCATTCGCGTAATTTGAAGGAAAGACGGAACTTTTGAAATGTATGTTGTTGTTGTTAATTCATTCGAGGGGCTTGGGACATCTTGACCATCATCCCCGTGCACTTGGGTGTGTCTGATATCCTGTGTTTCTGTGATGACTATATTAGTGTGTGTAACTGTATTAGGGACAGGGATGGTGTATTTAATATTTAGCGTATGATGCTTCATTTGACAATCGTTGAAATGTATTGCATATAATTGCTATTAGAAAAATAAAAATTAATTTATACATATTTATTTACATGAGGGATGGTGTAGGTACCCTGGGACTTGAAGTAAGGTATTATTATCTCGGCATTTGCCTGGAGGAAGTGTGCAAAAACCCGGGGAAAGACACACAGGATAACCACTGTTAGCGCCAGGACTCTAACCTGCGATCTACGGACTTGTTTCAACTGCTCTCGCGGCCGTGGTATACGATTTAACGAGCACGGCTACGCCGCAGGGTGTTTCCCATTCTTGTCCATTCAAATTAACAGAATGGTGCCTAAATCCATGGCCGCCTCCTACTCAAATCCTTGCCAGAATTATTAATACTCACAGTAGTACAGCCATCACAATCAGGTTATCACACATATTCTACACACGGTTACATGACTACGAAGTCGAAAATTCCTGAAGCAAACAACACATCTTACGAGCTCCGTTATAAATACATACGGTACTAGGAGTGTGTTAAAGATGATATGATAATTGTTTTAAGGGTCCTAACATCTAGGTTATCGGCCCCTAATGGTTTGTGTGATCGTGAAAATGAAACAACTAAAAACTTATTACAAAATTTACGTGCTAGAAGAAGATAAGGACAAAAGAAAGGAATAAGGAAAATAAAAGACAGGAGGAAAGGAAATGCCATCAACCCTCGAAGAATGAGGATTGAAGGACTTGGAAGGAAGAACAGCCATGAGAGGCAGATAGGAAAGGGGGAAAGAGGAGAGCGTCCTCCCCAGAGGCAATGGAGAAAGGGGAAAAACCGGACCCAGCTCAGGAATCCCTCGGGGTCGCCAACTCCGGATTACCCAGGAAGCACCATGAATGGTGGGGATACACACACCCTGCCTCCTTGAGGGCCTTGAGCAGAAGGCAGGAGATAACATGAAAAGAAAAAGAAGGCTGACCCCTCGAAGAATGAGGGTATCAGGAAAGATGAGACAAGGACCAATTGAGGTGGGAAAGTGAAATACTCCCTAGGCCTCGGACGCCCTAATACCGTCGGAGTCGGAAGAGAACAAGAGTTGACCAAGGGAGGTCGACAGGAAAGAGAACTGAAAGTAGTCCGGCACAAGTAAGTGGAAGCAATGCCGGATTCAGCTGAGGTCCCGTGGTCACCAACCCACGTCCCACTAGATGTGAGGCCCTGGGGGGAATGAAGTGTATGTTAAAGAGCATGTCGTTAGTTGTTGTTGTTTCATTTGAGAGGCTTGGACATGGAGGTCATTTAGCCTTGTGTACTTGGGTGTATATGTTTTATTTTAGTTTCCTGATAAGCTGTGTTATTGTGGTGTATGTAGTAGTAGTAGTAGTTGTTGTTGTTGTTATTGTAGTGTATTTGTAATTCAGGTGAGGTTTAGGAAGAAGGCGGCTGTGGCCTTAAATTAGAAACCATCTCGGTATTTGCCTGGAGTAGAAGTGCATCAGGAAACCACGGAAAACCTCGTCTATGATGAACGAGGTGGGAATCGAACCCGCCTCTTCTCAGTTTTGCCTCACGAGGCTGTGTGCACCCCATTCCAACCCTCAGACATGAATAAAATATCTTACTGCAGCCGGGAATCGATTCCTGACCTCAAGGGTGACAGCCAAGAATGCTAAAGTTACTGTTGTTGTTTTATTTGAGGGGTTTGGACATCGTGGACACTTAGCCCCGTGTACTTGGGTTTGTGTGTTGAATTGTTCTGATAACCTGCATTAACTTATGGTGATGTCTGTGGTAGTGTGTGAATTTCTAATTCAGGTGAGGTTTAAGAAAGAAATGGCCGTGGCTTTAAGATAGAAACCATCCTAGTATTTTCCTGGAGTAGAAGTGAGAAACCATGGAAAACCAATTCCAAGATGGAACCCACCTCTTCTCAGGTTCACCTCAGGAGTCTGTGTGGACCCCTTTCCACCCCTCCGACCACAATTAAATTTACTAGGGGACCTGTGCGCGAAATCTCGCTTGTTCAGTAACCACCCGCCCGGCTTTACTGTTATGCGGGCTTCTATAAATATGTTTATTTGTTTAAAAGCACTTTTTAAACAAATTGTTGATATTTATGATATCAGAGTGCGATTCGTCACTGCTAAGGGTATTTATGTTTGAATATTCTTTTCAATACGCAATGGGTTATGTGCGCCCCATTTGTATAGACTATCCACCCGGCCCTAGTGTTATGCGGGCTGGACGCGACACAGTTCTGCCAGGGGCTATCGTCTTGTTTATTTGTTTAAACAAATAAATTTATTTCCGTTGACTTTTCGAGAAATGCAAGATTTTTCCTGTACTATTGAGATGATTTGGAAGATTTTGGCACAAAACGCACCTTCTAACTCCTTCTGGTTCAGGGACTTGAGTATTTTTTCGGATGAACTTAGCGTATTTTATCTCTATCTCTACTTAGTATAAAACGAAGGCCCCCACTCTTGGATGTTACGGGTAATCTCGAGAACCACTGGATGGATTTTGATGCGGTTTTCGCCATTCTGTAAAAGATATCTCGAGGATGATTTCTGTAGAAAATAATTTATTTATGATCAAAGGAAGCCGAGCAGTAACGATTTAAGTGGAAAAGTCGAAAAAAAAACCTGGCGTCCGAGCGCTTTGTAAGCTTACGCTGGGCACACCTTTAAAAATATCTAAATACTACGAGTGTAAGAATTGTTCAGCATGAAAAGTTCTATAAAAAGTCCGCGAGCGCATATCTCTATCTTCAATACATCGCCCACAATATGTGTTTTTACGTTTTAATTTCTTCCAACCATGTCCATTCAACTACTGAGGCGACAGTTTACGAGCTAGCTAAGGGTGAGTCTATCATCCCTGTTACAGCCTAGCTAGCGGGCCAGCAGCAAACCGTCGAGTCGTGTTGAGTTAAGACTTCTGAGAAGGGTGGTTGTGTTTGGAGTTTCCCTGGAAGTGCAACTCGGGATTTCTTCATTTCGCCTGTGAAACACAGTCAAGTTAAGATTGGACGGAAGGGGGATTTGAGTTTCATTCACCTCGCCATTCCCTGGAAGTGCAACTCTCATTTCGCTTGTGAACTTTTCGTTCCGCAAAATTCACAGTCAATTTAAGATGGGACGGAAGGGGGATTATATTATATTAAATTATACTGATTGGCGTATAATCTCTACATACAAGGGGAGGATACGATGCATGGGTCACCGATTCGAACCATTTTTAGTACACGTGTAGGACATGGCCAGGCGTAGGCTATATCAGGTGCAAGTAGTAAGGTGCGCTTCTCAGCCGTTTTCGAGAAATTAATTAATTGCAATTACAGTGCGGCGTCCATGTGCGTTGTACGCTAGCAAAAACCCAACGAGCGCGTGGTGCAGCGGTAAGAGCCCTGATTCGTAAGTGTGGGGTCGCTGGATCGAATCGCATCGGTTAGTCCTTGCAGTGTGTGTGTTTCTTTTTAAGCCATTGGCTATTTCCAACCACTAACCATAGCATGAGTCACTGCTTGCGGGCTACGGGTTGGTCTGATGGTTGACAGACATGCAATGAACGTAACAGACTGGGCCTTCAATGTATAAATGTATACATATACTAGAATACACCTGACCGTGTATAATACCAATGTATTTACAATGCCAATACTATACATTATGTAATGTCACAAACATTGACCCGGATGTGATGATTTCCGAATCCCTTTTCCGGCTCTCACATAACACGTTATTACAATAAACTGCAATATAAACAGTATTCACGACACCTACAGTGGTACGAATTGCCAATGTTTACAAAAAAAAAAGCAACGCAAAGGTTCACCAGTGGGATTCCATCCAGTGATCCCACGCTTACGAAGCAGGGATCTTACCCCTGCACCACGCATTCCTTGGATTCTTGCTAGCGTACAACGTGCATACAGTAGACGCCGCTCTGCATTTATTGCAATTAATTAATTTCTCGGAAACGACTGAGAAGCGCACCTTACTACTTGCACCTGATATACATCTGGCCATGCCCTACACGTGTACTAAATATGGTTCGAATCGGTGACCCATGAATCGTATCCTCCCCTTGTTAGTACAAAACAAAGTCCCCGATTCTTGGATGCTCGGGTAATCTCGAGAACCACGGCATGGATTTTGATGCGGTTTTCACCATTCTGTAAAGGATACCTCGAGGAAGGTTTCTGTAGAAAAGAATTTATTTATGATCAAAGGAAGCCAAGCAGTAACGATTTCAGAGAAAAAGTCGAATAAAATCCTGGCGTCCGTGCACTTTTTAAGCTTACGCTGACAAACCGTAAAAAATATCAATATACAATGAATGTAAGAATTGTTCAGCATGAAAAGTTCTACAAAAACGTACGCGAGAGCACATCTCTATATTCCATATATATCGTCCACTTTAAGTGGTTTTTAGATCGGGCAGAAGGGGGATTTGTGTTTCATCACCTCGCCATTCTTAAATTACGTCTGACAAGAATTTGTTGCACATGCATCTCCATGATAATATAGTTAATAGTCCAGTCAGTGATTTTAATCCATCATGCCGAGACGTAAAACGGATATACATCGTAGTTCATTGACATCGTAAAGAAGCGCTTATCAGGTAATGCATTCACAACTGTTCCCGGGCGGGGTTGCTAGTCTCTATGTTTATATAGATTGTTGTTAAAGAACAGTGACCCTGCTTATTTGCCCTTGCTCGTCAGTGCCACCTGACCAAAGTTATAGTTTTTAATAAACCGGCAGAACACATTCCACTCTGCTCAGCAGTGATTCAAGTGGGGTATGGTAACGTTCTAATTAGTCGGGCGCTGAGACTCTAATGCTCGCTACATAAACTGTAAACTCCTTACGAAGCATGTCACCAGCAGACAGATATTTGTTAAGCTCGCTGTTATTTCAGTTATACTTAGGACAGGGGTGTCCATTCTGGATGCTCCGGACAAAATATGCTCAGAGAAAGGGTTTGATTAATTCAATGATTGACTAATTTTGGTTTTATTTGACCTGGTAAGATTAAAGGCTCAATGGAGCTCCCTTAGTTATTGTTGATGTAAGGGTTGGAACTACGAGATCATTTGCCCCCCTTAACTTAACACAGATGTAATTATACAAATTTGGAATATAAATTTAAATTTGGAGATGGGAGCCTAAATAATTAAAAAGGCCTAAAATAATCAAACAAAAAATAAAAGCAATAATTATAATCATCATCATCATCATCATCAAAGCAATGCTTTGTCCGCGCAACCATTGTTCTCTGTCTTCAGCACTTGCTTCATTTCGTAGTAGGAACCATAATAAGAGTTAGTGTGATGTCTTGAAGGAAATATTTTCACGGTCGTCCTCGGCCTTTCTTCACAGTGCAGTGGTTTTGCCTTCCAGGAGATAAGTTAGGAAAGCACTATGTCGCACATGTGGCCTGTGAATATAGCTTTTCTTTTATGGCTCGTTGGTCTCAGTTCGCATTTGTCTGTTGGCACAGGCTAGAGTAAAATGTGGCTTTTCACTGATGTTTCAGTCTCACTCATGGCAGTGATTATATGGAAGCTACTGAGGTATGGGTGGTGCTTTGTAATGACATTCAGGGCACAGTCAGTGCCTGTGGATGTTGTGGAAGGTTCTGCTCATAGGGTTAGTACTGCTGTTCTGACTCTCAATGAGGAAAGCAATGGCCAACTACCTCACTCCTCATCTTGCCTATTACGCCTCAATATAGCGCTGCCATGGGTTTTGTGGGTATCTACCCACATAACCTAACGCGGTACTTTTTGAGCATCCAACCAGCCTTCGGGCTGACTACCTAACAGACAGGTCTCAGTTCTCTCCTCCCTTGAATTTTTTTGCAGGATGCTGATTTTAGTCCTCTTTTCAATCCATTTAACCCGTAACATTCTCCGCCAGACCCACTTCTCAAACGCTTGAAGTCGCTTCCAATCCTGACCTCTGGTCGTACAAGATTCACATCCATAATATATATTTTTTCTTTTCGTAGTCAGTTTACCCCTCCGGGTAGGCTTTTGCCACGGACTCAGCGAGGGATCCCACCTTTACCGCCTCTAAGGGCAGTGTCCTGGAGCTTGACATCGGGTCGTGGGATGCAACTGTGGAGGCAGGACTAGCGCCTCGCCCAGGCGGCCTGATCTGCAAAGCGAACAGGGGGCGTCATGAGGGATGGGAAGGCAGAGGGAAGGAGGCGGCCGTGGCCTGACAGTATATACCATCCCGGTATTTGCCCGAAGACGAAGTGGGAAACCACGGACAACCACTTCGAGGATGGCTGAGGTGAGAATCGAACCCCCTCTACTCATGTGGACCACCCGAGGCTGAGTAGACCCCGTTCCAGTCCTCATACCACTTTTCAAATTTCGTGGCAGAGCCAGGAATCGAACCTTGGACCTCCGGGGTGGCAACTAAGCACGCTTACCACTACACCACGGAGGCGACTAATAATTATAATAACAAACACAATATTCGGAGAAACAAAAATCAGTATTTCAAAAAAGAACAAGTTAGACCTCCCTTACGTCCAACCAGATATAGTCTACATTACACAATTTACATTACACAAGAATGATGTTGTGTCATTTCAAGGGTCCACCTCGTTACGTAGTGACTAACATTCTTGACTGTCTCCGCAGAGGCTCTGGTTCGATTCCCGACTCTGCCAAGAAATTTAATTCTGGTCTGAGTGCTGGAACGTTGTACACTCAGCCTCGTGAGTCAAAAGAGACGCCTTCGATTCCTACCTCAGCCATCCTGGAAGTGGTTTTCCGTGGTTTCATACTTCTACTCCGGACAAATGCCGGGATAGTACCGAACTTAAGGCCATGGCCACTTTCTACCCATATCCCACCTGAATTACAAATACGCACATTAGTACAGATATCACTGTAACACAGGTTTTCAGACAAATTCTGCACACACCCAAGTACATGGGGATACATGACCACGATGTAGCAAAACCCCCGAAATAATCAACAGAAACTCATTTTAAGGGCTTTGACATCGAGGTCATCTAGCCCCTTGTACTTGGATGTTCCATCTGGGAAGTAATTTGCCGTGGTTTCCCACTTCTACCCGAGGCAAATGCTGGGATAGTGCTTAATGTCCGGCTCCTTCCCAATCCTCCCCTGAATTCCAAATTCACACACAGTGCTAACGTCACCAACATTTTATTATAAGCCTATTTTCATTTATGAAAAAAATAGGCTTATGAGATCACCTTCTGTCCGTGTGTCTGTCTGTGTGTGCGTGTGTGATTCGTGTGTGTGTGTGTCCCTAATAACTTCTAAACGGCTGGAGCGATTTCAATGAAACTCGGTAAGTTCATAGCACTATTCCGGACGACCCCGACCATGCCCTTCAAATTTTCTTACGTCTCACCAATCCATCATGGCGGCAGTGCGAAATATTTCACCAGCATTCAATATCTCCAAAACTATTACCGATATCATCCTAGAATTTTTTACGGTGATAAAAGGAACTACTATAAGTTCACCTATATGACTTTTGAAAACCTGGTAACTACAAAACCAACATGGCGGCCAAGCGAAGTTGCGACTTTTAAATAGACGTTTCTCGCGATTTAACCAACCAAACGCAATGAAACTTGGTACAGTATATGTTTATACACATTGTAACGCACCTATATCTAACTTCGTTCAATTGTTTACATAACCATAAGATGGCGGCTGTATGAAATAATTCACTGGTATTCTATATCTCTGAAACTATTACCGATATTACCACGAAATTTTGTATGTTGATAGAGGCAATTAACATGAGTAGGATATTTGAAAATAGGCTGTATAGTTCTTCACGGAACTACTTGTTTATTTATTTATTTATATAGACTCCCTAAAACCGACACATGTGGCTACGTTCCCTAAAGCGCAGCGCTAGTCCTTGGGGCCAAACTCTCTGCAGACTCGGTATACGTGGGTTCGAGCACTACTGTCAGCCATCCTTGAAATGGTTTTCCGTGGTTTCCCATTTTCAACTCCAGGAAAAGGCTGGGACGGTACCATCTGACAGGCCACCGCCGCTTCCTTCCACATCCTTGCCCAGTTCTATTCCCCATAATCATTTCATCTCACATTACTTCCTATCATGAGGTTGTGTCAGGAAGGGCATCCGGCCGTAAAAACCATCCGCCACATAGAATTTCATCGCATCTCATCCCCGACCTAATTGGAAACGGGAATAATAAGGCAGACATACATACATATATACACACCTAAGTACAAGAGCTAAATGGTCTCGATATCCAAGCCCCTGAAATGAAACAAAAGCAACAACAACATTTCACGGGCAAGTATTTTGAATCCAAAATGTATTCATGTTTTTCCACAGGCTACTTCTATATATGGAAGGAGTGTAGTGTGTTTTCGTACAATTTCTTGACACAAAGCGGAAAAATGCATATTTATGGGTCGTGATTTGATGTTCATAACTCTAACTATTCCAGCGCAACTTTCAAAGAATATGGAAATTATTTATCAACAATGGTTTCACGGTGAATGAGGTAAAGCTCGCATCCTATGTTAGGATTTACTTCACACTGTTTTAGCTAAAATCATACAGGCTTCTTCTGTACTGACACTAACTCAATATTTACATTTTAGTTCACGAAAGAGCACATGTTCATTTGTCATGTGAAATGATCCTATCCAGTGGCTCGCTAATAAATTGCTGGGCATATCACCAACAAGGTGGCTGATTGTGTCACAGAGAGGAATTTTTGAAACATGTTCTGAACCCAGGATATTGTTATGGTTTGAAAGGACCTTAACAATGTCTTATGGGTTTAACCGGTGGTTTCACCAATTTTGTTATTGTTTGAATGACCTTAACGATGTTTGTTTAGCCCTGGGGTTGTTAGCTAAAAGGTAAGTGTAATTGTTTCTAGGGCGAAACGGAAGTCTGCAGTGTTGTGTGTGAGAGAGAGCCAAGTGCAGAGAGTGCATAACGAGAAGAAAGATACAACTGGATTATTGAAATTCCAATAAAATAGGCTATATATTCTTCAACGAACATCTTTTTTAAGGTTTTCTTTTATTTATTTTTGCTTCTCTGGTGGAATGTATTGCTTCAATTAGGGTCTAGGGCTAATTGGTTATCACGCCATGCTTTGGCCCAAAGTATCCCGGGTTCGATTCCTGGCCCTGCCATCAGGGATTTTAATCTCCTGGGGTTAATTCCCGTGGCTTGGGGACTGGGTGTATGTGACGTCTTCATCATCCTCATTCCGGTGTGCAGGTCACCCACGGGCGTCAACTAGAAAAACCTGCATTTGACCTCTCCGGAGGCCACACAATTATTATTATTAGGAGCATCATGGCCATCAATCCCCTCATGTGGAAGAGAGCCTCTCCCTAAACACATAATTTTATTTCTCGTGCAAGTGAGCGCTGTTTTGGCGAGATGGCGCGTGCATGTCTGTCTGGAGCCAGCAGACCAGACCACCCATCGCGGACTGTGTGGTTCATCACACATGTCTGCCGTCTACTCGTCTTCCATTACTTCTTGTGTTGTTATAGGGCGCTTGTTACATCTCTTAACAAACTCCATGCCGATTATCGCCACCCTCCAGAAATCCCACTTTTAAAACACTAGACGTGCAATATTTACCACCTATTAATAGTCTATTGGAAATGTTCAATGTTGCGGTTGAGCATAATTTTCAACATACCAAGAAGGTAAGGTGCCATATAGGCTATGAGTACGGTGACCGTATTTTTGTCAGTCAAAATCGGAACAGCCATGTTGGTGGGGGATTGTTGGAGGATAGTGAGATTATAGCTTGACTCTAACATATAGAGGTGCCTTCTACAAAATTCAATGTTTAGAAGTTCCACAAAAATCGATCCACGAAAAATTCAATATAGAGGGATAAATACATACAAAGTTTATTTTAGTATTTTTTTATTTTATTTGTACAAGTACCGTACGAGTTTTGTGAGAAAGAAAAGAAAACATTAGTAAGTTTATTTTTAAGTTTCGTACTTTACATCTTATGATTACAATAACAACAAAATAAAACAATCCTACTGAGTCTTTATAAGCGCTTTGAGTCTTTACCCTAGGACAGGGTCGTTGATATTTCAAAACAAAACGTATTTTTCGTTTAATTACCCATATTTTTCAGAGAATTATTATTAATTTTTTCAAACTTAGAAATTGGGACACTTTTATTAATATTCGGGATGCCGGGACATGCTCCTTTAAATCGGGACTGTCCCGATTTTCTTCAGGATGTACGGTTACCGTATCTATGAAACATATCTCGGTTACACCCTGAGTCAATGTTGTTGTTTTTCTTTTTGTAGATTTTTTAAAAAATTGCTAGTACACCGCCAGATATTATTAATGTACGTAATGATACGAACGTAATCATATTTTTATTTCATTATTGGCAATTAATCTAAAACGATATTGGGGAGGTATTGAAAGTATTCAATAAATCTAATACTCTAATTGAAAGTACGTTTATTGACTTAAGGTTTTAATTCTCATATTAAATGTAATACACCTTAGTCAATAACATTTTTAAATTAATATTTATTAATTAAATACCAGTTTCGGTTCTTCAGTTTTTCAAAGACGAAAAGAAAAAACTAATGGAAAACTACGAGCAAAGCTTTTGAGACATTTAAACTTGATCTTTCCTATTGAAATGTCTTTATAAAAATATATTTAAGAAACGGATCTGTCACGAATGTGGGCTTTAATTTGATAATATAATATAATTTTGTGAAAAATGACATAAATCTAAAAGACAAAAATGTGTTTGTATTTCCATAAATGGACTAAAAATTGGTATATTGGCTTTCACGGCCAGTGAATTAAAACTCAGCAAATTTTCTAGGTTTGTGCCGTGTCAGGTGTGTGGTTTCGTCTAGGAATACCAAGCTGGCTCATCAGCGGCCGTCAAAGCCAATATACCATCTTTTTGGTAGCCTTTATAGGGTGGTGAAAGGCTGCTTGAGCTTGAGCTCTCGCAGTTAAGAGGCGCATATGCGTTTCATAAAAAGGGAGGTAGCGCACAGTTCGCTACTCCTGTGGGGATCCAGGCTCGGACATCAAGAACCCGCTGATGAGCCAGCTTGGTGTTCCTAGACGAAACCCCACACAAGACACGGCACATACCCAGAAAAATTGCTGAGTTTTAAGACTAAAAATTTTTCATATCTCTACAGTACTTGGTACTGTCCCCGATTCTTGGATGTTACGGGTAAACTCGAGAACCACTGGATGGATTTTGATGCGATTTTCACCATTCTGTAAAGGATATCTCGAGGATGATTTCTGTACAAAATAATTTATGTATGTTCAAAGGAAGCCGAGCAGTAACGATTTCAGTGGAAAAGTCGAAGAAAAAAAACTTGGCGTCCGAGCGCTTTGTAACCTTACGCTGGGCAAACCGTTAAAAATATCTAAATACTATGAGTGTAAGAATTGTTCAGCATGAAAAGTTCTACGAATAGTCCGGGAGAGCATATGTCTATCTTCAATACATCGCCCACTATAAGTGTTTTTACGTTTCAATTTCTTCCAACCGTGTCCATTCAACTACTGAGGCGACAGTTTACGAGATAGCTAAGGGCGAATCTATCATCCCTGTTACACGTAGCTAGCGGGCGAACCTATTGCCCCAGATACAGCCAGCAGCAAACCGACCGTTGAGTCGTGTTGAGTTGAGACTTCTGAGAAGGGTAGTTGTGTTTAGAGTTTCCCTGGAGGTGCAACTCTCATTTCGCCTGTGAACTTTTCGTTCCGCAAAATTCACAGCCAATTTAAGATTAGACGTAAGGGGGTTTATATTATATTAAATTATACTGATTGGCGTATAATCTCTACTTAGTATAAAACCAAGTCCCCGATTCTTGGATGTCACGGGTAATCTCGAGATCCACTGAATGGATCTTGACGCGGTTTTCACCATTCTGTAAAGAATATCTTGAGGAAGGTTTCTATAGAAAATAATTTATTTATGACCAAAGGAAGTCAAGCTTACGCTGGACAAACCGTTAAAAATATCTATATACTATGAGAGTAAGAATTGTTCAGCATGAAAAGTTCTACAAGAAAAGCCAGGGAGAGCATATCTCTATCTTCAATACATCGCCTACTATAAGTGTTTTTACGTTTTCATTTCTTCCAACTATCTCCATTCAGTTACTGAGGCGACAGTTTACGAGCTAGCTAGGGGCGAGTCTATCACCCCAGTTACAGCTTAGCTAGCGGACGAGCTTGTTGCCTCAGATACAGCCAGCAGCAAACTGTCGAATCGTGTTGAGTTAAAAACTTTAGAGAAGAGTGGTTGTGTTTGGATTTTCCCTGGAAGTGCCACTCGGCTTTTCTTCATTTCGCCTGTGAACATTTCGTTCCGCAAAATTCACAGTCAAGTTAAGATTGGACGGAAGGGGGATTTGTTTTTCATGCACCTTGCCTTTCATAAATTACGTCTGACAAGAATTTGTTGCACATGCATCTGCATGATATAATTAATAGTCCAGTCAGTGATTTTAACCCATCATGCCGAGACGTAAAACGGATATTGGTCGTTGTTCATTGGCATTGAAAAAAAAAGCGCTTATCACGTAATGCATTCACAACTGTTCCCGGGCGAAGCCGGGTCGGGTTGCTAGTTAATGTATGAAAGAAACTGATGAAAACTTCCCTTGAGCAAAGTAAGACACGTTTTAGGTTTCCATCTTACTGAATATCATCGTACTAGTAAACCATGGTAAATCGTTTCAAGGATGAGTAAAATTGTCCTCGCGAGGCTGTGTACATACGGTTCAAATCCTCATATCAGTAGGCATTTTAAGGACAGTAGACTATTAGTCTATGCTGAAATGTTCTTCATTTGGTTATCAACAATTTTACCTTAGGATGTTAATGTTAATATGTTCTACATGTATATCTGATATATTACATATGAATTGTAGCCAATGGCCATAGCAGGGCATTTCAATTGAACGCCCGTAGGCTCCCCAACAAGTTCAATTCCAAGTAGTTCCATCTTTGGTTACCAGACGCCACTATCACTGACGCCCATCGGTGAACATTAGAACATGATAGAGCGTTTCTAACCAAATAATCTACATATGTTGGCATCACACTACCAATTGTAGTGGAAGGTTCTTTTGCAAGCCATAAATCTATGACATGGGCCCTCCGGCTTTACTCCCCTCCGAAGGAAGGCATACTTAGTGATATCTGACATTTAATACACACTTATAAATCGTCTACATCACAACTTATGAATTTAATTTCGCAGGGTTAAATTATCAAACCATATATTTATAATGGAAAAAGAGGAATATAGGAATAAATTGAGTTTGTTGTTGATAGTTTTTGGGGCATTGGGACATCGTGGTCATGTAGCCCCGTGTACTTGGGTGTGTGTAGAAGTTGTCTGATGAACTATGTCACTGCGACGTCTGTACTTGTGTGTGTATTTTTAATCGAGTTATAATTTGGGTAGGAAGCGGTCGTGGCCTTACGTCAGGTACCATCCCGGCATTTGCTGTCACCCCGGAGATTTGATTCCCGGCTCTGCCAAGAATTTTTTTTTTTTTTAAGGAAAGGAAATTTGTAGTTTTACGTGACATAATCTCGCGATTTTGAGGCACGGGACCTCCTTTTTACGTGCAATCCAAACCACAGGATATGATATTTCAATTTGAAAATATCACATGCAATGAACGGGAATCGAACCCGTTCCGCTGTGGTGAGAGACCAACAGCTTGACAGCTGCGCCACCACACCCCCAAGATTTAAGTCTGATCTGAGGGCTGGAACGGGGTAACTCCGCCTCGTGAGGCAAAATTCAGAAGAGACGGGTTCGATCCCTATCTCTACCATCCTGGAAGTGGTTTTACGTGGTTTCCCACTTCTACTTCAGGCAAATATCGGGATGGTACCTAACGTAAGGCCACGGCCGCTTCCCACCCAAATCCTACCTCAATTACAAAATACACACACTACTAAAAGAACAGGGTATCTGCTGCACACAATGATCCGATTAAATATCAATCCATATAAAATCACTGTGATTACGTGTAGTGAACCCTTTATGTTAGTTTTTCGCTTAGCCTTGCATTGCTATGAGCCTCACAACAAGCCATATTTCATACTGCTACGACCACCCAGACCCGAGAAAAAGTTGGTTTACAAAATTCACAACTATTTTCAGAACCGTCAGATCATATTAAAACTCCGAGCACACGTTAACAATAAGTTCCTTCAAGACGTATTAAAGTTTCATTACGATCTGATTAATACTTTCAATGTAATGATATTTCTAAGTGAGCGTTCCGTTAGACTTGGTAAAAAAGGCTCTTTATTTGCTCAATCAGCTATAAAATTATAACGGGTTACAATACAAATGTTTACTCTACATAGCTAAACGCAGAATAAAATAAGGAAAAGTTTGGTGCAGCTTGTAAGACTACGGGTAACGTTTATATTGACGTGAAAACTCGAGTATTACTCGACAGTAATAGAATGAACGGAACCTGTCACGTGACTGTCATATGTTTTGACAGATCGCAGAACGCACCTAAATAGGCTTATACTTGGTCAATCTTGAATTGTTTTCGAGCTCTTTCCAAGCATCTGATGCACAAAATCTTCGCTTTCCTTGAGTTTGGTGCAAAATAATGTTTACATTTCTTCAATAAAATGCACAAAATGTGTGTTGTATGAGGCAGTGGTTGGTTTTTGGTTAAAGTAGTGGCTCTGCGTAAGAACTAGGGGGTAAAGACTTCTGTAAGAAAATGTCCTTTTAAAGTCGTATCAGTGGCACAGGTAATCAGACAAATTCTACACACATCTAAGTACACATGGCTACAAGACCACGATGTCTCATAGCCCCTAAAAGAATTAACAACAACAATTTATGTGTGAAGCTGGGCGGGTCACTAAGCCCACTTGAACGTGTGTTGCGGATGGGAGCAGTAGATGATAGTGTTTACTTGGAGAAGCAGCTCTAGTAAGCTAGGTTAAACAAACACCATCCCTTGTGTACACTGCGGGCCTACTAACCTACCACAACTCTCTCAAGTGGACCAATGATAGACCTATTTATTTACTGGTACCTTGGTGAGTTATACGCTAAGGTTTGTATGTTTAGGACTTAGAGAAACGAGAAATATGCAGGCAAAGATGCCCAAAAAATGCTGATATTAATATGATCCAAAAAGGTACAATATGACCTAATATATTCAACCTACATGCTTTTAAATTTATTATGGGGTTTGAAGCCAATTTTCAGTCTTGCCCTAGAAACCTTTCATGTCATTTTTTCAGCTCTTTTGGGTACATTCGTGTTGACCGACTGAAAAGCACTAAAATTTGTCTATACGCTTTCTAAAAACACGTGTTAATAATATAGTGAAATGTTGCTATTAGCCTACTTTTCTCATTTTGCAAGAGCTCTAAACTTTGAACACGTATAGTACCTGACATTCTAGATTAATTTGGAGTAACTAATATACCTCAGTGCTGCCAGCATGATTCTAAGCTTTCTGATAGTTTCAATTTTTAATTACATGTAACTTCTATACAAACAAATGGATTTTATCCAAAATTGGCACTTCAATCGATCGTAATATTTCAGGTTAATTCTGAGCATCACATACATGACATTGTTCCCAACATGATTTTACACGCAATGATAAATCCAATATCAAACAGCATGTAACGTCCACACTATCCATTAGACTTCAACCGAATTGTGTACGTGCATTCTATGCCTTAAGAGATGGAACTATGAATATATCCAGAGTCACCAGGGCTGCCAATTGTAGTAGAAGTTACTCTATTAGGCTATACTATTCCAGGTGTATTTCAAACTGCAGTATTTAGAAATGTTAATATTACCAACTTGATTACGTCATTATTCTAGATAGGCCTATATAGATTAGCATGCATCTTAAATTTTAAGAAAAGTAAGCTCTTTAGTTCGTCACGGAACTACTTGTTTTTATTATTAATTCTATATCAAACCTTAAAAAAATGTTGAAATCTACGCTGATTTCATGAATAGGCCCACGATAAAAATGTTTTCCTCAAATTTTTAGCGCCGAATGCTTCAAGAGACTTTACCTTTTCTCGCGTTAAAAACTGCACGTATCACATTTCCTGTAAAAGAGAAAGAAATGCCCTGAGTTAAAAATACTACCAAGTTTAGTTACAGTCAAATATTTTCTGATAGTCTGCAGCAATTGGCAAGTTCATTTAATTTTTAGTGCCACTAAGGCACAGGAACCTTGCAAACTTACCCATAAAATATTAGCAAAATATGATGTTATTATTGATGAAATATGACAATAACTATAATAACGGTCCAAATATGAATTTATATGCTCACTAAAATCCACCTAAAAAGAGTAAAAAATATTGAACTCCTGCTTAATTACAGATTTAAACCCGTGAGGATTGGCGCGTGGGTATTTTATACCCGAGGCTTCAATAATGCTCTATATTTGAGTTTTGGTCAGCCCTCATTTCCTGTCACTTACTGTATCTACCTTCCTGCCTAGCCTTCAACTGCAACCTGCAAAAGTAACATGTAGAGCACTACAGTTGGTAGCCCTGGTGACTCTGAATATATTCTTAGTTCCATCTCGTAAGGTACAGAATACACATACAACATTTGGTTGATGTACAAAGCATAGTAATGCCGTTACATGCAGTTAGACATTGGATCTATCAGCGCGAGTGTCATGTACAGTATGTGTTCCTGAGAATTAATCTGAAATCTATGCTCTTCATCTATGCCGACGACGCAGCAGTGGCTGCTCAGGGCTCATCCTTTGAAGAAGTGGAAGGAAAGCTGACTTTAGCGATGGACGAACTCTCCACATACTATGATGGCAACTATCTGAAGCCGAACCCTAATAAGACACAAGTGTGTGCGTTCCATCTACGAAACAGGGAAGCACGGCGACAGCTGGACATCACATGGCGAGAGGAACGACTGAAACATTGCCCAACACCAGTTTACCTAGGTGTCACTCTAGACCGTGCTCTAACCTACAGACAGCAATGTCTGAACACGAAACAGAAGGTCAGTGCTCGCAATGGCATACTCAAGAAGCTGATCGGCAGCACCTGGGGAGCCAGCCCGCATATCCTGAGGACTTCTGGACTTGCACTGTGTGTGTCAGCCGCTGAGTATGCCGCTCCTGTGTGGAACACTTCAGCACATGTTAAGCAGGTTGATACTGCCGTCAACGACACTGCAGGGATAATCTCGGGATGCCTGAAACCAACACCAGTGCACAAACTATATCCTATTGTTGGAATAGCTCCACCCAACATTCGGAGGGCCACTGCTGCGCACGCCGAGAGAACAAAGCAGGAGAATGATCATCGACATCCACTATATGGGCACCAGGCAGCAAGGTCTCGCCTCAGATCCCGCAAGAGTTTCCTTGCTAGGACTACGCCGCTTGAGAGAACACCAGAGACAACTCGTCTTAACAGATGGAGGAGCTCACTGCCCACAGACATGTCACCAAAGGAAGAACTGGCTATTTTATAGGCGTAGCTGTTCCTTGAGAATTTTGATATAGAGAGAGCTCTCTTAATAAATCTCGCTTTGACGCTCTCTAGCTTTCTGAGGTTATTCACCGACAAGTAGGGCCAAATTAATTGTATGCCATATGTGGCGGTCGGCATAACTTTAATTTTGAATAGCTTTATCGCTGTTGACAGGGGTAGGCTTTGGAGTTTGGGAATGTCGTATGAGACTTTCGTTGCTGCCGTAGCTCGCTCCTGTACATGCAGGGAGAAAGCAGCTCCAGTAGTTTGTAGCACGACACCCAGGTATATGAAGTTAGGTACGAATTCGAAAAGTTCTTCTCCACACTTGAGTTGGTCCATTTTAGATATCCTTCCTCCCCTTCTAAATTTCATAGCCTTTGTTTTGGAGTTGTTTATTTCCATAGAGTTTTCTTCCGTCCATATCCTAATGTTCCCCATAGCTGTTTGTAGGTCATCTCGGTATCTTGAGAGGATGACCATGTCATCCGCGTACATGAGTAATTTAACTGTTCTTGAGTCTATTGTTTGCCCAATGTTTGAGGTCATTACGTTGAAGAGGACTGGACTCATAGGATCCCCTTGTAGAACCCCCTTTGTTTCAGTGATACTCCTCGACGTGGTGGTTGCTTTTGAAATACGCATAGTCATAGCTGTAATGGTACACATACTACATACGAAATTTGGGTGAAATCGAATTGATAGTGTGTAAGTTACATGCATATAACAATATGAACCATTAACAGCCATAGAATCATGTTGGCAACACTGCCATGTATGGACTCCAGGAAATGAAATTGAAATATTATGATCTATATTTGTGCCAATTTCGGAATAGCTCCCATGCATGCTTTCTGAGATATTCAACATGGAGCTCAAATTTCAAATGCGATCTTTCAGCAGTTGGTAGCACTGACGACATTTTCAAATATGACCGTGAGATATTCAGGTATAGATCTTTACTGATCCAAATTTGGTTTCGATAGCTGCAGCCTTTTAGTAGTTGATAGGGGGGACACAAACATACAGAGAGACAGACAGTAGGACAGACAGACACACATTTGCCCGGATCGATCTCATAGGTAGTCTATACTTTTTCCTCATTTTTACAAAATGAGAAAAGTAGGCTAAAAATTTTGATTTTTCGTGAATTTTTTAAACATGGTAGGCCCTATACCTTTAACAGCATTTTCATGAAACAAAATTCAACTTAAGTACATTTTGAAAAAAGGCTTAATCTCACAAATGATGTGCGCCCGACGGCAGCTCAACATTCATGATACACTCATGGAAAGCATTTCTGTGCGCTCGCCTCTCTGGTCAAATTCGCATAGTTATCTCATGGAGTTTAGTGGTAGGGAATTATTTTCCGTGAAATTATTTCAAATGTTTGAACGCACTTTTTAAACACATTGTTGATATTTATGCAATCAGAGAGCAATATCCATCACTGCTGCTGGTTGCACAATGGGTTGTGTGCGCCCCATGTGTTCAGACTACCCGCCCGGTTCTAGTGTTATGCGGTTGTACGCGACACAGTTCTGCCAGGGGCTATCGTCTTGTTTATTTGTTTAAAAGCACTTTATAAACAAATAAATATATTTCCGTTGACTTTTCAAGAAATGCAAGAAGTTTCCTGCACTATTGAGACGATTTGGAAGATTTTGGTACAAACCCCACCTTCTAACTCCCTCTGGTTTAGGAGCTTGAGATTTGTGAAACATATACTTGAGCGTATTATATATATGGTATAGATAGATTCTGGTTCAAATTTCAACTGCGTTCATATTTTCAAGCCTTGCTCAACAATTTTAACAATATTTATTTCGGGCCGTTTAACTTTGGGAATGTGTTCAAGGGTGCATGCCTAATTCATTGAGGGCAACATATACGTGCTTGTACGAACAGTGTAGAGATCTGGCAAGGCTCGGAATAGCGAGGAACACTTAGCGCCTCAGAATAGGTTATCTGCGAGGGACACTTCTCCGAGAGCTCCTTAGGAATTTGTGCTGTATCTCTCAGCACTCCAGCATCACGCCGAGCTGTTCGCTGTCAGCCACTCAAGACTGCATTAAGTGGATACTAGGAACAACCCCTTGTGCAGCTACCACATAAGTATTCATCTAAAGGAATGCTTATTTGAAGACATTCCATCCAAGAAAAAGAAAATTCTCGTGAAAATAAAACAGCTATGGTTAGGTATGATACTCAGTGACGTAGTCAGGATTTAATTTCCGGGAGGGAGGAGGGTACAGAACATCCTTCCCCCATCAATCGTCCTGATCGTCTTCCTGCACAATGTAGCCTATACTTTAAAAAATAGCTCCCGTCGCCATGCAATCAAATTGCGTAGCCATGTGTGTATTTTATACACAGTATTGAATTTTATAATTTCTATTTAATATTTTATAATTTATTATTTATATTTTACATTTCATATTTTAGATTTTACATTTCATGTTTTGTGATTTTACATTTTATTATATTCTTTAAAATTTTTATATTTATATTCTTTTTATTTTATATGTTTTATATTTTTATATATTTATATAATATTTTACAATGAGCAATTTACATTATCTCACCACGACCGCGACGGGGAGGCTACATCATGTCTGGAGATTGGAGGTTCGAATCCCGGCGTTAACAGCGGCCAACCTGTGTGAGGTTTCTTCCCCGTTCTTTTCTCACAATCTCTCCAGGAAAATGCCGGATTTGTATCTTATTTCAAGTCCTGGGGCACCTGCCACATCCCGTCTCCACTGCAGCTACACACACAACTACAGTCACCACAGAATCACAAGTTATCAGACATATTCAACACACACCAAAGTACACGTGGTTGATGATCAACGATGTCCCAAACCCCAATGACAACAACATCAAATTGAAGTTGTCTGGCACGTGGCGTAGTGACTAGCATTCTTAGCTTTCACCCTGCAGATCTGGGGTCGATTCCCGGCTAAGCAAAGAGGCGGGCTTGATTCCTACTTCAGTCATCCTGGAAGTGGTTTTTTCCGTGGCTTTCCACATCTATTCCAGGCAAATGCCGGGTTGGTACCTAACTTAAAGCCTCGGCCGCTTCCTACCCAAATTACGAATACACACACTGGTACAGACATCACAGTGACACAGGTTATCAGAAAAGTTCTACACACACCCAAGTACATGGGACTACATGACCACGATGTCGCAAAACCTCTAAAAAGTATCAACATCATTCACTTTTTCATTAAAACCGAGGTGTTTGTCCAGCCTGTCAATGGCAACAGTTTCCGTTAATTAATTAAGACATCTTGGTCATCAGCATCGAGTGCGTAACTGTATTAGGTACAGGGATGGGATAGGCGCTCTGGGACTTGAAGTAAGGTACTACCCCGGCATTTACCTGCAGGGAGTGTGGGAAAATCCCGGGGAAAAAGAATACTCGGGATAGCCGCTGTCAGCGCCAGGATTAAAACCTGCGATATTCGGATTTTCTGCTGCTGCCCTAGAGGCCGTGGTGTACAATTTAACGAGCACAGCTACGCCGCGGGGTGAGTTTTAATTCACGTGAGCTCTTGTATACTGAGCTTGACACTTCACTCTGGCTACTATGGTCTCGCCACAAGTGATCGTGTACGAAGAGAAGTACAGTATAATCACGGCCGACTGAATACGAGCTGCGCTCTATACCGGCCTTGACATTCCCAGTCAGAACCCATGTATAACATGTAATTGGAAAGTTTCTACTCGTTGCCGGTAGAGCGCACTCCCCTCCCATTATAGGCGCGATAAGGAATCAGCTGTACAGTGCGTATATTAAATGTGTAATCTCAAGAACCACTGGATGGATTTTGATGCTGCTTTCACCATTCTGTAAAGGTAATATCGAGGAAGATTTCTGTAGAAAATAATTTATTTATGACCAAAGGGAGCCAAGCAGTAACGATTTCAGTGAAAAGGTCGAAAAAATAGCCTGGCATCCGTGCGCTTTTCAAGCTTACGCTGGGCGAACCGTTAAAAATATCACTATATTATGAGTGTAAGAATTGTTCAGCGTGAGAAATTCTACAAAAAAGTCCGGGAGAGCATATCTCTATCTTCGATACATCGCCCACTATAAGTGTTTTTAGTTTGGACGGGAGGGGCATTTGGCTTGCACCTCGCCAATCTTAAATTACGTCTGACAGGAATTCCTTGCACATTCATAACTGTTCCCGGGCGAAGCCGGGGCGGGTTGCTAGTGACACTATATAATTATTATCATTATAATTTCCGCATTATCAAAATTAAAATTATATCACAAAATAAAATAGCGTGCTAATAAATCTAAGAGAAATTAGACATACCTTGCACCTTCTTCGGGTACAAGGACACTACTCCTGCACCGTCTCATTAAAAGGAAAGAGAGGATCAAAATTACAGCCGGGAACAAGTAGCAGCTTTCGTGTGTTGTGTTTTGTGCTAAGAGATCTTTCGACAAATTATCAGATACCGTGTGCCTTCTTTTTCACGAAGCAGCTGTCAGGACTCAGGACGGGACTTAAATAAACTCCTGCTGGACGTTATTCTCTAGGTTGAACAATGCGGTTTCATAATTATAATAACTGGCTCTGATAATCACAAAACTAACACTACAATGATGAGGCATTTAGGGGGAGGGGATTTGCAACCAATGGTCAATCACCCATACGACGAGTCTAGGAATGTATTCCCTAGTTTGGATCATTGTCACATTCTAAAAAAAAACACATTAGAACGCAGTTTCTGTAACGAGAGATGACTGATGGTACTGGAATAATTTCAGGGAAATACTTGTCATTACTATACACAATGCAAAAGGGAGAGATCGTCAAACCGGTCAGACACCTCACTAAAAAACACATCGAACCCACTAAATTTGGAAAAATGAATGTTCGGCGTGCCAAGGAAGTGTTCTCGTCAGAAGTTATTGGTGCCATTAGAACACTGAAAGAAAATATAGGCATGCACCCGGAAGCGTACACATTCATGGACGCAGAAGCAACCATTTTTTTTGAAAACGTTAACAAATGGTTCGCTATGCATGACGTAAGCATCACATATCATCATATTCAGTCTAGAAATCCAGATAAAGGGCATTTTTTCTCATTAAATTTCAGTCGCCTAAACTGGCTAGAGGAATATTTTCTTTCTTACCTTGAAACTTTGAAAGCTGCTAGTAACGCTGCTATAAAGGACTTCCTGAGTTCTGAGACTTACGAAGCTACCTATACAATTAATCATGGATTCAGCTGTCCAGTGCATAAGGTATCTTCTAAAAATGGGTAGAGGAAAGTCGCCAAATATGGGGAGTTTTTTTCTAGGGCTCACATTAGACATAAGAAGGAACGGAATAATTTTGGTTTTCTCACCAATGTAAACCTCATGCGATATACTATGTATATTACAAATATGGGCACGTTTGATGTTGTAATACCCTCTGATATTATTGTTAACTTTAAAAGTGCACTTTCCCCGTATTAGGCAACCGGGTTTCGTAATATGGATGAAGATGAATGAAACTGGGCAAGGATGTGGAAGGAAGCGGCCGTGGCCTGTTAGAAGGTACCGTCCCAGCATTTGCCTGGTGTTAAAAAATGGGAAACCACGGAAAATCATTTCAAGGACGGCCGACGGTGGGGCTCGAACACACGCGTCTACCGAGTCAGCAGAGAGCTTGGCCCCATGGCCTAACGCTGCGCTTTAGCCAGCGTAGCCACTACTGTCGGTAATTCTGACAATGTAATGAAATCATGAACACAAATAGTACAAAAATACAAAAATGAATATTTTAAGTAAATAACAGTCCTAGTTTCCTGTTGCCGAACTTCCAAACCGTTCAGCAGAAAAATGCATAAACTTTAATGAAAACCGAGTGATTCTGATCGAATTCAACTGTAACGAGGTGCAAGGTATGTCTAATTTCTGTTAGATTTATTAGCACGCTATTTTATTTTGTGATATAATTTGCATTTTGATATTGTGGGAATTATAATGATAAT
The DNA here is from genome assembly GCA_946902985.2 of Meconema thalassinum. Taxonomy (NCBI): domain Eukaryota; kingdom Metazoa; phylum Arthropoda; class Insecta; order Orthoptera; family Tettigoniidae; genus Meconema; species Meconema thalassinum. The sequence goes on along the minus strand of OX336388.2, from coordinate 716,516,567 downwards.
ATAACAGTGTCACTAGCAACCCGCCCCGGCTTCGCCCGGGAACAGTTATGAATGTGCAAGGAATTCCTGTCAGACGTAATTTAAGAATGGCGAGGTGCAAGCCAAATCCCCCTCCCGTCCAAACTAAAAACACTTATAGTGGGCGATGTATCGAAGATAGAGATATGCTCACGCGGACTTTTTTGTACAATATTTCATGCTGAACAATTCTTACACTCATAGTATATTGATATTTTTAACGGTTTGTCCAGCGTAAGCTTAAAAAGCGCACGGACGTCAAGTTCTTTCTTCGACCTATACACTGAAATCTAAAATCGTAACTGCTTGGCTCTCTTTGATCATAAATAAATTATTTTCTACAGAAATCTTCCTCGATATTACCTGTACAGAATGGTGAAAGCCGCATCAAAATCCATCCAGTGGTTCTCGAGATTACCCGTGATATCCAAGAATCGGGGACTTTGTTTTACACTAAGTAGAGATAAGTCTTAGTCGTGCAATGCTTGGTGAACAGCGCTGTGTGAGCAGTTGAGTAACTAACAAGATTTCATGAAAAAGGTCTAATTGTCTAGGCCGGTATGAGCGCATTCAGTCGGCCGTGGTATAATGAACGAGTAAAGGCAAGGAGAACCCTTGCAATGAACAATAAACTCCACGTCACACTCAACATGAGTGACGACTCGTCCGATATTGTTTATTATGTTTTAAAAGTAAAGCTGAAGCAGGTTACATTTACGTAGCCAATGTGCGATTGACAAGAATTCTGTTTCAGGACAGTCGCCTTTCTCGCTCATGCTCATGGAACCGGGGAAATCGACCGAGCTAATGACTTCGTTTAGATGGTACGGTCGTAATCTGGATTTACTCTGATCTGGATAACGACCAATCCGGACCGACTTCATTTGTCACTAATACGTGTTTAGACAGGATGATTGAGTAAAACAGCTCACTATTGTTGTGCTTTGCCAACGTTTGAATTCCAAGTGTGTGTGTGTGTGTGTGTGTTTGAGTATTCAGTACCGGGTGAGTTAGCCGTGGTGGTTACGGCATGACTGATGGCAGTCGCTCACATCTGGGAGGCGAGGAGGTTCGAATCCCCCCGCCGGCAACCTTGAAGATGGTCTTCTAAGGTTTCCAATCTTCCTTCCAGGCAAATGCCGGGGTTGGTCCCTAACTATAGGCCACAGCCGCTACCTTCCAACTCCTCGTTCTTAAATTCCAACTTCCCTCCCCATCGGTACTTGTAGCTCACCCATTGGGTGTCCGTCTCGAAGCAGCTACAAAACTGGCGAGCCGAACATGTCCTCGGACACTCCCGGCACTAAAAGCCATACGCTAAAAAAAAAGTATTCAGTATTTAGACCTGAGCTAATCGTTTCATCTCTACGTAGCTGCCACACACTACATTCGAGACAATCTGTTTAACATATTTTAACCTTCGTCTACCCCTACAGTTCTTGTCCTCGACCCTTCCTTTCATAACTAAGCTTGCTATTCCTGGGTGTCTTAGAATGTGTCCTACCAACCTATCTCTTCTCTTCATTAGCAGTCGCCAGAAACATCTCTCCTCTCCCACTCGTCATTTGTAACCCTATCTACCCATCTGGTCTCCATCATTCTCCTGTAACACCACATTTCAAACGCTTCAATTCTCCTCTTTTCTGCTGCACCAATAGTCCAAGTTTCACTTCCATAGAGCGCCACGCTCCAGACAAAGGCTTACAAAAATTACTTCCTAATTCCTAAATCTACTGTATATTCGATGTCAACAGATTTCTTTTCTGTAGAAATGCTTTCCTTGCCTGAGCCAACTTACTTTTTATATCCTCTCTGCTTCGTCCATCACCGGTTATTTTGGTTCCTAAGTAACAGAAGTCTTCTACTTCAGTGTGTTATAGTAGGAATTTAGGGGCAGATGACCTTGCTGTTCCTCCCCTTAAAACAATAACAATACGGCAATAGAATGAACTTATAGTAGGCTAGTTTGTTTCTTCCAGTTTTGGAGTATTTGAGTTATTTTTTTACACTTAATAATTTGCAAACTGTTCCGTCTTTTCAATACTAGTATGTATTCAGGAGTTAAATGAGATTTAAATCCCATGACTACTCAGTGTTTTATAAAGTACTTTAATTGTGTGTTTTGTTACTTACAAGTGTTTTAATATTTATCTATGGCTGAAGAAGGACACATACGTGTCCGAAACATGTACCGTTGTTAACTCCTGAATACATACTAGTATTGAAAAGACGGAACAGTTTGCAAATTGTTAAGTGGATTCAATTCAATATGGACCAATATGGATAATAACAATTAATTTTTTACTGAATTCAACCTGCTAATGTCTATTATTAATTTAATAAAATATCCTGAGGAGATATGTAGGCAACGTCTACTCTTGGTGTGCAAAAACATATTAACCATTATAGTGTCCGAGGATACGAGGCTATAAATGCCATGGACTCTGTGTTCTAAATATATATTTATTATTTCTAACCAATCAATTCTGTAACCAAAACAACGCGGGAATCATTTTCTCTCTGGGTATATCGATGTGTTTATGTTCCGTGAATAACTAGATTCATAATAAGTATTCTTTGAACATTCTGCAGTCAGCTGACTACCCGCGCGTGTTATCTTTGAAGCCGTATGTTCTTTGCTTGGAGCTAAATAAGATATGTGGTGATAAACGAAGATAAAATAAAGGTTTTAAAATCGTTTTTTGATTTTTAGGCTGTCAAAATTACATTAAAATTCACGTTTTAAATTTGAAAATAAAAACTTTAAAAATTAATGAAACAAATGAAACAACATATTAATTATTTAGCATTTAATATGTATAAGATATATTTATATGCTGCGGAAAACATTCAATATTTCATCTTAGAAATGTAGTTACGAGATAATTGTTATCAATTACTAGCAACTAGCAATACCAGCTTCGCCCGGTATCATTAACAGTTTACCCAGCGTAAGTTTAAAGGCGCACGGACGGCAGGCCCCAGATGCAATTCAGAAAAGCCGAGGTGAACAGGGAAACTCCAAACAATTCTTCTCTGAAGTCTTAACTATATAGATACGACTCGACAGTTTGATGTTGGCCGAAGCTGGGGTGATGGGCTCGCTAGCTCGTAAACTTGCTCCGAAGCTAGTAATTTAAATTTCCACTGAATGGAAATTGTTGGAAGAAATGAAAACGTAAAAACACTTATAGCGGGCGATGTATTAAAGATAGAGATATCCAGTCCGGGACGTTTTTGTAGAAATTTTCATGCTGAACAATTCGTACACTCATAGTATAGGCCTATATATATTTTTAACGGTTTACCAAGCATAAGTTTAAAAGGCGGACGGACGGTAGGTTTTTCTTTGACTCAATTCACGGAAATCGTTACTGCTCGGCTTTCTTTGGTCATAAATGAATGTTTTACTACAGAAACCTTCCTCGAGAAATTCTTTACAGAATGGTGAAAACCACATCAAAATCCATGCAGTGGTTCTCGATATTACCCGTTACATCCAAGAATCGCTGGTTCTGTTTTATACTATGTAGAGATTAGTCACTCCACTAAACATTGCGTGGCATTCTTAACATAACCACTCGTAATAGCTTAGCATCAAAAGGGTTAAGATATGTATGCATAGGACTAGGATCTTTATTAAATAAATGTTTTGTTCGTCCAGAGTCAGTTGGTCCTGCCAGAATCCCTTCTATGTCTATGGCAATAAATATAGCCTATAGCTCATTTGCTGCAACAGTGACAAAACTCAAAATATGTTTGTGGGAAACTGCATTTAAAGATGTAAATCATTTACTAAACTGTGTTGCTGTTGTTGATTAATTTAGGCGCTTTGCAACATTTTGGTCATGTAGCCCGTGTACTTGTGTATGTGTGGAATTTGTCTCATTGTGATGGATGTGTGTTGCTGTAATTCAGATCAGGATTGGGAAGGAGGTGGCCGTGGCCTTAATTTAGGGACCATCCCAGCATTCGCCTGGAGTAGAAGTGGGTGGGGGGAACCATGGAAAACCACTTCCAAGATGGCTGAGCTTCTGTTTACTGAAATAGTGTGTTTGTTCTTATATAGCCTCCAATGATATAAAGCCTACTCAATCGTGGCGTTCACTGCATCAACACTGTCCTCCTTGCAGTGCACGTATTGCCCATTGCCGCGCAGAGTTACCACCTAACATTAACATGTAATAGCATTGCTATCGTAAGCTAAAACCAGCAAAAATGTACCTATACATTATATTTACTGAACTATTTCAACTAATACCGCAACTAAAGAAGTGTACTTATTGTAAATATTTCCACCCATACTTTCAGACTTAGATTTTATAGCCTAAGTGTAATGGATCTGATGATGATCGCTTGACGATCGAAACTTGTCATCTAACAATAAGTGCATTTATTAATCTCATGTAAACTTATTTTCAGGAATAGGGAATAACCCATCTCATTTGGGTACAAACGTGTTGACCGACTGAAAAGCACCAAACATTCGTTTGCATCTACAGGGTATTGTGCAGGTTCCTAATTGGCATATGTTTGTTTTAGTGGTGGGGTTCAGTTCACTGTGGTGGAAGTGGTTTGTGTTTCGTTAACATATCTCTAGTGGCGCTCTTCTGCAGACCGATGTGCGCCAATGAGAGACGAATGGAAGATGCGCAACCAAGCGTCAAGTGGGTTCTTTATAGATGAGCTGTAGGAAAAGGTGCTTCCACTGGAAGCCTGGCATATAGCCTAGTCTGTCCATGTTGATGTGAACTTTCTTTCACTTCTAAACCCGACATTAGCTCATTTAAAATGGAACTTTGCAGATTTACAAGAATGGTGACGTGTATGCCTTACCGTAAGCATCTTTCCCACCTCGACAAATGAGGGGTCTAGATGCAAAACCGGCAATCTCCACATTTTGGTGAAAATGAGTACCATTCTCTGAGGTGTTTGTGATCTTTTTATAAACTTGTTTGGTTGCAAATCCGGCTAGGCTATATCCCCCTCGAAAAGAGGGTGAAAATAGGGGTTAGTTGCAAACTCGGCTATCTCCATGGCTCGACGTGACGGTCCAAAACAAATCCCATGAATAACGCATTGGTACGTGGAGAACCTTATTACCGGACTGATTATGTGTGGCAAAAAGTGTTTGTAAATCAGGCAACTGTATCATACAGTAATAGCAATATTGCATAGAATAAACCGAAAATAGTTTTCTCACCAGTGTTAATCTTATTTCACTTTTTTCAATCCCGATTCCAGGTATCCCAGCAAAACGATCGATGCAATTGTGTAATTCAATTGTCAATGCGTGAGATGCAAAAACCGGCAATCTCTAATTTTTATTGTCTTCCTGTTAAGATGTTATCATATATTCTATTATGTTAATGCACTTAATGTCATTTATAAATCGAACAATACATTATAGAGCAATAACCATAATATTATATTACTTAGTTACTGAGGTGTAAGAAATTCGTCTCTCCTGTAAAATTATAGCCTTTCCGTTTGGCCATGATACCCAGAGGATTAAGGGTCTTCTCAGAACTCAACTGACGTCACTCACTCACCCGCTCGCCGGACCGGCCGGTGGTGACAATGGCTCACCTACTGGCGCTGTCCCACAGCACTAAAACATGTTTTATTTCAAGTTTAAATTTACAGTTTTCAAGTGTTTTTTTAATTCTACATAAAATTCAAAGAAAAAGAGTTCAAACGCGACTGAAATGCTTCAAATCCACGGTCGGATAGTCGGTCATTTCTATTCCTCAATTTTTCAATTTATCTTCATTTGTTTGAAATTTTAAAACTAGTAGTTGAAATACAATCATACATGACATGCAATAAACGACAGTTTAGGAAGTAAGAAGTCCGAGTTTGGATTCATTATCTTTTGAATTTTGTGTAGAATTCTAAAATCTTGAAAATTATAAATTTAAACTTGAAATAAGAAAAGTTTTAGTGCTGTGGGACAGCGCCATTGGGCGCCACCGGCCGGTCCGGCGAGCGGGTCAGTTCCTTAATCCTCTGGGTATCATGGTCAAACGGAAAGGCTATAGACTGAGTGGAGATTGCCGGTTTTGCATCTAGACCCCACAAATGTTTTGCTGGAGGTGTTGGAGTCCTGTCCTTCCTGCCTCCTATACGCTAATCCACCTTGACCTGATGATGACTGAATGATTGTATATATATATATATATGTGTGTGTGTGTATTGTGTTGCAGGAATGCGCGGCGCCATGCAGCCTGTCCAGTGCGACCGAAAGCCTTACATGACTCCACCACCCCCATCCATACCGACAAGTCTGCCATCGCCACCGGCCGCAAACACAGCCCATGCCTTCTACGAGAACATCAAATACACCATCTGAACCTTAATCAGTCGTGTTCTTAGTGGCATCGCCACAACTCAAATTAACTGTCACTGGTTACGTGTAGACCAACGAGTGTCCTTGACGACAGAGGCCGGATCACTGCAGGATGTTAATGAATGACGTACAGTAATAACGGTTGCAGTGGACGCCGAAACAAGCAGTCCACGTTTGGAAAACCATGGTTGGAAATGTCAAATAACGCTTCAAGGTGTCAACGACGTGATTAGCCCAGCAGCTGGGTCGTAGAGAGCGATCACTGACCCTGGGTCAAGATATTTTGGACCTACTCCTTTTCAATTAACCTGTGACATAATTACGGTATTAAGGTGTGGAATTTATCTTGCCCAACTGAATATTAATATAGTTTGTTTTAAGTTATTCAGCCAATCTCCTTTATTCTATAGCGACTCTCAGACAGTACAAATCTATTAAAAGGCCCACATGTCCCGACCCATATTATAGGCCTAATGGCAATAGCCTGGAAAAACTACGAACTCAATCTGTTCCTTTTCCATTCTCAAGTTCGATTTTTCATATTTTCATATGCATTATTAATTTCAAAAAACAATAACTTTTACAATGCTAGGAAAATATAAGATATTATCCGTATTGATTTATTTCATTCATTGTGCCATTGGTACTACTGTATAGTGTTGATCACAGTAACTGAGTGACCATGCCTTTTTTTCCGATAGCATATCTATGTCTTGGACACCCTATGAAATCGTTATTTAGCGTATTATACCATGGTTGTAAAACATAGAACGTCTCCTACAAATCCTGGAAGACTGTTCATGTTATTAATTAACACTCGATATATTATGGAACATTTATCGACACAAATCTGAGATCTGTCCTGTGACTGGCAACAGACAACGAATCACGGAAAGAAATATTTATAACAAAGTGTTGTTAATACAAAATGAGATTAGTAAGTTTTTGTTTTGGATGAATACCTTAGCCCTTATAGTGCCAGGGGACCGATATATAGGTCCAGGGAGCTTTGGCTAAAAGTGTCGCGGGCATATGTATCGGTTCCATTTTTATATTAAAATTTAAAAAAAATCACCCGCGCAGTGCTATCAATGTTGTAGCCAATACAACGCGGGAATCATTCTGTCTGGATATATCAATGTGTTTAAGTTCCGTGAATAACTGGATTCATAATAATTATTCTTTGATCTTGCTGACTTCCTGCGCCTGTATCTTTTGAAGACGTAGGCTATTTGCTTACGTTCTTGCTCGGAGATCATTAAGATACATGGTGAACCAAGAGGAAATAATATGTTATTTAGATTGTTCAGGCTATCAAAATTACGTATATTAAAATTTCCAATTTAAAGAATTAAAAGTGTTAAGTGAAACAAATGAAACACAGTACTGCATTAATTATTTAAAATCTACTACGCTTAAATATATTTACCTAATGCGAAAAAATATTCTACCTTAAAAATACAGGCAGGAGATATTTTCTTATAAAAGACTTCAAATCTCACTAAACTCGGCGCGGCCATTTTTAACATAACCACTTGGCATTAAAAGGGTTGAGGATTTATTGTTTAATGAACTCCATTTGTGATGATACGAAGTTCATTCATTACAATGAGGAAGGATTGTACTAAGATTGTGTATGACATTATGAAATACAAATAATGACATCTTGGAACACAGTATATAGAAGAAATTCAACCAAGATTGCTTGGACTCATTGTCAATGTGGATTGAATTAAACCAAGAGTGTGAAATGTTTGGAACGAAAATATTTGAGACAGTAATATTTAGATGATTAATGATGATAACGAACTGTGTTGAATTTTATCCCTGTCGATAGAAGGGTGATTTGTGCCTTACTTAAGTAAATATTGCGAGAATTTTAAATAAATACCTCTTTTGAAGTTATTCTTCAATTTATTTATTCTCTCTGGTGCAGAATGGTGGAATAAAGCTGTATCCTGCAGAAGGTGGAAGGAGAACGATTGAGGAGTCAATCGAGTGAAAGGGATAAAAGAAGAGGGAAAGTAGAAAGGAAAGTTTCATTATGACATAATAATGGAAAGATGTACTTACTCTTTGGTCATTAGTACAGAAATGTTGGCATACGAATTTCTATATGCAAATAATTTAAGTATGATATGTTTCATACTCAAATTGTTTGAAAATGGAATGAAAAACATATAAGTAATTTCAAGTTTATTTGAAGAAATCACGTTTGATCTCAAACAGAAAAGGGAGTTTTATAGGAATTGTTTCTATTAGGCCAGCATTCATGGATCGTGAAAACATGTCTTGCACATTCACTCAATACGTGCCATAGAAATGTAAGGAGAAACATACAGCTAAAGGAGCGAAAACAATAACGATTTTAATATTATAGCTGTGCCTGTCATAAATCGGGTACAAAAATTATACACTATACTTACTTACTTATTTCCTCGGCGCTACAGCCTGGGGTAGGCTTTGGCCTCTCTCACGATTCCACGCCATTCGTCTCTTCTATGAGTTTTCTCCCACCATTTTCCAACCCTCATAGTTTTCAAGTCTTCTTCTTTAGTCTTGTAGCCATCTTTTGCGTGGTCGTCCACGTCTCCTCTTCCCTTCCATAGTTCCATGTAATATCTTCCTAGGTTATCTTTCTTCATTCATCCTCTCTACATGACCCAGCCAATCCAGACATCGGGACATAATAAATTTCACAATATCTTCACCTTTGATTATCTCTTCAATTTGTTTTTCCTGATTCTCCACCCTTTATCCTCCATTACCGGGCCATAAATCCTTCTTAAAACTTTCCGTTCAAAAATTTTAAGATCATTCTCATCATTTGTTGACATTGTCCACGTCTCAGATCCATAGGTCACCACTGGTCTAATAAGGGTCTTGTAGAGTTTAACTTTCAAGTTTCTACTTAGAAGTTTTGATTTTAAGAGCTTAGAGTTAGCATAGTGAGCCCTGTTTCCATTCACGATCCGTTTATGAATCTCCCCTGATACTGAATTCTCACAATTTAGTATAGTACCAAGGTAACTGAAGCATTTAACATTCTCAAACTTATACTGACCAATTTCTAAATTTTCCCTTGCTTTTCTATCTTTTTCTATCTTTTTCCGCTGACATATTCATTATTTCGTTTTTATACAGTATACATTTCCAAGGAAACTAACACCAAAGTTGATGCGGGGAACGGTGAAGATTGGCACAAAGCAAGAATCAAATTTTTAACAAGTAGTTCGATGAAGAACTATACAACCTATTTTCATATATCCTACTCATGTTAATTGCCTCTATCTACATACAAAATTTCAGTTTGAAGGTTGTGATAGATTCGTAGATATTGAGAACCGTCTAAATATTTCGGATGCTCGCCATTTTGGATTGTTATATGTATAGGCCATAGAGTTATGTACCATTCAAGGACAATTATTGCCTAGGTTCATTATTCAAACTTTCACTTCGATCGCATGATTAAGACACAAGAAATAAAAACTTAATTTTAAAATTTCGCACAGCTGCCATCTTGAGGTTATGTGAACAATTGAACTAAATTAGATGCCAGTGCATTACAATATGTAAAATCATTTACTGTACTACATTTCACTGCATTCAGATGGTTAAATCACGAGAAAAGTCTATTAAAATGTTTCAACTTCGCTTGGCCGCCATGTTCGTTTTGTACTTTACAGGTTTATGAAAGTTACATAGATAAACTTGTATCAGTACCCTTTATCACCGTACAAAATTTCAGGGTGATATCTGTAATAGTTTCGGTGATATAGAATGTCAGTGAAATATTTCACACAGCCGCCATTTTGATGTTATGTAAACAATTGAACTTAATTAGACTCCAGTGCATTACAATGTGTATCAACATTTGCTGCACCAAGTTTCATTACGTTTGGATGATTAATCGCGAGAAAAGTCTATTTAAAAGTCTCAACTTCGCTTGGCCGCCATGTTGGTTTTGTAGTCACCAGGTTTTTGAAAGTCTCATAGGTGTACTTCTAGTAGTGCCCTTTATCACCGTACAGAATTCCATGGCGATATAGGTAATAGTTTCGGAGATACTGAATGCTGGTGAAATATTTCGCACAGCCGCCATGTTGGATTGGTGAGACACAATAAAATTTGAAGGGCACGGTCGGGGTCGACCAGAATAGTGCTATGATATCACCCAGTTTCATCGTAATCGCTCCAGCCGTTTAGAAGTTATTAGGGGGGACACTCATAAAATTAAAATAGGCTAAAAATGGATAAAAAATAGTTACGATTTGGATTTTCAAAACTAAAATCGTAACTATTTTTCTTTATCATTTATCAAAATTTGTTTCTTGCATTGTGCCTATCTTCACCTTTTCCCTCATATCTCCCGTGTTTATTGGAATGTTTGGACTGTTCATTTCTTAAAGTGGGTGTTAACCTTCAGCTACTAAACGGAACTCCCTCAAACCTTTGTGGCTTTAATTAGTCTTTCTATAAAACGTATGTTCCCCCTTAAATCACTTTTAATACTTGAGGTGTTCATTTTCAAAAGGGCGTAAGTACTTATTTTGTTGAGGACATTAGTAATAGGTAATTTCAATCTCATTTATTACAAACCACTTACACAACGTAACTGCAATCAACCTGTACTGAGATAATGTAAATGGCATTCATAAACTTACGCTATTTGACAACAAACTGGCATGATATTTAAGCTCGTACAGTTAAAAAGAAATTTAAATTCACAATCATAGACACCATAATATTTTGATGTTTATAAAGAATGTTCAAATGTACTATATATAAATGCTTGGTTCCAGAGATAACACCACAATAATGCTGAAAAATATTTTTTAAATCAAGGTGAATCATTTTATTCACTGGACATTGTAATCTGTGAACATAATCGTATTAAATGAGTAAATCACCAAACCAATACGAGTGTAGGATCCTACAATATATCTAATAGGTGTAAGGATATCAAAAGAGTGAGAAAAGGAAACATTTCACAAAACTATTTGTGTAAAAGCTAATATCATGTTACAAAAGGGGCCGTATCCTACTCAGTTATAAGGGCTTCATAGCGTATTTTCAAACTTAATTTTGTTCATACAATACAATATGTTCTTTTTATCATCTCGTGGCCTCCGGAGAGGCTGAGTGCAGGTCTTTCTAGTTGACGCCCGTTGGCGACCTGCGCGTCGTAATGAGAATGAAGCGATGATGAAGACGTCACATTCATCCAGTCCCCGAGCCACGGGAATTAACCCCAGGAGATTAAATTCCCTGATGGCTCGGCCGGGAATCGAACCCGGGGCACCTCGGGCCAAAGCCTAGCTCGCAAACCATTTAGCCACAGAGCCGGACAATATGTTCTTAATACCTCTAATCTAATCTATCAGGCGACATCAGTTCACAAACCGTGAATGACCACAGGGATTCTGAATTAGACGATTACAACCTATAATCAGATCAACATGCAATACGAAGAAAAATCGATTATCACTTAAGAGTAAATCTTAGGTGCGTTTTCGTACATTTTCTGTGGGAAGTTGCAGAAAGAAAACTTTTCTTACATAAACATTCATGAATAAATGTTTCGTAAAAACATAAAGAATTCAAAATTTCGACTTTATTTTTCATTATAATACCAAAAACCTTAAACTAAGGAGTAGCCTACTGAAGTTAACATATTACTGTGTTTGAGGAAACGTACCAAAGTGCAGAGCGTGCCCTCTTAGACGGAACATTGAAATGATGAGCTTAATCTACTCGCAAGACACTACAGACTTACCGCGGTCTGGAAGACCTAAACTATGGAATATTGAGTTTTGGAAGAAAGTCCGCACAGAAGTATTAGTGTTTAAGTTCGAAAATGGTTTATATATTTCTCTCCAACTTATCTCCAAGATAGAATGCTTGTAATTTTGAACAGTATGTTACCTAACCACTGAGGGAAATCGTGCTCCTTACTCCCGTTATATTGATAACAGGAATCGTTCTCGGAGATCTTCATTTATCATGGACGTGCAAGCTGTAACCTCGCAATATGAGATTGAAGAATTTTTAGTCTAAGGAATAAATTATGTAAATAAATAAGTTATTGAATTTGAAAAAGTAAGAAATGTGCTGTTATTTTACAAATCCAATTTCCCTCGTCGTCCAGTTCCAAAATCCATGAACTATAATATCACCTTATATTCTACATTGTTTCCGTAGGTAAGAGGCTCACATGGAACACAAATCTTAACAACACATGAAATAGTTTGGGGCAGATGACCTGGCTGTATCGCCCCTTAATACAACAATAAGTAACATGAAAGAGTTTCCGAAATACGACAATGATATAAATTGATTAATGAAATTATAAAAACATAGCAGTAGTGCCCAGCTTCGCCCGCTGGATTTATTTATTTTATGGTTGATAATGAATACTACTACAGAACTGGCACATGATACTAAAACTACCAGAAAACAAATATACATTTGTGTGGTGGTGATGGTGGTGGTGGTGGTGGTGGTGGTGGTTGTTGAAGTGAGGGTGATAAGCAGTACAGTATAATGGACGTAACATGTAGGTCATTTTCCCCTATTGATAATAATGATAATAATGAATAGGGAAACGGCTATTTACTAACTACAGCACTGACACGTGTAATTTACAAACAAATTTCTAAAAATGATTAGAAAGAGGAGTAAGTGAAATAAAATACACTGCCTAGGGCCTATATCTCGTTGTCTCTTAGAAATGTAGGGACCAATAGTGTCGTCTTTTGTCGCATAGCGCCGAAGGAAAATAATCAGAACACTTTGGAAAACTTCGGCTGTCCCGAGCTCCTGAGGTAGCAATAGTATCATTTATGGCCAAATAGCGCTCATCGATAAATTTCGGAATAAATTAAGGTAAATTTGAAAGCACCATCGCTTATTGCAACTGATAACCTCAATGCACTGCACCAACACCATCGCACTTATACAGATGCATAATATGTTCATGATGATAACTGTTTTAAGGGGCAAAAAAATCTTTTTGCACTAATTACTACCCGTGACTGCAATTTATAAGCAGCGCAAGATTTAGCTATTTTCGCAATTCTGCACCAGAACATTGGTAGGGGAGACGTGATGCAGCCCGAGTTGCCAGTCAACAATAGACTTAATAAAATACTCCTACAGTTACACTACTACGGACATGAATGATTCTAGGGCCTTACATGGTTTTCAAGCTCAGTTTGTTTGTTATTCTAAATGTAGGGAATGGAGTGCGTTGTCCAAAATATCAAGTGGACAGTGTTACCAGCAGGGTTTCAAAGTGTATCTATAATTTGGTGCAATTAGGAGGAACGGTGTAGATTTTTGATAAAGGGCCTAAATGCAGGGAATGGAGTGGTCTGTCCGAAATTTAAAGTGGACAGTGTCACCCGCAGGGATCCAAAAGGTAAGTGTACAAAACGTGGTTCAGATTGGTGAAACGGTGTAGATTTGTGACAAAGGGCCTAAATGCAGGGAATGGAGTGGTCTGTCCGAAATTTCATGCAGACAGTGTTGCTCGCAGGGTTCCAAAGGGTAAGTATACAAATTTTGGTCCAGATCGGTGAAACGGTGTAGATTAGTGCCAAAGGGCCTAAATGCAGGGAATGGAGTGGTCTGTCCGAAATTTCATGCAGACAGTGTTCCTCGTTGGGTTCCAAAGGGTAAGTATACACATTTTGGTTCAGATCGGTAAAAACGGTGTAGATTTGGCCAAAGTGCATACATGCAGGAAAAGGAGTGGTCTGTCCGAAATTTCATGTAGGCTTAAACGGTGTTACTCGCAGGGTTCCAAAGGGTAAGTATACACATTTTGGTTCAGATCAGTGAAACGGTGTAGTTTTGTGTCAAAAGGCCTAAATGCAAGTCTGTTGGAAATTTAAAGTGGACAGTGTTACCCGCAGTGTTCCAAAGGGTGTGTATACAAATTTTGGTTCAGATCGGTGAAACAGTTTAGATTTGTACCAAAGGGCCTAAATACAGGGAATGGAGTGGTCTGTTCGAAATTTCATGTAAACAGTGTTACTAGAAGGGTTCCAAAGGCTAAGTATACACATTTTGGTTCAGATTGGTGAAAAGGTGTAGTTTTGTGCCAAAGGGCCTAAATGCAGTGAATTGAGTGGTCTGTCCGAAATTTAACATAGCCTAAACTATTCCTCTTGAATCTGACTGGTAGTTCCAGAGATTAGCTCGTTTAAACACAAAAACACACAAACAAACACACAAACTCTTCAGCTTTATTATATTAGTATAGATAAGGCCAAAATTTGGGCTGAACAGTATTTTTCTCAATCAATACCAAGGAACAATCTTGTTGATACCCAATACTACCGAGTGGTTTTCGGCATGGTCAACGATTCTCTCGTAGATTGCTACCCGGCAGCAGAGCGTTCACCGAACGAGCCACGTGTCGTGTATTTTGGCTTTGTTAGGCATCTTTAAGGCGCCATGCACAGACTTGAGGCGTAATTCATTCTCAATTCGTAAGTTAGTAAAGAAAACTGGAACAATTGTTGAAAATAAACTGCAGTTTGATACCGACTTGGATGAAATCCGTGCTAGTTTTGAAATCTATCAGGTGTATTGCTCAGCAGACAGGATTAAGTCCATAACTGCCGACCAGTGGGCTGCGTGAGAACCGTCGACCATGCCAAAACTCACCTCAGATCTGGCAACACTTCCAGAAAGCGGCAATTGTAACTGAAAATCATTGTAATTATTCTAGAACTAGACCCCAGAAGACAGCAGTTGGAACTAAAAACTATTGTTTACATGACTCAACGACTTGTTCGTTTTTGAATGATAATTTTTTGTTTTTCCGTAATTTTTGTTTATTTTTATAATTTTTATTTTTATTTAATTTTTAGTTTTTGTTTTATTAATTTTTGGTCTTTTTAAATTTAGGTTTCCACCTCAAAATGAAATTCCAAATTTGTATTCTTTAATCTGTGTTAAGAGGGGCAGATGGCCTCGTAGTTCCTCCCCTTAAAACAACAATAACTAAATAACTATTGTTAACATTTTGGAACTAAAATATCTGGCAGCATTGCTTTTAACTCTTGATGGTGGCAATCGGAACTGAATACCTACTATTAAAAATACACTAGAACTAGCTCCAAGATCTGGTTGCTCTAGGCCCCAGGAGACGGGGCAATGGGAAAAGCATTGTGAACCATTTAGAGGATGCCGATTATTCTTTTCCTTTCTTCCTTGAAGACAGAATATTTCTCGCTCGCTCACCAGCCTGCTCATAAATCTGCTTATAACTTGAAGAGCAGATGGCGGCACCTGGACTCTGTTCATTTTATTGGTTTCGGAGAAGAAGCAACGAGACATAAGTTACTGAATTTTGGCAGAAAGATGAGTAACTGGAAAATCGCGATGGTCTCATAAATCTGCTCATACATATGGTTAAATATAGGATATAATAATAGCTCTCATGAGGTTGGCGTTAATAGGGGCATCCGGCCGTAAAAATCACCCCCACATTAGATATTCACCTCATCTACGACCCCCGTTGAAATGGTAATAATGAGAGACATACTTAGCGCTCTGGTGACAATTAATCTGGCGTGAGGGGGGTACTATACAGCGGAAATGGTCCAAGCACTTCATACTGTATTAGGTAAATGATAACAAGGAATCGCGGATGACAGACGGATATTTCTATCCTGTCAAATCCCATTTACATTCGCACCCGTATACTGACTAGTAGGCCTATTCTTGGCCGCCACTCCTGAGATCCGGAGTCGGTCCCCGGCTTTGTCAAGAAGTTTAATTCTGGCCTGAGGATTGGAACAAGAATATTCAGCATCATGAGCTTAAATATAGAAGAGAATTCGCTTCCCAATACTGTCATTCAAAATTCAAAATTCAAACATATCGACGATGATAACTTCTATGCACTTAAATTATGTAGAATTTAACACATCTCAGAAATTAAATCAAAATATAAATGTTAATAACATCAACAATGGCGGGGTTTTCTCTTCAATAAATTAGTTATCTACTTGAAAACAGAACGTGTTTTAATGACGGAAAATCCACATACCATCTTTAGCCCGACTCATTTCTCCTAATTGATTCATTTGACTTCAATCTTTCATAACTTAGCAACATACCATGCCACGTAATACAATCCCCTTCATAGCTACTATGATCAACGATATTAAATATATCAATAACGTTTTTTTTTTAAGTATTGTTTATATAATAAACACAAGAGCTACAAGACTGGAAGCCTGTGGCTTAATGAAGTACTAAAGGACTTGGATTCGGCTGACCTTGATGTAGAAGATCGTTCTAAATGTTGTGCTATGGTAGAATCTTGGACCCCACAACCTAGAGTCCCTAAATGTCGGAAGCCCCTTTCGCAGGAGAGAAAGGAGAAATTATCAGCAGGGCTCAAGAGATACTGGGAACGGAAAAGAGCATCGAAGAAGAACTAGTCATAAGCGCTCCGAAGTGGGCTTAAATCAATAATAATTATAATAAACACAAACATTATAAACATTTTAAATTTCATAACATTATTTCTTAAATATTAGTGTTCATCTTATTTCATCAACAACGATGGTTGGTTTGGTTGGTTCCTTAGTTTAGGGGCTGCGACAACGCGGTCATGTAGCCCCGTGTACTTTGGATGTGTGTAGAATCTGTCTGATAACCGGTGTTAATTGTGATGACTGTATTAGTGTGTGTTATCTGTTTTTAGGTAGATTTCATTAGAAAGCTAACTATTGCAATGGGTACCATGTTTCGACTTCCGAAAAATTTCGACATATCTTCGCGTTTCACATCCACCAGACCCCAAAACCACCGTCAGTTCAAAAGTTTGTATATAATTTATGTATATATATATAAGTATATATATACATATATCACTTTCTTGTGGACACGATAACTACCGCAATTTTGCACCAATCACTTTGAATTTTTTACATACTGTAATATGTATCCCTATAAAATCTCGGTCGAGTTCGTTAATGGGCACAATCGGTCGAAGGGGGTGAAAATGGGGGGCTTTTTTTTTTCTAAAAAGTGAAATATCGCTATAACTCTCTTAATATTTGAAATATCGAATCCATTCAAATTTCATGCAATGTGTCGGATAAGGCCCAAAAATTTATGTTTGAAAAGTTTTTTGACAGCACCAACCATTGACCAAAGGGGTGAGAAAAAGTGGGTTTTTCGGGAAACATTAATCATATCTCTCTTAATAGACACAATATCAAAACCGTACAAAATGGACAATATTCCCCTAATAATTACCAAAAACTTTTGTCTGAAAGAATTTTTGATATGACCCACCCTTTCGCCAAGGGATGAGCAAAATGATTTCGGAATTAGAAGAAAATGCCAAGTGCCATCAGACGTTGCCATGACAACACTACTGAATTGATGAGGGATGAGCCATCAGACGTTGCCATGACAACACCATTGCACGAGATCACATTCATTCTTCCACTTGACTCTGTGGGAAGCGGCTCCGGTGAGGTAACTGGTAGCTTGCTGAACTATGCCCAAGGTCGTGGGTTCAAAGCCGGCCGAAGTCGTATTTTCTAAGAACGCTAAAAATCCCTCAGTATGCCTTCCTTTGGAGGGGAAGTTCCAACGTTCGTTGCGAGTAGCTGGTTGCCGTGGCATCTAGAAGCCAAGTTCACAACTAGGTGTCGTTGACGGTAGTATTTGGTAGCAAAATTAGGAACTACTGTACTACTTGACATTGACCGTCGCAATCCTTACCAGAATTACAGACTAATACAGCCATCACAATTAACACCGTTTATCAGACAGATCCTACACACACCCAAAGTACACGGGGCTACATGACCGCGTTGTCGCTGCCCCTGAACTGAGGAACCAACCAACATCTCTGCGGGAGATAAAATTTTGCGTGAAGAAGTAACAGACCGCTAGATAGTTACACATCAGTGTCGAAACCTTGCATAAGGACAGTGTGACCACAAGTATGAAAATTGACTCTGACAAGAAGGTTACCGTCCCCATAAGACAATAAAATGTTAAAAATATGCATAAAAAACGAAAAGCTAAGTTAATTAAGCGCCAATTGTAAAATACTTTCTCGCAATAAATGAGGTCTGATCCTTCTACGAAAACCTGCATATTCTGCCTATTTTCGCCTATCCTCTAGTTTTCCCGGTGAAATCTACCTCTGCCTTCCGGCGTGCCGAGAGGATTTTTTAAATTCAAGTAAGGACTGCTGACTTTTGAATTTTTCAAATAGTTACTACTTTTGCCGCCAAACGCCACCGTCAACGACTACTAGTTCACAACTTAGCTACCAGACGCCACCACAGTCGGCTCTTGGCAACGAACGTAGGAACCTAAGAGCATTGTTTACATTCTTAACATATACAATTTAGCTTCACACAGGTGTAATTAGTTGAAGGTTCTTAAAAATGCAATAAATCTATGACATGGGACCGCCGGCTTTACTTCCCCTCCGAAGGAAGGCATACTGAGGGATTTTTAATGCTCTTAAAAAATCCGACGACTTCGGCCGGATTTGAACCCGCGATCTCAACAACGTTGATTTTGTGAACTAACATACGAAACAGTTCCTTAACGGTTTCAATGCCCATTCTCCAAATTCCTTACTCAGGTATCGTAGCAACACAATTAAAACAAATTAACATATTATTTTCCATGAACATTCAAATAAATATACGGTGAGCCAAATACAAGCAGATTTTTAAAAAGCTTTAATATACAATAACATAATCATACTTTCATACTTAATATTTAACAGTAGCACATTATCTTTTTATAGAAGACGTTTTCAAAAACATTTCTACATCCATCAATGCGATCTTTAATCAAAAGAAGGTACAAATCATCAATAGCAAAACGACCATTCTATTGAAGCGGAAATTTCAATAAGATTCTTCATCCACAACCACATCAATTTGATCATTTTGCAAAGAAGGTCATATCATCGAATTCATAACACCCAATTTATCTGATGGTAAGTCACATGTTGATTTATCTTTATTCCACGATTACTTTTATAATCAAAAGCTTTATATCAATAGTGAACTCTTGCTTGTTATTCAAAATAGACATGTTGAATTTCAGATTTATATAGCGTATGGCAATAACAAAACTGAGTTACAACATAATAAATATACAAAATTAATTTAACTAAGTCATTAAATTTATAATTTAACTAGCAGAAGTACCCATTCTTCGAACGGTCGTAGCTATTAATAACCAGACGTAATCAATTGAGCAACTGTTGCCAGGGCTGGCATGCGAAACGAAATGCATTATCAATTTAATTTAGCGTCGCGAAATGAAATTGTTCAATGGAATAACATTTCGCTCCTGGCGCGAAATGATATTTGTTACAGACTTTTAATTTCGCTCCTGGCGCGAAATTATATTCATTACTGACTTTTAATTTAGCTCCCGGCGCGAAATGATATTTGTTACAGACTTTTAATTTCGCTCCTGGCGAGAAATTATATTCATTGCGGACTTTTAATTTAGCTCCCGGCGCGAAATGAAATTGGTTACAGACTTTTAATTTCGCTCCTGGCACGGAATTAAATTCATTACGGACTTTTAATTTAGCTCCCGGCGCTAAATGAAATTTGTTACAGACTTTTAATTTCGCTCCTGGCGCGGAATTAAATTCATTACGGACTTTTAATTCAGCTCCCGGCGCGAAATGAAATTGGTTACAGACTTTTAATTTCGCTCCTGGCGCGAAATTAAATTCATTACAGACTTTTAATTTCGCTCTTGGCGCGAAATAAAATTTGTTAACGACCATCAATTTCGTTCCCGGCATTTAGTCCCCCCACCCTCCGGCCTGAAATTAAAATGCATGGAACATTTCATTTTGTTTCTGAAATGAAATCTGTTTCTTTTCTTCCCCGAAAGCCTTATTTGTTCCCGCGTCCTACACCTAGCCACCATCTACATTCGTCCCTACCACCCCATCCCCAAAGACTGCATTACCCACGTGTCTGAAGTCTTCCCCCATTTAATTCTAATGGCCGACCTCAACCTTCATTCCCGTTCGGCCCTTGAACTTCATAGCCTAGACATCTACCTACGTCACATCGACGCCAACCTCGTCCATCTCCCAGAATCTACCCGTCCTTCCTCCAATACCACCCCGACGCAGTCATTGCTCATAACTCCCTCCTCCATCTGTTTGACGTGTCTGTCCTGCCACTCAAAGGAGGTGATCATGCCCCCGTTTTACTCAACTTCCCTCTTCCCCCACTACCACCTCCCAGGATGGTCCAGAATTTCTGCACAGCAAACTGGCAGGAATACCGCGCCTACGTCAACAATCACCTCCGTGCGGACCATCTCCCACTGGATAACCAGACGACGGTCGACGCATATACTGCACACATAGATACTATACTACGACAAGCCTCCCAGGTAGCCATCTCCCTCATTCCAACGACCCCGTGCACTACATTTGAGTCGTCCAGTTGCAAAAATCGTTTAATCCACTTGTGAATAAGGATCATGTCGTAAAATTATTTATTTAATTATTTTATTTATTTTACCTCATTTTATTTTGTTTTATTTTATTTTGCTTTATTTTGTTTTGTTTATTTTTTGTTTTACTTTATTTCGTTTTATTTTGTTTTAAATTGTGTTGTTTTATTTGTTTTATTTTGTTTTGTTGATTTTGTTTTATTTTGATTTCCCAGAAAACAAATGCAAAACCAAAAACACAAAACACGAAGTAAAATGCTAAATTCAAACACAAAAGCAAAAGCAGAATAAAAAAGAAACACAAACCAAAAAGCAAAATTCAAAAACAGCAAAAGCAGAAAACAAACACAAAACCAAAACAAAAAAGACGAAGCAGAAAGCAAAAGCAGAACAAAAAAAAGCAAAATCAGAAAACAAGAAACATAAAGCAAAAAGCAAAATTCATAAAAGCAAAAGCAGAAAACAAACACAAAACAAATACAAAAAAGACGAAGCAAAAAGCAAAATTCAAAAACAAAAGCAAAAGCAGAAAGCAAATAACATAAAGCAAAATTCAAAAAAGCAAAAGCAGAGCACAAACACAAAACCAAGAAAGAAAAGCAATAAGTCAAATTCAAAAGCAAAAGCACAAAGCAAACACAAAAACACCAACCAAAAGTAGAAAACAACAAACACAAAAGATACGTGAGGCAAAGTCCAGAGAAACGTTTCTCATGAAAATGATCCTTATTCACAAGTTGATTAAACGAGTTTTGTAACTTGACGACTCAATTGCATTTGACTGTTGGCACGGGCTACAGTAAAATGTGGCTTTTCACCGCTGTCTCAGTCTCACTCATGGCTGTGATTATATGGAAGCTACTGAGGTATGGGTGGTGCTTAGTAATGAAATTCGGGGCAGTCAGTGCCTGTGGATGCTGTGAAGGGTTCTACTCATAGGGTTAGTACTGCTGTTCTGACTCAGTGAGGAAAGCAATAGCAAACTACCTCACCCCCCATCTTGTCTAGTACGCCTCACTATAGCGCTGCCTTGAGTTTTTGTGGGTATCTACCCACATAACCTACCGGCGGTACTTTTTGAGGATCCAACCAGCCTTCGGGCTGACTACCTAACAGACAGACGTCAGGACTTTGAACATCGTACAGAAAATTATTTAACTCTCGAAACGAATATACTGTATTTTAATTTCAACAACGAAATTAAATGTTTCATGCATTTTAAATACACGTCGGAGAGCGAAACTTAATGCCGTTTGGGAATTTTATTTCGCCTCGGGAGCGAAATTAAAAGTCTGTAACGAATTTTATTTCGCGCCGGGAGCGAAATTATAAGCCTGGAACTAAATAAATTTCGCGCCGGGAGCGAAATTATAAGTCTGGAACGAAATTAATATCGCGCCTGGAGCGAAATTAAAAGTGTGGAACGAAATTAATTTCGCGCCAGGAGCGAAATTATAAGTCTGGAACGAAATTAATATCGCGCCTGGAGCGAAATTAAAAGTGTGGAACGAAATTAATTTCGCGCCGGGAGCGAAATTAAAAGTGTGGAACGAAATTAATTTCGCGCCGGGAGCGAAATTATAAGTCTGGAACTAAATTAATTTCGCGCCGGGAGCGAAATTAAAAGTCTGGAACGAAATTAATTTCGCTTCGAATTAAGTTTCGCTTTGATTTAATTACGGGCCGACAATCATTATCATTTCGCTCCCGAAAATCGCGCTTACGGCGAAATTAAATTATTTTCGTCCCCACAGCCATGAATTTAATTTCGCATGCCAGCCCTGCCTGTTGCAATGGTTAGGGGCTTAGAACCTGTTTGTCGACAAAGATAAATGATTAGTTGAAATATGTCTGAAACTAATTTACCTAACGTGTCTCCTGACGTGAAAATGAAATTATAAACCTCGTAGACGAAACGCAATACACGTCAAATAAAAACTGACCCTCACTGTTGTGTCAAGTGCGCATCCAGAGGAAGACCCCTTTAATAAATTATAAAGGCTTGTTGTGCATGAAAATTCAGGTTTTTTTAGCCTCCAATGGCCCAACTTCCTAAAAGCAAGAAAATAAAAAATAAAAATAAACTATTTTAATTCAGGAATTTTTGAAAATAATGTTGCTGTTTGAAGATATAACAGACCTTCTGTACGACATATCGCATTTTTAAGTCTTGTGAAAAAATCGAGGGTACCTCTTGACCCCCTTAAGCGCATTGATGAATTTTACAGTTTGTGTTGGTTTCGTGATAACCTTATAGCCATTTGCAAACTTTCACAGAAATTTAATAAATGGAGTGGCATTACTTATTGCAGAAATAGATGGAAAGTTGGATGTACCTTTTCGAGACACTGTTGTCATTGTTACAGGCTTGCATTCCTACATTAGTTTATTAAATTAAATTAGTTTTCTGGGAATATCTCAGAAACTCTTGGTTTTAGAGCATTAAAATGTAGATTTCGGGGACCCTTTACGGCTGTTTAGGGGCCCCTAGTTTTTTTTCTGACATCAAGGGGCTGAAACTGAGCTTTGTCTCGTCGTTGTAGGCCGTAGTATCACTGGCCGGGTCTGTTTGGAACACAGGCCACTCCAACGTCTTCTGTCTTCCCACCATCTCTCAGCCTCCACCCCTGTACAGTCTTCTCCTCTCTTCTTCACGCTTTCTTCCATCCCTTTCAGCCACCTGTCTCTCGGTCTTCCTCTCGGTCTTCCTCTCGGTCTCTTTCCTTCCCACTTCGTCTCGTGTATCCTCCTGGGTATCCTCTTATCCTCCATTCGTTTTACATGTCCATACCATCTAAGTCTAGATTTCTCTATATCATCCCGTAATGGTTCCTCCTTTATTAATTCTCTGGTCCTCTCATTTCTTATTCTGTCCATCTTTGTAGCTCCAATACTGCTTCTCAAGAAACTCATCTCAATGGCCTGTATTTTTCTCTTCTCCCTTCCTTTCATAGCCCTGGTCTCCGAGGCATACGTCAGGATAGGGACATAGTACGTCCGATATATGATCTTTTTTCTGTTCTGAGGGACATCCTTGCTCCATAACATGCTTCTCACACTCCTCCGGAATGCTTCTGCCTGCCTCCCCCGCTCATTTTTTCTCTATCGTTTCTTCCATTATCTTTTATCAGGCTTCCCAGATACTTGAAACTCTCCACTTTCTTCCGCTGTTCCCCTCCAATTGTTATTCCCGTTGTGGTTCTTTCCTTCTTCCTTGTTGTGATCACCATCTCACTCTTATTTATGCCAAATTTCATCCCATATCCTTGTATTATTCCATCCCACAGGTCCAACTGCTCCTGTACTTCCTCCTCCTTATTTCTCCAAATCATCAAATCATCTGCAAACACCATTGCTTTCATTTTTCTTTCCCCAATTACTTGTGCCACTCGGGTCATTATGTCATCCATCACCACAATGAAAAGTAACGGTGCCAGTGCACTTCCTTGTTTCAGGCCGTTTCTCTGTTCCAAGCAGTCCGATCTCTCTCCTCCCGCTTTCACAAGCTCACGCTTCCATTGTACATCTCCTTTATCGTCCTTATAGTCCATTTTTCTACTCATCTATCCTCCAGGGACTTACATACTTTGTTTCTGCATACACTGTCATATGCTTTCTCAATGTCCAGGAAGGCCATCAGTAGATCTGTTCCATACTCATAGTGCTGGTCTTGTAACTGCCTTACAGCAAAAATCAAATCCACTGTGGACCTTCCTGCTCTGAAGCCATGTTGTTCTTCCCTCATCCCTCCTTCCATCCTTGTCCTAATTCTCCTTTCCAAAACTTTCTCAAACATCTTTGCACAATGACTCATCAGTTTTATTCCCCGATAGTTTCTGCATTCTGTTCTACTACCTTTCTTTTAGATCGGGACAATTATTCCCTTTCTCCAGTCCTCTGGGGTCCGTAGTGTAATAATAATAATTATAATAATAATATAACAATATAGGGATAGGGATATAATAGACCTTCCGTAGCACACCAGCACGTGTAAATCACGTGAAAAATTCTAGAGTACCCCTTGACCCCCTTAAGCGCATTATATGTATTGACGAATTTTGCAGCTTAATTTGGTTCCGTTATAACCTTCTAGCCGTTTGCAAACTATCTCAGTAATGTAATAAATTGAATTGTATTGCGTCTTACAGCAATAGATGGACCTGTGAGTTTCTGTTGCCATGGTTACCGGCTAGCTTTATTTCATTATTGTATTAAATGAAATTAATTTTCTGGGAATATCTCAAAAACTGTTGGTTTTAGGGCCTTAAAATGTGGTAAAAGGGCCCCCGAGTTTCGTTTCTCACATTGAGGGGCTGAAAATGAGCTTTGTCTCGCCCTTCTACGCCTATTTCAGCAAGTATTTTAAGGGGGTAGGCCCCCTTTCATGAGAGGTACAGAGAAGAGTGTCGTGCCTAAGAAGGATATCTGTACCAAATTTTACGTTGATCCAACCAACCGTTCTCGAGTTATAAGGGAACAACTACTTTGTCCACAGACAGACAGACAGACTGACAAACAGACAGACAGACAGACAAAAAAAATTCGCGCGAATCCGTCATAAAACAGTCTGAAACGCGTAAATAACGCAAATTTCCGTAGAAATTCAGAAAAAACAGACAAACTTTCATTCTTATATATAGAGAGATATCTAAATTCTCTATCCATTGAAGGGCTGCCTCTTTCACTTCATAGAAATCGTTAAGATTTCCACGGTACGCTCGACGGCTACAACTTGATATAGTGTGTTGGATGGTCTGATGTTCACTGCCATAATCACATTGGGGAGATGGGACCTTTCCCCAGAGGTGAAGACTCTCCGCGCAGATGCCATGGCCTGTTCGAATCCTGTTAATTGTCTTCCATGCATGTCGCGGGGG
This sequence comes from Meconema thalassinum, assembly GCA_946902985.2. Lineage (NCBI taxonomy): Eukaryota > Metazoa > Arthropoda > Insecta > Orthoptera > Tettigoniidae > Meconema > Meconema thalassinum. The sequence goes on along the minus strand of OX336388.2, from coordinate 716,490,827 downwards.
TTCCATGCATGGTGGCTTTGTGGTGGTTCTTATTAGAGTCTGATGTTCGACGTTATTAGTTCTACTCCACATTTCCGACCATTTCTTGTTCATGTTAAAGCCCATTTCTTGTAACGATTCTGCCAATATTAAGGAAGGCCGCCTAGATTTTAATCTACTCTTTCTAAGCATAGGAACGTCAGAGTGAATTGGGAGCTGTGGATTTTTAATCAATTTTTCATATTTCTTGAGAAGGGCATTCTATCTTCGCAAATCTGGTGGAGCAATATGACTTAAAGGTGGTAGCCATTGTAGAGGAGTAGATCTAATGTATCCTGTTATTGTCCTAATTGCTGTATGTAATTGAACATCAATTTTCCTCACATGAGATACCGTAATAACATTTGAAAACATAAGGAACATCTTATCACTACCATTTTCCTACTCCATAGAAGCAGATTTTTCTATTTTGGAACCTCAAAAAAAATACAAGGAATATGTTTTTAAAATTTTCATTAATACTCAATGTAGCATATCTGATTTTTAAAGCAATGTTACATTATATTTTTCCATATTTTGAACATTTCTTCAAATTAAACACTCTTTTCGTTTATAATTAACAGTATTAAAAAGTAGGTGGTACTTAAAACTACCGTCGGTCAGCTAAGGGTTAAGAAACTTGGAAAATCAAACAGAAGCTGTAGATATATACCTCATGAATAGACCCCTGAAGAGGCTCAACGAAGAGTGGATATCTGTCGTCACCCCATGGATGACAGCTTTACCAGGAGAATTGTCACATGGAGGCAATTGTGCAGAAGTGCCGATCCTGCTCTGCGGGACAAAGGCAGGAATATTAATAATAATAATAATAATAATAATAAGAGAATTGTCACGTGTGATGAGAAATGGGCCTATTACCGCAACGCTGACGCCTCGAAGCAATGGCTCAGTCCCCGTCAAACTGCCAAAGTCATCGTTAAAAGAGATTGGTTCGGCGCCAAAATGGTGTGAAGACCCCATGGAAAGAACGGGGTAAGTCCATTTTTTTCGGAAATGAGTTTATGGCGCATTCTGGTGGTCAGCCGTAGTAACTTAAGATCAGTTAAAATTAATTCCCTCCCTATATTATTCTGCTAAGGTCCCATTCCAGTTTTGTACCGAAAATAAGGTTCCATTAACACCAACCTACACATATGGGGTACCTACAGGTTCAGCATAACCCAATGCGTAAGCGAAACGCACTCACTTACTCTCTAAATGCCTCACAATTAAATAAATACCTTAAAACATGCATATTTACAATGAAATAATGAAAGAATGCAACACGGTAACCATGGTAACAGAATCTCACAGGTCCATCTATTTCTGTAAGACGAAATGCAATTCCAATTATTACATTACTGTGAAAGTTCCCAGATGGTTATAAGGTTATCATTTAATCAAATTAAGCTGTAAAATTCATCAATACATACAGTATAATGCGCTTAAGGGGGTCAAGGGGCACTCTAGAATTTTTTTCACGCAATTTTCATGTGTGAGTGTGGTACGAAAGGTCTTTTTCACCCAACTATAAAGGGTCTCCGAAAACCACATTTAAAGGCCCTTAAATTAACAGTGTCTGTGATATTCCCAGAAAACAAACTTCGCTCTGATATACTTATGAAGGAATGACAAACCCCTAACCACTGCACCAGTAGCTGTATTGATAAAGTCTGATTATTCATACCAAGGATAAATCAGTCATAGCATTCATGATTGAGATTTTGCTAAGTGTACTCTTTACAACTAGAATATTCGTGGGTGAAGCCGCGACGGGTAATGCTAGTTTCAAATAAAGCGGAATGTCACCGAGATACAGAGGTTTTTATTTTTAATGGAAACGGAAAGAACGTCCCATATCCTCTCACTTTTTTCATAATTTAACTTAAGTTGTTATTTGTTTTACTTATACTTCCCTTATAAGAAATAAATTTGGCAAAATAACTACATTGCTTGCCCTCCATTGGGGTGATTCATTTAATGTTGAAAGTTTAAATTCGCTCTCCTGAAAAAATTACCAAATGTGGCTTACCCCGTTCTTCCCGTGGAGTCTTCATGTGAGGGGCAGATGACCTCGTAGTTCCGCCCATTAAAACAATAACTAACTAACTAACTAACTAAGTAGTCTTCATGTGTGTCTGGTGGAATTTTGAAGGAGTGATTCACTGGAGTTTGTTCCAAATGTGCATGCAGTCAATGAGCTGACTATACCTATATACAGGGTGTATCTTAATTATACAGACAAAAAAAATCAGGGACGCTCTGCGTGTTATGTAAAAGACGATGCCACAATCGGATTGGCGGAGAAAATTTTTCCCTCCGAGAAAATGAGGTTACTTTGTTACTTCCGGGCGCGCGATTCAAATCTACGAACTCGCCGTATTTGCTGAGCTAGAGAGCAAGCCGCTGGCCACCGCTGTGCTTCAGGCAAGGGAAGGGAGTGTGATAGAAGGTGACAGAGATATGCTGGCGGGCATGCGCAAGTTTCCTCGATCGCCTCGGCTTGCCGCATGCCCGCCAGCATATCTCTGTCACCTTCTATCACACTCCCTTCCCTTGCCTGAAGCACAGCAGTGGCCAGCGGCTTGCTGCCTGGCTCAGCAAATACGGCGAGTTCGTAGATTTGAATCGCGCGCCCAGAAGTAACAAAGTAACCTCAGAAGGGAAAAATTTTCTCCGCCAATCCGATTGCGGCATCGTCTTTTACATAACACGCAGAGCATCCCTGATTTTTTTGTCGGTATAATTAAGATACACCGTGTATAAAGGAAGATTTCCTGACTGACTGATAATCTACGCACAGCAAAATCTACTAGAGAAAATTGCATGAAGCTTTGAAGTTAAGTTCCCACCGTAGTGTAGATGCGCACTAAGAAGGGATTTTTAAAAATTCCGACTTAAAAGGGGTGAAAAGGGGTGAAATGTGATTTTACATTTTTGTTATACTTAACTGGGACAAAATATTGAAGTTGTCGCATAAAGACCGGACATAGCTCATTTTAAGCCCCTCGATGTGAGAAACAATACTCGGTGGGTCCCTACGTGACACCGAAAACCACATTTTAAGGCCCTAAAACCAACAGTTTCAAAGATATTCCCAGAAAACTATCTTCGCTCTGATAAACTGTTGAACTAATGGCAAGTCCGTATCCATAGCAACAGTACGCTCTGATAAACTGATGAATTAATCGCAAGTCTGTATCCATGGCAACAGTAGCTCAAGACATGACATCCAATTGTCCATCTATCCCTGTAGGAGACAATGCCAATCCACTTATTATCTAAAACACGATAGACTACCTACGAGGCTCAGCGGTAACGTTCTTGCTTGCTGGGCCCAAGGTTGCAGGTTCGTATCCTGGCGCAATCAGCTGGCTTTTGAGGGTGCGCAAATGCAAGGGAACCATGTCAATAGTTTTACTGTCACGTTACAGATCCCCTTCGGGGCAAAATTTTAGCACCGCGGCGTTCCTAAAAGCCAGAGTAGTTAAAAGGAACATAAATCCAATAGTATTATTATTAAAACACGATAAGAACATTAGAAATCTAAACCGTCATCCCTTTTTGAAGATATATCTAAACACGATAAGAACATTAGAAATCTAAACGGTCATCCCTCTTTCAAGATATATCTATATCATAATAAATTTTAAAAATAACTTTCTATGTTTTAGAACTTCAATATCGAACATTAGTGTGAGATAGCGCCTTTCAATAGGCCTACCACCTTTAATCTTGTAACACTTCAGTAGCGACTACTAAATAAAGGTAGCGATCAAGCTACGTTCAATTTCATAAACACAGGACCCACAAATCCGTATAGTTAACTACAAACATATCAGTCTGGTCGTTATGTCAGTAGCAACGAATCTATGTGGCGGCCATTGCCGTTTCCGTAACACTTATGGCAACCCGCCGTCACATACCTCGATATGCACTTACAGAATTGTGAACCAGTCTATTTTACTGAAAATAATTTCTACGAGCGAGTATCCATTCCGCCAAAAACCACATTCACTACCTTTTCCAACATTTACACAAGACGTGATTTTGAAAACACTTTTCTGTATGTTGAGGTACAGAGATATTACACATGGAAAGTTACTATAAAATGTTGGCTAATCTGAATTCAAGGAACTGCTGTTCAGAATAGGCCTGGTTTTAAATCTGCAAAAGCTTTCCGTACAGGTTATACGGCCCATGTTCGTAACATGGAATGTTTTTCTTTGACAATGCATCTATTGATATCGGCCAGGAGATGGCAGTTGGGTTTGAACTGCGGATGTCTTCCCGCTCACTGCGTATCTTGCATTCCAAAACACAAGGCAAAATTTAACATTTGAAGGAATCGACCTACGCGAAGACTGTTTCTCCAACGGACAATTTTAAATTGCCTGTTCCAGAGTAAGTTCTCCAAGTAGCTTAGTAATTTTGGCACCAGAAGGAAGAACTGCCAATATTGTATTTATAGAGAAGTTCTGAACTAAATTATTATATTTGAAATTCTTATTGTATTTGTTATTATGTGACGCACGATTTTACGTTAACTTACTTATACTTTGATTAAGTATATTAAAGTTAATGTTTTCAAAATATATTTAAGTTATTTATGGTTAGGTTAAAGATATAGCCTAGTTAGTTATAATACGTTTCTTTAAATCTTTAAAATTAAAATTTAGTTCGATAGCAAATATTTGTATTTTAGCCTACTTTCGATTTTTGCAAAAAATGAAAGTAGACTTATGAGATCAACACAGGGCGAAAAAAGTGTGTCTGTCTGTGTGTGTGTATGTGTGTGTGTGAGTCTGTGTGTGTGTGTGTCTGTGTGTCTGTGTGTGTGTGAGTGTGTGTACTCTGAATGTCTGTCCCCCCCTATCAATTCGAACACGGTGAATGCGAATTAAACGAAATTTGGTACAAAGGTAGCACTAGCAAAGGACACCTCAGTGTCATGTTTTATATCGCCGCCATCTTGACGGAAACGTAATGGCGGCCACACAAATGTTCAAAGCTTAAATCAAATTACGACTAATCTAATCATCCGATCTCTCCCAAATTTTGCAACGACATACCTTTATGGGGGGAGCATCCTTTGACCAAACCAATAGGTCATCAGTGTAATAGTTTGCGGATGGCGGCCATCTTTGTGTGAAAATCGATTCCCCCTATTAATTAGAACACGGTGCAACCGAATGGAACGAAATTTGGTACAGTGGTAGTACTAACAAAAGGCACCTCAGTGTCATGTTTTATATCGTCGCCATCTTGACGGAAACGTAATGGCGGCCACACAAATGTTCAAAGCTTAAATCAAATTACGACCAACCTAATCATCCGATCTCTACCAAATTTTGCAGCAACATACCTTTATGGGGGGAGTATCCTTTGACCAAACCAATAGGTCATCAGCGTAATAGTTTGCGGATGGCGGCCATCTTTGTGTGAAAATCGATTCCCCCTATTAATTCGAACACGGTGCAACCGAATGGAACGAAATTTGGTACAGAGGTAGTACTAACAAAAGGCACCTCAGTGTCATGTTTTATATCGCCGCCATCTTGACGGAAATGTAATGGCGGCCACACAAATGTTCAAAGCTTAAATCAAATTACGATTAACCTAATCATCCGATCTCTACCAAATTTTGCAACTACATACCTTTATCGAGGGAGCATCCTTTGACCAATCTAATAGGTCATTCACCTGATAGTTTGCGGATGGCGGCCATCTTTATGTCAAAATTGATTCCCCCTATTAATTCGAACACGGTGGAACCGAATGGAACGAAATTTTGTACAGAGGTAGCACTAGCAAAGGGCACCTCAGTGTCATGTTTTATATCGCCGCCATCTTGACTGAAACGTAATGGCGGCCACACGAATGTTCAAAGCTTAAATCAAATTACGATTAACCTAATCATCCGATCTCTACCAAATTTTGCAACTACATACCTTTATGGAGGGAGCATGCTTTGACCAATCTAATAGGTCATTCACCTAATAGTTTGCGGATGGAGGCCATCTTTATGTCAAAATTGATTCCCCCTATTAATTCGAACACGGTGGAACCGAATGGAACGAAATTTGGTACTGAGGTAGTACTAGCAAAGGGCACCTCAGTGTCATGTTTTATATCGCCGCCATCTTGACTGAAACGTAATGGCGGCCACACGAATGTTCAAAGCTTAAATCAAATTACGATTAACCTAATCATCCGATCTCAACCAAATTTTGCAACTACATACCTGTATGGAGGGAGCATCCTTTGACCAATATAATAGGTCATTCGCCTAATAGTTTGCGGATGGCGGCCATCTTTGTGTCAGAATTGATTCCCCCTATTAATTCAAACACGCTGAAACCGAATGGAACGAAATTAGGTACAGAGATAGCACTAGCAAAGAGCATCTCAGTGTCATGATTAATATCGCCACCATATTGACAGAAACGTAATGGCGGCCACACGAATGTTTAAAGCTTAAATCAAATTACGACTAACATAACCATCCGAACTCTACCAAACTTTGCAACAACATACCTTTATGGGGGGAGCATCCTTTGACCAATCTAGTAGGTCATTAGCCAAATAGTTTACGGATGGCGGCCATCTTTATGTCAAAATTGATTCCCCCTATAATTTCGAACACGGTGGAACCTAATGAACGAAATTTGGTACAGAGGTAGCACTAGCAAAGGGCACCTCAGTGTCATGTTTTATATCACCGCTATCTTGATGGAAACGTAATCGCGGCCACCCAAATATTAAAAGCTAAAATGTAATTACGACCAACCTAAGTATCTGATCTCTACCTAATTTTGCAACACCATATCTTTATGTGGGAAACATATTCTGACCAAACTGCAAGAACATCAGCCCAATAGTTTGCAGATGGTGGCCAAGTATGTGTGCAAATCGATTCCCCCTATCAATTCAAACACGGTGAAACCGAATTGAACGAAATTTGGTACAGAGGTAGCACTAGCAAAGGGCACTTCATATTCATGTTTAATATCCCTATAGCACGTTGTATTTCAACAAGCTCCTACAACCAACATTCAATCATACTCCTTGAAAAGGACAAAGAGTTATAACAATACCCATGCATTTAGGAGAAAGTAGGCTATATGTTCTTTACTGAACATCTTGTTTTTAAATTTCATTTAACAGCGAACTCGGAACGATAATCGGTTTAAATAGAATATCTCTTTATGATATAAGTGTTACATAACACGTGAAGCTCTTCAATTCCGTGGCCGATGTCGGACGGGAAACACATAATTTACATCCACGTCTTACATTTCTGACGAAAGTCGATGAATATCTAACGCTTGGTTCGGTGGCATTCAAAAGAAAATGCGAAATAACAAAATATATAATGGGACATAACTCAACTATGACGCGAGCGAAGCCGCGGCTACCTGCTAGTTATTAGTAGAAAAGCGCACGAATGTGCATAACATAGATTTACACTAGTTTAGTCCTTGCCATAATCGTACAGTGATTTCTGGTTATTAGCCTACTTTCCACATTTTGCAAAAATGAGGAAAAATTAGACTTATGAGATCGATCCGGGCAAATGTGTGTCTGTCTGTCTGGCGGTGTGTGTGTGTGTGTGTCCCCCCTCCCTATCAACTCCTAAACGGCTGCAGCAATCAAAACAAAATCTTAAATGAGTAAATATCTATACCTGAATATATCAATGTCGTATTTAAAAATGATGTCAGTGCTACCAACTGCTGAAAAATCGCAATTGAAATTTGAGCGCCATGTTGGATATCTTGGAAGGTATGAATGGGAGATATTTCAAAATTGGCACACGCATAGATAATATTATTTCAGTTTAATTTCCAGTAAGCCATATATGGCAATGTTGCCAAAATGATTCTATGCCTGCTGATAGGTCGAATTTTAAATGCATTTAACTTCTACACTATCAATTGGAATTCAACCAAATTTCGTATGTGCTATGTGTACATAAACAGATATGACTGAGCGTATTCATAAGAGCCACCAGGGCTGACAACTGTTAATGAATGCTCTCAATTTCTTTCATCCAAATACCAATATATCAGAAAGTATGCAAGCCGATAGCTTTAAACTATGCACACGTATAATACCTGACATTCTATATTAATTTGGAGTAACTTATATACGTCAGTACTAACAAAATGATTCTAAGCCTGCTGATAGGTCCAACCTTAAATGCATGTTACATCTATACTATCACTTGGATTTCAACCAAATTTCGTATGTGCTATGTGTACCATAACAGATATGACTATGCGTATTCTTAGAGCAACCAGGGCCGCCAACTGTTAAAAATGCAGTCTTTTTGTTACCCTAATATCAATACATCAGAAAGTATGCAAGGCAATAGCTCTAAATTTTGCACACGTATAGTACCTGGCATTCTAGTTTAATTTGGAGTAACTAATATACGTCAGTGCTGCCAACATGATTCTAAGCCTGCTGATAGGTCCAATTTTAAAATGCATGTAACTTCTATACCAACTAATGGATTTCATTCAAAATTGGCACAACAATAGATCATATTATTTCAGATTATTTCTGACCAATACATGCATGACATTGTTGGCAACATGATTTTACGCGCGCTGTTAGATCTAATGTTTAACTGCATGTAACGTCCATGCTATCCATTGGACTTCAACCAAATTTTGTATTCTGTTCCTTAAGAGATGGAACTAAGAATATATTCAGTCACCAGGGCTGCCAACTGTAGTGCTCTATCAGGCTACATTTTGCCAGGTATACAGTATTTAGAACTAATTAGAAATGTCGATATTACCAACTTAATTTCGTCATTATTCTAGATAGATTCATATAGATTAATCATTGGCATGATGCTTAAATTTTAAGAAAAGTAGGCTCTTTAGTCACGGAACTTCTTGTTACATCGTGTGATATGATATATGTCACAGAACGAGCACACGCAGAGTTCATTTGAGGCGAGGTAGGACATATTTTTACATATTTTATGGTGTTACCCATGCACTGCTAACTTTATCACTACATGTCTTCGTTTCTGATTGAGTATATTTAATCTCAACAAGTGGAACGAGTTCATGAAATGTTGAGACGGAGATACACAGCATTAATTAACCGAAATTGAGTTCTCTTGCAGGAGGACAATGCGAGACCTCATACTGCACGAACAACCATGGCAAACATTCAGGAATTGGGAGGAGTGGAACTGATACCACATCCAGCATACAGCCCTGATCTTGCGTCTTTAGATTAGCATCTTTTTCAATCCGTGGCCCATTTCTTGCGTGGAAGAAATTTCGAAAACATTGAAGCTGTGGAAGTGGTTCTCGCATCAAAACCCAGAGACGGGTACCGTCGCGGGATAAGAAACCTCACTGAAAGATGGCTCAAGACCATACAATCTGATCGTCTCTACTTTGGAGATTAGATTAATTTCTTATCAGAAACTTTTCCAAAAAAAATGTTCTTTAAAAATAATTACTATGAGACATCTCCTGTAATTAATTATTGCATCACACTTTATTTTGCAAAAATGTTATGAATAAAATGAGGAATCTTCAAGAATATCATGTGTAGTACATCGTTTATATAAAAATTAAATTAAATTATTATTGCATATTTTAAATTTTTCTTAATGTAATCATCACATATATTATTTCAGTAGTATAGATCCCTCCTTTGGCGCTCACAAGCGTCCGATCATAACAAATTAGCATTCAAATGAAAGAGAATATACATTGGGAGTGACGAATTGCACTCTAATTTCATAAATATCTATAATTTCTTTAACACATGACTTTAAAGAAATGTAAGTGTGCGATTTGCAGATACTGTTGCTGTAGGAAAATACGCTCCATAACTGCCGTCCACTTCACATTATGGCCGCTGTGACGCTTGTTTCGTGCCATTTTACCATTTTGGATGGATTTCAGAAACAGCAAATCAATGGAATGAGTACTAAAATCGTATATTTTCATAAATATGGAATAACCGGTGAGTGTTATGATGATCCAATTTTCAGTGATTGGCTTTTTAAGTTAGGGAACGTAGAACTTGGAATTCTAACTGAAATGTAAATAATGTTCTATAATTATTTGGATGAAATAAAAACATAACAACCTTTCTCCTCAAGTGTCTCATTATAAACCAATGGGGAAAATGTGGCTTATGAACATGCGAGATTTCTCGCACGGGTCCGCTAGTATTACATATTTCACCTAATATTATTACAGTACATAGATATGTACAAACTGTATTTTTAGCCTACTTTTCACATTTTGCAAAAATGAGGAAAAAGTAGACTTATGAGATCGATCCGGGAAAATGTGTGTCTGTCTGTCTGTTCATCTGTCTGTCTGGCTGTGTGTGTGTCCCCACCCCTATCAACTCCTAAACGGCTGCAGCAATCGAGACCAAATTTAGTATGAGTAAAGATGTACACCGGAATATCTCAAGCCCATATTTGAAAATGATGTCAGTGCTACCAACTGCTGAAAGAACTTACTAGAAATTTGAGCGCCATGTTGGATATCCTGGAAGGTATGCATGGGAGATATTCCAAAATTGGCACACATGTAGAAAATGATATTTCAGTTTAATGTCCAGGAGGCCATACATGACAGTATTGCCAAAATTATGTTAAGCCTTCTGATAGGTCCAATTTTTAAACGCATATAACTTCTACACTATTAATTGGATTTCAACCAAATTTTGTATGTAATATGTTTACATAAAGAGATATGACTAATCATATTCTTAAGAGGCACCAGGGATGCCAGCTGTTAATAATTGCTCTCTCTATTTTAGCCTACATTTCTCATTTTGCAAAAATGAGGAAAAAGTAGACTTATGAGATCGATCCGGGAAAATGTGTGTCTGTCTGTTTGTCTGTCTGTCCTTCGGTCTGTCTGGCTGTGTGCGTCCCCCCCCCCCTATCAACTCCTAAACGGCTGCAGCAATCGAAACCAAATTTAGTATGAGTAAAGATGTACACCGGAATATCTCAAGCCCATATTTTAAAATGATGTCAGTGCTACCAACTGCTGAAAAAACGTACCAGAAATTTGAGCTCCATGTTGGATATCCTGGAAGGTATGCATGGGAGCTATTCCAAAATTGGCACACATGTATATAATGATATTTCAGTTTAATGTCCAGGAGGCCATACATGACAGTATTGTCAAAATTATTTTAAGCCTTCTGATAGGTCCAATTTTTAAATGCATATAACTTCTACACTATCAATTAGATTTCAACCAAATTTTGTATGTAATATCTGTACATAAACAGATATGACTGAGCGTATTCTTAAGAGCCACCAGGGCTGCCAACTGTTAATAATTTCTCTCTCTTTTTTTTAAATCCAAATACCTATATATCAGAAAGTATAAGGCCAACAGCTTTAGACTATGCACACGTATATTCTGACATTTTAGATTAATTTGGAGTAACTTATATATGTCAGTTCTACCAACATGATTATAAGCCTGCTGATAGTACCAATATTTAAATACAGGTAACTTCTATACTATCAGTTGGAGTTCAACCAAATTTCGTATGTGGTATGTGTACCATAACAGATATGACTATAAGTAGTGTTAAGAGCAATCAGGGCTGCCAACTGTTAATAAATGCTGTCTATATTTATTTACCCTAATATCAATATATCAGAAAGTATGCAAGCCAACAGCTCTATACTTTGCACACGTATAGCACCTGACATTCTAGATAAATTTGGTGTAATTAATATAAGTCAGTGCTGCCAACATGATTCTTTGCCTGCTGATAGGTCCAATTTTAAAATACATGTAACTTCTATTCTAACAAATGGATTTCATCCAAAATTGGCACAAGATATCATAATATTTCAGATTATTTCTGACCAGCACACGCATGACATTCTTGCCAACATGATTTTACGCGTGCTGATAGATCCAATGTCTAACTGCATGTAACGTCCATTGGACTTCAACCAAATGTTGTATTCTGTACCTTAAGGGATGGAACTGAGAATATATTCCGTTACCAGGGCTGCCAACTGTAGTGCTCTATTAGGCTACATTATACCAGGTATATTTCGAACTAATTAGACATTTCGATATTACCAACTTAATTTCGTCATTATTCTAGATAGGTCCATATACTGTAGATTAATCATTGGCATGAATCTTAATTTTAAGAAAAGTAGGCTCTTTAGTTCGTCACGGAACTTCTTGTTCATGTTGATATTACATACAATCCTAGCCCGAATCATAACTAGCGACATTTTTTCCAAGAGTGTTTGCTTATTTACTTATTTACATTGTACTCCGCCCAGTCATTGGGCAATTGAGTCGTCCAGTTGCAAAACTCGTTCAATCCACTATGAATAAGGATCATGTCGTAACATTATTTATTTAATTTTACTTTATTTTATTTTGTTTTATTTTGTTTTGTTTATTTTTAATTTAATTTAATTTTGTTTTATTTTGATTTAAATTGTTTTTTTTATTTTTTGTTTTGTTTTATTTTATTTTATTTTGTTTTTGTTTTTATTTTGATTTGTTTTATTTTAATTTTGTTTTGTTTATTTTGTTTTATTTTATTTTGTTTTGCTTTATTTTAATTTTCCAGAAAACAAACACAGAAACAAAAACAAAAAACACACAGCAAAAGCAGAAAACAAAAAACAAGAAACACAAAGCAAAAAGCAAAATTCAAAAAAAAAGCAAAAGCAGAAAACAAACACAAAACCAAGATAGAAAAGCCAAAAACAAAAAGCAAAAAGAAAAAAGTAAAAAACAACAAACACAAAAGATACGCGAGGCAAAGTCCAGAGAAACGTTTCTCATGAAAATGATTCTCATTCACAAGTAGATTAAATGAGTTTTGCAACTGGACGACTCAAATTTGTGTTGACCGACTGAAGAGTTACAACTAACACATGAAACTAGTCATCCAATCCACGAACTCATGAAAACGTTTTTTATTAAGTGTATAAATAACTCATATAATTTAATTTATTTCATGCACTAGGAAATTAATTAGAACTCCCAACCCAATCTAATTGGGCACATTCGAGTTGTCCAACTGAAAAGTTTCTACTATAATAGAAGAATAGCATTGTCAACTAATAATTTTTCTGATACATAGGTTGGTTTTGTTTTGGCACCTTAGTTATAACTGGATTAATAACTCACTTAGATGGTACCAAATTTCACAGGCCCTCGATGTAGTCCCCACCGTTGCGTACAACGTGTTCCCAGCGATCCGGAAGTCGTTGGATCCCGTTGGCACTGCCCAATCTATTGATGGTATGAAGAGAGCGCACGGCAGCCTGCTCCCCGCGATTTCTCATCTCATCTTCGGGATGAGATCATAGTCGCAGGGACTGATGTCGGGAGAATATGGGGGGTGATAGAGGACCTCCCAGTCCCAGCGATCCAACAATGCCGACACAACGCCCTAGCATTGTCATGCAGAACGATGGGCGGTGTAACCATGTGGTGGCGCCGTTTCCTTCTCAGAGCTCCTCGGAGATGGTCTTGCAGAAACGAACAATAGTACGCCGCATTAACGGTTTGCCCTCGGGGAACAGTATGGCAGCGCTTCCGTACCATTGAAGACGTTAAGCAGGTTGCCGAGCGCTCTCTTCGTAGCATCAATAGATTGGGCAGTGCCAACGGGATCCAACGACTTCCGCATCGCTGGGAACACGTTGTACGCAACGGTGGGGGACTACATCGAGGGCCTGTGAAACTTGGAACCATCTAAGTGAGTTATTAATCCAGTTATAACTAAGGTGCCAAAACTAAAAAACCAACCCATGTATATTGCATATCCTGTCTGTGAGATTGTCAAGTTGTGGGAAACTGGACCCCGTGTGAGACGTAACTTATGATTGTGGTGTCAAAAATGACAATGGGTTTATTATTAGATTCATATTTCTCAGACGGATGGAGGAAGAGTGCGGATATGACGTCAGTCACGTAGTCCAGTACTCCCATGATAAAATGGAGCAGGAATGGCTAACCGCAACACCGGCAGTTCATAGTTGACTTCCCCTAACTGCAAGATTATCATATTTGGGTATCACGGAGACGAAGCTTCCTTTGTGGTATATCCCAGGATTGCGGGTTCGATTCTTGGTGGAAAAAGTGGGGTTCTTAACGGACGGAAAAATCCAATGACAATCCTATGAGGGCGCCCAATCGAGTTCCAGTTACTCTACTAGATGACAGGGCTAGACGTGACGTCGGAATTGGTGGGTAGTTAGCAAAAATAATTCCAACTGAAAATACATGCACCAGGTAGCTGAGTCATACGTAGTTGGTAGCATGCTGAACTGCTGTGCCCAAGATAGCGGGTTCAAACCCAGCCGAAGCCGTCGGATTTTTTAAGAGCGTTAAAAATTCTTCAGTACGCCTTCCTTCGGAGGGAAAGCAAAGCCGGCGGTCCCAAGTCATAGATTTATGGCGTGTAAAAGATCCTTCCACAGACTAAACTTGTGCGAAGCTAAATTTCTAGGTTAGATTTCGATGAAACGCTCTACCATAGTTCCAACGTTCACCACTAGGTATCATTGACATCTGGTAGCGAAAGTTGGAACTATTTGAAATTGAACGGAACGTGTAGCTCACCCTCTGGGTGTCCGCTGGAAGCAGCTACAGACTCTAGCGAGCCGAACATGTCCTCGGACACTCCCGGCACTAAAAGCCATACGATAAATAAATAAAAATATATTATTATTATTATTATTTTTATAATTGGATCTATTATTATTATTATTATTATTATTATTATTATTATTATTATTATTTACAGCGTATTTTCCCAATATTGGAAAGCGTTAAGCAATTTGACTCAATTCTTGTCGTTCTTCTTATCTTGCCGGTAAGGTTTCATTCTGTTGGAGAATGCCAATTTTCTTTCGTCAGGCCATTGAGGTCTGTAAGGTGAAGGTTTTGGTTGCTCTGGTTGGACTTCCCAGTTGTTCACTTTGTTACGGAAGGAGTCTCTGTCTGATGTGTCGGTTATGTTAGCGGTTCGCAAGTCTTTTTGTACTTCTTTCATCCATGGTGTTGTACTTTTGAGTGATGATATGTATTCTAGTATTCTTTTGGTTAGACGTGTATTAGGCAGTCTACTTATGTGCCCGAAGAATTTCAATCGTCTTTTTCTGAAGTCGACTTCGATGTTTGAGTATTTTTCAGTTGTCTTGATTGACTGTAGTCGGTACCCGTCAGGAGTGAGTCTTGCTCCCAGTATTTTCCGAATGATTTTTCTTTCTTCTTTCTTGGTGTCTTCAAGTTCATATTTCTTATTGAGTGTAAGTGTTTCGCTTGCGTAGAGACTTGCCGGTTTGATAACAGTGTTGTAATGTCGAAGTTTGTTTTTTTTGTTATAGAGGTTTTGGATAAGTCCGAGTGCTCTCCTGGTTTTCTGGAGACGGTTTTGTTGTGAGATATTTTCGGATCCAGTTGGTTCGATAAATTCTCCCAGATATTTGAAATGTGGGACTCTTTTGATGGTTCCGTATTTTGTTTGCATGTTGTCGCCTTTGTGACTTAGCACTTGAGTTTTCTCGAAGGATATTTGAAGTCCCACTTTTTCGGCGCATTCTTGGAGTGTTTCTATTTGTTTTATTGCGGTCTCTTGATTTTCTGTTAGTATAACCAAGTCATCGGCGAAGGCAAGATATGGTATAGAGAGAGATTGTTTTTACGATAGCAAAGTATAACTGGTTTCCAGACATTTTGTTTCTTGAGCTCTTTTTCCCATTCTTCCATGACTTTATCCAGGACAATGTTGAACAAGAGAGGGGAAAGACCATCTCCTTGGCGCACACCTGTCTGAATTTCGAAAGGTTCGGAGATTTCCCCCATAAATTTTACTTTGGATTTTGTGTTGGTCAGCGTTTGTTCAATGAGTTTCCGTGTTTTGTGATCTAATCCTCTTTCTTCAAGGATCTGGAAGAGTGATTGTCTATTGATTGAGTCGTATGCTTTTTGGAAATCGACAAATGTGCACATCACTGGTTTATTTCGAATTGCATGCATTTTGACAATGGTTTTAAGGTTGAAGATTTGTTCAGGACAGGATCGGTTTGGTCTGAATCCTGCTTGAAATTCTGATAACTTTGGTTCGAGTTGTTCCTGTGTTCGTGTCAAGAGACAAGCTGAGAAAAATGTGTAGGTGACAGGAAGGAGAGAAATCCCTCTGTAGTTGTTCACATCAGACTTATCTCCTCTTTTGTGTAGTGGGTGGATGAGTGCTGTTTTCCAGTCATCAGGTATTTTTTCCGTTTGCCATATTTCTTGGATGATTAGTGTAATTTCTCTGAGTGCATTGGGTCCTAGGTTTTTAAGTAGTTCTGCAGTGATGCCGTCTTCACCTGAGGCTTTATTGTTTTTGAGTCTATTGATGTGGGAGTGGATTTCATCTTGAGTTGGTGGTAGTGACTCTTCTGATGTTATTATTATTATTATTATTATTATTATTATTATTATTATTATTATCACGGAGATGATGTCAGGAGCAGCATTGAAAATCTGAAATAATTTTGTTACAGTGACCTGTAAGATTTTGTTTAGAATATTTGATTTTATCGTATCTTTATTATATTTTATTTTATTTTATTTCAATTTCACTTATTTTAATTTAATTTAATTTCATTTAATATATTTTATTTTATTTTATATTATTTTAGATTCATTTTATTTATTTATTTTTTATTATTTTAAATTTCATTTTATTTTATTAAATTTTAACTTATTTTAATTTAATTTAATTTAATTTATTTGAAATAATTTTATTTGAATTATTTGATTAAACTTGATTTAATGTTTATTTTTATTTTATTTTATTTTGATTTTATTTGACTTAATTTAATTTAATGTATTTTAAAAAATGTATTTTATTTTATTTTATTTTATTATTCTTCTTCGGTCGTTTGGGCAACCTATGGACCACGGTGTTAGTGCTTTAGTTGTTGTCTGCCGCTTCTGGTGTTTTTGGTGGATTGTTTGACGGCTGATTTTGTGCTGAAAGTTTGAGCCTTTCTATTGGACCAGTAATCTTTCACTTTCTTGCTGAACTCTATCTTACGTTCCTCGGACTATTTCCTGGACGCGTTGTAGTGAACTTCTGTAATGCATGTGAGGAAAGGCCGGTTTCAACTGTCAGACGGTAGCGACTCCTGTCATTTATTGTGTCTTGCTGAATATAAAGTTCAGCGAGATTCTTCTCAATTTGTTTGATCCACAAGGACCCAGTGGCTTTAACCTTCTTGGCTACCTTGAAGATCTTATAAGACAGCCTGTGGTGGTCCATTCTGTACAGGTGGTTGTAGAAAGCCAGACGTCTCCTTCTGACGGCATCGGTGAGGTGTTACCTGGTGTTAGTAGAGTTCGTAATTTGGTTTGTACCGTCGTCTTCCATCTGGAAAGATCCTTGGTCCCACTATTCTCCGCAAGAATTTCCTTTCCTGTACCTCGAGGACAAGGGACAAGGGGGGTCTTCTTAGTTTAATTAGAAACAGGCACTCAGCTAGTCTGACTACTGCATCATAGTAGGCCTATCTTAGTTTGGCTTTCATCGACAGATGTTTCGAGACGTACAGTTTTCTGCAAGCATAGTATGCCCTGTATCCTCTGTTCGAGAGCCATTAATTCACTGAGATCTTCTGAGATCCATTCTCCAAGGCATTTTACTGCTTTCACTCTCCTGATATGGTTAGTATCACTGACTCTCATGGTTTTAGGGGCGTCTTGAATATTTGTAATGAACTCGTCTTTCCGATGTTGATCAACAGACCCGTTTACGCCACTATTGAGTACAATGTTGTGAGTTGTGTGGTGGCCTCTTGCATGCCGTTTGCCAGCAAGGTCAAGTCGTCACCGACGGCTAGGCAAGGGATCCTTAGGTTATCTGCTTTGGTACCCATCCTTAATCCGGTGTCGACTGGTAGTTTTATGGTCCATTCCCTGACATTGTTAAATAATACGCAAGATATACCATCTCCTTGCATCAACCCTGCTTTGATTGGGAAACTCTCCGAGAGCTGCCCTCGAAACTTTACTCAGGAAGTAGTTTTGTAAAGGGTGGCTTGTACCAACCAAATGATTTTGTCGTTAAGTCCCAGTTCCCCTTGGATTCTGAAGACAGTGGTTCTATCCACAGAGTCCTATGCCTTCTGGAAGTCAACGAAGGTGACTACCCACTTTCTGGCTCGTTTCTTGCAGTATTGGAGGATGGTCTTAAGGTTTTGTATTTGTTCAGTACAAGACCTCATTGATCTGAAACCAGCTTGATATTCCCCTATCTGATTGTCTAATTGTCTCGTTACATGCCGTTCTAAGATCTTGGAAAATATCGTATCAGTGACTCCTTAGGAGTGATATTCCTTTGTAATTTGCAGGATCTGTTGTGTTCCCTTTCTTGTGGATTGGGTGATTAACGACTGACGTCAAGCCATCTGGGAGCCTCTCACAAGTCCATATGTCCAGTATCACTTTGTAGATATGCCTGAAGGTTCGTTCCCCGGCTAGTTTTTGCATATTATTTTATTTTATTTTATTTGACTTTATTTTATTTTGTTTGTTTTTAATTCATTTTGATTTTATTTTATTTTACTTCCTTTGAATTTATTTTATTTTATTTGACTTTATTTTATTTGTTCTTGATTTAATTTTATTTTATTTCATTTTAAATTTATTAATTCCTTTTTTGTTTTGTTTTATTTCAAATATCGATCAGTAACTTACTGTATACCGAGTAACTTTCTACTGTGTTTTTATTTATTGTTGTTGATTCATTTCCTGTGAGCGCAGAAATCAACAATGTTGTGCTACAGCAACCAAATTTTAATACACGTTACTCAAACACGTTTTGTGCGTATGTTCGAAATTTTAAAATTTTGTCTCTAATACAAATGACAAAACAAGCAATTGCCGCATGTTGAAGTTTCGCATTTCGATACTGGACTTTGTCGAGTTTCGTTCTTTGGCGCGTTGTAATCTACGTACCCAAAGCTTTTGTAATGTGTGGCTATCTGGCATGTATACACCATATGGATTGACATTTAGCGTGATTTGTGTGAGTGTTGGCGACTGGTGAGAACCATAGGAATGTTGATGCAGTGTTGGCGCGATCACCCGATCTGGCCCACCAGCGCTCTCAAAGCATGATCATATACCGGTACTGTAAAACTTGTTTCGTTTCCTATCAGCTTTTGTCAAACGAGTTTTGGACTTGCAAACGAAGGCCTTAAAATGTGTTTTCATTTTTGTCTCTTCGTTTATTTATTTATTTATTTATTTATTTATTTATTTATTTATTTTAGTTTTTATTATTTCATAAAAATGTAGCCTACACTATATTTAGATGATGAATATCTTGTGCATAGGCTCATTAGTAAACATGGCATCTTTCTTTAACGAGTCACAGGAGTTAATTTTAAGAAAAGTCAACTGCACGGCTTCTGTAGGCCTTAATTTAAATCAGGCTAGAGAAATCAGTCAGTAGATAAAAATTATTTTGGAGGTTCATTAAACGAAGCTTTGCTTCGATCGCTTGAATTGGATACGAGACAAAGAAATGTTTTGAAAATTTCGAAACTCTGTCATCTACAATTTTAACAAGAAGTTCCGTGACGAACTAAAGAGCCTACTTTTCATGCCAATGATTATTCTACAGTATATGAACCTATCTAGAATAATGACGAAATTAAGTTGCTAATATCGAGATTTCTAATTAGTTCGAAATACTGTATACCTGGCATAATGTAGCCGAATAGGGCACCACATTTGGCAGCCCTGATGACTGAATATATTCTTAGTTCCATCTCTTAAGGTACAGAATACTAAATTTGGTTGAAGTCCAATGAATAGCATGGACGTTACATGCAGTTAAACATTGGATCTAACTGCGCGCGTAAAATCATGTTGGCAACAATGTCATGCATGTATTGGTCAGAAATAATCTGAAATAATATGATCCATTGTTGTGCCAATTTTGAATGAAACCCATTAGTTAGTATAGAAGTTACATGCATTTTAAAATTGGACCTATCAGCAGGCTTAGAATCATGTTGGCAGCACTGACGTATATTAGTTACTCCAAATTCATCTAGAATGCCAGGTACTATACGTGTGCAAAGTTTAGAGCTATTGGCTTGCATACTTTCTGATATATTGATATTAGGGTAACAAAAATAGGGACAGTACATATTAATAGTTGGCAGCCCTGGTGGCTCTTAAGAATACGCATAGTCATATCTGTTATGGTACACATAGCACATACGAAATTTGGTTCAAATCCAAATGATAGTATGGAAGTTGCATGTATTTAAAGTTGGACTTGTCAGCAGGCTTAGAGTCATGTTGGTAGCACTGACGTATATAAGTTACTCCAAATTAATATAGAATGTCAGGTACTATACGTGTGCATAGTTTAAAGCTGTTAGCTTGCATACTTTCTGATATATTTGTATTTGGATGAAATAAATTAGGAGCATTTATTAACAGTTGGCAGCCCTGGTGGGTCGTAAGAATACGCTCAGTCATATCTGGTTATGTACACATACAACATACGAAATTTGGTTGAATTCCAATTGATAGTGTAGAAGTTATATGCATTTAAAAATGGACCTATCAGCAGGCTTATAATCATTTTGGCAACACTGCCATGTATGGACTCCTGGAAATTAAACTGCAATATTATTATCTATACGTGTGCCAATTTTGAAATAGCTCCCATTCATACCTTCCAAGATATACATCATGGAGCTCAAATTTCAATTGCAATTTTTTTTGCAGTTGGTAGCACTGACATCATTTTCAAATATGGCCGTGAGATATTCAGGTATAGATCTTTAATCCTACCAAATTTTGTTTCGATTGCTCCAGGCGTTTAGGAGTTGATAGGGGGGGACACACACAGAGCCAGACAGACAGACAGAAGGACAGACAGGCAGACAGACAGACAGACAGACAGACACACATTTGCCCGATCTCATAAGTCTACTTTTTCCTCATTTTTGCAAAATGTGAAAAGTAGGCTAAAAATCAATGAGCAAATTGGATGAATGCCTATGTGCATAACTCTAAATTGAAGTAAGGTTCGCTGTGCCATTTTTCACTGCGTTCGGATGGTTAGATCAACAGAAGAGACATTGTGAATATTTGAAGTTCGCATAGTCGCTATGTTGGTTCTGTGCTAATCAGTCTCTCGAAAGAAACATACCGTAATATATTTTTAGCCTATTTTAATTTATGAAGAAATAGGTTTATGAGATCACCTTTTGTCCGTTTGTGTGTGTGTGTGTGTGTGTGTGTGTGTGTATGTCCCTAATAACTTCTAAACGGATGGAGGGATTTCAACGAAACTCTGTAAGGTCATAGTACTATTATGGCCGACCCTGACCGTGCCCTTCAAATTGTATTACGTCTAACCAATCCAACATGGTGGCTGTGCGAAATATTTCACCACCATTCTATATCTCCGAAACTATTACTGATATCACCCTGAAATTGTGTACGGTGCTAAAGAGCACTACTAGAAGTTTACCTATGAGACTTAAAAATCTTTTAACTACAAAACAAACATGGCGGTCAAGCGAAGTTGAAACTTTTAAATAGACTTTTCTCGCAATTTAACCATCCAATCGCAATGAAACTTGGTACAGCAAATGTTTATACGCATTATACACATTGTAATGCACTGGCGTCTAATTTAGTTCAATTGTTTACCTAACCTCAAGATGGCGGCTGTGCGAAATGCTTCACCAGCATTCAATATCTCCGAAACTATTACTGATATCACCCTGTCATTTTGTACGGTGGTAAATGGTACTACTAGACGTTTAGCTATGAGTCTTTAAAATACCTGTAAAATACAAAACTAACATGGCGGCCAAGCGAAGGTGAAACATTTTAATAGACTTTTCTCAAAATTTAACCATCTGTGTGCAGTGAAATATGGTAGAGTAAATGATTATACACATTGTAATGCACTGGCATCTAATTTAGTTCAATTGTTCACATAACCTAAAGATGGCGGCTGTGCGCAATTTGAAAATTAAGTTTGTAAGTCTTGTGTTCTGATCATGCGATCGAAGTCAACGTTTGAATAACGAACCTAAGCATAAATCGTCATGTAATAGGGCATAACTCTATGGCCTGCATATATAAAACTCCAACATTGCGACCACCCGAAATATTTAGACGTTTCTCAATATCTACGAATCTATTACAGCAATCAAACTGAAATTGTGTATGTTGATAGTGGCAATTAACATAGACTAAGTAGGATATATATTAAAATTAAAATAGACTGTATAGTTCTTCACGGTACTACTTGTTATTTAATGGTGTTATCTATCAACGTACACAATTTCAGTTTGATTGCTGCAGTGTTTTTGCCAATATTGATTAATGGTGAAATATTTCTCGCAGTCGCTGTGTTGAATTGTTTGAAATGTAAACCATAGATTTATATATACACTCACTCACTCACTCCGTTGGCTTCTCTGGGACGTGCTGGCCTCACCATCATCTGCCTCCATTTCCTCCTATCCAGCGCAGTATTCTCCCATCTGTCTGCAGTCAGAGGTCACCTCATCTTGCGATCTACTCCTAGTCTACCAGGGGGTCTCGAGCCTTCGATCTTCTTCTCGTCACCTGGCGAACTATTCTGGCAGCGTCCATTCTGGTGACATGCCCTGCCCATTGTAGCCGTTTCGCTTTCATGATGTTCACTACCCTGGGTTGATTGGCTAACTTGCACAGCTCATGATTTGATCTGAGAACCCATCTTTGTGTTTCCTGGTCAAAAATGGGGCCAAAAATGTTTCTATATACCTTGATTTTGAAGACTGTAAGTTGTTGGTCCTCCCTTTTGGTCACACTCCATGTTTCGGCTCCGTATAGCAGTACTGGCCTGATGATCGTGTTGTATAGTTTTACTTTTGTTTTCCTGGTCAAACGTTTGGAGGAAAGTAATTTATGCAGGGAAAAGTAAACTTTGCTTGCATTCCGTAATCTAATTTGTTGTTCAACTTGTCTTCTATTGCAGTCATTTATATTTACCCCAAGGTATATAGTTTGGCGTGTTCTTAAAGGTAAGATTGCCTATATGAAGGTTGTTGCGTTGATCTGTAGTCATGTTTTCTCTCTGTATGATCATGTATTCTGTCTTCCCTTCATTAATCTTTAGACCTATTTTAGCAGCAGTTTCATTTAATTTCCTGAATAGAGCTTCAATTTCTCCTCCATTATTTCCTATTAATACAATGACATCTGCATATGCTGTAATGGTTTATTAATTAGTGCCCCATGTTGGTAGCGACAAATGTAATGGTTTCTTTCGCCCTCACGTTGAGCGACAAGTGTAACGTTTTGCTAGCCCCTAACGTTGAGCGTACAATGTGGCAGTTTGGCTAGCCCACACTGTTGGGAGATAAATGTAACTGTTTACCTTTGCCTAAGCTATGTTGTTTTAATGGGCGCCAAGACCTCAATGCAATGTTGAAATCTAAATTTGTATTTAACAACGTCTAGCTCTGGCAGAACACCTTCAAGACCCTATTCACTCAGATCGTGGTATGATTTGATCATTAACCCAACAAACAATTGTATCAGGAGAAGGAATTGGTCTATATCTAATGCTACCTACTGAAAGCAAAGATTGCATTGTAAAAGAAATGAATTTATTATATAAAACAAGTATAGCAAAATTAATAATAATAATAAGTACAAAATTTAAATTGGAGCGTTGTGATTTGAATATTACCGATAGAAAATTACGTGAAAACGGAGTCTGATAAATTGATTTTACTCTTATTTCCAAGCTATGAAGTTACTGAAATATGAAATGTAAAACAAAGAAAAATGAGAGATTGCGTATTTCTGCGTCATTTGCGCTTACCATTGGAAATTGCCAAGGCATTTCCCTCGTACTTGCTGATGCTGTGAGCTTCCCACAGTCTCCTACACGTCGTCATCTCCGTCGGAATTTGATGATATTCTGGTAGATTAGATAATTCTATGGTCCGTACCTCGGACCCAAACACTCGTACAACCGCACTGGTTAAGTTTTGCAAAAGTTAGTCTTCAACTCCACTGAACATCGGAGCGACACGCACTTGCAACCGTACTCCGCAAGTTCTACACAGATAGTTCGTTCCACGGAACATCGGAGCGTCCCCCGCGTATAACCATACTCCGCAATTATTTCACAGATAGTCACTAACTCCACTGAACATCGGAGCGACTCGCACGCGCATCCATACTCCTCAAGTATTTCACAGATAGTCCTTGTTTCACGGCGCGTCGAACGATATATGCACACGTTGGCTCCCCCACTCTTCAGCCGGCTTCAGCTTGCGTGGTCCTCACTGATTGGTTGACCCACCGCTAGTTCCCCTCCTCTGGTTTCTTTACACTCGGCGCGCGAGAGGGAGAAGTCGTTTTCCGTTCCAACAATTCGCCTTTTCTAGACCTTGCGACCCAAGATTGCGTCATGCTTCTCGACAAGATTAAGCGTGTACTTGAAATCCCAGTGAGTCATGTCTCTCGATATACCCTAACTGACGAAAACTCCGTAAAATTCCGTAATCAGATAATTTTCTATGATATCGTCGTTCGTAATAATTTGCTGGATAGCGTTTTCTAAGACATAGAAAACCTATCTGAATGCTAATAATTTTTATAAAATGCTCCGAAAATACCTAAATAATAATTATAATAAATTAATAATAATAATAAATTAACATGAAAAATTCTCTTGGCTGAACAATTTGCCGCGAGAATAAATATAGAATGGCTTCCTACTGACTTATGCCAGTTGCATAAAACCCCTCGAAAAACACGTTACATATTCGCCTCGGATCATCGGATGATTTACCGTGACGACGGTCCATTATCCGATTATCCCAGACACGTTAATAATCCCCATCCAAAATACATATTACATAAATGAAATCACCCTAAATTACAGATATATACACTCATAATTTTTCTTCACGCACTTTGCGTCAAAGTTTGTTGTCACTATGGATTGCACTTTGCAACCAGTCAAATGTTTTACATATGGAATAGTGTTCCACGGATATTTCCGCCTCTCAAATTTCTCTATGTTGGAGAAATAGACATAATTAATGTGTGAGCACTATGTATTTATGATGTCATATCACACGCATTGAAGGTGTTCTGATATATTTATATCACCATAGAACTTCCTAATTTCACTGGAGGTCCCCTCCTTATGGTGACATTTAATTCCACTTATCATTGAGCACACGATCACACTATTGTGGCAGCGCCTCGTGACCATAATACTTAATCTCTCTTTAAAGTAGATTAAATTAATATTGACTTCTGAAAAAAAAAACAGTAAATGCGCATTACATATAACACCAAATATTTCTGTGCCGTAATCGCCCTGTCTTGTTAAGTTCCCGTTAACCATATTTTACTTAATACTAGTTCTCAACACAGACCATTTCTCCTCACACAAATAATACCATTGTACAAATTATCTTAAATTACACACTTACAAATCTTACATGGCGAGGCCGTAAACAGAAATCACGTGTGCTGATATGTATGAGTTTCATGAAGGACTGTCTCGCATTCTGATGGCCCATCTTTTATCTCGTGGACGCCTTAAGCTAACAAGCCCTATACAAGCGCTCCCCCCATCTCTTGGAGATAAATGGGAACCCATCAGCGCTGCCAAAATGGCCTTGGTGCATCGAGACAATTTAGTGCTCAACAGCATCCGACAATCCCGTCATATTTCCCTGTACCTTAAAAACTCTCATTTACTTACATACTACCCCCCTGTGTGACTTCTGATACGCCTGCCTTAAGACCAGATCCTCCCACGCACCAAATACCACACTTACTCATTTGATAGGCTGGCTCGCCAGCTAAACACACTCACTTTATGACACATATTTTCGTAGACTATGTATATTATACGTCCCGTATAATCTGTTTCCCTCACTATTCTCCAGCACATATGCTGTTTTTCCAATACGTTTGGAAACTATAAATGTTTCTGCGTCACCTGCTTCCAACCTTGCAAGTGGCTCCCTTTAAATGAACGTCATCACGTTGCTCTACCTACCTATTTCTCAGTGTCTGTAACGATGCCCTGTTGCTACTGTCCACACATGCTAACCCTACCTTCCTATGGTGTCACACCTCTACTCGACACTCTATGACCTAAAAATGTCACTTCTGACTGACAGAATGACGACTTAGACAGCTTCAAAGTGAACCCTGCCTGATCTAACTTCTGAAAAACTATATCTAAATGACATAGATGCTCCTCAAAACTGCGTGAACTAATTACCATATCATCTATGTAAATGGTTACAAACTCTCCTGTGTCATCCCCTAATGCGATGTTTAAAGCCCTAATTAAAGCTGCTGAACTACTCTTTAACCCATAAGGTGTTCTACAAAATTGATAAAGGTTATATTTATGACTAAAAGCTGTAAATGGTCTATCTTCGTACATAAGTGGCACTTGCCAAAAACTGGAACTCAAATCTACACAAGTGAAATACTTCTTCCCCTCAAATGTTTGCATTAATTCTTCTATTGACATAGATTTCAGCTGATCTGAACTAATTCTATTGTTAACCAAACGAGCGTCTAAACAAATACGAACAGTGCCGTCGGTCTTGGGTACCGTTATCAAAGAATTAACATATGGACTGTTCGAGTGCTCAATAATCCCATCTTCAAGCATCTGGTTAATTTGTGCCTCAACTGCACTCTGATAAGCGGAAGGTACAGGATATCTATGTCCTGTGAATACTGACCTATCAATAACGTTCAATGAATGTGTATAGCAATTGGCCATACCAATGCGATCCTCAAAAACTCTCCTATTACACAATAACACATCATAGAGCCGAACACATCGTTCCACCTCTATATTACCCTGAAATGCAGCCTCACGTAACGAGTCCTCTAGACTTCCGTTCGTAATCACACTGCCCACAAAACATGGAGAACCCCGCTCTACGGCTGGCGATATCTCATTTAAAGTACAAATCACACCTACAATACTACTCCTCTGAATATGGTCATTGAACGCTACTTCTACTTCAGAATCTCCCCATTTAAATTTCAAACTCCCTACATCATAACATAAGTTACCAGACACTCGACTTAGCCACTCTGAACCCAAGATAACACTGAATACTAAATTTGGAATTACAAGGCAAATCTGCTTCTCTACATGATTATTAATTTTAATGTCTACTAAAACTTGCTTAGAAATTACTTTAGACCTCTTCCCAACAGCTGTGATAACAAAAGTGCTTTTAATTGGCATCTCCTCAAAATTTACTCCAGTTCCTTTCATTTTATCATAAAATGCACTACTTATGCAACTCTTCATACAACCACTATCAATTAAAACATCTGTGTACGCCTCGGACACGTTAAATTTAACTATGGGGCTCTTACTAACCACTTCCTGAATAATACCTTCATCATTTAGTTCATGTAATAATTCATTTCTTACATTTAGGTCATAGGGTTCCTGTATAATTGTATGGACAGGGCATGCTACAGACTGAGATTCTGACCTTACTTCGCAGCCTGGTTCGCGTTTAAAGAACCGCTACAGCTGGCTGTAGTACTACTAACTACTAAACTGGTCTGGATGTTCTGGGCTGTGTTGTCATTGTTTTGCTGTATAGTACTACCCCTAGGCTGTCCTCTTCCTTGACCCCTATTCTGGTTGTAATTATTGTCATTATAATTTCTCCCTTGATTTCCCCTGAAATCATTGTTTCTCCCTTGATTTCCCCTGTAATCATTGTTCCTCCCTTGATTTCCCCTGAAATCATTGTTCCTCCCTTGATACTGATTACCATAGCCATTTCCTCTGTTCTGATTTAGCTGATTATTATTATTCCTATTTTGAGCGTTGGCCCCTTCGCCACTGTTCCCTTGAACTTCCTGATGCCTGGCTTCATTAGGTCTATTATTATTATTACCCTGGTTCCGATTGAAATTGTCCTCATAACCCCCTCTCCCTAGTGCATCAAATGTGCTTAACAAATTTTCTACTTGTGATATAGTCTTTACATTCTGGATACAAGCAGCCTCCTTGATCCTATAGGGAAAGTGCCTAAGTAGCAACCTTACCACATCACTTTCCTCCTTCAAGCCATCAAGATATTTACACACTAATACCTGCCCTAAAATGTATTCGGTCATGGTGGAGCTTCCTTTAGGGTTATATTTACCACACACTACTCCCTCACGATGCTGCGACTGAATAACCTCATTCCAGAACTTTTCACAGAATTTCATTTTAAAATCATTGATATCAGTAAACTTGTCTCTGTAGACAGCAAACCAATTCCTCGTTTCCCCCACAAACACTTGTTCTAAAATTTCAACTACCTGGCACCACTCAATACTACCATTTTCCAACCTTTCCCCGAATTTATTTTCTATAGTGTTCATGAACTCCATTGGGCACCCCTGTCGATTGCTGAACTTACCCAGTTCTACCTCCCTGTGTGTGCTATTCACAAAAACTGGCCTATTCTGACTATTTTCTTGCCTGATCCTAGCTTTTAATTTTAATTCTAATTCTGCGATTTTCTCCTCAGCCTTCCTCTCAATACTGTTTACTGTTAATTTAATGTTTCCTTCTGATTCTTCTACTTTATCATATAGCTTTGCTTGTTTCTCCTCAATCTTGCTAATGCTCTCTCTATTACTCTCTCTTAAATCATTTACTTCTGCAACTATTTGTGAGTGGACTTTCTCAATTCTACCCCCCAGCTGTTCCTTAACCTCTTTAGTTGCTACCTGAATTTTGTCAATTTCTCCCCCCAATTGCTTTTTGACCTGCTGTGTTTCCAGTTGCACTAGTTCTTTTAAATTTTCAGCCTGTGTACTGATTCTAATTTCTAACTCCTCCTGTACTTTTCCTAATTTCTTGTCTACATCTGCAATGATCTCTTTAACCTTCTCTTCCATTATACCTCTGATTTCTCCTCTAATCTGCTCCATTTTCACACTAATTTCCTTGTTGTTCTAATCTAATTTTGCATTATTCTGTTCTAATTTTTTATTTAAAGCTTCTGTACTTTCTTTATTTTCCCTACTGTTTTGTTCTAATGTTGCATTATTATGTTCTAATTTTGCATTATTCTGTTCTAATTTTTTATTTAAAGCTTCTGTACTTTCTTTATTTTCCCTACTGTTTTGTTCTAATTTTGCATTATTCTGTTCTAATTTTGCATTATTCTGTTCTAATTTTTTATTTAAAGCTTCTGTACTTTCTTTATTTTCCCTACTGTTTTGTTCTAATTTTGCATTATTCTGTTCTAATTTTGCATTATTCTGTTCTAATTTTGCATTTAAGGCATCACTACTAACTTTGTTCTGATACATGAACTCGAGAAGTAAAGTTTTTAATTCTGGTTGGCCGCCTACACTCCCTGTTTCAGTATCGGGATTTACCTCCGCTACCCCGGTACTACCATCACTCGACATACTGCTCGTATCATCACTCTCCCGTTGATGACCACTACGTAACCTCATCTGTCTTTCTTTCTCATCCCCCATAATGATATACACTGATAAAGACAAATAACCCCCAAAATACAGGCACAGAAATATATACCCTTCTCCTTCCACAAATGTTATTAGGTTTTCAGCCCCAAGTTGTCGGCGACAAATGTAATGGTTTATTAATTAGTGCCCCATGTTGGTAGCGACAAATGTAATGGTTTCTTTCGCCCTCACGTTGAGCGACAAGTGTAACGTTTTGCTAGCCCCTAACGTTGAGCGTACAATGTGGCAGTTTGGCTAGCCCACACTGTTGGGAGATAAATGTAACTGTTTACCTTTGCCTAAGCTATGTTGTTTTAATGGGCGCCAAGACCTCAATGCAATGTTGAAATCTAAATTTGTATTTAACAACGTCTAGCTCTGGCAGAACACCTTCAAGACCCTATTCACTCAGATCGTGGTATGATTTGATCATTAACCCAACAAACAATTGTATCAGGAGAAGGAATTGGTCTATATCTAATGCTACCTACTGAAAGCAAAGATTGCATTGTAAAAGAAATGAATTTATTATATAAAACAAGTATAGCAAAATTAATAATATTAATAAGTACAAAATTTAAATTGGAGCGTTGTGATTTGAATATTACCGATAGAAAATTACGTGAAAACGGAGTCTGATAAATTGATTTTACTCTTATTTCCAAGCTATGAAGTTACTGAAATATGAAATGTAAAACAAAGAAAAATGAGAGATTGCGTATTTCTGCGTCATTTGCGCTTACCATTGGAAATTGCCAAGGCATTTCCCTCGTACTTGCTGATGCTGTGAGCTTCCCACAGTCTCCTGGACGTCGTCATCTCCGTCGGAATTTGATGATATTCTGGTAGATTAGATAATTCTATGGTCCGTACCTCGGACCCAAACACTCGTACAACCGCACTGGTTAAGTTTTGCAAAAGTTAGTCTTCAACTCCACTGAACATCGGAGCGACACGCACTTGCAACCGTACTCCGCAAGTTCTACACAGATAGTTCGTTCCACGGAACATCGGAGCGTCCCCCGCGTATAACCATACTCCGCAAGTATTTCACAGATAGTCACTAACTCCACTGAACATCGGAGCGACTCGCACGCGCATCCATACTCCTCAAGTATTTCACAGATAGTCCTTGTTTCACGGCGCGTCGAACGATATATGCACACGTTGGCTCCCCCACTCTTCAGCCGGCTTCAGCTTGCGTGGTCCTCACTGATTGGTTGACCCACCGCTAGTTCCCCTCCTCTGGTTTCTTTACACTCGGCGCGCGAGAGGGAGAAGTCGTTTTCCGTTCCAACAATTCGCCTTTTCTAGACCTTGCGACCCAAGATTGCGTCATGCTTCTCGACAAGATTAAGC
This sequence comes from Meconema thalassinum, assembly GCA_946902985.2. Classification (NCBI taxonomy): domain Eukaryota; kingdom Metazoa; phylum Arthropoda; class Insecta; order Orthoptera; family Tettigoniidae; genus Meconema; species Meconema thalassinum. Next base: position 716,459,862 of record OX336388.2, on the reverse strand, counting down.
GTGTACTTGAAATCCCAGTGAGTCACGTCTCTCGATATACCCTAACTGACGAAAACTCCGTAATATTCCGTAATCAGATAATTTTCTATGATATCGTCGTTCGTAATAATTTGCTGGATAGCGTTTTCTAAGACATAGAAAACCTATCTGAATGCTAATAATTTTTATAAAATGCTCCGAAAATACCTAAATAATAATTATAATAAATTAATAATAATAATAAATTAACATGAAAAATTCTCTTGGCTGAACAGTTTGCCGCGTAAATAAATATAGAATGGCTTCCTACTGACTTATGCCAGTTGCATAAAACCCCTCGAAAAACACGTTACAATGCGAGGATGTTGTGTTTGTTATCTACTAGGTCTCCAGTTGCAGCTTCTTTGTTTTCCCGAATGACTTTCTCCAGAACGATGTTGAAGAGAAGTGGGGAGAGCGCATCACCTTGTTTTAGTCCCGTTCTATTTTCAAAACCGTCTGATTTATATACTAGTAAATAAATATAATTAGTGTGTTTCATTCAATCGCTTCAATAGGATACTAGAAATAACAAGAAGTTCCGTGACGAACTAAAGAGCCTACTTTTCTTAAAACTTAAGATTCATGCCAATGATTAATCTATATGGATATATCTAGAATAATGTCGAAATTAAGTTGGTAATATCGAAATTTCTTATTAGTTTGAAATACTGTATAGGCCTACCTGGCATAATGTAGCCTAATAGAGCACTACAGTTGGCAGCCCTGGTGACTGAATATATTCTTAGTTCCATCTCTTAAGGTACAAAATACAAAATTTGGTTGAAGTCCAATGGATAGTATGGACGGTACATGCTGTTAAACATTGGATCTAACAGCGCGTTTAAAATCATGTTGGCAACAATGACATACATGTATTGGTCAGAAATAATCTGAAATAATATGATCTATTGTTGTGCCAATTTTGAATGAAATCCATTAGTTAGTAAGAAGTTACATGCATTTTAAAATTGGACCTTTCAGCATGCTTAGAATCATGTTGTCAGCACTGACGTATATTATTTACTCCAAATTAATCTAGAATGTCAGGTACTATACGTGTGCAAAGTTTAGAGCTATTGCGTTGCATACTTTCTGAAATATTGATATTAGGGTAACCAAAATAGAGACAGCATTTATTAACAGTTGGCAGCCCTGGTTGCTCTCAAGAATACGCATAGTCATATCTATAATGTTACACATAGCACATACCTAATTTGGTTGAGATCCAAATGATAGTATAGAAGTTACATGTATTTAAAGTGTGACTTCTAAGCAGGCTTAGAATCATGTTGGTAGCAATGACGTATATAAGTTACTCCAAATTGATATAGAATGTCAGGTACTATACATGTGCATAGTTTAAAGCTGTCGGCTTGCATACTTTCTGATATAATGGTATTTGGATAAAATAAATTGAGGGCATTTATTAACAGTTGTCAGCCCTGGTGGCTCTTAAGAATACGCTCAGTTACATCTGTTTATGTACACATAGCACATACGAAATTTGGTTGAATTCCAATTGATAGTGTAGAAATTATATTCATTTAAAAATTGGACCTATCTGCAGGCTTTTAATCATTTTGGTAACACTGCCATGTATGGCCTCCTGGAAATTAAACTGAAATATTATTATCTATACGAGTGCCAATTTTTAAATAGCTCCCATTCATACCTTCCACGATATCCAACATGGAGCTCAAATTTAAATTGCGATTTTTCAGCAGTTGGTAGCACTGACATCATTTTCAAATACGGCTTTGAGATATTCAGATCTTTACTCCTACCAAATTTTGTTTCGATTTCTGTAGCCGTTTAGGGGTTGATAGGGGGACACACACACAGGGCCAGACAGAGAGACACACATTTGCCCGGATCGATCTCATAAGTCTACTTTTTCCTCATGTTTGCAAAATGTGAAAAGTAGGCTAAAAATACCGCATTCTTTCAAATGTTTCTACTACCACCATCTTGAATTTTTTTAAACAATTGAACAACTTTAGATGATCCAAAATTCTAAATACAGATTTGGTGTGTCAAGTTTCACTGCACTGTAGTGATGATTAGATCCCCCGGTAGTCTCATCTGCTACCAGTGGCGCGTACTGCTGATAGCCATCTCGTGGTTAGGCTATGTGTGCGGTGAGTGCATCACCACTAAGTAAGGAAGAAGCTACTCTGTTATCTATGTCTACGAAACAAGGACATCGTTTAGCATCATTTGTAAACACAATTCACTGCGAGTTGTGATCCTTTGTTAACCTTTCTCTTTCATATTGGTTCACTTATTTTCCTTGCAAGGGAACCTGTTCTACTCATAGAAAGCTTTGAATCCATTTTGAGTGTTATATAATCAACTATTAATTCGTAACTTTCCAGTCTGTCAATACCTATATATTTATGCTCAATTAGATGGGAGATAAAACACTATCTGAAAGAAAAAAAATCATGTAATTATTATTTGCACGATCTTTTAAATTCGTGCAAATACTAATTACATGAATAATTAAGGATGACATCTCTCAATCGAGCCTCCGTGGCTTAGGCGGCAGCACGCCGGCCTCTCACCGCTGGGTCCGTGGTTCAAATCGCGGTCACTCCATGTGAGGTTTGTGCTGGCCAAAGCGGAGGCAGACAGGTTTTTCTCCTGGTACTCCGGTTTTCCTTGTCACAATTTCATTCCAGCAACACTCTCCACTATCATTTCATGTCACTTGACATTCATTTAATCATTGCCCCAGGGGAGTGCGACAGGCTTCGGCAGCCGGCACAGTTCATATCCTCGCCGCTAGATGGGGGCTTCATTCATTCCATTCCCTGAGCCGGTCGGCCGACTGGAAGCAGGTTGTGGATTTTCATTTTCATCTCTCAATCATCAAGTGCACATCAACAGTTCGGTGGTGTAGTCGGTAGCATGCTGAACTGCTACACCCAAGATCGCAAGATCAAACCTGGCCGATGACATATAATTTTTTTAAGCATTAAAATCCTTCAGTAAACCTTCCTTCGGAGGGGAAGTAAAGCTGGCGGGCCCATGTCATAGACTTATGATATGTAAAAGAATCTACCATTACAATGGGTGGTGTGTAGCCATATTTGTAGGTTATATTTGGTTGGTTAGAAACGATCTATCAAGTTCCAACGTTCACCGCTAGATGTCAGTGACAATGGCATCTTGTAGCCAAAGTTGGAACTACTTGAAATTGAAATTGCTGGCAGCCCTTGGGCATTCAATGCTTGGCTCGGTGGGTGAGTGGTTAACGTGTCGGACTGCCAACCCCAAGCTTACAGGTTCGCTCCTGGCCATGGGAAGTAATTTTTGAAAGGCGACAAAAATCACGACATGGATGTCATACGTTGTTGGCATTTTAAAGAACCCATTTCAATTCGTTAGACCGTCTTCATAATGGCAAAATTAATCTCGGGAGTTTCCGCCAACACCAAGTTCCTCATTTCTCTACTAGAAAGCCGTATAGCGTCAAGGAGCTTAGATATCTAACCTCCTTGACTTTCATAGCGCTCCAAGCAACGAAGAAATTCGACATGCAAGCATGCAAGCTGCCCTCTGGGTGTCAAATAACAAAGCTTGCACCCGGCACCCGAGGCCATACGATATTATTATTATTATTATTATTATTATATGGGCATTCATTTAAAATACCCTGCTATGACCATTGGCAGCAATTCATATTTAATAATCAACAATTAATATTATAGCTTTCAGTCGGTCAACCCAAAAAGCATTCCAATTACTGGAATATATGATAACAAACCTGAAATAAATTACAAGTGATTAAGTTTTATATATATGTTGTTATGGACTATTGGAGAAGACATGTTTCGCTCGTCAAGTGAGCATCATCAGATCCAAACCTACAGTGACACCCACAAATAGTCTCTGTCCTTCAAAAACTAAGCACAAGAAAACCTGTCAGTAAACTTATGTGTGGTAATTTTTAGTCTACTGATAAATATTAAGGCATTAAAGAGTCCAAGAACTTTTTAATTCAACATATCCTTGTGCAAGTGATTTAGAATGAATATAAACGTTTTCAAAGCGAAGTCCATTTTTGTGACAAAATAAACGTATCATTATGTTTGTTTAGCCACAGTTAGATGGATCGCGTATGATACATCGAATAGTGTTCGGTCGTAAAGCTCTGTGCTTTTTAGCCTACTTTTCACATTTTGCAAAAATGAGGAAAAAGTAGACTTATGAGATCGATCCGGGAAAATGTGTGTCTGTCTGTCTGTCTGTCTGGCTGGCTGTGTGTGTCCCCCCCCCCCCTATCAACTCCTAAACGGCGGCAGCAATCAAAACCAAATTTAGTATGAGTAAAGATGTGCACCGGAATAGCTCACGTCCATATGTGAAAATGATGCCAGTGCTACCAACTGCTGAAAAAACGCACTAGAAATTTGAGCTCCATGTTGGATATCTTGCAAGGTATGCATGGGAGCTATTCCAAAATTGTCACACACGTAGATAATACTATTTCAGTTTAATTTCCAGGAGGCCAACCATGACAGTGTTGCCAAAATAATTTTAAGCCTTCTGATAGGTCCAATGTTTAAAAGCATATAACTTCTACACTATCAATTGGATTTCAACCAAATTTTGTATGTAATATCTGTACATAAACAGATATGACTGAGCGTATTCTTAAGAGGCACCAGGGCTGCCAACTGTTAATAATTGCTCTCTCTATTTTTTATCCAAATACGAATATATCAGAAAGTATGCAAGCCAACAGCTATAAACTATGCACACGTATATTCTGACATTTTAGATTAATTTGGAGTAACTTATATACGTCAGTTCTACCAACATGATTATAAACCTGCTGATAGTACCAATTTTTAAATACATGTAACTTCTATACTATCAGTTGGATTTCAACCAAATTTCGTATGTGCTATATGTACCATAACAGATATGACTATAAGTATTGTTAAGAGCAATCAGGGCTGCCAACTGTTAATAAATGCTATCTATAATCTCTTTACCCTAATATCAATATATCAGAAAGTATGCAAGCCAACAGCTCTATACTTTGCACACGTATAGCACCTGCCATTCTAGATTAATTTGGAGCAATTAATACAAGGCAGTGCTGCAAACATGATTCTATGATTGCTGATATGTCCAATTTTAAAATACATGTAACTTCTATACTAACAAATGGATTTCATCCAAAATTGGCACAACAAGATATCATAATAATTCTGATTATTTCTGACCAGCACACGCATGGTATTGTTGGCAACATGCTTTTACGCGTGCTGATAGATCCAGTGTCTAACTGCATGTAACGTCCATTGGACTTCAACCAAATTTTGTATTCTGTACCTTAAGAGGTGGAACTAAGAATATATTCAGTCACCAGGGCTGCCAACTGTAGTACTCTATTAGGCTACATTATACCAGGTATATTTTGAACTAATTAGATATTTCGATATTACCAACTTAATTTCGTCATTATTCTAGATAGGTTCATATACTGTAGAATAATCATTGGCATGATAAGTAGGCTGTATAGTTCTTCACGGAACTTCTTGTTCTTTTTAATATCTTTATATTGGTTTTCACCTTCGTTAAAGAAAATTACTGATAAAGTGTTTGATTGCTTAATAAACATAACCATGTCTACGTTTAAGTCTGATAATCCACACTGCACATAAAAATCACATCATGTCAGCAAATGTTGCCTCCTCACATATCATAACTATTATTATACGGAATAATAAGAGGAATTTCAGGATTTAAATCAATGTTGTCAACATAAAACATAAAACCCCCTTTAATATGAGCAATATGGTGCCCATTTTATGATAATTTAAATGATTATAGTTTTCTTTCCAATTTTCAATTGTAATCTTACAAAATATACATTTACCATGTCCAGTATAGTAAAATCCCGCTTTTAGAACTTTTAGAAAAACAAGGAAATTATGTTTATCTCCCAATTCCTTGATATTGGGTCTGAAGAGGTTAAGTGCCGAAAAAAGAACTATTTATTTTAATATTGCATAACTTAGAAATTACTTTCCCATCAACAAGCAAGTAGTTTTGTGAATAACTATACAGCCTATTTTCATATATCCTACTTCTGTGAATTTCCTCTATCGACATCCAAAATTTCAGTTTGACTGCTCTAATAGATTCGTAGATATTGAGAACCGTCTAAATATTTCGGATGGTCACCATGTTGGTGTTTTATATATGTAAGCCATAGAGTTATGTAGGCCTACTATTACATGAAGATTATTGTGTAGCTGTATCTCTTATTCAAACTTCAATCGCATCATTAGGACACAAAAAACAGAATTTAAAATTTTGTACAGCCGCCATCTTGTGGTTGTAAAATCATTGAAATAAATTAGATGTCAGTGGATTAAAATCTGTATAAGCATTTACTATGTTAAGTTTCACTGCGCTTGGATGGTTAAATCGCGAGAAACGTTCATTTACATTTATTTAAATTTCGCGTCGTGCCATGTTGGATTTGTGCTCACCAGGTAATTGAAAGTCCCATAGGTGAACGTATCTTTATAGCCTTCATCAACACACAGAAATTCAGTTTGGTTGCTATCATAGATTAGTGGATATTGAGAATCGTCTAATATTTCCGATGGTCACCATGTTGGACTTTTATATACAGTATGTAGGCCATAGAGGTATGAGCTATTACATGGCGATTATTGCGTAGGTTCATTATTAAAACGTTGACTTTGATCGCATGATTAGAACACAAGAAATATATACTTAATTTTAAAATTTCGCACAGACGCCTTCTTGAGGTTATGAAAACAATTGAACTAAAATACAGGAGATGTCAGTGTATTACAATGTGTATAAACATTTGCTGTACCATGTTTCACTGCACTCGGATGGTTGAATCGCCAGATAAGTCTATTTAAATCTTTGAACTCTTCTTGGCCGCCGTGTTCGTTTTGTATTTAACAGATTTTTGAAAGTCACATATATGCAAACTTCTAGCAGTGCCCTTTATCACCGTACAAAATATTAGGGTGATATCATAAATAGTTTCGGAGATATAGAATGCCGGTCAAATATTTCACACAGACGCCATGTTGGATTGGTTATAAATAATAAAATTTGTAGGGCACGTTCGTGTCGCACAAAAAAGTACAATGATCTTACCGAGTTTCATTAAAATCGCTTCAGCCTTTTAGATTTTATTAGGGAGGGGGCAGACACACACACACGCACACACACACACACACAGAGACAAAAGGTGATCTCATAAGTCTTTTTTTTTTTCATTAATGGAAATAGGCTAAAAACAGTCTTCCTCTCCCAAAATTCATAGATTGTCTGAGTTTACCCTAATAAGAATTGGTCAGAGGTCACCTGATCTACCTAAATCACAAGTTTATCCCAAGACTCTGCCAGTTCAAGTGGTAAGATGATTTATGCTTTCGTGAGTCCGAGGCAAAAGCCATGCTTGAATAAACGGAAATTAAATACTTATCATATATATTATTTCAGTAGTAGGCCCTACAGATCCTCCTGCGGAGCTCACAAGCGATCGATCGTGACAAATGAGCATTCAAATGAAAGAGAATAGACATTAGCGGTGACGAATTGCACTCTAATTTCATGAACATCAATAATTTCTTTAAAAAATGACTTTTAAAAATGTACGATGTTTGCGATTTGCAGATACTGTTGCTGTAGGAAAATTGCTGTCCATTTCACATTTTGGCCACTGTGACGCCTGTTTCATGTCCTTTTAACATTCTGAGGTCTTTCCTTTATCATTTTGCATGGATTTCAGAGACAGTAAATCAAAGGAATTAGTACTCAAATCGTATAATTTCATAAATATCGAATAACCGGTGAGTGTCACAGCTAAGCTGTCAATCAATGGACTCAGGACACAAATTACATTACCAGTAACGAATTGCATCCTAATTTCATAAATATCAATTTTTGTAAGAAGTGTGCGATTTGCAAATGCTGTTGCTGTAGGAAAATACGCGACATCATTAAGTCTCTCATTATGAACCTATTGGGGAAGGTGTGGTTTATGAATATGCGAGCTTTCTCGCAGGGTTTCGCTAGTTAATATTTATTTTGGAAGAATAGCCATTAGCACTAAAACAATATGTAAATAATATTCAAAATAAAATCGGAAACACCAGTGACATTGGTTACTCCACCTTGAAATATTAACGAGCATGTTCGTTACTCCATTACTCTTAAAAGTAGTAGCGCTACGGTTACTGAGTTTAATTAGTAACATCGTTACCCCATCGTTACCCCATCGGTACCGTAAAGTAACTGTTACAAGTAACATCGTTACCCCATTGTTACTGTTAAGTAACGGTTACTGGTAACGTCGTTACCCCCATCGTTACTGTAAAGTAACGCGTTCCCCCCCTCAATCCTGATCTGAATGTTTGGAAGTCCAGTATTGAGCGATGATGTTTAATATCTCATGTACATTATTATTTATCAAGCTAAACAGCATTCTACAACTTGAATGTAATCATTCAAAGAACAGCGTAGGCCTATCTTGGAATTAGTTCGGCGACAAACGGTCTGCGTGTGCCAGCGTTCGCCGTACTGATTGCAATAATATTACCGCAGCGATATCGAGAAATGTGGCTCGACCGGATGGAGAACGCCACGCTGTCTGGCTTATTGGTTTGCCGGAACGTGTGAAGAACTGAGAAGAGTACACGCCTTTAAGAAGAATCGTGAAAAGGATATGAAAAACTTGTTCTTAGGATGCTCAAATAAGGAAATACTGTATGACCCTGTTCTACTGACGTAAGTATGTTTTCCAACTTGTCGGCTCTTAGAAAGAATGCAATGAACAGTATCCGGATATACAGTAGATATATGCCGGAAGTATAATTTCCTTCAGACATATTACCACACATTTTGAAATAACACAAATAAACTAAGATTTCCGTCCCTGAATGGTTTCCAATTTTCAACTCCAGACAAAGGCCAGGACGGTACCTTCTAAAAGCCACGGCCACTTTCTTCCAATATCTTGCCCAGTTTCGTTCATCTTCTTCTCCTCAGGGGCCGATAGCCTAGATGTTAGGCCCCTTAAAACAACAATTATCATCATCATCATCTTCTTCTCCTCATATCCTCCTCAGTATCCTCCGTTCGCCCACCTTCAACAGCTGTGAGGAAACATTTCAGAGACGTACATCATAGTGATCTTCACCATAGTTTGGGTCATTAAGTATTTCCTCATTTGAGCAAGTACTTCATATCCTTTTTTCGATTCTTCTTAAAGGTGTGTACTCTTCTCAGTTCTCCACAAGTTTCTTCAAACTAATATGACAGACAGTGAGGCGACGTCCATCCGCTCGAGCACGTAAGCATGGCCTTGCGATTTATTTTGCAAACAAATTTAGGATTTCTTCATAGTCCAATTTCACTTTCAAGTCAGATTCAACAGCAAGGACACCAAGATGACTAAGACGATTTTTTTAATGTCCTTAAATAATCAGCATTGCCAATATGCGACAATGCAAGCCTTACTACTAGTCTACTGTCTACTGTTTGAGTGATATTTCATCACTGATTTCTATTGTTTTCAGATTTTTGTTTGGATGAGGATTCGACTACCTGCACGAAAGTAGCATAGGTAGACTACTTTTAGAAAACTTAAGTAGTGATCATATCCAAGACCATAATTAGGTCTCCTGACGACCCTGATTCATCCAATGGCCAAAACACCAATATTGTTTAAATAACAGGGGATTCCCCCTTGTCTTGTAATTTGCAAACAGTGTTATCAACCTACTTAGATGCAACGTGTTAGCATGTTAGCAAATAATGACTTGGGTTAAACGATTTCTTCAGTGCAGTATACCTTCATTAGTAACCATTTCATACAAAGTTTATATTATATCTATCAGTAGGCTATATTGCATGCAACATAGGGTAAAGTTAAGTAACTCCGTGATACTAAGCTTTTTTTGTTTCTATTTCTGAAATTTTGGATTTCAGTTATTTCGATTCATTTCATGTTAAAGAGGAATACCCTACGGAACATTTCTGGCATATATCTTTCAAATATTCATAAGTTATTTCAAGGTATTAACTAACAAAATCCGGTAGTAGAAGTAGGTATCACCCTGATATTCAAGTTACTCCGTGATAGCATGGTATTCACCATTCAGTGTACTTTTTAATCGTGAAAACTAATGTTTAATGTAATAAAAGTGTTCAAATCGTATGTAGACTATACGTTTCTATTACCCCATATTGCCCATATTGAAACATTTCACTACACAGTTTTCTTTTATAGAAAAAACAAGAAGTTCCGTGACGAACTAAAGAGCCTACTTTTCATGCCAATGATTATTCTACAGTATATGTACCTATCTAGAATAATGACGAAATTAAGTTACTAATATCGAAATTTCTAATTAGTTCGAAATACTGTATACCTGGCATAATGTAGCCGAATAGGGCACCACAGTTGGCAGTCCTGATGACTGAATATATTCTTAGTTCCATCTCTTAAGGTACAGAATACTAAATTTGGTTGAAGTCCAATGAATAGCATGGACGTTACATGCAGTTAAACATTGGATCTAACAGCGCGCGTAAAATCATGTTGGCAACAATGTCATGCATGTATTGGTCAGAAATAATCTGAAATAATATGATCTATTGTTGGGTCAATTTTGAATGAAATCCATTAGTTAGTATAGAAGTTACATGCATATTAAAATTGGACCTATCAGCAGGCTTAGAATCATGTTGGCAGCACTGACATATATTAGTTACTCCAAATTCATCTAGAATGCCAGGTACTTTACGTGTGCAAAGTTTAGAGCTATTGGCTTGCATACTTTCTGATATACTGATATTAGGGTAACAAAAATAGGGACAGTACATATTAACAGTTGGCAGCCCTGGTTGCTCTTAAGAATACGCATAGTCATATCTGTTATGGTACACATAGCACATACGAAATTTGGTTCAAATCCAAATGATAGTATGGAAGTTGCATGTATTTAAAGTTGGACCTGTCAGCAGGCTTAGAATCATGTTGGTAGCAATGACGTATATAAGTTACTCCAAATTAACATAGAATGTCAGGTACTATACGTGTGCATAGTTTAAAGCTGTCGGCTTGCATACTTTCTGATATATTGGTATTTGGATAAAATAAATTAGGAGCATTTATTAACAGTTGGCAGCCTTGGTGGGTCGTAAGAATACGCTCAGTCATGTCTGGTTATGTACACATACAACATACGAAATTTGGTTGAATTCCAATTGATAGTGTAGAAGTTATATGCATTTAAAAATTGGACCTATCAGCAGGCTTATAATCATTTTGGCAACACTGCCATGTATGGACTCCTGGAAATTAAACTGCAATATTATTATCTATACGTGTGCCAATTTTGAAATAGCTCCCATTCATACCTTCCAAGATATACATCATGGAGCTCAAATTTCAATTGCGATTTTTTAGCAGTTGGTAGCACTGACATCATTTTCAAATATGGCCGTGAGATATTCAGGTATGGATCTTTAATCCTACCAAATTTTGTTTCGATTGCTCCAGCCGTTTAGGAGTTGATAGGGGGACACACACACACAGCCAGACAGACAGACAGACAGACAGAAGGACAGACAGACAGACAGACAGACAGACAGACACACATTTGCCCGATCTCATAAGTCTACTTTTTCCTCATTTTTGCAAAATGTGAAAAGTAGGCTAAAAATCCATTAAAATATTCCATTAAACATATTTTAAGTCTTCTTAGTCACTATCCGATTCCTCACACCTTCACACATAAAATAGACATTTTAGGTACCAGACATTACAAAACCGATTATCAATCCATTCGGCTCCATTCTTCCTCTTGGTGTCATCCACCAGGGGAGCCACCTCACGCACCATAACCATCATTGTCATTGTTCTGGGGTCTGGAATTAGGCCAAGACCGATCTATTCTGTCTATCTTGACACACTATCTTTACTTCAAATTCAGGTGACACAACGAATGGCTTTCCAATTTTTGCAAGGGTTGCAGTTCCTGGATCGGCTGAATATTTTGTGCAATAATCCTTTAGTGTACTCCACGGGTTATTAAAACGTCTACTGGCCTTGTATACTGACCATCGTTCTTCCTTCATCGACCTCAATGCTTCTTTAAGTGTTTCAGCTGTGTAGGAGTGAGCCTCTTTATTCCGTTTTGGCGCCATTTCAGCGCCCAACCTAAGCAAAACGTACTTATTGCTAAGCTCACACATCTTGCATGCTAAACACTACATGCATGTAAGTTTTGTATGCGAATGGTCTGCATCTTACCTCTGACTGGTGTTAAAGTGAAACTTATACAATGAAACAGTTGTTTATAAGAAATTAAAATCTTCACCACAGATTTCACTGGATGTGGATCACTTGTTGAAATGTCAACTCTCTGTTAATATATATTTATAAACCTCATTGAGTTGGTCAAAGATAGAACGCAAGGGCTCCCTGGATTCCTGGTTTCTACTGTCATCTGTTGGTAAAAACGTAGAACCTTCGGAATTGAACCTACGTAGTGATAGGGGAAATACGCTTTATCACGGTGTTACTTGATATCACGGAGTAACTTGACTTTACCCTGCTCAAACTACTGAAATATAGGTCCGGTACGAGAGGTCAGCTGCCATCTAATCATGTGGCTGAGACGACTCAGCTCTTTTAAGACACTGGTACAGTACAATATTATAATATAGCCTACAATTGTTATAACCAACGGGTTACGTCCTTTAGGATAGCTTAAACCACCCTCGGTTTGATAATCGGAATTGGCGGGTCCTAAGTTATGGATTATAATGTTTGCATGATTCACACGGCCACCATCTTGAAATGGCAACGCTGATGACCTCGTAGATTGGGTGCAAGACGTGACCCTTACGAAGGTATGCTTTTACCAAATTTGTAGAGATCCGACGATTGGTTTAGTTGCAATTTCATTTTAAGTTTTGAACGTTTGGGTGGCTGCCATCAAGTTTTGGCTAAGATATCGGTGATATAATAAATGAAACTGAGGTCTAAAAAATTAAGATTCATACCAATGATTAATCTATATGGACCTATCTAGAATAATGACGAAATTAAGTTGGTAATATCTAAATTTCTAATTAGTTCAAAATATAACTTACCTGGTCTAATGTAGCCAAATAGAGCACTACAGTTGGAAGCCCTGGTGACTGAATATATTCTTAGTTCCATCTCTTAAAGTACTGAATACAAACTTTGGTCGAAGTCCAATGGATAGCATAGATGTTACATGCAGTTAGACATTGGATATATCAGCGCGCGTAAAATCATGTTGGCAACAATGGCATGCATGTGTTGGTCAGAAATAATCGAAATAGTATGATCTCTTGTTGTGCCAATTTTGGATGAAATCCATTAGTTAGTATAGAAGTTACATGCATTTTAAAATTGGACCTAACAGCAGGCTTAGAATTATGTTGGCAGCTCTGACGTATATTTGTTACTCCACATTAATCTAGAATGCCAGGTACTATACATATGCAAAGTTTAGAGCTATTGGCTTGCATACTTTCTGATATATTGATATTAGGGTAACAAAAATAGAGACAGCATTTATGAACACTTGGCAGCCCTGGTTGCTCTTAAGAATATGCATAGTCATATCAGTTATGGTACACATAGCACATACGAAATTTGGTTGAAATCCAAATGATAGTATAGACGTTACATGTATTTAAATTTGGACCTCTCAACAGGCTTAGAATCATGTTGGTAGCACTGACGTATATACGTTACTCCAAATTAATATAGAATGTCAGGTACTATACGTGGGCATAGTTTAAAGCTGTCGGCTTGCATACTTTCGGATATAATGGTATTTGGATAAAATAAATTGAGAGCATTTATTAACAGTTGGCAGCCCTGATGGCTCTTAAGAATACGCTCAGTCATATCTGCTAACGTACATATTGCACATACGAAGTTTGGTTGAATTCCAATTGATAGTGTAGAAGTTATACGCATTTAAAAATTAGACTTATCAGCTGGCTTTTAATCATTTTGGCAAAACTGCCATATATAGCCTCCTGGAGATTAAACTGAAATATTATTATCTATACGTGTGCCAATTTTGAAATAGCTCCCATTTATACCTTCCAAGATATCCAACATGGAGCTCAACATTCAATTACGATCCTTCAGCAGTTGGTAGCACTGCCATCATTTTCAAATACGGCTTCGATTGCTGCAGCCGTTTAGGAGTTGATAGGGGGAGGGAGACATACACACACACACACACACACACACACACAGCCAGACAGACAGACAGACAGACACACATTTGCCCGGATCGATCTCATAAGTCTACTTTTTCCTCATTTTTACAAAATGTGAAAAGTAGGCTAATCAAAAGTTCCGTGACGAACTAAAGAGCCAATGATTCATGCCAATGATTAAATCTATATAGAATATAGAATACTGACGGAATTAATACCGAAATTTTTATTAAGTTCGAAATATACCTAACATACTGTAGCCTAATAGAGCACTACAGTTGGCAGCCCTGGAGACTAAATATATTCTTAGTTCCTTCACTTAAGGTACAGAATGCACATACAAATTTTGGTTGAAGTCAAATGGATAGCATGGACGTTACATGCAGATAGACATGGATCTATCAACGCGCTTAAAATCATGTTGGCAACAATGCCATGCATGTGTTGCTCAGAAATAATCTGAAATATTATGATCTATTGTTGTGCCAATTTTGGATGAAATACATTTGTTAGTATAGAAGTTACATGTATTTAAAAAGTTGGACCTATCAGCAGGTTTAGAATCATGTTAGCTGCTCTGACGAATATTCGTTACTCCAAATTAATATAGAATGTCAAGTACTATACGTGTGCCCAGTTTAGAGCAGTTGGCTTGCTTCCTCTTTTTCTGATATATTGATATTAGGGTAAAAATTAGAGAGAGCATAGTTGGCAGCCCTCCTGGCTCTTAATAGTACGCATAGTATTATCTGTTATGGTATACATAGTACATACGAAATTAGGTTGAAATCCAATTGACAGTGTAGAAGTTACATGCATTTAAAAACTGGACCCATCAGCAGGTTTAGAATCAGTTTGGCAACACTGTCATATAAGGCCTCCTGGAAATTAAACTAAAATAGTATTATCTATATGTGCGCCAATTTTGAAATAGCTCCCATACATACCTTCCAAGATATCTAACACGGAGCTCAAATTTCAATTACGATTTTTTTCCGCAGTTGGTAGCACTGACATCATTTTCAAATATGACCATGAGATTTTCAGGTATAGAGCTTTACTCATACCAAATTTGGTTTCGATAGCTGATTCCATTTGGGAGTTGATATGGGGGGGGGGGGCACACACACAGATAGACAGACAGACAGACACACATTTGCTCGGATCTATCTCATAAGTTGACTTTTTGATGTGTAACATCTTTCCTCTCGGTTGCTGGATATTTTTGTGGGAGTGATTTTGAAAAATGGGACGGAAGTGGATCGGACGGAAGTGTGTAAGACGCACTTCCAGCTGGATCGTATCCCTCCTGGCTGCTGTTGAATGTATATCTCATACGGATTATTTCAAGGTTTGGAGAGGCCATTAAATCATCATCAAGTTGTCGTTCGTTGGTGTAAAATATTCATTATATCATATTTGCTGAAAACAATTATGATTTATTAAGAGTCTGTTTTCCAATCTCTGGATAAAAGTGATCGGCATCCACTCCCCGAGTAACTTTGCTCAACACTGTCATTCTGACGGTAAACGCTCATGCGAACTCTGGTGTCAACTGATTGAAGCACAAAGCACATGGAACATGGTCGAAGTCTTCGTATCAATATTTAAATGATGATATGCTTTAATATGAAACATTGTAAGTAGCCGGCAATGCCAGTTTTAGGTTTCTGCACAATGGCTATTCAAATATTAACCCACATAACGGTAATGCAGTCATCAATATAATATGTATCGTTGCGTTTATACGGGAACTAGGCTAGCCTTCAATAACTATTGCTGAACACATTCTCTTTACTCACAAGAGGGCCTATTCATAAGACATTTTAAACTCAATTTCACGGAGGAACATTATCGAAACAAGCAAAATATAAATGAAACTTAATTCCGTAATGCAGTATTAATGGCACGTGAAAATAAGTCACCATCTTGTGCTCAATATCTGCGTGGTCGAAATAACCGTGGGGTTAGCATCTTTGACTGGGGATCTAGAGATCTTGGGTGCGAATCTCGGACGGGATAGATATGTTTGCAACCAGATTATCGTTTTAAACTATATTTGTCATATCAGTATGACTCATTTTAACAGAATCCATATGGAATTACGTGTTGGTCTGTGAATCAAGAGGACCTGTTTATAAGGAATTTATGGTTATAAGTGGCGTCGCGTCTATTAATCTAGTTGATCCATATCGTATTCTTTATTTAGGCTAGTGCTGGTGGAAGCTACAAATCATCTAATAAAATGAGTTCCGTATTATAAACTACAATATCTGTAATTAACTCCCTTTTACAATAGATTAATATTTGTGCCAATAATATTATAAAATACCGGTGTATCAACAATTTCACGTGAGGTTTCTTCTATGTCCGATGTTACACATCATATGCGACTACTGTAAGGCTCGTTAAGTTTTTCGTCAATTTTACAAAATGTGAAAAGTAGGCTAACATAAACTAATGTATGAAGGTGTAGCTACTGTTGCTGTAACGCACTTAAGCAGTAAACCCAGTACTGGATAACCCATTAGGCTCGACCAGGCCCAGGCCTAGGGCCCCAATCATCTGGGGCCCCCAAGTAATTTCTAATTTAGTTCAATTTTATTCCGAACATTTAGAATTTTTTATCCAGAACTGAGACAGTTTCAGCATTATATTAAATTACAATGTCCTTTAAAAACTGAGTTCACTCATTCTGAACTTTACGGAATTCTTATTCGAGACAAGCTTGAGTCTGTTTTTCCGAACGTTGAAATTGTTTTGCGCATTTTCCTGACCCTCATGATAACGAATTGTTCTGTGGAGCGCTCGTTTTCAAAATTGAAACGGATCAAGAGTGTGCAAAGAAGTATCATGTCACAAGAACGATTAGACATGCTAAGTTTAATGTATATCAACTCAGATGTTCTGCGGGAATTTGATTTTGATGACATCGTAGAAGATTTCATTGACCGAAAAAACAGAAAAAAAATTGACTACATTTTACAGAAGTAAAAAATAGTATGATTTGTTAAATTGTTCATCAAATCATCTGAGATGTTTTCAAATAAGGATGATCGTTTCAATTGAAATGTATGTATATAAGTAGGCCTATGTATGATTTAATAAAAAAGTGTATTATTCATCTTGAGAAAATAACTCTTGTATATACTTTATTAAATGTACAGGTGCCCGACTTGGGCCTCATTTCACCTTAATCCGGCACTGAGTAAACCTTAAAACTACAGTAGAATTGTAAACTCTCTCTCTGTGGTTCCCGTCTCTCCGCCTTCCTCTTCAGATCACAGTATGAGCCACAACCCATAACTTACAGTATTTGATCATGTACTCCAGTCTGGGTCTTCCTCTATAATTCTTGCCGTCTACTGTTCCCTCGATTAAACGCTTAATCAGTCCATTGTGTCGCAGTAAGTGGCCCACGAGGTGATTCCTTCTTATTTTTAAATTTTTAAGGCAGCATCTTCTCTCTCCCACTCTTCTGAAGACTTCCTCATTTGTGACCATTTCTTTGCAGCTGATTTTCATTATCCTTCAATAGCACCAGGTTTCAAATGCTAGTAGTCTTTTCCTCTCTCTCGCTCCTATTGCCCAAGATTCGCTGCCATATAGCGCGACGCTCCATACATAGGTCTTCAACATTTGTTTCCTCACATCAAGACTAATATTCTTTGCAGTAAATAGGTTCTTTTTATATAAGCTGCGTTCAAAAAATAACGAGCCGGAGGCTGGAATGGGCAAACCGGTGACGACATCGGCTAATCGTGGCGTGTGTAACGAGTTGTGGTTCCGACCAGAGCGTGGAAGGTCACAGCCCGTCACTAGAGGGCACGCGTGCACGTCACGTGACAATACAAAGCGAGCAGCAGCATGCATCTATCGTCCAACGCTGCTAGTCGCATTGCAAACAGTGGCATGGAGGCGTCAAACAAAGAGCAAAGAGGTGCTGTTCGGTTTCTGACAGCGGAAGGAGTAGGGGAAACGGACATTCATCGCCGAATGTCACAAGAGTACGGCGAACACTGCATGTCCCTTGCAAGGGTCAAGGCGTGGCACAAGCGCTTCAGGGAAGGACGGGTGTCGTTAGCCGATGATGCCCGGTCTGAGGCACCCCCCTGCATTACCGATGACAACGTCCAGCTAATTGATGCACTCATTACCCAGGACCGCCGAGTGACAGTGAACTCCATAGCCGTCGTGGTCGGATTGAGCGTCGGAAGTGTGCACACCATCATGAAGGAACGACTGCACTTGCGCAAAGTGTGTGCCCAACGGGTGCCCCGCAGTCTTCAACCACACCAGGAAGCACTTCGAATGGCCTACTGTCTTGGTCATCTGCAGCGCTATGCGAGGGAAGGGAATGGGTTCCTGGCACGAGTGGTGGCTGGAGATGAGTCATGGTGTCATCACTTCGAACCAGAATCCAAACGACAAAGCCTCCAGTGGAAGCATTCAGGGTCACCACCACCCAAAACTGCAAGGCCATCCACACGAATGCAGGAGAGGTATCCTCCGGCTCGTTACTTTTTGAACGCACCTATAGATAGCGTTCGTGGCTTGGGTAGAGCCCTGCGCGGATAAACAAAACGTTATCCGCATCCGCCCCGCATCCGCACGACTGTTATCCGCATCCGCCCCGCATCCGCACGACTCTTATCCGCATCCGCCCCGCATACGCACGACTGTTACCGCATCCGCACGACTCTTATCCACATCCGCCCCGCATCCGCATGACTTTCATTCGCATCAGCCCCACATCCGCATGACTTTTATCCAAATCCGCTGATAATTCAGTATTATGTTTAATTTATTAGATCAAGCATAACGTGTTAAACTAACACATTTAGACATTTGAGGAGAAAGTCGGTCCTGACAATTTGCTTAATTGCAAGGAACTTCAAGTTGGCATTCCAAGGGACTTCAAGTTGGATGACACTTCTGGTTCTTGACCTCCGCTTTAGACACACACAAAAAATGGCTACTTTCGCACTTGTGCCTCAGTAAGTTTCATGTGCCCGATTTGTGTCCTGAGTATGAATACACTTTTTTACATGTAAAACATCACTATATCGTTCACCTTTTTAGGTAGATTTCATTAGAAAGCTAACTATTGCAATGGGTCCCATGTTTCGACTACCGGAAAATTTCGACATATCTTCGCGTTTCACATCCCCTACACCCCAAAACCACCGTCAGTTCAAAAGTTTATATATAATTTATGTATATATATATATATATATATATATGTATATATATATATGTATATCAGTTTCTTGTGGACACGATAACTGCCGTAATTTTGCACCAATCACTTTGATTTTTTTACATAATATGTATCCCTATAAAATCTCGGTCGAGTTCGTTAATGGGCAAAATCAGTCGAAGGGGGTGAAATTGGGGGGCTTTTTTCGAAAAATTGAAATTTCGCTATAACTCTCTTAATACGTGAAATATCAAATCCATTCAAAGTTCATAATATGTTTCGGATAAGTGCCAACAATTTATGTCAAATAAGTTTTTTGATAGCACCAACCATTGACCAAAGGGGTGGAAAAAAGTGGGTTTTTCGGGAAACATTAATCATATCTCTCTTAATAGGCACAATATCAAAACCGTACAAAATGGACAATATTCCCCTAATAATTACCTAAAACTTTTGTCTGAAAGAATTTTTGATATGACCCACCATTACGCCAAGGGATGCGAAAAATGATTTCGGAATTATAAGAAAATGCCAAGAGCTATCAGAGGTTGCCATGGCAACACTACTAAATTGATGAGGGATGAGCCGTTGCCATGACAACGCACTTGCACGAGATCAGATTCAGTATTTCCATCTGACTAAGCCGGCCCCGTGGTGTTGGGGTAGCGCGCCTGCCTCTCACCCGGAGGCCCCGGGTTCAATCCCCGGCTCCGTCAGGGATTTTAAAACTGACGTGAGGGTTGGAACGGGGTGCACTCAGCCTCGTGAGGACAATTGAGTAGCTGTCTGACAGTGAGACAGCACCCCGATCACGAATACCAATATTAACGGCCGAGGGGACCCGACGCGCTGATCACGCGTCACCCCAATATCTGCAGGCCAAATGGCTGGGCAGCGGTCGCTTGGTCGGCCTTAGCCCGTCATGGGCTGGATGGTGCCAGGGGTTGACTTTGACATCTGACTAAGTGGGAAGCGGCTTCGGTGACGTAACTGGTAACATGCAGAATGTCTATGCCCAAGGTCGCGGTTTCAAAGCCGGCCGAAGTCGTCGGATTTTCTAAGAGAGCTAAAATCCCTCAGTATGCTTTTCTTTGGAGGGGAAGTTCCAACGTTCGTTGCGAGTTGCTGGTTGGGGTGTCATCTAGTAGCCAAGTTCACAGCTAGGTGTCGTTGACGGTAGTACCTGGTAGCAACATTAGGAACTACTGCTTGAAATTGACCGTCTGCAGTCCTTACCTGAATAAAGACTACTACAGCCATTACAATTCACACCGTTTATCAGACAGATTCTACAATCACCCAAAGTACACGGGGTTAGATGACCGCGTTGTCGCAGCCCCTAAACTGAGGAACCAACCAGAGGTAGATTTCATTAGAAAGCTAACTATTGCAATGGGTACCATGTTTCGACTTCCGGAAAATTTTGACATATCTTCGCGTTTCACATCCCCCAGACCCCAAAACCACCGTCAGTTCAAAAGTTTATATATAATTTATGTATGTATATGTGTATATATATATGCATATCAGTTTCTTGTGGACACGATAACTGCCGTAATTTTGCACCAATCACTTTGAATATTTTACCGAATATGTATACCTATAAAATCTCGGTCGAGTTCGTTACTGGGCTAAATCGGTCGAAGGGGGTGAAAATGGGGGGCTTTTTTTTTTCGAAAAAGTGAAATATTGCTATAACTCTCTTAATATGTGAAATATCGAATCCGTTCAACGTTCATACTATGTGTCGGATAAAGCCCAAACATTTATGTTAGAAGAGTTCTTTTTATAGCACCAACCATTGACCAAAGGGGCGGGAAAAAATTGGTTTTTCGGGAAACATTAATCATATCTCTCTTAATAGGCACTATATCAAAACCGTACAAAATGGATAATATTCCCCTAATAATTACCTAAAATTTTGTCTGAAAGAATTTTTGATATGACCCACCATTATGCCAAGGGATGAGAAAAATGATTTCGGAATTATAAGAAAATGCCAAGAGCTATCAGTGGTTGCCATGGAAATACTACTAAATTGATGAGGGATGAGCCATCAGACGTTGCCAAGATAACGCACTTGCACGAGATCATATTCAGAATTCCATCTGACTAAGTGTGAAGCGGCTTCGGTGACGTAACTGGTAGCAAGCATGCTGAATGTCTATGCCCAAGGTCGCGAGTTCAAAGCCGGCCGAAGTCGTCGGATTTTCTAAGAGCGCTAAAAATCCCTCAGTATGCTTTCCTTTGGAGGGGAAGTACCAACGTTCGTTGCGAGTTGCTGGCTGCGGTGGCATCTAGTAGCCAAGTTCACAGGTAGGTGTCGTTGACGGTAGTACCTGGTAGCAACATTAGGAACTACTGCTTGAAATTGACCGTCTGCAGTCCTTACCTGAATTACAGACTAATACAGCCATCCCTAAGTACACGGGGTTACATGACCACGTTGTCGCAGCCCCTAAACTGAGGAACCAACCAAAATCTCTGCGGGAGATATAATTTTGCGTGAAGAAGTAACAGACCGTTACATAGTTACACATCAGTGTCGAAACCTTGCATAAGGACAGTGTGACCACAAGTATGAAAATGGACCACAAATGACAAGAAGGTTACCGTTCCCATAAGACAATAAAATGTTTAAAATAAGCATAAAAAGACGAAAAACAAAGTTAATTAAGCTCCAATTATAAAATACCTTCTCGCAATAAATGAGGTCTGATCCTTCTACGAAAACCTGCATATTCTGCCTATTTTCGCCTATCCCCAAGTTTGTCCGGTGAAATCTACCTCCGCCTTCCGGCGTGCCGAGAGGACTTTTTCGTTTTCATTGAAAACGTAACCAAATGTCTGCCATATCGTTGACTTGAGCTTTGTTTCACGCGCTATTGAATATTCACCTTGGTTTATTTTAATAGATAGTTTATCCATGTTGGTGAAATGATGTTCATACTCACGGTCGCGGTAACATTGAATACGTGAACTTCTCTTTACGCTTGGAGAAAGGCATTGACATTTGGCCGGAAATTCCAAGTCAGTCATCATCCTTCTGCTTCTGGACCCATCCATGTTCGCATAGATGATGTCATAGTTGATGTTGCAATATCACAGCCTACGTGCTTCAGTGACAAGTTGGAAATAAATCTACAGATAAACCTGAATCCCAATCTTCCAGGATAGCTTAGATGGCGAAGTAGCTGACATGAGGAATGTTAATGATGTCACCACGATGAACTAACAAGCTTATTGACAGCATTATATCTCGTACGTATAGTAATAATGGAAGTGAGAATTGATGATGATGATGAAGAGATCTCAAGACCATCTACTGCAAACATACGGTACTTAATAAAATGTAGTTGAAAGCATATGAGTAAAACGTTCTTCTCGTGTATAAGTGCAATACGTGCCCGAATATTTCGTACGCAATAGGCTAGGCTATAGGAGTATTCCTCTTTTAAGCATGAAGCTGTAGATTGGCATATCAAATATGTAATATTAACGTAAGTTTGTATTCTAAAGACTATCCGCAAATTTACTCAAAACATTATCCGCAGCGTATCCGCTATCCGCACAGCAATGCAAACTATATCCGCGTGGCGAAAATATTTGCGGATATCCGCGGGTTTATCCGCGGATATCCGCATCCGCGCAGGGCTTTAGGCTTGGGCATCCCTACTTAATATCTCTAATTGTAAATTAGTATGCGAAATGAACTACAAGTGCTCTGTTGTGATGATAAGCTATAGCTACAACGTAACATATTATGTGTCTACTGCTACAGTAATGTGTTGATACTTATCTGAAGTTGTGGAATGTCTACAGGCTGTTCAGAGAAGCAGTTTTGGTGTAGGCTTTAGTGATGATAATGATAATTATTTTAAGGGGCCTAACATCTAGGTTATCAATCCCTAATGGTTTGGGTACTAATAATAATATCGTATGGCGTCGGGTGCTGGTTGCAAGCTTTGTTATTTGACACCCAGAGGGTAGCTTGCATGTCGAATTTCGTTGTTCCTTGAAACACTATGAAAGTCAAGGAGGTTAGATATCTAAGCTCCTTGAACACTATAGCGCTTTCTAGTAGAGAAGTGAGGAACTTTGTGTTGGCGGAAACTCCCGAGATTAATTTTGCCATTATGAACACGGCCTACTGAATTCAAATGGATTCTTTGACATGCCAACATTGTATGGCATGCGTCTCGTAATTTTTGCCGCCCTTCAAAAATCAGTTACCACGGCCAGGAGCGAACCTACAAGCTTGGGGTTAGTAGACCGACACGTTAACCACTCACCCACCGTGGCAAGGTAATGGTTTGGGTGATAGTGAAAGATGAGATGAGAATGTAAACTATAACTAATACTAACTACAGACTTACATACTATAAAGGCATCCAACGTTTAGAATGAAGCATTGGTCTTATGGCGCGTTACGACAGGGTTGCCACTCCATGAGAGGAGGCAGTACAAAGCACTTCGCGTACACTTTCCGCACATTCAGCGATTGTGCAGTGACGAAGACTTGAATTAAGTACTGTATAATAATAATAATAATAATAATAATAATAATAATAATAATAATAGGCTAAAATAACACTTACAACGAAATTAAATTAAATTAACTATAACGTATGCTGAATGTGACACAAAGAAAACAATCAAAATAAAATAAAGTACAAGCCCAAGGAAATGTGTGAAGTTTCGACTGCAATTAAAGTTGAAGTACGTTATTAAAGAAAATACTCCTCATTGGCTTACCTTTCATGATTTATACTTTAGTTGGATTTAAGATTCTTAAAATAAATGAACACATTAATTACGACCTGTTTTTCCCTCCTTCTGAGCACTTGACCACGCTTTCCTTTCACAAAACTATCCATCGTTTTACGTGAAATACGTAAAATACAACACGTTAAATCTAACAGAACTGCTGCACACACACTCAAGATAGAGACAGCCGAACTACTGAAATACAATCTCGAATGGCACAGTAATCAAGCTGTGAGTAGCAAGCTGCACCCCGCCGTCCTTCGAAACTTCATTTTTATAATCCGCGGTCAATGAACAGCCCGGCCTGTGTAAACAATTAAACCTACACTCTGGGTAAGCAGGTAGAAAACTTCTTCCAACATTCCTCTACAACTCTCAACCTGACATGACACGGTTATCTTTAAAAATAGAAAAGTTGGCAGCATACGAACTTTTTCAATGCTGTTATGCGGTTATGAGAGAATATTCAGAAGTTTTACCTACATGAAAATTGGATTATTGCCAGTATAAAATATGTCAATAATCCATCATTAAGACGGCACATTTAGCTACACGTGTGTGAAAAATAGGCATCACAAAGTCAATGCAACATTATATAAGATCGATTTTACTAAAAAGGGGACTCAGTTTATAGTTTAAAAAAATATTGATATCTAATTTTTCTAGCATTTCTATCAAGTTTACGTAGTTCTAATATAGGACAAAAAAGATCGGCAAAACATAGTTCTACCCGAATATGCTGTTTTTCCGAGAAAGAAAAATTTTCGACTGATATGGCAACAGTGGAGTGCTAGAAAACGACGGCGTCATACATGTCTCGCGAGCAACAGAAAGAGAGAAGAATATCCCTATCTAACCAGTGCTTCATTCTAAACGTTGGATGCCTTATAGAAGAAGAAATGGTAAGCAAATAAAGGATAAGGCAAGAAAAGGACAGGAAGAAAAGAAATGCCCTCAACCCTCGAAGAATGAGGATTGAGGGACTTGGAAGGAAGGAGAGCCATGAAAGGCAGATAGGAAAGGGGAAAAGGAGGGGGCCCGCCCCAAAGTCAGAGGAAAAAGGGGACAAAACGGGCCCAGCTCAGGAATCCCTCAGGGTCGCCAACTCCCGAACTCACCAGCCGTGTAGCACAATCCAGGGTGCACCAGAAGTGGTGGGGCTACATGCACCCTGCCTCCTGGAGGGTCTTGTGCAGAAGGCAGAAGATAACATGAAAAGAAATAGAAGGCTGATCCCTCGAAGAATGAGGGTGTCAGAAAAGATGAGACAAGGGCCAATTAAGTTGGGAATGTAAAAGACTCCCTAGGCCTCGGATACCCTAATACCGTCGGGGTCGGAAGAGAACAAGATTTGTGCCAAGGGAAAGATGACGGAGAGGAACCCGGCACAAGAAAGTGGAAGGAATGCCAGACTCAGCTGGGATCCCGTGGTCACCGACTCACGTCCCACTAGATGTCCCCCTTGAGGGGGGGGGATAGGCTTTCTTAAAATGTTTAATAATACTCTGACTTCTTTTGAATTTGAGTATCTTTCATAAAAGCATATATCTCTTAAATAGTTTTCAGATTATGTAAGAATGAAATAGGCCTACTGCTCGGGTCCAAGTTCTGTGAACTTGCGGGGTGAGGGGAAAGAGCAAAGAAGGGTCAGGCGTGAAGAGAAGGGTCTGTCAACAGCCCACCGTGATATCTGGTATTCCTTGCTTTTCCAATACTGCTAACATAGGGCCGTTGCTCAAACCACTGTGGTGTTACGAATGAGAAAGTGAGTCACCACCAATGTATTTGGTTCTGTACTATGCACGGACCGAGAAACCTCATCACTCGCCAACACCACTTCTCGTAGTCCGCGATGCACATTCCTCTCAGGTTCACGCAGCTTAGACCCGAGCAGTACCGTATCCAATATTGAAAGCTATAATATAACTGCAGTCGAAATTATACATCAATACTTTATTGATATCTGGCTGTACTCCAGAACGTTGTTGATAGAGATTTGTTCTCAGTGTCGATGTGCCCGGAAGTATCGAGATTCATGAATCAGTGTGGACTGTAATATAAAAAAAGGAGGATTTGTTTGTTTACTACAGAGCTGTGTCCGGCTTGTGGTGGTAAACAAACCAGGCCAGTGAATGGAAGAACCGGAAGGGATTAGGGTTTGCCGAGATATTAATGGAACTGCCAAGATAAGACCACCGCACCGTCATCAACCCACTCAATTTCAAGAGGAAAGATGAGCCCTTCTTTCCTCCCTGATTTCTTTAATACTACGTAGTATGTTTCTATGAACGTCCTTAGTAATTACCACAAGATTTTCCGGCTCCATGGCTAAATGGTTAGTGCGCTAGGCTTTGGCCCGCAGAGCCCCGGGTTCGATTCCCGGCCGAGCCATCAGGGATTTTAATCTCATGGGGTTAATTCCCGTGGCTCGGGGACTGGGTGTATGTGCCGTCTTCATTATCACTTCATCCTCATTACGACGCGCAGGTCGCCCAGGGCATCAACTAGAAAGACCTGCACTCGGCCTCTCTGGAGGCCACACGATCATCATCATCATCATCACCACAAGATTTTTTATAGACTGTAATTCTCAGTTATCACATTAAGCAAATCGAATGAACATACACTAAACTTTTGCATAGATCTACAAGAAGACCACTTGGTTGTCTAATGCACAATATGGAGGGGAGGGTCAATTCCTACCTCAGCCATCCTGGAAATGGTTTTCTGTGGTTTCCCACTTCTACTACGGGCAAATACCGGGATGGTATCTAACGTAAGGCCATGGCCGCTTTCTACCCAAATCCTACCTCGATTACAAGTACACACATTAGTACAGGCATGCCAGTAACACAGGTTATTAGACAACTTCTACACACATCCAAGTAGGCGTGGCTACATGACCACGATGTCACAAAGCCCCTAAAACAATCAACAACTTCATCTCTTACGAGCTACAGAAATCAAACTGCCGGTAGCCTACTTGTAACGTTTTGTATTGGGATGGGAGTCACGAGACATTCCATTCCAAAATTCTTCAGGAGTGAGTATGGTAAGAGGTGAACATGTGAAATTCGGCGCCAGAATTTGAACCTTGAATTTAAAATTTGTACAACTACCAGAGACAGATAACCTCGATATCCCACCCTTAAAATAACAATCTTCGTCGTCATCACCATCGCTAATCTTCAGAAACTTTTGTCATCCTCATGTACCTGTATAGGTATATCGCCATTTCTACGATATTATTTCTAATTAACTAGGCTACCTGTACTTTTAATTTAGACGAACTATTTAGCGATTCATATTACTCATTGAAGATAAAAATATTATGGATTTTACGTCCTTTTTGACTACTGAGGCTTTAGAGACGCCCGGTGCCAAAAGATTTCCCTAAAAAGGATCTTTAACGTGCCAGTAAATCTATTGACACGCCCCCTCGCATTTAAGCATCTATCGTTTTTCGCTCTTTTCTTCAAAGTGGTACGTTTTATTTAGAAACCTTACAGAACAAAAGGCATGGCAATGTAACTGTGAACATTTTCAGCAAATAATAGTCTGGTTGGTTGGTTTCTCAGTTTAGGGGCTGAGACGACGCGGTCATGTAGCCCCGTGTACTCTGGGTGTGTGTAGAATCTGTCTGATAACCGGTGTTAATTCTGATGCCTGTATTAGTGTGTGTTATCTGTTTTTATTTCAGGTGAGGACTGTAGACAATAATATCAAGTAGTTAATACTTTTGCCTCCAAATGCTACCATCCATGACACCTAGCTGTGAACTTCGCTACTACTAGATGCCATCGCAACCAGCGCCCGGTGACGAACGTTGGAACTTAAAAGCATTAATCAAACCTAACCTACAAATTTTGGCTTCACACAAGTATAGTTATTGGAAGGTTCTTTTACATGCCTTAAATCTATCTGACATGGGACCGCCGGATTTACTTCCCCTCCAAAGGAAGGCATATTTAGGAATTTCAACGCTCTTAAAAAATCCGACGACTCCCTCCGGGTTTGAACCCACGACCTTGGGCATAGAAGCTCAGCATGCTACGAACTGCATGCGATATAAAAGTAGTCTATATGTATCACAATCAAGCTACTTACTTCCTTCTTTTTTTTTCCTTTTTGACCCGCTAGTATGGGTCACAGGTCTAGCCCGGGTATGAGCATGCAAATCCGTGTTTTATCTTTAATGGCAAATCCATTTTATTTCTGTCTGTTGGGTAGACAGCCCTCAAAAAGTACCACCATGGTTTATGTGGGTAGAAACCCACCAAAATCCTATATTGAAGCGTCCAAGACAAAGTGAGGAGTGAGGTAGTTTGTCATTACTTTCCTTACTGAGCCAGTACTAACCCTAATGAGCCTTCATTATCATGACAAGACACATAATGTAGTCTGCGTACAAATAAATTTAGCTATTGTTAATTGATATTAGGGGCTTTGGGTATATTGGTCATTAGTCATTAGCCCTGTGTAGTTGGGTGCGTGTGGAACTTGTCTGATAACTTGTATTGATGTGAGTGTGTATAACTGTATTAAGGGCAGGGATGGGGTAAGTGCCCCGAGACTTAAAGTAATGTTCTATCCCGGCATTTGTCTGGAGGTAGTGTGGAAACCCCGGGCAAAACCACACTCAGAATAGCCACTGTCAGCGCCGAGATTCGAACCTCCGATCTCCGGACTTGCTGTAGTTGACCTCGTGGCCATGGTGCACGACTTAACGATCATGGTTATGCTGCGAAGTACAAATAAAATATTATTGTTATTTCATTTGAGGGACTTGTAGGTTATATGGTGGTTATTTAGCCTCTGGTAGGCTACTTAAGTTAGGAACCATCTCGGTATTTGCCTGGAGTAGATGTGGGAAACCACGAAAAACCACTTTCAGGATGGCTGAAATGGGAATCAAACCCATCTCTTCTCATTTTCCCCTCACGAGGCTGAGTGTACCCCGATCCATTCCTCACACCAGAATTAAATTTCTTGGTAGAGCCGGGAATCGAACCCAAACTTCGGGGTGACAGCCAAGACTGATAGGTACTACACCATGAGGTTGTGTATAAATTGAATTAACTGGAAATGGCTGAGTGACTTTAAAATGCCAAAACCCCATAACCTTTCTTTTTTCATCTTTTAATTTTGTGTGCTTACTTTTGTCACCAGAACTGTTCTTCCTTAGGTAATTCTAAGTACACCCCCCGTCTGGAAAGTTCGGTGAATGGTCTATATTACGAACGAATTGTGGGCTTAACTGAAACAGTCGTTACTGTCCTTCTAAGTAATCCCCGTGGATGGTTATGAACTTCTGAGAACGACTGAACAAGTCCTGGAAACTCCTGGCATAGTCCTCTTTAGGAAAAGCCTTCAGTTTGGGTCGTCAAAACTCCAAATTTAAAGCCAGAGAGAAGCGTGAGTTTATGCAACCTGCCTTGCACACCTGATGGACGGGCGGCAGTGAGAAGGGAGAATTTATGCATCCTAACGTGCACACCTGTTCGACGGGTGGCAGTGAGAAGGGTGAATATTTCGTGGAATGGAATGGAATGGTCCTGAAAACCATCGTCACGGGTGACGAGACCTGGTGCCTGAGGTATGACATCGAAGGCAAGCGTCAAAGTGTGGAGTATCGGGGTCCAGGATCGCCGAAAAGCCCTGAAGGGTCAGAGGTCTTCGGACATTTCAGACATCCAACGTAATGTGACGACCCAACTGAAGGCTATCCCTCAGGAACACTATGCCAGGACTTGTACAGCCGTTCTAAGAAGTGCATAACCATCCACGGGGATTACTTCGGAGGATAGTAACGGCTGTTTCAGGTAAGCCACCAATCCGTTCGTAATATAGACCCATTCACCGAACTTTTCAGACAGAGGGTGTAGAACAACGCACTGGGACAGAGATATGGCTGGTAGAAATAGTTCCTAGAGCGTACCACAACACACTCGGCTACAAAGTTGGATAGAAAAACATAGTACTGTACAGCTGCACAGAAGAAACCCCTTTTGTTCCAAAAACCGTGCTATGGTTGGCTTTTAGTAAATCGTTAGAAAAGCACAAGAAAAGCTTAACTCTAATTTTCAGAATAATATGTAGTATCATTTTGTCGGAAAACTAAAAAAATTGAAAAGCGTTTCTCTCTGAATCGACGTATTTTAAAGAAAAGTTTTTTAAACAAAAAATGTAGAGGACATTGTCACCTACAATTTGTCTCATTGAGGTCATGTCATACGTTTTGAAATGCAGAAGCTAGGAGGCGCCAAAGTTTCCAAAAAAGTGTTTTTTCACTTTTTGAGCTAGAAAAAATGTTTTGTTCACAAAAGAGCGAATCAGAAGCATGTTCCTCTCAACATTCTCTAGAATATTTATTGGAAAAAAAATTTTTCCTCCGACTTACCGTTCCAAAGTTATAGTCTGCCGAAGTGTGAAAATTGTCTGACACCGTTCCCGGTCCAAACTATGCCCACCGCTCTATCCGCAGTAACAATAGTAGCCTTGACTATGCAGCGTTGCATTTGCTGCGCTATAACTTTGGAACGGTAAGTCGGAGGAAACAAACGTTTAAATAAATGTTGCAGACAATTTTTAGAGGAACAAATTTCTGATTCACTCTTTTGTGAAAAGCCCATTTTGTCTAGGACAAAAAGTGAAAAAAAAACCACTTTTTTGGAAACTTTGGCGCCACCTAGCTTCTGCATTTCAAAACGTATGACATGACCTCAATGAGACAAATTGTAGGTGACAATGTCCTCTACATTTTTTATTCAAAACATTTTCTTTAAAATACGTAGATTCAGAGAAAAAACACTTTTCAAATTTCTTTTGAGTTTTCCGACAACATGATACTACAAATTATTCCGAAATTTAGAGTTAAACTTTTTTGTGCTTTTCTAACGATTTACAAAAAGCTGTTATTGTACCGATTGAGTTGCTACGCTGCATAGGAGATGAAGGCCTGATCAGGTTATTTCACTTGGTGTGTAGGATTTATGAGACAGGTGAGGTACCCCCTGATTTCAAGAAGAATCTTATCATCCCTATACCAAAGAAAGTGGGAGCTGACAGATGTGAAGATTACCGTACGATCAGCTTTATTACTCATGCTTCAAAGATCCTGTCTAGAATAATTTACAAGAGGATGGAAAGCCAGATAGAAACAGAGTTGGGTGAAAGCAGTTTGGTTTCAGGAGAAATGTAGGAACAAGGGAAGCTGTACTAAGTCTTAGGCTGATTTTGGAAGGTAGAATAAGGAAAGATAAGAGAACGTTCATGGCATTTGTAGACTTAGAAAAGCCTTTTAATAACGTTGATTGGAATAAATTGTTTGACATTTTGAAATCGATTGGAATAAAGTACAGGGATAGGAGGGTGATACACAATCTATACAGAAACCAGACAGCAGTCATTCGAGCTGAAGGACATGAGAGAGAAGCTGGTATTCAGAAAGGTGTAAGGCAAGGCTGCAACTTATCACCCATACTTTTCAATCTTTACATTGAACAAGCAATGAAGGAAATTAGAGAGAAATTTAAAGTGGGAGTGAAGATTCAAGGAGAAATAATTTCAACTCTGAGATTTGCTGATGACATCGTCATCTTGGCCGACACGCCTGAGGATTTGAATGAGTTTTTGAATGGTATGGACTCCGTCTTGAGGAAAGAATTCATGATGAAAATTAATAAATGTAAAACAACAAGTAGTTCCGTGAAGAACTATACAGCCTATTTTCATATATCCTACTTATGTTAATTGCCACTATCAACATACAAAATTTCAGTTTGATTGCTGTAATTGATTCGTAGATATTGAGAACCGACTAAATATTTCGGATGGTCGCCATGTCGGATTTTATATATGTAGGTCCTAGAGTTATGTACTGTCACATGCAGATTATTGTGTACATGTAGCATTCAAACTTCAATCGCATGATTAGGACACAAGAAGTAACAAGGAGATTTTAAAATTCTGCACAGCTGCCATCTTGCGGTTATGGAAACAATTGAAATAAATTAGATGCCAGTGGATTAACATTCGTATAAGGATTTACTGTACCAAGTTTCACTGCACGCGGATGGTTAAATTGCGAGAAACGTCCATGTGAATATTTATAATTCGCGTCACCGCCATGTTGGATTTGTGATCACCAGGTTATTTAAAGTCCTATAGGTGAACTTAAGTTCATAGCCCCTTTGAACATTAAAAAATGCAGTTTGATTGCTAAAATAGATTCGTAGATATTCAGTATCGTCTAAATATTTCGGAAGGTCGCCATGTTGGATTGTTAAATGTATAGGCCATAGAGTCATGTACCATTAAAGGAAAATTATTGCGTAGGTTCATTATTCAAACTTTCACTTCGATCGAATGACTACATCACAATAAATAAAATCTTAATTTTAAAATTCGCACTGCCGCCATCTTGAGGTTATGTAAACAATTGAACTAAATTAGATACCAGTGGATTACAATGTGTATAAATATTTCCTGTGCCAGGTTTCAGTGCGCTTGGAACATTAAATCGCGAGAAAGGTCTATTTAAAATTTTCAAATTCGCTTGGCCGCCATGTTCGTTTTGTAGTTAACCGGTTTTTGAAAGTCTTATAGATGGACTTCCAGTAGTGCCCTTTATCTCCGTACAAAATTTCAGGGTTTTACCGCTAATAGTTTCAGAGATATAGAATGCCGGTGAAATATTTCGCACATCCGCCATCTTGTGATTATGTAAACAATTGAACGAAGTTAGATATCGGTGCATTACAATGTATATAAACATATACTGTACCAAGTTTCATTGCGTTTGGTTGGTCAAATCGCGAGAAACGTCTATTTAAAAGTCGCAAATTCGCTTGGCCGCCATGTTGGTTTTGTAGTTACCAGGTTTTCAAAAGTCACATAAGTGAACTTATAGTAGTTCCCTCTATCACCATAGAAAATGTCAGGGTAATATCGGTAATAGTTTCGGAGATATTGAATGCTGGTGAAATATTTCGCACAGCCGCCATGTTGGATTGGTTAGTCGTAACAAAATTTGAAGGGCACGGTCGAGGTCGCCGGGAATAGTGCTATGAACTTTCCGAGTTTCATTGAAATCGCTCCAGCCGTTTAGATTTTATTAGGGGGGGACACACACACACGAATCACACACACACACACGCACACACACACGGACAAAAGGTGATCTCATAAGCCTATTTTTTCAAAATTGAAAATAGGCTAAAAATACTGGAATGCAGCCGAAATAAATCAGAAACCCCTATGGACATCAAATTGGCAGGTGAAAAGCAGAAGGAAGTAGGAGACTTCTGTTACTTAGGAAGCAAAATAACCAGTGATGGATGAAGCAAAGAGGATGTAAAAAGTAGGTTGGCTCAGGCAAGGAAAGCATTTCTACAAAAAAGGAATCTGTTGACATCGAATATAGATTTAGGTATTAGGAAGTCTTTTTTGAAAGCCTTTGTCTGGAGCGTGGCGCTCTATGGAAGTGAAACTTGGACTATTGGTGCAGCAGAAAAGAGGAGAATTGAAGCATTTGAAATGTGGTGTTACAGGAGAATGATGAAGATCAGATGGGTAGATAGGGTTACAAACGAAGAGGTATTAAGACTAGTGGAAGAGGAGAGATGTTTCTGGCGACTGATAATGAAGAGAAGAGATAGGTTAGTAGGACACATACTAAGACCCCCAGGAATAGCATGCCTAGTTATGGAAGGAAGGGTCGAGGACAAGAACTGCAGGGGTAGACCAAGGTTAGAATATGTTAAACAGATTGCCTCGGATGTAGGGTGTGGTAGTTATGTAGAGATGAAACGATTAGCTCAAGACAGGGTGGCATGGATGGCTGCATCAAACCAGTCAAAAGACTGAAGACTCAAACAACAACTCTACTAACAGTTGCACGAGAGAGGAGGAATCTCAGTGGGAGTTGCAGGGGTGTGGTACCTAAATCAGGTGGACGTGGCCAGAGGTGAGGAATGCTCGAATTCTCGTTAGATAGCAGGACGCGGCGCGGGGAATGGAAGGGGCAAGGTGTGAGGTCAGCTCTAAAAATATCCAACCATCCTCCCACTGAACTAGTTACAGCCCATTCCTCTCCCAAGTACTCGCGATGACAGATGGACGTCATTGGCCAGCCCGAAGAGCAAGTTGTGGGTTCAAGAAGAAATACGTAGCTTTAGCAACATTGTTTTTAGAGTAGCATCTGCTCCGTTTTTAGTTCTATCTCGAGATCTTCCTCACTAAAACTCTCCATCGTCTCTTCTTTCCACGTAAACACGTTAATTTACGTGATTCACGTTCCAGTAACTCCCCTTTATTTAGTTCATCCTAGCTTCTGTTGTGGATATCGCCACATCTGCATTTTTGTTTGGTGCGTGATTAATTATTAGAATATTACTTCACCCCTAATATACTGTAGAATAGTCACATTGTATAAATTACAATGACCTCAAATTTATTAATAGGATAGTCTATTATTATGAGTAGGGCTCGGATTTTTAGGTAAATAAATATATTTTTATGTAAATACATAGACTATATTAAGTATTTTTTCTATAAATACATAAATTCTTGGTTTTCACTTATTAGCACACAAAAGACATACTGTTTACATTTTTTAAAAATCAGTATGCTAGATCTTCCAGTTTATTGCATTCTTGTTCTGTGTTACTTCTACGGGGAAGAACCTGTGTGCTATCTAATCTTCATTCAGAGCGTATGTCTGCTTGCAACTGTGTTATTCTTAACTTGTCGCCCCGTGCCACTCACTGTGGAAGCCGGGGATTTCCTTGTGCATAGCCATATTGCACCACGTCCTAGAGCTGCATGCAGTGTCACTCGCATGCAGTTCGTTTCTGGCACTGCGAAGTGTAAGGCAGTTCTACGATACCTAAAGTAAAAACAACTACAGTATAACCCCTCAAATCCGAACTAATTGGGGCTGTAGCCTGTTCGGATTTCAATTTGTTCGGATTAGCCGAAATATATCCATAACATAATGACCAGCCCTCGTTACGGTATACATTGAGCGAGGCAGGCTGGTTTGGCGCTAACAGCGAACATGAAATAGTGAGTCTAGTCCAAAGTCAACATGACGGCAATGTAGCTAATGACGACAGTGAGGAAGAAGAAACTTCGCCAAACGATGTCATCTTACTGCAACGCTAGCGCGCAATTGCCTCCGCGGGAAGGTTTTCGTCACTTCTACAATCTTGAAGATAACTGATTTCAAGTGAAAGATTAAGTGATATTTTGTGTGTTTCTATTGCTATTTCATTGTTTTAGTAAAGTGATTACCGGTACCTACGGAATAATAATAACCAATGTTTCCGTTTCTCAATCCTGGATGGGATAAGTAGTCTATGTAGGCACTTTTACACTATGCTAACTGTACTTCTTGTTAATTTCTCAACTAATTATGTAAAATGCGATCATAATACAGAGTACTGTATATGATTGTTTTATGACTAAATAAGTAAGTTTCTCTTTTTTGCGTGTATTTTTTCAAACTTCGAATTGTCGAAAGATCCTCGTTCGGATTACCCGGGATTTTGGATTTCCGGGGTTCGGATATGAGGGGTTTCACTGTACAAGTTATCGTCTGTTGCAGAAATTAATGATAATTTTACTTCTGATGGGGGCGTTCTGTTCTGCCAACTATGTGGGAAAGCAATCAAGACTGAACAAGCGATCTCAAGTTACACAACATCTCAAGGGCAATAAACATATTGCCGCAGTTTGCGCCTTTAGAATAAGTGTTTCGCAATAATCGTCGGTCATTTGTGATGGACAAGCTGAAGATGTATCTCGTTGTGTATTGTAATGCTTCTGTAGTCAGTGAGGCATAAAATAAATTGCATTCGTGAGTACTGCATATTGTTTAAATTCACATTAATAAACTAAATTATAATTAAATATTTATACTTTTTTGTCACATATTTCAGGAATTTTTAATACATAAGAAATAAATATTTTTCCGATTTTTAGCACCTAAAAATCCGAGCCCTAATTATGAGTATTATTATTTTTAGAGCTGACCTCACGCCTTAATTATTCTTATTCTCTAGTGGTCAATCCCAGGAATGGTTTGCAGCAAATCTCCACTGTTCGCGTCTGTCCAGTTTCCTCTTCATTTCTCCGTAGGTCTTGCATCCCACATCTTCCTTAATTTGATCTATAGGTTATACCTCAGACGTGGCCTTCCTCTGGATCTTTTTCCATCAGCATACCCCTCTATGATTGTCCCTTTATTATTAATATTATAATAAGTATTATTATTATTATTGTCCAGCCTCCGTGGCTTAGGCGACAGCACGCCGGCCTCTCACCGCTGAGTCCGTGGTTCAAATCCCGGTCACTCCATGTGAGATCTGTGCTGGACAGAACGGAGGCAGACAGGTTTTTCTCCGGGTACTCCGGTTTTCCCTGTCAAAATTTCATTCCAGCAGCACTCTCCACTATCATTTCATTTCATCTGTCATTCATTTAATCATTGCCCCAGAGGAGTGCGTCAGGCCTCGGCAGCCGGCACAGTTCATATCCTCGCCGCTAGATAGGGGCTTCATTCATTCCATTCCTGACCCGGTCGGAGACTGGAAGCAGGCTGTGGATTTTCATTTTCATTCATTATTATTGTCCCGTTTACAACGGGGTCGGGGATGAGGTGTGATTAAAGTCTATGTGGAAGATGGTTTTTACGTCCGGATACCCTTCCTGACGCCAATCTCATGAGAGGAGTTAATGGGAGATGAAATGAATGAAACTGGGCAAGGATGTGATAGGAAGCGGCCGTGGCCTGTCAGAAGGTAGGCTACCATCCCAGCATTTTCCTGGAGTTGAAAATGAGGGAAACCGTAGAAAACCATTTCAGGGATGACCGACGGTGGGGCTCGAACTCACGTCTACCAAGTCCACAGAGAGCTTGGTCCCATGGCCTAGCGCTGCACGTTAGCGAGCGTAGCTACCGCTGTCGGTTGTTATTATATTATTATAAAATACGCTAAGGTGAGTGTTTCACAAAACTCAAGCTCGTAACCCAGAGGAAGTTAGAAGGTATGGTTTGTACCAAAATCTTCCAAATCGTCTCAATAGTAGAGGAAAAATCTTGCATTTCTTGAAAAGTCAACGGAAACACATGTATTTGTTTAAAAAGTGCCTTTAAACAAATAAACAAAACGATATCCCCTGGCAGAACTTTGTCGCGTACAGCCCGCATGGCAGTAGAGCCAGGCGGGTAGTCTGTACACATGGGGCGCACACAACCCATTATGCGAGAGTTCTCGCACGGGTCCGCTAGTTATTATTATTATTATTATTATTATTATTATTATTACCGACAGTAGTGGCTACGCTGGCTAAAGCGCAGCATTAGGTCATGGGGCCAAGCTCTCTGCAGACTCGGTAGACGCATGGGTTCGAGCCCCACCGTCGGCCGTCCTTGAAATGGTTTTCCGTGGTTTCCCCATTTTCAACACCAGACAAATGCTGGGACGGTACCTTCTGACAGGCCACGGCCGCTTCCTTCCACATCCTTGTCCAGTTTCATTCAGCATCATTCATTTAATCTCTCATTAACTCCTCTCATGAGGTTGGCGTCAGGAAGGGCATCCGGCCGTAAAAACCATCGCCACAAAGACTTCCATCGCATCTCATCCCCGACCCCGTTGGAAAAACGGGAATAATAAGGGGTAGACATACAATTATTATTATTATTATTATTATTATTATTATTATTATTATGCTTGTCACGGTGGGTGAGTGGTTATCGTGTCGGACTTCTAACCCCCCCCCCCCAGCTAGCAGGTTCGCTCCTGGCCGTGGTAAGTGATTTTTGAAAGGCAACAAAAATCACGGCATAAATGCCAGACGATGTAGGCATGTTAAATAACCCATTTGAATTCAGTAGGCCGTGTTCATAATGGCAAAATTAATCTCGGGATATTCCGCCAACACAGAGAAAAGTTCCTCCTTTCTCTACTAGAAAGCGCTATAGTGTCCAGGAGCTCAAGTATCTTACCTGCTTGACTTTCATAGCGTTCCAAGGAAGGACTAAATTCGAAATGCAAGCTGCCCTCTGGGTGTCAAATATAAAGCTTGCACCCAGCACCCGACGCCATACGATATTATAGCCTATTTATTATTATAGTACATTATGCAACGAGCCTATAATGACAATAATTAAGACACGAGTATATTTATAAAACGGAGTAGCGAGTTTTATCATTTGCATACGACTGTTTATGTTCGACGATAATTATTATAACTATTTTATTTTCAAAATAAATATTCATAAATATCTGTCGAGATTTCGCCAGTTTTAAGTACTGAAAAGAGCGCATGGGACGCAGAGAATACCTTGCATTTGACCATGACATCCTCAAATATCCCACTATGACACTAGCCACGCAGTGATATTTAAAATAGGAGGCCATGGAAGTCAGCGCAGGTGCGATGCTATCCTTATCTAATTGGTCACACAACTGTTTCTTGAGCTCTGATTGGTGGGAGAAACTGTTTCATAATGAAAAATAGTGTTATAATGATCCTCAGTTTGATACAGTTTTCTGGCATATAATATTTACATTTCGACATCGTCGAACATTATAGTACATTATGCAACGAGCCTATAATGGCGATAATTAAGACACGAGTATGTTTATAAAACGAGCTTTAGCGAGTTTTATAATTTACATACGAGTGTCTTAATTACCATTATAGGCGAGTTGCATACGACTGTTTATGTTCGACGATAATTATAACTTTATTACTTGTTTTAACATAAATATTCATAAATATCTGTTCAGTCACTAGAATTTTGGGAACGGGTGGTGCGCTAGGTAGCATATCTCCATGTTCCAAGCTCTCTGGCCGACCGACGCATGCGCTCTGTGTGCTTGCAATGCCATATGCAGGCCATATGTTTACATCTGCCGCCTCTCAGTAATATTGTCACCGGAGTCGTTTCAAGAAAATGCGCTGTGTAGAAATTAGTGTTGGTGATTGTAAGGTACAGTGCTATTTCTTGTTTCATATTCGCCAGTTTATTTACGCGAACATAAGGACAGTGCGTATTCCATGTCGGTAATTTGTTATAGTTCGATGTTGTGTTTATGTCCGACATGTTGGATTTTGAGCGCATGCGCGAAGGTATCGTTACCTAATTGGTCAATGAACGAGCTCTGATTGGCTGGAGAAACTGTATCATAATGGAAAACAGTGTTATAATGACCATCATTATGATACAGTTTTCTGACACATAATAGTGAGGGTCGAACATAAATATTGTTATGACATTCTTTTCACCACATAAGTGGGACAAATCAACATATCGTCAGCTTATTTGCAAGACGGTATGACAACTTATTTTAGGGTGGCACATTGAGAAACAGCGAACTATGGATCAGGTATCCATGATGACGGCCTTCTGTAGACCAGGATGTATTCCCAATATTTCTAAATTGTGAGCCAATGATTTAGGGATGATGCCGGTAGAAGAGATGACTATGGACAGAACAACTTGTGAGTAGGATTTTCCAAAATGGCGTCCGGATTTAATATTAACTTATTGTTATTATGTAAAACAGGAAATATCGAATGCAGGCTGTAAAAGTTCAGAAACCCCATTGACATAGAATTGGGAGTAGAAAAGCTACAGGAAGTTGGAGACTTCTACTACTTGGGAAACAAAATAACCAGTGATGGACGAAGCAAAGAGTATATAAAGAGTAGGTCCGAAAAGGCAAGGGTAGTTTTCATATCGAAAATAAATCTGTTAACATGAAGTATAGATTTAGGTCATTTAAGTACTTTTAGAACGCCTTTGTCTGGAGCGTGGAGCTCTATGGATGTGAAACTTGGACTGTTGGTGTAGCAGACAAGAGGAGAATAGAAGCAATGGAAATGTGGTGCTACAGGAGAATGATTCTAATCAGATGGGCAGATAGAGTAACAAATTAAAAAGTAATAAGACAGTTGGGGGAGGAGTGCTAATGAAGAGTGGAAGGTGGGGCACATACTTTTTAAGGTACCGTACCCAAGAATAGCAAACTTAGTTCTGGATGGATGGAAAGAAGCAAACAAGAAAGGAAGAAAGGAAGGAAAGAAGCAAGAAAGGAAGGAATGAAGGAAGAAAGGAAAGAAGCAAGGAGGGAAAGAAGCAAGGAGGGAAGGAAGGAAAGAAGCAAGGAAAGAAGCAAGCAAGGAAGAAAGGAAAAAGGAAGGAAATAAGCAGGGAAATGAGGAAAGAAGCATGCAAAGAAGAAAGGAAAGAAGCAAGGAGGGAAGGAAAGCCGCAAGAAAGGAAGGAAGGAAAGAAGCAAGGAAGGAAGAAAGGGAAGAAGGAAGGAAAGAAGCAAGTAAAGAAGCAACTAAGGAAAAAAGGAAAGAAGCAAGGAAAGAAGCAAGCAAGGAAGAAAGGAAAGAAGCAAGGAAGGAAGGACAGATCCAAGAAAGGGAGGAAAGATGCAAGGAAGGAAGCACGAAAGGAAGAAAGGAAAGAAGCAAGGAAAGAAGCAACTAAGGAAGAAAGGAAAGAAGCAAGGAAAGTAGCAAGCAAGGAAGAAAGGAAAGAAGCAAGGAAGGAAGGACAGATCCAAGAAAGGAAGGAAAGATGCAAGGAAGGAAGCAAGAAAGGAAGAAAGGAAAGAAGCAAGAAAAGAAGCAACTAAGGAAGAAAGGAAAGAAGCAAGCAAGGAAGAAAGGAAATAAGCAAGGAAGGAAAGATGCAAGGAAGGAAGGAAAGATCCAAGAAAAGGAGGAAAGATGCAAGGAAGGAAAGAAGCAAGGAAAGATGCAAGGAAGGAGGGAAGGAAAGAAGCAAGGAAAGAAGCAAGCAAGGAAGAAAGGAAAGATGCAAGGATGTAATAAAGGAAAGAAGCAAGAAAGGAAGGAAAGATGCATGGAAGGAAGGAAAGAAGCAAGCAAGGAAGAAAGGAAAGAAGGAAGGAAAGATTCAAGGAAAGTAGGAAGGAATAAAGCAAGGAAAGAAGCAAGCAAGGAAGAAAGCAAGGAAGGGTTGAGGATAATAACTGTAGAGTTAAGCCAATAGATTGCCATGGATGTAGGGTATGGTAGCTATGTTGAGATGAATCAATTTGCTCAGGACAGGGGGCTATTTAAGGCCGCATCAAACCAGTCTAAAGACTGAAGATTCACACTCACATTATTATTATTATTATTATTATTATTATTATTATTATTATTATTATTATTATTATTATTTGAGAAGCCTGGCCCCAGTGTACACATGCTGTTGAAGACCAGTGTGGGTGGATAGACAGAGGGTACACAGAGCGCACGCCCCCACACTCAGTCGTGGCGAATAATTCAGCCAGAATCCTTTTAGAGGGCGATGAAAGCTACGGAACAAAGCAAGGTACTGTTCGTTCAAAACACATGCATCAGAACAGTACTCATTCGTGGTGAAGGAAAACTATTAGCCTATATCTTTGCGTGATACGCAAAAAAAAAAAAAAAAAAATGTGTAGCCTCTATTCCACACAACTAACAAGTTTCCATTTTTCTCAAAGTTTTTACTTTATTAATGCGTAATTCTTATGGTTGTTTGGTTCCTTAAATTTGGGGCTGCGACAACACGGTCATGTAGCCCCGAGTACTTTGGGTGTGTGTAGAATCTGTCTGATAACTGGTGTTAAATGTGATGACAGTATTAGTGTGTGTTATCTGTTTTTAATTCAAGTAAGGACTGCAGACGATGATTTCAAGTACGCATAGTTCCTACTTGCGCTACCAAATGCTACTGTCCACGACACCTAGCTGTGAACTAGGCTACTACTAGATGCCATCGCAACCAGCGCCCAGTGACGAACATTGGAACTTAAGAGCATTAATCAAACCTAACCTGAAAATTTTGCTTCACACAAGTTTAGTTAGTGGAAGGTTCTTTTGCATGCAATAATTCTATGACATACGCTCGCCGGCTTTACTTTCCCTCCAATGGAAGGCAATCTGAGTGATTCTAACGCTCTTAAAAGTCCGACAACTTCGGCTGGGTTTGAACCCGCGACCTTGGGCATAGCAGTTCAGTACGCTAGCAACTACGCCACCGAAGCTGTCGTAATTCTTTATATTTTAAACGCTGAGCCTCTCAAACATCTGCAACGACAATTTCTGACACTTCTTAATGATCGTTGATGTAGATGTTGTTGTTGTTGTTGTTGATTCATTTAGGAGGTATTACGGCATCGTGATCATGTGGCTCCGTGTACTTGGGTGTGTGTGGATCTTGCATTTCAACATTTGCCCAGAGAAGTGGGGAAATCACGGAAAACCACTTTCAGGATAGTGTAGGTGGGAATCGAACCCACTTCGTTTCAGTTTTGTCTCATGAGGCTGTGTGTACCCCGTTCCAGCACTCAGACCAGAATTAAATTTCTCGGCAGAGCCGTGAATCGAACCCGGACCTCAGGGGTGATGGCTAATAATGCTAGCCACTGTGCCACGTGGTTGCCCTATTATTACTATTTATGGATGTGTTGTTGTTGCTTCATTAAGGTTATCAACCTCGAGGTGTCTAATAACCAGTGTTTTTGTTATGACTGTAGCAGACAGCCTGAATGTGAAAGTCTCCCGTAATCCAAATTACAACTCGCATAGCTGAACAAATAAAGCTTAAGCTCTCGCTGTAGCCTATTTCAGCTGGAGTTCTTTGTAATAC
Source organism: Meconema thalassinum (assembly GCA_946902985.2). Lineage (NCBI taxonomy): Eukaryota > Metazoa > Arthropoda > Insecta > Orthoptera > Tettigoniidae > Meconema > Meconema thalassinum. Next base: position 716,416,915 of record OX336388.2, on the reverse strand, counting down.
ACATAATTACACCAACATTCAGGGCTTAGTATTAGAACGATTAAACACTCCCTTCATGGCAATCTATCATCTATGCCAGTGCTTTGCAAACGGGGTGTCGCATGCCTCCATCAAAGGTGTCGTGAGATTCTGCGTATTAATACATTCAGGATAAGATGGTATATTGGCTTTTACGGCCGGTGAATTAAACCTCAGCAATTCTTCTAGGTTTGTGCCGTGTCTTGTGTGTGGTTTCGCCTAGGACACCAAGCTGGCTCATCGGCGGGTTCTTGGTGTCCCCGCCCGGACCCCCATACACGGCACAACCCTAGAAGAATTGCTGAGTTTTAATTCACCGGCCGTGAAAGCCAATATACCATCTTTTTGGAAGCCTTCATAGGCAGGTTAAGGCTGCTTGAGCTTTTAGTTCTCGCAGTCAAGTAGTGCAGTTGCACTCTATATAAAGGGAGGTAGCGTGCAGTTGGTTAGCCTACTCCTGTGGGGGTCCAGGCGGGGACATCAAGAGCCCGCCGATAAGCCCGCTTGGTGTCATAGGCGAAACCCCACACAAGACACGCACAAACCTAGAAGAATTGCTGAGTTTTACATTCAGGAGAGAAAACAAATAAAGAACCTATGAGAAAGTAGTAAACTTGCTTAGCCTGGATGGATATTTTCCAACATTAATGTAAACCAATATGAGAAATCCTTTTGCACCCCCCAGCTCTTGTCAACTTCAACTTATCGAAGAGGAGGAGCTGGCGGAACTTAAAAACAACCAGACTTTAAAACTTAAGTACCAAGAGTCAGAATTAGACAGCTTCTGGGTTTCTATCAACAAGATTTTCCTCACCTGAGTAAAAGAGTCCTCATTGTTTTATTACAGTTTTCGACGACATATTCGTGTGAATGTTCGTTTTCTGTAATGGTTAATACGAAAACAGTTAAACGTGGAAGTTTGAGAATGTTAGAGGAGGAAATGCGTGCGAATTTGTCATGCAACCCGATATAAAGCAGATTTGTAATGATCGCCAAGCCCATAGCAGTCATTGAATTGGAACATCAAGGTGCACGTTTTGTATCTATGAGAAAGGTATTTAATATAGCCTATTATACTTTATGGCATGTTAAAGAACCTTCCACTAATTTCACCTGTGTGAAGCTAAATTGTATAGGTTAAGAATGTAAACAACGCTCTTAGGTCCCTACGTTCGTTGCCAAGAGCCGACTGCGGTGACGTCTGGTAGCTAAGTTCTGAAGTAGTAATCATTGACGGTGGCGTTTGGCGGCAAAAGTAGGAACTACTTGAAAATAGATCGTCAGCAGTCCTTACTTGAATTAAAACAGATAACACACACTAACACAGTCATCACAATTAACTCCGGTTATTAGACAGTTTCTACACACACCCAAAGTACACGGGGCTACATGACCACGTTGTCGCAGTCCCTAAACTTAAGAACCAACCAACCAACCAACCATACTTGGAAAAATATACTATGAAAATATTAAATTTCTTTAAAATGATTCTTTGTTAAAATAGTCTCGGTTTATAATTAAAATAATTTGGACATTTACAAAGAATGAACGATGATAGATTGACAAAGCAAATTTTCAATAAAATTATGAAACAGCTTGGTTTCAACTGACCTTGAATGGCCTTAAAAGGCCAATATACAAATTGAAGACATACCTAATAGACAACCCTTTTGGAAAAAAAATTAAAACAATCACCTTCAAGGAGGAACTAGAGAGAAGCGGGAAACAGCCACACAACAATGAGGAGCTCCGGCAACAACAATTTGAAAGAATGAAGCAATTTTGGGTGACCAAGAAGAAATCATATAGCAAAACTTGATGTATTGATTTAACGTGCTCTATTAAGGGCTATTCGATTAAATAAATATAAAATAATTAAAAGGGTGTCTGTAGAATTATGTGTGCTAACAGGGTGTCGCCATGAGAAGAAGTTTGAAAAGCTCTGATCTATGCAATGATCACAACCACTGCAATTGGCTTTATGAAAATGTATCCAAATAAGTTTTTGTATTTAAACAATGCACTAGGCCTACGAATGTAGCGTCAAATTACGTAGCTAATTGTTTCATCAGAAACCCCAATTGACGTCAAATTGGCAGGTTGAAAGCTAAAGGAAGTAGGCGACTTGCTACTTACAGTAGGAAGCAAAATAACCAGTGATGGATGAAGCAAAGGGGATATAAAAAGTAGGTTCGCTCAGGCAAGGAAAACATATCTGTTGACTTCAAATATAGATTTAGGTATTAGAAAGTCATTTTCGAAAGTCTTTGTCTGGAGCGTGGCGCTCTATGGAAGTGGAACTTGGACTGTTGGCGCAGCAGAAATTAGAAGATTAAAAGCTTTTGAAATGTGGTGTTACAGGAGAATGATGAAGATCAGATGGGTAGATATAGTACCAAATAAAAGGGTATTAAGACGAGTGGAAGAAGAGAGATGTTTCCGGTGACTGCTAAATAAGAGAAGAGATAGGTTGGTAGGACGCACCCTGGAATAGCAAACTTAGTTACGGAAGGAAGGGTCGAGAACAAGAACTGTAGGGGTATACCAAGGTTAGAATATGTTAAATAAATTGCCTCAATTGTAGGGTGAAGTAGGTATGTAGAGATGTAACAGTTAGTTCAAGACAGGGAAGCATGGAAGCTGCATCAAACCAGTCAAAAGATTGAAGACACAAACAAAAACACACACTATAGATGCGGTACTGATTTGAGGTTGGTGAAGTAACACCTTCTACGACATATTGAGGTATACACATATAGTTAGATGATGATAAAGATAACTGTTCCATTAAAGGGTCTAGCTTCTAGATAATCGGCTAATAGGACACAATCGGGGTCCGAAGATATTAAGAGTTGACCAGACAGAATAGATGATATAGAGGAGTCCGACACAAGTAAGTGGTTTTGGGTGAAAAATAATGAAATCAACAAAACTAACTACAAACTTAGACTACAACTGAAGACTCCGCGGGAAAAACGGGGTAAGTTACATTCTGTAATTATTTTCAGGACAGCGAATTTAAACATTCAACACTAAAAGGAAATACTTAAAACACCCCACTTGAGTGTAAGCAATATAGTTTTATTTTGCCAATTTATTTCTTATAAAGGAAGAGCTTGTAAAATAAACAAATAACAACTGAGGTCAAATAACAACTAAAGAGAGAGGATATGGGACGTTCTTGTCGTTTCTACTAAAAATAAAAGCCTCCGTATCTCAGTGACATTCCGCTTTATTTGAAATTAATTTCAAATGATCTGTAGTTACTATGGCTGACCACCAGAATGCACCATAGACTCATTTCCGGAAGAAAAAAATGGACTTACCCGTTCTTTCCGTGGGGTCTTCAACTAACTTATGAACTAGAAGGAAAAAAAAGAGAAGAGAAAGGAATAAGGGAAAAGAAATGTCCTGAGCCCTTGAAGAAGGAGAATTGAGGGAATCAGAAATAACTAGTGCCATGGAAGGCGGATAGGAAAGAGAAAGAAGAGAGTAAGAATGTTATGGGGTTTACGTCCCTTTGACCTACTGCAGCTTTTAGAGACGCCGGGATGCCGGAATTTTGCCCCGAAGGGGATCTTCAACGTACAAGTGAATCTACTGACACGGCTCCCTCCCATTTTCAAACCCTCAAATGCCAATACTTTTGGGGAAAAGAAGACTAAGTGCTGTAATATTAGGGACACAAATGGAAAGCCTCTAACAGATAGGGAAGAAAAGGTTGAGAGATGGAAAGCTTACATAGAGTGCTTGTATAAGGGAAAGGAGATTGAGAATGATGTAATGGAAAGGGAGGAGGAAATTGATGAGGATGCAAAAGGAGATTTAATATTGAGATCAGAATTTGACAGAGCATTAGAGGACCTAGGCAGGAACAAAGCACCAGGCATAGATGATATACCGATTGAGTTGCTACGCTGCATAGGAGATGAAGGTCTGATCAGGTTATTTCACTTGGTGTGTAGGATTTATGAGACAGGTGAGGTACCCCCTGATTTCAAGAAGAATGTTATCATCCCTATACCAAAGAAAGTGGGAGCTGACAGATGTGAAGATTACCGTACAATCAGCTTGATTACTCATGCTTCAAAGATCCTTCTAGAATAATTTACAAGAGGATTGAAAGCCAGATAGAAACGGAATTGGGTGAAGACCAGTTTGGTTTCAGGAGAAATGTAGGAACAAGGGAAGCTGTACTAAGTCTTAGGCTGATTTTGGAAGGTAGAATAAGGAAAGATAAGAGAACGTTCATGGCATTTGTAGACTTAGAAAAGGCTTTTGATAACGTTGATTGGACTAAATTGTTTGACATTTTGAAATCTATTGGAATAAAGTACAGGGATAGGAGGGTGATATACAATCTATACAGAAACCAGACAGCAGTCATTCGAGCTGAAGGATATGAGAGAGAAGCTGGTATTATGAAAGGTGTAAGGCAAGGCTGCAACTTATCACCCATACTTTTCAATCTTTACATTGAACAAGCAATGAAGGAAATTGGAGAAAAATTTAAAGTGGGAGTGAAGATTCAAGGAGAAATAATTTCAACTCTGAGATTTGCTGATGACATCGTCATCTTGGCCGACAAGCCTGAGGATTTGAATGAGTTTTTGAATGGTATGGATTCCGTCTTACGGAAGGACTTCATGATGAAAATTAATAAATGTAAAACAAAAATACTGGAATGCAGCTGAAATAAATCAGAAACCTCTATGGAGATCAAATTGGCAGGTGAAAAGCTGAAGGAAGTAGGAGACTTCTGTTACTTAGGAAGCAGAATAACCAGTGATGGACGAAGCAAAGAGGATATAAAAAGTAGGTTGGCTCAGGCAAGGAAAGCCTTTCTACAAAAAAGGAATCTGTTGACATCGAATATAGATTTAGGTATTAGGAAGTCATTTTTGAAAGCCTTTGTCTGGAGCGTGGCGCTCTATGGAAGTGAAACTTGGACTATTGGTGCAGCAGAAAAGAGGAGTATTGAGGCATTTGAAATGTGGTGTTACAGGAGAATGATGAAGATCAGATGGGTAGATAGGGTTACAAACGAAGAGGTATTAAGGCGAGTGGGAGAGGAGAGATGTTTCTGGCGACTGCTAATGAAGAGAAGAGATAGGTTGGTAGGGCACACACTAAGACACCCAGGAATAGCAAGCTTAGTTATGGAAGGAAGGGTCGAGGACAAGAACTGTAAGGGTAGACCAAGGTTAGAATATGTTAAACAGATTGCCTCGGATGTAGGGTGTGGTAGCTATGTAGAGATGAAACGATTAGCTCAGGACAGGGAGGCATGGAGAGCTGCATCAAACCAGTCAAAAGACTGAAGACTCAAACAACAACAACAAATGCCAATTGACTGCGTCGGGATTCAATCCCGCTACCTTGGACTCAGCAGGCGAGAACGTTACGGCTGAGCCACGCAATCAGTCAGGAAATTGGAGAGTGTCCGCCCCAAAGACAATGGAAAAAGGGGAAAATGAACCCAACTCAGGAATCTCTCGGTGCCGTAAGCTCCTGAGCTCAACAGCCCAGAGCCCTTGAGGGTGTAGCACTAACCAGAGTGGTGAGGTTACACATACCCAGCCTCCTTTAGGGCCTCATGCAGACTACAGACAACATTTCTACTTCAATAAAAGTAGCAATTTAATCCTTCGTATTCAGGATACAAGTTGTTTCAGACATCAATAATTTTTGAATTGACTGGAACAACATTTTTCTACATGAAAAACTCTTTTAGTGACTGTGTTCTATAAATATTCAAAATATATTGGTGATAGATTTCAATTCTTAGGACAAGATTTTGCCACCAGAAATCTCTTCAAGCGGTTGTATTCCAGAAATATTTAAACATATATCGGCAATAGCTTTCAGTTCTTACGGCAAGATTTTCTGCAACAAATCTCTTTAATCGGTTGTATTCCAGACATAGAGATACCAGGAAGAGAAAAGAAGGCTGACCCCTTGAAGAAGTAGGGTATCAGGAAATATGAGACAAGGGCCAATCAAGGCGGGGAAGTGAAAGACTCCCTATACCTCGGATACCCAAATAGGCCACAATCGGGGTCCGAAGAGAATAAGAGATGACCAAGGTAGGTCGACAGGATAGATGATAGAGACGAGTCCAGCACAAGTGGAAGCAATGCCGGACTCAGCTGGAGTCCCTTGGTCGCCAACCCACGTCCCATCAGTCGTCAGCCCCTGGGAGGCAGTATTAAAGTGTTGTCGTGTATGCCGACATGGTGAGACGCAAATTTCCTCGCACAATTCCAACATCTGATTACCTCGTCCTGTATCAAACCCTCGCACAGTCTGGGTATCAACCACCGGGGCTATGGTAGCCTCGCTTCCGGAATTAAAGATATTCGTTACAAGAATGAAATAGATGAATGAAGTAAGTTGCTTCCTGAACAAATAAGCGAGGGGAGGCAGGCTGCTGGGTGATACTGTTTATTTTGGTAGCGTTTTACAGCGGCCGCGCCACACACGAAGTTCCCCGAAACAATTGGCTTTCTCACCAGCTAAGAATGGCAACAGTCCATCTCCATTGCTGCATGGTTACATAAAATACCGCCAGTGTAAATACAATGACCTGCAGTAGATTAACCTTACAGTCATGAGATCCGTATTAGCTAGTTTCTAAAACAGATGCATTTTACTTGAAGTGAACGCTGCATTCGGTAATCGAAACGGTAGCGTACTGAATTCAATTATTTTAATACTGCAACTATATCTTATATCTAACAATGTAGTTATTGTTAATAGTATTAATAGTACAACTCAGCAATTTTTCTAGGTTTGTGCCGTGTCTTGTGTGGGGTTTCACCTAGGACACCAAGCTGGCTCATCAGCGGGCTCTTGGTGTCCGCACCCGGACCCCCAACAGGAGTAGCGAACTGCGCGCTACCTCCCTCTTTTATGAAGCACACCTGCGCTTCTTTACTGCGAAAACAGAAAGCTCAAGCAGCCATAACCTCCCTATGAAGGCTTCCAGAAAGATGGTGTATTGGCTTTCACGGCCAGCTTGTTGTCCTAGGCGAAACCCCTCACATGACACGGCACAAACCTAGAAAAATTGCGGAGTTTTAATTCACTGGGTACCAAGAGCCCGCTGATGTCCATGAAAGCCAATAGGCCTTTTTCATCAATCTTGGGAGTTTCCGCCAACACAAAAATCCTCATTTTTCTACAAGAAAGCGCTATATTGTTCAAGGAGCTTAGATATCTAACCTCCTTGACTTTCATAGTGCTTCAAGGAACAATGAAATTCGACATTCAAGCAGCCCTCTGGGTGTCAAATAACAAAGCTTGCACCCGGCAGCCGAGGCCATACGATATTATCCTCCCTATATTATTCTGCTAAGGTTCCATTCCGATTTTGAACCGAAAATAAGGTCCTGTTAACACCAACCTACACATATGGGGTACCTACAGGTTCCGCATAACCCCATGTGTGCCCGAAACGCACTCACTTCCTCTTTAAATGCCTCACAATTAATAAATACCTTTAAAAATTTACATTTACAATGGGAGTACCGTAACCTGGCACGGCGGCGGCAGCCATCTAGCGGGAGCGCGGCGTACTGCTAGGCGAGCCTGCCACTAGAGCGCAGTGCAGCGCGGTGGTGGCAGCCATCTGGCGAGAGCGCGGCGTACTGCTAGCTGAGGAATCTCTCAGCAGATAGCTCCGGTGTGTTCTCGCCAAGATTGTCATGTTATCTAAGAAACCAACTGAGCTAGGAAGCTGGGTATTATATAATTCGTAACCCACATACAGGGTACCTACAGGTTCCGCATAGCCCCATATGTGACCAAAACGCACTCACTTCCTCTTTAAGGACACCACGTACTCTTGCATGATGAAAAAATCGATTTTTTGTTTTGGCGCCATAAAATTCTTCATTCTTTTCTGAATCCAAATATATATAGTTTGTTGGGGTTTTGATGTCTACAACTAGCTTAAATTCGTTTTTAAAAATTAGCGTCCCATGCTCTGAATAATACACTTTTAACTAGCGGCTTCGCTGGCGTAGTCGGTAGCATGCTGAGCTTCTATGCCCAAGATAGTGGGTTCAAACCCGGCCGAAGCCGTCGGATTTTTTAAGGGCGTTAAAATCCCTCAGTATGCCTTCCTTCGGAGGGGAAGTAAAGCCGGCGGTCCCATGCCATAGATTTATGGCATGTTAAAGAACCTTCCACTAATTGCACCTGTGTGAAGCTAAATTGGATAGGTTAAGAATGTAAACAACGCTCTTAGGTTTCTATGTTCGTTGCCAAGAGCCGACTGCTGTGGTGTCTAGTAGCTAAGTTCTGAGCTTGGCCTAGTAATCGTTGACGGTGGCGTTTGACGGCAAAAGTAGGAACTATTTGAAAAATTTCAAGTTGCAGTACTTAAATTAAAAACAGATAACACACACTAATACAGTCATCACAATTAACACCGGTTATCAGACAGATTCTACACCCACCCAAAGTACACGGGGCTACATGACCGCGTTGTCGCAGCCCCTAAACTTAAGAACCAACCAACACTTTTAACTTTGCCAGCTGTTTACCGTTAATACTCATTTTTCATGTTTAGGTACCAATAACTAGGAAACCATTTAAGATAGGGTGCTATTTTTTTAATTTTACATTAACTTGCCTAATGGAGTACTTGAATGTTAACCCAATTTCACTTCCAAATCATAATAGGCATGGATTGGGAAGAGAAAAATTGATACATATTTTTGAATAAATTTAAAAAGAAAGAGTTCGGATTTTTTTCTTGCATTCTGTCCCATTAATAATGAAACAAAGTGGTTACTCATCTGCCATGATCCATTCCAAGTATGTGAACAAAATTTGAGAATATTTGATTGAAAAACAGCTGAGAAATGTGTAAGTTTACCTGAAGCAACTTATACAACATTTTTTTGAAAATGTGTCTGTCCCAACTTGTATTCATTTCACACATCCTATAAAAGCAAAGTAGCATTACATGGTCAAAAACAGCTCAGAATATACCGCTTCTTATATGTGACAAGAATCATAGCTGTACCTTTAGCATAAACCCAGAAAATACTTAGTAATACGATGCCACAAACATAGACTTTTTCATCGTGTAAGAGTATGTGGTGACCTTAAATGCCTTACTTCTCATGTGCCTGAACATATGTGAACAAGGTAAGACCTACAATAGACTACTACCTAATCTCAGATTTCTGTACAATACGTTTACTTATTTATTTCCCTTGCAGTGACCTACACGCTGCCTGAAATATGCCAAGGAAAAAGCCACTAAAGTATCGTACTGCGAGAGATAAACGCAACCTGCACAAACATGGTGAAACAACAGGTACTAAAACTGTGCCCTCATCACAACCAAGCCCTTAGCCAACTGCATTGGTGACTGGCTGTGCTACATCTTCTCCGACAGCAACTGCACATCCATCAACTTCGGGACTTCAACATGCCAACAGCATCCCTTCTACGTCAACCCATCAAACAGGTCCAAACAATCCAATCCATTCACCACATCCTGTCGAGCTACTTTCAGGTGTCACATTACCAACCAGGAGGCGTAGAAGGATTCAATCCATTCAACCTCAACCACCAGGTCTTCGACAAGAATTAGTGTTCGTCCACCAATTTCTTACCACACACAAGTGCCAACTCAGGACGAACAACAAAATTTGCCTGTGACTGTGCCGCCACAAGATCTGATTGCCTTGGCAATTAATCACAGGAGGATTGTAGAACACCTACCAATAACTTATTGTGCTGCAAGATTATGTGACAGCATTGTGCCTGACAGTGACATTGGCAGTATGAGCAAAGTTTGTATGTATTGCGGTGCATTGCTATTCGAATCAGAGGTTATGGAAACATCGTCTAAGATTTGCTGCCATAAGGGTAAGATAATTTGCCACCTTTAGAAGTACCTCCCATGTTAAAGAACCTCATAGAAAGAAATGACACGCAAACTCAAGAATATTTTGCTAATGTTAGGCAATATAACAGTGCATTAGCTTTTGCATCTGTTCAGGCGCAAGCAATACATTTTCCACCAAGGGGTGCTATAAAATTCATGGGCAAATTTATAATTCAGTCGGTACATTGAATGTGCCTCAGGGATCTGTCCCAATGTATGCTTCATTATTCATTATTGATTCTGAAGAAGCATTACAAATACTACCCCATAAACCTACATTCACGTTGCGAAAGCTCGCGCGGGCCCACTAGTCATTTTAGCCTATTTTCATTCATGAAAAAAAAAATAGGCTTATGAGATCACCTTTTGTCCGTGTCTCTGTCTGTATGAGCGTGTGTGTGTGTTTGTGATGGCGTGTGTGTGTCCCTGGAGCGATTTCAATGAAACTCGGTAAGATCATAGCACTATTCCGGGCGACCCCGACTGTGCCCTTCACATTTTCTTACGTCTCACAAATCCAACATGGTGACCATCCGAAATATTTAGACGGTTCTCAATATCTACGAATCTATTACAGCAATCAAACGGAAACTTTGTATGTAGCTTATATGAAAATAGGCTTTAGTACTTGTTAATAGTACAGTTCACGCCACGGCTTTTGGCCGTACAGAGATAGGCGGTGGACCTCAGGCATGTGCAATTGATATGAGAGTTGCTTTCCGTGCAACTGAACACTCACAAGCCTGTGGCTCACCGACTGCCCTCTGTACGACTTTGAAACCGGGATTGACGGCCAAAAATCGCGGCGTAAACTGTAGTTCTGACTTCTTCATGATAAGCTGTAGACTTGACCTGTGGCTTCTACAAACTTATTTATGTATTTATTTACTAGCAATCTGTCCCGGCTTCACCCGGTATCTTTAACGGTTTACCCAGCGTATGCTTAAAAGGCACGGACGGCAGGTCCCAGATGCAATTCGGAAAAACCGAGGTGAACAGTGAAACTCCAAACACATATAGCCTACTCTTCTCTGAAGTCTTAACTTGATACGACTCGACAGTTTGATACTGGCCGAAGCTGGGGTGATAGGCTCGCTCACTAGCTCATAAACTTGCTCCGAAGCTAGTAATTTAAATTTCCACTGAATGAATCTAACTACTGAATCATTTAACAAAAATATATAAATAAACCAACTGATTTAATCACAGTATATGTACCCCCATCCAATCATATTGGGCAAATAGCGTGTTGACCGACTGAAAAGTATAAATTGATAGTAATAGATTAAAGCCTTCATTTTTCATAGCTAATCTGGTTGTAGATATCCCACATGCTAAGTTATACACAGTAGAGGCAGGGGTTCTCAACCAGTGGGTCGTGACCCCCTGGGGATCGCAGGATGTGTCTTTGGGGGGTCGCGAGATACGGAGAAAAAGTAAATAAAATGAGTGCTGCAGTTTTTTATTAAAAGCAGAATACACTCACATTGAATTAAACTTGTACGTTTTTTAAATTCCATTAATGAGAAACTTGAGCATCTTTGAAATCAACCAGTTTTAGGTAGATTTCATTAGAAAGCTAACTATTGCAATGGGTACCATGTTTCGACTTCCGGAAAATTTCGACATATCTTCGCGTTTCACATCCCCCAGACCCCTAAACCACCGTCAGTTCAAAAGTTTATATATAATTTATGTATATATGTATCTATATATATAATATATATATGTATATATATATATATATATATATATATATTGAGGAAAGCAATAGCAAACTACCTCACTCCTCTTCTTGCCTAGAACGCCTCAATATAGCGCTGCCTTGGGGTTTTGTGGGTATCTACTCACATAACGTAACGGCGGTGCTTTTGAGGATCCAACCAGCCTTCGGGCTGACTACCTAACAGACAGATATATATATATCAGTTCCTTGTGGACACTATAACTGCCGTAATTTTGTACCAATCACTTTGAATTTTTTACATAATATCTTTCCCTATAAAATCTCGGTCGAGTTCGTTAATGGGCAATATCGGTCGAAGGGGGTAAAAATGGGGGGCTTTTTTCGAAAAAGGGAAATATCACTATAACTCTCTTAATATGTGAAATATCGAATCCCTTCAAAGTTCATATTATGTGTCAGATAAGTGCCAAAAATGTATGTTTAAAAAGTTTTTTGATAGCACCAACCATTGGCCAATGGGGTGGAAAAAGTGAGTTTTTCGGGAAACATTAATCATATCTCTCTTAATAGGCACAATATCAAAACCGTACAAAATGGACGATATTCCCCTAATAATTACCTAAAACTTTTGCCTGAAAGAATTTTTGATACAACCCACCATTACGCCAAGGGATGAGAAAAATTATTTCGGAATTAGAAGAAAATGCCAAGAGCCATCAGAGGTTACCATGACAACGCTTCTAAATTGATGAGGGATGAGCTATCAGAGGTGGCCATGACAACGAGATGACATTCTGTTTTCCATCTGACTATGTGGGAAGCGGCTTCGGTGACGTAGCCTAGCTGGTAGCATGCTGAACTTCTATGCCCAAGGACGCGGGTTCAAAGCTGGCCGAAGTCGTCGGATTTTCAAAGAGCGCTGAAAATCCCTCAGTATGCTTTCTTTCAGAGGGAAAGTCCAACGTCCGTTGCAAGTTACTGGTTGCGGTGGCATCTAGTAGCCAAGTTCACAGCTAGGTGTCGTTGGCGGTATATTTGGTACCAACATTAGGAACTACTACTTGAAATTGACCTTCTGCAGTCCTTACCTGAATTACAGACTAATACAGCCATCACAATTAACACCGTTTATCAGACAGATTCTACACACACCCAAAGTACACGGGGTTACATGACCGCGTTGTCGTTGCCCTAAACTGAGGAATCAACCAACATCTCTGCGGGAGTAAAAATTTGGCGTGAAGAAGTAACAGACTGTTAGATAGTTACACATCAGTTCCAAACCTTGCATAAGGACGGTGTGACCACAAGTATAAAAATGGACCCCAAATGACAAGAAGGTTACCGTCCCCTAACACAATAAAATGTAAAAAATATGCATAGTAAGACGAAAGAAAAGTTAATTGAGCTCCAATTACATTGTAAAATACTTTCTCGCAATAAATGAGGTCTGATCCTTCTACGAAAACCTGCATATTTTGCCTATTATAGCCTATCCCCTAGTTTGCCCGGTGAAATCTACCTCCGCCTTCCGGCGTGCCGAGAGGAATTTTTTGAGTTAATGTTTATTAATATTAGTTACAAGTGTTTTTATGAATAAAACTTAACAATTATTGTATTTTTTAAATTATTGTTTTAACGTTAAAACTTGAGGGGGTCGCAAAAATACTCAGCCTAAAAAGGGGGTCGCAGTGTCTAAAAGGTTGAGAGCTCCTGAAGTTGACAATACCCCCGAAGGCAGCAACATTGAGGAACATTTTTGCGACTTTCAATACAAAAATTAAACTCGTGGAGAAACATTTGAATTAAATATACATTTTTCTGAATATTGAAACTTGATCCGACTGAAGAAGTGTAGAAATGTTCTCTTGGTGTGAGCTGAGTAGGATCCATCCAGAGCTAAAAATAAGGTAGACCTTTCGTTGTTTCACATCTTCAGGCTGTAAGATTGTCGAGTAGCGAGTGTTGCCTAAAAAGTGCGAGCTAAGCTGGCAGCGTGTCCCAGTGCTCCAGATAATGTACGAGGTGTGGAGGAAGGCACTCAACTGCCAGTGTCAGAGCTGAGTGGCGCTATGCAAGGGGTAGCCACAGCATGGAGCATCTCTTTTCTCTCTTAACCCTTTATAGGACACATCTTTTATCTGAAGTTTTTTAATTTAATTTTAATTGTTTTACCCTAAAATTAATTATTATTAATATTTGTTTTCTTTAAAATTTTAATGTTCTTAAAACTAAGATTATAAAACAAGTGAATTTTAATTTTTATAGGCTTATTTATTTATTCCTTTTTTTTATTTAGTCAATTTACCCTCTAGGTTGGTGGTCCCCACGGAATCAGCGAGGGAACTCACCACTACCGTCTCTATGGGCAGTGTCCTGGAGCTTGGAACATCTGGTCGGGATCGATACAACTGGGGAGGTGTGATCAGCACTTCGCCCAGGCGGCCTCACCTGCAAAGCGAACAGGGGCCTCATGAGGGATGGGAAGGGATGGAAGATTGGGATGGATAGGCTAGGAAGAGGGAAGGAAGCGGCCGTGGCCTTACAGTAGGTACCATCCCGGCATTTGCCCGAAGACGAAGTGGGAAATCACGGAAAACCACTTCGAGGATGGCTGAGGTGGGAATCGAAACCCCTCTACTCATTTGGGCCACCCGAGGCTGAGTAGACCCCGTTGCAGTCCTCATACCACTTTTCAAATTTCGTGGCAGAGCCGGGAATCGAACCCAGGACCTCCGGGGCGGCAGCTAAGCATGCTGACCGCTACGCTATGGAGGCGACTTATTTATTCCTAATAATAATTTTATTATCATTTTTTAACTTTTATAATTTTAATTGTTTCACCCTAATAATAATTAATAATATTTATTTTTATTTTCTGTATTTTCTGCAGGTGAACAGCTAAAGGAAGTAAGTGACTTATGTTACTTGGGAAGCAAAATAACCAGTGATGGACGAAGCAAAGAGGATAATAGAACTATTCTTTGTTGAAGACCTTAGAAACGATTTACCTCTACCAAACGCCACAACCTAGATAAAAACTGCTACCATCATTGAAGAAAGAAAGATAAGAAGTATCTAAAGAATGTTATGGATCTGGAGACATAATCGACCGGACTGGCGGCGTGGCTCAGCGGTAACGTTCTCGCTTGCTGGACCGTATGTTTCAGGTTCGTATCCTGGCGCAGTCAGCTGGCATTTGAGGGTGCACAAATGCGAGGGAGCCGTGTTAGTAGATTTACTGGCACAGGGGACAAAATTCTGGCACCCCGGCGTCTCTAAAAGCAACAGTAGTTAAAAGGGACGTAAAACCAATAACATTATTATTATTATTATTATTATTATTATTATTATTACATAATCGGCCTGACGCGGGCAACATCCAACTTTGAGTTGAGGCATGTCTTTACACGTCTGGCTGCGTATGACTTTCACAACCCTAATTGAATTAACAAATCTTTCCATGACCCTACAGAGACGTGTGTATACCAACTATGTGGATATTTTCGATTGCTATTTGGCTGAAATAGAAGTATTAATTAATATCCTGAACTAGCACCAACGGTAGAGTTCAGATACTATGTGAAATCGTTTTGTTCTTTACTTCAATTAACATTTTCAAATAACGCACAATAGGCTGTTACAAACCCTTTAAAATAGAAAGTAAAAATGTATCGTAGTATCATCTTGTCATTCTTCAAATTCGATGCGCATAGAATGCAAATGGTATAGTAATCAATGGAGCCCCACGTAGACTAGTCGTGATATCTAGTGGTGAAATATCTAACAATATAATCCTAACCACGGCCGACTGAATATGAGCTGCGCTCTATACCGGCCTTGACATTCCCAGTCAGAACCCATGTATAACATGTAATTGGAAAGTTTCTACTCGTTGCCGGTAGAGCGCACTCCCCTCCCATTATAGGCGCGATAAGGAATCAGCTGTACAGTACGTATATTAAATGTGTAATCTCAAGAACCACTGGATGGATTTTGATACTGCTTTCACCATTCTGTAAAGGTGATCTCGAGGAAGATTTGTGTAGAAAATAATTTATTTATGACCAAAGGGAGCTAAGCAGTAACGATTTCAGTGAAAAGGTCGAAAAAATAGCCTGGCGTCCGTGCGCTTTTTAAGCTTACGCTGGGCGAACCGTTAAAAATATCACTATATTATGAGTGTAAGAATTGTTCAGCGTGAGAAATTCTACAAAAAAGTCCGCGAGAGCATATCTCTATCTTCGATACATCGCCCACTATAAGTGTTTTAGTTTGGACGGGAGGGGCATTTGGCTCGCACCTCGCCATTCTTAAATTACGTCTGACAGGAATTCCTTGCACATTCATAACTGTTCCCGGGCGAAGCCCGCATTATAATTTCCGCATTATCAAAATTAAAATTATATCACAAAATAAAATAGCGTGCTAATAAATCTAAGAGAAATTAGACATACCTTGCACCTTCTTCGGGTACAAGGACACTACTCCAGCCCCGTCTCATTAAAAGGAAAGAGAGGATCAAAATTACAGCCGGGAACAAGTAGCAGCTAATCGTGTGTTGTGTTTTGTGCTAAGAGATCTTTCGACAAATTATCAGATACCGTGTGCCTTCTTTTTCACGAAGCAGCTGTCAGGACGGGACTTACATAAACTCCTGCTGGACGTTATTCTCGAGGTTGAACAATGCGGTTTCATAATTATAATAACTGTCTCTGATAATCACAAAACTAACACTACAATGATGAGGCATTTAGGGGGAGGGAATTTGAAACCAATGGTCAATCGCCCATACGACGAGTCTCTACTTCCCCGAATAGACGTCTGCGTCGGTCTAGAAAGAAGCATGCTCGGGGCGTGTCGGGGACAAGTACCCCGTCTTCGGACAGGGAGAAAGTCCCTAGACACCGCTCTCGCTCTTCTCCAAGAGCGAGACTCGTGAGGTCCGACGACGACCGCGCGCAAACAAAGAGAGCACCCGCTCCATTTTCTTCGTCTTCGGAAGGAGATGTGGAGATTGAGGTGTGCTCTCCTGCCCCATCATCTCCAACTAGAGATGGGGTAGGGTGGCAAACGGTCAAGCATACGTAGAAGACCCACTTCTACTTAAGTCCACACCATGGCACTATTACAATGGAACTGTAATAGCTATTCTGTTCATCTCGCTGAGTTACGACAATTAATATCTTCGTTTTCGGCAACCATTGTCTGTCTTCAGGAATCCAGGTTTCGTCCTGGACATGAGGCAACAATGCGTCACTTCAAACTCTTCTCTAGAGACCGGGTGGACGGAGCTGTGGCCGCTGGTGGCGTCTGCACTCTCGTCCACTCTAGCCTTTTTAGTGAAGAGGTGCCGTTGCGTACTCAGCTAGAGGCAGTTGCAGTTCGTACTTCGTTGCCAGTAATGGCAACAGTATGTAACGTGTACATCCCGCCTGATTCTCAGCCGGATTACGACCAGCTGCTGGATCTAGTCTCTCAGCTCCCCCTTCCTTTCCTCCTTCTGGGAGATGTTAATGCCCACAACACCATCTGGGGCTCCGCTACCACTAGCGGTAAAGGGAGAGATTTTGAGAGGCTGATCAGGCGGCTGGACCTGTGTCTGTTGAACACAGGGGAGCCTACGCACTTCTCTATTGCACACGGTACTTATTCAAGTATCGATATTACCCTGTGCAGTCGTGCGCTGGTTCCCCTGCTACAGTGGGGTGTACACGATGACCTTTGTAATAGTGACCATTTTCCAATTATCGTTACTCTTCCGAACCAGAGAGCCATCGAGTTACCAAGTCGATGGCTTCTCCGTCGGGCTGATTGGCCAACTTTCACGGCACGTGCGGTGTTTGCCGAAGATACCTTTGAGAGTGTCGACGATCATACCATTCACATAACGAATGGTATTTTGGCTGCTGCTGAGGAAACAATACCTTCCTCGTCCGGCAACTCACGCCGGAAGCTTGTCCCTTGGTGGACAGCCGAGATTGCAGCAGCTATTAAAGATCGTCGACGTGCTTTCAAATGCTATCAGAGGCAAAACACTATGGCCAACCTTATCACCTTCAGAAGGATGCGTGCTAGAGCCCGATATCTGATTCGGGAGAGTAAGAAAACGACGTGGGAAAAGTATGTGTCGTCCATGACGGCGCATACTCCTTCATCTCAAGTGTGGACTAAGCTTCGTCGGATCTCCGGACTCCCGACATCACTGTCGATACCCGGAGTGTCCATCAATGGAGACATCATCACGGACCATCTCGCCATTGCCAACAGCATTGGCTCGCACTTCTCCGATGTATCCTGCTCCGGGAGTTACGATCCTACATTTCTGACTCTGAAGCGGGAGGCAGAGACTCACACCTTGTCCTTTGCCACTGCTGCTTCGGAGTCCTATAATGTACCATTCTCTGAATGGGAACTGCGCAGTGCGCTTGCACTGTGCAGGGATACGGCTCCTGGACCGGATAACATACATAATCAAATGTTAAAACATCTGTGCGAATCCAGTATAAAAAAACTGTTGATCCTCTTCAATCGTATATGGATTGAAGGGGAGTTTCCATCTCAATGGCGAGAGAGGATCGTGATACCGATTCCTAAGGCTGGAAAGGATCCCAAGTTTGTAAGCAGCTATAGGCCCATTTGTTTGACAAATGGCCTATGTAAGCTGCTCGAAAAGATGGTGAACCGTCGACTGGTGTGGTTCTTGGAGGATAAAGGTCTCCTGTCTGAGTACCAATGTGGACTTCGCTCTCATAGGTCCACCACTGACCATCTGGTGCGACTTGAGAGCGCCATACAGGAGGTTTTTTTTCTTCCGAAAGCAGCACCTAGTCACGGTTTTCTTTGACCTCGAGAAAGCCTACGACACCACATGGCGCTACGGGATCCTTTCCACCCTTCACAAGTGGGGACTCCGTGGTAACTTACCGACTTTCATTGCGAATTTCATGTCCGTCCGACTCTTCCGTGTAAGGGTCGGTAGGACATTATCGCAATACTATACCCAAGAAAATGGAGTTCCTCAGGGTTCAGTGCTGAGTGTCACCATGTTCGCGATTGCCATTAATGGCATTGTTGCCGCCGCCGGGTCCGCGGTAGTTCCATCGCTGTATGTAGACGATTTAGCTCTGCATTACAGCTCTGGAAGTATGGCAGTCGTGGAACGGCAATTGCAGTTAGCTATCAACCGGGTCGACAGGTGGGCTCACGACCGGGGTTTTCGTTTTTCAGCAGCGAAAACCTCCGTCGTCCATTTTTGTCGGCTCCGGAGGCTACATTTACACCCTGAACTACATCTCAGGGATGCTGCGTTGCCGTTGGTTGACACTTATCGCTTCCTGGGGCTCCATTTTGACAGCAAGTTAACGTGGCAGCACCATATACGGCAATTGAAAATGACATGTCTCAGGAAACTAAACATGCTCAGGTTTCTTAGTGGCACTACGTGGGGGGCTGACCGTGTGGTGCTGCTACGGTTCTACCAAGCCCTCGTCCTGTCCCGGCTAGACTATGGTTCTGCGGCATACGGTTCAGCAAGGCCGGCAACCTTGAAAATGCTGGACAGTATCCACCATAGTGGCGTTAGGCTGGCTACCGCTGCCTTCCGGACCAGCCCGATACCCAGCCTACTCGCCGAATCGGGTGTTCCACCATTAAATTATAGACGCCAACATATGCTTTTAGCATATGCTGCCAATGTGCGTCAAATGCCGCAACACCCGATCTATCAAGCTCTCTTCGGTACCCAAAACCACCAGGGGTACGCCAACCGGCCTCGTGCCACTCGGCCGGTTGGTATTAGACTTGATAGCTCGCGCACTGAAATAGGAGTGGCTGTAGGTCCCTGTATGATCCGGACATCTAGCGAGGTGCCTCCGTGGCAAGTCCCGCGTCCGGAAATTCGGTTAGATCTTCACCAAGGTCCTAAGGTGAACACGGATGCGTCCGTTTACCGGAGGCAGTTCCACAGCATAGTTCACCAATTTCCGGACGCTGGCATTCTATACACGGATGGTTCGAAGGTGGACGAGAAGGTGGGTTGTGCTTACGTTATTGATGGTGCAAATACCAAGATCTCTTTGCCTGAGGCCTGTAGTGTGTTTACTGCGGAGCTCGTTGCCATCTATGAAGCTCTGCAGTTTGCACTACAGGATGCTCGAATCCACTTTCTCGTGTGTACCGACTCTTTGAGTTCGTTGCAGTCAATTGCTACATGTTTCCCGCAACACCCCCTAGTGCAGCGAATCCACGACCTACTAGCCGGGCTGTGCCACGCTGACACTCGAATCACCTTTCTGTGGCTTCCAAGCCACATGGGAATTGCGGGAAATGAGTTAGCGGATCAAGCTGCGAAAGAGGCGGTATCACTACCACCTCGACCAATGGAGGTACCCGCTAGAGATATTCGCTCTCAGTTACGCCTACAAGTTCTGGCTTTTTGGGAGAGTCAGTGGCTAGCTGACCCACTGCCCAGTAAACTGAGAGCGATCAAGGGAACTACTCGCGTTTGGCGGAGCTCCTTCCGGGCCCGGAGAGAGTCCGTCATTTTGTGTAGGCTAAGGATAGGTCATACAAGATCCACCCACTCGTACCTAATGAGAAGGGAAGACCCCCCACTTTGTACCTGTGGAGCCGTATTCACCGTGGCCCACATTTTCACCGAGTGTGTGGATCTTGCTGACTTACGAAGAAACCTTGGTTTGCAGACGACACTCAAACTTATATTAGCCGATGACGCGGTGGCTGCTGATCGCGTTATCCGCTTTATAAGTGAGAGTGGGTTAGGGCCAGCAATCTAAATTTTCCAGTGAACTTTGACTCAACGACTTGTTCGTTTTTGAATGATAATGTTTTGTTTTTTCCGTATTTTATTTTTATTTTTATATTTTTTAAATTTAATTGTTTGTTTTTGTTTTATTAATTTTTGGTCTTTTTAAATTTAGATGTCCACCTCAAAATTTTAAATTCAATTCAAAATTTGTATTCTTTAATCTGTGTTAAGAGGGGCAGATGACCTCGTAGTTCCGCCCCTTAAAACAACAATAACTAACTAACTAACTAGGAATGTATTCCCTAGTTTTGATCATTGTCACATTCTAAAATATAAACATTAGAACGCAGTTTCTGTAACGAGAGATGACTGATGGTACTGGAATAATTTCAGGGAAATACTTATCATTACTATACACAATGCAAAAGGGTGAGATCGTCAAACCGGTCAGACACCTCACTAAAAAACACATCGAGCCCACTAAATTTGAAAAAATGAATGTTCGGCGTGCCAAGGAAGTGTTCTCGTCAGAAGTTATTGGTGCTATTAGTACACTGAAAGAAAATATAGGCATGCACCCGGAAGCGTACACATTCATGGACGCAGAAGCAACCATTTTTTTTTGTTGAAAAACGTTAATAAATGGTTCGCTATGCATGACGTAAGCATCACATATCATCATATTCAGTCTAGAAATCCAGATAAAGGTCATTTTTTCTCATTAAATGTCAGTCGCCTAAACTGGCTAGAGGAATATTTTCTTTCTTACCTTGAAACTTTGAAAGCTGCTAGTAACGCTGCTAGAAAGGACTTCCTGAGTTCTGAGACTTACGATGCTACCTATACAATTAATCACGGATTCAGCTGTCCAGTGCATAAGGTATCTTCTAAAAATGGGTAGAGGAAAGTCGCCACATATGGGGAGTTTTTTTATAGGGCTCACATTAGACATATGAAGGAACGGAATAATTTTGGTTTTTTCACCAATGTAAACCTCAGGCGATATACTATGATATTACAAATATGGGCACGCTTGATGTTGTAATACCCTCTGATATTATTGTTAACTTTAAAAGTGCACTTTCCCCGTATTAGGCAACCGGGTTTCGTAATATGGGGAGGTGAGAAACCTCACGGTTTTTATTTATAATAGGTTCACTGAATAGTATACCCTACTAATTAAAGCATTAATTCTGACATTTTTTTCGTGTGGCCTCCTGAGAGGCCGAGTGCAGGTCTTTCTAGTCGACGCCCGTGGGCGACCTGCGCGTCAGGATGAGAGATGGAATGGATGAAGATGAATGAAACTGGGCAAGGATGTGGAAGGGAGTGGCCGTGGCCTGTTAGAAGGTACCGTCCCAGCATTTGCCTGGTGTTGAAAAATGGGAAACCACGGAAAATCATTTCAAGGACGGCCGACGGTGGGGCTCGAACACACGCGTCTACCGAGTCAGCAGAGAGCTTTGCCCCATGGCCTAACGCTGCGCTTTAGCCAGCGTAGCCACTACTGTCGGTAATTCTGACAATGTAATGAAATCATGTACACAAATAGTACAAAAATACAAAAATGAATATTTTAAGTAAATAACAGTCCTAGTTTCCTGTTGCCGAACTTCCAAACCGTTCAGCAGAAAAATGCATAAACTTTAATGAAAACCGAGTGATTCTGATCGAATTCAACTGTAACGAGGTGCAAGATATGTCTAATTTCTCTTAGATTTATTAGCACGCTATTTTATTTTGTGATATAATTTGCATTTTGATATTGTGGGAATTATAATGATAATATAATAGTGTCACTAGCAACCCGCCCCGGCTTCGCCCGGGAACAGTTATGAATGTGCAAGGAATTCCTGTCAGACGTAATTTAAGAATGGCGAGGTGCAAGCCAAACCCCCCTCCCGTCCAAACTAAAAACACTTATAGTGGGCGATGTATCGAAGATAGAGATATGCTCACCCGGACTTTTTTGTACAATTTTTCATGCTGAACAATTCTTACACTCATAGTATATTGATATTTTTAACGGTTTGTCCAGCGTAAGCTTAAAAAGCGCACGGACGTCAAGTTCTTTCTTCGACCTATTCACTGAAATCTAAAATTGTTACTGCTTGGCTCCCTTTGATCATAAATAAATAATTTTCTACAGAAATCTTCCTCGATATTACCTGTACAGAATGGTGAAAGCCGCATCAAAATCCATCCAGTGGTTCTCGAGATTACCCGTGATATCCAAGAATCGGGGACTTTGTTTTACACTAAGTTGAGATAAGTCTTAGTCGTGCAATGCTTGGTGAACAGCGCTGTGTGAGCAGTTGAGTAACTAACAAGATTTCATGAAAAAGGTCTCATTGTCTAGGCCGGTATGAGCGCATTCAGTCGGCCGTGTCCTAACAGAGCGAGTGCATTCTAGCGGCCAGAAGAAGAAACTTTTCAATAAAATCTGGTCGGCGTGCAGTTACCTTTTCGACAGCTAGATGTCTCGAGTAAATCTGCTGGCGAATTATGTTTTAACTAAATATATATTTTACACCATAATATGCACAATATAACGCTTAATTTTAAAACATCTGAGTCATTACAAAACAATAAACATATAAAATTTCAAGCAAAAAAACTAGCTCTGATCGGGTTTGAACCATAGGCATTTGAGCGATAGGCTAACTCTCTACCACTGAGCTAATTGTGTCAACAAATATCGTTCTATATAAAATGACTTACATAGAACTTGTTAGCAAATAGTGATTTATACTAAACGATTTCATCACTGGAGTATATTATTTATATATAAAGCATTTCATACAAAGTTTATTTATTTTATATCAGTACGCTATATTGCATGCAATACTCAAATTAGTGAAATATAAGTCAGGCACAAGATAGATATCCGCTGCCATCTTGTCTTATTACTAAATCAGCTCAGCTTTTTAAAATCACGTCTGCACTATAGTATTACAAAATAAACTTTTAATTTCGAACGTGCCTCTTCCTTTAGAACAGTTAAAACGATTCTCGGCTCGATAATCGGAACTGGTGGGTCCCATGATATGGATTATAAAGTTTGCATAATTCGCACGGCCGCCATCCTGAAATGGTATGGCGGACGACCTTGTAGTTTGGTCACAAGACGCATCCTATACGAAGGTATGTTGTTACCAAATTTGGTAGAGATCGGATGATTTGGTTAGTCGTTATTCGATTTTACGTTTTGAACGTTTGAGTGGCCGCCATTCAGTTTTAGTAAAGATGGCGGCGATATAAAACATGACACTGAGGTGTCCTTTGCTAGTGCTACCTTTGTACCAAATTTCGTTCAATTCGCATTCACCGTGTTCGAATTGATAGGGGGGGACAGACATTCAGAGTACACACACTCACACACACACACACACACAGACACACATACACACAGACTCACACACACACATACACACAGACAGACACACTTTTTTTCGCCCTGTGTTGATCTCATAAGTCTACTTTCATTTTTTGCAAAAATCGAAAGTAGGCTAAAAATAATGTTATTGGTTTTACGTCCCTTTTAACTACTCTGGCTTTTAGAGACGCCGGGGTGCCGGAATTTTGCCCCGAAGGGGATCTTTAACGTGCCAGTAAATCTACTGACACGGCCCCCTCACATTTGCGCACCCTCAAATGCCAGCTGACTGCGCCAGGATACGAACCTGCAACCTTGGGCTCAGCAAGCGAGAACGTTACCGCTGAGCCACTATGATAAAAAAGATACGAGCCTTACAGTAGTCGCATATGATGTGTAACATCCGACATGTTATCCTACCTTGAAGTTGTTACCGTTTTTATTACCCGTGACATTCATGAACAGACAAAAAATCTTTTTATTTTTTACACTCGTGTACATAACAATTCCAAGACTCTCTTTTCTTTCTTCACTGCCTACTTGATATTTCTACTCTCGCACTGCCTTCTTGATACTCTGCTGTTACATCACTCTCCTGCCAGTAACTAAGTTACGTTGTAATGGTTATTTAGTGCACCATGTTAGTAGCGACAAATGAAACGTTTTGCTTGCCCCTAACTGTTGGGTGATAATTGTAACTGTTTACCTTTGCCTAAGCTATGTTGTTTCAATGGGCGCCAAGACCTCAATGCAATGTTGAAATCTAAATTTGTATTTAACAACGTCTAGCTCTGGCAGAACACCTTCAAGACACTATTCACTCAGATCGTGGTATGATTTGATCATTAACCCAACAAACAATTGTATCAGGAGAAGGAATTGGTCTATATCTAATGCTACCTACTGAAAGCAAAGATTGCATTGTAAAAGAAATGAATGTATTATATAAAACAAGTATAGCAAAATTAATAATAATAATAAGTACCAAATTTAAATTGGAGCGCTGTGATTTGAATATTACCGATAGAAAATTACGTGAAAACGGAGTCTGATAAATTGATTTTACTCTTATTTCCAAGCTATGAAGTTACTGAAATATGAAATGTAAAACAAAGAAAAATGAGAGATTGCGTATTTCTGCGTCATTTGCGCTTACCACTGGAAATTGCCAAAGCATTTCCCTCGTACTTGATGATGCTGTGAGCTTCCCACAGTCTCCTGGACGTCGTCATCTCCGTCGGAATTTGATGATATTCTGGTAGCTTAGATAATTCTATGGTCCGTACCTCGGACCCAAACACTCGTACAACCGCACTGGTTAAGTTTTGCAAAAGTTAGTCTTCAACTCCACTGAACATCGGAGCGACACGCACTTGCAACCGTACTCCGCAAGTTCTACACAGATAGTCCACGTTTCACGGCGCGTCGAACGATATATCCACACGTTGGCTCCCCCACCATGGTACCGACATCTAGCTTACGTCGTCCTCCTTGATTGGCTGAGCACGCCGCTAGTTCCCCTCCTCTGCCTCATTACACTCGGCGCGCGAGAGGGAGAAGTCGATTTCCGTTCCAACAATTCGCCTTTTCTAGACCTTGCGACCCAGCCTTGCGTAATACTTCTCGACAGGAATCAGCTTGTACTTGAAATCCCAGTGAGTCACGTCTCTCGATATACCCTAACTGACAAAAACTCCGTAAAATTCCGTAATCACATAATTTTCTATGATATTGTCGTTCGTAATAATTTGCTTGATAGCGTTTTCTAAGACATAGAAAACCTATCTGAAAGCTAATAATTTTTATAAAATGCTCCGAAAATACCTTAATAATAATTATAATAAATTAATAATAATAATAAATTAACATGAAAAATTCTCTTGGCTGAACAATTTGCCGCGTAAATAAATATAGAATGGCTTCCTACTGACTTATGCCAGTTGCATAAAACCCCTCGAAAAACACGTTACATATTCGCCTCGGATCATCGGATGATTTACCGTGACGACGGTCCATTATCCGATTATCCCAGACACGTTAATAAACCCCATCCAAAATACATATTACATAAATGAAATCACCCTAAATTACAGATATATACACTCATAATTTTTCTTCACGCACTTTGCGTCAAAGTTTGTTGTCACTATGGTTTGCACTTTGCAACCAGTCCAATGTTTTACATATAGAATAGTGTTCCATGGATATTTCCGCCTCTCAAATTTCTCTATGTTGGAGAAATAGACATAATTAATGTGTGAGCACTATGTATTTATGATGTCATATCACACGCATTGAAGGTGTTCTGATATATTTATATCACCATAGAACTTCCTAATTTCACTGGAGGTCCCCTCCTTATGGTGACATTTAATTCCACTTATCACTGAGCACACGATCACACTATTGTGGCAGCGCCTCGTGACCATAATACTTAATCTCTCTTTAAAGTAGATTAAATTAATATTGACTTCTGAAAAAAAAACAGTAAATGCGCATTACATATAACACCAAATATTTCTGTGCCGTAATCGCCCTGTCTTGTTAAGTTCCCGTTAACCATATTCTACTTAATACTAGTTCTCAACACAGACCATTTCTCCTCACACAAATAATACCATTGTACAAATTATCTTAAATTACACACTTACAAATCTTACATGGCGAGGCCGTAAACAGAAATCACGTGTGCTGA
Source organism: Meconema thalassinum (assembly GCA_946902985.2). Taxonomy (NCBI): domain Eukaryota; kingdom Metazoa; phylum Arthropoda; class Insecta; order Orthoptera; family Tettigoniidae; genus Meconema; species Meconema thalassinum. The sequence goes on along the minus strand of OX336388.2, from coordinate 716,390,462 downwards.
TATGTATGAGTTTCATGAAGGACTGTCTCGCATTCTGATGGCCCATCTTTTATCTCGTGGACGCCTTAAGCTAACAAGCCCTATACAAGCGCTCCCCCATCTCTTGGAGATAAATGGGAACCCATCAGCGCTGCCAAAATGGCCTTGGTGCATCGAGACAATTTAGTGCTCAACAGCATCCGACAATCCCGTCATATTTCCCTGTACCTTAAAAACTCTCATTTACTTACATACTACCCCCCTGTGTGACTTCTGATACGCCTGCCTGGAAGACCATCTCCTCCCACGCACCAAATACCACACTTACTCATTTGATAGGCTGGCTCGCCAGCTAAACATCCTTACTTTATGACACATACTTTCGGAGACTATGTATATTATACGTCCCGTATAATCTGTTTCCCTCACTATTCTCCAGCACATATGCTGTTTTGCCAACACGTTTGGAAACTATAAATGGGCCCTCGTAGAGATAAAAGAACTTGGACATGACTTTCTCTAGCTTATTTGACTGTTTCGGCACTCTAAGTAAGACTCTGTCTCCCGGCTCGAATAGGTCAAATTTAGTTTCTTTTTGTTGGCGAATTCTCTTTTGTGCTGACTTAAATAAATTCTGTTTCGCCAACTGGACAATGTAATCCATCCCCGGTTGCTTACCCTCATTTAATCCCAACACCCTCGCTAGTTCATTTTGTGGTCTTTTTCCGAAGTGAACTTCGTATGGCGTCAATTTCGTGCTCTCATGCTGGACAGAATTCAGCCAAGTCTCGACCTTGGGAAGATGTCCAACCCAGGCCGCATGCTTGTCATGCACTAGAGTCCGAAAAAGACGAGCCACTTCCCTTAATGGACGCTCTGCAGAATTACCCTGAGGGTACCTTACAGAGGAATGAACGTGTGTTATACCAGCTTCCTGCATACTGGTTCTCCATTTCTTTGCAGTAAACTGTGGTCCACTGTCAGACAGTATCCTGAGAGGAATGCCAAACTCAGGTATATACTTATTAATGATCAGACGGCTACACGCTAGTCCCGTGGCTTTCCTTAGCGGATATAGCTTGACATACTTACTAAAAGCGTCAATAACTATAAAAATGTACTCGTAGCCGTACTGTCCTTTAACGATCGGGCCAAATAAATCCACACACAGTAGTTCGCCGGGACTACTGGTGAGAACTGCAGATCTCTCCCCCACTAAATATTTAACTGGATATTTACTCCTTTGACAGGTGTCACACTTAGCTAAAATCCTCCTAACGTCCCTTCCCATTTTACTCCAAATGAAGTCACGACCAATTTCATAGAAGACCTTGGCAGCACCAAAGTGTCCTAATTCCCTATGAATGAACCAAATTAGCTCCTCCGCAAAGTGGCAGGAACACATATTGCCCACCGATTATTCCTACATTTCCTTGCAAGAAGCCCATCCTGCATCTTGTACGTGAACCGTCCTACTTTCACATACTCTTCTTCACCTATTTCCAACCTAGCCAGTGGCTCCTTTAACTTAACGTCATCACGTTGCTCCACTAGCATATTTCTCAGTGTCTGTAACGATGCCCTGTTGCTACTGTCCACACATGCACATATTAAAATACCGTCCTCTGCTTTAACCACAGGATAATCCCTACATAAATTAGTGTCCCTCGATAGCATGTCTGCAAGAATGTTATCTTTACCTTTAATATATTTTACTGTGAATTCGTATTCCTGCAGAGCAAGAATCCACCTACTAACTCTGTTAGAACTGAGTTTACAAGTCCTCATATACAGTAATGCATGGTGATCTGTGTGGATCTCAAATTTCCCCCCTACTAAATACATTCTAAATTTCCCTAAACTGAAAACAATACCTAAAAGCTCTAACTCAGTAATCGTGTATCTTTTCTCTGCTGCTGTCAGTCCTCGCGAGGCTAAAGATACAATGCACAGATTACCCTCATCATCTTTCTGACATAATACTCCAGCAATGCCTATATGTGAGGCATCTGTCATAACCACATATTCCTTATCTTTTAACGGATATTTCAGCACTACAGCTTTCTCAAATTCTTCCTTCAGCGCTCTAAAAGCCTGATCATGCTTGGACTCCCATCTCCACCGAGTCCCACTTCTAAGCAATTCCCTGAATGGTTCTACCAACCCTGAGTATTTAAGAACGAACCTCCTGAAAAAGTTGCAAATTCCCAGGTAAGTTTTTAACTGTTTAACATTCTGTGGCACCTCTGCGTTAAGTATCTTATTAACCCTACTTTCTTCTGGTGTTACACCTCTACTTGACACTCTATGACCTAAAAATGTCACTTCTGACTGACAGAATGACGACTTAGACAGCTTCAAAGTGAACCCTGCCTGATCTAACTTCTGAAAAACTATATCTAAATGAAGTAGATGCTCCTCAAAACTGCGTGAACTAATTACCATATCATCTATGTAAATGGTTACAAACTCTCCTGTGTCATCCCCTAATGCGATGTTTAAAGCCCTAATTAAAGCTGCTGAACTACTCTTTAACCCATAAGGTGTTCTACAAAATTGATAAAGGTTATATTTATGACTAAAAGCTGTAAATGGTCTATCTTCGTACATAAGTGGCACTTGCCAAAAACTGGAACTCAAATCTACACAAGTGAAATACTTCTTCCCCTCAAATGTTTGCATTAATTCCTCTATTGACATAGATTTCAGCAGATCTGAACTAATTCTACTGTTAACCAAACGAGCGTCTAAACAAATACGAACAGTGCCGTCGGTCTTGGGTACCGTTATCAAAGAATTAACATACGGACTGTTAGAGTGCTCAATAATCCCATCTTCAAGCATCTGATTAATTTGTGCCTCAACTGCACTCTGATAAGCGAAAGGTACAGGATATCTATGTCCTGTGAATACTGACCTATCAATAACGTTCAATGAATGTGTATAGCAATTGGCCATACCAATGCGATCCTCAAAAACTCTCCTATTACACAATAACACATCATAGAGCCGAACACACAGTTCATCCTCTATATTTCCCTTAAATGCAGCATCACGTAACGAGTCCTTTAGACTACCGTTCGTAATCACACTGCCCACAAAACATGGAGAACCCCGCTCTACGGCTGGCGATATCTCATTTAAAGTACAAATCACACCTACAATACTACTCCTCTGAATATGGTCATTGAACGCTACTTCTACTTCAGAATCTCCCCATTTAAATTTCAAACTCCCTACATCATAACATAAGTTACCAGACACTCTACTTAGCCACTCTGAACCCAAGATAACACTGATTACTAAATTTGGAATTACAAGGCAAATCTGCTTCTCTACATGATTATTAATTTTAATGTCTACTAAAACTTGCTTAGAAATTACTTTAGACCTCTTCCCAACAGCTGTGATAACAAAAGTGCTTTTAATTGGCATCTCCTCAAAATTTACTCCAGTTCCTTTCATTTTATCATAAAATGCACTACTTATGCAACTCTTCATACAACCACTATCAATTAAAACATCTGTGTACGCCTCGGACACGTTAAATTTAACTATGGGGCTCTTACTAACCACTTCCTGAATAATACCTTCATCATTTAGTTCATGTAATAATTCATTTCTTACATTTAGGTCATAGGGTTCCTGTATAATTGTATGGACAGGGCATGCTACAGACTGAGATTCTGACCTTACTTCGCAGCCTGGTTCGCGTTTAAAGAACCGCTACAGCTGGCCGTAGTACTACTAACTACTAAACTGGTCTGGTTGTTCTGGGCTATGTTGTCATTGTTTGGCTGTATATTACTACCACTAGGCTGTCCTCTTCCTTGACCCCTATTCTGGTTGTAATTATTGTCATTATAATTTCTCCCTTGATTTCCCCTGAAATCATTGTTTCTCCCTTGATTTCCCCTGTAATCATTGTTCCTCCCTTGATTTCCCCTGAAATCATTATTCCTCCCTTGATACTGATTACCATAGCCATTTCCTCTATTCTGATTTAGCTGATTACTATTATTTCTATTTTGAGCGTTGGCCCCTTCGCCACCGTTCCCTTGAACTTCCTGATGCCTGGCTTCATTAGGTCTATTATTATTATTACCCTGGTTCCGATTGAAATTGTCCTCATAACCCCCTCTCCCTAGTGCATCAAATGTGCTTAACAAATTTTCTACTTGTGATATTGTCTTTACATTCTGGATACAAGCAGCCTCCTTGATCCTATAGGGAAAGTGCCTAAGTAGCAACCTCACCACATCACTTTCCTCCTTCAAGCCATCCAGATATTTACACACTAATACCTGCCCTAAAAAGTATTCGCTCATGGTGGAGCTTCCTTTAGGGTTATATTTACCACACACTACTCCCTCACGATGCTGCGACTGAATAACCTCATTCCAGAACTTTTCACAGAATTTCATTTTAAAATCATTAATATCAGTAAACTTGTCTCTGTAGACAGCAAACCAATTCCTCGTTTCCCCCACAAACACTTGTTCTAAAATTTCAACTACCTGGCACCACTCAATACTACCATTTTCCAACCTCTCCCCGAATTTATTTTCTATAGTGTTCATGAACTCCATTGGGCACCCCTGTCGATTGCTGAACTTACCCAGTTCTACCTCCCTGTGTGTGCTATTCACAAAAACTGGTCTATTCTGACTATTTTCTTGCCTGATCCTAGCTTTTAATTTTAACTCTAATTCTGCGATTTTCTCCTCAGCCTTCCTCTCAATACTGTTTACTGTTAATTTAATGTTTCCTTCTGATTCTTCTACTTTATCATATAGCTTTGCTTGTTTCTCCTCAATCTTGCTAATGCTCTCTCTATTACTCTCTCTTAAATCATTTACTTCTGCAACTATTTGCGAGTGGACTTTCTCAATTCTACCCCCCAGCTGTTCCTTAACCTCTTTAGTAGCCACCTGAATTTTGTCAATTTCTCCCCCCAATTGCTTTTTGACCTGCTGTGTTTCCAGTTGCACTAGTTCTTTTAAATTTTCAGCCTGTGTACTGATTCTAATTTCCAACTCCTCCTGTACTTTTCCTAATTTTCTGTCTACATCTGCAATAATCTCTTTAGCCTTTTCTTCCATCACCCCACTGATCTCACCTCTAATCAGTTCGAATTTGTCACTCATTTCCCTACTGTTTTGTTCTAATTTAGCATTTAAAGTTTCAGTACTCTCTCTATTTTCCTTACTGTTTTGTTCTAATCTGGCGTTTAAAGTTTCATTACTCTCTCTATTTTCCCTACTGTTTTGTTCTAATCTGGCGTTTAATGTTTCATTACTCTCTCTATTTTCCCTACTGTTTTGTTCTAATCTGGCGTTTAATGTTTCATTACTCTCTCTATTTTCCCTACTGTTTTGTTCTAATTTAGCGTTGTTTTGTTCCAGTTTAGCATTTAAAGCGTCTGTACTTTCTTTATTTTCCCTACTGTTTTGTTCTAATTTTGCATTATTCTGTTCTAATTTTGCATTTAAGGCATCACTACTAACTTTGTTCTGATACATGAACTCGAGAAGTAAAGTTTTTAATTCTGGTTGGCCGCCTACACTCCCTGTTTCAGTATCGGGATTTACCTCCGCCTCCCCCGGTACTACCATCACTCGACATACTGCTCGTATCATCACTCTCCCGTTGATGACCACTACGTAACCTCATCTGTCTTTCTTTCTCATCCCCCATAATGATATACACTGATACAGACAAATAACCCCCAAAATACAGGCACAGAAATATATACCCTTCTCCTTCCACAAATGTTATTAGGTTTTCAGCCCCAAGTTGTCGGCGACAAATGTAATGGTTATTTAGTGCCCCATGTTAGTAGCGACAAATGAAACGTTTTGCTTGCCCCTAACTGTTGGGTGATAATTGTAACTGTTTACCTTTGCCTAAGCTATGTTGTTTCAATGGGCGCCAAGACCTCAATGCAATGTTGAAATCTAAATTTGTATTTAACAACGTCTAGCTCTGGCAGAACACCTTCAAGACACTATTCACTCAGATCGTGGTATGATTTGATCATTAACCCAACAAACAATTGTATCAGGAGAAGGAATTGGTCTATATCTAATGCTACCTACTGAAAGCAAAGATTGCATTTTAAAAGAAATGAATTTATTATATAAAACAAGTATAGCAAAATTAATAATAATAATAAGTACCAAATTTAAATTGGAGCGCTGTGATTTGAATATTAGGCCTACCGATAGAAAATTACGTGAAAACGGAGTCTGATAAATTGATTTTACTCTTATTTCCAAGCTATGAAGTTACTGAAATATGAAATGTAAAACAAAGAAAAATGAGAGATTGCGTATTTCTGCGTCATTTGCGCTTACCACTGGAAATTGCCAAAGCATTTCCCTCGTACTTGATGATGCTGTGAGCTTCCCACAGTCTCCTGGACGTCGTCATCTCCGTCGGAATTTGATGATATTCTGGTAGCTTAGATAATTCTATGGTCCGTACCTCGGACCCAAACACTCGTACAACTGCACTGGTTAAGTTTTGCAAAAGTTAGTCTTCAACTCCACTGAACATCGGAGCGACACGCACTTGCAACCGTACTCCGCAAGTTCTACACAGATAGTCCACGTTTCACGGCGCGTCGAACGATATATCCACACGTTGGCTCCCCCACCATGGTACCGACATCTAGCTTACGTCGTCCTCCTTGATTGGCTGAGCACGCCGCTAGTTCCCCTCCTCTGCCTCATTACACTCGGCGCGCGAGAGGGAGAAGTCGATTTCCGTTCCAACAATTCGCCTTTTCTAGACCTTGCGACCCAGCCTTGCGTAATACTTCTCGACAGGAATCAGCTTGTACTTGAAATCCCAGTGAGTCACGTCTCTCGATATACCCTAACTGACAAAAACTCCGTAAAATTCCGTAATCACATAATTTTCTATGATATTGTCGTTCGTAATAATTTGCTTGATAGCGTTTTCTAAGACATAGAAAACCTATCTGAAAGCTAATAATTTTTATAAAATGCTCCGAAAATACCTTAATAATAATTATAATAAATTAATAATAATAATAAATTAACATGAAAAATTCTCTTGGCTGAACAATTTGCCGCGTAAATAAATATAGAATGGCTTCCTACTGACTTATGCCAGTTGCATAAAACCCCTCGAAAAACACGTTACAACGTTAATAGAGACTGACTTTTTTCTCTTCACTGCCTACTTGATATTTCCACTCTCGCACTGCCTTCTTGATACTCTGCTGTTACAAAGTAATCCGTATGTGATAAACATTCCACATGGTACCACTGCCAGATGGATCACTTTCAAAATCACTCTCACAAACATATGCAACAACCGAGTGGAAAGATGTTTCACATCAAAAAGTAGGTTAGTACAGGCAAGGAACGCATTTCTACAGAAAAGGAATCTGTTTACATCGAATATAGATTTCGGTATTAAGAAGTCATTTTTGAAAGCCATTGTGTGGAGCATGGCGCTCTATGGAAGTGAAACTTGGACTACTGGTGCAGCAGTAGTATACCCACACATATTAACACATGTCTTCAGGCGCGGAGAGAATTGAAGCGTTTGAAATGTGGTGTTACAGGAGAATGATGAAGATCAGATGGGTAGATAGGGTTACGACTGAAGAGGTATTAAGACGAGTGGGAGATGAGAGACGATTCTGGCGACTGCTAATGAAGAGAAGAGATAGGTTAGTAGGACACATACTAAGACACCCAGGAATAGCAAACTTAGTTATGGAAGGAAGGGTCGAGGATGAGAACTGTAGGGGTAGACCAAGGTTAGAATATGTTAAACACATTGCCTCGGATGTATGGCGTGGTAGAGATGAAACGATTAGCTCAGGACAGGGAAGCAGGGGTAGCTGCATCAAACCAGTTGAAAGATTGAAGACTCAAACATATAAGTTATTCATTGCAGTAATACTCATTAATAGCCCCAATTATGAATGAAACAAGAATTAAAAGGTTTTGATAAGTCAATGCCCACATCCGCACATAATTCTCATGGAGTTAGCAAAAGTCAGTATACAAGAGTTTAGTGCTTTTCAGTCGGTCAACACGAATGTACCCAAAAGAGCTGGGTTATGCCCAAATCCTGAAATAAATTACATGAGATTAATAAATCTATGTTTGAAAATACTGGTGAAAATATTTACAATATATACAATTATTTAGTTGCAGTATTGGAACGGCAATTGTCGGTGTATGCTAAATGCAGTATATCTAATGTTATGTGAAATGCTAAATGGTGATAGAAATCCGGAGTTTGTATATTTGGAGTGATTATATGGTTGTAAAATATCAACTATGGTTAAACTGTAATATTACAGGCTACTACTTATCTGGTTGTCTTTCTCGCTGGAGCTACGAGCAGTTTCGTGTTCACTCTTACACCAGGTGTGGTCGACTGAAATGGGTTGTTATCTCAACGACACTGGGTTAGCATTTTAGCATTTCACCTAACATCATACTGCATTTAGCATAAACCGACAGTTGCATTACCAATACTGCAACTAAATAATTGTACATATTATTGTAAATATTTTCACCTGTATTTTCAAACATAGATTTTATAGCCTAAGTGTAATGGATCTGATGATGATCGCTTGACGATCGTAACTGGTCATCCAAGTGTATTTATTAATCTCTTGTGATTTATTTCAGGATTAGGACATAACCCAGCTCTTTTGAGTACATTCGTGTTGACCGAGTGAAAAGCCCTAAACTCTTGTTTACTAAGGCAACACTTAAAAATGGCTTCAAGCCCCACAAAAGTCAGTATATAATTACGGTAATACCTGCCTATAGCGGAACGCAATAGTTCCAGATTTATTTTTCCGTTTTAGCAGCTTCCGTCTTACAAAGGGTTGAGTTTTAATAAGACAAAATACACAACCAAGAAATACTGTATTATCATATAGGATTACTATGAAATAATTTGAGTTTTTCCCACTTTAAACAACACAATTCTTTAGCCGGACGTTTGTTTTTTCTCGTGTTCTTCAACAACTTAAAATTTCTCCCCCAGTGTGTCTTATGTTTAGAGGTGTAATGAATTACATTGGGTAAATAAATGCAGCTCACAGTAAAAGGACCACGTTTAAAGATTACTCCAGTTCGCTGTTTTCTTCTACTCGTACTTCTACTCTTATTTGTCAGAAGGAAACTGTGTGTATTACAAGAGCGGGCATCAATTCCACTCGGGTACCTGAGTCAGGTAGCCAGTGTTACCTCAATTCCACTCGACACTCCAGGTAGTCACCAGAGGAGTCCCTCAACTCCGCTCGGTCGCGTTCTCTTTATCCTTATGCATTCTTAGAACGACACAAGTCTTCCATGCTCACTTCTACCATTGATTAGAATCAATGCTTCTAATATAAATAATATAAATTCTAATAATGATAGTAGGTAATATAAGCCGAATCTGGGACAGGGACTAATGGGCAAGATGGCCGCCGCGCGCAACCAGCCCTATGTTATTCTTATGGAGGGGTCAGTCATAGCTGGGCCAGGGGCTAATGGGCAAAATGGCCGCCACGCCCTGAGACCGTAAATGACGTCACAGGGAGAGATCGGCCGTGTAGCTGCTAAATGGAATATTTATTATTATTATTATTAATGCAGCTTGCCACGGTGGGTGAGTGGATAGCGTGTCGGTCTACTAACCCCAAGATTGCAGGTTCGCCCCTGGCCGTGGTAAGTGATTTTTGAAAGGCGGCAACAATACGATACGCATGTCATACGATGTTGGCATGTCAAAGAACCCATTTGAATTCAGTAGGCCGAGTTCATAATGGCAAAATTAATATCGGGAGTTTCCGCCAGCACAGAGTTCTTCATTTCTCTACTAGAAAGCGCTATTGTGATCAAGGGGATTAGGTATCTAACATCTAACCTCCTTGACTTTCATAGTCAAAGAACAACGAAATTCGACACGCAAGCTACCCTCTGGGTGTCAAATAGCAAAGCTTGCACCAGGCACCCGAGGCCATACGATATTATATATATTGTATATTATTATTAATACGTAATTATTGATTGATCATGTACAATCAAGACCAGCCTTATATTTTCCACTTTTGGTGTAGTTGCTAGCATTTTAGCTGTTTCCATATAGGGTCTGGGTTTCATTCAAGCCTCAACCAAGAAATTTTATTCTGGGTTGAGAGCTGGAATGGGGTACACTAAACCTCATGAGGTGAAAGTAAGAAAATGTGGGTTTCATTCATCCTCAGCCATTCGGCCTAATCCAACTTAACCTAACCTACCCTAACCTAACTTAACCTAACCTAACTTAACCTAACCTAACCTAACCTAACAAACATTATTTAACCTAACCTAAACTAACCCAACCTAACCTAACCTAACTTCAAAGTTAGAGCAAATATGAGAGCAAATGTGAGAGCACACATAATAAACTAAGTTATAACCTAACCTAACCTAACCTAACATAAAATTGCGAGCAAAAAATAGTGAGAGCAAAAAGTGTGAGCAAAAAAGTGAGAGCACAAATAATAAACTTAGTTATAACCTAACCACACTTAACTTAACCTAACCTAACTTCACCTAACCTAACCTAACATAACATAACCTAACTTCAAAGTGGGAGCAAATATGTGAGCAAAAAGTAAGAGCAAAAAGTGTGAGCAAATATGTGAGCAAAAAGTAAGAGCAAAAAGTGTGAGCAAAAGAGAGAGCAAAAAGTGAGAGCAAAAAAGTGGGAGCAAAAAAAGTGGGAGCAAAAAGTGGGAGCAAAAAAGTGGGAGCAAAAATGTGGGAGCAAAAAGTGCGAGCATAAAAATGAGAGCAAAAAGTGGGAGCAAAAAAGTGGGAGCAAAAAGTGGGAGCAGAAAGGTGGGGAGCAAAAAAGTGGGAGCAAAAAAGTAAGAGCAAATGGGAGAGCACAAATAATAAACTTAGCTATAACCTAACCTAACCTAACCTAACCCATAGAAACCTCATTTAATGATTTTAGATTCTACATTTTAACATTTTACATTTTAACTTTTTAGATTTTTGATTTTTTCAGTTTATTTTTTTAGATTTTACATTTTACATTTTTGATTTTTTGTATTTTAGATTTTAGTTTTTTAGATTTTACATTTTAAATTTAAGATTTTTTGATTTTAGACTTTACATTTTACATTTTCCGAAAAGAGTAAACTACAAGGTCACATACCTAACCTCACCAAACCTAACTTTACCAAACCTAACTTAAGCTAATCCAAAGGCTAATGCACATACACAAAGTATATAAGGGCACATGCAACTGTCCTTATGCTAGTTTTATAGGCTACTGTACAACATTATCACTACCCCAACCAGGTGGCTGCGTGGCTCAGAAGTAACGTTCTCGCTTGCTGGGCCCGAGGTTGCAGGTTCGTATCCTGGCGCAGTCAGCTGGCATTTGAGGGTGCGCAAATGTGAGGGAGCCGTGTCCGTAGATTTACTGGCACGTTAAAGATCCCCTTCGGGGCAAAATTCCGGCACCCCAGCGTCTCTAAAATCCGCAGTTGTTAAAAGGGACGTAAAACCAATAATATTATTATTATTACTACCCCAACCGAGTATTTTTTTTCATTTTGTTGTTTAAACATTTGTCAATTTTCCAATTTCCCATTTTCAGTCTTTTTAAATGTCAGTTTTAAGTTTTTCAATTTCATAATATGGAAACATGGATTTTGCATTTTGTTGTTTACACATTTGTCAATTTTCCAATTACCCATTTTCAGTTTTTTTAATGTCAGTTTTAAGTTTTTCAATTTTATAATATGGAAACATGGATTTTGCATTTTGTTGGTTACACATTTATCAATTTCACAATTTACCATTTACAGTTTTTAAAATGTCAGTTTAAAGTTTTTCAATTTCATGATATAGAAACATGGATTTTCCAATTTGTTGTTTACACATTTGTCAGTTTACCAAATTCCCATTTACAGTTTTTAAAATGTCAGTTTAATGTTTTTTCTATTTTGTCAATATGTAACATGGATTTTCCAATTTGTGTTTTACATGTACATTTTGCATTAGGAGTGGAGAGAGGTGGGTAGTAATTAAAAAAGTACAAGCAGTGTCCCTACAATATTTTTATGTTAAATACATGTACACTATTTACACATAGTACATTTTTATATATATTCTTTTTTGTTATAAATTGTACAGACTTTTTTATTTTGTTTTCTATTTTATTTATTTCTGAGTATGAATATCACTTTTTCTTTTTGTGTTTTTCTATTTTTGTAGTGCTATTGTTTTATTTCCTAAATTGTTTTGTTTTATGTATTTGCTAGTTGCACGTAGAAGATTTTGATATTCATAACTTAACTCTTTAAGTATGGTTAATGATTGAGTAATGACCATAGGCATGTGTACCTATTCCATCAGCATCAATCACTCTTTTATCATCACCAGGACACAAAGCAATTTTGTTTAGTCTTATAGATGATATGTCATGCTGTTTAGAAGCGATAATGTTCATTGGTATTCTTTTTACATTGTTTTTCATGACACAATCCTTATAATCTTGAAAGCTTATACAATTTTTGACAACACCTCTGTTAATACCTTTAATCTTTTAGATTTATTTACCATTTATGTCTAAAGCATACATTTAGCTCTAAGTACAACAAATGCTTTTATAATTTGTCCACAAGCCTCGTCTTTAAATTTCCCCAACGTTTTCTTGTTTGATGTAGAGTAACATATGTGATTAGTAGGATAATCTGATGTGTCCAGGTGTTCTAGGAAATCCAACTTGTCTTGATATACATCTGGGGTGTTAACCAGATAAATGAACGAGTCGGTATCCATATACATGAGTTTATGATTGTTAATTCCATAATAGGGTAGCAGGACATCATAGTGGTGGGAATACATTAGAGTTTTTGAAATACCCAGTATACACATTCCAATATTTATAGGCTTATTGAATACAATGTTACGCTTAGCCATGTGGAAAGCAGCTAGGTTAGGGCCATAAATTGATCTGTCAATAAATGTCGGCTTTGCTATTAGCTTTTCAGCCTTTTTGCTGTCAGTCACAAGACGTATGTCTATTCTTTTACGGATATTTTCCATTGTTTTTCCAAAAATGGCATTGTTGAATAATTTGTACAGATTTTTCTCGAAAACATTTTTGGCTTGTTATCGAAGGTTGTTATTAAAATCAACAATTCCTTTAACCAAGGTCTTTGTTTAAACATTAACACACGATGAATTTTATCAATTTTAGTCCATGATCTAAAGCCTGTTTTAATGCCATGTAGTGAACGACATATCGCCTTCGATTTCCAAGATAAGGAATTAGTTTTTTCAGAGACGAATCCTTAGGTTGTATACACACTGGTAGGAAAGGTAAATCGTTGTGTAGATCATGAAGGTCAGATGGGTAATCAACATCAACGTCTAGAATGTATCCCACAGGATCGTCTTCCTTTAGTTTTTCTAGATCAACAGTATCTGGAGAAACCCACTGAAATCCACCATAAGGAAGGGAGTGGCACATAGCCCACCCGTATTGGTTGGTGGCGTCATCATAGGTAATAAAACGCGATGGTTTCTCAGAATCATAGGTTTCCATGCATTTATTGTTAGCTTCAGCATACCGATGAGACACCTGGCATATGCCTCCACGTATTCCAGACTCGATTAGAAGAATCTGATCGTAATCCTGTAGAAATTCCAGTTCAATTCCTGTGTAAAGGAGCATTGCCTCGAAACTTAAACCAGGCGAAGTAAAGAAGAGTGCAGTATCTACTCGGTGTGTTTCTAGTGTTTTGTTTCTAAATGTTTCAAAGCTGTCTGCAAGAAGGAGTACATCTGAAGTTAGGTAGAGCTCACTATATTCCCCTAGAGTTTTAATGTTGTACTGATTCCACACATTTTTGGCATGTTCATAGTCTTCTTGACTAACATCTTCTTGACTTATTTTGTTAAAGAATTCCTCTTTTGGAGGTAAACACGTTTCACTTAACTTTTCCCATGAATCAATGTAATCATAACAAAATACCCCTTTACGAGTCATGAGCGATGCATTTTCTTTTCCGAAGTACTTGTCTGTTTCAGGGTATGATGTTAAGTTGGAAACTAAGATTTCCAAACTATTCGGCATTAACCGAAACGTGTCAACAAATCTAAGCTTAACATTTCCTACATATTTGGTAAAGGAAATGTACATTTCTTTGGAGTTAGCGATAACATCCACTCTCTCAGTAGTACATCCCAATTGCTTTACAATGAAATTTGCGTCGTAGCCACTCATATTATGTAGAAATAGAGGAACGGGGTTACGTGATTTACACCTCAAATTACAGTTATTGTGAGCACTTCCACGGTATTCCCCTGTAATATGGCAATGGTCTCGAACTTTCCAGTCCTCTTTGGTAAATGGTTTTTCACACAAATAACAGGTTTCAGAAGATTAGAACTTTGCTTCTTGATCCAGAGTTAAGGCCTTTGGAACATTTAAGTTCTAAAGGCGATCAATTTCATTAGCTATTGAGATCAAAGAGTCCATAAACTTTTCTGCAGCGTCAGAACCACGATAAATAACAGATTGGCTTGGAAGGTTTGTCTTTATGTGTTCCACTGCCGGTGAGGGTTTAACGCATATACCAAAGTTCATAGGAACATGACTCTGGTATGGCACTGTATAACTTGCCTCAGGATTAGGTAGACATGTTTGATAGGGTAACAGTATACTTTTAAAATCTGCATAGATAACGTAAGGTATCCTCAGTATTTTTTCAAGATTTAAGTATTTGACAATGGGGTTATTAATAGTCATTTTAACCCTAGCAATGTCATTATGGACACACAAAGCTCTATGTTCTTTCAATTTTTCCATTCCTTGTTGACCATATTGATTATCAAAGTGAGTAAAACATCGTTTACATCTTATGGCCATTGTGGGTAATCTGATGTCCTACTAGTTTATCAAAATCTTTGATAAAGACGTAGTGGTTCTGGCCGGATGAAGAACTTAGCAAAAGGAGGTCACGAAGGTCTTGCAGCCCTTGATCCACAACCTTTAGAGGAATCAATTTATTGTCTTTTTCCAGTCCAAATACACTTATGGATATGTCGTTGGCTTTCTCAAATTTGGGAATGTCAGCTAATTACGTAGGAAACGATATCACTGAAGAATCATACTCGTTTTCCAGGTCCTTGTATTTACTAAAGCATTCAGCTTTCGTTTTAACCAGTTTTGCTAAAATGGCATACATAGAACACTTTTCATCCTTTAAGTTTTGAGGATTAATGCAGGCTTTTCTTGCTTTTATAGCTGCTGATAATGGAATATATGTGCTACCGCGCAAGGGATTGTACTTATTTATTTTCAATCGTACTCCTTCCACTGCTAACAAAGCCCAATTACTGCCTTTTATCTCAGATTCTTCCATTTCTGTAGTTAACTTTGTAAATTGTATTTCCAAGAAAATACTTAAGTCTGTTTCCAAAAATAGGGCCTGATTTCGTGTTTTAAAAGCATGATCTGTAATTTCATTGGTAGATGTATGAATGAATCTACATTCAGCCACAAGATTAATTTTTATCGACTTGTGCATTGCTAGTTCTTTCTGCATAGCTTGTATTATTTGCTGTTTGGACTCTTTAAGGTATGAATTTAAATCCTATCATGTATCACAACAAATGAAATAGAATTTAAGTCGACCTTCAAAAGATGTCTCATATTCAATAAGTCCATTTGTATCAGGAACCAATGTCAGTAGGTAATGTTTTGTAGGCTCTGCTCTTTGCCATTTAGCTGCCGACACAACATTACAACATTCTTCATGACGACGTCCGTTGTATACATTGTTGAATGTACTACCACAAGTTTTACACTCATGAAATACCCCCACACGATACTTCATGACGCTTCCTATGATAGTCCCGAAGAAAGGTTTTTCCACACTCTTTGCACATATAGCTAGGAATGGGTTCTTCCATTATGAATGTTGATTTCTGCAAACAGCTGCTTACTGCGTATCACAGGGCTAGATGTTGGTTGGTGAGACGGACTTTCACGATGTGAACACCGTGAGAGGTAGTAGTCAACTGGTGATATTCTTGTTAAGGATCCTCTAATATATCCCAGTCCAACACCTCTTTACAGCGTATGACAAGGCTGTAGACTGGACAGTGAGGCGGTCATTCACGATGTGAACACAGTAACAAGTAGTAGTAAACTGATTATATACTTGCTAAGGGTTCTCTAATATATCATAGTCAAGACCAACAGATACTTACTGTGTAGTACAAGGCTGTACAATGATTGTTTCGACGGTCTTTCACGATGTGAACACCATGGGAGGTAATAGTCAACTGGTGATATTCTAGCTGAGGGTCCTCTAATATACCCCCAGTTAAGGGTAACAGCTGCGTACTGCTTATGACAAGGCTGTACACTTGTCGGTGACACAGTCTTTCACAATGTGAACACTGTAAAATGTCGTAGTCAACTGAAAATATTCATACACCCTACTCGAGGTTATCAGGTACTTACTGCATATCAAGAGGCTCTACACTCATGTGTTAAACAGTCTTTCTTTTGCTAATGACCCTCTATATTCCCTACACAAGGCTATAGATGTTAGTTCTAAACACTTAGTGGTTAATTGTATATTAAATTTAAATGCACAGCTTATACAAGCACGTTTTCACGCGCTAAAACTTTATCAGATAGTCAAATGCGACACGCAAAGTATGTTGCCGCTATCTAGCGGTGACTATGAGAACTACTTGAACGACCAGCATTCTACCTAGCGCTCCATTTCAACACTCGCTCACTGAATGACCAGCATGCTATCTAGCGGTCGATATCAATACTCACTCAACTACCAGCATGCTACCTATCGGTCAATACAACATAGCTTTTTTGTCAGATTTTTGTTGGCTTTTTTGTTGGCTTTTGTTGGCTTTTGTTGGCTTTTGTTGGCTCTTTCATATTGCTCTTGCTTGTTGGGGCTTATTTGGTCTTGGAAAGTATGTCTGTCCTTTTTATGGCTGCATAATGCTTACAGCCATGTTTGTAAGCAACAACAACAAGAACAACACACACTATTCCGAAAAAAAAATCCAAAGTACACTAAGGTGTATCAATAACTCTCAACTCTTACACTTATCTCTATCCCATGCCCAGTCAAAAATAGTGTATTTTTACAAATTTTTCAAAAAATATTTGGAAAGTAGGCTATGTCATTAAACTAAAACTCCTAAAAAGACATATGTTAACTCCAACACCTACCTCTATACCACTCTCAGACCAAAAATAGTGTATTTTTAAAATTTTCCAAAACATATTTCCAAAATTAGAAAGTTTACAAAAATGTTCGTTTGACATAAATGAATGGCCTATGTCCCCTCTACCGCCGTACCAAGTCCCAGGTCTCTAGGACAACAAAAATGAAATTTTGAAAATAGGCTAATTTCCGAAATTAGGAATTTTACAAAAAAGTTTGTTTTACATAAATCAATGGTTTTACCTCCTCTAGTACCTTACCAAATTTCAGGTTTCTAGGACAAAAGAAAATGAATTTTGAAAAAATGGTCACTATTTTGGCTACTAGGAATTCTAAAAAAAAGTTTGTTTAACATAAATAAAAGGTCTCTATCCCCTCTACCTGTAGACCAAGTCCCAGGTCTGTAGGACAAAAATGATAAAAGTTCAATTGGGAAAGTAGACGATTTTTTATAAACCAAACATTCTAAAAAGTGTTCTGTGGGCTAAAAAGAATTAATTTTTTTATAATATTTTTTTATTTTTTGAGATTTTTTTGAAAACGGACTTATTTTGAAATTCCTATTTTTAAGAAACTAAAGAGTTAACAAAAAAGTTTGTTTGACATAAATGAAAGGTCCCTATGCCTTCTACCCCCAAAATAAATTTCAAGTCCATGCGGCGGCCATGACACTATTTAGAAGCGCCAGTACTTCACTACTGCAGGTTTAGACCAAGAGTCTTGAAATTTATTTTAAGGGTAGAGGGCATAACGACCTTTCATTTATGTCAAACAAACTTTTTTGTAAACTCTTTAGTTTCTAAAATATAGGCATTTCAAATTGGTCCGTTTTCAATAAAAACTCAAAAAATAAAAAAATATTATAAAATAAAGGACGTAGAGACCATTCTTTTAAGCCCATAGAACACTTTTTAGAATGTTTGGTGTTTAAAAAATCGCCTTCTTTCCCAATTGAACTTTTATCATTTTTGTCCTACAGACCTGGGACTTGGTCTACAGGTAGAGGAGATAGAGACCTTTTATTTATGTTAAACAAACTTTTTTGTAGAATTCCTAGTTTCCAAAATAATGAAAAATTTTCAAAATTCATTTTCATTTGACCTAGAAACTTGACATTTGGGAAGGTGCTAGAGGAGGTAAAGACCATTGATTTATGTCAAACAAACGTTTTTGTAGAATTCCTAATTTTGGAAATATAGCCAATTTTCAAAATTTTATTTTCTTTGTCCTAGAGACCTGGGACTTGGTAAGTCGGTAGATGGGGCAAAGGCCATTCATTTATGCCAAACAAACTTTTTTGTGAACTTTATAATTTTGGAAAATAACCCATTTTGGAACTATGTTTGGAAAATTTGAAAAATACAATATTTTTGGACTGAGAGTGGTTTAGAGGCAGGTGGTGGAGTTAACATATGTCTTTTTAGGAGTTTTAGTTTAATGATATAGCCTACTTTCCGAATATTTTTAGAAAAAATTGAAGAATACACTATTTTTTGACTAGGCATGGGATAGAGGTAAGTGTAAGAGTTGAGAGTCATTGATAAACCTTAGAGTACTTTGGATTTTTTTCGGAATTTTGTGTGTTGTTGGGGTTGTTGGTGTTGCTTACAAACATGGCTGTAAGCATTATGCAGCCATAAAAAGGACAGACATACCTTCCAAGACCAAATAATCCCCAACAAGCAAGAGCAATATGAAAGAGCTAATACAAAAGCCAACAAAAGCCAACAAAAAAGCCAACAAAAATCTGACAAAAAAAGCCATGTTATATTGACCGATAGGTGGCATGCTGGTAGTTGAGTGAGTATTGATATCGACCGCTAGATAGCATGCTGGTCGTTCAGTGAGCGAGTGTAGAAATGGAGCGCTAGGTAGAATGCTGGTCGTTCAAGTTGTTCTCATAGTCACCGCTAGATAGCGGCAACATACTTTGCGTGTCGCATTTGACTATCTGATAAAGTTTTAGCGCGTGAAAACGTGCTTGTATAAGCTGTGCATTTAAATTTAATATACAATTAACCACTAAGTGTTTAGAACTAACATCTATAGCCTTGTGTAGGGAATATAGAGGGTCATTAGCAAAAGAAAGACTGTCTAACACATGAGTGTACAGCCTCTTGATATGCAGTAAGTAACTGATAACCTCGAGTAGGGTGTAAGAATATTTTCAGTTGACTACGACCTTCTACAGTGTTCACATTGTGAAAGACTGTCTTACCGACAAGTGTACAGCCTTGTCATAAGCAGTACGCAGCTGTTACCATTAACTGGGGGTATATTAGAGGACCCTTAGCTAGAATATCACCAGTTGACTATTACCTCCCATGGTGTTCACATCGTGAAAGAACGTCGAAACAACCATTGTACAGCCTTGTACTACACAGTAAGTATCTGTTGGTCTTGACAATGATATATTAGAGAACCCTTAGCAAGTATATAATCAGTTTACTACTACTTGTTACAGTGTTCACATCGTGAATGACCGCCTCACTGTCCAGTCTACAGCCTTGTCATACGCTGTAAAGAGGTGTTGGACTGGGGTATATTAGAGGATCCTTAACAAGAATATCACCAGTTGACTACTACCTCCCACGGTGTACACATCGTGAAAATCCGTCTCACCGACCAACATCTAGCCCTGTGATACGCAGTAAGCAGCTGTTTGCAGAAATCAACATTCATAATGGAAGAACCCATTCCTAGCTATATGTGCAAAGAGTGTGGAAAAACCTTTCTTCGGGACTATCATAGGAAGCGTCATGAAGTATCGTGTGGGGGTATTTCATGAGTGTAAAACTTGTGGTAGTACATTCAACAATGTATACAACGGACGTCGTCATGAAGAATGTTGTAATGTTGTGTCGGCAGCTAAATGGCAAAGAGCAGAGCCTACAAAACATTACCTACTGACATTGGTTCCTGATACAAATGGACTTATTGAATATGAGACATCTTTTGAAGGTCGACTTAAATTCTATTTCATTCGTTGTGATACATGATAGGATTTAAATTCATACCTTAAAGAGTCCAAACAGCAAATAATACAAGCTATGCAGAAAGAACTAGCAATGCACAAGTCGATAAAAATTAATCTTGTGGCTGAATGTAGATTCATTCATACATCTACCAATGAAATTACAGATCATGCTTTTAAAACACGAAATCAGGCCCTATTTTTGGAAACAGACTTAAGTATTTTCTTGGAAACACAATTTACAAAGTTAACTACAGAAATGGAAGAATCTGAGCTAAAAGGCAGTAATTGGGCTTTGTTAGCAGTGGAAGGAGTACGATTGAAAATAAATAAGTACAATCCCTTGCGTGGTAGCACATATATTCCATTATCAGCAGCTATAAAAGCAAGAAAAGCCTGCATTAATCCTCAAAACTTAAAGGATGAAAAGTGTTCTATGTATGCCATTTTAGCAAAACTGGTTAAAACGAAAGCTGAATGCGTTAGTAAATACAAGGACCTGGAAAACGAGTATGATTCTTCAGAGATATCGTTTCCTACGTAATTAGCTGACATTCCCAAATTTGAGAAAGCCAACGACATATCCATAAGTGTATTTGGACTGGAAAAAGACAATAAATTGATTCCTCTAATGGTTGTGGATCAAGAGCTGCATGACCATCGTGACCTCCTTTTGCAAAGTTCTTAATCCGGCCAGAACCACTACGTCTTTATCAAAGATTTTGATAAACAAGTAGGACATCAGAATACCCACAACTGTCATAAGATATATACGTGTAAACGATGTTTTACTCACTTTGATAATCAATATGGTCAACAAGGAATGGAAAAATTGAAAGAACTTAGAGCTTTGTGTGTCCGGCAAGACATTGCTAGGATTGAAATGCCTATTAAAAAACCCATTGTCAAATTCTTAAATGTTGAAAAAATGCTGAGAATACCTTACGTTATCTATGCAGATTTTGAAAGTATACTGTTACCCTATCAAACATGTCTACCTAATCCTGAGGCAAGTTATACAGTGCCATACCAGAGTCATGTTCCTATGAGCTTTGGTATATACGTTAAACCCTCACCGGCTGTGGAACACATAGAGACAAACCTTCCAAGCCAACCTGATATTTATCGTGTTCCTGACGCTGCAGAAAAGTTTATGGACTCTTTGATCTCAATAGCTAATGAAATTGATCGCCTTTACAGCTTAAATGTTCCAAATGCCTTAACTCTGGATCAAGAAGCAGAGTTCCAATCTTCTGAAACCTGTTATTTGTGTGAAAAACCATTTACCAAAGAGGACTGGAAAGTTCGAGACCATTGCCATATTACAGGGGAATACCGTGGAAGTGCTCACAATAACTGTAATTTGAGGTGTAAAACACGTAACCCCATTCCTCTATTTCTACATAATATGAGTGGCTACGACGCAAATTTCATTGTAAAGCAATTGGGATGTACTGCTGAGAGAGTGGATGTTATCGCTAACTCCAAGGAAAAGTACATTTCCTTTACCAAATAAGTAGGAAATGTTAAGCTTAGATTTGTGGACACATTTCGTTTAATGCCGAGTAGTTTGGAAAACTTAGTTTCCAACTTAACATCATAACCTGAAACAGACATGTACTTTGGAAAAGAAAATGCATCGCTCATGACTCGTAAAGGGGTAATTTGTTATGATTACATTGATTCATGGGAAAAGTTAAGTGAAACGTGTTTACCTCCAAAAGAGGAATTCATTAACAAAATAAGTCAAGAAGATGTTAGTCAAGAAGACTATGAACATGCCAAAAATGTCTGGAATCAGTTCAACAATAAAACTCTAGGGGAATATAGTGAGCTCTCCCTAACTTCAGATGTACTCCTTCTTGCAGACAGCTCTGAAACGTTTAGAAACAAAACACTAGAAACACACCGAGTAGATGCTGCACGCTCTCTTACTTCGCCTGGTTTAAGTTTCGAGGCAATGCTCCTTTACACAGGAATTGAACTGGAATTTCTACAGGTTTACGATCAGATTCTTCTAATCGAGTCTGGAATACGAGGAGGCATATGCCAGGTGTCTCATCGGCATGCTGAAGCTAACAATAAATACAAGGAAACCTATGATTCTGAGAAACCATCGCAGTTTATTACCTATGATGACGCCAACAACCAATACGGGTGGGCTATGTGCCACTCCCTTCCTTATGGTGGATTTCAGTGGGTTTCTCCAGATACTGTTGATCTAGAAAAACTAAAGGAAGACGATCCTGTGGGATACATTCTAGACGTTGATGTTGATTACCCATCTGACCTTCATGATCTACACAACGATTTACCTTTCCTACCAGTGTGTATACAACCTAAGGATTCGTCTCTGAAAAAACTAATTCCTCGTCTTGGAAATCGAAGGCGATATGTTGTTCACGACATGGTATTAAAACAGGCTTTAGATCATGGACTAAAATTGATAAAAATTCATCGTGTGTTAAAGTTTAAACAAAGACCTTGGTTAAAGGCATCCGTTGATTTTAATAACAACCTCGAAAACAAGTAAAAATGATTTTGAAAAAAATCTTTACTAATTATTCAACAATGCCATTTTTGGAAAAACAATGGAAAATATCCGTAAAAGAATAGACATACGTCTTGTGACTGACAGCAAAAAGGCTGGAAAGCTAATAGCAAAGCCGACATTTATTGACAGAACAATTTATGGTCCTAACCTAGCTGCTTTCCACATGGCTAAAAGTAACATTGTATTCAATGAGCCTACATATATTGGAATGTGTATACTGGATATTTCAAAAACTCTAATGTATTCCCACCACTATGATGTCCTGCTACCCTATTATGGAATGAACAATATTAAACCCATGTATATGGATACCGACTCGTTCATTTATTTGGTTAACACTCCAGATGTATATCAAGACAAGTTGGATTTCCTAGAACACCTGGACACATCAGATTATCCTACTAATCACATATGTTACTCTACATCAAACAAGAAAACGTTGGGGAAATTTAAAGACGAGGCTTGTGGACAAATTATAAAAGCATTTGTTGGACTTGGAGGTAAAATGGCTTAGACATAAATGGTAAAGAAATCAAAAAGATTAAAGGTATTAACAGAGGTGTTGTCAAAAATTGTATAAGCTTTCAAGATTATAAGGATTGTGTCATGAAAAACAATGAAAAAGATTACCAATGAACATAATCGCTTCTAAACAACATGACATATCATCTATAAGACTGAACAAAATTGCTTTGTGTCCTGGTGATGATAAAAGAGTGATTGATGCTGATGGTATAGGTACACATGCCTATGGTCATTATTCAATCATTAACCATACTTAAAGAGTTAAGTTATGAATATCAAAATCTTCTACGTGCAAATAGCAAATACATAAAACAAAACAATTTAGGAAATAAAACAATAGCACTACAAAAATAGAAAAACACAAAAAGAAAAAGTGATATTCATACTCAAAAATAAATAAAATAGAAAACAAAATAAAAACAACTGTACAATTTATAACAAAAAAAAGAATATATATATAAAAATGTATTATGTGTAAATAGTGTACTGTGCCCAACTCTAGGAATGGGTATTCCAAGATTCAGACACCTAGATATCAAGGCAAAGGCTACAGCCGCTTTTGAAAGTTGAGATATTTGAATATCGCGCTCCATTCCTTCCAGAAGGAAATGGAAATTTTATGCAGCTAAGAGCATGTCAAGTGACGTAGCAAGTAATAGCAGAGGTCGAGACTATTTGTTGATTAAATAGTTAGCCATGGAGTAGAGACTTGAGACTTGAATCAGATTACTGGCACGGCCAAATGAAAGAGAATGCACTTAGTATCAAGTGAATCGGACCAGGGATACCAGAGATATGAGGATTTCTAGATTTCAGCGTGATGCAGCGTG
This sequence comes from Meconema thalassinum, assembly GCA_946902985.2. NCBI lineage: Eukaryota > Metazoa > Arthropoda > Insecta > Orthoptera > Tettigoniidae > Meconema > Meconema thalassinum. Next base: position 716,366,337 of record OX336388.2, on the reverse strand, counting down.
GCCCTGACCGTTTTGAATAAAAGCCGGCCGGCCCAAGCAACATCAGCTCACTTCGAAACAAGCTCTTGCATAGCAAGGTGCTGCTACGCTGAGCCAAGGCACATGGTTGCCGGATCTACGCAGAAGTTATCTTCAAAATTGTGATAGTCACAAAAGTGCTGCGATACATGTGGAACTTAGTAAGTTTACGACAGAGAGAATCACTAAGGTGATTGATATTTTTCTACGGACACTGGTGAAACATTTTATTTCTACATGGACATATGCTAGACTTTGTCTAGAATGTACTTTGTCACAGTCCACTAATAATCATTCAATACTTGGATATTTTAGTCCAATTTAGTCAGTTTCATAATTGTAACTTGATAACCACTCCGATCTTTCAGTATATTGAAGGCCAGTCTATCACGGTGTTGTTCATTAGCCGACAAAGGGAAATTATATGTTGCTTCGCGCATGATAGATGGTGATAAGCCATGCCCAGGGAACGATCTTCAGAACAGCCGTTGATTGATTTAGACTGTCAGTGTTTTCTTGTACTGAAAAGATTACCGTGAGTTATGTTACAACTGACATATTTGAGAATAGATCATTTAGATCTGACCCCATTTAAGCAAACTGTTATGGCGTTAACAGAAGTAAATATTAAAATGGATCAACAGTCACTTCAAACTTCAAGAGATATTACCACTATGTCTTGTTAGACAGATTGTGGGTATATAATGGCGGCCGATACAAGGATTAGACGTGCGTGTCCGATAGGGCATGTATCTGGATAAATCTGGTACAGACCAGGTTCACTACGCTTCAAGACCAACGAGAAATGTAAGCCACATTTTGACTTTATATTATGCCTAGCTAATTGGAACAAACTCATTTTCTGCAGATGACCAACACATTTATTTTTCTTCGTATTTGAATCTTGCAATGATTTACGCAAGACATATTAGAATTATTCTGAGTATTTTCAGCACTCAGAACAGTTTAGGATCGATGACCGAGCATAACGAGCATTTATTTGAATATTTCATATTTTTGGATAATCACGGAAAACAGCCGATGTAACTGTAAAAGTTAATAATTATTTTTGTTGAGGAATGGATATTTTATCTATATTCGAAGATTCGAACATGTGGATTCTCACATAATGAAATAATAATTAAATATATTTAAAATAATATAACTAATAATAATAATAATAATCCACTAATAATAATAATAATGATTTTCATAACTTTTCTAAATAATTCTTGGATCTTATATTTTCTAATAATCACATTTATAGAGAGAGAGCTTATGAAGTAGTTTAATCATTTCTAGTTTGGAACAGGTGATTTTCCGAAGGAGAGTGGTTAGCGCAAGCCCGCATTCAACCAACATGACAGTCCTGGTTGAACAGTTAATATTTGCAATGAGCAAGGTATATTTTTCAGATAACACGGAGAGGCATGAAACGGGAAGCAATTGATAATTGTATTGAATAGGATATTTTTGTATTTATATAAAATCATGACGTAAATACACTTTCAAATGTGAAGTAAAGATTTTCATAAGTGTGGTAAATTCACGGGTTGAACAGAATGGTAAAATAAAATAAACTTGTAAGTTTATTAATCTTCCAGTGTTGATAACAAGCAGAGGCTTGATTTATTGTATAAATTTTGGGAAGAAAATTTATGTGTGTGGAGTAGTTGAAATGCCATTCCCAGGTGCGCATGTTCAAGTCGCAGGAATGAGGAGGTTTTTATTTGAGCATCAATCAAATAGCAGGTTCGATGACTCAGTGTTAAAGAAGGAGTATTGGAACTACACATTGCGTCGTATGAATGACCCGAAGGTTATTTCTTAAAAACCATCAGTTCTTATTTCAACCTTGTTTACGGATTCCATTGAGACTTTGATTTTGCCAGAACCCGGATTTGTCATGATCGTATTTTATTCTTCTTCAGAGGAAGACCTTTGCCGTTGTTGTTGGAATATTGTGTTCTTATAAAAATAATAGAATGGGCCACTGCCAATTAAAAATAATTCTATAACCACGAATAATTTGAAGGATGTTTTCAATCCTAGTGCCATGAACTAAATGAATGTATTATGAAGCTACAATTCTTATTTCCGCATTCTGTCGAAGAATTGCAACTTGTGAAAGTTACTAAAATGGCCGCAAATATAAATATTTTTCTTAATAATGATTCCAAGTGGAAAATTGAATAGTTGGATGGTCCAACAATTTATTGATGAAGTTGATGATTCAGAAATCATGTATTTTGTTAGGAACTTGAAGTTCATAATCGAGTCACTTCTCGAAACGTTTAATGTCAGAAGAACAATTAATTTTGTTGTGCTTCGCACAGTTCTTCGATGCTATGCTCAAGGTCAAATACTTTTCAGATGTTGTTATTAATATGTGTAAATAATTTGTGTTGATTCAGAGATAATAATATTTTTTTGACAATATATTTTTGAAACTGGAAAAATAAGTGAAAGTTAAAAATTCTATGAACATTTATTCTACGAGTGTTAATATTATGTAAAAATTCAAACAGTGAACTACAGTATTTCCAGTAAAGAAATTAAATTTGAACTGGATTTAATCATAAATAATGGATATAGTTTTGGAACACAGTCTACAGGACTAATAATTAGACTTGTGTTTCCCAAAGTAATTGTCCAATGTGTTGGAAAATTTCTGTATATTGTGTAAATAGGAATGTGGGTCGCCACACACGAATGATGCTGCTTTGAGCATTTTATTTTGCAGTCAATTTTAAATTCAAAATAAAATGAGATAATTTTACATGATGTGTAAATCTCCTTATATCCTTATTGTTGCATTGAGCCAAAAATCAGTAAAGCACTTTTTTCATTTGATGTCGTTTTTGCGATTAGCTTTAACCCATCTGGCGCCCCGGGATATTTTGACTCTCGTGCTGACTGATTATTGGTAAAATGCATATGTGGTCGTGCGGACTCCGGTCTAAACGGGCACAGTACATGTATTTAAAATAAAAAATATTGTATGGACACTGCTTGTACATTTTTTATTACTACCCACCTCTCTCCACTCCTAATGCAAAATGAACATGTAAAACAAAAATTGGAAAATCCATGTTTACATATTGACAAAATAGAAAAAACTTTAAACTGAAATTTTAAAAACTGTAAATGGGAATTTGGTAAATTGACAAATGTGTAAACAACAAATTGGAAAATCCATGTTTCTATATCATGAAATTGAAAAACTTCAAAGTGACATCTTAATAACTGTAAATGGTAAATTGTGAAATTCATAAATGTGTAAACAACAAAATGCAAACTCCATGTTTCCATGTTATGAAATTGAAAAACTTAAAACTGACATTAAAAAAACTGAAAATGGGAAATTGGAAAATTGACAAATGTGTAAACAACAAAATGCAAAATCCATGTTTCCATATTATGAAATTGAAAAACTTAAAACTGACATTAAAAAAAACTGAAAATGGGAAATTGGAAAATTGACAAATGTGTAAACAACAAAATGCAAAATCCATGTTTCCATATTATGAAATTGAAAAAGTTAAAACTGACATTAAAAAAACTGAAAATGGGAAATTGGAAAATTGACAAATTTGTAATCAACAAAATGAAAAAAATACCCGGTTGGGGTAGTGATCATGTTGTACAGTAGCCTATAAGACTAGCATAACGATAGTTGCATGTGCCCTTATATACTTTGTGTATGTGCATTAGCCTTTGGATTAGCTTAAGTTAGGTTTGGTAAAGTTAGGTTTGGTGAGGTTAGGTATGTGACCTTGTGGTTTACTCTTTTCGGAAAATATAAAATGTTAAATCTAAAATCAAAAAATCTTAAATTTAAAATGTAAAATCTAAAAAACTAAAATCTAAAATACAAAAAATCTAAAATGTAAAATGTAAAATCTAAAAGAAGTAAATTGAAAAAATCAAAAACCTAAAATGTTTAATGTAAAATGTTAAAAAGTAAAATCTAAAATTTTTAAATGAGATTTCTGTGGGTTAGGTTAGGTTAGGTTAAGTTAGGTTATAACCAAGTTTATTATTTGTGCTCTCCCATTTGATCTTACTTTTTTGCTCCCACTTTTTTGCTCCCCACTTTTCTGCTCCCACTTTTTGCTCCCACTTTTTTGCTCCCACTTTTTGCTCTCACTTTTATGCTCGCACTTTTTGCTCCCACTTTTTTGCTCTCACTTTTTGCTCCCACAATTTTTGCTCCCTCTTTTTGCTCCCACCTTTTTGCTCCCACTTTTTGCTCCCTCTTTTCTTTACTCCCACGTTTTTTGCTCTCACTTTTTGCTCACACTTTTTGCTCTTACTTTTTGCTCACATATTTGCTCCAACTTTGAAGTTAGGTTATGTTAGGTTAGGTTAGGTGATGTTAGGTTAGGTTACGTTAGGTGTGGTTAGGTTATAACCAAGTTTATTATTTGTGCTCTCACATTTGCTCTCACTTTTTTGCTCACACTTTTTGCTCTATTTTTTTTTTGCTCGCAATTTTATGTTAGGTTAGGTAAGGTTAGGTTAAGTTAGGTTAGGTTAGGTTAAGTTAGGTTAGGTTATAACTTAGTTTATTATGTGTGCTCTCACATTTGCTCTCATATTTGCTCTAACTTTGAAGTTAGGTTAGGTTAGGTTAGGTTATGTTATGTTAGGTTAGGTTAGGTTAAATAATGTTTGTTAGGTTAGGTGAGGTTAGGCGAAGTTAGATGAGGTTAAGTTAGGTTAGGGTAGGTTAGGTAAAGTTGGATTAGGCAGAATGGCTGAGGTATGAATGAAACCCGCATTTTCTTACTTTCACCTCATGAGGCTGTGTGTACCCCATTCCAGCTCTCAGCCCAGAATAAAATTTCTTGGTTGAGGCGGGAATGAAACCCAGACCTCTAGGGAAACAGATAAAATGCTAGCAACTACACCAAAAGTGGACAATATAAGGCTGGTCTTGATTGTACATGATCAATCAATAATTACGTATTAATAATAATAATAATAATAATAATAATAAATATTCCATTTAGCAACTTCACGGCCGACCTCTCCCTCTGACGTCATTTACGGTCTCAGGGCGTGGCGGCCATTTTTCCCATTAGTCCCTGGCCCAGCTATGACTGATCCCTCCATAAGAATAACATAGGGCTGGTTGTGCGCGGCGGCCATCTTGCCTATTAGCCCCTGTCCCAGCTTCGGCTTATATTACCTACTAATGATAACAAATTAAGTACAACTTCTCAAAATAACCTACCGTGGTCAGTTATATTTCATCAGTACAATAACCACTGCTTCAGTGTTTACAGTTTAAAGTTTACTAAAATAAGTGGAACAGCTAATTTTATAACATAGGTAGAATTGTTTAACTCTTTGTTTTTACTTAGTCTACGCCTCATTTAACAATTTCGTATCACTTGTAAACTGATAACAACAGACGAGATGATTGCATAGAAAGTGGTGTGCAGACGACATCTTAAATCCGAATAGCTGTTACGGTAAACAAGCCTAGCTCTATAAGAGTTAGAATTCTTAACTAATTTGTTGTGTGGGAATGCAGCTGATTTTTCCGTTCTAGGCTAGAAAACAGTATTTTCGGCATCCGCAGCTGATATCGAAAGTATTTTTAGGTACAAATTATACACCTATCATTATCTAAATGTATTTTTATAATGTTTGACTAGGTTAAAAAACATTCAAACATTTAATTATGCACATGTTAAAAACAATGCATAAAATTTGTAAAAAAAATAGAAAACTTGGCAGACTTATTTAAAAGAATATTATGATTAATTTTAAATCGCTTGTATTTTCTGCCATATAAGTGATAATGTGCCAAACACTTTATACCTGATTTAACGAATGTGCGGACTTGACATCAGAGCGGTTGACCAATGGCACAAAAATGTCTTGCGTTGCAGAAGGTGTTTGAACCGTCCCTTGGTATGCGAGCAGGAGGGTTATGACATTTGTTTACGTCATTGGGGATAACCCCTTTGCGGATCCCTTGCCAAACCCTGAGCGGAGTTGAGGAACTCATTTTTGGGTCCCTTGGAAAACCGAGAGGAATTAAGGAAAATCGAGGGGAATTGATGTTTGACCTATTACAAGAAGGTTGGAGGAAGTAATGGTACAGATGTGAAATGTAGCAAACCTGGTTCATCTTTGAGGAAGAATTCGAGTTAATGTTTCCTAAGACTTTGGTGCAAGTACAGCGCGCTCAAAATTTAGTACGTAGCTTTGTTTTATGGATAAGATAATCCGTCTTAGTCAGGTTATTTACGCCTACAGTTCCGGAATTTCTTTCCGTTTTCACATTAGGCAGATTTCCAGTTTTCAGTGTTATTTTACAAAAGAAATGCCTCCGTTCCAATTTTTAGCCTACTTATCACATTTTGCAAAAATGAGGAAAAAGTAGACATGAGATCGATCCGGGAAAATATGTGTCTGCCTGTCCGTCCGTCTGTCTGTCTGTCCTTCTGTCTGTCTGTCTGTCTGTCTGTCTGGCTGGCTGGCTATGTGTGTTTATGCCCCCTATCAACTCCTAAACGGCTGCATCAATCGAAACCACATTTAGTATGAGTAAAGAAGTATACTGGAATATCTCAAGCCCATATTTGAAAATGATGTCAGTGCTACCAACTGCTGAAAAAACGCACTAGAAATTTGAGCTCCATGTTGAATATCTTGAAAGGTATGCATGGGAGCTATTCCAAAATTGGCACACATGTAGATAATAATATATGAGTTTAATTTCCAGGACGCCATACATGACAGCTTAAATGATTTTAAGCATTCTGATAGGTCCAATGTTTAAATGCATAAAACTTCTACACTATTAATTGGATTTCAACGAAATTTTGTATGTAATATGTGTACATAAACAGATATGACCGAGCGTATTCTTAAGAGCCACCAAGGTTGCCAACTGTTAATAATTGCTCTCTCTATTATTTTATTCAAATACCAATATATCAGGAGGTATGCAAGCTGACAGCCTTAAAATATGCACATGTATAATACGTGACATTTTAGAATAATTTGGAGTATTTTATATACGTCAGTTCTACCAACATGTTTCTAAGCCTGCTGATAGGACCAATTTTTAAATACATGTAACTTCTATACTATCAGTTGGATTTCAACCAAATTTCGTATGTGCTATGTGTAACATAACAGATATGACCATAAGTATTCCTAAGAGCAATCAGGGCTGCCAACTGTTAATAAATACTGTCTATATTTCTTTACCCTAATATCAATATATCAGAAAGTATGCAAGCCTACAGCTCTGTACTTTGCCGACGTATAGCACCTGGCATTCTAGATTAATTTAGAGTAATTAATATAAGTCAATGCTGCCAACATGATTCTATGCCTGCTGATAGGTAAAATTATAAAATACATGTAACTTCTATACTAACAAATAGATTTCATCCAAAATTGGCACAACAAGATATCATAATATTTCAGATTATTTCTGAGCAGCACATGGACGACATTGTTGCCAACATGATTTTACCCGTGCTGATAGATCCAATGTCTAACTGCATGTAACGTCTATTGGATTTCAACCAAATTTTGTATTCTGTACCATAAGAGATGGAACTAAGAATATATTCAGTCACCAGGGCTGCCAACTGTAGTGCACGATTAGGCTACATTATACCAGGTATATTTCGAACTAATTAGACATTTCGTTGTTACCAACTTAATTTAGTCATTATTCTAGATAGGTCCATATACTGTAGATTAATCATTGCCATGAATCTTAATTTTAAGAAAAGTAGGCTCTTTAGTTCGTCACGGAACTTCTTGTTTTTTTTTTGTTTTTTTTTCGTTTGTCCAGGATTCCTGTATATAGAGGGACCAGTATTTCAGTATGCGATTAACCTTTGCCACTGAATTAAGTTGATGTCTTTCCTCATTCATTGTGTTGTTCTAAAATGGTGAATGGCTATCGTAACCAGACGCCTGAATGAAAACAAAGCAGAAGTGGAATGAGCCATTAAATGTTTACTGCCATATACTACATGAGTCATGAAACACGATACAGTGATATATGGTACATGTCCCTTGTCGTCCTTAATAACAGATTTCCTCAGCTAATGGCTCGAATTATGTACTGTAATTGCAAGACATAAAGTTAACACTACTGCAGGCAACGAGACAGAATTTATTATCACTCAGCAATTCTTCTAGGTTTTAATTCACCGGCCGTGAAAGTCAATATACCATCTTTTTGGAAGCCAGCATAGGGAGGTTGAGGCTGCTTGAGCTTTTGATTCTCGCATTCAAGGAGTGCAGTTGCACTCTATATAAATGGGGGTAGCGCGCAGTTCGCTACTCCTGTGGGAGTCCTGGCGGGGACACCAAGAGCCCACTGATGAGCCAGCTTGGTGTCCTAGGCGAAACCCCACACAAGACACGGCAAAAACCTAGAAGAATTGCTGAGTTTTAATTCACCGGCCGTGAAAGCCAATATACCATCTTTTTGGAAGCCTTCATAGGGAGGTTCAGGCTGCTTGAGCTTTTAGTTCTCGCAGTCAAGTAGTACAGTTGCACTCTATATAAAGGGAGGTAGCGCGCAGTTCGCTACTCCTGTGGGAGTCCAGGCGGGGACACCAAGAGCCCACCGATGAGCGAGCTTGGTGTCCTAGGCGAAACCCCACACAAGACACGGCGCAAACCTAGAAGATTTGCTGAGTTTTAATTCACCGGCCGTGAAAGCCAATATACCATCTTTTTGGAAGCCTTCATAGGGAGGTTCAGGCTGCTTGAGCTTTTAGTTCTCGCAGTCAAGTAGTACAGTTGCACTCTATATAAAGGGAGGTAGCGCGCAGTTCGCTACTCCTGTGGGAGTCCAGGCGGGAACACCAAGAGCCCACCGATGAGCCAGCTTGGTGTCCTAGGCGAAACCCCACACAAGACACGGCGCAAACCTAGAAGATTTGCTGAGTTTTAATTCACTGGCCGTGAAAGCCAATATACCATCTTTTCAGAATTTATTATTCTCTTTATTACGAGGGCGGATCGAGAAGTTTTTGCCCCTATTTCTTTTAGCAAAACGAAAATACATACAGGTAATTACAAATTAATAACCGGGTGAGTTAGCCGTGGTCGTTACGGCATGACTAATGGCAGTCGCTCACATCCGGGAGGCGAGGAGGTTCGAATCCCCCCGCCGGCAACCTTGAAGATGGTCTTCTGTGGTTTCCCATCTTCCTTCCAGGCAAATGCCGGGGTTGGTCCCTAACTATAGGCCACAGCCGCTACCTTCCAACTCCTCGCCCGTCCCTTCCAAGTTTCCTCCCCAACGGTACTTGTAGCTCACCCATTGGGTGTCCGTCTCAAAGCAGCTACAAAACTGGCGAGCCGAACATGTCCTCGGACACTCCCAGCACTAAAAGCCATACGCTAAATAAATAAATTACAAATTAATATACGTACTATTCTTCGTAACTTTCTACACTATTTTTCCACATACTCTCCACATTTGTTCAGACACTTCGCAGCACTAAATTTGAGATGCTCCTGTGGTACAGGGTGATTCTTTTGCTGAAGCGGGACCAGCAGCTAGGCCCACGCACGCCTTCCGCCAACCATCCGAACTCGGTCCGCAGATTGCGTGGAGGTAGAAACCGTAACAGAGTACATTAATTAACCCTAGAACGGTAGCACTAATTGCAACGCTGTTATTGGTAGCGTTTGCATCGGCGACGACTAGGATTCTACAAACTGATAATAAATACCGGTACCACGTACGTCTACTTTCATATCACTCTCTAGGCTAGCAGAATGGAGACTTTTTTTAAATAATTTTGTTTGAATGTTATTATTTTTTATTAATATTTTATTTATTTATTATTTATTTATTTGGAATTTTTGAACTGGTTTTCACTAATTTTGACTAATTGACATTGTTCTCTTTTTGGATTTTGAATAATTTTATTTGATTTCTTTTCTACTTTTTGAGATTCTTTGACTAATTTTAATTTTTTGTGATTTTATAGTTTTTTTTTGTTTTTTTTTTTAGTTTTTTTTTAGCTTTTTCTTGACAAATGTTGACTAATTGAATCGGCACATGTTAAAAGGACCTCAGTCACAAGAAATTACAAACTGAGTCAAACATGAATATCGCATGATATAGGATCGTCTGAACCATCTATTGAGTCACACGCATGGGATACCTAATATTAGCTAGGGAATTTCTTAACGTACGCTAAAAGGTTCTCAGTCCTTTGCTTAGACACAGCTTTTTCGTGTTTCTCAAAACAAGGTTGTTTGGACTGAGGCCCATTTAGCAAGTGCCAATTCAATTTATATTTATGGTAATTGACTAATTCTTACTTTTTTCAGATTTTGGCTAATTTGGTTTGTATTTTACGAGTGCCAAACACTGGTAGTGATTGGACTAAAGGAAGAAGTGAAGGAAGCACAAGTGTATCCCGTATTCGTTACGGAGACGAATACTACCATTATAGGGTTAAAGGTAAATTCACCAGCAAATGATGATTAAAGAACTTATCTTTTCACAGAAGATGCTGAAAATGTTTTCCTCCAGCTGGCAGACAGGCGTTGTACCATGTAAATAAATTAGCGTTTACACGTTGTGATTCCCTCCTGTTGGGAGGGATATCTGCTGCCGTATATTGTTTCAGCATTAAATTCTGTGGCAAAGGTTAATCGTATGCTGAAATTATTACGAGTACTGTATGTACATGAGAATCCACAGCCTGCTTCCAGTCTCCGACCGGGTCAGGATATGGACTGTGCCGGCTGTCGAGGCCTGACGCACTCCCCTGGGGCAATGATTAAATGAATGACAGATGAAATGAAATGATAGTGGAGAGTGTTGCTGGAATGAAATTATGACAGGGAAAACCGGAGTACCCGGAGAAAAACCTGTCTGCCTCCGTTTTGTCCAGCACAGATCTCACATGGAGTGACAGGGATTTGAACCACGGACCCAGCGGTGAGAGGCCGGCGTGCTGCCGCCTAAGCCACGTAGGCTTCATTCATTCCATTCCTGACCCGGTCGGAGACTGGAAGCAGGCTGTGGATTTTCATTTTTCACTGTATGTACATAATTTGATTCTACGATAGAAGCTTTATGTGTGTGTGCTGTAGTGGATGATGATCAGTTTGAATGTCATTTAAGGTCTTCATTTTTGTTTGTTTTCTGATGTTATTCACCAAACAATTTTGACACGTAACGTATACATACTAAGTGGACCGTCTGCCACAACTGGCCATATATTGTACGAGAATCATCAAGAAGCAGCTTAGAGAATATATCAATTTCTAAAAGCAACTATTTGAACTCAAAACACTATGAAAAGATCCCCAGTCCTTATCATGAAACAATGGCAGCTCGAGAAGGTGAAAATTATCCCGATTAGCATTTTAAGAACACGGAATTATTCCAAGAAATCTAACAAGCAACCGTAGGCCTATACACGGACAAGGACTACTTTAGTTAAAAAGCAATAACATTTCCATGATACTGTAGGTAATGCAAGATTGAAATATTACACAAATAAACATTCGTTTACTACGTAAGAGTTCTAAAATCATAAATTACGGTTTTTAAATTAATTCACTGTACTAGGATAGTATAATAAGTAGGACTAGGATTTTAATGCCGTATAAAACATTGAAAAACGCACTTTATACAAGTAGTTCCGTGAAGAACTATACAGCCTATTTTCATATATCCTACTATTTTTATTGCCTCTATCAAAATTTCAGTTTGATTGTTGTGATAGATTCGTAGATATTGAGAACCATTTCAGATGGTCGCTGGTTGGATTCTTATTTATGTACTATTACATGAAGATTATTGTGTACGTGTGGTATTCAAACATCAATCGCATGATTAGGACACAAGAAGTAAAAATTAGATTTTAAAATTTCCCACAGCTGCCATCTTGTGGTTATGAAAACAATTGAAATAAATTAGATGCTAGTGAATTAACATTTGCATAAGCATTTAACGTGCAAAGTTTCACTGCACTCGGATGGTTAAATCGCGAGAAACGTCCATTTAATATTTGTAATTCGCGTCACCACCATGTTGGATTTGTGCTCACCAGGTTACTGAAAGTCCTATAGGTGAACTTATGTTCATTATTATTATTATTGATTTAAGCCCACTACGGAGCGCTTATGACTAGTTCTTCGATGCTCTTTTCCGTTCCCAATATCTCTTGAGCCCTGCTGATAATTTCTCCTTTCTCTCCTGCGAAAGGGGCTTCCGACATTTAGAGACTCTAGGTGGTGGGGTCCAAGATTCTACCATAGTACAAAATTTAGAACGATCTTCTACATCAAGGTCAGCAATTCCAGCCGAATCCAAGTCCTTTAGTTCTTCATTAAGCCACAGGCTTCCAGTCTTGTAGCTTTTAACCAAGGAGAAGATCTTCTTGGTAAGCCTGTTGCTGTTCATTCGTTGTAGGTGCCCATATAACTTTAGCCTCCTACGTCGCATACTGGTATTGGCTGATTCTAACTGTCGATACAGGTCAGAATTAGATTTCAAACGGTAGGTTCCATCTGGGAGCAATCTCGGGCCATGGATTTTCCTGAGGATACGTCTTTCGGCTTTCTCCAGATCATCCATGGTGCCTTTTCTGTTCATCAAGAGGGTCTCTGCGGCATACAGAAACTGTGGTCTGACAGCAGTTCTGTCGAGACAGATCTTAGCATTCCTCGAAATGCATTTCTTGTTGTACAAATTGTGGGATAGTTGGTATGCTGCGTTGAGTTTGGTACGCTTTGCTAAGAAGGAGGTGCCATCTCTACCATTGGGGTGGACCCATTCACCAAGATAACGAAAGCGATTGACTCTTCCAATCGTTCCATGTATGGTCGTCAAAGGGGTGTTTCCGGAGTGCCGATTCTCAAAGTACTTGGTCTTATCGTAAGATATCTGTAATCCAGATTTCACCGCTATCTCGTGCAGGGCTTGGACAGCTATGCCAGCATCCTTAGAGTTGTTGGCCAAGATTGCAATGTCATCTGCGAAGGCAAGGCACCTGATCTCGATTCTTCGGGTTCCAGCTCCAATGGCAACTGGTTTGTTCCTAGATTCCTCAATGTGCATTCCCAGGTCTTGATGACTTTATCAAGCACCAGATTAAACAGAATGGGCGAGAGACCATCACCCTGTCGTACTCCGGTTTTGATCTTGAAACTCTGAGATAGTTCTCCTCTGAACATCACCTTAGAGGTTGTATCCGTGAGAGTCTGTTTGATGAGGGTACGTGTGTTATAATCCACACCTCGTTCTTGGAGTATTGAGAACAGTGTCTGGCGGTCGATGGAATCATAAGCTTTTGCGAAGTCGACGAAAACCACAGTAATGTTCGTACTCCTAACTTGTTTTAGTTGGAGAATGGTTTTCAGATTGAAGATCTGCTCGGTACAGGACCTTCCACGCCGAAATCCTCCTTGATATTCACCAGTTTCTATGAGCATAAAAAATATCAGTTTGATTGCTGTAAAATATTCGTGGATATTGAGAACCGTCAAAATATTTCGGATTCTCGCCATTTTGGATTGTTATATGTTTGCGGAATTTGTCCAAACATCATGGGCTGACAATGACTAAAAAAATCAGGCTTTTGCGTTGTTATGTGTTCTCTACTCTTTTTGACGGTACTGAGGCATGGACTCTGACAGAGTCTTTATGTAAACGTTTAGAGGCCTTTGAAATGTGGCTGTACAGAAGGATATTGCGGATACCATGGACAGACCATGTCACAAATGTTGAGGTTCTCCAAAAAATGAAAAAAACTAAGGAAGTATTAACTACCGTGAAAATCAGGAAAATCCAATACCTAGGGCACATCATGAGGAATACCACCAAGTACCATCTCCTACAGTCTATTCTTTAAGGAAAAATACCAGGGAAGAGAAGTGTTGGACGAAGAAGAATATCCTGGTTAAAAACCTCACATCCTGGACATCAAAAACATCTACTGAATTATTCCGAGCTGCAAGTGATAGGAACAGCACAGCCAAGATGGTAGCCAACATCCGGAACGGATAGGAACCATAAGAAGAAGAAGATATGTATAGGCCATAGAGTTATGTACCATTAAGGGAAAATTATTGCGTAGCTTCATTATTAAAACTTTCACTTCGATCGCATGATTACGGCACAAGAAATAACAACTTAATTTTAAAATTTCACACAGCCTCCATCTTGAGGTTATGTAAACAATTGAAATAAATTAGATGCCAGTGCATTACAATATGTATAATCATTTACTGTACCACATTTCACTGCGCTCAGATGGTTAAATCACGAGAAAAGTCTATTAAAATGTTTCAACTTTGCTTGGCCACCATGTTCGTTTTGTACTTTACAGGTGTTTGAAAGTTACATGGATAAAATTGTAGCTGTGCTCTTTATCACCGTACAAAATGTCATGGTGATATGTGTAATAGTTTCGGAGATATAGAATGCCGATGAAATATTTCGCATAGCCGCCATTTTGAGGTTTTGTAAACAATTGAACTAAATTAGTTGCCAGTGCATTACAATGTGAATACACATTTGCTGTACCAAGTTTCATTACGTTTGGATAGTTAAATCGCGAGAAAGGTCTAATTAAAAGTCTCAACTTCGCTTGGCCGCCATGTTGGTTTTGTATTTACCAGGTTTTTAAAAGTCTCATAGGTGAACTTCTAGTAGTGCCCTTTATCACCGTACACAATTTCAGGGCGATATCTGTAATATGTTCGGAGATACTGAATGCTGGTGAAATAATTCGCACAGCCGCATGTTGGATTGGCGAGAGACAATAAAATTTGAAAGGCACGGTCGGGGTTGGCCTGAATGGTGCTATGATCATACAGAGTTTCTTTGAAATCGCTCCAGCCGTTTAGATTTTTTTTTGGCACAAACCACACCTTTTAACTCCCTATGGAGTTTTCAGAAACATATACAGTAGTGCTTGAGTGTTTTATACCGGGTGAATCAGCTGCCTCTAATAATATTGTTTTATGCAGCCCACCTAGCCTTGTTTTCAGGCATCCCCTATGGTACTAATGCACTGCGAGCATATCCTGCAAACTATACTGAACATTACTATTTTTCTCTCAATGTGACTACAGAGTACAGACTAATACGATAATATGCTTGCAGTGCATTTGTACCATACGGGTTGCAAGCAGAAAAATATCGACCTTCCTGATAACACGCGTTAGTTGGGCTGTATAAAACAATATTAACAGGGGCAGCTGATTCACCTGGTATATGATGACAGTTTATTTGAACGTGAACCTATATTACAGCTTTACGATTATTTTATCATTTTAAATGATCTTGTCGACTTCGTCGTTACGCTGAGGTCTGGCGTTACATTACGGCGACGGGACGAAATGTACCGAGAATGCACTGAGGTGTGGGACGTCATAGAACCGCTTGAGCTCCCTCCTTTCCCTACGCGCTCCGGTGAACGTGACGTCATCCAGCCAGCTACCTCCTTTGACCTTGGTTTGCACTTGTTAATGGACTTTGAGTTCACGCAGTTCGCTGCATGATCATGAGGCTTTCACCCAGCATTTTTCAGCATTTGTAGCATTTAAAATTATATAAAGTCTAGTCTTTCAGACTGACTATCACTCTTTTTAATTTAAGTTTTAATTAGTATAGACGTTGTCTTAGATAAAAGGCGAAGAAGGCTCCATCGAAGTGTCGAAACATGTACTTTAATTCAATAAGTTATATGTTTCAAGACTTGTAATGATAGACGTATTAATATTGAATTGAATTGAATTTGAATTTGAATTTATTCATAGATAACTGTCACTGAGGTTAAAGAGCTCCTTTATGTAGCGTATACAATGTTCTGGCTTGAAGTTATGTAATAAAAAAATAAAATAAAAATAAACCTAGCTTAACAACTAAGAAAAACTAAATATAAAATATACTTATAAGATAACTAAACGAGCCAATTTGCAGACATTTCATACAAAATGAATTATACAAATTAGAATATAGAATAATTAAATAAAGAACCTACCTAATGTATTATATCTATTAAAAGAAAACAAATTATAGTACGGTAACAAAGGGTACAATTTTTATGTAAGTATAATATGATCTATTATTAAAACAATAATATGAGTGACATGATTACTAGAACAACTATCAATTCCACGGAAGTTGTATCTAATGTTAAGAGGAATCTACCTCTGTTACCCACATCATGAGCCGTAAAAGACTAACAATATGTTTCATTTGAAGGTTTTAGCACATTTTCTTTTTCAATACGTTGGCCGACTGCGTGATGCATTGGTAAAGCTCTCGACTGCTGCGCCTGGGAATGCTGAATTGAGTCCCGGAACAGTCAATTGGCATTTCCTTGAATGACACGTTATTATTTATTTAGCGTATGGCTTTTAGTGCCGGGAGTGTCCGAGGATATGTTCAGCTCGCCAGAGGCTGTTGCTGCTTCAAGCAGACAGCCTTAGGGTGAGCTACAAGTTCCGTTCAATTGCAAGTAGTTCCAACTTTGGCTAGCAGATAGCACTGACAACTAGTAGTGTCAACGAAATCTAACCTAGAAATTTGGCTTTACACAAGTTCAGTTAGTTGAAGGATCTTTTACATGTCGTAAATCTATGACATGGGACCGCCGGCTTTACTTCCCCTCCGAAGGAAGGCATACTGAAGGATTTTAACGCTCTTAAAAATCCGACGACTTCGGCCGGGTTGGAACCCGCGATCTTGGCCACAGCAGTCCAGCATGCTACCAATTAAGCCACCGAAGCCGCTAATGACACGTTAAAGATCCAATTCAGGGCAAATTTCCAACATCTCCAACGCCTTTAAAGTGGTCCAAAGAGATCAAAAAACGTATAACATTATTATCTTCCATCCGTCATCATCCCTGCTCAAGGAGCTAGTGTATTACTATTGCAGTATAATTGCTCGCACTTGCGCTGCAACTTGATGTGTAGTGTTGAAAAGGAGCTGGAGTATTCTCTAGCGTGGGTTCGAGAATTCCATTTGCATGATTGCGCAAGCTGTGGGCGAGCTGTTAACTCAATGAAGGTCCTGGAATTGGCGAGTTCTTGGAACTGGGAACCACATTACATCAACAGGGCACGCTTCACGTAGTCTGTGAGTAAATAACAAATGAGCTCTACTGTTTGGCGCGCAAACTACAACAATGGAACAGTGTTCCAAGCCATCGCCTCCCCGCCATAGTGTGACTGCTTATTATTATTATTGCACCGACAGTAGTGGCTACGCGGGCTAAAGCGCTGCGTTAGGTCAAGGGGCCAAGCTCTCTGCTGACTCGGTAGACGCGTGGGTTCGAGCCCCACCGTCGGATGTCCTTGAAATGGTTTTCCGTGGTTTGCCATTTTCAACACCATGCAAATGCTTGGACAGTACCTTCTACAGGCCACGGCCGCTTCCTTCCACATCCTTGCCCAGTTTCATTCATCTTCATCCATTCCATCTCTCATCCCGACGCGCAGGTCGCCCACGGGCGTCGACTAGAAAGACCTGCACTCGGCCTCTCAGGAGGCTACACGAAAAAAAAATATTATTGTATCAGAAATACCATTTACACAGTTCATTTATGCATAACACAAATAAATTGCAAAGCACTTCACTCCCATCTCGACCTGAACCTAGCATCATCAAGTGCATTTTGTGTTGCATGAAATATAATTATCATCTTCGGTGCAGCAAGACGGGCACAATGGACACTGGAGCATATGCTGATTGTTTGTTCTTCGCCACAGTCACATTTGATGTTGCTGGCATCGATATAACACCATCTTGCTGGTTGACTTGGGATCTGCCCACTCCTGTCCTCAATCTGTTCAAGGACTTCCACACAGAGCAGTCTTCATGACAGCCAGGTGGCAAACGTTCTGCAACTGTCATTTGTCCTGTGATGACGGGGACCTTGGCTTTCCGTACTCTCGCTGTACTAGGTGATCCAGTTACTTCCTCAGATGTTCGTAGAAAGCTTTTTTTATAATTTTAAATGATCTTGTCGACTTCGTCGTTACGCTGGGGTCTGGCGTTACGTTACGGTGACGGGACGAAATGTACCTAGATGCACTTTGGTGTGTGACGTCATAGTACCGCTTGGTGCATGTGTTCCCCGACAAACTCTACTTCGTTAGTAACTTATAAGACAAAAATCCCCGATTCTTGGATGTCACGGGTAATCTCGAGAACCAGTGGATGGATTTTGATGCGGTTTTCACCATTCTGTAAAGAATATCTCGAGGAAAGATTCTGTGGAAAATAATTTATGTATGATCAAAGGAAGCCAAGCAGTAACGATTTCAGTGAAAAAGTCGAAAACAAACTTGGCGTCCGTGAGCTTCTTAAGCTTACGCTGGGCAAACCGTTAAAAATATCAATATACTATGAGCGTAAGAATTGGTCAGCATGAAAAGTTCTACAAAAACGTCCGCGAGAGCATATCTCTATCTTCAATACATCGCCCACTATAAGTGCTTTTAGACTGGATGGAAGGGGCACGTCATCCAGCCATCTCCCTCCGCACGCTTGACCTTGCTTTGCCCTTGGTTTGCACTTGCCGCTCGTGAGTAATTTGAAACAAGGTAAAGTATTATAAAGCAAGATAAGTATTATGCAGATAATTTTCTAACATGTCAAGAGTCTTTGGCTTCGAGCGAAGCGAGAAGCCTCCAGCCTTTCTAGCATTTTTCAGCATTTGTAGCATTTAAAATGATACAAAGTCTAGTCTTTCAGACTGACTGTCACTTTTACTTTAGTCTCTGAACTGGAAGTGTATGGCCATGTAAGGGATGAGCACTTTGTTGCCCCACTCTACGCCTCTCCTTGTCTGTAGCTATTTTCCTTCGAATACAAGGTGGAGCAATTCCTGAAAGACAGTAGAGTTTGTAAACTGGAGTAGACTATAAACAGCCAGTCACTCTTAACACCATGTCTCATTGAGGGCCACATCCTCCTGTCGGGCATGAGATGAAGAATATCAAACAGGACATGCATATTCTCCGATGGAGTAACAAAGTACCATTGCAGATATACGGACGGTTTCTGGTTGACTACCCCACTGATAAATAGTCCTGAGGGTCCTGACTTTCAAATTAATTTCAGGATCAATTCTTCGTTTCTGTTGTTGTTTGAGTATTCAGACTTTTGACTGGTTTGATGCAACCCTCCATACCTCCCTGTCCTGAGCTAATCGTTTCATCTCTACATAGCTACCACACCCTACATCAGAGGCAATCTTTTTAACATATTCTAACCTTGGTCTACCCCTACAGTTCTTGTCCTCGACCCTTCCTTCCATAACTAAGGTTGCTATTCCTGGGTGTCTTAGTTTGTGTCGTACCAACCTATCTCTTCTCTTCATTAGCAGTCGCCAAAAAATCTCTCCTCTCCCACTCGTCTTAATACCTCTTCGTTTTTAACCCTATCTACCCATCTGATCTTCATCATTCTCCTGTAACACCACATTTCAAACGCTTCAATTCTCCTCTTTTCTGCTGCACAAATAGTCCAAGTTTCACTTCCATATAGTGCCACGCTTCAGACAAAGGCTTTCAAAAATGACTTCCTAATAACTAAATCTATATTCGATGTCAACAGATTCCTCTTTTGTAAAAATGCTTTCCTCGCCTGAGCCAACCTACTTTTTATATCCTCTTTGCTTCGTCCATCACTGGCTATTTTGCTTCCTAAGTAACAGAAGTCTCCTACTTCCTTCAGCTTTTCACCTGCCAATTTGATGTCCATAGAGGTTTCTGATTCTTTTCGGCTGCATTCCTATATTTTTGTTTTACATTTATTAATTTTCATCGTGAAATCTTTCTTCAAGACGGAGTCCATACCATTCAAAAGCTCATTCAAATACTCTGGCGTGTCGGCCAGAGTTGAAATTATTTCTCCTTGAATCTTCACTCCCACTTTAAATTTTTCTCCTATTTCCTTCATTGCTTGTTCAATGTAAAGATTGAAAAGTATGGGTGTAAGTTTCTAAGTATCACCAATTTGCCAACAAGATGAAGCGACGAACATAGACTTTTATGCAAGAAGGTGACGAGCAAATTTGGGGGAAGAACTGATACGCAACATAATTTACGGTAGTGTTCAGACTAAGAGGTTACAGAGCCTGCAGTGGAACGTGTAGGCCTACATTTTATTTCATACAACCAATGGAGCCAACTGATAGTACATATATTAGGTTAAAACTCAGCAATTCTTCTAGGTTTGTGCCGTGTCTTGTGTGGGGTTTCGCCTAGGACACCAAGCTGGCTCATCGGCGGGCTCTTGGTGTCCTCGCCCGGACCCCCACAGGAGTGACGAACTGCACGCCACCTCCCTTTATAAAGAGTACAACTGCACTACTTGACCGCGAGAACTAGAAGCTCAAGCAGCCTTAACCTCCCTATGATGGCTTCCAAAAAGATGGTATATTGGCTTTCACGGCCGGTGAATTAAAACTCAGCAATTCTTTTAGGTTTGTGCCGTGTCTTGTGTGGGGTTTCGCCTAGGACACCAAGAGCCCGCCGATGAGCCAGGTTGGTGTCCTGGGCGAAACCCCACACAAGACACGGCACAAACCTAGAAGAATTGCTGAGTTTTAATTCACCGGCCGTGAAAGCCAATATACTATATACTGTATTGAATATTTTTCGACGTAGTCTCCATATCGACTTAGGCAGTTGTCGCTTCCTGGCAAGAATTTGTTTATTGCCTCGTGTGATAATCCTGTCCGTGCGTGTTCAGCCACGTTGTCCAGAAGTGTTTCACCTCGTCGTCTGAAGTGATCGTCGACCTCCCAGGTGCTCCTTCAAGTGAGGAAACGACCTCATTCAACTCATAAGTCCACCACGCTGTTGAAGCGGTTTCGCTGGGATATCATTGCCCATCCTCCCTACAATCCAGACCTTGCTCCAAGTGACTTTCAGCTGACAAGACTTAGTACAGTTCGCATATTTGCTGGGAGATCTTTAGAAGATAGTCCAGCAGCCAATGTTGTTGCCTCTTTAGCACCACCCAGGGGTCACGTGTAGGGCTTTTAAAGTTTAACCTACTGTACGGACGTGAAGCTAAAGTAGATAATTTCGACCCCTATGCCCAATGGAAGGAAGAATGGATCTTAAAAAAAAAACAGATAAACATCTCTGGCCTTTGTTCACATCTAATTCAAGATTTGATCCACCGAGAAGAACTGGACCTTCCTCAACAGGAATTGTTGTGGTCATGGAGTCTGTGCTGCGTCTCTCTACAAATGGGGAAAGATACAATCCTCCAAGTGTGACTGTTGTGCCCCTCTTCAGACCATGGAGCACATTGTAAGGGAGTGTAGTAGAAGAGGCTACCCTGGAGATTGGTTTGATTTTCCAGAGGCCACTACAGAGGCTCTGGGTTGGATAAGAACATTGGACATTAAAATATAATGTACTTGCTTTCCTGTTTTTGTGGATATATGCCATACGATAAATCTGTTACCAGTTTCCCAGTTCGCGAGCACACTCTGCCTGCTCTACCCAGTTCGTATCGCTAGAGCAGCTAAGAGAGAAACAGATTCGTTTGAAGATACTAAAAAGTTGGCTAGCTGTGCTACACACACAGTTATGCGACTGATGACCACGATGTCCGAAGCCCCAATAAAGAGGCTACAGCAATGTTTGGCTGATAACCTATGGTAGTGTTATATTTGTGGTAGCGTAATAATAATAATAATAATAATAATAATATCGTATGGCCTCGGATACCGGGTGCAAACTTTGTTAATTGACGCCCAAAGGACAAATTGCATGTCGAATTTTATCGCTCCTTGAAGCGCTATGAAAGTCAAGGAGGTTAGATATCTAAGCTCCTTGACACTATAGCGCTTTCTAGTAGAGAAATGAGGAACTTTGTGTTGGCGGAAAATCCTGAGATTAATGTTGACATTAGGAAAACGGCCTATTGAATTCAAATGGGTTCTTTAACATGCTAACATCGTATGACATCTAAATCCTGATTTTTGTCGCCTTTCAAAAATCACTTACTACAGCCATGAGCGAACCTGCAAGCTTGGGGTTGGCAGTCCGACACGATAACCACTCACCCGCCGTGGCAAACTGTGGTAACATAATTTACTCTTAAATAACTTGGTATTATAGACGTATCGTCTTTTGTTACTGAAATGCTTAAGGAGGTTCAAAACCACGCAATCCAACACGTGGAAGATATGAATAATATGCTTGGTATCCCTGCCATGGATAATGGCGTCCAGAAGGAACCCACATTAATAGACGACACGCCGGATTGACATTAACTTTCCAGGACAGGAAATAGGAAATAGGAATGCCTTGGCCTTAACTAGGTTTCCTTACATTTGATGGACAGGGCGGAGCTAGGCCCATATAAATAGGATAGAATCAAATAACACTTTAATTTAAACCACTTTGGTGTGTTTGCCTCTTCTAACTGCCGTGATTTAGTGACGCTGGGGAGCCAATATTAGCCTACTTTCGATTTTTGCAAAAAATCACTACACTACCACTACAGGGCGAAAAAAGTGTGTCTGTCTGTGTGTGTGTATGTGTGTGTGTGAGTCTGTGTGTGTGTGTGTGTGTGTGTGAGTGTGTGTACTCTGAATGTCTGTCCCCCCCTATCAATTCGAAAACGGTGAGCGCAAATTGAACGCAATTTGGTACAAAGGTAGCACTAGCAAAGGACACCTCAGTGTCATGTTTTATATCGCCGCCATCTTGAAGGAAACGTAATGGCGGGCACACAAATGTTCAAAGCTTAAATCAAATTACGACTAACCTAATCATCCGATCTCTACCAAATTTTGCAACAACATACCTTTATAGAGGGAGCATCCTTTGACAAATCTAATAGGTCATTAGCCTAATATTTTGCGGATGGCGGCCATCTTTGTGTCAAAATCGATTACCCCTATTAATTCGAACACGGTGAAACCGAATGGAATGAAATTTGGTACAGAGGTAGCACTAGCAAAGGGCACCCCAGTGTCATGTTTTATATCGCCGCCATCTTGACGGAAACGTAATGGCGGCCACCCAAATGTTCAAAGCTTAAATCAAATTACGACTAACCTAATCATCCGATCTCTACCAAATTTTGCAACAACATACCTTTATGAATGGAGCATCCTTTGGCAAATCTAATAGGTCATTAGCCTAATAGTTTGCGGATGGCGGCCATCTTTGTGTCAAAATCGATTACCCCTATTAATTCGAACACGGTGAAACCGAATGGAATGAAATTTGGTACAGAGGTAGCACTAGCAAAGGACACCTCAGTGTCATGTTTTATATCGCCGCCATCTTGACGGATACGTATTGGCGGCCACACAAATATTCAAAGCTTAAATCAAATTACGATTAACCTAATCATCCGATCTCTACCAAATTTTGCATCAACATACCATTATGGAGGGAGCATCCTTTGACAAAACTAATAGGTAATTAGCCTAATATTTTGCGGATGGCGGCCATCTTTGTGTGAAAATCGATTCCCCCTATTAATTCGAACACGGTGAAACCGAATGGAACGAAATTTGGTACAGAGGTAGCACTAGAAAAGGCCACCTCAGTGTCATGTTTTATATCACCGCCATCTTGACGGAAACGTAATCGCGGCCACCCAAATGTTAAAGGCTAAAATGTAATTACGACCAACCTAGTAATCTAGTCTCTACCAAATTTTACAACAACAAATCTTTATGTGGGAAGCATATTCTGACCAAACTGCTAGATCATCAGCCCAATAGTTTGCAGATGGTGGCCAAGTATGTGTGCAAATCGATTCCCCCTATCAATTCAAACACGGTGAAACCGAATTGAACGAAATTTGGTGCAGAGGTAGCACTAGCAAAAGGCACCTCAGTGTCATGTTTTATATCGCCGCCATCTTGACGGAAACGGAATGACGGCCACCCAAATGTTAAAAGCTTAAATCAAATTTCGACCATCCTAACAATTTGATCTCTACTGGATTTTGCAACAACATGCCTTTGTGTGGAAAGCATCTTATGACTGACTACAAGGTCATCAGCCCAATAGTTTGCAAATAGCGGCCATGTATGTGTGCAAATCCATTCCCCAGATCAATTCAAACACGGTGAAACCGAATTGAATGAATTTTTTTACAGAGGTAACACTAGCAAAGGGCACCTCATATTCATGTTTAATATCCCTCTAGCACGTTGTATTTCAACAAGCTACTACAACCAACATTCAATTATACTCCTTGAAAAGGACAAAGAGTTATAACAATACCCATGCATTTAGGAGAAAGTAGGCTATATGTTCTTTACTGTACATCTTGTTTTTCCTTGATGTACTGATAAGGGTCTCTACGCCTGGATTCAATACAGCAAACTTGGTCTCAGAATACGACTGCTGTATCCTCTGAGCCGAATTTTATATTATTATTATTATTATTATTATTATTATTATTATTATTATTATTTTTATTATTATTATTATTATTATTATTATTATTATTATCATCATTACAGTACTATAATTATTCTGCTTAACAGAAATATTTTACCTATAAACTTCTACTCCAAATGCTGATCTCAGCTGAGGTGTTCGTTATGTGTTCGTAGCATACTTGTGGTAACAAATGGCTCAGAGAATGTTCGTAGCGTGCAATTGCCACCGTGTAACTCCCAGGATGTTTGTAGTGAGCCCAAGGCAACTTAGGCTTTTACTCGCAATATGTTCGTAGGTCATTGGGGTCAATATATGGCTTTGAGAATGTTCATAGGTTGTTTGTCACCATGTGGCTTGGAGTATGTTCTTAGAGTGCTTGTGCCTCCAAACAGCTAGGAGGATGTTCGTAGGGTGTTTGTGCCTCCAAACAGCTGGGAGGATGTTCGTAGGGAGCTTGTGCCTCCAAACAGATAGGAGGATGTTCGTAGGGTGTTTGTGCCTCCAAACAGTTAGGAGGATGTTCGTAGGGTGTTTGTGCCTCCAAACAGCTAGGATGTTCGTAGGTTGTTTGTGCCTCCAAACAGCTAGGAGGATGTTCGTAGGTTGTTTGTGCCTCCAAACTGCTAGGATGTTCTTAGGGAGCTTGTGCCTCCAAACAGCTAGGAGGATGTTCTTAGGGAGCTTGTGCCTCCAAACTGCTAGGAGGATGTTCGTAGGGTGTTTGTGCCTCCAAACAGCTTGGATGTTCGTAGGGTGTTTGTGCCTCCAAACAGCTAGGAGGATGTTCGTAGGGTGTTTGTGCCTCCAAACAGCTAGGAGGATATTCGTAGGGTGCCTGTGCCTCCAAACAGCTGGGATGTTCGTAGGGTGTTTATGCCTACAAACAGCTTGGATATTCGTAGGGTGTTTGTGCCTCCAGACAGCCCGGAGGATGTTCGTGGGGTGTTTGTGCCTCCAAACAGCTTGGATATTCGTAGGGTGTTTGTGCGTCCAAACAGCTAGGAGTAGTTCGTAGGGAGCTTGTGCCTCCAAACAGCTAGGAGGATGTTCGTAGGTTGTTTGTGCCTCCAAACTGCTAGGATGTTCTTAGGGAGCTTGAGCCTCCAAACAGCTAGGAGGATGTTCTTAGGGAGCTTGTGCCTCCAAACTGCTACGAGGATGTTCGTAGGGTGTTTGTGCCTCCAAACAGCTTGGATGTTCGTAGGGTGTTTGTGCCTCCAAACAGCTAGGAGGATGTTCGTAGGGTGTTTGTGTCTCCAAACAGCTAATAGGATGTTCGTAGGGTGTTTGTGCCTCCAAACAGCTAGGAGGATGTACGTAGGGTGCCTGTGCCTCCAAACAGCTGGGATGTTCGTAGGGTGTTTATGCCTACAAACAGCTTGGATATTCGTAGGGTGTTTATGCCTCCAAACAGCCCGCAGGATGTTCGTGGGGTGTTTGTGCCTCCAAACAGCTTGGATATTCGTAGGGTGTTTGTGCGTCCAAACAGCTAGGAGGATGTTCGTAGGGAGCTTGTGCCTCCAAACAGCTAGGAGGATGTTCGTGGGGTGTTTGTGCCTCCAAACAGCTTGGATATTCGTAGGGTGTTTGTGCCTCCAAACTGCTAGGAGGATGATCGTAGGGTGTTTGTGCCTCCAAACAGCTAGGAGGATGTTCGTAGGGAGCTAGTGACTCCAAACAGCTGGGATGTTAGTAGGGTGTTTGTGCCTCCAAACAGCTAGGAGGATGTTCGTAGGGTGTTTGTGCCTCCAAACAGCTAGGATGTTCGTAGGGTGTTTGTGCCTACCAACAGCTAGGAGGTTGTTCGTAGGTTGTTTGTGCCTCCAAACTGCTAGGATGTTCTTAGGGAGCTTGTGCCTCCAAACAGCTAGGAGGATGTTCTTAGGGAGCTTGTGCCTCCAAACTGCTAGGAGGATGTTGGTAGGGTGTTTGTGCCTCCAAACAGCTTGGATGTTCGTAGGGTGTTTGTGCCTCCAAACAGCTAGGAGGATGTTCGTAGGGTGTTTGTGCCTCCAAACAGCTAGGAGGATGTTCGTAGGGTGTTTGTGCCTCCAAACAGCTAGGAGGATGTTCGTAGGGTGCTTGTACCTCCAAACAGCTGGGATGTTCGTAGGGTGTTTGTGCCTACAAACAGCTTGGATATTCGTAGGGTGTTTGTGCCTCCAAACAGCCCGGAGGATGGTCGTAGGGTGTTTGTGCCTCCAAACAGCTTGGATATTTGTAGGGTGTTTGTGCCTCCAAACAGCTAGGAGGATGTTCGTAGGGTGTTTGTGCCTCCAAACAGCTAGGAGGATGTTCGTAGGGTGTTTGTGCCTCCAAACAGCTGGAGGATGTTCGTAGGGTGCCTGTGCCTCCAAACAGCTGGGATGTTCGTAGGGTGTTTATGCCTACAAACAGCTTGGATATTCGTAGGGTGTTTGTGCCTCTAAACAGCCCGGAGGATGTTCGTGGGGTGTTTGTGCCTCCAAACAGCTTGGATATTCGTAGGGTGTTTGTGCATCCAAACAGCTAGGAGGATGTTCGTAGGGAGCTTGTGCCTCAAAACAGCTAGGAGGATGTTCGTGGGGTGTTTGTGCCTCCAAACAGCTTGGATATTCGTAGGGTGTTTGGGCCTCCAAACTGCTAGGTGGATGTTCGTAGGGTGTTTGTGCCTCCAAACAGCTAGGAGGATGTTCGTAGGGAGCTAGTGACTCCAAACAGCTGGGATGTTTGTAGGGTGTTTGTGCCTCCAAACAGCTAGGAGGATGTTCGTAGGGAGCTTGTGCCTCCAAACAGCTAGGAGGATGTTCGTAGGGTGTTTGTGCCTCCAAACAGCTAGGAGGATGTTCGTAGGGTGTTTGTGCCTCCAAACAGCTAGGATGTTCGTAGGGTGTTTGTGCCTCCCAACAGCTAGGAGGTTGTTGGTAGGTTGTTTGTGCCTCCAAACTGCTAGGATGTTCTTAGGGAGCTTGTGCCTCCAAACAGCTAGGAGGATGTTCTTAGGGAGCTTGTGCCTCCAAACTGCTAGGAGGATGTTCGTAGGGTGTTTGTGCCTCCAAACAGCTTGGATGTTCGTAGGGTGTTTGTGCCTCCAAACAGCTAGGAGGATGTTCGTAGGGTGTTTGTGCCTCCAAACAGCTAGGAGGATGTTCGTAGGGTGTTTGTGCCTCCAAACAGCTAGGAGGATGTTCGTAGGGTGCTTGTGCCTCCAAACAGCTGGGATGTTCGTAGGGTGTTTGTGCCTACAAACAGCTTGGATATTCGTAGGGTGTTTGTGCCTCCAAACAGCCCGGAGGATGTTCCTAGGGTGTTCGTGCCTCCAAACAGCTTGGATATTCGTAGGGTGTTTGTGCCTCCAAACAGCTAGGAGGATGTTCGTAGGGTGTTTGTGCCTCCAAACACCTTGGATATTCGTAGGGTGTTTGTGCCTCCAAACAGATAGGAGGATGTTCGTAGGGTGCTTGTGCCTCCAAACAGCTAGGAGGATGTTCGTAGGGTGCTTGTGCCTCCAAACAGCTAGGAGGATGTTCGTAGTGTGTTTGTGCCTCCAAACATCTAGGAGGATGTTCGTAGGGTGACTGTGCCTCCAAACAGCTGGGATGTTCGTAGGGTGTCTGTGCCTCCAAACAGCTAGGAGGATGTTCGTAGGGTGTTTGTGACTCCAAACAGCTAGGAGGATAT
This sequence comes from Meconema thalassinum, assembly GCA_946902985.2. Classification (NCBI taxonomy): domain Eukaryota; kingdom Metazoa; phylum Arthropoda; class Insecta; order Orthoptera; family Tettigoniidae; genus Meconema; species Meconema thalassinum. The sequence goes on along the minus strand of OX336388.2, from coordinate 716,338,239 downwards.
TCGTAGGATGCTTGTGCCTCCAAACTACTAGGAGGATGTTCGTAGGGTGTTTGTGCCTCCAAAAAGCTAGGAGGATTTTCGTAGGGAGCTTGTACCTCCAAACAGCTAGGAGGATGTTCGTAGGGTGCTTGTGCCTCCAATCAGCTAGGAGGATGGTCGTAGGGTGCTTGTGCCTCCAAACAGCTAGGAGGATGTTCGTAGGGTGCTTTTGCCTCCAAACGGTTTGGATGTTTGTAGGGAGCTTGTGCCTCCAAACAGCTAGGAGGATGTTCGTAGGGTGCTTGTGCCTCCAAACAGCTGGGATGTTCGTAGGGAGCTTGTGTCTCCAAACAGCTAGGAGGATATTCGTAAGATGCTTGTGCCTCCAAACAGCTTGGATGTTCGTAGGGAGCTTGTGCCTCCAAACAGCTTGGATGTTCGTAGTGCACCCAATCAGAGATGGTACAAGATCGAACACATGGTTATTTGATAGAAAAGAAGCAAGCCGTAGCGAACTAAGAAAGGATTTTTACAGAGAGTTAACTTGGAACCAAGACTGAGAAGAGGGCCGATGGTACATTAAAAACCCACAGGAACAAATAAATACCCCTTAACGTTGACAGTTTTTAATATAATATAATATAAACACGAGGAGCCATTAATAGGGGCTGCAGAAGAAGAAATTGGTTGGAGCGAAGGACTCTTAACATTCCACGAACGCAGCGACTTTGGAAGCATTTATGGCCAGGTAAGTGCAATATCAAGAGGGGGCTACTTCTAAAGTTTATGATAATTTCACCTCTCGAGCAAGGCCCCTAAAACTACAATTCAGCATTTAAACGTGTTCAGAGTAAGGAAAATCACTCGTCTTATAGTAAGAAATTGGCAGAGAACAATTCTGCTAGCCAAAAACATAAGATTACGAAGCCAGATTCATAGATTTCCAAGGAAAAGGTATTTTTGAGTGTGTTTACTGTCTATAATACATGGATAGACAAAAACTGCTGACGAAGGCTACGTCATTTGAAGATAGCGAATGGATCTGCGGAGAGAATGAGTAAACTAACCAGGCCCCTGAATGAGAATAAAAAGGTTTTTAATTAATTAAAAATGAACGGACGATCGAATTTCGATCCGCTAAAGAGGGATCAAACATTTAGGATATTCCTCACCTATAAGTAATTTTGACATGGTAATCAGAGCAGGAAATCGAAATTTGAGATCAAGAAGTAATTAAGGAACTACGTTTTATACTAAACCCATAATTTAAAGGACATAGGATGAGGTACGGGTCGGGATTCGAACCGACAGCTCTCAAGAACAAAAGCGCCAATGCTACAAGTCTGATTTGGAAACTGGTAGCATAATAATGTGTATCAGGACTGTAGCTAATGCCAGAATTAATTTGATAGATTTCCGTATACTTTTAGCACGGAAATACGAAGAAATATAAAACGCTATTTTATTAACAGGGAGAGGAATGAGATTTAATTGACGCTGGAAACTGGCAGGATTGGCAAAGTTTAGTGAAGGCGACACTTGGGAAAATCCAGTTTTGGAGGGCACGCGCCAAGGTGACATTGAAGCGTGGCAGAGGAGAGATTTGACCGCGTAATTGAAGGAGTTTCATCACGTGACCACTTGTAAACCAATAGCAAAATTATATATTGGCGGTCCTCAATATTTTAATAAATATTGAAAATAACTTTCAGAAGAAATATAATGTCAGAAATGGAAAGAAGACGAAAAATGAAAGCCGATGTCGCAAATTATATTTTAAGATTTATTGATAAATGAAATTTACAAGGTCGAATGCCAGAAACGCCATTTTTTATTATTATCGGAGTGGGGAGGTGACTGGAGGAAGTCATACTCTACTTGTCTTCGAAAATGCATAGACGTATAATTTGAGAGTGAGAAAAAGTCGACCGAGATATATGAAGAAAATTTGACGGGAAGGAGAGCATTGCCACCAAGTCAAGATGAAGACGAGCATCGATGAAAGTTAATTCATTGGAAAGCCAAAGTTATAATTCTACAAAAGCAACGATACAATGGACAGAGATATGAAGAAAAGTTATTGAAATAGCTAAGATAAATTAATTCTACGGTGTGGAGATATTTTTGCCAAGCAGAAGCAACGTTTTTCGGAAAATACAAGAGTTGTTCAAAAACTAAGGAAATTCTATAAAAACTTATCCAACGAGCTAGTTCAACCTGCAATTGAAAGTTATGAAGATGTTAAATGAACTGGGATCAACGAGGATATTTGACATGCAACATCATTCGATTGTCATGGAAAGTCATTAAATCATGAAGGGAAACTAACTGCTTGCAATATGAGGATCCCGGCAGTGACTTAGCCCGCATATCAAGGCATTGTAAAGGAGAATGGAAGCTTACCATCATAATTCACCGAATTAACATTATTGCATCTACAACTGCGAGTTATTACCATAACAACGGAAGAAATACCTATGAACTACAACAACCATTCAACGGAGAACTTCAAGAATGCTGTTCGCCAGAAGAAATCGCCAAGAGATGTCCCAGTATGGAAGAATGCAGCGAGATTCCAGCCCCGGTGAGGAGAAGGACGGAAAGCAGGTAATCCCGGCAGATAGACGAACGAGAGGAGGAACGAGCAGGTGGGCGACAAGCAGTCCAGCATGCGACTACAACCGATCCCGTTATGTCAGCTGTGTGGCTAGCTTCAGTACGAGGAGACAGCGGCGTGGGAAGTTCTAATTTGGATTCTGAAAAAAGATTCTGGCAGAATGTAAAAGAGACCCAACGAATATACTATTGTAGTTAGAATGCAGTAACGTAGATACCCTTGACCTGACCTAGTTTTGTGTGGCAAATTTGATAGACTAATGTTTAAAATATTTAATTGTTTCATTTGAGTGTAGAGCATTGTTAATGTCGTTTAATGTTTAATATACTTATTTTATAACGTCGTCATTAGGATTTTGACGTATTAAGATTTTCAGTCGTCATTGTTTGTCATTGCGAGTTCATTTTGAATTTATTTGTATTTGCTAGATGTAATTGGAATATTTCTAAAATTGCGTTAGTCCTGACAGATATAACTATGCAGAAAGTCGTTGGTGACATATTTCTGAGTTTGATTTTTATTGGCAGAGATTCATTTGAAATCTGGATAGATAAACAAGTTATTGTTTAGTTCTTTTGAGAACAACAATGAACTTGACTTCTTTAAAACAGACTTAGTGAAGTTGACGTGTCTTTGAACAATCTGATGTTTTGACACAGATGAAAACGCTATATTACGGTACGGAAAAATACGGAATGTATAAAGTAATACATATTAAAAGGAATTGTTGTGAGAAATGAAAGAGACTTGTTAAGATAAAATGTATCAAGACAGAAATACTAGAAAGGAGATGAAATGTAACGTATTTTTATTTAGTTAAGACGAGAATATACAGACCGTTCTATAATAATAGAAAGCTGTATGAATTTTGGTTCCATAAGGTAATAAAAGAATGATAAGATCGCATATTAAAATATTTTAAAGGATGTCGTAACAGAAATTGTATATGAAAGGAACAGTAATGAAAGTACAAGAGGTATTTAAGTAAATGTGAGTGGAAAGAATGTATAAGCGGTAGAAGAATTGTAATTTGAACTCTGTAAGTAAAATTACTGAATTTCGTGGATACCTAGAGTATTCAGAGAAATGGGATTTTTTATTATTATTGCGTGAAAAGAATGTATAAGCTGTAGAAGAATTGTAATTTGAACTCTGTAAGTAAAATTACTGAATTTCGTGGATACGTAGAGTATGCAGAGAAATGGGATTATTTATTATTATTGCGTCTACAGGAAATGAATACGAAAGCGTAGGTGTTGACGCTACCTTGTGTTTGTGGTAAAATACTATGATGTTCCTAAGGAAGTATAAAGAGTAATTCGATTGTATAATGAAGTTCCAACCAAGTTGTCGAGGTGTAATGTATGGAAAGATGCGATAAAAGTAATGAGTAACTATTGACGAAACGTATTGTATTACGTTGACGTTGGGAACCGTAGAGTCGTCTGTTATATGTCCGTCTTATTTTATTAAATTTATATTAATGGATTTGTCTATGCCGAGCAGTTTTTAGCTTTATTGTTTGAAACATTAATCTTAATGGAAGTGAAAGTTAACCCATGAAATGACATTGAAGTAGAAGTTTTCATTATCAGAAGTGACGGAAAAATAATGTGATGAGAAGGATCAGTGAGATCGAACCATTATCGAGTAGCTAACGATAATGTTGTAGATATTGTATAAATTAATAACAGAATTGTTTCTACGGTTATTTAAAATAGTGTGAAGTATCAAGGTTAAATAAATGTCATTACTAAATATATTATATAGGGGATGAATGTTAGGCGTTTGCGTGAGAAAGGATTTACGTGTATAAAAGTACAGTTTGAGCCACAAGTGTGACTACATTTTTAATATTTTTAAATATTTCAATTTTTAAATGTTGGAAGAATTATTTTCTTGGTGTTATAGTCGTGAGGACTAAGAATTAGTGTCAGGAAGCTCACTACGTTTTTATTTTATCATTTCAAATGATCTTGTCGACTTCGTCGTTATGGTTGGGGTCCATCGTTATGCGTTACGAACATGGACACGGAGACGGACGTGACGTCATGCAGCCGCGCGGGAAGTGACATCATGCTCACGCGGGGAGCGAGAAGCAGACGCTAATGATTATTGGAGTCCGTTGAAAGAGGCCTGACGTCGAGCGACCTGTGGCTTTGAGCGAAGTGAACACAAGAATACAGGGTGACTTCTAAAGAGATATATAAGATGCCATATAAGAATACAGGGTGCCTCCTAAAGAGGTGTGCAGGATGTCAGAGCAAAAAATTACAGTCAGTCTGAAATAAGAATACCGGGTGCCTCCTAAAGAGGTGTGCAGGATGTCAGAGCAAAGCATCGAACCAGTCCCAATATTCCATCCCTACTCTCACTCAAAAAAATGCCCACCCCCCTACTGTTCAGCCCTCCACTGCTCACTCCCAGGTTCTACAACTCATCTCCCAACTCTCTACCGTTACGCTAGTCTAGCCAGATCGAACACAGGCCTGCCTGGGACAAAAACACTCCTTTTCAGAGAAATAACAACTCCGCAAAAAGCTTCACGAAAACCCAAATTAAAATCGAAAATAACATTCTACAAACACCAAATTCAGTAAACTTCCCTCATTTCAGTTACTCTATACTTTAAACAGACACAGAAGGCATACTCATGACTCCTTCATTGAGTAGGATATTGTCTAATCATGTTCACCTCTCCTTCACCTTTACCATAAATTTCATAAACCCTATTTAAAAATCAGAAACTCACTCCACACATCTGTAAATCAGTATTCTTTCCTTATTTCAGATACACTATTCATTAAACAAACATATAAGGCATAGTCATGACCCCTTCATGGTGTAGGCTATTGTCTAAATCTGGACACTCATTCTACATCCTTACACTACCGTAATTCAAATTTACGGCCAAATCATCCTTCTGACAGGGAGGCAAAGGTTTCCGCCCGCTTGCCTGGGATGATGGGCCACAAAACCGCTATCAAAAAGTACACAATTTACGCTTTATTCAACCAAACACATCTCTAATACAAGTACAAGAAACACATTTCTTCCCTCGACCCTTAAAGAGGTGCCCGCGCGGGAAGCCTAAGTTAATGGGTAATGCAGTCTGTTGAAAGAGTCCTGGGGCTTCGAGCAAAGCGAGAAGCCCTCCTGAGCCTTTCTAACATGTGTAGTATTTGTAGCATGCGTCATTTGAAATGATACAACGTCTAGTCTTTCAGACTGACAGTGATTTTTTTTGTATGAATTATTGTTACGAATGAATGTAGGTGTTTTAGGACTGGGGAGTGTCCTTATTTTATGAATACATATGCAGGCACTTGTTAGTTCGCCTGATCGATTTTTTATAAACATCTCGACTTTCTGTCTTTAATAATCGGACACGATGGTGCTGCTAGTTAGGTACTGGCGCTCATTGCAAATTTTAGTAACCGTTCACCCTCGAGATTCCAAGAACCTCGTCCTACCATATTTTGATTGTAGGATGTTTGTTTTTATTGTAACTAACTAGAAGTACTATCGTGTTTTGAAAAATATACCTCTATTCAGAGGTTACTAGCTATCCACCTAGCAAGGATCCGTTGATCTATCTAGCTGGGTATCAACGTCCTTAGCGATCCCTTCCATCCCTTAGGATAATAGGTGGAGGTTACGTCATCTTCGGGTGCATAAGAGTATATTTAATTGGCGTTACCCAAATCGTGGGACATGGTTGATGTTTGTACGTGTAAGCAATATCTAATTGTGGACTCAGTTTGAGCAACGATCACTCAGAGATGAGGGGTAGTTTTATTGAAAGATTATTTATTTGCCGATCCCGATTATGGTGTATATTGAAGTGAATTAATGTGAACATTATTGAAGAATACTGTAATGTTTGAGGCATATTGTTAAACCAGTTGATGACAGGTTTGGCCATAGTAATTTAAAAGCAAAATAATAGTTAAATTAAAACTCAGCAATTCTTCTAGGTTTGTGCCGTGTCTTGTGTGGGGTTTCGCCTAGGACACCAAGCTGGCTCATCGGCGGGCTCTTGGTGTCCCCGCTCGGACCCCCACATGAGTGACGAACTGCACGCCACCTACCTTTATATTAGGTGCAACTGCACCACTTGACTGCGAGAACTAAAAGCTCAAGCAGCCTTAACCTCCCTATGCTGGCTTCCAAAAAGATGGTATATTGGCTTTCACGACCAGTGAATTAAAACTCAGCAATTCTTCTAGGTTTGTGCCGTGTCTTGTGTGGGGTTTCGCCTAGGACACCAAGCTGGGTCATCGGCGGGCTCTATGTGTCCCTGCCCGGACCCCCACAGGAGTGACGAACTGCGCGCCACCTCCCTTTATATTAGGTACAACTGCACCACTTGACTGCGCGCAGTTCGTCACTCCTGTGGGGGTCCGGGTGGGGACACCAAGAGCCAGCCGATGAGCCAGCTTGGTGTTCTAGGCGAAACCCCACACAAGACACGGCACAAACCTAGAAGAATTGCTGAGTTTTAATTCGCTGGCCGTGAAAGCCAATATACCATCTTTTAATAGTTAAATTACCGACAGTAGTGGCTACGCGGGCTAAAGCTCCACGTTAGATCAAGGGGCCAAGCTCTCTGCTGACTCGGTAGACGCGTGGGTTCGAGCCCCACCGTCGGCTGTCCTTGAAATGGTTTTCCGTGGTTTCCCATTTTCAACACCAGGCAAATGCTGGGACAGTACCTTCTGACAGGCCACGGCCGCTTCCTTCCACATCCTTGCCCAGTTTCATTCATCTTCATCCTTTCCATCTCTCATCCCGACGCACAGGTCGCTCACGGGCGTCGACTAGAAAGACCTGCACTCGGCCTCTCAGGAGGCTACACGAAAAAAAAAGTTAAATTGTTGGTTAATTTAAGGATTGTTAAAGAAGGATCATCGGGATGTTGTTACAATGTAGAGATGATGACGTAGGAACGTAATTATAGGGGTTATGTATTTAATATAGTTAGGCTATCGCTTTTTAAAAATATTCCAAAAATCAAAGGTGCTACAAAACTACGGTCACTTAAGGTATCCACGTTGTTGTAAGTAGTGATGTTTCCCTAGTTCTCCAAGAAAGAAGAATATCGTCAAAGGAGATGGATGATATCAAGAATATGTTTGGGCAATTGAAGGAGTGCCAAAAACAAATATCAGTAGATTTAGAAATATTCCGCAAATATACACGTGATAATTCTAAGAAAGTACAGGACGAGATTCAGCAATCTGCAGCCACAGTAAAAACGAGTTTAAAAGCTGAACTTACACTTGTACAAACACGCACTAAAGAAAGTATTGTGAAAGTACAGAAGGAATGTAGATTAGCTCAGGAAGAAAATAAGAGAGCCCAGGAAGAAATTAGGAAAGCCCAGGAAAAGGCAGAGAAAGCTCAGGAAGAAAATAAGAAAGCCCAGGAAGAAATTAGGAAAGCCCATGAAAAGGCAGAGAAAGCCCAGGAAGAAAATATGAAGGCCCAGGAAGAAAATAGGAAATCTCAGGAGGAAATTCAGAAAGCTTTAGAAAAGACTCAGAATGAAGGTAGAATATCCCAAGAATTAAGTAAACTAGCGCAAGAAGAAAGTCGACTAGCCCAAGAACAAATTAGAAAGGCTTCAGAAGAAACTAAAAATAGAATAGAAGAAGCACAGAAAATAAGTAAGAGTAGTGGTGAGAAAATAGATAAGGTTTCCACAGATTTAGGTACACTTAGAGAAGAGGTAACAAAAAGAGTAGTTGCTGCACAAGTTGAAAACAGTCAAAAACATACTTAATCTTAAAAATAAGTTACAAAAAGGTTTAGATGAGGTGAAACATGAGAACACAGAGCACTATAATAAAATTTCAGAATCACATGCTGCATTAAATATTATTGCAAATGGTCTGAATAATACTGTTAGTGATTTACAAAACAAATTAGAGGATCAAAAAAGATTCATTAAAGAATGTATAGATGTAGATATAACCAGTAATATGGTAAAAGTTGTTGATACTATGAAAGAAGATGTTCTTAGATCTAATAGAGAATATATTCAAGAAATGCTTGCTAAAGTTCTTAAAGACATGGAAAAATTTGAATTAGATGCAAATAGAGATATTTCAAGTTTAGGAGAAGAGTTAAATAAACGTATCGATGAAGTACAGCAATCTAGCGTTAATATGATGTCAGAATTAACTAGCAATTCAGATACAAATATATCAGATGAACTCGACAAAATTAAAAAGATAATAGATGAGGTAATGACTGAACTTGCTAAAATTAAGTCTAGTCAAGAATCGGAACTATATGCATTAAATGAACACATGAAAACCGTAAGCGTAAGAGAAACGGGTCATCGTGAAGACTTAAGAACGGATATACGGAAGGATTTAAGGGAAGATCTACATAAATTCTTTCAAGACCGTGAGAATAAATCAAGAGAAGAGCGTGTAACACAAGAGATTAGGAGAGATAGAAATGAAGGAATCGATAGACGGGAAGAAGAAGATAGAGAAAGCCTATATAGTCAAGAACATAGAGACGGAGGAGAATTTCGGCCCAATATCGAACGAATTAGAAGGGACTATGAGGAAGGAGGAAGATATTTTGATTCAAGAGAGAATAGAACAACCCAAAATATTGTATTCTTGAAAAACATAGATGACAAGCCGATTCGTTTCAGTGGAGAGGGAAATGTGACAGCCATAGAATTTTTGAGGGATATGAAATGTTATTTAGATGACAATCGCATTCCTAAAGATAGAGAAATAAGGGTTGTCGAGAAATATCTGGAACGAGAAGCACTGCCTTGATATCGTGCATTCCGATATACATGTGCTAGTTTTGAACAGTTGGCGAAGCTCTTCAAAAGAGATTTTGAAGTTTAGAAACTCAGCAGGACATACGTGCAGAAATATATTCTAGAAAATATGCATTTTCAACCCCAACTAGATTTTCTTTCCTATGACAGATGAATGAAGGCGAATATTTTCGAAAATCCCTCATGACGATCGTTAAAATAGGTTGGTAAACACTGACCAGTAACCAGACAAAATTCATAATGCTATGAGACGAATAAAAATAGTCAACAACAGAACTTGTTTTTTTCTATGTCTGACTGGCAGCCAGAATGGGAAAACAGAATATCTGCTCGAGAGGCCAGCTTGGGGCCTGGCTAGTTGGCTAAGAATGGAATGTGGGTGAGAGCTGACAACATTGGTGTAAGATGATAACAGGTTGCAACCATTTGACAACTCTGTAAAAAGGTGATAACGGCTAGCCAGGCGAGCTGAGCAGTAGCAGCAGGCAGGGGCCTCGCAGAGAGGAAAGGGGGAGAGAGAGAGGGGAAAGGGGGAACATAAAGGGAGAAAACAGGAAATCACGTGACCACTGCAGAGCCTGCCAAGAGCAGTGCGGGACGAGGCCAGAGGACCGCGGGGAGGTGAGGGGTTGGGTAAGAGAGTATTGAGCATGTCACTGCACATTGCGCGTCATTTCTATGGTAAACGTTACTGTGTTAACATAGGCTGTGTCTTATGTGTATAAAATTAATTGCATTCGTGTGTTCAACCCCAGTTGGTTACTATATTGGATACATTATATATTTGAGGTAAGTGTTGGAATAACACTGTTTAGTTTATTTTATGCTAATCAATGATTAAATGATTATTGGTTTACCATTTGATTGATGTATTGTTATTTTGTTTTGTTTTAGATAATTGGCATACCTGGTGTTGGGAGAGAGAAACCCCATTCCACTGAAGCCTAGGAGAAGGGAAAAGCAGAGCTTTTTACAAAGCAAGGTAAGTTTTTTTGAAAATGAAATGTATAAAACCTGTTTTTTATATTTTATTTATTTTTTGTTTATGAAAGATGCTATTGCGAATGGATATACTCATGGTGGTTTATTTTATTTCTTTTTTAGAGTCTGAGCCTGACAACAGCTGTTGAGAACGTGGTGTTTGGGGCCATTGCTGAAAAGTTTACGGCTGAAAACTTGGGTGAGATTTCTTTTTTTTTTAATATAAAAATCATGTCTTTTGCCACTGATACCGATAGCTTAACCTGGGAACCCATTGAATCCTGTTTTAAAAAGCGTGTTTGCTCTGGCCGCGTAGTGAATGTTAGTGAGAGTTTGATCCCAAAAGACTTTATGGAATCATGTTTTGAAATTTTTAAAGAACAAATTTGTACAGCGCAAAGGTTGCATACGGCTTTAAAGGTTAATACACAACTCGTGTGCAATTTCATTTATAAAAACAAGGACGGTGAGCATAAAAAACCATTTTATATTGGCAGTAAAATGCAAGAGATTTTGATAGCCGATAATCTGAACGAGTGGTATCAATGCCATGTGGTCAATGCCTTGCTATAAAATTTGATGAACTACAACCAGGACCAAGTGGTTTAGCGATAGACAAAATCCATTACCAGCAAATCAACATTTGTCATTTCACCCCGTTGAATTCTGGGTCTCGACACATTTCTTTACCATCAGCGATTGCCTGTCGGAGAGCGGTGGTAAATATTGAAAATAAAGATGATAAATGTTTCATCTGGTGTGTGGCTGGATATTTGCAGCCAGCACAACGTGACAGTTGTCGACCAGGAATGTACAAGGCCAAGTTTGATGAATTAAAACAAACATTAAATTTAACTAGAGTATCGTTCCCTATGGACTTAACGGAAATCCATAGGTTTGAACAAGACAACCACGACTTTTCGGTCATGGTGTATAGCCTTGATGGTAATGAGATTGTGGGTCCTCTTTATGCCACAAAAGAACCGAAATGACACCACATTCATCTTTTATATCTGTCTTACGGAGAAGTGAATCGCTATTTCCTCATTAAAAGCCTGAGTAGATTGCTAAGCAGTCAATCGTCCAAGCATAATGGCAAAAAGTACATTTGCGACCGTTGTCTGCAATATTTTACAACCCCTACACTTTTGGAACGTCATAGGGTAGATTGTGTTTCTCAGGAAGCGGTGAGACTGATATTGCCACAAGGGGACAAGGCTATGTTAAAGTTTAAGGACATTCATAAGCGTGACACTGTTCCCTATGTGGTGTACGCAGATTTTGAAGCTCTCACCACACCCTTGGCGGGATGTGAATCAGATCCCACCATGAGCTCAACCACATCCGTTCAAAAACATGAACCTTTTGCCATAGGATTTAATGTGGTGTGTGCCTATGACCCCACACAATCCGTTTACAAATACCGTGAGGGTCCAGATTGGGCCAGATGGTTTTTGGATGAACTTGTTAAGTTGGCCGACCATGTACAGGGATTACTGGACCACCCAGTACACATGAGCCTAACGCCACAACAGCAACAGCAGTATGAGCATGCCACGACATGCCATATTTGCGAAAAGCCACTGATCAGTGCTGAAGACACCGTTCGTGATCACTCACACTTTACGGGAGAGTTTCGTGGAGCTGCACATAGTAAATGCAATTTGAACTTTTCAGCTCCTCGTTTCATCAGTGTCTTTTTCCACAATCTGGCAAATTATGACATTCAGTTTTTGATTCGTAAATTGGGTCATGTCAACAAGGGCTCGTTTACCATTATCCCCCAAACCATGCGCGTTTTACAGCCCTGGCATGGCGGTTGAGCAACTTTAGCATCCGATTTTTTGATTCCTTTAAGTTTATGGCATCCTCTCGAGACAGTCTTGTGAATGGCTTGGATGAAGAGGAATTAAAAAATACTAGAATGCATTTTAATGATCCCAAGCAATTTCAATTGTGCATTCGGAAAGGTATATTTCCGTATGATTTCTGCAACAGCTGGGACGTGTTAAAGCAAACAAAACTCCCACCACAAGAGAAATTTTACTCAAAATTAACACGCAGTACCGTTTCCGATGAAGACTATGCACATGCATGTCAAGTTTGGCGAGTGTTTGCCATTAAGACGCTAAGTGAATATGCTATGCATTACCTAAAACTGGATGTATTGCTGCTCACTGATGTGTTTGAAAAATTTCGTGAGTTGTGTCAGCACATTTATGGTCTTGACCCGGCTCACTATTATACGAGTCCTGGGCTCTCGTTTGATGCCGCTTTAAATACACTCAAGTGGAGTTGGATTTACTCACTGATGTAGACATGGTTCTATTCTTTGAAAAGGGCATTCGCGGTGGCTTTGTGCCGCTTAACCATCGCCATGTCGAAGCGAACAATGTCTACATGCCTGATTATTCACCAGACAAACCAGAATCGTACTTAATGTACTATAACGTGAATAATTTGTATGGTTACACCATGAGTCAGCCTTTGCCCTATGACAAGTTTGCTTGGCTGACAGACAAACAAGTGTTAGAATTTGATGTGATCAAGGCTAGCCAAGGAACAGGCCATGGATATGTCTTAGAAGTAGATATTGAATATCCCTCATCCTTGTATGATCAACATGCCGATTTCCCATTCTGCCTTGAGCAAATGGTTCCCCCTGACAGTAGAGTGAAAATTGAAAAACTTATGGGCACACTTTACAACAAAAATCGGTATGTGCTACATATCCAAATGTTGGTGCAATGTCTCGCCCAAGGCTTGGTGTTGAAGAAAATCCATAGGGGTATTTCCTTTGCCCAAAAACCATGGCTCAAGCCATACATGCAACTCACCACAGAGCACCGACAAATGGCAACACAGCAGTTTGAAATTAATTTTTTCAAATTAATGAACAACTGTATCTATGGCAAGTCCATGGAGAATGTCCGCAAATACCATGACATTAAATTGGTGAATGTCTGGGAAGGACGTTACGGTGCCAGGCGGTACATTGCCAAGCCAAATTTCAAATCGATCAACATTATCGATGAGGATTTGGCCACTATTGAATTGAGTGGGACCAGCGTGACCATGGATAAGCCCATTTACTTGGACCAAGTCATTTTAGACTTTTCTAAATCGGTCATGTATCGATTCCACTATGAGTTTGCCAAACGCCATTTTGAGGACGTATCTCTTTTGTATATGGATACGGACTCATCCATTTACCACATTCGCCACTGCAACCCCTATGACGTCATGAGGCAGCATAGTGACTGGTTCGACACCTCTTCGTATAGTGCTGACAACATGTTTCAGTTGCCAATAAAAAACAAGGAGGAAATGGTTGTTTTAAAAGATGAATGCGGTGATTCCATTATGACGGAATTCGTAGGTTTGGCTTCGAAAATGTATGCTTATCGCACACTAGACTGTAAGGAAGCCAAAAAGAGCAAAAGGTGTAGGTAGGGCAGTGGTAAAATCGCTACGTGTAGACGATTACTTAGCGGTTCTACGCACTGGCAAAGCTATGTCCCATACACAGTGCAGGATACAATCCAGCAACCATCTTTTGTATCTTGTAGAACAGAGAAAACGCACCCTCGCCTCCATGGATAAAAAACGTGTGTGGGCTAGTAACTTGCTCACGAGCCTGCCCTGGGGTTATGACCGCAAGGAGGAGGAGGTGTGATTTTTCTGTTTGATCGTTTAGGGGCATGGCTTTTTGTAACTCGTTGATTTAGTATTTTGTATTTTGTAAATATTGGTTTTTGCCATTGTAAATAGTAGATTTTGTAAATAGTGGCAACCCACTTGAACCTTTTCCTCTTTATAAAAAAGTTCTATACAACCTTATTTTAATTTTAATTTTAAATTTAACCGAGTTGGGAATTGGAAAATGGTATATAATGTGATTCTTTTAAAGCTGTACAAAGTTGTAGTGTTTGTAAATATGAAATGAGTAATAGTATTTTTTTAGTAACTTTAATGACTAGTATTTATATTGTTTTTTGTAATGTAAATCGTAAATGTAAAACTAAAAACGTTCTTTTGGGATGAGTGTGCATGTGGAGAATGTGCTTTTGGGAATAAATAAAGTGGTTGTGTTTGTTCCCAAAAACACAGGTAGGGTTGTGTGAGTAGGGAGAGAGAGCTGGTGTGTATGTATGACCAGAGCAAACACGGTGAGGTAGGGTGGGTGGGGAGGGGGAAATTTTCACTTACATACTCATTTTCTTTTGTCAATATTATTTTTAGCCTACTTTCGATTTTTGCAAAAAATGAAAGTAGACTTATGAGATCAACACAGGGCGAAAAAAAAGTGTGTCTGTCTGTGTGTGTGTATGTGTGTGTGTGAGTCTGTGTGTGTGTGTGTGTATGTGTGTGTGTGAGTCTGTGTGTGTGTGTGTCTGTGTGTGTGTGTGTGAGTGTGTGTACTCTGAATGTCTGTCCCCCCCTATCAATTCGAACACGGTGAATGCGAATTGAACGAAATTTGGTACAAAGGTAGCACTAGCAAAGGACACCTCAGTGTCATGTTTTATATCGCCGCCATCTTGACGGAAACGTAATGGCGGCCAAACAAATGTTCAAAGCTTAAATCAAATTACGACTAACCTAATCATCCGATCTCTACCAAATTTTGCAACAACATACCATTATAGGGGGAGCATCCTGTGACCAAACCAATAGGTCATCAGAGTAATAGTCTGCGGATGGCGGCCATCTTTGTGTGAAAATCGATTCCCCCTTTTAATTCGAACACGGTGCAACCGAATGGAACGGAATTTGGTACAGAGGTAGTACTAACAAAAGGCACCTCAGTTTCATGTTTTATATCGCCGCCATCTTGACGGAAACGTAATGGCGGCCACACAAATGTTCAAAGCTTAAATCAAATTACGACTAACCTAATCATCCGATCTCTACCAAATTTTGCAACAACATACCTTTATGGGGCGAGCATCCTTTGACCAAACTAATAGGTCATCAGCGTAATAGTTTGCGGATGGCGGCCATATTTGTGGGAAAATCGATTCCCCCTATTAATTCGAACACGGTGAAACCGAATGGAACGAAACTTGGTACAGAGGTAGTACTAATAAAAGGCACCTCAGTGTCATGTTTTATATCGCCGCCATCTTGACGGAAACGTAATGGCGGCCACACAAATGTTCAAAGCTTAAATCAAATTACGATTAACCTAATCATCCGATCTCTACCAAATTTTGCAACAACATACCCTTATAGAGGAAGCATCCTTTGACCAAACGAATAGGTCATTAGCCTAATAGTTTGCGGATGGCGGCCATCTTTGTGGGAAAATCAATTCCCCCTATTAATTCAAACACGGTGAAACCGAATGGAACGAAATTTAGTACAGAGGTAGCACTAGCAAAGGGCATCTCAGTGTCATGTTTTATATCGCCGCCATATTGACAGAAACGTAATGGCGGCCACACAAATGTTCAAAGCTTAAGTTAAATTACGACTAACATAACCATCCGATCTCTACCAAACTTTGCAACAACATACCTTTATGGAGGGAGCATCCTTTGACCAATCTAATAGGTCATTAGCCTAATAGTTTGCGGATGGCGGCCATCTTTATGTCAACATTGATTCCCCCTATTAATTCGAACACGGTGGAACCGAATGAACGAAATTTGGTACAGAGGTAGCACTAGCAAAGGGCACCTCAGTGTCATGTTTTATATCACCGCTATCTTGACGGAAACGTAATCGCGGCCACCCAAATGTTAAAAGCTAAAATGTAATTACGACCAACCTAATAATCTAGTCTCTACCAAATTTTGCAACACCATATCTTTATGTGGGAAACATATTCTGACCAAACTGCAGAACATCAGCCCAATAGTTTGCAGATGGTGGCCAGGTATGTGTGCAAATCGATTCCCCCTATCAATTCAAACACGGTGAAACCGAATTGAACGAAATTTGGTACAGAGGTAGCACTAGCAAAGAGCACCTCATATTCTTGTTTAATATCCCTATAGCACGTTGTATTTCAACAAGCTACTACAACCAACATTCAATCATACTCCTTGAAAAGGACAAAGTGTTATAACAATACCCATGCATTTAGGAGAAAGTAGGCTATATGTTCTTTACTGAACATCTTGTTTTCCTTTAAAATGTAGCGGTGAATAGACATTATTTTTGTAAAAAACAGTCTTACCTGCAGTGGTCGTAGACCTCGATGTTTCTCGAAACACACATAAACACATTGCAGCATCATCATGGTCAAGCACTCGCATCAACATCATTGACAAATCTCATCTTTCGACATACACCAAATGGAAAAATGTGAAAACAGCAAAATGGAAAATCCAGGTTTCGATAACACCAAAATTCAAAATAAAAAACGTAAAACAGTCATTTTAAAAACTGGAAATGGCCATGTGTGAAATATAAAAATTCAAAACATAAAACGGACATTTTTTTAAAGTGTCATCAACAAAATGGAAAATCCATATCATCAAAAATGCAAAACTTGAAACAGACATTTTTTAAAACTGTAAATTGCAAATTGACAAATGACAATGTGTGAAAATGTGAAAATGAAAAATCAGCCCTCAACATCATGATTTTTTAAAAATTAAAATGAAACATTGTGTTCTGGTAAACCTTTGTTTTTTATTTCATAACCATAGGGAATTGACACAGGAAAATAGAATACAAACACATCCCAATTCCTCACTCCTCAATTCCTTAATGTTCATGTCCACGCATCATCAACTTTCCTTTCATAGCACTCATCACAATCAGGGCTGCCATTCTTTCACCCACTGAGGCATCACCGGATGTGAAACGTTGTTTAGCTTTTTTCAATAACAATTTATCTGCCACATGTCTTAAACCAGGATGACTATGGCGATAAGATAGGTCATGTTCTTTGCATGCTTGATCCAAAAGATTAATGGGTACATCACCACGCTGAGAACGTTTTTCAAGATGAATTCCAGGGCCACAAAAACGATAACCAGGAAGATGGATTTCGAAAGGTAAGTATTGAATCACTTTGTCAATGATGCCATTGCCAGTACAGGTCTGGCATATCCTTTTCCATCGATGGTGAAAAGGTTTGGTCTTCCTCCTCCCCTGTGGACGATGTTTGTGTTTGTTGTTGTTGCTTTTTCTCGCCATGACACCCGTGGAATGAACCAACAAGGTCTTTACACGGACTTTTATGACCGTGATACAGTTTCACTAGCTGACAAGTCGCGCACTGACGCATAGAGGGTATTTTTGCCATGGCCACTTGCTTATGGTGATCGTAATCCGTACAGGGATGCAATTCACTTAACACAGGGTCTTGAGTCCATGATTTTGGTACATGTTGCCAGATTTCTTTCACCGCGTTGGCGGCCCAATAATAAATCAACGACTTGGGCAACGCTAAGAGTTCCTCTTTGGTAAAACTGTCTAGTTTATTTTTGCGCACAAAGAACTTTCCGATGGCTTTGTCTGTAGCATTGCCTTTCTCCATGGTATCACGTGTTGTAGATGTTTACACGTCGCTTGTAGAAATCTCACTGGCGTCATTCACAGGTAAATATTGAGTTATAATTTTGCTCAACAACTCCCAGCAGGCATGGGTGGTTAACCAATGAAAGAGATGCCACGCATGCACTGCGGCTGTATGGATAATGTTGCCACAGGAACAAGTATCCATCAGCATTTGCATGGAGGGGCAGCCCAGGTCCATGAGGTCGATACATTGACAGTAAGACGCCAAAAATGGTTGCAACCATTCACGTTTTTCATTACCTTTCACAAATACCACATTGGCCGAGGACAAGTGTGCTTTCATGACCACGTCCAAATATTTATAGGAAATGGTTCCTTGATTCCAGTCTAGTTGCTTATGATTTTCAATCCACTGGGTTTGTTTGCGGTCTTTTTCACACAACAAATCAAAAGCATGGGGCGGTTTAAATAGCAAATGCGTAGCTTGCGATATCCAAAACGTGGTACAATCGATAATGGCCACTTGTTTAAATATAAATTTGTTGTCACCAATTTTAAACCCTTGGCAATCCACAATGGGTGTGCGCAACATGTTGCCGCTTGCCTGGACCAAGTTCAACTGACGACTGACTAACCATTGGCCACTAAGGTGTGGTCATGACATGGACTTACCTGCCATGCTAGTTTGAAAAAAAATTGAGGTTAGGGCAGGACAGGGGGACATGAAAAAAAATAAGAATTTAAGAATTACATCATTTTATTATCATAACACGTCTTACAGGCTTTTGTCATTTTGGGATAAGGGCGATACCAACTGATACAACAATATAGTCTCTTGTGTTTGTAACGTCCATAACACCGATGATGTCCCAATGTCTCTAAACTAGGCGTTTTCGATGGTAAGCTGCTTACTGAAGCACCATGGACACCATACGGTCCACACGTATCGTAACTTGTTTTTTCATCACTCAGGGACACGAGTGAGGGATAGCTTGAATGACAGGGTATATTTCCCACCTCCATTCTGCATAGGTAGGGGCAGGCAGGTGACCAGCGCTGATGTTCCTGCATGGGTTCATCGCCCTCCTGCCATTGGTCTATGATGATGGGACAAAAGGCACATTTCACTTCATCTCTTGTTTTTAAATAGTAGAATCCAGCGGCCGCCAAGGCTTGAGGGTTTATGAAAGGCACTGGCCATGTTGCAAAATTCTTGAAACGTTGTTCCTCAGAGTTTAAATTCATGGATGTGACTTCTCTTGATGCTTTATAGCAAGACATGACTGAGCGGCTTGACGTGGGTTGACCAGTTATTAATACACTCTTCACCTGGTAGGACAGTGGATAATAGTTGACTTGTTTGTGATGAATAATCAAACAGTAGGCTGGCGTATTGGCTGGTACATTGTCATGCGTTTCAAAATCTAGTCGAATGTCAATATTGGATGGCTTGACAGACTCTTCCAGGTAAGAACAGTCAAAAACAATCAGTGGCGCCCTTGCCGTAAACGCTTGGGGTAGCAGCATGGGGCCGTTCTCTTTTTGATAATAGGACCATCGAAATTTAGAAAATAAGTCGTACAGCGGGCCAAACTTACTTTTTGAAAAATCCAAATCCAGTCCTTCATAGGGAAACACAGCTCCGTTGAGGAAAAAACGTGCATTTCTCAATTGCAGGTGATCAAATTGCGTGGCATCTTTGGGTTGTTGATACTTGCGATTCGTTTGAAAACCCAAGATCATGTAGAGAGGTCTCTCTGTATAGCGAGCTGTTTTTACAGACCAACTGTGTGTGTTGGTGGTGGGCAATAGCGGGTACTCATGGAGTGCCCAGCTTCTGAATTCCATGGGTGGAGGCATATCTCTCTTTACCATCTTGAGTATGTCCAGTTTTTTGCTATCGTCAAGGGTCACATGGGGCACTTTCCATAGCAAGCGAACTGCGCGCTACCTCCCTTTATATTAGGTGCAACTGGAGTAAGTATATGTGGAGGTAATCACTTAATTACCAGCCAGACTGTGGGGGTCAGGGCGGGGACACCAAGAGCCCGCCGATGAGCCAGCTTGGTGTCCTAGGCGAAACCCCACACAAGACACGGCACAAACCTAGAAGAATTGCTGCGTTTTAATTCACCGGCCGTGAAAGTCAATATACCATCTCTTTGGAAGCCTTCATAGGGAGGTTAAGGCTGCTTGAGCTTTTAGTTCTCGCAGTCAAGTTGTGCAGTTGCACCTAGTATAAAGGGAGGTGGTGCGCAGTTCGTCACTCCTGGGGGGGTTCGAACGGGGACATCGAGAGCCCGCCGATGGGCCAGCTTGGTGTCCTAGGTGAAACCCCACACAAGACACCGCACAAACCTAGAAAAATTGCTGAGTTTTAATTCACCGGCCGTGAAAGCCAATATACCAATGTTTACATTTGTTCGTCGATGACCCTAGACTGTTCACCCGTGCGAGAACTCGCGCATGTGTATAAACCGCCCGCCCGGCTTCATTGTTATGCGGGCTCGACGCGACACAGTTCTGGCAGGGACGATATTCGCACTTTCTTTGGGGATTAGGGCACCAACCATTACAACTGGGTACAATCATGTCGACCAACTGAAAAACATTAAATTTCGATTACTAAGGCAACACTGAAAAATGACTTCAAATACCATAATATTGTATGCTTATTTACGAAGTAAACCGGGAAAGTCATCCAGTATTTGTAATGTCAGAATTTCAACGTATTGTAGGCCTATATTATTGTCGAATAACAGGCAAAGGTTCGGTTCAATAGTGGAATTTCATGAAACAACATTTTGGACATGCCTTGTATGTTTCATACGTCACCGAATGGACTGAGCCCATGGTGCGTTTTCAAAGACATCCAGAAGGAAGCCAGCCACCCAGGTGGGTGGATTCACTGCATATATTTTTCGTAATGTGTTGGGATTCGTAGAGATCCGATCAGCTTGGAAGAAGTTTGACCGTGCATGCGCACTTACGACGATCCAGCGCAGCCCAGTCTCGCCTTCTAGAGCTCGTGTTGCAAGGACACTTCAATGCACAAGTTTACACTCAGCTGTTTAGATGTGCGCGCTGCCTTTCTAATTTCCCGTGGTTTTTGGTGCACGTTAGGCCTGTCTGTGACAGTATGGAAGGCGTTAAAAGTAACCTGCATCGCAAGGCGCTAAAGGGAATTCCACTAACTGAAAATCTGCGGAGTTAAACGTCCGCTATGACAAAAATTTCGGGTCGACTGTACGTCGCCACAACACCGAGCGAGAAGGGGAAGTCAGCGTTCTCACTCCTACGGTTCAGCTTTCTCATTCGCACATTTCCCCTCACCAGCCGTCTTCCTAAATGGCCCGATCTCTACTACAGTAATTCCCGGCTTTTTCAAGAAATTTAATGCTGAGTTGAAGGCTGGAACGGGGTACACTCAGCCTCGTGGGGCAAACTTGAGAAGGGGTGGGTTCGATTCCAAACTCAACCATTCTGGAAGTGGTTTTCCGTGGTTTACTATTTCTCGTCCAGGAAAGTACCACGATGGTTCCTAACTGAAGGCCATGGCCACTTCATTCCTAATCCTATCCCCAATTTACACATACACACCTTAGTGCAACCATCACAATAACACAGATCATCACAAAAATTCCACACACACACACACATCCATGTACACGGGGCTACATGGCCACGATGTCCAAGGCCCTCAAATGAAATAAAACCTGTCTACTCATGAAAACTGCAAAATGGTGAAAGGAATATGTAGGAATATTTGGCATTATTTTTCTCTGGCAGGATAACATTTTGCTATTTATTCTGATTAACTGTCCATGCGATAGCATAGAGAATACTACAGTCAATTACAGCCCTTGATTCACATTCGGCTACAGTTTTCCCATGTGCAACAATATACCAAATCTTCTGTAGCAATAATGACTAATACCGGTATTCAATGTAGGCTACACAGTGAAAACAGCCATCTGAACAAAATACCTTAATTATGTACATACAGTAACAACCATTTTCTTTATACTACAGGGGTTGATTTGATTTGATAATTATGCCAACTATCATTTAAACAAGAAGTTCCGTGACGAACTAAAGAGCCTACTTTTCTTAAAATTTAAGATTCATGCCAATGATTAATCTATATGGATCTATCTAGAATAATGACGATATTAAGTTGGTAATAATAGAGAACTACAGTTAGCAGCCCTGGTGACTGAATATATTCTTAATTCCATCTCTTAAGGTACAGAATACAAATTTAGTTGAAGTCCAATGGATAGCATGGACGTTACATGCAGTTAAACATTGGATCTAACAGCGCGCGTAAAAATCATGTTGGCAACAATGACATACATGTATTGATGAGAAATAATCTGAAATAATATGATTTATTGTTGTGTCAATTTTGAATGAAATCCATTAGTTAGTATAGAAGTTACATGCATTTTAAAATTGGACCTATCAGCTGGCTTATAATCATGTTGGCAGCACTGACATATATCAGTTACACCAAATTAATCTAGAATGCCAGGTACTATACGTGTTCAAAGTTTAGAGCTATTGGCTTGCATACTTTCTGATATATTGATATTAGGATAACAAAAATAGAGACAGTATTTATTAACAGTTGGCAGCCCTGGTTACTCTTAAGAATCGGCATAGTCATATCTGTTATGGTACACATAGCACACACAAAATTTGGTTGAAATCCAAATGATAGTATAGAAGTTACATGTATTTAAATTTGGACCTCTCAGCAGACTTAGAATCATGTTGGCAGCACTGACGTATATAAGTTACTCCAAATTAATATAGAATGTCAGGTACTATACGTGTGCATAGTTTAAAGCTGTCGGCTTGCATACTTTCTGATATATGGGTATATGGATTTTTAAAAAAATGAGAGCATTTATTAACACTTGGCAGCCATGGTGGCTCTTAAGAATACGCTCAGTCATATCCACTTATGTACACATAGCACATACGAAATTTGGTTGAAATCCAATTGATAGTGTAGAAGTTATATGCATTTAAATGTTTGACCTATCAGCAGGCTTATCATAATTTTGGCAACACTGCCATGTATGGCCTCCTTGAAATTAGACTGCAATATTACTGTCTAATCGTGTGCCAATTTTGAAATAGCTCCCATTCATACCTTCCAAGATATCCAACATTGAGCTCAAATTTCAATTGCGATTTTTCAGCAGTTGGTAGCACTGACATAATTTTCAAATATGGCCGTGAGATATTCAGGTATAGATCTTTACTCCTA
This sequence comes from Meconema thalassinum, assembly GCA_946902985.2. Taxonomy (NCBI): domain Eukaryota; kingdom Metazoa; phylum Arthropoda; class Insecta; order Orthoptera; family Tettigoniidae; genus Meconema; species Meconema thalassinum. The sequence continues at coordinate 716,315,097 of OX336388.2, read as the reverse complement.
CCATATTTTGTTTCGATTGCTGCAGCCGTTTAGGAGTTGATAGGGGACACTCACACACACACACACACACACACACACACAGTCAGACAGACAGTCAGACAGAAGGACAGACAGACAGACAGACACACATTTGCCCGATCTCATAAGTCTACTTTTTCCTCATTTTTGCAAAATGTGAAAAGTAGGCTAAAAATCGCGGCTGAGGACATAATAGAACTACAACGTGCAATGAGCCTACTAGCGGACTGGGCAAAGAGGAACGAAATGAAACGATTGATGCATGGTGCTGCTCGCTTTGTATCGTCACGTGACGTGCACGCGTGACCTCTAGCGACGGACAGTGACATTCCACGCTCTGGTTGGAACCACACCTTGTTACACACGCCACGATTAGCCCATGTCGTCACCGGTTTGCGCATTCCAGCCCCCGGCTCGTTACTTTTTGAACGCACCTTATACTAGCGGACCCGTGCGAGAACTCTCGCATAATAGGTTGTGTGCGCCTCATGTGTACAGACTACCCGCGCGGCGCTTGTGCTATGCGGGCTGTAGGCGACAGAGTTCTCGCAGGGGCTATCGTCTTGTTTATTTGTTTAAAGGCACTTTATAAACAAATACATATATTTCCGTTGACTTTTCAAGAAATACTAGATTGTTCCTATACTATTGAGACAATTCGGAAGATTTTGGTACAAACCACACCTTCTAACTCATTCTGGTTTAGGAGCTTGAGTTTTGTGATACATACACCTTAGCCTTAGCGTATTATATAATAAGATTGTGATCCTCTATGCACATTGTGCGCAATAAAGTTTTTTTAAAGTTTATTATTAGTCGCCTCCGTACCGTAGCGGTCAGCATGGTTAGCTGCCGCCCCGGAGGTCCTGGGTTCGATTCCCGGCTCTGTCACGAAATTTTAAAAGTGGTACGAGGACTGGAACGGGGTCTACTTAGCCTCGGGTGGCCCAAATGAGTAGAGGGGGTTCGATTCCCCCTCAGCCATCCTCGAAGTGGTTTTCCGTGGTTTCCCACTTCGTCTTCGGGCAAATGCCGGGATGGTACCTTCTTCAAGGCCACGGCCGCCTCCTTCCCTCTTCCTGCTCTATCCATCCTAACCATCCCTTACCTTCCCTCATGAGGCCCCTGTTCGCTTTGTAGGTGAGGCCGCCTGGGCGAGGTGCCAATCCCACCTCACCAGTTGTATCCCTTCCGATTCAATGTTCCCAGCTCTAGGACACTGCCCGTAGAGGCGGTAGTGGTGAGTTCCCTCGCTGAGTCCGTGGGTTCCACCAACCTGGAGGGTAAAACGACTAAAAAAATGTTTATTATCAATAAAAAAAAAGAGCTTTGCAAACATAAAATGAACACCATCGCATAGTCTACTTGTATCTAGTCTTGATGGCAAATAAAAATTCGTGCTATTGCAACAAATATGGTACAAAGATAATTGTAGCCTATAGGCCTACTCACTTGAGTAGTGTGTTTATGAGAGTTCTGTGACCACCTCCACCTCCCCACCTCACAAGATGGCGGCAGCCCGATAACTCCCGAACCCGTGGTCGGATTTTGACGAATGAGGTGTCATTGAACTCGGGCTGACACTCCCTTTCCAATGGACAACATATTTCAACCCCAAAATAAAACCTGCCCCTACTAGAGGGTGAAATTGTATTTTTTAGAGAATCTCTCTTTCCAATTGCAACATGCGAGAGTTTGAATGTTAATATGGAATGAAACGTTGTTCTACATATAGTGCATGTGTTCGGTGGATAGCCAATATGAATTAACATGCTTGTTTTTTGTTTTTACACATGTCCACTCATAGGTTTGGTAAGAGGGTGGGCTTTTTAAAAGATGGTGGCTGTAGTGTAACCTAACCCAACCTAACGGGTCCTTGTGGACAGGTCATTGTTGACAGGTCATTGAGGATGAGTCCTTGTTGACGGGTTCTTGTGGACAGGTCCTTCTTGACAGGTCCTTATGGATGAGTCCCTTTAGACCGATCCCTTTAGACCGCCCTTTGGACTGGCCCATGGTCTCTAATGCTATGATGAAATTAAACGTTGTTCCACATGAAACGCATGTGAAGAGCCGATTGCTACTATGAATTAACATGTTTGTTTTTTGTTTTTTACGCATGCGCACTTGAGGTTTTTGTAAGCGGGCGGGGTTTTTGAATAATGATTTATAGATGAGTTATTTTTTTAAAATTACCAAAAGATCCAAAACTAATATCTCATGAATTAATAAGGCTAGGGACCTGTATGAGAGGTCGTTGGACTTGAGGTGACATTCTGTTTTTTGAATATATTATTTATTTATGTCAAAAGGAACTAACTGCACTTTTGTTAATATCTCGCTAACTAATAATCAGAGAGGGTCAAGTGAGGTGTCATAGGACTCAGGATGGTCAACCCTTTTCCATGACCAACGAATTTACCCAAAAGATCTAAGGTCATTAGCTTTTTAATATCTCATGAATCAATAAGGCTAGAGACCTGTATGAGAGGTCGTTGGACTTGAGGTGACATTCTGTTTTTGAATATATTATTCATTTATGTCAAAAGGGCCTAACTACACTTTTGTTGATATCTCGCTAACTAATAATCAGAGAGGGTCAAGTGAGGTGTCATAGGACTCAGGATGGTCAACCCTTTTCCATGACCAACGAATTTACCCAAAAGATCTAAGGTCATTAGCTTTTTAATATCTCATGAATCAATAAGGCTAGGGACCTGTATGAGAGGTCGTTGAACTTGAGGTGACATTCTGTTTAGAATATATAATTTATTTATGTCAAAAGGGCCTAACTGCACTTTTGTTAATATCTCGCTAATTAATAATCAGAGAGGGTCAAGTGAGGTGTATAGGACTCAGGATGGTCAACCCTTTTCCATGATCAACGAATTTACCCAAAAGATTCAAAACAGCAAAGTCATTGACCTATGATTTTATAAACTAATAATCAGAGAGGCTCAAGTGAGGTGTCATGGGACTCAGGATGGTCAACCCTTTTCCATGACCAACGAATTTACCCAAAAGATTTAAGGTCATTAGCTTTTTAATATCTCATGAATCAATAGGGCTAGGGACCTGTATGAGAGGTCGTTGGACTTGAGGTGACATTCTGTTTTTGAATATATTATTTATTTATGTCAAAAGGGCCTAACTGCACTTTTGTTAATATCTCGCTAACTAATAATCAGAGAGGGTCAAGTGAGGTGTCATAGGACTCAGGATGGTCAACCCTTTTCCATGATCAATGAATTTACCCGAAATATTCAAAACAGCAAGGTCATTGACCTATGATTTTATAAACTAATAATCAGAGAGGCTCAAGTGAGGTGTCATGGGACTCAGGATGGTCAACCCTTTTCCATGACCAACGAATTTACCCAAAGGATTCAAAACAGCAAGGTCATTGACCTAATATTTTATAAACTAATAATCGAATATCAACATGTGAGGTGTTATAGGACTTAGAATGTTCAACCCTTTCCCATGGCCAATGAATTTACCCAAAATACCCAATACATCAAGGTCATCGACCTGAGATTTTATAAACTAATAATCGGATACGAACATGTGAGATGTTTACCATGTGTGTGATGAAACATAGCTAGAGAAAGAATTAGTGTAGGCTACATGTATGGTGATTGACAAGCCTTTTACCATTGAAAGTTGTTTTTCAGATCAAACTGCAGTATAGAGAGAGTATAGGTTGCAGGTATGGGTTAATAAATGACGAACGGTGTACACAAACTCTGATTTATCGATTCAAGAATTAAGAGTAGACTATCTTTAATTGATTGGTTAAAGAGGATAGCTAAAACACAAAAATGCTCAGTGGTTACCGGGACAAGATGGTCGCTACACACAACAAGCTTTAAATACTTGAGGCTAATAATCTATACACACACACTTGCTTGTTCTAAACTAAACTGTGTTGCTGTCAGTGCTCAGACAGTAGGCTGATGACAAAATGCATTGCTAACAGAAATATAATCATTTCCGGTTGTATAATGTTACCAGCTATCCATTGTATGTTGCAGTGTTAAGCACGTTTAGCTCTTGTACTGGTGGTCTTAACTCGATTTCCAGGTCTGAGGCCTAGAACGAGTCAAACTAAGAAACAAGGGCATGGTGGTGTAGTGGTTAAGCTGTTAGCCTTTTCACCAGGGTTCAATTTCAGGTTAATATGCATGTCATAAACATATTAAACAAAACAAAACAGAGATAACGTTCAAAACTGATTACATTTGTGTCTTTTCAAATTATTACTTGGATTACAAATACAAAGGTGAACTGGGTTTGATATACAGTTAATGCTGTCTATCACACACTAGACTGTAAGAAAGCCAAAAGAGCAAAAGGCGTAGGTAGAGCAGTGGTAAAATTGCTATATGTAGAGAACTACCTAGCGGTTTTATGAACTGGCAAAGCTATATCGCATAAACAGTGCAGGATACAATCCAGCAATCAAATTTGTATCTTGTGGAACAGAGAAAATGCACTTTTACCTTGATGGATAGCAAATGAGCGCAGATGAATGACCTATGCATTAGCCTACCATAGGGTTATAACCACGAGGTGGAGGTGTGACTTCTATATTTTATTGTTTAGAGACATGGCTTTTTTGTAACCAGTAGATTTAGTATTTTGTAAATTTTCATTTTTGTAATTGTAAATAGTGGAAACATTTATTTGTAATAGTAAATGTTAAATGTGTAACTAAAAGTTATTTGGGATAAATGTGCATGTCAAGGATAAATAGCGTTGTTGTATTTGTTTTTCAAAGACAGGTATGGTTGTGTGAATGTATGACTATAGATAGAATGATAGAGAGAGAGAGAGAAAGCGTGTGTGTGTGTGTGTGGGTAGCATTAATTGTTCAACCAAAGCAAACACGGCAAGGTAGGATGGTGGGGTAATTAATGTATATAGCAAATGGTAAATAGTATACTGTAGTTGTTTTTTTAACACTTGTGTTTTTTTAAATGCAGCGGTAGATAGGTGTTATTTTGTAAAACAGTCTTACCTACAGTAGTAGTAGTAGTAGTAGACCTATAGTTTTTGGAAACAAACAGAAAGAGAATGCACTATTGCCATGGCCAAGCACTTTCATTAAGGTGATTTCAAGAAAATTTTTAATCAGCAAATGTGTGTTTTACAAAACTAAACTTTCAGCATGGACTAAATCATAAACGTGTCGTCTGTGATATGGAAAAAAATAGGAAATCCATGTTTCCATATCAACACAATTTAAAAACTTAAAACTGACATTTAAAAAATGTAAATGGGAAATTGACAAATGTGTAAACAACAAAATGGAATATTCTTGCTTCCGTATCATGAAATCCAAAAACTTTAAACTGACATTTTCAAATTGTGTATATGGAAAATTGACAAATGGCAATGTGTGAAATGTGAAAATGAAAAAAAAATGAACAAATGGCTATCATTATTTAAAAAAATAAAAAACCGTCGTGTTCTATCGTTAAAGTGTGAATTAAACCATATTTACTTATTTGGATCACCCGAGACTGAGTAGACCTGTTTTAGTTCTAATATACTTTTAAAATTTTATGTTAAAGCTCGAATTGAACTCAAGAGCTTTAGAGTGCCAGCTAACTATTATAACCGTTACGTCACAAAGACAACTTTACACTACTCTTAATGAACAATAATAAGAAAAAGAATAATAAATGTTGAATTTTTTAGAGGATGAACATGGTGACACTGTTTCTGTTGCACTGTCTGCTAGCTACTAGCCAGCAGCTGGGGTCTTAGAAAACGATACAGTTGACATTTTGCAATGAGATGTGACATGTTTCAAAGTATAGTATTATAAGTTGCTGTTGAGTAAAAACTAATCCTGTACAAGGAAGCAAGGGTTCGAACCCCTTACCTAACATTACTATTGCCTGAACATGGCTTGACGACACTGTATTATTATGATACTCGGTACACAAACCATAGATAGAGTGTATTGTTTAAGATCACTTTCTTTCTAAACATAGGTGGAGATTGTTGAAGGTTAACAATGGCATTAATAGTAGGACGTGGGGATAGCAATTAAGAAAAAACAGACAATACCCGTACAATATTTTTATTTATTTAATATAAGTACTTGTACAATAGTTACATTCAAAATACATTTCTTTTTTCTCTATTACTATTTAGTCCTTTTTGATTCTCTTGCATATGAAGGTTAGATAACCTTGTAGTTCAGCCCCTTAAAACAACAACAACAACACAACCTTTTGCATAGTTTGTGATGTTGATGACTCTTGAGATGTGGAAGATGGATTAAACATAACTTTTACAGCAGGGGTTAAATGTTGCTCAATAAACACTGCACTATTTTGAGTGGCAACATTTTTTTCTTGTACTAGCTTTTTAGCATTGTCATGATTAATTGTTGACACCAACAGTGTTTCATTTGGTACACCACATTGATGATCACTCACACTTAAAACCTTACCATTTCTACTTTTTAGATTGCCTCGACATCTTTTTGACCTCTCTTTTGAGCATCGCCAAAATATTATTCCTTTTACATTTTGACGCTTATAGTTATAAGAGTAGCCTTTGGTGTATTCTTGGAATACACGGTACGAGAGATTACAGTTTTGAATGCTTTTGCATGTTCTTTCCTTCCTCTTTGTCAAACACCAACAGTGATCTTCTATTTTCTCTTTGGTTCCTGTCTCTTATGCTTTTCATGAGTCTGTTCTAGATATATATCTTCTGTGACCCACCTAGCGTCATCTCGCAGCGAATCTCCGAAGCTCCTCAATTCTTCCTGGTGCTAGAGGAATTCCTTCTCCATTTGGCCACCAGATCCTGTTACTATCGCCAGCTATTTTCTCCTTGAGCAAGAGGACTACGTTTACTTCTTTACTCACCATGCTGCGCTAGTATCGCCTACTATCAACTCTTTGAAGACCAGCTCAGCAAGAGAAGATCATTTTTTGTTGTAACTTTGGCAATGCTTATATGTTCTCCTTTTGTCTCCTATCCCCCACTCTTTTCCCCTTCCTTGGACCGTCCGTGCTCCGTTGAGCAGGTCTCACTTCTCAGTCGGCAGTTGACTCGGTCAGTTAAGGCTCTTCTCGAGCTATTCTCCTCAAACCAAGAGGCACACTCTCTTCTACGCCATGTTGGCAAGGTAGTTGTCATCAAAGGAAACTTCGCCTTCAACATGAAATCAAGATAAGTACCATCCTAAAAGTTTTAACCTCATCTTCATGGTTTTAACTTTCACTTGCTTTTAACGATACTTTTATAGACAGTGTGAGATTATTTATTTTGGGGCAAAAATCATTCTTCGTGGGATTTGCCATGTTGAGCTTTTGTTCGTACAAGCCAACCTTACTAAAAAAGAGCTTTTCTTAAGCTATTCAAATGAGAAATACTCTCACTACGTGGGATATTATCTAATGCCCGCTGTCTATAATTCACCAAGCTAGTTCCTCCGTTGGATTTTCTCAACCCCATGTTTCTACTAAGGTCGTTCTGGAACCTTCTAGATTCTGTATTTCATCTACAAGTCCTGCCGTTATGAAATTTTCACTCACTTGTGAGAATACTATTTAAAATTGAAGAATCTCATTTCTGAATTAAAAGCTCAATAGCTAACTTTCTTCCACCGCTGGAACCGCTGGAATGTTCTATGGTACATTTAATTGCAACTCACAACTTTCTCAAGAAATAGACTCTCACCTATATAGTGCAATCAGTTATTTTCATAATTGCAATAACTTTCTTTCTCATAAACTTTAGTGTTTCTATAGTGAACTTTGCATCCATCTTTATAAACTACAGTGATAACCAGTGCTTGCTCCACGTTTCTACCGCGTCGCGATCGTCCGTTTACATTAAATACGGCCATGAACATTGATCCTATGTCCCAATGATCTTTCCTCAACCTTCTACTAACAACCCATATTAATAAAATTGTAACTTTTCTATAAGGTGTCACTCACGAAGTGCCCTTCCAATTTTGCTTGTTTAACATTAATTAATTTCTGTATAATTACGTGTGTGATACACGATTCAAATTCACATTGTTCCTTTCCTATAATCAGGGAAAACAATTCTTTAAACTCTTGAGCGAGTCATGTTCAGGTTTCACGAAATGGAAACTGTCCCATTTGGCTAGTGATTCCTACTCAAACTTGGGAAGTCTAGAACCTTCCTTTTAACTTTCTTCAGGTTTCACAGTAAGTGACCTGCCCTCTTGTGTATAATTGTCACATAAGTAATACAGCTTAAATATAAGAAGTTGTAGGAACTTCTATCTTATTCTTCATGTTTTTCTTATTGTTATTTTCGAAGTTGTCACTTTCTCTAGAACATTCTCTCAAGAATTTCTTAAAGTACACTCTTTGTACTCAATTTAAATGTTTAAACTTTAATTACTACACATGTCTTTTTATTTTCTTATAAAGATTTCAGAAACATTTAAGGTTTGAAACCTCATAAATTGTCCATTGCCTGGAGCAATCGTTTAATGTGAGGAGGTCTGCGACCCCATTTCTTAAAAAAGTTCAAATGAACTATGTTTGTTAAAATTATATTACATAATTGGTAATTTCCTCAAACTTCTTTGAATTGTTAAATAAATGAAGCGTTTCTTTTCGCTTTTTCATTTTCTAATACAAAGTTTAGGCAAAATCCTGTCTTCCTTGGCTCTCCCTACTCAATACCATTAAAATCATTAATAGGGCTTTCACCATTCGTTGCATTTGAGCAAGAACTCTTAATTTTCACCTCACTAAAGTTCCTTTTAGCTTTATTAGCTAATTCTAATTGGCCAGTAAGGCAAGTAAAGCTCGCTAAGCCAGCTACCTGCTTGTGGAGACCCTCTCCGAAAACTTATGGTCAGTTTTCTAAAAGATAAGTGTTTCTTTTTGTCTAAACTTCTAGCCAGCTCCTCACTGAGTAAAAGCTTAGCCATTTTCCAATGCAACCATTGGTTCATTTACCAAAATTACTCCATAAGGTATACTCTTTTATCATTTTCCTTCTTAGAGACACTTGGTCGCCTTTACAGGAACTCCATAATTTTGGAAAATGAAAATACCAAACCTGAGTCAAATCATTGGCATTCTTCGAATTATTTTGCAAAAACGAATTTCTTTGAGAAGACATACAGTAAATTTGTTACTCTCAGTCTTGCCAGACCATCACTCTACCCCATAGTAGTTTTATATATGCTTGAGAGGGATTATACGAAAGCCACTCTCTTGCAAACCGCCCAAGTTCTATCTGTGTTTCTCGTCAGCTTAGACCAAGTCCTTACTCATTTTAGGTATCCGAGAGCGGATTTTCGGTGGCAACCACCTTTAAGTGTGTTTAAAGTTAAATTTATTAATTTTGTGGGACTCTCCACCTATTTTTCTATCCTTTTTCTCCAATCCAAAATCTACTTCCTTTTCTTAATCATCTTCCCTTGGTGGGTGGGTTATTCCTCAGCCAATAAACTACCCAAAGTTTGGTCCCGGAAACCCGGGAGAGTCCATTTTCCATTTTTTCTTTTTAAAAAAGTGTCATTTGACAATACTTGGCAAATTATTAATATCTGCTTTAAATCTTTCAGCTATAACTACATCTTGCAAAGCCTGTGAAGGGGATAGAGGCCGCTCCTGTCTCCTTTGGTGTGTCCCGTTCTTTCTACTCATTCGCTGCTGCCAGCTTGACAGCATTTCCAAGGTTCCACAGTTTCGTGAGTTACATTTTCATCTATTTTCTTTAAAATGGCTCCTACTGATAAGGATAAGGATGAAAAACTTACTTCTGAACGAGCATCCTATAAAGGACAAATTACCCGATTCAGAAGGTACATAAAAGAATTAGATCCCTCAGAAGCGCAATTAGACTTGTTGAAACATCGTGTAAAGGATTTTGAACGTTCTTATGAAAACTACTGCAACATTCAAACTGAAATAGAAACTTGCATGCTCAATCAAACCGAAGATCGAGTCGAAGTAGAGAACCAATATTACGAAGGCATAGGTTCTGCTTTCAAAATAATACGCCAACTCGAAGAGGAGCAGAAAAAGGATGCTTCTGTTCTTGGTTCCCTTCACGAACCACAAACTTCTTTCCGTGAGGGTACTCACAAGCCCAAACCAACTTTACCTAAAATTGATTTACCCCATTTCTCTGGAGATGAATCCACTTGGGATTCTTTCTATGAATTATTTTGCTCCCTTGTTCATGACAATGAAGACATTCAAGTCATTTACAAGTTTCATTACTTGAGATCTGTCCTTCGAGGTCAAGCTTTGCAGTTAGTCGAAGCACTTCCCCTACGTGCCGAAAATTACCCCATTGCCTTTATCTTATTAAAGGAAAGATATGGAAATTTACGTTTACGTATTCAACGCCATATGAAGGCTCTATTTAACCTACCTGCGTCACAGCACAATGACGTCACTAGTTTGCGTACTTTAGTTGACACTACCCTACTCTACGTTAAAGCTTTGTCCCAATTAGATCAACCTACTGAACATTGGGATACTTTCCTAATACATTTAGTAGTCTCTAAAGTTGATGCTGCTACCCTCAAAGCTTGGGAAATTGAACTTTCTAAAGAAGACGACTACTCTTACGAGCATTTAGTCACTTTCATAAATGCCAGATGCCAACTTTTAACCGCTCTAGCTAATCAAAGTGAATCCTCTTCTCCCAGTTCTAAATTTGAATTAATGTCTATCAAACCTAAAAGCGAACGCTTAGCATCTAATACCCAAAAACCCGGGTTCAGCTCATCTAAATTTAAATCAAACTCCACTGGTTACCCAACTAGGTCTAGTGAACGTCGTGTTGCTAGCTCTATTGTTTTAAATACTCAAAGCGAACCTCGCAAGAGTTTAAACGAACCTTTCAAGTGCATACTTTGTAAAGATCCCCATGCCCTATACCTCTGTAAATCCTTTAAAGAAATGTCGGTCGACGACAGAAGAAAATTAGTTTCCCAGAACAAACATTGCTTCAATTGCCTAGCGCCTACGCATTCTGCTTCTAATTGCAAGTCCACAAGACTTTGCTACCATTGTGAAAAGGCTCATCATACTTTGCTACATCGTCATGATCAGGCAAGGTCATCGACAGCATCTACTTCTCCGAAAAATGATAGTGCTAACAGTTCTAATGCTTCATCGTATATTCAAAATGCCAAGTCCATTCGCAGTGCTCAAGTATTGTTGTCTACTCTCCAAATCGAAGTTCAGGATAACTTTGGCAACTGGGTCCGTGCACGCGGTCTTCTAGACTCAGCGGCAACTCATGATTTTGTGTCTAATTCCTTGATTAGAAAACTAGGTCTACCTGTAAACCCCACTTCTATCAACGTGTCGGGCATCAACAGCTCAAAATCGCAAGCTTTACAATTCTCAAAGCTAACTATAAGAGATACTTGTCATAGAAACAACTTTCTTAAACTTAATTGTTTAATTCTCAATAGCATTGGAGAAGACACTCCAAGTCACTCTGTGGATATTTCAGGGTTAAACATTCCCTCGCATTTAAGGCTAGCCGATCCTTTTTTCAATATGCAGAACCCTATTGACATACTCTTTAGTGCCAATGTTTTCTGGAATTGCCTACGTAAACAGGTTCGTAAGTTATCCTCAAACGTGGTCGCCAGAGACACTAATTTTGGATGGATCGTCACAGGTCAACTTCCCCATTATTCTCCTCAACCCGCATCGCAATGTTACTTCTCCAATACTGACCTGGAACAGTTCTGGAGGCTTGAAAATGTTGATTCTCCTAATGTAACCTCTTCAGAAAATGAATTCTGTGAGCAACTTTTTTTGAACACCACCACTCGTTCTTCTGATGGCCGGTTCGTCGTTCAAATGCCAAGATTACATAATCCTCCTAAACTTATCAACTCTCAGCCTAAAGCTCGAAAAGCTCTCTTTGCTATCGAGAGCAAATTCAAGAAGGAACCTCTTGTTAAACAACAGTACACTGATTTCATGGATGAGTATGAAAGCTTAGATCATATGGAAGTTGTTAACAAATCTGATGATGAATTACACCCCCAATTGAAACGGTTTATTTAAATCATCATCCCGTGTGGAAAAACCCTCTTGTAAAAGATAAAATTCGAGTTGTTTTCAATGGTCCATCACCCGACGTTAATGGCAACAGCCTTAACGACACTCTTTATTCTGTCCCTGCTATTCAATCAGATCTATCTGCTATACTCTTAAACTTTCGATTATTTCCCATAGCTGTCATAGCCGATATAAAACAGATGTACCGTCAAGTGTTAATTCAACCGGAACAATGAGATCTTCAAAGAATCTTGTGGCGTGATGAAATCAGTAAGCCCATCAAGGTATTTCGCTTAAAAACGGTTACTTATGGCTTGAAACCTTCTGCTTTCCTTGCTATTCGATCCCTACACTTGCTAGCCTCACAAGATGGTCATTCATTTAACCCCAAAGCCTCTGAAGCACTAACAACATCATTTTATGTTGACGATTACTTGCAGTCCTTCCCCTCTCTAGAGAAAGCTTCTTTTGTGTCTTTAGAACTTCAGGCATTGTTAAGGAATGGAGGTTTCCCACTCCATAAGTGGAACTCCAACTCCCCTGAGTTTCTCGCTCAGTTTCCCATCGAAGACGTAGATCCTTCTTCTGTCGAAATTTGTGGAAACTCCGAATCTATAAAAACTCTAGGAGTTCACTGGTGCACTAGCACTGACACTCTTATCTATAAAGTTTCGCTCGCAGAAGAGCTTCCTAATACAAAAAGACAAATTCTCTCTGAAATTGCAAAAATTTTTGATCCACTTCAATTCCTTGCCCCAGTCATCGTTATAGCCAAACTCTTCATGCAAGAGCTGTGGTCGCTTAAGTGTGAATGGGATGACACTGTTCCTCTTTCTTTTCTTAATCGCTGGCTCTCGTTTCGCAGTAATTTGTTGGATCTTTCCCTCATTGAAATTCCCAGGAATTTAATTAGCTTTCATTCTAATACACCCTTTTTCCTTCATGTGTTCGCGGATAGTTCCGAAAAAGCTTATGGTTGCTGCGCATATTTAGTTTATCACGGTTCATTCTATGTATCTTCAGTTTCCAACCTTGTTTGTGCCAAATCGAAAGTCGCTCCTCTTAAAGCTATTACTTTGCCTAGGCTTGAATTGTGCGCTGCACTCATGGCTGCCGAACTTGTTAAGAAGTTAGGGAAGTATTAAAAGTCGAATTCTCGCAAATCTATCTCTGGAGCGATTCCAAGATCACCCTTTCGTGGATCGCCAAGAACCCCTCTCATTGGCAAACTTTTGTTGCAAACAGAGTTTCCAAAATTCAAACTCTTTCTTCTGGATGTCAATGGAGACATGTGCCCGGTGCTGATAATCCACCCGATATTATCTCTCGTGGTTGTTTACCCTCTCAATTGGCAGCTTCCCCATTGTACTGGCATGGGCCTTCTTGGCTAATCGAAGACTCTTCTTCATGGCCTTATAAACCCCCAGCTACAAACTCCAACTTGCCTGACGCTAAAGTACCTCTATCCATTGCTTCGTGTCTTGTTTCCAACGCTTCTCATCCCTTGTTGTCCCGCTATTCTTCCTTTCATAAATTACTACGAATTGTCGCCTATCTCCTTAGATGGAAATATCTTGTGGTTGACCAACCTCTTCTCCCTAAACCACACCTTACCAATCATGAATTGATTCTCGCTACCATTAAGGTTTTACAACTGACACAGCAAGAAGCCTTTTCTTCTGAATTGTCTTTACTTTCTTCTAAAAGGGATCTTCCCAAATCCAGTCGTCTTCTTGCTTTGGCCCCGTTCCTTGATGACCATGGGTTACTCAGGGAAGGTGGTAGACTCTCGCAATCTTTGCTCTTTGAGGACAAAAAGCATCCCGTTATTTTGCCTTCCAAACATCACGTAACTTCCTTAATTATACGTGACTTTCATTATCGTAATCTGCATGTTGGCACACGCACTCTGCTTTGCCTCTTAAGGGAAAAGTACTGGATTATAAATGGAATTCATGAAGTTTCTTCTGTGATTCACAAGTGCATTCCTTGTTTCAAACCGAAACCTAAAATCAAAACTCAATTAATGAGCGATCTGCCCTCTTTTCGCTCTTCTCCTATACGCCCATTTGCTTTAACTGGTGTGGACTATATGGGTCCGTTCCAATATCAACGAAATTCTCCTGAAGCTAAACGCAAATTGTTTGGTAAGCTTTATGTTTCTCTCTTTGTTTGCATGGTTACTGGCGCAATCCACTTGGAACTAGTAACGAATGCTTCTACTTCTTATTTTTTATCAGCTGTCTCTCGCTTCACCGCTAGGCGTGGTGTTCCTTCAGAGATGTTCTCTGATAACGCTTCCACTTTTCAGGGCGCAGCTTCCCTTTGGAAGAAAGCTCTCACTTCCTCTCCTGCCATGGAACAAATTTCTAATTTTTCCTATTCAAAAGGTTTCAAATGGCGCTTTATACCTCCATACGCTCCTCATCACGGTGGTAGGTGGGAATCTTGCGTAAAGCTCACTAAACATCATTTAAGAAAAGTCTTAGGTAATCGAATTCTGACTTATGAAGAATTCAATTCACTGTCTGTTCTGATTGAAGGTGTTGTTAATTCTCGCCCTTTAACTCCGCTTTCCAATGACCCTGATGACCTACTTCCACTCACCCCTGGTCACTTCCTTATCGGCACTTCTCTTTCTGCCCCTCCTCCTCTTCCCAATTCTTACAGGGATTCTAATCTACCTATCGTTTGGCGTAAACTTGAAGCCCTCCGTAATTCTTTTTGGAAGAGGTGGAACTTGGAATATTTAACTTCCTTGCAACGGAGGCAGAAGTGGTTTCTTTCCAGTCCCGACATTAAAGTGGGGGACTTGGTCTTGGTTAGGGATGTTTCTCCCCCTCTAGTCTGGACCTCCGGTAGAGTGACCGAGTGTTATCCTGGAAGAGATGGGAGAGTCAGGGTGGTCAGAGTCTTGACCATTAACGGTTCGATTACAAGACCCCTGTCTTTGATCGCTCCTCTTCCATTAAATGTGTAACTGCTTATTTGCTCTTTGTAGGTGTTTATCCCTCCCAGTATGGTGTATTCTTGGAATACACGGTACGAGAGATTACAGTTTTGAATGCTTTTGCATTTCTTTCCTTCCTCTTTGTCAAACACCAACAGTGATCTTCTATTTTCTCTTTGGTTCCTGTCTCTTATGCTTTTCATGAGTCTGTTCTAGATATATATCTTCTGTGACCCACCTAGCGTCATCTCGCAGCGAATCTCCGAAGCTCCTCAATTCTTCCTGGTGCTAGAGGAATTCCTTCTCCATTTGGCCACCAGATCCTGTTACTATCGCCAGCTATTTTCTCCTTGAGCAAGAGGACTACGTTTTCTTCTTTACTCACCATGCTGCGCTAGTATCGCCTACTATCAACTCTTTGAAGACCAGCTCAGCAAGAGAAGATCATTTTTTGTTGTAACATTGGCAATGCTTATATGTTCTCCTTTTGTCTCCTATCCCCCACTCATTTCCCCTTCCTTGGACCCTCCGTGCTCCGTTGAGCAGGTCTCACTTTGCAATCGGCAGTTGACTCGGTCAGTTAAAGCTCCTCTCGAGCTAGTCTCCTCAAACCAAGAGGCACACTCTCTTCTACGCCATGTTGGCAAGGTAGTTGTCATCAAAGGAAACTTCGCCTTCAACATGAAATCAAGATAAGTACCATCCTAAAAGTTTTAACCTCATCTTCAGGGTTTTAACTTCCACGTGCTTTTAACGATACTTTTATAGACAGTGTGAAATTATTTATTTTGGGGCATAAATCATTCTTCGTGGGATTTGCCATGTTGAGCTTTTGCTCGTATAAGCTAACCTTACTAAAAAAGAGCTTTTCTTAAGCTATTCAAATGAGAAATACTCTCACTACGTGGGATATTACCTAATACCCGCTTACTATAATTCACCAAGCTAGTTCCTCCGTTGGATTTTCTTGACCCCATTTTTCTATTAAGATAGTTCTGGAACCTTCCAGATTCTGTACTTGATCTACAAGTCCTGTCGTCATGTATTTTTTCTCACTCGTGAGAATACTATTTAAAATTGAAGAATCTCATTTCTGAATTAAAAGCTCAATAGCTAACTTTCTTCCACCGCTGGAATGTTCTATGGTACATTTAATTGCAACTCACAACTTTCTCAAGAAATAGACTCTCACCTATATAGTGCAATCAGTTATTTTCATAATTGCAATAACTTTCTTTCTCATAAACTTTAGTGTTTCTATAGTGAACTTTGCATCCATCTGTATAGACTACAGTGATAACCAGTGCTTGCTCCACGTTTCTACCGCGTCGCGATCGTCCGTTTACATTAAATACGGCCATGAACATTGATCCTATATCCCAATGATCTTTCCTCAACCTTCTACTAACAACCCATATTAATAAAATTGTAACTTTTCTATAAGGTGTCACTCACGAAGTGCCCTTCCAATTTTGCTTGTTTAACATTAATTAATTTCTGTATAATTACGTGTGTGATACACGATTCAAATTCACATTGTTCCTTTCCTATAATCAGGGAAAACAATTCTTTAAACTCTTGAGCGAGTCATGTTCAGGTTTCACGAAATGGAAACTGTCCCATTTGGCTAGTGATTCCTACTCAAACTTGGGAAGTCTAGAACCTTCCTTTTAACTTTCTTCAGGTTTCACAGTAAGTGACCTGCCCTCTTGTGTATAATTGTCACATAAGTAATACAGCTTAAATATAAGAAGTTGTAGGAACTTCTATCTTATTCTTCATGTTTTTCTTATTGTTATTTTCGAAGTTGTCACTTTCTCTAGAACATTCTCTCAAGAATTTCTTAAAGTACACTCTTTGTACTCAATTTAAATGTTTAAACTTTAATTACTACACATGTCTTTTTATTTTCTTATAAAGATTTCAGAAACATTTAAGGTTTGAAACCTCATAAATTGTCCATTGCCTGGAGCAATCGTTTAATGTGAGGAGGTCTGCGACCCCATTTCTTAAAAAGTTCAAATGAACTATGTTTGTTAAAATTATATTACATAATTGGTAATTTCCTCAAACTTCTTTGAATTGTTAAATAAATGAAGCGTTTCTTTTCGCTTTTTCATTTTCTAATACAAAGTTTAGGCAAAATCCTGTCTTCCTTGGCTCTCCCTACTCAATGCCATTAAAATCATTAATAGGGCTTTCACCATTCGTTGCATTTGAGCAAGAACTCTTAATTTTCACCTCACTAAAGTTCCTTTTAGCTTTAATAGCTAATTCTAATTGGCCAGTAAGGCAAGTAAAGCTCGCTAAGCCAGCTACCTGCTTGTGGCGACCCTCTCCGAAAACTTATGGTCAGTTTTCTAAAAGATAGGTGTTTCTTTTTGTCTAAACTTCTAGCCAGCTCCTCGCTGAGTAAAAGCTTAGCCATTTTCCAATGCAACCATTGGTTCATTTACCAAAATTACTCCATAAGGTATACTCTTTTATAATTTTCCTTCTTAGAGACACTTGGTCGCCTTTACAGGAACTCCATAATTTTGGAAATTGAAAATACCAAACCTGAGTTAAATCATTGGCATTCTTCGAATTATTTTGCAAAAACGAATTTCTTTGAGATGACATACAGTAAATTTGTTACTCTCAGTCTTGCCAGACCATCACTCTACCCCATAGTAGTTTTATATATGCTTGAGAGGGATTATACGAAAGCCACTCTCTTGCAAACCGCCCAAGTTCTATCTGTGTTTCTCGTCAGCTTAGACCAAGTCCTTACTCATTTTAGGTATCCGAGAGCGGATTTTCGATGGCAACCACCTTTAAGTGTGTTTAAAGTTAAATTTATTAATTTTGTGGGACTCTCCTCCTATTTTTCTATCCTTTTTCTCCAATCCAAAAACTACTTCCTTTTCTTAATCATCTTCCCTTGGTGGGTGGGTTATTCCTCAGCCAATAAACTACCCAGCCTTTATAGAGTACACGTTGTTTACCTTTGTTAGTTGTAGTAAGTTCCATAGTAGCAACTAACCTGTTAGTATGATTTGCTCACTACAAAGGTTATAACTGTTCTGATAATAAAATCATTTAGCTTTGGCTTTTATATTTAATATGTACAGTTTAAAGTGATAGCAAAAGTGAGAGCAAAATGGTAGCATAGTGGTAGAAAATATAACATGTATTGTTAAGAAATAGTTTAAGCGGTTATGTGGATCCATTACATAATAATTTTAGCACGACGAAGCTCATTTTCTATATCCAATAGTTCTTCCTCATATTCAGTATATAGACATGCAGTTGCTGAAGCCGCCGGATTAGCTTACTTGGATTGTTCCAGTAGACAAATTTAACAAATGATTTTTTAGGTGTAAACAAAGCATTACCATTATCATTATTATCTTCATCATCAACATCATAATCATCATAACCATTATCATTATCATCATCATCATCATCATTATCATCATCATCATGATCATTATAATCCTCATCACTATTACTATATAGTCCTTTTTGATCCTTTTGCAATACCACATTTTGCACAGTCTGTGTTGCCTTTGATAATGTTGGGAGTTTTTCAGACATTGACAACTGTCCTAACACGACTTTCTGAGGAGATGATACATGCTTCTTAACAAACAATGCACTATCGTGAGCTACAATATCTTTTTCTGGGACAAGTGTTTTAGCATTTTGAAGAGTTTTTTTAAACAGCAACGATGTTTTATCTGGTACACTACATTGATGATCACTCACACTTAAGACATCACTATTTTTACTTTTCAGCTCACCTCGACACTGTTTTGAACGATGTTTTGAACAACGCCAAATAACAGTTCCATTTCTATTGGTTCGTTTTACAATATATGAATATCCTTTATAGAATGCGTATGGCATACCATTGCTATTTGTTGATACTTCCATGTCAATTGACGAGCATGAACTAATCTCTAGCAAAGTTCACTCGATAATATAAATAATAGTTTAAAGTGAGAGGAAAAGTGGGTGCAAGAGTGGGTGCAAGAGTGGGTGCAAGAGTGGGTGCAAGAGTGGGTGTAAAAGGGAGTGCAATAGTGGGTGCAAAAGTGGGTGCCGCTTATAGTAGGCATGAATTTTACTAGAATGTGATTTGAGTAAATGTAATTTCTAAACCCAAGTAGTGAATAGTCAGTTGGTTTTGATCTATGCAAGCGTAAACATGTCACATACACTGGTGATGGATACTCAAGGCTTTAAGGTCAACGAAAACAAGTACAGTATATACTTAAAGAGGTGGCTATCATTGATTGAACAACACGCGGGTTACCATATCTTTTTTCGGACTAGTGTTTTAACATTTGAAGTATTTTTTTAAACAGCAACGATGTCTTATCTGTCACACTACATTAATGATCACTCACACTTAAGACCTCACTATTTTTACTTTTTAGTTAACTTTGACACTGTTTTGAACGATGTTTTGAACAACGTCAAATAACAGTTCCATTTTATTGGTTCGTTTTGCAATATACGTATAACCTTTATAGTATGCATATGGCTTACCATAACTATTCGTTGATACTTCCATATCAATTTTCAAGCATGAAATAATCTCCAATAAATTTATCTCGATAATAGAAATAATAGTTTAAAGTGGGTGCAAATGTGAGTGCAAAAGTGGGTGTAAAAGTGAGTGTAAAAGAGGGTGCAAAAGTGGGTGCAAAAGTGAGTGCAAAAGTGAATGTAAAAGTGGGTGCAAAAGTGGGTGCAGTTTATAGTAGGCATGATTTTTACTAGACTGTGATTTGAGTAAATGTAATTTCTAAACCCAAGTAGTGAGTAGTCAGTTGGTTTTGATTTATGCAAGCGTAAACATGTCTCATACACTGATGATGGATACTCAAGGCTTCATGGTCAACAAAAACAAGTATATAGTTAAAGAGGTAGCTATTATTGATTGCACAACACTGAATCTATTTTTGAAATTTTTACAAAGGGCCTAAGTGCACTTTTGTTAATATCTCGCGAACCAATAAGACTAGGGCATTGTATGAGGTATTGTTGGACTTTTTGCCGAAGACTGCTGGTAAACACCTATGTTCCCACGACCTTTTTAAAGATGGCGGCTAACCCACGAGGGGTGATTAAAAAGTAATCCAAGTGGTGCTTGTCGATAAGCAAACCAATAATCAAAGGGGGGGGGGGGGTATGACAGAGTTTGAGGCGATAACCCCTTTTGATTGATCCCTGTTGATTTGCCCCTTTGGACTGGCCCCCGTTGACTAGTCCCTCTGGACGGGTCCTTTTTGAAGGGAGTCATTTTTGACGGGCCCCTGCTGACGGGTCACTGTGGACGGGTCCCTGTTGACAGGTCCTTTTGACTAATCCCTTTGAACCGGTCCCTTTGACATAATTTGGCTAAATGCATGGGCCAACCCATAGGTATCAGTCCAAAGGGACCGGTCCAAAGGGATTAGTCAAAAGGACCTGTCAACAGGGTCCCGTCCACAGTGACCCGTCAGCAGGGGCCCGTCAAAAATGACTCCCTTCAAAAAGGACCCGTCCAGAGGGACTAGTCAACGGGGGCCAGTCCAAAGGGGCAAATCAACAGGGATCAATCAAAAGGGGTTATCGCCTCAAGCTCTGTCATACCCCCCCCCTTTTGATTATTGGTTTGCTTATCGACAAGCACCGCTTGGATTACTTTTTAATCACCCCTCGTGGGTTAGCCGCCATCTTTAAAAAGGTCGTGGGAACATAGGTGTTTACCAGCAGTCTTCGGCAAAAAGTCCAACAATACCTCATACAATGCCCTAGTCTTATTGGTTCGCGAGATATTAACAAAAGTGCACTTAGGCCCTTTGTAAAAATTTCAAAAATAGATTCAGTGTTGTGCAATCAATAATAGCTACCTCTTTAACTATATACTTGTTTTTGTTGACCATGAAGCCTTGAGTATCCATCATCAGTGTATGAGACATGTTTACGCTTGCATAAATCAAAACCAACTGACTACTCACTACTTGGGTTTAGAAATTACATTTTCTCAAATCACATTCTAGTAAAAATCATGCCTACTATAAACTGCACCCACTTTTGCACCCACTTTTACATTCACTTTTGCACTCACTTTTGCACCCACTTTTGCACCCACTTTTACACTCACTTTTACACCCACTTTTGCACTCACATTTGCACCCACTTTAAACTATTATTTCTATTATCGAGAGAAATTTATTGGAGATTATTTCATGCTGGAAAATTGATATGGAAGTATCAACGAATAGTTATGGTAAGCCATATGCATACTATAAAGGTTATACGTATATTGCAAAACGAACCAATAAAATGGAACTGTTATTTGACGTTGTTCAAAACATCGTTCAAAACAGTGTCAAAGTTAACTAAAAAGTAAAAATAGTGAGGTCTTAAGTGTGAGTGATCATTAATGTAGTGTGACAGATAAGACATCGTTGCTGTTTAAAAATACTTCAAATGTTAAAACACTAGTCCGAAAAAAGATATGGTAACCCGCGTGTTGTGCAATCAATGATAGCCACCTTTTTAAATATATACTGTACTTGTTTTCGTTGACCTTAAAGCCTTGAGTATCCATCACCAGTGTATGTGACATGTTTACGCTTGCATAGATCAAAACCAACTGACTATTCACTACTTGGGTTTAGAAATTACATTTACTCAAATCACATTCTAGTAAAATTCATGCCTACTATAAGCGGCACCCACTTTTGCACCCACTATTGCACTCCCTTTTACACCCACTCTTGCACCCACTCTTGCACCCACTCTTGCACCCACTTTTCCCCTCACTTTAAACTATTATTTATATTATCGAGTGAACTTTGCTAGAGATTAGTTCATGCTTGACAATTGACATGGAAGTATGAACAAATAGCAATGGTATGCCATACGCATTCTATAAAGGATATTCATATATTGTAAAACGAACCAATAAAAATGGAACTGTTATTTGGCGTTGTTCAAAACATCGTTCAAAACAGTGTCGAGGTGAGCTGAAAAGTAAAAATAGTGATGTCTTAAGTGTGAGTGATCATCAATGTAGTGTACCAGATAAAACATCGTTGCTGTTTAAAAAAACTCTTCAAAATGATAAAACACTTGTCCCAAAAAAAGATATTGCAGCTCAAGATAGTGCATTGTTTGTTAAGAAGCATGTATCATCTCCTCAGAAAGTCGTGTTAGGACAGTTGTCAATGTCTGAAAAACTCCCAACATTATCAAAGGCAACACAGACTGTGCAAAATGTGGTATTGCAAAAGGATCAAAAAGGACTATATAGTAATAGTGATGAGGATTATAATGATCATGATGATGATGATAATGTTGATGATGATGATAATGATAATGGTTATGATGATGATGATGTTGATGATGAAGATAATAATGATAATGGTAATGCTTTGTTTACACCTAAAAATCATTTGTTAAATTTGTCTACTGGAACAATCCAAGTAAGCTAATCCGGCGGCTTCAGCAACTGCATGTCTATATACTGAATATGAGGAAGAACTATTGGATATAGAAAATGAGCTTCGTCGTGCTAAAATTATTATGTAATGGATCCACATAACCGCTTAAACTATTTCTTAACAATACATGTTATATTTTCTACCACTATGCTACCATTTTGCTCTCACTTTTGCTATCACTTTAAACTGTACATATTAAATATAAAAGCCAAAGCTAAATGATTTTTTTATCAGAACAGTTATAACCTTTGTAGTGAGCAAATCATACTAACAGGTTAGTTGCTACTATGGAACTTACTACAACTAACAAAGGTAAACAACGTGTGCTCTATAAAGGCTACTCTTATAACTATAAGCGTCAAAATGTAAAATGAATAATATTTTGGCGATGCTCAAAAGAGAGATCAAAAAGATGTCGAGGCAATCTAAAAAGTAGAAATGGTAAGGTTTTAAGTGTGAGTGATCATCAATGTGGTGCACCAAATGAAACACTGTTGGTGTCAACAATTAATCATGACGATGCTAAAAAGCTAGTACAAGAAAAAAATGTTGCTACTCAAAATAGTGCAGTGTTTATTGAGCAACATTTAACCCCTGCTGTAAAAGTTATGTTTAATCCATCTTCCACATCTCAAGAGTCATCAACATCACAAACTATGCAAAAGGTTGTGTTGTTGTTGTTGTTGTTTTAAGGGGCTGAACTACAAGGTTATCTACCCTTCATATGCAAGAGAATCAAAAAGGACTAAATAGTAATAGAGAAAAAAGAAATGTATTTTGAATGTAACTATTGTACAAGTACTTATATTAAATAAATAAAAATATTGTATGGGTATTGTCTGTTTTTTCTTAATTGCTATACCCACGTCCTACTATATTAATGCCATTGTTAACCATCAACAATCTCCACCTATGTTCAGAAAGAAAGTGATCTTAAACAGTACACTCTATCTATGGTTTGTGTACCGAGTATCATAATAATACAGTGTCGTCAAGCCATGTTCAGGCAATAGTAATGTTAGGTAAGGGGTTCGAACCCTTGCTTCCTTGTACAGGATTAGTTTTTACTCAACAGCAACTCATAATACTAAACTTTGAAACATGTCACATCTCATTGCAAAATGTCAACTGTATCGTTTTCTAAGACCCCAGCTGCTGGCTAGTAGCTAGCAGACAGTGCAACAGAAACAGTGTCACCATGTTCATCCTCTAAAAAAATTCAACATTTATTATTCTTTTTCTTATTATTGTTCATTAAGAACCCTACCAACCTGGGCCCAATGTCTGGGAAGCCAGGCTCTGCCTGTCACAAGTCAGGACCAAAGGGGAGTGATAGAGGAGTAACACCTCTTTAAAAAACCTTGGTCCAGCTGGCCCGGCTGGTAGTCCCTTGTAAGGGCCCCTTACCAGGGTTACGGTAAAGTCCTCAACGACAACTGTGGTGGAGAAGGTAGCCTTTGGTACAGCATAGATGGCGGAAGAGGCATCCCAGTGCTCGGGATAAATAGAGCAAAAGGTATCTGTTTTAACTAAACAGATATCAGCATTCACCCGATAACGTCTGTTCCCCATGTTAGGGGCGGTTATCAAAGGCGTCTGTTCCCATATTGGGCGGCCTATTATGATCCATCTGGCGATTCGATCACAGATGTAACATCGAAGGGGAGTAAACCTCCTTCCAAAATAATCTCAACTTAAGACATGATAGTAAACCACAACGGAAAATATACTCCAGGAGGTAAACAATCCTCCATCACAAGAAACTGTGATGCAACTGGGCCTGCGGAGTCTGGAGAACCCAAAACATCATGTGAGGAAGAGTCGGAGCTTCCTAGAACTTCACGCATAAGACCTAAGCAAAAACATCTGCTAGGCACACTGAACATCAATACGCTCATGAAAACTGGTAAACTGAAACAACTGACAGATGTGCTGAATAGACGTAATATCCTCATTCTTGCTTTACAAGAAACTCGATACACCGACGAAGATGCTTTTGAGTCTGAGGGATATAGAATTTACAAAGGGAAAGCTGGCATCAAAACCAAACAAAACAGTACTATACTTGGAACAGCTTTTATGATTAAACAAAACTTAACAGAATCAATAACAAATTTTACATCTTCATCAGAACGAATTTCACTTCTCTCATTTCGATCAGGAAACAAAGGCTATACTATAATCAATGCTCATGCTCCCACCAATGAGGACAATAAGAAAAATCCAGAAAATGTTGAAGAGTTTTGGGAAATGTTGGAACATGAATCATCAAAGATACCTTATCATCACGTTAAAATCTTAGTGGGTGACTTTAATGCACAGATTGGAAGAGAGAGAAAATTTAGAAACATAGTGGGTGACTTCCCAGCTCACAACCGCACTAACAGAAATGGAGATAGACTCATAAGTTTCTGCAGACTATTTGATCTTAAATTAATGTCAACCTTTTTTAGGAAATTACCGAGGAGAAAGAAAACATGGTGCTCTCCAAATTCACATTTAGGTTCATATCAATTGGATCATGTAGCAATTACAAAACAGAACTTTAGAGAAATCATGAATGTTAGAGTAAGGAGAGGATTAAATATTGATTCTGACCATTTTTTTGTCTGAGATCAAAACTAAATTCCAACCAAATAAATCCAAGCCAAAAATTCCAAAAATTCCTAAAATAGACACAAAAGTTTTATCAGAAAATAAGACTGAATTTATCAATAAACTGCATACTAAAGATAAGAGTAACTGGGAAGAGATCAGAGATGTAATGATAGAATCAGCCAAAGAATTGGGACAGCCTCCAAGGAAAAGGAAACACCGATGGTGGAATACAACATGTGATGCAGCGATCGAACGTAGATTAGCGGCTTGGCAGTAATGGAATTCCAGGAAACGAGAAGATGACTGGATTAATTTTGTAGAAATCAGAAAGCTAACATCCAAAATCATCAGGATAGAGAAACGCAATTATGATAAGAAGCGATTGGAAGAGATAGATATAGATTTTAAAAAGAACAACACCAGACAATTCTACAAAGTATTTCGAGAGGAGATCCAAGGATACAAACCAATGAACCTCCATTTCAAGGATTCAACTGGTAGACTGGTCACTAATAATAAAGACAACTGCGAGTTACTAGCTAAATACTTTGAGGAACTTCTTAATTGCGAGGAACCTTTAGAAAGACTACAGTTTACATTACCACAAAAAGAGAACCCTCCGTCAGAACCACCAACTGTCCAACAAATAGAACAATATATTGACAATCTTAAAAATAATAAGGCACCTGGTGAGGATGGGATACTAACTGAAATGTTGAAACTCGGTGGTAAATTTGTAGCTGAAGCTTTACACAAAGTTATCAAGGAATGTTGGGAAAAAGGAACAATTCCAAATGATTGGAAACAGGCAATAATCCATCCCTTGCACAAGAAAGGAGATAAGACAAACCCCAACAATTATAGAGGTATTTCCTTACAGCCAATCGCATACAAAGTTCTTTCTAAAGCATTGCTACACAATCTGGAAGAACAAGCAGAACATACTATCGGCGAATACCAAGCCGGATTTAGAAAAGGGAGATCTTGTCCAGAGCAAATTTTCAATCTCAAAACAATCCTTAGAATCAGAACAATACGTAACCTCAACACAGTTGTATCTTTCATTGATTTCAGAAAGGCTTATGATTCAATAGACAGACAGTCTGTATTCCTAACGCTAGCAGAATTAGGGATAGATAAAAATACCAGACAACTCGTTGAACAAACACTAACAAATACAACCTCAAGAGTTAAATTTCTAAACGACATTTCAGAACCCTTCCAAATCAAAACCGGAGTTAGACAAGGTGATGGACTTTCACCACTTCTATTTAATTTGATATTAAACAAAATCATGAAGGAATGGAAACTTAAATTATGCGAAAGAAACATTGAAGGGGTCCATTTGGGGCAAGGAAAAGGAAGATTTGAGGTGAAATGTCTTGCCTTTGCTGATGACATAGCAATCATTTCAGAAAACAGATTTCAAGCACAAATAATGGTTGAAACCCTACATGAAATAGCAATAAAAACTGGTCTTCAGATTTCGTATGAAAAAACCAAATTTATTGAACACAGACACAATGGAGAAAAATATCTAACAACTCAACATGGACAGATTCAAAGAGTTGATAAATTTAAATATTTGGGAGAATGGATCCAGTCAAATGGACTTGATAACACATCCTGCAAGGAGAGATTCAGAAAGATGGAAAATGCCTATAAACTCACCCAACATAGATACAACAAACGATCAATTTCATTCCAGGCAAAAATCAGGCACTACACAACTGTAATTAAACCAGAGGTATTATACGGATCAGAATGTTTAACGTTGAACAAAAGAGGTGAACAAGAGGAACTGGAAAAGAAAGAAAGGAAAATACTTAGGAAAATTATGGGTCCCCAAAAGAATAAAGATATTTGGATGAAGAGAAAAAATGAAGACCTTTACCGAAATGTGGAAAAAATTACAGACTCAATTAAAAGACGGAGACTACAATTTTATGGTCACCTCCATAGAATGGATAGCAGCAGGCTAACTAAGAAATTTTTTGACTACATCTCCAAATTAAAAAACACCACTAGATGGCTGGAAGAGATACGGTGTGATCTGCAAAAACTGAAGATCACAAATAACATCATTTCTAATAGGGTGGAATTCCGGCGACTGATCACTACTGCAGATTTTTCGATTCTGCAAGTTCCACATCAACCATGGAGAGTGTTATCAACGGAACAGAGGCAGGCCATCGGCCAACGTATGAAGAAGTTTTGGGAAGAAAAGAAAAAACGAAACAATGTACCGTAGTCTTAGGTTCAAAGCGGCCTATAATAAAATTGGCCAAATTCTAAATATATATATATATATTGTTCATTAAGAGTAGTGTAAAGTTGTCTTTGTGACGTAACGGTTATAATAGTTAGCTGGCACTCTAAAGCTCTTGAGTTCAATTCGAGCTTTAACATAAAATTTTAAAAGTATATTAGAACTAAAACAGGTCTACTCAGTCTCGGGTGATCCAAATAAGTAATAATGGTTTAATTCACACTTTAACGATAGAACACGACGGTTTTTTATTTTTTTAAATAATGATAACCATTTGTTCATTTTTTTTTTCATTTTCACATTTCACACATTGCCATTTGTCAATTTTCCATGTACACAATTTGAAAATGTCAGTTTAAAGTTTTTGGATTTCATGATACGGAAGCAAGAATATTCAATTTTGTTGTTTACACATTTGTCAATTTCCCATTTATATTTTTTAAATGTCAGTTTTAAGTTTTTAAATTGTGTTGATATGGAAACATGGATTTCCTATTTTTTTCCATATCACAGACGACACGTTTATGATTTAGTCCATGCTGAAAGTTTAGTTTTGTAAAACACACATTTGCTGATTAAAAATTTTCTTGAAATCACCTTAATGAAAGTGCTTGGCCATGGCAATAGTGCATTCTCTTTCTGTTTGTTTCCAAAAATTATAGGCCTACTACTACTACTACTACTGTAGGTAAGACTGTTTTACAAAATAACACCTATCTACCGCTGCATTTAAAAAAACACAAGTGTTAAAAAAACAACTACAGTATACTATTTACCATTTGCTATATACATTAATTACCCCACCATCCTACCTTGCCGTGTTTGCTTTGGTTGAACAATTAATGCTACCCACACACACACACACACACGCTTTCTCTCTCTCTCTCTCTCTATCATTCTATCTATAGTCAAACATTCACACAACCATACCTGTCTTTGAAAAACAAATACAACCACGCTATTTATCCTTGACATGCACACTTATCCCATATAACTTTTAGTTATACATTTAACATTTACTATTACAAATAAATGTTTCCACTATTTATTATTATTATTATTAATCTTGATTGGTCACATTGGACCACTTGAGTCGTTCCACAATCACTTCTTCTTTGAAGGTAGTACTGCTTGGTTCTTGCGCTCTTTCCAGTACTTTTTCATTCTTTCAGATCGGGATTTTCTCAACTCATCTGAAATCTCCATAGGCTTTCTGTGTGTCATTTCTGCAGAAAATTTGTGAGTTTTAAGAATGGTGTTAATTTTATTTTTCTCCTCGACAACTGTTATCTTGAGTCCAACTGCTTTGAGATCTTGTTGGATTTCTTGGATCCATTTTCCTGCAGTTTTCTTTCCTAGATTTCTCATCACCAGTTGGCGTACAATTATGTAATTTACAATTACAAAAATGAATATTTACAAAATACTAAATCTACTGGTTACAAAAAAGCCATGTCTCTAAACAATAAAATATAGAAGTCACACCTCCACCTCGTGGTTATAACCCTATGGTAGGCTAATGCATAGGTCATTCATCTGCGCTCATTTGCTATCCATCAAGGTAAAAGTGCATTTTCTCTGTTCCACAAGATACAAATTTGATTGCTGGATTGTATCCTGCACTGTTTATGCGATATAGCTTTGCCAGTTCATAAAACCGCTAGGTAGTTCTCTACATATAGCAATTTTACCACTGCTCTACCTACGCCTTTTGCTCTTTTGGCTTTCTTACAGTCTAGTGTGTGATAGACAGCATTAACTGTATATCAAACCCAGTTCACCTTTGTATTTGTAATCCAAGTAATAATTTGAAAAGACACAAATGTAATCAGTTTTGAACGTTATCTCTGTTTTGTTTTGTTTAATATGTTTATGACATGCATATTAACCTGAAATTGAACCCTGGTGAAAAGGCTAACAGCTTAACCACTACACCACCATGCCCTTGTTTCTTAGTTTGACTCGTTCTAGGCCTCAGACCTGGAAATCGAGTTAAGACCACCAGTACAAGAGCTAAAAGTGCTTAACACTGCAACATACAATGGATAGCTGGTAACATTATACAACCGGAAATGATTATATTTCTGTTAGCAATGCATTTTGTCATCAGCCTACTGTCTGAGCACTGACAGCAACACAGTTTAGTTTAGAACAAGCAAGTGTGTGTGTATAGATTATTAGCCTCAAGTATTTAAAGCTTGTTGTGTGTAGCGACCATCTTGTCCCGGTAACCACTGAGCATTTTTGTGTTTTAGCTATCCTCTTTAACCAATCAATTAAAGATAGTCTACTCTTAATTCTTGAATCGATAAATCAGAGTTTGTGTACACCGTTCGTCATTTATTAACCCATACCTGCAACCTATACTCTCTCTATACTGCAGTTTGATCTGAAAAACTAGTTTCAATGGTAAAAGGCTTGTCAATCACCATACATGTAGCCTACACTAATTCTTTCTCTACCTAGCTATGTTTCATCACACACATGGTAAACATCTCACATGTTCGTATCCGATTATTAGTTTATAAAATTTCAGGTCGATGACCTTGATGTATTGGGTATTTTGGGTAAATTCATTGGCCATGGGAAAGGGTTGAACATTCTAAGTCCTATAACACCTCACATTCGATTATTAGTTTATAAAATATTAGGTCAATGACCTTGCTGTTTTGAATCCTTTGGGTAAATTCGTTGGTCATGGAAAAGGGTTGACCATCCTGAGTCCCATGACACCTCACTTGAGCCTCTCTGATTATTAGTTTATAAAATCATAGGTCAATGACCTTGCTGTTTTGAATCTTTTGGGTAAATTCATTGATCATGGAAAAGGGTTGACCATCCTGAGTCCTATGACACCTCACTTGACCCTCTCTGATTATTAGTTAGCGAGATATTAACAAAAGTGCAGTTAGGCCCTTTTGACATAAATAAATAATATATTCAAAAACAGAATGTCACCTCAAGTCCAACGACCTCTCATACACGTCCCTAGCCCTATTGATTCATGAGATATTAAAAAGCTAATGACCTTAAATCTTTTGGGTAAATTCGTTGGTCATGGAAAAGGGTTGACCATCCTGAGTCCTATGACACCTCACTTGACCCTCTCTGATTATTAGTTAGCGAGATATCAACAAAAGTGTAGTTAGGCCCTTTTGACATAAATGAATAATATATTCAAAAACAGAATGTCACCTCAAGTCCAACGACCTCTCATACAAATCTCTAGCCTTATTGATTCATGAGATATTAAAAAGCTAATGACCTTAGATCTTTTGGGTAAATTCGTTGGTCATGGAAAAGGGTTGACCATCCTGAGTCCTATGACACCTCACTTGACCCTCTCTGATTATTAGTTAGCGAGATATTAACAAAAGTGCAGTTAGGTCCTTTTGACATAAATAAATAATATATTCAAAAAACAGAATGTCACCTCAAGTCCAACGACCTCTTCTCATACAGGTCCCTAGCTTTATTAATTCATGAGATATTAGTTTTGGATCTTTTGGTAATTTTAAAAAAATAACTCATCTATAAATCATTATTCAAAAACCCCGCCCGCTTACAAAAACCTCAAGTGCGCATGCGTAAAAAAACAAAAAACAAACATGTTAATTCATAGTAGCAAACGGCTCTTTACATGCGTTTCATGTGGAACAACGTTTAATTTCATCATAGCATTAGAGACCATGGGCCAGTCCAAAGGGGCGGTCTAAAGGGATCGGTCTAAAGGGACTCATCCATAAGGACCTGTCAACAAGGACCTATCCACAAGAACCTGTCAACAAGGACTCATCCTCAATGACCTGTCAACAATGACCTGTCCACAAGGACTTGTCCACAAGGACCCGTTAGGTTGGGTTAGGTTACACTACAGCCACCATCTTTTAAAAAGCCTGCCCTCTTACCAAACCTATGAGTGGACATGTGTAAAAACAAAAAACAAGCATGTTAATTCATATTGGCTATCCACCGAGCACATGCACTTTATGTAGAACAACGTTTCATTCCATATTAACATTCAAACTCTCGCATGTTGCAATTGGAAAGAGAGATTCTCTAAAAAATACAATTTCACCCTCTAGTAGGGGTAGGTTTTATTTTGGGGTTGAAATATGTTGTCCATTGGAAAGGGAGTGTCAGCCCGAGTTCAATGACACCTCATTCGTCAAAATCCGACCACGGGTTCGGGAATTATCGGGCTGCCGCCATCTTGTGAGGTGGGGAGGTGGAGGTGGTCACAGAACTCTCACAAACACACTACTCACTTGTCTTTTAATTCACTGTAATGTTACCCTTTATCTCAGTTGTATAATTAGACACAAATAACACCCGCAAATTCAATTTGTTTTGTGAAATTAGTTATCTTAGGTACGATTGTCCTTCAAACAGGGGTTGGCATGTGTCGTTAGGAAAACGGCTACATATTGCACATAAGCATTGAAATGGCAAGTAAGGAGCAGCTGAAGCAGGACTGTAGTTGCTTACATTATTTGCAATCTCATAACAACATATGCTGCATAAAGAACGATCGGGGCTACATGACCGCGTTGTCGCAGCCCCTAAACTAAGGAACCATAAAGAACGTACAATTAGTAAGATTTTAAACAGTTAAAAAGCATTGTGTGTTATAATTTGTCTCAGAGTAATCCATTCTTCGAGTAGTTTTAATTATATCATGTGTAACATAAAGAATCCCGTTCTACTTATTCTATGGATACATGTGACATTAGCGCCCGGTCGATTAGATAGAAGTTAAAGATATCATGACGTAATTTGGGAACCGATCGCCCTATACCAGTTTCACCCGCCTGGTGAAGTGTCTCTTGTTTGTTCCTTGCCGCTCCAGGAATCCCGAGGGATGACGAAACATTCCGACTGTGCACGAAAGCTGCACAGGAGTTTGTGCTCGCGATATCTAAGACTGAATTCCAGCCAACTCCTACGTAACTCACGTACAAATATAAAACGTTAATAATACTCCTTGATAAAACAATATGTAAGTAGTAAAAAAAAAAGCTGCCGAGAATTGGGATCGATCCTGGGCTCCTTCGAACCACAGTCATAACGAAATAGCTATTCACACACTCCTGTTCCGTTGCTGGCGCAATCATTCACTATCTTCATAACTCGCTGTCTGGAGAAAAAGAAATCAATGTTGAACATTCGTATACGTTCATACCGTTACTATATTTTATTGTCAGGACTTGGTTAATGTGCGTGTTCAATTACATGGAAGCTTTATACAGTTCTTAAATAAATTACATTGTAATGGACTTCTCACCGCCATTTCTGTCATGAGCCAAGGTGGATTGTGCGCATGCGTGAACGGCAAGGATTCTGCATTTTTCTATATTAATTTAAAATATACTGTAACATATTTGTTTATTTTAAAGACCCTCTGCAAATCTGCAGGTCAAGAGCTTTCGCCAGAGTGCCCTACGAAGTAAATCGGTTCTGTCGTTCTCTTAATCTCGTGTTAACAAAAATCACCTTAGTGTTTTACATATATAGAAGATTCTTCGACACGTGTGTATGTGACCGTTGCCTACGTTATAATACAACGCCGGGAGATGCCGCACCGCGACTGGGGGGCAACTGAGTTCAGCATTCTGCCGCTAGGATCGCATTGTAACACCCTCAATATGAGCGCACTATATAAATTTAGTATTGAGATGAGAGAATACCCGGGCTATTTCATGCACATTTACAAAAGTGTGGTTTATCATTTATATATATAGCTCACCGGAATATCATAAACAAGCAGTCTTTTCTTAGAGCTTCAGTACTTTCCTGTTCAGAGGCTTATTGTGAATCTGTAAAAATCGTTCATTCCTGCTCGTGCGACTGAAGGCTAGGTTGACCAGGAGCGGCTTCGTGAACTCTTTCAAAAGGAGGATCGGAAGTTCAGAATCGTTGCATCGGTCACACTTAATTGTTTGACAGAACTTCTCTTTTAATAAAAGTGTGCAGTTTGTCAGTAAGTTCTTCCGTGGCAGATACTGGACAGCACGTGATACGCGTTGCATAATTTTTTCTAGTAACACCACAAATGATGATTTAGGGTACCTCAGTCCTCCACGATCTTGAAATCGTATGAGGCTGAGGACCGGGCTTTCAATCGCAGGAAGAGAAATATGTTGCAAACAACCTTCACAGCTGGTAATTTCTTCTGCTACGCGCACCATATAGCCTGGCACCATGCTATGTTGGATGCAGTAGCTGGAGTTCCTAAAAATGAAACCAAATTGTTAAATACCGTAATCGTGTTTAGATACAAATGCAATGCAATGAAAATAAATTGTCAGGTTAAAATGTACCTTCAACGGGGTTTCCAACTATAGCAAGGACGTGTTCGGAATGCTCCGGTACGAAGGCAGAATCCGTGACATGTCCTTCTTCACCTGGCTCTTGGAGTTGGTTCCTAGAAAAGAACCTGGACCTTACTCTGGATACTACAGTAGGTCTTTATTCCTTAGTTCGACGTTTCCATGGCTCGAAGCTGCGATAATTCCAGTGTGAAGCGTAGATTCAATAGCATGGATACAAGATCTCACATCTATCATATCATTGAACACCCCCTTTCGTCTGAGGTGACTGAAAAAGAGCCCGACATCGTCACTCGATAAATTCCTCATTAAGACATAGTGGAAATTAATGCTTATTAAATATCGTATGCATGCCACTGAAGAGAGAGTTGTCAACTCCAGAGCGTGGTAAGTCTCTTTAGTAAATTTCCTGAACTTTTCGGGATGTTGCTGAATGTCCTCAATGTATGGCAGAAATACGTCTGTTAACTAGTGCAGTCTTTCATCGTCCATCTCACAAAATATCATGTTATTGTCATTTCTGGAGTGTGTGCCATGGGACGTGTTACAGACATCATGGTTGTCAAACCATTTCTGAAAATGTTCCATAAAATTAATAGTCTCAAGTAAACTGCCTTTGTCATTCATTCTCAGGGCATACGACTTCCATACTTTTTAAGCCTGCGACAACTCTGGTGAAAACACAACTTTGGCCCTGGAAACATTCATCTTTTCCAAATTACTAGGATAAACCACCTTCCTGGAGAGTTTCCTGACTGGTTTTATCACCAGAGTTTTCGGAAGATTGTAAAGGATCTTCAAATGATCACTTGTCACATTGTTGACATTTACAAAGAACTCACTAGACAAGTACTGCGATCGTATATTCTTGATAATGTGACTGGGATCAAAACTTATGAAGAGTGGTCGATTTTCATCAAGAGTATGTTTAATTTCATGGTTATACGGCCCCGCATAGCGTTTCAAACATCGAAACATTCGCTTGACAGTTGTCAGTTACAAAATTCTTAACACTCTGAAACCAATTTCTTCGACTGCCGGTACCTTCATAGCATCTAATACCAATTTTTCCAAGTGCGCTCCAGAAATAGAACAAGTAAAATGAAATGACACAGGAATTCTGTAAGAAGAAGATAGTCCTTTGAAAATAATGCAAAGTAAAGTCCTTTGAAAAGAATGCAAAGTTACTTGTTGGCTAGTTTGTCTTCAATATCAAGAGCATCTAAGTCTGCGTCACTCATGCCGAGAAACATGCCTAAGTTCCTATCGTACACAAGCCTAGGCTTTATAGCCATTTTGTCAAAGATAAGAGAGCCCACTTTTGCATTCTCGTGTTCCAGTGACTTCTCCTCTGCCATCAATCTTCCTGTGATCAATGAGGTGATGTCAGTCTCTCCTTTCGAGTACCTTACATATGTCTTCAAAGTTTTGGGATGTGGTAGGTTCAAGCTACTTAGTTCACGTAACAATCGATAGCCTGTCGGTGATCTAGTAGATAGAAGAACACAAATTTTAATTGTAGTTTTTTGGTACTTCCAGTATATTTCCTCTTTCCAAATGCTTGCAGCTGTTCGAGCAAAAAATGGCTTTAAGGCTACCTTGTTGGGCTTCATTTTGAATTATAGAGAGCTGCTTGTTCATGTCATATATCTTAGTTATATATTTCTTCAATTCAGCCTGAAGATTATGAAGTTTTCTTCGTAGCTTGTGAATTACAGCGTCTCGCTTAACAGTTTTTTACCCGTAGCATTCCGAAGCTTCTTTCGAAGAGACTTCCTAACTACTGGCCTTGAAATGGGAGAAAACTGTGTCCCTATACTTCTAGAATTTATCTCGTCTTCACAAATAGGGACAAAATTACTCACATTTCCTGGAGAGTCACATTTTCTTTTGGATGAAAGAGTGTCGTCAGTTTGACACTGTCGACGTTTTGGTGGTTTCCTAGCTGTAGCTGTCACTTGTTTGTGCTGAGGGAAGTCTGTAAATACTGAAGGTACGGATTTAGGCAGAAGAAATCTTCTAGTTGTGCTCACACTGTAATTATCTTCTCTGAAAGGCCCACTACAAACTGCCGACCTTTTTGAAGGAGTCCACACACTACCTGGCTTATCACCTCGTCGAGAAACAGCTATAATCCACTTATTTATTTATTCCTGATTGATAGGAAACGAGTGAAATGAAGCCGATTTGCACATTCCCTGCCGGGACGTACAAAACGGAACACAGCAGTAAACCATTTCAAAAATACTCGTGTGAACAACGGGTATTTTCAATGTCACACTGGCGCGAATGCTGGAACTAGGGTGTTACAAAGCGATCCTAGCGGTCACTGGCGGAACTTCAAGGTGATTCATTTTTAGCGCAAAACAGCTTGCATTTCCCGGCCTTGTATATAGCGTAGGCAACGGTGTGACTGAACTCCTAAATTTTGATGAATTTTTTAATGTAGACTATATTAGACTGGATCCCTGTATGGTTTAGATTCACAATTTGACCCGGTAGGTGGAATGAACACAATTTTAGAACCACAATTTACACACAATTTTAGAACCACAATATACAGTCAAAAACAGTCGTCATGGAAACCGAAAGCTGAAGTCTTTGGACTGTTTGTCTCTGCACGTTAGAGCCACCTGGTTGCAACCTGTGCAACTACCGCCACTCTGCCCGTGGCGGAAAGTTATGTTTTGTACCATAGGTGGCGGTGATGTCGAATTATTTGTATTTAATAATAGAGAAAAGATTCGCACAATGTGCAAAGAAAACATATTAGTTCTCAACATCGAGACAGAATTTAGTCAGCGACAGTAGTCTTTTCCCGCAAAACATTGCGTGGTTCCACTCAAAGCTTCTTCCGCACAATTTGCATATACACTGTAATTCTTGTGGTTTATGATACTGTAGTTGGCTCTGCTGCATACCCGGTTATGAAAGCCGTGAACAGCGAAACGCGTCATTAAGTGTCTTAGTTCATATCCTGGCTTTTTCCAATCACTGTTGACCATTGCGTCGGGGGCGTGGTGGCTCAGCGGTCTAGCTGTATGCCTCTCACCAAGGCGGTCCGGGTTCGATTCCCGGTCAATGCATGTGAGATTTTCGAAGTGAAATGCCATGTCCCGTGGTTCGGATTCCACGTAAAAAGGATATCCCGTGGCTCATAATCACAAGATTCACGGTCACGTAAAACTACAATCTTCCTTCCTCCTTTGACCATTGCGTCTGTAGTGCAAAACTCCAGCCATATTTCTTCCTTTTTTCTTTGAAGGTCTATAAGCAAGCACTGATACGCATGTGTAGAGGGTAGATGTATTTGCAGGCGGAGATCTTCTAAGGAAAAAAAATCCTTAGCCAGCACATATATCAAGCGCGAACGGGTGTACTTTGATACACCCAACGTCTTTTTTAGGAATTTTGCTTTTACTTTTTCTAAGTTCGTTAGATTACTTTTGGTAAGGTGCTCCCAA
This sequence comes from Meconema thalassinum, assembly GCA_946902985.2. Taxonomy (NCBI): domain Eukaryota; kingdom Metazoa; phylum Arthropoda; class Insecta; order Orthoptera; family Tettigoniidae; genus Meconema; species Meconema thalassinum. The sequence continues at coordinate 716,277,929 of OX336388.2, read as the reverse complement.
ATTAACTCCATGCCGTAAGATATGAAGGGCGTAATTTTCAATTTAAATATTTCCATTGCTGTTACTAGCGAGATCTGTGGAAGAGATTTTAGACTTATCATAACTAAGGTCGCAGCTGTTATTCTTTCTTTGACATGTATCGTGAAGACATTTCCATATATCTGTAATGTGATCCCTAAGTATTTAAAGTATGGGACAGTTGTTATTGGTTCATTTCTGTATGTGATCTTGTCATTGGTTGCTGACTTGCCTCCTTTCCTGAATTGCATTACAACGGTTTTCTTTTCGTTGATTTGCAGTTCATTTTTGGCAGCCCACTTTTCCAGCTGGTCAAAGGCTTCCTGAAGTTTTGTTCTCTCGGGTGACATAAGAACCTTGTCATCAGCATAAGCCAGTATTTTGACGTCTGCTTTGATGCATTTGATGATATCTGATGTTGCTATATTGAACAGTAGTGGGCTGAGTGGATCTCCCTGCAACACGCCATTTTTCTGTTCTAGTGGCCTGGATCGATCAAGACTATCATCTATTTGTACCTAGTTACGGCCAAGTATATCTCTAATAATTCTCGTGATGTAATTTTCCCCCATGAATACTTCCAGTTTTCCTATTATCATGGATCTATTTAAAAGGTCAAATGCCTTGGTGCAATCCACGAAAATCACATGAAGCTTTCCTCCCGGGTATTTCAAAACTTCCTCGATTTCGTCCTTAAGGTATTTCACAGCATGTAAAGTCGATTTGCCCTTGGTGAACCCGAATTGCTCTTCAGGGATGAATTTCTCTATCATTTGGTATAGTCGGTTATTCAGAAGATTCGTTAGGATTTTGAAGGCTGTACATTCTAATGCTATGCCCCTGTATGCATTTGGATCTTCCATATCTCCTTTGCCTTTATATAACAGCTTCAGCGTGGCATGTCGCCAGATATTTGGAATTGTTCCTTGTTTTAGGCATTCATTAAACATGTCTGACCAAAGGTCTAAAAAGCATGGGGCCATGCCTCTGATATGCTCATAGTAAATCCCATCTGGCCCACATGCCTTCTTTTTCTGAGTGTTCCTTATTACTTTCTCTAATTCTGCTCGCGTGAAAGGTTCAAAATGCATTTCCATATCTTTTATTGTTTGAGGTCGTGTTTCACGTGCCTGAAGTACTCTTTCGCCTATTTTCAATTTTGAAAAAATAGGCTTATGAGAACACCTTTTGTCCGTGTGTGTGTGTGTGTGTGTGTGAGTGTGTGTGAGGTGTGTGTGTGTGTGTGTCCCTAATAACTTCTGAACGGCGGGAGCGATTTCAATGAAACTCGGTAAGTTCATAGCACTGTTTCGGACGACCCCGACCGTGCCCTTCAAATTTTGTTACGTCTCACCAACCAACATTGATATGCACCGACATCTAACTTCGTTCAATTATTTACATAACCACAAGATGGCGGATGTGCGAAATATTTCACCGGCATTCTATATCTCTGAAACTATTAGCGGTATCACCCTGAAATTTTGTACGGAGATAAAGGGGATTACTGGAAGTTCATCTATAAGACTTTCAAAAACCCGTTAACTACAAAACGAATATGGCGGCCAAGCGAATTTGAAAATTTTAAATAGACCTTTCTTGCGATTTAATGTTCCAAACGCAATGAAATCAGGTACAGGAAATGTCTATACACATTGTAATGCACTGGTATCTAATTTAGTTCAATTGTTTACATAACCTCAAGATGGCGGCTGTGCGAATTTTAAAATTAAGTTTTTATTTCTTGTGTAGTAATCATGCGATCGAAGTGAAAGTTTGAATAATGAACCTACGCAACAATTTTCCTTTAATGGTACATGACTCTATGGCTTATAAATTTAGCAATCCAACATGGCGACCATCCGAAATAATTAGACGGCTTTGAATATCTACGAATCTATTATGAGACAGGTGAGGTACCCCCTGATTTCAAGAAGAATGTAATCATCCCTATACCAAAGAAAATGGGAGCTGACAGATGTGAAGATTACCGTACAATCAGCTTGATTACTCATGCTTCAAAGATCCTGCCTAGAATAATTTACAAGAGGATTGAAAGCCAGATAGAAACGGAGTTGGGTGAAGACCAGTTTGGTTTCAGGAGAAATGTAGGAACAAGGGAAGCTGTACTAAGTCTTAGGCTGATTTTGGAAGGTAGAATAAGGAAAGATAAGAGAACGTTCATGGCTTTTGTAGACTTAGAAAAGGCTTTTGATAACGTTGATTGGACTAAATTGTTTGACATTTTGAAATCGATTGGAATAAAGTACAGAGATAGGAGGGTGATATACAATCTATACAGACACCAGACAGCAGTCATTCGAGTTGAAGGACATGAGAGAGAAGCTGGTATTCAGAAAGGTGTAAGGCAAGGCTGCAACTTATCACCCATACTTTTCAATCTTTACATTGAACAAGCAATGAAGGAAATTAGAGAAAAATGTAAAGTGGGAGTGAAGATTCAAGGAGAAATAATTTCAACTCTGAGATTTGCTGATGACATCGTCATCTTGGCCGACAAGCCTGAGGATTTGAATGAGTTTTTGAATGGTATGGACTCCGTCTTACGGAAAGAATTCATGATGAAAATTAATAAATGTAAAACAAAAATACTGGAATGCAGCCGAAATAAATCAGAAACCTCTGTGGAGATCAAATTGGCAGGTGAAAAGCTGAAGGAAGCAGGAGACTTCTGTTACTTAGGAAGCAGAATAACCAGTGATGGACGAAGCAAAGAGGATATAAAAAGTAGGTTGGCTCAGGCAAAGAAAGCATTTCTACAAAAAAGGAATCTGCTGACATCGAATATAGATTTAGGTATTAGGAAGTCATTTTTGAAAGCCTTTGTCTGGAGCGTGGCGCTCTATGGAAGTGAAACTTGGACTATTGGTGTAGCAGAAAAGAGGAGAATTGAAGCATTTGAAATGTGGTGTTACAGGAGAATGATGAAGATCAGATGGGTAGATAGGGTTACAAACAAAGAGGTATTAAGCCGAGTGGGAGAGGAGAGATGTTTCTGGCGACTGCTAATGAAGAGAAGAGATAGGTTGGTAGGACACATACTAAGACACCCAGGAATAGCAAGCTTAGTTATGGAAGGAAGGGTCGAGGACAAGAACTGTAGGGGTAGACCAAGGTTAGAATATGTTAAACAGATTGCCTCGGATTTGGGGTGTGGTAGCTATGTAGAGATGAAACGATTAGCTCAGGACAGGGAGGCATGGAGAGCTGCATCAAACCAGTCAAAAGACTGAAGACTCAAACAACAACATTATCACTTGCATCGTACTTTGGCATTGTTTTGGCATTTCATAAACAACATGTAATTTTCTATGTGGCGTTGCGATCAGGTTCTAGAAATGTGTTGATTATTGTTTGTCATAGTCTCCTTTCCACCCTGATTCTCCCAAGTCCCGTTCCCTTGGCAGTGCTTTCTTCTTAGAAGTACATGAATAATTGACTTTCTGAGAATAATTCATTGCTGTTGTTTTGACATTTCCATGACGGCTCATCGAAAATAAACAACATACAATTCAAATGTGTCACCTACTCTATATTTGTGTGTTGTGCGTTCATTACGTAAGGTGCAGTGTTGAAGTGAATATCTTATGGAATCTTCCAGGAATTTCAATTACATACATGTGCATTCAATGAGAATCAATCTAACCTCAAACTTATTTCCTTAATTATGTTGATGATTATGTAACATTTACGGATAATAGTTCACCGAATTTAATCAACATCCATAAACTTCGAATATAATAATTTACTTATATTTATATGTTGTGTGTTCATTAAAGAACAATGCCACGTCTTCGTGGACAAGGAGGAAATATTGGTCGACGTACATGTTGGTGTATTCTTTGGAATACACGGTAAGACAGAGTAAGCTTTTGCTTCTCTTTGCTTTATTTCATTCCTCTCTGTTTTTCTTTGTTGTTACTTTCGAAGCTGTAATTTGTTCATATTTCTAAAAGACCGTTCTAGAAATCCTTAAAGTACTCTTCTTGTACTTGCTTTATTATTCAACTTTAATAACGTTAATTATCTTTAAATTTCAAATTTGTTAATCTTAACACCGTTTCAAAATCTTACGAAGATTTTAGCACATATAAATGGTTTAAAACCAAAAAATTGTCAATTGCCTGGTGCAAACTTTAAATGATTTCGGAGGTCTGCGACCCCAATTGTTCATTAAATTAAATTGTATATTTGTTATATTAATTACTTCTTTTTGCATTGTTAAATAAATCAAGATTTATTCTTTTGATTTATCATTTCTCAAAAACAACGATTAGGCAAGATCCTGTCTTCCGCTACTCTTCCTATGGGCTTAACTTTAAAAACTTCACAAATGAAATCAATAACGGGTCCACTTTTTGTTGCATTTGAGCAAGAACACTTAGTTATTAACTTATTAAAGCCTCTCTTAGCCTTTATAGCTAATTCTAACTGGTCAGTAAGGCAAGCATAGCTCGCTACGCCAGCTTCCTGCTTGTTGAGATTCTCTCTACAACTTATGGTTGGTTTTCAAAATTTAAGTTTTTTCTCTTTGTCTAAACTTTATGTCGGCTCTTTTCTGGGTAAAAGCTTAGTCATTACTAAATGCAACTATTGGTGCTCTTACCAAAATTATTCTCAAGGGTATAAATGCTTCATCCCTATCCTTCTTGGAAACATTCGGTCGCTTTTTAGAAATTCTACAATTTCAAGAATTAAAACATCACGGCCAATTCAAATTATTTGTATTCTTCAAAATATTTGTTTAAAACAAACTCCTTTGAAAAGATACAAAGGAAACTCATTATTTCTTTCTTTGCCAGACTACCACCCTTCCCCATAGTAGTTGAATCTTGGCTTGGAAGGGAAGGTACCTCCTCTTCTCGTCTGCAAATAGCCCAAGCTCTAGCTGCGTTTCCTGTTAGCTGTGTTCGGGTCCCCACTCACTTTAGTGATCTCACGGGCTTTGCGGTGACACTCTTCTTTAAAATTGTTTGCATTTAGTGTTGGACTTTCTTCCTATCATCCACACTTGTTCCTCTGTCCGACACCCACTTCCCTTTACTTCTTTATTCATCTTCCCTTGTGGGTAAGTTTAATTCTTAGCAAAAACCTACCCAAAATTTGGTCCCAGAAACCCGGGAAAGTCCATTTGTCAATATTTTGCAAATCATTAATATTTACTTTGAATTTTTCAGCTCTAACTTCGCAGTGCAAAGCTGGTGGGGTGAAAAGGGATTGCTTCTGTCTCCTTTGGTGCATTTCTCCCTTTCAACTCGTTTGCTGCTGCCAGTCGGACAGCATTTCCAAGGTTCCACAATTTCGTAAGTTATACTTGAATTTACCTATTTCGCCATGGCTCCTCCAGATAAAGATAAGGATGGCAAGGATGAAAAACTTACTTCCAAACGAGCTTCTTATAAAGGGCAACTTACCCGAATCCGAAAATACATCAAGGAATTAGATCCCTCAGAAGCGCAATTAGATTTGTTAAAACATCGTGTAAAGGACTATGAAACTTCTTATGAAAACTATTGTACTATCCAAAGCGAAATCGAAACCTGCATGCTCAATCAAACTGATGATCGAGTAGAGGTAGAAAATCAATATTATGACGGCATAGCCTCCGCCTTTAAAATAATTCGCCAACTTGAGGAAGAGCTGAAAAGGGATGGTTCTGTTCTTGGTTCCCATCACGAACAACAAACCTCTTCTCGTGAGGGCACTCACAAGCCCAAACCAATTCTACCTAAGATTAATATACCCCACTTCTCAGGAGACGAATCTACTTGGGATTCTTTCTACGAACTATTTTGTTCTCTAGTTCATGAAAATGAAGATATTCAAATCATTTACAAGTTTCATTATTTGCGATCTATTCTACAAGGTCAAGCCCTGCAGTTAGTTGAAGCACTCCCATTAAGTGCCGAAAACTACCCCATTGCCTTTAACTTGTTGAAAGAAAGATACGGTAATTTACGGCCACGTATTCAGCGCCACATGAAAGCTTTATTCAATTTGCCTGCGTCACAGCACAATGACGTCACTAGTCTGCGTACCCTCATTGATACAACAAAACTTCACGTTAAAGCTCTATCCCAATTATATCAACCCACTGATCACTAGGACACTTTCCTAATACATTTAGTTGTTTCTAAAGTCGATGTTGCTACCCTCAAAGCTTGGGAAATGGAACTTTCCAAAGATGACAATTACTCGTATGAGCATTTAGTCACTTTCATAAATGCTAGATGCCAACTCTTAACTGCTTTAGCTAATCAAATTGAACCCTCTTATTTGTCTAGCTGTATGCCTCTCACCAAGGCGGACCGGGTTCGATTCCCGGTCAATGCATGTGAGATTTTCGATGTGAAATGCCATGTCCTGTGGTTCGGATTCCACGTAAAACGGAGGTCCCGTGGCTTATGATCGCGAGATTAACGGTCACGTTAAACTAAAAGCTTCCTTGAACCCTCTTATCCTAGCTCTAAACTTGAATTACTGTCTCTTAAATCTAAAACCGAACACGTAGCGTCTAGTACCCAAAAACCTGGGTCCAGCTCGTCTAAACTAAAGTCAAACGCCACTGGTTACCCAACTAGGTCTAGTGAACGCCGTATTGCTAGTTCTCTCGCTTTAAACACTCAGAGCGAACCCCGTAAAAGTTTAAATGAGCCATTAAAGTGCATACTTTGCAAGGATTCCCACGCCTTGTATCTGTGTAAATCTTTTAAAGAACTGTCAATCGACGACAGAAGAAAATTAGTTTCCCAGAATAAACATTGCTTTAACTGCCTAGCACCCAAGCATTCTTCTTCTAATTATAAGTCTTCAAGACTTTGTTACCACTGTGAAAAACCGCACCACACTTTACTGCATCGTCATGATCAATTGAGGTCATCAGCAGCATCTACTTCTCAGAAGAATGATAATACTGGCAATCCTAGTGCGTCTTCTTACATTAAAACCACTAAGTCTTTGCGTAGTGCTCAAGTATTGTTGTCCACTGTCCAAGTCGAAGTCCAGGACAAATTCGGCAACTGGGTCAGTGCTTGCGGTCTTCTTGATTCAGCGGCAACTCATGATTTTGTGTCTAATTCTTTGATTAGAAAATTAGGCCTACCTGTAAACTCCACTTCTATCAATGTATCAGGCATTAACAGCTCAAAATCGCAAGCTTTACAGTTTTCAAAGCTAACCATAAGAGACACTTGTCACAGAAATAACTTTCTCAGACTGAATTGTCTCATTCTCAATAGCATAGGAGAAGACACTCCAAGTCACTCGGTCGATATTTCAGGTTTAAGCATTCCCTCGCATTTAAGGCTAGCCGATCCTCTGTTCAATGTACAAAGCCCCATTGAGATACCCTTTAGTGCCAATGTTTTCTGGACTTGCCTTCGTAAACAGGTTCGTAAGTTATCCTCAAACGTGGTTGCCAGAGACACTAATTTTGGATGGATCGATACTGGTCAACTTCCTCATTATTCTCCCCAACCCGTATCTCAATGTTATTTTGCTAATACTGATTTGGAACAGTTCCGGAGGCTCGAAAGCGTTGATTCTCCTAATGTAACCTCTTCAGAAAACGAATTCTGTGAGCAACTTTTCCTGAACACTACCACTCGTTCTCCTGAAGGCTGGTTCATTGTTCAGATGCCAAGATTACTCAATCCCCCCAAACTTATTAATTCTCAACCCAAAGTTCGAAAAGCTCGCTTTGCTATTGAGAGCAAATTCAAGAAAGAACCTCTTGTTAAACAACAGTACACTGATTTCATGGAAGAGTATGAAAGCTTCGATCATATGGAAGTTGTCAGCAAATCTGATGACGAATTGCACCCGCCAAGCGAAACGGTTTTCTTAAATCATCATCCCGTGTGGAAAAACCCTCTTGTAAAGGATAAAATCCGAGTCGTTTTCAATGGTTCATCCCCTGACGTTAATGGCAACAGTCTTAACGATACTCTTTACTCTGGTCCCGCTATTCAGTCAGATTTATCTGCTATACTCTTAAACTTTTGATTATTTCCCATAGCTGTTATAGCGGACATATAACGGATGTACCGTCAAATTTTAATTCAGCCTGAACAACAAGATCTCCAAAGAATCTTGTGGCGCGATGAAATCAGCAAGCCCATTAAGATATTTCGCTTAAAGACGGTCACTTATGGCTTAAAGCCATCCGCTTTCCTTGCTATTCGCTCCTTACACATGTTAGCCTCTCTAGATGGTCACTTATTTGATTCTAAAGCTTCCGAAGCACTAACTACATCATTCTATGTTGACGATTACTTGCAGCCCTTCCCCACTCTGGAGGAAGCTTCTTTCATGTCACTAGAACTTCATGCATTGCTAAAGAATGGAGGATTCCCACTTCATAAGTGGAATTCCTACTCCCATGAGTTTCTCGCCCAGTTTCCTATTGAAGATGTAGACCCCTCCTCCGTCGAAATTTGTGGAAATTCCGAATCCATAAAAACTCTTGGAGTTCATTGGAGCACTAGCACTGACACTCTCATGTATAAAGTTTCGCTTGCCGAAGAACTCCCTATCACAAAAAGGCAAATTCTCTCTGAAATTGCAAAAAATTTTGATCCGCTTCAATTTCTTGCCCCGGTTATTGTTATAGCCAAACTTTTCATGCAAGAGCTATGGTCTCACAAATGTGAATGGGACGAAACTGTTCCCCTTTCTTTTCTTAACAGATGGCTCTCTTTTCGCAGCAATTTGCTTGATCTTTCTCTTATTGAAATTCCTAGGAATTTAATTAACGCTCATCCTAATACATATTTTTTCCTTCATGTGTTTGCAGACAGTTCCGAAAAAGCTTACGGTTGCTGTGCATATTTGGTTTATCGCGGTTCATTATATAGATTTTCAGTTTCCAATCTTGTTTGTGCCAAATCGAAGGTGGCTCCTCTTAAAACTATCACTTTGCCTAGGCTTGAATTGTTTGCTGCACTCATGGCCGCTGAACTTGTTAAGAAATTACGGGAAGTCTTAAAGATCGAATTTTCGCAAACCTATCTGTGGAGCGATTCCATGATTACTCTTTCTTGGATCGCCAAAAACCCCGTTCATTGGCAAACTTTTGTTGCAAACAGGGATTCCAAAATTCAAACTCTTTCTTCGGGATGTCAATGGAAACATGTGCCCAGCGCTGACAACCCCGCCGACATCATTTCTCGTGGATGTTTACCCTCTCAATTGGCAGCTTCTCAGTTGTACTGGCATGGGCCCTCGTGGTTAATCGAAGACTCTTCTCGCTGGCCTTCTAAACCTCCAGCTACAAACTCCAACTTACCTGACGCTAACGTATCTAAATCCACTGCTTCGTGTCTTGATTCCAACGTTTCTCATCCCTTGTTGTCCCGCTATTCTTCCTTTCACAAATTAATTCGAATTGTTGCCTATCTTCTCAGATGGAAATATCTTGTGGTTGACCAACCTCTTCTCCCTAAACCACACCTTACCAATCATGAATTGAATCTCGCTACCATTAAGGTTGTGCAACTAACACAGCAAGAAGCCTTTTCTTCTGAATTGTCTTTGCTTTCTGCTAAAAGGGATCTTCCGAAATCCAGTCGTCTTCGTGCCTTAGCCCCATTCCTTGATGACAATAGGTTACTCAGGGTAGGTGGTAGGCTCTTGCAATCTTTGCTTTCCAAGGACAAAACGCATTCTGTTATTTTGCCTTCTAAACATCACGTAACTTCTCTAATTATACGTGACTTTCATTATCGTAATCTGCACGTTGGTACACGTACACTTCTTTGCTTCTTAAGGGAAAAGTACTGGATCATAAAAGGAATTCAAGAAGTTTTCTCTGTAATTCACAAATGCATTCCTTGCTTCAAAGCGAAACCTAAAGTCAATAATCAATTAATGAGCGATCTGCCCTCTTTTCGCTCTTCTCCTACACGTCCTTTTGCTTTAACTGGTGTGGACTATATGGGTCCGTTCCAATATCAACGCAATTCCCCTGAAGCTAAACGCAAATTGTTTGGTAAGCTCTATGTTTCTCTCTTTGTTTGCATGGTTACTGGCGCGATCCATTTGGAACTAGTAACGAATGCCTCCAGTTCTTACTTTTTGTCAGCCGTCTCTCGCTTCGTTGCTAGGCGTGGTGTTCCTTCTGAGATGTTGTCTGATAACGCTTCCACTTTTCAAGGCGCAGCTTCCTTGTGGAAGAAAGCTCTCACATCTTCTCCTGCCATGGAACAGATTTTTAATTTTTCCGACTCAAAAGGTTTCAAATGGCGTTTTATACCTCCCTACGCCCCTCATCACGGTGGTAGGTGGGAATCCTGCGTAAAGCTCACTAAACGTCATCTAAGAAAGGTTTTAGGTAATCGCATTCTGACTTATGAAGAATTTAATTCGCTGTCTATTCTGATTGAAGGTGTTGTTAATTCTCGCCCTTTAACTCCGCTTTCCAATGACCCTGATGACCTGCTTCCACTCACACCTGGTCACTTCCTTATAGGCACTTCTCTTTCTGTTCTTCCTCCCCTTCCCAACTCTTACAGGGATTCTAATTTACCTATTGTTTGGCGTAAACTTGACGCCCTCCGTAACTCATTCTGGAAGAGGTGGAACTTGGAATACTTAACTTCCTTGCAACGGAGACAGAAGTGGTTTCTTTCAAATCCCGACATTAAAGTGGGGGACTTGGTCCTGGTTAGGGACGCTTCTCCTCCCTTGGTCTGGATCTCTGGTAGAGTGACCGAGTATTACCCTGGAAGGGATGGGAGAGTTAGGGTAGCCAAGATCTTGACCACTAATGGGCATATCATAAGACCTTGTCTTTAATTGCTCCTTCACCTTTAAGTTCTTAATTTCATGTCTTTTGTTCTCTGTTGGTGGTGTACCCTCCCAGCTTTGTGTATTCTTTGGAATACACGGTAAGACAGAGTCTCCTGGTTTCTCCTAGTTGGTATACTTTGCTCATGCTATCCGTGAGTCTGTTCTAGATATATATCTTCCATGACCCACCTAGCGTCATCTAGCAGCGAATCTCTGAAGTTCCTCAATTTTTTCCTGTACAAGAGGACTTCCTTACCAATCTGGCCACCAGATCTCGTCGCTATCGCCAGCTATCATCTCCGTGATCAAGAGGATTTCGTCTACTTTTTCACCCACCCGGCTTCGCTAGTGACGCCTGCTATCAACTCTTTGAAGACCATTTCATCAAGAGAATTTATTGCTGTAATGTTGGTTATTCTTATGTGTATTCCTTTTGTCTCCTACCCCCACACTTTTCCCTTCCCTGGTCTCTCCGCGCTTCGTTGAGCTGGCCTCACTTGTGCTACAGTCGTCTAGACTCTCAGTCGGAGCTTAACTAGAGCTCGTCTCCTCACCTCGAGAGACAAACTTTCAAATCTTCGCCATGTTGTGAATTCCTGACTAACGGTCACCAAAGAATCGCCGTTCATCAGAAATGAGCTAAGTACTACTTCAACGTTCTTCAACTAATTTTAATTTATTTTAAATAGCTACATGCTTTTTATCCACCATTTACAGACAGTGTGATATATCTAAATGCGGGCAATAGCGATCTTCGCGGGATTTTCGAGGTTGGGCTTTGTCTATCCAAGTTAATCTTAATATGAAGCAGCATTTCTTATGCTTATTAACTGAGATAATTTCTCACAACGTGGGACATCGTTAAATTACCCACTGTATGTAGAAAGCTTAGCTCGTTCCACCGCTGGACTTTTTCTTTCAATTTCAACCGTCATGATTGTTCTGGAACTTTCCATGCTAAACAATTCATCTATAAGTCAAACCTTCTAGTATTTTCCACTCATATATGGGAATACATTTTCAAATTAAGGAATCTTCCTTATGAACTGCTAATCAACACCTAATTTTTTCTTCCTCCGTTGGAACTTTTCTGCTGCATTCAACTATAACCTACAAGTTTTTCAACTCAATAGACTCTCGCAAACCTAGTGCAACTAGTTATTTTTCACCATCGCAATAACTTTCCTTGCTATAAACTTTCTGTGCTACAATAGTGAACTTTTCAGCCACGTCAATAGACTATAGTGAAACAGTGCTCGTCCGATTTCTCATCCGCGTCGCGCTCGTCCGAAATAAATAAAATAGGCCAAAAACTCTCTCTACAAAGTTCCAATTTCCTCTTCCTCAACCCCCTTTTACTAACAAATTAGGTTAATCTTTAAATTTATGTATTTTGCAACGAGGCCTCGCCAAACCATAGGCGCCCTCCCAATTTTCTCTACGTATCATGTATTCAATCTGTATCAATATCAGCAGTTAGAAACTGCTTATTAATCTATTTCTTTTCTTGCTAGCACAAGAATTGGTTATTGTCTACCAAACCTTTCAATAATCTCTTTAATCCCGGTTTCACGAAAGGGTAACTTGCCCCATTTTTTCCTCGTGACCCTGTTTAAATATAGAAGTTCTAGAAACTTCCTTTTAATTTTTCTCTACAGGTTTCACAATAAGTGACCTGCCCTATTTTGTATAACCTCTAAACGTAATTCTGTATTAAAACAAGAAGTTATAGAAACTTCTATTTCATTCCTCTCTGTTTTTCTTTGTTGTTACTTTCGAAGCTGTTATTTGTGCATATTTCTAAAACACCGTTCTAAAAATCCTTAAAGTACTCTTCTTGTACTTGCTTTATTATTCAACTTTAATTACGTTAATTATCTTTAAATTTCCAATTTGTTAATCTTAACACCATTTCAAAATCTTACGAAGATTTTAGCACATATAAATGGTTTAAAACCAAAAAATTGTCAATTGCCTGGTGCAAACTTTAAATGATTTCGGAGGTCTGCGACCCCAATTGTTCATTAAATTAAATTGTATATTTGTTATATTAATTACTTCTTTTTGCATTGTTAAATAAATCAAGATTTATTCTTTTGATTTATCATTTCTCAAAAACAACGATTAGGCAAGATCCTGTCTTCCGCTACTCTTCCTATGGGCTTAACTTTAAAAACTTCACAAATGAAATCAATAACGGGTCCACTTTTTGTTGCATTTGAGCAAGAACACTTAGTTATTAACTTATTAAAGCCTCTCTTAGCCTTTATAGCTAATTCTAACTGGTCAGTAAGGCAAGCATAGCTCGCTACGCCAGCTTCCTGCTTGTTGAGATTCTCTCTACAACTTGTGGTTGGTTTTCAAAATTTAAGTTTTTTCTCTTTGTCTAAACTTTTAGTCGGCTCTTTTCTGGGTAAAAGCTTAGTCATTCCTAAATGCAACTATTGGTGCTCTTACCAAAATTATTCTCAAGGGTATAATTGCTTCATCCCTATCCTTCTTGGAAACATTCGGTCGCTTTTTAGAAATTCTACAATTTCAAGAATTAAAACATCACGGCCGATTCAAATTATTTGTATTCTTCAAAATATTTGTTTAAAACAAACTCCTTTGAAAAGATACAAAGGAGACTCATTATTTCTTTCTTTGCCAGACTACCACCCTTCCCCATAGTAGTTGAATCTTGGCTTGGAAGGGAAGGTACCTCCTCTTCTCGTCTGCAAATAGCCCAAGCTCTAGCTGCGTTTCCCGTTAGCTGTGTTCGGGTCCCCACTCACTTTAGTGATCTCACGGGCATGGCGGTGACACTCTTCCTTAAAATTGTTTGTATTTAGTGTTGGACTTTCTTCCTATCATCCACACTTGTTCCTCTGTCCGAAACCCACTTCCCTTCACTTCTTTATTCATCTTCCCTTGTGGGTAAGGTTAATTCTTAGCAAAAACCTAACCACATGTAATTCACAAATAGTCCACAACTGTCGGTTAAATAGAACGGCAGAAAATAAATTGACGGACAATGTCAATGAGACCAGGTTGCAAACACACGTGCAAATGAAAGTAGAGAGCAACGCAAGGAACGCCTTCGAGCTAATGCAATGAGACAAAGAGAGGCGCGTCAACGAGCCACAGACACACACAGAGCACATGAACTACAGCGTCTGCAGGTACATCGCGCATTGACACGTGAATCACTTCTCCGCCTTGCATTCGAATATGAGTCGGACATGGACTATTCGTCACATTCACAAATTGCCATCGGCGTTATGAACAAAGAATGCCAACACTGCCATGCATTCAAAATACAAAGGTGAATCGGCCGGTTTCTGCTGCGCGTCTGAAAAAGTTGTACTGCCACCGTTGAAATCGCCACCAGAACCATTGAAAACACTATTGGCTGAATCAAAATGGGTTTTGCGTAAAATTCATAAATTCAAATCTTGCTTCCAAGTGACATCATTTGGAGAAACAAAAATCGTTAAAAATTATGATGGTCGCAATTTTGAATCAACGTTTGAAATTCAGGGCCAAGTATATCATAAAATTGGTTCTTTATTCACAATGTCTGATACCGATCCAAAATTCTTTCTAATCTACTTCATTGGTGAAGAGGAGAAACAAATAAACACACGCTGCCAATACAACCACATCGACCAGATGGACCAGCGAGAAATTGTGACGACTTTGGGATCGTTCTTGCAAAATCACAACCAGTTGGACCAGTTATTCAATAACGTTTCAAAGAGAATGAAATACGACAATTACTGTACATGATCAACATCAAAGCAGACAAAGCACCATCTGGAGAACACGCAGGCCGATACAATGCACCAACCGTTGATGAAGTTGCAGTTGTTATGGTTGGCGAATCATACGAACGTCGAGATATACGTATCCAACGCAGAGATAAAGTGGTGCAGACAATTCAAGACAGTAATCTTTCTTACGATGCTATGCAATATCCATTGATATTTTGGGAAGGAAAAGATGGATATAATTTCAACATCAAACAAAGAAATCCAGAGACAGGTACAATCTAAACATTATTTTCTTTTTTCTTCATCTTTACGATTTTTGTTTGTTTTATTTATATTTTCACTTTGCAGGTGCAGAAACCAACAAGAAAGTCAACGCAATGAACTTCTACACATATCGCTTGATGATTCGTGCCAATGAAGACAACACCATTCTCTGATGCCGCCAGCTGTTTCATCAATACATCGTTGATATATAGCCTATGCGAAAATTGAAAGTACACACATCAAAAAAAGTTTTGCGTCACCTCGGTTCCAAGAGTTCCGGAACCTTTAAATACAAAGGGAATAGAGATCAACACAAACAACATTTCAGCTCGTTTTATTGCTCATGAGACCCACACATTGCATGTTGTACCATCATACAGCTAGACTTTCAGCATTTGTGGTCCAGATTGCAGTACACACCACTACCTCTAATACCCAGTAGCACGTCCTCTTGCATTGATGCATGCCTGTATTCGTCGTGGCATACTATCCACAAGTTCATCAAGACACTGTTGGTCCAAATTGTCCCACTCCTCAACGACAATTCGGCGTAAATCTCTCAGAGTGGTTGGTGGATCAAGACGTCCATAAACAGCCCTTTTCAACATATCCCAGGCATGTTCGATAGGGTTCATGTCTGGCGAACATGCTGGCCACTGTAGTCGAGCGATGTCGTTATCTTGAAGGAACGCATTCACAAGATGTGCACGATGAGGTCGAGAATTGTCGTCCATGAAGACAAATGCCTCTCCAATATTCTGCCGATATGGTTGCACTATGGGTCGGAGGATGTCATTCAGGTATCGTAAAGCCGTTTCGGAGCCTTCCATGACCACCAGTGGCGTACGTCGGCCCCACATAATGCCACCCCAAAACATCAGGGAACCACCACCTTGCTGCACTCGCTGGACAGTGTGTCTAAGACGTTCAGCCTGACCAGGGTGCCTCCAAACACGTCTCCGACGATTGTCTGGTTGAAGGCATATGCGACACTCATCGGTGAAGAGAACGTGATGCCAATTCCGTGGGGTCCATTCAGCATGTTGTTGGGCCCATCTGTACCGCGCTGCATGGTGTCGGGGTTGCAAAGCTGGACCTCGCCATGGACGTCGGGAGTGAAGTTGCGCATCATGCAGTCTATTGCCCACAGTTTGAGTTGAAACACGACGTCCTGTGGCTGAACGAAACGCATTATTCAACATGGTGGCATTTCTGTCAGAGTTCCTCCGAGCGGCAATCCGTAAGTAGCGGTCATCCACTACAGTAGTAGCCCTTGGGCGGCCTGAGCGAGGCCTGTCATCGACAGTTCCTGTATCTCTGTACCTCCTCCATGTCCGAACAACATCGCTTTGGTTCACTCTGAGACGCCTGGAAACTTCCCTTGTTGAGAGCCCTTCTTGACACAAAGTAACAATGCGGACGCGATCGAACTGCGGTATTGACCTTCTAGGCATGGTAGAACTACAGACAACATGAGCAGCGTACCTACGTCCTGGTGGAATGACTGGAACTGATCGGCTGTCGTACCCCCTCCGTCTAATAGGCCCTGCTCATGCATGGTTGTTTACATCTTTGAGCAGTTTTAGTGACATCTATGAACAGTCAAAGGGACTGTATCTTGGATACAATATACACAGTCAACGTCTATATGCCGGAGATCTGGGAACCGAGGTGATGCAAAACTTTTTTTGATGTGTGTATAATCAGGCGAAGCTGCGTTCTGAGGAGTACACACATTTGCGTGTGCTTTTGTCGGTAACGTAGATGGAACAACTAATTTCAACGACATCGATACCACATATATTCTTCCATCATCATATATTGGGAGTCCGCGTCATATGTAAGAATACATTCAAGACGCCATGGCTTTCGTGCGCGCGTACGGCCGACCAGATTTGTTCATTACATTTACGTGAAATCCAAACTGGGATGAAATTAAAATTTCCTTATTGCCAGGTCAAACAGCAATACATCGCCATGATATCACTGCACGAGTCTTCAAACAAAAATTAAAATCCTTAAAGAACTTGATTACACATAACTCTGTAATCGGCGAAACACGTTGCTGACTGGATTCTGTTGAATGGCAAAAACGAGGTCTGCTACACGCACATATTTTGATTTGGTTAGTCGACAAAGTACGGCCAGAAGAAATTGATAAAATTATTTCAGCAGAAATTCCGGATAGGAATATCGATCAAGAGTTGTTACCGCTAACATGATCCATGGTCCATGCGGGGCTCTAAACATCACGGCACCGTGCATAAACAATGGAAAATGTACGAAGCGTTTCCCCAAAGTGCGTATAAAAGACACAATCACTAATATCGGTGGTTATCCATTGTATCGTCGTCGAGACACAAACAATGGTGGCTAATCGTATCAATTGTACATGTCAAACGGTGGAATGGTTGACATTGACAATCGCTGGATGGTTCCGCATTCGCCATTGCTGTGCAAAAGCTACAAAGCACACATAAACATTGAGTTCTGCAGTTCGGTGAAGTCCATCAAATAAATTTGCAAATACGTTCATAAGGGCAGCGATATGGCCGTATTTGCTGTTCAAAATGTAAATGATAACGACGAAATAACATATCAAATGGGTCGATAAATTAGCAGCAATGAAGCTGTATGGCACATTTTGAGTTTTCCCATACACGACAGAGACCCTGCTGTTATACATTTGGCCATGCACCTTGAAAAAGGACAGCGTGTTTACTTCACTGAAAAGACTGCTCTATAACAAGCATTAACTGCCTCAAAATCACACTCACTGAGTTTTTCGAACTATGCAACCGACCAGGTGTTTTCAGTCAATTCGCCCAAGACAATACTGTATACTGATGTGCCACGATATTTCACGTGGAACAGTCAAAAAAGTGGGAGCCACGAAAGCGAGGTGTTCTAGACCAAGGATATGACGGTATATTTATGTAAAGCACATTAGGTCGATTATACACAATCCATCCAAAGCAACGCGAATGCTTCTTCTTGCGTTTGTTTTTGGTTAAAGTTCCTGGACCAACGTCATTCCAATACTTGCGAATAGTCAATGGCATTTTGTACGACACATACCACGATGAGTGTCGCGAATTGCATTTGCTGGAAGATGACAACCATTGGAATCTCACACTTGCAGATGCAGTACTGAGTTCCTCTCCTCATCAAATTCGCCAATTATTCGCCATATTGTTGACGACATGTTTTCCATCGCAAGCTTCTGTTCTCTGGGACAAATATAAAGATTCCATGAGCGAGGACATTCTGCATTGCATTCGGACCGCTGATCAAGATCCCAATATAATTTTTTCGCCAGAAATATATAACGAGGCGTTAATAAAGATTGTGGATATTTCTATTCTCATTTCCAATATTCCACTCATTCATTTCGGTATGCCATCGCATAACCGCCCAACAACATACATCATTAACAACGAAGTTCAGCGCGAACAACAGTTCGATGCGGCCTCTTCGACTACTTTCGTTAGAAATAATGAGCAAATGCTCACAGCTGAACATAAGAACATATACGATCGAATTAATTTGTCAATTGCAGCACAACAAGGCGGATTCTTTTTTTGGGCGCACCAGGAGGCACTGGCAAAACATTCCTCATATCACTGTTACTTGCGCGCATTCGATCACAAAATCATATTGCGTTGGCAATTGCTTCATCAGGCATTGCAGCGACTTTACTTGATGGTGGACGGACTGCACATTCAGCACTCAAGTTGCCATTGAACGTTCACACAAATCCAGACGCAATGTGCAACATAAAGAAGCATTCCGGCATGGCTAAAGTTTTGCAAAAATGCAAAATTATTATCTGGGATGAATGCACTATGGCTCACAAGCAATCACTTGAAGCACTCTGTAGAACGATGAAAGATCTCAATAATAATAAAAGAATTTTCGGTGGTGCTCTACTGCTGCTGTCTGGTGATTTCAGTCAGACATTGCCAGTAATTCCACGCGCCACATATGCTGGCGAAATTAAAACATGTTTGAAACAATCACACCTATGGCAAGATGTCAACACATTACGACTTACCATAAATATGCGTATTCAACTACAAAACGATCGATTGGCACTGTCATTCTCGTAACAATTGCTCTACATTGGAAATTGAAAAATCCCATTGCATGGAAATACACAATGCATCAAAATTCCAGAACATTTTTTCAACATGGTAGCCACGAAAAATGCTTTGATTGAAAGCATATTCCCAGATTTGCGCGCAAATTACATTAATCATGCTTGGCTACGTGAACGAGCTATTTTGGTCGCATCAAATAACGATGTTAACGCAATTAATTTCAAAATACAGCAGTTATTGCCTGGCAATGAGATGTCGTTCAAATCAATCGACACTGTTGTCGATCCTGACGAAGCAGTCAACTACCCTGTTGAATTCTTTAATTCACTGGATTTACCAGGAATGCCACCACATATCTTGCAATTAAAAATTAGTTCACCTATCATTTTTCTTCGGAATTTAAATGCACCAAAGCTATGCAATGGCAAGCGATTGGTCATAAAAAGAATCATGGGCAATGTTCTTGAAGCTACAATTTTGCACGACAATATTCAAGGTTAAAATGTTCTCCTGCCGCAGATCCCCTTGATCACTTCAAATTCGCACATTACATTCCGACGCCTGCAATTTCCAATTGGCTTGGCATTCCCAACGACTATTAATAAGTCACAAGGTCAAACAATGTCCATTTGTGGGTTAGATCTAGAAGATCCCTGCTACTCACATGGACAATTATATTTTGCGTGTTCTCGGGTTGGCAAACCATCATGTTTGTTCATTTATACACCTCAGGGATTGACGAAAAACACTGCCATGGAAATGATTTGATTTTTTTTCTTTGAAAATCAATGTCAAAAGTCCCTTAGTTCATCGAAAATTCTTCAAATATGTTCGCAGAACCCGCTCTATACACTCGGGCAGGACAAGGTCTGCCGGGTCCGCTAGTTTTTATATAATAGATAATCAATGTCGGCCTACTAAAGACCACGTAAATAACTCTTCAGTATAGATTATTATGATTATTATTTATTTATTTATTTATTTACATTGTTTAGACCCAAAGGATCACATTAAGCAAATTATGTTCTGGTGCTGTTCTTCTTGTTCTTCCAGAACTCCTTCATCATCTCACTGTGTCGGACTCAACGTTCCTCCGTCCATCCTTTCCCTGGTCTCCTTGGTCGATCTTCATGTTTGACTTCCCAACTGTGGATCTTATGTCGGAATGTCATTCGATCGTCTATGTCTATTGGTATGATGTTGGCACTTTCGAGATCAATTTGGACTTGGGTAACCCAGACTGTTGTCACTTTAAGTTTTCGTAAGTGAGTCAATATTCTCTTTGTTAGCCGGTCGTCATTCAGTCTCATAATGTGGCCGTAGAATCTCAGTCGTCGCTTGCGGAAATCTGACGCGATGTTAGAGTATATCTCTGTGATTGTGTGTGATTGCAGACGATATCCGTCATCTGTGAGTTTAGGGCCCAATATTTTACGGATGATTTTTCTCTCAGCCTTCTTGATGTTCTCAAGATCCCCTTTGTAGTTGAGGTTTAGTGTCTCACTGGCGTAAAGTGTTTCAGGTTTGATGACAGTCGTGTAGTGTTGAATTTTGGTGTTGATGCTCATGCATTTCTTGTTGTAAATATGTGCGATTTTTCCGTATGCTTTCCGCAATTTAAGTTCACGAGATTTTTGCGCCACTCTTTCCATACATGTGGGTTCAATAATTTCACCCAAATACTTGAATTGATTAACCCTTTTTATCATACCGTACTCTGTGAGTAAATTTTTTGCTTGAATGTGTTTTGTCTATATAAACTCGGTCTTTGTGAAGGAAATTTGTAGTCCGACCTTTTCAGCACACTCTTTTAAGACCTCAATCTGAAGAATTGCCGTTCGTTCATCTGCGGAGAGGATTGCAAGATCATCTGCGAAAGCGAAGCATGGCACGTCGATATTATCCGTTTGCCTTCCTAGCATGACGGGCTTCCAGGTATTCCGACTCCTCAGTTCATTTCTCAATTCTTTCATGACCTTCTCTAGGACGATATTAAAGAGTAGAGGGGAGAGCCCATCACCCTGCCGTACACCTGTTCCGATGAGGAAAGGTTCAGATACTTCACCAAGGAACTTGACTTTGGAAGTTGTTTCAGATAGGGTCTGTTGGATGAGGCGTCGTGTTTTCGGGTCGAGCGTGTATTCTTCGAGTATATTAAAGAGGGATAGGCGGTCGACAGAGTCATAAGCTTTCTGAAAATCGACGAATACGCAGATGGTTGGGAGATTTCGTAAACCTCGAAGTTTCAGTGTGGACTTGAGGTTGAAAATTTGTTCAGTACTTGATCTGTTTGGTCTGAACCCTGCCTGGTATTCACCAATGAGAGGCTCGAGCTGTTCTTGTGTGCGTTGTAGGAGGCAAGCAGAGAAGACTTTGTAAGGTACAGAAAGGAGGGATATCCCTCTATAGTTATTCACATCCAATCTGTCTCCTTTTTTGTAGAGTGGATGAATGAGTGCGCATTTCCAATCATCCGGGAGTTTTTCACTTCGCCAGACTTCTTGGATGATCTGTGTAATTTCCTGCAGTGATCGTGGTCCAAGATTTTTCAGCAGTTCAGCGACAATTCCGTCTTCTCCTGCTGTCTTTCCATTCTTGAGTTTTTTGATATGGCGAGTGATTTCTTCTTGTGTTGGTGGATCAGCGTCTGGCTTGACGTGTTCTGAGGTCGTATGCAAGAAACGTTCAGGTGGTTCTGGACAGTTAAGGGGCCCAGAAAAGTAGCGTGCCAGTTCATCGCAATTTTCACGATTAGTAAGTGCCAGTTTTACATCCTGTTTCCTAAAGGTTAAATTTGGCGGTGCATAACCCTTAATATTATTCGCGAAGGTCCTGTAGAAATTCCGACTATCTGAGTTTCTGAAATCATTCTCCATGGACTTAAGTTGCTCAGTGATATAATCACGATTGACTTTCCTGATAGTCTTGTTTGTCTGTTTGCGGATGTCGAGGAAGTGTCCCAGGGTTCCTGGTGATCTACTGCTGTTGTATTTTTGGAATGCGATTCGGCGATTGGCAATGGCTTGATCACACTCAGAATTCCACCATGGATGTTTTGTCTTTCTTTTTAGCGGGATCAGTGCTTTAGCTTGTCCGATAATTTTGCTACGAAAGTCGTTCCAGTTATTCGCCGGTTCCTTTTCCCATTCCTCTACAATATTTGTTTCTTGAATCATAGCTAAATCGAATTTCGGGACATGTGGTTTGCGACGGTGAACTCTCTTTGGGGTGAACTTTACTTTGATTCTTGTAAGGTAGTGATCCGAGTCGATATTCGCGTCTCGTCGGACTTGAACGTCGTGAATGGTTCTGTAGTGGGCGTAGGAAATGGCGACGTGATCAATCTGATACTCACCGAGATGATGGATCGGAGATCGCCATGTTTTCTGTTTATGCGGTGATTTTCTAAAGTGCGTGGACATAATTTTAAGGTTGAATTGGTGACAGATATCAAACAGACGCGTGCCGTTAGTGTTCGTGTTTTGGTGTGCTGAATATTTACCGACGATTTTTCGATAGATTTTCTCTTTGCCAAGTTGAGCATTGAAATCTCCCATGAGGATTTTAACGTCGCCGCGGGAAATCTTGCTCATTATGTTCTCAAGTTTGTTCCAGAATTTTTCAACCGTTTCAGGGTTCTTCTTATTGTCAACATTGGTGGGGGCATGCACATTGATGAGGGTGAATTTTTTGTTGGCGCATTTGATGCGCATGGTCATGAGCCGACTATTGACGGGTGTAATTTCCCTGACGGAGGTGATAATAGATCTGTGTACAAGAAACGCCATACCGAAAATTGGTGCACCCCTTGCGACTCTTTGTTGTGTTTTGCTTTTAAAGATGCGGTAGTTTCCGTAGTCCATAGTGTCGTTGTCTGTCATTCGTGTTTCTTGAAGAGCAAGGATGAGAATTTTTTGTCGATCAATTTCCTGCGTGAGGTCATGTAATTTACCTGTTTGTATCAATGTATTAATGTTTATCGTTCCAAGGAATGATTTCTGGTTGTAGGGAAGTTTACCAGAGATCTCCGATACTCTCTGTTGCGCACGTCTGAACTCCCCAGAATCCGAAAGTTCAGTGGCCGTCTGTTGACGGGTGGATTGTGTACCACCTGGGGTAAGATTGTATTTACTTGCACATTCCATATTTGCTTGTACTCAGTACTTGGCCTAGCAGATACCAGGACCATATAGGACCAGAGGTTGTTGAGGCCTTTGGAACTTAGATTTTCAGCCGAGCTCACTGAGCTAACAGACGCTGACCACTCGCCGCTGGATACCAGTACAGACGCTCATGGATTTAAGTAAAGTTGACATCTAACCAAACACTAGTATAGATGCCTTTTATCCTATTAATCCCGGATACAAGGCCGCCTCGTCCGCCATTAACACTGTTCTATAGATCATCTATACCACCATCAATGCCGTTGAGGACTTCACCGTAACCCTGGCAAGGGACCCTTACAAGGTACTACCAGCTGGGTCAGCTGGACCTCGGTTTTTTAAAGAGGTGTTACTCCTCTATCACTCACTGCTTTGTCCTGGCTTGTGACAGGCAGAGCCTGGCTTCCCAAACATTGGGCCCAGTTTGGCGGGGTTATTATTATTATTATTATTATTATTATTATTATTATTATTATTATTATTATTAGCCTATGGCCTAGAACTGCATTCCAGCACCCTGACCAAAAATATGTTTCTTGGTAGAGAAGGGAGTTGAGCCCGGCAGTCACTACGCCACGTGGTGAATGGAGCGTAGAGAGCTCTGCTACCAAGGTAGAAGGAGAAATGTGCAGCAACCTAGCACACCTCTGAACACGTGCAAGGGCTCTTCATGCGAGTAAATTTCCTGGCCAACCCTGTTTTAAGGATGGTACATCAAAGCTATCAACTCCTCTCAGCATGCAATCACTTCAAGGAAGGAAAGGTATCAATATTTTTAAAAAATTTCCTTGTTCTTTTTTCTTCTTTTCATCGTTTATCCTCCCAGTTCGGCTTCGCCTGAGGAGGGATCATTCCTCTACCATCGCAAGGATGATATCTGGGAGTTGAACAACTTTTTAGAAGATACAACTGGAAGGGGATGGTGACAGGCCGATCGCCCATGCAACCACTAACTTGGGTCAGGGAAAGGATTTGGAAAGGAAGTCAGCCGTGGACCTGTTGAAAGAAACCGTCCCGGCATTTGCCCGGTGGTAAAAATGGGAAACTAGGAAAACCAGTTTCAGGATGGCTGAGGTGGGATTCGAGCTCCCACTCTACTGATGTCTGCAAGGGCTCTTCATGCGAGTAAATTTCCTGGCCAACCATGTTTTAAGGATGGTACATCAAAGCTATCTACTCCTCTCAGCATGCAATCACTTCGAGGAAGGAAAGGTATCAATATTTTTAAATTTTTCCTTGTTATTTTTTAACGCTCTCGGCCTCCGTGGTCGGTATAAGTTTCAATTCCTGTTAAAAGATTAGGGTAGGCCTATCGGAAAAATACGGAGTAAAAGCCATGGAAGGTAGGTACTGAAAGACACCCTAGGTTTTGGATGTCCTAAGGTCTATGAGTCGAAGAGTTGACCAAGGAAGGACGACATGACTGCTGAATGAGAGAAGCCTGACGCAAGTAAATGGGAGCAATGTCAGACTCAGTAGGGGTCCCGTCGTTTCCAAACCATGCCACACAATTTGTAAGCCCCTAAGGACACTTCCTTACTCCCAACTCGCACGCCCAACTGATCTGGATCCTGTTACACTGGATCATACATTTGGGTGTGGATTTCCAAGATTGCGACGTCAACACCAGGAAGCACTTTGCGTCATAGGCCTATGGGTGCGCATTCTAATGTCACACAAAATTAAAGCATCAAACGTATAACAGTCATTGTTATCTTGCACTATTTCTAGCTCTTATTAAGTAATGTACCATGAGCGTTAAACCGCTCACCATGAAGCAATGGCTAGCTGCAGCTACTCCGGAAATCAGAGGTTCGATTCCCGGCTCTAGCAGTGGCAATCCTGTCTGTAGGATTTCCCCTTGCTTTACCACACTCTCTCCAGGAAAATGCCGAAATAGTAACTTAACTGAATTTCAAATTCCGGGGCACAAACCCCAACCCTGACCCAATTAATTACAATTACCCACACTACTACAATCACTACAAAGACATATGCTATCAGACAAATCGAATACACACACAGTAGTCTACACGGGGATAATGACTAAGATGTCCAAAACCTCTGGTGCAGATGACCTCGTAGTTTCACCCTTTAAAACAACAATAACTAACTGATGTCTAAAGACCTGAAAGCGAATCTATTTATTACTTATTCGTGTCAGAAGTACAAAGTATGTGTTGAACAGACGACTTCAAACGGTTTCTGCCCAGAACTTAGCCAATTCGATAGCACTTGCAGTGCTATAGTTGGGCCGGTACGGGCCGGTACGGCGTACCACCTAAAATCCAAACACGTTATAAGCGTACCGGTTAAACTACTTTTTTAAATCTGTAAAAATTAGCCCTACTGTAAATTGTCCAATGGATTTCAGAGTTATCTCGTGGCACAACTTGGAACTAATTGGGACCATAAGAGTTGGAGTTTGACATTTCAATCGCGCACGGGTGTATAATACATGTTCAGCTGTTGGCAACATTGTGAACTTGGTTTCTTTTGGCGGTAAACGCTTGCTTGTATGTTTCCAATGTCACGCTGTGCCGTTGTTTGAATTGAGTCTGATTTGTCGTTAGGTACTGTCTGTGTAAAGACGTAAAGTGTGTGTGCGTGTGCGTGTGTGTGTGTGTGTGTGAAAGTACGTACATCATAATTTCAAAGTAATAATGAGCTTGCTTAACTGGTTAAATAGTGGCAAACGAAGAACTCCAGATGATAACAGGTACGTTGAAGAGAACAGCGCTAGCTGTGACCAACAAGGCCCTTCGAAAAGATCGATCATCTCAAAGAACAAAGATTTTGAGGAGGAACTTAAGAATGTAGGAAGTGATTCAGTTATTCCTTGTGGTCAGTGATTCTAGATTATCCAGAATGCTGGTCGGAGTCTCAGCACAATTACTTTAAAACTGAAAGCAGCTGGCTAGTAATAAAGAACAAAAAACTTGGTTGTTCTTATTGTGCTGAAGCTGGCAGGCATGGTTTGGGACCA
This sequence comes from Meconema thalassinum, assembly GCA_946902985.2. Taxonomy (NCBI): domain Eukaryota; kingdom Metazoa; phylum Arthropoda; class Insecta; order Orthoptera; family Tettigoniidae; genus Meconema; species Meconema thalassinum. The sequence goes on along the minus strand of OX336388.2, from coordinate 716,251,834 downwards.
CAGCAAGGTTCAGGATTAAAACCAGCTAAAAAGTGGGTTGATGGGGAAATTACTTGTTTTGGAAATGCTAAATATTTGCAGCTAAATAGTTTAAGAAAGAAAATATTATGATCACCAAAAATCTATGAGTCATATACGTGCAGAGCAGGCTAAGGCTAGTGCTGAGAGCAAACCTTTAGAAACAGGACAACAAATAGACTGTTTCGGACAGCATATAAAGAGGCAAAGCTAGGAAGACCATTCACTGATTTTCCAATAGACATTCAAGTCCAGGAACTTCATGGTTTGGATATGGGAAGAGTCTTACATTCTAAGTTCAGTTGCACCAACATTACGGATCATATAGCCACAGAAATGAGGAAGAAAATAGCTAATCACCTTATAAAAAATAATACGTATTAAAATGAGCGTTATGGTAGACGAGTCCACTACCTGCAGTAATTTACCGGTACTTGTGTTATGTTTGAGATGTGCCATATCAGAAAACACTGTAGTTTAATCATTTTTTTGGGATCTCATTGAACTTAAAGACACGAAATCCAGGTCAATCATGGATGCCATTTTGCAGAATCTGAGTTCTTATGGTTTTTCTCATTCTTGATGATGATGATTGAGTCTTCAGTCTTTTGACTGGTTTGATGCAACTCTCCATGCCTCCCTGTCCTGAGCTAATCGCTTCATCTCTACATAGCTACCACACCCTACATCCCAGGCAATCTGTTTAACATATTCTAACCTTGGTCTACACCTACAGTTCTTGCCCTCGACCCTTCCTTCCATAACTAAGCTTGCTATTCCTGGGTGTCTTAGTATGTGTTCTACTAACCTATCTCTTCTCTTCATTAGCAGTCGCCAGAAACATCTCTCCTCTCCCATTCGTCTTAATACCTCTTCGTTTGTAACCCTATCTACCCATCTGATCTTCATCATTCTCCTGTAACACCACATTTCAAAAGCATCAATTCTCCTCTTTTCTGCTGCACCGATATACCAAGTTTCACTTCCATATAGCGCCACGCTCCAGACAAAGGCTTTCAAAAATGACTTCCTAATACCTAAATCTATATTCGATGTCAACAGATTCCTTTCTTGTTGAAATACTTTCCTTGCCTGAGCCAACCTACTTTTTATATCCTCTTTGCTTCGTCCATCACTGGTTATTCTGCTTCCTAAGTAACAGAAGTCTCCTGCTTCCTTCAGCTTTTCACCTGCCAATTTGATCTCCATAGAGGTTTCCGATTTATTTCGGCTGCATTCCAGTATTATTGTTTTACATTTATTAATTTTCGTCATGAATTCTTTCCGTAAGACGGAGTCCATACCAGTCAAAAACTCATTCAAATCCTCAGGCTTGTCAGCCAAGATGACGATGTCATCAGCAAATCTCAGAGTTGAAATTATTTCTCCTTGAATCTTCACTCCCACTTTAAATTTTTCTCCAATTTCCTTCATTGCTTGTTTAATGTAAAGATTGAAAAGTATGGGTGATAAGTTGCAGCCTTGCCTTACACCTTTCTCGTTCTTACCTCAAAGATAACTTTGTTGGATTTGCAAGTGACGGAGCCTCGGTAATGTTTGGAAAGAGAAATTGAGTTGCTGTGGCGTTACAGAACATTTTTCCTCACTTGATTGTTTGGCACTCTGCTAACCACAGACTCGAACGAGCAGTTCACGACACGAGAGATGAGGTTCAAGGTCTTACTCATTTCCATTTCTTTTTTGATAAACTGTATTCTGTCTATAGCATGTCGCCTAAAAATGAAGCTCAGTTTCGAGAATGTGCTGCAGATTTTGGTAAAAAAAACTAAATAAAGTTGGGAAAATATTTACAATCAGATGGGTTGCCTCAAGTGCTAGAACTGTGAAATCTGTTTGGAATAACAATAGATCTCTTGTCAAACATTTCACAGAAGCTGCTGCTGATAAATACAGGGATTCTAGAGAAAGGTCTAAATATGCAGGCCTTTGCAAAACATTGAGTTCTTCTGAATTTGTTATAAATTTAGCAGTTGTATACGATGCTTTAATTCAGCTCTCAGATTTATCTTTGTTTCTTCAAAGAAGAGACATGACAATTACCGAAGTTGACAAGACTATAAAACGTATTATCCGGGTACAGGGGCAGATGACCTCGTAGTTCCTCCCCTTAAAACAACAATAACTAACTAACTATCCGGGTACTGGAGTCCTTGGCATCTTCTCAGGTTCTCATGCTGAGGACGCAACTAAAGCAGCTAAAAACAAGATGTTCAGTAAAGAACATATAGCCTACTTTCTCCTAAATGCATGGGTATTGTTATAACTCTTTGTCCTTTTCAAGGAGTGTAATTGAATGTTGGCTGTAGTAGCTTGTTGAAATACAACGTGCTATAGGGATATTAAACATGAATATGAGGTGCCCTTTGCTAGTGCTACCTCTGTAAAAAATTTCATTCAATTCGGTTTCACCGTGTTTGAATTGATATGGGGAATGGATTTGCACACATATATGGCCGCTATTTGCAAACTATTGGACTGATGACCTTGTAGTCAGTCATAAGATGCTTTCCACAAAATGGCATGTTGTTGCAAAATCTGGTAGAGATCAAATTATTAGGATGGTCGTAATTTGATTTAAGCTTTTAACATTTGGGTGGCCGTCATTGCGTTTCCGTCAAGATGGCGGCTATATAAATCATGACACTGAGGTGCCCTTTACTAGTGCTACCTCTTTACCAAATTTCGTTCAATTCGGTTTCACCGTGTTTGAATTGATAGGGGGAATCGATTTGAACACATACTTGGCCACCATCTGCAAACTATTGGGCTGATGATCTTGCAGTTTGGTCAGAATAAGCTTCCCACATAAAGATATGTTGTTGCAAAATTTGGTAGAGACTAGATTATTAGGTTGGTCGTAATTACATTTTAGCTTTTAACATTTGGGTGGCCGCGATTACGTTTCCGTCAAGATGGCGGTGATATAAAACGTGACACTGAGGTGCCCTTTGCTAGTGCTACCGCTGTACCAAATTTCGTTCCATTCGGTTTCACCGTGTTCGAATTGATAGGGGGAATCGATTCTCACACAAAGATGGCCGCCATCCACAAACTATTAGGCTGATGACCTATTAGATTGGTCAAAGGATGCTCCCTCCATTAAGGTATGTTGTTGCAAAATTTGGTAGAGATCGGATGATTAGGTTAATCGTAATTTGATTTAAGCTTTGAACATATGTGTGGCCGCCATTACGTTTCGGTCAAGATGGCGGCGATATAAAATATGACACTGAGGTGCCCCTTGCTAGTGCTACCTCTGTACCAAATTTCGTTCCATTCGGTTTCACCGTGTTCGAATTAATAGGGGGAATCGATTTTCACACAAAGATGGCCGCCATCCGCAAACTATTAGGCTAATGACCTATTAGATTGGTCAAGGATGCTCCCTCCATAAAGGTATGTTGTTGCAAAATTTGGTAGAGATGGAATGATTATGTTAGTCGGTAATTTGATTTAAGCTTTGAACATTTGTGTGGCCGCCATTACGTTTCCGTCAAGATGGCGGCGATACAAAACATGACACTGAGGTGTCCTTTGCTAGTGCTACCTTTGTACCAAATTTCGTTCAATTCGCGTTCACCGTTTTCGAATTGATAGGGGGGGGGGGGGGACAGACATTCAGAGTACACACACTCACACACACACACACAGACACACACACACAGACAGACACACTTTTTTTCGCCCTGTGTTGATCTCATAAGTCTACTTTCATTTTTTGCAAAAATCGAAAGTAGGCTAACAAGGATTTTAATGACATTGAGTTACACAACAACCTTAAAGTTGTTCAAATAAATAGTGGCCAGTTTTACCAAAGTCTAGCTGAAAATCTCAAACACAGACTTGTCGCCAATCCTAGCCATGCATCCTATATAGGTTCTCAGACCAAGCCAGGCAGCACAGAAATCGAAAAGAAGCTGAGGACCGAAGATACTGACATAACTTGTGGAGATAGGAGCATCTCTAATACAGTATATGTGAGGTTTTTCAACTTCAAGACAAGAGAAAATATATTCGGGGAATATGTGAACACGAACATGAAACCTAAAGACCTTGAACAATTACGACAAATAATTGAATCAATTCCAATTTTCACATCAGATTGCGAAAGAGCATTTAGTGCTACGAATGACATTATCCCATAAAAAGGAACAGTTTGTCGGTAGAACGAACCGGAAGATTAATTTTCCTCAAAAGTGTTGGGCCGCCATTGGAAAAATTTAATCCAGAAATTTATGTGCAGTCTTGGCCCAGATCAGGAAGAAGATCAACTGAAGAAACAGCGTGTCGAAAATGTGGTCCACTCAACGAAGTCCACTACGAGTCCATCTGGAACCTCCCTAAGTGATTTTTGGTGAGTGCCGCCTAAATGTTTTTCCCAACTACAGCACCGCTTGAATTACCTTCAGTCAAGTCATTCATTGTGCAGCTGTACGGACACAATGGACAGGAGAAGAGATGTTGTGTTTTCTGGGTTGCGCCACAATCACACAGGACTGTCTTGGTCAGAAAATGCCACTTATATAAGTTGACCCTGGATCTTGCAACTTCCACCCGCAGTCTGTTCAGGGACTTCCAGATTAGCCAGTTCTCTGTGTGACCAGGAGGTAGAGATTCCTTTGGTTCCTTCCATTCAGACAGATAGCTGTCCTCTCCTTCCACACGGCAACTCAAGCTGTTGCTGCTGTTCCTTGTAATGGTTGCGTAGTTGTTAGGAAGCTCTTTCTCGATTTTAATCTCCTCTCAGCAGGTCGATATCCGAAGAGTGGGTGTGAGTTCATATCAGATGATTTACTTCTTTCGTTGTTTGCAGCCACTTGTCTTCTGATATCAGGCGGAGCAATCCCTGCAAGATAGTGCACTTTACTGATGAGAGTGGGCCTCAAGCAACCTGTTATAATCATGCAGCTCGCATTTAAGGCTACATCTATAACAACATTAAATAGTTTATTAATATTATCAACTTTTTCGGGATTATGCCGTGTGAAATAATAATTTTGAAAAAAGAAATTAAAATGCCTATACGTTTCTTCTATTGAAAAAGGAGTCATGGTATCTCACGAAACGTATAGGCATATATTTATTATTATTATTTCACACGGCATAATCCCAAAAATATGAATAACATTAATAGTAATCCGTACCGTGAAAGCCTTAACCTACATATTAAATAATTGATGTATTATAAATCAGATGAATCTGATGTTGTTGGTGTTGTTATCGTCGTCGTTTAAAAGGGGTGGAACATCGAAGTCATCTGCCACTTGTAGCTACGTATTTTGAATTCTTAAACATTTAGCGGAGGATTCCTAAAAAATTTAACGACCTAATATAATGAATTAAGGGCCTATTAATTACCACGTCATGGTGTAGTGGACCGTAAAGTTGGCTCCCATTCGTTAGGTCCCGGGCTCGATTGCCGGCTCTGCCAAGAATATAAAGTCTTACAATTAGTATGGCCTGGTGAGGGATCTCAACCGCTGGATGTGGCAGGAAGGGGAGCGGAAAGAAATTGGCCACCCTACCGCACGTAAACTTCGATTCAGATTGACTGGTTAGTGTTCCCTGATCATAGTATTAAATTGCTCTAGTTGACGTTTAGTGTTAGCTTCATTCTGACTCTGAATGTCTTTAAGCTCCATGGACATACTGCTTAAACTATCGTTAATCTCCCGCTGTGACTCTCTGCACGCTTGCAGATTATTCTCTAGTTTTAAGTCAATAGACTCAAAGCGTTTATCGTTATCAGCTTGCATTTCTGAGACCACGCTAACAATATTAGCTCGATTATTCTCTAATTGAATATTTACTTCGGCTCGATTAGCCTCCAACCTATTGTTTATTTCGGCTTGATTAGCCTCTAATTGAGAATTGACTGTAGCCAATCTCTCTGCTATTTCATCCTTAAATGCTTTAGATTCTTCCTTAGTCTTTGCATTAGTATTATCAAAGTGTTCTCTCAACTCAGCAATACACCTGAGTACGTCTTCAGTTCCAGCCATCCTGTATTTCTTAATTTGAGATTCAGGTAGGCCGCAGCTGAACATGCCGGCGCGTTCTATTGGAAAGGAAAGGATTCCGATCCCACGACAACAACAACAACATATTATAAAATGCCAAAACCAACTATGGAATGGGTATAGACCCTCGTACCCGTCTGACAACAGTGTCTGACGTCTGAATATCACCTAGAAAGACTCACAATCGCTCAAACAAAGTTTGAGGAAAAATACTATTTTTATGGTTTTCCCCATGAAAACCATGCTATTATTATGGGGTTTTCTGAATCCCATAATCCCCACGTTGGGCGCCATGATAATGAAGATGGTGGTATCATGCGAGGTGGTCTTCGTTATGACATCGCAGTAACCATCCAAGGTCTCGGTTGTACTGTCGAATGCCCCACTTGGGTCTCGCCATGATAATGAAGTAGGGTTGTATGCTTTGCCCGGTTTGTGCAATGCCAAGATCGCTCATATTGCACTGACGTAGGCGGTTCCATAATGAATTAATACCGTCCCACATTGCTTGGGCCATAATAATTAAAGGGGGTTGTGTGTAAGTTACATTTACATTTAAGCATGTCTTATGGAGGATTATCAACATTTATTATACGTGATGGCTTATTAACAAATGGGATGCGGCCTTTTCCTATTCTGTCCTAATTTCTATGCTGTATTTGCTTCTACCATTAATATCTTGGCCGACTTTAGTAGTACCGGTGACTCAATCCTAGTACAGAGACATCTCCTCCATGTACCCAACTGTCATCATGTGGACCATGTGTTCGTATCCCAGCTAACTCACGGTCTTTCGAGGTATGGGACGTTCCTGCCCACCATACGACCACATGCTCAGGATTTGAGTCTACCAGGTAACTACTCTACATGAAATACACAACATGTTCCTAAAAATCAAGTATTTACTGGTCTAAAATCATGGCTATACAACAAATACAAATAAAGGACAAATTATATTTAATTCCCACAAATAAAAAATAGGGTTATTTTGTGAGTTTTCTTCATAAAATAGTGCTACACTGCACTCAAATCTAATTCTAGCATCCTATCAATGATACTTTTCAGACTTCAATGGGTTTCCATAATGTTCATCATGTGACATAATTACTTAACTGGAGTATCATAACACAAAAGTCACATATCACATCAAAATGACCTTAATAAAACATTTCTCCGTTCCTTACGGCATTTACTTTAATTAGCATAAATTCATTATTTTCTGCATTAATTAACAAATATTTGTTGTGTCGTGTGGATCATCTTCCTTCTTTCCGTCAATTATGAACGCTTTAAGAAAAGTGGTCCTTATCCCCTCCAAAATAAACATGGATAGAATATTTTATAGTTTCACCATACAACGATTTTCCTGGGTCTTGTCGGGCTTATATCGTTACAAACGTGTCATGTTCATAGAAATCACATACCCGTCTGCATAACTTAGTGTGAACTGGCAAAATGCATTCTAAAAAGATGCCTAACAATTTATTTGGTTCAGTGTTCCTCTTCAGAGAATAACTGGGCCAAATATTATCCGATTTCTTTGATCCAATAACGTATGTGTGTTGCAACACATCATTCAATTCAATTGGCATCATCAAAACACTCCTATCATAATTGCATATTGAAATATCGAGATTCTTCAGCGTCCTACTGTGACCCTCATTTAAAGGACTGGTCGACCGACCTTCCCCTTCCCCCAGCAGGCAATAAAATTCGTTCCAGCAGGCTAGTCAAGATGGCTGCCGCAGCAGTGGTCTATTCCCCCACTTCCCTCATCTGCTGTCAAGGTCAGATTTGTTTACAACTGCAGTACAGTAAAGTTACGCGAGGTGTGGCTCCTAAGTAATTGAGTCATTTAATCATTTAACACCTATAATTAGTGCATTGGGCTCAACTTGGCTCCTTATTAACATTCATGGCTGGGGATGACTCTGGTGATAGCCTTGCCGTTCTATGGTGAATACTGTGGCTTTTGACGCGCATCATAACGAAAATCCAAGATTTTCGCCAGCAGCTATCACAATAATATAAGGAAATCTGCGTTTCCTAAGCGAAGAATATGATCCTTACCTCTCAAGGGAGATCATTCATATACATGCTCACGGAGTCTCAACGGATCTCAATCGTGGCCATAATTCATGCAAGCGATGGCAACAGACAGGCTCTGTCCAATTCGCTGCGAATAATACAGTATGCTCAAGGGCGATACTACTCGTAGATTTAGCCAACTTCTCACCTAACGCGCAAGCTATACTAGTTGGTCCCCGCAATTATTTATTACGTAAATCACTGGATTCTACGTTAATTCTGCACGCGATATGCGGCTTCCAATAATACTTCACATAGATGACTCAATTATTAAGGCACCCGCGCTCTTTCTGTAATAATACTTAAGCCAAAGCTCCAAATAGCTCCTAACAACAAGGTAAGAATTTACTGGCTTACTTTACTTTAATGGTCCTCAAACATAATCCTAAGGATTGACCATATCAAATATTCATTCAACATTTCACTGACACTGAAAAATTCTCGTATCTCGCTATATTCCACATTACATTCTTACTGTTTACCAAAACACAGTATCTTTATATTAGACATGACACAATTTGAACATTATTTAGGCCAAAAATGCCTATTACTTTACTGTTGCCGACCCATATTATTATTATTATTATTATTATTCATTTAACGTTACCGTTACTTCCATCACTATTTTTGACCTGAATGGCCTTAAACAAATCACCTTCCAAGCCATATTTTATTCAAGACGAGTGGTGAAAACTCGTTCAATAAGTAACTGTGACATTTTAGTCTCAAAGTGATAAAATCGTTATATGGTGAACTATTTATTTATAAAAACATAATGAATTGGTACTCACTTTTTCTTTTCGCTGGATAGTGCCAGCAGCTCACCCTGCGACCCACCATGATGCTTGACTTAAGCCATCATGTTATACTTTTCACAACACTTAATTTCACATATTTTCCACCTGATAGACATACTCTTATCAGTGGCCTCATTCACTTTCACACAATGCATATTAATCACTATACACATGAACACTTTTAAATCACTATGACACAATTTATGTACACTTATTCCCTATTTCACAGGTTGATCCTTAAATCGGACTTCTCCTACGCCTGATCTCAGAGATGCGATGCGATTACGCCAACCGCTGGTCTTCGTGAAATCTAACAGCGTTTACGGACGTTCGGTCCTCGTCACCTGCAACATCGTTCAGCTCACTGTCAAGATGAAGTGGCGATGCTTCCCCAAGCTCCCATCATTGTAGTGATCCTGCTAATAATGTCATATTCAACACTGACAGTACCTCCTGGTATGTGTAATGTTCACAAACATTATAAGTTATAATTTCGCTGTGGCGAATTTATATTTGCGTCAGATACTAGATAAATATCTATATTAAATTAACTTCGACGCACTTCATGATTATACTTATGAAGCTGTATGACTTGCTTCCATTGTTCTTTAACGGCTGAGCGTTTATACTTTAACATTTGGCGCGCTCACTGGCGGCGTGTATACTGCTGAAGACTGGAGATGAACTGGTGAAGACTGGAGAACAACTGCAGAACAACTGGCTTGGCTTGCCTTACTCCCCCTATATAAAGGTTTCTCGTACAAAATAGTCCACTGGACATGTGAGAGCGACTCCTATCTTGAAATAATACCTCTTCAGCCGAAATGACATATACACCTTATTCAATTAGGTGTGGAGGTTTCATAACCGTTCGCGAGCCGGCGATCGCTTCGGCCAATTAATTACAATTAATTGCCTTAGTTCAGCGCGTGGGGACGCCATCGTGGTAATTCCCCCTTGCCTGGTCAGCAAATCACTCCTCTCGAGTGTAGGCTAGGTTGTAATTCGTTCATTTGGAGATATCGGCTTAAATTTAGGTGAAAAATCACTCCTAAATTACCTCTCCATGAATATATTCACCTGGGTGTACATTTCACTTCATTTCAATGCTCCACTTAGCGGTAATTAATTAATTTCCGTGTGCAGTCGTTCCCACCATAGCTTCCCTCGTTGTCAAGTGGTGAATACCCGAGTCATTAATTTTGGGCTGTCTTCTCGGTCCAGACGTAAATAGTCCGCTCGGCGCCTAGGGTTACCACCCACTTGCCAAGTGTAATTTGTAAAATGTCAAACTAGCCTCCTTCGTTCTTATATGCTTAGAAAACTATATTTTCTTGCATTTGGTTGCAATTCTTTACCTTAAATAGCTATGATATTCACATATAGGTCGTGAAATCATGCTACAATATTATATCTCATTATACCTCTCAGTGCTCATTGGGTTCCCTGTAATTGCTCCCCCTCAGAGATCAATGGTTCGACTCTAGGCATAATCATGTGCCTGGTCTTCTCTGATGAGACCTGAGTTCGATGCCAGACTGCCGTGACTGATTGGGCACAGTAGTAAACAGATTTTTGAATGTCTCATAGGTGAACTTCAAGTAGTGCCATTTATCACCGTACAAAATTTTAGGGTGATATCGGTAATAGTTTCGGAAATACAGAATGCCGGTGAAATATTTCGCACAGCCGCCATGTTGGATTGGTGAGACGTTATAAAATTTGAAGGGCACGGTCGGGGTGGGCCAAAATAGTACTATGACCTTACCGAGTTTCATTGAAGTCGCACACACATACACATACACGGATAAAAAGTGATCCCATAAGGTTTTTTTTTTTTTCATAAAATGAAAATAGGCTAATAAATCAAAATATATAATTTTCAAACAAAAAGGATATTTGTGGTTACCAGAGTGAAGAAGTGTGACAGTCAATTCATTAGGATGTATCGGAACACCGGCCACGGAGGCCGAGAGTTTAACATGCTAGCTTGTGTCTCGCTGGCATCGGGAGAACGTGGATTTGAATCCCACCTTGGCTGACCAGCAGATAATGATTTTCGTGGTTTCTCTTTTTCACCATCAGGTAAATGCCGAGATGGTTCCTTTCAAAATCCCTTACCTGAACCTTCATTAATTAGACCCGAGTTAGCGGTCTCCTGGGCGATCAGCCTGTCACCATCCCCAGTTGTATCTGCGGACAAGGTGTGTTCACCTCCCAGACACTGTCCTTGTGACGGTAGAGGAATGATCCCTTGCAGAGTCCGTGGGTGAAGCTGAGCTGGGAGGATTTTTTAAAATCGAGTTTACCCTCCAGGGTGGTGGCTCCCACGGACTCAGCGAGGGAACTCAACCCTACCGCCATTTTTCAGGCAGTGTCCTAGAGCTGGGAACATCTAATCGGAGTGGATACAGCCGGTGAGATGGGATTAGCACCTCGCCCAGGCGGTCCCACCTGCAAAGCGAACAGGAGCCTCGTGAGGGAAGGGAATGGAAGGTTAGTATGGATAGGCAAAGAAGAGGGATGGAGGCGGCCGTGGCCTGACAGTAGGCACCATCCCGGCATTTGCCCGAAGACGAAGTGGGGAACCACGGAAAACCACTTCGAGGATGGCTGAGGTGGGAATCGAACCCCCTCTACTCATTTAGAGTAGAGTAGACCCCGTTCCAGTCCTCATACCACTTTTTAAATTTCGTGGCAGAGCCGGGAATCGAACCCAGGACCTCCGGGGCGGCAGCTAACCACGCTGACCGCTACGCTACGGAGGCGACGGCTGGGAGGATGACCGATTAAAATAATATATTGGAACATTGCCCAAGTATGGTAATTTTCTTCATTTATCCGTGTACCCTAGAAAACAAAAACATGTTCGTCATTTCATGCGCAGCAACCTGTTGCAATTAATTATACAAGGGAAGATTCATGGCATTGGAGGTCGACGGCGTAGAAGAATATCATACTAATATATAAAAATGAGATGGTGTGTCTGTCTTTCTTTCTGTCTGTCTGTCTGTCTGTCTGTCTGTGTGTTACTCAATAACGCAAGAAACACTGGTCCGATTTAAATGAAATTTTGTATGGATGTAGCTGATTTACCATGTTTACATATAGGATACTTTTAATTTCGATATTTTGCACTATTAAAAATGGCGACCATTTTAGTGACGTCACTACACCCTTTGGTTTCAAAATTTAATATTTCCATATCAAATAAAAAGAGAACGTTAAGAAATAGCAAACTTTTGATGGCACATATGAGCTTCAGAATTTAATTTCCTATCCGAAAGGTCCTCATCACTTTTCGTGTATCTCCAATGGTTAGGGAGTAAAACCCACATATGTGACGTCACTACACCCTTTGGTTTCAAAATTTCATATTTCCATTTCAAATAAAAAGAGAACGCTAAGAAATAGCAAACTTTTGATGCATTCACGATATTTAGCATTTAATGTTCTATCCAAAAGCTCCTTATCACTTTTCGTGTATCTCCAACGGTTAGCGAGTAAAACCTAAATTTGTGCAATAAAACACGGTCAACACAGAGCGGTGCATTATATCTCTAAATACATAAAAATTAAAGTTTGTATGTTTTTTTTCGCAATTTCTACGGAAATTTGAGTTATTTACGCGTTTCAGACTGTTTTATTATGGATGCGTGCGAAGATAATTTTTTGGTCTGTCTGTTTGTTTGTTTGTTTGTTTGTCTGTGGACAACTTTGTTCCCTTATAACTCGAGAACGGCTGGGTGTATCAACGTAAAATTTGGTACAGATATCCATCAGAGGCACGGCACTAATCATTGATGTAACCCTTCTCCGTACCTCTCATAAAAGAGGGCTTACCCCCTTAAAATACATGCTGAAATAGGAGTAGAAGGACGAGACAAAGATCATTTTCATCCCCTCAATGTGAGAGACAAAACTCGGGGGCCCTAAAGGGTCCCCGAAATCCACATTTTAAGGCCCTAAAACCAACCGTTTTTGAGATATTCCCAGAAATCTAATTTCATTTAATAAACTAATGAACGAATACAAGCCGGTAACCATGGCAACAGATTCTCAGAAGTCCATCTATTGCTGTAAGACGCAATGCAATTCCATTAATTACATTGGTGTGAAAGTTTGCAAACGGCTAGAAGGTTATCACGGAACCAAATTAAGCTGTAAAATTCATCAATACGTATAATGCGCTTAAGGGGGTCAAGGGGTACACTAGAATTTTTTCACGCGATATACACCTGCGGGTGTGGTACGGCAGGTCTATTATATTCATATCCCTATATTATATTATATTATTATTATTAGTAGTATTATATTATGGCGTACACCGAGGAGACAAAGCCCCTCGATGCCAGAAACAAAACTTTGGGGCCTCGAAAACTACATTATATGGCTCTAAAACCAATAGTATCTGAAATATTCCCAGAAAACTAATTTAATTTAATTTAACAAACTAATGAAGAAATAGAAATCGGTAACCATGACAACATTATCTCAAGGGGTGGCATCCAACTTTCCATCTATTTCTGTAAGAAGCAATGTCACTCCACTTATACCTCGTCACGGTGGGTGAGTGATTAGCGTGTCGGTCTACTAACCCCAAGATTGCAGGTTCATTCCTGGCAGTGGTAATGATTTTTGAAAGGCGGCAAAAATACGACTCGCATGTCATACGAAGTTGGCATGTAAAAGAACCCATTTGAATTCAGTAGGCCGTGTTCATAATGGCAAAATTAATCTCAGGATTTTCCGCCAACACTAAGTTCCTCATTTCTCTACTAGAAAGCGCTATAGTGTTCAAGGAGCTTAGATATCTACCCTCCTTGACTTTCATAGTGATTCAAGGAACAACGAAATTTCGACATGCAAGCTACCCTCTGGGTGTCAAATTACGAAACTTGCACCCGTTACCCGAGGCCATACGATATTATTATTAGGCTACTCCATTTATTACATTTCTGTGAAAGTTTGCAAATGGCTATAAGGTTATCACGGAACCATCGTAGACTGTATAATTCGTCAATGCAATTAAGGGAGTCAAGGGGTAACCTAGAATTTTTAGGTAGATTTCTTTAGAAAGCTAACTATTGCAATGGGTCCCATGTTTCGACTTCCGGAAAATTTCGACATATCTTCGCGTTTCACATCCCCCAGACCCCAAAACCATCGTCAGTTCAAAAGTTTATATATAATTTATGTATATATGTATCTATCTATATATATATATATCAGTTTCTTGTGGACACGATAACTGCCGTAATTTTGGACCAATCACTTTGAATTTTTTACAAAATATGTATCCCTATAAAATCTCGGTCGAGTTCGTTAATGGGCAAAATCGGTCAAAGGGGGTAAAAATGGGGGGCTTTTTTCGAAAAAGGGAAATATGGCTATAACTCTCTTAATACATGAAATATCGAATCCCTTCAAAGTTCATAATATGTGTCGGATAAGTGCCAAAAATTTATGTCAAATAAGTTTTTTGATAGCACCAACCATTGACCAAAGGGGTGGGAAAAAGTGGGTTTTTCGGGAAACATTAATCATATCTCTGTTAATAGGCACAATATCAAAACCGCACAAAATGGACAATATTCCTCCAATAATTACCTAAAACTTTTGTCTGAAAGAATTTTTGATATGACCCACCATTACGCCACGGGGTGAAGAAACTGATTAAAATTATAAGAAAATGCCAAGTGCCAAGAGAGGTTGCCATGACAACTTGACTTTTAATTGATAAGGGATGACCATCAGCAGTTGCTATGACAACGCCACTGCCCGAGATCACATTCAGTTTTCATATGTCAGTGGGAAGTGACTTCGGTATCGGAACTGGTAGCATGCTGAACTTCTATGCCCAAGGTCGCGGGTTCAAACCCGGCTGAAGTCGTCGGATTTACTAAGAGCGCTAAAAAACCTGAGTTTGCTTTCCTTCGGAGGGGAAGTTCCAACGTTCTTTGCGAGTTGCTGATTGAGGTGGCATCTAGTAGCCAAGTTCACAGCTAGGTGTCGTTGACGGCAGTATTTTAGGTAGATTTCATTAGAAAGCTAACTATTGCAATGGGTACCATGTTTCGATTTCCGGAAAATTTCGACATATCTTCGCGATTCACATCCCCCAGACCCCAAAACCACCGTCAGTTCAAAAGTTTATATATAATTTATGTAATATATGTAGGCTATATATGTATATCAGTTTCTTGTGGACACGATAACTGCCGTAATTTTTCTCCAATCACTTTGAATTTTTTACCAAATATGTATACCCATAAAATCTCGGACGAGTTCGTTACTGGGCTAAATCGGTCGAAGGGGATGAAAATGGGGGCCTTTTTTTTCGAAAAAATGAAATATTGCTATAACTCTCTTAATATGTGAAGTATCGAATCCGTTCAAAGTTCATACTATGTGTCGGATAAAGTTCAGAAATTTATGTTTGAAACGTTTTTTGATAGCACCAACCATTGACCAAAGGGGTGGGAAAAAGTGTTTTTTTCGGGAAACATTAATCATATCTCTGTTAATAGGCACAATATCAAAACTGTACAAAATGGACAATATTCCCCTAATAATTACCTAAAACGTTTGTCTGAAAGAATTTTTGATATGAGCCACCATTGCGCCAAGGGATGAGAAAAATGCTTTCGGAATTATAAGAAAATGCCAAGAGCTATCAGTGGTTGACATGGCAACACTACTAAATTGATGAGGGATGAGCCATCAGACGTTGCCATGACAACGCACTTGCGCGAGATCAGATTCAGATTTCCATCTGACTAAGTATGAAGTGGCTTCGGTGACGTAACTGGTAGCATGCTGAACCTCTATGCCCAACGTCGCAGGTTCAAAGCCGGCCAAAGTCGTTGGATTTTCTAAGAGCGCTAAAAATCCCTCAGTAAGCTTTCCTTTGGAGGGGAAGTTCCAACGTTCGTTGCGAGTTGCTGATTGAGGTGGCATCTAGTAGCCAAGTTCACAGCTGGGTGGCGTTGACGTTAGTATCTGGTAGCAACATTAGGAACTACTGCTTGAAATTTAGCGTCTGCATTCCTTACCTGAATTACAGACTAATACAGCCATCACAATTCACACCGTTTATCAGACAGATTCTACACTCACCCAAAGTACACGGGGTTATATGACCGCGTTGTCGCAGCCCCTAAACTGAGGAACCAACCAACATCTCTGCGGGAGATATAATTTTGCGTGAAGAAGTAACAGACCGTTACATAGTTACACATCAGTGTCGAAACCTTGCATAAGGACAGTGTGACCACAAGTATAACAAGTAGTTCCGTAAAGAACTGTACAGCCTATTTTCATATATCCAGCTCATGTTAATTGCCTCTATCAACATACAAAATTTCAGTTTAATTGCTGTAACAGATTCGTAGATATTGAGAACCGTCTAAATATTTCAGATGGTCGCCAGGTTGGATTTTTATTTTTGTACTATTATATTAAGATTATTGTGTAAGTGTGGTATTCAAACTTCAATCGCATGATTAGAACACAAGAAGTAAAAACGAGATTTTAAAATTACGCACAGCAGCCATCTTGTGATTATGCAAACAATTGAAATAAATTAGATGCCAGTGGATCAACATTTGTGTAAGCATTTAAAACGTGCAACGTTTCACGGCACTCAGATAGTTAATTCGCGAGAAACGTCCATTTAAATATTTATACTTCGCGTCGCCGCCATGTTGGATTCGTGCTCACCAGGTTACTGAAAGTCCTATAGGTGAACATATGTTCATAGTCTCTATGAACATAAAAATTTCAGTTTGGTTGCTGTAAAAGATTCATATATATTGAGAACCGTCTAAATATTACGGAAGCTTGCCATTTAGGATTGTTGTATGTATAGGCCATAGAGTTATGTACCATTCAAGGTCACATATTGCCTAGGTTCATTATTCAAACTTTCACTTCGATCGCATGATTACGACACAAGAAATAAAAACTTAATTTTAAAATTTCGCACAGCCGCCATCTTGAGGTTATGTAAACAATTGAATTAAATTAGATGGCAGTACATTACAATCTGCAAAATCATTTACTGTACCACATTTCACTGCGCTCAGAGAGTTAACTCACGAGAAAAATCTATTAAAATATTTCAAATTCGCTTGGTCGCCATGTTCGTTTTGTACTTTACAGGTTTATGAATTATACATAGGTAAACTTGTACTAGTACCCTTTATCACCGTACAAAATTGCAGGGTGATATCTGTAATAGTTTCGGGGATATAGAATGTCAGTGAAATATTTCGCACAGCCGCCATTTTGAGGTTATGTAAACAATTGAACTAAATTAGACTCCAGTGCATTGCAATGTGTATAAATATTTGCTGTACCAAGTTTCATTACGTTTGGATAGTTAAATCGCGAAAAAGTCTATTTAAAAGTCTCCACTTCGCTTGGCCGCCATGTTGGTTATGTAGTAACCAGGTTTTTGAAAGTTTCATAGGTGAACTTCTAGTAGTACCCTTTATCACCGTACACAATTTCAGGGCGATATCCGTTATAGTTTCGGAGATACTGAATGCTAGTTAAATATTTCGCACAGCCGCCATGTTGGATTGGTGAGACGTAACAAAATTCGATGGGCACGGTCGACGTCGCCGGGAATAGTGCTATGAACTTACCGAGTTTCACTGAAATCGCTCCAGCCGTTTAGATTTTATTAGGGACACACACACACACACCTCACACACACACACACACACACACACGCGCGGACAAAAGGTGATCTCACAAGCCTATTTTTTCAAAATTGAAAATAGGCTAAAAATGGACTCCAAATGACAAGAAGGTTACCGTCCCCGTAAGACAATAAAATGTTTAAAATATGTTGAAAATGAAGAAAAACAAAGTTAATTAATCTCCAATTATAAAATACTTTCACGCGATAAATGAGGTCTGATCCTTCTACGAAAACCTGCATATTCTGCCTATTTTCGCCTATCTCCAAGTTTGTCCGGTGAAATCTACCTCCGCCTTCCGGCGTGCCGAGAGGACTTTTTCATGCAATTTCACGTGCGACATATAGTACAGAAAGTCTATTATATCTCCAAACAGCAAAATAATTTTCAAAAATTCCTGAATTGAATCAGCATTTTTTGCGGCTTTTAGGAATTTGGGCCATTTGAGGCTAAAGAACCTGAATTTTCATGCATCACAAGCCTTTATAATTTATGAAAGAGGTCTTCCTGTGTATGGGGACCTAGCACAACGTAGAGGGTCATTTTTTATGTGAGGTGTATTGCGTTTCGTCTACAAGGCTTTCAAATCTATTTCACGTCAGGAAGTACACGTTAGGTGAATTTAGTTTGAGAGCACATTTTAACTAATCTTTTTATTTTTGTCGACATACGGGTTCATCGTAAGGATGATTTTGTTTGATACTGTATGGTAGATATACCCATATTTGGATATCTGGGTGATATGTTGTAGACAATAGAATTGTCTGTCTGTCTTTCTGTGTATCTTTATGTACGCCTATAAATCGTGTTCGGATGCTTGGTGCATCGTAAAATTAGGTATGGTAAACATGAGTCAATACGCCAATCATTTATAAAACTTCTCACCGTACTTTTCATATAGTAGAAGGGTGGATATAGGGAAAAACTTCTCAAAATACATGCTAAAATAGGCGAAATATAAAAATTATCCTAGAAGGACGATCAAAGCACATGTTGCGCTTCTCATTGTGAGACACAAAATTCGAGAGTCTATAAGGGGTCTCCGAAAACCACATTTTAAGGCCCTTAAATTAACAGTGTGTGTGATATTCCCAGAAAACTAACTTCGTTCTGATAAACTTATGAAGGAATGACAAACCGCTAACCATTGCAACATTACAGTAGCTCAATTGATAATGGCTGGTGTTAAGAACGGGTACTTCTGCTAGTAGCTTAATAAATGAAATTAGTTTTCTGGTTATATCTCAAAAAACTGTTGGTTTTAGGACCTTAAAATGTGGTTTTCGGGGCCCGTAGGGCTACCGAGTTTTGTTTCTCACATTGAGACGCTGAAAATGAGCTTTGTCTCGTTTTTCTACGCCCATTTCAGCATGCATTTTAAGGGGGTACGCTCTCTTTTATGAGAGGTATGGAGAAGAGTTACATCAATGATTACTTTCGTGCCTCTGATGGCCTTCTGTACCAAATTTTACGTTGATCCACTCAGCCGTTCTCGAGTGATGTGCGTGCAAAGTTGTACACAGACAAACAAATAGACAGACAGACAAAAAATTTGTTTTTGCGCGCAACCGTCATAAACCAGTCTGAAACGCGTTAATAACTCGAACTTCCGTGGAAATTCAGAAAAAACAGACAAACTTTCATTTTTATATACAGGGTGTCATTTATGTACTTGAGTACCCTTTAGGGCCGTGTAGAGGACGGGTATAGGATCAATTTGAGATAGGGAACCTGGGGTCGGAATGGCCTCCTAACCCCAGAAAACAGGTTTGTTTCAGGCCCTCCACCCCTGTAAAGTATTGAAGCGCGCCATATGTTACTCTGAGGTCAGGCACTCTTTCGCTGTCGACGGTCTTGGCGAGAAAACCGCTCAACGCTGCGTTCGCCGAGAGGATAGCGGCGAGGCGCGGTGCCTCGGTGGTCCCGGGTTCGTTTCTCCTGGGGTGCCATGCCTTCATTTTTTTCTTTTTCTTTATTTGTTACAGGGGCAGGAGGGGGCGTAGTCACAGTGCGTGTTTATTCTGTGCTGATGTTTTAAAACTATCGTTGATTCTGTAAATGAATTGCCTTTTGATTATTATTAGTATCAACGAGTTACGTGTGTTTCTGTGGTAGTTAAAGACAACGGAACTATCAATTGGCAAGAGAAATACAGCTCTCGGCTAACGCAGCGTTGAGCGGTGGTCGCGCCAAGACCGTTGACAGCGAAAGCGTGTCTGACCTCAGAGTAACACATGGCGCGCTTCCCTACTTTACAGGGTTGGAGGGCCTGAAACAAACCTGTTTTCTAGGGTTAGGAGGCCATTCGGACCCCTGGTTCCCTATCTCAAATTGATCCTATACCCATCCCCTACACCCCCTTAAGGGTACTCAAGTACATAAATGACACCCTAGATATAGAGATGAAAGTGTGTCTGTTTTTTCTGAATTTCTACGGGAATTTGCATTATTTACGCGTTTCAGACTGTTTTATGACGGATGCGCGCGAAAATATTTTTTTGTCTGTCTGTATGTCTGTCTGTCTGTGGACAAAGTTGTTCCATGATAACTCGAGAACGGCTGGGTGGATCAACGTAAAATTTGGTACAGATATCCTTCAGAGGCACAACACTAATCATTGATGTAACTCTTCTCTGTACCTCTCATAAAAGGGGGCCTACCCACTTAAAATACTTGCTGAAATAGGCGTAGAAGGGTGACACAAAGCTCATTTCCAGCCCCTCAATGTGAGAAACGAAACTCGGGGGCCCTAAAACCACATTTTAAGATCCTAAAACTAACAGTTTTTGAGATATTCCCAGAAAATTAATAATTTCATTTAATGAAAGAAAGCAGGCTGGTAACCATGGCAACAGAAACTCACAGGTCCATCTATTGCTGTAAGACGAAATACAATTCCATTGATTACATTACTGAGATAGTTTGCCAACGGATATCTAACCTCCTTGACTTTCATAGCGCTCCAAGGGGTGAATAAAATTCGACATGGAAGTTGCCCTCTGGGCGTCAATTAACAAATCTTGCACCCGACACCCGAGGCCATACGATAGCCTATTATTATTATTATTATTAGTTGTGAGCTTGGACGAGAAGTTCATATTTTTTATCCAAAAATGTGCCATCGCTCAACGTCCATATTTCGGCGCCGCACCACACTTATTTTCAGCAGGCTGTTTCGTCTAGAATGATAGGTTTCCAGGTCGTTATCATAATTTACGATCAGTGTTAAAATGTGGCAGCTGTTGCGCTCATCGCCTCCCAGCTTGTCCCATGAGTTATGGAATACCAAGTACCGGCTGGTCCCTCTCCTTAGCTATGACGTGAGCTACATTTTCTTGCGAGATTCTGGAGCAAACTGAACATTGTTTTTGTTGATTCATCTATAGAGCGTCTCAACCTTAAAAGACAGTATGTAATTAAATGTAGTAGTTGCCTCTCACTCGCACTCGTATGTCCTGCAATTAGCTTCGTCCTCTTCCACCCCGGCGATGTTGCCATTTCCCAATAATTGAAAGTGACAAATCTAAGAAACTGTTTGCGTGGTCTTATAGAGAATTTCCGCTCTTTATGATGGTGTATAAATAAAAGCCATACATAATTAACACATGGCCCAATTTTCACAATTACGATATTTTAGCGCGAATCTATATTTTTGCAGATATAAAACTTATCACGCCATAGATAATGAACTAATGATCGCAACAGATCAAGAATTTATTTTTAGATTGCCTGATGTTGGTAGAAGATACTCTATTTCTCAGGGCAGTAATTATTTTCATAGTAAGAAAGTTATGATTTTTTTTCTTAAATGTTACTTGAAAAATCTGAGATGGTATCACAGGAAAGTCACGTAGCGACAAACTTTTTTGCTATTGACTTTTCGTTGGTGACTAAGCGAGAAGAAATGTTCATTAATATGTGAAAAAGTTTTTAAAACAAACCCGAGCTCGATATCAGATAGCATTCATAAGTTATCGCACTTATTCCTCCCGCCCAGCGCTGACGCTGCGTAAGTTTGTTTACTCAGGCGCCAGTATCTCCCCGAATGATGGTGTGAAGTTAAACTGTGAAATGAAGTGGTCCTTGAGTTCTTTATAAATTGTCCGCCTCGTTGCGTACCGTAGTGGCTAGCATTCCTGGTTGTCACCGCGGAGGCCCAGGTTTGAATCCCGGCTCCGCCAAGAAATTTAATTCTGGTCTGAGGGCTGGAACGGGGTGTACTCAACTTCATGAGACAAAACTGAGAAGAGGCGGGTTCGATTCCTACCTCAGCCATCCTCTAAGTGGTTTCCGTGGTTTGCCTTTGTTCATCCCGGGAATAACATATTATAATATTATCATATTCATGAATAATTGAAAAATATAAATTGTTATAATGTGTGCATTAAACTCGCACTCTGAGGTTCGGCGTATCATATCTAAATATTGTAGCGTTGTTCGCTGCAAGGTATGAGCTACAGTTATATACAACAAACAATTATTTTGGAAATTTCCCGAGTTTTGCGTAAAAGCACGCCTATATACGAGTTATATTACATCATGTGCCCGGCCTTGCAGAACTTTGTATATGCAGTAGATTTTGCATCAGCGCGCCCCATTTAATGCGTACTGTCTTTTAAGGTAGAGACGCACTATAGGGCAGTCATGGGCAAAGTATGGCTCGCGGTCCAAGTGCGGCCCAAGAGCTAGTCTAATCCGACCCGCGACATGATTTCGAATTACCTACTACCTACAATAATTACACATAGGTCATATTTCCCTTTCTGTGTACCTAGAAGTGAAAAACTATTTCATTCTCATTGTGTTTGTGCGTGTTATGTAATATCTTATTGTGCGAAAGATCTCCACGACGAATTAGAATGAAGATTTCAGAACTTCAAAGTCATTGGACAGGACTTGGACGTTTCCAGCATGACATTTAATGTTGACTGTGAAACAGTAAAATTAGAGTTGCAGCTAGAACTGATTGAGTTACGATGTAACAAGGAATTAAAGCAACTATTCCTCAACGTTTCGAGTTATGCAAGGCCCTAACAAAATCAAGCTTCCCAAACTTGAGATCTCATGCGCATAAGATAACTGCCATGTTCGCATATTACTATATCTGTGAACAGGTGTTTTCTACAATGAAGCTTCGCAATAATAGCGTCAGAAATAGATTGATAGACCACCATTTAGCTGCGCTACTAAGAATCAGCTCCTCCCAGTTTCAACCAGATTATGAAAAACGATTAAAAGCACAGTTACAGTTTCACTTGTCACATACTCCTTCCTCTTCTAACAAATACTAAAGGTGAGTTCCTTTTTCCTAAGTTTTCTACCATTTGTAGCCTATACGTTTTGTAGGATTTAAACTTCAGAATTAAAAAGTTTATAATCTTACAAAGATGTGTTATTTTTTTTTCCGTCCCGCATAGATTATTTTGAATTGCATCTGGCCTTGCCCCTGTCTGATCTAGGGGCTTGCGACATCGTGATGATTCAGCCCCATGAACTTGGATGTGTTTAAAACCTATCTGATCCACCTCTTGGTGCAGTGACTAGCATTCTTGGTTCTAACCGCGGGGATCCGTGTTCGCTTCCCTGTTCTGTCAAGAAATTCAATTGTAGTTTGATGGCTGGAAAAGGGTTTGCTCAGCCATGATGATGATTTTTGTTGCTGTTTTAAGGGGCGAAACAGCGAGGTCATTTGCCCCTTTACTCAGTCTCATGAGGCAGAACTGAGAAGAGTTGTTGTTGTTGTATTTGAGGGGCTTGGACATCGTGATCATTTAGCTCCATGGAAACTACTTTGCTCTGTGTATGTGTGTAAACTTTTGTCTGATAACCTGTATTATTGTGATGGCTATATTGTGTGTGTATTTGAAATCAGGAGGGATTTGGGAACGAGGAAGCCGTGGTCTTTAATTCATTACCATACTCTTTTACCAGGAGAGGAAGTGGGAAACCACGGAAAACCACTTCCAGATGGCTGAGGTGGGAATCAAACCCACATCTTCTCAGCTCTTGTCTCACGATGCCTCACGTTCCAGCCTTTAGAGCAGAATTCAATTTTTTGGCAGAGCTTAAACACGGACCTCCGAGCGACAGTCAAGAAATGCTAATCTCTACACCACGAGGTGGCCAGAACTAAGAAGAGGTGGCTTTGTAACATCGTGGTCATGTAGCCCTCTGTATTATGTTGTGTGTGGAATCTGTCTGATAACCTGTGCCACTGCGATGTCTGTAGTAATCTATTGATGATGATGATGATGATGATGATGATGATGATGATGATGGTGATGATTAATGTTTTAAGGGGCCTAACATCTAGGTAATCGGCCCCTAATGGTTTAGGTGATAGATAAAGATGAGGTGAGAATGAAAACCATAGCTAATAACTAACTACAAACTTGCATACTACCTAATTAGAAGAAGAAATTGTAAACAAATAAAGGATAAGGCAAATAAAGGACAGGAAGAAAAGACATGTCTTCAAACCTCGAAGAATGAGGATTGAAGGACTTGGAAGGAAGGAGAGCCATGAAAGGCAGATAGGAAAGGGGAAAGCGGAGAGGTCCCGCCTTGAGTCAGTGGAAAAAAGGGGAAAGAAACGGACCCTGCTCAGGAATACCCCGGGATCGCCAACTCCCGAACTCACCAGCCGTGAGCCCCTGAGGGTGTAGCAATATCCAGGGTGCACCAGAAGTGTTGGGGCTACATACACCCCGCCTCCTTGAGGGCCTTGAGCAGAAGGCAGGAGATAACATGAAAAGAAAAAGAAGGCTGACTCCTCACAGAAGGAGGGTATCAGGAAAGATGAGACATGGACCAATTAAGGCGGGAAAGGAAGAGACTCCCTAAGCCTCGGATACCCTAATACAGTCGGGGTCGGAAGAGAACAAGAGTTGACCAAGAGAGGTCGACAGGAAAGAAAACAGAGAGGAGCCCGGCACAAGTAAATGGAAGAAATGCCGGTCTCAGCTGTGTCCCGTGGTCGCCAACCCACGTCCCACTAGATGTGAAGCCCTGGGTGGGGGTTGTAGTGTTGTGTGTGTTTGTAAATAAGGCTACGATTTCGAAAGAGACAGGTATGGCCTTAAATAAAAACCATTGCGGCATTTACCTGGAGTAGAAGTGTGGAAACTTCTTCTAGGACATCTGAGGTGAGGTGTAAATCGAGTCCATATTTCTCAGTTTTTCCCCACGAGGCTGAATGTACCCTGTTCCAATCCTGAAATCAAAATTAAATTTATTGGCAGAGCTGGGCATCGAACTATGGACCTCTGAATCCAGAGTTTCAATACGTATCCCGAGACCACAGAAGATGAGAATTCTAGTTGGTGTTAGTAAATGTTTGGTCATCCTCAGCGTGAACGACACACATTGCGAGTTTTTCGATTAGCCTTGCATTGCTATGCGCCTAATAACAAGCCATATTTCATACTGCTACGACCACTCAGGCCCGAGAAAAAGTTGGTTTACACAATTCACAACAACTATTTTCAGAACTGTCAGATCACATTAAAACTCCGTATACACGTTAACAATAAGTTGTTTTTTTTTTTTTTTTTTTTTCAAGATGTATTCAAGTTTCATTACGATCTGATTAATACTTTTAATGTAATTACCTTTCTAAGTGAGCGCTCCGTTAGACTTGTTAAAACACTGGCACGTTTTTGTTTCAATCAATCACTGTCTAAAGGCAATACCTTGTCGATTCAACCATTGTCTTCTGTCTTCAGCTTGTCTCTACATCTCACATTAGGAACCACATCCTACGTTTTGCAACAATACTGGAAGGAGTTGCTTCCTAGGTCGACCTCGTCCCTTCTTCCCTTAGACCTTTCCTTCTAGTAGATTGGTTAGAAAGGTATTATGACGCACGGTGTGTCCAATGAATTTAGCTGTTCTTCTATGTACTGTTACCACCAGCTGTTTCTTCCCCTGGATTTCTCGCAGTATACTTTCGTTTGTTCTTTTTTCAGTCCAACTGACTTTTAGCATTCACCTCCAGACCCACATCTCAAACGCTTCAAGCCGTTTCCTATCCTGTTCTCGAATTGTCCAAGATTCACATCCATATAAAAGTGCGCTCCACACAAATGACATCACAAAATTTTTCCTAATCACAATATCTAGATGTATATTGGTCAGAAGAGTTCTTTTGTTGCTGAATGCTTGTTTGGCAAACGCTATTCTTCTTCTTATCTCTTTGCTGCAGCGGTTATCATTTGTGATTACAATTCCGAGGTAAGGGAAACTGGTGACTTGTTCCACTACTTTGTTAGCAAGCCTGATGTTGGTGTGATTTCGATCAGGATGTTTACTTACAACTAATATTTTTTGTCTTCTTCACGCTAATGTTTAAGTATAAATCTACTAAATATTTTTGTTTAATCAGCTATAAAATGTTTACTCTACATAACTAAACGCAGAATAAAATAAGCAAAGTTTGGAGTAACTTGTTTTTATGTAAGACTACGGGTAACGGTTTATTGACGTCTAAACTCGAGTATCTATACTGCTTCCCCGACAGTAATAGAATGAACGGAACCTGTCACGTGACTGTCATATGTTTTGACAGACCGCAGAACGCACCTAAATAGGCTTATACTTGGTCAATCTTGAATTGTTTTCGAGCTCTTTCCAGGCATCCGATGCGCAAAATCTTCACTTTCCTTGCGTTTGGTGCAAAATAATGTTTACATTTCTTCAATAAAATGTGTGTTGTATGAGGCAGTGGTTGGTAGTCGGCTAACGTAGTGGCTCTGCGTAAGAACTAGAGGGTAATGACTCCTGTAAGAAAATATCCTCTGTAAGCCATTATCTTGTGGTTTATGATGAGGCTTCCTGTCTTACCGCCTGGCTTAACTGTGTTGCATATTCACAGCAAGAACGCATTTCAGTGCCTTCTGTGATCTACAAGACAGGCCCTTAATTCAATTTCCTGCTAGACCACTTTATGGCGTAGAGGCCAGCATTATTGTTCTAATCCCTATTGGATTCGATTCCCGGTTCGGCCAAGAAATTTAATTCTGGTATGGGGACTGGAACAGGGTCCACTCTGCATCAAGAGGATAACTGAGACGTGGTGGACTCGATTTCCAACTCAACCATCCTTATGGGTATGGCTTCCTATCATATCCCTAATTATTTATAGATACAGCCATTTCAATAAACACCACAATAAAACAATTTATGTTCGATGATGTCGAAATGTAAATATTATATGTCAGAAAACTGTATCATAATGAAGGTCATCATACACTATATTTCATTATGGAACAGTTTCTCCCACTAATCAGAGATCAAGAAACAGTTGCATGACCAATTATGTAAGGATAGCATCGCACCTGCGCAGAGTTCCACGACCTCCTAATTTAAATTTCACTGCATGACTAGTGTCATAGTGGGGTAATTGAGGAGGCCATGGTCAAATACAAGGTATTATCTGCGTCCCATGCGCTCTGTTCAGTACCGTACCTAAAACTGACGAAATCTCGACAGATATTTATGAATATTTATGTTCGAACATAAAATAGTTAAAATTATGGTCGAACATAAACAGTAGTATGCAACTCGCCTATAGACTAATGGTAATTAAGACACTCGTATGGAAATTATAAATCTCGCTTCGCACGTTTTATAAACATACTCGTGTCTTAATTATTGCCATCATAGGCTCGTTGCATAATGTAGCCTACTATTATCAAACAATATATAATAAACTCGAGGTCCTGTGCGAATTATTTCCCATATGTATGGACCATCTACCCGACTTAACTGTTATGTGCGCTCGACGCGACACAGTTCTGGCAGCGGCTATCGTTTTGTTTACGCATATTATTATCGATATTTATGAAATCAGAGTGCAATTAGTTACTGCCGGGGGTAATTATCATTCTTCTTAATGCTCAGATGTTACGATCGGTTACTTGTGAGCCCAATTTGTATAAACCAGCCCACACCAACGCGAGCACTTAGTGCTTGCGCGCACTGGTGCTGCACCGAACGACACCGGTGCTTTTCCCCTCCCTCCCCTCTTACCTCCCCGTGTAGTGACGGTAGCACAGTCAGACTTGGATGATAAGCAATGGATCGCTGACCTCGCTTTCATGAAATACATCACGGGATAACAGAGAAAGAAATCCAAAAGTAGCCTACAAAGAGCAAAATCTCGAATAAAAATTATCGAAAAACAAGGAAGGAAAATTCTCAGGAAAATCTTAGGACCAAAGTGTGAAAGTGGAATTTGGATTAAAAAGAAATCACATGAAATTTATCAAGTTACAGAAAAAATCACAGATAGGCCTACCATAAGGAAACGGCAGTTAGGCTAATGGGTAATAATAGGCTCACAAAGAAAATGTTCAACCTAGCCTTATTAATGAACAATCAAAACAACAGGCTAAAAGAAATCAGTGAAGACATAAATGAAATTGGCTGTCATGAAGAAACCATTCAAGACAGAACAACATTCAGTACTTCAATTCACAAACACAAAGTTTCTGTGAAGCCCACCCGACAAAATACAGGATGGACAGAACAGCGTAGGTAAAAGAGAAAACAACGAGAAGATGAAGATATATTGGGAAGGGAAGAAGATAATAATAATAATAATAAGTTCAAACGCGCTGCTTAGTTGGGCACAAGGAATCAAAAATAATAAAAATAATATAGAATTACCAATATGATAACAAGAGAGTGAGAGAAAGAAAGAGAATGATTATTATTCTATTACCATCAAAACTTCTTCTTCAAAATTAACATAGAAGTTGCTGGCAAAGTAAACTCGACCGAGTCCCCTTTCTCGATCTTTCGTAATCAATTTTATTTTTAACACTTCGAATTTTCTCTCGACAATTATGTGAGTGTGCTCGTGTTTATGTCCCTGTACGGCCCTGAACACTTCATGTGACCCAGTAAAATCGTCAAGTTTTTCCTTTTCTTTCAATAAACTTAGAATTCTTGCGGTGTGTAGATCTTGTGCGAGGATATGTGGTTGTTGGATCCGTTCCACAGCGTGAGCCCACTGTTTAGCACCTATGGCATGTAGACCAGCCTTTGAAAGTGACGAGACAAGACGGTTTACGCCAGCTAATGGATTGGCCGTAAGATGGCGGCACAAGAAAGCTGGAGAAACAGACAGTAAAATAAAAGAATGACACCACACTGCTCCGCTCGCTGCATGTGTGTTCGTCACTTCAAACAACACCGCCAGCCCGCCCAGCGTACAACATGCGCCAAAATGGCGTCCGCAGCATTCATTCCTCACTTGCATCAATCTGTGACCAGGGATCTTGGAGTTGAACTAAAATTAATTAATTCATTAATTAATTATTTATTTATTTATTTATTTATTTATTTATTTATTTATTTATTTATTTATTTATTTATTTATTTATTTATTCGTTTAGGCCAGCTATGGACCACGTCATTTCAACTGTTTCCGTCTTTGGGCCTTGATCTTAGCCCAGTGTTCACGCATTCACTGCCTGAGAGACTCCTTTCGTTCATCAGACCACTTCTTGCCGGTTTTTAATTTCGTTTTTCCTTGGAATTGGTGGAGTGCTCCAAGCTTTTCCTTCAAAAGATGACGTTCCATATTGTCTGCGTGGGTGATCCCTACTTCTTGCAATCCTTGTCCATTTATTTATCTATTTATTTATTTATTTATTTATTTATTTTATTTATTTATTTATTTATTTATTTATTTATTTATTTATTTATTTATTTATTTAATTTATTTATTTATTTTATTTATTTATTTATCTATTTTATTTATTTATTTATTTATTTATTTATTTATTTATTTATTTATTTATTTATTTATTTATTTATTTATTTAACCGGCCGTGGTAGCCGAGAGCGCTAAGGCACTACCTCGTGCAAGAGAATGTAGGTTCGAACCCCACCTCGGCCGTCCAGAAAATGGTTTTCCGTGGTTTCCCATTTTCACCCCTAGGAAATGCCAAAACGGTTTCTTTCATCAGGTCCATGGCCGACTTCCTTCCCACACTCTTCCCTGACCTTTCCTTTTTTAGATCCAAGTTAGCGGTCGCTTTTGTGATCCCAGACACCATCCTTGCGGCGGTAGAGGAATTATCCCTCGAAGACTCCGTGTGTGAAGCCGAAGTTGGAGGATAAGTGACTTTTCAAATATATATAGACTATATAGCCTATTTATTTTTAGTGTACTTTCTATTTTTTGAAAAAAAAATGAAAGTAGACATAGGAGATCTACACCGTCCAAAAGGCGTCAGTCTGTCTGTGTATGTGTGTATTCTGCCCCCCTCCTCCATATCAATTCAAACATGACGAAACCGAATAGAACGAAATTTGGTACTGAGGTAGCACTAGCAAAGAGCACCTCAGTGTCATGTTTCATATTGCTGCCATATTTACCAAAGCTTAACGGCGGCCAATCAAATGGTCAAAACTTAAAATTAAATACGACCAAAATAATCATCGGATCTTTACCAAATTTGGTAAGAACATACCTTCGTATGGGACGCGTCTTGCTCCTTAACTACAAGGTCATTAGCCTTACCATTTCAGGATGGTGGCCGTGTGAATTATGCAAGCTTTATAATCCATGACTTGGAAACCACCGGTTCCGATTATCGAACCGAGAATGGTTTAAACTGTTCTAAAGGACGTGGCCCATTCGAAATTAAAAGTTTTTATTGTACTATTATAGTGCAGAAGTGACTAAAAAGCTGAGCAGTGTCGGTTGCAAGACAAGATGGCAGCTGATCTCTCGTTCCGACCTGTATTTCACTAATTTGAGTATGTTGCATGCAATATAGCCTGCTGATAGAAATAATATACACTTTGTTTGCAATGAATTACAATGAATATATACTATAGCCTACTCCAGTGAAGAAATAATTTAGTCCAAGTCATTATTTGCTAAGATGTTGTATGTAAATCGATTGACAACGTTTGATCTGGGTGGGCACGTTTGGCTCTGTGGTTAGAGCTTTGATCTTTCCCCCAGCCGGCCGGGGTTCAATAGTCTACCTATCAGAGTTGTATTATTTTGCTTGAATTTTTATATTTATTGCTTTTTATGTACTGATAAGCTACGTTATAAAATTGAGCGTTATGTTGTGCATTTGGCAATTGGAAATATATAGACTATTTAATTAAAACAAAGTTCTCCACCGGATCTGAACAAGTGACATCCACTAGCAACCAATTGAACTATGCGTTTGCTAACCACGGCCTACTATATGCTAGGCTGCGCTCTATACCGGCCTTGACATTCCCAGTTAGTGAACCCATGCATAGGCCTACGCTGTAATTGAAAATTTTCCTCTTGTCGATAGAGCGCACTCGCCCCCAACAGTTCTGTAAAACAAATGAATCCACCGGGCGAAGCCGGGCAATACTGCTAGTATCTTATAAACTCCTCTGATGAGATCGGCGTCATGAAGGTCATCCGGCATTTAAAACAATTCTCTAAATAGGAACTCAAATCATATTCTCCCGGATCCCGTAGAAAAGCGAATACGTGGCATAGCCTACATACATAAACTGTGCGTAGACAATATTGCATTAAAAAGGCCTAACAATTCACCAAATTAGTAAATAATGTCCTAAAACAACAACAATATAAAATACTTATCGTCCCAAACTGGCAATGAAATGTCAAATGAAAATGTAATAAATGCCTAATAAAAAAGTAGAATCGATTTCTGTACGGCCGCGAAACCTTTCACTGTGAAGGGGAAGATGATGGCATTTCAACAACCTCCGTGGTTTAGCAATAACCAACGCATTAAGCTTTAGCCAGTAGCCACACCGGCATTTTTTTACAGAGGCTGAAAACAATAGGATGTGAGATCTTAACAGAAAATACATCGATGCGAACAGTACAATTTAGAGTAAGCCTACCGGAACCTTCTTATCTAGCAAAATAAAGGCGCTGGTTATAACCATGTAAAATGCCCCTCTGGAAATCTATTCCTGAAAATAGCACCGGTCCAATGTTGGGCTGTATGAGTCCCCTAAAGTTCTAATTTCCATAATTTCCTGAGGACAGCACTGGTTCTGTGCTGAGACCTAAGAGGACACTTCATAAATATATTCCTGAGGACAGCACTGATACAATGTTGCATCCTAAGAACCCCCTGTTGTTGTTGTTGTTGTTGTTGTTGTTGGAGTATTCAGTACATTGACTGATTTGATGCGGCTCTCCAAGCCTCCCTGTCCTGTGCTAATCGTTTCATCTGTACATAGCAACCACACCCTACATCCGAGACAATCTGTTTAACATATTCTAACCTTGGTCTACCCCTACAGTTCTTGTCCTAGACCCTTCCTTCCACAACTAAGCTTGTTATTCCTGGGTGTTAAGTATGTGTCCTACCAACCTATCTCTTCTCTTCATTAGCAGTCACCAGAAACATCTCTCCTCACCCAATCGTCTTAATACCTCTTCATTTGTAACCCTATCTACCCATCTGATCATCATTCTCCTGTAACACCACATTTCAAACGCTTCTATTCCCCTCTTTTCTGCTGCTCCAACAGTCCGAGTTTCACTTTCATAGAGCGCCACGCTCCACACAAAGGCTTTCAAAAATGACTTCCTAATACCTAAATCTATATTTGTTGTTAACAGATTCCTTTTCTGTAGAAATGCTTTCCTTGCCTGTGGTAACCTATTTTTATATCCTCTTTGCTTCGTCCATCACTGGTTATTTTGCTTCCTAAGTAGGCCTAACAGAAGTCTCTAACATTCTTCAGCTTTTCACCTGCCAATTCGACGTCCATAGGGGTATCTGATTTCTTTCGGTTGCATTCCAATATTTTTGTTTTACAATTATTAATTTTCATCATGACTTCTTTCCTCAAGACGGAGTCCATACCATTTAAAAACTCATTCAAATCTTCTGGTGAGTCGGCTAAGATGACGATGTCATCAGCAAATATCAAAGTTAAAATTATTTCTCCTTGAATCTTTACTCTTACTCTGAATTTTTCTCCAATATTCTTCATTGGTTGTTCAATGTATTGATTGAAAAGTATGGGTGATAAGTTGCAAACTTGCCCTACACCTTTCTGAATACCTGCTTCTCTCTCATGTCCTTCGGTTCGAATGACTACTGTCTGGTTTCTGTATAGATTTTAGAGCACCCACCCCTGTACATTATTTCAAACGTTTTCAAAATGTCAAACAACTTACACTAATCAACATTATCAAAAGACTTTTCTACTGTAAGTCTACAAATGCCATGAACGTTCTCTTATCCTTCTTTATTCTAGTTTATTTTAAGATAAGTCCTCTAATAATCCAAAATACCTCTTTGGAAGTAGTCTATATTCCGGAAAAGAATGCGATGGATGGGCTCATGTAAGTATCCTAATTAGACAAGTCGTGAAGGTATTCGTCTGAGCGCGTCAGCTCCTCGTTCAAAAGTGATGGAGGTCAATGGGGGTGTCGAGTGCAGTGAGACAAAAACATATTGAGCTTCTCATGTGAAGAGAAACACTCTTACTAATTAGTGGTCTTCTATTTGTAGAACAGATATGAGGCAATGGACACTCCGTAGCTCTCCAGCGGGATCTCTCATCCTTGGAAGCTGTAGCTATTGAGGGGATCTGGATGACATGAACACTATAATTGGTACGGGTACTTATACACTATCTTCTCCATTCGTGATTAGTGTGTACAGTGTACAGCAAGTTCAATTGTGAATTATTGCGTCACTAATGGGTAGATACCACAGATTTTCGGAGTCGCGATAAAAGCGATAAATTGTTAATTGAAAAGAAAATGCAATTTCTTTGTGAATAGGATGGTAACAGTATCTAAAATTGCAATAGTTTAATCGCGAATAGCGAACTAAACTATTTTGGCGAAAAAAAAAAGCGAAGTTTATTGGCATTTTGTATTCATTAGAGGAAGGGGTAGGAATATGAGATACCCTTTTTTGTTTTGGGACATAGAAAGTGTCACAATAGTGATAAATAAAAAAAGGAAAGGAAATTCGTTAGTAAATTTTATGTGGATTGTGCAGCAAGCACGAACATGAATTTTCTCAAGTTAATAATATTTACAATACTTAATTTTTTCTAAGAAAACTCAGTTTGAAAGAATTTTTAAATTGGGTAGTAATATGAGACACTTCTATTTTGTATTAAATAAAACCATGAAATTCATTCCAAAATCTTTGGGAAGAATTTATTGAAATAGAATTCCTCTACATGAGTCCCAGCCCCAGCATACCTAGGAGTCACTTAGATTTACGATAATTACAAACATATACTGCACTCTCTTGACATGGACAATCACTGTGGGTCCACATTTTGCATAAGAAGCACTGAATCCACAATTCATCTTCAGAATCATTTGAAAAATTTGAGTCACAAAATAAGCAGGTCGCATCTTCTGATTCTGGTTTCAGCAGTAGCTTAGTATCGTCATTCACCTAGAAATAAAGAAACTATAATTTTAAAAATTAACCCTTGAAAAATTTAACACTTAAATGGATATCTACACTAAAACATTTCAAATAGTGTAGCGGATATAGGAAAGTTTTGAGGAGAGAAAACAGCAAAATAAAACAAACAAAAAATGTATCACCTTTGAACACATACCGGTACGCGCAAGTGTAGACCGTGGCACGTTATATTTCTTCGATGCTTCCATGTAGCCATATTCCTTAAATTTTACCGCTTCAATAGCTTTTAATATATCCTCTTCATTGTAGTTATTTCTTAGACCTTTTAATTTCATGTTTTAACTTCTTTCTTAGCATATGACACAGAGGTTAGCATTGATTAAAGCATCGAAAACCATGCTGATTAAAGGTGGTAGCAATATGAGACAGTCTCATATTACTACCAACCAAGTGTCTCATATTACAACCAAGCCGCCACTTTAGAGTTTGTCATTATCTCACGCATAAAGGCTAGTCCACACCAAAGTTAATGAACAATGTTAATGAAAACATTTCTCAACATGTTTAACTTACTAAACATTTGTTAACAAACTTCAACATTATGTCCACACCAAATAAACTTTTGTTAACAAACATCTTCAACATTAAATAAACTGTTTGTGAGGTTATAATGGATAGGGTAAGGAAGAAGAAAGTGCTTACAGCTGCAGCTTTCATTATTTTAGTGAGTACAATTAGAGAAAAACGCAGACGCAAGGTGTGGCAAAGAAATATATTGGAAAGGCGTTTAGAATTAAATTTGGAGAGAACACTTATGTCAGAACTATTAATTCATGATGCAGCAGGCTTTCAAAACTTTCTGAGAATGTCTCCACATGACTTTTAGTTCTTGTTGACAGTAATTGGGCCTGAAATTGCAATAAATTACACAAATTATCGGCAAGCCATCTCCATTAATGACAGGCTAGGTATAACATTAACATTCCTAGCAACTGGAATGGTGCACCATACAAGATTCAATTTTAAGTGGATTTTTAAGTGCTACGCAAAATATTCTTGTATCGTTCTCTGTCATATCGGCTGATGAAGGGGGCAAAACTATTACTGTAATTAGGCCTCGAAACATCTCCCATTAATGACCACACAGTGATCTTAATTAATAAAAGTATTGATCAGGCGGAACTTTTAACCTGTTTATACTAATTAGTTTATCAATACGGAACCAGAATGAACCTTGTCTAGAGTATCAAAACAAGCAATTTCAGTTATGGTGCCTTAATTGCGCCTTTGCGCATGCGCGAACCAAAATGTTAACGAAAACATGAAAAGTTAATGAAAAGTTTCATTCACAAAAGTTAAAGAGATTTTGTTCATGAACATGCTCGAAAAGTTAACGAACACGCTATTTTGTTTATGAACAGTCAAAAATGTTCATAAACATTGCTCATGAACAGTGTTCATTAGCAAAGTTAACGAAAACTTCTTGGTGTGGACTAGCCTTAACACGTCACTATATTATAAATCGTCACTATTTTAGGAACTTTTCCAATATTCAGTCGGGTGTTGGCGAATTGGGCCAGCTAACCTTCCGAGTGGATCTTTCTTATCTTGTCATTCCATCGCACAGTCCTTTTTGGCCAGTTGCCCTAGGTCAATTCTGGTTCTTCCGCTAAACTTATCCTCCCTACCGTCCCCCACCACTACCATTGTGAAAACCCAAAAGAAGACAACTTATTTGTTCTTGCAGAATTTCCTGTAAACACTCTGCATGCAGGGCTGTACAAATTGCACAATTCACAGAAACAAACATTATGCCTTAATTCTTTTAAAAGGCCACATCAGTTAAAAGTTACCTTAAACACGTTACATTATTATTATTATTAATTATTATTATTATTATTTTAATTATTATTGTCCCCCGTGGTGTATGGATAGCACACCTTTCTCTTACCGAGGACCGAGGAGGCTCTGGATTAGATTCCAGCCATAAACTTAAGATATATATAATGTTATTGGTTTTACGTCTCTTTTAACTACTGCGGCCGGGGTGCCTGAATTTTGTCCCGAAGATATTTAACGTGCCAGTAAACCTACTGACACAGCGCCATCGCAATTACGCACCCACAAATTCTAAGTGACTGCGCCAGGATTCAATCCTGCAGCCTTGGGCACAGTGGGCAAGATCCTTACCAGTGAGCAACGCAGCCAGTCATACTTAAGATCTGACTTGAGGGCTGGAAAGGGGTGTATTTTGTCGTTTATTCATTTTGAAGGCTTTGCGATCATGTAGTGCTGTGTACTTTGGTGTGTGTGAAATCTGTCTGATAATCTGTGTTATTGTAACTGCTGTAGCGTACTATTGTGTAAACTACTTGTAATTTGGATAGGATATGGTTAGAAGGGCACCATGGCCTAAATTTAGGTACAATGTAGGCATCTGCCTGGAGTACAAATGAGAAACCATGGAAAACCACTTCCAGAATGGCTGACGTAGGAATCAAACCCGCCTCTTCTCATTTCTGCATCAGCAGAAGGAAAGGTGTACACTCAGCCTCATCAGGACAATTAAGTACCTGCTTGATATCAGAAGTAGTTCCCCATGACCTAAAATCGAGGTGATGTGGCTAAGGGTGTCGTCGCGCAGGTTATTCGATCCCCACAATTTGTAGGCTATGAGCTGGGTTGCAGTCGGCTTGATGTTTGGGTCCTCCCAACCACGGGTTTGTTAGACCATTATTGTTGATTCATTGAGGGGCTTTGCGACAACGTCGTCATGTAACCCCGTGTAGTTGGTTGTGTGTGTGGAATTTGTCTGATAACTTGTCTTATTGTGATGGCTGTATTATTGTGTGTAGTTGTAATTAAGATGAGGATTGGGAAGGAGGCATCCGTGGCATCCAGTCAGGACTCAATCTGGCATTTGCCTGGAGTAGAAGTGGGAAACCACGGTAAACTACTTCCAGAATGGGGAGGTGGGACGAACCCTCCTCCACTCAGTTTTAACTCACGAGGCTAAGTGTTCCCCGTTCCAGCCCTCAAACCAGAATTAAAATTCTTGGCAGAGCCGGGTATCGAACCTGGGCCTCCACGGTGGCAGCCACTACGTAACGAGGTGGACATATAATGCTCAGTGAAATTACATCTAAAAATACTACAAAAATGAATGAAAACGACTTTAAAAGAAACTATTCCTTCAAACTGAAATATGGCGACAGTTTTACTGAGGATTCATAGAAGCAATCCTGTTTTATTAACTACTCAATTACCTACTCTCATTAAAATATACTTGAATTTAACAAGGAAATGGCAGTTAAAATGTCATTCTTAATCTTAGTGTTTCTTTGAACCATATTAATTAAAACTCTAAAACCAACTTCCCGGATAGACAAAAAGAAAAAACGATTAGCTGGAGTAATTTAATACAGCAATACTTTGGAATTAATTTAAATTATGTAGAACACTTTTCTCATTTAACTTAAAACAACTCGTTTACTCGTGTCAGTCGTAGGATTCTTTTTTCTAATCATTTACAAAACTAACTACATTCCCCGAACAAGTCGCTTTACTAGCCTATGAAGAGTATTTTAACATTTTTCATCGTATGAGAAAAAATATACGATGCATTAAAATTATGTAAAAGAATATCATATTGGTAAATATTGTCGTAAAATTGTCTAAAATGCATGAATCATAAAATGGCAAAAATATAAAATAATGTTGAATTGAGCGTGTGTTAATCCCCTTCGCTACTGCGTAGAAAGTATTTCTACGGCAATGGGCGTCGTATTACTGTAATTTGAAAAGGAAACATATGACATTTCAACAGCATCTGCCCTCTAGTCATCACTAAGAGAATTTATAAGGTAGAATTTACTTGGGATATCTACCCTTTTCTCGCCGGGAATAAGGTGCCATGAACGTGGTGGTTTTTTGACGGCCGGATGCCTTTCCTGGAGCCGACCTCACAACATGAGCTACTGAGAGAAGAAATTAATGAACCTAAGTAAGGAGTTGGAAGGAAGCAGCCGTGGCCTATTGGAAGGGCCAGTTCCTTAATTTGTATAGAGTTGAAAATAGGAAAGCACGGAAAACCATTTCAGTCTGGCTGCGTGGTCGAAATATAATTGCTAAATAATATTGTGACCCTTGATTAGTATATAAATATAATTTACACCAATTTAAAATTCAGTACACGGGGCTGATTGACAAGCTACCCCAGCCCTTAAAATGAATCTCCAACTGTTAATTACGTTACTGGTATTAAGTATGTTTTAATTTCATCTAATAGGTTAGGCTATTCAATGAAAATTGTTCACTTGGTTTATTAAAAATTCATTTTGTTCATTCATTAGTGTATGCTCCATGTGAGATCTGTGCTGGACAGAACGGAGGCAGACAGGTTTTTCTCCGGGTACTCCGGTTTTTCCTGTCACAATTTCATTCCAGCAACACTCTCCACTATCATTTAATTTGTCATTCATTTAATCATTGCCCCAGAGGAGTGCGTCAGGCCTCGGCAGCCGGCACAGTTCATATCCTCGCCGCTAGATTGGGGGCTTCATTCATTCCATTCCTGACCCGGTCGGAGACTGGAAGCAGGCTGTGGATTTTCATTTCATTAGTGTATGCAATGAAGATCGGGTAAAATATTAGAGCTTGCACTTAGGTTATATTAACGCTGTCAGTTTATCGAACACAATCTCATGGATGTCCATATTTGTGAAACTATTGAGGACATATCGTATTCCTTGTATAAAGCTCCTCCACAGAGAATAGTTGTCACCATATCCTGAACGCTAGGTCATACATAGAGTATGTGAATTTATAGTAATTGAGCCACCTCCCCTCCAACAGTTTAATGACGAAATGTTGGAACATGTGAACAGTATGGTATGTGTTGGCTGCAGAGTGGGGGAAGAGAAGGGAGTTTGCTAATGAGCTATCACTGGCCGAATTGGACTATGTCTTATCAAAGGGGCAGATCATGGTGGCCAGAAAAGTCTGTCCGATTTTATCAGTGTAATTAACTGGCCCAATTTGACTGTGCCCATTCAGTCGTAGTAGAGAATTCCAACTTACCTTAATTGTGTCTTGGAAAATTAGAATGTATATCGTTGTAAACCACACTTCCGCGTTGAG
This sequence comes from Meconema thalassinum, assembly GCA_946902985.2. Taxonomy (NCBI): domain Eukaryota; kingdom Metazoa; phylum Arthropoda; class Insecta; order Orthoptera; family Tettigoniidae; genus Meconema; species Meconema thalassinum. Next base: position 716,212,649 of record OX336388.2, on the reverse strand, counting down.
GTACAAAAACTTTCTACAGCACTATAGTACAAACAAACATCCACAGTGGAGTAGTGCTAACGCTGACGTCTTGGGTGAAACAATAGCGACTCTTGGACACGTAGTTGGACATTCCTTCGAAAGATGTCGGCACTATACAGAGGCAAAAACCTTGCTATCTCATATTTCTACCCTATCTCATATTCCTACCTCCTCCTCTACTCTTTTATAATATTCCATGCACCTCTTAAACATTTGAACTTGTGAACACGACAGCCACGCTTTGTCCAAGCCAAAAGCACACATTCCAAAGGCGACTGAGATCAACACCCAGTGGTCACTGACACTTGGCGGAGGGTAAACCCCTATTGGGGCCATTGTCCATCTCCTGGAAGTCTGCTAGGGTTAATTCTAAGGCCACTAAAAATGTCTGCAAGTCACTATTTTAGGAACTTTTCCAATATTCAGTCGTAGTAGAGAATTTAGAGATAGGTCGAACGTCAACAGTGACGATTCATTCCAGAGCCAAAGAATTTTCTACTGTTAATATTGCACCCTTCAATAAAGCATGGTTTCGTCGAGAGTCGTCTACGGGGTCGTGTTCAGTCCTGACTGCGTTACACAGCAAAGTTCGCTTAAAACAACATGCTCTAATAAATAGAAAGGTTCATGACAGAGGCTATACTAGAAATAAAATGAATAACAAGTAGAATAAAAGAAATTTAATGACTGAAAGGTATGTGCATAATAATAATAATAAATAAAAACAAATCCTCCCTGACTTTCACCCCCTTAATAAATAATAATAATAACACTGATCGGTAGGAACTCGCTCATCACAACAAGACAATGTGAATGAAGCTTCACATAAATAAAAATCATAACATAAGCGTTTGAGCGGTAAGAACTCACTCGTCAACATAAGGATACACGTCCATTATTTTCTGGTCAAGAAGTTATATAACGTGTGGTGTACTGTTCGTTAATAAGAAATTGAGTACTGATGCGAGTCCGTTTACAACTGAAACATTCATGTTGCTTACGGAGTGCATCTTTTAAATCACACTACGGCTATGGGACCCACCCTTAATTAATACACCAATTAATACTGACACATGCAAGATCTAATAATATTAACAGAATGAAGAATCTCCCTGAGATCCTAGCTGGTGCCAGAGCACACGGAATAAAAAGAGCATGCCAGAAATAGGCCCAAAAAGCTCTCATCATAACTTGGGAACATAGCTTCGCGTACCCTAACTTGACACGGGTCAAGGACGCGTAAAAATAAACACACCAAAAATTGAACCAACAACAACAAAATACAAGCCTAACGGCTGAAAAACTATGTTTACATTTATATGAAACGCCAGACAAACACGAATTTCGGTGGCTACCTTACAATTATGGACAGCTCCCATTTAATCAATCAATACTCATTATAACCGATCAGGTTTTGTGAATTTAAACAACATCTTAAATTGCAGTACAGGAAGCAAGACTGTTCTAATGACAAGACACGTTATCTGATTGAGCGCTCCCCTACTTGTATGAGTCAACACTGCCACAAATACCTCTCTCAGTCTGGCAAGCTAAGTGCAGGTTTCCCACTGGAAAACGTCAACATATCTCACGCATCCCCTTGGATGACGAGAAACACAAATATATACCACATGTCCAGCCTCGCGAGGACATGAACTGGGTTGACGTGGAGCAAGACAGAATAATCGCCATGATATATTCTCGCTAGCACATCATAAAAATTCACATAACGCACCCATAGCTTCGACTGACTCTCATACACACACACTGGGTCGGCTCAAACAGATCAACAATATTGCGTCCATTGACACATTAACAAAAATACACAACAAAAACTCGGGTGCAAAGTGCCATCCCGTTCAAATCTGCTGGAAAGCAACTATCAAAATAATCCTGATCCGTCATAAAATTCTACTCACAAATAATCTTTTACCGTCCAAATTCTATTTTTAATCTCAACATTAATTCAGTTCCATTTTTGTTGTAAGGCAAATCTCCGAATAATAATGCTTGACCGCGATTTACGCAAGTGAAAGAGAGCATCGGCTGCGCGTCCCCGCGTAAAGTTAAACCAAATACAATCACAAAATATATAAATTACGCAACGCTCGGCTAGTCCCATATTTAATGTGTCAGTAAAACAAAAACTAATAATCTACATTACCAAGCAAGCAAACAAATATTTACAAAAATATCCCATAATACCGTAGCTGATTTAATAAATAAATAAATTTATTTGGTACTCAATCCTTTAAACAGCGCCAAGAATACGTCTGCAGCCATCTCCTTTAAGATGTTCATCTGGTCATTGACATCTTTAGGCAAATGTCCTGCTGGTTCCCTGATCCATTCTCTTTCTTAGGCGTCATCTCGTGCTCAATTAAATAAAGATTTGTCAGATACACACACGATATAATTCCTACTATATTCACCTATCAAGTACTAAATTCCTTGACAGTCTATTTGGTGAATTACTTCGATGAACTGGTCCTACTGATAGTGCTGGGACAATAAATAAATCACTGAAGTTATACTTATAAATTGACGACACTGTTCCATGTTCACAAACATGAAAATATGCAGAGTATGAATCTTACGTCCACAGACGTACAGAAATAAGTAATGTGTGTTACGTCCTCAGACGCACAGAAATAAGTAATGATCCTCGAAGCATCTTGGATCCTTATAAAAGACACTGACTAGGGTAGGTGTGGAAGGGGATATATAAAAAAAATATTCCATAATAACTATCAGACTAACATGCGATCGGTATCATTGGGTTCGTAGCAGTGTGGAGGTCACGATTATGCTGTAGCCGGCTTGAATCGATCGTGGAATTAATCTGTAGATAACTCCCGCGTTAATTTACCAGTGCGCGTACCCAAGCCGAGTTCCCGCTAAGACAAGGCGTCTTGATATTATTGGCCCAGACTGTTGTATGTCTTTGCGCGTTTTTACATATATTTCTGCCGTAGGGAGTGGTTCACATGATGATAGACCAATTACCTTGTAGCATTCGATTTTCATCTTGGCGCCAACCTTCCTAGTAACAAGCCATATTGTGCGTGCCCACGCCAACATTCGCGCTAAAAGTTGCACCTGTCCTGTGTCCCAAGAATATAAACGCATCTTCCTAAAATACCACTGGAGCTTAAACCATTGTGTCCTCTTGGCCACTGATTTCTCAATATTTTCCCAACACCGTCTGGCTCTCATATCTGTTGTCTGTAGAAATGTATCAAAAGGTGATGAATAATTATTAGAATCCTTTATATAGCCTGTGGATAAAGGGTTCAATATGTAGATATTGTAATGTGCGGGTAGATTGGGAGAAACGAGACACAGTGTCTAAATATTGTTTAAAAAATAAAAAGCATTTGCGGCTTAAAGAAGAAAGTGTACCTACTAAAAGACAGGCGTCTATCGATGGTTATCGATTTGTCATAATTTTCACGCATATACTGTCCATTCGATATAGCGCTATTCTATTTACCGAAAATCCCTTCCAAAGTTACACGAATTATCGCGATAACCTTACAACTATTTCGCGATGAAACGCGAAATTCAATATTCATATCGCGATTTTTTTCGAAATTAATGTGAATTTATGTGGTCTCTACTAATGGTTATCGGATCAATTCCGTATCCACACCACAACAAGACAACAGCGTTGGTGGCTATCTTAATGCCTAGTGCCCGCTGATCAATTAGACCAATTAAAATACATTTTGATTTTATTAGTGTAGAAATGATCCGACGGCTGCATAGGAATAACATTAAAACACAATTTTGTTGACTTATTTTCCAAAAAACTGAACGTCATTAAAAGTAACGAAACGACAAATGTTTTCTCATTTTGTGAAAGCAGACGTTCCATTATAGAGTATCAGCCACCGTGAGATTAACAGATAACTTAGCTTTTTATAGATGTAAAAAAACTATGATTTTAGAGTTTTTGAAAAAAAAAAGTCATTGGTGGTAATTAAATGTGAGCATCGTGAGAATGTATACGAATGTTATAGCCTTAGTTGCTTCCTGGATAACTTTGTAGCCATTTGCAAAACGTTGAAAAAACAATAAAACCAATCGCACCACGCAAAATTCTTTATATTCTTGCTATAAAATGCCCAAACAAGAAGTTCCGTGACGAACTAAAGAGCCTACTTTTCTTAAAATGTAAGATTCATGCCAATGAATAATCTATATGGACCTATCTAGAATAATGACGAAATTAAGTTGGCAATATCAAAATTTCTAATTAGTTCGAAATATACCTAGCATAATGCAGCCTAATAGAGCACTACAGTTGGCAGCCCTGGTGACTAAATATATTTTAGTTCCATCCCTTAAGCTACAGAATACAACATTTGGTTGAAGTCCAATGGACGTTACATGCAGTTGGGCATTAGATCTAACAGCACGCGTAAAATCATGTTGGCAACAATGTCATGCATGTATTGGTCAGAAATAATCTGAAATATTATGATCTCTTGTTGTGCCAATTTTGGATGAAATCCATTTGCTAGTATAGAAGATACTGGTATTTTAAAATTGGACCTATCAGCAGGCTTAGATTCATGTTGTCAGCACTGACATATATTAGTTACTCCAAATTAATCTAGAATGACAGATACTATACGTGCGCAATGTATAGAGCTGTTGGCTTGCATACTTTCTGATATATTGATATTAGAGTAAAAATATAAACCGCATTTATTAACAGTTGGCAGCCCTGATTCCTCTTAAGAATACGCATAGTCATATCTGTTATGGCACACATAGCACATACGAAATTTGGTTGAAATCCAATTGATAGTATAGAAGTTACATGTATTTAAAAATTGGTCATATCAGCCGGCTTAGAATCATGTTGGTAGCACTGTCATACATTAGTTGCTCCAAATTAATCTAGAATGTCAGGCACTATACGTGTGCAAAGTTTAAAGCTGTTGGCTCTCATACTTTCTGATATATTGGTATTTGGATAAAAAATAGAGAGAGCATTTATTGACAGTTGGCAGCCCTGGTGGCTCTTAAGAATATGCTCAGTCATATCGGTTTATGTACACATAGTACTGCCCCCGTAATTGAATTATGTAGAGACCACGGTGGCTATATTTGAAATTATAAGGAAAGTTATGGCTGTCATAGTTATGACGTGGGTAGTCATGACGTAAGCACGGATGACGTAAATGTTATGCCAGCAAGCTACTTGAGCTGAGATTCTCAGTGACGTCAGCATTTAGTCGAGAATGTTCCAAGATTTACGACGCAGTCGCAGGAAACGAGGAATTCTGCTGAGGAAGAAACTATGCTATTGGAGAAGAGGCATGAACCAATGAACGATAGTTTCAAGGAAGACGGAGATTGCTAAAACTATGGTATTTTTATTACTTTTGGAATGCAGAATTGTGGAAATCCATTTGCAATAAAAGCATTGATTTGGAATTTTGGTGAAATTTATTTTCAGTTTTTGAATTTTGAAAATCCGTCATGTATTAACGAAGTTGGAACTTCTAGCGATGACGTAGTATCACGCTTTGGAAGGGATGGTAACGCCCCTCGTGGAGTTAATAAAAGGGCTTGCGCAGAAGAGAGGAGCCTCCTTTCGTTCTCTGATCATTCTGAGATCTCATTCTCAGATCATCGAAGTCTATTGTGAAAGTTCTTTTCTTATACATTCATTATAGTGAGACGTCGAAGTGAACAGCAGTGAAAAGAATCGTCTTTATAACGCGTGTCGAGGCCACTATATTAACGAGATCCAAGTCAAACTAGGTGAAGTTGAAACGGACCTTAGAAAGCTTCTGCAAGTTTAGCTTCGAACAGTTAGCGGTCTACGATAAGCTAATTGTATTGTGCAGTGCTACATGCAGTTATAGAGAAAAGCTGAACAATTTCGACCGATTAGTTCGAAAGATATTAGCAGTTTTATACGACTGAGAAAAGTGATTATCTCGCCACAAGAGAAGCACTTTTGTATAAGCCAGAATCAACGCAACGGCTGACGCTGCGAGTGGAATAGAAAGACTTCAGATTGCTTGGTTACACAACGATACAGTATAATGGAGCAATTGAATACGGCAGTTTGTTCTTCTAACACTACAACCGAAGAGCAGATGGAAGGCTAAGGCGCTTATTGCAATTGGGACATACTTCAACGGAGTAAGATAGCGACATGGAACTTCGCTAATTGCTATTCCACACAAGCGAACATGCGGTGAATACCATCTACACCCATGTTTCGTAATTAAAGGCTGAATACCATCGAACAGCCATAGAAACAATTTCATACTCTGAATATGAATAATTTCTTCGGAAATTTCTACAAAACTTCATGACGATTGTCTACTGGAACTTCAGGGAATTTTTCAAGAGAGGTCAGGGTGGACCCGACTCACAAAGAAGATTATTGCCGGAAGGATGTCTATTCGTCTTCGAGGAGCAGAGCGATTCACGGAGAAGGAAGCAGTTCGATTCTCCGAGGGTGCTATTTCCTATTTCGAGGATGGAGCTCAGCTTTAACGTGGTGAAATGGATCCATCAGCAGTCTTCTTTGGGGAATTTTCCTCTGGAACGTCAATCGGCAGATAAGGTAGTCGTGAACGTTTATTGTATTTGAGTATATTAATGATGTTTGAGCAACCATTTTTCCCATATTTTTATCCTCATGTATTTTTTGCCCTATTTTCTTGTTGAGATTCTTATTCTCAGTACACCTTGATGAGTTTTGCATTTTTCGACGTTTTATTAAGACATTGTTATGTCATGGGCATAGTTAACGATTTTGGATCAGTTGAGACTGATATTTAGATTTTTCAGTAATTAATATTTTTGTAGTCACGATTTGACTGTAAGTTAATGATTTTTATGGCAGATTTAAATTCAGACAGCGTGTCACTTTATTAAAGTAATTCTACCCCAGTTTATTACTTTGAACAATTTTCTGTCATCATCAAGAAGGAAGAACATTTAAATGATTTTAGAGCGTTAAAATCTCTTACGTTGTCGACGATCTTGGAAATACTAGTCGTTATTTGTATTGATTGCAACACAGACATTTATCGTCAGTTATGAATGAACATTGCATTATAGACACTTTTGTGAAAGAGTAACTTTAATAATGAATTATTGAATGCATTAAAGTCAAGTACTTTTGTTAGGAGTTTTTCTCAATTAGAGAATTATATAATGATATTTGCATTCCCCAGTCTAATTGGATTCTATTCGACTACTTTGCATTTTAGTAGCACTTTATTTGAAGATAGTATTTTCATACTGCAATTTCTTTTAAGATGTTAATCTTAAATTTTGATAGACCAGACAGGCGTATATAAGCATATTCACTATTAAATTTGTTTGTGATTGGCAAGTTTTGACTTCATTTCGGTTCATGAATGAAATCCACGAAGGTTATAGAAAAACAGTTTTGAAACAATTAATGATTATAAAATTTTTTAAGTGGAACTATGAATGTATAATCGTTAGTGCAGCGCGTGTTGAAAGTCGCTGAGATATAATGCCCTTGAATATGAAGGAAGTTCCCACAGGAATAAATGTTAAAGAATTATTTGTGGAAGTTTTGTAAGTTATGTGAAAGTTGAATGCCATATAGATTAATATATGATGATTTTGGGCATATTTTTAATGCAGTTTATGCATTAACTTGTTAGCGAAGAATTTTCCGCTGGAGTAAGATTGTCATAGTTCGTTGAAAATAAATCAAGTGAATTTACTGTTATAATTAACACGAGTTTTGAAAGAATTTGAGATAAGATTTTGAATGAAGGTTGCCGTCACAAATCATTATTAAAACCTTTATTAAACCAGATTGTGACATTAACATGTATAACTAACCTTCATTGGTCGATTATATTAAACACGATTATGAAAATTACCAACCGAATGGACATGTGGTCAATGTATTTCTGAAATTAATAATTTAAACAATTTAAAATGTTAATATTGTAAATAAATGCTGTAAATATTTTTGAAAATAATGTGAAACGAGAGTGATGTTAAAGGCGTGCTTATAATATTTTTATTGTCTTTGACAAACATTATAAACAATTTCTAATTGTTATAAATAATTTATGTGATTTTGTTATAAACATTTAAGAGCTAATTAAACATTTGGATTGAACTTAACAAGTTTATGGAATTAACATAATGATCCAATAGGATGTGAGCAAAGTACTTGAAAGATTTGCGTAAATATAATGTGATCTGTCTTGTAGACAGATAAAAGTTTGAGAGAGCAAGCTGTATGTTACGTAACACATCAGGTGAGAAGGGAGTCCATTCAACCAGTATGCAACAGGTTCGAGGTTAGCTCGCAGCTGGGCCAACATCTGGTTCACAGAGAGTGAGGTCGTCCGCACTTCGGCCTTGCGACTATAAATACCATTCTCATGTTTATTAAAAGGAAACCAAATGCTCTATATATATGTCACACCCTTACGTCCTTTTCCAATCCAATAGTGTTATGAATATTACGTTATTTGGAGCTCGTGGGAGCTAATATGTTTTATATCATGTTGTATGATAAATTTTGCAAGTCCTACTGAGGACGTAGTCAGATTGACTTGGGCTACTGATAGCCACGTTGATTTTGTTGTGTTAGTAAAATCATACCCTTTATTAGAAATAAAGCATTTTGTACAGTTCAAAGTTCTCGTCTTCGTTTCTGGTTCATTTTTAAATGTCATGGTGGAGGTTATTGTGTGAACAGACTTTTAGTGATCCTGTTGTCAACTCAAACCCCGAGATAATTAAGAGGTAAGTAACGGTAAGTATGAACCCCCGTCTATTTTGGTGTGTTCCACAATGATTTCCTGTGAACTTCTGTGCTCTTATCTCGATAGTATCTGTCAGTGCCATTTTCATTGATGTAACTGTGCCGGTGCGATTGATAATTGGCAATCCGATTGAGGGGGCGGATATCTGACAGCCTACTATCCAGGTAAACGGGGACAGAAAGATTGGCGACCCAAGAGCGTGGGGCTGAGTCAACAGAAAGATTGGCGCACCTAAAACGTTGGGGCTCGATTCAACATAACTGGATTACCAGGTTGAACGCCAGAAAGAGTGGCAAACCTAAAACGTGAGGTTCGATTAGACTCAAATAAAGAGGTTGATTCTTTGTTAGATGTCTAGGCCAATTGTAGAATTTAAGAGTGTGATTATATAGGAATTAAATGTTGTATTGTGTTAGGAAAATTACACTCAGAAAAGATCAGATCTTATACAACTTGAGAAAGGTTAAATAGGCTGGAAACTTAGAAAAATCGCCTATAATCTGGAATCTTATTTTATTTGACCGGCTTATGACATTTCAGTCATATTAAATATAAAATTAAATTATTTGGATTGTAAATGTAAATTATTTGTGTTAGGATATTTTAAAATGAGCCAGGGAAATTTGAACATGTGCTTGAGTTTGTTTCAACATGAAGTATCTTCGAAGGTTAATTATAAGGTAGTTATAAGTTAGATTTAAGACAGAAAATTGATCAAAATTATATATGGTGAAAAGTGTTGCTCAAATGTTGTTATTTTGCTCTTTTGATGTATGTCCCTACAGCAATCCATTTTTGAATAATATTGTAATGGCAGATGAAAGTTTGAAGAAAATGTTAGAGGAGATGTCTGCTAACATGAAGCAGATGATGGAGGAGAGTGTTAGTAATTTCTCTGCTAATTTGAATGCACGGATGGAGGAGAATGCTAGTAATTTTAAAGCTAGCATGGGTGAAAGTTTGAAGGGTATCCAAACTAGCGCTGCTAATTTGGAGGATAATATGTCGCGTTTACAGATTAATACCCAAGGAATTGAGAGTACTGTAAGTGACATCCGCACAGATGTATCTAATGTTCATAAAAATGTTGATGATGTTAAATTTGATGTGTCTAAGGTACAGAAAGACCTTACAATGTTAAATCTAGATGTAGCTAATGTCCGAGGGGATATTTCTTGTGCGAGAGCCGAAGTAGTTGTTGTCAAAAACGATGTAGCGACTGTCCAAGACAAGGTCGAGGAAGTCCAAAAAGAAATTCAAAAAGCTAGAACTGATGTATCCAATGTTCAGGTAGACATTAATAACATTCATGCGGATATAACTGAGGTGCAAAGTGACATAACTAAGATTCAGGTAGAGGTCAACACAGTTTTCGTAGATATTACTAAAGTCCAAACTGATGTAAATAAAGTCAGGGAAGAAATCGAAAACTCAAAAACTATTTGTACGCGTAATATAACTGCATTAGCGACTAGGTTAGTCGATGAATCAGTTAGAACAACAACGTCTTTAGCAGAGTTGAAGTATGATGTAGAGGTCATGAGAACACAGGTATTAGACCACAATAGAGTATTAAAAGAGGATATCGAAGTAGACATAGCCGAAATGTTAACAGCAAACGTAGCGGTATGGAAAGACGAGTGGAATAAGTCAAGTGGGGAACATGTAACCCAAATTCAGGAAAGGATTGAAAGAAAACTTGCCAGTACGCAGATAGAAATTAACAATGAAGTAGTACAGATTAGGAAAGATTTAAGCGTCAGGATAAATTCGTTATCCGAAAAACAAGTTGACGATAGAACACAACTAGATCAGGATATGCAAACTTTAAAATCTACATTAGAGGAACAGATGCATAAAGTTGTCTCGGATGTAAATGAAACGACGAGTAAACTGAAAAATTTGAAGTTAGGAGAGGCTAGTTTAATGGAGAACTACAAAGAAGAGATTATCAAGAAAGTCTTAACAGAAATCACCGACAAGGATACAGAAGGCTTAGCTTGCGAATTGAATAGGAATTATGCTAGAAGACGTAACCTAGAGCCAGAAGAAAGAGACGTGACTCTTGAAGAACGTGTATCCAGATTCAGAGAGGAGGATGACGAGAGGAACATGGAACCTGAGTGGAATTATCGAGATAGTGGGAAAAACTATCCGGATTCATATCCGAGGAACGTGACGGTCATTAGGAATTTCGAAGACAAACCACAAAAATTCAGTAACACTGATAGTTTGACACCTATAGAGTATGTAAGGAATCTCAAAGATTATTTCATCGAAGCTCACATTCCCAGAGAGAGAGAGAGATGAAGATAGTAGAGAGATATCTGATTGGAGGACCCCTTGAATGGTTTTTGCGCATTTAGATACACATTCAGTAACTTTGACGAGTTTGCAGAGGCATTAATCAAACGATTTTGGTCTATAGAAGCGCAGAATTCGTTAAGAGCGGAAGTGTATTCAAGAAAATACTCAGGTACTCTTCCAACGAGGTACGCTGATTTCTTTACGAGTCAGTTGTCCCGCTTGAGATTTTTGCAACCCCCATTGTCCACGGAGCAACTAATAGATGCGATTTCTCGTATGCTGCCAGTTGAGGTGAGGAGACTTATAATTTCGTCCAACATCAGGGATTTATCCAGCATGGATGAATTACTAAGAAGGTTAGACTACACAAGTCCAATGCCTAACGTAGTCCAGAAAGGTCAAAGGCAGGAGTTTAAGGAAATCAATACGGTATACATGGACCAAGTCCAACAAACTGACAAGCCAGAGCAGGAGAAAACTGACAATGTAGGTCCTCACAGGAATAATCAGTTTAGAAATTACAGATCACAAGGTTACCGACCGTATCAACAGAGAAGAGGTTGGAACTACAACCGAGGAAACTACAATGGAAGAGGTAGATATTACAACAATAATGGGTATAACCGTAACTATAATAGGAATAACCAAAACCAAAATAGAAACCAGAATACTCAAAGTCAGGTTATGACACCCGATCAATATCAGCAAAGAGAGAAGGAAAGCCAGCAATACTTAAAAGAATTAAGGGATAAAGAAGCTGACAATCAAAAGAAAAGGCAGGATGTTGTAATCGATCCTGGTCCTTCTACGAGCCAGCAGAACTTTGAAAATAGAAATACTGGTCAGAAAAGAAAGTAGAGAGGAAGGAATACATTAACCACATATAAACCCAGAGTAGAAGAAATTATGATTAAGGAACATAAAGATACTATCCTAGAGTAAGCCAGTAATAATTCAATTTCGTGTTCAAGAGAGTTGAGATACTTGTAACATTGAGTTTAAAAACAATTTGCAACTGTTTTTAAAACGTGGTGGGAGGAGAATGCCCCCGTAAGTGAATTATGTAGAGACCACGGTGGCTATATTTGAAATTATAAGGAAAGTTATGGCTGTCATAGTTATGACGTGGGTAGTCATGACGTAAGCACGGATGACGTAAATGTTATGCCAGCAAGCTACTTGAGCTGAGATTCTCAGTGACGTCAGCATTTAGTCGAGAATGTTCCAAGATTTACGACGCAGTCGCAGGAAACGAGGAATTCTGCTGAGGAAGAAACTATGCTATTGGAGAAGAGGCATGAACCAATGAACGATAGTTTCAAGGAAGACGGAGATTGCTAAAACTATGGTATTTTTATTACTTTTGGAATGCAGAATTGTGGAAATCCATTTGCAATAAAAGCATTGATTTGGAATTTTGGTGAAATTTATTTTCAGTTTTTGAATTTTGAAAATCCGTCATGTATTAACGAAGTTGGAACTTCTAGCGATGACGTAGTATCACGCTTTGGAAGGGATGGTAACGCCCCTCGTGGAGTTAATAAAAGGGCTTGCGCAGAAGAGAGGAGCCTCCTTTCGTTCTCTGATCATTCTGAGATCTCATTCTCAGATCATCGAAGTCTATTGTGAAAGTTCTTTTCTTATACATTCATTATAGTGAGACGTCGAAGTGAACAGCAGTGAAAAGAATCGTCTTTATAACGCGTGTCGAGGCCACTATATTAACGAGATCCAAGTCAAACTAGGTGAAGTTGAAACGGACCTTAGAAAGCTTCTGCAAGTTTAGCTTCGAACAGTTAGCGGTCTACGATAAGCTAATTGTATTGTGCAGTGCTACATGCAGTTATAGAGAAAAGCTGAACAATTTCGACCGATTAGTTCGAAAGATATTAGCAGTTTTATACGACTGAGAAAAGTGATTATCTCGCCACAAGAGAAGCACTTTTGTATAAGCCAGAATCAACGCAACGGCTGACGCTGCGAGTGGAATAGAAAGACTTCAGATTGCTTGGTTACACAACGATACAGTATAATGGAGCAATTGAATACGGCAGTTTGTTCTTCTAACACTACAACCGAAGAGCAGATGGAAGGCTAAGGCGCTTATTGCAATTGGGACATACTTCAACGGAGTAAGATAGCGACATGGAACTTCGCTAATTGCTATTCCACACAAGCGAACATGCGGTGAATACCATCTACACCCATGTTTCGTAATTAAAGGCTGAATACCATCGAACAGCCATAGAAACAATTTCATACTCTGAATATGAATAATTTCTTCGGAAATTTCTACAAAACTTCATGACGATTGTCTACTGGAACTTCAGGGAATTTTTCAAGAGAGGTCAGGGTGGACCCGACTCACAAAGAAGATTATTGCCGGAAGGATGTCTATTCGTCTTCGAGGAGCAGAGCGATTCACGGAGAAGGAAGCAGTTCGATTCTCCGAGGGTGCTATTTCCTATTTCGAGGATGGAGCTCAGCTTTAACGTGGTGAAATGGATCCATCAGCAGTCTTCTTTGGGGAATTTTCCTCTGGAACGTCAATCGGCAGATAAGGTAGTCGTGAACGTTTATTGTATTTGAGTATATTAATGATGTTTGAGCAACCATTTTTCCCATATTTTTATCCTCATGTATTTTTTGCCCTATTTTCTTGTTGAGATTCTTATTCTCAGTACACCTTGATGAGTTTTGCATTTTTCGACGTTTTATTAAGACATTGTTATGTCATGGGCATAGTTAACGATTTTGGATCAGTTGAGACTGATATTTAGATTTTTCAGTAATTAATATTTTTGTAGTCACGATTTGACTGTAAGTTAATGATTTTTATGGCAGATTTAAATTCAGACAGCGTGTCACTTTATTAAAGTAATTCTACCCCAGTTTATTACTTTGAACAATTTTCTGTCATCATCAAGAAGGAAGAACATTTAAATGATTTTAGAGCGTTAAAATCTCTTACGTTGTCGACGATCTTGGAAATACTAGTCGTTATTTGTATTGATTGCAACACAGACATTTATCGTCAGTTATGAATGAACATTGCATTATAGACACTTTTGTGAAAGAGTAACTTTAATAATGAATTATTGAATGCATTAAAGTCAAGTACTTTTGTTAGGAGTTTTTCTCAATTAGAGAATTATATAATGATATTTGCATTCCCCAGTCTAATTGGATTCTATTCGACTACTTTGCATTTTAGTAGCACTTTATTTGAAGATAGTATTTTCATACTGCAATTTCTTTTAAGATGTTAATCTTAAATTTTGATAGACCAGACAGGCGTATATAAGCATATTCACTATTAAATTTGTTTGTGATTGGCAAGTTTTGACTTCATTTCGGTTCATGAATGAAATCCACGAAGGTTATAGAAAAACAGTTTTGAAACAATTAATGATTATAAAATTGTTTAAGTGGAACTATGAATGTATAATCGTTAGTGCAGCGCGTGTTGAAAGTCGCTGAGATATAATGCCCTTGAATATGAAGGAAGTTCCCACAGGAATAAATGTTAAAGAATTATTTGTGGAAGTTTTGTAAGTTATGTGAAAGTTGAATGCCATATAGATTAATATATGATGATTTTGGGCATATTTTTAATGCAGTTTATGCATTAACTTGTTAGCGAAGAATTTTCCGCTGGAGTAAGATTGTCATAGTTCGTTGAAAATAAATCAAGTGAATTTACTGTTATAATTAACACGAGTTTTGAAAGAATTTGAGATAAGATTTTGAATGAAGGTTGCCGTCACAAATCATTATTAAAACCTTTATTAAACCAGATTGTGACATTAACATGTATAACTAACCTTCATTGGTCGATTATATTAAACACGATTATGAAAATTACCAACCGAATGGACATGTGGTCAATGTATTTCTGAAATTAATAATTTAAACAATTTAAAATGTTAATATTGTAAATAAATGCTGTAAATATTTTTGAAAATAATGTGAAACGAGAGTGATGTTAAAGGCGTGCTTATAATATTTTTATTGTCTTTGACAAACATTATAAACAATTTCTAATTGTTATAAATAATTTATGTGATTTTGTTATAAACATTTAAGAGCTAATTAAACATTTGGATTGAACTTAACAAGTTTATGGAATTAACATAATGATCCAATAGGATGTGAGCAAAGTACTTGAAAGATTTGCGTAAATATAATGTGATCTGTCTTGTAGACAGATAAAAGTTTGAGAGAGCAAGCTGTATGTTACGTAACACATCAGGTGAGAAGGGAGTCCATTCAACCAGTATGCAACAGGTTCGAGGTTAGCTCGCAGCTGGGCCAACATCTGGTTCACAGAGAGTGAGGTCGTCCGCACTTCGGCCTTGCGACTATAAATACCATTCTCATGTTTATTAAAAGGAAACCAAATGCTCTATATATATGTCACACCCTTACGTCCTTTTCCAATCCAATAGTGTTATGAATATTACGTTATTTGGAGCTCGTGGGAGCTAATATGTTTTATATCATGTTGTATGATAAATTTTGCAAGTCCTACTGAGGACGTAGTCAGATTGACTTGGGCTACTGATAGCCACGTTGATTTTGTTGTGTTAGTAAAATCATACCCTTTATTAGAAATAAAGCATTTTGTACAGTTCAAAGTTCTCGTCTTCGTTTCTGGTTCATTTTTAAATGTCATGGTGGAGGTTATTGTGTGAACAGACTTTTAGTGATCCTGTTGTCAACTCAAACCCCGAGATAATTAAGAGGTAAGTAACGGTAAGTATGAACCCCCGTCTATTTTGGTGTGTTCCACAATGATTTCCTGTGAACTTCTGTGCTCTTATCTCGATAGTATCTGTCAGTGCCATTTTCATTGATGTAACTGTGCCGGTGCGATTGATAATTGGCAATCCGATTGAGGGGGCGGATATCTGACAGCCTACTATCCAGGTAAACGGGGACATATGAAATTTTGTTGAAATCCAATTGATAGTGTAGAAGTTATATGCATTTAAAATGGGACATATCAGTAGGCTTATAATCATTTCGGCAACAATGTCATGTATGGCCTCCTGAAAATTAAACTGACGTATTATTATCTATATGTGTGCCAATCTTGGAATAGTTCCCATGTATAAATTCCAAGATATCCAACATGGAGCTAAAATTTCAATTGCGATTTTTCAGCAGTAGGTAACACTGACATCATTTTCAAGTGTGACATTGAGATGTCCCGGTACAGATGTTTACTCATACCAAATTTGGTTTCGATTGTTGCAGCCGTTTAGGAATTGATAGGGGGGGGGGGGGACACACACAGACAGACATACAGAAGGACAGGCAGACAGACATTTTCCCGGATCGATCTCATAAGTCTACATTTTCCCCATTTTTGCAAAATGTGAAGAGTAGGTTAAAAATATATACATACTGGTATAGTCGAAAATTCAGAAAAATCCCTCTATTATAGGGATACATAGCCTATATCATATTTCCCCCAGGGGCTCACATCTTGCGGGACGTGGGTTGGCGATCACGGGGCCCCAGCTGAGTCCGGCATTGCTTCCACTTACTTGTGCCGGGCTCCTTTCCGTCTTCTTTCCTGTTGACCACCCTTGGTCAACTCTTGTTCTTTTCCGACCCCGACGGTATTAGGGTATCCGAGGCCTAGGGAGTCTTTCACTTTCCCGCCTTAATTGGCTCTTGTCTCATCTTTCCTGATCCCTCCTTCTACGAGGGGTCAGACCTCTTTGTTTTCTTTTCATTATATTTCCTTTTCTCTTTAAGATTCCCGCACTGTTTTTGTTACTTGGCTCCCCGTGTACCTAAAATCCCTTTAGCGATTTTTTTTCATCTACGCTACATTTTGTAGGTATTTTTTTTAATCTACGTTGCATTTTGTAAGTTTTTCGATCTAAATTGCATTTCGCGATTGTTTTCAACCTCAATTGCCTTTTGTAAAGATTGACAATGTGCATTGCTATTTAGAGAGCCTTTCAATGTAGGAGCAGGGCATTTTAGTGAGTATTTTGAATTTCAATTGCATTTTGTAAGTATTTTCAACCGAAACCGCCTTTCGAAAGAATTTTAAATCTCAATTGCATTTTGTGCGGTGGGCATTTTGCAAGTATTTTAATTCTCAATTGCAGTTTGTGGGTATTTTGAATCTAAATTACATTTTGTCAAGTATTTTCACTCTAAATTGCATTTTGTAAGTATTGTCAATCCAAATGAGTAGTTTGGATCTACCGTACATATGGTAAGCATTTTCAATTTCAATTGCATTTTGTAAGTATTTTGAATTTTAATTGCACTTTGTGAATATTTTGGATTGGAAATGGGATCTTTCAATCTGAATTGCATTGTGTATTTTCACTTTCAATTACACTTTGTAAGTATTTCGACTCTGCATTGCATTTTGTACGTATTTTGAACCTAGCCTACATTTTGTGCGTATTTTTCAATCTATTCCTTTTGTGAATCTTTTCGTTCTAAATTTCCTTTTGTAAGAACATTTTGTGACTTGGTTCAATCTGAGTTCCTTTTTGTAAGTATTTTCCGTCTCACCTAATTTTCGATCTGGTTTCCATTTCATTGTCATTTACGCTATCACCCAGATCATTAGGGGCCGATAACCTAGATGTTAGGCCCCTTAAAACAACAATTATCATCATCATCGTCCTATATCATATTGAAAATTATGTGAAATGAGTGCTCGCTAGGATAACAAATTCCTTCATTTAGAGCCGTAGGCTTAAGTGCTGAACATATCAGCACAAACATGACTCAAAATATTGAAGTAGCCTATATCAAAAGAATCTCAGCGGGGAACAGTCCCTCACCCCCTCCCTCTGGATACGCCACTGACGCAGCTTCTCGCTGGCTGATAAATGTTGTAGCCTATGTCTGGTGTGAAGTGCAGGTAGAAGGTTGCCGGAAGTAGCTCATAGAAGATGTTTAGCCGTCATCTGCCTTGCTCTTCTCTCACTTTTTAGTCAAAATACGAGCGGTTTGTAAACTGTTGAAATGAAATACATTACAGGCGGTTTACATTAGCGCTGTTCTATCTTTGAACGTGTTGCTCCAGGGTATCCCAGCCTCCCTCGTCTTTCGCCACTTTCTCCGGCGGGTGACAAATGGCAGATCCAGGCCAGTAGCCTCATTCCCTCCGCCTCCTGCTCAGAATATCAGAAGTCCATGCGCTAAAACATATTAATATTAATGCATTTATGCACCGTTCTTCCTTTATGTCGTATCGTAAGGTTGTATTGGGTGAAGGAGTGAGGCAGAGGAGTAATGATGATGATGCTACAGAATTCAGTCACCAAGGAATGAAGACCCTATTGCTGTAATATACCGTAGCCTACTCAACGTCTGGAATTGTTGATGTTTTCTCAGCAAATATGTGAGATTGTGTGAGTGTAATATTACTATTAATATATAACTAGCATTACCCGTCGCGGATTCGCCCGCGAATATTCTAGTTGTAAAGAGTACACTTAGCAAAATCTCAATCATGAATGCTATGACTGATTTATCCTTGGTATGAATAATCAGACTTTATCAATTCAGCTACTGGTGCAGTGGTTAGGGGTTTGTCATTCCTTCATAAGTATATCAGAGCAAAGTTAGTTTTCTGGGAATATCACAGACACTGTTAATTTAAGGGCCTTTAAATGTGGTTTTCGGAGATCCTCTATAGTCGGGTGGAAAATACCTTTCGTACCACACTCACACGTGAAAATTGCGGGGGGAAATTCTAGAGTGCCCCTTGACCCCCTTAAGCGCATTATACTGTATGTATTGATGAATTTTACAGCTTAATTTGGTTCAGTGATAACCTTATAACCGTCTGGAAACTTTCACAGTAATGTAATACTTGGAATTGCATTGCGTCTTACAGAAATAGATGGACCTGTGAGATTCTGTTACCATGGTTACCGTGTTGCATTCTTTCATTATTTCATTGTAAATATACATGTTTTAAGGTATTTATTTAATTGTGGGGCATTTAAAGAGTAAGTGAGTGCGTTTCGCTTACGCATTGGGTTACGCTGAACCTGTAGGTACCCCATATGTGTAGGTTGGTGTTAATGGGACCTTGTTTTCGGTACAAAACTGGAATGGGATCTTAGCAGAATAATATAGGGAGGGATGACATTTACATGAAAATACAAAGCCATCACCGTCGGACTCCTTGCGAGCCAAAGACACTGATGGTAACGCTGGACCTCAAGTTGTTCTGAGTCACTGAAGAGACAAAATCTTTTGTACTATGCTTGCAGTACCAAGGAGGGCAACTGCATATGGTTCCTCTTGAAGCCAAGGCTCTCCTTTGCAGTATCCCAGTCCTTTGTGACTAAACCATTCACAGAGACAACAAGATGTTCAGTAAAGAACATATAGCCTACTTTCTCCTAAATGCATGAGTATTGTTATAACTCTTTGTCCTTTTCAAGGAGTATGATTGAATGTTGGTTGTAGTTGCTTGTTGAAATACAACGTGCTATAGGGATATTAAACATGAATATGAGGTGCCCTTTGCTAGTGCTACCTCTGTACCAAATTTCGTTCAATTCGGTTTCGCCGTGTTTGAATTGATAGGGGGAATCGATTTGCACACATACTTGGCCACCATCTGCAAACTATTGGGCTGATGTTCTTGCAGTTTGGTCAGAATATGTTTCCCACATAAAGATATGGTGTTGCAAAATTTGGTAGAGACTAGATTATTAGGTTGGTCGTAATTACATTTTAGCTTTTAACATTTGGGTGGCCGCGATTACGTTTCCGTCAAGATAGCGGTGATATAAAACATGACACTGAGGTGCCTCTTGCTAGTGCTACCTCTGTACCAAATTTCGTTCATTCGGTTCCACCGTGTTCGAATTAATAGGGGGAATCAATTTTGACATAAAGATGGCCGCCATCCGCAAACTATTAGGCTAATGACCTATTAGATTGGTCAAAGGATGCTCCCTCCATAAAGGTATGTTGTTGCAAAGTTTGGTAGAGATCGAATGGTTATGTTAGTCGTAATTTGATTTAAGCTTTAAACATTTGTGTGGCCGCTATTACGTTTCTGTCAATATGGCGGCGATATTAATCATGACACTGAGATGCCCTTTGCTAGTGCTATCTCTGTACCAAATTTCGTTCCATTCTGTTTCACCGTGTTTGAATTAATAGGGGGAATCGATTCTGACACAAAGATGGCCGCCATCCGCAAACTATTAGGCGAATGACCTATTAGATTGGTCAAAGGATGCTCCCTCCAAAAAGGTATGTTGTTGCAAAGTTTGGTAGAGATCGGATGGTTATGTTAGTCGTAATTTAACTTAAGCTTTGAACATTTGTGTGGCCGCCATTACGTTTCTGTCAATATGGCGGCGATATAAAACATGACACTGAGATGCCCTTTGCTAGTGCTACCTCTGTACCAAATTTCGTTCCATTCGGTTTCACCGTGTTTGAATTAATAGGGGGAATTGATTTTCACACAAAGATGGCCGCCATTCGCAAACTATTAGGCTAATGACCTATTCATTTGGTCAAAGGATGCTTCCTCTATAAGGGTATGTTGTTGCAAAATTTGGTAGAGATCGGATGATTAGGTTAATCGTAATTTGATTTAAGCTTTGAACATTTGTGTGGCCGCCATTACGTTTCCGTCAAGATGGCGGCGATATAAAACATGACACTGAGGTGCCTTTTGTTAGTACTACCTCTGTACCAAATTTCGTTCCATTCGGTTGCACCGTGTTCGAATTAATAGGGGGAATCGATTTTCACACAAAGATGGCCGCCATCCGCAAACTATTACTCTGATGACCTATTAGTTTGGTCAAAGGATGCACCCCCATAAAGGTATGTTGTTGCAAAATTTGGTAGAGATCGGATGATTAGGTTAGTCGTAATTTGATTTAAGCTTTGAACATTTGTGTGGCCGCCATTACGTTTCCGTCAAGATGGCGGCGATATAAAACATGACACTGAGGTGCCTTTCTTTAGTACTACTTCCGTACCAAATTTCGTTCCATTCGGTTGCACCGTGTTCGAATTAATAGGGGGAATCGATTTTCACTCAAAGATGGCCGCCATCCGTAAACTATTACGCTGATGACCTATTGGTTTGGTCAAAGGATGCTCCCTCCATAAAGGTATGTTGTTGCAAAATTTGGTAGAGATCGGATGATTAGGTTAGTCGTAATTTGATTTAAGCTTTGAACATTTGTGAGGCCGCCATTACGTTTCCGTCAAGATGGCGGCGATATAAAACATGACACTGAGGTGTCCTTTGCTAGTGCTACCTTTGTACCAAATTTCGTTCAATTCGCATTCACCGTGTTCGAATTGATAGGGGGGGACAGACATTCAGAGTACACACACTCACACACACACAGACACACACACACACAGACACACACACAGACTCACACACACACAGACAGACACACTTTTTTCGCCCTGTGTTGATCTCATAAGTCTACTTTCATTTTTTGCAAAAATCGAAAGTAGGCTAACAAATGGGATAACAAAAACTTCCTTTAGGCCGTACTGATATCTCGTCAGGAGATGGCAGTCGGGTTTGAACTGCAGTTGTCTTCCCGCTCACTAAGTAACGCGCATTCCAAAAACATTTTTAAGTTGGTCACTGTTTCCAATACTGTACCTGATACTGCCTCACTGTTAAAAGTAAACACAAAAGCTTGTAAGAATATCGACAATAGGAAGAAAGGTAACAATACACACACACGTGAAGCCCGATAGCAAATCATCATGCAGGAAGGAGCAGCAACTGACTGCCAGCCGATATATTTTGGTTTGGAATAGGTGGGCCGCGCATTCGTACAAGACCCCCTAACCCGTCACAGCGTGTTGAACTGCCATCTCCTGGCGTGATGACATTTTTAGCCTATTTTCAATTTTGAAAAATAGGCTTATGAGATCCCTTTTGTCCGCGCGTGTGTGTGTGTGTGTGATGTGTGTGTGCCCCCCCCCCCCTAATAAATTCTAAACGGCTGGAGCGATTTCAATGAAACTCGGTAAGTTCATAGCACTATTCCGGGCGACCCCGACCGTGCCCTTCAAATTTTGTTACGTCTCACCAATCCAACATGGCGGCTGTGCGAAATATTTCACCAGCATTCTATATCTCCAAAACTACTCCTGATATCACCCTGGAATTGATTACGGTGAAAAAGGGAACTACTAGAAGTTCACCTATGTGACTTTTGAAAAACCGGTGACTACAAAACCAACATGGCGGCCACAAGAATTTGCGACTTTTAAATAGACGTTTCTCGCGATTTAACCACCCAAACGCTATAAAACTTGGTACAGTATACGTTTATACACATTGTAATGCACCGACATCAAACTTCGTTCAATTGCTTACGTAACCATAAGATGGCGGATGTGCGAAATATTTCACCGGCATTCTATATCTCTGAAACTACCAGCGGTATCACCCTGAAATTTTGTAAGGAGATAAAGGGCACTACTGGAAGTTCATCTATAAGACTTTCAAAAACCGGTTAACTACAAAACGAACATGGCGGCCAAGCGAATTTGAAAATTTTAAATAGACCTTTCTCGCTATTTAATGTTCCAAACGCAATGAAATCTGGTACAGGTAATGTTTATGCACATTGTAATGCACTGGTATCTAATTTGGTTCAATTGATTACATAACCACAAGATGGCGGCAGTGCAAATTTTAAAATTAAGTTTTTATTTCTTGTGTGGTAATCATGCGATCGAAGTGAAAGTTTGAATAATGAACCTACGCAATAATTTTCCTTTAATGATACATGACTGTATGGCCTATATATTTAACAATCCAACATGGCGACAATCCGAAATATTTAGATGGCTCTGAATATCTACGAATCTATTATAGCAATCAAACTGATTTTTTTATGTTCATAGGGGCTATGAACATAAGTTCACCTATAGGACTTTAAATAACCTGGTGATCACAAATCGAACATGGCGGCGAAGCGAAGTATAAACATTCACAGGGACGTTTCTCGCAATTTAACCTTCCGAGTGCAGTGAAACTTGGTTCAGTAAGTTCTTATACGAATGTTAATCCACTGGCATCTAATTGATGTCAATTGTTTCCATAACCACAAGATGGCAGCTGTCCTAAATTTTAAAATCTCCTTGTTACTTCTTGTGTCCTAATCATGCGATTGAAGTTTGAAAGCTACACGTACACAATAATCTTCATGTAAGAGTACATAACTCTAGGAGCTACATATATAAAATCCATCATGGCGACCATCCGAAATATTTAGTCGGTTCTCAATATCTACGAATTTATTACAGCAATCAAACTGAAATTTTGTATGTTGATAGTGGCAGTTAACATAAGTAGGACATATGAAAATAGGCTGTATAGTTCTTCACGGAACTACTTGTTTAAAATTTTATAATGTGGCTGAGCTCAGAGGCAAGTGACTGGTATTTTCGCCTTTTCTCAGCCACCGTATTCTGTAAGTTTTCATCGAGTGGAACAGCAACATAGCCTTGTGTGCTTCCTTATCGAATATCACAAGGACTGGCCTGTTGGCTTCTACAGAACGATCTGTTATTATAGTGGAATCCCATAAGATCTTGGCTTTAATATTGTAGGCTACAGAACCAGATCAGGTCTGCATTTATAATATGGGTCTTTCTTCCCAACAAAACAGTATCGCCGCACAAAAGCTAGATGGGGACACTGGGACACATTGAACCACTTAAAAAAAAAAGTTTATTTTGGATACAGGTAATTTATTTTCAATATTCAACTTACGCACAATAATTAGTACGTATCTTCGCTAGTTTTGACAAATTCCACCAATGCAAGCAGTCCACCATTTGCGTCAAAATAATTAAAATTGCTGGATATGTTCTTTGGTTCACTGTGCGCAGATTGAACCACCAACTAAAATGACTAGAATAATTAAGTAATTACAAATTACACATATTTATCAGCACTGCGGTTGTGATAAATAGTTGAAACTTAATTCTGAGTGTTAAACATGAATACGAAAAGAAAAATCATATAAAAATAGTATGGTACCGGTACTTCAATGGAATTTCCATCCCGAAGAGTCAATCTCAAAGGAAATGTACTGTAAGATCGCGATCTCTTCGTCAAGCCATGTAACAGAGGTTCAGGCAACAACATTTTATATCCAATTCTGATAGTAGGCACTAAGGCGATATCTGGCACACTCGAAAAAAAATCCCCTTAACTTTTGAGCTCCTTCTCAAATACGACATTTTAAAATCTCTTTCCGTTTGTTATATGTGCAACGTAAAACATTTCCCTGTCCGGATGCTTTTGTTCCTTAAATGAAGCAAGCACAAAGTACACAGCTGATGTGTCTGGTGCCCTCCATGAATCATCGCTAACCGAATCTTCAGTCGAACAACTGAAATTACTGTGTTCACTCGATGATTCGCCATCGCTGCCTTCAGACAAAAATATCAGAAAATTAAATAAAGGAGGACTTCATATGTCAAAAATACAATTCTTTGATATGAAAATGATGATAATTGTTGTTTAAAGGGCCTAACATCGAGGTTATCGGCCCCTAACGGTCTGGGTGATAGCGAAAATGACAATGAGATAGATACCGTAACGAAGATCAAGGTAGATTAAAAATACTCTCGAAAATGGAACTTAGTTATTGTTGTTTTAAGGGGCGGAACTACGAGCAGGGCCGTATTTCTAAATAGGCTAAGTAGGCTGAAACCTACTGTAGAGCGGCCAAGTTTCAGGGGCTGCAGTTTGACAATTAATTCAAAAGCTAAAATGAAGTATTTCAGACGTTAATAATATTTTCCGTAAGTTATGAATTTAAGAATAGAAGTTACTTAAAAATATGTGTTAGTCCTTATACAGTTCTTCCTGCCGTAGAAGAGTTAAGAACTATCTGCGAACTAGTATTTCTGAAATACGGTTAAACTCACTTTCATTACTTTGTATTGAGGCAAATACAACAAAAACACTTTCATATGAGGACATTATTAACGAGTTTGCCATTAATAATCTCGTAAGAAAGCTATGTAAATTTGAACTCGAAGATTACGTGGGGTGAGTTGTTTTAGAGAAGTTTGTATATTTTTCAACAAATAAACCAGTAATTAACTACATTTTGTGTAATTTATTATAATAATCTCTATTGCAGCCTGTGGCCATTTTATTGACGTATACATTTCGTACACTAGTCTGTGCTGTATCCCACTATCGACATGGTTCGTTTTGGGCAAGAAACGATATGGTACATTTCACATACATTTCCACATAGTTCACAAATGCAATTTCCATCTGGATCATGGAACACCTTCCTTGAGCAGATCTTGTGGTGAAACCCATGTACCGCATGTCTGGTCACGACATGTCGCATTTCACAGAATGGATGCATGCATCTTCGGTCCAACATCGCATTTGACGTGTAGAATTCCCTGGGTATGTCCTGTTTTTTATTCTGTAGATCTTGCAGCAGTTTTCTGTAATTGTCTGAAATTGGCAGTAGTAGTAACATTCGTAGGTCTTCTATTAAAAACGATTCTCTAGCAAGCTCGAATACAAGTATACAAGACCTGGTTGTCTTTGCTACTCCAAGGACTCTTTTGAGAAATCGAGATTTCACTTTTTCTATTTCATCTAACTGTCCGTTGGTAAGAAATTCCCATATTAACTCAAGTCCGTATGCCAAAACGGGCAGTACCTTTGTTCTAAAAAGTGCCATTGCTGTATCAAGTGATATTAGGGTAACATATCTGATGGCATTTATAGCTTTTATTGCAGCTGCTGTATTTGATCTTATATGCAGTTGAAAACTTTTTCCTGTAACCTGTAGGGTGAAACCTAGGTATTTCAAATTTGTGACGACTTTTAGTTTTTTTCCCGTTGCATATCACTTGATCAGAACTTGATGGCCTACCACCGTTTCGAAAAATTATAATTTCTGTCTTGTCCGCATTAATTGTAACTTCATCTGTCTGTGCCCAGTCACTTAGTATGTCTATAGCCGTTTACAAATCATGTATCTGCTCTGAAGCAATTGCCATATCATCTGCATATATGCATAATTTAGCTTCTGTTATTTCCCGAATTCTGTCACCAACATCATATATAAGCACATTGAATAATGTAGGACTGAGGGGGTCCCCTTGCAATACCCCATTTGTTTGCATTATCCAGGTTGACTGTCCAACTCCATCATAGATTTGTATATAGTTTTCCGCTAATATGTTTGATATGAGCGTTGTTACCCTTGTTCTGCCAGTTAGTGTTTCCAACTTATTTATTAACAACTTTCTGTTCACTAAATCAAAAGCCTTCGAGTAATCAACGAAAACTACATAGAGTTTACCTTTCGGCGTTTCTAGCGTCGTTGTTATGTGTTGTGGGAGGTTCTCTGCAGCAATAATCGTTGACCGTTTTTTACGAAAGCCACATTGCTCATCTGGCAACAACGGATCTACAATTACATTTATCCTTGTAGTCAGTATCCCTGTTAATAGTTTTAGGATCACTGATTCCAGTGCTATGCCTCGGTACGAGTCAGGGCTGTCAGGACTTCCTTTTCCCTTATACAGTAGCTTGATCGTGGACTTCCTCCATTCAAGTGGAATTTGTCCAAGTTCCAAGCATTTGTTCAGTAGTGCTACCCATACTGGCAACAATACTTCTGCTGTTTGTTTTAGATGTTCATTTCGCACCCCATCGGGGCCAGGGGATCTATTATTTACCATTCTTAAGGCTAAATGTCCCGTTTTATAGTTTGTAATTCTGACACCACGTAGCAGCACCAAAGTGAGACAATTTCTTTTTTTCATTTTTCTCTTGAACTAAAGCTCGTATTTGCGATCTGAAAACCACTATGTATACTAGACTGCAATTGAATTGATATTAATTCGATGCATTTTCCAAAATGTGAAAAACAAAAAAGTTACTAACAGTTTTTTTTATATCTCTGCTTAAAATATGAGACAAACCTGGTAATACGAAAGTAGAGATTTATTTCCTGTTTCCAATGCATTTTTCAGAATTAAAATCGGGTGAATGGAATCGACAGTATTAGTTCGGGAATTGTTTTGAAAAGGGTGGTAGGCGGCGCGGCTCCACAAGATTTCTTGCGCAAGGAAAATGATGAACACGCTGACAGGGTGGAAGGAGAAGGGAACAATTTTACGACAGTAAGGAGTTGTCTTCCTCTTGTCACAAATATTATAGTTCGACGAGTTACGTGCCTAGGCGTGGAAAATATCTGAGCAATAAAATTATACTGTAGCAGTGTCACAATATGTAACGTTGACACAATGTGTTCGTACATATGCTTTTCTTACTTCCTCTAACATTTTTGTTGACAATAATACATTGTAGGGGCTTGGGACATCTTAGTCATCAGTACCTTTGGCTGGCTGCGTGGCTCAGCGGTAACGTTCTCTCTTGCTGTGCCCAAGGTTGCAGGATCGAATCCTGGTGCAGCCAGTTGCCATTTGAGGGTGCGCGAATGCGAGGGAGCCTTGTCATTAGATCTACTGGCACGTTAAAGATCCCCTTTGGGGCAAAATTCCGGCACCCCGGCGTCTCTAAAAGCCGCAGTAGTTAAAAGGGACATACAACCAGTAACGTTATTATTATTATTATTATTATTATTATTATTATTATTATTATTATTATTATTATTATTATCATCATCATAAGTCCCGTGAAGTTGAATATGTGTGTAACTGTATTAGAGTCAGGGAGGGGACAGGTGCCCTGAAACTTCACGTACGGTACTATCTCGGTGACAGCGTTGGTTTCCCTTCTAGGTAACTGTTCTCGAGTTATTTGAGAATAAACTCCCGAACAAAAACATATTGTTCCGACATTAGTAATACTTTGTAGGGCATAATTCTTACCGCACAGATCAGCGACTGGTTTCACTCGATGCGAAATTGAATACCGGTACTGCATAGAAAGATATGACTGGTTTGTAGTTAGCACGTTCTTGATATTTTAGAAAAAAAGATGGACAAGATATGTTCGTGTTCAGGTTTATTGGGAATATCTATTCTAAAAACCATCCGATGCGGACGTCCAACTCTAGGTATCGTCTTCTAGACATAACAAACAAGACCTCAAATCGTGACATATTCTAATCAATCAATCAATTATCGATTTATAAGAGGGCAAATGCGCACGCACATATACCTGCATACATACATACTTACATACATTTATTTTGGTGATTTGTATGGTTCTTTGTTTCTTTTGACTCTAATTCCCTTTTTTCGTGAGTTCTGAAACGACTCCGTGTGGCCAATCACTATAACTTACTTCAATTTTCATGGAGGTAATAATAAAAGTTCATTTAACAAATTATGAAAATGCATAACAAGAGCATAATTATTATGTACATAAAAGAATTTAAGTTCCTAAGATACGTATTCGCATCTGCCTATTGTTAGCACAGGCACTAGTACTGCGTACTGGCCCGTAAATTGAATTATCCAGAGACCACGATGGTAGTATTTGGGAGAGCATGAGTATAGTTGCGGCCGTCATTGCTATTACGTGTTGTTAATGACGTTGGGGCCGATAACCTAGATGTTAGGCCCCTTAAAACAACAATTATCATCATCATCATCATCATGTTAATGACGTAGGCACGGATGGCTCACAGCTCAGGCAAGCAGGGAGGCTTCGATGAGATCCATGATGACGTATAAGATTTTTCGAGAAGGCTCTGGAAGCATGACGCATATAGAAGCTATGGAAGGGATGGAGGATACGCCCCTTGTCAAGGTATTTAAACGACGGGAACGGAGAGCCGAGGCTTTTTCTTATAAATCAGTTGACGAGTGAAGTGTGTTGTTGGGTTAAAACGCAGTCCCAAAAGTTTCGTCGAGTCCGAGCGTGGAGGATGTCCGCTCGTGAAACAGCACAGTTTGGGTAAGCTGCAGTGCATTATACAACTCAAATCTAGGTGAAGTTAAAACGCAAGTATAAGTGACATTATCTCACGAACATACACAATTAGGCTTCAGCGTTTATTATAATCAAGCAGTGTAAGATTATATAGAGCCTGTGTTAAAAGCAGAACATTCCAGCTTTTATAATTTGGGAAATATAAGCGATAGAAGACGAAATACAAAAGTGTTTTTCACAGATCCCATAATCACTTTTCATGCTACACACTTTGAACATTCAGAGGGCAGGCGTACTGCAAGTGTGAAACAGAACATTATTCAGTTGGTGCTACAGACAATTGACATTACAATGCCAGTTAATACTCAGTTATTATATTTAATAGACATTAATATGAAAGAAGTGATGGAGTATTAAACTAACTATGCACCTGGGACATATATCGATAGCGTGAAGATCCAACATGGAATTACGATAGTCAGTACTCTTGGAATACTAGCATGGAGTGGGCAACCAGCATTTACACTCATGCATATCTATCAAACGCTGATATAACATCCATACGGCAGTGGAAATTTATTCATTATCCATTAACATGAATATTTCTGCCTCGCATATACAATGGATTTCATGGTTTATTTCGACGTAGAACTTTGGGGATTTTCAAGAGTGGCTAGGGTATCCCAGCACAAACAGAAGAAGTTGCCAGAAGGAAGTTCCTTGTTAACACGGATGGGTGCATTCCGGAGATAGAATCCTTCTATTATCCGAGGTCGCTGTTCTGACGTTCGAGGACAGTCCAGATATGTACTCTGGTTATATAGGAACATCTATAGTATTCTGTGAATACTCTTCAAGAACGTCTGAACATCATATAAGGTAGCCGTGATATTTATTTGTTATAATGTGAGCTGTATAGTGATATTTGAGCAATGATCTTTTTCCATATTTTTTATTTTTATATGTTCTTGTTTTCTGTACACGTTTCAGGTGTATTATATTTTCTTTAGTGTCTTGAGACCTTAGTCTTTCATATTTATATTTAAATTCTTGCGAGGATCAGTTTTACTGACGATTAAATATTCTTTAGAGAATGTGGATTAATTTTGCAGTCACGGTTTGACTTTAAAAATAAATAGTTTCCATTTCAAGTCAGAATTCAGACATCGTGTCATCATTTCAAAGTAATGTCTCCGTTAACTTACTTTGAACATTTATCTGTCCAACTTCGAGAGAGAAGAAACCAACGAACATTAATTAGAGCGTTAAAATATATGTAACTTTAAGACGATCTTTGAATTACTAGTCGTTCTTCAGAATGTGTTGTTGAAACGAAGACAAAATCTTTTGATAATGAAAAACATTTCAGCGAAGACAACTTTATGTAACTTGAGTTTTGAATGAGCTTTATTCAGTTAACAGTTGAAAAGAACTCTTTTGGTAGAAGATTTTCATATCTTAGCCCAGGATATCGATGCTTGCATATTCCAGTCTAGATTGACTTCTATCCGACTTGATTTAAATAACCTGCAATTATTTAAATTATCTTGAGTGTAATATTTTATTGTACTGCGATAATATTATAATGATAATTTTTTATAGACAAGTGAGGAGAATCAGTTTGTATTTTTATCAATCATATTTGTGACTGGCTGATTTTTATTTCATATCGTTTTGTTAATGATACTCATGGTGGTTAAAATTATGCAACAGTTTGAATACGTTTTGATAATGTAGAGTTTTCGAGAGGAACGATGGGATGTATAAATTATAGTTCAGTGGAAGTGTGAAAGTCATTGATTGATAGTGCCCTTGTTGAAGGATGTTTTCCCACGATATTGTTTATAACAAATTAATCATTGGAGATTTTGTTTAAACAGTGGAAGTTTTGCCATATAAGATGTAATATATATGAGGTTGTTAAGCCATAGTGTGCTTGGAGCGATGTTTTTACCGCAAGTTTAGTGATGTTATTCCCCATCTTGATTGTATTCATGTAAATTTACTGTTTATTTAACAGAGGGCGTGAGTTGAATAACTTTTCGACTTCAGATAAGGATTATTGTCACAGATATTCCCTATTAAAATTTATTAAACACGAATTTGTAAATACATGCAAATAACCTAAATTGGTCGGTTGTATTTGAACTAATTTTGTAACTATAACCCGACTTGACGTGTGTAATGTATAAAATTATTGTAAAAGAAATAGAATTTCTATATTCTAATGTAAATTCGATTGTCGATTGACGACATTTTCAAAGACTCTAAATTTATGTATGGATCATCTAAATAAACACTTCAGTGTAGTGTTTAGCGTTTGTCCATATTAGGCAACGCTGTATATAATCATATAACTATGTAAAATAAATCTGTAATTAATATAATAATATAATAATGTTTATTAGGGTCATATAATAATTTGTTAAAACTAATATTTTAGTGGCCTGTTCGCCATCTCTTGATGAATACAGTACTTTTGCATTTGTCAGTTGGCACAGGCTAGAGTAAAAGGTGGCTTTTCACCGATGTCTCAGTCTCACTCATGGCTGTGATTATATGGAAGCTACTGAGGTATGGGTGGGGCTTAGTAATGGCATTCGAGGCACAGTCAGTGCCTGTGAATGCTGTGAAAGGTTCAACTCATAGGGTTAGGACTACTGTTCTGACTCAGTGAGGAAAGCAATGGCAAACTACCTCACTCCTCTTCTTGCCTAGAACGCCTCAAAATAGTGCTGCCTTGGGTTTTTGTGGGTATCTACTCACATAACGTAACGGCGGTACTTTTTGAGGATCCAACCAGCCTTCGGGCTGACCACCTAACAGACAGTGAATGAATGACGAGTGTATGTCTACCCCTTATTATTCCCGTTTTTCCAACGGGCTCGGGGATGAGATGCGATGGAAGTCTTTGTGGCGATGGTTTTTACGGCCGGATGCCCTTCCTGACGCCAACCTCATGAGAGGAGTTAATGAGAGATGACATGAATGATGGTGAATGAAACTGGGCAAGGATGTGGAAGGAAGCGGCCGTGGCCTGTCAGAAGGTACCGTCCCAGCATTTGCCTGGTGTTGAAAATGGGAAACCACGGAAAACCATTTCAAGGACGGCCGACGGTGGGGCTCGAACCCACGCGTCTACCGAGTCAGCAGAGAGCTTGGCCCCATGACCTAATGCTGCGCGTTAGCCAGCGTAGCCACTACTGTCGGTGAATGAATGACGAGTAAATGATGAAAAGTTTGTAAGAGTGAATCTGGAACTGCATTGGTTCGAAACAATGTAGGGTGTGTCTGGATGAGTGTATAAAATATTTCATGGTATTCTGTAATTTAGGTTCAGTGTTATCAGCTTTTGTTTGGTGGCAATGATCTAGCGTATTCGAGACTGCTTCTCGCATGTCGCTAGTGACCGGCAGCATTTAACAGTGGGGGAGGCAAGGTGTGTGTGTCTCATTCATAGTCCAGATGTTCAGATAAGGATTTGTGAATTGAGGTCAACGACTCTGTGGCCTTGCGTATATGTGTCATTGGAATGAGGAAGTTACCTCAAGATGCACAGCGATACAGCTGAATGCTACTAAACGCTTCATGTTTTTGTTTATATAAAATGATGTTTTGACTAGCTTACAGTAGACCGATTAAGCTCATAACTTTTGAGTAATTGTTTTACAGATCAGGGGTGGCTGAGGAGAATTTGTGAGGGTTTCACAAGACTCTAATTTTTTTTAATATAATTTTATTTATATTTATGTGAAATAAAATTTTACCGTTCAGTTTTCATAGTCTTTGACGTGTGGGTTCATTTTAAATATCATGTATGTGGAATATTGTGCGGACACACCTTTGTGAGATTGGGTGCCACCCATAAACCCCGAGATCGGTAAGCAAGGTAAGTGTTTTTCCCTGTGTAGTTTGGTGTGTTCCACAATATTTTTGTAAACTGCTCTGCTATGATCCCGATTGTGTTTGTCAGAGCCATTTCAAATGATGTAGTAGAGTCGGAGCATATTGAGATAGGCAATCCGAGTGAGGGGACGGATTTCTGACAAACGGCTTTCCGGATTATCGGGTACAGTACTATAAACAAACAAAAATATTATACCTAATTATTTCCTGTTCTTGAAATCAATGCTTCAATTTTTTCCATATCAAAGATAGCGTTTCATGTTTTACACACACTCAGTATTTTACTTCACCTCAGGTTCTCTTATATCCATTGATCTGGTCATCCTGGGTTCAATGATCTCAGGCAACAAGATTTTCTCGCAGCAGCATATCAGTTACATAACCTTTATTTTGTCTCCAGAACTTTTCGTCCCTCTTTATTGTTTCTATGTGAATGTCCTTAGGCGTCCATACCACAAATAACATATTTCCCGCCATGTTATCTCCAACTGGCCCTGGTTATGGAAATAAAAACCATGTGAGTGTTAGAGAGTTATCAATCTGTTCTCTTCTGAAAGGCACTGTTCTTGACATTCACTGGCTTTATTTTTCGCTTACTTTCTGCCAAACAAAATCCCTTTATCTTTTAGCAGGCTTCCAGTAAGGTCAGATTCCGTGCAGAATGAGGGCACTTGACTTCGACTATAGCGTCGTCTCCTATTAATCCGTCTGGGGAGGCACCTAAAAACCCATAAGTTTTATGTACCGGTACGAAAATACCACATTCTTCGACTTTTCTACCGATTTCTCCTCTAAATTTCGTTTTGCAAATCGCTCATTACCACAGTCATACTGCATTGCTTTAGAGTGAAATTCGCCGTACAGAATGTTTTTTGCTAATGGAGCCCATTTCGAAGTAGGTTTCCTCTTGCATTCATATCCAAAATTGGATGCCGTAAGTCTGTCCTTTCTAGCTGTGTGCCACTTTTCATTTTACCTTTGGCCCCTTGTTGCCTTTTCCAGTTTTTGTATATGGCCTTCACTAACCGTTAGTTGCTTGATCTTCTCATCACTAAACTCTCTCAACAGTGCCTCATCGAAATCCAACTGCATTGATCGGTTTCTATAATCACGTGAGACAGTAAGTTTCATTTCATTACACTGTTGTCGGGAAATTCTTTTCCCTTCTCGCGACGCAAATAAACTTTATCGGAAAGCTGCTCTTCTTGTCTTTCTGCTGAGTGCAGTGTCCTTCACTATTGTGGCAGTTTTTTTCTTTCTAAACGGATTTCATTGTTTTATAGTGCCAGGATGGTCCAAACTGGTTAGTTAGTTAGTTAGTTATTGTTGTTTTAAGGGGCGGAACTACGAGGTCATCTGCCCCTTGGCTCAAACTGAAAGACCAGTCCGGCAGCTTTGTTTCTATGATTGAAGGAACCTCGTTTCCCTCGATTGATCTGCTTACCTCCCGTGAATTTTGCAACAAGGAACATATAATTTTCGGCAGCATTGCTGGTGGTGTTTGATACTAGCTGGGAACTTTTTGCAATTAGGGGCTGCAAGCAATAACGCATAAGTTTGGTTGGAGTTAGCTGTTTGTCTTCACCTTGCCCACTGGTAGTTCAAAAGTACTGTTAGCAGTCTTTATGGAGCCCAATCCAATCCAGTATTTCCGGAAACCAATTTTCCATTTTCACATTTGCTACGCCTTTTTTTTCACTCAACGCATTGTTTTCATTTGAAGTCGAAATTGCTCCTCTGAAAAAAAAAATGACCCTGAATAGTTCCTATACTTATGTATTAGAAGTAAAAAACAAACTACACCCTTGGCGCGACAGTCCAAGAAGGGCCTAGGCCTACCAAGCAACCACTGCGCTGTTCAGCCATGTAACCTGCAGATTTTGGGGTGACGTTTGGTCGTCCAACTTGTAGGCTTCAGGTAAAATATAAGTGAAAGCATAACTGCTCAGAGCATTACAGATTCTCTAATGCAAGCGTAAAGATTTATATAATTTCAAATATAAACTAGGAAAAAAAACTTACGGGTGTGAAGAGGTGTTCTTTTTGGGTAGTAAAAATTAGTTGAGGGGGTTGATTCCCACCTCAGCCATCCTCGAAGTGGTTTTCCGTGGTTTCCCACTTCGTCTTCGGGCAAATGCCGGGATGGTACTGCCCCCGTAAAATGAATTATTTAGGGACAAAATGAGAGTATTTTCCGTCCCCATGATAAAATTTAACGAGCAAATATAATTTCTGGAAGTGTGACACAAGAGTGTAGTGGTACAAGCTCGAGACTGTGGGAGAGCCCGATCACGTGATATGTTGCACAATGGACACTTCTAGAAGGCTATATTTAGCATAGCAACAGCGAGTTTGGAAATTAATATTATAAATATTGTTATAAATTATGCTATTGGATCCCAGTCCAGAGCCAATGAGAACAGGTCTTATTGAAGACGGGATCAACTTTAATTACACAACATGAGGAAATTATGCATTTAGGCCCTCAGAAGAAGATTTTCTTATTTGGTAATGAAGAGAATATTAAGAGAAATTATGTCTGATACTTTAAAAACCACAGATCGGTTAATCTACGCAGTAATAAGCATTGGTAATCTATGCGCTAAAATTATGGTGGGAGATTGATATGGTCGCCAAAAATTCGACTTGGAGAGGGAGATCCAAGGATCGAGGTTCTTATTCCAGC
This sequence comes from Meconema thalassinum, assembly GCA_946902985.2. Lineage (NCBI taxonomy): Eukaryota > Metazoa > Arthropoda > Insecta > Orthoptera > Tettigoniidae > Meconema > Meconema thalassinum. Next base: position 716,177,029 of record OX336388.2, on the reverse strand, counting down.
AGACTTTGAAGAGTGAGGAAGTGTTTTTACTGGGTTAACGGAGATCCCAAGGCTTAGTCCGAGTGCGACGACTGTCGACTTGTGGAGACGCGAGGATAGCTAGGGGAACGTAAGAGATCACCGCACTTCCATTCTACGTGAAGTTGCGAGGAACATAGTATTGATTATATCTCATATATAGTTGAGATCTGAAGTTAAATAAGCGAATATATATTAAGAAAAAGTCGCCTACTATATATTGTGAAAAGTCGAGCTTTTTAATATTCACCGTTTCGACAATATAAGCCTGTCAATTTAGATTTCCAAATGTGTTGGAAATAAAGCTGAATATCATTATAAATTGCAACGTGAAGTTGGCGAACGCAGTTCAAGTGAACAGTGGCGGAGGACTTTTAATATTGGCGCAACACATAAACATTAACAGAATGACTATTATTATTCTTCAAACATTATCATTCAGCATAATTAATATTGTTGATATGATGAACTAAACAGTCATGCGCCAGAGACATATTCGATAACAGGAGTTAAGATACAACGATGGAGTTTCGTTAGACAACGTATTCTTGAATACAGACGGTCCATCTTGTGCATTTTCGTCAGTCTACGAACACTAATATAACATCAATTAGCAATGGAAACATTTCATTCACTATTTATATGAATATTTCCATAATTATATTCCAATGATGAAGCTGATACATATTTACGACGGAGAATGGAGACTTTACAGAAGAGATTTGTCAAGATGCTAGGGTAGCCCAGCAACACAGAAGAATTTGCCAGAAGGATGTCGTTCGAGCCCAGGCGAATGTTGGTGAATTCCAGAGAGAGACGTTTCTTATCTCTGAGGTCGCAGATCCGAGGTTCGAATGCAGATCCATCACAGTGTATTGTACTGAGGAAACATCTAAAGTATTGTGGCAATACTTAAGTTACATTGATCTTCAAGTTTTCGTCCAAATAAGGTATTAGTGTATCTCAATTGTTATATAGAGCTTGATTAGTAACATTCTGAGCCGGCGATCTTATTCCATATTTTCAGCGATCTTATTCAAAATTTCTATGTTTTCACACTTCATGTATTTCAGTGCTTTTATGTATTTTACACTTCAGATGTGTGTTGAGATTTTTATACTTCAAGATTATTTAGAAGATGATAGCATTTCATCTATTTTTCAATTTCATTCTACGGATCAGTTGTGGAACTGACATTAAAAATTTTGTTTGAGGAATCATATTGCCTCATAGGAGTCTAGTCGTTTCGACTCTCGAATTTTAATAATTTCATTTAAACCAAGTATTCTGACATTGTGTCATAGCTTCAAATTAAATTCTTATTAAATTTAATTTGAGCGCTTTAATGTAACGACTGGACTACTTGTATACAACGGCTCTTATCATGATACATGCCTTTAATCAAAGAACAACAATACTTCAAGAACAGAAGAAACATCTAATGATATTGTTATATCATTATTGTACATAAACTATCGACGATCTAAGATATACTAGTCGTTTGATAAGACCGAAGTCTTAATTCCTATGAACATTCTTTGTGTAGAGTGGAAAAACATTACGACGTTAACAAATCTTTCTTATTATTTGTAAAGCTAAGAGCTTTTTTCATCTAATATGTTAGAGGAAATACCTTTTGATAGAAGATTATTCAAATCTTTGGCTAGGAATTCAAAGCTAGTTTATCCCGGTCAGGATTGAATTCTATCTGACATTATAAATAACATGTGTATTATTTTATCCTATTTGTGTAACATCACGTCATTTGTGGACATGACATTACAACGATAAACAATTTATAGCTTGACAAGTGAAATGAAACAGGAGTATTATTTTTATTACATGTATTTGCGACAGACGAGTTAACAGTTAATCATCTTGCTGTGGAATAAACTTTAGGAGGTTAATCACGACTGTCTAATATCGTTCATTACAATTGGAAGTTTCGTTTGAAGAACTGACGTATGTATAATTGTAGTCCAGTAGTCATGTGCAATGATACTGAGGGTCATGCCAGTATTTGAGAGAAGTTCCTACATAAGATATGTTAATAACAATTAATCCCTTTTGGTTATTGTTTAACATAATAGATGATAATTGTTTCGCCATATATACTGTTATATGAGGATTTGTAGAGCCATGGAGTGCTCGTGCGAGGGAATTCCGCATTTTAAGTATTGTTGTTCTTTGATTAAAGGCATGTATCATGATAAGAGCCATTGTATACAAGTAGTCCAGTTCTTGTGAATTAACGATTTAGCTGTTTTAACAGGAGCGTTTCAGCGGAAATACAACTTGAGAAGGATTGTCTACTCACGTCTATAATACTATTATTAAATTTTATTAAACCCGAATTTATGTAATTACGTAGTTTACCTTAATTAGTCGACTGTATTATACCGATAATGTAATGAAACATATATAAGACGAGGTGTAAGCAGTATATTAAAACTACAGAACGTTAGAGAAGGATGGTTATGTGAAAAACCAGTGTATATATTTAGTTAAGAATTATATTGTAACCGAGAAGTTAGAATCTCGAAAGTGTCGCTGTAGCAACACTAGATAATGGATATTATTATAAACATATTACATGTAAATAATTTTTGGGGAAATGATTTAATTAGTTAAATAATTTAGTAGGATTTATTAATCAATTGTTTTGGAACAGTGTGTGTTTATGAGCGGATGTTTTGGGAATGAATGTTTGTTCATTGTTAAGATCATATGTGGAACCGAATTGGTCTAGAACAATTACGAAGTGCGAATGAAAGAGTGTATAAAAATTCTAGTATGCTTGTTTAAGAAACAAAGTAGTTATGTGAACTTTTGTAAGATCTAAATGTTAATTTTTACGTGTTTTATAAATGCACACACAAGCAGCCTCTGTGGGCTAGCGAGAATGATTCACCGTTAGCATTGGAGAGCGATGACATAATATAACAGGTGTAGACTCACAGCCTTGTATTTATTGTATAAACCTGTTTTGAGTACGGCATGGTGCCGATATTTCATTGATGAAACCAAGTTTCTGCACGTGCGTTCTACAGCGCAGGTTTGTGAATGAAATCAGGTGTCTGGAATGCCATTTAGAGACTTCATTAAACGTTTTTATTTCTACGCGGTGTAGGCCTAAAACAAGCCAAGAAATTATGCCCATAATTTTTAATACAGCATTGTAATAAGATGTAGAGTTGAAAGGAGGTGTGAATGCGTGAATTTTAATGTCTATTGTTAAATGTGTTTATTGTTATTTGTTTATAGTGAACCCGAGGGGGTTATGCTGACTGATATCGAACGTGGATCTCAGAGACTGTGATCTCAGTATAAAGGTTCCACCAGGGAACGAACCCGAGGTCTGTTGAGGGAGTTTCATTGTAAAAACCCCTAGAGAAAAGTGTATATTTAATCACTGGTGTGATTTCGGTTGATAATGACATTATTTATTAAAATAATGCAGGGAAATTGAGCGGAATACAGCATTATTAGGCTACTTGGAGTAGGCTATGCTGGGCTTGGAGCACAGAAAGTGCAGAGTTTGACGTTTTACTAATAGGCTCAGAATTGTGGGAGGTGCTCCTTGGAGCCACGTCAATCTTGCTGACCTCGTTATGTCGTCTGGAAGAGGTTGGGGGCTTGAATAATGACCCAGTTTTTTCCCGACTGAGAATAGAACGGAGAAGAGTGGGGAGAGATCCTAAGGAAAATCATTGATTACTCGTGATTGGAGTAACGCAATGACATGAGAGTGGCACACAGGTGAATCTTTAGCCAGGAGGCTAATTTTAGAGCCTTTAATCTGCGAAATTGACGCATATTTAATGAAGTGCGGAAGAAGATAGACTATGGTTGTTCGCGGCTGAGTTTGAAGAGGTCGCCAGGGATTCCCAGTGGAACAGCGTCCCCACGCTATGGAGAAAGGAATTAATATTAATTAATTGGCCGAGCGATTCTCCAGCACGCAGATAGTTCTGGGATCAGTGAAGAGAAAGGAAACCGATGAGCATGGTTTCGAGACCAGAATCATGCTGGGAAAGGAGTCGAGATAACGCGGGAAAATTTAGCTCTACTTTTTGTGTGAATCCAATATAAGGGAGTCGACCCTTGGCAGAGCAGCCAGTTGCACCCCAGTCTAACCCCAGTCTCACCCCAGTCTTACGCAGTTTACCCAGTTGGACACAGTTTGTTACGGAGAGTCGCAGACAGTCGTCGCTACACAGTTTTGTCAGCAGTACGAACAATGGTGTGTTCACTTAGGAAGCAACGTGTGAGATAAGTTGCAGAACTATTGTAAATAATAATCTGTGTAAAGTTATGTACAGTGTTAAGCGCAATTTATAAAATATTGACTGATCATACATGTCTAATTACGCTGGAATGCGCTGGGAGAAACTTTACGAAGCATTTGGCAATGTCTTGAGAATACCAAATAGTAACGCTCAGCACGGAAGTTAGCATATTTATGCAAATCAGGAAGCTTACCGTAGGAGTATGGATAAACTGTTGGTGAATTCCGAGGGCAGTTGAACCAGACTTTCAATCAGGAGTTGGTAGGAGCACGGGAGATGCCGTCGACACCTGCAATTTTGATATCTTTGCTAGGGAATTTCAACCAATGAAAAGTGTACAGAGTGACGTGTGTTATGTATAAATCATATGTGAAATATCTTTAAAATTAATGGTTTAATAAGTGTGATAAAGTGTCATGTGTTTTGGAAGCAATAGCTTCTTTATAAAAATGCAAAGTGTCGTGTGGTTAACGGAAGATATGTATCATAAAATGTGTGTATTCAAGATGCAAATGTCGCACTAAATCTGCATATGGCAGGCGACCCGGAAGGATATGAGTGGTTGGATCCACCATGGTGAGCCGATATGTAAGTACCCCACAAATTATGTTTAAGTAGAAATATAGGCCACTGCATGTTATGTGATTTCAGAGTTATAAAGATGCCAGTAAGAATCAGATTAGGAGATAGACTCTCCAGGTTTAATCATTATTGTGTTGATTTTAATAGAGTTGAGATGTTATTTTGCATCAATGAGTGGATTAATCGTTACCACTATTAATTAAAAATGGCAAATCAGTTATGTAAACGAAACGGACACGGTTGTTCGATTTTTAAGATGTTTAGTTGTGTCGGATTTTGGTAATTTATGTCAGTGATAATAATAATAATAATAATAATAATAATAATAATAATAATAATAATAACGAAAAATAAAGGTATGAATGAACGCATCAGGAAAAAATGTTGTAAGCAAGAAATATTTACGCTAATTGCAAGACTTATCGATCTAAGCAGTAAGATTACACTACGGGATTAAGAAAAGAGTTTCATATCAGAATATATTGTATTAATGGGAATATAATTATGCCAGGAAATGGAAGAGCTTTTAGTGAATTGAATTTGCAGCTTATGTGTAAAGCTCATAGAGTAATTGATAGATTTCTCTTAATATTATAGGACGAAGGTCGTAACATTAGGTCAGGAACCAGGTGGTCTATTCTTCGTATGAAATCTCGTATGCCGTGGGCATAATTGGAGGTGTGCTTCGTGCCAGAGTGTTTAGTGAATTGGACCCTAACTCTGATGATGGATATGGAATGTTCCGGGTTGGAATCCCGTGATAGGTGAGAGGCAAACGATGGACACCTCTACACTCTATCTGATTCCCCGAGAACTTATTGTTGAGTGATTCGGCTCGTTGAAGCGAACCTCATAACGGCAGCTTGGCTGACCGCATTTATTTAAGACACCGGTTACCTACTAGACCAATGTTTTATGAACCTCGTACCTTCATGTTGAAATGGGCCTATTTGGTGCCAGATATTATTATCCTCGGGGTAGGAGAAAATGTAAGCTCATTCAGTACCTATTTGCATAATATTCAATTAAAGTCCATTGGGATATGTGTGTCATTGGGACCACAGTATTTGTCTTGTAAAATCTTATACTGCTTGGTGAAGAAAGCCTTGAGACAGGAAGGGAGGGTCGAGGTAATGTTGGAACCCCACTCCACTTCTATTGTGTGCAGGCCGCTCAGAAGAGGGTCTGGGACAGTCAAGCGAACCGTGAAAGAAGGTTTAAGATGGGCAGATTTTAGACCCTGTTAATGACGTGAAATGAAATATTGTTATATTGAGTAATGAAGCCATGTGGTTTAAGAACACATTGATAATTATAGATCACCCTGATGGTTCATGATTTTAGCTATCTAACGAATGGTTAGACGTTGCATTTGTACTGTCACTGACGACTTTTTCAGAAGTTGGTTACTAGATGCCACAGGCTACGCGCGCAAGGTAGTTTAATTGTACCATCCGACACAGCAATAATTAACGTTTTTAAGATGAAATCACAAACGGCATGCAGTGGAACTATATAAATAGAGGATGTGTAGGGGTAGCTTACATAATTATGGAGTTGTACGTAGACTGCTGTGCAACACCAGAATAGGCTAATGCATGTAAAGCATTTGGTGGGAAGAGAAAGATCAAAACACACACACGATACACATTATTGTCAAATTAAGACAAGGTTTAAGGAATAAATAATTTTGTAGAATTAATGATGTCACAGTGGATGACAGTAGAATTAAAGTACAGTTTGTTTCTGAAGTTGTATGTGCATCAGCGCACTAAAGTATTATTGTGAAGTTGATATAAGGGTAAAGGTTTGTGTTATCATATGATTTTATTGTGATAATATTATGTTCATATCAGTGGATTGTGGAAGTAAATTTTATTTGATTTTGTTTTATGGTTATGGGGATTGTTTTGTTGTTTGAAGCCATGAATTTTATTACTGAATTAAAGTTTTAGAATAGAGTTGTGCCTTATCATTGTAGAGTTGATACCTTTTAGCCTCAAATCCAAAATATGCAACTGCTCAATGGGGAGACGGTACACGCCCGGGTCCTGACGCTAGCTGGATGCAGAAGCATATTTTCCATCGAGATTACTCACATGGGTACAATAGTAGATTACTTTACCTTTTTGTTAATAAATTTGTTCAGACTGTTTTCCATTGTTGTTGGAGTGATTCATTTTAAATATAAGGTGAAGAATATTGTGGATGTAGTGTAAGCGAAGCTGAAGTCCCAGTCCCCGAGGTAAGTAAAGGTGAGTGCCCCGTGTAGTTGGTTGATGATCCACAATATTCTGGTAACTGCTGTATGTAAATCCCTAAAGACCATGTTGGAAGCGATTTCTAATGTAGTATTTGCCGGAGCAGTTAGAAATAGGCAATCCAGCGGGGGCAATGGATATTCCAACAGAATCCTTTCCGGATTATCGGGTACAGTAGCTACTGTAAGGCCACGGCCGCCTCCTTCCCTCTTTCTTGCATATCCATCCCAATCTTCCTTTCCCATCCCATCCCTCATGAGGCCCCTGTTCGCTTTGCAGGTGAGACCGCCTGGATGAAGTGCTGATCACAACTCCCCAGTTGTAGCCAATCCGAGCAAGGGTTCCCAGCTCTAGGACACTGCCTGGAAAGGTGGTAGTGGTGAGTTCCCTCGCTGAGTCCGTCGGAACCACCAACCTGGAGGATAAAATTGACTAAAAGAAAAAAATCTATTCTACCAGAAATACTGTCCAAAAAATAAAGTGCCGAAAATAGAACACCTAACGGGCATTAAAAAATAATACTGTTGCAGGTAAAATAAATTAAATAAAAAGTAATTAATGAGATCGATGAACTAGAAACAATAAGTCGTAACTAGGAACTGGTAAAATATCAAAGTATCACTCAGAAATATCCAGACCTTGACAATAATTCGGAACTAACCAGCACAGTCAATCGCAATATTGGACAAGATGCTCGGGAATTCCATACCGTCTGGCAAGGTTGTCGCTCTCTCAAATAACTCTAGCTCCACTTCCCTCCCCCCAACCCTCCACCAAACCGCTCTCCATGACCTTGTTCTATTGCCACGCCTTGTTGCAAATACAGTAACTGTTTTATTCACAAACTTCCCAAAGTGATCCCGACGGTTCTATTCAACCGATTTAGGTTTTCGATGCGGCTTTGGAATCAGTGAGTAAAACTCAACTTTCGTATTACCCGTTTTCTTTCGAATTTTAATCAGATATTTGAAAAACAAACAGCAACTTTTCTGTTTTTGAAATTAAAAGTAATGAATTAATATCAATTCTGCTACTAGACAGAGTGCATATCAGTTTTCAGATCGCAGATTGGAGCTCCCCTTCGATACAAAAATAAATAAATAAATAAATTCAGCTTCGCTTGTGCTGCCATCTGTTTAAATATATTCTTACCAAAGTGTCGGGACATTTAGCCTTAAGATCTCTCCTTCTGTTATGATTCCCGTGGATCTAAGTTGTGGTCGAGTTCCCTTAGAACATGTGACTTTCTTTATGTGCTCTTCCCATAATTCCATTGGATACTGGGTTGAAAGTGTTGGAATGTTGGTCTTGAAGCGCGATATAGATCTGATTCGGCTTCTGCAATAATCTTTTTCTGTGTCTCTTCTATGTATTCCCTTTTCTTCTCTGTGAGCAAATTCTTTGTAGGCTTTTCTTTGCTGTCTATAATCCTCCAGTGTTTCGTCGTCTTTTTGTGCCCTCACACTGTGAAGTTTCATAAAGTCTTTTCCCCTGAATATACCACGATTCGTCAAACCAGGGTTTCACTTTCCTCCCTTGCATAGATGGTTCGTTGCATTAGTGATGCAGTTTTGAATACGTTTTGCAGCGTCGTTTATGCCTCCTATATGAATGCATGCCATTACCTTATGTATGTCTTCCAGATTTTCGTTAAACTTGCCCATGCTTAGTTTCTTATTTGTTCTATTCGTTAAGTTAGGTGTATTATCATCATTAGCTTCACAATCTATTTCTATACTGACTGGAATATATTTGCGAATAGCAGCACTTTCCGAGGTTATTGGATTAGCGTTCCTGTTTCCTGATATTCTTCTCGTGCATATGAGGTCTATTGTACTAGTCCCATTTGGGCCTCTGTATACCCAGTCTTGACTGCGGTTACGGATTTCGAAGCCTACCATTCGCAGGTAGTTTATTACTTCATCGCTTTTCGCATTCTGCATATCTAATCTGCAATTTAGATCTCCGGCTATGATGGCCTTTCTTGTGTCTGGAAAAGTATTTAAAGCTACTCCTAGGCAATATATTATATCTGTTGCAGTGTAGTCAGGATTGAAATAAGCTGCCAATATCACACACAGTTTGGTATCTACAACTAGTATATCCTCTCCTTCCAAAGTAACTTCATTGGGGCTAGATGGGGCTTAAGTAGACAGACGACACCGCCTGATGGCCTTCCCCTATTTGTGTATTGCCTCGCATATGCATGGAAGTTGTAGAAATGTGGAACATCAAATCTTGATTCTTCCTTAACCATGGTTTCTGTGATAATGCAAATATCAAATGTGTTTAAGATATCTCTTGATAAAAGGTTCAGGGCACCTCGCAGTCCTTCCACATTCCATGTTAGTACCTTTTCTGTCCAATTAGAGCGGGCCTCTATATTTCCATGGCTGCCGAAAGGGACGGCAATAAACTTCATTTGGCCAGAAATTGCAATTGTAGACTAATTCATGTTTCTCAATAGGTATGCCTAATTTAAAGGCTTTACTTCCTGTTTTTTCATTCACTAGATCACAGTGAATTCTTCCTTCCACACCATTTTCCCGTAGATAATCTACTAGATCCTTTGTAGTTGTATCTTGACTAAGTTTCGCAACATAGAGCCATGCGCTCTTTTCTGCTGGTTTTTGTGTAACAACGTCTTGTTTAGTTCCTTTGACATAGTCCCTCCTCTGGGTGGTGGTAGGTTGTATTTCATTAAGATTGCTTCTTCGCATGGGGCGTGGTGGCGCAGCGGTCAAGCTGTATGCCTCTCACCAAGGCGGACCGGGTTCGATTCCCGGTCACTGCATGTGAGATTTTCGATGTGAAATGCCATGTCCTGTGGTTCGGATTCCACGTAAAACGGAGGTCCCGTGGCTTATGATCGCGAGATTAACGGTCACGTTAAGCTACAAGCTTCCTTCCTTCCTTCCTTCCTTTCCTTCTTCGCATGGCACGTTTCCGAACTATTTCTGTCCAAGGTACGGTATTTTCATCATTATTAGATCTTTCGCCCTTCTCCAATATTGTATGTTGCCCTTCATTCGAGCGTCCTATGGGGGTAGCTTTGTTGCCGTTGTTGTTCTTTACGCTTACTCTATTAGCTGATATCTGAAAATTCTCTTGTGCATTCAATGCCTGGGTTTCGGATTGCTTTTGTTCCTGACTTTCATGTATGCGATCGTTTGTGTTTTCCCTTTCTTCACGTATCTCTGAAAGTTCCTCAATTTCTATCCTCGACTCTTCGATGTTATTAGGGTTTTCAATTGGTCCAGGTAATGAAGTTGTTACATTTCACTCGCTCTCCCATTGTGTCAACTCCATACGTATTATTTCCCTTAATTGATGTTCCCTGTATTTTTGTGCTGGCAGCTGTCCTTTAATATAGCGTGATAAGTCCTCTATTTTTTCGTTAATAAGCCTATTATCTCACTATACGACTTATTCATATCTAGCGCATCAGGTTTGCATATTTCACATAACCATATTATCTTACGGTTCTTCCTTTCGAGGTCTTTCACTTCCTGGCCGATGAGACCGGTACAATTCTCGTGTACCTTTTCCTTGCATCTATCACATTCTATTGTACTGTCCTCTCTTGTACATTGTCTTCGACATATACGACAGTATTCCTTCCCATCCGTTCGTTGCGCACTCCGAACATGCATCATCTTAGACTCTTTGATAGAACGTCACACTTAACTATTTTATACACGGTATACGCCGTTATTCCCTGATGATTGAAGTCAAAACAATACGCGATTATTCAACTTCGCTATATATCTCTCTTAGACCATAGATATCTCTTCAGTAAGCAACCAAGGAGATATACTTATTCATGGATTGACGGAGTAGCGCTGTTATTCCGCAGGGGGTCAATTCCAATATGGCGGCACTCGACTAAGATAACAGACTTCAGATTTTAGGCTTATAATCTCACACTGTGTACCTCTCTTTAGCCGCACTAAACTTTTAATGCTCCGACACCACTACTGAACATATGTAGCTACTTACGTAACTCGCTAATAACACTTTTCACCAATAATTCAGTAGAAAAGTTACTCCTGATCACATACAAATCTATTCCAAGTCATGGCCTTCTATGTAATTTGTGTAATTTCATTTCACCATGTAGGACAATTTAATTCAAATTGAACACATTTCTTCAATTAGGCAAAAGATAGTCATTAGCATTAAAATATAAAAATATGTGTATAATAGTGATCAAAGATCTCCAAGAACAAATTGATTAATTAATTAAGTTCGAAACCCATTTCATTTTTAATGAATCTTAAAATAAGTAAGTTAAAAAAAATACAAGTTGATAACTAATTTCAGTTTTATTATGTAAGCCTTTAAAATTGTAGTTTTTTTCTAAACTAAATGAACTTTATGTTTAAAAAAGTTGAAAACGCCAATGAAATCTATCCTTTTGTTGTATCAAACAAATGTATTAAGCAAATATGAACTATAGAGGGGCGGCAAATGGACTTGAGCCTATAGGCAGCATACTCTTAAATCCGGCCCTGCTCTTTACTCTAAATGTGTACCTCAACTTTAAGTTACGATTTCTCTCACTTCATTTTTTTTTCAATATTTGTCTTGACTTGGGCAGTTAAAATGTCCACTTAGAATGCAGATATTAGTTTCATTTAAAAACTAAAATATAGACAAATAATGCAGCTATGTTGTAAAGCAGAATGAAGCTGTTGAATTAAAATTAGCCCCCCCCCCCCACAATAAATTTATTTTTTCAATCAAAATAACGTAAATTGTAAAACAAAGCTAATATATTTGCCTCAATCAATGATACATAAACGATTCTGCTATACAACATTCTGAACATACAACAGATCAATTTGCGACAACAATGACTCAATTAAGTTGAAAAAGAACAAAAATATCGCGTCCTAAAAATGCACGTTATTTTTGTGATTAATCTTTGAAAAAGACCCCCCAAATTTATATCATTTTAATTTTTTGGCAAAAATCTTCTAGCTTATATTCTTGGAATCAGTGATATCAATTTCCAGAAAATAAGATAACTTGTAATGAAATGTCTTCAGTAGAGTCGATGAGTACGGGGCAGAACTACGAGGTCATCTGCCCCTCTTAACACATATTAATATAGACTATACAAACTTGGAATGAATTTAAAATTTAGAGGTGGACACCTAAATTTGAAAAGACCAAAAATGTATAAAACAAAAAATTAAATTAAACTCATAATTATAATAATAAACAAAATTTACGGAAGAAACAAAAAAATCAGAATTTAAAAAAACAAGTCTTTGAGTCAATGTACATAGGAAAATTTAGATTGCTGTGGCTAACCCACTCTCACTTATAAAGCGGATAACGCGATCAGCAGCCATCGGCTAATACAAGTTTGAGTATCATCTGCAAACCGAGGTTTCTTCGTAAGTCAGCAAGATCCACACACTCTGCTAAAATGTGGGCCACGGTGAAAACGGCTCCACAGATACAAAGTGGGGGGTCTTCTCTTCTCATTAGGTACGAGTGGGTGGATCTTGTATGGCCTAACCTTAGCCTACACAACATGACGGACTCTCTCCGTGACCGGAAAGAGCTCCGCCACACGCGAGTAGTTCCCTCGATCGCTCTCAGTTTACTGGGCAGTGGGTCAGCTAGCCACAGACTCTCCCAAAATGCCAGTACTTGTCAGCGTAACTAAGAGCGAATATCTCTAGCGGGTACCTCCATTGGTCGAGGTGGTAGTGATACGGCCTCTTTTGCAGCTTGATCTGCTAACTCATTTCCCGCAATTCCCATGTGGCTTGGAAGCCACAGAAAGGTGATTCGAGTGTCAGCGTGGCACAACCCGGCTAGTAGGTCGTGGATTCACTGCATTAGGGCGTGTTGCAGGAAACCTGTAGCAATTGACTGCATCGAACTCAAAGAGTCGGTACACACGAGAAAGTGGATTCGTGCATCCTGTAGTGCAAACTGCAGAGCTTCATAGATGGCAACGAGCTCCACAGTAAACACACTACAGACTTCAGGCAAAGAGATCTTGGTATTTGCACCATCAATAACGTAAGCACAACCCACCTTCTCCTCCAGCTTCGAACCATCCGTGTAGAGAATGCCAGCGTCCGGAAATTGGTGAACTATGCTGTGGAACTGCCTCCGATAAACGGAGGCATCCATGTTCACCTTAAGACCTTGGTGTAGATCTAACCGAATTTCCGGACGCGAGACTTGCCACGGAGGCACCTCGCTAGGTGTCCGGATCATACAGGGACCTACAGCCACCCCCATTTTAGTACACGAGCTAATACCAAACGGCCGAGTGGCACGAGGCGGGTTGGCGCACCTCTCGTGGTATTGGATACTCGGATGTTGCGGCATTTGACGCACATTGGCAGCATATGCTAAAAGCATATGTTGGCGTCTATAATATAGAGGTGGAACACCTGATTCGGCGAGTAGGCTGGGTATCGGGCTGGTCCGGAAGGCACCGATAGCCAGCCTAACGCCACTGTGGTGAATACTGTCCAGCATTTTCAAGGTTGCTGGCCTTACTGAACCGTATGCCGCAGAACCATAGTCTAGCCGGGACAGGACGAGGGCATGGTAGAATCGTAGCAGCACCGCACGAAGTGCCACTAAGAAACTTGAGCATGTTCAGTTTCCTGAGACACGCCGTTTTTAGTTGCCGTAGCCTATATGGTGCTGCCACGTTAATTTGCTGTCAAAATGGAGCCCCAGGAAGCGCAGCATCCCTGAGATGTAGTTCAGGGTGTAAATGTAGCCTCTGGAGCAGACAATAATGGACGACGGAGGGTTTCGCTGCTGAAAAACGGAATCCTTGGTCGTGAGCCCACCTGTCGACCCGGTTAATACCTAGTTGCAATTACCGTTCCACGATCGCCATACTTCCAGAGCTGTAATGCAGAGCTAAATCGTCGATTTACCATCTTCTCCAGCAACTTACATAGGCCATTTGTCAGACAAATGGGCCTATAGCAGCTGACAAACTTGGGATCCTTTCCAGCCTTGGAAATCGGTATCACGATCCATCTCGCCACTGAGATGGAAACTCCCCTTCAATCCATATACGATTGAAGAGGACCAACAATATTGTTTTATACTGGATTCGCACAGATGTTTTAACAAGCGCACTGCGCAGTTCCCATTCAGAGAATGGTACATTGTAGGACTCCGAAGCAGCAGTGACGACGGGCAAGGGGTGCAGAAAAGTGCGATCCAATACTGTGGGCAATAGCGAGATGTATTAAAAACAGACAAATCGCCCGGTGCAAACGATGTAGCTGCACCGCCCTATTAAAATAAACATATTCTTGGCGTGCCTCCTAGCTGCATCACTGGAACCAACTAGAAAAGAAAGGAGTACGCAGTGGAAATGGATGTTAATTTCTGACCTGTGCTGGGCCCGTACTTGCAGGCCAGATGTGCCGAGCGACTCCAGACTCCGTGAAGGTGGTCCCACGACGAGTGGTGGGAATACCCTCCTGGTGCTAGACAGCTAGAATAAGTTAGGCCTAGGTTTGAAGAGAGAGAGAGAGAGCGAGCAGCCCGATCGCCAAACACTACTAAATGAGACACATGGGTAAAGAAATGGAAATTTAATGAATTGAAACCGAACACACAAAGAAACCCGGCCAGAATAACACACACAAAAAAGAATACCCTTCACCTAGGGGTCAAATAAAGTCACTTTCAAACGGGGAAGATAAATATAAATAACAATAAATAACTTACGATAGTAAATAACGTTAACAAATTAAATTCATACCTGTGCTCACTTCGGTGAAAACGATGTAAAAAGGGAGGAAGTAAAAGATCAAGAGGCAATCGAGCCGGTCGCTGGTCAACAACAATCACTTCTCTGCCTAGAGATGGATGGTTGTCATGACGACCACAAATAACAAGCATAGCAAAGATAAAACAAGAGGCTGTGTGCGTGTCGCAGAGGCTGTGGCGAGCAATGGGGATGCGATCGAGCTGGCAGTCCCCAGAGAAAAGAAATGCAAAAACCAAAGATACTACAAGGAGAAACAAATGACGTCAAGTGTCCGTGAAATATATCATGATACATACACGCAATCAAACACACAAAATGCCAGCCGTCGATGCAGTAATAAAACACAAAGCAACTCGTGCTTGTAGGTAGTCTAGCAAAACATGCTAAACCTATATGGTCCCCAACTTACGTTCCGAGTTCGAGCTGAATACGGTAAGGCCTACTTAAAGTTACCGCCGTGATTCAGTTGCACGAAGCATGGAATGAAGGGAATACATAAGGGCTAAAATATATGGTGTCATGCCTCGTGTTGGGAGAATGGTCGAAACGCCAACGTCCACAAACAACGGGAGACCCATTCGAAGATATGCCCAAATCAAAACAACTTCAATGCACCTGGCAGCAAGAAAAATATACACTCACAAAATCACTCCCAGATATATTTCACGGCACAAATAAAAGGTTAAACGAAGATTCAAACAAAATAAAACAGGAGACCGCCATTTCGATTGGTTCCACAGCAAATCCAAGCACACGACGAAGATCAAAAAGAAAGGTTAAATTTAGGAAATGAGCATAGTGGACACAAGGTTAGATGTATTACTTACATGAGTAAATGGAAGGCTTCGGCATAATAACAATGTTAAATAAAAAGGAAAAACATTACATTTTAAATAATAAGGCGGAGAGCCTCAAGGCACGTCCGGACAGAAAGTATCTCACATGGCGTCTGAGTCAACCGGGACGGCCGCCAAAGAAAATAAAGAAAAGAGAGATGTTAAACATGGCTCAGGATCCACACCACCCCCCAAAAGAAAAATTATTTATAATAATAAAAGATTTTTCTTTTTACATCATTAAGTACCACCGCTTTGAAATCAATCATGTCCCAAGTGTTCCAAAATACACAACATCCTTATCACACAGGTGGTTTGTCAACAACTATAACAGTACACAAAATATGAGGGGGGAGGGTGATCGATATAACAGTCACTTAAGCAATTGAGCCATATCAGAAAGAATACAGTTATAAAATGAAGTAATATATAAAAATAATCAGATCGCTTCGGCGATCGCAATAACAGGACAGAACTCCTTCGGGGTCCCCAAAGGCGCGCGTTCCTTTGACGATCCCTGGGCTTGTCATAATGGTATTACGGTTCGCCTGCGCGTTACAATGACAAGAAAAGTAGATAGAGACACGGACGAAAATCATAAACAAAAGACTTTCGCCCTTTGACGCCGAAGTCTGCCATTCTCCTTATACCCATCATGAAAGTGACGTATTAAAATAACAAAGAAGCGATATAATGTGTCCATTATTTATAGAATATAAATTCTCTACTGGCCGAATTCGCAAAAATACATATTTTTACAATAAATATTAAGTTACACAGAGTATGTAGGCCTATTTCTTCTTGTATTATTTTCTTTCTTGAGCTCGTAAATTTGTACTTGACTCTGCCTCGGTCAAAATTGGTTCAATAATAGGTAGGTCAAGGAGACGCCATATGAATACTAGCTTCCTTGGATAACATAAGCAAATTATGATTGGCTAACCTACGCAGAAAAAGGACAACATTAATCACAGAAAATAAGAAGGTTACACAATAAATGGTTTCAATTGAGATATGTGAGCTCTGGATACGTCGGTGGGATTCTCCTTGGAGATCAATTCAACAGTGACAGGTGTTAAAAATCTAGTTATAGTTTTGGGCGTGCTCCAGCGAAGCATTAACTTAGCTGACTCCTTATTCTTGGCCGAACTCTGTGGGTGCAGGCGCACTAGCACGTCGTCATTCACCTGAAAACAAACAGGTTGCCTACCCTTGTTATAGCGAGACGCCACGCGATCTCGTGCCCTTTTCAGATGCCGTACAGCAACTTCCCATTTTTCTTTGACTGAGGTACGGCGGGATGGCGCAGCCAGATAATCTATTTTCCACTGAAGCTGAAGTGGATCAACAATACGCCTTCATAAAAACAATTCCGAAGGGGTAGAATTCGTCGATTCATGAAGAGCAGTGTTAAATCCTAAGGAGAAAAACTGAAGATTTGCGTCCCAACGTGACTGATCTGCGTTGTGGAACGCACTCAAGCAAGCCTTCAAGTTACGATGAAACCTTTCAACGTGATTTGGCTGAGGGTGGTAGGGTGCCAAAAAGACATGATCAATTCCCCAAGAAAAACACATTGATCTAAAAGACTTGGACCGGAAAACGCTCGCGTTATCGGACACTAAAAACTTTGGAGGACCAAAAACACCAAAAATATGATTGGTCAAAAGCCTAACAGTGGTACGTGTCGTGATTTCCCTGACAGGAAATAACCATACAATTTTTGAAAATCCATCAACGACAGTAAGTATAGCTTGATGACCAGAAGATGACCTAACTAGGGGACCAAAATAATCTATAAACAGGCGCTCATTAGGATATGACATCGTGTCAGCGTGGTGAAGTCCAATGCGAGAATTCTTTGCTGGCTTAGAACGTTGACACGTAACACATTTTCGGACGAAAGCAAAAGCATCCGCTTTCAAATGAGGCCAGAAGAATTCCTGAGAGATTTTATGGAAAGTCTTCGTCATACCTAAATGTAATCCAAAACAGGATTCATGGAAATACGCCAAGAGCATACTTCGTATATTCTCTGGCACGAAAATCCTACATTTCGAAGATCGAGGAGCGGTATGCACTATAACATCATTGCGCAATGAAAACTCAGATACACCAGGATCTTTCCCGAGAATTTTTTCACGCAATGTGACACAAAATGGGTCATCTGCTTGGTACGTACGGATGTCAGTAAAAGACCATGGAATGTGTTGGAGAAGATTCACTGGCTCGGGGATCTCAACAATGGGAGGAGGTTCCTCAAACATGCGTGACAAACAATCCGCTACAACATTTTCACTGCCTCTGACGTGAATGATGTCAAAGCTGAAAGAGGATAGACGAAGAATCCAACGATTTATACGTCCCAATTTTTTGACATGCGAGCGCATCCAGGACAGAGCTTCATTGTCGGTATACACTATGAAATGCCGATGTTCTAGAAAAGATCTGAAACGTTCACAGCCGAATACGACAGCCAGACTTTCTTTCTCGAAAGTGGAATACCGGCGTTCGCAATCATTAATCATCCGACTGGCAAAAGCGATGGGTGCCAAATTACCATTCACCTGCTGACTAAGCACACAAGAAACTGCGACATCACTCGCATCACAATGTAACATAAAATCTTTCCCAAAATCCGGAGTTCGAAGGACGGGAGCAGAAGAAAGACATTCTTTCAATTTCTCAAAGGCGAGACACTGGTCGGGGCCCCACACGAATCGTACATTCTTCTTCTTCAAATAATTCAGGGGCGCTGAAATGTCCGAAAAGCCCTTAATGAACCTACTGTAAAAGCCTGCCATTCCCAAAAAACGTCGGACTGCTTTCACATTCGTGGGAGTAGGGAACTCTTGGATACATTGCACACGCTCAGGGTTCACTTCTATGCCCCCATCCGAAAGAATGTGACCTAAAAATTTGATTTGCTTCGAAGCCAAAGAGATTTTGTCCGGGTTAACAGTGAGTCCGGCTCTGCGAAGACGACATAGGACTTCACGTAAATGGATCAGGTGATCCTCAAAAGACTGACTGTAAATCACGAGGTCATCTAGATAGTTAAACACAGATGAATACTTTAAATCTCCAAATAACTCGTCCAAAACCCTACTCAATACTTGTCCGCCGATAGAAATGCCCATGGGTAACTTATTGAACTCAAAAAGGCCGAACGGAGTGGAGAACGCAGTTACCTTACGGCTCTCGGGATCGAGAGGAATTTGATAATATGCACAATTCAAATCTAGGACGGAATAGTACTTCGCCCCGTGAAAATGCTGAAAAGCGCTCTCCAGAGTTGGAAGGGGAAAGTTGTCGAACACCACCTTAGAATTGAGTCGACGATAATCAACTACTAAACGAAAAGTACCCTCTTTCTTAGGCACCAGGAATGCTGGACTACCATAAGAAGACTTAGAAGGGCTCACAACACCGCGTGCCTTAAGATCATGAATATATTCTCTCATGGCAATGAGTTTGGGTGGAGAGCAAGAAAATGGCGCCGACCTAACTGGAACCTCATCAGTCAAATCAATATGACACTCGTAGCCGATAGCGGAACCCAGTTCCGACGTGAGAACATCTGGAAATTCATTCACCAAATCAGATAAAGCGTCACGTTGACTCGTGAATAAAGTAGGAGGGATTAGAACAGCAGAGATACCAGAAAAATTACAAGGAACACTCGCTTCACAAGTATTAAAATGAAACCGCTCCTTGGATTTAAACAAAAAACTGAAGGAATGATCCGAAAAATCAAGCCTCAACCCTGCTTTGTGCATAAAATCAGAACCTAAGATCATAGGCGTAGATAAGTCATCCACCACATGGAAGTTCCAATCCCAAGAATAACCACATATCTTAATATGACATGTTACAACGCTAGAAACAGAAATAGATGACTTCACCGCAGAATAAAATTTTAAACCCCCATCTTGTGGACAAATCTGAGTAACAGGAAGCTGTTCCGCGATGGAGCGCTGAATAAATGAACGTGAAGCACCAGAATCCAGTAAAGCGGGTATCGACAATTTCTTAACACTTACAGGGACCCAAGGACAGAAGTTTCCAGTCGTGGAAATGTTCATTTCCCGGCGAACTTCATTGCATGGCCACTCCGGCGGGTCTAAACCGGGGACCCATGCTCGTTTCCCTGACGCGAAGCACATCTAGGACAGGCTATGTGCGTCACGTCACGAAGACCACATGTGTGACAAAACACACGAGAGGGCGCACGGCAGGAATTAAAATGATGCCCCAAACGATCACAATTCCAACATTTTATACGGTTATACATGTTCGGGTTTCGAGGTAACTGTTGATCCTGAGGAGCGGGATTCGCAGAAGAAGTAGCATTGGGAATACTCCCGACAATATGCGAGTGGGGACGGTTAACTTCCCGGTCCTCCTGACGAGATATTGAAGATGGGTGCGCAGTCCTCTGAATCTGGGATTCCGCGCATGCAGTCTCTGGAAACAAACTGTCAGAGGGGAGGGGTGGGGGTACATATGACTTGCGCAGGCGCCGATTGAACTCGCATTCACGTCCCTGATCAACAATGTCAGCCACACTATACACACTGGACCGGCGTATGAAAGACTTGTACTCAGGTGCTAGATTTCTATACACAATATCAACAGTTTCAATAAGGGGAAGGGGCTGCGACAACCTACTTATTAAAGTCATTAGCCCAGTAACAAAATCGTCTACAGGCTCTTCCAAACCCTGGGTACGGTGATGAATTTCAGCCTTCAAGTCATGTTCAAAATCATAAGTCGTAAACCGCTCCTTTATTGACTTACAGAAATCAACCCACGAGATGAAAGATCTGTTGGTAAGTCGATACCATTTTAAAGCTAAGCCACTCAACAATAACGGTAGGCAGACAACAATGTCGTCTGGTTCGAGGTCATAACAATGGCAGAGTTCACTGACCCTGTCTAAGAACTCAAATACAGACGAAACTCCCAGTTCACCAGAAAATGAAATTCCCCACTTGGACACTATATTGGCTACGCCTCCCTTGCGATGGCCTTTCACCTCAGTCAATGGATTAGTGTCTTTCCCACAGACACTTTCAAACGATAGCAGATCATCGTCAGACTGGATGAGCTCCTTCTTCACGTTACAACCTGGGAGAGAATACATGGCTAAACTACAGAAGTACTGCTAGCTACAATTCAAAACAATAACTACAAATGTCTTGCCTCCGTCCTGCGCCTGAAATGAGTACGAAACAAGAAGTAGGGTTGTTTAGTACATTACCAATGCTGGGGTTCGTTGATAGGGTCCAACTCATTGCACTCTCCTTACAGTTTGTTATTTTTATGGTCCATACTCCTTGGAAGTTCACATTGACTCTCAATATTTGTTTGCATAGTATGCAATAGGGAACATGAAACAGAATAAAAACAACATTGAAAAATATGCAGCGAAATATTAAAATCCAATGGATATGGCTAAGCGACCAGGAGACTTAACCTCGCAACTGATACCATCTGCACCGCCCTATTAAAATAAACATATTCTTGGCGTGCCTCCTAGCTGCATCACTGGAACCAACTAGAAAAGAAAGGAGTACGCAGTGGAAATGGATGTTAATTTCTGACCTGTGCTGGGCCCGTACTTGCAGGCCAGATGTGCCGAGCGACTCCAGACTCCGTGAAGGTGGTCCCACGACGAGTGGTGGGAATACCCTCCTGGTGCTAGACAGCTAGAATAAGTTAGGCCTAGGTTTGAAGAGAGAGAGAGAGAGCGAGCAGCCCGATCGCCAAACACTACTAAATGAGACACATGGGTAAAGAAATGGAAATTTAATGAATTGAAACCGAACACACAAAGAAACCCGGCCAGAATAACACACACAAAAAAGAATACCCTTCACCTAGGGGTCAAATAAAGTCACTTTCAAACGGGGAAGATAAATATAAATAACAATAAATAACTTACGATAGTAAATAACGTTAACAAATTAAATTCATACCTGTGCTCACTTCGGTGAAAACGATGTAAAAAGGGAGGAAGTAAAAGATCAAGAGGCAATCGAGCCGGTCGCTGGTCAACAACAATCACTTCTCTGCCTAGAGATGGATGGTTGTCATGACGACCACAAATAACAAGCATAGCAAAGATAAAACAAGAGGCTGTGTGCGTGTCGCAGAGGCTGTGGCGAGCAATGGGGATGCGATCGAGCTGGCAGTCCCCAGAGAAAAGAAATGCAAAAACCAAAGATACTACAAGGAGAAACAAATGACGTCAAGTGTCCGTGAAATATATCATGATACATACACGCAATCAAACACACAAAATGCCAGCCGTCGATGCAGTAATAAAACACAAAGCAACTCGTGCTTGTAGGTAGTCTAGCAAAACATGCTAAACCTATATGGTCCCCAACTTACGTTCCGAGTTCGAGCTGAATACGGTAAGGCCTACTTAAAGTTACCGCCGTGATTCAGTTGCACGAAGCATGGAATGAAGGGAATACATAAGGGCTAAAATATATGGTGTCATGCCTCGTGTTGGGAGAATGGTCGAAACGCCAACGTCCACAAACAACGGGAGACCCATTCGAAGATATGCCCAAATCAAAACAACTTCAATGCACCTGGCAGCAAGAAAAATATACACTCACAAAATCACTCCCAGATATATTTCACGGCACAAATAAAAGGTTAAACGAAGATTCAAACAAAATAAAACAGGAGACCGCCATTTCGATTGGTTCCACAGCAAATCCAAGCACACGACGAAGATCAAAAAGAAAGGTTAAATTTAGGAAATGAGCATAGTGGACACAAGGTTAGATGTATTACTTACATGAGTAAATGGAAGGCTTCGGCATAATAACAATGTTAAATAAAAAGGAAAAACATTACATTTTAAATAATAAGGCGGAGAGCCTCAAGGCACGTCCGGACAGAAAGTATCTCACATGGCGTCTGAGTCAACCAGGACGGCCGCCAAAGAAAATAAAGAAAAGAGAGATGTTAAACATGGCTCATAGCCTACACTTGAAGAAAGTAGTACGGCTGGCGGGCTTCTAACTCACTTCCAGGAATTTTGGCTTGGCTTCTTGGGATTGTCGTCTGCCATCTTGGAATGGATGACGTCACGGTGTTCTGGGAATGTCGGCTTTGTTTCTTGGAACTACTGGCGTCGGGATTTCCGTTTGGTGTGCAACCTGTGTTGGTGAAATATCCCTAAATGGGCTCAAAATTCCCCTAGATTCCTCTAGATTTGAGTGTTGGCGCGTTGTTTGAATAATAATAATAATTACTAATAATTACTATCCTTGTACATTATTCCAATCGTTTTCAAAATGGCATACAATTTAGTCCAATCAACGTTATCAAAAGCCTTTTCTAAATCTACAAATGCCATGAACGTTCTCTTATCTTTCCTTATTCTACCTTCGAAAATCAGCCTAAGACTTAGTACAGCTTCCCTTGTTCCTACATTTCTCCTGAAACCAAACTGGTCTTCACCCAACTCCGTTTCTATCTGGCTTTCCATCCTCTTGCAAATTATTCTAGACAGGATCTTTGAAGCATGAGTAATCAAGCTGATTGTACGGTAATCTTCACATCTATCAGCTCCCAAGTTCTTCAGTATAGGGATGATAACATACTTCTTGAAATCAGAGGGTACCTCACCTGTCTCATAAATCCTACGCACAAAGTGAAATCCTGATCAGACCTTCATCTCCTATGCAGCGTAACAATTCAATCGGTATATCATCTATGCCTGGTACTTTGTTCCTGCTTAAGTCTTCCAATGCTCTGTCAAATTCTGACCTCAATATTAAATCCCCTTTTGCATCCTCATCAATTTCCTCTTCCCTTTTCATTACATGATTCTCAAACTCATTTCCCTTATACAAACACTCTATGTAAGCTTCCCATCACTCAACCTTTTCTTCCCTATCTGTTAGAGGCTTTCCATCTGTGTCCGTAATATTACAGCACTTAGTCTCCTTTTCCCCAAAAGTATTCTTAATCCTTCGATAAGCTGTGTCTACTTTTCCTAATTTGAGACAATTTTCTATACCTGCACATTTCTCTTTCTACCATTCTTCTTTCGCATCCTTGCACTTCTTGTTAACCTCATTTCTCAGACGTCTGTATTCTGCTTTCCCCTTTTCATCTCTTACATTTTTGTGTTTCCGCCTTTCATCCATCAAATCTAGTATATCCTGCGTGATCCACGGTTTTCTACATATTCTTTCTTTCCTACCAATGTTTTCTTCTGCGGATTTTGTTATTTCATTCTTCAAAAGTGCCCATTCGTCTGCAATTGAAGTTTGTTTAGGGTTTTTCATTAGTCCTTCCTTTATACTCTTCTTGAATATTTCGTTTACATCCTTTTCTTTTAGTCTGTCTATTGCCCATCTTTTTGGCTTTTGACTTTTCTTCAGTTTCTTCAACGTTAATCTGCATTTCATAACAACCAGATTGTGGTCAGAGTTTATGTCAGCACCGGGATATGTTTTACAATGCAAAATCTGGTTTCGAAACCTTTGCTTGACCATAATGAAGTCGATTTGGTAAATCCTTTATCTCCTGGTCTCATCCATGTGGATATTCTTCTATTGTGGTTATTGAATAAGGTGTTAGCTATGACTAATTCATGCTCGGTGCAGAATTCCATCAGCCTGCTTCCTCGATCATTCCTTTCACCTAATCCGAAATCTCCTACTACCTTCCCCTCTCTTCCTTTTCCTAGCACAGCATTCCAATCTCCCATTACTGTAACATTTTCATCACCCTTGATATACCTCACAATTTCATCTATTTCTTCGTACCGGTACACCTTTTCAATATATTCATCATCAGCTTGACTGGTTGTCATATAGACTTGTACCACTGTGGTGCACGTAGGATTTGTACTGATTTTTGCTACAATATTCCGTTCACTATATTGCTCATAATATTCCACACGCTGTCCAAGTTTCCTACTCAATATGAGACCAACCCCTGCTTGGCCATTGTTTGATTTAGTGCTAATGACCCTATAGTCACCTGACCAAAAGTCCTTTTCTTCCTACCAGCGCATTTCAATAATCCCAACCAAATCCAATCTCAACCTATCCATTTCTATTTCTAAGTTTTCTAACCCACTGCCTAGCAGACTCCTAACATTCCACGCTCCGATCCGTAGAATGTCAGATTTCCTCTTTGTCACTTCTGTGATGTTACCCCCCTCTCGAATAGTCCCCACCCGAAGATCCGAACGGGGGACTAGTTTGCCTCCGGATTGGAATTTTACAAGGGAGGAGGCCATCATCACATATAATTATGCATAGAGAGGTGCATATCCTTGGGAAGAGCAATACGGCTGTAGTTTCCCGTTGCTTTCAGCCGTGCAACAGAACGCAGTGTAGCCATCAGTTGGCCAATGTTAGCAATATCTTAACCGTCTATAAGGCAAGTAAAGAATAAATTTATTCTGAGAGGCTGCTACTCCCTTTAAAAATAAAGTAATAGAGCAATTCTACCAACAAAAATACTAACCTTTTACTAAGAATTAAATAACAAAATTCTACCGACGAAAAAATACTTAAGTTCCACCAACAACAAAATACTACCATTAAAACAGTCTGTCACAGGTCACGCTCACATGCACCCTCACACATCAGAGTCTAATGGAACAATGAACTATATCTAATAAACAATGTAACTGCCCCAGACATACTCACACTCCACAGTCTAATGGAACAATGCACTATGTCTAATAAACAAACTAACTACATACTTACAGCTAAAACTAACTACATACTTACATTCTAGAAGAGGAAATAGAAAACCAAAATAAGAGCAAGGAAAACAAAAGACAGGGGGAAAGGAAAAGTCCTCAACCCTGGAAGAATGAGAATTAAGGGACTTGGAAGAAAGGAGAACCAGGAAAGGCAGATAGGAAAGGTAAAGAGGAGAGGCACCGCCCCAAAGACAATGGAAGACGGAGAAAGACCAGACCCAGCTCAGGAAACCCTCGTTTTTTAAAACTAAAATGCACATATTTAAATTTGTATTTAAAGACAGTAAATTCTGTAGGTTTGTTTTCAAGGGGTATTAAAATTAAATCAACTCCAGCGTGGAGGTATGAGTGTTTCACTAAGTATTTCAAGCTTTACCAATATCAGGCCTGTTTCTGATGCCTCGGCGAAGCAGAAAAACGCTCCATCTCCAAACGACTGTATTGAGGAAGGGCCTAACCTTATAGAGTTGTTCCCTAGTTCACTATTGAAGTTCCGAGAAAATGAGATTGGTGTAAATGCAGATGTAGAAAAAACATTTCTGATGTATGTCACTTTGGCAAAAAAAAATAAAAAAAAATGGTCCCTGGGGAATGACTGAACTTATTTTCAGTACTTCCCTTGTAGATGCTGTACCCTTGGATAGGATATGCTCTGTCTTCATGAGGTAAGAAGTTATAACTGTTCAAAATATTCCTATAAAATATTCTAATGTGCCTTTATATTCCTTTTCCACTAAAGTATGAAAGTGTTGTAATTTAAAGTTGGATTTAAAAAAACTTGGCGTGTAAAGTATATTTTTTTAAATTTTACGCTGTAACCCTATTTATATTTTACACAGCCTAGATTAGCCTATTAGTCCGTTTTTAGTTAGAATGACCAAATGCGACCGATGTACCAATTTTATATTGGAAGAAACTGACTTATTGTTGTCACTAGTAGAAAGGAATCGTGGCATAATAGAATGCAAGCAGAGAGATTCGCTAACGTGGAGGCAGAAATGCGATGTTTGGGAGACCGTACGCCTACAAATAAACTCCATAATTGGCGCAGTAGCGGCTATTCAGATGAAAAGAGTGAAGATAATGATGATAATTGTTGTTTTAAGGGGCCTAACATCTAGGTTATCGGCCCCTAATGGTTTGGGTGATTGTAAAAGATGAGATGAGAATGAAAACTATGACTTATACCAACTACAAACTTACAGACTAGAATATGACATGGTAAACAAACAAAGGATAAGGCAAATAAGGACAGGAAGAAAAGATGATGATGATGATGATGATGATGATGATGGTAATTGTTGTTTTAAGGGGCCTAACATCTAGCTTATCGGCCCCTAAAGGTCTGGGTGATAGCGAAAATGTCAATGAAGGGGAAACCAAAACGAAAATTAAGTGAGAAGGAAAATACATACAAAAAGGAACTCAGAATGAAACTACGCACAAAATGGAGAGCGGTAATACTTACAAAAGGGAATTTAGAACGAAAATAGTCACAAAAGGAATATATTGAAAAAAAAAAACGCACAAAATGTAGTTTAAGTTCAAAATACGTACAAAATGCAATGTACAGTCGAAATACTCACAAAATGCAAGTGAAATTCAAAATACTTACAAAATGAAATGAGATTGAAAATACGTACAAAATGCAATTCAGGTTCAATATACTTACAAAAATGTAATTGGAATTGAAAATACACAATGCAATTTAAATTGAAAAATGCGCATTTCAGATTCCAAATAATCACAAAGTGCAATTGATATTCAAAATACTTACAAAATGCAATTTAAATTGAAAATGCTTACAAAATGTATGGTAGATTCAAACCACTCAATTGGATGGACAATACTTGAAAATGAAAATCCAAAGCCTGCTTCCAGTCTCCGACCGGGTCAGGAATGGAATGAATGAAGCCCCCATCTAGCGGCGAGGATATGAACTGTGCCGGCTGCCGAGGCCTGACGCACTCCTCTGGGGCAATGATTAAATGAATGACAGATGAAATGAAATGATAGTGGAGAGTGTTGCTGGAGTGAAATTTTAACAGGGAAAACCGGAGTACCCGGAGAAAAACCTGTCTGCCTCCGTTTTGTCCAGCACAGATCTCACATGGAGTGACCGGGATTTGAACCACGGACCCAGTGGTGAGAGGCCGGCGTGCTGCCGCCTAAGCCACGGAGGCTTCGGATGGACAATACTTACAAAATGCAATTTAGATTGAAAATACTTACAAAATGTAATTTAGATTCAAAATACCCACAAAATGCAATTGAGAATCAAAATAATTGCAAAATGCGTACCCTACAAAATGCAATTTAGATTCAAAATACTTGTAAAAAGCGGTTTAGGTTGAAAATATAAAATGCAATTGAAATTCAAAATACTCGCAAAAGTCCCATCTTCTATAGACTATTGAAAGACTTACTGAAAAGCAATTTAGATTGTCAATCCTTACAAAATGCAATTGAGGTTGAAAACACTCACAAAATGCAATTTAGATCGAAAAGACTTACAAAATGCAATGGAGATTGAAAACACCTACAAAATGGAGTGTAGATGCAAAAAAAAAAAAAAAAGGTAAATGGAATTTAGATACACGGGGAGCCAATTAACAAAAACAGTGCGGGAATCTTAATGAGAAAAGGAAATATAATGAAAAGAAAACAAGAGGTCTGACCCCTAGAAGAGGGAGGGATCAAGAAAGATGAGGCAAGGGCCAATTAAGGCGGGAAAGTGAAAGACTCCCTAGGCCTCGGATACCCTAATACCGTCGGGGTCGGAAACGAACAAGAGTTGACCAAGGGAGGTCGACAGGAAAGAAGACGGAGAGGAGCCCGGCACAAGTAAGTGGAAGCAATGCCGTGTTACTGATCTGAACCATATTTAACGTATTTGACCTTTGGGACCCGACGAGTAACACTGTCTACATGAAATTTCGGACAGACCAGTCCATTCCCTGCATTTAGGCCCTTTAGCAAAAATCTACACCGTTTCACCGATCTGAACCAAAATTTGTATAGGCCTATTTACCCTTTGGAACCCTGCGGGTAACCCTGTCTACTTTAAATTTCGAACAAACCACTCCATTCCCTGTATTTAGGCCCTTTGGCAAAAATCTACACCGATCACCGATCGGAACCAAAAATTGTATACTTACACTTGGGAACCCTGCGGGTAATACTGTCCACTTTAAATTTCGGACAGACCACTCCATTGCATGCATTTAGGCCCTTTGGCACAAATCTACACCATTTCACCGATCTGAACCAAAATTTGTATATTTACCCTTTGGAACACTGCGGGTAACACTGTCTACATGAAATTTCGGACAGACCTCTCCATTCCCAGCATGTAGGCCCTTTTGCGCAAATCTACACCGTTTTACCTATCTGAACCAAAATCTGTATACCTACCCTTTGGAACCCCGTGATTAACACTGTCTACTTTAAATTTCCGACAGACCATTCCATTCCCTGCATTTAGGCCCTTTATCACAAATATACACCTTTACACCTAATTGCACCGAATTTTACATACTTATCCTTTGAACGCTGCTGGTATCACTGACCACTTTAAATTTCGGACAGACCATTCCATTCCCTGCATTTAGGCCCTTTAGCACCAATCCGTTCACCTAATTGCACCGAATTTTACATACTCACCCGTTGAAACCCTGCAGGTAACACTGTCCACTTGATAGTTCGGACAACCCTCTCCATTGTATACATTCAGAATAACAGACACAAGGAACTTGGAAACCACGTTTTAAGGCCCTAGAACCATTCATGTCCGTAGTAGTGTAACTGTAAGAATATTTTAGTAAGTCTATTGTGGCTGGCAATGCGGGCTGCATTACGTCGCTCCTACCAGTGCTCTGTTGCAGATTGTGAAAATGGTTACATCTTGAAGTCACGGGGAGTAATTAGTGCAAAGAGATTTCTTAGGCCCCTGAAAGCCGTCATCATCGTGAACCTATTATGCCTCTGTAAGAGTGCGATGGTTTTGGTTCATTACACTGAAGTTAACAGCTGCAATTATAAGCGTTGTTGCTTTCAAATTTACTATCATTTATTCCGATTCTTATCCTTGAGCGCTATGTGGCAATAAATGACACTAATGCTACCTCAGGTGCCCAGGACAGCCAAAGTTTTCCAAAGTGCTCTGATTATTCACCTATGGCGCTATGCGACAAAATACGACATTATTGACTCTACTTTTCTAACAGCCAATGAGATATAGGCCCTAGGTAGTGTCTTTTAGTTCACTTACTCATCTTTCCCATCATATTTTTCAATTCGTTTGTAAATTACATGTGTCCTTACTGTAGTTAGTAAATAGCCGTTTTCCTATTCATTATTATCACTAAGGGAAAATGACCTGAATGTTACGTCCATTATACTGTACTAGCCTACTTATCACTACCACCACCACAAACATTCTATTTTTAAATTTCCTTTTTCTGTTAGTTTAAGTATCATGTGCCAGTTCTGTAGTAGTAGTCTATTCATTATCATCCATAAAACAAATAAATCCACCGGGTGAAGCCAGGCACTACGGCTAATTAGTGATAAGGTAGAAACCTGTATGGAGTATCGTATGTCTAAAGGAAAATAACAGCGACTTCAAATAATCAAGATGGTGGCTGAGCGTAGTAATAAAACGTAATAGTGAATCACTCAGAATGTAATTGCGCAATTAAAACGAACTTAGTTAAGAAAGTAGTACCATATAAGGGACCTTCCTGAAATAAGTAATACGAACAACACACTGAATACAACGCGAGCCAGCCATCTTGAAAATATAGCATATGATAACGAATAACTCGAAGTCTTTTCAAGATACAACAACGAAATCTAGCAGTAATGTAGAACCTTATAAGTAGCTTCCTATAACCAAGTCAAAAGAACTGCGACTCCCTACGGTCATGATGGCGGCTGGGCATATTCTTAAACGTGAATATCATTAACTCACGATATAATAGCACAATTAACGCGAAATTTAATTGACTAACCCAAACAGATTTTGAGTAAAGTGTACCAAAAATTTGAAGATTTAACATGGACGAGATAGGCAGGTCTTTCTTACCTAACTGAACAGCATGCGTTTTTAATGGATTCTAGAATCCCAACAGACACAGCGAAACTCATATCATCGTAGGACTGGTATTTTTTTCACTTGATCTAGTTGAATAATATTCAAGATTTTATTTTAATATCTTTTTAATATTCCATTGCCACCCGAGCATTTTTTTCCTTTTTTTTTTTTTTTTTCCAAACTAAGATTCGTGTACCAGTATTGAATCCTCATCCTACGAAACACCCATTGGGGGTCATTGCAGTGTTTTTTTTTTTAGCCGAGTCACTGCAAATTCCATCCTGGGACAGGCACAAAAGGCTAGCCTACGTTACGACGCGACATGGAATCTGTCTATGATTGGAGACGCGAGGCTAAGCAGCTAGTGCAAGGACATAAAATTGGAAAATTTTGGACAACACATAGACGTCTCAAGTTTCTATTCTCATACGGTACCGGTAGTGATTTTTCCCAAAGCTTACACTGAAGTAATTATTTTTAAATTATATAATAATAATTTGTTTATTAGTTTATCTTTTTATGAGTAATTTCTTACAAGACAGCGAGGGAAGGGGCTGCAAGTGCACCCTCTTGGGCCCCCCACCCGGCAATCATGTTATTGGACGTACGAGAATATTGCCACAATAAAAAGATGCCATAATTATCAAATATTCTACGAACACTCGTTGAGCACAAAATGTTTCTCTTTTACGCTCCATTATTATTATTATGTTCGTACATTGCAATGTCACATTTCATTTTTTTTTTTTTTTTTTTTTTTTAGAGAAATGACTTCAATCTTATTTGCCAATCTTGAAGTGTAAAACTTTTTATAGAAAAGCGTCACTATGACAAGCTACCCTAATTAATCAAAATTATTATCATAAAACCGTATATAAAGACCTCAATATTCTTAGAAATGAGTTTGGGTACTAAGTAACTTGTTGCGATGCTTGAAATTGAAAGGGAGTCCTCCGCAAATCTGCATCCCGCGCGTCTTTCACCAGGAAGTTCATTTCCGTTCAAAGGAATGCATTATGTTCATTCAATTTAGCCAACCAATTCATTGCTGTAAATGCTAATCGATTAAAAATATGTGACACTTTTCTGCCACAGCATGGAACAATACATACTTTGTATTCTCATTACCGGGTGAAGCCTACATAGTTTTTTTTTTTTTTTGTCCTTGCCGACAGTGTTGTTTATATTCTACTGAATACCTGCATAATGGTGTAAAATCCAATGAATTGATCCACATCAGACATCATTGATGATACGTTTGTTTACATTGTTGCTACTTGAGGAAGCCACGTTAAAGTAGCGTATCTCCCACCCTCAGAAAACGAGGTGGTGGTAACTTAACAATCAGCGTAGTGAGTCAGTAATGCAAAAGTGAAAGAAGAAAAAAAGTATTCTGAGGGTGTTCCTCGTAGAGGCGATAATGGAGGATATTTTAGCTAAGTTATTGGTGGCCGATAATGCTGTCATTCAAAAAGTAAGTGCTATGTGGAAATTGCAACATAAACATTTCGTGTACCGTATGGAAAATGATGACAGCAATGTAGTAAAATCACATTTTTACAATTTCGTGGTTAACCTTCACACACGTGTTTTTTCCGATGTCCTGTAATGCATTTAAACGTACATATTTGTGTATAATTGGTGTGTGTGTGTTGGTGGACACGTGTCTTAAGTTTGAGAAATAACATCTACAGTCAGTGTAATTAGTGTTGGAATGGAATGTTGAAATCTAACCTCAATATTCAACTAATGGCTCTTTCTCATTTTCAAGGGAACGGAAGAGCTGTGGGAGGCATTCAAAAACCCAGATGTTATACCGGCACTATGCAATGTCGTCGGGAGCTCTGAGAACCCCCAAATCCGGCAATATGCTGCTGTGTTACTTCGGAAGAGACTGTATAAACCTAAACGTTGGATGAAGCTTTCAGTGAATGTCAGGGATGGGTAAGCTTATAATAATAAACATTTATTGCAGCCAATGGCCATAGTAAATATATTAACACACAAAATTACAACATTACATTTCATATTCTAACATTGGTCACAACAAAATTTCTTCAAAGATTCACATTGGAGTTTACAGTAGGCTAGTCTACTGTATATTGCATGGTAAAGCTTATGAAATTATATTCGGTCTTTTTATACGCTCCTTCTTGATTATTTTGGCAATGGCTTAGCTTCCAGCTGTGATATTAAGTGTAGTAGGTTAGTCTCTATAAATGAGTTACAGTACAGAAGCTGATGATTTTCCAACCATATTGCAATAGAATGCATCCATTTCTAAGCATGCTTCCACCCATTCACACTTTCTGTCTCGTGGAAGTAGAACTGGTTGCGTGGCTCAGCAGTAACGTTCTCGCCTGCTGTTTCCGAAGTTGCAGGACCGATTCCTGACGCAATCAGTTGGCATTTGAAAGTGCGCAAATGTGAGGGAGAAGTGTCAGTAGATTTACTGGCACGTTAAAGATACCCTTTGGGGAAAAATTCCGGCACCTTGGCGTCTTTAAAAGCCGCTGTAGTTAAAAAGGGTCGTAAACTATTAACATTAATTTATCGTGGAAGTAGTGACAGTTCTTCCCGGTCTCTCTATGGAAGTGTGTTGCTTCTTCATGCCTACAGATCTGGCTTTGAATTGATATGTAAGGCAATATTTAGAAGGCTGCCTACTTTTTCAACCAGTATGAGCAATGAAAGACCCAAGAGTGAGCTCCAACTTGCCATAAATATATGCACTCTTTCCTTTTCGTTCTACCAACGTAAAACATTGCAAGGTGTGTTGCCGACTTCTGCTAAACATTATAAATGGATTTTCTAAATAGGCCAGATTGCATTTTTCCCATTGAATGAAGGTTTCTTGTGTTAGAGCCTCGTCTGACTTCCGTGGGTATCCTGAAACTGGACCCGAGGCACCACACCAAGTGAGTTTAGTGACCACATATTCATCTTAATGAGCCTGTTCAGAGTTGTAGCATAAATGGGGTTGCAATGGTGGGATTACATTCCCACCAAGAGCACTTTAATAATGTGCACGCAATTCTTGTCTGTTAATCACATTATGTGCCGTGCCAACCTTGATGCAAGTCCATTAGACTGGCTTTGGTCTAGGCTAGTGTAATTAGTTGGTTGGTTGGTTCTTAAGTTTAGGGGCTGTGACAACGCGGTCATGTAGCCCCGTGTACTTTGGGTGTGTGTAGAATCTGTCTGATAACCGGTGTTAATTGTGATGACTGTATTAGTGTGTGTTATCTGTTATTTTAATTTAAGTACTGCAACTTAGAATTTTTCAGATAGTTCCTACTTTTGCCGCCAAGCGCCACCGTCAACGACTACTAGGCTAAGTTCACAACTCAGCTGCTAGACGCCACCGCAGTCGGCTCTTGGCAACAAACTTAGAAACCTAAGAGCGTTGTTTACAATAACCTATCAAATTTAGCTTCACACAGGTGCAATTAGTGGAAGGTTCTTTAACATGCCATAAATCTATGACATGGGACCGCCGGCTTTACTTCCCCTCCGAAGGAAGGCATACTGAGGGATTTTTAACGCTCTTAAAAAATCCGACGGCTTCGGCCGGGTTTGAACCCGCTATCTTGGGCATAGAAGCTCAGCATGCTACCGACTACGCCACCGAAGCCGCCTAGTGTACTTAGACTGTGTCTAAACATCGCACGAGTGGCTGAAACTGCAACACCCCTTAGTGCAGCGAATCCACAACCTTCTAGCCGGGTCGTGCAGCGTTGACACTCGAATCACCTTTCTGAGGCTTCCAAGCCACATGGGAATTGCGGGAAATGAGCTAGCGGACCAAGATGCAAGATGCGACATTACTACCACCTCGGCCAATAGAGGTACGGTACCAGCTTATTCGCTCTCAGTTACGCGAGCAAGTACTGGAAATGTAAAATTTTGAAGCCATCTTTTCAGTGTTGTCTATACAAACTGTCGAAGCGCATAAGGTAAATGCACCAATAGTCGTCATGTTAAGACTGATTCAGTCAAGAAAATATATATACCTTATACCTTTTGGTAATTTAAATCAACAAGACCACTGTGTACCTAACCTCAAACTCTACTCAAACACTAGGAAACTCTCAAATGTCGAAATATTCGTTTTAGGAAATAATATGTAGGCTATTTAGAAAAAAAAGTGTTTTTGCGCTAGTAATCGTCACAATGTATTTAGATTTTTCCAATATTCTTCACCCCTTCGCACCAATTGTTGTCACATTGTTCGTTGTCCTTATCTGCTGTTTATAATGCATTTCTGTCAATATGTTGTGTAAGGCACCGATTTATTTACATGGAGGCTAACATTTAAGAATAATGACCAGTAATTATTTGAAAAAGGAAAAAAGAAAAAATCAGCATTCGGCAATGGCGGGTAGACATACGAGCATGAAAAGATCGTAATTTTGCTCTAAACACATTTATTATAAGTTATTTTTGTATTTATTAAAGTGCATTAGAAATACAATAATAATAATTATAATTGAAATTCGAATAATGTAACCACAAGAACGTGTATTGATGTAGGCTTCCCTGACCGGTGTTCAAGAGCGAACGGTCATTTTCCCGGCTGTTATGCAATTATCTATTTTTATTTTATTTTATTGTCAGGGGATGGGAGGCATAGTCTCATAAAATGTGAGACCAGACCATGGTATAACATAATGTCTGCGTTGTACAATCGCCGAGGGTCTGACAAGATAGACTGTAAGTCGTTTTCCACCAAATAACTGTAGGTTTTAATTTGATGTTCTGTAATTGCAGCACGGTTTACCATCAAATTTTGAGGGGCTCGTAAAGACAGGCTTGGATTTCTTTTTAGGAAAGATTCACACCATTTCCTCCCTGGCCGCCAGCATGTCTAACCAAATTAGGAACGTGAGCACGAAATAGCAAATCGCATACGTTACAGAAACAATTACCAACTATATCACACACTTGTAACATTTTAAAACGTCTGAACATAACACGTATGCTCATAATTAACTTGCGTGCCTGCTTAGCACATGCGAGAAACAATACGCCGCGTCAAGGCAGCTCAACTCACAGGAGATGTTGACGCTGGGAATCACCTATTGCATCGCACGCATGATTTCGCAAAGTTGCTCCTTATTGGCAACGAAGGTATTACAAATCTTGTAAGACTTCGTTTGTTGAGAGAGACCCGTTGACAGGCTTATTATGTTATTTGTACTTATACACGAGAGTGAGGACTATTCTCTCAGTGACGAAAACTGGTACAGTTACCTTAGTCCTGGATTGTGCATTGTTTAATGGTGTTTGTAGCTAATGCATGTAGGCTACTGTAATTCTTTTATTGATTCTTGCCAGTAACTAGGCTACTCCTGGGTTTTACACTTGTACCTGGCAGATTATTGAAAATGATGATAAACATACCTTCCTGGGGTCATCAAGAATATGTCTGCCTGCGTGGCTCAACGGTAACGTTCTCGCCTTCTGTGCAAAATCATTGGCCTGGATAAAGATTATTGATGCATGACTACTCCCATTGAAAGTGACAAAAACTAGGGGTGTTTATGTTGGCTATCGTGGCCTCTAACAATTATTGGTCCAGGCATAAACCATGGTCTGGATGAAAATATTGGGCTAGGCAAAAACCATTGGTTTGGATGAAAATTATTCATGTGTGTTTACCCCCACTGTGCCTGACAAAATCCAGGGGTGTTTTAATGGGCTAACATGGCCCCTAACAATAATCAGTAAGTTATAGGCAAAAGCCATTGGTCTGGATGAAAATATTGGACTAGAACGGCGCTTTTTTGTTTTACGACACCGGATATGAATTGGTAGGCCTACCGAATTTGTGGGATTGGCAATACTGTACTTGTTACTAAATCAGGCATATAATGGCAGACTCAGCTGGAATTTCATATATATAAGTACCGGTAGTGATCAAAAAGCGGGAAGGAGGGTGGGTTATAGACAGTGGAGGAATAAACATCTATTACTACATTATCTCCAGATTTTTTCCCGACCATTACCACAGGTATTTTGGCTAATTTCATAGTCTAAGAATTTTTTTCCCAAGGGGTAGGTAAAGTCATGTTCTACCATTCATCAGTGGTTGGTTGGTTCCTCAGTTTAGAGGCTGCTGCAACGCGGTGATGTAGCCCCGTGAACTTCGGGTGTGCATAGAATCTGTCTGATATCCCGTGTTAATTGTGATGGCAGTATTAGTGTGTACATACATACATATCCCACGTCGTCCCATCTATTAGATGGGTCGGCGAATGAGATCCCTCCACTATTCTGACTTTTCTTGTCTTACCAACCATGGCTCTGGCAAATCTCATCTCTGCTGCCTGAATCCTTCTCTCATCTTTCTTCCTCAAGGTCCAAGTTTCGCAGCCATAGGTCAAAATTGGCACATAATAAGTCTGATAAATTCCTAGATTACATTGCAGAGGCACATTCTTGTTCCATATGATGTCTTGAACAGATCTATAAAATGTACCTCCAGCCGAAATCCTGTTGGCGATTTCCTCATCAATAATGTTGATTATTCAGGTCCGTATTGACGTAACTATAACTTTGAAAGAATAATAGATTTTCCGCCTTCAATGCGGAAAATCTATTATTCTTTCAAAGTTCCTCATCAATGGTACCTGTTGCTGATACCGCACTTCTCAGATATTTAAATTTTTGAGAAAATCTAAGCTGTCTGCCATCAATTTCAACGGAACCTTCCGGTTGGCTGTTTCTCTGCATAACTACACCTCACTTTTTTCTACACTAAACATAAGACCATATTCCTTTGCTCTTTCTGTCCATGGTTTGATCTGTTCTTGCAATTCTTCTTTGGAATCATCCCACACACATACATCATCCGCAAAGAGGACTGCAGACGATCATTTTCAAGTAGGTCCTACTTTTGCTAGCAAATGCTACCGTCAACGACACCTAGCTGTGTACTTGGCTACTAGATGCCACCACAACCGACACCTGATGGTGAACGTTGGAACTTAGTAAAGCGTTAATCAAATCTATCCTACAAATTTAGCTTCACACAATTGTAGTTAGTGGAAGGTTCTTGTACATGCCATAAATCTATGACATGGGCCTGCCAGCTTTACTTCCCCTCAGAAGGAAGGCATACTGAGGTATTTTTAGCGCTCTTTAAAAATCCGACGACTTCGGCCGGGTTTGAACCCGTGATCCTGGGGATAGAAGCTCAGCATGCTACCAACTACACCACCGAAGTCGCCATTCTTTTATCAAGCGTGGTTTGTTTATTCCTTTATATATACAGTATATATATGTATACATTGTGGCCTCGCCCAATGTTTTCAATTCTTACTCAGCAAAATAGAATGTGTGGAATACTTTCTCAGATTTAGACCAAGTCCATAGTTTTGACAATGCACATGCGCTGGGAAGTTACACTCTCTAGAGATGGTATGAGAGGATAGCAACACAAAACAATTTTCTGTGGTGTGCTTAGATATTTATGTTGCAAGAGCGGAATATACGAGAGGGAATACT
This sequence comes from Meconema thalassinum, assembly GCA_946902985.2. Lineage (NCBI taxonomy): Eukaryota > Metazoa > Arthropoda > Insecta > Orthoptera > Tettigoniidae > Meconema > Meconema thalassinum. The sequence continues at coordinate 716,138,911 of OX336388.2, read as the reverse complement.
GTGTCGGCCGCCATCAAAATCCGGAAAATTTTCCTTAGTTATAGCCCTGCGCGGATAGACAAAACGTTATCCGCATCTGCCCCGCATCCGCACGGCTGTTATCCGCATCCGCACGACTGTTATCCGCATCCGCATTACTTTTATCCGCATCCGTCCCGCATCCACGCAACTTTTACTCACACGTTTGTTATCCGAATCTACTGGCATTACAATAATATTTTCAATGTGTTGCTGTATACTTTATTTTTTAGACATTTGAGCAGCAAATCGAGCCCTTAGGCTATGTATGGCATGTGCTGTGTCTAAAATGAATGTTATACAGCCGTAATTGCAACCCTTTTCAGTTCGGAGTGTTGATTATTCTTATTGACATAATTTGAATGGGATTAGCGTAAATCATCATCTTACATTTGTCATGAAAAACCATAATGGAAAAATATGATATGCCATAAACATCTGGGCCCTAATAAGGGAGAGTGGGGGAATTGTGCGCACTTAAGCAAGAATCGGTCTTGTGATGATGAAATAATAGATATCACAATTGCAGTTATGAATAAGGGAGCATTAGTAACTCTATATTCGATGTGCATAAACAAATTTAATTCAAAAATAAATTTGGTGGACTTTAATTCGAAATCTCGCATATATGCTCTGCGCACCATTACCCCACTCTGCTTTTAAAACGTAACTCGCTGAATCCCGGTAAACTAATCTATTATATTGAAAAATAAATATATGCAAAACCACTGTACACACTGGCATTTAAAACTACATTTAATTTTAAATAATTGAATCACAACTGTAGGCTTGCCTTCTTATTTGCTGGCTACAGAAAATAACATGCAACGTGTTAAGTTTCTTCATCCAAGCCTCCGGTTATCACATAGCGACTGGCATCATGCTGACTGTCCCTATCTGATAAGGTACGATGACAGCTTAAGGGTAGCAGTGAACTGAGTTGCTAGTTGTACTACCAACTTGAAAAACATATTTGCTCACGATTACCCACTGCACACAATTACCCAACTTTCCCCATGATATTCAACAAGTTCGGATTGTATTCTAAAAACTATCCGCAAATTTACTCAAAACATTATCCGCAGCTTATCCGTTATCCGCAAAGACATGCAAAGTGTATCCACATGGCGAAAAATGTTGCGGATATCCGCATCCGCGCAGGGTTTTAGTTATAGGTACTGTGGCTAAGATACAGGAATTGAACATTTTATCGCTAGAGAGTGTTGTTACATGTTTTCAGCATTTTTTTTTACCTTTCTTTTGGTTTTGCCGCTCAGTTTGAAAGTGGTGAACCCGGAATATGGCTTACACACACCACCCCCTGGCTTGTAGTACAAGCAGTAATTTTCGTCCAGACGGTCGTCTAACCTAGTACCAGCCAATAGTTTCACCCAGACAGTCTGCTAACGAATTAGTGACCAGTGGTTTCGTCCAGACAGTTATCTAACCAAGTAGCAACGGATGGCTTTGTCTCAGCCCACTCAAGTACAGCAGTAATTTTCGTCCAGACAGTGGTGTGGTCTGTCGAGAGCTAATAGAGAGCTATGAGATATTCTCGGTATTCTTTGAAAGTTTGCATTTGTGACGCATCGAAATTTGATATTTTTCAGTTGGTCTACAAGATTGTACCCAATTGTGTTGGGTTGTTCCCTAATCCTGAAAAAAAAATTAACATGAGATTTATAAATAGGGCCTACGAAGGAAACTGGTCATCCAAGTGTATCTATTAATGAAAATTAAAATCCACAGCCTGCTTCCAGTCTACCGACCGGGTCAGGGAATGGAATGAATGAAGCCCCCATCTAGCGGCGAGGATATGAACCTTGCCGGCTGCCGAAGCCTGTCGCACTCCCCTGGGGCAATGATTAAATGAGTGACAAATGAAATGATAGTGGAGAGTGTTGCTGGAATGAAATTGTTGACAGGGAAAACCGGAGTACCTGGATAAACACCTGTCTGCCTCCGCTTTGTCCAGCACAAATCTCACATGGAGTGACCGGAATTTGAACCACGGACCCAGCGGTGAGAGGCCGGCGTGCTGTCTCCTAAGCCACGGAGGCTCCCGAATTTATTAATATCGATGTAAATTTTTTCAGGATTAGTGAACAACCCATCATAATCGGGTACAATATTGTTGACTGACTGGAACACATCAAATTTTGATTACTAGGGGAACACTGAAAAATAGCTTCAAACACAATAATAATTTGTGACGCATGCCCAGTCGAGTATTTTATGGACTGGTAATATAGTTTGGTCGTGTGTCTATTCTGGGAAAGAACAGCCCAATGTGTTAATTATTTGACAATACTCATACAAATTATGTAAATGATTGAATATTACAGAGAAGCACAAATATCTTACACGTGTCGAAAGGTTTCAATAGTTGAGCATAAAGTAATTTCCACCTTATGTGGCTATTCTGAAGGTTTTTCAATAATTTATAATTTTATAATCTGCACTAAGCACGAGTTGCTCATAGCTAACACCTTATTCAACAACCACAATAGAAGAATATGCATGACACAGCTCTCCCCCAACCATAACCTTATCCATCTAACAAATTGTATAGTTGCCTCACTTTCCTCAAAACCTAGCTAGGCGGATATGTTTACATTCCATGTCTGCAGGGTACCAAGGCATTCACAGCTTAAGGCACAGTGTTGTCAACTGTCCATCACCTTAGCAGCAACTTACTCGGTCTCCACGGCAAGCAGAAGCGAGACTGGACAAAACAGCGTGCAACAGTGCAACACTGGAGGCTGTAAAGTGAGTTGGTAGACAAGGCTGGCATCAACACCCGGTCTGCACTCCACGTGGACAGATGAAGGAAGCATCCTATTGGTCAGCAACAAACGACTATTGTCGGCGCGTGCTACTGCTTAACGTTTGAGTCGCCGCTCGTTAAACAGGAAAGTGAGGCAACTATACAAGTCACTGCTTTAAATACATAATACATTTTCTTTTGAAACTGTTTTGCCTTTCAGCAGCCAGTTAAGTCTCTGTTTACAAACGAGTTGCCTCAATGACCACCTATTCGTGGTTAGCACTGTGGTCTCCTCTGCTTGTGCACCTCTCACTTTGAATCTTTCAACACTTAATCTAACCATCGCCTCTCTTACTCATTAACCTCTTGAATAGTGTCTCCTCCCCCACTTTCTTCGCATGACCCCACCATTTGAATTGGCGTCATGTACTGTAGTGTGTTCATTTCTAACTTGGCCTTTCTCTCTTCATTAAGACTACCCTCCTGCCATTGCTTCCATCTGTTCGTCCCAGCAATCATTCATGCTACCCTCATATCGAAACTAGCAATCCAAGCGAATTTATCAATCTCATGTTTTTTTAAATTGTTTTTTTTAGGTTTATTCTGAAGGGGAGTAGCAGCCTTTCAGAATTAATCAATTCTTTACTTGTCTGAACTTAGACGGTGAAGACATTAATAATATTAGCCAACTAATGGCTAAGCTGCATTCTGCTGCATGGCTGAAAGCAATGGAAAACTATAGCTGTAATGTTCTTCCTGGGGATATGCACCTTTTTATGCATAATTACATATGATGATGGCCTCCTCTCTTGTAAAATTCAATTCCAGTGGTAAACTAGTCCTCCATTCGGATCTCTGGGTGGGGACTATCCAAGAGGGGGTTGACATCACAGAAGTGACAAAGAGAAAATCTGACATTCTACGGATCGGAGCGTTGAATGTTAGAAGACTGATTGGCAGTGGAAGATCACAAAATTTAGAAAGGGAAATGGATAGGTTGAATTTGGATTTGGTTGGGGTTAGTAAAGTGCACTGGCAGGAAGAACAGGACTTTTTGTCTGGAGACTGTAGGATCATCAGCACTAAATCAACCAACGGCCACGCAGGGGTAGGTCTCTGACTAGGAAGCTTGGGACAGTGGGTGAGCAATATAGTGAACGGATTATTGTAGTTAAAATAATACAGAACCTACGTGCACCACAGTAGTACAAGTCTATATCCAATATGCCTGCCAGTTAAGCTGATGTTGAAGACATGGCAAAGGTCTGCAAAGAAAGAGATAAAATTCTGAGGTAGGCCTATGTCAAGGGTGAAGAAAATGTTATAGTAAGTTACTGGAAGATTGGGATGCTGTGGTAGGAAATGGATGTGAAGGGAAGATGATAGGAGAATTTGGATTAGGTGAAAGGAATGATCGAGGAAGAAGGCTGATGGCATTCTGCACTAAGCACGAGTTGCTCATAGCTAACACCTTATTCAACAACCACAATAGAAGAATATACACATCGATGAGACTAGGAGATACCGTGCATTACCAAATCGACTTCATTATGGTTAAGAGATGAAACAATTAGCTCAGGACAGGGAGGCATGGAGAGTTCCATCAAACCAGTCAAAAGACTGAGGACTCAAACAACAACATAGTTAATTAGAGATCTAGAAACCAGGTTTTGGATTGCAAAACATATTCTGGTGCTGACAAACTCTGACCACAATCTGGTTGTTATGAAATGCAGATTAAAGTTGAGAAACTAAAATCAAAAGCCAAACAGGCAATAGACTGACTGAAAGAGAAGAATATGAATGCATGAAATATTCAAGACTAGTATAAAGGAAGGACTAATGAAAAGTTTTGAACAAACTTCAATTTCAGAGGAATGGGTACTTTTGAAGAACGAAATGACAATCTGCAGACGAAAACATAGGTAGAAAACCGTGGGTAATTCAGGATATACTAGATATTATGGTGTTAGAAGCCATTTTTCAGTGTTGCCTTAGTAAACAAAAGTTTGGTGCTCGTCAGTCAGTCAACACGATTGTACCCAAATGAGATGGGTTATTCCCTAATACAGAAAACAATTACATGAGATTTATAAATAAACTCAGATGACCAGTTTCGATCGTCAAGCGATCATCGTCAGATCCATTACACTTGGGCTATAAAATCTAAAGTGAAAATATGGGTGAAAATATTTACACTATGTAGCCTACTCTTATTTAGTTGTAGTATTAGTAATGCAACTCATCGGTATTTGTTAGTTGTAGTCTATGTGATTTTAATAATATTATTATTATTATTAGAAAAGTGAATTTTGTATATCTCTACCCATAAGAGCAAGTGGGTATAAAGAGTGACAAACTATGGTACATTAGACTGATTCCATCTAATTTTCTTGGCACCAAAGCCTTCCAAGTGTCCTAAATTTGATTATTGCTGATTGCATTCTGTGCTTTGTGAAAATGTTGACTGATTACGTAGGAGAATAATTGGTGCCTCATATTTATGCCATATACTTTTTTTTGAAGGAAAGTAGTTTTTAACAATCATTACTTGTCTGTTCTAGGATAAAACAAGGAATCCTCCAAGCATTGGTGAATGAACCTGAAAAGTTTGTAAAAAATTCAATTGCTCAGTTTATTGGTACAATAGTAAAACATGAGTTTCAGAATCAGACTTGGCCTGAGGTGCTCCAATTTATACAACAGCTATGTACCAGCGAGAGTATTCCCGACAAGGAGGTATGATGCTGTCAATAATGCTCAGTGTTGCTGACGAGAGATGCTTATGACAGTGTTTAATGTTCACTTTGTTATTTGCAGCTTGGAATGTATACGTTGAGTGTGATCACTGAAGTTTCCCCTGACCAGTTCTTGTCTCATGTCCAGTCCATGGCCTATTTATTTACTAACACACTGAACTCGGCACAGGATCTGGGCTCTCCACTTGTCTACTACACTTTGGTCACCATGATTCATTTTGTGCCTCTCATAGAAGGAGATCAAGCGGTAAGCCTTTCTTTTGATAGTTTGAATACTAGAATACTAGACACCATGTAATATTTTGGTTTTATGCCATGATGTGTGCTTCCTTTTTTAAATTTCTCAAATGCTCATCAGGTTCATACTTACAAGTCATTTCAAGTAGGTTTCCCGTTCCCACAATCAAATACTACCCTTAAAGGAAAGCTGCTATAAGACAAAGCATAGGCTACATAGTCAATTATGCCAAGAAATGAAGTTATTTATAAATCATTTTCAATCAAATAACAATAGAAAGTTATTCTATAAAATGTATTACTTCCTCTAATATGCCCCTGTATCAACATAACGCCTTCGATCCAAGTCACCTTTTTGATTAGGTGTTCATCTCTGGTGCCAAAGGTGGTTAGATTGAAAATTGTGGCATAGTCAGCTGACGGTTCATCGCTACGTGTACAGCTTTTTAGTTCCACATTCTAGCTGTTTGAGGCCAAGATATTTGAAAGTAGATTTACCTGCTCTTTAATGATAGTTCATAGAACCATTTACTTTGCATTTTTAATCTCTATGGTGATGCAAATTATGCTATTCATTTTTTCAAAGAGATGGAAAAGTTTGACTTATGACTGTAATGGCTGACAACAGACCAAGTAGTAGTTAGAGCTGTGGCACTTCTTAAAGTCTACCATACCCAGAATGGCACATAGGGGATATATCCACCCTGAAAGTCTGATTGTCACCCCTAGAGAAAGACCATTTAGCTAATCACTACATAAGGTAGTCTTGACCCACATCCTGTTCAACTATCCCCCTGGAAATTATTTTGAGGGTGCACCCCTGAAGAAAACTTATTTGAGTACATGTATGTAAAATGTAACCCAATGTAATATGTAATAGGAGAAGGGGGAATATGTTAAAATGATTTAGGGCCTTGATGTAGAATGGCACTAAGATGTGTGAAAATAACTCAGCACATGGGTGTTTATTAATCTGGAAATACGTAACAGTTAAAAGGTTTATATACCGTAGTTTAGATCCAAAGTAATCTCTCATATTGACTTCAGATTTACTAATTCTTAAATATGCTAAAAGGATTATTAGTCTGAGAAATTTGGACCTTTAACTATTCCATTTTTATATGATCTATCTTCCAGATGGTGAACGTATACCACCAGTTAATGCCTCGTGTGATGCAGTCGGTGAAAGCTCTAACTCTTGCAGATGAAGCCAAAGCCTGTGAAGTGATGGAACTCTTTGACGATCTGGTTGAGTCTGCTGTTGTTGTCATAGTGCCCCATATTAAGCCCCTGGTCGAGATGTGTCTTGAATTTGGCAGCAATAAATCACTTGGTGAATCAGTAAGAGTGAAGGCTCTTACCTTCATTGGCTGGATAACTCGTTCAAAAAAGAAGGTTTGATTCTTAGCTAGTTTTAAAACCATATTTTTTAGTATTGATGTGTAAGTTGCTCTTCAGTTGGTTGACAGGTTAATGGGAGCTGGATGGTCCAAATTAATATTGAATATGAGTATGAAGTAAAAGCATAACATTTAAAATTAACAATACTTATATGACATAGCTGTAAAGAGAAAAACCACTGAAGTAATTCACATATTCACTGTTCTGATATAGTTTTGATAATATTAACTTCAATCGAATGACTGGCTGATTATGCACATAGGTTGGTTTAACATTTTGTTAAATTTGTTGATTTAAACATGAAGAAGTGTTGGTAATTAGTCTTATATAATTACTACTGGCCCAAATGTAAGGAAACCTTACAAAACAACACACAATAGAATCATGATTATTACTCCCTTTACAAATACAATTTATTGTAATTAATAATGGTTCAATAATTTATAACATAAATAATTAGAGGTGATTGAAAATGCTGTTATTTTTGTTTTTAATTTGTTGAATTATGATAAAAAGTAGTACTTTGTGTTTTTAATTCTTGGGTGAAAGCTCTTATATGAATATCAGATTTAATACAGTATATTTAAACATAAATGTAAAAATTTCACTCAAATTTAACAAACACAATATTGCTCCACAATCAGCAAGCCAAACACATGGGCTGTTTGCTGCATGTCAACCTTATTATACTCGGCAAAGTTGTTGAAGTCCTCATAATAGCAAGATTAATGTTCCGATAAATTTACAAGATTTGCTAAAATCTGATATTGTTGATCAAAATACTTTTTTTTTTTTTTAAGACAGTTGAAGTACCTAATAAAAATCCAAACTAAGCAGTAGAGAAAATTATATGATTTAGCCATTGAATGGTGCCGTATTTTCTCGCATAATCGTCTCATATTTTTAGCTAAAATTTGTGGAAGAAATGCAAGGTGTGATGATTATGTGAAGAAAATTAAAGAGGAAAGATCACAATTGAAAAGGAATACAGTAGAACCTCGATGCATCGTTTTTCAAGGGGGAGGGGGAAAATGACGATGGATGCGGGAAACGATAAATGCGGGTAACATAAAAAAAATTGAGTAAAAAAATAAAGAAAGTACGGGTACTGTATTTGGACATATTTCTTCATGTAAACTTTATAGAGACGTCAAAATATTGCAACCACGATGTACGCGATATGATTTCATATGCCATTTTATCACTTGCTCTTTTTAGTAAAAAAGTCATTAATTGTTTTTTGTTTCGTCAAAGCTTTACGTTTCAGACGAAACAAAGCCTTCTCAACTTGCATAATGTTCTCTTCTTCACGATCACTGATGACATGCGAGTACATGAAGGATTTCATCTTCGCTAAGACGGCATGCGCTTCGGCGAAACTCGGGACGACTTGGGGCTCACGATCGTCTTCTCTTCATCACTCCTCTGCCCCGCGCCATCATCGCACAGCTCGCCAATCTCCGCGGGAGATACTTCCGGTGTTCCGAATGAAAGAATACAGCAGTTCCGAGTGTTCGCGGGTCTCTGACCGGGCAAGCTATTTCAAGGCTAAATGACGTCACGCTATGACGACACCCGCTCAAGACCTTCTAAATGCTTTCATTGCTGTTCTGTGTGATCTAACTTGTTAGCCAAGCATTGCCAAACGCAGCGTAACATTATTGAGATTACGAGAATTGCGTCGTCAGTGAAGTAAAGTTTTCATTACGAACTACAGATAAAATTGTAATCGCCGCACACGACCAAGATACTACACGGAACCACTCAGAATGAAATGAAACAGCACAATGACGGCTTGGCGCTTCGAGCAGAATCGTTGGCGCCTGAAGGCTCGTAGGCGTGGTTATATAGTGTGGTTGCGCGTAAACAATCGGCGCACTGCAGTCCAGCCTACTTGAACTTGCTTCAGCCGAGGAACTTGCTCAAGCCTAGGAACTCCTAATCGTTCGTACCTCGTACATTCTCGCGTAACAGGTTGCTGCTATGCTGCTTCAAATTCAAAAGAACTTTAGCATATATTTTTCTCATAAACGATCAATGCGGGAAAATTGTGGCCAAGGACCTAGTGATTTTTTGACGATCCATGCGAAAAAACGATAGTTCGAGGGACGATACATGCGGGGAAATTTAACATTAGTTTATATGGAAAATTTTCGGGACTAAATTAATTGAACGATGCATACGGGAAAACGACAGTTCCGGGAACGATGCATCGAGGTTCTACTGTATATAATATACTGTATCTTTATTTGCTGTTCGCTTGTGCCCTTTCTTAATATTATTATTATTACTCGCTTAATTTGTAATTCCCAAGTGTGTGCATTCCATCTACGAAACAGGGAAGCACGGCGAAATCTGGACATCACATGGCGAGGGGAACGACTGAAACATTGCCCAACACCAGTTTACCTAGGTGTCACACTAGACCGTGCACTAACGTACAGAAAGCAATGTCTGAACACAAAACAAAAGGTCAGTGCTCGCAATGGCATACTCAAGAAGCTGATCGGCAGCACCTGGGGAGCCAGCCCGCATATCCTGAGGACTTCTGGACTTGCACTGTGTGTGTCAGCCGCTGAGTATGCCGCTGCTGTGTGGAACACTTTCGCACAGGCTAAGCAGGTTGATACTGCCGTCAACGACACTGCAGGGATAATCTCGGGCTGCCTGAAACCAACACCAGTGCACAAACTATACCCTATTGTTGGAATAGCCCCACCCAACATTCGGAGGGCCACTGCTGCGCACGCCGAGAGAACAAAGCAGGAGAATGACCATCGACATCCACTATATGGGCACCAGGCAGCAAGGTCTCGCCTCAGATCCTGCAAGAGTTCCTTGCTAGGACTCTGCCGCTGGAGAGAACACCAGAGACAACTCGTCTCAATAGATGGAGGAGCTCACTGCCCACAGACATGTCACCAAAGGAAGAACTGGCTCCTGGCGCCGACCTACCTTATCCTGTGTGGAGGTCCCTCAACCGCTTAAAAGTGGGTGTCCCTCGATGCAAGACCAACCTGCAAAAATGGGGGATCCTTCCAGCAGACGCAGACACCTCTTGTGAATGTGGAGCTGAACAAGACCCAAGCCACCTACTTTTCTGCCCCCTCCTGGACAACCCATGCACAATGGAAGATGTTTTTAGAGAAAGTAACAAGGCCATCGCAGCTGCAGTTTTTTGGAAATGTTGACTGGACACGGAAATGAATGAATGAATGATTCGTAATTCCTTGCATTTCACTTTGATCAAGATCACCGTTTAATTCTTGTATTTTCTCATTGTGAACACCGTGTGTGTAACATTACACATGGGTCTCTGTTGCAATGTATCCACGGAAGAGGTTGATGCTAGACTGGCACTGGCACAAGTTTCTGCCAATAGCAGTCTGGCTTGTTTTCACATGGGTGAACTGGGGCTAGCAGCACTTTGTACGGTGGCTTATTGAATTATCAATAAATGATAAAAATGGTCCGGTTAGCTCAAACAATGCCAGCGTTTCGCCCCAGTGTGCCGTTGGGCTCGTCAGTTGGTACAGACACACCTACCAATACGCGTGGCTAGCACATGCTGAGAAGGCCATGCAAGACACAAAATACAAGCAGTATTGACGTCACGAGCATGCCAATGTGCTACGGACAACTCGCAGAATCGACTGGTCGATACAGGTCCCATTCCCCTGGACTGGTGCTGAACGCAGTCTAGCATGCAAGCTGCTTGCGTAGCATGAGTCATAGCCTGCAGACAGAGAGACAAGGTCATACCAGGTTATATGCTTGCAGTAGCAATTTATGCAACTAACCAGCGCACAAATACGAATGTGCTAAGTGATGAGGCTGGCCACTCGCATGGTCATAGCCCACAGGTACAGGGACGAGACTATTATCTTCTGAGAAGATCACGCAAGCTAATAAGCTCGCGGCAGCATGTTCAACCAATCTGCGCATAAATACAAATGTGCTATGCGTCGATTATGTGATGAAATATTATAAAGTTTTTTTTTTTTTTATAATTTTAAATGATCTAGTCGACTTTGTTGTTACGTTACGGCGACGACACGAAATGTACCGAGAATGCACTGAGATGTGTGACGTCATAGTACTGCTTGGTGCATGTGTACTGAGTTCACTGGTGATCTCTGGCGTTACGAGACGGCAACGACACGGCGAGCGTGACGTCATCCAGCCAGCTCCTTCCTTTCACCGCATGCTCCAGCTCCCTCATGACTTGTAACTTTCTAGCATTCTGATTGTTTCTTGATCATCTAACATGTCAAGAGTCTTTGGCTTCTCGCTTTGCTCGAAGCCTCCAGCCTTTCTAGCATTTGTAGCATTTAAAATGATATAAAGTCCAGTCTTTCAGACTGACTGTCTCTTTTGTATTTGAAAAGTAGGGTGCGATGGCAGTGAATATACGAGGAAATACGATATTTCAAACTATCAAGATATTACGTCAATTGGTAAAATGGAGACTGGGTAATTGTTAAGAGTAGTCATCATGATATTTTGGCGTCCTTAACCCTTTTCCTACCTTATTTCTGTCCTTGCAATCCCAGTTTATATCCTATTATTTTAAAAGACTGGAAATGGTATTGAAAAGTTGCTCATGACATAACAATTCCACATTTATCTAAAATTTTACAAGTATATTTCATACAATTCAATAATGCTTCAGACTTACTGTTACACCCCTGGTAGCCCAAGTTCCCCTTCCAGGGCTAAATTCTGGCACCTCAGCATTTCTAATATCACAGCAGTTAAAAGGGATGTTAACAACAGCAATATGAATTTAACATCTCTTTTAACTGCTGTGGCATTAGAAATGTATGCTCTATAACAGGCAGGAAATGAACCTCTCCAGACCACAATGAATTGAGTACCAACTTCTAATACTTTTGAAATCTTTTATGGGTGATATGTTTTGGAAGTGAGTGAAAGGTATGTGTTACTGTATAATAATTTAATCACATAACACCATCTTTTCTGGTAGGCTATTGTCAAACACAAGCTGGTGCAGCCAATCATAGATGTCTTGTTTCAATTGATGTGTCTTCCTCCGGAGAACGATGATCAAGAAGAATATTTCACAGATGATGCTAGTGCAAATTCACCAATGACCTGTGCGACACAAACTCTGGACATTCTGGCTCTGCACCTTCCTCCAGACAAGCTTTTGCCTCCATTGGTAAGTACTTTTTCCTCTGGTCCTTTGTTTATTTGGTTGAGTAAGAACTATGGTGATATGAAGGGGAAAAGGGGGAATGTCACTAAAAATGTAAAATCGAGTTACGAGCGCGATCTGGTAGTCCTCTTTGAAACGTATTGAAGGCACAATATTGTGTCTGGCTAAGAACAATGAGGGTCGTGAGAAAATGTTTCAAGTTGACGCGTACATATAAGTAATGAAACTTTAAAACTTGTTTCCTGAACATCCCCTTCTTCCTGTGGACCCTTCATATTTTAAGCAGTAGGTTGTAGTTCCTATGACCCAAGTTATGTTCATATAAGAGCAAGATTTATTGTATAATTTTGTTGCTGTTGGTGACTAAGACTCATTCACTAAAGGTAACAGATATAATTATTATTATTACCGGCCGCGGTGGCCGAGAATGCTAACTTGCGCCGCGCTGGCATCAGGAGAGCGTGGGTTCTATTCCCACCTTGGTTGTCTTGAAAATGGTTTTCGTTATTCCTCATTTTCCCTACCAGGCAAATGCCGGGATGGTTCCTCTCAATAGGTCCACAACCGATTTCCTTCCAAAATTCCTTCCTTGGCCCGTCCTCAAAAGAGGCCATTGGCTGCATTAATAAAATTATTATTGCAAATTTTAAATCATTTGTTGAATTATAGAGGAACCTCAATCATTTGTCTGGATTCAATTTCTGGCTCTGCCAAGAAATTCAATTCTGCTTTGAGGACTGGACCAGGGTACACTCATAAGGCAGAACTGAGTAGAGGTGGGTTCGATTCGTGCTTCAGCCCTCCTAGAAGTGGTTTACAGTGTTTTCCACTTCTACTCGAGGCAAGGTACCTAGGGTAAAGCCACCTACTCAAATCCCAACCCCAGTCACAAAAACAAGCACTAGTGCAGCCATCATAATGGCATATGTTATCAGACGTTCCTCACACACACTCGCAAGTACATGGGTCTATATGGCCATGATGTCACTAAGCCCCTAAGATAATCAACAGCAACTAACAATCATTCATGAAAATATAGTTTTCCCCTGATTCATCATTAAAATTTTTCAGTTCTTAAGTACTCCCATTCTAAACTTGGTTAGTAAAACTTGTATCATTTACTGTATTTCTCAAAATACCATGACGTACAACAAATTCTTCTAGATAGTAGCAGTATCGCTCTGGTGTACCGATTAGGTCCTGCCTGGACCCCTTCTGGGTAGTAACTACTTGTTACTTCCCGCTTATGAAACACATTGCACTGGTTCCTAGCTTACGAGCTAGGGCTCCCAGCTACTTCAACACTGTTTACTCCCCATGAAGGCCTTGCCATGAAAGTCTAAACATTCCATCTTTTTTGGTGCCTCCAAAGGGAGCAAACAGTGTTAAAGGAGCTGGGACCCCGAACCACTATAATATGTTTCATAAATGGGATGTAGCAAGTTGTTGCTATCCCTGAAGGGGTCCAGACAGGATGTACCAAGTGTCCGCCTCCGAACAGTGTTGCAAACTCGTAGCTAAAAGTCTCTAGATTTGTATGTTATCAATAGAGAAAAACATAGATTTGTTGCCAATAGGAGTTTAAAAAGTTTCTAGATCTAGCAACAAAGTTGCTAAACTGGCAACACTGCCTGTGAGCTACTTGGGTGAAATCCCCCAACAGACAAGGCACAATACATAGAAGAATTTGCTGTAATTTAATACTAGGTCATGAATACCTAAAGATTCCATCATTATTCATCCAGACGAGGGATAGATGACCATTAATGTCTGATGTCCCAAGACCCTAAAAAGAAATTAAAACAAATATTTCGTCCTTAAGTTGAAGCCTCCGTGGCTTAGGCGGCAGCACGCCGGCCTCTCACCGCTGGGTCTGTGGTTCAAATCCCGGTCACTCCCTGTGAGATCTGTGCTGGACAAAACAGAGGCAGACAGGTTTTTCTCTGGGTACTCCGGTTTTTCCTGTGAAAAATTTAATTCCAGCAGCACTCTCCACTATCATTTCATTTCATCTGTCATTCATTTAATCATTGCCCCAGAGGAGTGTGTCAGGCCTCAGCAGCCGGCACAGTCCATATACTCGCCGCTAGATGGGGGGCTTCATTCATTCCATTCCTGACCCGGTCGGAGACTGGAAGCAGGCTGTGGATTTTTTTTCATTTCATCCTTAAGTTCTTTATCACTTGCCTTTATCCTCAAAAAGAATCTAGATTCCATCTAACAGTACATTTTTGGCATGTCGAATTTAAATGTCATGAAGTTTTGAAGCCATTTTTTCAGTGTTGTCTTCTTCTTCCTCTTCTGGGCGATTTCTTGCTTATTTTTAACGACTCGGAATAATGTTGATTCTATAACCATTCGCGCAGGTTCTTTAGCCAAGATATTCTCCTCCTTCCTCGGCCTCTCCTACCTTCAATGATGAACTGAAGGAGGTTATATTTATCATTGTGAATGATATTCAAAGTTTGTCTTTTAGATGGTATGCAAGACCTCCAGGTCTTTTTGCAGGCGTTCGAGCACTTCATTGTTACAGTATGTACTCTATCGGTCCATGATATTCTGAGCAGGAGTCTGTAGCATCACATCTCGAAGGCTTGAAGTTATTTTCTGATGTTTTCCGATAGGGTCCAGGCTTTTGCACCATACAGGAGGATAGAGGAAATATAGCACCAAAGTGAACGGAGACGGAGCAACATTAAAGTCTCTGTTGCCCAGTACTTTTTTCTTGAATGCACGTATAAACTATCAGTTGATACTTTTCAATAGCACAACACGTTTACCTGGTTTACGAACTATGTTGACCGACTGAAAAGGATAAATTGATAGTTTAAATGATCAGCCTAAATAAAAAACTCTTTGTGTGTTCAATGTGTCTTTCTCTTTTGTTTTAGCTCCAATATATAGAACCTGGTTTACAAGGCAGTGACTTGTATGCCAAAAAGGCATCTTACTTAGGTTTAGCTGTTGTGGCAGAAGGGTGCGCAGAGTTTATACGAAATAAGTACCTACAGTCATTTCTTCAGTGCATATGTAAGGGAATCACAGATCCTGCTGGTGTTGTTCGAAATGCTGCATTATTTGCTCTTGGGCAATTCTCAGAACATTTACAGGTAATTGTGTATTTTATTTTGTTCTTTCAAAGGCATCCAGTTCTTCCATGGTGCAAGCTTTATGATAAAAATTGGCATGTAAGATTCTGATGAACGATTTCAAAGTGAGAGGTGTATAAGCGGATGAGACTGCAATGCTAACTGCTAATAGGGAATGTTCACGAACAGAGGCTTGCAGACTTGAGTGTATGCTGAGAGGTAAAACAGTCTCAATTGAAAATGTATGTATGTTATGTTATCAGTAGAGCCCAGATGTTCAGGCATTTATTTTGGTTAAAATAGGAGGGCAGTAAAGTGCTTAAAATACTGAAAAAAGGCAGTAATATACAGTAATTAAAATAGGCATTCATTAGAAGTGAAAATGGGTGTTTACAATATTCATTCATTTCTTTATCACATAATTAACATACTTACTCTTGCTTTCCTTGGTTACAAGCAACAACAAGATGCATTTTCATGGTATCAACTGTCATAGACAGCCGCTTGTCAGATAGATTGTTTTTCATCATGGAAAATGTACATTGTACTTCCACTGAAGTGATTGGCGCAAATTTGAAACAAGATATTTCGGGGGAAAAAACATCCCATTTAAAACCGAACTTTCAACTTTCAGAACATTACGAATGTTCTTAATTTTTTCTATGTCCACATTAGCACTCAGAACATGGTTACACTTTTCACAAACACTGCTTCTTTTTTTGCAGCAGTTGATTTACTGCATCTTCGAAGATCGCCAAAGATGATACCAGCGTATCACCTTTTTTCTCCAACTTCAAGATTGCTTCCGGTAGCACACTATAATGCCGGTCCCGTGGTGTTGGGGTAGCGCGCCTGCCTCTCACCCGGAGGCCCCGGGTTCGATCCCCGGCTCCGTCAGGGATTTTAATACTGACGTGAGGGTTGGAACGGGGTGCACTCAGCCTCGTGAGGACAATTGAGTAGCTGTCTGACAGTGAGACAGCGCCCCGATCACGAATACCAAGATTAACGGCCGAGGGGACCCGACGCGCTGATCACGCGTCACCCCAATATCTGCAGGCCAAATGGCTGGGCAGCGGTCGCTTGGTCGGCCTTAGCCCGTCATGGGCTGGATAGTGCCAGGGGTTGTTTTTGAGCACACTATAATGTGTTGTTATAAATGCCAGATCATCGCTGAGTTCTTTATGGTACAACAACTTTTTTACCTCACGAACTGAAGCAAACTTCTTACCTCTTCTGATATAGCATGAAATACCTGACGTATCTTGTCCAAATTGTTGCTGTAATATATGGCTGCTAAGATCCAGGTTCCCCATCTGGTGAGACTGGCTGTGGAGGTAAAGAGAGCTCTGGTACCACGTCCTTGAAAACCCGGATTCAGGAGGGTGATTTTAGGAAGACTTTCTTAGTATTTGAAACTAACTTATCCACGTGAGGATACAAACTTCTTACCTCTTCAGCAATTCTGTGCAGCCCATGGGCTAGACATGTAAGTGGAGCATATTTGGAAGAGAACTTTCGAGGATTTAGCTGTTTTTTTCATGTGAGGTGCCGCATCTGTGACAAGTAGAACGTCACCATGCCGTATTCCATGTGGTCAGAGTAACTGTGGAACTACACTGACCGGCAAAAAAAGTGGAACAGTTAAATAAGTAATATAAATAGTATAAAATTAGCCATGAGAAAGATTTAATCACATTTTAAAAGCTTTTCATGCATTAGAACAAACATCTGAAACATCTGTGAATAGAAATTGATAATATGACATTTCTTAGGGTGGTTTATTACCACCAATTACCCCCGGTCTTCGATGAGCCTATCTTAATGGTTTTATGGCGGGAAGCGCACTGTAAGCGTTTACGGTTTACGAGTGTTGCTGCTCACGTATTGTTGTTCTAGCGATAACAACTGGCATTTGTTGAACACGTGTGAACCATTGTCATACATTTTAGCAAGTTATCCATGTGCAGTTCACACTAAAACGTGCCTCTTAGCCGTGAAGGAGCTGCACAGGCAGTTGCATTGGTGGAGGATGGCCGCAGCTTCCGTTATGTTGCCGAGGTCATTGGATCATCTCTCGGTAGGATTCACCGTGCAGTGCAACGTTACAGAGAACTCCAAACTTACGACAGGAGACGAGGGTCAGGCCGTAGAAGATGCACAAGTGCCAGGGATGACAGATTTCTCACCCTGCAAGTTCTGTGTGATCGCCATACCACAGCAGTCCAGGCACGAAATCAACTGGAAAATGTCAGAAATGTGAGAGTGAGTGAGCGAACAGTAAGAAGAAGGTTTGAAGAAGCTCATCTTTCGTCCAGGAGACCTGCACGTGGACCCGCACTCGAACGACATCACAGAGAGGTGCGTCTTCGCTTCGCAAGGCAGCATCTGGGATGGACCCACGAGCAGTGGGCCTCTGTTCGCTTCACTGACGAGAGTCGCTTTAATCTTAGATCTCCTGATGAAAGAGAAAGAGTGTGGAGAAGGCGCGGAGAGAGGTACAGCCCTGTTGCTTTCTCCTCCAGGACTCCATTTGGAGGTGGCTCGGTTATGGTGTGGGGTGGCATCGACATTATGGCCCGCACTGAGTTGATGTGCATCGATCACGCGACGCTCAGTTCCCAAAGGTACACCGAAGAGATCCTGATGAACCATGTGATGCCCTTTGCGCCTTTCATAGGTCAGAATTGCATGCTGATGCAGGATAATGCCCGCCCTCATACTGCTCGCTGTGTTGTACAATATCTGCAGGAAGTGGGGATTCAAACCCTGGACTGGCCAGCTCGTAGTCCTGACTTTAACCCCATCGAACATGTATGGGATATGCTTGAAAGGAATGTCAGACAGGGTGACCACACCACCTTGGCACAACTGAGAACATCGCTGCTGGAGGAATGGGATCGCATCCCTGCAGATGCCATTCGACGAGTTGTGAACAGTATGCCTGACCGTGTACAAGCTGTCATAGACGCTAAGGGTGGAAACACTCGTTTCTAGTGACCAGTGTTCTCGTGCAGTGCAGTGCAAACATTAATACTGTTTTGTTTGGCAATACGTTTGATAAAAACCAGCCCAAAAGAACATTACTAAAAATTAGAAAATTGTAAGATTTGCAAAATGTAATGAAATTTGTGAGTTAAAGTGTGTTGTAAAACATGTTTCGGTATTTTCTGTAGCCAACCATCTAAAATTTACATGAGTAATGCAAATATTGAAAAATCGATATATTTTAGTGGAATAAATTAAGAAATTACATAAAAAATTAAAGTGTTCCACTTTTTTTGCCGGTCAGTGTATTTGCTCTCTCCATCTCTTCCGTTGTCAAAAGAAATATTGATGGTAGGTCAGTTAGCGTTGCTTCCATAGTTCCAATGGTGACGTTGGCCATGTAACGTCCCGTAGCATCCGTAGTTTCATCAATGGAGATCCAGATTTTCTTTTCTGTAACTCTGCTTCAAATCCTCTGCAGGGTTTCTTCAAAGCAGATGTTCAAATACGTTTTTCTTATTGTGGATTCTTCGTTAGTGTACGGTACTTCGCAGAATCATCATGAGTGATTAATTTTCCAGTTTCCAGTACGGAATACCCGAGTCCAAGAGAGCGTTACATAGATTCAGGGAAAATTGAGATTGTCTGCTGAATGTTGCAACTGCTGTTATTGTTAAATTGATCTTAGGCTCATCCATTTTAGTAACCCTGGATTTATGTTTTGTTGATGTGAAATAGTGAGATAAAGTACTTTTTTTTTTCTTCGTGATTATCAGATTTTACAAAAGAGTACCGTATTTCCTCTCATAAACGTCGCATATTTTTAGCCTAAAATTCATGGAAAAAAGTAGAGTGCGACGATTATACGAAGAATATTTAAGTTCAAACAAGAAAACCACGCTTTTTAAATATATACGGTATCATTATTTGCTGCACGCTTGTGCGCTTTCTTAATATTATTATTGTTTGTATGTTATGTAATTCCGTGTATTTCACTGTTATCAAGATCACCGTATAATTCTTGTATTTTCTCATTGTGGACAACACGTGCGTAAAATCACGCACAGTATAGGCCACGCCTTCTTTCGGTGACGCATTGTGTGAGCGAATGGCTAGTACTGGGGCTAGCAGCGCTTCGTTCGGTGGCTCGTTGAATCTTGTAATTCCAGGCCATCTCACAGAAACGACGGGTCCACTCAAGTTTCGCTCCGCTGAGTGCGATAGTTATTTAGCTTGCCGTAGGCCGACTGTTTGTGTAGCAAGAGTCTAATTTCTGGTGCGAGTCATAGCCTGCAGTCAGTGAGACAGGCTCCTTTCTTCTGACACGGTTACGTCAAATTATAATCTCAAGTAATGTGCTAAGTGATGATACTGGCCGCTCACGTCGCGTTTCATAGCTTGCAGATATGAAGAAGACATTACTTTCTTCTGACATAGTCATGCCAGGTTATAAAGTCGCGGCAGAATGCGCAACCGATCAGCGCTCAAATACGAACGTGCCAAGTGACGATGCTGCCCGCCCACAGGCACTGAGGCAGGGACTCGTTTCACGCCAGGTTATTAGCTCGCGGCAGTTTGTGCAACTGACGGGCGCCCAAATACGAATATGCTATGCGACGATTATGCGATGAAATTTTATAAACCTATTTTAGTGTGTGAAAAGTGGGATGCGACGATTATGAGGTAGCGATTATTATGCGATGGCGATGATTATGCGAGGAAATATGGTATAGTAGAAAGTGTGTCCGAACCGAATTTATAAACATAGCCAATAATTTACCAGTCACTCAACGATGAAAATTTCGGCATGATAAATAAGTCAGCACGAACACTGAATAATAATGGATTTGAGCAATCTCGGGAACACTGGAGTTGCCTTCAACAAGTTCAACAGCAGACTAAGAGCTTCTTTTATGTTTGACCTTAAATAATGGGTGAATTATTCCTATGGTCCAGTGTGCAGGAATTTCTTCAGTAATCCACATTTTAACTATATGTTGATGAAGATTTATAATCGCAGGCTTACCAGCATTTTTCGGGATTTCTGCAAAGACTAAGTCCTCGCTACAAGTTTTGTAATTTTTTTGTTCTTTAATTGCGAGTTCTACTTCATTGATGTTTGGAGGATTTATTAAATCAGGTGAAGTTAAAATAGGTGTATCAGTGTTTACTTGCATGGTTTCCAGTGGATCATCACAATTTAACAGTTTCTTGAATGCTTATGCAAGGATCTCTGTATTTTCTTGGTTGGAATGTGCTAACTTTCCTGTTTGATTTTTCAACATTAATGTTGGAGCTTCAATTTTTTTTAGATATTTACCAAATGTTTTGTAATAATCTCGAGATTGCTTTTTCTTGAAATCGTCTTCTATCTTTTCCAATGTATTTTTAAGATGATTACGTTTCGTTTGTCTGATGATTTTATGGGTTACCGTATTTACTCGAATACGACCCGCCCTTGAATAAGACCCGCACCCTGATTTTGAAGAACAAAATAAAAAAATAAAAATACTCAAAACTATTAACAATCTTTACTAAATAAACAAAATAGCATTTCTACAAAATAGTTTCCAACAGTTCTGAAGTCGTCCTAAAATAACACAGTAACAATTAAAAATACAAATAAAAGACACAAACACTTCATTCATCGTCATCAGAAGTACCAACTTCGGAACTTTTTTCACCATCACTTTCCCACAAAATGTCTTCATCACTACCATCCATAGCATTGGAAATACTACATTTCTTGAAGCTCTTCCGTATGAGATCTCCCGAGATACGATTCCATGCCGTCAAAATCCACGAACAGAGCAGCTGAACTTCCGGGCGCTGAATACGACCAGTTGGGGTCAGTGTGTGCTTATCGGCCGCCATCCACTCCGTATACAGCTGTTTCAAGGCTGCTTTGAACGGTCGGTTCACGCTGACATCCAGTGGCTGTAGCATAGACGTCATCCCACCCGGGATGATTGCTAGGTCGGTTTTCCCATCCTTGACGAATTTCTTCACAGCGTCTGTTGTATGGCCGCGGTAACTGTCCAGAACAAGCAAGCTCTTTCGTCGTAATAAAGCACCAGGGCGACGTTGCCAAACACACTTTAACCAGTCTTCCACCAGTGAACTGTCCATCCAACCAGAGTCCTGAGTTCCAACGATAACACCAGCGGGTATATTTTTTGGAAGAGTCTTTCGCTTGAAAACAACGTACGGCGGAAGTTTGGTTCCGTCAGCGAGTATACACAACATTACCGTGCACCGTTGTTTCTCATTACCACCTGTTCTGATAGTCACACTTTTAGATCCCTTAACATTCACAGTACTGTCCAGTGGCATTTCAAAGTAGACTGGCATCTGATCTGCATTACCAATTTGGGAAAGCAAATATGAATTTTCCTTCCGCAACTTAATTATGTGACGCTGAAAGGAAAGTAACTTTTCTTCATAGGCACCAGGAAGACGCTGCGAAATTGAGGTATGCCTTCGTATGCTCAACCCATTTCTTTTATAAAAATTTTGAATCCATCCTCGGCTTGCTTTAAACCCTACCGTAGAAAGTTCCTTCGCGATCTGTAATGCCTTTAATTGACACATTTCGGTCGACACCCCATTTCCCAATTCCCGCCTTTCTGTTACGTATTTATAAAGTTGTTTTTCAATTTCCGGAAACTGTACACTCAGTCCGCGGAAAGCTCTACGAGCACCACTACTTGTTAGCAACACGTTTTTCTTCTTTCTCCAATCTCGAATACATGACTCGTCAATATCATATTTCCTACCGGCGGCACGATTTCCAATAATTTCAGCTTCCCTCACAACTTTCAGCTTCTCACTCACAGTAAACGACCGCAAACGCTTCGTAGAACTCATGTTTACACTCGGAAAACGTGCGCTAGACAGTATGACGCCGCCTGCTTACGGAAAAACAAAGTGATAGCCGGAAGAAGGCTAGCACCATCTAGCGGATACTCGCAACACCCGATATCGCGTATGGCGGGCAATTTCAATCTTTAAAATCAGGATGACTCAAATAAGACCCGCACCCCAATTTTTCACGGCCGATTTTGTTTAAAAATGTGCGGGTGGTATTCGAGTATATACGGTAATTTTCTTTGTCTTGTTAGTTCTAAATTTGATTCTTCTGACTTTAGAGCTTGATGTTTTATCCATGCTTGGTGTCTTTTCTCTAATGCTTTATCACAATCTACATTCCACCATTCACGTTTTTTCCTAGGATTTATTGGTGCTAACTCCTCAGCTATTGATTTTAATTTAGTGATTAATTCGTCCAATGTTTTAGTATTGAGAGATTCTTCCCCTGTTCTTTCACAGTACTCTATATTTTTTTATTAAGGTAGATGGATCAAATTTCCTCCGATTGTTATTATTAGTTTTTTTCTTGGCCATTGGAGTTAATTTTATTTTGTTCTTTACCACATAGTGGTCTGAACCTGAGTCAACTCCCCTTAGAACCTTAACATTGTGAATTTCGCGATGGTATTCATCCAGACATGATCCAACTGCCATACTCCTCTTCTGAAGTCAGGATGTTTCCAAGTTTTCAGTTTATGGGGTTGTCTTTTAAAACATGTTGATTTAGAGATTAATTTGTGGTTTCTACAAATTTCGACTAATCTTTGACCATTTTTATTGGTTCGTTTTTGTGCTTGCTGTCCATTTTCCAATGATATCTCTATGTCTTCTTTCTTTTCCAAGTTGCGCATTGAAATCACCAAGGAGAATTTTGATGTTTGATGAAGGGACGTTTATTAAAGTTTGATCCAAAATATCCCAGATTTTTTGTACTTCTTCTCTGTCCTTAATAGTGTTGTTTTTTTGATTAGTAGGAGCATGTATGTTAATAATTCTATATGTTTTATTTGCCGATTTCAAAGTTAGGGTTGTAAGTCTGGAGGATTGAGATTTAAATTCTGTTATCGAGTCAATGCTTCTGAGATTATTAAGAATCCGTTACCAAATTGTGGACAATTTTTCATGACCCGTTTTCCTGGAATTCCTTTATATAGTCTGTATCCTTGCGATTCCAGATGGTCTTGATCACTATTTCTAATTTCCTGAAAGGCCATAATTAGAATTTTATGACTTCTCTTGATATTTTTTTGACTCTGTGAGTCGCAAAATTTTTCCGTATTGGCTCCTGAACCCTCACCCCTCTCCTCCTTCACCCGTACCGCCTTGCTTGTCGCTTCCATGTTGACACACCGTTTCAGTACAGCACAGTCTCCGTCTGACTCAGCACGGCTCTGTTAACACTCCTCCTCCACCCCTACCGTCTTGCTTGTCGCTTCCATGTTGACACACCGTTTCAGTACAGCACAGTCTCCGTCTGACTCAGCAGGGCTCTGTTAACACTCCTCCTCCACCCCTACCGTCTTGCTTGTCGCTTCCATGTTGACACACCGTTTCAGTACAGCACAGTCTCCGTCTGACTCAGCACGGCTCTGTTAACTCATTGCCACATCACATCGTAAGTTTTTACATAACATTTACGGGTATTTTCTAAAGGTTTATTTTATATACCACTTCATTTTCTCATACATGGTTTTATTTCTTTCCAGTTGGGAATGGTCACCCCTTGCTTGGGCTTTTGAAGCTAACATTATAAACGGGACATGAAATAAACCAAGAAAGACTGTCAAGCCCAGCTGAGGGTTTTATTGAACTTTTAACATAAGAAAATGTTTTAACAACTTTTTAATGTGTTACAGTGTATACTTTTAGTGATCTATGTGTGTTTTCATGTACGATTTTTTAACTAGAGTAAAATGTTGTTTATCTGGACGTCAAACAACCGGAACGTCAATTATCCGGATGAGCAAAATAAGAATAGACGGAACAGCGCCGCACGCTTACTTTTGTTTTGGGGAAGTGCGCGCTGCCTACAGTAGTGAGACGGTTCTCGTTTTCAATTTTTGTCTCTGTTGTCTCGTACAGTTTGCTTACTCTATAATGTTTCAACGTGTTACAGTATGTGAGTGTGCGTAAAACTGTACTATATTACGTTGTGAAAATTGCTTCTACGAGTGGCAAAAAGGAAAAGGGAAATCGCAATGTCTTATCGATTGAGAATAAGATGGAGTTCATTAATGAACTGAATAAAGGTGAGAGAGTGCAGTGTCTACTGAAAACTTACAGTGTTGGAAAATCCACAATTAATGATTTGAAGAACCGAAAAAGTGAAATTTGTAATTATGCATCGAAGTTAGATAGTAAAGAAGGGTATAAAAAGAGAAAAACCATGAGATCAGCTACGGATGAAAAATTGGAAGAAGTGGCGTACTTATGGTTTATTCAAACAACAAGTAAGGGATATCCCATTTCTGGACCTTTATTATGTGAGAAAACGTTGCAGGTAAATGAGAAGCTTGGTGGTTCTCCCTATGAATTGAACGCATGTTCGATTATCCGGAAAAATCGTTAACCGGAACACTTTCGGTCCCAAATGGTCCCGTTAACGACGTTTACTGTACATCCAGTATATAAAGTGAATGTTTTAAGTGCTGCCAAATTAAAATAGGCTGATGAAGACGTCAATATGTTTTAGACATCGAAACATGTTTATTAGGTACAGCAGGTTTTCAGGTTTTAAAGTTGTAAGTTGTATCGAAACATGTACCATGAGTTAAATAGTATTGACGAGGCGGAACCATTTGGAACTTTGTTCTTAATATAACTTCTCAATTTTCCAGTTTGAACCAGTGAGTTACCATTATGTGTAGAAAAGAATGATACTTGTTTAGGTTTGATTTTCTGTAGTATTTATTGTAACTTTTAGTAGGTCAACTCAAAATAATTCCAATTACTGGAATGTGTGAAAGATAACCTGAAATAAATTACATGTGATTAAGATATACACGGTATCGTTACGTTAAAAAAAAGAATATTTTTCACATATTCCAGTAATTGGAATTATTTTGTGTTAACCGACTGAAAGTTACAAGGTAATTCGTCAATAAGGCAACACTGAAAAATGGCTTCAAAGCTATCTTTTCACTGGTTTGCCCAAGTGTAGGTCCCTCCATTTTAGTACTTTTAATAAAGATCAAAAATTGTATTCTTTCAGCCTGACATAAGTCGTTATGCTTCTGAGCTTCTCCCAGTGCTGTTTGAGTATCTGGCACAGCTGTGCTCTCAACTACAGCACAATGGTAAAGAGCCACCTGGCTTGGACCGAATGTTCTATGCCTTGGAAATGTTCTGTGAGAACTTGGGGGACGATCTTCTACCTTACGTACCTACCCTCATGGACAGGCTCTTCACCGCACTCAGTCCCAACAGCTCTGTCCACTTGAGGGAGCTGGCACTCAGTGCCATTGGTGCCACAGGTTAGTATCTTATTAGACTTTGTGGTTTCTTCTTATTTAGAAATAAACATTTCTGCATTTTAAGTCGTAAATATCATGTTTTGTTGAATTTAGCATTTTGTAGCAAGTTGATTGAAAATAAGCATGTGCAATATTACACGATACCTACAATACTTAGTGTGTCCTCTTGCATCTTGCCGTCTTGTTCTGTTATGAGCCAGCTCCTTGACTCACCTCCATATTCCTCCTCTTTCCTCTTCTGCCACCCTCACATCTTCCTCCCAAGTCCTTCTAGGACTTATCCTCTGCATCCGAGTACAAAAAGCTTACTTCACCATTCAGGTGTTCTCTATTCTCTGTACATAGCAAGGGCAATACATCAAGGCCAGATCTTATGGTCTAATTTCTAACACTAACCTTTTAGTTTTACCTTACATTTCCTGGATGAGTCTTCATTTCCGATGCCTGAAGCTAACTTTGGTGCTTAGTGCTCAGCATTCGGGTTTCACAACTGTAAAGCAGGATGAAGAGGGATAAAAATTAATCATCATCATCTTCATTTCCCCTTTTCCAGTTGACACTGGGTGGGGGCAAATATGGTTTCTCTCCACTTTGTTCTGTCGTTCCACCATTCCTCTTCCAACACAGTGTTCCAATCCCGGTTCCGTTTTCTAATACTATTCTCCACCGAGTCCATCCAACGCATTCTTGGTCTTCTTCGTCTTCTCTTCCCTGTCATCCGTCGTTCCAGTGCTCGTCTTGGTAGCCTTACTTCATTCATCCGTTTGACATGTCCAAACCATCTCAATCTG
Organism: Meconema thalassinum; assembly: GCA_946902985.2. Lineage (NCBI taxonomy): Eukaryota > Metazoa > Arthropoda > Insecta > Orthoptera > Tettigoniidae > Meconema > Meconema thalassinum. The sequence continues at coordinate 716,112,339 of OX336388.2, read as the reverse complement.
TTTTGCTCCAGTTTGTCATTTAGTTTCTGTACTCCCAGTTCTTTCCGTATATCTTCATTTCTCACTCTGTCCCTCCTCGTTTTCTGGACCATACTTCTCAGGAATCTCATCTCAGCTGCCTGTACTCTGCTCTCATCCCTCTTAGTCATTGTCCAAGTTTCTGCTGCATATGTTATTATAGGAACATAATATGCTTTGTACATAACTACTTTAGCCTTAATTGGTATATCCTTGTTCCATACTAGTCCCATACCTGTTGGTAGAAAGCACTCCCGAGTTGTATTCTTCTGCTAATTTCCAAATCTAGTCTTCCATCTTCAGTCAGTTCACTTCCCAAGTATTTGAAGTGTTTCACTACTTCCAATTCCTTATCTCCTACTTTGATTAGTCCTTTTCCTTCTTTCTTATCTCTACTCATCACCACTGTTTTACTCTTCTCCACATTTATCTTCAATCCCCATTGCTCAATCTTTTCATTTATTACATCTTAACTGTTCTTGTACCTCCATCTCATCCTCGCCCCAGATCACAACGTCGTCTGCAAACAACATTACCTTCATCTTGCCCTATAGTCTTTCATTGCTGGCTTCATGATGTCATCCATCACCATTACGAACAATAATGGTGACAACACACTTCCTTGCTTTAGTCCAGTGTCAATTTTAAACCATTCCAATGTCCCAACTCTAGTCTTCACACTGCTGTAGCAATCCATGCAAATTCCTTTTATCATGTCTCTCAGTGCCTTGCCTATCCCCCTTTTTGTTAAGCTTTCCCAAACTTTTGTTCTAGGGATGCTATCATAGGCCTTTTCTAGATCAATAAAAGTCATTACCATATCCTTCCCATATTCCCAACTCTTTTCAATGTTCTGTCTCAGAATGAAAATGGGTTCCACTGTTCACCTGCCCCCTCTAAATCCAAAATACTAACATTTAACTGTAAAAATTAAAATATAATTCAGTCACATAATATTGCTCTTCAAAAACTGTAAGTGAAATGTAAATTAAAACTCAGCAATTCTTCTAGGTTTGTGCCGTGTCTTGTGTGGGGTTTCGCCTAGGACACCAAGCTGGCTCATCGGCGGGCTCTTGGTGTCCCCGCCCGGACCCCCACAGGAGTGACGAACTGCGCGCCACCTCCCTTTATATTAGGTGCAACTGCACCACTTGACTGCAAGAACTAAAAGCTCAAGCAGCCTTAACCTCCCTATGAAGGCTTCCAAAAAGATGGTATATTGGCTTTCACGGCCAGTGAATTAAAACTCAAAAATTCTTCTAGGTTTGTGCCGTGTCTTGTGTGGGGTTTCGCCTAGGACACCAAGCTGGCTCATCGGCGGGCTCTTGGTGTTCCCACCCGGACCCCCACAGGAGTGACGAACTGCGCGCCACCTCCCTTTATATTAGGTGCAACTGCACCACTTGACTGCGAGAACTAAAACTCAAGCAGCCTTAACCTCCCTATGAAGGCTTCCAAAAAGATGGTATATTGGCTTTCACGACTGACAAGGTTGTCATATCTCAGTCTGTTGTACACCCCCTTGTTTTCTAATAATTGATGTATTGTTTGAACAGCAAATGCAGCCAAGGAAGGAATGCTACCCTATTTTCCTCGGATAATTGACTGTCTAAAACTGTACTTAACAGTTGATCAACCAGAGGAGACTATGTGTTTGCAGATACAAGCTGTTGGTAAGTAGAGAACATCTTTTTTGTATACTGTAATAGTAGATGATTAGCCTCCGTGGCTTAGGCGGCAGCACGCCGGCCTCTCACCGCTGGGTCCGTGGTTCAAATCCCGGTCACTCCATGTGAGATCTGTGCTGGACAAAACGGAGGCAGACAGGTTTTTCTCCGGGTACTCCGGTTTTCCCTGTCAAAATTTCATTCCAGCAACACTCTCCACTATCATTTCATTTCATCTGTAATTCATTTAATCATTGCCCCAGAGGAGTGCGTCAGGCCTCGGCAGCCGGCACAGTTCATATCCTCGCCGCTAGATGGGGGCTTCATTCATTCCATTCCTGACCCGGTTGGAGACTGGAAGCAGGCTGTGGATTTTCATTTTCATTTCAATAGTAGATGATTAGAGGCAGATGACCTCGTAGTTCTGCCCCTTGAAACATCAATAACTAACTTAGTAGATGATTGGGAGGATTAGGTAGTTTAGAAGGAAAATACCTCACGGCAAGACAAGAAGTCAATGAAAGCTGTAGAAGATACTGTACTTACTTGCATATGAGAAAATAACAGGCATTTTGTCGTGTTTTACTGTGGTTTGGTGCGTGTGGTTTCCCGCGTATTTTGTCCCTTGAGACGTTTACGGAAAGACCATCTGGAAAGTTGGCGCTTTTGAGGAGGCATTTACCTCAAAATTTGTAGTTTTAACTGTGCAATGATAAGCAGATGACCTCAATGTTTCGCCCCTTGAAATGAGAAATATCATCATCAACAGCATGAAAAATTGGCCAGCCACATGGTCGACCTTAAACAAGAGTGAGACGAATGTCACAAGTTAAAAGGAGGGCAGGCCAGCTGTAAAAGGGTGTCTTTACTAGATAAACAATTTATGTTTCATGTTGAAGGCAGCATTTGCCATGAGTTTTTTAGATTAATAGATCAATTCAAATACTATATATATTTTCCACCTAGTCAACACTTGTTTCACCAAAATTAAAAACTCAAAAAATAGTGAACAATTGTTTCAAGTTTTTCTGAAACCCTTCTTCAGCACAAAACTAGCGTCAGCAAATTAACAAGTAGTGCAAACAGGAAAGGAACATTATAAATATTAGGATGAAGAAATAAGTGAAATGTTAACTGTGAGTGATAAAGATGAAATGAACATTTTGTTGATAATCATTCTTCCTGAATTAATAACTTCATATTCTTAAAATAACCTTTGTGAAAAACTGTGCTAAATTATAAAAGTCTCTAGTAAAACAATTGAAATTAAAATGTAGGATAAATATCTTCTAATCAATACGGAACGAAGATGATTAGATGGGGCGTCACAATGTCCTGCAAAGGAAAGAAAATCTTCCTTAATACTGATCGAAAACGGAGGAAGCTAAGTAAAAGGAAAACGATAAAAAAGAACTTACTTGACATGATGATTAAAGATACGAGAAAATAGCATTTTGAAATGGAGTTTGTAGCATTTTAATTTTAAAAAATAGCATTTTGTAGCTCTTTGAATTTTAAAAATTACCTTTTTGTAGCATTTTGAATTTAAAAAATTAGCATTTTGTAGCATTTTAAAGTTAGTCATCACTCATCAGGTAAGGTAAGAATTCAAAATTACCGTATTTACTCGCCTATAGGACCCCCTTTTTCCTAAATTTTTAGTTCCAAAATTGGGAGGGGGAGTACTATAGACGCAAACTTCGCAAAAGTCCATTATTTTTGGGAAAGCGAGAGAGTAAAAATAAGCTACATAATATGATATATTTGATCAAATTACCGTACATACGAAGTGCGTATTTCGGCCACCTGTTGCATAGCGTGAGTCATAGTCCGTACGCACGGGAAGAAAGACAGAGACTTCATTCTTCGAACAAGGTCACACCTTGTTAGCAACAGAGCTCAGATACGATTGAATAGTATGGCCCAAGCAGCTGATTATTCCCAACCACCTCGGAAAAGATATCACACTTTTCCTGTGATTGTTTTGCCTGACCTACCGCCGGCCGTATCCCATCCGCGCGGAGCTGCTCGCGCCGCACTCGTTGCTAGACAATGACGGACAGGACTCTCAATAATCAAGGAGGGGGTACTATGAGCGATTTCCAAGAATTTTGTATTATGGTTCTCGAAAATTGTGGGGGGTACTATAGGCACAGGCATGTAGCCCGAGCAAATACAGAGTCCATTGTGAGGCAGTCATTTGCTCTCGAGCCTGGTGGACAATGACCTCCAGGACGACGATAATGGTGTTGTATGGATACCCTACACGACGATATGCACATCGTAGGTCTTCGTCCTATAGATGCAGCAAACCCAACAAATGAAGAGCGAGGTGCAGAGAGGCGGACCCCCAAAAATAATTGAGAACAATGCCAGGAAGAAGAAGAAGACTATAGGCAAGCCGACTAAATATGGTAATAAGTACGGAAACAAATTTAAACATGTGCAGGTTTGGATATATGAGTGTATCTGATCAACGGCAGTAGCAAATTAAAAATTAACTAGAAGACCCGTTCTGCTCCGCAGCATTCACTTCAACAATCCTACAGCGCTTCTGTCCATGTGACATTTGCATGTGTTCATGCTAGTGACCTGAACAGACATTTACTGTACCGTCGCTTTTGGGTAAATGATGAAGTACTTACGAGATCAAATGTCCTATGTGTGTGTGTGCCACTATTTACCCAGTGTACGCTTAAAAGGCCCACGGACGTCAGGTTCCAGACGCAATTCTGAAAAGCCGAGGTGAACAGTTAACTCCAAACACATAATCTATACTCTTCTCTGAAGTACGTGAGTTGGCGACCACGGGACCCCAGCTGAGTCCGGCATTGCTTCCACTTACTTGTGCCGGGCTCCTCTCCGTTGTCTTTCCTGTCGACATCCCTTGGTCAACTCTTGTTCTTTTCCGACCCCGACGGTATTAGGGTATCCGAGGCCTAGGGAGCCTTTCACATTCCTGCCTTAATTGGCCCCTGTCTCATCTTTCCTGATCCCTCCTTCTTCGAGGGGTCAGACCTCTTGTTTTCTTTTCATTATATTTCCTTTTCTCTTTAAGATCCCGCACTGTTTTTGTTAATTGGCTCCCGTCTATCTAAATTCCATTTAGTGATTTCTTTTGCATCCACACTCCATTTTGTAGGTGTTTTCAGTCTACGTTGCATTTTGTAAGTCTTTTCGATCTACAGTAAATTGCATTTTGCTAGTGTTTTCAACCTCGATTGCATTTTGTAAGGATCGACAATCTAAATTGCCTTTTAGTAAGTCATTCAATATAGGGGATGGGACTTTTGTGAGTATTTTGAATTTCAATTGCATTTTGTATTTTCAACCTAAACCGCTTTTTGCACGTATTTTGAATCAAAATTGCATTTTGTATGGTGGTCATTGCAGGGATTTTGATTCTCAATTGCATTTTGTGGATATTTTGAATCTAAATTACATTTTGTAAGTATTTTCAATCTAAATTGCATTCTGTAAGTATTGTCCATCCAATTGAGTAGTTTGAATCTACCATGCATTTTGTAAGCATTTTCAATTTCAATTGCGTTTTGTAACTATTTTGAATTTCAATTGCATTTTGTAAGTAAAATATTTCGACTCTACATTGCATTTTGTAGGTATATTGAACCTAACTTATATTTTGTGCGTCTTTTTCAATCTATTCCTTTTGCGAGTGTTTTCGTTCTAAATTCCCTTTTGTAAGTATTACCGCTCTCCATTTTGTGAATAGTTTCAATCTGAGTTCCTTTTTGTAAGTATTTTCCTTCTCACTTAATTTTCGTTCTGGTTTCCACTTCATTGCCATTTTCGCTATCACCCAGACCATTAGGGGCCGATAACCTAAATGTTAGGCCCCTTAAATCAACAATTATCATCATCATCTCTGAAGTATTAACTCGACACGACTCGACAGTTTGATGCTGGCTGAAGGTAGGGTGATAGGTCGCTGGCAAGCTCGTAAACTCACTCTGAAGGTAGTAATTTAAATTTCCACTGAATGGAGATTGCTTGAAGAAATGAAAACGTAAAAACACTTACAGTGGTCGATGTGGGAGCTGTCGCGATCTTTCCTGCAGAACTTTTCCTGCTGAACAATTCTCAGAGTATATCGATATTTTTAACGGTTTACCCAGCGTAAGCTTAAAAGACACATAGACGTTAGGTTTTTCTTCAACTCGATTCACTGAAATCGTAAGTGCTCAGCTACTTTTGGTCATAAATAATTTTTTTCTACCTAATCCTTCATCTTAATCGAGAAATCCTTCACAGAATGGAGAAAACCGCATCAATATCCATCAACTTGCTCTCGAGATTACCCATTATATCCAGAATTGGGAACTTTGTTTTGTACTAAGTAGATAAGAGATCCACACAATTTAAGGCTACAGCGGTACAATTTGGTGATCTGTCTACTTATGATACCCATGGTATAAATTTAAAATAAAAGATGGGTCTCTTATATTTGAATTTAGAGATGTACCGTAACTCTTGGGTAACATAATTATAAAGGTGTGCAAATTAATAGAATTAAATAAAATAATATTAATTAGTCATAATTTCTTTTATTCAAAATCATTTTATTGACCAACTTCTTTTGTTATCCTACTTCGTAGTGTTTCCTCTCCCGTAGAATTACACCTTTTCCCATAAGGAATTGCGTCTGGAAACTTTCAGATTATTGGATTCCGAGGGATATGTGAGCTGGGTCAGTTTTCAATTTTTCATTGACTTTAGAATTTAAGTCAGGTGATTTCAATGAATAGTTCATGAATCTTTGAATAGTTCAATAGCGTTCATCAGTTAAAAGACCCCAAATCCCTCTGCTCTAAATTCACACGTAAAGTAGAGTTAAGTAATAAAAATGAAACGTGTGGCATTTTGCATTTGCAAGGCTCCTATGGTAGTGGAAATTCAAAAAAAAATATTTTAATTTGAGTTTCTTAAATTAAAATATAATTAGGAGTCTTGGTTAAACATTTGAAGTAATTTCATCGCCTTGTAAACATACTTAGCTCATTCAACCATGAAAAGTAAAAATGCGATTTTGGAAAACTGACATCGAACCTAATAATTTGCACACCTCTTTAAGACAGCTATCACCTCCACCACTACAGATAGAATAGCAAGTAAAGGCGATTGATGAGAAATGAAAAGATAACTCACACAGAAGGAATTAATATTTAAGCTGTAAATTTGATTGTGTATATCTTAGTTATAGAACTGAGGGAATGAAAGAACAGGATATAGGGATAGTAATCACCGATGTAGGACAATATCACTTTTTTACCATTACCACAGGACAGTTATCGTATTAGGGATTCGGACGTCCTTGTATAATTGTTGTTTAATCTGTGCCCCGATTGCTAAGATCTGTGCTCCTGCGCAACATTCATTTCAACATTCTAATAGTACTTCCTTCCATACGACATTTTCTGTTCGCTTGCCTTTTGGTTCTATTTGAACTTTGACGACATGAAAGGATTTTGCTCGAGATAGTGCGACATACAGTTGTCCGTGGCTAAACACCGGTTGAGGTAAATAAATGCCTACTTGATCTAATGTTTGACCTTGAGCATTATTGATAGTTATACAAAAAGTCAAGCGTACTGGAAACTGCCTCCTTTTGAAGGAAAATGGCATAGAAGTATCTGATAGTTCTCGATGATCCTGGTATTAGCTCTAAAACTTTGTCATTGATTTCTTTACAGTGTTCATTTCTAGGTGCAAAAATCGCGATTTTTGAAAAGGGTGAAATATCTTTCAGTGTGGAAACTTCGTTTCCATATATTTCAGTGATATCAGTTTTTGCAATGATGGAGGGTAGTAAGTCGACTAATTCTGAATTTTCTCCATCGACGTGAGGATATTCACCGTTACCAATTTGTATCAAGAAGTTTGCAAAGTCATGTTGATCTGTATTCGCTCACATATTTTTGTTGAGTTTAAAAATTTTGAATAGGCTAATGGCCACAAAGGAGAGAACCTTACTGACATTTGGACTGAAGCTGCTCTAGATGCGTGAGGTACAACAGGCAATACCTGCCTAAAATCTCCACCTAGGATGATAATTTTTCCTCCGAAAGGCACGTTGTTATTCATGATGACCTTGAGCAGCCGATTTACACACATCAACGCGTGCTTATTAGCCTTAGGGGCTTCATCCCAGATGATAAATTGCTGAACGAATATAAAAAGCTTCCTTGCTGTTAACTTTTATTCCTGATACAGAACTTGCAAGTAAATGTAGAGGTAACTTGAACTGGCTGTGTACAGTCCGCCCCTGAGGTAATAACATTGCTGCAATACCAGTCCATGCAACAGAAACTACATTTAACCCCAAATTTGTGCAACTGTGAATCAAGCATTGGTAAAGAAATATTTTCCCGGTGCCCCCTGGACCGTCAATGAAATATGCATTACTGGTACTCATCCTTTCATTGCCGTTTTGTACTAACCCCAAAATTTCTGTAATTATAGCCGTTTGGTTTTCATTTGCTTGGTTTATCATCCAACTTAATTGATCCTCATTAAGTTTTGGATAATTCATTGGTAAATTTGTCTGAGTGAAATTATCAATAATAGCTGGCAATTCGAGAGAAGTAATGGGAAGACCATGGAGCTTTAATGTATTAGAAATGTGTATGAGTGATCTGATATGCAATGTTAGGTTCGTGAAACTGCAGATAATCTTTTGATAATGAATTATTGAAAATGTCCCATAACTGTCTTACATTTGAAGGGGTCTGAAAGATACATATGTATGAAAACAGTTGTCGTAACTGAGAAGGCATCTGAAATTGTGACGCTTCTGCCAAACAACGCTGCCATTCAGAATCATCAATCAGCAAACCTCGCTCCTTAGCTGTTTCTTTAAAAGTAGAATAGACAACGGCTTTGTATGTTCATAGATCCTGGAAGCTGGTAACACCTATGACGTGAAGCAATAACAGGCGTAAATAATACCTTCTGTTTCTGTAGGTGAAACATTGTACATTCTGCCTATAGTTTTTGAAACATTTTTTCTTTCTTGCCACTGGCAGTTGCTCTTATTCCAGACGTAATGTATTGGTGTTTCAGTATATATATAACTTACGGATTTCTGGCCTGCGAATCTTGATTTAACTTGAACCATGCTTGTAATTCCGTGTTGCGCAACTGCGCTTGAAGTAAAATATCAGGAGCGTTATCATTTTTAAAATAGATATTTTGCAAGTTTGGCAAGTGAACTGGTAATCGCACGGTAGAATGTGACTGTTCATGCATGTGAAATGAAAATATCCTGTATGTGGCTTCTGTTGGACCAACATATCTAGCATTTAGGAAAGAAGTAATTTCATCGTAGCTCACCGTTTCGCCTTCAGGACATATTTTAACAATGCAGCAGTCATTACCTTTATACACATACTTGTGGATGTATTTAACACTCCGAACACTTGAGCATATTTCAACATTAATATGAGCTTGAAAGTAAAGTAAAAGAAATGGATTGTATGGAACAATGAATCGACTATCGATTTCAATGTCAATGCCTTGAATTGTTTTTACAATAATCCGTCCATTATTTCTTCTTCTATACGAAGGATAACCATTGGCGTTATCTTTGGTCTCTTCCTGAAACTGTTTAGGGGAATCTTTCTTACATACGCCATCTTTCATACAGACTGAAGAAGGATTCTAAGATCCGCAAGGACCATGTACCATATGACTCCTTACCAACGCGTATAGCGCTTCATCCTTGAGATCTGGTATTTCGGCTGACACCACACTGTCAATGTCAGAAATTTCTCGAAACTTTCTATCTTCCGTTAATGTTAATAGTACCGTAAATGGATGTGCGGGAGACCTCTTTTTTGAAATTCCACTGTATGCTTTTACTTTACCGAAAATTTCCTTAATATATGGGTTGGTTTTTTAGTTTTGGCACCTTAGTTATAACTGGATTAATAACTCACTTAGATGGTTCCAAGTTTCACAGGCCCTCGATGTAGTCCCCACGGGATCCAACGACTTCCACATCGCTGGGAACACGTTGTACGCAACGGTGGGAACTACATTGAGGGCCTGTGAAACTTGGAACCATCTAAGTGAGTTATTAATCCAGTTATAACTAAGGTGCCAAAACTAAAAAACCTACCCATGTATTAATTTATCGTAGCAATTCATTTACTTTGCAATGGAAAACTCTCACTACAATATCAGGCCTTTCTGGCCATCCGCCATTACAGATGAACGTAATGAATAAATCTGGCTTTCCAAACTTCCTCACTATCGCCATCACATCCTAGTAATTTTGCATCATATTCCTTGGGCTACCTGTAAAAGAAGATGGCAAAACTAAAATACGACCGACTCTGAGATTTTCATTTTCGGCTCGTACATGCAAGGCGTCTGCTAAACCGGCATATGTATCAACTCACAACTTCGTTTGTTGATGACATATTTTAACCGGTCACCTTCCATACGGCAGTAGTAATCCAGGAATAGCTGTTGAGTCAATTTACCAGCGTTAATAAGGGGATTGAAATCGAACTCAGCTCCTAGACCTCGAATGGCAATTCTGTACAGAATATACTCGCGCATTGTTACAGTATGACGTATTTTAATTTGTCTCACTCCAGGGCCCTATTTCATAAAACTCGACAGGTCCGACAATTGTGACAATTTGACATAATTGTCAACATGTCGCGACACTTCTATCTGACAATATGTCATTGTGTGACAGGAGAAATATTGTAAAATTTACGCCTGTCACAGAGCTCTTTTCATAACCTTGACAAATTGTCAAATCCACCTGTCGAGGTTATGTACACTTCGATAGTTCTGAGAATCGATAATGTAAAATAACCAGCGATTCGCATGAACTGTTCAACGCGAGATAATCATAATAAAGGATTTACTATTTATTAAAACATTCATTTATTTGAAGAAACACGCACAAACTGTGCAAAATTACTATATTATTTTATAAACTTGACTGCATAAATGTGACTATCATTACAGCTTCTAATAATACATTACAGGCCAACCATTTACCTTTCTGACAATCACGAATAGCCTATAAGGTAAATGCACCAATGGTCGTCATGTTAAGACGGATTTAGTCAAGAAAATATAAACACCTTATACATTTTGGTAAATGTAATCAACAAAAGCACTGTACCTAACCTCAAACTCTACTCAACCACTAGGAAACTCTCAATATCGAAAATATTCGTTTTAGGAAAAATTAGGCTACGTATTTTTAAAAGATGTGATTTCGCCCCAGACCTCGGCACGATGTCTTTGGTCGTCACCCGTTTGCACCAATTGCCGTCACATTGTTAGTTTTCTTTGTCTGCTGTTTATAATGCATTTCTGTCGAATGTTGCGTAAGACACCGATTCATCGACTTGGAGGCTAACATTTACGAATAATACAGTACCAGTAATTATGTTTTTTTAATAAAAAAATATATATACAAAAAGAAAGACGGAAGCGGGAATGGTGGGTAGAAGACATACGGGCATGAACATATCGTAATTCTGCTCTAAGCACATTTATTATAGGTTATTTTGTATTAAATTAAAGTGCATCAGAAATACAATAATAATAATTGAAATTCGAACAATATAACCACAAGAACATGTATTGATGTAGGCTTCCCCGACCGGTGTTCAATAGCGAATGGTCATTTTCCGGGATGTTATGCCGTGATCTTTTTTTATTTATTTATTTTTTACGGGGGATGGGAGGCGTAGTCACATAAAAAGTGAGACAGACCATGGCATAACATAACGTCTGCGTTGAACAATCGCCGAGGGTCTGACAAGATAGAGTGTAAGTCATTTTCCACCAAATAACAGTAGGTTTTAATTTGATGTTCTGTAATATTGCAGCACGGTTTACTGTCAAATTTATGAATAATAATCGAAATATAATTTTAATAATGTACTACTACCTTAGGCCTACTGTATGAATGAAACTCCCCAGAAAGAATTCCTACGTACGTCACTGATCTTAATCACTCTCGACTACTCCCGCTTTTTAATCGCTCCATTCTAACGATTCTAACAGCACTGTAGGCTATTAACGTAACGGGAAACTTCCAAACGCACCGAGATACGAAAAGATAGGTTATGGTAATAATCGACATGTAACGAGGCGCCTGTCGAGTTTTCGATGACAATTTGACAATTGTACAACAGCGGCTGACATATTCATTAGTTCATAAAGAAAAACTGGTGACATATGTGACATATTTGTCAGATTTCTACCTGTCGTATTACAACTTTATGAAACAGATTTCTGACAATATGTCACGACAATTTACAAAATTGTCGCGACATATTTGTCGAATTGTCATGCTTTGAGAAACGGAAACTTGTCGAACTATCGAATTGTCAGACATTTTATGTCATCCGACATATGTCGACTTGTCGAGTTTTATGAAATAGGGCCCAGCAGTTGGCATTGAAATGTGTCAACCAGACTCTCCGCAAGGCCAAATCAAGGTATAACACATAGGATCACAGTGCATACTATCATAATCAACATTCCTCAAGCCACCTTCTCTCTCATATACTGCAATGTGTCGATGAGATGGTGGAGCTCCATCAACAGTTCCAAATACAGCAGCAATTTATGAACATGTGGGGTCATTATAACGTCTTGGATCTGAGGAAGGTTCGTGATAGAAACGCATTACCCATTCCTTTTGACGACGATTTTCTTTTAGAGCTGATTTTTTCTCTTCACTTACTTTCTGGTGCATTGTTTTATAAGAGCGCACGTAAGGATTGTGCTGATCTAGTAAACGATTTAAAAGACTGAGGGTATCTTCTCTCACTTTGTGATTAGCATCATTCAGTAGCCTTAAATCATTTGCCTCTGAAAATTCTAAGATGTATAATTGGCCATATTAACTGTTTTCCTGTTTTCTGGCATATAAAGGGGAAATTCTATGATGAATGACACCTTTGATTTTGAAACAGTAAGACCCATGGCTCGGTAGTAGCTCAGCAGTAGCACCAAAGGATGCAAACGACATAGCATTATTATACTGCCGAACATTTTTCCTAAAAAGAAAAGTGACCACTTGTATTTTTCTCTTTTGAAAAGTATACAGCTGAGCAGTAGTGACACATGTTACACAGACTTCCAATTGAGAATAGTTCTATGTAGGGAATAGTATCAAAAATAGCACATCGATAAGTGGCTGAGAACGGTTTTGTGACAATCGAATTGAGTCGCGTATTGCTCGTTTCTGTTTCTTGGTATTGACGTTTTCGACCATACTTCACTCTGAGTTAGCACTGATATCTAGGACGTCATAGTGACCGTTCCGGCCATCTCCAGAATACAGTAAGGAAATTATTCTATTTGGTGGCGTATTTTCAGCGTTTACAGTATGCGTTTTATTATTAGTAACTATGTTAATATTCATTTTGTAAACTTGAGCAGCGGCAACTAACTCAACATGACCTCCATGAATACCATTCATAGACATATGCATTTTGTAATCATCGCTCGTATTGATAGCAATTTCGTACATATCGCTGTAGCCAACAATAAAGGAAGAATAATTATTCCAGTTGTCTGTAACATGTTGAAGAATTCGTTTTCTAACCTTTGTAAAACTCTGATTGTTGTACACACAATATGCCAATGCCCTGAACAGCCAATTTCCGTCACCTTTATTTCTTATCACTTTTTGTCTCTGGCTAACTGGTTCTGAGGTTCGCTTCCGACACGATCCTGGGGTTTTACTGCACGCAAACCCACTCTTAGTTTGAAACTGTAAATCAGCCACTGAATCGAGTGACTTGGCATCCACGTTCTCAAGTGAGGTAGCACTGATACCGGTATTTAAGACTTAATAATGACCGTTCCACCCATCCCCAGAGTATAGAAGAGTTTTATTATTGGTGATTATGTCAATATCTATTTTGTAAACTTGAGCAGTGGCAACTAACTCAACATGACCTCCATGAATACCATTCATAGACATATACATTTTGTAATAATCGCTCGTATTGATAACAGTTTCGTACATATCGCTGTTGCCAACAATAAAGGAAGAATAATTATTCCAATTGTCTGTAACATGTTTTACAATTCGCTTTCTAACCTGTGTAAATAAACTCTGATTGTTGTACTCACAATATGCCAATGACCTGAACAGACAATTACCGTCACCTTTAATCTTTATAACATTTGTAATTGGGTGTCGCTTCTCATTCAGCATATTATGATTCATTGTTTTGATTGAGCACACAACCTATAAGGACAAATGATGAATCGAAAAGAAGACAGTTTGTAGCTGGTGAGACCAAAGACTATATAATTGAAAGATCGGATACACAATACAAAATGGCGGTTCCAACATTCGACTGTAGCGGCATCTTCGTGAAATTAGAGTTCTTTCGTATACAGTATTTGTTGTAATTCAAAGAGATGTTGACATGACGGTGTCATTAGCAAAATGGCTGCTGATTGTGCATGAGCATTTCAGTCTCCAAGTAATCCATTCTTTGAGAAGTTTTAACTAAATTATGTGCACAGAATCCTGTTCTGCTTATTGAATGTATACATGCGACATTAGCGCCCGAGTGGAACAGGTAGAAGTTAGATTCAAACCGCTTTAAGTTCCCAAGGAGATTTGATCTCTGTTAATATGAAGTTAGATTTACTATTGGGGTGGCGTTGAATATCATGATACAGTGTTAGTCGTTGTCGCCTAGCGACAATATGTCCGTCAAGTCATTCGATTCTATTTTTGTGTGACCTTGGAGGAAGGAATATTCACAATTTGTTTAATACACGGATGATATAATCAACTAAGGTGGGTATCAATCGAGGGTGCGTGACGGGCATTACATTTTAAGACAACAAACGTAGTCGTAGCGCAAATACTTCCTGAGATATTTCAGTTTTAGTAAAAGGTGAAATTTTTTGAAAACTATTTTAATATATAAGATAAGAATAGTACCAGGTCATCATTTTATTTCCTGCATGTACGCGCCGCTAGGCCGGTGAAGGTGGCCTTGGCAGATGCGGCCGGTCAAGGTGGCCTTGGCGTTCTCCCCGCAATGAACACGTGCGCTGTGATCGGCAATGTTGCAATAAGCTGTCAGTATCTCTGGCGTATTCAAGCTTGTGAAGTGCTAGTTGATTTGATCTAACATACAGTGCAGTCTCGGGGCAATTTTACAGTTTATGTGTTGCCTTAAAGTGATGTTTCTATACAACAACGTGTATTCATTGTGCTTTGTTATGCGAAGTGATGTTTTCTATAGAACAACATGTATTCATTGTGCTTTCTTATGCGAAGTATTCTTCTGTTAGAGAGTGCCGTTTTCGATTCGTATGCAAACAATCCTCACAAGTGAGGAGTTAAAAGAAAATATTCGCCAAGTTATAACGAACGTCACCCAGGAAGAAATTCGCCGTGTGTCTAGGAACTTGTTTACGAGGTGCCAGGCATGCTTGCGAGCTGACGGACAACACTTTGAACATTTCTTGTAAAACCAGGTAAGTTTGTAGATAATTATTTTCACTAGAAATTGCTATTAAATGACTGTATGTTGACGCGAAGTAGTGGGGAGAAGTCGCGCACATTTTACCAGCCAGCGAGCGGGTGTCAGCGCGAGAGCTTGCCGCGCCGTGATCGGTATCGGATGTAAGACTTAAATTGATGACCCTGTACATTTAGCTTCAGGTAAATACCATACAACGAACATTTAAATGAAATGTATGTTTACATACATTGAGAAGCAGTATTGGAGCTACAAAGATGGACAGAATAAGAAATGAGAGGACCAGAGAATTAATGAAGGAGGAACCATTACAGGATGGTATAGAGAAATCTAGACTTAGATGGTATGGACATGTAAAACGAATGGAGGAGAAGAGGATACCCAGAAGAGTACATGAGACGAAGTTTCAAGTATCTGGGAAGCCTGATACAAGATAATGGAAGAAGCGATAGAGAAATAAATGAACGGGGGAGGCAGGCAGAAGCATTTCGGAGGAGTGTGAGAAGCATGTTATGGAGCAAGGATGTCCCTCAGAACAGCAAAAAGATCATATATCGGACGTACTATGTCCCTATCCTGACGAATGCCTCGGAGACCTGGGTTATGAAAGGAAGGGTGAAGAGCAAAATACAGGCCAGTGAGACGAGGTTCTTGAGAAGCAGTATTGGAGCTACAAAGATGGACAGAATAAGAAATGAGAGGACCAGAGAATTAATGAAGGAGGAACCATTACAGGATGGTATAGAGAAATCTAGACTTAGATGGTATGGACATGTAAAACGAATGGAGGAGAAGAGGATACCCAGGAGAGTACACGAGACGAAGTGGGAAGGAAATAGACCGAGAGACAGGTGGCTGAAGGGGGTGGAAGAAAGCGTGAAGAAGAGAGGAGAAGACTGGACAAGGGTGGAGGCTGAGAGATGGTGGGAAGACAGAAGACGTTGGAGAGGCTTGTGTTCCAAACAGACCCGGCCAGTGGCTGGAAACTGTGCAAGATGATGATGATGATGATGATGTTTACCCCCTCATTATTTTCGTTTCAATTGGGGCCAGGGAAATGAATTTCGATTTGCCAGGTGGTTAATGGTTAAATGCAGGACTCCCTGCAGGTCCATAATTATTGTTACGGCTGTGAGTTTGTGTCATCGCTCGCCGCTTGAGTCACAACTGCCCCAGGGGCTGGGCTGTGGCTTGCCTCCTGTATTGCGCGCGCCTTATGCAACAGGGCTACTACAGACAAAGGGATAGTCCAGAAGATTCGTGACTGGACCAGCGGTGGAAACCTCGAGAAGCCGTGGACTCTGGATGGATCTAGAACCATTTATTGAGTCACCGGCCTGCTATATAAGAGTG
Source organism: Meconema thalassinum (assembly GCA_946902985.2). Classification (NCBI taxonomy): domain Eukaryota; kingdom Metazoa; phylum Arthropoda; class Insecta; order Orthoptera; family Tettigoniidae; genus Meconema; species Meconema thalassinum. The sequence goes on along the minus strand of OX336388.2, from coordinate 716,095,784 downwards.
ACCCGTGAAGCAGTTGTCGTGTGTTTTACGAGCTAGTGCGAGCGATTATCTTGTGCGACAGAAGTGTGGTGACTTGCGAAACCCCTAGTGTAGCGGCGAAGTGAGGAACATACAGGGGACTGCCGTGTTCTGAGTAAGTGTGCTTTCACTGAGTGTCAGATATTGTGGTGTCGAAATCCTGTGACATTGTTTTCTCCCAGCTTGTGAACAGCGTACTTCAAGTGCTCGTAAGTAACTGTATTTGTTTTACCTGAGGAAGAGGGGCAGGTAGCTTCTGCCAAGGCCACCGGACTCATTAGGGCGGATTAACTTCTGTGGTCTGTTGCAAGTGAAAGGGGCCAAGAGCGCAGAAGGAAGAGATTTGAGGAAACTGGAGAAGGCTCCTAATTGCTTGTGTGTGCTGATTAGTGTAATTTTCTGGCCACAATAAAGTTAATTATTTCTTTAAGCAGTAAATGGTGTTGTGCTTCCTTCCCACCGTAATCCAGTTAACAAAAGTGCCACTAGGGGGTGGCACGTAACAACTGGTGTCAGAAGCCGGATTACGAACTCAAGCACAACACCTGACGGTCCTGGTTTCAAAACCCGAGCAGGTCATTTTCTCTAATTTCCCTGTGAGTGCATGCCCTTTACAAGACAAACAACTAAAATGGAGGAGAAATTGGCAGCATTGCTAGAAAAGTTAACCGGCATGGAAGACAGCCAGAAGAGGATGGAAGACGGCCAGAAGAAGATGGAAGACGGCCAGAAGAAATTAGCCAAGGACCTGAAGGATGACCTGAAGAAGATGGAAGACGGCCAGAAGAAGATGGAGGACGGCCAGAAGAAGTTAGCAGAGGACCTAACTGCCAAACTAGAAGACGGCCAGAAGAAGATGGAAGACGGTCAAAATAAGCTAGCGGAGGACCTGAAGAGGATAGAGGACGGCCAGAAGAAGATGGAAGACGGTCAGAATAAGTTGACACAGGACCTGAAGAAATTAGAACTGGGTCTGCGTGAGGAAGTCACGGCAGTGGAAAAGAAGTTTGACGCCTTACAAGTGGAAGTTGCCGAGCTGCGCCAACGCCCGCTGATGGGGGTGGAGGAGAAATTCAACGCCTTACAAAAGGAAGTTGCCGAGCTGCGCCAACGCCCACTGACGGGGGTGAAAGAGGAATTCAACGCTCTACGAGAGGAAGTTGCCGAGCTGCGCCAACGCCCGCCCACCGTGACAACGGGAATATCAGGAACGGGACATTGCAGAGTGACGCCCCCAACCTTCGACGGAAAGGTCCCGTGGAGCACCTACTTACGTCAGTTCGAGGCAGCCTGTTCCATAAATAACTGGAACAACACAGAAAAGGCTACAGCTCTCATTGTAGCGCTGAGAGGCGACGCCCTTAACGTCCTTCAGGCCATCCCGACTGGATCCCAGGACTACGCTTCACTGATCGCCCATATGGAGTCCCGATATGGAGATAGCCATCTTCAGCAGGCCTACCAGATGCAGCTCCGGACCCGGGTACAGAAGAACGCGGAAACCCTGCAGGAGTTCGAGATGGACATCGCACGCCTCGTAAGGCTCGCCTACCCAACAGCGCCGGCCGACTTTCTGGAGCAGATAGCGACGCAGACTTTCACCGACGGGCTACGGGACTCGGACACTCAACAGGCGCTGCGACTCGCGCGCAACAAGACCCTGGCAGATGCGCTGAGCCACGCACTTGAATTCGAGACGGCAAAACAGGCATCCAGAATGCACGCGCGGGTGCGTCAAGTGGACGTCGACGAACCGGCAAAAACCAACGAGACCAAGCCCTTGGCCGACGAATTGACGGAGGCGCTAAGCCGTTTCTTCGATAGTCGCGGCACCACCAGCAACGACACAGCCGGAAGACAAACGGAGAGGCGGCCCGGAAGAGGACTACCGACCTGCTGGACCTGCGGTAAGAAAGGCCACCTGAGCAAGGACTGCGGTGATCGCCGCCGCCGAGAGTATCCGACGGGAAATCAGTCGTCTGAAAACCGCGCGGCCCAGGGAAACGAGTATTAGCCAGCCTTGGGGGGCAAAGGTTGGCTTCTGACAGTCGTCAAGCCCCGGCAGTCCAAGTGCGTGTGACGAAGTTACGGAGGGACAATAGCAGCCTGATGGTCGACGGAGTCATCAACGGAGTGAGCTGGCCCATGCTGATCGACACGGGAGCATCGAGGACCATCGTCAATCCCACTGTGATCCCGAAGTGGAGAGTGCAATCCACACAAAGGAACCTCCAGCTAATAACCGCGACCGGAGAGACCGCACCGGTACATGGCGAAGCACCACTGGAGTTCGTCATTGGTCGACGGGTGATAAAGCATCCAGTGCTTGTGGCTGACGTATCGAACGAAGTGATCATCGGACTGGACTTCCTGGACCAGAACAACATCATCTTGGACCTGAGTACCAACACTCTGCACTTCGGAGGTGAGGAACTTGCTTTGCAACCAGCACACGAGGCCGTCACCGCACGACGAGTAAGGCTGAGAGAGGACGTCATCGTTCCTGCCAGGACGGAGGTCAGCGCCGCCGTAATTGTCGACGGAACTGCTGAGGGAGTGGCGGCTGTCATCGAGCCAAAATATGAGGACATCCAGACAAAAGGATTGCTAGTAGCCAAGACCCTCATCAACACGACGTCTCGACCGTACGTCCGCCTGTCCAACCTGAACGACTACGACATTACGGTTCACCGGGACACCAACCTAGGAGTCTGCGAGCCCGTTACCTGGATTGCCCGCATCACCGACACGACGGACGAACACCTGCAGACGGACAACCGAAGAAGACGCACACTGCCAGAAGAACTACAGAAGCTGTACCAAGGATCCCAGGACCATTTAGACGAGGAACAATCACGCCAACTTCAGGACCTGTTACGCGAATTCCAGGACGTCTTCTCTGTGGGGAGCAAAGACTTCGGCAGGACAAGCTTGGTCCAGCACAGAATCGACGTTGGGGACAGCGCACCGATTAGGGCCCCATTCCGACGAGTCCCGCTCGCCAAGCAAGCCGAAGTCGACCGGATGGTAGAAGAGATGAAGGAGCAAGGGGTGATCGAGCCATCCCATAGTCCTTGGAGTTCTCCGGTCGTGCTAGTGAAGAAGAAGGACGGTTCCACCAGGTTCTGCGTGGACTACAGGCGGGTGAACGACGTCACGAAAAAGGACAGCTACCCTCTACCCCGGATCGACGACACGCTGGACACCATATCAGGATCAAGATGGTTCTCCACCTTGGATTTGAAGAGTGGCTACTGGCAGGTGGAGGTCCACCCTAAGGACCGCGAGAAAACGGCGTTCTCTGTGGGCAGCGGGCTCTGGCAGTTCACCGTCATGCCATTCGGTCTGTGCAACGCCCCTGCAACCTTCGAAAGGCTAATGGAGTCCATTCTGAGGGGACTACACTGGAAGACCTGCCTGGTATACCTAGACGACGTCATCGTTCTGGGGAGGAGCTTCGAGGAGCACTACAGCAACCTGAAGGAGATCTTGTTGAAGCTACGGGCTGCCCAGCTGAAGTTGAGCCCCAAGAAGTGTCAGCTCTTCCAGAAGCGGGTCCAGTACCTTGGGCATATCGTCTCCGAGGAAGGGGTGCGCACCGACCCAGAGAAGACCGCAGCTGTGAGGGAGTGGCCAGTTCCGAAGGACAAGTCGCAACTACGAAGCTTCCTGGGACTCTGCACTTATTATCGTCGCTTCGTGAGAGGATTCGCCGACATCGCCAAACCTTTACATCGACTGACTGAGAAGGACCAACTCTTCACGTGGACAGCAGAATGCCACAGTGCCTTCGAACAACTCAAGCAGGCTCTGTGCACCGCGCCTATTCTGGCCTACCCCAGACCTGGAACAAGGTTCATCGTCGATACCGATGCCAGCGACTTTGGCATAGGGGGGATCCTGTCGCAAGTAGTGGACGGCGAGGAGAGAGTAGTGGCCTACTTCAGCAAGGCCTTGTCAAAGCCAGAAAGGAACTACTGCGTCACCAGGAAGGAGCTGCTCGCCATCGTGAAGACCATTGAACACTTCCACAAGTACCTGTACGGGCAAGAATTTCTCATCAGGACCGACCATGCATCCCTGCGGTGGCTCCTGAACTTCAAGCAGCCCGAGGGTCAACTCGCGCGGTGGTTAGAGAGGCTTCAACAGTACAACTTTGAGATTCAGCACAGGAAAGGCCAACTGCATTCTAACGCCGACGCCCTGTCACGAAGACCGTGCCCCGAAGACTGCACCTTCTGTGCCCGAAGGGAGGAGAACACTGGGATACTGTGCCGACGGACTACTGTGGAACTTCAAGGGAACTGGAGCCGCGAATCTTTCACGCGGGCACAAGCAGAGGATGATGACCTGGGACTGATAGCCGAATGGAAGAGGGCCTGTGTCCCCAGACCCGGGTGGAACATTGTGAGTGACTGCAGCCCAAAGTTTAAGTCCTACAGGGCACAGTGGGACTCGCTGATTGTAACGGATGGCCTCATCTGCCGTACCTGGGAGAGCACCGACGGGAAGACATCTCGGGAACAAGTCGTCGTTCCAAAGGCTATGACGGAGGAAGTTCTGAAGGAAGTTCATGGAGGATCATCTGGTGGACACCTAGGGATAAAGAAGACCCTGGAGAAGCTGAGAGAGCGGTTCTACTGGATCGGATGCCGAACAGACGTGGAGAACCACTGCGCGAGGTGCCACGATTGCGCAGCCAGCAAGGGCCCAGGACGAAGACGACGGGGTCCACTGAAGACCTACAACGTGGGCGGCCCCATGGAGAGAGTGGCCATCGATGTTGCTGGGCCATTCCCGTTAAGCGAGGCAGGGAACCGCTACATATTAGTCGTCAGCGACTACTTCACCAAATGGCCGGAGGCGTATGCGCTCCCTAACCAAGAAGCCGCGACGATTGCAGAGACCCTGGTGAAGGAATTCGTCAGCCGGTACGGAGTACCCCTGGAGCTGCACTCCGACCAAGGGAGGAACTTCGAGTTGCAGGTGTTCCAGAACCTATGCCAGCTGCTGGGAATCCGGAAGACAAGGACAACGCCACTACACCCTCAGTCCGACGGGATGGTAGAGCGATTCAATCGCACCATCGAGAACCATCTTCGAATAGTCGTCAGCGAGCACCAGAGGGATTGGGACAAACATCTTCCACTATTTCTCCTGGCCTACCGCGCCGCCGTGCATGAAGCCACCGGGTGCACACCAGCCCGGGCCATGTTTGGGAGGGAGCTCCGTCTACCTGTCGATCTTGCCTTTGGCCGACCTGGGAATGATCCGATCCCGGTAAGCCAGTATTGTCAAGAACTGGTCGACCAACTGGAGGACGTGCACGCGTTCGCGAGGAGGAAACTGCGGATCGAGACCGACAGAATGAAGACCCGATACGACCAGCAGGCGGATGCCGGCGGATTCCACGAGGACGACCTGGTCTGGCTCTTCAACCCATTACGGAAGAAAGGCCTGTCACCCAAACTGCAGAAGTCCTGGGAGGGCCCGTACCGAGTCGTGAAACGGATCAACGATGTCGTCTACAGGATCCAGCGGAGCCCGAGGGCGAAGATGAAGATCGTGCATCGAGATCGCCTGGCAGCCTACGGAGGGACACAGACGGACCAATGATTGATCGGGACGATCAGCCTTTTTAGGAAGGGGGTGGTGTTACGGCTGTGAGTTTGTGTCATCGCTCGCCGCTTGAGTCACAACTGCCCCAGGGGCTGGGCTGTGGCTTGCCTCCTGTATTGCGCGCGCCTTATGCAACAGGGCTACTACAGACAAAGGGATAGTCCAGAAGATTCGTGACTGGACCAGCGGTGGAAACCTCGAGAAGCCGTGGACTCTGGATGGATCTAGAACCATTTATTGAGTCACCGGCCTGCTATATAAGAGTGACCCGTGAAGCAGTTGTCGTGTGTTTTACGAGCTAGTGCGAGCGATTATCTTGTGCGACAGAAGTGTGGTGACTTGCGAAACCCCTAGTGTAGCGGCGAAGTGAGGAACATACAGGGGACTGCCGTGTTCTGAGTAAGTGTGCTTTCACTGAGTGTCAGATATTGTGGTGTCGAAATCCTGTGACATTGTTTTCTCCCAGCTTGTGAACAGCGTACTTCAAGTGCTCGTAAGTAACTGTATTTGTTTTACCTGAGGAAGAGGGGCAGGTAGCTTCTGCCAAGGCCACCGGACTCATTAGGGCGGATTAACTTCTGTGGTCTGTTGCAAGTGAAAGGGGCCAAGAGCGCAGAAGGAAGAGATTTGAGGAAACTGGAGAAGGCTCCTAATTGCTTGTGTGTGCTGATTAGTGTAATTTTCTGGCCACAATAAAGTTAATTATTTCTTTAAGCAGTAAATGGTGTTGTGCTTCCTTCCCACCGTAATCCAGTTAACAAAAGTGCCACTAGGGGGTGGCACGTAACAACTGGTGTCAGAAGCCGGATTACGAACTCAAGCACAACACCTGACGGTCCTGGTTTCAAAACCCGAGCAGGTCATTTTCTCTAATTTCCCTGTGAGTGCATGCCCTTTACAAGACAAACAACTAAAATGGAGGAGAAATTGGCAGCATTGCTAGAAAAGTTAACCGGCATGGAAGACGGCCAGAAGAGGATGGAAGACGGCCAGAAGAAGATGGAAGACGGCCAGAAGAAATTAGCCAAGGACCTGAAGGATGACCTGAAGAAGATGGAAGACGGCCAGAAGAAGATGGAGGACGGCCAGAAGAAGTTAGCAGAGGACCTAACTGCCAAACTAGAAGACGGCCAGAAGAAGATGGAAGACGGTCAAAATAAGCTAGCGGAGGACCTGAAGAGGATAGAGGACGGCCAGAAGAAGATGGAAGACGGTCAGAATAAGTTGACACAGGACCTGAAGAAATTAGAACTGGGTCTGCGTGAGGAAGTCACGGCAGTGGAAAAGAAGTTTGACGCCTTACAAGTGGAAGTTGCCGAGCTGCGCCAACGCCCGCTGATGGGGGTGGAGGAGAAATTCAACGCCTTACAAAAGGAAGTTGCCGAGCTGCGCCAACGCCCACTGACGGGGGTGAAAGAGGAATTCAACGCTCTACGAGAGGAAGTTGCCGAGCTGCGCCAACGCCCGCCCACCGTGACAACGGGAATATCAGGAACGGGACATAGCAGAGTGACGCCCCCAACCTTCGACGGAAAGGTCCCGTGGAGCACCTACTTACGTCAGTTCGAGGCAGCCTGTTCCATAAATAACTGGAACAACACAGAAAAGGCTACAGCTCTCATTGTAGCGCTGAGAGGCGACGCCCTTAACGTCCTTCAGGCCATCCCGACTGGATCCCAGGACTACGCTTCACTGATCGCCCATATGGAGTCCCGATATGGAGATAGCCATCTTCAGCAGGCCTACCAGATGCAGCGCGTCTTTCGGTAAAGTCAGCAAACGTTCGTTCATTTCCGCGCAGCGCGAGCCGGCATGGTGGGGTCACACAATGCGCCACTCCAATTTAATGAGAACTGTGGCAGAAGGGTTCATTGAGGGAAAAAATCCACGAGGAAGACCTAGAAGTACCTTCCTTAAACAAATTCTAAACGACACCCAAGCACAGAATTATAATTCAATGAAGGAAGCGCCAAATGACAGGATGATCTGGACATGTTTTTATGGCAACTGACCAGTCTTAGGACATAGTGTCCACAGGCAGGAATAGTCAGGAAAAGTCAGGAATTTTGTTTTTGGTCAGGAAAAAGTGTGAAAAAATGGCGTGAGTCAGGAAAAATTGGCGAAAAGTATTAGAAAGTCAGGAATTTTATATTAACCATACAGTATTTTGTGTTTTACAGCCATATTTTGCTGTTACTAGTTCAACAAATCTCAGAAGATTATTATATTTGCTCAATAAACCATTTTTCCGATGTTACAATGAATTCGCGAGTCAGGAATTTTGTTGAAAACTGGTCAGGAAAAGTCAGGAAAATTGACATTGAAAATTCTGTGGACACCATGTATGACTGCAAACCAATGATGATGATGATTTTTATTTTTGGGATGGGGATCGCTTAATTATTCCGACCGCATCTGTGAAGGTTGCAACTCGATTGGAAGTCTACTTTGTCGTCAAACGAGCTTTGAAAAGTGCATATCTTGAAGGCACGGGGGAGGGGGTGAAGCTGGGATGGTTTCCGAAGCTCAAGAAAGGCTGAGAGAAAACCCACAGACGCGAAGGACATGGACGAAATACAGCTGGCTAAAGATACGAGAAAATAGCATTTTGAAATTCATTTTGTAGCACTTTCATTTTGAAAAATAGCATTTTGGAGCATTTTGAATTTTTAAAATTAGAGTTTTGTAGCATTTAAAAGTTCGTCTCCAGGTACGATAAAAATGAAACAGGTTCAAAATTATTATACATGGAAACTAATTCAAACTTGCACAGGATTGGAAATACGGGTGTTTCTGATTAATGGCATAAGCATTTAATATAATGATGTGAATCATACATTTACTTAACTTCAGGTTGTATGGTATTTCCATACAACCGATAATTAACTAAATAATGAAATGTATGTTCGCTCCTTTATTCCCTTTTCAATGAGGGCCTGGGATGAGGTGCATTGAATTTCTATTTGCCGGGTGGTTTAATGTTCAATGCCCTTGAATCCAGCCTCATAAGACAATTTATTAAAAGAAATGAATGGAAATTGGCAAGGAGTTAGTAGGGAAACCACACAAAAGGATTTCATAGACATCTCACAGAATTTGAACCAATTCGTCCACTGAGTTCAGGACAGCCCGGTATTGTCATTCCACATGCCACACGTTAAACTTCGTAAGACGAGCATTGTCACCTGACCACAGCTCGCTTTATTCTAACAATTGGTACCTTGGTATCGGTGAACTAATACAATTCTCCGCCGGCCCTCAACATTCTGTCCATTTCGCTTGTGGAGTTAGCACTGTACCGATAACACGAGCAGCCCAGGGTAATTTGAGTAGCTGCACAACACCTGATATTGCTGATTGCATAATGAGAGTATGATCTTTGGATCTTTACAGCATAGCTCAGGTGCCCTCGTCTCACGTCATACAACCAACCGACAGCACTTGAGCTCAATCTTGCCAAGTAGCCAGGCTGGTGCTTTATTTTCAGAGACATCACATTTCCGAAAAATGTATGGTGTAAGTTTCTACATTTCTTTAATACTGATATTAGGATGTTAGTATTTCTAACACTCCCTTAGTAAAAAAAAAACACACAACAGGAGACTTAACACTGCTGCCAATGCAATTTGTATAAACGAATGTTGACAATCCTGTGAAGTTTGTTGTGTACCTTTCATGTCTACTCCAAGGATTTAAATGATCACATTTTATCAGTTTCAGATGTTTTCTTAAGTTAAGTTAAACAGAATATGCAAACATGCAATTACTGGTATACCTTTTTGCGACTCTTGACTGACAATCTGTTAAACAGTAGCCTATCCGAATTCAAGGAGAAATCGCCGGACATGTAACATAACCTATAACTCTCACATTGCAGAAAATACTTTCATCAAATTATACAACATTCCCCAAAGCTAGGAGAACGCCTAACAAACATTGTCTAGTCATATCACGATACGTACTTTACAGTTTCATTTATAATGGTAAAATACTAGAAATGAGGACCGGCGCGATATAAACCAATACCGGTATAAGCATAACCTTATAACTCCAATGTTTAAAAAAGAATCGATACAAACAATTGGAATATTCCTTTTATTAGCACAACCAAATGAAACTACGAAATAATTTCTCCAAAAACATCGTTTTATTGGCGATGAACAGTGGATATTATACGGCAATAACAACAGCCATTTTCAAATAGATTTTTACCGTATTCGATTGTTTTCATGACAATAATCGATGTTCGTACATATCGATTATTACTCGTAAATATCGATTATTTAGCCATTGCTAGGAACTCGCAAATTTCAAAAGTTGCGGCGCGAAAATGTAATAAAACATTATATTTAATATTTTTCAGTAAATTGGGCACTTTTCGCATTTATCGCATTTGAAATGAATGAAAATCCACAGCCTGCTTCCAGTCTCCGACCGGGTCAGGAATGGAATGAATGAAGCCCCCATCTAGCGGCGAGGATATGAACTGTGCCGGCTGCCGAGGCCTGACGCACTCCTCTGGGGCAATGATTAAATGAATGACAGATGAAATGAAATGATAGTGGAGAGTGTTGCTGGAATGAAATTTTGACAGGGAAAACCGGAGTACCCGGAGAAAAACCTGTCTGCCTCCGTTTTGTCCAGCACAGATCTCACATGGAGTGACCGGGATTTGAACCACGGACCCAGCGGTGAGAGGCCGGCGTGCTGCCGCCTAAGCCACGGAGGCTTGCATTTTTATGGGAATGATTTCCAAGAACCCCTAGTTATCGCACTTTGTCGCACATTCAGTTTCGCAAATTCTGGGTATACATAGTCATAATATTTATCAAATAATTGACTTTTCTTAAAATTAAGTACTATACAAGACTTACAAGTTAGTCTTAACTTGTAACCAAGATTTATGTACAGTATATGAAATGTTCAAATATTTGAGAGTGTTTCATATCAAGATTAATTGGAAGATTATCCATTTCGTAAGGTCCGTATTGACGTGTACAATAACAATTTTAATGGGTTAAAGGGGGTCTCCGCCCAATCAATACAAATTTATTACTGGCAATTATTAATTTATTGCCATTAAGGACATGTTTCGGGCCTCATGGGCCCTTCTTCAGCCGTAAAAATGTTGATAACATATTCACATCCATCATAATACTCACAACAAAACCTGTACACTTTAAGAAAAACATTAAATTGAACTCTAAATTAATTCTAAAATATCATCTTATCATGCTCCAAAATTAAAAGTAACACTCTAAAATTGATTCCAAAATACCATCTTGACCACATTATAAAAGGAGAAACAAGTACAGCTAAAAAAAGACACATCTGGTCATGGTGACCTTATCAATATTATGACCTAGCAGGTGCCCTATTCAAACTGCTATCAAGAAAAGTTATTGGTTAAAATGTTTAAAAAATATATATATTGGAGGTAATTAGTAGAGACGGGAATTTGCCTATTTGCCTATTTTATTCCTGTGTTTTGAAACGTAGGCTTTAGAGTTATAAATCCGTTTTAGGTTCATTTAGGCTAGATTTCGTTGGTTTTATTGTGCCTATAAATGCCTATTTCAAGGGTTTGTGCCTATTTGGAGTATAATTGCCTATTTGATGCCTTTTGACTGTATTTTAAAGTGCATTATATTGCAGCTGGTGTGCTCGACAGAATTTTAATCTCATTTCTCAATATGTGTTTACCCCACGAACAAGAATGGGCATTCTCGGAAGTCACCAGAAATATCGCCTGGGATCTCGATATTAAGCCTCCAAACTTAACAACCCTTCGTTTTGTATTTCGCGTTTCTTTATATTGAAAATTTACCCGTTAGTAGTGTATGTGTGTGAATTAATAAACTGTATGCTGATTGAATAACAAAAGAACTAACTTGGTGCCATGTTTTCGCGTTTTTTTCAATCTCTATATTAGGCTCCAAAGTTAAAAACCCTTCGTTTCAGGCATCGTCCACTTCAAAAGCCGCGTTAGGTTGGCGCTGCAACCTAACAGTGAATTAATATACAGTATATCTTGTACGCGTCTGAGTGGTGAATGGGCAGGCAGCTAAAAGCAGCCAGGAGGGATGCGATCCAGCTGGCAGTTAAAATGCCGCGGCGATCACAGTGGGTTGGTACTGTAGCCTATCTTGTGTTGAATGGACAGGCAGTTTAAAGCAGCCAGGAGGGATGCGATCCAGCTGGGAGTGAAAATGCAGCCGCGATCAGTGCGTTGGTGCTGTAACCTATCTTGTGTTGAATGGACAGGCAGTTTAAAGCAGCCAGGAGGGATGCGATCCAGCTGGGAGTGAAAATGCAGCAGCAATCAGTGCGTTGGTGCTGTAACCTATCTTGTGTTGAATGGACAGGCAGTTTAAAGCAGCTTGGAGGGATGCGATCTACCTGGTAGTGGGTGTAGCATGGCCTCTTACCAAGATAGACGGAAACTTGGTGGTCCCGTCTCGAGCTACTGTTGCTATGGAGATGGCCGGCCTTGCTATTACTTCATCAGTTTATTTTCTGCTTTTATTAGCCTTTGTTTGAGTGCAAAAAGGCCGAAATCAGAAGAATGAGAAAGACTATTGAAAATTCCTTCTGGGTCCTAAACTATGTGTATGCAAAATTTGGTTGAGATTGGTGGAACGGAGTAGATTTGTATACGGAACAAATCCACCTGCCCACATACATACATACATACATACAGTACATACAGACTTTCACTTTTATATATAAGATAAGTATGTTATTAAATTATAAGTTGCTTATTGTTAATTCTTTTTATAGTAATTAAATATGTTATTAAATTACAAGAAACGTTTTCATGCCTATTTTGCTGCCTATTTTACACGTTAGTGCCTATTTACATGCCTATTTTGGCTATTTTAAGAGCCTATATGCCTGCCTATTTTAACTGTTTTTAGTGCCTATAATTCTCGTCTCTAGTGATTAGAATGCGACCAGTGGGCACGCTGGCTCTCCATTTGTGTTTTGGTTCCTGTTTTAAAACCAATCTTCATGACCTTGGCCCGGGAAATGCCTTGAACCAAAGTTGGGCCGTTGTTATTTTCTCATTGCCGGATTGGGTGGAGACATTACATTTTGAAGAAAACGTCATTCGGAGCTTATGATGGGTTGAACCAGCCGGAGTTTAAGCCTGCTTCCCAACTATAAAGAAACAATAATGGGTCTTAGAAAAAGAATGCGTCAGAAAAAACTAGGGCTAAGATGAAAAATGTAGCAAAAACTTACTAAGTTCGAATTGAAGGAAATACCGACTGTCAGCTTTTACCTGGAGGCTGTAATGGGACGAAAAAGAATTACGTTAAAATCGCCTACACACATTTTGGACATGTGAGAAGATAACTCGTGCGCCGGATTGCTTACCTTTACTTAGTAGCTTGAGGTGTACGTTCTGTCTGACGGCACGTTACTGTGTGAGCTGAGTAGGTTCGACCTTATGACAGGTCAGGAACTAGGAAGAGGGGAGGGGGAGGGAGGAGATGTGTTTGGGGGTAAAGAATGCCTTGATACAAAGCCGAGTTTGTCTTGGGAACCAAAACACAAATGGAGAGCCAGCGTGCCCACTGGTCGCATTCTAATCACCTCCAATATATATATTTTTTAAACATTTTAACCAATAACTTTTCTTGATAGCATTATTTATTTATTTATTTATTTATCGTATGGCTTTTAGTGCTGGGAGTGTCCGAGGACATGTTCGGCTCGCCTGAGTCTGTAGCGCTTCCAGCGGACACCCTAAAGGGTGAGCTACATGTTCCGTTCAATTTCAAGTAGTTCCAACTTTCGCCACCAGATATCAATGATACCTAGTGATGAACGTTGGAACTTTGATAGAGCGTTCTGACGAAATCTTACCTAACAAATTTTGCTTTACACAAGTTTAGTCTGTGAAAGGATCTTTTACATGCCATAAATCTATGACATGGGACCGCCGGCTTTACTTCCCCTCCGAAGGAAGGCATACTGAAGGATTTTTAACGCTCTTAAAAAATCCGACGACTTCGGCCGGATTTGAACCCGCTATCTTGGGCACAGCAGTTCAGCATGCTACCGACTACGCCACCGAAGTCGTATTTCTTGATAGCAGTTTGAATAGGGCACCTGCTAGGTCATAATATTGATAAGGTCACCATGACCAGATGTGTCTTTTTTTAGTTGTACTTGTTTCTCCTTTTATAATGTGGTCAAGATGGTATTTTGGAATCAATTTTAGAGTGTTACTTTTAATTTTGGAGCATGATAAGATGATATTTTAGAATTAATTTAGAGTTCAATTTAATGTTTTTCTTAAAGTGTACAGGTTTTGTTGTGAGTATTATGATGGATGTGAATATGTTATCAACATTTTTACAGCTGAAGAAGGGCCCATGAGGCCCGAAACATGTCCTTAATGGCAATAAATTAATAATTGCCAATAATAAATTTGTATTGATTGGGCGGAGACCCCCTTTAACCCATTAAAATTGTTAGTGTTTCATATTTTATAAATCAGGGCTGCCAGCGACTCACTTTTCTCACTATTATTCACTATTTTCAAAGCAGCCTCACTTTTCTCACTATTTGCTAAAATTACTCACTTTTCTCACTTTTTTTTACAAAACTGGTCACATTCTGCGTTAAAAATGTTCTCATGCACAATCAGATTGCTAGAAATTACCCAAAATATACCCATGAATGGGTAGTTCGTTTTTCTGCCACCACTGCCTGAGCGCACTGCCGATAGCGAGCCAGGCGGCCATAAACATAAAAAGCTTCCATGGTGCAATACCACAGCCGGAGCCGTGCAGCGATCGACGAAAATTTTAACAATGCGTTTTTTAACAAAAGTGTTGTGACGGAAAGGAGCGTGGCGTTGCCGTATATTCTAGTATTTCACAATTTATCAAAGGTAAGTCAAGAGTTGGCCTTACACTGACGAATTTTCCGTCGGTTTTAGAATGACATACCGACCCTGCCGATCTGGACTGTCACGGTACAAAACTTTTCAACTCATACATCGCCATTCCAAATCTGCTGAATAGTTCCAACATTTGATATGTAGGTATATGGTCAAATCTGGCTACTTTTCCGTGATTATGGTTTGTCCATTGGTCTCTCGACATTTAAGAAATATTTTTCGCAATTCCGAACGGTTATAAACCGCGTGACTTGTTTCGATTTGTGAAAATCTTAACCATTTTTTTTGTGAGTTAACCTTTAATTATTAATTAAAAATTAAATAATTGCGTATTATAATTATTATTTATTATAATTTTACGTATTACCTTTTATTCACCACTTTTAAAATGTATGAAAATAAAACGAAAACAAAAATTGCCATTATAAGCGCCTATGGCTATCGTTGCACAAAAATCTTCAAATCGTAAAGAAAGTTTCATTCCCGGTCCGTAATATACACATACACAAAAATTCCTACACCGCAGATTTAAGCTGGTTTCCCACGTGCTTTTTAATGGCAATCAACAATTGCTTTGTTTTGAATGGGTTTATACACCCCGTGCGAATGTTTGTAGTTTTGATCGATATTGTTCATATATATCGTAGTAAACAATACGGTTGTCAAATCAAGTTCATATTTTCAAAATAATTTATTATACGTATTTGTGTATTGCATAAATAACACACACTTCCAACTGTGTTCAATACAGTGGAATCTCGTTAGCACGTTCTCGGTTACCGGTACCACGTTTTTCCGTGATGATTTTCTCAAGTCCCAGTCCCATTCCTACCGAATGCATGTTGATATATCCCCTTAATACGTCTTCTATTCCCACTTACGACGATCAATGTTTCGTTGTACTTTTTCTTAGGTAACCGGATTTTATTCTTCTTTCATTATAAAATTCGGCATCTTGATAACATGATGCGATATTGCATCCTATTCTCTGATAGTTATTGACAGTGTAGACGATTATAGTGTGCTTTGACGGTGTGGAAGTGGCTTGAGGTATGATGCAACACAGAAGGTAGCTGACGGTGTAGAAGTGGCTTGAGAGCTATGACGCAACACAGAAGATAGCCGACGTGTCTCTCTCGCGCCAGTAGAACATGCAGGCTGAATACAAAATCGCTACCTATAACACATTCTCTTTTTTTCGAAATACACCACAGATTGGCGTGCGTATGCCGGCCGACCACTTGTATCTCGTCCTTTTACGCGAATGCTGCAGCGTGCGTTTGACGACCGGTCGGCATCTCTCGTATCGTGCGTACGTTGGCCAGTCAGAAAATAATATAATAATATTATTAAAATATTATTTTAAACTGCAAACAACAACGATGTCTGCACAACTAAAATGTAAAATTCTAGATAGATTGTTTGATTTGAAAATTGATGGGAAATAATGATCGCAAATCATTTGCATCGAACGGTTAATCGCCCCGTATGAAACCGAAATAAAATGAGCCATTTTAAACCGCGGCAATTGAAAATCACGTCCGCCAGTTGAACAATCGCGTTGTGTGAAACCACTTTTAGTCCATGATGGACCAAAACTGTCGGAAAATCCGTGCGTGTATTTATTTTATTTTTTATTTTCCTTCTTTTGTTCATGGCATTGCGGCTAGGGATTTCTTTCTATTCTTGTTCATTATTAGATGGCGGCTAAATGCTCGGTGCGGGACGAGTGGTTCAACAAAGAAGACGAACTGGGACACAAGTACGCTGTGTGGGCCGCACGAGCCAGCCGTACTACCATCTCGTGCATGTTCAGCATTGAGCAGAAGGGCTTCCAGGCTCTCCAACAGCATGTCAGGGCGAAGAAGCATAAGACTGCCTTGGAGGTCCAACTAATCCCGCGGCAACTAGTGCTAGCTGCACGACAAGCGGCTCAGCCCGCCGGCCAGTCTACAGCTGGCGCCGCTGGGCGAACCCCTCCCGCAGTGCTGGACTAACCTGTTCCCTTCACCTGATGTTACGGCAGCCCGGTGCCCTGCGCGCTGAGCTCATCTGGGCCATGAAAGGCGTTCAATCTAGTTTTTCCGCCGCTTCGAATGTTGGAATCGTAGGGGTTTTTAGAGAAATGTTTGGGAAGGAGCATGTCCCTAGGAATATGACTTTAGGCAGGACCAAGACGACGTACTTTTGGACTGAGGCCCTGGGCCCTTATTTTCATAAGTTGATGCTGGAAGATGCTATTTCAGCAGTTAGCTATACTATATGTTTTGATGAAACTACCAATGAGAAGCGCGTAAGGGAACTGCAAGTAGGGATAAGGTTCTATTCCGAGAAAAGAAAAGAAGTGGTGTTTCTCATCTAGAGACATTTTTTTATTGGAAAAGCTACAGCTGACATTCTGTTTAATCTGTTGGTCAAATCAATAGAATGCGCTGCTTTGGACCCAGGGAAAATGTTGATGTTGTCAGCTGATGGCCCAAATGTAAATAAAGCCATTTATAACAGGTTCCATAACAAAATGAAAACTGAGTGTGACAGGTGTCCATTAAACATAGGTTTTTGTAACTTGCACATTTTGCACAATGCGTTTGAACATGGCTTAAGTGTTATAGGGTCTGATGTATCTGATCTTGCAATTTTGGTGTACAATTTTTTGGACTAACCGAGTAGATTTGAAGTTCATGAGAAATCTCAAGAAGACAATAGGGTGCCATGTCATGCCTTTTTAAAACGTGTGTTCTAGATGGCTTACACTAGGTCCTGCAGCTGAAAGATTACAAGAGCAGTGGCCAGCACTCTCTACTTACTTTCTAAAAGTTCTGCCACTTAAAAAGGGAAAGGATGCTGAAAAATTACTGCAATCAAAATGTTATCAGGCTATTGCTAGTGCTCTAAAAGATGATACTTTCCCCACTCAGATTGCGTTTGTAATATATAGTGCAAGTCTTTTCGAAATATTTTCAAAAGTATTTCAATTACATCAACCTATGATACATGTTCTGTATGAAGAAGTGTCAAATTTGTTCATATTGCTCTTGAGTAGGTTCTGCCAGGCAGAAGCATTGAAGAGTACCAGTGAATGTTTGAAAGAATCTTTCATCATGGATGGCAAAAATTTTATGGAATTGGAAAATGTTGACACAGAGAAGAGTGTTGAACGTCTCCTGATCGATAAGAGCTGTAGTGAACTGCAAGTATTGAAGTTTCATCAAGAGGTGGCGAAGTACGTACTTAACAAGTCCATCCTTAGTACTGGAAAGTATGCCAAGCACTTGAAATGTGTAACCCCCCTTAAAGGATAAGTTACTTTGTTTGCACTCTCCCCCCCCATTCCTAATATATTACTACTGCTACCATTAGAAAGAGGAGGAGGGAAACCGGGTCCAAGCCCGTTGTGTGAAAGCGGGCCTCTCGCCCCAAAAGCCGGCAACAACCTTTAATTAGCCTGGTAAATAAATACATACAATACTGTATAATTAACAATAGTTTAATGTCACCAGAAGAAAATTACCTCGAACCACATTAATTACACTACAATATACATGCAAGAACACCTTTCAATAACAACAAATACCTTCCTCCGTCATGCACTACACTAATGCATGCTCAAAATCAGATGTACTATGTACTTACTGGTTTTCAGTTCATCCTCTCCTTTTACAACATTTAGATTCAGTACTTACCCCCATATATTTATTTGTTTGGTAATAGAATCAGTTTGAGCAGGAAGGAATAAATATTTTCAGCAACCTGGCCGGTGCTTGGAGGTCTCCCCACGGAGCATCGAAGTATAACCTGTTATCAGGTCTCGCAATTAACATATCAATCTTCACCTTCAATACACTTCGAAGACGCAAGCAGGTTAAAACATACTTCAGGTTAAAGCACGTATAATATCTTCAAACCCCTTGCTAGTATTCACAGGCCAAAGCTTTACGATAACATGAGTAAGATCCGTCAATCAACTCCACAAGTCAGCGCAAAATCAGATATGTGTAACGTTTTAAAAAAGAATTGAAACCCTCCGAACGATACCGTGTCTCTATGAAATCGCGTTAGAGAAACATTCTCGTTCATGAAATACTACCTAAATAACACAACTATTTCGCTTTTCCCACAATGCAAAATAGGAAATCAGCAGCATAATATTGCGACTCCAATCGCCAAGAATAACTACGTTCAACTCTCTTTTTCATTAACAATCTAAATCCTTATTGCAAAGAAACCCGTCATGCCAACGGAGATAATCAAAACAAGGAAAGCATAAAAGATCATAGGACCTCATTGGCAAGAAAACGCACTACAAAGATTAAAAAAACAGAAACAAAACAACCCTTCTTTAATCAAACACCGAGAATGTTTTCGTACACCCATACTCCACTGTTCAAAATTTACATAGGTTCACAGTTAAGGTAATGCGAAGTAAGGTGGCGATAAAATATTAAAGTCGACGCTAATCACAATTCATTTAAGTTCACAGAATCGACTTCTCATCGGCACTAAGTTAGTAGTTTTACGATTACGCCCGTCAAAGATTCTAATAACCAAGTCTCTCCTTCTTGACAACAGTCCGACGTTCTCCCTTCTTTTTTTTTATATATATTCTTAACTCCGCCGTGGTACCAACATGTCCTCGAACATCGCCCTCTGCCGTCTGCCAACTTGAAGATCCAATTTTCTCTTCTCGCCCGCCGACAGATAACTTTCACTAAGGAAATCAGGAATAAGGAGACGTGCCAATACTGACACGTTCCAAATGGGTTTTAGAAGCAGTTCAAATCATAGGTTATGATTATCAGTGAAGTTGATGGATAGAAAATGTGTTGTAGGAGACATGTCTATTCTTACATGGTCCAAAGGGTTTTAGAAGCCATCTAGGTACCAAAATGTGACATGTGGGGCAGGGTATTATTAACCAGAATGTGACAAGCGCTAGCAACCGTCACAAAATGCTTGCAGCCTCAGTCCATCAAAGAAAGTAAGTCTCTGATGAGCATTGTCTTTGTTTACAAAATGTTGCAGCTGCCTTTGAAAGATGTGTACGAAGAGAAGCTTCGCGATGAATGGAAGCTGTTGCAGCTAGAAAATCTCCCACATTTTTAGGAAAGTCCAAGGATTGACCATTTTTGGCGTCAAATTTTTGAAATTTTAGACTTTAGTGGGCAGGCAAAATATCCGCTTGTGAGCAAAGTCGTGAAAGCCATCCTACCAGCAGCTCATGGAAGGTCAGATGTGGAACGTGGATTTTCGAAATCAAGAAATCAACTTCCGGCAGATAGAGCCGCAATGGAAGAGCGCACCCTGAATGCTCGACTGAACATTCGTGACGGTATGAGGGAGTTTGGTGGGCGGGCTGAAGCAGTTCCCATCACAAAGGCGCTTCTGAAAGCGGCAGCAAATATGAAAACTATTTAGAGGCTAAACGCAAGGAGGCAGAGGAAGAGAAAAGGAAAAAGAAAGAGGTGGAGGACATTCGGCGCAAGCAAGAAGAGCAGGAAAAAACTCAAGTCAAAGATAGAAAGGAGATAGGAAATTTACAGGAAGAGTTCAGGAAGGCAAAAGAAGCGGAAGAAGATTAGAGACAAGCTTCTGATTACCTAATCGATGAGGCCAACCAAAAGCTAAAAGCCGCTTTGGTAAAGGGTGATCTGAAAAGTGCAAAAATTGCCCAAGGTATGCTAGAAGGTGCCCGCAGCCTGCGATCCCGGGCAGAAGATCTCCGCAAAAGGCAGGCAGGCAGAGCCACTAAGGTAGAAAGTCGAGAAACGCACCTCCACCCTACTTGAAAAGCTCTTCAAGAATCATGGGAAACGATGGCGCGATGAAAACGACGACGATCCAGATGACCCTGACATTTGAATTTATTTTTAAGACTGATGACAACTTGTGAATTTTATCTTAAGACTGATGATATTGTTTTAGATCCCTTATTGGGGGGTGGTTGGATCTAAAACGGAAGTGTTATTGTGTTAATTTATAAGGAGGTGCCTAAAAGGGGGTAGCTTCCCGTAGTCGGGTGAGCTGACCAGTGTAGAATGTTGTTTAGTGTTAGGATGCTAGGGGGCGCTCCTATAAAAGACGTAGGTGTATTTCAGGGGATGGAAATTAGTGTACAGGTCAACGTGCTGGTCTTCCAGCTGGCTGGCTGGTTATATAACCGACGTGCACGCGTCAGCTATATAGCGGCACGCTGCCTCTGGTAGTCGGGCCGCTGCGTGAAGTGCAATGAAGCTTGCACTAGCAACTATTTGGCTACTGTATGTCACGGCTAATCGTGACGGGAATTAGGAAAGGAGTTGGGCGTAAAGAGGCGTGTAAACAGTAATACAAGTGTAGTGTACTGACCAAGTATTTATTGGTCAGTAATATGGAATTATGAGTCCCTTTTAGGGGATGTAATAACTGTCACAATGTAAGTGTACAAACTTGTGTGTACAATTTGTGGGTAAAGGTTACAAAGTATAGGAACTCTGAACACTGCTGACTCACCTGATGATAACAGCTATAGCCTCCGGCCGACGCACTGTAAGACTGGTAATTGAGAGAGGGACTGCCCTCCTTAAGGCCTCCCTTTATAGTCTTTGGTGCTGCTTCGTCGGCATTCCGATGGCATAGATGCCCCAGTTAATTATGTGTCGCTGTTTGTGGTAGTGATGCAAGTATTGGGCAAGCTTTCCAGACTGGTTAGCTGCCCTTGCGGTGTTAGAGATGTTGTTCTGGACTTACGAGATCTGCCAGTTAGGGGTGGTTTAAATAGATGATGGGGGGGATGGCCTCCAGGGGGTGCAGACCCCTGGGGGACTGAACAAGCCTCTTCCCCTATTTAGTTCGCGTCCCCGCGAACGGGAACGGAACTTGAGGTTGGGATGTTGATGTAGTAGATGTAGTTGATGTAGTAGTTCTTGGATCTTCATTGTATCTCCTGTTGGTGTCCTCTTCGTCGTCGTATAGATGTGGTGATGTCGTGTTGATGTGTAGGTGTGAGATCAGCTCGTGTTCAGAGGGGTGGGTTATGGGATATACATATATATATTTGACATTGACACTGACATTGTAAAATAGTGCATGAGAAAAATTGACATTGACATTGTAAAATTAGTGCATGAGAAAAATTGGCATTGACATTGACATTGTAAAATTAGTGCATGGGAAAAATTGACATTAACATATTGAAAGTTTCAGAAAAAAAAAATACATGGTGCTGCTAATTATGCGGTACATTGTTGTGCAGGGAGGAAAAAAACCCAGGGCTGGACGGATGATTGCGTCGTCCGCCCTATCTTAGGGAAAAAGTGCTCCCTGCAATGAGAAAGATAGAAGAAATAGAGAAAATGGGTGTTCCAGGGTATAATTTAAGGGAAATATTTAAAATGTGTTTATTGATTTGGGATAAAACGGAACACCCTTACAAATGGGGAAGTTAGAAGAAAGAAAATGAAAGAAAAACAAATCATAAACATTGTGTACATGGGATTTTTTTAAAAAAAAGTATACCGTTTAATGTGTGATTTCTGAGGTGTGCATATATTAACATTTAGGAATATCCTTTATCACCACCGTAGCCAATGTGGGGGGGCGAAGTATTATTTCTATATTTATAGTGGAATGATTGCCCGTGGGCGCATTAATGTATGTTCAGGTACCCTTTTACAAATATGACTTACAATTATCTTATATCTAGCTTAAGCGCGCTAACTTCCTATGATTCTAGTTTATATTACCTCGCGTGCCCACTACTCCTTTGTACGTACGCGCCGTCTCACGGCTAATCCTTCACGGCCACTTCCTGGTATGGTTTAGTGGTCGTACCGCTTGCAATGTATTCCTATTCTGTGAAGCATCCCCTGTGGGTGAATGCTTTCACACTTGACAATGATTAATTTAAAAAAATGGCTGCTATTACTAAGCCGAATGGGTGGCCTTATTCTATTGCCGTAATTTGCGCCGCATTTTTGACGCCTGATGTTTCTTGTGTACGTTGATCTGCCAGCGAGCCTGATACCCCACAGGTATCAGCCGTGCTGTGCAGATTTTTAAAGTGTAGCTGTAAAAAATGTGGTGATCATATGAGTGAAGATGATTACAAGTATCAAATATAAATTAGTGCACAAAGGTAGAATATGATAATGTGATGGCACTAATAGCATGCTGCTGCTATATGGCAGTGAAATTATAGTCACCAGTGCCATACTCCTGGTGGTGATGCCTGAAAAAATGGAGAGGTTAAGAAAACATGTAAATATCGTATATTTTCTATGTTGCTTCCTGTGGCAGTGTGTCCACAGTCTGAAGCTCTTTTTGCCTGAAAAAAAAATGGCAGGACTAGTGTAATTTGCTGTATGCCCGGGCTTATCCTATACGGTGCCGTAATGTCGTTTCTTATGCTGCAGGTGTTTATAGATAACCTAATTAATCTGGTTAATCTACTTAACGTATTACCGTGATACCATTCCTATTACTATGTTATCTTAATATGCTATCTTAATATGCTGTCGGCCTTACCCCGGTAGCAGAATTTCAGTTACCGGGTGCCGATATATTCTACCTCAATTATACTTATTTTAATATATTATAATGTACTATCATGTATTATAGTGTATTATCGGACTTACCCTGATGACGGGTTTGTCGGTCATCAGGAGCCGAACGGCGTTATCTTAACACTACTTATCTTACTTATTAATTTAAAAAAATGGCTGCTATTACTAAGCCGAATGGGTGGCCTTATTCTATTGCCGAAATGTGCTGTGCCATACTTGGCAACAGCGGTTAATGAATTTGCTTAGTCCTAAGTTGCGTACCAAAGTGCAACTTTCTTATTTGCTAAATTTTGACCAGGGCGATCGCCTGGGGCAATTTACTTCCTCAGGGCACCACCCGTACGAATCCTAGAAACACCGGTTGACTCTAGAATCGCCGGATTCCGCCCCCTTAATTCTAGTTGTCGACGTCTATTCTAGGTCTTACCAACTAGTACTAATCTAGTCACAGGCGGCTTACGGTGCCACCAAGCAAACCGTTTCGCCTGCTGTATCTTCCTGGTCATTACCGTTGTTTTTTCATACGTTGTCGTAGTTGGGTCGCCCACTTTAACCCCTTTGAGTTGCTCGCTGTGCCCCTCATTTAATGCCCTTGGCTGCCCGATGCGTCGCCATTTATGTGGGCATTGGACATCGTCCAATAGCATAGTATTATCTTCGCCTTTATTGGCAACCGTAGTATGCTTTACGCAGTAATAATGATCTCTTCGCCTTTGTCGGCAATCGTATGCTTTTCGCAGTAATCATGATCTCTTCGCCTTTATTGGCATTGTTGGGTTGGCCCACTGAACCCCTTTAAGTGCCCGCTATGCTACTCTACTCATTTAAGATCTCTGGCGACCCGTTGTCATCCATTTACGTGGGCGCAAGACCGAATGAGCGCGTACATTCCATATATATATTCATATTTTATTCTTCATTATTTATTAACGTCGTAGTCTTCACCTTCGCCTCGCGGGGCAAGGACTTTTCGGATCTAGGATTGGTCCTGCTGAATCCTAGGATCCTGCTTCACTCCTGACGAATAGGAGTCTGACTCCCCGCCATGGAAGTCCTACTTACTTATATCCTAAACTAATAGTTTAGTCATAATTGGGTCATCTCTAGGGTCAACTCCTGGGTCCGGCGTGGAGCTAGCTATTTCTCCCACCCTCCCTAGAAAGTCTCCCCTGCAGGTCATGGCTTCGACGACCGTGGCACATAGTGGGTGTAGCATCTCTTCCTCCCAGGAGCAGGCTAGGCATACCTGGGATTCCGAAGCTTGCCCGCGCCAGGCCGTGAGTGCCTCGACCTTACGTGGTTCGTCTGTTTAGTCTAGTCGTTAAGTTACCGGGGTAACTAAGCTGTTGAGCCAACTGGGGTAAGGGTCAACATACCCTTCCCCCGCTCTGCTCCAGTGTGGTGCCTTCGGCTCGTGCCGCTATCACCAATCAGAGTGTTGTCAGAGTCCTTTTCATATAGGAAATATAGGCGTAACCTGTGTAAATAATTTATTTTGTATAAAATGTAAAATTTTTCAAGTGTTGTGGGGTTGTAGAGCTTCTAAGTGCATAGCCTACTTTAGGTCTACTGTTGCTATGTCGGCTTTCCAGCGATAATGCTCTGTTAACCTTTATGGAGGTGTTAGTAGGGTCTATGGTGTTAGGTACCCTGTTATTAGGATCTGGGGGTAGTTATTCGTAGAGTAGGCTGAAAGCATGGTAGGAAGAGGTTGTGCATCTTTGGGCTCCAATAAATGGTGGCCTTGAGCCGGTAATGCTGCTAGGATTGCTCTTACAATGAGTGGACTGGGGCGGGTAATTCCCGGGATTGCAAAAATATGAAAATTTCCATGCAGGTTTGATAGTAATAACCCTTGGTAAATGGATGGGATACTCCATGCATGTATCTGGAGATGAGGCATCCGCACTCATGTAAGGATAGGTGTAGGGTGAGGCGTGATAATAATATGTCCCTGTCATGCGGGTGTATTTAATTTAAAAAAAATGGTTAATATATGATTGTGGCCTCATCTCTCATTTGGAGATGCGCATTATGCTTAATTGTTGTTTGCCGACCCACCCCTAATACTCAGGTGTTAGCATCGAGATCCCGGGCGTAGGAGGCCCTCTCTTTAAACGCATGAAGTCTATCAACCCCAATGTATACTTTGTAATGTAGTGTAGCTGTTTTCATCGTGTTCATGTGTCTGCGTTGGTTGATGTTGGACGTGGGAAGGTTATTGGAGGGGAGTAAGGTATTAGAAAATGGTAGCCTTTGGGTGGTATGTCGGTAATCCCGCTGGGATTATCCACCTATGCTTCTGTCATTCTCCCTTGGTCCATGTCTGCTTTCTATCCGCTTCTTGGGATAGTAAAGCGTCGTGACGCTGTGACGTCACGGACTTAATCTGGTCTGCCATTTGTAGTGTGAATGTGGCCAGTGGTCGTAGTGCGACTGGTCATGTCCTAATCGCCTGTAATGATTTTTGAGAACTGAAATCGAGAAAGGAAGTTGTTAGGGGGGGGGGGGTCTTGTTTCCTCAGAGCCCCTGTCTGTGTTCGCTCCTGATTAGTGAGCGCGTGTGTGTGTGACTATGTTCCGCTACACCACGCGGACGGTTGGTCTGTTATAGGCTAAGTCCTAATGTGTATCGCGTGTATGGGCAGGAGGTGCCCGTGGCCTGTCAACGTCTTTGAGAACGTGCTCCTATGGGCCCAAGATAAGTTCCGGTCTGTCACGTCTGTCCATTGCTAAATGTCACAATTGTTTTTGCAGTGCTAAAAAAATGTGTGGCATTATGATTGCTTTGCGCTTGTGATTTCACGGTCACTGCCGATATAACAATAGTGCTTGTCGGCAGCAGTGTTGCGATGTGGTGGCCTCTGCAAGTCAGCGGTTTGTATGTGGAATGGCAGGCTCGGACGTTATGTATGTCATCTGCCGGAACGTGCTTTCTTGCACGTATGTGAGTGTTGTCACTGTTCGGTATTCCGGGCGGACCAATGTAGCAATTTGTCCTATTTAGCTAGTCCTGTTGTGTGGCCACTATTCCATAGGACCTTTGTCTTACGAAATTTTCATACCTGTGTCTGGGAAATGTATTTTCTATGTCAGGTGTAATTGAAATTTTATGCCTGGTTTTTGGCGGGAGGAAATGTGGTATTCCCTTGTTCATGTACCTGTATGGGCCAATTTCGGTGTGGTTGGAAGCCTGGATAGTTGTTTTCCATGGTGTCCAATTTTTGCTGGGATTCAGACCCGCGATCTCATGTCATTCTCTGTGTTCTATGTCTGCGTTGTGTTTCTGGGATTTAGGTGTCCTCAGAGTGGTTTTTGCTTGTGTCTCGTACCAAAAATACCGTTGGTTAGTTAGTTTTTGGTACGAGTGTGGTGTGTGGTTATGAGTTCGGACCCGGCTTGCCGTAAAGACTTGGTATGACGCTATCTGTGCCGTATATATTATGGCACATGTACCGTGTATTTGCAATGCGCAAATGAAAGTACGCATTGCTGTGAAGAGTTTGTGTATTTTTGAATTCTCCCCGTAGTGTAATTTGGGGAGTTGTGGGGTTCTGAACTTGGCGTAAATGATCGTGTATTTCCCAGGTTCGTCTGTAGTGCTCCCAGTCTGTGCCAGCAAAGGTCGCCCACGATGAGTGCGTTATCGCTGACGCGATAGTCTCTAGTTTCACTCACGTGTGCGTTATCTTGTTACTTGCTTGACAATGCTCCGTGTCTGTATGTATGTGCCTCTTAGCCTGAGTGCTAACTCTGTAATTGCGAGTGGGGCTTTCCGCCATACAAAAGAACCTCTCACTAACTACATTCGTGTCCCCAAGTTTTGTGTTAACTGTAACGTGGGTCGAATATGTCCCTATCCATTGTACAAAATGTCGTTATACACGAGTGTCTCCGGGCCGCTAGTCGCGTGTTTGGTGACTAGGTGCCGGAGGTGATTTTGTTGTTTTTCATTTATGAACATCTGTTAGTGGAACTGTCCCAATCTGTTTTAGCTTCCTCACTTTCCTATCCTGCAACTGGATGGCTACCCGACCTTATATTCCTGGTATTCAGAAGGTTGCGGGTTTTGAGACCGTCTTTACCCAGAGTAATTGTTTCTGGTGCCATTCTAGGCTGTGTCTCCGGAACAGTTTGGTAGTGTATTACTGTCATGTGGCAATGTAAATTGACTGTGTGACTTCCAAAAATATGTAGGGTTTCCCAAAGTCTGGGATTTTCACCCTATGGTGTGTTTGCGTTTTAGCTTGCGTGTTGTTATGGAGGTGAGAAAAAGTCATGTTATAGGCAGTGTAATGTGTCACGTATGCCTATGGATTAAATACATACAGTTCAACTTGGCCACCTTCCTTTCTCGGGATTAGTGCGTGAGGCAAAAAAAAAAAAATGAGTTATGCCCCGCTCCGAATTAAGAGAGCACTTTGGAAAGGGTATAGAAGATATATTGTATGTCGCCTGCCCACTGCTTTATGCTTATTAAAGTGGGTTGGCAGGTGGCGGTAGTCGGTAAAAATTGTGTCGTAAGCAATATGAAAAATGTTTAAAAATGAGAAGTAGGACCTGAGTGTAGTATCCGCCCATTAGGTGACGTTAGTACGGCAGTACTCTAGTTGCGTCTTAGGGGAATCTACCGACACTGTCTAGTACACACTGGGAAGGCCATTGCAAGACGTACTTGATACATGTGTATCCACGTCACGAGCAAAGCCAGTGCACTATGGGAGTCGAAACTCCATTCCAAAGCAATAACCTTACCTTGGCATTGAATATACAATTTTCATAAGAAAATATGCATTGTCCGTTGAGCCATAATATATTTAAACACAAATAGTGCTAAATGTTGCGGCATAACTCAACAAGATGACAGTGTTTCGCCCAGGTGTGCTATTGGGCTCTTCAGTTGGTTAAAGCACACCTCACCAAATGTTTTAAAAAATAGTTTGCAATTCTTAATTCTTGCCACGACTAGGGCTCTCGCCCGTCACAAGAGAATCTATCAAACTGTGGGACCGGAACATAGAACATTTAGTCATTTCTACTTAGAAAGACCCGCCTAAGCTCTATGCTGTGGTTTATTGCTTAAGCTGTGTTCAGAATAGCTTTTTCCGGCCTTAAGCCGCGTGGTTCGCCTGATTGGCTTCCGCTTGGCTTTGGATATTAGAAACTTTACGTTATCCAAGCTATAGTGTGGCCCAACTATGATCAATGACCATTGATGGCCTGAGAAAAAAAATGCTAGGGGCCCAAAAAAAAAACAACCAAGAAGAATATTGAATTCTATACTGTTGGTTTAGCCATGTTGCACTGCATATACATGAAGAAAAAAAAATGTGCCGTTTATGTTTGTGAGTCTCTGTGTGTCTATTGCCGTATTGCTCACGTGTAAACGAGCTTACGTGTATCCCTAATATAGGTTCAAGTGATATTAGCTTATTTTTGTGTCCCTGGTGGAAGTCGTTATTCCCGTCCGAGCGTCCTTTCTCGGAAAGGTGAAGACTTCCGCCCTGTTACGAGGTTATAGGCCCCTGAAATCCACTGAGGTGCTCCTTTGCTATTTTCCGGCGGAATTTCTAGCAAAGTAAGCCTGGGCCTACTTCCACCGTAACGCCTGTCTGCTGGTCTGAGTGTGCCTGTACTCGAAGGCCTAATTGCGCTCTGCGCTACCCTAGTAGAGTTTACGGGGGTGTGTGTATTTTTGACTGGGTGGTTTTGTGGGGTAGGTAATAACACCTTTCCTATACCCCGTGTACCGTGTGTTAGTGCCTGGTCAAAATGTGCGGGCGTGTATTGTGCATCCTGAGGGCCTGAATGCAACACCCTCTTATGCATTCGCACCTGGGGTACGAATGCCGGTGCTCGCCTCCGTTCTGGCAAACTTGCCCTTTGAACTGGCGGTAAAGGCCGTTTGATGGCCTGTGTATGCCCTAGCGATGTAGTGGCGTGTAGTCTGACAGCTTCCTGGCCTGTGGCCACGGCAGACTCCTGCCATTGTGTTTGCCTATCTGTGTGAGTGTGTGTAGGCTCAATGTGCTGTAGGGCGGGCTCTACGTCCTCAGCCCATGACGTGGTTACCTCCCGTTGTCTCCCTGTCATGCTATGTATGTCTGAGGGTCCTGGCTTCAACTCCCTCTCGTTCGTCCGTTGCGAGGGGGTTGGCCTAGGTTCTGCTGCCCGGTTTGGCAAGATTGCCTTCCGAACCGGTGCTAAGGGATGTGTAATGGTGTAAGCTTGTCCCCGCAGTGTATTGGAGTCTAACCTGGCCGTCTCCTGGACTGTGGCCACGGTGAACTCCTTCCCATGTGTGGCAGTACATGACGAGAGGGACATCCTCGCAAATTGCCGAGTTAGGGTATCTACGCTTATGTCCTCTCTCGGCTGGGCTGGTGGCCCTGCCATGTACTCGAAAATGGCCTTGTTAAACTGGAGTTCGCGGTACTCGTCCCAAATTTGGGTGTACTGCCTGTTGAGGCTCATGGCCTGCTCAGCGACTTTTGTGCCATTGGTCCCTATGCGTTGGTGTTCCCTGATGAGTGTTTCCCATTGCTGGAACATGAACTCGTGTCGGCAGTGTAATTGCCAGTGTGCCTTTATGATTTGTGTACGGAGGGTGGGGATTTTCGCCCGAATCTTGCGATTCTTAGCGCTGCGGAGTGGCCGGACATGGGCTCTTATGATCCGCATGTACTGGGCGTGCAGGAGCTGTTGAAACCTTCTGAGATAGTCCTGCCTAGTTTCAAAGACTTTGTGCCAGGCAATTAATTCCTGGTACTCCCCAATGCTCCTCAGCACAGCTAGGCGGTATAGAGGGGCCATGCTAAATGAAGTGTATGCGTCTTCTAATAAAATAAAACAAAACTGTGCGTGTTTGACAGTGTATCTTGTATCTTTCTGATTCTCTCTGGGGCTGGGGGGTTGGTTTGCTAAGAATTTCCCCTATGTATATAGTGCGAAGCAAAAAAAAATTGCCTTCTGTCTGAGAAGAGAGAAAAAAAATATTTTTGTCTCGCTTGGCTATATGCGGTACGGGCCGTTTTGACCACGAGAACTCGTTGTATGAGTCCTATTTTACTGTGCGTGGTACCCGGCCTCCACCATCTGTTTTAGATCCCTTATTGGGGGGTGGTTGGATCTAAAACGGAAGTGTTATTGTGTTAATTTATAAGGAGGTGCCTAAAAGGGGGTAGCTTCCCGTAGTCGGGTGAGCTGACCAGTGTAGAATGTTGTTTAGTGTTAGGATGCTAGGGGGCGCTCCTATAAAAGACGTAGGTGTATTTCAGGGGATGGAAATTAGTGTACAGGTCAACGTGCTGGTCTTCCGGCTGGCTGGCTGGTTATATAACCGACGTGCACGCGTCAGCTATATAGCGGCACGCTGCCTCTGGTAGTCGGGCCGCTGCGTGAAGTGCAATGAAGCTTGCACTAGCAACTATTTGGCTACTGTATGTCACGGCTAATCGTGACGGGAATTAGGAAAGGAGTTAGGGCGTAAAGAGGCGTGTAAACAGTAATACAAGTGTAGTGTACTGACCAAGTATTTATTGGTCAGTAATATGGAATTATGAGTCCCTTTTAGGGGATGTAATAACTGTCACAATGTAAGTGTACAAACTTGTGTGTACAATTTGTGGGTAAAGTTTACAAAGTATAGGAACTCTGAACACTGCTGACTCACCTGATGATAACAGCTATAGCCTCCGGCCGACGCACTGTAAGACTGGTAATTGAGAGAGGGACTGCCCTCCTTAAGGCCTCCCTTTATAGTCTTTGGTGCTGCTTCGTCGGCATTCCGATGGCATAGATGCCCCAGTTAATTATGTGTCGCTGTTTGTGGTAGTGATGCAAGTATTGGGCAAGCTTTCCAGACTGGTTAGCTGCCCTTGCGGTGTTAGAGATGTTGTTCTGGACTTACGAGATCTGCCAGTTAGGGGTGGTTTAAATAGATGATGGGGGGGATGGCCTCCAGGGGGTGCAGACCCCTGGGGGACTGTACAATATCTACTTTTCTTTTTATGTGGCAGTACGACAGTATTATTTGTTTTAGGTGTGGTTTTTTTTTCTAGTAAGGAGGCTTAAGTCTATTATAACATAAACATTGTTTTATTTTCCACATTTATATTTTTGTTTTACGATTTAAATTTCTTGAGTGTTGCAGTGATTTTCCAAACCATTATTTCCAAGTGTCCTCTCTAACTACATGAAAAATGACAAACAGTACTCAGAGATATTAACTTAGGCGCAATTTGGTCGACATTTTGGGGGGGGTAATTTATTTCTCAAATACACATTCTTAAAAATTTTGTCTATTTCAATACAGTTTTGTCACATTTTTGGGGGGCTATGGTTGGTTTTTGGGGAGTTTAGCCACCCAAACCCCCCGTAATTGCGCCTACAGATATCAACAAACGTTAAAATTATGAACCAGATATACGGCCATAAATGCGAATAATGCTATGAATTTACTCACTATTTACTCATTTTTTCATACAAAAACTCACCTTTTTTTTACTTTTTTGAAAAAAAAAACTCACTATTTCACTATTTTTGGACGAGTGAGTGGATGGGAGCCCTGATAAATTGTTCATTTTTCTCTGACATGCGTTTGTTAAAAATATTTTTTTCTTCTGCCTTTTCTCCAGTATTTAATTTTTAGCTTAAAAATTAATTTACATGAAAATTTTGTATCATAAATCTCACACATTTTTTTCTGAATTATAAAAGTAGAGTTACTTGATCCTACATCTTATTAGTCTAAAGCTAAAAATAAATTGCTGGATTCTAAGATCAGTTGTTCTGGAGCTAAAATTAAATTTTCGTACTAAAGAACCCGTAAATACTGGCCTAACCCATAATATAACTATTTATCGGTCTCATAATTCAAAAAAGGTCCATATTTTTGAAGTCCCAGGTCCATAATTCACATATTTTTGTCAGCATGGATCGCTGGGAGCCCTGTAAATGGCACATTAAAACTCCAGAGTAGTGCAATGTCCCTTTTCATAACTTTTGACAAGGTAGATTATTGAAAATATATCATTTATGATTTACATACCTTTCTGAGAGTCCTTACGAGTTAATTTCAATTTGAATTCCCACTGCCTGCACTGGAAATGATTGCTTTTTACGTAAATAAAGCATTTTTGGTCGTGTTCATTTCACGATGTTCCGCCATTTTACATTGACGTCGGACACTACGTCATGCGGGCTGCGCTACCCAACCACCATTGGTCTGGACGAAAATATTGGTCTAGGCAAAACCAATGGTCTGTCGGATGCGATATAGTACCAAATGCGTAGGGTTGGCATTATTGACTCCTTCACAAAGATGGATGTCAGAGCTGCAATTTCAACTGTATAAGTCGTGATCCTATTAGGAAAGGCTGGGTGGGTCCATGACAGAGGAGGAGTGAACATCTAATACTAAACCTTCTCCAGATATTCTCTAGACTATTAATTCAGTTAATTTCAGTACTTAAAAATGTTTACAGGCACATTACACTACTCTAGAGCACCACCAATGGCACTTCTTGATTCCAACCTCATAAGACGAGTTATAAAAAAGAGAAGGAAGAAGTAGTGACCTTGAAAATGGAATATCAGAATTAATGTTTCTACATTTTTGTACTTCCAACACTCCCTTAGTTAAAAAGAACACAACAGGAGACTTAACACTGCTACCAATGCAACTTTTATAAATTAGTGTTCTCAATCCTGTGAATTTTGTTATATCCTTCATGTCTACTCCCAATGATACACTTTATCAGTCTCATAGGTTTTCTTTAGTTATGTTAAACAGAATATTTTTACTAAACCTAAAAGTTCTGCTTAAGGAAGGCATACAGTATACCATTTTGGGACTCTCGACTGACAACCTGTAAAGCAGTACGGTATCCGAATTCAAGGAGAAACCGCTGGACGTCTTGAAACATAACCTATAACTCTCACATTGGAGAGAATACTTTTATCATATTAAACAACATTCCCAAA
Organism: Meconema thalassinum; assembly: GCA_946902985.2. Taxonomy (NCBI): domain Eukaryota; kingdom Metazoa; phylum Arthropoda; class Insecta; order Orthoptera; family Tettigoniidae; genus Meconema; species Meconema thalassinum. The sequence goes on along the minus strand of OX336388.2, from coordinate 716,062,709 downwards.
AATGGGGAGAACGCAAAATAAGCATTGTTTATTGATATCATAAAAGTATTTTTCAATTTTATTTATCATGGTCAAATAGGGTAGTCTATTAGAAATGAGTGGCCGACGTGATATAAACGAATATAAACATAACCTTAAACGATACAAAAGACTGGAACATTCCTTTCATTGGCACAACCAAATGAAACTACGAAATAATTTCTCCCAAATTAATTGTTTTATCGGCTGAAAGCAGTGGATACCATGCGGTGAGAACAACAGCCAGTTTCAAATAGATATCAACTACCGTAATCGACTGTTATCCAACAATCGATCTTCGTAAATATCGATTATGTCGATTTTTCTTCGCTAGGAACTTGTAAATTTCAAAGTGCAGCGTGAAAATGGCGTAAGAAGAGAACATATTCAATATTTTTCAGTAAATTGGGCACTTTTCGCATTTATAGCATTTAAGGAGTAAATTCGCAATAACCCAGAGTAATCGCACTTTGTCGCATATTTAGTTTCACAAATTCTGGGTATACATAGTACCCGACATTCTAGAGTAATTTGGAGTAACTAATGGACCTCAGTACTACCAACATGATTCTAAGCTTGCTGATAGGACCAATTGTAAATACATGTTAACTTCTACACTATCAATTGGATTTCAACCAAATTTTGTATGTGCTATGTGTACTATAACAGATATGACTATGCGTATTCTTAAGACAACCAGGGCTGCCAACTGTTAATAAATGCTGTCTCTATTTTTTACCCTAATATCAGTATATTTGGAGTGGGGAGAGTGATGGCGCAGTGGCTTAGCTGCTCGTCTTTCACCCGGACGGCCGGGGTTCGAATCCCGGTGACAGCGGGGTGGAATTTTCACCTGAAAAATCACGTGGCGTCAGGAAGGGCATCCGGCCTTAAATCCCCGGCCAAAACCAAAATGAGCCTGGTTGGCTCCGGCGACCCCAATTAATTGGGAAAAAGCCGAAGAAGAAGAAGAAGAAGACATAGTCATAATAGTTAACAAATAGTTGAAAAACTGTGAAGAGAGTAAAATTCGCATTTATCGCAGTTCCCGATATCTCTAATGATGATATAGTGAAGTGTGAGAGATAAGACATTGAGAGTAGAAGAAACGGTAAAAATCTGTTGAAAAGTAAACATGGAGCGATCACAGTAAAATAATGAGGTAAAATGAGAAGCAGGGCAAAGAAAGCTAAAGTGCCTCAGTATGCCTTCCTTCGGAGGGGAAGTAAAGCCGGCGGTCCCATGTCATAGATTTATGGCATGTTAAAGAACCTTCCACTAATTGCACCTGTGTGAAGCTAAATTGGATAGGTTAAGAATGTAAACAACACTCTTAGGTTTCTACGTTCGTTGCCAAGAGCAGACTGCGGTGGCGTCGAGTAGCTAAGTTCTGAACTTGGCCTAGTAGTTGTTGACGGTGGCGCTTGGCGGCAAAAGTAGGAACTATTTGAAAAATTCTAAGTTGCAGTACTTAAATTAAAAAACAGATAACACACACTAATACAGTCATCACAACTAACACCGGTTATCAGACAGATTCTACACACACCCAGAGTACACGGGGCTACATGACCGCGTTGTCTTAGCCCCTAAACTTACGAACCAACCAAAGCTAAAGTGAGTCTTTTTCTGAGCTTATCGCGAGTTTTTAAAAAAAAATTTAAAAAGTTTTGTTGCTTGCAGTGTGCTCATCCATTGCCTCATGGTACGTTCTTGTTGTTGTTGTTGTTTCATTTAGGGGCTTTGTGACATCGTGGTCATGTAGCCCTGCATACTAGGTGTGTGTGGATCTGTCTGGTAACTTGTGTTACTGTGATGTCTGGTACTAGTATACACATTTGTAATCTGGGCTACAATTTGGGTAGGAGGCGGCTGTGGCCTTAATGTTGATAACTTCCCGACAATCGTTTGATGTAGAAGTGGGAAGCCATAGAAATCCACTTTTAGGATGCTGAGATGGGAATCAAACTCACTCCTTCTCAGTTCTGCCTCATGGGGCTGAGTGTTCCCCATTCCAGTCCTAATGCCAGAATTAAATTTCTTTGTTAAGCCAGGAATCGAAACTAGACCGCGGGGATGGCAGCTAAGAATACCAGTCGCTATGCCATGAGGTGGACCCTGTAGCACCGTACTGGAACTGTCATCCAAGAAAAATCTCTTTTGTGAACTAGCTGGTTATTTCCCCCCCCCCCCCCCTTAACTTTCACTACCTTGCATTGCCTCCCAAATACAGTATACAGTACACAATTAACGAATTTTAAAACTAATTATCTACTGGGCTATTTTCAACAAGATCATTGGATTTCAATTTCATTGCCATTATGTGTGTATAAATTTGTGCTAGAAGTACTAGAGCTTTTATATAAGGAGCAGGTAAGTTATTTGCCGAAAAACATTTTTAAGAAAGAGCCTTAATTTTGAATTTTGATATATTGGCGGTGGATGCAACTAAGGAATTGGTAAAAATAACAAGTTTGCCAGATTTACAGGTATACTTTGTAATCCTCTATGATTAATTAAAAGGAAGTAGTGGACTGAATTGTAGTGAAGTCATTTGTTGAATGAGAGGATTATTTTGTGACCTGCACATTGAATTTGTTTTTATAAAGTCCTAGGAGTTAAAATGGCTTTAAATTTGTTCCGGGCCATTAAAAAAAAATTCTATTGGTAATTTGTGTTGAGTATTACCCAAATACAAGCTTTTTTTTTTACCTCAAGTCCGAATTCATCATGAATCTGGCCTTTTTTTTTTAGGATTGTTGGGATGCAATACAGATCATCTTAACATATAAATTCAAATTTCGATACTTCAGAATTTGGAATTGATAAAGAATTAAGCTACAATAATCATACATTTTAGAGCTTTTTATTTATTCAAATGATCTCCTGCAATGAATAAGAGCAGTCAGTAGCTAAATAAATAAGCATGATTAACTTAGCACATTCATACCCAGGCAGATGGCTTAGTCACCCCCTCTGGACTGGTTCATTTTAGTAATTACGGTATGTTTACTGAATTGGTTTGTATTATCTTGTTGCTGGATGTTGTACTTTTCTTTGTGTATATAGCTGTACAATTCCTTCAGTTTTTAAAATTCTTTGCAGATACATTGGGTGTTCTAGCCCGAACTGTTGGAGCAGAAAATTTCCGGCCTTTAGCTCATGAAAGCATTCAACTTGGCCTGAAGCTTATGAACAAAATAGATGATCCTGACTTGCGTAAAAGTATATATGGACTATTTGCGGCAATCTCTTCTGTGCTTAAGGAGGAGATGATTACAGTCTTGCCAACCATTGTGGAATTAATGCTGGACTCGCTGAAAAGTGTGGAAGGCATAGTGGTAAGATCAATGGTTTTAAGAGTAAAATCTTTGGCAAATCTAGGTCATTTGAGGGGCAACTAATCAAAATGTCCATATTTCACCTATTGAAGTTAATGTTATTCACATACAAAGGCTAAATGCATTTTAATGAGAAAGAGGGAAAGAAAGAAGCAGTGTTGTATTTTGCAACGTGTGTGAATGCCTACCTTTTAAGTCGGCAATGAGTCTGGCTATGTAGATTAATATTGTAGCTTTGTCTGTCAATACAAAATAATTCCCATTACTGTAATATGTGAAAAACCTGAAATAAATTCAAGTCATTACAGACTATTGAAGAACAAGTAAACTAAGGGATTAGTTTATACAGTAATAATTGCTGGATGGTCTTCTAATTCGGGCTGTGGCTGTGACTCAAACAATTTCTTATGAAGTAGGATTAACATTAATTATATTATCATTTGTGTTTTTAATTAATGGACTATTGAAGAAAAAGAAGAAAACTAAGGTATTAGTTTAGAAGAAGAAAACTAAGGTATTAGCTTTCTTCTTATTCTTCATCTTCATCTTCAATAGTCCGTAACAATATATATACAGGGTCTTTCATATAAAGTAAGAACGGCAAGCGGCAGTTTTGTTATTCACTGCTGCGGGGGCCTTGGCCGAGCTTGTGGCGTGCCATGGCCCCTGCTGTACTATCGAAAGCGCGCGCATACCTTCAAATCTCGAAAAAGGTGAAAATCATTCAGTGCTGGTTTGGACTAAACGGCAGATAGTCCAAAACTTCACAATTGAATTCTTTGTAAAAGTCTATCGTAACGTTGGTACAGTGTGGTCGTGAATGATTTTCACCTTTTTTTGAGAATTGAAGGTATGATTGGGTGGCAACTCACCAAAAAGGAAAAACTTCAGGAGGCTGTCCAGACGTACCCACCTCAGTGGCGGCAGAATATTCTGCCGAGGGCATTGGAAAGCTGGTATAACGATATGACAAATGTTTCAATCGTTTTGGCGATTATGTTGGGACATAAGAATAAAACAAGCAAACATTTAGTAGTAAAATCAGTTTGGTATGTCAATCTGTTATTTTTATACAGTCCATCGGAACTTGAAAAAAAAAAACAGCCCTCGTATGTACTATGCGCGTGCTTTCAATAGTACAGCAGGGGTCCATGGCGCGCCATAAGCTCGGCCAAGGCCATCGCAGCAGTGAATAACAAAACTTCCTCTTGCCGTTCTTACTTTATATGAAAGACCCTGTATATATATATATCTTGATGACATGTAATTTATTTCAGGTTATTTTGCATATTCCAGTAATTGGAATTATTTTGTGTTGACCAACTGAAAGCTACAATGTTAATTGTTAACAAGGCAACACTGAGAAACAATCTAAATTTTCCATTGTACATTTGACTCAAAGACTTGTTCTTTTTTGAATGCTGAATTTTTGTTTATATTATAATTATTAGTTTTATTTAATTTTTTGTTTTATTAAGTTTCGGTCTTTTCAAATTTAGGTGTCCACCTCTAAATTTTTAATTCCATTCCAAATTTGTATACTTTAATCTGTGTTAAGAGGGGCAGATGACTGTGTAGTTCCGACCCTTAAAACAACAATAACTAACTAATTAAATAACAATGAAAAATGGCTTTAAAGCTATCTTGAAATTATCCCTGTCTCTTTTATATTTCCCTTTTCTCTCTCCCTCGTGTCTTTGTGTTTGTCTTTTGTCCATGTTTCTATCATCCTTTTCCTGCTTATCGATTGATTTACCGAGTTGGATTTTCCTTTATGAAAGTACCATTTTCTGTATTTTTAATTCAGCAGTAATGAAAGAAAAAGTAACCAAACAAAGTAACAACTGAACCAACCATCTCATCACAACATAACCTACTTCTAGTTTTCTTATGAATAGTACTTTTGAGAACAGAAGTTTCTCTAAACTTCATGGCTAAATTAAATTACATATTACTCTGAAAATGTATTTTCATAAAATATGTTGCATTTCAAAGAAGTTTAAGGCTAAAAAGCTTAAGTCTAGCTTGTATGATTTGTTGTATTTTCATTTCATTTTATATATACTGTATTTTTTAATAATTCCCTCCCCAGCTTATGTAGTAATTGTCCAAAACTATTTTTTAATTGTAGCCACATTATAAAGAGGAGGACAACCCAGCATTCCCATTGTATGAGGATCTCAGTGATACTCCTGAAGAAGAGGACATTGATAATGTGTCGGACGAAGATGACGATGATGAGGTAGCAGGTAAAGTTGTTAATGGAATATAATATTGTGCTACAGTCTATGTAAACTTACAAAAAGAGCTGTTTAAAGGCACTGAATACTATATTTTGTTTCAAAATTTATATTGGCACACGTATCAGCCACTGCATAAAAGCTGCACCCTATATTTTAACCCTTAGCTCTCCATTATTTGTGAACAGTATTTCCTCTTCAGCTCCATTTAAATATATGCTTGTGGCAGGTCATCAGACCACATTTATGTTTGCGATGTGAATTTAATAGGTTAATGTAATATAATACAATTAATTACTGCAATGAACTATTAACATAATACAACATATCAGGGACAAAGTTCTGTATTTTACACTCACGATGTACCTGTAATTAGCGGTAATTGCATAACCTTCTGAAACTGCGGCACTTATGAAGTTTAGTTGGTACGGATATTTTTTCTCAAAATGTGATTTTTTTTTTTTTACATCAATTATGGGTAAATCGAGGGTGCTGATCATGAATATACTATTAGTTTTGCACCCACACCTAATGCCCTTGAGGGACGAGGGTTTTTTTCCCTCCCAGGTACTAAGTCATAACCCGGAAAGTTACGATAAGGGGTTCGTAAAATAGTATGGAGACATTTCTTACATTGGCTGTGCGAAAAGTCGCACCTAACACCTTTGAGGGTCGAGTGTTCGATTTCCCTCACAGGTACCAAGTCATAAATTCGAATTTGCAATGAATGACCCGGAATGGTACGGTATTGCGTTGATATAAATTGTATGAAAACGTTTCTTACATCGGATATGCGAAAAGTCAACCGTATCGCCCTTGAGGGTCGAGAGTTCGATTCCCTTCCCAGGTACTGTCATAAATTCGAATTTGCAACGTATAACCCGGATCTGTACGGCATTGCGTCGATATAAATTGTATGAAAACTTTTCTTACTTCGGATAAGCGAAAAGTCATCCGTAGCACCCTTGAATGTCAGAGTTCGGTTCCCCTACTAAGTACTAAGTGGAATAATCAAATTCGCGATCTGTGGTCCGGATCGGAATGGTATTGTGTAGATAATCCAGTCATTCATCGCAAATTCGAATTTATGACTTGCCGATCATTCGAGGTACCAGCACTGTCATTACGAAATATTTCATCATAAACGAGCTCATCACTAAATTCACTAACGCCATCTAATTATGCATGATCTTCCGCATATCTTAATTCAGTATCAGATCACTATCGCTAAAATCAATGTCACTTTCATCCAAATACCCCGCTGTTTGCTTCTTCCGATCATCTAACGTAGCCATGTTGCTACGCAACAATCCATTTCAAACTTGCATGGCCTTAAAAATACCTCTCCATACGGCTTGTTTCCAAAGAGAATCATCATCATCGGCTTTAACTCGAATCCGAGTATAAATCTTCTTCCTTCAGTCCAGTTTGTGGATGTGCTTACGGTGACTAAAGAGTCCAATCCTGGCATGGAACAAGCGACCACACAAGTCGCATAGTATTGCTGGAGGAGGACGTGGTTGGACTGCTCAAAGTTTCCTAGCTTGACGCTTGGCCTCTTCATCTGTGTGTCGATCCCTTTCAAACGTCTTTACAGTATCCGAGATGGTACGGCGCCAATTTCAGGGTCTGCTTAAATTGGTCCTTGTAGTGTCTCTTAGGACCACCATGAGGTCTGGTGCCATAGCATAACTCACCCTATAGCATTTGACGAGGTAATCTCACATCATCCATCTGATGGACAAAGAGAATATAGCGTAACGGTAGTGCATAGTATTGCCAGAAGATGGGAGAAGCGCAGTATTGCTGATATTTTGTTGGTTGTACCTTGACAGCAAAGTTATAGGCGGAACAAATCGATGTCGGGTGTGACCCGACAAAGATCTATGCGAGATATTTTCGTTGTCGGGGCTCTCCCGCCGCGTGAGTGCTAAGGGTTAACCGAAAAATTTGTATACATTTGTTGTTTGAGTCTTCAATCTTTTGACTGGTTTGATGCAGCTGTCCATGTCTCCCTCTCCTAAGCTAATCGTTTCATCTCTACATAAGTATACACCTTACTTCCGAGGCAATCTGTTTAACATATTCTAATCTTGGTCAACTCCTACAATTCTTGTCCTCGACCCTTCCTTCAATAACTAACTTTGCTATTACTAGGTGCCTTAGGGTGCTACCAACATAACTTCTCTTCATTAGCAGTCGCCTGAAACATCTCGTCTTAATAACTCTTCGTTTGTAACCCTATCTACCCATCTGATCTTCATCAATCTCCTGTAACACCATATTTCAAACGCTTCTATTCTCCTCTTTTCTGCTGCACCAATAGTCCAATTTTCTCTTCCATAGAGCACCATGCTCCAGACAAAAGCTTTCAAAAATGACTGCCGAATACCTGAATCTATATTTGATGTCAACAGATTTCTTTTCTGTAGAAATGCTTTCCTTGTCTGAGCCAACCTACTTTTTATATCCTCTTTGTTTCGTCCATCACCGGTTATTTAGCTCCCTAAGTAGTAGAAGACTCCTACTTCCTTTAGCTTTCCACCTGCCAATTTGACCTCAATAAGGGTTTCTGTTCTTTTTTTTTTTCGGCTGCATTCCATTATTTTTGTTTTACATTTTTATTGATTTTCATCATGAATTTATTGTTTTCCTAAGATGGACTCCATCCCATTTAATAACTCATTTAAATCCTCGGGTGAATCGGCTAAGATAACAGTGTCATCAGCAAATCTCAGAGTTGAGATTATTTCTTCTTGAATCTTTACTCCTACTTCAAATCTGTCTCTAATTTCCTTCATTGCTTGTTCAATGTACAGATTGATAAGTTGCAGCCTTGCCTTACACCTTTCTGAATACCAGCTTCTCACTCAAGTCCTTCCGCTAGAATAACTGTCATGGGGGCGTGGCGGCGCAATGGTCAAGCTGTTGGCCTCTCACCAAGGTGGACCGGGTTCGATTCCTGGTCAATGCATGTGAGATTTTCGAAGTGAAATGCCATGTCCTGTGGTTCGGAATCCACGTACAAAGGAGGTCCCGTGGCTCATGATCGCATGATTAACAGTCACGTAAAACTAAAAGCTTCCTAGAATAACTGCTGTCTAGTTTTTGTACAGATTGTAGATCATCCTTTTCTCCCTGTACTTTATTCCAATCCTTTACAAAATGTCAAACAACTTCTCGTATCAACGTTATCAAAAGCCTTTCCTGAGTCTACAGGGCCATGACACGCTTAAAAGCGGCACTAATTTGCAAGTTTTCCATTACAGTGAATCAAATGATATTTCTATTTTTGCTCTTCAGAAATTGAGCTATACCTAGGTTTTACCAAACTCTTGGTTTCTGAAGCACAATCTGTTCCTGATTTCATATCACAAACTTAAACACCTCTTGTTGTCAATGTTCTTCTCTTCTTCTTCTCCTCAACCGCTAGATTGGTGGGTAACATGCATGTCTTCCAAAACATCTTCTTTCTCTGGCCAATGTTATCAACTTAAATTTCCATACGAGCACAAAGTTCAGGGGAAAATCACTGGATACATCAGTCCAGCGATTTATTTCTATCAGTGAAAGGAATTTTAAAGATTGCCAAATCTATATTAAACACGAGAAATGTTAAAATATCATGTATATTGACATGAAAAGAACCCTGTTTTATTGAAATTTATGTGTATTTACTTCCAGTGATAATGCAAGAACTCAACACTGAGTTAACAGGAAACTGAAGAACACTTTGTATAAAATTGACTAAATTGGTCCTATGAAGGCCATAAAATGTAAATAAATAAATAAATAAATAACAAGAGCTCAACTGTTATACTGGGTGGAAAATTCGAGTTCTTTTATTAATCAAAATATCTTGCCTCATAAGGGTGTTGTACCTCCACCAATTGTTGTGTCCCCCACTTACTTTTGCCGGGCTCCTCTCCGTCTTCTTTCCTGTCGACCTCCCTTGGTCAACTCTTGTTCTCTTCCGACCCCGACGGTATTAAGTTATCCGAGGCCTAGGGAGTCTTTCACTTTCCCGCCTTAATTGGCCCTTGTCTCATCTTTCCTGATACCCTCCTTCTGTGAGGGGTCAGCCTTCTTTTTCTTTTCCTTTTACCTCCTGCCTTGTGCTCAAGGCCCTTAAGGAGGCAGGGTGTATGTAGCCCCACCACTTCTGGTGCACCGTAGATAATGCTACACCCTCAGGGGCTCACGGCTGGTGAGTTCGGGAGTTGGCGACCCCGAGGGATTCCTGAGCTGGGTCCGTTTTCTCCTTTTGTCCCTTACCTTTGGGGCGGACCTTCTCCTCTCTCTCCTCTACACTCCTCTCCTCTTTTCATTATATTTACTTTTCTCTTTACGATTCCCGCACTGTTTTTGTTACTTGGTTCACCGTGTATCTAAATTCCCTTCTAGCGTTCTTTTTAAGGCATTTTTGATCTACGTTGCTTTTTGTATGTTTTTTCGATCTAAATTACATCTCACGATTGTTTTCAACCTCAATTGCATTTTGTAAAGATTGACGATCTAAATTGCTTTTTAGTAAGTCTTTCAATATGGAGGAGGGACCTTTGTGAGTATTTTGAATTTCAATTGCATTTTGTAAGTGTAAAACTCTGTTAAGAAGTTTTTCAAGGGACCATTAAAAAAAAACTTCTTAACAGGGAAACTTCTTAAAAGAGTAGCGGCCTGAAATGCATGTGAAATGCACACATTTTTGTTGTTTTTGAACGATCCTACAATATACTGTACATAGTCCTATATAAAAGCCAGAAAAAGAGAAGCCCCAATATTAAAATCTGACTATCACACCAGAGATAAAGAGAAATGAATTGGCATAACCCTCACAATTCACATTAAATGAGGCCACTATTTGGGATGAGCAGGTCAGTGGTCCATAAACACCACAATCTTCCTGTTTTGGCTCCCCATTTTGGCATTTAGTGCTTGAATGTACTCTTCAAATAGGGAGCTTGTCATCCATGCTGATTTATTGCTTCTGTAAGTACATGGCAAAGTTCTGACGTTTTTGAACACCGGGGCTTTCTTGATTTTCCTATGATCAGTAGTGGCAGCTTTCCGTCCCATCCATATTCGCACCAACTAGCACCGTAGCTCGCACTTTACTTAATTTGCCTCCTAGGCAAGATTCTCCCTTCAAAACCAAAGATTTATCCGGAACAACCTGATAAAAAATTCCGAATTCGTCAACATTAAAAACATCACAATGTTTGTAATTACTGATTTTTGCCGGCAGCAGTATTTCCTTCCACGCTTCCATTCCCTCTGTACTTACACTCGCAGCTTCCCCACTAATAGTCTTGTAAACTATGCCAGCCCGATTTTTAAAGCGATCCAGCCACCCATTCGACGCAGTAAAAGGCACTTGTAATCGACACGCGATTTCTTCGGCTTTCTCCTTCACGATAATCCCGCTCAAAGGAATGTTTAAACTTCGCTGCTGTTTAAACCACAAGAGCAGAGCTTGTTCTACATCTTCGTATTTCCCGCTTTTAATCTTCTTGCAGCTTGCCGAAGTATTCCCGGCAGAAGCCAAGATCCTTTCTTTCTTTCTTTGCTATGATGCCGTTCAAAGTAGACGGCGGCATTCCGAGCTCCTTCGCAAGAGCAACACGTGAAAGAGTCGACGACTCTACTTTTCTTATAATGTCCACTTTATCTTTAGAAAGTGCTTTTCTTTTGATGCCTTTCATCTGAGATCCACTCATTTTCACAATGATTTGAAAACTTGACTTCACTGACGACGCAATTCTCGTAATCTCAATAATGTTATGCTACGTCTGGCAATGCTTGGCTAACAAGTTAGATCACACAGAACAGTGATAAAAGCCACGAACAAAGAATATAGGAGGCCATGAATGAAAGCATGATGCTGTATATTGTAGTCGGTCTTGGGCGGGTGTCGTCATAGCGTGATGTCATTTAGCCTTGAAATGCTCGCCTGGTCAGTGACCCGCGAACACTCGGAACGGCTGTATTCTTTCATTCGGAACACCGGGCCCGGTCAGAGACCCGCGAACACTCCGAACTACTGTATTCTTTCATTCGGAACACCGGATGTATCTTCCGCGGAGATTGGTGAGTTTTGATTTTAAGCCAGTTGCCTCTCAGTGAACTTCTTATACTCAAAGGGAATACAAAATCTGAACTATTTAACCGGAAATACCTCTTATGCACGAACACTTTATACGGGAAAAATATACATGTATCTTATGGGACGAATCACGGGACCGAGAATATTGGACGTCTTAAGCGGAAAAACGTTTTATGCGGGAACTTCTTAACCGAGTTTTACTGTATTTTCAACCAAAACCGCATTTCGCACGAATTTTGAATCTAAATTGCATTTTGTTTGGTGGGCATTTTGCACATGTTTTGATTCTCAATTGCATTTTGTGGGTATTTTGAATCTAAATTACATTTTGTCAAGTATTTTCAATCTAAATTGCTTTTTGTAAGTATTGTCCATCCACATGAGTCCTTTGAATCCACCGTACATTTTGTAAGCATTTTCAATTTCAATTGCATTTTGTAAGTACCGTATATAAAAGCCTCCGTGGCTTAGGCGGCAGCACGCCGGCCTCTCACCACTGGGTCCGTGGTTCAAATCCCGGTCACTCCATGTGAGATCTGTGCTGGACAAAACGGAGGCAGACAGGTTTTTCTCCGGGTACTCCGGTTTTCCCTGTCAAAATTTCATTCCAGTAACACTCTCCACTATCATTTCATTTCATCTGTCATTCATTTCATCATTGCCCCAGAGGAGTGCGTCAGGCCTCGGCAGCCGGCACAGTTTATATCCTCGCCGCTAGATGGGGGCTTCATTCATTCCATTCCTGACCCGGTCGGAGACTGGAAGCAGGCTGTGGATTTTCATTTTCAAGTACCGTATATACCCAAATGTAAGACGACCCCGAATATAAGACGAGGCCTAGGTTTCAACTGCCTCTTACAGATTTTTTCAAAAAAATACTCGCTAACTCATAACTTGCACAATATATGCTTTCATTTTTATAACGTCTCATGTTATCGGAAATCCCTCTGCCCGCTTTTCCAAGACATACTCTATAATTTCTTTGTTCAAGAATGGGAGACGTTATTAAATTAAGATACGTTGATCACTCAATTACTGCTCGTAAAACTGACTGGTTGTTCTTGTAAAGATTGTTTTAAAACATATTTCCGTATGCTTTCGAACATATAATTTATCCGCTCAAAATGACGTGTATGCGTAAATCCTAACCTCAAAATTTACGCTATTCGTATATGCATGGTAATTAAACATAACAAACCATATTTTAATCTTCATTAACGCATTGATTTGTTGCGAGTTACAAGATGCCAACACCACATACTACTTTGCAAATAATAACAATTTCAAAATTATTTTTTTAATTTTATTTTTTTAATACCCTGAATATAAGACGACCCCAAATTTTTATAACACAGAAAGTGGGGAAAAACCTCGTCTTACATTCGGGTATATACGGTATTTTGAATTTCAATTGCACTTTGTGAATAATTTGGATTGGAACTGGGATAGGGCCTATTTCAATCTGAATTGCATTGTGTATTTTCAATTTCAACTGCATTTTGTAAGTATTTTGAACCTCAATTGCATTTTGTATGTATTTTCGATCTCATTTGCATTTTGTAAGTATTTTGAATTTCACTTGCATTTTGTAAGTATTTCGACACTACATTGCATTTTGTACGTATTTTGAATCTAGCCTACGGTTTGTGGGTCATTTTCAATCTATTCTTTTTGTGCAACTTTTCGTTCTAAATTCCCTTTTGTAAGACCATATTGTGAGTTGTTTCCATCTGAGTTCCTTTTTGTACGATAATTTTGTTCTGGTTTCCATTTCATTATCATTTTCGCTATCACCCAGATCATTAGGGGCCGATAACCTCGATGTTAGGCCCCTTAAAACAACAATTATCATCATCATCATGTTGTGTCCCCACCTGATGGCACGTACTTAACCCTCTTAGTGCCAAGCGATTTCCTGAAATACTTGCCAAGAATGCCAAGCCATTTTCAATGGTCATGCAGACTATTCGAAAAAGGATCATAAATACCACATTTCCAACAATAGAATCATTATTTTTGCTTTGCATTATAACCTATACCTCATTCTTTCATACATTATGTTCATAAAAGTAAATACGGCATCTAAACCTTTTTAATTGAGGTTATTCTGATAATTGTTCAATTTATCATTTATTTTGTGTGTAAAAAATCAGTTTTGATCCTAAATTAATGACACCTAAGAGTTATATTCAAAGAAACACTATGTTTCCAGCTGTAGAAAATTCTTAGATACATCTGTAGGCAGAACACTTCAGCAAGAAGAAAACAACTGCACTGCAATTTTGGCGGGAATGCGCGTGATTGGTGGAGCGCAAAGGGAGGGCGTGAATACAAACTCAAACCTATCGCGTAACGCACTTCGAAGGAAAAAAGTAAACGCCGCACAGGCAAACTTGAAACCTCACCTTTCCAACAGTATGAAATAATCACGGACATATGCCTATAGAAATCCACAAAATATGAGATAAACAACGCGCCGATTGAATCGGCTTGGGCACTTTTGACGCGAGCAGCGAGAGCCGATCTGATCGGCCCGTGGCACTGAGAGGGTTGAGTCATAAGCTGATCAGGGGTTCTGCAAGATTATGTACGAGGATCGTTATTGTGTCCTTACCGATAGCTTCTGATAGGGATTATAGTACAGTCCCTACTATACAAGAAATTAGGAGTGCAGTGTGATTCCAGGATTCAGGGAATACTCCCCAATAAAAGAGATTAAAATGGTAAACTCCCAGTTTATTCAGTAAGGCAGTAAAGGGATCTGCCACCATGGATACAAGGATTGAATTGATTATAATGTAATTCTGAAATGAAATAGAAATATTGGTTCTCACCTGTTCCCTCAGCTTCGCTAGCTATGGTGCCCCCAAGTACCGCCTCAGCTCCGTGCCCCTTGGTCAATGAGCTTTCGACCCCACTTGCCCCATCTCCCGATCGGTAGGCAGACTCGGTAAAATTTTAATTTTATTTCCGCCCTTTCAATACTGTTAAAATCTTGGTTTATAAAAGATACATGTTTCGGGACGTTAAGAAGTCTCTTCCTCAGTCTACTGAGTGACTTAAAGGTAACATTTTTAAAATTTTTATATTTATGTTTTTTAATGTATCAACTATTTCTGCACATAGGTATGCAAATGATAGCATATTTGGACAGGGTTTAGTAAGTTAAAATGTATTACCGTATATACTCGAATACCACCCGCACATTTTTAAACAAAATCGGACGTGAAAAATTGGGGTGCGGGTCTTATTTGAGTCATCCTGATTTTAAAGATTGAAATTGCCCGCCATACGCGATATCGGGTATTGCGAGTATCCGCTAGATGGTGCTAGCCTTCTTCCGGCTATCACTTTGTTTTTCCGTAAGCAGGCGGCGTCATACTGTCTAGCGCACGTTTTCCGAGTGTAAACATGAGTTCTACGAAGCGTTTGCGGTCGTTTACTGTGAGTGAGAAGCTGAAAGTTGTGAGGGAAGCTGAAATTATTGGAAATCGTGCCGCCGGTAGGAAATATGATATTGTCGAGTCATGTATTCGAGATTGGAGAAAGAAGAAAAACGTGTTGCTAACAAGTAGTGGTGCTCGTAGAGCTTTCCGCGGACTGAGTGTACAGTTTCCGGAAATTGAAAAACAACTTTATAAATACGTAACAGAAAGGCGGGAATTGGGAAATGGGGGTGTCGACCGAAATGTGTCAATTAAAGGCATTACAGATCGCGAAGGAACTTTCTACGGTAGGGTTTAAAGCAAGCCGAGGATGGATTCAAAATTTTTATAAAAGAAATGGGTTGAGCATACGAAGGCGTACCTCAATTTCGCAGCGTCTTCCTGGTGCCTATGAAGAAAAGTTACTTTCCTTTCAGCGTCACATAATTAAGTTGCGGAAGGAAAATTCATATTTGCTTTCCCAAATTGGTAATGCAGATCAGACGCCAGTCTACTTTGAAATGCCACTGGACAGTACTGTGAATGTTAAGGGATCTAAAAATGTGACTATCAGAACAGGTGGTAATGAGAAACAACGGTGCACGGTAATGTTGTGTATACTCGCTGACGGAACCAAACTTCCGCCGTACGTTGTTTTCAAGCGAAAGACTCTTCCAAAAAATATACCCGCTGGTGTTATCGTTAGAACTCAGGACTCTGGTTGGATGGACAGTTCACTGGTGGATGACTGGTTAAAGTGTGTTTGGCAACGTCGCCCTGGTGCTTTATTACTACGAAAGAGCTTGCTTGTTCTGGACAGTTACCGCGGCCATACAACAGACGCTGTGAAGAAATTCGTCAAGGATGGGAAAACCGACCTAGCAAACATCCCGGGTGGGATGACGTCTATGCTACAGCCACTGGATGTCAGCGTGAACCGACCGTTCAAAGCAGCCTTGAAACAGCTGTATACGGAGTGGATGGCGGCCGATAAGCACACACTGACCCCAACTGGTCGTATTCAGCGCCCGGAAGTTCAGCTGCTCTGTTCGTGGATTTTGACGGCATGGAATCGTATCTCGGGAGATCTCATACGGAAGAGCTTCAAGAAATGTAGTATTTCCAATGCTATGGATGGCAGTGATGACGACATTTTGTGGGAAAGTGATGGTGAAAAAAGTTCCGAAGTTGGTACTTCTGATGACGATGAATGAAGTGTTTGTGTCTTTTATTTGTATTTTTAATTGTTTCTGTGTTATTTTAGGACGACTTCAGAACTGTTGGAAACTATTTTGTAGAAATGCTATTTTGTTTATTTAGTAAAGATTGTAAATAGTTTTGAGTATTTTTTTTTTATTTTGTTCTTCAAAATCAGGGTGCGGGTCTTATTCAAGGGCGGGTCGTATTCGAGTAAATACGGTATATACAATGTGTGATTTTTCTTCACGTTTTTTTATCAAGTCTCTAAATGATGTAAAAATGTTATCTTTAAGTCACTCAGTAGACTGAGGAAGGGACTTCTTAATGTTTCGAAACATGTATCTTTTATAAACCAAGATTTTAACTGTATTGAAAGGGCGGAAATAAAATTAAAATTTTACTGAATCAATTGCGTCAATACGGGCCAATATGAGCGATATGACGAACTGTCAGACTTCCACCTCTGCAGTGCCCGATTGACCTCTCTGACCTGAGTCCAAGATAAACGAATGGCGCAAGTTAAGCAGGGCAGCCACGAGTGTAAAAGCACATCCACACTAGCTGCGAGTTCAATGCAGAATTCTTCGCAAGTAGCCTATTATTGCTGAAAGTTCTGTACTTTTGCCATTTGAAATGTACATTGCACTTTCTGCGACTGTACTTATCTGTTGCATGTTACCAAGCTACTACAGTTTTACTACAACAATCTTCAGAAGCAATTAAAATTAGGCAAATAATAATAATATTGATGAAGCGTGCAGCAAATATTGATGCAGTATATTTTTAAAAATGTGTTTTTTCTTCTTTGAACTTCAATATTTTTTGCATAATCATCCCACCCTTCTTCTCTTTCATGAATTATAAGCTAAATAAAATGTGACGGAATATGCATGGAAATACGGTATTCTGTAATCCAGAGGTTTAGGAAAATTCCACTGTTTAGGGACACAGTGCGTGGTAACACCTATCGATTGCAGCTTTCTGTGGTCCTTTAGGCGTGATTCTTGCTGTGCTTACTATTTAGAGATTGTGGCTAGAAATGGAAAAAATTATGCAATTGATGTCTCCCACAACCAGTTTGAAGAGATTCCAACTGTCCTAGCCGTCACATGCTTGCGTTATTAGGAATGAAAACATATCACGATGTGAATAGGTACCGTGTAGTTAATGCGCGATCGTGCCATTCTCGGCCAGGCATGGCAAAATTTGGCCTCACAATCAGTTCCGCTTTCAGGCCCTTTTGACGAGATTTATCCGTTGCACTCGCTTGCACCATTCTGGATTATTTTGACAATATATCCACTGTCCTTGCAGAGTGGCAGTTCACGGTTGGTTTGGGCTGATTCATGATTGGCCTGGAAATGAGAGCGGGAAGCTTACGGGGCTCCAGTTGACAATTGGCCTCATAACGAGAACAAAGTTTGATATTTATGTAATATGATGGATGATGTGTCTAGTGTCTCAAATACATATTTTATTGCTCCTATGTTCCTTAGCTGTAGAAGATTCCATGTTCATTACTGCTTTTTTATCACTCAGGAAATATTTTGGCAAAACATTTGATACTCGGCCTTTTCTTAACAAGAGGTTAGGCTAAGTTATTTTAGACTGATAATGGTCCTGACCTGTTCAAACACAATTGTATAATGATATTTTAAAATATTTTTAATAGTACATTATGCAACGAGCCTATAATGGCAATAATTAAGACATGAGTATGTTTATAAAACGAGCGTATGCGAGTTTTATAATTCCCATACGAGTTATAGGCGAGTTGCATACGACTGTTTATGTTCAACGATAATTATTATAATTATTTTATGTTCGAACATAAATATTCATAAATATCTGTGGAGATTTCGCCAGTTTTATGTACTGAACAGAGCACATGAGACGCAGAGAATGTCTTGTATTTGACCATGGCCTCCTTGATTACCCTACTATGACACTAGGCCACGCAGTGAAATTTAAATTAGAAGGCCGTGGAACTCAGCGCTGGTGAGATGCTATTCTTATCTAATTGGTGCTGAGCTCTGATTGGTGAGAGAAACTGTTTCATAATGAAAAATAGTGTTATAATGACCATCATTATGATACTTACTTTACTTTCCGTGTCCGGGAGACACACTAAATTCTTCCTTTCCAGAACTCTGCAGCTCTTATCCCTCGGTCTGTGGCCAACATAAGGTCTTCCTGGCTGCAGGTTTCATTAAGATCTTTGCACGTGAGCAGGTGTTGTGGAGTCTGGATTTCTCCACAGGCACATCGTGGATCTTCTGCATATCCCCACTTCACAAGGTTGCTACGACACTTAGGCACTCCTGTTCTCATCCGGTTTAAGGACCTCCAGGTGGTATAAGGCAAATGACTACCACTGCTCAGTTCTTCTTTAGGGGTAAACCCCTCTGGTACTATTTGTTTCCAGAGTGACACACGCCGGACGTCTGGCTTGGTATGGAGGGGTACTGTTCTCTTAATAAAACTCTTCCTGGATCTTAGGCGAGGAGTGGTCACCTTGTGGTTGAACATAGAATGTCTGGGATCTGTTTCAAGCTTTTGTCTCTCTTTCTCTGCTGCCACCCTGCGTCGAATAACTGGAGGTGCAATGCCAGCGAGAGGGTAGATCTTCTGCACTGGAGTAGGTCTCAGACATCCAGTGACAATACGTGTGGACTCGTTAAGAGCTATGTCCACTTGCTTGGTATGGACAGATGCTCCCCACACTGATGATCCGTACTCTCCTGCTGCAAAGCAAAGTCCCAATGCTGTTGAACGTAGAACCTGAGGGTTCGCTCCCCATGTTGAACCTATCAACTTCCACATTATGCTATTTCTTGAGCTGATCTTGCACTTCAATTCTCTACAATGTTTCCTGAAGCTGAGGGTACGATCAAGCTTGATTCCCAAATATCGAGGCGTTTCACAGCTTTCGAGTGTCACTCCTTTCCAGACAATATTCAACTTTCGCCGGGCCTCTTTGTTGCGAAGATGAAATGCGCATACTTGTGTCTTTCCAGGGTTAGGTTTCAGGTGATTCTGGGTGTAATAATTGTCTAATCTCTCAAGAGCATTGGACAGTTTTCCCTCCACCTCCTCAAAGCTCCTACCCTGTACAGCAATAGCGGTGTCATCCGCATAAATAAATCGCCTGGCCTCTAAATATTCTGGCTGGTCATTTGTATAAATGTTGAATAGTAATGGGGATAACACACTGCCTTGAGGTAACCCGTTTTTCTGGTTCCTCCATCGACTTTTATTCCCTTGAAGTGTAACATAGAACCTTCTGTTCTGGAGCATCCCACGTATGACATTTGTTAGATTCATGTCCTTAGTGATGTTGTACAGCTTGGCTATGAGCTTCTTATGGTTCACTGTATCATATGCAGCACTGAGATCTATAAAGGCGACACCAGTGATAAGTTTATTCTCATAGCCATCCTCGATATGCTGTGTCAGGTTCAGAATTTGGCTGGAACATGATTTCCCTGGCCTAAATCCAGCTTGATCTTGAATTAGCCGGTTATCAATGAATGTTGCAATTCTTTCAAGGATCAACCTTTCAAATGCCTTGTATAGGTTGCAAAGAAGAGAGACAGGACGGAAGTTCTTTGCATCCGTTGGTTCCTTGCCTGGTTTTAGCAGTGCGACCACATGAGCTTTCCTCCATAGCTTTGGTAAGTGCAGGGTCTCGATACATCTATTCATCATATTCACCAGCCACTGGATTGTTCCTGGTCCAAAGTTCTTGATTTGTTCTGTGCTGATGTCATCCGGGCCCGCAGCTTTGTTGACTTTCATCAGCTTGATGGCATGTTCTAATTCTACTGATGTGAAAGGACGACCGAGAAAATTATTCTCATCTTCACTAGGCTTCAGCTTCACAGACTGAGTCTTCGTGATGGTTTTCCCGTTACGGAGCACCTGATGAGCTATTTGATTTGGTGTAACCTTGGTGAGATCCACTGGTGGACTCTTACGGTCGTTGCTCAAGTTTTTGACCAGCTTCCATGCTCTTCTACTGTTCTGGGCCATGTCAAGGTTTGCTAGTAAGTTCATCCATCTTTCCTTTCTTCCGTCAGCGATGCTCCTCATGAGTTCTTCACCCGTCTGAATGGTGTCATCTGCAAAAGGGTCTGTCTCTTATTTCTCCTGATAATCTTTTAACAGATCCTTAGAATCAGCATTGAGGCCAGAAATGAACTGGGTACGGCAGACTCGGGGAATGTCTACGAGAGATCTTCACAAGGTCAACAAAGTCTTCATAATGACTTGGCTCTGGTTGTAAATTGGACAGTTCCTCATCCAGCTCAATGGAAAACCCCTCCCAGTTTGCCTTTTTAAAATTGAAACGTCGTTTAAAAGGGACTTCCTCAGGGCTGACCACTCCTCGAACTGAACATGTGATTGGGCTATGTTGTGTCCTAGGGATGGGTTCCTCCACCGCTTTAACTACATGTTTTATCACTTGCTCACTTATGAAAATGTTGTCAGGGTTGTAACCTCTATGCCATCTACCGCCGTTGAAAGATGGTCCCAGTTTGGGGTTGTGAATCAATCTCAATCCTTCCCTCTCTGCCCATTGCTCGAGTTCCTCCCCATTCTTGTCTGTGATATTATATCCCCAACTGATGCTCTTACAATTAAAATCCCCCAGGACAATTTTGATATTCTGCTTGTCAAAGTTACTTGGCCTTTCAAAGAAGAAGAGTTCATTGGGTGGTTTGTAAATGGATGTTACAGAGCAGGATTCCAATTCTACAGTCAAGATTTCTATATTGTTCCTGAACGTCATTTGAGATGACTTGACATTAATCTCTGATCTGACAAAAACAGCACTGCCGTATTGTTCATGGGGTCGTTCCACAACCACTCGCATTCCTTCTATTTTGGGTCTGTTGTTGTCGATCCCTCTGTGAGTTTCTTGCATCACTAGGATGTCGATCTTTAGTCGGTTGCACATGTCAGCGAGTAAGAGTGCTTTATCTCTGGATAAGCCTTCGATGTTTATTGAAGTTATTGAAAGTCTTGAAAAAGACTGGTCGAAAATGTAATATCTCCCGGTGGTTGAAGAATCAGCCGCTGGCCTATGGCCACCGTTGCCCAGGGTACGCCCGATTGTAGTATTCATAATTTGTGCTTATCTAGCAAATATTAACAATCTTCGGGGAGGCTCCTTCAGTGTACCCCATCATTATGATACAGTTTTCTGACATATAATAGTCAGGGTTGAACATAAAAATTATTACAGTACTTTGGTCATGATTGACCCCAGTACATTTTATGATGAATAATAATGTTATTGGTTTTACGTCCCTTTTAACAACTGCGGCTTTTAGAGATGCCGGGGTGCCGTAATTTGGTTCCAAAGGGGATCTTTAACATGCCAGTAAATCTACAGACACGGCTCCCTCACATTTACGCACCCTCAAATGCCTACTGGCTGTGCCAGGATTCAATCCTGCAACCATGGGCACAGCAGGCGAAAACGTTACCGCTGAGCCACGCAGCCAGCCTCTTTTTTTTTTTTTTTTTCCATAATGAGATAGACCTTATTGAAAATGATGACTCAGCTTATGCCCCTTCGAAACATAACGGATATGAGTGACATTACTGTGTACGGTATGTTTGGATTACAGAATAATATAGTTTGTATGGAGTAGGCCTAGTTGTTTCAATAATACAAGTGTAATGACATAGAAGGGTTTTACAAACCAAAAATGGGCCTAATATGATCCCATTTTCCTCGTTAGCTGACACTTTGATATACTGATTTTCCTTGTATATTCGTCGTTACATCCTACTTATCAAATACAAAGTAATTATTTTTGAAATTTCATCACATATTTGTCACATTGCACATTCATATTTGTGTGCTGATCGGTTACACGTGGTGCCGTGAGCTTTTAACCTAGCTTGACCTTTTCAGGAGATATGTATATCGTCTCTTGTGCCTGCAGGCTATGATTGATGCATGCTATGTGAGCTGCCGGCACACAGCAGGCTAGACAGTGGTTGCCCTCTGCGACAGTCCAGGGTAGTAAAAGTTGTATGGGCCCGTCGCTTCCGCGAGCTAGCCTCAGAATGACCAGCTGCAATAAGCTGCCATATAAAGCCCTGCTAGCCCCAGTTTGGCCTTATGAATACAGGCCCGACTACTATTGGTGGAAAATTACGCAAAGAACACAGTGGTTAAAATAAAAAAATTGACATGCCATGCCAGTCTAGCATCAGCCACTTCCGTGGAAACATTGCTAAAGAGATCCCTATGTGATATTACGCACGTTTGTTCACAATGAGAGAATTCAAGATGAAAGTGGATTACATAGCATTGCAAATTAAGTAAATAATGATACAGTATATTTAAAGAATGAAAAAATCATCTCACTGTATCGTTTTAACCCAACCACTTACCATCCAAGAATAATCAATATATACGAGGGCTGTTTTTTTCTTTTTTTTTCAACCTCCGTTCATGCATCTAAGTAAACGAGATAGGCGGGAGCCAGGTTCGTGCGTCGTGCAATTGCATAACATCCTCTCCACAATCTTTGCCATTGTTGGCACCAATGTCCCAGTCATAGCCGTGCTACGGGCAGTCGAACATGGCCACTACGATTGATACTCTTGCGAAGTGTGATACGTTTTCTACAACCCGAACAATTCAAAGCAAACTAAGGAGCATGCTCTCGTCCAGCGTTGTTTTGATCCATGACAATGCACGACCTTACTGTACCAACATGATGATAGACCTTCTCAAAGAATTCAAGTTGGAAGTTTTTGACCCTCCACCATTTAGTCGAAACAGCACTGAGTTATTTTCACCTCTTTCGAGAATTGAAGGTATATAATCAAATGATCTCGAAAGAGAATCAAAATGAATACACTGGCATGCTCGTGACGCAGCTGCATATGTAGCAAAGCGTCTTGCATGGTCTTCTCAGTGTGTGCCTGCTACGCGTCTTGGTAGGTGTGCCTTTACCAACTGAAGAGCCCAATTGGCACACTGGGGCGAAACACTAGCAATTTGTTGAGTTATGCAGGAAATTTTTATCACTAATTGAAGGTATGGTTGGGCGGCAACACCTCGCTACCAATGAAGAACTTCGGAGACTGTCCAGATTTATCCATGTCAATGGCGGTAGAATTCTTTGCAGAGGGCATTGGAATGCTGGTGTCATGATACGACAAATGCCTCAATCGTTTTGGCGATTATGTTGAATAATAAGTACAAAACAACTAAACTTTTAGCAATAAAATCATATTATTTTGTCGATCTGTCTTTTTTTATAGCCCATCAGAGGTTGATGAAAAAAACAGTCCTCGTATTTATATAGAGCCGAGGATTATTTCTTTCATGGTCGCAAGACGATATGCTCGCTTGAATAGCAACACTCCTTCATTATTATAAAAAGCTCTTCAGTCGGTCAACATAAATTGTGCCTAATTACATTCGGCGGGAAAACTAGTATTTAAACTTCCCAACCTGAAAGAAATACCGGTATTACATGAAATATTTATCAAGAAAATAACACTTTTATGTTCAAAAAAGGGGGGAGGGCTGATTTAGTGATAAATATTTCATGTAATATTTCGTTCAGTTTAGGGCATTTAAATACTTTTTTTCCCCTTACTGTAATTTGGCACAATTTGTGATGACCAACTCAAAAGCTTTCTATAATAGAACTAGGCAACACTGAAAAATGGCTCCTAATACTTCAATACTCCTACATTAATCATAAAAGAACTATAAAATTATGGCTAAATTTTTAAATAATGTCTTCACAAATTGGCTTGCTGGGAACCAATTTACAATGGCAGTATCATCCAATTTGATAGAATTGGGACCCTCTTCAGTCGTTAACCAATGTATAAGTTGTACCCCTCTTTAGCTTGACACGGTGGGTGAGTGGCTATTGTGTCGGACTACCAACCCCAAGCTAGCAGGTTCGCTCCTGGCTGTGGTAAGTAATTTTTGAAAGGCGGCAAAAATCTCGGTACGCATGTCATACGTTGTTGGCATGTCAAAGAACCCATTTGAATTCAGTAGGCTGTGTTCATAATGGCAAAATTAATCTCGGGAGTTTCCACCAACACAAAGTTCCTCATTTCTCCACTAGAGAGCGCTATAGTGTCAAGGAGCTTAGATATCGAACCTCCTTGACTTTCATAGCTCTCCAAGGAACAACAAAAATTCAACATGCAAGCTGCCCTCTGGGTGCAAATAACAAAGCTTGCACCCGGCACCCGAGGCCATACAATATTATACCACTTTTTAATTTCTGAGCAATGTGATTCTAGATGCTCTCATGGGGTTCTGCAGTCACGTCGTACTTTCTTTACATAGATGTTTGCATTGAGAACCAATGTTATCATAGGTAATAGTTTTCCTTTTTCACAGCAAAAACAAATAGACCATTTCTTTCTACTTGTTTGTATTGTTGTTCGACGTCAAAGAGTCGAGTATGAACTCTCAAAGGAGCCGTAGAAAACCTTTGCTGCCACTTGATGGTAAAAGGTGGCCATTTTATAGCACCGAGTTCCACATTCACACCAACCCTGGAGATTGCAGCACACAAATTGTACCACGTGGGTATGCAAATTACGGTATGAATCCATTTAAATTAATTATGAAATACAATATTGAATTTGGATGAGAATGATGCATGCAATGGGTAATAATATGCAAAAGATTGAATGAATGAATTTAATATAAGAAATAATAATATAATAATGCTGAAGAGTTTGTTTGTTTGTGTGTTTCAACGCGCTAATCTCTGGAACTACCAGTCGGATTCGAAAAATTCTTTTTGTATATGATAGCCTGATTCAAGAGTAATAGTTTAGGCTAAACCGCACCGTTGGTGAACGTTCAAATAAATTAACAACCCCTCCCCCTCCAATATTGTTCAATATATTGTGCAACTCAGAACATGACAGAAATGCCACTTCACAGGCCCAGCAGCAGAAGCAGGAAATACATTTTTGAAATCGCCAGAACGCTACACAGGATGAATTTTTCATTCCACAATTCAACCTATAAAATTTGCTGTTTTATTTAAAAATATACGTGGAAAGTGACCAAAAAAAAAGTTCATTTGGATTTTGCAAATCGGATTATAACAAGAACAACTGGCGAACGTACATATTTCCGTACAGACCCCCTCCACTCATATTATCATACACTTTTGTCACATTCTGGGTAAGGAACCCCTCGTTCTAGCGAACTTATTTTATGGATGTCCCCTTTACTAGTAGGGTAATTGCCCCTGCGTTTCATTGAATAGCAATATCTCCCGATTGGTTTCATTGGGGGATGTGATACTCGGCATATAAACTCATCCTTAAAAATAAGAAGACACGTGTCTGAGGGTTTTTCGATGTGGTGTATTGTTTTATCCCTTTGTTGGGGGTGGGATAAACAGGGTAGTGTAGGTGTGTTAATTTTAAGGGCTGTTTCCGAATGAGGGTAGTTTCCCGTGATTGGGAAAGACTACCAGTGTAGTGTGTTGGCGTGAGTACTTAATCTATTGGGGGCGTCCCTGCAGGATGCGTTCACCTGCTAGGGGATGAATGTCTAAGTGTGGGCTGCTAATCTAGCCTGCCAATTAAGTAACGTGAGCAATTCAGCGAGCGTGCAGAATTGGTGACTTGACACTCTGCAGTTCTTGGTCTCTATGGTCAGGGGCAATTATGACTAAGGTCAGGTTGGGTATAAGGATGTAAAATGAGGTGTAATTAGTGATAAACGTGTGTGTTTACTGACCAAGTGTTTATTGGCCAGTAACTGTGATGTGATGTCCCTTTTGGGAGTTAAACAGATATAAAATGGAGTACAAGTTGTAAAGTGCACAAATGTTTAGGGTAGGTGTTTACAAAGATAAGGAGTCTGAGCACACGGCTAGATCTCACCTGGTGAAGAGCTGGAACGGACCTCGTCGGGGCAGGGCCGCTGGCCAAGAACAGATAATGGGGCTCTTCTGTGCCTAGCCTTTAAGGCCTTCCCCCACTGCCTGATCAGCATTTCCTCATTGCTGTCGCTCCAGTTACAGTGTTTGTGTTTGTATTATGTAAGCGTGGCTGTCAGCAGTATGCCGGGCCTGCTTGTGTTTGAAGAAGTACATGAGGCTTATGGTATGCCTATGAGGGTGGTTTTGATGAAAGATGGAGGGGTGGGTCTTAGGGGGTACGGCCCCCCGGGCTGTTGTAATGATTCATCTTCATCTTCTTCTTGTCCCTCTTCTTCTTCTTCGGTGTCGGTGTCGTGGGGGTGTATCGATGTCGTGTTGTCCTGGTGGTGATGTAAGTTTAGCGTGTGCTCAGGGGGGTGGGTTTTGGGTATATACATAGTTCATTATTTACATAAAATTAATCATTATAAAACTTGACATTGGAAATAAAAATACATGAAAATACATAGTTTACAATACATGGTTTGGGAATTATTCATTTATGGTTTTGCAGAAGGGAAAAAAAAACATCTGTGGTTGCTGTGATGCTGCTTTGCAGCCGGATGAAAAAATTGCCTTCTGCGTGAGGTGTAAAATGTAACTATGAAAATAAAGAGATAGTGTAGAGAGAAAGAAGAAATAAATGTCTTAAGGTGTGATTAATGGTTTACTATAATATGCTTTTATTGCTCGAGGTGATGTAAGACATTTTTACAAGATTTAATTTAGAAGGGTAGAAAGGAAAGTCAATGTGTACATGTGTGTGATAAATAAAAATATGTGTATTTACAATGTGTGGCATCATTGATAACAAATTTTGTATGAGGTCTTATCAGTTTTACATTATTTTCTTTTACATTATTCACTTATATCTATCTTAATTATCTTATACCTAAACGGCCGTATCTACTGTACCTTGCGTGCACGCTACCCTTGTATCCATGTGCCGTCTCACGGCTAATCCTGTCCGGCCGTTTCCCGGTGCAGTTTAGTGGTCGTGCCGCTGATATATATATATACCCCTATCCTGTGAGTCATTCTCTGTGGGCGAATGCCTTCACACTTGACAGTGAGAGTCGCCGCCACAAATTGGTTGCACCCTCATTGCCGTATGTTGCGTCACATCTTTGACGCTTTTGTGTTTTGTTGATCTGTCAGTAAGCCTGATACCCCACAGGTATCAATCCTGCTGTTCAGATTTCTGTGTTCTGGAGTGTAGCTGTAAAAGAATGGTGGTGAGTGTGTTGGATTTTGGTAGAATGATTACAAATTAGCGCGTAAAGATGGTACATAATGATAGCATGGCCCAAAAAACATGTTGCTGCTGTATGGCAGCGAAATGATCGTCACCAGTGTCATGTATCTGGTGCCGCCGTCTGTAAACTGGAGAAGTAAAAAAAAAATAAAAACATGTAGTTATTAGCGTAATCTCCATATCGCCTCTTGGGTCCATATCGCCTCTTGGGTCGGCGTGTATACTTTCTGGAATCAAAATCACAGGTATTATAGTCTGTCAATACACTCATGTCGTCCGTCTTGTTTTTTGTCTGGCGCCTTCTTATCTTACATTACTCTATACCTTCTTATGTCGGCTATTACCATTTGTTAAGGATGTTTGATTGGTGGTCCATCTTACCTTATACCATGATCATTTTTGGGTGCCATTCCTTGATGCAGTGTTGGAGCTCTTTGCTAAAATATGGAAACATGTTAGCAATACCCTTGGCCAAATATATATACTGCGCACCTATCGCCCAGCGCCGTTTAAGGGTCGGGTTGCGGTGCTACCGCCCTTGAGACTTCTTCGGCGTCTCGTGTATTATCGAGGTCGGACGGCTTTAGTGCCTCCGCCCTGTTATGTTTTCTTATTATCGATTTATCGGACTTATCCTGGCAATGTCTAGCCGCCAGGTGCAGAACGCTCTGTGTCGCGTTCACATTACATGTGCCGTTGAATGTTGTTCGGTCTTACCCTATACGGTGCCGAACGCCATATGTCGCGTTCGCGTCGCATACGCGTGTTTTCGCAATGTGTTGTTGGTCTTACCCTGGTAACGGTTTTAGTTGCCAGGTGCCGAACGCTCTATCTTAATTAAAAGTGCTTAACCTAAATTATAATAATTAATACTATAAAAAAAAATATTTTGTATGTACATGCCGAAATAGTCCTTAACCTAATGCCGAAATAGTTGTAGCTACTGTTTTACAACAGTGCTTGTTAAATTTGCTTAAATCTAAGTTGCCTTTCAAATGCAACTGCCTTACATACTAGAATTTGATCGGAACGATCGCCTGAGGCAGTTTTACCTCCTCAGGGCACCACCCGTGTGTATTTTAGAAACACCGGTTGTTTCTAAAACCACCAGGCCCGAAGGCCCTTTTAGATTCCCTTCCCTTAATACTAACTGTCGACTTCCCCCCTTAATAACTAATGTAGGCCTGTGCGACTGCGTTGCTAAGGAGCAAACGCCTCGCGCGGATATCCTTTCAGTTGATCTTATGCATGCTTACATTGGCATTATTCGCCATTTGGTGTTTATTAATGTTTATTACTGGGTTGCCCACAAAACCCCTTTTTGGCAGCCCGTTGCATACCCATTTAATATCTCTGGCCGCCCGTCGCGTTACCATTTAAGCTCTGGAGACTCGTCAACCATTTATGTGGGCACGGGACCGAATGACCGCATTCATTCCATACGCATTATTTATCATTCATTGGTTATCATATATCATTTGTTAAATCATCTTCACCTCATCGTCCGGGATAAGGACTTGGCGTGCCTAGGATTGGTCCCGTTGAATCCTGAGGCACTGCTTCACTTCACTCGAATGGAAGACTCGTTCCCCGCCTTAGGAACGCTACTTATATTACAAACTAACTAAAAGTCTAGTCCTAGTTTGTCGTCTCTAGGTTCGTCTCCTGAGTCTAGTATGGAGCTGGCTAATCCTCCTACTAGCCGTCAAAAGTCTCCCCTGCAGGTCTGGCTTCGACGACCACAGTGCATAATGGGTGTAAGTTTCTTCGTCCCAGGGAACAGGTTAGGTTTCCCAGGATTCTGAAGCTTGCCCGCACTGAGTCATCGGTGCTTCGACCTTACGTCTATCTGTCATTAAACTGGGTCAGGATCTGTTGGCGTTTTGCCCCGTCTCTGCCCCTCCGTGGAGCTTCTGCTCCCTCCGTTTACCTTCTCATCACCATCTAGTGTGATGTCAGATCCCTTTAAAAATAAGTGTGCTACTGTATAATTATGTAATATTTCTAGTGTTCTGGGGTTGTAGAATCTTCGAAATGCAGTGACTACTTTAGGCCTGTCATTGCCGTGTCGGATTTCCAGCGGTGATGCCTTGGTACTTTTCTAGAGGTATTAGTAGGTTTATAGGGCGTTTGGTCCCTTGTTATTAGGATCCGGGGGTGTTATTTGCTGAATGGGGTTAAAGCGTGGTGGGAGGGGGTCGTGCATCGTTGGACTCCATGTTTATGGTGGCCGGGAGCCGATGATGCTGTTAGGAGGTATTTACTGTGAGTGGATGGGGTGGGTTTTTCCCAGGTGTGCAAAATTTGAAAATGTCATGCGGGTGTAATAATAATACCATCCCTGGTGTGTGGATAGGATACCCCATGCAGTGAGGTGGATATGAGGCGTGTCTGCTGTCATTTGAGGATAAGGCTTGTGCTAGGATACGATAAGTTTATGTCCCTTGCATGCGGGATTATTTAATAAAATATTTGTTAGTAACAGTATGGCCTCATCTCTCTATATAGAGATGTGCATTGCCGCTTGATATTCGTTTCCGAATCTTCTCTAATACTCAGGTGTAGGCGTTGGGTCCAGGGTGTGGCCAACCCTAATTTATGAGAAGCATGAAGTCTATCAACCCCGATGTATAGTTTGCAATGTAGTGTAGATGTTTTTATGTATCTGTATGTCTGTGTTGGATAGTGTCGCAGGTAATAGGTTATGTAGGAGGAAGGGTATGGGGATGGTAGCCCGTGGTTGGTACCATGGCCATCCTGATGGCATTACCCACCTCTACTCTTATTGTAGTGTGTCATCCTCTCTTGGTCGCTATGTGTCTTCTACCCGCTCTTTGGGATTTACGCTGGCTAAGTTGAGATGCCATAAAGCACCTATTGTCTCCTAAAATACTAATCTGTGGCGTGCCCGTGGGTCTGTGATACCTACGTTGTGTGAAAAATGTTTGTGTCTGTGGGCACCGCCCTCGGGCTGCCCTTAGGATGATTAAGTGTGGTGACTCTGTGTCGTCACGGCCTAATCTGGTCTCCTGTTTATAACTTGGGGTAGGGTAGCATGTGACTGTGAGTATAACTCGGCTTAGCATAACTGCCTGTAATGAATTTTATAGAGAAAAAAAAACACGAAAAGAAATTATTAGGGGGGTGGGGGTTGTTCCCTCATGGAATCTGTCTGTATCCGCCCCTGATTGTTGGGCGCGTGTGGGAAGGAAGTGGCCGTGGCTGTAATTGGCGCGCTTGTGTGTGTGAAGTCGCCCACCGCTGACGTCTGCCGGCGCGTGTGGTGTTATCGGAGAAGGCTAACAAAACGTGACTTCCGCCACTGTCCGTATGTTGACATGTGTTTGCATTCTAGAAAGGCCATCATCTTTCTTCGCTCACAAGCTTGTTTGGGAATTTGTTTCCGTGATTCCTTCCCCATTGTGTCTAGCTCTACTATTTTATGTCCGGGGTAATCTACATGCCATGATTTTGGCCGTAGAGATGTGGTGTTCCTTACTTTGTGTGAGCGTTTGTCTGTGCCCGTGGCTTGTCCCGTATTCAGATTTCGGGCGCTATGGTCCAAAAAAAAAGTATTTTGTGGTCTCCGTATAGGCCTGGTGTTCCCGGTACGTCCCCTATTGGCAGTCCAGGGGTCGCTAATGCCCTAAGTAGGCTATTATAGCGAGTGCCTTAGAACGGGCCTACGTCCCTGTATGTATGTCCCATGTATGTTGTCTGTACGAATTTTGGTTGACCCTGGATTTAATTTGTGGACGTAGTGTGGTTTTGAATCCTCTAGTGAATGATATTCTGTCGATTGTGATGCCGGGCTGTCTGTGAGTGCCTTCAGCCGACGAGTGTGTCACGTACTCGCGCTGAGCATGCAAAAAGTGTCGGGTTACTTCATGTGATAACGCGCTGCCGGGACCGTATGTCCTGTCTGGCAGTTAACAATTGAAGTGTACAGTATTTATGCTGCGACCCTGTCACGAATGATGTGAGTGTTTTTGGCATACGTTATCATGAGGCCCTACTTTTCTTTGTGAAAAAAGATGTGGTGATGCTATCTGTGTCAGACCTGTGTAGTTTATGGCCTCATACATGTAGTCCCCGTATGTAAAAGAACCTTACTGTGTTCATGATTGTGTGGCTCAATCGTTTTTGTGCTTGTGTGCCCTGGTCTCTGGTTGCATGTGTGGCAGCTAGATGTCTGTGTCAGGATCGTATCTACCTTGTAAAAGAACCTTCCTGTGCTCATGATTGTGTGGCTCAATCGTTTTTGTGCTTGTGTGTCCTGTCCTCTGGTTGTGTTGTCGCGCCAAAATGCCGTTGGATAGCTTCCTTTTGGCACGTTTGTATCGTGTTTTTGTGTGTTGAATGTGTTAGGCCCTGCTGCATACCTTATACGTTTCTGTAGCCTAAGCTGCTGGAGGCTGTAGACTGTCTATTATGTATGTGATATGTTTGGTACAGGTATGCGGGTTTGACGCAACCCACAAAGGTATGGTATCTGTTCTGTGCATCCGCATATGCCTTGGGCCAATGCATCGGGACCACTATTTCTGTATTTTATGTACCGTGGCGTGTATTGTATGTTTGAAATATGCGTGCCAAAATGTACATTAGTGTGAGTGTTTGGTGTAATTCGGAACGTCCCTCGTACTTTAATTTCGGGAGTTGTCCGGCTTTGAAAATGGCGTGAATGATTGTGTATATTACTGCCAGAGTGAGAGCGTTCCTAGCCTGTCTGGTACTTGCGAATGCAGCATGTCCATTTACGTCTTATCGCTGACTGGCGATAGTGTCGAGTTTCAATGTTGTGTCAAGTACCTGTTGCTAGCCTAGCCGTCTGTTTATCGCATGTGTTGAGCAAGTGTGCGTGGGTTTGCTGACACGCTTTTCTATTGTCGGCATACATGGTGTGCCTTTGGCTCCTCGTCATGTAAAAAACCCTACCTCTCTTCATATATATCGTGTCCCCAATTTTTGTGTTACTGTAGGTCTGATGCAAATATATTCCTGTTCGTGATATGTCTCTCTGAGTAGTTCATGTATTTATGTACATGTACCTCCGGGCTTCTAGTCGCGTGTCTGGTCACTAGATGTCGGTGGCAGTTTTGTTATTTTGTGCATATTTAACTCTGTTAGCGTGACTGTCCCTTATTGCTGTGTCCTCCAATTGGATGGCTACTTGACCTTGCGTTCCCGGTATTCAGAAGGTCGCGGGTTTGAGACCGTCTTTGTTCAGGATGATCATTCCTGTTGCCTTTTGGGCCTGTGTCTCTGTGACAGTTTTGTCAGTCTTATTGACCCTTTTTATGCTAACTGTGTTTACTGTGTGACCTCAAAAATATATTACAGTATTTTCCCCTGAACTGTGAGTGTTATCTTATGGTATTTACGCTTAGTTTGAGTGCTGTCATAGGGGACAAGAAAAATTCCTGCTGTGGGCAGTGTAAGAAATAACATACAAATATGGATCAAATATATATATACACCTGCAAACTACAGTTTTGGGCGTATAGGCAATGGGCATGTGTTTTTGTGCGTTTACCCTCTCTAATTTAACTATTGCCTGCCAGTATATCTCAAGTGTTATCATGCTGTATGGAAGTGTAAGTCTGTGATGTTGTATTTCCAGACCGCGCAATTTGCTTGCCCCTGGAGTGTCGTGTTTGTGTGAATGCATCCCGTTTGTGTGTCTAACCTCTACAGGGGTAGAATCTGTCTTTTGTGTTAATTGTAGTGTACGCGCCCCCGTGAGGGTTTTGGGAATTTTTCAGCATTTTATGTGGAAAATTCTGTGTGTTTTGTCCTGGGAACATTTATCCATGGGCTTGTGCGGTCAGTGAATTTCACTATCGTGCGAGCGCCCTCGCCCGTCGGAGTGAATTACTGCGCCCTGTTATGAAGGCATAGGCCTCAGGTTCCCATTGAGGTGCTTCTTTACTATTTGAGGGCGTGGTGGCTCAGCGGTCTAGCTGTATGCCTCTCACCAAGGCGGTCCGGGTTCGATTCCCGGTCAATGCATGTGAGATTTTCGAAGTGAAATGCCTTGTCCTGTGGTTCGGATTCCACGTAAAAAGGAGGTCCCGTGGCTCATAATCACAAGATTCACGGTCACGTAAAACTACAATCTTCCTTCCTTCCTTCTTCTTTACTATTTTTCAGGGGTGTTTTAAGCAAAGCAAGCCTAAGCCTACGTTCACCGTAGTGCCTGTTACTAGGCGTATGTGTGCTAGCGCCTGAAGGGCTGTGTTGGCTCCGCGCTACCCTATTAGTGTCTGTGCGCGTGTATGCCCTCCTGTCTGCCTGGCCTCGTGGGGTGGGCGGTAAAATTTCCCTTATACTCCGTGTACTTTGTTTTGGAGGCAGGATAATGCGTGCAGGCGTGTGTGTTACACCCTGGTGAACTGTAAGCACTCCCCCTGTATTTCTTTGCACTGGGGGTGCACATGTTGGTGTCCCACCTCCATTCTGGCGAAATCGCCCTCTGAACTGGCGGTAGGGGTCGTGTAATTGTCTGTGAGCGCCCTTGCAATGTATTGGAGGGTTGTCTGACCGATTTCTGGCCTAAGGCCACTGCAGACTCCTTCCCTTGTGTGTCGGTACGTGTCGAGAGGGACATCCTCGCGAATTGCTGAATTAGCGTATCTACGCCTATGTCCTCTCTTGGCTTCGCTGGTGGGCCTACCGTGAACTCAAAGATGGCCTTATTGGCTTGGAGTTCCCGATATTCTTCCCAAATTTGGGCGTACTGCCTATTGAGGCATATGGCCTGTTTGGCAACTTTGGTACCGGTAGTTCCTATCCGTTTATGTTCTTGGATGAGTGCCTCCCATTGCTGGAACATGACCTCGTGTCGGCAGTGTAGTTTCCAGTGTGCTTTGTTGAGTTGTGTACGGAGGGTGGGGATTTTCGCCCTAATCTTTCGATTCTTGGCGCTGCGGAGTGGCCGGACAAGTGCCCTTATAATTCTCATATACTGGGCGTGCAGGAGCTGCTGATACCTTCTGAGGTAGTCCTGCCTTGTCTCGAAGACCTTATGCCAGGCAATTAATTCCTGGTATTCCCCAATGTTCCTCAGCACAGGTAAACGGTATAGGGGGGCCATTCTGAGCTAAGTGTGTGTATAAAAAGAAATGTGTGCGGCTTCTAATGCATTAAATTTGCTGATTCTTCCCGGGGGGGGGGGGGGGGGGGGGGGTGACCAAAATTTCCCATGTGTTTCCAGAGTGAAGGGAAAAAATACTTATTTTGCGTGGTAAGCGCGCCTCCACCAAATATGTTTTATCCCTTTGTTGGGGGTGGGATAAACAGGGTAGTGTAGGTGTGTTAATTTTAAGGGCTGTTTCCGAATGAGGGTAGTTTCCCGTGATTGGGAAAGACTACCAGTGTAGTGTTTTGGCGTGAGTACTTAATCTATTGGGGGCGTCCCTGCAGGATGCGTTCACCTGCTAGGGGATGAATGTCTAAGTGTGGGCTGCTAATCTAGCCTGCCAATTAAGTAGAGTGAGCAATTCAGCGAGCGTGCAGAATCGGTGACTTGACACTCTGCAGTCGGGCCGCTTGCTCGAGTACAATAAGACTCCTGACGATGCAGTTCCTGGTCTCTAAGGTCAGGGGCAATTATGACTAAGGTCAGGTTGGGTATAAGGATGTAAAATGAGGTGTAATTAGTAATAAACGTGTGTGTTTACTGACCAAGTGTTTATTGGCCAGTAGCTGTGATGTGATGTCCCTTTTGGGTGTTAAACAGATATAAAATGAAGTACAAGTTGTAAAGTGCACAAATGTTTAGGGTAGGTGTTTACAAAGATAAGGAATCTGAGCACACGGCTAGATCTCACCTGGTGAAGAGCTGGAACGGACCTCGTCTGGGCAGGGCCGCTGGCCAAGAACAGATAATGGGGCTCTTCTGGGCCTAGCCTTTAAGGCCTTCCCCCACTGCCTGGTCAGCATTTCCTCATTGCTGTCGCTCCAGTTACTGTGTTTGTGTTTGTATTATGTAAGCGTGGCTGTCAGCAGTATGCCGGGCCTGCTTGTGTTTGAAGAAGTACATGAGGCTTATGGTATGCCTATGAGGGTGGTTTTGATGAAAGATGGAGGGGTGGGTCTTAGGGGTACTGCCCCCGGGCTGTACAGTATATTATGAGGTGAAAGGGGTGAAAAGTGGGGGTTGAAAGATTCCTAACGGAGCCTGTATCTCATAAACGACATAGGCGAGGAGTTTGAAACTCAACGGAAAAAAATCAGCATAAAAATAAGTAAATAGGAGTTTGACCGTTTTTTTTTTTTTTTTTTTTTCATAAATCCAATTTAAGGGGCCTATGGGTAGTGGTGAAATTCTGGGTAAAAAAATAGGAAAGAAAGTGTCCTAACCGATTGACTCACTCGCTCTTCAAACTCAGGGGGAAAAACTGCTTAAAAAATCCCCCAGCAATCCTATTGCAGTTAGAAACTTGAAATTTTGGGGATATGTTCGTTGTATGTCGAAAGAGTCCACTAAGGATGGATTTTTGGATATTCATGTTCTGAAGGGGTGTTAAGGGGGTTAAACTTGCATTTCATTGAATAACAATATCTCACGAGTTGTTTCATTTGGGGATGTGATATTCGGCATATAAACTAAGCATTCAAAATAAGCAGACTTAGGTCTAAGGGTTTATCGATATGGTGTATATTATGAGGTGAAAGGGGAGAAAATCAGAAACCCTTATTGACATTAAATTGGCAGGTGAAAAGCTAGAGGAAGTAGGAGACTTCTGTTACTTAGGAAGCAAAATAACCAGTGACGGACGACGCAAAGAGGATATAAAATGTAGGTTAGCTCAGGCAAGGAAAGCATTTTTACAGAAAAATAAATTTGTTGACATCAAATATGGATTGAGGTATTAGGAAGTCATTTTTGAAAGCCTTTGTCTGGAGCGTGGGTGCTCTATGGAAGTGAAACTTCGACTGTTGACGCAGCAGAAAAGAGGAGATTAGAGGCATTTAAAACGTGGTGTTACAGAAGAATGATTAAAGATTAGGTGCATAGCTAGAGTAACAAATGTAGATGTTTTAAGACGAGTGGAATGGGAGAGATGTATTTGGCGACTGCTAATGAAGAAGAGGTAGGTTGATAGAACACATACTAAGACACCCAGGAATAGCAAACTTAGTTATTATTATTATTAGTCCGGCATTGTTTCCACTTACTTGTGCCGGGCTCCTCTCCGTCTTCTTTCCTGTCGACCTCACTTGGTCAACTCTTGTTCTCTTCCGACCCCGACGGTATTAGGGTATCCAAGGCCTAGGTAGTCTCTTCCTTTCCCGCCTTCATTGGCCCTTGTCTCATCTTTTCTGATACCCTCCTTCTGCGTGGGGTCAGCCTTCTTGTTCTTTTACTTTTCCCTCCTGCCTTGTGCTCAAGGCCCTTAAGGAGGCAGGGTGTATGTAGCCCCACCACATCTTATTTTTATTCTCAATTGCATTTTGTATCTAAATTACATTTTGTAAGTATTTTCTATCTAAATTGCATTTTGTAAATATTGTCAATTCAAATAACAGTACACTAAGTATGTAGTTAGTTTTAGTTGTAAGTAGGTAGTTAGTTTGTCTATTAGATATGTCATTGTTCTATTAGACTGTGGAGTGTGATTGTGTCTGGTAGCAGTTGCATTGTTTATTAGTTATAGTTCATTGTTTCAGTAGACTGTGATGTGTAAGGGTGCATGTGAGTGTGCCTGGTGACAGACTGTTTCAGTGGTAGTATTTGTTGTTGGTGGAACTTCAGTATTTTTTCGTTAGTAGAATTTTGGTATTTAATTGTTAGTACGGTAGAAGGGTAGTATTTTTGTTAGTAGAATTGCTCTTTACTTATTCTGAAAGGGAGTAGCAGCCTTTCAGAATAAATCAATTCTTTACTAGTCTTATAGACGGTTAAGATATTGATAATATAAGCCAAATAATGGCTACACTGCGTCCTGCTGCACGGCTGAAAGCAACGGGAAACTACAGCCGTATGCTATTCCTGAGGATATGCACCTCTCTATGCATAATTACATGTGATGATGGCCTCCTCCCTTGTAAAATTTCAATCCGGGGTAAACTAGTCCCCCGTTCGGATCTCCGGGTGGGGACTACTCGAGAGGGGGTTAACATCACAGAAGTGACAAAGAGGAAATCTGACATTCTACGGATCGGAGCGTGGAATGTTAGAAGTCTGCTAGGAAGTGGAAGGTTAGAAAACTTAGAAAGGGAAATGGATAGGTTGAGGTTGGATTTGGTTGAGATTAGTGAAATGCGCTGGCAGGAAGAACAGGACTTTTGGTCAGGAGACTATAGGGTCATTAGCACTAAATCAAACAATGGCCAAGCAGGGGTTGGCCTCATATTGAGTAGGAAACTTGGACAGCGGGTGGAACATTATGAGCAATATAGTGAACGGATTATTGTAGCAAAAATCAATACTAAACCTACCTGCACCACAGTGGTACAAGTCTATATGCCTACCAGTCAAGCTGATGATGAGGATGTTGAAAAGGTCTACGAAGAAATAGACGAAATTCTGAGGTATATCAAGGGTGATGAAAATGTTATAGTAATGGGAGATTGGAATGCTGTGGTAGGAAAAGGGAGAGAAGGGAAGATAGTAGGAGATTTCGGATTAGGTGAAAGGAATGATCGAGGAAGCAGGCTGGTAGAATTCTGCACCGAGCATGAGTTGGTCATAGCTAACACCTTATTCAATAACCACAATAGAAGAATATACACATGGATGAGACCAGGAGATACAGGGCGTTACCAAATCGACTTCATTATGGTCAAGCAGAGGTTTCGAAACCAGATTTTGGGTTGTAAAACATACCCTGGTGCTGACATAAACTCTGACCACAATCTGGTTGTAATGAAATGCAGATTAAAGTTGAAGAAACTGAAGAAAAGTCAAAAGCCAAAAAGGTGGGCAATAGACAGAGTGAAAGAGAAGGGTGTAAACGAAAGATTCAAGAAGAGTATAAAGGAAGGACTAATGAAAAACCCTAAACAAACTTCAATTGCAGACGAATGGGCACTTTTGAAGAATGAAATAACAAAATCCACAGAAGAACACATTGGTAGGAAAGAAAGAATAGGTAGAAAACCGTGGATCACTCAGGATATACCAGAATTGATGGATGAAAGGCGGAAACACAAGAATGTAAGAAATGTAAAGGGGAAAGCAGAATACAAACGTCTGAGAAATGAGGTTAACAAGAAGTGCAAGGAAGCGAAAGAAGAATGGTTGAAAGAGAAATGTGCAGGTATAGAAAATTGTCTGAAATTAGGAAAAGTAGACACAGCTTATCGTAGGATTAAGAATACTTTTGGGGAAAAGAAGACTAAGTGCTGTAATATTAAGGACACAAATGGAAAGCCTCGAACAGATAGGGAAGAAAAGGTTGAGAGATTTTTTTTTTTTTTTTTTTTTTTGTCGTGTGGTCTCCTGAGAGGCCGAGTGCAGGTCTTTCTATTCGACGCCCGTGGGCGACCTGCGCGTCGGGATGAGAGATGGAAAGCTTACATAGAGAGTTTGTATAAGGGAAAGGAGATTGAGAATCATGTAATGGAAAAGGAGGAGGAAATTGATGTGGATGAGAAAGGAGATTTAATATTGAGATCAGAATTTGATAAAGCTTTGGAAGACTTAAGCAGGAACAAAGTACCAGGCATAGATGATATACCGATTGAGTTGCTACGCTGCATAGGAGATGAAGGTCTGATCAGGTTATTTCACTTGGTGTGTAGGATTTATGAGACAGGTGAGGTACCCCCTGATTTCAAGAAGAATGTTATCATCCCTATACCAAAGAAAGTGGGAGCTGACAGATGTGAAGATTACCGTACAATCAGCTTGATTACTCATGCTTCAAAGATCCTGTCTAGAATAATTTACAAGAGGATTGAAAGCCAGATAGAAACTGAGTTGGGTGAAGACTAGTTTGGTTTTAGGAGAAATGTAGGAACAAGGGAAGCTGTACTAAGTCTTAAGCTGATTTTGGAAGGTAGAATAAGGAAAGATAAGAGAACGTTCATGGCTTTTGTAGACTTAGAAAAGGCTTTTGATAACGTTGATTGGTCTTAATTGTTTGACATTTTGAAATCGATTGGAATAAAGTACAGGGATAGGAGGGTGATATACAATCTATACAGAAACCAGACAGCATACAATCTATACAGAAACCAGACAGCAGTCATTCGAGTTGAAGGACATGAGAGAGAAGCTGGTATTCAGAAAGGTGTAAGGCAAGGCTGCAACTTATCACCCATACTTTTCAATCTTTACATTGAACAAGCAATGAAGGAAATTATAGAAAAATTTAAAGTGGGAGTGAAAATTCAAGGAGAAATAATTTCAACTCTGCGATTTGCTGATGACATCGTCATCTTGGCCGACAAGCCTGAGGATTTGAATGAGTTTTTGAAAGGTATGGACTCCGTCTTACGGAAAGAATACATGATGAAAATTAATAAATGTAAAACAAAAATACTGGAATGCAGCCGAAATAAATCAGAAACCTCTATGGAGATCAAATTGGCAGGTGAAAAGCTGAAGGAAGTTGAAGACTTCTGTTACTTAGGAAGCAGAATAACCAGTGAGGACGAAGCAAAGAGGATATAAAAAGTAGGTTGGCTCAGGCAAAGAAAGCATTTCTACAAAAAAGGAATCTGCTGACATCGAATATAGATTTAGGTATTAGGAAGTCATTTTTGAAAGCCTTTGTCTGGAGCGTGGTGCTCTATGGAAGTGAAACTTGGACTATTGGTGCAGCAGAAAAGAGGAGAATTGAAGCATTTGAAATGTGGTGTTACAGGAGAATGATGAAGATCAGATGGGTAGATAGGGTTACAAACGAAGGGGTATTCAGACGAGTGGGAGAGAAGAGATGTTTCTGGCGACTGCTAATGAAGAGAAGAGATAGGTTGGTAGGACACTACTAAGACACCCAGGAATAGCAAGCTTAGTTATGGAGGGAAGGGTCGAGGACAAGAACTGTAGGGGTAGACCAAGGTTAGAATATGTTAAACAGATTGCCTCGGATGTAGGGTGTGTTAGCTATGTAGAGATGAAACTATTTGCTCAGGACAGGAGGCATGGAGAGCTGCATCAAACCAGTCAAAAGACTGAAGACTCAAACAACACCAACAACACCTCTCAGGTAACCTTAAAGATTGAATTTTGTTCAGTAAGTCGGAAGAACAAGGGCTCCAGAACAGCTTCAATAATACCTAAGTCTATTGTTGCATGGCAATGCGGGCTACATCACGTCGCTCCTACCAGTGTTCTGGTGCAGAATTGTGAGCTGCTTATAAATTGCAGTCACGGGGAGTAATAGCTTGCCACGGTGGGTGAGTGGTTAACGTGTCAGTCTACTAACCACAAGCTTGCAGGTTCGCTCTTGGCCGTGGTAAGTGATTTTTGAAAGACTGCAAAAATTACGATACGCATGTCATACGATGTTGGCATGTCAAAGAACCCATTTGAATTCAGTAGGCCGTGTTCATAATGGCAAAATTAATCTCGGGAGTTTTGTTAGTTGGTTAGTTATTGTTGTTTTAAGGGGCGGAACTACGAGGTCATCTGCCCCTAATCTCAGGAATTTTCCACCAACACAAGTTCCTCATTGCTCTACTAGAATGCGCGATAGTGTTCAAGGAGTTTAGATATCTAACCTCCTTGACTTTCATAGTGCTTCAAGGAACAACGAAATTCAACATGCAAGCTACCCTCTGGGTGTCAAATAACGAAGCTTGCACCCGGCACACAAGGCCATACGATATTATTATTATTATTATTACGGGGAGTAATTAGTGCAAAAAGATTTCTTAGGCCCCTTAAAACAGTTATCATCATGACAATAGTATGCCTATGTATAAGGGCGATGGTGTTGGTGCAGTATACTGAGTGTATCAGCTGCAATAAGCGTTGGTGCTTTCAAATTTACTTTCATTTATTCCGATCCTGATCCTTGAGCGCTCCAGTCTGTAGTAGTATTCATTATCACCCATAAAACAAATAAATCCACTGGGGACACTACTGCTAGTAAGAAATAATTGAGGCGTTGACAGGGGAAAGGTAGTAAGTGCCAAAAATAAAATTTTACAGGAGAAGCAAAAAACGATTTGGGATCATTTTGTTATTCACTTTATTGCACAAAATACTTCCAAATTGAAGAAATCCACTCACGTAACATATTAAAAAGCAATATTCAGAATTAGGCATAGCATGGTGGAAAAATAATTTGTTTATACAATGTTTAAATAGAGATTTCTACACAATCAGTACTACTAGTTGAAACTGTTTTTGTTAGGCACAGATATCCCTGTAAAATGCATGATACTTCTTATCCTGGAAGTCCATCATTGGTATTAAATCCTCCTTTTTTGCTTCATTGATGAATATTCTTCTTTCAAGGGGTTGCAAAATCTTAATATTGGTGATGGCCTTGAATGACTGATGCCCTTTGAATATAGCATGTTCCTTTAACATTTCAATTTCATTAAATGACTGTCTTGTTTCAGTCATGGGGAATTCTTCTCTTGGAATTCCAATCCAGCCTGGGGGCGTGGTGGCACGTCGGTCAAGCTGTTGGCCTCTCACCAAGGTGGACAGGGTTCGATTCCCGGTCAATGCATGTGAGATTTTCGAAGTGAAATACCATGTTCTGTGGTTCGCATTCCACGTAAAAAGGAGGTCGCATGACTCATAATCCCAAGATTA
The DNA here is from genome assembly GCA_946902985.2 of Meconema thalassinum. NCBI lineage: Eukaryota > Metazoa > Arthropoda > Insecta > Orthoptera > Tettigoniidae > Meconema > Meconema thalassinum. The sequence goes on along the minus strand of OX336388.2, from coordinate 716,020,455 downwards.
ACGGTCACGCATAACTACAATCTTCCTTCCTTCCAATCCGTCCGACGGTGCTTATTTTAAGAGCATCCGTACTAAAAAAACTTGTCAGATTCAGCAGGAAAGTCAATGACGTTATCATTGTTCATCATAATTACATTATTGGGCTTGAAAACATTAGCACTGCAAATCATTTCAGCTATTTCTTCTGGAACCATTGGCTTACATTGTTTCTTTCTCTTTTCGATGATGCCAAATTTCCTGTCACGGGGCATTTAGGTGTGTCCGGAAACCAGGAATTTTAATTCAACAGAATGAACATAGTTTATGGCATTGGTATAAATCATAACCATTAACACCATTCGATTCTTATTCTGCCCTGCGCATTGTATTATTGTATTTCCCATTTCTTCTTGAGTGAAACTGGGGCACTTGTCACAACCTTTACATGTTGCCTGTAAAAGTAGAAAATATTGGTTAGATTGGCCTATGTCTCTTTCCTGACCTGCCTGACCCTCGCAAGCGAAGTCGGTGTTCGGCGAGTTTGCCTTGTTACACGTCAATTATGAAGTGAGAAAACATATCTCTTAAGAAGTGTCATTTAACTTAACATTTTGAAAGGACCAGGTTTTGGAGGCATGTTGATTTTCACAATAATTTGAGTATCACTTCCACGCAACAAGCGGAAACTTGTTTGGCGCGCAAAGCAGTTACTACGTTATCTGCGCCAAGAGCCTCGTACTTGCCACAAGAGCGATCTAGTGGGAACAATTTCAAGCTGTTCTAATCATCCAACGACTTCCTACTTTCTCTGCGGTGTTGGCTTTGGTTCTTACTACCTTCTTCACGAAAAAAACGAAAATTTCATTTTTGGCACTTACTACCTTTCCCCTGTCAACGCCTCAATTATATTTAATTAATAGCCTAAACGACAATAAATGATGGTGAGGAACAATTGTAATCCTGAAAGATGATTACATCACAACTCGTGAATCGTGTTTGATTGTAACACCCTCCTACTTATTGTTGTTTTAAGGGGCAGAACAGAAAGGTCATCTGCCCTTTCCCTCCTACTTAATGATGACTGTGTCCAACTAATGTGATAGTTCATGCTGCTTTAGGAAATACATTGCAACAATGCCTCAAGAAGCCACATTGTTACATTCCAATTATAGGGGAAGTGTGTACCTGTAAAGCTTAGTAACAGTACGTCTTGAAACTCCTCAACCAACTCTAGGTAACAGAATCCAAGAGGGGCGTTCTTCATAAACTGGATGTTTTCAGATTCTTGTTCCAAAATGTATAAAACATAATCTTGGCCCTAAACAAGATAAAAAATAAATTATAATGAACATAGTTATGAATAGGGCTCGGATTTTTAGGTGCTAAAAATCGGGAAAATAATTATTTTTATGTATTAAAAATACCTGAAATATGTGACAAAAAAGTAAAAATATTTTTCATAATTTAGTTTATTAATGTGAATGAAATATATGCTATGCCTCACTGACTACTGAAGAATTACAATACACAACGAGATACATCTTCAGGTTGTCCATCACAAAACACTGACGATTATCGTGAAACACTTCTTCTGAAGGTGCGAAACTGCGGCAATATGTTTTTTGCCCTTGAGGTGTTGTGTAACTTGAGATCTCTGTTGAGCCTTGATTGCTTTCCCACATGGTTGGCAGAACAGAAAGTAAAATTATCTTTAAATTCTGCATATACTGCTGCTGACGATAATTTGTAGTTGCTACTTTAGAAGTCGTAGAACTGCCTTACACTTCACAGTGCCAGAAATGAACTGCATGTGAGTGATACTGTTCCAGGTAGCTGGGGGAGGGGGAGGTCTAGCACGTGGTGAAATATGGGTATGGACAAAGAAATCCCCGGCTTCCACAGTGAGTGGCACAGGGCGACAAGTTAGGAATAACACAGGTGCAAGCTGACATACGCTCTGCATGAAAATTAGATAGCTCACAGGTTCTTCCACGTTGAAGTAACACAGAACAAAAATGCAATATACTGAGAGATATAGCATGCTGATTTTAAAAGAAATGTAAATATTTTGTCTTTTTATGTGCTAATAAGTGAAAAGCAGGAATTTATGTATTTATAGAAAAAATGCTTAAAATATTTATTTACCTAAAAATCCGAGCCCTAGTTATGAAATATATTTTGGTAACTTAATTTTTCCTAAGTTTTAAACTTTTTTTTTTGGATGACAATGTACAACCAACCTAAAATATGTTGTCTTGCCTCTTGATCAACTTCCGTACACATGTAAAACACACCCTTATTCTTAGAACTATTTGCAAAGGAATACGGTAATTGAATGGGTAATTTTACCCTTACTTCTGAGGTCAGAGAAATTATTACAGTACATACCTTATAATGCTATTACTGATGACATTCCTCTTTGTATGTTTCAGGGTACAGTGTGGAGAATGCATATGTGGAAGAGAAAGAAGAAGCCTGTTTAGCTTTGAGAGAGCTTGCCTTGTATACAGGGTTAGTTGATACTCTTGAGTTTGACACTTATACAATTGTATTTCATGCAACCAATAGTCATTTTAATATATTTGCTTTCTTTCTTGATTCTAGAAATGCTTTCCTCCCATATTTACAAAGATGTTTTGAAGATATTATGAAGTTAATTATGTATCCCCAAGAAGACATCCGCAAAGCATCGATAGATGCTCTCCTGCAGTTCTGTATTAATTTTTCTAAGATAGAAACTCCAGAAGGAAAAGCTGGTAAGCCTTTAATAAATATGCAGTTTTTTTTAACCGTTGCTTGTAATCCAGCTGCTCACCATATATCCCTGAACGTAAGACAAGGTTTTTCCCCAATGGTTGGGATTTGTAAATGGGGATCATCATACATTCAAGGTTTAAGAGTCCCCTGGGAGATAAAATACACTGTCTTAAAAGGTAGCTCGTTAATCTTGAAAGTAAGAGCATTCCAGTTACTTATTTTAAAAAGCAACATCGTTACCCTCTTGTTACTGTAAAAAGTTTCTTTTACTAATAACGACTTTACAAATAACGTTTTACTCCCCAACATTGATTTATAACTTGCAATACTTGAGCAGCTCAGGAATATCTCAGGGCAACCAATTCTAAATTTGCTAGTCATGAGTAGAGATACGGGAAAATCGCAACTGCGAATTTCACTTTTTTTTTTTTCACATTTTCTTCAACTATTTGTTAACTATTATGACAATGCATACCCAGAATTTACGAAACTGAATATGTGACAATTTGCGATAACTATCGGTTATTGCGAATTTTGCCCATAAATGCGATAAATTCCAAAAGTGCCCAATTTACCGAAAAATATTGAATATGTTCTTTTCTTACGAAATTTTCACACCGCACTTTGAAATGCACAAGTTCCTAGCGAAGAAAAATCGACTTAATCGATAGAGTGATAATTGATATTCACGAAGATCGATTGTCGAAAGACAATCGATTACCATAGTTGACTTGATATCAATTTGAAACTGGCAGTTGTTTCGCCACATGGTATCCACCGCTTTCAGCCGATAAAACATTTTTTTTTGGTGAAATTATTTCTTAGTTTCATTTGGTTGTGCAAATAAAAGGAATTTTCTATAGTAAAGCCATCATTACTTCCGACTTGACGTTTCAGTGTTACCCTAGAGTTATCTAGCAGTCGGAAGGTAAATCACTTTAACTAGACTATCGCAGGCAGCCATTCAAATCAATATATCACGACAAATTGACTTTCGTTTGTAATGTTGCGATTTAACGAATGAAACTATTTTTTTAACAATTAGAGTAATAAGGTTATGTTTATATTGGTTTATATCGCGTCGGCCACTCACTTCTAATAGGCTAGTATGTTTCGTGATATCAGTAGACAATTCTTTTTTGCGTTCTCCTCGTTTTTGGGAATGTTGTTTAATATGATAAAAGTATTCTCTCCGATGTGAGAGTTATAGGTTATGTTTCAAGCCGTCCAGCGGTTTCTCCTTGAATTCGGATACCGTACTGTTTTACAGGTTGTCAGTCGAGAGTCCCTGAAAGGTATACTGTATGCCTTCCTTAAGCAGAACTTTTAGGTTTAGTAAAAATATTCTGTTTAACTTAACTAAAGAAAACCTTCGAGACTGATAAAATGTGATCCTTTAAATCTTGGGAGTAGACATAAAAGATGTATAACAAAAATCCACAAGATTGTGAAAGTTGGATTGGCAGCAGTCTTAAGTCTTCTGTTGTGTTTTTTTTTTTTTTTTTTTTTAATAAGGGAGTGTTTGAAGTACAAGCATTCCAATATCAGTGTGGTATTAATGTAGAAGAAATTCTGATTTCCCAATTTCAAGGTCACTGCTGCTTCCTTCTAACTTTTTGCCAAGTTCCATCACTTCTTTTTATAACTCTTCTTATGAGGTTGGAAACAAAAAGTGCCATTTCACCTTTGAACCACCCGGCAAATAGAAATTCATTTCCCCGGCCTCAATTGAAACAAAAATAATGAGGGGGTAAACATACATTTCATTATTTAGTTAATTATCTGTTGTATGGTATTTACCTGAAGCTAAGTACAGTATATGTACTATTCACATTAATATTTTAAATGCTACTGCCGTTGATCAGAAACTCCCATCTTACTCCCATCTCTTACCTTACCTGGTGACTAACTTTTAAATGCTACAAAATGCTAATTTTTAAAATTAAAAATGCTACAAAATGCTATTTTTCAAAATTAAGGTGTTACAAAATCCATTTCAGAATGCTATTTTCTCGTATCTTAGTCATAAGCCATTGTGGATACAGAGCGCTTCGTGTTCCTATACTCGGTATTACCAATACCGAACGCTGACGTCTGTCAAAGCTAGCACGTGGAGAAATACTGCGTTGCCAGTGAGACAGGTCATCACTCATCTCATAACATTTCAAGAGACTTGCAGGAATATACAATTACTGGGGAAGTTAGCCCCCCTGCCTGGCAGTCTAATGACAAGTCAAGGCACAGTAGAAAACTGCGTCAAACCATGTGTTCACTGTTGCGTCTGCATACATTGCAACGCTGCTTGCTGTTGCCACGGATACCATTACCCCTCTCGTCTCCACTCCTCACCTCACCCTTCAAGCGGATGACCTTTCGTAAATCAGAGTATAAGATGAACCCTATGGTGTGGACTACATACACCCTGTCCCTTTTGTTGACTCTTACAATTGTGGGGAATACTGTGAAGAGAAAAGAAGATATTTGACCCCTTGAAAAATGAGGGTATTAAGAAAGGAATGGTAAGGTAGGAAAATAAAATGCACCCTGGCCTCAGATATACCATTGGATTTCTAAGAGACCAAGAGCTGATCAAAGGAGGTCAAGAAGAAATATGATAGAGCTTAGCTCGGGACAAGAAGTTGAAGCAATGTTGGGTTTGGATGGAGTCCTCTGGTGACCAACGTCTCACTACAGTACAGCCGTCGAGTGTCCGGCTCTGACATTTCTCATGATGGAGGGAGACAACGTTGCCGGTTCTGTACCGCGAAATATAAAACAGCCTGGACTACATAAAATATTTCACATGTTTTTAAATGAATTCTGACGAACCACTGACCATATTACTATAGTAATATAATTACACACAGTTAACCTGTAAGTGTGCACACACAAGACAATAAAACAACAAACCTGCACTAGCACAAAGAGCAACAGAAGAGAGCCCTTGCAACATCGAGCTAAAGACCGGCTTACCGGGAAAACCGCTGATTCGTACAGGTGACAACATTCTTCATGGTAGTATGCGACTTCGCCAACATAGGTGGAATTCCATTGTGATTGAAGAATTTAGGTTTTGTAACCGCAAAATGTCGGAATAACAAAATGATGCATAAAATTGCAAATAGGGTGTGGGACTTCCACGTTACATAGTGAAGACGCTAGAGAAGAATTAAAATGATGGCGAGTTTCAAGGTTCTATTAACAGCTTCTCATTGCCGTAAGTTGGCTATATTTTTCTCCTTACCCCTCTTCTCCCACCATCGCCAAACTTCAGAGCCGGACACTCAGCGGCTGGACTGTAGTCCTGAGCCACGGGGGCCTACTATCAAGTTTTCCTCAGAAAATATTAACAGCCCTGTAATGTGTCTTGAGTTGTCCAGCATGAAGACTCCCATTTAAAACATTGCTCTTCTAACAGCAAGACACATGGAACTGATGATCAAGGTATCCCAAGTCCTTAAAATAAATTAACAACGTAATTAACATACTGAAGTTCAAGCATCCATCAGCTATAGTCAGTAAAATTTGTGAATCAGCCATTACGTCTATTTAACCAAAACAACAACATTATACATTTACTTGTGGAAGAGACGATTCCATTTTTATGATAAGTTAAAAATGTTAGGCTGATATAGGGAATAATGATATTAACAAAGTATTTTAAGATTCTATTGTCAATAAATGAGTGCTTTGTATGTGTGTGTAGCTCTTACCAAGGCACTGTCTGTCTTCATTCCCAAATGTGCCGAACTGATACGCATGGATGAGGAGCGTGGCGTTGTGATGGCAGCACTAGATGCTTACTCGGGACTTCTCAAAGATGTGAAGTCGGCCGTACTTGAAGGTGAAGGGCATCGTGACGCTATTATAAATTGCGTCAAGGATGTCCTGACATATAAGGTACTTATTGCAAAGTGTATGTAGAATGAAAGTGTGTTGATTGATCTGTTTATAGAAATTCAATGTGTACGTCTGGATCAAAGCTTTGGCTGTTCAGTGACTCTTGGCAACCTAGGGCTGTCAGGTGTGAAAAGAAAGCATATTGAAAAATAAATAAAAATTATATGACCCTACCTCTATATTCTTTGTACCAAGTCTCATGGAAAATGGAGGCTTGATTTGGAGGGGAAACATGAAAAGGCATTATAATATATTTTATTATTATTGATTTAAGCCCACTTCGGAGCGCTTATGACTAGTTCTTCTTCGATGCTCTTTTCCGTTCCCAATATCTCTTGAGCCCTGCTGATAATTTCTCCTTTCTCTCCTGCGATGGGGCTTCCGACATTTAGGGACTCTAGGTGGTGGGGTCCAAGATTCTACCATAGCACAAAATTTAGAACGATCTTCTACATCAATGTCAGCAATTCCAGCCGAATCCAAGTCCTTTGGTACTTCATTAAGCCACAGGCTTCCTGTCTTGTAGCTTTTAACCAAGGAGAAGATCTTCTTGGTAAGCCAAAAAAAAAAAAAAAATTAAGAAGCATATAAAAACACACAAGAGGCTCTCCACTGAGTTTTCCATACTGAACAAACTCAACACACATACACATTCCTCATACAAAATTAATTAAACACACAATAACACCTGCAGTGACAAAATATTCACGAATTCATAAACACTTGGAGTGAGCGCGCAAAAACAAGGATAGGTAATATTATCCTTTAGACTTTCACGGCCCGTGATACTATCCATAATGTAGAATTTTGGGCTTATGCCATGTTTTATTTAATCAAACTCGACGTGTTTCGAAAGAAACCATGTCCTTTTTTTATCAGAAATAAACGGAAAGACGACAAAATTGTTGCTAAGAGAAAGCAATAAAGAAACTATAAAAGGTGCCCTAAGATGGACGCCATTTTAGCCCCAAGTTAGGGGCAACGAAAATCAGCAGAGTATCACTTTCTGAGGGTTCTGATAATAGGTAGCCAGGACTCACTGAGATTGTAGCCGGTGTCGCGGTTGAAATCATCTGGGTGTTTACGTATTTCAACCGCCTCCCTGATGATTCTGGGAGGATATTGCTTTATACGGGCGAGAACATCCACTCCTTGGAACATGACATCATGGCCAGGTGTTAAAGCATGATCAGCAACGGCTGATTTATCAGGTTGAATGAACCTGATACATCTATTATGTTCCTTAATGCGAGTGCATATCGTTCTCAAGTCTGTCCGATATAAACCTTGCCACAAGTACAGGGAACTCTGTAGATACCCGGTTGTTGCAATTTAGGCAAACTGTCCTTGGTTGATCGCAGGAGTTGCCTAATCTTGACAGGAGTTCCAAATACAGTCCGTATGCTGTACCTACGTAGGATTTTAGCAATACGATCCGTCGTGTTATGTATGTACGGTAGGTAAGCAGTTCCTCTTACATCTTTTTTCTCAACGGACGTCCTATTATTATTATTCGTTGGTTTCAGAACCGTAGAAATCAAAGCTTTGCTATAACCGTTGCTCTCAAAGGTGGTTCTCAAGGTATTAATTTCTCCTTGTAAAGAAGACACTTCACAAATCCTCCCATTGTAAGGATACCATGTTTCTGGGCAGGGTGATGATGAAACATGGTATCCTTACAACTCTTAACTCTCATTTTGTTCTCTCAGCTCTGTGGTCGAACGAAAAATTGTTGCGATGTCTTGGCTGTTGTCGTAACAGCACAACGTAGAAGTTGGGCACACATGCACAAAAGGCAGAGTTCGTATTTGCTGGCAATAAACTTAGAAATTCTCACGGTGCTGCGATCTGCACAGCGGAGTGGAGCACATGACTAAATACCTCGTTGTGAGGGGAGTTGAAGAGTTGAAATAATTTCTATTCTTTGGCTGAGATATTTTTAATGCACTGTATTTGATTGTAGATAATATTCTTCGTCTTTCGTTTCACCCTCTTTGGGGGTAGATGATATTATTAAAGTAATTTATTTTCAAATAAAACAATGTCTGCAGCACTTCAACACATAAAGTGCTGCTGCTCCTGTACAATTTAGTGGATTGCATATACACGCAGAAGCTCAGACACTTCAATAACACAAGTAGTAAATTTATTTCTTTAAGAAATACGGTGGAACCTTGTTAGTACGTTTTTCAAGGGACTGAAAAATTTGAATGTAAGAAGCGGGAAAACGTAGTACTGAAAAATTATCAATTAAACCTCATTAATTTGTTTCAGCAAGGGAAGAGCATAAAATGCGTTAATCAGAAGTACGTAAGCCTACTATGGAATATACAATGTTTAACAACCTACAGAATTACTGCATTACACAGTTCACACAGCATGGAGAAACGAGAGCAATGAAAACAAGGGAAAAATATACTATACTCTGCATTCAAATACTGTAGTACGAGTTGAAATATTTTCAGACCTGCTGTAATAGTTCCCACAGAGTACTTATTTGAAGTTCTTTTGAGGTTAGACATGCTCGCACATGGAAAAAGCAAATGTTATGTTTATTTTCTTGATTATACTGCAATACAGGTTATCAAACCGATACTACATGCACCCAAGTACGCAAGGCTGATGACTACAATTCCATAGGCATGTAGGATGGACAACACTCTGATTATAATTATATACCTGTTTCCATTCAGAGACGATTTATTGTTACAGTATGATTCTTGCCTTTTTCTATAGCATGACTATTATAGATGGCAGCCAGCAAGAGCTGTGACTGGGCATGTATTTCAGTGTGAGTTCCACCTCCCTGCCTCAGGGGCACAACAGTTTCCATCTGCACCTGCATGTGCATTTGTCCTTGTGCATACAACTGTTAGTAAGAGTGTAGATATACTGTATTTGTAAAAGTATGATAGTGTTCCCCACACACATGCAACATGATGAACAACACCTGGGGGAGGGAAGGAAGTGAGCAAATATGTGTAAGGTTTTACTCATTATCACAATGCTCCTTCACTCTTTATCACACATATTCTCCCTTGCTCGAGCTTTTCCTGATTGACTATATTGGTCAAGTGTTCTATTGGAAAGAAGACAAAAATATCCTAAACCTCACGATGTACTTACATTGGCATGAAAATTGATCAGCTTGTTATTAGTACAAATTGCTATAATTTCTGCTTTTTTCATATTTCTATCTAATATGCAAGGATAAATAGCAATAAATACAAGAAATATGAAAATGTATTGGGAGCAGAAGGATGGGGTAGCAGGAATGAAGAAGGGAGAAAGTTGCTGGATTTTTGCAAGAGAAACGGCTTAGTGGTAGGCAACTCCTGGTTCCGGAAGAAAGAAAGCCACAAGGTAACGTGGTACAGCAGTGATTTAACAAAGAAATCTTTTGTAGATTACATGCTGTACGACTGGGAAATGAAGAGAAGTGTCAGAGATATAAAGGTAATACCATCAGAGGCCTTAGATAGCGACCACAGAATACTTGTAATGAACCTGGGAGTTGTTAAGGATAGCAAGAGGACAGAGTACCAGGAAAGGAGAATCAAAGTATGGAAACTCAAGGAAAAGGAAGTCAAGGAAGAATTCCAGAAGATAATAAGGGAAAGGATGCCAACATACAATCCTAAAACAGGGGAAGAGGAATGGAAGCAATTCAAAAACACAATGGTGGAAGCTGCAGTGGCAGTATGTGGAAGAACAAGCAACAGCGGTGTAAAGAGACACCATGGTGGAATGAGAGAGTAAAAGAAGCTGTGGGAAGGAAGAACAAGGCTTTCAGAGTGTGGTTCCAGGAAAGAACTGATCTGGCAAGGGAAGATTATAAGATAAAGAAGAAAGAAGCAAACAAGATTGTCGCAGAGGAGAGGAAGAAGTGGATGGTAAAGTGGACAGAGATGATGGAGGAAGACAGCAGAGGAAATAAGAAAGTACTTTATGGGATGGTCAAAAGTGAGAGAAGAGGTCTGCGAGAGGATGTGGTAATGATGGACAAAAACGGAAATGAGGTACACAACAAAGAGACACTCAAGACAGTGTGGAAAGAGTACTTTGAGGATTTGCTGAATCCAAATGGTCATAGGGAGGAAGACAATGCATTGGAAGATGGAGAAGACAACACAGGAATGGAAAAGGACCTGACTTGGAGAGAACTGGAGATGGCTATAGACAAGATGAAAGGAGGAAGGGCACCGGGTGTGGATGAAGCGAGTGTTGAAATGGTGAAGGCAGCAGGGGAGGTTGAGAAACAGTGGCTGTACCGTGTGATGAGGGTGATATGGAAGGAGAAAAAGACCCCAGAAGATTGGAAGAAAGGATTAAATGTCCCAATATTTAAGAAAGGAGTGCAGAAATTACAGGGGAGTCACACTCATATCTCACTGTGCCAAGATATATGAAAAGATATTAGAAAGTAGAATACGAGCCAAAGTGGAGAGAAAATTGAGAGAGGAGCAGTATGGATTCAGACCTGGGAGATCAACTGTGGATCTTATATTTTCAGTGAGACAGCTCCAGGAACACCACTACGAATTTGGAGAGGATCTGTTGATGGCCTTCCTGGACATCGAAAAGGCCTATGATAGTGTGTGTAGGGAGAAGGTTTGGAAAGCAATGGAAAACATGGGAGTGGAAAAAGGGACTGTAGGCAGAGTGAAGGAGATGTATTGTGGAAGTGTGAGTTGTGTGAAAGTTGGAGGGGAAAGTACAGACTGGTTCAGACAAATGAGTGGCCTGAAACAGGGTAGTGCGCTGTCACCCCTTCTCTTTATTGTGGTTATGGACGAGGTAATGACACGGATAGCAGGAAAGATAGGAGAAGATAAGATGAAAGCAATGGTGTTTGCAGATGATCTCATGGTCTGGGGAAACAAGGAGGAGGAAATTCAGGAGCAACTGAAGGCTTGGGAAGAAACAGTGGGAGAGTACGGATGGAAGTTCAACATCAGTAAATGTGAGATCCTGTTAACGACCAGGAAAAAGGACAGACCAATGAGTGGGATAACACTTGAAGGTGGACAGCTGAAGAAGGTGGAAAGTCTCAAGTACTTGGGAAGTATAGTGGAGGAAAATGGGAGAAATGACAAAGAGATTACAGAACATGGCAGACAGGCAGAAGCATTTCTGAGAATCATTAGGAGCTTAGTGTGGAATAAAGATATCCCACAAAAAAGCAAGGGAGTGTTATACAGAAGCTACTATATCCCGATACTGACCTATGCTTCAGAAACGTGGACAATGAAGAAAAGAGACATAAGCAGAATACAGGCAGGTGAAATGAAGTTCCTGCGAAGTAGGATCGGAGTAACAAGAAGAGACAGGTTGAGGAATGAAAAGGTCAGGGAAATGGTGAAAGAGGAGCCCTTGCAAGGTAGGATTGAGACATCAAGACTGAGGTGGTATGGACACTTAAAGAGAATGGATGAGAAGAGGATTCCCAAGAGGATACATGAGATGCAGATGCAGAAGAAACGACCAAGGGGAAGACCAAGAGATAGATGGCTGAAAGGAGTGGAGGAATGTGTCAAGACGAGAGGCGAGGACTGGACCAGAGTGACAGCGGAGAGGTTGTGGGAAGAAAGGACTAAGTGGCGAGGCTTATGTTCCAAACAGACCCAGCCTGGGGCTGGAAACTGTACAAGATGATGATGATGAAATACAAGAAGACAAGGACTGGCACGACCCCATGTAGAGAAATGTAGGTGTGGCTCATGTGCATCCTCAATAACATCAAGTTATTTAGTAGACTTAGAGATTAAATTTTTCTTCCAAACTTTGGGAATATAATCTCTTAAGACTAAGCAACGCAATGTGACAATTTATAAAAATCAACTTTTTGGTGGATTTCATTGCCCCCTTAAACAATGCACCACGGCACAATTAGGAGCTGCAGCAAGTTGGGGGATTAATGGTTCAAATTTCAGCACTGACAGTAACCATCCTGAGTGGTTTTTCCTCGATCCCCCACCCCTCTTTGCACTCCCTACTGACAAATGCTGGAATGGTGCTTAATACTGAGGCACCTAACCCCAGTTCCTGATCCTAATAATTACTGTTACACTAGAATGGTCACCACTGAAACACAGTTTATCAGATGAATCCAATATATACTCAAGTACATATGGCTCATGACCAAATGTGCCAAGCCCCCAAAAAGAATTACCAAGTAAAATATCCCTCCCTTCCCAGCAAATAATTTTAAAATTTTCTGAACTAACTGTTGGTTTTTATTTGCAGACTGAATGCCAAGATAAAGAAGATGATGACTTAGGGACGTCGGAGGATCAAGAAGCAGAACAAGATGAATTACTAATTGAGTGTGCTGGAGATATTGTACCAAATTTAGGGAAGGCTATGTCACCAGATGATTTTGCACAGTATTTCACTGTTTTGCTGCCTCTCTTCACCAATAAAACTGTGAGTATTGGTATACTTGTCTGATCTACTTAGTAAAAATGAAGAAAAACCTGAAATAAGAGGACAACATTAAAAAGAAATCAGTAAGAACATGGTGCCATGTGCTCATCTTATACAGGGTGGACCATGTAAGTTGAGACTGTACAATGTCTCAAAATCTAAGAGTTGTATAAAGAACCGTCAGGGATAAAAGTTATGTGATATAAAGGGGGAAAGAACATGCTATTTGTTGTGGAGTAATTGGAGAACGTTTGGATAGTAAATTGATGGTCACGTGACGTTTTTTAAATGGGAACCATCATTTTTTAAATTTTGTTTCCTTATTCCTAATACAAACCTTAATAACTTTTGTATAAAGCACTATGCACTTGTTCGTACACCAACGTACATAACAACATCAAGTATGAACGTATTACGTGATTGCCCTGCTCGGGATGTTTTACATAACAATTACCATGATCGTTGGATAGGTCCCGTTAATTGACCTTAAACCCCCGGACTTTATCTTATGGGATTACCTGAAAGATCGAGTATAGTGAAAAAACAACAACTCCGGACAACATGAAGGCGCTGATACAAAATGCTTGTGCCAGTATTGACAGAGACATGTTTTTACGGACACATCAATCGTTCATTCACAGAGTTGGAAAAGGCATTGAGGTGGTAGGCCGTCATTTTGAACATTTATTGGCTAAGATCCGATGCATATGCAATAACTGGTATGACGCTGTGTACCTACCTGTCATCAATGTTGCATTGTCTACACCTGGGATAGAACCATGTAGCCTACTTATAAAATTGGTGTACGAAATGCTGTTTAGTTTTGTATCAGGAATAAGGAAACACAATACAAATTGTTGTTTAGTTCTTTATACAATGCTTAGTTTATGAGATATTGTACAGTCTCAACTTACGTGGTCCACCCTGTATATTTTATTTCAGGGGGTCTGTCTATTAGGTGGACAGCCTGGAGGTTGGTTGGATCCTCAAATGTACTGCTGTCGGTTATGTGGGAGAAAGACCCAACACCCAAGACAGGACTATAATAGGCATGCTAGGCAGGGTGAGGAGTGAGGTATTTTGACCATTCACCAAAGGTGTGGGAAAATGGAGTTTTTAGAGAAAAAACTCCCTCTCTTAATAGGCACAACATCAAAACTGTTTGAGATGGTTAATAGTCTTCTAAAAATTACCTGAAACTTTTGTCTGAAAGAATTTTTGATATGACCCACCCTTATGCCAAGGGATGAGCAAAATATTTTGGGAATTATAAGAAGATGGGCCTTCTCATATGTTAAACATGTGGAACATTTAGGTATACAACAATTGACAAATTAAGTGAATTTTAAACATTTTTCTTTGCCCAGTTAAATTTACCTATGTCTTCTGGCGTGCTGTGAGGTATTTTTAATTTTTGAGCCATGTTTTATGTGTCATTGTAATAGCCCAGTGCTGCTGTATCCTTTCACAGGGTGTCGAGCGATACGGGAAATACGGGAATTTTAGTGACCCGGGAAAAATACGGGAATTATGCGGGAAATTCACACTTGATACGGGAAATCTTGAAAAGTCTCATAATGCCTGACTTCTTAGCCCCCGAACGCTCGGTAGAGTCCTTCTGCTCAGTCTTCTATTTCCCCTGCAGACCGCGCTGCCACCCGCAATTTACGCCACCGATAGAGCGCTAAGCGGGATGAGGACCCAGCCAACGTCGAATGCATGCTTTGCCTGGCCGACCGCCGGCCGTACCTTCTCCGCGCTCGTTGCTGACAATGACATACAGGAATCAGTCCGCATTGTTTGTCACAGAGGAGACCTGGGTTTCTCGACAAGAGCAGCCCTTGATGAAGCTCACAGCTCAAGATCTCAGAAAATTCCAGACGCGGATATGCTGCAATTTCGCACCAACTGCCGAAAATTGTGCATTCGTATCCTATGGCTGAAAAAAACAAAGAGTGGTCAACTCTTGCTCACAAGAGACCCGTGCTATTTCTGCCTAGACCCTATAGGGGCCGCTGAGACTAAGTTGGAAGAAGTTAGGATCGTCATTGCCCTGGAAATTCTTTGTAATCAGAAGAATTTGCTTTCTGGCGCAATGGCTGCCCGCATTTAGAGCAGCTACTCCACACTTCTGAGACTGCCCTCCGTCACTGCACGTTTGAAGCAGTTCGACGGAAAAGAGCCATGACTCGACGTGCTGTTGTCTGAATTAGTGGCTTCAGCACCTCCCTCAGTTCCTGCCAAAAACGATCTCACAAGCTTCGTTAAAATGATACTGATTTTGTATCACAACAATGCAGCTCTAGACAGAGGTTTCTCCCAGAACAAGGAGTGCATGATCGTCAGTCACAAAGAAGCAAGTCTGATTGGCATGCATACTGTTCAGGACGCTGTGATGGCAGCTGGTGGAGTAGAAAAGATAACCGTGAGCAAGAGTCCATACTGCACGAAACTCCTACGCCGTGTCCAAGGAAGCAAAACAGGTGCGAAGCGACGGCTAAGGTGGCAGTTGAAAGAAAAGCCACGAAAGATCTCCAGGAATTGGAAAAAAGAAAGTACTGTCAAAAGAACTTAATTTTTTGCTGTGTATAACTGAAGTTCCTAGTACCATAACAATCTTGTATTTGTCAAAGTGACTTATTTAATTTCATTTTGCATTATTTTATTTTCTATTATCTACTTTGATAAAATAAACCTAAATTAAAAAGTATTTGCGGCGTGTCGCGTGTGGAATTTTACTGTTTTTAGCCTTTCCATGGTCTTCTTTCGCAGGGGAGATGCACATACCAAATTGTTTTAAGTCCGTGAAAACACTCGATGCAAATGCGTCACACAGACACATGCATAGATTTCAAAAACTAAATAAAAAATCTCACAGCTCTCGACATTTTACTATCAAACACCCGTCACCAACACGTTGCTACAAAATACACCACACAAGTGACAGAATTCTTCTCGTATGGGCAGGCATTGTTTCAGTCGCTTGTTAACCACTGTCTGTGTCGGATTTCCTTTCATTGTAATTGTTTCGTTACTTTTACTTCGCCGAAGTTCGACCCGAGGACTGGACTCATCCCGTACAGCATGTGAAAATGAAAATCCACAGCCTGCTTCCAGTCTCCGACCGGGTCAGGAATGGAATGAATGAAGCCCCCATCTAGCGGCGAGGATATGAACCGTGCCGGCTGTCGAGGCCTGACGCACTCCTCTGGGGCAATGATTAAATGAATGACAGATGTTATGAAATGATATTTCATAAGTTGAACGCCTAAAAACAAAACCACAATCCGAAATAATAAGGAAGATAATCATGAACGAATGAATCACTGCCAATGAAAATCAAATGGAGACTCGCGGACCGGAAGGTCACTATGCAGAGCTTCGGTGCCATTTTAACTTGTGGAAGCTCTTAAACGGTTACGGTACCATACAATTCAGTCACTTCCCGTAAACATATATTATGTGACACTCCTATTCTCTACTCTCTCAACCCTCCTCAGTAAAACAGTCATTTATATCAGCTCTCCCCAGGTAAACGGTATTTTATTTGTGTTCGTAGCATCTCATCCCATCTGCGAGAGAGTTCACTCTAGCGCGCGTGTGCTTTGCTCATGCTACGGATTAGGCCTAAATCTCGCCATCACCCGTGGGCTGCGGAAGTGTCTCCGAAAATGCAGTTACATTTACGCCAGAAAATCTTGATTCCCGCTTTAAGATTCATTTTTCAGCCATTCGGTATGCGAACTCTTGTCTTAGAGGATTCTAAAATATACGGGAATTTGGTGGATTTTCGTACGGGAAATACGGGAATTTGAAAAAAGGTCATCGCTCGACACCCTGCTTTCATGTTATTAGTAGTTTCAATTTACACCCACCACAACGTTTATATAGACATTTTCTTCTTGAAGTGTATTGTAAATGTCAGTCACATATAATGTAAATGGTACCACAGTGTCATATACATGGGTTGATTTTTAAATAGTGGGTATTTTTTTCTCCTTACATAGCATAGATGGTTAGTTTCACAGATCTTCGATGTAACCACCAGTGTTGCATACTGTATTGTTCCCAGTGATGTGGAAGCTGTTGGATCCTGCTGGCACTGCCTAAAATGATAATGGTGTGAATCGAGTGATCAGTTGCCTGATAAAACATCTTCAAGTGTTAGGAAGCGAACCCACGAAGTGATTCTTTAATCTTTGGGGTTAGATCGAAATCACAAGGACTTAAATCAGGAAGATATAGGGGCTGATAGAGCTCTTCCCAGCTCCAACTATTGAACATTTCAGATACAGCTTATGCAGTATGTCTTGTGCCCCAACATTGTTATTTAGAACGATGAGTGGATTATGCATAAAGTGTTGCCGTTTTCTTCTCAGAAAAAATGAAAATCCACAGCCTGCTTCCAGTCTCTGACCAGGTCAGGAATGGAATGAATGAAGCCCCCATCTAGCGGCGAGGATATGAACTGTGCCGGCTGCCGAGGCCTGACGCACTCCTCTGGGGCAATGATTAAATGAATGACAAATGAAATGATAGTAGTGTTGCTGGAATGAAATTTTACAGGGAAAACCGGAGTACCCGGAGAAAAACCTGTCTGCCTCTGTATTGTCCAGCACAGATCTCACATGGAGTGACCGGGATTTGAACCACAGACCCAGCAACGAGAGGCCGGCGTGCTGCCGCCTAAGCCACGGAGTTTTCTTCTCAGAGTTGCTCGCAGATTGTCTTGCAAAATCTAACAGTAGAACAGTAGTACTCCTGCATTAACTTTCTGGCTTTGTAGAATGGTATGCTTTTAAGATCACACCATCTCAATCATAGGCAAGAATCAGTATAGCCTTCACATTGATGGGGGTCTGCCGACTGTTTATCGCGGCAATCCATGATGGCGCCACACGTTTGATTAGTGTTTCATCTGTGGTTTATAAGGTCTTAGCCAGAATCTCGTCAATTGTAATGGTATGCTGTAAGAATGCCTTTTCTCCATACTCATAGGGCTGCAAGAGAGAACAAGAAATGTCATATCGCAGCCATTTCTACATGTCTAATAAATTGGGGCAAATTTTCCCCATATTCAGACAGCCCTCTCCATTGCCTAGATGTAGGCAGTTTGGCACACGAACGAAATATGGAACAGTGCTATGTGGCGAAAAATGACACTATTGCTCCCTCAGGAGATCGGGACAGCCGAAGTTTTCTGAAGTGCTCCGATTATTTTCGTACAGGGTATGTGGCAAAAGACGATTGCTCTCTACTTTCCTGACAACCCATGAGATATAGACAGCATCTTTTATTTCACTTACTCCTCTTTCTAATCAATTTTTACAATTCGCTAGTAAATTACATGTTCATTAGGAGAAAATGACCTGAACGTTACGGCCATTTTACTAATCACCACCCCAAAAAGTCTTCCACAACTGTTATTTTTAAAATGTTGTTTTTTTCTTTCTATTAGTTTGTGTCAGTTCAGTAGTAGTATTCATTATCATCTATAAATCAAATACGATACTGTATTTACTCGGCAATAGGACCCCCCCCCCCCCCTTTTTTTTATTTTTTAGTTCCGAAGTTGGGGGGGGGGGGGGTGTACTATAAACGTGAACTTCGCAATAATCCGTTATTTTGGGAAAGGGAGAGATTAAAAATAAGCTATTTTATTTTGATGCTACGTAGTACGATATATTTAATCAAAATAAACGAAGTTTACATCCCTTGCTAAGCATAAATCTTAGTATCAAAGAATAGAATGGACCAAGTATCAGACATGGAAATGCAAATTTTATTTTTATTTGAACATAGGGAGGGAGAATTAGGGAATGAGTGATCACATCTCACTAACATTTGTAAACCCAACCGAGTACGTATCATTCACATATTTCACATTAATATACCTATAACGTGTCAAACAAACGCTGACGGTTCTTGCAACAAATGAAATGTGTTCAAAATAAAACTGAGAACAAGGCTGCCGCAAACACTACTTCGAAGCGCAATACAAAGAATACAAACAAAAGAATGCAGGCAAGATATGAAACCATAACTTTCATTGGAGGATTTTAAACTTGGCGCTTCTACTCGGCCAATAGTGTGGCATCTTCTATTGGATATCGGGTGAAGCCTATTGGCTACACAATTCGATATCTTGCCCGATCACGTACATGCACGTAAAATGGCGGTCATATCATCTGAATAACAAAATAATGTAACAAGAAAAATATTTTTGTCATAAAAGAGAATGAATTTCAGTTATAATTTTTAAAAAAATTAAGAATTCGTCAATATCCAAGAATATTGTATTTTGACTCTCAATAATTAAGGAATACTATACGCGATTTCCAAGAATTTTGTATTTTGGCTCTCGTAATTAAGGGGGGGGTACTATAGGCGAGGGGGTCCCATAGCCGAGTGAATACGATAAATAAATCCACCGGGTGAATCCGAGTATTACTACTAGTACTATATAAATGTACATATACTGTAACTTTCAGTGGTTTTTTTGACATGACATCAAACCTGCACAGTTGTGAGCATCATATCCATTTGAGTAGGTAATGTCCTAATTTTTTAACCCAAAAATTTGCATATTTATTATAATCTATATGAGAGCTTGACATCCTCATTTTACACTATATCTAAATATTTAACAAGACTATATTTTATGCTGAGCTAATTTAATCATAAGTGAATCATAATGTTTATTAATTCATTTTTATCTTTTCTCTTTTCATATGGTTCATCAACAGAAGAAACACTGTACAGTATCCCAACGCTCGTTTAGTATAGGAACTCTCTCAGAATCCATGGAGCCTCTAGGACGAATGATAGCCCAGTTTTTGCCACAACTCCTGCCTCTTTTCCTACAGTTGTCCAGAGATGACAGTGAAGAAGTCAGAAACAACGCCATATATGGAGTTGGAGAAATGGTTCTCCATGGAAAAGAAGCTTTATATCCGTATCCTTTTATTTTCTTGCAACCTTTGTGAAATCTTACCAAAAGGGACTCTTCGTAGATTGAATTCATGCATTAATTTAAGTGATCCAGTGTCTCTGGACATAAAGACCCCAGGGCTTCTAGGCACTTAACTGAGTTGGTGATTTAACAAAAGGAACTGTTCACTTATTTTTACTTGAAAAAATTGATGAGCAGAATTGAAATGAAATGGACAAGTAGGCCTACCCACTATACTTTTTTTGCACATATTTTTATGTTTTTACAACTACCAAGATTACATTGCCATACTATTGACGTCAGAAAAGTTGGATGGCGCAGCCACGCGGCAGAATGTTGAAGCTGTAACATTGTGACTGGTGAGATTTATTTAGATGGTGAAGCATTGACGTCGTGATGGAAACAGAAAGAAATTTGTCAAATTCGAGGAGGTACTGCTCTGTATACGGTTGCAAATCGTATAAAACGGCTACGAAATATCTTCACTACTTTCCTGTACAAAAAGTTCAGAGAGAAAGATGGGCTTCGGCGCTGTCAATTGGAAAACGTGTTACATGTCACATGACAGTGTGCAGTCTGCATTTTTGTGAAGACGACTTCTTTCCACCGGTACTGTTGATTATTGATAGTTATTGTCTCTAATTTGTATTCACATGGATTTAGCTACATCAAAAATACTGATAAACTTATAGCCTATTACTTCTGTGCCGTACAAAGAATGTAATCCGCTCTTCGTAAACTTATTTTAGGGGTTCTTCCGATTGACAATAGCCAAATGGTTAGAAAACTTATGAAAAATGCTGTTCCTAGCCTTAATTTGCCAGAGAATTTACGGTATATTCTTGCCTTTGAACAGCAAGTATGTAGGTCATTGAAGTATGATTTGGCTTAAATTGTGTTTTTGGCAATGATCTCCCTACTGTTGAATTTAGTTAATTAAAATGTAAAATCTTAGTTTTAAGTACCGGTTTGGTGACCCATCATCCCAGGCAGGCCGGCAACCCCTATACTACTCAGGCAGATAGGTCACTTAGCTGTAATTTTGAAGTTATAGTGATGTTAAGTATACATATGCGGTAATGTAGCAAGAGACCGGATCGGCCTAGGCTATTCTAACTTTAATTAGTTCCCATTTCAGGGTTTTACAGTTTTGAGTGCGAATAGTTGGTTTGAAAGTTGTACAACAGTAAGGAGAGTATGTTTTGTATAGGTTTTAATTGGTATTATGGTTTATGTCGAGCTGAGGAGTGAATTTGGTTTGGCTTATAGTGTAGTTTTTGATCTGTTCCGTTTGCTTATAACAAGTTCAAATGGAGACTCCAGCTTTGTTAAATATCTGTACCCCCTGGCACTATACAGCCCATGAAGGGCCTAGGCCGACCAAGCGACCGCTGCCCAGCCATTTGGCCTGCAGATATTGGGGTGACGCGTGATCAGCACATCGGGTCCCCTCAGCCGTTAATCTTGGTTTTCTTGATCGGGGCGCTGCCTCACTGTCAGACAGCTACTCAATTGTCCTCACGAGGCTGAGTGCACCCTGTTCCAACCCTCACGTCAGTTTTAAAATCCCTGACGGAGCCGGGAATCGAACCCGGGACCTCCAAGTGAGAGGCAGGCGCGCTACCCCAACACCACGGGGTCGGCAAATATCTGTATTTTAAATATTTAATTAAATATATTGATAAAGAGGATGTCTCCATTTTAACTTGCCTGTGGCAAGAGATTAATAAATTAACATTCTTGCCTTTGAACAGCAAGTATGTAGGTCAATATTTGCAATATTGAAGTATGATTTGAGCATCCCAAGTAACGCTTCTTTGAACCCAAAACATTCATGCAAATTCAGGGTTGCTTGATTCAATTTATTATCAGGGAGTCGTCCTTTATGTTATGTGAGTTATATATATTGTGAAATTAATAAAAACATCGATACCGCTAGGCTCCCAAGTACAGGCTTCATATATGTAACAGCAGACAGTAAATTAACTATCTACATGTGGGTAATATTTTTAACTGGTAGTAATTAGGCACTGCATTTAAATTGATTATAAAAATATTTCTATCAATGAAAGGAAATACTGTATGTAGTATTTTGCCATCATAAATTAGAAGCCATAACAAACGCACACCCAATTACTTCACGTCACTATATCGCCGCCATATTGCAAACAGCTGACCTTAAGCTCCTCCCCCGTTTCGAACGTCAATAGTCTGTATATGAAAGAAGACCGCTGAGAACTGTCATCCACTCGTAAAGTGAGGTGTGTAGAAGAGATGGTTTCCATGGCAACATTGAACCTGTATTGAAATGTCACGGACAGCAGCAAGCATCTAGCCTGACGCAGTGTCCTTGCGTAGTGTGCCTTGTCCATGGTGGCTACTACTCCTGGAAAACCTGGAAATCCTGGAAAACTCTTGAATTTTTATTAGGTCTGGAAAGCTCCTGGAAAACTCCTGGAAAATGACCCAAAAAAAATGAAAACTCCTGGAAAATAGCCACTGTTAATTAATTATAAAAATCTTTCCATCTCAAATCATACTCCCGCTTTGGGTGAGCACTCTATGGTTAACGAAATAAATTTCCTCAGACTACCTGTTCTGTGTGGGAGAACACGCGATAGTATTTTTGGTTCGGCCACTGTCTTGGCAAACCAGTTTTTGTGTTTCCCCATTTGTTTCCACTCTGTATGGTTGTACATATCTGTATTATTTGTCTTCATTGTATTTATTCATTGTCAAGTTAGTTTTGTTTCTGTTGATTGGTTGTCGTGATTTATTTGTTTTGATTGCATGTAGTATTCCCACTGCCGTGTTTCCAGTAGGATATTTTGGCTTAGAAGGTAATTTTGTATTTCTAAGTTGGCCACATTGATTCTTCTTTAACTTGTTTGAACTCTTTACTGTGATTGGCTGCTTTCGGCCTATCAGAGGCCTCTTACTTGGTTTTTAAACTCTCTACTGTGATTGGCTGCTTCCAGCCTATCAGAGGCCTCCTTGCTGCTTGTAGCGACCAATCACGTGTTTCTTCTTCGTTGTTCTTTGAAGTGTAGCCATGACACAATGCTGTGCGTCAACGCTGGTTGTGATACATCAACAAGTATCCAGCTAATCATTTCTATAATTGGTGCTATCTTCATAGTAACCGTGCTTAGCAATCATGTCCTATGCACATGTTTCATATTTTGTTAGGGCAGTGACATTACGGTGATTTTCGATCTCATCACCATGCTTGATGGTGCTACGCGCCATATCGACGAATTCTTCAATCCGCGGCGTCGGATAGTTTGTTTATGTGTTTACTTCTATCTTCATTTACTGCCTAACAATTTGTCTTCACGCGTATGAATAATGATGATGCTTCGTGTGATAAGTAATTCATCGTGTCTGGAAGCATGTTACAAGGCTAGGCATCATCACTATTGGAAGTTGACGCTAGGCTAAACTGCTTTACTATTGTGACAATACCGCGCGATTGGCATATCCCGGTATTTGTATGATAGCAACTACTTTGACTTCCTGCAACATCACTGGAATGGAAGTTGACGCTGGGTTTAACTACTTTACTATTGTGACAATACCGTGCGATGGGCATATCCCGGTATTTGTGTGACAGCAACTACTTTGACTTCCTGCGTTTCACACATAATTTATTTTATTAACAATTCATTTTGGGCTTACAGTATCGGCGCATCACTGTAAGTCAGTCCTGGTTCGACGACACATTCTCGTTCCATGCGACCTGTTTTTTCATTATTTGTTGCAACTCCACTTGTGTTGCATATTTAAATTATATCATTCTATGGAACCGCCGTGTATTGCATGCCGTTCTATGATGTACTGATCTGCAGCTACGTTCAAGACAATATGTGTGTTTTAGGCTCAAGACGTAACGTGTGTTAATTCTTAATGAGTGTTTCTTCAAGTGTGTAAATTTGTGCTAATGTTTCTCATATGTTTATGTGCCATCTATTTAATAATATATCTTATTATTAGTTAGTGGTGGTGTCGTGTCCTTTATGCCTTCCTGGACTTCCTTATTTAGTGACAATAATATTGTCTGGTCCTCCACATGTTTGCTAAATTGTCAAGCGACCTTTGTAAAGTCAACCCTTTGTATTATCACATCATTATCTAATGCTTTGGCCAACAAATTTTTATACATTGTCCACTATTACCAGAATACTCTTGGTGGGTTGTTGACTTCCCGCGTTGGCCATTACATTATTTGGTCCTCTCCGGGCCGGATATTGAGCTGTTCACTACTTTGAATCATTAAGCTTTGCTTTGGCCATGTTGGGCCCTTGTTTCTTGCTATTTCACCAGGAAGGCCATAAATTTAACATTGTATACGTTCCCATTAACTTCCCAAGGACACAATACAGTATTCTATGTTCAGATGTTTGTTTACAACTTAATCGAGACCATTGTCTCAGTGTTTATTTTTTGTGTTAGTTAAGTTGGTTGTGTTAGTTAGGTGTGCAACTCTGGTAATTACATCTAGGCGGGCAATCCTAAAGTCATTATGGAGGATGCCCAAAAACGACCTTTAGTTAGGAAGCGTGCAGTCGCTAAGGGCATGCTTACCTCACAAGAAAAAGTAATTAGCAACTTTCAGGACATTACAGAAGAGCAATATCAAATGTTAGTGTTACGCAAACACAAATGCGAGGAAATTTATAAACAATATAACGAAGCGCAAGTCGCTTTAGAGGATATTACAGACAATATCGACGAAGAAATAGCCGAACGTTGTGACTTCGAAGATAAATATTTTGAGTTGCTGGTTAAAATTAAACTACATTGTGACAATTTCAAAAAATCCAACACTACAGACAGTGATAACCCTTTGAATAATTTGCAGAGTGCACAATTTCCTACTGCTAACGTAGCTGCAGCGCATATAAAGTTGCCTGAAATTCAAATTCCGCAGTTCAGTGGCGACTTCACAGACTGGTTGAATTTCAGAGATAGCTTCAAGGCCATAGTAATTGATAACCATGCTCTGTCTGATATTGTTAAGTTCTACTACCTTAATTCTAGTCTTAGTGGTGAGGCCAAACTCCTCTTAAAGAACATTACTGTGTCAGATGATAACTTTATGGTTGCATGGAACTTGCTGACAACTCGATACAATAACATTAGGCTCATAGCGCACAATCATGTTACCAAGCTTTTCAAGCCCCCCGCATACGGTAATGATTCAGTGTCCTTGCGTGCCATCATCGACCACTTTGTTTCTCATGTCAATGCGTTAGAAGCTTTGGACTTTAACGGGGTTCCCCTTCAAGACCTGTTATTGTCACATTTTATATTGGAGCTACTAGATAATGATAGCATCCGTGAATGGGAGAATCATGTTGATTCTGGGAGAATTCCCACTCTCCAGGACTTGGTTAGCTTCTTAGAGAAAAAATGCAAGGTACTGGAAATAACTGAAAGGAATGTGTCCAGGCCCGCATTACATACTGCTGTAACCAAACTTAAAGCTGAAGGTCATTCGCCTCAGAAACCCATGTTAACTACTACCAAATCTCGTTGTACATATTGTAGGAGCATTGATCACCAATTGTCGAAATGTGGTACCTTTATTAAACTTTCGTCCACAGCCAAATGGGATTTTGTCAGGTCTCGAAAATTATGTTACAATTGTTTGCGTAATTTCGAGCCTAATCATCAATGTTCGAAGTACTCTTGTAACACTTGTTCCCGAAAACACCACACTCTTCTTCACTATGAGCCCTCCAGTGGCACTAGTAATGATGCTTCTCAAGCTCATGCTAACGTGGTAAACACTAGTTGCAGTAACGTCGCTCGTGACAATCAATTTTCAAGGACTCTATTACCCACTGCCAAGTTGAATATATTAGCTGGCAATGGCGTACGTGTACCTGTTACTGCACTACTTGACTCTGCATCAGATTGTAACTTAATTTCGTCACACTTAATTAAGAAATTAAGACTCCACACCAAACCTATGAAGGTACACATTCACGGTGTTGGTCAAAATCAAAGCACTGCTACTGTTGTTGCTGATGTGAACGTTTTTGCCTGTGCTACTAATTGGTCTGCTAAGCTTGAATGTCTCGTGGTTCCCAATATTGCACTTGAGCTACCCGCTGCTGGTTTCGATACCTCTGAATGGAACATTCCATCACATATTGATTTAGCTGATCCTGATTTCAATTGCACTAAATCTATTGATCTTGTTCTTGGTGCAGAATATTTCTTTGACCTGTTATGTCCTGGTAAAATCATACCAGTTGGTGATTTGCCCATCATTCAAAATACCTCTGTGGGTTGGGTGTTTTCTGGGAAGCTGCCCAGTGCAAGCACCTCGCAACCATCGCACGTGGTATCAGCACTTACACTCTCACGCCCTCATGTAGAACAACAGCTGGAAGCGTTTTGGAACGTTGAAGAAGTTGAAACCCCAGTGTTGTCTGTTGATGAATCCATATGTGAAGAACACTTCGTTGCTACTACCACTCGCAAAGACGATGGTAGATTTGTGGTTAGACTCCCTCGCAAGGTAGACTCGGAGCCTCTAGGTGCCTCTCGCTACGCTACACTAAAACGTTTTCACTCTCTCGAAAGACGTTTGGCTCGTAACCCTGAGTTAAGGTTAGAATACACTGAATTCATGCATGAATATCTAGCCTTAAACCATATGCAAGTTGCCCCCCACCCGACTGATGGTGAAGTTTACTACATTCCCCATCATCCTGTTTTCAAGCCGCACAGTACTTCTACAAAGCTCAGAGTGGTATTTGATGCTTCGATGGCTACTACGTCTGGGTGCTCCCTTAATGATACCTTGTTGGTGGGCCCTGTAATTCAGCAGGATTTGTTCTCTATTTTGCTTCGGTTCCGTACTCACTTGATAGCGTTTGCAGCTGATCTGAGTAAAATGTACAGACAGATTCTTGTAGATCACAAGGATCGTGACTTACAGAGAATATTTTGGAGAGACTCTCCTTCAGACCCAATAGTAGAATATCAATTAAACACCGTTACATATGGTACTGCCCCAGCTTCCTTCTTAGCCACTCGTGTGCTAAAGGAGCTCGCCCTCACTGATGGCACAGCCTTTCCAGCTGCCACTCAGATTGTTTTAAACGACTTCTATGTTGATGATTGTATCTCGGGATGTGATTCCGAGCATGACGCACTCATTCTGTATGATGAATTGACCCTTCTTTTGAGATTAGGTGGTTTTGAACTGTGTAAGTGGAGTTCAAACTCCATGACTCTATTAGATAACATTCCTCTTGATCATCAAGAGAAACAACAACTCCGTAGTTTCGGCGATGGTGAAGAAACAGTCGCCAGAACGCTAGGACTTTATTGGCAACCTATCGATGACTTGTTGCGGATTCAGTCACCTATCGTGAATTGTGACACTTCAATTACCTTTACTAAGCGTTCATTTTTGTCCATTGTTGCCTCTATCTTTGACCCCTTGGGTTTAGTGTCACCTATTGTGGTTGCTTGTAAGATTCTCTTCCAAGATTCGTGGATTCACAAACTCGGTTGGGATGACCCCCTTCCAATGGAAATCACGCAAGCTTGGCTGAATGTTTATAGCAATTTACCTGCGATTTCTGAGATTTCTACTCCACGTTTGATTAAGCCTGCTTCAGAAATCAAATCTATGCAACTTCATGGCTTTTGCGACAGCAGTCAGCTGGCCTATGGAGCTTGTCTCTATTTATTGTCAATTGATACCTACGGTGTCGTCACTTCCCTCTCCAGTCATGCTTTCGTTGTAGCCTTTACTCGCTTCTGCAGTAGAAGGGGCGTTCCCACTCAAGTGTATTCCGACAATGGTACCAACTTTCAAGGCGCACAGTCTGACCTTGCTGATCTTGGTACGTTGCTCTCCTCTGCAGATTTTCAATCTGTTGTTCAAGATTCTACGTCATCGCTACTAATTCAGTGGCACTTCATTCCTCCTAGTTCTCCGCATTTTGGTGGACTATGGGAGGCAAACATCAAATCTTTGAAATCTCATTTACTAAGAATCATGAAGGCTCAAGTACTTACGTATGAAGAATTGACCACTCTCGTGGTGCAAATTGAAGCCATTCTAAATTCTAGACCCATTTCGCCTATGACTGAGGATCCTACTGACTTGTGCTATCTCTCGCCAGGTCACTTTCTTGTTGGACGACCTTTGAATGCCTTGCCCATTCCTGACGCTTCTGAAGTGCCCATCAATAGGTTGTCTAGATGGCAATTACTTCAACAGATTATGACTTCATTGTGGCGTAAATGGTCCACAGATCATTTACTCTCCCTTCAACAACGTCGCAAGTGGAACCGTATGTCTCCTAACCTCAAGGTTGGCACGCTTGTGCTTATTATGGACGACAATGTTTCTCCTACTTACTGGCGACTTGGACGTATTCTTGAGGTTCATTGTGGTAAGGACGGCCTAGCTCGAGTGGTCTCTCTACATACCACCTCTGGACTCTTGAAACGTCCCATCGTCAAGGTGTCTCCCTTGTTGCCGCAGAACTAAACACTCTTGTATTTTCATAAACAACCTGCCTGTTGTTTCTGTGCGGGCAATATGGTTCGGCCACTGTCTTGGCAAACCAGTTTTTGTGTTTCCCCATTTGTTTCCACTCTGTATGGTTGTACATATCTGTATTATTTGTCTTCATTGTATTTATTCATTGTCAAGTTAGTTTTGTTTCTGTTGATTGGTTGTCGTGATTTATTTGTTTTGATTGCATGTAGTATTCCCACTGCCGTGTTTCCAGTAGGATATTTTGGCTTAGAAGGTAATTTTGTATTTCTAAGTTGGCCACATTGATTCTTCTTTAACTTGTTTGAACTCTTTACTGTGATTGGCTGCTTTCGGCCTATCAGAGGCCTCTTACTTGGTTTTTAAACTCTCTACTGTGATTGGCTGCTTCCAGCCTATCAGAGGCCTCCTTGCTGCTTGTAGCGACCAATCACGTGTTTCTTCTTCGTTGTTCTTTGAAGTGTAGCCATGACACAATGTTGTGCCTCAACGCTGGTTGTGATATCAACAAGTATCCAGCTAATCTTTTCTATAATTGGTGCTATCTTCATAGTAACCGTGCTTAGCAATCATGTCCTATGCACATGATTCATATTTTGTTTGGGCAGTGACATTACGGTGATTTCCGATCTCATCATCACCATGCTTGATGTTGATACGCGTCATGTCGACGAATTCTTCAATCCGCGGCGTCGGATAGTTTGTTTATGTGTTTACTTCTATCTTCATTTACTGCCTAACAATTTGTCTTCACGCGCATGAATAATGATGATGCTTCGTGTGATAAGTAATTCATCGTGTCTGGAAGCATGTTACAGGGCCAGGCATCATCACTAATGGAGGTTGACGCTAGGCTAAACTGCTTTACTATTGTGACAATACCGCGCGATTGGCATGTCCCGGTATTTGTATGATAACAACTACTTTGACTTCCTGCAACATCACTGGAATGGAAGTTGACGCTGGGTTTAACTACTTTACTATTGTGACAATACCGTGCGATTGGCATATCCCGGTATTTGTATGACAGCAACTACTTTGACTTCCTGCGTTTCACACATAATTTGTTTTATTAACAATTCATTTTGGGCTTACAGTATCGGCGCATCACTGTAAGTCAGTCCTGGTTCGACGACACATTCTCGTTCCATGCGACCTGTTTTTTTCATTATTTGTTGCAACTCCACTTGTGTTGCATATTTAAATTATATCATTCTATGGAACCGCCGTGTATTGCATGCCGTTCTATGATGTACTGATCTGCAGCTACGTTCAAGACAATATGTGTGTTTTAGGCTCAAGACGTAACGTGTGTTAATTCTTAATGAGTGTTTCTTCAAGTGTGTAAATTTGTGCTAATGTTTCTCATATGTTTATGTGCCATCTATTTGATAATATATCTTATTATTAGTTAGTGGTGGTGTCGTGTCCTTTATGCCTTCCTGGACTTCCTTATTTAGTGACAATAATATTGTCTGGTCCTCCACATGTTTGCTAAATTGTCAAGCGACCTTTGTAAAGTCAACCCTTTGTATTATCACATCATTATCTAATGCTTTGGCCAACAAATTTTTATACATTGTCCACTATTACCAGAATACTCTTGGTGGGTTGTTGACTTCCCGCGTTGGCCATTACAATTTTTGTAAAACACATTAAGTATAGACAACTTCACCGCAATAAAATTACAGGCGGCATTCTTTTCTCCCTTTTTTTTAAGCGGATATTTGAGTCACAAAGGCTTTTTTAAAACAATAATTAAATCATTTGTGTGTCACACACTGCTTTTTTTGGTCTTGAATTAGGCAACCGAAAAAGCCCCTTCCCCGGACTTGCGCTTATTTTTAAATCTGGAAAAATGAAAATTACTCCTGGAAAATTCCTGGAAAACTCCTGGAAAATCGTTGACCGATTTGAGTGGCCATCATGCTCGTCACTCACTGCCAGTATCATCCCGTGTAATTGCTTATCCTTCCACAGGATAGAAGATCCTACAAGTATCAGCGTAAACTGCAGAAAACTTGATCCTGTGGTTCTCGTTTTGCACTTTACATACATACAACAACATTCGTTGAGATATCCTCTCTCGGTGGCAATGCAGCATTTCCCCAACAGCTGTCAATGTTCTTCTTTCTTAACCTTACAAGTGCCAATGCTGTATCCTCTAGTGCCACATGTTCATGCTGAAAACTTGGGACCTTAGAAAATATTTTATAAAACTGATAAATATTATCAGAAACTAACAATACTGCCCTGCGCCAGCTCTGAGGATGCGGGGTATGAGGCAAGGGGAGAGGGAACAATGAGTGAGCGAGGGAATTCCGGGCCATGCTTATGCTTATTCTACCTCAGTGAAGACATAGACTTTGACTGTATGGTTCTCATAGTGTTATGTCAGTGTAAAAGAAAAATAAAGTTGTGCATTCTGAGGGTCGTGGTATCATAAGTAACATTATTGTAAAATGTGATGAAGAGGCTGAAAACAAACGTTTTGCTTTCACAGTAAACCAGGCGACACGAAGAGCTGCTCACTATGCTGGAGTGTCCGAATCTTTTATTAAAAAGATACGGAAGGAAACGAGGGAATTGGCTGAAAGTGGCAAGGGTAGCGTTCTGTCCACTCCGGGTAAGAGACGAAATACTAGGCCATCACACACTGTAGTGAACATTGATGATTTTGATAAATGTGTAATTCGTCATGTTATTCAAGCGTTTTGAGGAAGAAAAACGTGTTCCTACCATTCCAAAACTACTGCCTGTGATACAGGGCAAAATAACTTTCCCTTGGTCACACACTTCATTACGAAAAGTAGTAAAACAAATCGGTTTCCGGTGGGAAAAATCTTAAAATCGGAGGAAGATTTTAATTGAAAGACCTCACATCGTATCGTTGCGGCACGACTATCTAGTGAGAATAAAACAACTCAGGAAAGTGGGCAACAGATAATTTATCTTGACGAAACTTGGATAGATAGTAATTAAGCTTTGGGAAAGTGAGGAAGTATTTGGAGTAGAAGCTAACGTGAATTCAGGTTAATAGTGGTTCACGCTGGGGTTGTAAACGGATTCATAGAAAATGCTCTCCTCATCTATAAAGCCGGTACGGCAAGTGGGGATTATCACGGGCAGATGAACAGTGTGAATTTCATTAAGTGGGCCACCGAGAAGCTTGCAACCAATCTACCACCTTCATTGCTATCTTGAAACCAGGCATTGATCCAAAATTACCCCAAAGCTACAGACCAATAGCCCTACTAAGCGTAACTTACAAGCTCCTGGAAAGACTGATTCTTAACAGGATAGCTCCTACGATTTATTGCCTCATTCCGATTGAGCAAGCTGGTTTTCGTCATGGTCGTGACTGTAGCGATCAGTTGCTCGCTTTGACTTCATATATAGAAAGTGGATTTGAGAGGAAGAAGAAAAGTGTGTCTGTGTTCCTCGATCTTACCGCTGCCTATGACACAGTCTGGAAAGAAGGTCTCCTCCTGAAACTCAGTAGAGCAATACCATGTCTCAAGATCTTTACTTTGATAAAAAATATGTTGGGAAACAGATTTTTCCAGGTTCATACAGAACATGTCCGCAGTCGTTTTCACAAACTCAACAACGGTTTGCCACAGGGTTCAGTGCTGTCTCAAATTCTCTTCAATTTATACATACACGACCTTCCAGAAACCACATCTCGCAAGTTCATCTATGCAGATGACATCAACCTCACCTTACAAAGAGCAGACTTCAGTGAAGCTGAAGAAATCCTATCCCAGGATCTTGAGAAGATGGACGATTATTTCACAAAGTGGCGATTGACACCTAGCCCTCTAAAAACAGAAGTAGCTACGTTTCACCTCAGTAACAAGAATGCAAACTACCAACCGACAGTCAGGTTCAGAAATCACACACTGCGATGTAATGCTTCCCCAAAAGCCTTGGTGTAACTTTAGATAGATCTCTAACCTATCGCAATCACCTTCAGAAACTGGCAGCTAAACTGAAAAGTATAACAACCTTCTGGGAAGACTAGCTGGAACATCATGGGGTGCAGATGCAAATTCACTGCGAACAACTGCTCTAGCACTAGTATATTCTTCAGCTGAATACTGTTCTGCTGTTTGGCTGAATAGTTCCCATACTCGTCTGGTCGACGTCCAGCTACGCCACACAATGAGAATCATATCTGTCACCCTGCACCCTACTCCTGTACAGTGGTTACCCGTACTGAGCCACATTCAACCTCCTCACATCAGACGACAAAATGCCCTTGTCAGATTATGGACTAAGGTGATGATTAACAGCTCACTTCCCATCCACCAGGATACAGATGGAAACGACGTAGCAAGACTGAAATCCCGGAAACCTGCCTGGAAGACGGCCAGGAATCTAGCTGACATACCATTTAGACCTGACGAAGCATGGAAGCAAGAATGGGCCAGATTACACCCACATGGTCTAATCAACATCAATGACCCAACAGCAAAACCTCCTTGGTTCAACCTCCCGCGCACCATCTGGACCAGACTAAACAGGATACGCTGCGGCGTTGGAAAAACTGCTTCTGCACTACACCAATGGGGGTGGTTGGAGTCTCCTTCCTGCAACTGTGGTGCTGAAGTGCAAACCATCAGCCACATCGTGAAAGAATGTCCTCTACGAGCATTCACTGGGCCTATGGAGGAGCTACATCAAGTAACCCCTGCGGCACTCACTTGGTTGGAAGGACTAGACATCAGCTTGTGATGAAATCTGAGATATCCATGTATATAAATATATATTAATTTTTATTTTTCTAATAGCAATTATATGTAATACATTTCAAACGATTGTCATGAAGCATCATACGCTAAATAATAATAATCTGTAGTTGTGTTAGATAACGCACCCTATGACTGCACACAGATAGAAAAACCACCCACAAAGTACTCTGTGAAATCAGATATGATATCGTGGTTACGCAACAAAGGAGTTACTTGCGATGAGTCTATGAGGAACGAGGCACTATACAAATTAGGGGTCTTCGGTACTGAAAATTTGGGTTTGGTTCGGTAAACAAATTTGTCCTTCGGTTCTCGGTACAAAATCGGTTCGGTACAGCTCGGCTGATTTTAACATGCTAAATTAGAGTAATTTGTAAACCATTAAGAAAAAAGTAACACATGACTTCTAATGATTATACAGTAAACCAAATACTTGCCAAATAGCACAATTTTTATTTAAAATACAGAAAAGATGTACAGCTAATAATCTCATACAATGTTCCATTAACTTTCAAACTTGCCCTTTTAGTGTGGAGTAAGCCAATTGATGCATACATTAAATAGACATTAGGCTCACACTGGAACACTTAAGTCCATAATTTAATTTTATTTATCAGAAGAGTTATTGTGCTCTAGTAGTAAAACTTCACTTATACGATTTCCAGGGGACCAAAGGAAAAAAAAAACGCGTAAATGAAAGTCGGTAAATAAAAACTGCAAAATGTATGTGACAATATGGGTTGTACAGGGACTTTGTTTTAAAAGCGGCGGGGACCCTCGATCGTGCCGCGAGCCTGTTCTCGCCAAGCACTTTGCCGTAATGCGCTTCTTGGCCCCACGGCTTTAACAGTGTGAGTATCAGTTTAGTCAATTGTTCACGTGTTTAGTGCTTAATGTGATGTTCCACTGCGATTTTCATTACATGAACGTGTGTAAATACCTTCATAAAGTACAGGAAATCTTGTGCGAAAATGAGCTTAAAGACTAAGGTATATTACAGCTGAAATACAGTCAATCGTTGGTGAGGAATTTCAGAACGTAAATGACAACTTCATGAAGAGGTGCCAGCGATGTGTAGCAATTAATGGCGAACATTTTCAGCACCAGCTGTGAACTATAGGCTATAGTCTACTCAATAATGACTCAGTGCTGCGCGAGCTACACATTACGGCAAAGTGCCTGGTGGGAGACAGGCTAGCAACGTGGGCGGCGGGCGAGCGAGGGTTCCCATTAAGAAGTGAAAAACAAGAAATAATAATACGATTGTTTAACTATAATCGGCAATATGTAACAAAACAACTACAAGAGAAATGCATCCAGATATAACAAACCAAAGAAAATTGAATCACTTTACGAAGTAGTCTATTATCTTGACTTGTTTTTTGTTGGCCACGGCGTGAACAGTATTTTCAAACCGATATAATTTGGCCATTATTTCCTCAGAAACGTTATGGCGCGTCACAAAATGTTTGATAGTCCATAGAGCATTGACAGCAGCATTAAAATCCACTGTATTATTCTGCGGCTTTTCATCGTCATTAATAAAATACTGTAGTGTAGGCCTAAATTAATTTATGGATTTTTATTTGTCTGAAGACGCGAGATTATTATAACACAGAATCAATCGCGTATTTTTAATGGTTTGACAAGAAGTCCTAAAAAATACACGAATAAAAATTATAAAAGCGGAAATAATAATTTTTTAAATATATCGGCGATCGTAAAACACTTCTGCTCATCTTAACATCAGCTTCAGATGCTGTTTAACTGTGTTTTATGGCTGCTTCCTTTTATTTTGAGAGGCTAACACAATAATAGCCCTTGCTTATTACGCAAGCTGTTCTTCCTTGTTACGACACTCTGACAAGCGAGTGTCGCCGTGACCTCCGGTGTCGCTCAAGGCCATCGTAACATAATGTAGCACGCGGTGCATCCTTCCGAACGGAAGTACAGGCTGTAACAAAAGTTTGCATTTGAACATACGTACTTTCTCAGAACACGCAACGTATAAATGACGCTTTATATTGCAAGGGACTTAAAATATGATCGTTTAAGCGTGAAAAACGAATAAATGTAAAACGTATATCGGAAATAAATTAACATGGAAAGTATAGGGATTTTGCCGGGACCAGGAAAAAACTATTGAAGTAAAACATTGATGATAAAGGACAATACTTTGGATGTCTAAAAAAAAAGGTTTCCTTAAATTACGGTATTTATGTCTCTTGTACCGAACCGAACTTGTTACCGAGTTTTTTATCGTCTCGAACCGAGGTCGGTAATTTCCTTTGTACCGTACCGTAACCGAAAAATCGGTGCACCGTCGACCCCTAATATAAATTAGTATAATAATAATAATATCGTACGGCCTCGGGTGCCGGGTACAAGCTTTGTTATTTGACACACAGAGGGTAGCTTGCATGTCAAATTTCATTGTTCCTTGAAGCACTATGAAAGTCAAGGAGGTTAGATATCTAAGCTCCTTGAACACTATAGCGCTTTCTAGTTGAGAAATGAGGAACTTGGTGTTGGCGGAAACTCCCGAGATTAATTTTTGCCATTATGTACACGGCCTACTGAATTCAAATGGGTTGTTTGACATGCCAACATCGTATGATATGGTGTCGTAATTTTTGCCGCCTTTCGAAAAATCACTTACCGCGGCCAGGAGCGAACCTGCAAGCTTGGGGTTAGTAGACCGACACGTTAACCACTCTCCCACCGTGGCAAGCATAAATTAGTAGAAGTGGTTAAACCAAACGAGAAATTGTTTAAAATTGGCTCCTTTGCAATCCTTGGGACATACTGTAGTCCGCCTTCCCCCTTACATGTGTGATCTGAATGCCATCGAACTAGCTTGGAATAAGGTGAAACGTGTGGTGCGCGAAGGAAATGTTACCGAGGATTTATCCCTTCAGAAACTAAGAGATATTACTCTTAAAGCGATAACATCTGTAACCAATACTGACTGGGAAGGGTACTGTAGGAGTGTTCAGAAAGTAGAGGACGAATACTGGGAGAAGGACGGCATTGTCGCTGATGTCATTGATAGCATAGTGATACACCTGGATGTTGACAGTGATGATAGTGATGATTGTGATTCCTCCAGTGGATGTGAAGAGTCGAGTTCCGAAAGTGAGGCAGAAGAAGAAGACCAGGATTCTCCATTAGCAACACCGCTACTCTAAGGTGAGTACATGTGTTTGCATAGTATAGTACAGTGCTACGT
Organism: Meconema thalassinum; assembly: GCA_946902985.2. NCBI lineage: Eukaryota > Metazoa > Arthropoda > Insecta > Orthoptera > Tettigoniidae > Meconema > Meconema thalassinum. The sequence goes on along the minus strand of OX336388.2, from coordinate 715,983,928 downwards.
CATCACTGGCTTACTCACTCCACTCCACATTCCTGCCAGGTTCTCAGAGCTGGCGCGGGGACAGTACCTGAGCCGGCCCTGTGTTGTTGGGGTAGCGTGCCTGCCTCTCACCCACAGGCCCTGGGTTCGATTCCCGGCTCCGTTAGGGATTTTAGAAACTGACGTGAGGCAGCGCCTGGTATCAAAAACCAAGATAAACGACCGAGGGGACCTGGTGCGCTGACCACTCATCACCCCAATATCTGCCGGCCAAATGGCTGGACAGCGGTCGCTTGGTAGGCCAAGGCCCTTCATGGGCTGTAGTGCCAGGGGTTATTATTATTAACAATACCTGCACCATATTGATCAGAAAGGGTTGTTTCACAATTTAAAAACGTAAAGAAATGAAACTATAGCAATCAAACACCCTTTCCACACAGCAAACTTTCTTCGTTGGTTGGATTTTTGTTATTTAGAAAATTCAAAGTGAAATTGCACAAAAAAGAAAAACTGAAATACAGGGTGTTTAGAAAAAAGTGTCCGATATTGCAACAGGGGTTGGGATTGGTCAAAACGAGAATAAATGTTCCTATAAACATACCGTATTTCCTCGCATAATCGTCGCACTTTTTTTGCCAAAATTTCGTGGAAAAAAGCAGGGTGCGACGATTATGCGAAGAATATTTAAGTTCAAAAAATATACTGTATCATTATTTGCTGCATGGGCCAGTCATTCGCGTAGTGTGAGTCTTAGCCTGCAGTCAGAGACAGGCTTCTTTCTTCTAACAAGGTCACGACAGGTTAACGCTCGCGGAATGTGCTGACGAAGCTGGCCATTCGCGTCGTGATTCATAGCCCGCAGGCATAAAGACGAGATTACTTTCTCCTGACAAGATCACGCCAGATTAGGCCTATAAACTCGCGGAATGTGCGCCGGCCGTTCGCGTCACTGTTTATAGCCCGCAGGCATAAAGACGAATTACTTTCTGCTGTCAAGATCACGCCAGATTAGGCCTATAAGCTCGCGGAATGTGCGCTGGCCGTTCGTGTCGTGGTTCATAGCCGGCAGGCATAAAGACGACACGGTATTACTTTCTGCTGCTAAGATCACGCCAGATTGGGCCTATAAGCTCACGGAATGTGAGCTGGCCGTTCGCGTCACAGTTCATAGCCCGCAGGCATAAAGACGAGAGTACTTTCTGCTGACAAGATCACGCCAGATTAGGCCTAAAGCTCGCGGAATGTGCGCTGACCATTCGCGTCGCACTTCATAGCCCGCAGGCATAAATACGATATTACTTTCTCCTGACAAGATCACGCCAGATTAGGCCTATACGCTCGCGGGATGTGCACTGTCCGCTCGCGTCACAGTTCATAGACCGCAGGCCTAAAGATGGGATTACTTTTTGCTGACATGATCACGCCAGATTAGGTCTATAGTTCGCGGAATGTGCGCTGGCTGTTCGCGTCATAGTTCATAGCCCGCAGGCATAAAGACGAAATTACTTTCTGCCGACAAGATCACGCCAGATTAGGCCTATAAGATCGCGGAATGTGCGCGGGCCGTTCGCGCCGCGGTTCATAGCCGGCAGGCATAAAGACAAGATTACTTTCTCCTGACAAGATCACGCCAGATTATACGCTCGCGGAATGTGCTAAGTGACGAAGCTTGCCGCTCGCGTCACAGTTCATTGCCCGCAAGCATAAAGACGAGATATTTTTCGTCTGACAAAGTCTCGCCAGGTTATAAAGTCGCGGCAGCATGTGCAACTGACTGGCGCACAAATACGAACATGCTATGCGACTATTATGCGATAAAATTTTATAAACCTATTTTAGTGTTTGAAAAGTGGGGTGCGACGATTACGCAGTAGCGACGATTATGCGAGGAAATACGGTATGTCCGGAAACAAATACCCGTTGAGATATGGACCATTTTACCCGCGTGGAGGAGGCGTTGTGTTCCGTAGAGGAGGCGTTGTGTTCCGTGGTGGAGGCGTCCTTCCATTGATGGTCTTTGCACGAGTCTGATGTTCAGTCATAGTTGTGTGGTTCGCCGGACCTTAATCCATTGCATTTCTGGCTATGGGGACATTTAAAGACATTGGTGTATGCCACACCCATCGACAATGTGCAGATGTTACAAGATCATGTGACCATTGAGGAAGCCCACATCTGCGAGCAGCCAGGCGTGATTGGGCGAGTTCGAGATTCCTTGCGAAGAAGAGCCGAAACATTTGTACGATTTCTTGGTATCCATGTGGAGCATCTCTTGTAACGTGCAGATGGTATCCGCTGTCAGACCGGCTGAAATCTTGATAGCTCCTGGTTGCTGGTGTTGATGGATGTTTGCCGAACGCGTGTGACAGTCAAGTGTTCATTAGAAGTAGCTGGTAGGATGACGTCCATTGTCTGAAGTGAAAATACACAACACAAGTAAAATGGCTCATATCTCAACAGGTATTTGTTTCCGGACAAATGTTTATAGGAACATTTCTTCTCGTTTTGACCAATCCCAACTCCTGCTGCAATATCGCACACTTTTTTTCTAAACACCCTGTATACAAAATGTTGCGTATTCAATTTTGAAATAATTCTGAAAGTTTGGTGAAAATCAGTTGATAATTAGCATTTCTGAAACTTTTTTTGTCACTATAGTGGGTGATAAAGAAAACATTAACTTTCTTTTTCATGTAGCTAGTTCTTATTCTGCTTCTCCTTCTTTCTGTGTAAATTTACAGGATCCGTTAGCACTTCAGGATGAGTCACCTTTTGAAAACTATCGGGTAACTGTACAGGCCGATTTACATGTGTCTGATCACGTCTGGTCTATAATGGTGTATCATCATCAAACAAATCTTTCAAGCTTCCTCCAGGCTCACCTGGAATTTAATTGTCCTCAGAATCACTATCAATCAATTACACCATCTTCAAAATCACTTAGTCACACACTCATCAAAAGCTTTTAAAATATTTGATTCAGTTACCAATGTCTTTGATAATCTGGTTACCATGTTTGTTGTTTACCACAGTCCCATGACAACTACAATTTTGAAATAATTCTGAACGTTTGGTGAAAATGAGTTCGTAATTAGCATTTCTGAAATGGTTTTTGTGTCACAATAGGGGGGGGGATTCGTAGACCCATTTTCATAAATTTACTAGGAAAAGCTATAATCTCATGATTTTTGTAATTATTGATGAACCTGAGTACTTACTGTCCACCAAAGTATTATGTGTACTAGAGTTTGAAGGTTGTTTGTTAAGTAACCAATAGACCTACATAAAATCCAATACCATCAACATTTTCTTCGTTCTATTCTACGTTAGTTCATGTAGGTTTGGATGTTTTAATTTATATTTTAATATTTTTTATCGCAGTTGGAACACAAAAAGTGCACGTTTTTAAGCGTGTTTCAACCATGCGTCACATTTAAGAATTATTATCTCAAAAGCCCGTCATCAGATCGAATCCAAATTCTAACACAATATACATTGGAATGTTGTATAACTGGTTTATTAATTTCACAATTTTGTGTGTCCAAGAAACAATGTTGTTATCATTGTTGTAAGGTAACTTTTTCTCGGCTCGGAGTGGTTGGAAAATGTAGTTCTTGGTTGCGTTGTAATCGTTATCCATCAAAAAGTTATGCTGTATGACTGTGAAATACGTAAATTAATTCACTTATTTTATATCTGTTTGTATTTCTACGAGGAAATAACACATGGTTCTCCATCTAGCCGCTCAGGCAAAAGCTGTACAGCATTGCTGAGATGGAGCCCATCACTTCCGAGCGAGACGCGACATGATGCGTGTGGGCACCATTTCGGCAATGCTGTACAGCGTTTGCCGGAGCGGCTAGCAGGTGAAACATGTGTTATTTCTCCGTAAAAATACAAACCGATATAAAATAAGTGAATTAATTTACGTATTTCACAGTCATACAGCATAACTTTTCAATGTATGAGGATTAAAATGCAACCAAGAACTACATTTTCCAACCACCCCGAGCCGAGAAAAAGTTACCTTACAAAAATTATAACAACTTTGTTTCTTGGACACACACAATTTTCAAATTAATAAGCCAGTTATACAACATTCCAATATATATTGTGTTAAAATTTGGATTCGATCTGATGACGGGTCTTTGAGATAATAATTCTTAAATGTGACGCATGGTTGAAACATGCTTAAAAACGTGCACTTTTTGTGTTCCAACTGCGATAAAAAATATTAAAATATAAATTAAAAATTCCAAACCTACATGACCTAACGTAAAATAGAACGACGAAAATGATGATGTTATTGGATTTTATGTAGGTCTATTGGTTACTTCACAAACAACCTTCAAACTCGAGTGCACATAATACTGTTACGGCTGTGAGTTCGTTTTATTGCTCGCCGCATGAGTCACAACTACCCCAGGGCTGGGCTGCTCTCCCTCAGTGTATTGCGTGCGCCTTATGCAACAGGACTACTGGACAAAGGGAAGGTCCAGAATATTCGTGACTGAGCCAGCGATGGAAGCCTCGAGAAGCCGTGAACCCTGGATGGGTCTAGAAGCATTTATTGAGTCACCGGCCTGCTATGTAAGAGCGACCCGTCAAGCAGTTGTTGTTGTGTTTTTATGAGCTAGTGCGAGTGTTTATCCTGAGCGACAGAAGTGTGGTGACTTGCGAAACCCCTAGTGAAGCTGATTCTCTTGACAGCGAGGAAGTGATTGTGGTGCATTGTGAAACAGTGTGTAGTACGGTGACAGGCTGAGTGCAGATATTTCCAGCCAACGCACGGGGCCACCTCATTACGAGGGATTAACTTCTGCGGCTTGTTGACAAGTGAAAGGGGGCAAGAACTCTCCAAAGGCAGAGACTTGAGGAAACTGGAGTAAGGTAATAATTGCTTGTATTTACTGATGAGTGCTGTATCTTCCTGCAAGCAATAAAGCTAACTTCTCTTTAAAGCAGTAATTGGTGTTGTGTTTTCTACCCACCGTAATCCAGTTAACAAAAGTGCCACTAGGGGGGTGGCACGTTACAACTGGTGTCAGAAGCCGGATTACGAACTCAAGCACAAGCACAACACCTGACGGTCCTGGTTTCAAAACCCGAGCAGGTCATTTATTTTTAATTTTCCTGTGAGCGCATGCCCCTTACAAGACAAACATCTAAAATGGAAGAGCAATTTGCAGCATTGCTAGAAAAGTTAAGTGGCATGGAAACCAAGATGGAAGACGGCCAGAAGAATTTAACCAAGGACCTAACTGCCAAATTAGAAGACGGCCAGAAGAATTGAACCAAGGACCTAACTGCCAAATTAGAAGACGGCCAGAAGAAGATGGAAGACGGTCAAAATAAGTTAGCGGAGGACCTGAAGAAGATGGAGGACGGCCAGAAGAAGTTGGCCGAGGACCTAACTGCCAAACTTGAAGACGGCCAGAAGAAGTTAGCCGAGGACCTAACTGCTAAATTAGAAGATGGCAGAAGAATTTAACCAAGAAGATAGAGGACGGCCAGAAGAAGATGGAAGACGGGCAGAATAAGTTAGCACAGGACTTGAAGAAATTAGAACTGGGTCTGCGTGAGGAAGTCACGGCAGTAGAAAAGAAGTTCGACGCCTTAAAAGAAGAAGTTACCGAGCTACGCCGACGCCCGCTGACGGGGGTGGAAGAGAGATTCAACGCTCTACAAACGGAATTTGCTGAGCTGCGCCGACACCCGCCGACAGGGATGGAAGATAGATTCAAAGCCCTACAAGCTGAAGTCGCCTAGCTGCGCCGACGCCCGCCGACCGGGGTGGATGAGAGAGTCAAAGCCCTACAAGAGGAAGTTGCCGAACTGCGCCAACGCCCACTCACGGGGGTGGAAGAGAAATTCAACGCTCTTCAAGAGGAAGTTACCGAGCTGCGGCGACGCCCGCCCACAGGTACACCGGGGACATCAGGAACGGGACAGAGCAAAGTGACGCCCCCAACCTTCGACGGAAAGGTCCCGTGGAGCACCTATTTACGTCAGTTCGAGGCAGTCTGTTCCATAAACAACTGGAACAGCACAAAAAGGCTACAGCTCTCATTGTAGCTCTGAGAGGGGACGCCCTTAACGTCCTTCAGGCCATCCCGACTGGATCCCAGTGTAACGATTCGATCCCATACCTGTTAGATATAAAGGGTTATTCATTCATTTATTATCATATTTATTATTTTTATTAATTAGTACATCGATGAGATGATTTTTATATCAGATACTTGTAAGCGGTTTTTATTATTATAGTCAGACAGATTTTTATTAACAATTACTTGTAAAGAGACGAAGTATTATATATTGCAACAAGACTGGCGATATGGACCAACCCTATGTGTCACAAACAGAACGACGCAGTAGTTATTTCACCTCGGCAAACAGAGTCACTGTCATGGGATGCTAAAACCCACTATGAGCAACCATCACGAGTTCGACCATCGAGTTCATTCTAGAAGGAATGGAACATATTATTTCAAACTATGGTGTAACCAATACGTCACTACTGTAGCCCACGTACGCGTCAAGATATTGCAAGTAAGGAGTCATGAATGGAGAAGACTGAAGAGAGAGGGTAGCTTGCTTCTAGAGTGGGGGCTGCTTACTACCACGTGACAAGGAGAATATAACCGCACTCCCGCGTCTACAAGATGATTAGTGAACGACAACTCATTAGTGACAGAGAGCAGCGACTGAGGTCCACCGACTGCTACCTGAAAGATCATTCATAGCTTTAGCATACATCATGTCTCGACATAATAACCACAATGTTGACAAGATATATATATAAGCCGACAATGGCTTATAGTTCAATACTACAATAAATCTAGAGATGGCAACACAATGGAACGTAGTATGCTGTATCTTATGACATACTACAACATTTTTTAGAAATATGAGAAGGAACATCAAGGTTATCTGTTATAACATTCAATATGACAAAGCTGCAAGTTGGTGAGCATAAACAATTATTACTTCCGTCTCCATTTGCAATTTAGATTCAAGCTTTTTTTTTATTCAAGTCTTTTAAATGTTCAATTTCTTTTAAATAATTAAACCGCAGTTGGTAAATTAAATTCTTTTTTGTAACTATTAGTATTTTGTTCTTGAGTCAATAAATTATTTCTTTAACTTCATGACTGTAACTTTTCTTGTAGTTAGCACATACTATAGGCAAATTCAACTACTCCTTATAAATAAATACTGAATGGTTAGTCAACTAAGTTACACTACAGCCCGGGTAAGTGGTCTCGAACTCTACTGATGACTGCCGAGGATATATTTTATAAATTTCGATTCTCTGTCTTAAATAGGAATCTGGTGCTCAACAACTTATTATATCCTATTACACTATCACAGGTAAGGTCACACCACAGTATTTATATATTCTTATGATCATGTTTTTTTAAACCGACCTATTACAGTTCTCACTACAGCGGTAAGCACTATAATAAACGTTACATTTGGCGCTACAACGTCGGACACGAAAACCATTCGGTATTTAGGAGAGGAGTGTATAATTTCAGTGCAAATTGTCAGTGCTTTTGGGGGACAGTGAAGTGAAGTGAAATTTTGGAAGGGCAAATTTTTTATACGGCGTACTTCGAGATGTCGGAGGAGGAACAGAGGCAGTTGAGAAGTAGGGATGCAGTCAAGAAAGTTAATTATAAGGAGGTTGATAGCGGTAGCGATGTTGAGAGCGTAGAGAATAATACCAAGATGTCGGAGGTAAATCTTGAGAATAATCCTGAGAGTAATTCTGAAAATAATCCTGAGGTTAACCCTGACACTAATTCAGAGGAAAATATCGAGACGAATACAGAGGTTCATCCTGAGACTAGTGGTAGTCAGGATATAGAAAAGTTCATAGAGGTCCCTGAAATTTCATTAGCTGATATCATGAGGGAGATGAATAGAAATAGTAAATATATGAATATGAAGCTAGATAAAAATAATGAAGAGAATAAGAGAGATAATTTGGAATGTAGGAAGGAATTCAATGATAAATTTGAGAAATTAGATAAAGATATGGGTAGGATAAATCAAAATATGAATGAGAAGTTTAATGAAAATAAGCGAAGTACGGAGGCCTTTCTTAATGAAAAAATTGGAAGAGAATAGTAGTAAAATAAATCAAAAATTGGAAGAGAATAATTTAAAACTAGATATTGTGGAAGCGATGAATAGAGAATTAAGTATGAAGTATGATATGCTGCAGGAGAGTATTCAGGGGGTGAAACAGGAAATCAGAGGTGAAATTAATGAAGTGGTAGAGATGAAGGCTAAAGATATTATTAAGACAGTAGATAAGAAATTAGAAGCAGCAGAAAGTAGGATTCAGGAAAGAATAGTAACTGTGATTGAAGATAAAATAGCAACTCAAGGTGAAAGTTTTAGCAAATTGGTAGAAGCGGAAACTAGGCAGGAGGTAGAGACTTTAGGGGATACTGAAGTAGAATCAGTAATGACAGCCTGTAAGGAGACTGTAATTGAAAGTAGATTAGAGTCAGTGGAGATTGTAGGTGAAAGCAGATTGGAATCGGAGGAGATCTTAGGTGAGGAACGGCAAGTAGCGGAGATTTTAGGTGAAATCAGATTAGAGTCAGTCGAGAGTTTAGGTGAAAGCAAATTGGAATTAGGGGATATTGTAGGTGAAATCAGATTAGAGTCAGAGGAGATAGTAGAAGAAAGCATAGTAGAGTTGGAGGAGATTGTAGGTGAAAGTAGATTAGAGTCAGAGGAGATAGTTGAAGAAAACATAGTAGAGTTGGAGGAGATTGTAGGTGAAAGTAGAGTAGAGTCAAAGGAGATAGTAGAAGAAAGCATAGTAGAGTTGGAGGAGATTGTAGGTGAAAGCAGATTAGAGTCAGAGAAGATTTTAGATGAAAGCAGGATAGCTGTAGAAGAAATTATAGATGATGAACAGCAGTTAGCGGATATAATAGGAGAAAACATAGTAGAGATGCTAGACATAGATGAAAGTAGCTTAGGTAAGGAACAGCAATCAGCGGAGATGATAGATGAAAGCAGGACAGCTATAGAAGAGACTATAGAATGTAGTGAAAAAGAAGTGAAGAAGATGAGAGAAAAGATAGGGATAGAAGTAGGTAAGATAAAGAAAGTACTAGGCACTCAAGAAATTAAGATGCAGAAAATCTTAGGTGAAGAGGATATGTTGACTAGGGAAGAATTTAATGATGGTGTAGCGGAAATTATGTGAAATTATTAGAGGCAGAGAAGCATGCGTTAAGTCATAGTCAGAAGAACATAATTAGTAAACAGGTTAAGAGGAGGAGAGAGATAGATAAGAGCAGAAGCAATAGTCCACGGCTAAAGAGAGCATTAAGTGATAGTAATGGAGAAGTGAAGGGAAGACATGTAGGTAGATATTTTGGAAGTAAAATGAAAGAGAAGAGAATCAAGTTGATAGAGGAGAAAGAAATCAGGATGAAGGAGAGTAAGAAAGCATATGATGTGCAGTGGCGTACTGAATTAGCCAGACTTGGGGAAGTAAGAGGGGGAAAGCCAAAGCACAGTGTTACTATGGATAAATATAGTACAGAGGAAGTAGAAGCTAATGCTAGAAGGAAAGAAGAAAAAGGGATTATAGAAAGAGATAGAATTGAAGATCACAGTGGTAAGAACGGGGAAATGCCAGAAAAAGTAGTGATGTAAATTTATATTACCGATAGTTACTGTTCCGTATGACCTAAATATTAAATAAAGAAGTTTTATAGGATTTAACAGAGGTAGATAAGGAACCTGCTGTGTGTAATTTTAATTCAGTCGTGAAGTTAGGATGGTAAGGGGCGCGTAGTGCCTACGCTTATTGATTTAGTTTGTCTAAAGTCATTTAATTTGGAAGATAGAGGTTGTGATGCTATTTAGCGATTCAGGTAAGTTGATGTGGGTCCTTAAACTGCAGTTAAGTTGGATGAAGTGAGGATTAAATTGAAAAAAGTTGGGAAGATTATTACAAAAGTAAGTAATCGAAAGAAAGTAATAATTATTATGGCAACCATAATTATGAATATAATGGTAATAAAGATTTAATTCAAAAGTGAGTAAAGATGATGTGGTACAGTGGTAATAAAATTAATGAGTTGAAGAAGTAAGTATTGATTTAATAAAGAAGTTTCATTTTGAGGACAGCGAGGTTATCAGTGGATATATTTGAGAAATTTAGAAGTGGTTTAGAATAGTTGATGGTAATGCGTTGTATGAATTAACCAACATCGGGTTGAAATAAGGAAGTAGGAACTAATTAGGACATCTGGTAACTTACTTGGTGACAGATATGTGTGTGTGTATGTGTGTATTTTCACGTAAATGGACGTGAGTTTGAAGAAGTAGGCCAACGAAGGTAATGCCGTTGAGCAATGTTTTTTAAAGTTTTTGGTAAGATGCCAAATGGAGTTATAATGGAGGAAGCTTTGGTAAGATGCCAAATGAAGTTTTTGGAGGATGAAGTAGGTCAGCGAGGTATATTCCGTTGAGCAATGAGTTTCTTTTATGGTGTCTACGGGACAACGTGAAGTTAATGTTGGGAGGTTTTTTTAAAGTATATATGGTTGTATGCACACAAGGTAATAAGAGATTACAAAGGTAATATGGTCCAAGTTTTAGTTACAGTTACACACGTTTTAAAGATATTACAAGGCTTGTTATTGAGCTAAACCACTTTGTAGTAAAAAGTTACTGATGATTAATGATGTGGTAGATTGTTGTCCTACACACAGGTAAAAGTAAAGATGATAATAATAATTAGATGGTTGGCATAATATTTACTAGTATTGAAAGGAATTTTTTATAATTCGAAGTTTTGAGGATTTTAAAGGTAAATCTTTTTTTTTGGTAGACAAGAAATTAAAGTTTTATTTATGTCATACGGAGTTAGTAAAGAGAAGTGTGTGATTATCTTTTTGAAGACAAGAATAAGTTAGTAAAGTAAGGTAAGTATACCTAAGGGTAATAATGAAGTTTCAATTAAAGGCAGGTGTAATTTATGCATTTAATTTGGTAGAGCAGAGAGTATCTGAACTGTGTTATAACTCAGGACTTGCTTTATGAAGTGATTATGGGAGAATATTTGCCAATTATGAGTGTCGGTGTTATTGACTATCAACTGGAACACTGTCATTATTTTAGGAAGACAATAGTTAGGAAAACAAAGTGTGATGTTATTATTCCAAGGAGTTAGTCGAAGCATGTTAGATTTTTTAGCTGAAATTTAGTGTGTTATTGGTCAGTAAGAGGTGACCTGTAACAGTAAGAAGATGTGGGATTATACCACGAATAGGGGAGGTTTTTGTATGTGACGTGTGATGTCACGATGAGTTGTTGAGAGTTCTGAGAGATTCTAGTGTAGTAGGAATAGCTATACTCCAGGCGGTCAGAACAAGTAGGAAGTGGTGTTTGGAGGACACGGTACTTAATTAAGAGTTTTGAGAGAAAACTAAGGGGGGTTTTTAGGCATTCAGCAAGAAGTCAAATCATGAATAGACTAAGTTTAAAGTATAAGAGCATTAATATTTTGTGGAACGAAATATTTATTCCGAGGAGTTTGTCATGTGTTTTTGTGAAATAGTTTAGTGATATACGTAATTCAGGTTTATCGAGTAGTATTTTGTCCTCGTCTTAATCATTTTGTTGTAGTAGGTAAGAATGACGATACAGTAAAGTTATATCTTGAGGCTAAGTTAAATTTTATAAAGTGAACGAGAAGTCAGATTTTATGTTTATTTGTGATTTTGAAAATTCAAGTTATTGTTTTCGAGAAGTAGTACAGAGGAATTATGGTTTTATGAGAAGTTAAGAAGTCGTGGAGACTTAAGAAGTATTAATTTGAAAGGAGGCGGCCGTGGCCTAAGAAAGAATGAAGCCACGAAGGCAGGTGAGTAGTAACTTGAATATTTAAGTGAACTGTTTAATAACTGCTTTGAGGTATTTCGATGTCATTATGTATTTGGGGAAGTATTTACATGTATGACATATGCACTGAAATTGGAATTGCCTTAGATATCTTGCTAAGTTAATTTTTTCTTCAATTATTGAAATTTTACTGCATTTGAGTAATCCCTTTATAGAGACGAAAGGAATATTGCGTTGTTTGCATATCGTGTGCTGTAATAGTTATAATGTGTTAATCAGCTGGAAATACAACAATGTAATTCTACAGCAGACTGACGAAAACTACGTTCACTAGATATGAAACCAAAATTGTATGTCAAGCATACAATCACCACAATTATAAACGAGTGCAGCGCAGACATATATGTCAAAATTAAAAGTGAAGGCCCTTTATGTAAATTTTTTTTACAGCTCGCTAATACATTATATAAAGAAGAATGTATGTATTCCGACGAAAAGTACTATGAACATTTTAAGAAATGATAGTACAAATATGTAAAGTGAAAAGAGTATATTTCTTGTATATTTTTGTGTATTGATGAAGAGTATATTGTATGTTGTCTTTTTGGGGGTTATAATATTTATATTTATAGTTTTTTTAATGTTGGATGTGGTAAGAGAAATAATGTTAAACGTAATTTAAATTATTTATCTTAGGGTCGATTGTAACGATTCGATCCCATACCTGTTAGATATAAAGGGTTATTCATTCATTTATTATCATATTTATTATTCTTATTAATTAGTACATCGATGAGATGATTTTTATATCAGATACTTGTAAGCGGTTTTTATTATTATAGTCAGACAGATTTTTATTAACAATTACTTGTAAAGAGACGAAGTGTTATATATTGCAACAAGACTGGCGATATGGACCAACCCTATGTGTCACAAACAGTTCGACGCAGTAGTTATTTCACCTCGGCAAACAGAGTCACTGTCATGGGATGCTAAAACCCACTATGAGCAACCATCACGAGTTCGACCATCGAGTTCATTCTAGAAGGAATGGAACATATTATTTCAAACTATGGTGTAACCAATACGTCACTACTGTAGCCCACGTACGCGTCAAGATATTGCAAGTAAGGAGTCATGAATGGAGAAGACTGAAGAGAGAGGGTAGCTTGCTTCTAGAGTGGGGGCTGCTTACTACCACGTGACAAGGAGAATATAACCGCACTCCCGCGTCTACAAGATGATTAGTGAACGACAACTCATTAGTGACAGAGAGCAGCGACTGAGGTCCACCGACTGCTACCTGAAAGATCATTCATAGCTTTAGCATACATCATGTCTCGACATAATAACCACAATGTTGACAAGATATATATATAAGCCGACAATGGCTTATAGTTCAATACTACAATAAATCTAGAGATGGCAACACAATGGAACGTAGTATGCTGTATCTTATGACATACTACAACATTTTTTAGAAATATGAGAAGGAACATCAAGGTTATCTGTTATAACATTCAATATGACAAAGCTGCAAGTTGGTGAGCATAAACAATTATTACTTCCGTCTCCATTTGCAATTTAGATTCAAGCTTTTTTTTTATTCAAGTCTTTTAAATGTTCAATTTCTTTTAAATAATTAAACCGCAGTTGGTAAATTAAATTCTTTTTTGTAACTATTAGTATTTTGTTCTTGAGTCAATAAATTATTTCTTTAACTTCATGACTGTAACTTTTCTTGTAGTTAGCACATACTATAGGCAAATTCAACTACTCCTTATAAATAAATACTGAATGGTTAGTCAACTAAGTTACACTACGGCCCGGGTAAGTGGTCTCGAACTCTACTGATGACTGCCGAGGATATATTTTATAAATTTCGATTCTCTGTCTTAAATAGGAATCTGGCGCTCAACAACTTATTATATCCTATTACACTATCACAGGTAAGGTCACACCACAGTATTTATATATTCTTATGATCATGTTTGTTTAAATTAAAACCATTATAGTTGTCATCACCTTAGCGAAAGGCTATTTAAAAATGTTACACCAGGACTACGCTTCACTGATCGCCCATATGGAGTCCCGCTATGGGGATAGCCTTCTTCAGCAGGCCTACCAGATGCAGCTCCGGACCCGGGTACAGAAGAACGCGGAAACCCTGCAGGAGTTCGAGATGGACATCGCACGCCTCATAAGGCTCGCCTACCCAACAGCGCCGGCCGACTTTCTGGAACAGATAGCGACGCAGACCTTCACCGACGGGCTACGGGACCCGGACACCCAACAGGCGCTGCGACTCGCGCGCAATAAGACCCTGGCAGATGCGCTGAGCCACGCACTTGAGTTCGAGATGGTAAAGCAGGTATATAGAATGCGCGCGCGGGTGCGTCAGGTGGACGTCGACGGACCAGCCAAAGTCGGCAAGACCAAGCCCCTGGCCGATGAACTGATGGAGGTGCTAGGCCGGTTCTTCAAGAGTCGCAGTACCACCAACAAAAACGTAGCCGAAGGACATCCGGAGTGGCGGCCCGGAAGAGGACTACCGACCTGCTGGACCTGCCGTAAGAAAGGCCACCTGAGCAATGACTGCGGTGATCGCCGCCGCCAAGGGTTTCCGTCGGGACAGTCAGTCGTAGGGAAACCGCGCGGCCCAGGAAAGCAAGTATCAGCCAGCCTTGGGGGGCAAAGGTTGGCTTGTGACAGTCGTCAAGCCCCGGCAGTCCAAGTGCGTGTGACGCAGTTACGGAGGGATAATAGCAGCCTGATGGTCGACGGAGTCGTCAACGGAGAGAGCTGGCCCATGCTAATCGACACGGGAGCATCGAGGACCATCGTCAGTCCCACCGTGATCCCGAAGTGGAGAGTGCAACCCACACAAAGGAACCTCCAGCTAATAACCGCGACCGGAGAGACCGCACCGGTACATGGCGAAGCATCACTGGAGTTTGTCATTGGTCGATGGGCGATAAAGCATCCAGTGCTTGTGGCTGACGTATCAAATGAAATGATCATCGGACTGGACTTCCTGGACCAGAACAACATCATCTTGGATCTGAGTACCAACACTCTGCACTTCGGAAGTGAGGAACTTGCTTTGCAACCAGCACACGAGGCCATCGCCGCACGACGAGTTAGGCTGAGAGAGGACGTCATCGTTCCCGCCAGGACGGAAGTCAGCGCTGCCGTAATTGTCGGCGGAACAGCTGAGGGAGTGGTGGCTGTCATCGAGCCAAAATATGAGGACGTCCAGGCAAAAGGATTGCTAGTTGCAAGACTCTCATCAACACGACGTCTCGGCCGTACGTCCGCCTGTCCAACCTGAACGACTACGATATTACGGTTCACCGGGACACCAACCTAGGAGTCTGCGAGCCCGTTACCTGGATTGCCCGCATCACAGATACGACTGACGGACACCTGCAGACGGACAACCGAAGAAGACGCACACTGCCAGAAGAACTACAGAAGCTGTACCAAGGATTCCAGGACCATTTAGACGAGGAACAATCACGCCAACTTCAGGACCTGCTACGCGAATTCCAGGTCGTCTTCTCCGTGGGGAGCAAAGACTTCGGCAGGACAAGCTTGGTTCAGCACAGAATCGACGTTGGGGACAGCGCACCGATTAGGACCCCATTCCGACATGTCCCGCTCGCCAAGCAAGCCGAAGTCGACCGGATGGTAGAAGAGATGAAGGAGCAAGGGGTGATCGAGCCATCACATAGTCCTTGGAGTTCCCCGGTCGTGCTAGTGAAGAAGAAGGACGGTTCTACCAGGTTCTGCGCGGATTACAGGCGGGTGAAATACGTCACGAAGAAGGACAGCTACCCTCTACCCCGGATCGATGACACCCTGGACACCATATCAGGGTCGAGATGGTTCTCCACCTTGGATTTGAAGAGTGGCTACTGGCAGGTGGAGGTCCACCCTAAGGACCGCGAGAAAACGGCGTTCTCTGTGGGCAGCGGGCTCTGGCAGTTCCCGTCATGCCATTCGGTCTGTGCAACGCCCCTGCGACCTTCGAAAGGCTAATGGAGTCCATTCTGAGGGGACTACACTGGAAGACCTGCCTGGTCTACCTAGACGACGTCATCGTTCTGGGGAGAAGCTTCGAGGAGCACTACAGCAACCTGAAGGAGATCTTGTTGAAGCTACGGGCTGCCCAGCCGAAGTTGAGCCCCAAGAAGTGTCAGCTCTTCCAGAAGCGGGTCCAGTGCCTTGGGCATATCGTCTCCGAGGAAGGGGTGCGCACCGACCCAGAGAAGACCGCAGCTGTGAGGGAGTGGCCAGTTCCGAAGGACAAGTCCCAACTACGAAGCTTCCTGGGACTCTGCACTTATTACCGTCGCTTCGTGAGAGGATTCGCCGACATCGCCAAACCACTGCATCGACTGACTGAGAAGGACCAACTCTTCACATGGACAGCAGAATGCCACAGTGCCTTCGAACAACTCAAGCAGGCTCTGTGCACCGCACCTATTCTGGCCTACCCCAGACCTGGAACAAGGTTCATCGTCGATACCGATGCCAGCGACTTTGGCATAGGGGGAATCCTGTCACAAGTAGTGGACGGCGAGGAGAGAGTAGTGGCCTACTTCAGCAAGGCCTTGTCAAAGCCAGAAAGGAACTACTGCGTCACCAGGAAGGAGCTGCTCGCCATCGTGAAGACCATTGGACACTTCCACAAGTACCTGTACGGGCAAGAATTTCTCATCAGGACCGACCATGCATCCCTGCGGTGGCTCCTGAACTTCAAGCAACCCGAGGGTCAACTCGCGCGGTGGTTAGAGAGGCTTTAACAGTACAGCTTTGAGATTCAGCACAGGAAAGGCCAACTGCATTCTAACGCCGACGCCCTGTCACGAAGACCGTGCCCCGAAGACTGCACCTTCTGTACTAGGAGGGAGGAGAACAACGGGATACAGTGCCGAAGGACTACCGTGGAACTTCAAGGGAGCTGGAGCCGCGAATCTTTCACGCGGGCACAAGCAGAAGATGATGACCTGGGACTGATAGCCGAATGGAAGAGGGCCTGTGTCCCCAGACCCGGGTGGAACATTGTGAGTGACTGCAGCCCCAAGTTTAAGTCCTACTGGGCACAGTGGGACTCACTGATTGTAAGGGATGGCCTCATCTGCCGTACCTGGGAGAGCACCGACGGGAAGACATCTCGGGAACAAGTCGTCGTTCCAAAGGCTATGACGGAGGAAGTCCTGAAGGAAGTTCATGGAGGATCATCTGGTGGACACCTAGGGATAAAGAAGACCCTGGAGAAGCTGAGAGAGGGGTTCTACTGGATCGGATGCCGAACTGACGTAGAGAACCACTGCGCGAGGTGCCACGATTGCACAGCCAGCAAGGGCCCAGGACGAAGACGACGGGGTCCACTGAAAACCTACAACGTGGGCGGCCCCATGGAGAGAGTGGCCATCGATGTTGCTGGGCGATTCCCGTTAAGCGAGGCAGGGAGCCGCTACATATTAGTCGTCAGCGACTACTTTACCAAATGGCCGGAGGCGTATGCGCTCCCCAACCAAGAAGCCGTGATGATTGCAGAGACCCTGGTGAAGGAATTCGTCAGCCGGTACGGAGTACCCCTGGAGCTACACTCCGACCAAGGGAGGAACTTCGAGTCGCAGGTGTTCCAGAACCTATGCCAGCTGCTAGGAATCTGGAAGACAAGGACAACGCCGTTACAC
This sequence comes from Meconema thalassinum, assembly GCA_946902985.2. Classification (NCBI taxonomy): domain Eukaryota; kingdom Metazoa; phylum Arthropoda; class Insecta; order Orthoptera; family Tettigoniidae; genus Meconema; species Meconema thalassinum. The sequence continues at coordinate 715,966,355 of OX336388.2, read as the reverse complement.
CCTCAGTCCGACGGGATGGTAGAGCGATTCAATGGCACCATCGAGAACCATCTCCGAATAGTCGTCAGCGAGCACCAGAGGGATTGGGACAAACATCTTCCACTATTTCTCCTGGCCTACCGCGCCGCTGTGCATGAAGCCACCGGGTGCACACCAGCCCGGGCCATGTTTGGGAGGGAGCTTCGTCTACCTGTCGATCTTGCCTTCGGCCGACCTGGGAATGATCCGGTCCCGGTAAGCCAGTATTGTCAAGAACTGGTCGACCAACTGGAGGACGTGCACGCGTTCGCGAGGAGGAAACTGCGGATCGAGACCGACCGAATGAAGACCCGATACGACCAACAGACGGATGCTGGCAGATTCCACGAGGACGACCTGGTCTGGCTCTTCAACCCATTACGGAAGAAAGGCCTGTCACCCAAACTGCAGAAGTCCTGGGAGGGTCCGTACCGAGTCTTGAAACGGATCAACGATGTCGTCTACAGGATCTAGCGGAGCCCGAGGGCGAAGATGAAGATCGTGCATCGAGATCGCCTGGCAGCCTACGGAGGGACACAGACGGGCCAATGATTGATCGGGACGATCAGCCTTTTAGGAAGGGGGTGGTGTTACGGCTGTGAGTTCGTTTTATCGCTCGCCGCATGAGTCACAACTGCCCCAGGGCTGGGCTGCTCTCCCTCAGTGTATTGCGTGCGCCTTATGCAACAAGACTACTGGACAAAGGGAAGGTCCAGAATATTCGTGACTGAGCCAGCGATGGAAGCCTCGAGAAGCCGTGAACCCTGGATGGGTCTAGAAGCATTTGAGTCACCGGCCTGCTATATAAGAGCGACCCGTCAAGCAGTTGTTGTTGTGTTTTTATGAGCTAGTGCGAGTGTTTATCCTGAGCGACAGAAGTGTAGTGACTTGCGAAACCCCTAGTGAAGCTGATTCTCTTGACAGCGAGGAAGTGATTGTGGTGCATTGTGAAACAATGTGTAGTACGGTGACAGGCTGAGTGCAGATATTTCCAGCCAACGCACGGGGCCACCTCATTACGAGGGATTAACTTCTGTGGCTTGTTGACAAGTGAAAGGGGGCAAGAACTCTCCAAAGGCAGAGACTTGAGGAAACTGGAGTAAGGTAATAATTGCTTGTATTTACTGATGAGTGCTGTATCTTCCTGCAAGCAATAAAGCTAACTTCTCTTTAAAGCAGTAATTGGTGTTGTGTTTTCTACCCACCGTAATCCAGTTAACAAAAGTGCCACTAGGGGGGTGGCACGTAACAATACTTTGGTCGACAGTAGTCCACACACATGAGCTCACACATAAAACAATTTTAACTAGGGAAATGAAAACCTATAAAATAATAAGTAGCCTGCACAGGGTATCATCTGATTACATATTATACTCTTCCCTATTTCTCAGTGTGTGATTTAAGTGTTAATGTACAGTACTTGAAGGCCAAATTTCTTGTGCTTTGGTGTCTTTCCTTTAGTTATTCATCCTTTTGACTGATGGTGATGGGTTACTCTCCATCTTACAGGAATAAGATTTTATTGTGTAAGCCTAAGTGAACTACTTTCGTCTTTTTATTCATCATACTTTCTCTTAACTTGCCTCACAGACATTTCCCAGAAATTTTGCAGGCTCTTTCAACAGCAGTAGCAAAAGAAAGGCATCCGGGGACTTTGGACAATATTTGTGGAGCATTAGCAAGATTAGTTATTACGAATGTGAATGGTGTACCAATTGATCAGGTGAGTAATTGCAAGTGAAAACTTCTTTATTATCCTTCTTAATGACCTGGTGTCCACTTCACTACACATTACGCTGTGGACTGGCATTGTGTCTACTCGTTGGTTGGTTGCTAGCACTATCTGATGCTGAGAAACAGTGACAAATTTCACAGGGGGGTTGGGCTGCACTGAAAGCAGGTATGGACTTCTATCTCTTCGTTACAAGTATCTTCCTGGCATTGTTCCCATCTATTTGTCCCAGCAATCATTCGTGCTACCAGCATATCAGTTGCGTATGCTTCAGATATCGTGAATCTACCCAGGTCTCACTTCCATAAAGCAAGGTTGGTCTAAATACTGAGCGATGTAGGGAGAGTTTCGTCGCTATACTAACTTCTTTCTTGCAAAATACTGTAGATCACAACTGAGAACTCACTGCATTGGCATTTCCACACCTTCACTCTATTTTCTTCCCCCATACCACCATCTGATACTCGAAGGAAATATCGAAGGTCAAAGGAGGGGCCGAAGAAGGATTTCCTAGGTGGATAACATAAAACAGTGGACAGGATTACCCAGCATCGATAAATTATTCCCCATCGCAGTTCGTAAGCAAAAGATGCATCATGTGGTCGCTAACATCCATTAATGGATAGGCATCCGAAGAAGATGATACCACCATCCTATGCGAATACGCTGCCTAAGTACTTAAAATGTTCCATCTGCTCCAAATTAGTTCCTTCTACCTGGCATTCTATTTTCTTGCGTTTCTTTCCTACCATTATAACCTTCATCTTTGAAATGCTGATCTTCATACCATACTCCCTGCATTTCTGATCAAGTTCTAGCATGTTGGCTTGCAAGCTTTCGACAGATTCCATCATTCAACCAGGTCATCAGCATAGGCCGGGCTGCTTATCTGGTTTCCACGTAATTGAATCCCACCCAGCCAGTTTATGCCCTTCAGCATATGGTCCATATGTAAAATAAACAGAAGTGGTGAGAGGTATCAGCCTTGCCTCACACCTTAAACAGCATTGAACCAAGAACTCGTCCGCCATCAACTCTCACTGCAGCCTGATTAACAACGTAAATACTTTGGATTGCCTGTAGCAGCCTTCCCTCAATACCATAATTCCTCATGATGTTCAACATCTTCTCCCTGGGTACTCTATCGCCTTCTCCAGATCTACAAAACACAAACACATCTCTCGATTCCTCTGATAGCATTTCTCAATAACTTATTGCATACTAAAAATTTTATCTTGACATCCTCGTTGTCTAAAGCCACGCTGGTTTTCATCCATCTTACTCTCAGCCAATGATCGAACTCTCCTTTCTGCAATGGCTGAGTACACTTTCCCCAGGACACTTGTCAAAGGAATGCCTCTGTAATTGCAATCTTTTCTGTTGCCTTGCTTGTAAATTAGGGGGATTACTGCCTTTGTCCAGTCAGAGGCTACATTTCCTAAAACCCAAGCTAATCCTATTATCCTATGCAAGCATTTCAGCCCTGCTTTCCCACTATACTTTACCATTTCTGGCGGAATTTCATGTACTCCTGCCGCTTTGTGATGTTTATCTACCACCCTCTCTACTTTCTCAACCATAATCCTGTTGCCATTTTCATTCTCCTGCATAATCTCAAAATCTGCCACATTGTCAGATAAGTCTCCATTTAGATTTAGCAAGTTTTCGAGATATTCCTGCCATCTTCTGAATGCTAACTTGGTATCTACAATGAGTTTCCCTGAATTATCCAGAACACTGCTCATTTCTCTTCTTCCTCCATTCCCATAATTCTCTATAACACTCCAGAAGGGTTTTCCTGCCATTGTATTTATATCATATAAAATGCATGTATTTCTACTCCTTATTGATTCCCTTTCTACGAGTTCGGGAATGAGATGCGATGAAATTCTATACGGTGGTTGGTTTTTATGACCGGATGTCCTTCCTGACACCAACCTCGTGAGAAGCGTTAATGAGAAATTAATGATTCTGGAGATGCCTGGCCCATGTCTGTACGTCTTAGCACGTGTAGCTACTGAGGTCAGTTGTGGTACAAAAAGCATAATCACATAAATATTTTAGAGATCATATGGGTTTTGTAGTGAAGGGCATAAAAGTGGTGGCACTCCCTCCTATAGTGGATATCATAATTACTCTCATTACTATTATTGCTACTATTCACTTTCTTGCTGCTAAGATATGGATTTAGAAATAGGTCTCAAATGTATTTTGCCTTAGGGCCTTGCAAATCCGTGTTCCGCCTCTAACCGCAACCATCAAAGAAATCAGGGACTTATTACATAAATCTCGACAAGTTGGCATATGTTATATTACATAAATCATATATTCGACAGTTTTCTGTCCCTCGTAACATGACAGTTGACAAATATACCATAACAATTTTGTAAATTGTGCATAATCACGTATTGCTCGCTACTCTGCTGGCAGTGAACCGTTCGGGCAGGCTTCCAGTTGCTAACTTGGCTAGAAGCTAGGAAGGTCTGCAATTGCTAACCTATAGTTGAGCCTGCTGAATGTACCCACTAACTCTTGATTTTGTGATATTTGCAGGTGTTTCCTGTTTTTGTCAACTACCTGCCATTAAGAGAAGATTTTGATGAAAACAAGATAGTCTTCGAGTGTTTGCTACACCTCTACCGGATGGGTCACCCCATCCTAGCCAAGCATATAACACCTATAGTGAAGACTGCTTTTGTAGTTCTGCATGAACAACAAGGAGAAAAGGGTAAGTTTTTGTTCATAGCTTAGAAAACATGCCTTTGTAGCCACGTATGCATGATTAATTTAGAAGCCATAGTTTAGCTGTCATGCTGACCTATTATGCTGTCGATAGATGACATTAGCGGCAGATAGAAGACTTAGAAAACTGGAGAGTAACAGCCCTATTTTACGTCTAACTGTTGCTCACGCTAACTAGCTTCACTCTTGCTGAGTTTGTGTTTAAGCGTTGTAGCTGTTGTGCACATGTTCTGTGGTGGTTACATTTTAAAGTTGTAAGATAGGCAGATTCCTATCATAACATATTTTTAATACGGAACATGGCTGAAAAAACTAAGAGAAAATGCGTCAATCTAAATGTAAGTCAGAAAATAAACTTTGTGGCTATTTAACATTGTGGCACCACAGACAGTGAAGAGCCTTGGCCTACGAAGCAACCACTGCCCGTCCATTTGTTCTACAGATTCCGGAGTGATGCGTGGTTAGCATGTTAGGTACCTTTGGCCGTTAATCTGGGTTTTCTAGATTAGAGGACTGCCGTCCTCACGAGGCTAAGAGCAAGCCCTCATGTCAGTTTCTAAAATCCTTTAAGGAGCCAAGAATCAAACACAGGGCCTCCAGATGGGAAGCAGGCGTGCTACCCCTACACCACGAGGCCAGCGGAAGCAAAGACATTTGCCATAAATAGGGTAGCCACCCTGTGCAACTGGCAGCTCCTTTGTGTACAGTGTGACCAATAGACAGGGCTTCCAGCGACTCACTTTTCTCACTATTATTCACTATTTTCAAAGCAGCCTCACTTTTTTTACTATTTGATAAAATTACTCACTATTCTCCCTTTTTTTTTTTACAAAACTGGTCACATTCTGCATTAAAAATGGTCTCATGCACAATCAGATTGCTAGAAACGACCCAAAATATACCCATGAATGGGTAGTTCATATTTCTGCCACCGGTGCAAAGCTTCCATGGTGTGATACCACAGCCGGAGCCGTGCAGCGATCGCCGAAATTTTTAACAAAGCGTTTTTTAACAAAAGTTCACATTTATATTTTTGTTTTACGATTTAAATTTCTTCAGTGTTGCATTGATTTTCCTATCCATTATTTCCCAAGTGTCCTCTCTAACTACATGTAAAATCTCAAACAGTACTCGAGAGATACTAACATAGGCGCAATTTGGTTGACATTTTGGGGGGTTAATTGCACCTACAGATTTCAACGAAAGTTAAAATTATGAACCAGATATACGGCCATAAATGCGAATAATGCTATGAATTTACTCACTATCTCACTTTTTCATACAAAATCTCACCTTTTTTTAACTTTTTCGAAAGAAAAACACTCACTATTTCACTATTCTTGGACGAGTGAATGGATGGAAACCTGCCAATAGAGTCTGTGTTCCTAGATTTGTCTCCTCCCGGAAATATGGGGGCTATTCTGCCGTATCAAAGAGAGAGAAGGTATGATAATAATATTACATGGCCTTGGGTGCTGGGTGCAAGCTTTGTTATTTGACACCCAGAGGGTAGCTTGCATGTCGAATTTTTTTGTTCCTTAAAGCACTATTTAAGTCAAGGAGGTTAGATATCTAAGCTCCTTGACACTATAGCGCTAAGGAACTTTGTGTTGGCAGAAAATCCAGAGATTAATTTTGCCATTATGGACATGGCCTAATGAATTCAAATGGGTTCTTTAACATGCCAACATCGTATGACATGCGTGTCGTAATTTTTGCCGCATTTTAAAAGTCACTTACCACGGCCAGGAGCGAACCTGCAAGCTTGGGGTTGGTAGTCCGACATGATAACCACTCTCCCACTGTGGCAAGCGGAGAGAAGGCTAAAACAAGGATAAATACACACAACTCGGTCAGAAAGGTGGGCATTCGTACCCTCAATCCAATCAATAGCATCCCAGTCTCATCAGGAGGGCATGCAGCGCGTGGCAATCTTTATTGAGATCTTCTGCTTTGAAATGGATTGTGTAGGTTAGAGAAAGGGAGAAAGGAAGAGTACACATATATAACAGGATGTGTAATGTAAAAACATACGGGACAAACCTGGAAGGAGAAAGGTACGATGTTAAGGTTATACTACTCGGATCAAAAAGCTCCCGGAATATAACTTTTTTCACCGGAATTAATAACGCCATGTAAGATACTTTATTTGGGGTATTGGTTGTATTCTTAACGTCGTTGCCGTAAAAGTATCATTCATGTTCATTGTTGTTTATTGTTTGGTAACTTGGTATTGTCGTTTGTCTTTTCGTCGCATTTCAGGACGTTGGATACACGACAACATGCAAATATGACATTTTGTGTCCTAGTACACAAATCTCCTTCAGATATTACTACACTATAGTGAGCAGCGATTAAAAAAACGCAGGTCTTTTCCTGGCATAAACGATGTTCTGAAGGTCGTATGACTACTATCGAAAACTACCAGCGCTCCGTATGACCTTCAATATATGAATGAAGCAAACATTCAGCGTGTGTGAGATGTTAGGGATGACCGACGATAGACTGGTGAGCTGTCAACAGAAGTTGGAATTTCCTTTGAAAGTGTTCAAAAAATCCTTCTCAAATATTTTTAACATGCTTCACACTAGTCAAACATTGGTCCCAAAAATGTTGGCTCCTGAACACAAAGAAAGGTGAATGGTTCTTGCTGGAGATCGGTATGTCTGATCAAGACAGAGATGAAACTTGGTGGTATTTGTACGAACCTCATGTCTAAATGTCAAGTCAAGTAGATGGAAAACCATAACGTCTCCTCAGAAACAAAAATAAGGACATTTTGATAGGTAACGTTATGCTGGAAGTTTTCTTGACAACTAGTACCTTTTGCATGACAATGCACCTGCACATCGGTCAGTCATGGTACTAAATTACCTTGCCAGGCATAATGTGACGGCTTGGAGCATCCTCCATAATCTCTAGATCTTTCGATGCCAGACTTCTTCCTCTTTCCACAGTTCAAAAGTCATCTGAAGGGGTGATGATTCGCGAGCGGATATGAGGTCACTGCAAATGCAAGTAGAGCGCTGCGACTGGATTCACAAAATGGGTTCCAGGAATGCCTCTGATCGCTTTACATGCATTGGCAGAAGTGTGTCACTGCGGGAGGGAAGTATTTTAAAGGGAATGTTGTGTAAATGAAGGTACAGTAACTTATTTCTGTAATATTTACAAAATCCTGGAACGTTTTTATCCGAGTATGTATAAATCGATGTAGGAAAACACAACAAGGTGGTTATACAATCAGTGTCTGTTATCTCACACCTTTCACCCATTCGGATGGACAAAGAATGATGGTTGGTTGGAGAAAGCATATGACAGTGTATGCAGAAACAAAGTATGCAAGTCCCTGGAGGATAGAGGAGTAGAAAAATGGACTATAAGGAGGATAAAGGAGATGTACAAGGGAAGCGTGAGCTGTGTGAAAGTGGGAGGAGAGAGATCAGACTGGTTGGAACAGAGAAACGGCCTGAAACAAGGAAGTGCACTGTCACCGTTACTTTTCATTGTGGTGATGGATGACATAATGACCCGGGTGGCACAAGTAATTGGGAAGGGAAAGATGAAAGCAATGGTGTTTGCAGATGATTTGATGATTTGGGGAAACAAGGAGGAGGTGGTACAGGAACAGTTGGACGTGTGGGAAGGAATAATACAAGGGTATGGGATGAAATTTAGCATAAATAAGAATGAGATGGTGATCACAACAAGGGAGAAGGAAAGAACCACAACAGGAATAACAATTGGTGGGGAACAGCTGAAGAAAGTGGAGAGTTTCAAGTATCTGGGAAGCCTGATACAAGGTAATGGAAGAAACGATAGAGAAATAAATGAGCGGGGGAGACAGGCAGAAGCATTCCGGAGGAGTGTGAGAAGCATGTTATGGAGCAAGGATGTCCCTCAGAACAGCAAAAAGATCATATATCGGACGTACTATGTCCCTATCCTGACGTATGCCTCGGAGACCTGGGTTATGAAAGGAAGGGAGAAGAGCAAAATACAGGCCAGTGAGTTGAGGTTCTTGAGAAGCAGTATTGGAGCTACAAAGAGGGACAGAATAAGAAATGAGAGGACCAGAGAATTAATGAAGGATGGAATAGAGAAATCTAGACTTAGATGGTATGGACATGTAAAACGAATGGAGGAGAAGAGGATACCCAGGAGGATACACGAGACGAAGTGGGAAGGAAAGAGACCAAGAGGGAGACCGAGAGACAGGTGATGGAAGAAAGCGTGAAGAAGAGAGGAGACGACTGGACAAGGGTGGAGGCTGAGCGATGGTGGGAGGACAGAAGACGTTGGAGAGGCTTGTGTTCCAAACAGACCCGGCCAGTGGCTGGAAACTGTGCAAGATGATGATGATGACAATGCGGTCATGGGGCCCCGTGTACTTTGGGTGTGTGTAGAATCTGTCTGATAACCGGTGTTAATTGTGATGGCTGTATTAGTGTGTGTAACTGGTTTTTAATTTAAGTACAGACTGCAACTTAGAATTTTTCAAATAGTTCCTACTTTTGCCACCAAACGCCACCGTTAACGACTACTAGGCCTAGTTCAGAACTCAGCTACTAGATGCCACCGCAGTCGGCTCTTGGCAACGATCGTAGAAACCTAAGAGCGTTGTTTACATTCTTAACCTATCCAATTTAGCTTCACACAGGTGTAATTAGTGGAAGGCTCTTTAACGTGCCATAAATCTATGACATAGGACCGCCGGCTTTATCTCCCCTCCGAAGGAAGGCATACTGAGGGATTTTTAACGCTCTTAAAATTCCGACGGCTTCGGCCGGGAACAAAGAATGATTTCAAGGCTGGCGTTTTTAAATATGATTACACTGCACAAAAATATCAAAATTTCTAATGTGACAAATGAGGTATTATTACATACTATAATTAGTACTACAGAATGTATTAATGAGAAATGCACTTGTATTAATAAGGTGTCTGTAACTGTACTGGTAACTTATTATCTATTAATATTCTTCCTCAAATGTTCTTGTTAGTAGATGGGTGGAACATTCTCAGATTTAAACCTGAATTTTGCTCTCCTCTACCACAAAACAGTTTGCATTTCATTTCCCTCTCACAAAAATAAATATTTATTTAAAAACTCCCTCCATGTTTGATAGATGTGCCAGTTTAAATTTTTTTGTGCCCAAGATTGCAGGATCGAATCCTTACACAGTCAGTTTGCATTTGAGCGTGCACAAATGCGAGGGAGGCAAGTTAGTAGATTTACTGGCACGTTAAAGATTCTCTTCGGGGCAAAATTTTGGCACCCCGGCGTCTCTAAAAGCCACAGTTGTTAACAGGGACGTTAAACCAATAACTTTGTTACTGTTATTATTATTATTATTATTATTATTATTATTAAATGCGAGGGAGCCATATTAGAAGATTTACTGGCACATTAAAGATTCCCTTCGATGCAAAATTCCAGCATCTCTAAAAGCCCCAATTGTTAATAAAGTCATAAAACCAATAATGTTATTATTTAAAAAATGTTGGGACGAAAGTCATGAATATTGTAAAATGTAAACCTCTGGTTTTATGTTAATTTAATAGGATGCTTGTTTTGTTTTACAGAAACTCTCGAACTAGTACAGAATTTTGTGACGTTAGTTCAGCGTGATTTCCCCAAAGAAGTGTTGGAGGTTATGACTGCACTTCCCCCAGAAGTGGCTTCAGCTATCCAGCTGATGTTCTCTTAGCTACATGTGTTTGATTGTTGCCATGCTTGTTGAGGCATTCAGACATTAGAGTGGTACAGTATATCTGTTGCTATGGTGGCAGATGGTACATGATTGGCAGGTAATCAGGCGGTGCAGTACCATGACAAGCAGCTGGAATAACAACATGGTATTTAAAGCTTTAAAATAAAAACTTGGAAGTTGCAGCTAACGGAATTCAGTTCCTTCCATCAGCATGCTTGTAACATGCTGTTTAATTTATAATAGTGGACAGTATGAATTGTTGAAACGTTCATCCAGGTGCTTAAGTTCTTGTTAATATGTATCAATGTTTTTATTGATGTAAAGATAGAGAGGTTTATGAGTGATAGCAAAGATGGTTTGTCAGGAATATTTTTTTATTAAGATGATCAGGTAAGAGTTTAAATATGTCCATTGATATGATCTGAAACACCAAATAAAAATTGGGAGGAAGAAATAAATACACAGTTTTTATGTCATTCTTACCAAAATTGAAGGTTATTAAGTAGCCTTACACTCCGACAAGTAAGTGGTGTGTCTTAAGTGACTTATAATTGATGTATACATTGTACCGTACATCATCTGAATATGTGTGGGTTAATCAGACATTGCTCACTTTCACATTGGGTCAATTGCTCAGGAGTTATCCTTTTGGACTGCTCAATGAGTTAATAGTCTGGAGCCATCAAGTCAGCATAAATTAATAGTTATAGGAACAGTTGTGACATTGCATTTGTAATGTCACTTAACATTACAACCTGTGATTATGTGGTCTATGTATATTGTAATTTATGTCTTGTGCCTTTATTCCTATCATTTCTTTCTGTGTACGATGTATAAAAGTTAAATACCTATTTAATTCGTTGAAGTTTTTTGTAATCTATCTACTTTACAGTGTGTGTGTTGGCGAGTTCCTGTTGTTGAGAAGTAATAAATGTTGAAATAAATCATAACTGTGGAGTCTTCAAGGCTCTTGACAATCGTTTTTCTTTTTTTAATCATTGACACACTACTGGCAAACTTGTAGATTTGGACAATATAGAAAATGTTCCTTGTGGTTTTTTTTTTGTTGCTATTTTTTTACAGCAAGTGTTTTTTTTATTAATAGTTTTGTTGTTAAATGTGTTATTTTGTAACATATAGGCTTCTTTTTATAGCAAATTAATTAAACATTTCTTATCGTACAATATTACATGTAACAATTGGGGTTTAACCCTCTTAGTGTCAAGCCATTTCCTGAAATACTTGCCAAGAATGCCAAGCCATTTTCAATGGTCATGCAGACTATTCGAAAAAAAAAAATCATAAATACCACATTTCCAACGATAGAATCATTATTTTTGCTTTGCATCATAACCAATTCTTCACTCTTTCATACAATATGTTCATAAAAGTAAATATGGCATCTAAACCTTTTTAATTGAGGTTATTCTGATAATTGTTATATTAATCATTTTTGTGTGTGTAAAAAATCAGTTTTGAGCCTAAATTAAGGACACCTAGAGTCATATTCGATGAAACACTACGTTTCCAGCTGTAGAAAGTTCTTAGATACATCTGTATGCAGAAAACTTCAACAAGAAGAAAACAACTGCACCACAATTTTGGTGGGAACGCACGTGATTGGGCGAGCGCTAAGGGAGGGCGTGAATACCAACTTAAAAATCTATCGCGCAACAGACTTCGATGTAAAAAAGTAAACACCGCACAGGCAAGCTTGGAACCTCACCTGTCCAACCGTCTGAAATAATCACGGAGATATGCCTACAGAAATCTACAAATATAAGATAAACAGCGCGCCGATTGAATCGGCTTTGGCACTTTTGGTGCGAGCAGCGAGAGCCGATCTGATCGGCGTGTGGCACTGAGAGGGTTAAGTAATCATGTAATATAATGACTTATCTCTTGTTATGTACAAAATGGGGTTACTTACATAAAAGCGTGTTAGTTTGTAATAATATCTCGTTTTTTATTTCAGGTTATGGTATGTAAATACTTGTTTTCCGCCTAATGTAATTGGACAGAGTTTGTGTTGACCCACTGGAAAGCTTCCTTTAATAGAATCAGGCAACACTGGAAAATGGCTTCTATCACTACAACATATGGTAAATACCAGTGGTATCTGATAACATGATGCATGTTCCTTCACTTTTAGGTATTGATGTAGTTGTTGCCTCATTTCAGGAGATATGTACAGGGTATTTATTGGCTATCACTCGCGAACGAGTATAAAATTGTCTTCCGAATCATTCACTGGTGGGCTCTCAGGTGACTGTAGAGACCCATCCTCGAGGCACAAACTCTTCCACACTGGTGGCAAGTTTTATCATCACCAAGGTGCTGAGGGTTGTATCTTCTCATAGACTCCCGTTCTTTACGAGCGATTCGCTTCAGAGCCTCAGAACTCCGGCGGTTCTGCTCGAAACGTAGAGTGCCATTGTGAATGAGTCGACGCCATGTCAGACTGTCAGCTGCTGTAGTCTCCCAATTTGGGATGTTAATCGAGCATTTAATTCATGTTTGACTTTAACGTATCCTTGAATCTCTTCCTCTGTCCTCCCTGATGCCGCTTGTCACTTGTTAGTTGAGCATACATAATTTGTTTAGGAAGGAGAGTATCTGGCATGCGAACGACATGACCAGTCCACCTCAGTTGACGTTTCAAGATCATAGCCTCCACGCTGATAGTGCTAGCGTCTTCCAGGACACTGATGTTTGTTCGTCGATCTTGCCAGCTGATTTTAAGGATCCTCCTCAGACAACGTTGTTGGTACTTCTCTAAGCATTTTATGTGCCTTCTCTAGGGAGTCCAGCATTCACGCCCATAAAGAAGTGTTGGTATTACAATAGTTTGATATACAAGGAGCTTTATCTGAGTGTTGACATCCACATTATCGAAGACCCTCTTTCGCAATCAACCGAAAGCTGCACTGGCGCAATTCAAGCGGTATTGGATTTCAGCATCAATATTGCATACCTGCCAACCCTTCCGATTTATTCGGAAACTTTCCGAATTTTCACCTCGTCTTCCGATCTTCTTAATTACTATTATTTCTTCCGAATTTCGGGCCCCAGTGATATATTGTAAAAGAAAAAGGAACTGCAAATAATTTCCATTCTCAATGAGATTCTCTCGTTAGTCGTAATTGTTTTTGTGATTTGCGTAACCTTGTCAGGGTGTCTACCGGTAACGTAAATAACGATACAGTAGCTCACTTTACAAACGGGTAACGAAAGTAACTAATTTTTATGTCTGGATAGTTTGAGGTAACGAAAATTCGCCGAGGTCGGTTTAAATCATTTAAACCCGCGCCGCTAGGCTCACAAATTACGATGAAGCGAGTTTCGTGCAAGCGGCGCCGATTGCATGAGCTATATTTCCCCAAGCACGACCTCAAGGAAATGCATACAGAGGATACCTTCAGTGGTAATGTATTCATCGGTTCAACGTATATTTTCGGCATCAAGAAGAGATTACTGTTTAGTTTTGCGTGAAATATTTTTCTGTATTCGGAAACCTGACTTTTTGCGAGACGATTATTCGCGATAACTTCCGAAATTCAACAGAAACCTCTCATTTCTGATATTGACCTCTAAATTTGGATATCTCAAATTGAAGTCTAGAAATAACTCGAATTAATTTATTGTCTCAATCTTGCAAAATGATACCGTTTCGAAAAAGAAACGCAAAAATGCTCCGAAATACATAGACTATATTTTAAAAATCTATCCCTCTCGTAAATTTGCGACATCCAATGTGGTTAATTAGAAACTCCATTATATGTCTATTTTTCCTTCCTACTTTGGTTCCATTGGATATATAATAACCGGTTATCTCGAAAACTTGTATAATTTGAAATAGAAAGAAAATGTGCCTTCTTGTCGTATTATTCGTGCAATCCTCTCTGAATAATTCGCAAAATCCGATACCTACTTCGAACTCTCATCCTCCAAAATCGCATCCTCAAGACGGCCGGCTGACCGCACGACTTGGCTGTGGGAATCTCGTCAAACGGACCGAGATCGACGCCAGTTGCGTAAAATCATAAAACCCATGCCCGGTCGCGAATTTGTGTCCACGAGGGCTGCGGGAATCCTGTCAAAGGTGGTTGGGCACTTATCACGAAACATACTGAACCCTACTCGCCACTTTTTCCATGACCGTATACTTAAAAGTGTACGGGGAGCGAGAAGTGCATCAACCCACTTAGAAATAACAGACTACAACATCGCGATACTCATTTCTTCTCGTGATCCACCATGAACTTTCAACCACGGCATAGGGACAGCGGGAATCACGGCGCCGACCATACAACAGGTCTATAACTGCTTGTAAATTTTAACCATGCCCAAGCTCGAGCTTGCCTCCGCTATTCTTCCAGGACAGATAGTCAAGCAGACAATCGTTGAACGGTCGGATGCGGTGCCGATTGCATAATATCGCTTTCTCAGTGTCCAACTGCGAGGTCAACGTGAATCTCATAAAAACGGTCGAGAGCGGCGACGATTACGATACATTGCGATATTTCTCCGCATTCGATGACGAATATAACTGGATTCTTGTCAAACGGACAGGAAGCGGCGCCGATTGCGTAATAATACTATATTTTCCGTGCCCGACCTCAAGGACAATAGAAATCTCGTCGATTGACAAAAAGTGACACCGATTATGTAAATCGCGATTTTTTTCCGTGTTCTATCGTGATAACTACGAATCGCGTCAAACGGCTCAGACCAGCGCCGATCGTGTAACGTCTCGATATTTTTCCGTACTTGACTGCGAAGACATAATTCGGTAACGATCTCTTAACGTCGCATATATTTCTTCGTGATCTACCACGGGGACAAAGGAAATCTCCCCAAGAGCAACTTCTTGGTAATTATAACTTCTTGTACACAAGGCGGCATATTAGCTGAAACAACTCATTTGATATTAAATATCCATTATTTATTTTTATTTTTTAAATTTTTATAACACCCTAAGTGAATTTTATTCACTGGATTAAACACAGTTTATTGTTGTTTTTACTCACCGCGCGATGAGCTTCTATGCTTGCCGACCGCAGACGTATCTTGAATTAAAGTTACTAAAATTAACTAAAAGGTAACTAAAAGGTAGCTAAAAAGTAACTAATTTTTACTTCATCCTTACAGTAGACACCCTGCTTGTTTTTTGTGTAAGTTTGTTTAAGTTCCTCGCTTGGCAGTGAGCTCCATAGCTGCGATCTCGGAATGGTGAGTCAGCTGATCGGCCTACCGCATACTGATTAATGGTATTTTATGGACAAACAGGTGTCAAGCCTACGCTCATTAGTCGAGGCTGGCCACGTGACTGTGCAGAATGGGATTGAAACCTTCTATGCTATGCGCAGCGATTGTGACTTGCTCCGTTTAACACCACATGTTTATACTCTGCTAGAGTCACGTTTAGTGCATTTAATTGAGGTATTGATGTGTGTATCGGTAGATAATTATTTCAACGAGTTGGCTCGATGGTTGTTTTATGTCGTGTGTTAAGTTTCTCTCGTCACGTTATGGCGACAAAACCTCAGAAACGTTATCTCCAAGTGTTCAAATAAAGCTATCAAACTGAATTTCCATTCATTTTACAATCTAGTAGAGGAAACCATTTTGCTCTTTGTTCCGTGTGTCGTTGTGTTATAAATATTTCTCATGGTGGAAAAACTGACATTGTAACTCACAGCAACACTCTAAAACACAAGGACAGTGCTAGTTATTTACAGAAGAACAAAAAATTAGGTATGTTTTTTGTTCACGGGAATGAAGACAATGCTGCCATTCGAGCAGAATGTTTGTTCACGGCGTTCATCATGGAAGGTCTTTTATTTGCACGTCAGGAACTACTTCACTGCAGCCTCTGATTATATTATTCATAAATGTAATTTGGACAGTGAGTTTTCTGTTAATGCTCTAGTGGCACAGATAAGGTCTTTGCCTGCTGCTTCCTTTAGTGCCGTGAAGTATTATATCTCTAAGTTTCCAATTATGTTGCCAAAAAAGACGGTGAAGATGAGCACCAAGCAATGGATGCATTACAATGCCAGTTTTGTGCTCTCCAAACTGAGGATTTGCCATCTTCTATTGTGGAAGGAAAAAGAGCAGATTGTTCTTTGTCTGCAATAGGGGATATGCGAGGTGGAGATGGGTGTCTGAAATATAACAGACTGGCTGGAATAATGCTGTCAATATTAACAATCCCACACAGCAACGTTGAATGTGAGAGATTGTTTAGCCAGGTGAGGAAGACAAGGACACAATTCCGATCATCTCTGAATGACGAAAACCTCAACAAACTGTTAGTGGTTAAATCAAGCCTGAGTGGAAATTTCTACGAGCAGCAGTATGACAGGGCATTTTTTAAGAGAGCGAAGTCGGCTACAAGGTCTGCATTAAATCAGTAAGCAGTCTCAAGATTACCATCCACATGTATATAGGCCCTACAACACCTGATCATAATTAGGTAAGTTGTCCATGGTAATTAACTTTAGTGTGACAAAACGTGAATATGTGGTAGCGAATGCGAAGTGTAATCCATCAGAATGATTGTATGTATTTTCTTTAAACACACAATTATGTTCTTTTACGTTTAAATATTGGCCGTACTACTAAGTTACTCGATGATTGATGATTGTTCACATTTTTTGAATTTTATGCTGAATTCATACTTTGCCAATAAAGACACGCAGGTCTTTTGTGTACCCTCTTTCGCCCACGCAACGGTATATTGCGCATGATGAAATCTATAATTTTTAAAAATCTTCCTATTTTTGAGTTTTGAAGGTTGGCAGGTATGATATTGGCATTAGCTGAGAGATGACTACCAAGGTATGGAAAGTGCTCAACATTCAATAATACCTCGCCCTTGGCAGTAATGACAGGGGCAGTAGCATGCGAATTAGGCGCAGGCTGATGTAGAATCTAAGTCTTTTTGGTATTGAGGTCTAGACCAATGCTGTTATATGCAGCAGTGAATGCATTTATCATTATCTGAAGATCTTCTTCCGAGCAAGTGAGAATAACATTATCATCTGCACACTGGAGTTCCATTACACATTTGTGAAGATCTTGGTCTTTGCTTGTAGTCGGCTGAGGTTGAATAAGCCTCCATCAGTTCTGAATTCAATTACAATGCTTTGTGGGACTTCATCTCTAATAAGGTGAATTAAGGTTCCAACGAAAATTGAGAAGAGCGTAGGGGCAATAACACACCCCTGTTTAATCCCAGTAGTTATTTCAAATCATTCACCACGGGTAGTATTAGTGATAACAGTACCATACATGTTATTGTGCAGAAGGCGCAAGAGTTTAATAAATGTTGGTGGGCAGCCATTGAGCACCAAGATGTTCCAGAGATCCTCTCTGTTAACTGAATCAAAGGCTTTAACAACGTCAATGAATGCTATGTACAGGGGGCGATTTTATTCTCTTGCATTTGTCTGGCACAGAAAATCATGTTGGTAGTTCCCCGATTGGGTCTGAAACCACATTGTGATTCGGGTAAACACTCTTCAGCAAGTGGCATTAGACGTGTGGCTAGAATTCTAACAAGAATTTTCCCAACGACTGAGAGTAGGGATATTTCGCGATAGTTACCACAATGGGTTTTGTCCCCTTTTTTAAATATGGTTACCAACAAAGCATTTCGGAGTTCAGCAGGAATGGTTTCAGAGGTCCATAGTTTGACAAATAGTTGATGAAGATGCTCAGTGAGGATTTGTCCACCTTCCTTGAAGAATTCCGCCGGAATACCATCTGATCCAGCGGCTTCGTTATTCCTCAGTTGACTGATGGCCCTTTCAACTTCTTGCAGTGAAGGTTTATTATCAAGGTGATGCTGCAACATCTTTTGAGGAATCTTAATAAATATTTCCTCGTCAACATGTGTATCCCTGTTTAGTAGTTCTTGGAAGTGTTCCTTCCAACGGATATTGATAGATTGGGTATCTTGGAGAAGTGTGGAGTTATCTTTGGATCTTAATGGATGTACACCTCTAGTGGATGGTCCATAAATAGCCTTAATGGCAGTGAAGAAAGCATGGTGATTATTATTTTCTGCAAGTTGCTGCATTTCCTGGGCTTTTAAGGTCCACCATTGATTTTTGAGGGCACGTGTTTTTCTTTGAACTGCAGCTTTAGCTTCTTGATACTTTTCTCTCCTAGCAAAAGAGTTGTAGTTGTTTTGCCATTCAGTGTAAGCTTTTCTCTTAATGTCAATGAGACTCTGGATATCAGTGTCGTTTTCATCAAACCAATCCTGATGTTTGCGCATGTTGTAGCCTTCAGATTCTATGCAAGATGTCAGCACAGCATCCTTGAATGTTGACCAGTGCTCTTCAATGTCATCAGGATAAAGACTGGGAAGATTTTTACCCAGAAGTTGTCAAAAATAAAGTTTTGCATCATCATCCTTAAGTTGATCACTGTCCAGTTTACGTCTGATGAGCTTCCTCAGATTGCGTCTTTGTTTGTGAATACGTAGTCATCACAGATCGTATCAGTCGATGATCGGTCCAGCAGTCATCTGCACTTGTCAGAGCCCTTGTGAGTAAAAATATCACGCTGGTCGCAGGCATGTACAATTATATAGTCGATAAGGTGCCAATGTTTGGATCTCGGGAGTTGCCAAGATGTCTTAAACTTGTCTCTCTGCCGGAATAACGAATTGGTGATGACGAGATTGTGTTCCGAGCACTTGGTGAGAAGAGTTCCATTGGCATTGCATTTTCCCACACCATCCTTGCCAATCACGCCAGACCATACCAACTCTGGCATTAAAATCACCCAGAAGAATAATTTTATCAGCTGTTGGAATGTCTTGAGAGGAGTGTGTCAAGTTGAGAGTAGAGGGCTTTTTTCTGTTCTTCCTCAGACTGGAGAGTTGGAGCGTACGCACTGATTACGGTAGCACGCTGGTTATTTGCTAGCTTAATGCGTAGGGTCATAAGTCTTATATTTAAGCCACAAGGTAATTCGTCAAGGAGATGGACAAGTTGATTTTTAACAGCAAAGCCAACACCATGAATACGGGGCTCATTCAGATCCTTACCTTGCCAAAAGAAAGTGTAACCACCGCCATGCTCTATGATTTGTCCTTCTCCAGCACGTCTGGTTACACTGAGTGCTACAATATCTATATTGAATCTTCTTAACTCACGGGAAATAATTGCAGTTCGTCCTTCTGGGCATTGATCGGAATCATCCATTAGGGTACGGATGTTCCATGTTCCAAAGTTCATCATCAATTGTTTTCGACCGCATATAGTGCGGTTGCCCAGTCAGGTTATGTAATGGCTGACTATGTTTAGGGCACCTTTTCTAGCTCCCTCCCCCTATGGGGTGAGCAGAGTGGGTCCTCAATAGGCCTGCTCAGTCACAAATGCAGCACATGAGTTGCTCTACAGCCATAATTCTCAAGCAAGACGGCGATCACACATTTGTCGCCTACGTGCCGGTTTGTCACTAGGAGCTCCCAGATTATACTATCCTGCTCCCATCACAACTCCCCGATCGCCACAGGACTTGATATGATTGACGTTACCGTTCTTTGGAAGACGCCTGTGCATGATATCAACAATCACACGTTTCTTGACAGACTTGAAACAGATATCCAGTGGCATAGAGAACTACGATGACTGGAAGATTCAGGTCCGCTGCAGCCTTCTTCCGCCTTCCCGGCCATTGGAGCTGTATAACAGATACGTAACACAAGCATCAAGTCGAGCAAAGGAGGCCTGGTCACCACTTCTCCATACTGTGAAAAATGAAGGCTATCTATTGTCGACCCCTTATTAATCCCGTTTCCAACGGGGTCGGGGATGAGATGCGATGAAATTCCACGTGGCTGATGGTTTCTACGGCCAGATGCCCTTCTTGATGCCAACCTCACGAGAGGAGTTATGAAAGATGAATTAAAGTTCAATTTCAAGTAGTTCCAACTTTGGCTATCAGATGCCACTGTCACCTAGTGGCGAACGTTGGAACTTGACAGAGCGATTCTTACCAACTAACCTACAAATTTAGCTACACCCACTACCAATAAGGTATCGTAGGTATTTTTCTTGCCATAAATCTATGACTGGGCCCACCGGCTTTACTTCCCCTCCGAAGGAAGGCTACTGAAGGATTTTAACGCTCTTATAAATCCGACGTCTTCGGCCGGGTTTGAACTCGCGATCTTGGCCATAGCAGTTCAGTATGTTACATACTACGCCACCTGGAAGATGAAGACTGAAGAAAATAAATTTATCTGGCTAAGACTGCAAGAAAGACACTAATGGTAAGCACATTTAGAAGTACAATAAATACCTTCAATTTAACAGACTAATTGGGAAAGAGAATCGTCCGTTAAATCGCGAATTTAGAAATTAAATCTTTTAATTCAAAAGTAAAGCCTCCGTGGCTTAGGCGGCAGCACGCCGGCCTCTCACCGCTGAGTCCGTGGTTCAAATCCCGGTCACTCCATGTGAGATCTGTGCTGGACAAAACGGAGGCAGACAGGTTTTTCTCCGGGTACTCCGGTTTTCCCTGTCAAAATTTCATTCCAGCAACACTCTCCACTATCATTTCATTTCATCTGTCATTCATTTAATCATTGCCCCAGAGGAGTGCGTCAGGCCTCGGCAGCCGGCACAGTCCATATCCTCGCCGCTAGATGGGGGCTTCATTCATTCCATTCCTGACCCGGTCGGAGACTGGAAGCAGGCTGTGGATTTTCATTTTCAATTCAAAAGTAGTAGACTGGGAGAAAGCAAGGGAATGGTGGCGGAGCTACTTGAGAAAATTTTGCCTGAAGAATTATCCCAACCACCTGTGCTGTTGAAGGACCAATTAAGGAGATCGACATTGCCGAAGTTGAGGCTGCTCTGAAGGAGATAGCGCCTGGGAAAGCCACCGGCCCCGTTGATCTTCCAGCAGAGTTATGGTGCTCTAAGGAGTGGGATGCTGCAGGATGGTTAACACAATTCTTCAATCGGATTACCAAAGAAGGTCGAGTACCAACAGGTTGGCAATGGAGTATCAGTTTCTGGGGGCTCCAATTTGACAGCAAATTAACGTGGCAGCACCATACATGGCAACTAAAAACGGCATGTCTCAGGAAACTGAACAGGCTCAAGTTTCTTAGTGGCACTGCGTGGGGGGCTGACCGTTCGGTGCTGCTACGGTTCTACCAAGCCCTCGTCCTGTCCCGGCTTGACTATGATTCTGTAGTATACGGTTCAGCAAGGCCGGAAACCTTGAAAATACTGGACAGTATCCACCATAATGGCATTAGGCTGGCTACCTGTGCCTTCCAGACCAGCCCGGTTCCCAGCCTGCTCGCCGAATCGGTGTACCACCTCTCAATTATCGACGCCAGCATGTACTGTTATACGTCAAATGCCCTATCATCGGAGGTATGCCGATCAGGCTCGCGCACCCGGCCGGTTGATATTAGGCTCGATAGCTCGTGTAATTAAATTGGGGTGGCTGTAGGTCCCTGTATGATCCGGAAAAGACACTAATGGTAAGCACATTTAGAAGTACAATAAATACCTTCAATTTAACAGACTAATTGGGAAAGAGAATCGTCCGTTAAATCGCGAATTTAGAAATTAAATCTTTTAATTCAAAAGTAAAGCCTCCGTGGCTTAGGCGGCAGCACGCCGGCCTCTCACCGCTGAGTCCGTGGTTCAAATCCCGGTCACTCCATGTGAGATCTGTGCTGGACAAAACGGAGGCAGACAGGTTTTTCTCCGGGTACTCCGGTTTTCCCTGTCAAAATTTCATTCCAGCAACACTCTCCACTATCATTTCATTTCATCTGTCATTCATTTAATCATTGCCCCAGAGGAGTGCGTCAGGCCTCGGCAGCCGGCACAGTCCATATCCTCGCCGCTAGATGGGGGCTTCATTCATTCCATTCCTGACCCGGTCGGAGACTGGAAGCAGGCTGTGGATTTTCATTTTCAATTCAAAAGTAGTAGACTGGGAGAAAGCAAGGGAATGGTGGAAAAGTGTGTTGTGCTTACGTTATTGATGGCGCAAATACCAAGATCTCTTTGCCCGATACCTGTAGTGTGTCTACTCTGGAGTTCGTTGGCATCTATGAAGCTCTGCAGTTTGCACTTCAGGATGCACAAATCTACTTTCTCGTGTGTACCGACTCCGTTGAGTTCATTGGTGTCAATTGCTTCATGTGTCCCGCAACATCTCTTAGTGCAGCGAATCCGCGACCTAGCCGGTTTGTGCTGTGCTGACACTTGAATCGACTTACTATGGCTTCCAAGCCACATGAGAATTATGGGAAATGAGTTTGCTGATCAAGCTGCAAAAGAGGTGGTATCACTACCACCTCGACCAATGGAGGTACCACTAAAGATATTCGCTCTTAGTTACGCCAACAAGTACTGGCATTCTGGGATAGTCAGTGGCTAGCTGACCCAATGCCTAGTAAACTGAGAGTGATCAAGGCAACTACTCGTATGTGCAAGCTCTTTCCAGTCACGGGGGGAGTCCGTCATTTTGCGTAGACTAAGGATAGGTCATGCAAGATCCACCCACTCGTACCTAATGAGAAAGGAAAACCTGTGGAGCCGTTTTTACCGTGGCCCACATTTTAACAGAGTGTGGGGATCTGGCTGATCTACGAAGAAACCTTGGTTTGCAGATGACACTCGATCGTATATTAGCCGATGAAGTGGTGGCTGCTGATCTCGTCATCCGCTTTATAAGTGAGAGTGGGTTAAGGCAAGTGGTCATTGACTCAAGACTTCGTTCCTTTTGAATTCTAATTATTTTTTCCGTAAATTTTGTTTATTATTATATTTAGTAATTTTATTTTATTTTTTTGTTTTATTATTTTTAAGTCATTTTCATATTTAGGTGGCCACCTCTTAATTTTAATATATTGAAAGTTTGTATAATTTAATCTGTGTTAAGAGTGGCAGATGACATTGTTTTGTTAACATTAATGCCAGGTTCAAGTTGAAGGCTGAATGAAGATGAATGACTCAGATATTGAATGACTGCAGTATATTTGAGAATGAGACAGCAATGCTATTTCAGGCAGTAGTGAATGTGAAGTTGAAGGGAGTGGCATTTCTACCGACATTCTGCAAAAACGCAAGTGAACTGTTTGTCAAATGAGGGTAGATTGACTTGAAATTTGGGTCAAATTGATAACAAACTCTCCATAAATTTACGCAAATTCAAGAATAAAGCCACATTATGGACTGGATAGTTAGTTGAACCCAGGACCTTTGATTCAGAAGTCGTCAATGGGTACCCCTAAACGGCAGCGAATAAATATTTTAAGTGATCTTTCAGTGAAAATTCAGTTTCTACGGAGTAGGAGATGAGTACTGTATGTGTCAGATGGATTTTATGGCTCTCTCCTTTCTGAAGCCAATTTGATCAGAGGTGTTAGTAGGAGATGACTCTGAAGATGAATGAAATTGACCAAGGAGTGTGAAGGAAACAGCCGTTGCCAATTATAAGGTACCAGACCGCCACTGCCTAGAGTTGAAAATTAAGAAACCGAGGAAAACATTTCAAAGATGGCCGGCGGTAGGGTTAGAGCAGGGCCATCCAGTCTTTGCGCTCCGGGAGCGCAGCTGTGCTCGAGGAGCACTGGGCAGTCAGACTAGCACTCCTTCCCCTACCACCACTACACTGTGGCAGCGAGGAGACGGACGATGTTCGAACCACGCTGACTAGATACGTGCGTACAGTCGTGCGGCCTACGGCTCTTGTGGGATTGTTGGCATATTAATAGGGCTGTTTTGCCATAACAAATATTCCGCATATACAAATCGAATGGTACTCCGATGTATGGAATTTGCAGGTAACTAACACAGGTGTTAAGTAAAGAATATTGTGATTTAGTTAGTTATTGTTGTTTTAAGGGGCGGAACTACGAGGTCATCTACCCCTCTTAACACAGATTAAAGAATACAAATTTTGAATTGAATTTAAAATTTTGAGGTGGACATCTAAATTTAAAAAGACCAAAAATTAATAAAACAAAAAATTAAATAAATGTTATAAAAATAAACAAAATTTACGGAAAAACAAAACATTATCATTCAAAAACGAACAAGTCGTTGAGTCAATGTTCACTGGAAAATTTAGATTGCTGGCCCTAACCCACTCTCACTTATAACGCAATCAGCAGCCACTGCGTCATCGGCTAATATAAGTTTGAGTGTCGTCTGCAAACCAAGGTTTCTTCGTAAGTCAGCAAGATCCACACACTCGGTGAAAATGTGGGCCACGGTGAATACGGCTCCACAGGTACAAAGTGGGGGGGTCTTCCCTTCTCATTAGGTACGAGTGGGTGGATCTTGTATGACCTATCCTTAGCCTACACAAAATGACGGACTCTCTCCGGGCCCAGAAGGAGCTCCGCCACACGCGAGTAGTTCCCTTGATCGCTCTCAGTTTACTGGGCAGTTGGTCAGCTAGCCACTGACTCTCCCAAAAAAACAGAACTTGTAGGCGTAACTGAGAGCGAATATCTCTAGCGGGTACCTCCATTGGTCGAGGTGGTAGTGATACCGCCTCTTTTGCAGCATGATCTGCTAACTCATTTCCCGCAATTCCCATGTGGCTTGGAAGCCACAGAAAGGTGATTCGAGTGTCAGCATGGCACAGCCCGGCTAGTAGGTCGTGGATTCGCTGCACTAGGGGGTGTTGCGGGAAACATGCAGCAATTGACTGCAACGAACTCAAAGAGTCGGTACACACGAGAAAGTGGATTCGTGCATCCTGTAGTGCAAACTGCAGAGCTTCAAAGATGGCAACGAGCTCCGCAGTAAACACACTACAGGCCTCAGGCAAAGAGATCTTGGTATTTGCACCATCAATAACGTAAGCACAACCCACCTTCGAACCATCCGTGTATAGAATGCCAGCGTCCGGAAATTGGTGAACTATGCTGTGGAACTGCCTCCGGTAAACGGACGCATCCGTGTTCACCTTAGGACCTTGGTGAAGATCTAACCGAATTTCCGGACGCGGGACTTGCCACGGAGGCACCTCGCTAGATGTCCGGATCATACAGGGACCTACAGCCACTCCTATTTCAGTACACGAGCTATCAAATCCAATACCAACCGGCCGAGTGGCACGAGGCCGGTTGGCGTACCCCTGGTGGTTTTGGGTACCGAAGAGAGCTTGATAGGTCGGGTGTTGCGGCATTTGACGCACATTGGCAGCATTTGCTAAAAGCATATGTTGGCGTCTATAATTTAAAGGTGGAACACCCGATTCGGCGAGTAGGCTGGGTATCGGGCTGGTCCGGAAGGCACCGGTAGCCAGCCTAACGCCACTATGGTGGATACTGTCCAGCATTTTCAAGGTTGCCGGCCTTGCTGAACCGTATGCCGCAGAACCATAGTCTAGCCGGGACAGGACGAGGGCTTGGTAGAACCGTAGCAGCACCGCACGGTCAGTCCCCCACGTAGTGCCACTAAGAAACCTGAGCATGTTCAGTTTCCTGACACATGTCATTTTCAATTGCCGTATATGGTGCTGCCACGTTAACTTGCTGTCAAAATGGAGGCCCAGGAAGCGATAAGTGTCAACCAACGGCAACGCAGCATCCCTGAGATGTAGTTCAGGGTGTAAATGTAGCCTCCGTAGCCGACAAAAATGGACGACGGAGGTTTTCGCTGCTGAAAAACGAAAACCCCGGTCGTGAGCCCACCTGTCGACCCGGTTGTA
This sequence comes from Meconema thalassinum, assembly GCA_946902985.2. Lineage (NCBI taxonomy): Eukaryota > Metazoa > Arthropoda > Insecta > Orthoptera > Tettigoniidae > Meconema > Meconema thalassinum. The sequence goes on along the minus strand of OX336388.2, from coordinate 715,940,429 downwards.
AGCTAACTGCAATTGCCGTTCCACGACTGCCATACTTGCAGAGCTAAATCGTCTACATACAGCGATGGAACTACCGCGGACCCGGCGGCGGCAACAATGCCATTAATGGCAATCGCGAACAAGGTGACACTCAGCACTGAACCCTGAGGAACTCCATTTTCTTGGGTATAGTATTGCGATAATGTCCTACCGACCCTTACACGGAAGAGTCGGACGGACATGAAATTCGCAATGAAAGTCGGTAAGTTACCACGGAGTCCCCACTTGTGAAGGGTGGAAAGGATCTCGTAGCGCCATGTGGTGTCGTAGGCTTTCTCGAGGTCAAAGAAGACCGTGACTAGGTGCTGCTTTCAGAAAAAAAAAACCCTGTATGGCGCTCTCAAGTCGCACCAGATGGTCAGTGGTGGACCTATGAGAGCGAAATCCACACTGGTACTCAGACAGGAGACCTTTATCCTCCAAGAACCACACCAGTCGACGGTTCACCATCTTTTCGAGCAGCTTACATAGGCCATTTGTCAAACAAATGGGCCTATAGCTGCTTACAAACTTGGGATCCTTTCCAGCCTTAGGAATCGGTATCACGATCCCCTCTCGCCATTGAGATGGAAACTCCCCTTCAATCCATATACGATTGAAGAGGATCAACAGTTTTTTAATACTGGATTCGCACAGGTGTTTTAACATTTGATTATGTATGTTATCCGGTCCAGGAGCCGTATCCCTGCACAGTGCAAGCGCACTGCGCAGTTCCCATTCAGAGAATGGTACATTATAGGACTCCGAAGCAGCAGTGGCAAAGGACAAGGGGTGAGTCTGCCTCCCGCTTCAGAGTCAGAAATGTAGGATCGTAACTCCCGGAGCAGGATACATCGGAGAAGTGCGAGCCAATACTGTTGGCAATGGCGAGATGGTCCGTGATGATGTCTCCATTGATGGACACTCCGGGTATCGACAGTGATGTCGGGAGTCCGGAGATCCGACGAAGCTTAGTCCACACTTGAGATGAAGGAGTATGCGCCGTCATGGACGACACATACTTTTCCCACCTCGTTTTCTTACTCTCCCGAATCAGATATCGGGCTCTAGCACGCATCCTTCTGAAGGTGATAAGGTTGGCCATAGTGTTTTGCCTCCGATAGCGTTTGTAAGCACGTCGACGATCTTTAATGGCTGCTGCAATCTCGGCTGTCCACCAAGGGACAAGCTTCCGGCGTGAGTTGCCGGATGAGGAAGGTATTGTTTCCTCAGCAGCAGCCAAAATACCATTCGTTATGTGAATGGTATGATCGTCGACACTCTCAAAGGTATCTTCGGCAAACACCGCACGTGCCGTGAATGTTGGCCAATCAGCCCGACGGAGAAGCCATCGACTTGGTAACTCGATGGCTCTCTGGTTCGGAAGAGTAACGTTAATTGGAAAATGGTCACTATTACAAAGGTCATCGTGTACACCCCACTGTAGCAGGGGAACCAGCGCACGACTGCACAGGGTAATATCGATACTTGAATAAGTACCGTGTGCAATAGAGAAGTGCGTAGGCTCCCCTGTGTTCAACAGACACAGGTCCAGCCGCCTGATCAGCCTCTCAAAATCTCTCCCTTTACCGCTAGTGGTAGCGGAGCCCCAGATGGTGTTGTGGGCATTAACATCTCCCAGAAGGAGGAAAGGAGGGTGGAGCTGAGAGACTAGATCCACCAGCTGGTCGTAATCCGGCTGAGAATCAGGCGGGATGTACACGTTACATACTGTAGCCATTACTGGCAACGAAGTACGAACTGCAACTGCCTCTAGCTGAGTACGCAACGGCACTTCTTCACTAAAGAGGCTAGAGTGGACGAGAGTGCAGACGCCACCAGCGGCCACAGCTCCGTCCACCCGGTCCTTAGAGAAGAGTTTGAAGTGGCGCATTGTTGTCTCATGTCCAGGACGAAACCTGGATTCCTGAAGACAGACAATGGTTGCCGAAAACGAAGATATTAATTGTCGTAACTCGGCGAGATGAACAGAATAGCTATTACAGTTCCATTGTAATAGTGCCATGGTGTGGACATAAGTAGAAGTGGGTCTTCTACTTATGCTTGACCGTTTCCCACCCTTCCCCATCTCTAGTTGGAGATGATGGGGCAGGAGAGCACACCTCAATCTCCACATCTCCGTCCGAAGACGAAGAAAATAGAGCGGGCGCTCTCTTGGGTTGCGCGCGGTCGTCGTCGGACCTCACGAGTCTCGCTCTTGGGGAAGAGCGAGAGCGGTGTCGAGGGACTTTCTCCCGGTCCGAAGACTGGGTGTCTGTCCCCGACACGTCCCGAAGAGATTTCTTCTTGGATCGGCGCCGACGTGTGTTTGGGGAAGTAGATGGTCCCTTCCCCACAGACGCTGGGTCCTTATAAAACAAGGTCGCTCCTGCTGGCACCGCTCCACTGGTAGTGGTGGGAGCGGGATGGCCAGCAGATACGTGAGCAGCCCTGCCTTTAGGAGAGGAAGAGAAACGGCGCTGAACCGTTCCCCTCTCCTCCGCCGATCTATTTTCTTTTCTATAGGGGAGTTCCTCCATACGGACGGGCTTGGCTTCAGCAGGCTTCGCTCCCTTGGTGGTAGTGGGAGCGGAAAGGCCAGCAGAGACAGTAGCCACCCCGTCAGCAGGAGGGCGAGAGAGACGGCGACGAACCGTCTCCCTCTTCTCCCCTATATTTTTCGTATTAGGTGGGCTGGAAGAAGGACCAGCCCTGGTCGGCAAAGTCTTCTTTCCCCCTTTAACTGGGGAAGACTTATTCGCCGACCGTTTCCGATAGCGCCGGTTTAGATGGTATATGAAAGCCTATCAAGAGTTCTTATTTCTTGAATTTTTGCTTCCTTACAGAACTCAGGGCACTGCTTCGATCGTGGAGAGTGGCTTCCTTGGCAGTTAGGACAAATCGGGGGAGGCGTACACCTCTCACCCTCATGTGTCCCCTTGCCACACTCTCTACACACGGCCTTGGCAGTGCACCTGGCGGAAACATGCCCGAATTTCTGGCATTGATAGCAGCGCATAGGTGGAGGGATGTACGGTCGAACATCGCAGTGGTACGATGTGACCTTCACCTGATTAGGTACTACATCACCCTCAAAATGGAGAATAAAAGCGCCGGTATCGACGCTGTTCTCCCCAATCTTTCGGGTGATGCGCCTAATCTTGGTGACGCCTCTCTTCCCCAGATCCCGCAACAATTCCGCATCGCTATTTAAAATGAGGTCACGATGGAAAATAACTCCTCGGACCTCATTCAGCGTTTCGTGTTTTGAGACCTTAACGGGAATTTCGCCGAATTGCGTGCATTCCAGCAACGCTTCGGTTTGCTTCCGATCAACGGTGTGCAGCAGCAGCTGACCGTTCCGGAGCTTGTAAATCCGGCTTAGGTCCCCAAATTTCCCCATTTCCCCAAGGCGTATACACCTTGGGATTAGCTCGACACTCAAGAGACGGCTTTTTAAGGGTGCCACCCTGTACAGGTGTCCGTGACCGCTTTGATGGCATCCCGGACGAAATCCTCCCCGAATACTGCCCACTCCGAACGGGGGCTATCACTGTGGGCCCACCCAGCCAAGGCAATACCTACCTGGCATAGCAGATATTGCCCGGGGTCCCAGTGCCTCGAACAGGCACTTCCCCCTCGGCATGCACAGAATTTATGCAGCTCCAGTATTCGGCCATGCAGGGACCTTCGTTGTAAGGCGGATACTACTGTAGGGTACATGGCGCACCCACCTGACGGGATGGGGCATACCGTCTAGGCTTTCTGGCCAGATGGCCAAGCTGGTGGCCCTTCCCCTAACAGCATGCATGTTTGTTTCTATTGGTCAAACCAGAGCTGGGACCAGAAAACCAAAATTGACCTTTATAAGGCCCCCTCTAAGTCGCCTTTTACGACAGGCAGGGGATACCGTGGATGAATTCTGCCCTCCCCATCCACAGGGGGTCTGAACAAATCAAAAACTGGCAAGTTATTCGGCCATGTCGGCCCTATTAGTCGCCTCCTACGACAGGCAGGGCATACCGTGGGTGTATTCTAACCCGCACCCACACGGGGGAATATTGTGATTTATTCCAAACTGAAATGTGAACATATTAGAGAGGAAAATTCAGCAACAAATTGTGTTCTTTTTAACAAATTTCATCTCTGATGCACACTAAACATTTGGCATGTCCTTTATAGGCCTAAGCTGTACAGAAAATGAAATTTCCCATTCTGCTTTAAAGACTGCTGCTTCACCACTCCTTTTTTTGTATGCTGTTCAAGTAATGACCACTGCGAAACTGATTTACTTACACAATGTCAACAAAGCGCATTGGACTAGACTAGTGACTGATGGATCGGCTTCACCCTTCAGCGCGCTCAGCCAGCCAAGCTCCCACCCACCACTTCTGAATCTACCTTCCAACAAAAGCGCTCGGAGCACTGGCTTAGAGCGCGACCGGAGCACTGTCTGGATGGCCCTGGGTTAGTGAGACCATTCGTTTCCCCTGTTCGTAGGTGACCTGGCTACATGGCCACCTCTATAGAGAGTCTCTATCTTAAAAGACGGTACGCATTAAATGGAGCGCGCTGATGCCAGGTCTGATGCATGCACAATACCAAGGCCGGGCACATAATGTAACATAACTTGTATACAGGCGTGTTTTTACGCAAAACTCGGGAAATTTCCAAAATATTTGTTGGATATAACTGTAGCTCATGCCTTGAAGCGAACGACGGTACAATATTTAGATATGATACACCGAAGTTCAGAGCGCGATTTTAATGCACACATTATAATAATTTATAATTTTCAATTATTCATGAAAATGATAATATTATAACATGTTATAATAAATTATAATATGGCATTTAATTATAATAATAATATATATTGTGGTCCACGTAATTTACCAAATTTTGTGTGGTCAAGTGGTGGTATGCAGACGAAATTAAATTATTCATTTCTTGTTTCTTGAATGAGACGTTGTTTAATTTTATATGGGCTAGTTCTTTACTTGCGCCCATACCATTTTGATGCGATTAAGTTCACTGTGGTATGGTGGCAAGCAGCGAACATATTTCTCTCCTGTGATAGCCTACATTGTCTATTACTAGGCTAGATTCTTCGGGAACATTGGGCAACAATTGCTCGGCGAACCACTTTCCATACACTTCACCAGTCATTTCGTCGTGGGTGTCTGCCGTGTTCTTTTGACACAGAAACGTTAACTCTGCACCATTAACGAACCCTTGTTCATTCCCGGGACGAACAAATACCAACTACGGAAACCACTTCTAGGATAGCTGAGGTAGGAATTGAACCCGCCTCTTCTCAGTTTTGTCTCATGAAGTTGAGTACACCCCGTTCCAGCCCTCAGACCAGAATTACATTTCTTGTCAGAGCCGGGATCAAACCCGGGCCTCCACGGTGACAGCACAGTGACAGCCAAGAATGCTAGCCACTACGCAACGAGGCGGACAATTTATAAAGAACACAAGCTCCACTTCATTTCACAGTTTAACTTCACACCATCACCTACCCTCCTTCAAATGCAGTCGGGGGGGATAGCCTACGGGTCACATTAGTAAACAAACTTTTGGTGCGTCGGCGCTGCGCTGGGCGGGAGGAGTACGAAAAGTGCTATAACTTATGAATGCTATCTGATATCGAGCTCTGGTTTGTTTTAAAAACTGTTTTAGACATTAATCAATATTTCTTCTCGCTTAGTCACCAACGTTAAGTCAACAGCAAAATGTTTCTCGCTACGTAACTTTTGTGTGACACCATCCCAGATTTTTCAAGCAACATTTAAGAAAAAAAATCATAACTTTCTTATTATGAAAATAATTACTGCCCTGAGAAATAGAGTATCTTCTACCAACATCAGGCAATCTAAAAATAAATTCTTGATCTGTTGCGATCATTTGTTCGTTATCTATGGCGTGATACGTTTTATATCTGCAAAAATATAGATTCGCGCTAAAATATCGTAATTGTGAAAACTGGGCCATGTTTTAATTACTTATGGCTGTTATTTATACTTCATCATAAAGAGCGGAAAATTCTCTATAAGACCACGCAAAGATTTTCTTAGATTTTTCACTTTCAATTATTGGGGAATGGCAACATCGCCAGCGTGGAAGAGGACGAAGCTAATTGCAGGATATAGGAGTGCGAGTGAGAGGCAAATACTAAATTTAATTCCATACTGTCTTTTTAAGGTAAACACGCACTATAGATCAACTGTCCGCTGGCCGTCACGGAGGTGATCGATATCCTTGTGCGAGGAAAGGTTCGGGGAGGTGACGCCGGACACCAATCAGAGCTATAATAGCCTGGCGAGGCGACACTGAGCTCACATCAAGCGTCGGGAACAAGGGCTACAGAGATATGGGTTACCCAAACAGTCATATTGGCAGTTCTATAGACATTATTGCTGCTTGCCGGCCTCGTAATGTGGGGATAGCACGTTTCTCTATTCCCGACTCCGCCAGAAATTTGGGATCAGACGTGAGGGCCGGAATGGGGTGTGTTAGCTTCGTGAAGATGATTGAGTAGTTGCTAAAGTAGCGCCTCATGGCCTAAAACCAAGTTAATGGGGACTAAGTGTGTCGTCATGCTCCCCCCCCCCCCCCCCCCCTCCCGCCCCATAATCCGTAGGCTATGAGCTGGGTGACTAGTCCTTGGACATGCTCATTTCTCTGAGTCCAATTGCGGGGTTAGTACTCTTTTATCAAATTGTGGAATGCAAATTCGTTTCTATAAGGTGTGTTCAAAAAGTAACGAGCTGGAGGCTGTAATGCGCAAACCGGTGACGACATCGGCTAATCGTGGCGTGTGTAACGAGCTGTGGTTCCGACCAGAGCGTGGAAGGTCACAGCCCGTCGCTAGAGGGCACGCGTGCACGTCACGTGACGATAGAAAGCGAGCAGCAGCATGCATCAATCGTCCAACCATGACCAAGACAGTAGGCCATTCGACATGCTTCCTGGTGTGGTTGAAGACTGTGGGGCACCCATTGAGCACACACTTTCCGTAAGTGCAGTCGTTCCTTCATGATGTTGTGCACACTTCCGACACTCAATCCGACCACGGCGGCTATGGCGTTCACTGTCACTTGGCGGTCCTGGGTAATGAGTGCATCAACCAGCTGGACGTTGTCATCGGTAATGCAGGGGGTGCCCCAGACCGGGCATCATCGGCTAACGACACCCGTCCTTCCCTGAAGCGCTTGTGCCACGCCTTGAACCTTGCAAGGGACATGCAGTGTTCGCCGTACACTTGTGACATTCGGCGATGAATGTCCGTTCCCCTACTCCTTTCGCTGTCAGAAACCGAACAACACCTCTTCGTTTGACGCCTCTATGTCACTGTTTGCAATGCGACTGGCAGCGTTGGATGATTGATGCATGCTGCTGCTCGCTTTGTATCGTCACGTGACGTGCACGCGTGCCCTCTAGCGACGGGCTGTGACCTTCCACGCTCTGGTCGAAACCACACCTCATTACACACGCCACGATTAGCCGATGTCTTCACCGGTTTGCGAATTTCAGCCTCCGGCTCGTTACTTTTTGAACGCACCGTATAAATCGAAATGTTGATTTTTCTAATTCCATTATTTTTTCACTTCTCAACATGAAGAAAGCTATTTTTCTACTGCAGTATAAGTTTTTTTAGAGGCAGATGACCTCAATGTTTCACCCACTGAAAACAATCACCGCCTTGATTAATTTCTTCGTGATGGCGTGCTAGCAAACGATATGGGCTATCTCCTCTCTTCCCAGGTTGAACAGTGGTTTAGGTCATAATTCTGGCGACATGTGACCTCTAACCGTCTGACTCAGAACAAGATCTAATCGGATCAATAGTTTCCTGCACGATTTATTACCCGACAATTATTAGCGATTTCGCAATTTTATTCACGATAGTATGAGTTTCTATTGCAACTCTTGTTTGACCTCCGGCGCTGAATTGTGGTCACTTTTCCTTCACGCAATGCATTTGCTTAGGAATGTTTGCGCTAGGTTAGTCATTCCATTGTTTTGTTGTTGCTTTTATTAGCGCTTTAGGACACTTTGGTAATCAGCCACATGTACTTGTGTGTGTATCGAGTTAGATAACTTGTGAAATTGTGATAATTAAGCTACATAGTCCAGACGTGAAGTGTGCGTTAGACTGCTTGGTCTTGTGTAAGTTACCTGTGTACGTATGGAGTTTGTCTGATGACCTGTGTTATTGTGATGATTGTAGCAGTGAGTGTAAGGGAAGGGGGGGGGGGCGAGGTGGCGCAGCGGTCAAGCTGTTGGCCTCTCACGAAGGTAGACCGGGTTCGATTCCCAGTCAATACATGTGAGATTTTCGAAGTGAAATGGCATGTCCTGTGGTTCGGATTCCACGTGGAAAGGAGGTCCCATGGCTCATGATCGCATGATTAACAGTGACGTAAAACTATAAAAGCTTCCTTCCTTTAATTGTCAAGCTAGCCAGACCGCTTGGCTGTGGCGCAATATTTTAACCAAGCGCTCTGCTCTTTACCAATGTTGCAGTACGGAGACTGACGTTCTCAATTAATTTCTTCACTTTAACTTCCCATCTGTAAAAATGACGAAAATTCTTAAATTACTGCTACGTGGCTGAGCGTTTGACACTGTTTCTATTCACATTTAAGTGTGGATACCTCTAATGCAGGTGCTGCAAATATATTTCTCTCACGTGGTAACTGAGTCGAGAATGGCGTTACGTCAGGTATTACGAGATGTGTTCAATTGAAAGCCGTTCGAAACGTGATATGTGTTGCTTGAGGTTGGAAATTCGCATGCGCAAGTGAAGTTGATTGTAGCATATGGCTCTTGCACTATGCTGTGTATGTAGACACGTGGCATTACATCAAGATGGTGTGATCAGAATCCGTCCAGGCATGACCAATGAGCAGTAATCCAGTTTTTAATAGCAGAGGGTGGCAAGTCACTGATGATTCATCGGAGAATGGTTGTTGTATACAGCGAAAAGTGTTTGTCAAATACAACTTATAATTGGTCGCGAATGTTTTGCGATGACCGTGAGGAAACTACAAATTTGCCACACCCTGCGACTTTCATCTGAGTCGTTGAAGAGACAAGATTTCACTCCGACACGGAGGAACAGGATATACTAGGTTTTGATTCGCCGTTATAGACACAATGGGATGCCTGCCTCAACGCCTTGGGTGACTTCTTTTGAACAAATGTAAGCAATAATGTGTAAAATAAATACTAGTATTACACTCATGTCGCCTCCGTGGCTTAGGCGGCAGCACGCCGGCCTCTCACCGCTGGGTCCGTGGTTCAAATCCCGGTCACTCCATGTGAGATCTGTGCTGGACAGAACGGAGGCAGACAGGTTTTTCTCCGGGTACTCCGGTTTTCCCTGTCAAAATTTAATTCCAGCAACACTCTCCACTATCATTTCATTTCATCTGTCATTCATTTAATCATTGCCCCAGAGGAGTGCGTCAGGCCTCGGCAACCGGCACAGTTCATATCCTCGCCGCTAGATGGGGGCTTCATTCATTCCATTCCTGACCCGGTCGGAGACTGGAAGCAGGCTGTGGATTTTCTTTTCATTACACTCATGTCGAGATTGGTATCTCAGTGTGTTAAAATATGTCTGACGGATGCTTGTTACCCGCATACTCACGTCTTGAAAGTCCATGTGGCACATTGGCAAATCTTAAATCTTCTGGAAGTGAACTTTATGTTTGCCCCTTATTATTCCCGTTTTCCAACGGGGTCGGGGATGAGATGCGATGAAAATCTTTGTGGCGGATAGTTTTTACGGCCGGATACCCTTCTTGACGCCAACCTCATGAGAGATGAAATGAATGATTGTGAATGAAACTGGACAAGGATACAGAAGGAAGCGGCCGTGGCCTTTCAGAAGGTACCGTCTCAGCATTTGCCTGGAGTTGAAAATGGGGAAACCACGGAAAACCATTTCAAGGACGGCCGACGGCCACGTCTACCGAGTCCGGCAGAGAGCTTGGCCCCATGGCCTAGAGCTGCTCGTTAGGAAGCGTAGCCACCGCTATCGGTTTCTAGAAGTGAACTGATACGAATAAAAAACGCATTCTGTTACAGTATTCACTCCACACGTGCTTCCTCAGGTCGCACTATGGGTGCTCAGCTTTTATGCAGGACCCATTGTCAGGGTTTCATCCATATACAATAAACCACATAAACAGCAAACACGGAAAATATAATTACTAACAATACTGGGAAGAGGAGGTGGTTTTCTCGTATTGGCTTGCTAGGACGTGTGAGAATAATGGTCAGTGCCTACCTGTTACGGTTAATCTTCGCCAGGAGATTTCTTCTCCTCCGTCTCTTGTGAGATTGTAAAGATCAACCATAAGCACAACATTATGCCATACCATTTCCTTCAGACTCATTCGTACACACATGTTTCATTATGTCACTGTGACTTTGGGTCAAATATGGCGCGCGAGGTCACGTAAATCAATAAGAAAGACGCGTTGTCCGCAAGCGGTTGAGAGATCATTTTCGCTACTCTAGTAACAAAAAAAAAGTCAGATGAGAATAGTAGTCTATCAACTGTGCCGTCTGGCCTTTCGCAAAATGTAGTTCGCAGTGGAAGTGTGTACCGATTAGCCTGGCGCTGGGCCCATTAAACCGGACTAAGGTTATGAAGGTATCAGAGGCGATGGATTGAACGTACATTCACTGCCATGTGAATGCAAGTTCTATTCGAATGCGCTATACATTATGGGCCTAGTTTAGCTTAGCCTAAAGAAATAAAGACTAAATAAGGTACGCATACTCAACACATAGGCAAAGAAGAGGTAATGTATTGACCAAAGAGATAACATCAGGGAATGACGAGGAAGCATTACATGCTATGAATGAGGTTAAGTGGACGTCAAACATGTGATATTAGGTAAAATAACGGGCGGAAGGATCGAAACGTAAATGTCATGATCGGTAGGAGATAACGGTAAAGGGGGGAACACATCTGGGAAAGTATACTCGTAAAGAGTAAAATTACATTGTGAAAAATAAAGATTAAAAGGGCTAGACAAAGAGTCGGGAAAAGTGAGTTTACCGTCAAAGGAGCGAACGGTAGCTCAAATAGCCCTGAAGGAGATGAGGGAGTGCGAGGGGGACGGAGTGTTAATAAAAGCGCGCGTAGATATGACGTAAAAGAATAAACACAAAAAGGGGCAAGTAACCGATATTAAAAATAATTACGAGAAAGGTATTGCAACACAAAATAAAAGATACCCATCAAAATAAGTTACGTCAGAAAGGGATTAAGCCAAACTCATGGACTTGCATATGAAAACGCAATCCTAAGATAAGAGGCAAACAAAGAGATATGGCATAGGTCTTACTGTTGGACACACGTTACTCAGTAAACCGGACCAAATACCTACACAAAAAGATACGACGAAATGGGGACAAGGAATAACGGGAACGAAACAGATACTCCATGGACATACTAGAATAGGCGAAACGCCCTAGTATTCCATACAATGAGCAAAGACAAAAATACGTAACCTACCTTGATGGTATCAGCATTAATCCGGCATCACGGAATTACATTAAATGAACTAGATTCGCACCTCTACGCGCACCTTTATAAAAACACAAACGAACGCGAGAAACGGATAGAAAAGAAAGGCATCTCGAAAATGAGAGCGGGTGCATAAACAAAAAGGTCCTACCAGGATAGAAAAAAAACAGAAGACTGCCTAGAGAGTAACAAACGGTTGTCACAGGTGACGGAAAAAGGAAGCTAAAAAGGAAAGAGGTGTCACTGATCACGATTCGGCATAGTAAGAAATCACTATAACGAACCTTGATCAGCAATTATAGAAATGTCCACTGATCTGCTCGGCTACCCTGGCCAGTAATAACCAAGAAGAAATGAGAACGATTCCGATAATTGACACGCCGAAGAAAAGAGAAAAAAAGGGAAGACTACAGGAGGAAAAGAAAAACGGTTCAGATTCCCACGCACACCCCCAAAATTTTTGTTGCGTCCACCAAAATAGACGAACAAAAATTTGAATTAAACATAAGGAAGGGAGAAGGGATTTAAAAAAGGGGACATCACGAAAATGTGATGGGAGGGAGCCTAGAAGTAGGGGAAGACGGGGAGGACTCAAAAGAGTGTACTTCAATGAGGATAAAAAATATAAAAATCAAGGTACGAAAATTTCACAATAAGAACTTCAGTTAAACCAGATAAAACAAAATAGTTAAAATAAAATAAAAACCCTAGCTTCCTCGCCAAAATATCTTACAAAAGTTACAAAGTTACAGAGTTACAAAATGTAATAAATATAAGTATATCAAAAGCTGTCTTCCATAATCTCTCAAGGTAGGATGTCAGTGAGCTGATATGATAATTAACTAAAACAAGAAACAACGATTAATTGAGAGCGATATTAATTTATTCTAATAATGGGATTTAAAGTTGGGTGGCGACTACCACGATACTCCGACAAATATTAATTAGGGACGAGGAAAAATGACTAGACGTCATCTATTTAAATATTATTCGAAGGAATAACCTGAAAAGAAGTAGATAATTAAAATTGATAGCAATGCCATCTTGCGCCATCGCACGTAAACTTGAAGAAGTAAGCTGAAAAACATGTCACAAGAGAAATGCACATTCAAGAGAAGAAGAAGGTACTTGCTGCAGGCAGTCATTACTTACAAGTTCCACGGTACGCCCCTGCATTGCTCACAGAGTGGAGCTCACCAAGACCTAGTCAATTACCTGAAAAGTAATGGCATGTCTTCCTGTATTGAACCTATCTTACTGATGGAAGGAAAATCAGTTGTCACCGAAGCGTAGTCTGCTGAAACAAATCTTCTTAGCCTCACGCTTGGATTCATTATCGCAAAGCTTCACTAGTTTTCCAAGGGATTAGTAGCATTGCAACGAGGACAAATTGGTTTAGTTACTCCTTGTAAACCTCATCCAAAACAGAACTTCCCTTTTAGCGGTACTAAACAATCACGGTAGGTATGTGACTCTTTTAAGCAGTTCCAGCATCGAACCGGGGACCTGGAAGCATTCACATGAGAAGGGGCATTTACATCAAGGTTATGGGAACGAGGGATGCTACGTTGGACATGATTCACAGCATTAATGCGAACATTAGTTCTATGTGAATTAACAGAGGCGAAGGTATTGCCTCGATTGTTGCAGTGTCGTGTCGACCAAGGAGCTGGAGTAGTATTATTGCCACGTTGCCCACATGCAGGCATATCGATCTTATTACTACATTCATTCATTTTGAACGCTAATTCGGGAAACATACATTCAGAAGGCTCTGGAGGGGGGATATATCGATTACACAGTCGGGCAGTTGCTTCAAATTCACGCCCTTGAATAAGAATATCTTCAGTATCTAATACTGAAGACCGGCGAATAAACTGTTTATAGGAGGGATGTAAATTACAATAAACAGTATTAATAGTTTCACTAGAAGGCAGTGGAACTGGAAGACGAGATATTAGGATACGTATCGCTGTGACATAATCATGAATATTCTCCCCGAGAGTTTGGGTACGGGAGAAAATCTCATGCTTTAAGGCATGCTCAAAGTCAGATGGCGTGAATCTCCTTTTCAAAGCATTCACGAAACTAACCCATGAACTGAAGGGATACTGGACTAGACGGTACCATTTTAAAGCGTTCCCACATAATAGCATAGGGAGGCATTGAACAATACTGTCAGGAACCAAACCATAGCATGCACACAATCCTTCAATACGTGTAGTAAATTCAAATACCGAGGAAGAGCCTTCCTCCCCCGAATATCGGACATTCCATTTGTTCACGATGTTACCAACATTTCCACTATGGAAGTTTGAGTTATGTGCTAACGGGATAGGCAATGTAGAAACTAGGGGGTCGAATTCCAACCAATCAAGTTTCGTCGAAGCATTGGTGTTGGTGAAATGCAACACATCACTATTAGTAGGCGATTCGATTTCACACTTGATGTCGTTATTCATATTTGTCATTACACTCGCAGAAAAGGCACGAAAATATAATTGATACAGGCCTTACCTTTAACAACGAAGCCCAAATGAGTTTGCTACGGCAAGAAATTATTACCAGGATGATAATTTTTACAAACTTCTTACCAAATCCACAACAGTTTGTTTTTCTTTTATTCACAACAAAACTCCAGCCATCTTTTTGTCTCGACACATGAAAAACAAAAAACAAACGATAAGTACCATATTGCCAACTTAAACATGCAGTTGGACGTATTTGTGGGCTAAGCGGTCCTCTTATGTCATTTTGGGGAATGAAACTAGGTGTAGTTACATGTAGAGCGATATATTCGAATAGCGACCAAGCTCTGCCTACCATTTGTGCCGTCTGGCCTTTCGAAAAATGTAGTTCGCAGTGGAAGTGTGTACCGATTGGCCTGGCGCTGGGCCCATTAAACCGGACTAAGGTTATGAAGGTATCAGAGGCGATGGATTGAACGTACATTCACTGCCATGTGAATGCAAGTTCTATTCGAATGCGCTATACATTATGGGCCTAGTTTAGCTTAGCCTAAAGAAGTAAAGACTAAATAAGGTACGCATACTCAACACATAGGCAAAGAAGAGGTAATGTATTGACCAAAGAGATAACATCAAGGAATGACGAGGAAGCATTACATGCTATGAATGAGGTTAAGTGGACGTCAAACATGTGATATTAGGTAAAATATCGGGCGGAAGGATCGAAACGTAAATGTCATGATCGGTAGGAGATAACGGTAAAGGGGGGAACACATCTGGGAAAGTATACTCGTAAAGAGTAAAATTACATTGTGAAAAATAAAGATTAAAAGGGCTAGACAAAGAGTCGGGAAAAGTGAGTTTACCGTCAAAGGAGCGAACGGTAGCTCAAATAGCCCTGAAGGAGATGAGGGAGTGCGAGGGGGACGGAGTGTTAATAAAAGCGCGCGTAGATATGACGTAAAAGAATAAACACAAAAAGGGGCAAGTTACCGATATTAAAAATAATCACGAGAAAGGTATTGCAACACAAAATAAAAGATAACCATCAAAATAAATTACGTCAGAAAGGGATTAAGCCAAACTCATGGACTTGCATATGAAAACGCAATCTTAAGATAAGAGGCAAACAAAAAGATAAGAGATATGGCATAGGTCTTACTGTTGGACACACGTTACTCAGTAAACCGGACCAAATACCTACACAAAAAGATACGACGAAATGGGGACAAGGAATAACGGGAACGAAACAGATACTCCATGGACATACTAGAATAGGCGAAACGCCCTAGTGTTCCATACAATGAGCAAAGACAAAAATACGTAACCTACCTTGATGGTATCAGCATTAATCCGGCATCACGGAATTACATTAAATGAACTAGATTCGCACCTCTGCGCGCACCTTTATAAAAACACAAACGAACGGGAAAAACGGATAGAAAAGAAAGGCATCTCGAAAATGAGAGCGGGTGCATAAACAAAAAGGTCCTACCAGGATAGAAAAAAACAGAAGACTGCCTAGAGAGTAACAAACGGTTGTCACAGGTGACGGAAAAAGGAAGCTAAAAAGGAAAGAGGTGTCACTGATCACGATTCGGCATAGTAAGAAATCACTATAACGAACCTTGATCAGCAATTATAGAAATGTCCACTGATCTGCTCGGCTACCCTGGCCAGTAATAACCAAGAAGAAAAGAGAACGATTCCGATAATTGACACGCCGAAGAAAAGAGAAAAAAAGGGAAGACTACAGAAGGAAAAGAAAAACGGTTCACAACAAATCGAAGATGTAATCTAATGTGAGTTGGTAGCACGTTAGTAGGCCGTCCTCGAGTCGCTTGTAGTCCTTCATTATGTTGCATGTTTGCTAGACTGCCTACGTCACCTCTGCAGTCTGTCTGAGAGCTTAATCTTCTTTGGATGAATTTTGGGAGGCCAACAAGTACCGGTATATGGGGCAGTCAAATGAAAACTTGGTTGGTTGGTTCCTTAGTTTAGGGGCTGCGACAACGCGGTCATGTAGCCCCGTGTTCTTTGGGTGAGTGTAGAATCTGTCTGATAACCGGTGTTAATTGTAATGGCTGTATTAGTGTGTGTTATCTGTGATTCAGGTAGAAGGACTGCAGACGATTAATTTTTTCAAGTGGTTTCTGCTTTTGCTACCAAATGCTACCATCCACGACACCTAGCTGCGGACGTGGCAACTAAATACCATCGCAGTCAGCACCTGGCGACGATCGTTGGAACTAATCTAGCGGTATCAAACTAACCTACAAATTGTAGCTTCCACAAGACTTAGTGTGAAAACTAGACAGATGGACAAAGAGTAAGTACACAGTGTGTTATTTCAAAAGTATTCGCCATAACAGTTAATACATTTATCCCACTGTGGTACAAGACGGTCAATGCCTTCTTGGAAAAATGTTTGTAGTTGCCTCCGGAACCATGAT
Source organism: Meconema thalassinum (assembly GCA_946902985.2). Lineage (NCBI taxonomy): Eukaryota > Metazoa > Arthropoda > Insecta > Orthoptera > Tettigoniidae > Meconema > Meconema thalassinum. The sequence goes on along the minus strand of OX336388.2, from coordinate 715,923,936 downwards.
TGTACCCAGGGGTGCACCTCTGCAACCGAAGCAAATCAATGGCCACGAATGTCTTTCTTCAGGGCACAGCAGACATTTGGACATGGATTTCACTTCCTGACACTCCTTCCGCAGTCAAAAACCGCACTACACCTCACTGTTTCTCTTTCCACACACCTACCTGCGTTACCACCGTCCGCGCCATGTTCGTTATATCGTCTGTCTCGTTTTCATTTGATTGCCCCTTATAATAACGGCAATCTTGCTAGTATGGTTCATCCTAACTTTAGAGCAAGAAAGGACCGCTGTTGACAAATGCTGGGAATGAAAAACATAAAATGCAAGCTTTATATTCAAGTTTAATTTTTAAGTCATCATGGTGATGCTATTTTGGGGGTCAGGCCTATCTGCTCAGTCCCTTAGGTTAATATGTACATGGATATTGCATCGGTGTTTTTTCTTTTTAACATTAACGAAATCCAAGATGGAAGCTATTTAATGGAATCAGCCACAGAAAATAATAATGTTCTTGGTTTTACGTCCCTTTTAACTATTGCGGCTTTTAGAGACGCCGGGGTGCCAGAATTTTTCCCGTAAGTGATCTTTAAAGTGCCATTAAATCTACTGACACGGCTCCCTCACATTTGCACACCCTCAAATGCTAAATGGCTGCGCAGGATTCGATCCTGCAACCTTGGGCACCGAAAACGACTGTAATGTAGAGTGATAATAATGTTTTTTAAAAATCGTATTGCCGATTATCGCCCTTAATTTAAAACTATTTGACGACTTTTGTCAACATTTAAGCGCAATTATTTCCTCCACCTTAAGTTCCTGCCCATATAGCCGATAGGTAAATCCACCTCTAAATGGGGTGCTGCAGCAAGTCGGGATATTGGTGGTTTGAATCCCGACACTGACAGTGGCCATCCTGAGCGAGGTTTATCACAGGACAATTTCACACTCCCTCCAGGTAAATACCGGAATGGTGCCTTATTTCACCTACAACAATCCCTGACCCGTATACAGCAATTCCACACACTGCTAAAATACAGGCTATCGGATAAATTCAACATAATCCAAAGTATGACTTACTTAACTTATAATTCAATGTTGTCCCTCGTGGAACATTGGGTGTCAACTGTCAACAAAGCATCTCCATCTGGTTCTGCTAATGGTCATCCTATTTGCTTCGCTCCAGTACCGTACCTCGGTGTGGGCAGATAATCTCCATGAGTGTCTGGGTCTCCCTTTCATCCTTTTCTCTTGTGGGTTTCAGTCCAAAGCCAAGACCAAGATGATTGCATCGAGAGAGAAGACCAAGCCATTTGCGTCGCTTGATGTGCATGGATATCTCTATTTCTTCTGTCCTTGTCCAAAGATCATGGTTAGAAATCACTTCTGGCCAGTAGGTGTTCAAAATATTTCGCAAACAGCGGTTGACGAACGTTAATCCCAAGTATGAAGGTCAAGATATCTCTAGCTCCTAAAATACAACTACGAACATGGTACTTAACGGGACATCTTGGTTTTGTTTATGGTGGCGTGTATAAAACTGGCTATAAACTCTGAACAATGAGGCTAGTAAAGAAGCGGTGTTAGGTCGCGCTGTGAATAATTACCGCATGTCGTGTCGACGTTAACCAAGCTCTTTTTAACAGATCAATGAGATCTACTACATAGTAGTTATGGCTCGTAAGAAAAACACTGTACTTCTGCCTCTTAAGGAGAAAATCAAGACACCAGTTTAGCTTTTATTTGCATAACTCTCCGCTAACAGTTCTGCATAAAGTAGGACAGAAAACACACTGGTGGTGATAGTATTTAAGGTACAGAACTCTGCACTGCATCCAGAAAGGGGAGAGATAGGGGTGGCTAATAATATAGCCCCTAGATTCCAGATTTATAACAATTACTTTTTTTACGACGTGAGAATAAAACAAGTTTACAATATATTTTTAATGAGTTACATTATACAATGTGTTAAAAGTATCCAATATTTTACGAAGTAGCATCAAAACAAGAAAGAATGTCTAATAAACATGGGCCCTACAGCGCTTACTTTCATAGAGAAAACATATTGTATAAAATAGGCCACTTCTTTTCGGCCGGTACAATTTGCATGTGCAGTGGTGTTTCAGCGCACAGTGAGCCTACATACGTGCGCAATGTCTCCACGCGCAACGCATGCGTACATTGAGTCGGTCGGGTCTCGGAGCCAAAGAGGATATAATAGCTCGGAGCTCTACTCGTGTTGACGGATTGAGAACAGGTGAATACCTAGAATGGTGAACGACTGATTTCATTATGCCGCCCATTCAGTCGAAATTTTACAGGAATGTTGGATCGTCTCTCATTCAAGAAACATACCGGGAGTACACATGCAGAGTCATTCATGAGGGCCGTGTATCCGAGCCTATATCTGTATGTTCAGGAGTACGCCAAGGTTGTATCCTGTCGAACCATGTTCTTGATTGTGATTGATGCGGTGATGCGAAATGTGACTAGAAATGCGAAACGTGGTATACAATGGGGATTCACCAATAGACTGGAAGATCTGGATTTTGCTGACGATTTGTGTCTCCTGTTTGAGGCACACGGTGAAATGCAAGCAAAGCTTGAAGACCTGGTTGTAGAAGGGGATAAGGTGGGGCTAACGATAAACTCAAAAAAGACCAAGGCCCTAAGAACTAATACCAACAAAATTGACCCATTTGTCTTCGAGGATGAACCTATAGGGGATGTCGATAGCTTTACTTACCTGGGAAATGTGGTGACCAAAGATGGAGGATTGGCAAAGGATGTCTCCCAACGTATTCAAAAAGCAAACGGCGCCTTTGTGCGGCTCTATCCGGTGCGGAAGAACAGCAAAATATCCATGAAGACCAAACTTCGATTCTTCCGGAGAAATGTCAGGTCCGTTCTGATATATGGGTCTGAGACTTGGAAGGTAACTAAGGAAATTACCTCCAGGCTGTAGACCTTTGTCAACCGCTGCTTAAGAAAGATCTTAAACATCTACTGGCCGGAAGTAATCTCCAACCAAGAACTTTGGAGAAGGACGGGTGAAACGGAGATGGCCATACAAATTAAGCGACGGAAATGGAAATGGATCGGACATACCCTGAGGAAAGGAAATGAAGCCATTGAGACAGAGGCACTGGATTGGAACCCACAGGGTACGAGGAGGAGAGAGAGACCCAAGCAAACGTGGCGTAGATCTGTCCACTTGGAGGCTATCGAGGAGGGCAAGACCTCGAGCGAGGTGAAGAGGTTGTCTGCAAACAGGACCAGATGGAGATGCTTCATTGATGCCCTATGTTCCACGAGGGACAATAGGAACTAAGTAAGTTAAGTTGGATCGTCGTTGCCTTCGTTGATCAATATTAATAAATCTGACGATCCGTGTTGACGTGGGGTTCATTACCGCACAACTATCTCCATTATGTGAGTTGCTGGAGTACTTGGAGAAAATGTGTGAGGGCTGAGTTCTGGGTTCGAGAGGGCGGGGAAAGTGTTATTGACATGAGGGAAGGGATGGAAGAGTTGACCTGTTGTCTGAGTTGTAACTGCCGACGTTTTATAGCTGTTTTCGTGTATTTACAACCTTGGTAGGATGCTGCGTGGCCCTCACCACAGTTGATGCACTTAGGGCAGTCACGTGCTACCATGCAAGCAGAATGGTGATGAGAATCACCGCATCTGTTTCAGCGGGTCTCGTGAGGGCAACTAGCAGCATTGTGGTTCAATCTCTGGCAGTTATAACAATGTATGGTAAGTGTAGAGTGTGGTTTGGGAGAGGGGTGAGAAGTCACCCGTGTATTTGGTTAGGGGCTGAATTTACTGTGTCAGGGGGAGGAGGGAGAGCAAGTGAGGGGTCGCTCTCAGAGGGAGAAACGACCGGGCTTGAGTGATTCTGTTTGTGATTTATGTTTCCTCCTAGGTTTACTAGGAGGCTTAATAAGAGCTTTAGATGCTTGAGACCAATTGTTGGCCGAGTCAGGGACTGTTTGAGAGGCCTCATCGATGCAAACATAGAATAGATTTTCCAGGAAAATTAAATCAGAAAATATTTTATATTGGGATCCAAAATATTAGCAAGTCGGAGGCCGTGTACGCTCAAATTGATTCTGGTCGTCTATTGTTTTCAGCTGGAGATGGGCATCAGTCGAATGAATTCAACGACTTCTCACCGTATATGCACCGTAACATAAACAAGTCGTTTGCAAACGACTGATCCCAATTGTTTTACCATGTAGAATTGGTAGAAAGCGCTCGGATAGTTAACGTTCAGGTCGTCAATTGTTTCAGCACGTGGATGGCGCGCGCATAAAGAAACTTTGTATTTACATGGTTGCCAACATCTCCACTGAAAGCTCGCTCTCTTTGCTGTTCTAACGTGCTCTATTTCCGTGTGTATTTACTGTAGGCCGCCGTTTTCCTGTTCAAGTCGTATTGCAACTCTACGTTCTTAGTACTTCAGAGGGGATTAAATTAGTGAACACATAACGTGTTTGTGACTCTATGGAAATATTTAGCATTTATTTTGTGACATTAAAATATGAAGTGTGATTATTTCAATGTTGGCTATGGAATTGTTACCTGTACTTAAGAACTCCCTTTCAGTTATAGTGATTTAATTTACTCTTAGGTTAATTAAGTAATGCTCTATTACTTCACTTATCCACAGTAGGCTACATACAGGTAATGTGCCCTGTACCAATATCGGGGAACATTTACTCAGACGCATTTTGCATTAAATGAAATGTGCAACATTGCATATAATGGCTGCACTCTACACGACGTAAACCACTATTTCGAAGCACAGTAAAAATAAATAAATAACTTTGACCAATTGCATGTTGATGAGTGTCACGTAGTCCAAACTAACGTCTGCAATGATTGTCTGCTCGGATTTGTTTTTGTGCATAATGACGCTGTTACGTTCCGTAGCTATATTCGAGTTCGCTAACTTCACCATAGACTCCAGAAACTTTACAGAAGGGGTAGAAGTGTTATTTTCGAACATGTCTTGTGAAAGCGTACACAATGATGAATCTTTTTGGTGAATTTACGATCTTGAGGTACAGACGTCCCTGCCCCGCCCCACATGTTTAAAAGAGAAATTGAAAGCAGGACGCTAACAATTTTTTAAAAGCAGTCGAACAAGTCGATGGTTTCAACTATCGACTAATTCGACTGTTTTCAGTCGACTGCTGCCCATCTCTAGTAATTCCACTCTCGCCGCATTACAATGGCTGAGAGGTGTTTGATTTGTGATGAGACTGTGAATATAATAATAATAATGTTATTGGTTTTAAGTCACTTTTAACTACTGTGGCTTTTAGAGACGCCGGAGTTGTTGGTGAAAGGGGAATGCAAGGGCTACTGAGGGCCAGCATTGCAAGCCACGATGGGGAGAAGGACCGATTCAAAAACGAAACCGACGGAGTTGTTCACACTTCCTGTCGAAAAAAATATACCAGACCAAACACCATTGCTGTTTCTTCGAGAAACGAACCATCGACCTCACAAGCAAGATCTCGGCACTCTAGTGCAACTGAATTTGATTTCTAAGCCAAGTGTTTCTCTTCCTGTGAACCGATTGATGATGAGTTTCATCAGAAACAGAAGAAAAAACCTGTGGACCAACGTCAGTAAGTCTACAATGTACGCAGCCTAGAGATGAAGCAAAACGTTTTGGATGCTGCCACTCAAAGGGAGGACGAATGGGGACAAGTATCAAGATGGATCAGTATTGCCGGTGATTTGGTTGCAGCTGATGCTATTTACCATGACAACTGCTGCAAAAAGTTATTTTCAAGAAAACGTTCAACCGGTGAGAAAAGAGGACGTCCTGTCAATGATTATGTGGCAAGTGCAATGGAAGAGATATACAATTTTCTCAATGACAAAGATGACTGTCAGTATTCCCTGGATGAGGTGATGGACGCAATAACTGGGGAAAACCCATCGATGAGAACCGTCAAAGATAAGCTGAAGGAGACATGCGTTGAACGTTTAATAATCACCCACCTGCACTCCCAGCACAAGACTAAGCTTTGCTATCGGGAAATGGCTCACACAATTTTGAACGCATCGTGGATGATTCCAGTTCGTGGGGTAGAACTGGAGAAGAAGAACGCTTGAGAGTTGTTCGAACTGCAGCTGCTATAATAAAAAGAGACATACAGAGTCAAGCTTACGACACTAATCGTTACCCCGCAAGTGATGGTTTTCTTGATAAGGCAGATCAGATGGTCTCTTCTACTCTCTTTGTTTTCTTGGAAGCACTTTTAAGTTCAAGGAACCAGGATCCAGTGAAAGCGAAGAAAAGAGAAGTGTCTCTTTCCCATGCCATCATAAGCGCTCTACGCCCTCGTTCTTTTGTTTCCCCTATCATGCATGGTATTACCTTCTTTATACATCGGAAATTTGGTGCTAAGAGCTTGGTACACTTGCTAGAAAATCTTGGGTTCAGTGCCTCATATAATGATGCTAAAATGTTGGAAGTATCTGCCATTCACAATCCTCAAAATTCATACCAACAGATGTCTTCGGCCAGTATGTGTTTGACAATGGTGAGTATAACGTTGCCACATTAGACGGATTTAAAACATTCCACAGCTTGGGCGATATATAGTGCCTCACCCCAGCACGAATGCTTCCTCCTGCTCTGCCGATAGAGAGAATGAGAACAGCCCCCTCTGCTCAAGACGTTGGCACAATAGGGGTCCTTACGCTGGAGATGTATGAAAACATTGTTGTTTTTTGTTTTTGTTGTTGTCGTGTAGCCTCCTGAGAGGCCGAGTGCAGGTCTTTCTATTCGACGCCCGTGGGCGACCTGCGCGTCGAGATGAGAGATGGAATGGATGAAGATGAATGAAACTGGGCAAGGATGTGGAAGGAAGCGGCCGAAAATGGGCTAAAGGTTGGGTGATGGGAGTTGATGGCAATCTTCGACCTGTTATGACAATTGAACCAGCTGCCCCTGCCTCCACCTCAACACAATTTTCTGCAAATGTGCGACAGGTTATGGGACGCGTTGTGGGTGTCGCAAGGCAGGAATCCACTGCACAACTGTGTGTGGAAACTGCGAGGGAGCGTGCACCAATGGCCTTCCAGTTGTAGATGACGCAAGCATGAACGAAGATGAGATTGACGACCCTGACAAGATGACTGATTGATTGATAAACGACCCTGACACAGTATTGCTTCATTATAATAAATAAATCCCGATTTTTGAAATGTTTGTACTTTCTCGGCCCCTTAACTCCGAACGTATTAGTCCTACATAGAAACAGCATAGGGCCATTTTCGTAGTCAGTTTTATTATCTTCAAGTTTTATTCAAACAACTTGTCGCTACGAGTGGCAGTTACTGAGATACAAGTGAAAAACCAAAAGAGGGCCCCCCTTCCTCGAGCTCACCCCCCGCCAATTAGGACTTTTTATTTTCTTGAAATTCGGATACCAAGGAACAACTGTACACCTTTTCAAAACTCCGGGATTTTTTCCCCTTCGATTTGTCTAATTTTATCGGGCTAAATCATTATTAATATTCAAACATACAAATGACTTTAGGGTTATCAATGTTACCTCTACCTTATCCCAGAAGCTGTCGCAACGGCGCGGCGCCTCTCCATCCAAAATAATAATCAATGAATTACGTCACTTTTAACTAATGTGGATTTAGAGACGCCGAGGTGTCAGAAATTCACCCTAAAGGGGCAAGCAAATCTACTGACACGGCTCCCTCTCATTTAACCACCCTCAAATGACAACCGGCTACGTCGAGATTTCATCCAGCTATCTTGGGCAGAGCAGGCAAGGTTGTTATCGCCACACAGCCAGCCTCTCCATCTAAGACTTGAAACTGTGCCCGGACAGCTGGAGATTCGGGTTCGAAACTCGACCGCGGTCACATTTACAAGTCTTACTCAACAGATTATCTCTGTGTATACACCGCCAATATGTATATTTCAGGAAACTCAACTTTCTAAACCAGAAGGACTTAGGAAATACGGTCTGCGCCAAAATCTTTCAAATTGTCTGGATAGTTAGGATTTTGTTTTGTTTTGTTTAAAAGTTGAAAGCTGGTGGTACAGAGGGTCCTTTAATGTGGAATAAAAATTAGCCACTACAAAATCTGTGTCGTGACAAGCCCGAAAAAACTCGAAGTCGAATGCATCAGGCTTAATAGAATGGGAATCTATATAGGCCTATTATTGGGAGCTCACTTGAATGCTAGGCAGAGGAACGCAGCACCTCGTTGTCTTGCTGAGGGTCAACGTTATCTGCCTTTCCATAAACATTGCACCATAACTCTTTCACAGAGAAACTTCTGCGGAAGTTATAAGAGGAAAGAACCAAAACAATAGGGAGGATCGGGTGGTATCGGACGGCGGCTGGTGTCTGACAGTCACAGATGTCTTTGTTAGCAGCAAGTGGCAGAACCTGTTTTGTTACTCACAGGTCCACCTGCATGTTTGAAGAGTGGGGACATTCTATTCAGTCGAGAGGCAGGGTCGTTTATGAGTGGTGGTGTATTTCTGTTCTTTGTGTGATTTTCTGCCGGCACGGATTTATTTTTACCAAGAAGTAGCAGGAACAAGGGTAAGTTGTATTGAATTTTAAGTACATTAGCAGAAACAGTATTCCTTACTCTGTAATATCGTGGGTTTAGGATCAGTTTCTTTTCGAACGTTATCGTTCAGTTCCTGTTTTTTGTTAAGGAGTCATTCGGGTGGTATCGGACACGAAACTGGCGTGCGGTATCGGACATCGCCTGTACTGGAATCTACCCCTTCAACCGTAATATTTTCACGGGCCTGGACTTTCAATCATCCTTCTCTGAACCTCCATTGTCTTCTATTGGAGAACCTTCTTCTCTTCTGCCTCAAATTTCACTTGTACCTTCAAATCAAGAGTTCCCATCAACCTCAAGACGAGTAGCATCACCAGTTGCACAGCCATCCCAACCACATGAAGTTGAAGAGCTCAACAGAAGGCCTTCTACATCCCAGGTACTACTGGAGTAAATCTCACCCCTTCCCAGCACTGCAAAGGAGAAATTAGGTGCAAGGAAACGACGTCGTGAGCAGAGCCTAGTCTTGACTTCCACCCCATATTAACACCAACTGGAGGAGAAACGAGCTCGTTTGTCTGAACAAGAGAAGAGAAAGGGCAAAATCACCTAGAAATCTTTGAAAATTTTGAAAAGAACCCTTGCATTTATTGAAGACAATGCAGGAAATTATGGCAAAACTGACTGCATCATTTGTGGAGAGAGCTTCAATAAAGATTGGATTCAGTGTAGTATTTGCAGAGGTTGGGCTCATGCAAACTGTGCAAATCTTGAAGGAGAAGCATTATTTTACAAGTGCGATATTTGCAGAATGGCTAAACGTTAAATTGTTTGTATTATGAACGTGAAAAATCTCCTTTTGTTAAAAAGATTCGCTGTCCGATACCACCCTCTAGTTTTTCAAACATGCGAGAGTGTAATGACCTCAAATTTGTTAATATTGTCCGTGTTTTTCATTCTGATTTAATATATTCAAGTGAGTACGTTAATATAAGTTTATAGATGCCTATAAAATGCATTACATGATTTATTTCCTATTCAGTAAAAAATGTATGACAAAAAAGTTAAACTGTCCGATACCTCCCGACATCATTCCCCTACAATGAGTGTGGATAACGATTTAGTAAGACAATAAGAGCGCAAATACTTACACCAAGAAAGCCAGTGCCTACTGTGTGTCTGCACAACGGAGCGTGATGGGGCAGTGATTAAGCTGCTTGACTCTTACCAAGGCGGACCGGGTTCGAATCTTGGTCAATGAATGCGATATTTTCAAAGTAAAATATCACGTCTTGTGGTTCGGTTCCACATAAAAAGGGAGGTCACTTGTCTCATGATCGCGAGATTAACAGTCGCGTAAAACTACAAGCTTACTTACTTTTCCTTGTCTGCACAACAGGTCAATATATTCTGCCGAGTAGTAAGCAGGTTGTCATGGCTACGAAAGTAACGCTGTGGGGAGTGCAGCTCCTCCTCTCGTTTTGCGTCTCATCCCCCGCCCCTCCGCTCAGAAATAAATGAGCTCCCAACAGCAGAACATGATAATGATGATAATTGTTGTTTTAAGGGGCCTAACATCTAGCGTATCGGCCACTAATGATCTGGGTGATAGCGAAAATGACAATGAAATGAAAAACATGAAGTATAACAAATTTCTCGCCAAATCAACACTTTTTACTTACATAAAATTCTACAGGTACATGTTTCGAAAAACACATAATGTTTCCTTCGTCAGCCCACTTGTCCCATATAAATAAATTATTTATACGAAACACCCCTGAAAGGGTTTGCGAGACAATGCTCGTTGAGTGGAGGGAAGACCAACTTTCCAGAGCCGGGCTTGGGTGGTCGCTCGAAGAATAACGTGGCCCAAACAAAGTTTTTTTTTTATATGAATATATATTGAAAAACAAAACAATTACAGGTTTTAACAGTTGAACAAATCAAATGAACACCCTCCTAAGAAAATTGTTGGAGGAACCCCTTACTAATAAAATCTGGCAAGGCCAAGTACGCGCGGGATACCACGATATGAAAGAGAGCCGAAGAATAGGAAAACAATATAAAATTAATTGAACCGAAATAAAACCAGACCAAGTCAACCAACTTACGAGGCAGCGTACATAAGTACCCTCAGTGGTTTCTGACCACGAGATCCATTCGCACATTTGCCAAGTACACAATCAAAATAGATTCTGCCGAACCTCAAATGAAATTAAATTTCACCCAAAATCACACACACGGGCACACTTTTGGCAAAAGGAAAACTTGCACAAGGTAACAAAGAATTAGTTAAGCTAATTTGAAATTTGAAAATGCAAATTTTGCCAAGATGGCGTCACAACAGACGCTATCACCAAGCTTCAAGCATGAACACAAAACATCGAAAATCTAGCGAAAACAGGCTTCCGCAAATAAATTACTTATTCAACAACACATTAATACATTAATGCACGACTTCATCCAGAATTAAATCATTCAGGTCTCAAAAGACCGCAAAATATCGACTTTTAGACGAAGCGATTAACGAATACGTCGAAACGTACGGCCATGATGCCAACGACATTAAGGAAGTCAAATAATAATGGAAACAAACTTGTGACGAAACAAATGACAGTCACCAGTAATTAAAACATTTTCCCCACCAAAAGAAACAAGTTCTTCGATCTAAATTTGAAAACAGAAATAAGTAAAATCCTTAAACTAAACATAACTGATGTTGACCACACTAATAAGTTGGTAGCAAGCCAATAATAAAATATATTAACAAGTTGGAAGCATCATTTGCGCAAATGTTTGGCCCGTTAGAATTAAATTTAAATCATTGAAATTAAGAAAGCTTGCTATTTAAAACATAGCTAAAGTCTTTGTTTCCCTATGTGGTCCAACAGATCACCAACGACACGATGATCATTAAATCTAAATATGAAAAATGAAAATCCACAGCCTGCTTCCAGTCTCCGACCGGGTCAGGAATGGAATGAATGAAGCCCCCATCTAGCGGCGAGGATATGAACTGTGCCGGCTGCCGAGGCCTGACGCACTCCTCTGGGGCAATGATTAAATGAATGACAGATGAAATGAAATGGTAGTGGAGAGTGTTGCTGGAATGACATTTTGACAGGGAAAACCGGAGTACCCGGAGAAAAACCTGTCTGCCTCCGTTTTGTCCAGCACAGATCTCACATGGAGTGACCGGGATTTGAACCACGGACCCAGCGGTGAGAGGCCGGCGTGCTGCCGCCTAAGCCACGGAGGCTTCCATTAAATCTAAATATATGAGAAATAATTCAAATTAAATAATCTTCCAAATGTTTGCATCAAGTTTCGGAATAATCAGTAGTTTGCTTTCCTCTCCTACCTTCTAGTCCGGCCATGGGCCGGAGCCCAGAGCCCCAACGTCTGCTTTCAACAAGTCATCTTGAGAGTGCGGCGTCACTTTGCACTCCATCTGTTAGCCCGCCAGAGCGGCCCCCGCGCATGCGCGCTACGCACGTCGTGCTGCCAAGGTTAAGCAGTGGCAGATTTTGAACTATATAAACAATTGAAGTTATCGAATGTTTCGTCAGGGTGGACAACATAATTTCCAATGTACTTTGCATATCAAACGCCCGAAAACACTTCAGTTCCAATTTTAGGTTGGCATTTAAGGAGCGGGAAGATTCCTAGCGTTCATTGGTCATATGGTCACGTCACAAGTTTGAATTCGTATGACCGCGAATTCCGGACATCAATGTTCATAATTTTTGCCACAGACGACAATAATGTCTTTAATGATATTCCCATTGTCGTCAACATAATTTTAAAAACCATGCAGTTTATTTGAAAATGTTACTTTTAGAACCTTTTGGGAATGTTTGTTACTTCATGAGGTCTATAATCACCTAGGTTACCACTGGGTCAGAAGCTGGGTTCAGATTATTAGTGACCCCTGGGTTCAGAACTGTGTCCAGAGTTATTTTCACGAAATAGGATTGGCGAAAGTTCAGGCAGGGAAAGTGTGCAGATGCAATCGGCACAGCCTCCCACCACGAAACGTCTACCAGGGGTGACGAGAGAGAGGGCAGACGAGATTGTAGGATCCATGCATTAGTTTGGCTTGAGCTCACCAACTGACAGTCACAACCTGTCACAGCTACTCCATCTCCAGAGCGTGATACCAGATATCCCCAACATCGACCAGCAAGGCTGCAGAACCAAGTACCAGATGACAGCGGCTCGAACGAAGGCGACAGTAACCCGTGCACTGGCTACTATCACATTGTTTGAGGAGAATTCCCCTCATCATGGACAGACTGCAACAAAATCAAGAACAGCAGAAGGGGCACAAACACATAAAAGTTCTCTCACAGGATTCTTCTTCTCAGTCGACCTTGTCACCATTTATTTGTCACTACTTTCATTACGAAGCACACCCGTTATTACTTGTTCAACTCTCATGACTTGAATATTCAGGTAAGAGACTTGATAGTTTCAACTTTGGCCACGAAGTTATAAGTTATAATTTAAGATAACAAATTTATGTATAAAAATGAAAAGAACATCACAACACGATGTTCGGGAAGCTAACTAGTTCCCCAACCAAAATCCTCACGGTTACATGATAAAAGCTTTTACTAGTACCATTGACGGGAGCAATCAGACCCACAATGTTACCCCTCAGAACATGGTGACATGGCAGATGAGAACAGAACCATCCGAGTCAGCTCCAGATTTGAGACAACCCATAGCAATTACATAAGTTAAGAAATTAAACTTCAGATAACAGAAATCAGACTGCATACCAAACTACACTCTCTCATTCATCTTAGCTGCTTAAGGACATAACACACTCTCCACTCACTGCACGAGAGAAATAAAAACGGAACATGCTCACATCCCAACGTTAACACTACCACCGAACAAGAGTACCATATTCAGAAGCCATACTCTACTCACTTTTCACCATCACAACAGTGATCTTTTAGAATGAACCGGACACAACCATGGCACCAACTTCAATGAACAGCAGTAAGCCACCTCCACTCCACGTACAATGTCAACAGACATCACACATTAGCTCTCAGATTACGTTAAGTGACACAACTACCAACTTCAACCAACGCAAGATACCAGTATTCCACGACGAATCATCTTACCCCCCTTTAACCATCACAGAACAAGTATGCCCACGAGCAAATGCGGGTCATCCTATCCTCAAATGAGTTGATCACAACTCTATCACTTACACTCAACCAAGGAATAACAGTTTACAAGACTGCTATCCAGTTTACACAAGATTTATCAAGAAGAAAGACCTGAGACTGTGAGAACGCCTATAGCAGGCTTCGTCAAACTTAAGAATATCCTGCACGTAAGAAGTAAGCGACTCTCCAACACACTGGAGACGATAGAAATATTGGTGTTCAATCGGACCAATCGCTCTTGAAGGCACAAAATTTTCTGAAACCAACGCAATAAAAACCATAATTCTAGTATTTTTTGACATAGCTTCAACTACCATTTTCCTCATCAGTCCACTAGTAAGTGGGAACATCAATTGATATATTTAGGCATCAGTTACATCGAAAACCTCAGCATATTCTTCAATTTCAACTAACTCTCTCAAAAACATAATAATCCCGTCAGTAGTATCAGTACTCATTTCTCAACCTTGCCACACAAGCTGTCAACGGATGAGCCAAATTTCCAAAATTTTTCTGAGTGAAACAGAACGACTCGAGTTTCCTTCTCTCGATTCACCAGAACCTGCTAATCCTTCTCCACGTCTCACTCGACTAATTGTTTAATCACCCCGATCATAGAAGTTGAATCTGTTCTTCGACCTTCGGTTACGCCCTTCTGCTGGTGACGATAAAGGAACTCTCTGACCATCCGATAAGGCAGATCGATCCACTCGACTAACAGTAAACCTATTCGTCCTTGGCAACTCTCCCATATCACCCCGATCAACCAAATTAGCACGACTACGAACACTGTCACTACTGGATACCGAACACACAGGTCTAGAATTTGCATTCGAATAAGAATACTTAACACCACCATACGAGTTACTCATAGTATAAACAGGAAGTACATTATCTACATTCACAGATCTAGACTAGAAACACGACATACAGCTTCTGTTCTTAACAACGAACGGCATTCATACAGGTTAGGCCTAGTATCAAATTCAGCGCTTCTGTCATCAACACGACCACCATACACAATATAGTATCCTAAAATCTGACAACACAGAAGTTTCCCTAACCAAATTCAACTCAGCTGGATACGCCTCCCCAAGACTCAACTGATTAAACCGTGTCACGTCACCATTTACTACCGACCTCATAGCAGAATCACGAGTACTTTCCTTTCTGAAATTAACTTCACTTCGACCATTGCTTCGCACAGGCACATTTATAACGTTAACAGGTTGCTGAAAAACAGGATTACCCACTGTAGTACAATTCATACCATCACCATCTACATCCACTGCATCAACTACAGGATACAAATGTGAACCACCCTCTACGACAATACCACTACGTTGCACTACACTAGGTACATCAATATTTCTAGCTCTGAGAGAGTGAGGTACATCACCATTTCCTTCTCCAACAACCGATCGAACTGAACCCCGATCACCACTATCAATACTAGACTGACTACGATCATCCAACAACTGATTAACACTTTGAAAATCTTCTGTCGCAAACACAGGATCTGATTCGTCAAAAACCTTTTCAGCACATTTGACAATATTTATTTCAGCCTCAATGATCTCAATTAACTCCTCATCTGACTTATGAACTGACCCAACAAAAATGTCCTCGCAACGTGTAAATAGATAACGCAGCCTAGCCCGCAGTCTATCATACTGAGATGAAGTACCATACTCTTCCAAGAAAAATAAATTCACAATACTACTACACAAATCCACTTTATACTGCATCTGGAACTTACTCAGATTCAGCTCTGCATCCTGCTCGAATGTTGGCAATTCAACAGGAACGACCAGATTCTCGCTCAGCCTCTCACGAGCCGACACCAAGTCTGATGGCACCACCATGCCTCTAATTTGTAGCTCATAAGCCACTTCATCCTCATACAGATATTTGGGATCAGGATCATATCTCTCCGCCATGATAAAAGAGAAACAAAACACAAATATTAGAATATAACCCAATCAGCCCTACCTAATGAATAATTCAGAACCAGCTTCACTTGTTCAACTGCCAATCTGTTTAAGATTTTAACTGAATAACTTTTGCACCACATAAAATGATGCCTGAAATGCAAAATTTAACCATCACGATACCCATCTTGCGACCACAAGCACGAAATTAACTACAGAGAATGCTACCATTTCTTCTAACATTAGGATGCATGACAAAATCTGCCGGCTTTCAGAAAATCGAAAACCACGCTAATGCTAACATAACTTCTGTCCCATATAAATAAATTATTTATACGAAACACCCCTGAAAGGGTTTGCGAGACAATGCTCGTTGAGTGGAGGGAAGACCAACTTTCCAGAGCCGGGCTGGGTGGTCGCTTGAAGAATAACGTGGCCCAAACAAAGTTTTTTTTATACGAAAATATATTGACAAACAAAACAATTACAGGTTTTAACAGTTGAACAAATGAAATGAACACCCTCTGTTCGCCTTGCGAATAGTTTTTGTTAGTGTTAGTTTCCCGTATGGTTTGAAACATTTGTTTTAGTTCTGCCCCATTTGAAGCCTATTTTCAATTTTGAAAAAATAGGCTTATGAGATCACCTTTTGTCCGTGTGTGTGCGCGTGTGTGTGTGTGTTTGTGTGTGAGTGTGTGTGTGAGAGAGGTGTGTGTGTGTGTCCCCCTAATAAAATCTAAACGGCTGGAGCGATTTCAATGAAACTCGGTAAGTTCATAGCAGTATTCCCGGCGACCTCGACCGTGCCCTTCAAATTTTGTTACGTCTCGCCAATCCAACATGGCGGCTGTGCGAAATATTTCACTAGCATTCAATATCTCTGAAACTATTACCTATATCGCCCTGAAATTATGTACGGTGATAAAGGGCACTACTGAAAGTTCACCTATGAGACTTTCAAAAACCTGGTGACTAAAGAACCAACATGGCGGTCAAGCGAACTTGAGACATTTAAATAGACTTTTCTCGCGATTTAAATATCCAAATGTAATGAAACTTGGTACAGAAAATGTTTATACACATTGTAAAGCACTGGAGTATACTTTAGTTCAATTGTTTACATAACCTCAAAATGGCGGCTGTACGAAATATTTCACTGACATACTATATCTCCGAAACTATTACCGATATCACCCTGCAATTTTGTACGGTGATAAAGGGTACTGATACAAGTTTACCTATGTATATTTCATAAACCTGTATAGTAAAAAACGAACATGGCGGCCAAGCGAATTTGAAATATTTTAATAGACTTTTCTCGTGATTTAACTCTCTGAGTGCAGTGAAATGTGGTACAGTAAATGAATTTGCAGATTGTAATGCACTGCCATCTAATTTAATTCAATTGTTTACATAACCTCAAGATGGCGGCTGTGCGAAATTTTAAAATTAAGTTTTTATTTCTTGTGTTGTAATCATGCGATCGAAGTGAAAGTTTGAATGATGAACCTAGGCAATAATTGTCCTTGAATGGTACATAACTCTATGGCCTATACATATAACAATCCTAAATGGCGATCTTCCGAAATATTTAGACGGTTCTCAATATCTATGAATCTTTTACAGCAACCAAACTGAATTTTTTATGTTCATAGAGACTATGAGCATATGTTCACCTATAGGACTTTCAGTAACCTGGGGAGCACAAATCCAACATGGCGGCGACGCGAAGTATAAATATTTAAATGGACGTTTCTCGCGAATTATCTATCCGAGTGCCGTGAAACGTTGCACGTTAAATGCTTATACAAATGTTGATCCACTGGCATCTAATTTATTTCAATTGTTTGCATAATCACAAGATGGCTGCTGTGCGTAATTTTAAAATCTCGTTTTTACTTCTTGTGTTCTAATCATGCGATTGAAGTTTGAATACCACACGTACACAATAATCTTAATGTAATAGTACAAAAATAAAAATCCAACCTGGCGACCATCTGAAATATATAGACGGTTCTCAATATCTACGAATCTGTTACAGCAATTGAACTGAAATTTTGTATGTTGATAGTGGCAATTAACATGAGCAGGATATATGAAAATAGGCTGTATAGTTCTTCACGGAACTACTTGTTCTACTTTGCCGTAATTGCAGAGTGAGCGCGGTTCTTGTATATTTATTCTTTAAGTGCAACTGATATTTTAATTGTATTCATGTTTTACAATTATTTATGTATCATTACTCACCTATTCTGAAGTGTGTTTTTAGTGTTCCTCTCTCGCGAACTGTCACAAAATCACTGAGCTGCCCCAGCTGCCGTTCGCACGTCCCTTCTTTGTCTATGAGCTGATTGGTCGCCTGCCTCCCCCCGCTGGTCGGCTATCCGCATCTTCCAATGACGTCACTACCACTATATAACCTTAGGTCTACCGGCCTATGGGTCGACTCTCCATCATCGGTCACTTGCTGCTACAAGCTTGCTGGGGGTCATTACCCTCTGGAGTCACACGGCCTTGCCAGAGGCCCTGCTTCACGACAACACGGGGTCAGGCTCCAGGCCAACCTTTGCTCCAGCTGGCGGCTGGGCATTTTCTACAACGCTGTACTCAGTTTAAAGTCAGCCTAATGAAAAAGCAACTTCTCGACCAGCGGGGATGTTATTACCAAGAAACATCTCACTGCTGGTCAACTCTCGTCAGCACGACTAAACATCGCCAAAACCTTAGCTCAGAACCCGCGCCTCTGGAGTGTGTGCGCATTAACCTCGATCATCAGCCCTGTGCGTGCAAATAGAACTGCTACTTCAATCATCAGCTCTGTGTGGACAATCTACCCGCAACCTTGGTCATCAGCCCCTTGCGGACAAACCAACTGTTTCCAGCCAAGGGTTTGCTGGCCTAACAAGAAAGGGTTATGTATTTTCACCTCATTGAAGGTGGTATCATATACTGGTAGACACCTAGATTCATCATGGTTAATCAATAAGGGTTCCTCTTTTATGTATTTTAAATTATGTCTCTTTTAATTAACAATATAAAGTTTAATCCCTCATAAGGGAATTTTGTTAACCTTTTTCGTTTCCCGGAGAAACTAGCAAATTTGCATTCTTATTCTTATTGTTAATTCTTAAACTACATTTTTTCGAAATAATTTCATATGCTATTTAAAGATTTATTAAACGCAAAGGAAAATCTTAATCTTTGGTCTTTTCCATCACCTAAGATTCAATCCTTGTGTCCGAAACCCTACATCATTTCGAAATCCCTAAAAGGGTGCAACCCCACCCTTTTTCATGGTACCTCAACCCCGGATCGAACCCAGAACTTTAATTCTAAGACCACATATTCTGTTTCAAAACAAAAACTTGTGCAATCTAACATTTGTATTATACATTTCAGTATACCGTGGCTAGCGCAGGAGATCTGCGGGAAGGCGGAAACAATCCCAGCATATTGTACAACTGTTCTCTTTCCGGAAAGCGGGTCTCAGTCTGGTGCTGCAAGTAGCTTTGGTGAGTGAGTTATTCCAACTTTCCAGCCATGCCAGTAATAATAGATGAAAAACTGTTAAACTCTCGGGCAGCCTACAAGGGCCAGCTCACCCGTTTTCAAAAATATTTAGCTACTCTACCTAAAGAAGAACAAAACCTTGATATTATATCTTAGCGTTTAAAAGCTTTTGAACAGGCGTACGAGAAATATGATCTCGTGCAACTTGAAATTGAAATCAAAAGTCCGGAACATCAGTTAGATAGGGAAGAAGTAGAGAGTAATTATTTTGATACACACGCTCAGGCTGTGGCATTAGTTAGAACATTGACCCTGGCGTTGAAGGTAGAGGAATCTCAAGGAAGAATTAGCGACAATGGGAATAGTGTCAAACCATTGCTACCTAAAATCGAAATTCCGCATTTTTCAGGAAGGGAGGAGATGTGGCAATCATTCTTTGAATTGTTCAGTTCATTAGTACATGATAGAGCCTCCGTGGCTTAGGCGGCAGCACGCCAGCCTCTCACCGCTGGGTCCGTGGTTCAAATCCCGGTCACTCCATGTGAGATCTGTGCTGGACAAAACGGAGGCAGACAGGTTTTTCTCCGGGTACTCCGGTTTTCCCTGTCAAAATTTCATTCCAGCAACACTCTCCACTATCATTTCATTTCATGTCATTCATTTAATCATTGCCCCAGGGGAGTGCGTCAGGCCTCGGCAGCCGGCACAGTTCATATCCTCGCCGCTAGATCGGGGCTTCATTCATTCCATTCCTGACCCGGTCGGAGACTGGAAGCAGGCTGTGGATTTTCATTTTCATTAGTACATGATAATGCCACACTTCCAGAAATTCAGAAATTCCATTACTTAAAATCCACTTTGCAGGGCCCACCGCTTCAACTTATAAGAGAACTCCCCTTAACAGGAGAAAACTATAACATTGCTATAGAGCTTCTTAAAGGCCGTTATGGCAACGAAAAATTATGCATTCAAAGGCATATTCAAGCCTTATTTAACTTGCCCGCCTTGCGAGCTGACAATTTGTCAACACTGCGAGCCTTAAGTGACACGGCCCAACTACACGTCAGGGCATTGGCACGGTTGAATCAACCGGTCGAGCATTGGGATCTATTCTTAGTTCACTTGGTTACTTCTAAATTTGATCCATCAACCTTAAAGGCATGGGAGAGGGAACTAACAAATGACACTTCATATACCTATGATTCACTGCTTACGTTTATAAATAATAGATGTCAGGTTTTGTCAGCCGTAGCCTGTCATATGTCAGGAAGTGCAGATAACAAATCTAATGTTGTGAAGCCAGTCGGTACTAAATTAAACAAATCTGCTGTATTTACTGTTCAACATAATTCAACAGATAGTATTCTCTGTAAAGCGCCTCACAGGTTATATTCCTGCGTTGTCTTTAAAGCTCTTTCTACCGACGAAAGACGCAAATTAATAGCTCAAAAAAGATATTGCTACAACTGCCTGTCAGCTAGGCATATGGTGCCTGATTGCTTATCTAAAAATACTTGTTCCCATTGCAAGGCTCAACATCACACCTTGCTTCATAGGTTTGAAAAGCCACGTCAGGCTCCTTCCCCTGGAAGTTCCAAAGATACATCCCCAGGAGCCAATGCGCAATCTTATATTCAGAGCTCTAGCTCTATTCGTAGTTCCCAGGTGCTACTATCAATCGTGTTATTAAAAGTTCAAGATTCCTCTGGTAGATGGCTTGAAGCACGTGCCTTATTGGATAATGCCGCCACCCATGACTTCATAAGTGAGCGTCTCATTAAGAAACTTGGTCTTCCCAAGCAACCTACATTAATTCAGGTTACCGATATTAACAATAGCAATGTTAAATCTTTACATTTTGTTCGTATTCATATCAAAGATGCTGTTAATTGTAACACAACATTTCAGTTGAATTGTCTTGCCATTGATACTATTGGCAGTAATACCCCTATTACTTCTTTTGAAATTAGAAATTGGCAATTTCCTCATAACATTCAGTTGGCAGATCCAACATTTAATACGAGCGCTTCAGTAGACATACTTCTCAGTGCCCAAGTATTTTGGCAATGTCTCCTTAGCTCTAAGGTCAAAATATCACCAGGAGTGTTTGCTCATCATACCAAGCTAGGTTGGTTAGTAACGGGTCAAGTCCCTGGTAAGTCATTTCAAAATTTCTCACAATGTCATTTTGTCAATGCAAGTCTCGATTAAAACTTAGAAAGATTTTGGAAAATCGAAACTATAGATTCAGTTTCGCCTTCCTCAGTTGAAAATGAAATGTGTGAAAAACTGTTTCGCGAAACAACCAAACGCAATTCAGAGGGTAGATTTGTCGTAACAATGCCCCGAGTGGATAATCCACCTCTTTTATTTGAAACACACCCTAGGGCTCTTAGAGCACTCTATGCTGTGGAAAGCAAATTTAAACGTGACCCTGTTGTTAAAACTCAATATTCCACATTTATGGAGGAATATGAGGCGCTCGATCACATGGAGGTTGTTACCAAGAAAGATGATGCTTCCTATACCCCATCTGAAGTCATTTACCTCAATCACCATCCTGTTTGGAAGAATGAAATTTTCAAGGAAAACATAAGAGTGGTCTTTAATGGCTCTGCATTGGATGCCAACGGAACTTCCCTTAATGACACATTATTATCAGGCCCTCCCATTCAATCTGACATTTCTTCTGTTTTGATGAATTTTCGCTTGTTCCCTATCGCAGTGATATCTGTTATCAAGCAGATGTATAGACAGATTTTGGTCGATCAACAACAGCGCGAACTTCAGAGAATTCTTTGGCGCGACGAGCCTACTAAACCTGTCAAGATTTTTCGGCTAAAAACATTAACCTATGGACTGAAGCCTTCTGCTTTTTAGCCATACGTACGTTGAAATTACTTGCTGAACAGGATGGCCCGTTGTATTCTCCTAAGGCTTCTGAAGTGTTAAAATCATCATTTTACGTTGACGATTTTCTTCATTCATTTGAGTCAGTATCTGAAGCACTGCAAGTCTCTAAAGAGTTGACAGCTTTGCTTTTGGGAGGCGGATTTTCCTTGTGCAAATGGAACTCTAATTCGGAGGAATTCCTTTCTAAATTTCCATTAACTTCAGTCTATAACGACTCAGTAGAGCTTCTTCAGGAAAGTAATTCTATCAAAACTCTAGGCATCTATTGGAGTCCTCAAAAGGATTTTTTCTTTTTCAAAATTAATCTCAGTGACATCCAACCGCAAACTAAGCGGCAAATTTTGTCTGAGATTGCAAAGATATTTGATCCTCTCCAATTTTTGGCGCCAATCATCGTCACAGCAAAGCTTTTCATGCAAGACCTTTGGTCCTTGAAAACTGGTTGGGATGAACCAGTTCCTTCAGAGTTGCAAAAAAATTGGATTTCTTATAGAAATAGTTTGGAAGATCTTTCTAATGTTATTATCCCGTGAGTGATTATTCCCTTTCCCTCCTGTGGAGGATATGAACTTCACATCTTTGCCGATAGCTCATTGAAAGCTTATGGATGTTGTGCGTATATTGTTTGCCGTAATTTTGTCCAATCATATTTCTTTTCCAATTTAATTTGCGCTAAGTCAAAGGTGGCCCCTCTTAAATCTTTATCCTTGCCACGACTGGAACTTTGTGCTGCTCTTCTGGCGGTTGAATTATCGGTTAAAATCCGTCAATCTTTAAAAATCCGATTTATTAAAACTTACTTTTGGAGTGACTCCGCCATCACGTTGGCATGGATTGCCAAACCTCCTTCGCATTGGCAGGTGTTTGTAGCTAGTAGAGTGTCCAAAATTCAACAATTGTCTAACCTTGAACAATGGCATCATGTATCTGGCAAGGAGAACCCTGCAGATGTCATTTCTCGGGGATGTTCCCCTCTTATGTTGGCTAACCTGACATTATACTGGCACGGTCCCCGTTGGCTTCTGCAAGAACCTTCCGCTTGGCCAAATTTTCCTCTTCCGGAGTTATCAGACTTGCCGGATGCTGGTAAGATTACTGGATCTTCTCTTCTTGTTTCCGACTCTCCCCTTCTCTTGCAGCGTTATTCCTCTTTCCATAAATTGGTGAGTGTTATGGCTTATCTCCTTCGATGGAAATATTTTGTGGTAGAACAACCCCTTTTTCCTAAGCCATATTTAACCCTTTCTGAATTAGGTTTAGCCACTACAAAAATCTTATGGCTTACTCAACAAGAAATATTCTCTGAAGAATGCCAGGTGTTGTCCCAAGGTCAATCCCTTAAGAAATCGAGTAGGCTTTCATCACTCGCCCCTTTTTTGGATACTGATGGTTTACTAAGAGTAGGAGGACGTTTATCTTTGGCTGATCTTTCTGAGGATAAAAAACATCCAATTATTCTTCCCTCAAAGCATCATGTCACTTCCTTAATCATTCGTCAGTATCATTACCAGCATCTTCATGCTGGAACTCGTACATTACTTTCTGTCATTCGTGAAAGGTATTGGCCCAAAAACGGAGTCCATGAAGTTACCTCTGTTATCCGGAGGTGCATTCCATGTTTTAAATCCAACCCTAAAATTACCACTCAGCTCATGGGTGATCTTCCCAACTTTAGATCTGCGCCTGCTAGACCCTTTGCCTTTACGGGGGTGGATTATTCCGGGCCTTTTGTTTACAGAAGAAATTCTCCTGTGGCCAAAAAATGTATTTCTGGAAAACTCTATATTTCGCTGTTTGTATGTATGGTCACCGGAGCAGTTCACTTAGAACTAGTTACCAACGCCTCTACTGCTTACTTTTTGGCAGCTTTTGCCAGATTTTCTGCTCACCGAGGTCTTCCTTCAGAAGTATTCTCAGACAATGCTAAAAATTTTATCGGGGCTTCTGAACAAATTAAGAGAGCTCTTACTCACAATTCAGCGCTGGAAAGGATTACTGATTATGCTCACCAGAGAAATTTCAAGTGGCACTTTATCCCCCCTTATGCACCTCATCAAGGTGGGCGTTGGGAGTCTTGTTTGAAACTCACCAAGAAGCACCTTAGACGTGTTTGTGGCCACACCCCACTTTCTCATGAAGAATTTAATTCCTTAATTATTTTTATTGAGGGCATAATTAATTCTCGTCCTTTATCACCCTTATCTAATGATCCTTTAGATCTTCTGCCATTAACGCCAGGCCATTTTCTTATCGGTGGTCCGTTGAGTGCCGCTCCCCCTTTGTTATATTCTAATTCTCAATCTTCTTTAGCCATTTCTTGGCGCAAAATTGAAAGTTTGCGCAATAATTTTTGGCGCCGCTGGAGGTTGGAATACCTCGGTTTGCTTCAGCAGCGTGGTAAATGGCTTGTTTCCTGCTCTAACCTTCAGGTAGGGGACTTGGTGCCTTTGAAAGACCCTAGCCCCCCTCTTGTCTGGAATTTGGGTAGGGTTGTCGAGTGCTTTCCTGGCAGAGACGGTAGGGTCCGCGTGGTGAAGATTAAGACTTCTGCTGGCCACTTTCTCAGGCCAATCACCATGCTTGCTCCTTTACGACGCGAAGCCTAACTCCTGCGCGTTCTCTGCAATTTTTTCTCTCGCCCCTCCCAGCATGTTCGTCTTGCGAATAGTTTTTGTTAGTGTTAGTTTCCCGTATGGTTTGAAACATTTGTTTTAGTTCTGCCCCATTTTTCTATTTTGCCGTAATTGCAGAGTGAGTGCGGTTCTTGTATATTTATTCTTTAAGTACAACCGATATTTTAATTGTATTCATGTTTCACAATTATTTATGTATCATTACTCACCTATTCTGAAGTGTGTTTTTAGTGTTCCTCTCTCGCGAACTGTCACAAAATCACTGAGCTGCCCCAGCTGTCGTTCGCACGTCCCTTCTTTGTCTATGAGCTGATTGGTCACCTGCCTTCCCCCACTGGTCGGCTATCCGCATCTTCCAATGACGTCACTACCACTATATAACCTTAGGTCTACCGGCCTATGGATCGACTCTC
Organism: Meconema thalassinum; assembly: GCA_946902985.2. NCBI lineage: Eukaryota > Metazoa > Arthropoda > Insecta > Orthoptera > Tettigoniidae > Meconema > Meconema thalassinum. The sequence continues at coordinate 715,898,785 of OX336388.2, read as the reverse complement.
CATCATCGGTCACTTGCTGCTACAAGCTTGCTGGGGGTCATTACCCTCTGGAGTCACACGGCCTTGCCAGAGGCCCTGCTTCACGACAACACGGGGTCAGGCTCCAGGCCAACCTTTGCTCCAGCTGGCGGCTGGGCATTTTCTACAACGCTGTACTCAGTTTAAAGTCAGCCTAATGAAAAAGCAACTTCTCGAACCAGCGGGGATGTTATTACCAAGAAACATCTCACTGCTGGTCAACTCTCGTCAATCTATTCCTTTTGTGAATCTTTCGTTCTAAATTCCCTTTAGTAAGAACATTTTGTGTGTTGTTTCAATCTGAGTTCCTTTTTGTAAGTAGTTTCCGTCTCACTTAATTTTCGTTCTGGTTTCCATTTCATAAATAAATTTGAACTGTGTTTTTGTTATTTAGTGAGGTTATCGATGAAATTTGATGTTTTACAACAATTAGTGATGTGCCGATTGCATCTGCACACTTTCCCTGCCTGAACTTTCGCCAATCCTATTTCGTGAAAATAACTCTGTACACAGTTCTGAACCCAGGGTGAGGTTTTAACAGTTGAACAAATCAAATGAACACCCTCCTAAGAAAATTGTTGGAGGAACCCCTTACTAATAAAATCTGGCAAGGCCGAGTACGCGCGGGATACCACGATATGAAAGAGAACCGAAGAATAGGAAAACAATATAAAATTAATTGAACCGAAATAAAACCAGACCAAGTCAACCAACTTACGAGGCAGCGTACATAAGTACCCTCAGTGGTTTCTGACCACGAGATCCATTCGCACATTTGCCAAGTACACAATCAAAATAGATTCTGCCGAACCTCAAATGAAATTATATTTCACCCAAAATCACACACACGGGCACACTTTTGGCAAAAGGAAAACTTGCACAAGGTAACAAAGAATTAGTTAAGCTAATTTGAAATTTGAAAATGCAAATTTTGCCAAAATGGCGTCACAACAGACGCTATCACCAAGCTTCAAGCATGAACACAAAACATCGAAAATCTAGCGAAAACAGGCTTCCGCAAATAAATTACTTATTCAACAACACGTTAATACATTAATGCACGACTTCATCCAGAATTAAATCATTCAGGTCTCAAAAGACCGCAAAATATCAACTTTTAGGCGGAGCGATTAACGAATACGTCGAAACGTACGGCCATGATGCCAACAACATTAAGGAAGTCAAATAATAATGGAAAGAAACTAGTGACGAAACAAATGACAGTCACCAGTAATTAAAACATATTCCCCATCAAAAGAAACAAGTTCTTCGATCTAAATTTGAAAACGGAAATAAGTAAAATCCTTAAACTAAACATAACTGATGTTGACCACACTAATAAGTTGGTAGCAAGCCAATAATAAAATATATTAACAAGTTGGAAGCATCATTTGCGCAAATGTTTTGCCCCTTTAGAATTAAATTTAAATCATTGAAATTAAGAAAGCTTGCTATTTAAAACATAACTTAAGTCTTTGTTTCCCTATGTGGTCCAACAGATCACCAACGACACGATGATCATTAAATCTAAATATATGAGAAATAATTCAAATTAAATAATCTTCCTAATGTTTGCATCAAGTTTCGGAATAATCAGTAGTTTGCTTTCTTCTCCTACCTTCTAGTTCGGCCATGGGCCGGAGCCCAGAGCCCCAACGTCTGCTTTCAACTTAATTCATCTTGAGAGTGCGGCGTCACTTTGCACTCCATCCGTTAGCCCGCCAGAGCGGCCCCCGCGCATGCGCGCTACACACGTCGTGCTGCCAAGGTTAAGCAGTGGCAGATTTTGAACTATATAAACAATTGAAGTTATCGAATGTTTCGTCAGGGTGGACAACATAATTTCCAATGTACTTTGCATATCAAACGCCCGAAAACACTTCAGTTCCAATTTTGGGTTGGCATTTAAGGAGCGGGAAGATTCCTAGCGTCCATTGGTCACACGGTCACTTCACAAGTTTGAATTCGCATGACCGCGAATTCAGGACATCAATGTTCATAATTTTTGCCACAGACGACAATAATGTCTTTAATGATATTCCCATTGTCGTCAACATAATTTTAGGATCCATGTAGTTTATTTGAAAATGTTACTTTTAGAACCTTTTGGGAATGTTTGTTACTTCATGAGGTCCATAATCACCGAATTTAGAACGAAAGATTTACAAAAGGAATAGATTGAAAAATACGCACAAAATGTAGACTACTGTCGATCAAAGTATTATGTGTACTCGAGTTTGAAGGTTGTTTGTTAAGTAACCAATAGGCCTATATAAAGTCCAATACCATCAACATTTTCGACATTCTATTTTACGTTAGTTCATGTAGGTTTGGATTTTTAAATTTATATTTTAGTATTTTTATCGCAGTTGGAACACAAAAAGTGCACGGTTTTGAGCGTGTTTCAACCATGCGTCTCTTTTAAGAATTATTATCTGAAAAGCCCGTCATCAGATCGAATCCAAATTATAACACAATATACTGAGCCAGAATAGCTCATGCTGGTGATAGCTTATACACGAACCATGGAATTTATAATGTTCAAGAATTATGAACGCACCCACAGATGTATGCCTCTACATCAGATGTTCTTTTGTCTTCATTAAGAAGCTACGTAAAGATTACCCTACATGATCAAAAAAGTTTTCTTTGATGTGCAATCTGAATTTATAATAAGAAGTCATTCAGCTAAATTAGCCACATTTTCATGGGCTGATAATATTTATTTATGGTTTACAATCGAAGGTATAACACCGCAGACACGCGGAAGGAATGAACTTAGACGCTAAATGACTAGGGAGTGATAGAACTGAGCACACCTAGTTCCGTGAAGGAACGACTCTAATCCGTGCTGCATGGCGAGCAGAAGTTAAATTGTGAAGGTCCAAGGTAACCGAGTCTTTGTATCATTGACATTCAAATTTTTTGAAGTGAATACGATTAAAGTATTGATTATAGCACGAAGTGTGCTGGTGACGCGAAAAGTCCGTCCAAGATCTTGAATTTTGCTAGATTTCCACTCAGTGAAGTGATTGACCAGATGGTTGCAGCATGCTTAATGGCTGACCAGTGTGACAAGTGATTTGTGGACCAGTAATACACGAGTGGAGATTCTGATCGAAGTATTCAGCAGTTTCAGTGAAATATTTAAGAGCCGAGCAAAGGCCGAATGTAAAACGAATAAGATTGAGCTGATACACTTAGATAAGATATCTACAGCGTGTGAAGTTGTTAGCTTCAGTGGAAAGACACGTGTTTAGTGTCAAAGCTAGTTTCTGTGATCTTGGCAGACATTGCCACTTTTGAATATAGTCTGCTGGCTAAAAAATGTAAAAGCTGTGAATTTAAAATACGCTAGAAGCAGTGTCTACTATTCTACAAATGTCTACGATTCTACAAGATGCCTTCATTTAACCATGTGCTGAGGCATAATAGTCCTATACTCAAGAAGAAGATGACTATGGCTTAAAATATCCAAATGGGAGGAAGCCGAACACCTCAGCCACACTACGACTATGGAGAACCACCAGTGAATAACCATGCTTATGGCCAAGCAGAGAAGATATTTGTGGATTGCCTGGACGAAAGACAAAATCCTCAATCCTCGTGTCTGGATAATAATCTGCAATAGCTGTGAGTCATGATTTTATAATCTATTTCTGTACGGTGGATGGTCATGGGTGGATTAGTATGTAGCATCCGTAACTCATTGTCAGCCATCAAGGTAGGATTCTTTCATTCTTTTGACCACCTTCTTAAGGTGACTTTCACGCTTCTAAATGCTCTCTTTGCATTTCGTTACTCGACACTGAGTTAGTCACCTGATTGTGTGCGTTCACACGGTGCAATATTGTTCTTGGAAGGTAGCCTAATTCCGCATGACGGAATATCAATTTAGTAATTTGTGACAGGGACATATTTTTAATTCAGCTCCTGCTGATTATTTGTCAACGTTTTTGAAGTCCCCATTTTTCTGTTATTTTGTACGCCACTGACGTCTTTTATTTAACAGTATGACATATCGTTTAGGCATGGAAAGGATCCAGCCCATTTGTTATTGTAAAGTACATTTTTAAAGAGTGAGCAGTTTGCCACCAGAATTCAGGTAATTCACTTCGCTGTACATGAGTCAGGTAATGTTTTGAACTTACTCATAAATTTTCTGTTACACGATATTCGTATCATTTCGGTTATTTCCACCTAAGGTTAAGGTGTGAAACCAGTATTTATTCTCATTTAAATGTGTTTTGTACGCAGCACCCATTTGCTGTGAGCTTCAGTGGTGCTACACAATGTCAAAGACTTTCAAAGGGAGAGAGATATCTTTCCGCTACGTCTATTTGGTTTTTAGAAGCCAAACATATCTTTCTTATTGTGATTTATTCGTCTTTAATGACCTAATAACCTTTCTTACATGTGTATAATCCTTTAGAGTGAATGCTAAGAACACTCAGTCTACATTTATTGTGAATTTAATGTGTTTTAAATATCAGTGAAAGACATTTCTTTGAGAACTCACTGACACGCTATGACGCGTCGTGCAGAGCGCTGGGAGCATAATGACAGGTGCTTGTCCAGTCCACGCCGATGACATTTCCCAAGGTTATTTACGATCTCTCTTGTGAGACAATTGACTAACGACTTCATTTTCATTCTTATTTCTAGACCTTGCTAGGAATGGTCTTACGGGCCAGGCTTTGTTTATGCTCATGCTATTGACCTTGATGAATTATCGATTTTTGTAAAGTTGTTCTGGTACAGGTGTACTAATAAGTAATGCTAAATATTTAATATACTCGCAGGCAGGGCTAAATTTGTGACGGTACGCTCCGGTATGCCGTACCGAAACATCTGATCGGGGGAAAAGTCGAATATATAACATAATTTTTAAACTGTGAATCGTTAGTTGTAAGTCAAGGTCAACTTGGTCTTTGACTAGATAATTATTTCAGAAAACTGTAGACGAAATTGTAGAACATGAAATAAAAGATTTTTGGTTAACATGAGTGTATTTTCAAACCGAATTTTTTTTAATTACGTAAAAAAATTAAACTGAAATCATGTACATTGTTTAAATGGTAGCCTAGTTGGCCTACATTAAAATTTAATATGGTAAGATAAATGTTGCTACAGCAGTCTCAATTTAATTAAAAATTGCAATCAATATGAGATTGCTATTTTGTCCGCTGATTAATTTTTTAAATGTGATCAGAAAGGCGTAAAACTATCGTTTTTATAACTCTATATTTCAATATTCCGAAAAGACCCCCTGACCCTCATCCCACCACCACCCGGTAGCCCACAGTACCGGAACCTCTTTTTTTTTTTTTTTTTTTTTTACAAATCAAACACTGCTCGCAGGTACTTGTGAGCGAGCCTCAATATGTTTTGTCATGATTTATATTTAATTTGAGTAACCATTTGATAGGTTGGACCCTTAAGACTATTGTGTATTCTCACTTGTAAGTGAATGATTATTTACCGTGTTCTTTAGCTTGTAATTATGTAACCATGCCATACGCTAAATAAATAATACCGTGTTTTAATACACGTCATCGGGTTGGTTACCATGTTTATCAGAGAATGCCGGCCAAATCTATGTTACGGAGCAAGTTTGACGGAGGAGGAAAAGGTATGGTCTCTTTCGAGTACCGATTGTGTTATTGTTAACGTGCGAGCCACGTATTCTTTGTTGAGGTGTACCACGTGTTGGTAGCGCACTCTTGCGGAGCCTTGCATTTGGTCAACTATCTTAATAATAATTGACTCATAAATCTACGGCATTAAACTTAGGACTAAATCATGAACCATCAATTTATTTCCTAAACCTACGATGCTAATAATACAGTTAAACTTTAATCGTTGTTAAATCTTGATCTTGTTTCTTTAGTCGAGCAGACCAATGCATTGCGCTTTCGTTCGTTCTTACTAGTAAGTTTAGTAGCTAACACTGATAGACGTTTGACAGAGATCGCATGAACCCAAAGTTCAGAACTCTTGGGTCGTGAGCCGATCAGGGGAATGCTGTTCTTGCACAGTTTGATTCTCAAGTTTAAATACACTGATAGATGACGGTGGACAACAAACAGCTGTTCATCTGTTGCAGGCAGGAATAATAAGATGATTATTTGTGTGTACAACTTATTTCTTTACTGATATGTTTTCCCACTGTTACACTACTGTCTCTTGTAATATAATATCATTGTTGTTGTATATAATTGCACCATTGTACTGTAAATGATGACTGACAATCATTAGTTTTTGTTTAGTTTGTTTATCATGGACGTCTGACGCCGTTGATCAGCTTAAAACAGGCTCAGTTCGAATTAATTAGAGCATAAATGTAAATATGGGATGGTACCAGTCCTTTAACTTTGCTGTCATGTTTGACATGTTTTGATGACATGATGCCTTCTTCTTAGGAGCGTCAGTTTTTTCTTGTGTAACGATTTTCCTTGCGGTACCATTTCCCCAGCTTTGCTTTGTTTTGCTGTATTTAGGACCTGTCGAGGAGATTCTACGTTAACTTTAGGAGTTGTTTATTTTTTTTCTTTGCTTATTAGCTACGGAATAGCCGTTTTACCAAACCCTACGACCGTAGGACAGGGGTTTTACATTTCAAATAAACAAACCATGAGTATGTCTTAAGTCTGGATTTAATTATTTAATAGTTTTGACCTTTTGGGGGTGCATTTTCTTTGGGTGTCTATGACAATCACTGTGATGGAAACCTGATCCTTAGGGAAGCAGAGTCTTGTGCCGGCTAGTCCCATAAGAAGTGCATTCCGATCCTCTCCGGCAATGTGTCTCGAGGTAGAGGTCATCTGGGAGGCCACGTTACGGTTGGTGGTAACCAGATAACCACGTCCAACGGGCACATAACCTTTTTTTTTTCTTTTGGCGCCCAACCTGGTAAGCCGACGTGGACATGTATGCCATCAGCAACATGTGATTTTTGAGAGGATCATGTATTTTGATTATTGACAAATTTGTCTGGACTGGGACGAACTTTAGAGGTCGTACAGCCGTAAAAAAAAAAGGTCACATGGCATTCTGTTTAGATATCAGTCCATGGGGTGAAGTCTAATAGGGTTAAAATTAAGTCGAGGTATTTTATATTGCCAGTACTTCATCCGTAGTAAAAGTAACTTGTTTTGTGTTGCTTTGCTTGTTGTTAAATGTAAATGTCGAATAATTCTTTGTCGTCGAATCCAGCAGAATTCATGGGAGTTTATCGGGGATGGCCAAGCTTTCCACCGTGGCCATTCATCCATAATGTAGTGTTCGCTGGGTGTAAGGTGTTTCTTCCTCATCTCATTAATTGAATTTGTGTAATGGAGGAGGAGCGGTTCCAAATGTTGATGAACCAAATGTTGGCTCAACTTAATGCCAATATGGAGGCAACTATTACAATATTACGAGCTGATTTTAATGAAAATACAGCGACATTGAGAAGCGATCTAGATTTAGTCCGAGCAGATGTGACTAATGTAAATGGAACATTAGGTAGAGTTAGGCGCAACATAACTGATAATGTTGCTAACATAAATGAGGCTATGGCGACTAATACGGCCAACCTTAACGAAAACATAATCACTAGAGTCACCACAATTACCAACACACTGACTGAGGTCAGAGGTGACATGACTACTAATGTTGCCACAATAAATGAAACACTAGTCACTGTTAACACAAATGTAAACAATGTTAGGACAGAATTAAGTGATTCTATCAATACTAATGTTGCAGCAATTAATCAAACTATTGATAATCATGTAGAAGCACTAAATGAATCCATTAATGCTAATGTTGAAAACACTGTTGCTTTAAATTGTACACTAACTCAAGTCAGAAACGATCTGGAAACGAATCGTGCAGAAGCAAATGCTAATCTTGTCGCAGCGTTAGGGAAGGTTGATACACGCTTTGAAACCCTGACCAATACTATCGATGCCGGTAGATTAGAGATGCAGACACGGTTAGATGCGATTGATGTTAGAATTGAAGAGGTAAGCGATCGTATGGATGAAGGGAGGAGTGAACTCCAACTTGCGATTGCGACCGTGAAGGAGCAGTTAGGAATTCGAGTTTCTGCTATTGAGGAACGGATGGATGAAACTCAAACGGCTACCGAAGAGATTAGACGTCAAGTCGAACTTGTCAGCGCTAGTACAAGAGTTATGAGGGGCGTAGCGACTGCTGTTCACAATAATATGAGAATAATAGTAAGAGACATGGGCAGTTTTCGAGAAAACTTAGATGACAGTAAGAATACTATGGCGGAACTTACTGCTAACACGGAAGGGTTAAGGCTGGAAACTCATGAAAATTTTAAGGAGTTGATGAGGGAGATGAGTTTAGCTAAGGAGGAAAATAAGAAGGACAAGGCCGAACACACGACTGACATTGGCGAAATTAAGAAGACCGTCCACGATGTTGACGAGTGTCTCCGTGGGCAGATAGAGAGGATCGAGCTACAAATAAATGCAATCGGTTCGCCAGGCAATATTTCTACTGTCCTCGCGCTAGCTCTGAGGACGCGGGGTATGAGGTAAGGGGAGCGGGAACAATGAGTGAGCGAGGGAATTTCCGGGCCATGCTTATGCTTAGTATAGTACAGTGCTACGTCATCACTGGCTAACTCACTCCACTCCACATTCCTGCCAGGTTTTCAGAGCTGGCGCGGGGACAGTAATTCGCCTGACATGCAAGATCTTGAGCAGCGTTTATTAGAACGGATTGAAGCTCAAATGAAATCCACGGCATTCATAACACCTCCGTTTATTCCAACCACATCATCAACAGTGAGACCACAAATGATGATGACTGCTGAGGCATACCCTACCACAACCTCAGGGCAACCCAGTACGTCACATTATTGGCAGTCACCACGAAATGTTACTTCCACCGCGGGAAATACACTGCAATACAATTATCAAATGCCAATGAATACAACCGGATTATCTACTATGACTACTACTCCGAATGTCACGACTATGACAGGTAATTGCTATTCAACTGCCATGAAGCAACCGAGCTTATTAAATAGTCAAGCACCAATATTTACACCGACACGTAGTTCGGGGAATCAGAATGTGATGATAATACGTTCAATGGATTCTCCCGATTCTCAGGAAGTGGAGGAGACGTCACACCCGCTGAATTCCTGAATAATGTTGAAGCGTATCTGCGTGATACGATGGTAACACCCGAATGTGAACTCCAGGTAATAGAGCGCTTGATGGAAGGCCAAGCCAGCACGTGGTTCCGCGCTTTTAGGTACTCGTTCACTGTTTTCCGTGATTTCAGAGAAGCTTTATTGCGCACATATTGGTCTTCGGATATTCAGCAAGGGATAAGAGCCGAAACGTACACGAAGAGGTACAGCTCTACTCAGCCAACGCGCTATGCTAAATACTTCTCATCTCAGTTAGCTAAGCTGAGATGCCTTCAACCCCCACTAGCAGAAACGGATCTGATCCAAACGATAATCAGGCAATATCCCGCAGATGTTCAACGAGTCTTGATCTCCGCTGACGCAATATCTTTTGTACAATGCGATCAGATCTTGAAAAGACTCGATTCGACCAACGAACAGTTTCTTAGTCAACGACCTCGTGGTGAACCACGTAATGATAACAGACCGGCAAATCGACAAGTTAACATAACCACTGTCGACAAGAACAGTCAAACACCTGAACCAACGTTCAATATGGGAACACGGTATCAGCAAGACGATTCAGGACCTGACCGGAGAAGTTGTAACCGGCAACCGTATAATCGTAACTATGATTAAAACGATAGGTTCAGAAACCAACCGTATTGGGAACGGCGTTTCGAACGACCAAATGAAGATCGAGGAAATTATAATGCTAATCAACGACGGGATCATCAGAATCAACACAGAGGTAATATTCGTCGAGATTACCGATACTCGGGAGGATGTCGTCGAGACAGAGATCCACGACTACAGGAAACCGGAAATTGACCAAGATTGGAGAGGAAGAGCTCAAGAAAGCCGAGAATATCTTCGCCAGACGAGAGAAGAGAGAGAGAAACTCGAACACCGAGGGAACCTCCAAAAGATCTGGATGAGATACGATTCGACCATAACCAACCTAGTACTTCTAATAATGGTAAGGGTAAACAAAAAAAAACGCCAAAATCTCAATGATGTCTGAGGAGACGAATTCCAAAGTAAGGGCTGTCATACTTCTTTGGGAACCCCTCCAGGAAGACCTACTTTATGTGAGGCAAACGACGATCGACGTACAACTGACGAGACTACCAGTTATATCCGGCAAAATTAACGGTTACACTGTAACATTACTGATAGACACAGGAGCCATGATCAGTGTTCTGTCAGCAGATTTTCATGCCATACTAAAGATTAACACCAAGTTGACTGAACTGCCTGTATCAACAGTGAAAGTGCGAGGAATTATCCCAGACAAGAGTGTCAAATGCACTGTGCAAGTTTATTGTACCGTGGAGATTGCCAACCACGTGTATCTACATCTATTCCTTGTGTTGAGAGATTTACAATATCAAGCCATCTTAGGGGCCGATTTTATGAGGACACATGACCGAATCATCGATATGGGCCAGAATACGATTTGTTGCAAGCCATTTGATCCTATTCCGATGGATGTGCATGAAGAAGATGGAGCTAGGAATGCTAATGTCTATGCTCAAGAGATGCAGAATGCAGAGGGCATAAGAATCACTGAGATTAATGAAGAGAGCTCGGAGGCAGCTAACGAAGAAAACACTGATGAAGATAGTGATGAAAGCATCAAGGAAGAATGCAAGAATACCACTCAGGAAAACTCAGTGCAACCCAGTGATGGAGCAATAGGACCAGAGAATGACTGGCATGCAAACGCCTTAGAAAGTCGAGCTTACATCATGGAGTTAAATAGAAGGAAGGAATCTGATGATTCATCTCAAACTTCGAGGGATGAACCTTGCCAGAGTCATCGCATGCCAGTTGTCGCCGATGTACATCATGCTGAGACGAGACCGTCGATGTCCGATGAGCAGTTCGAAGAAATTACGAAGAGGATGGATGATGCCAGAGATCAACGCCTGAGAGAACGAGAGGAAGAAATTGATTCTGGAAGCTCCAACTTGGATGAAGCTGATATTCACTACTTTGAAGCTACGTCAAGCGAGGAAGAGCTAGAATATGAAGATGATGATGATGGTTATATTCCGAAGATGAGACTGTCTGAAGCACTATACCACCTGGAGAGGATAAGCCGAAGGTATAGTATGAAGCAAGTTGTCAATGTTAATAATTTTGGAGTTACAACCGATGATGAAGACTCCGACTCTGACGTTTCAGCTGAGAAGAAACGGGAGAAATGGCAAGAGTATATGAGTGATATGCTCCAGATCCATGGAAAGAAGAAGGAAGAAGGAGCACATGTCCATCATATTGAATTTATGGGAGATACAGAACAATCCGATTCGGAGGATGATTGTTACATTCCATCGATGAAGGAATGGGAAGCATGGGATAATGATATGAACTCCATTAGCAAATCAGCTACGAAGAAAGACTAACTTATTTATTTGTCTGACCACCGAGAGTGGAGATTCAGGAAAAGTATCACCAGAGTTAAGAATATTGCTGAGTCAAAGAAAAATGCTGTCATCATTTTTCTTTGAAACGACGAGGGGATATATAAGCCCGAATAGCTCATGCTGGTGATAGCTTGTACACGAACCATGGCATTTATAATGTTCAAGAATTATGAACGCACCCAAAGATGTATGCCACTACATCAGATGTTTTTTTACTTCATTAAGAAGCTACGTAAAGATTACCCTACATGATCAAAGAAGTTTTCTTTGATGTGCAATCTGAATTTATAATAAGAAGTCATTCAGCTTAATTAGCCACATTTTCATGGGCTGATAATATTTATTTATGGTTTACAACCGAAGGTATAACACTGCAGACACGCGGAAGGATTGAACTTAGACGCTAAATGACTAGGAAGTGATAGAACTGAGCACACCTACTTCCGTGAAGGAACGACTCTAATCCGTGCTTGCATGGAGAGCAGAAGTTAAATTGTGAAAGTCCAAGGTGACCGAGTCTTTGTATCATTGGCATTCAAATTTGTGAAGTGAATACGATTAAAGTATTGATTATAGCACGAAGTGTGCTGGTGACGCGAAAAGTCCGTCCAAGATCTTGAATTTTGTTAGATTTCCACTCAGTGAAGTGATTGACCACATGGTTGCAGCATGCTTAATGGCCGACCAGTGTGACAAGTGATTTGTGGACCAGTAATACACGAGTGGAGAATCTGATCGAAGTATTCAGCAGTTTCAGTGAAATATTTACGAGCCGTGCAAAGGCCGAATGTATAACGAATAAGATTGAGCTGATACACTTAGATAAGGTATCTACAGCGTGTGAAGTTGTTAGCTTCAGTGGAAAGACACGTGTTTAGTGTCAAAGCTAGTTTCTGTGTTCTTAGCAGACAAGGCCATTTTTGAATATAGTCTGCTGGCTAAAAAATTGTAAAAGCTGTGAATTTAAAATACGCTAGAAGCAGTGTCTACTATTCTACAAATTTCTACGATTCTACAAATGCCTTCATTTAACCATGCGCTGAGGCATAATAGTCCTATACTCAAGAAGAAGATGACTATGGCTTAAAATATCCAAATGGGAGGAATGCCGAACACCTAAGCCACACTACGACTATGGAGAACCACCAGTGGATAACCATGCTTATGGCCATGCAGAGAAGATATTTGTTGATTGCCTGGACGAAAGACAAAATCCTCAATCCTCGTGTCTGGATAATAACCTGCAATAGCTGTGAGTCATGATTTTATAATCTACTAGCTGAAGTACCCGTGCTTCGCTACGCGTCATAAATAAATTAAAATGTGAAGGTGACAGTTAAAACAGGGGATAGGCGAGGTGCTGCGCAGAGGGAGATTAAGGATGGAAAATTTTGTCCAACTACACCGCTCGGCGTTGACCATGTTTTATAGCACAAATTTAGGTTTACTCGCTAACAGTTGTAGATACCTTTCGGATAGAAAATGTAATTTGAAACCTCGCATATGCCATCAAAAGTTTGCTATTTATTAGCGTTCTCTTTTTATTTGAAATGGAAATATGAAAGTTTGAAACCAAAGGGTGTAGTGACGTCACTAAAATGGTCGCCATTTTAAATAGTGCAAAGTATTGAAATCAAAAGTAACCTATATGTTAACCAGGTAAATCAGCTACTTCCATGTAAAATTCGCGTAAATCGGACCAGTGGTACTTGCGAGATTGAGTAATACACAGACACACACCATCTCAATTTTAGCCTCGCTTCGCTCGCGTCATAGTCGTATCATATTGTTTTTCAATGAAATGCAGGTTTAACCCCGTTAACACCCCTTTAGAACCTGAATACCCAAAAATCCCTCCTTAGTAGACGTTTTCGACACACAACAAACATATCCCCAAAATATCATTCTTCTAACTGTAATAGTTTTGGTTGGTCGATGAGAGCAAACATCCAAAAATCCTTCCTTAGTGGACGTTTTTCGTCCAGAAGTTCACCCCTCCCCATATGCCCCCTAAAATGGATTTATGAAAACACGGTCGAACACCTATTTATTTTATTTATTTATTCATTTATTTTTAAGCTGATAGATTTCCTCCGAGTTTCAGACTCCTCCCTATGTCGTTTAAGAGATACACGCTCAGTTAGGAATCTTTCAACCCCCACTTTTCATCCCTTTCACCTCATAATATACACTACATCGAAAAACCATTAGACATGTGTCAGCGTATTTTTAATGATTAGTATATGTGCCAAGTATCACATCCCCAAATGAAACCACTCGTGAGATATTGTTATTCAATGGAAAGCACGTTTACCCCCTTAACACCTCCTTAGAACCTGAATATCCAAAACTCTTTCCTTAGTGGACGTTTTCGACATACAACGAACATATCCCCAAAATTTCATGTTTCTAACTTCAATAATTTTGGCTGGGCGATGATGAGTGAGAGAGTCAGTCAGGACATTTTCTTTCATTTATTTTTGATAATTTCACCCGTCCCAATGAACCCCTTAAATTGGATTTATGAAACAAACGGTCAAACACATATTTACTTATTTAAAGCTGTTTTCTCCCTGAGTTTGATGAGTGACTAAGTGAGTCAATCAGTTAGGACACTTTCTTTCCTGTTTTTTTCCCCCAGAATTTCACCCCTCTCCAAGGGGATTTATGAAAAAACGTTCGAAAACCTATTTACTTGTATTTTAAGCTGTTTTTTTCACCGAATTTCAAACTTCACGCCTATGTCGTTTCAGAGATACACGCTCCGTCAAGAATCCCTCAACCCCGAATTTTAACCCCTTTCACCTCTTAATATACACCACATCGATAAACCCTTAGACATATGTCTGATTATTTTAATGATTATTTTATATACCGAATATCACAACCCCAAACAAACATCTCATGAGATATCGTTATTCAATGAAATGCACGTTTACCCCCTTGACACGTCTCTAAAACCCGAATAAACAAAAATCATTCCTTAGTTAACGTTTTCGACATACAGCGAACATATTCCCAAAATTTCATGTTTCCAACTTTAATAGTTTTCGCTGGGCGTGATGAGTGAGTGAGTCAGACAGGACATTTTCTTTCATTTATTTTACCAGAATTTCACCCCTCCCCATGGGCCCCTTAAATTGGATTGATTAAAAAACGCTTGAACACCTATTAACTTATTTCTTAAGCTGTCTTTTCCCCCTGAGTCAGTCGGTTAGGACACTTTCTCTCCTTTTTTCCCCATAATTTCACCCCACCCCATTGGCCCCTTAAATTAATTTATGAAAAAAAAACAGTCGAAAACCGATTTACTTACTTTTTAAGCAGATTTTTTTCCGCTGAGTTTCAAATTTCTCGCCTATGTCGTTTAAGAGATAGGCCTACACGCTCCATTAGGAATCCTTCAACCCCCACTTTTCAGCCCTTTCACCTCATAATAATACACCACATCGAAAAACGCTTAGACACATGTCTGCGTATTTTTAATGATTAGTTTATATGCCGAGTATCACATCCACAAATGAAACCACTCGTGAGATATTGATATTCAATGAAATGCAGGTTTAACCCCCTTAAGACCCCTTTAGAACCCGAATATCCAAAAAACCTCCCTTAGTGTACGGTTTTGACATACAACGAACATATCCCCGAAATGTCATGTTTCCAACTTCAATATTTTTGGCTGGGCGATGATGAGTGAGTGAATGAGTCAGGACATTTCCTTTCAATTTTTTTTTCTTCAGAATTTCACCCCTCCCGATGAACCCCTTCAATTTGATTGAAAAACAAACTGCTTACTTTAAAGCAGTTTTCCCCCCTGAGTTTGATGAGTGAGTCAGTCAGTCAATCAGTTAGGACACTTTCTTTCCTGCCCCCCCCCCCCCCCCGAATTTCACCCCTCCACATGGGCCCCTTAAATTGGATTTATGGAAAAGCGGTCAAACACATATTTATTTATTTTTATGCTGTTTTTTTCCGCTGAGTTTCAAACTCCTCACCTATGTCGTTTAAGAGATACACGCTCCGTTAGGAATCTTTCAATCCCCACTTTTCACCCCTTTAACCTCATAAACACATCAAAAAACCCTCAGACACGTGTCTTGTTACTTTTTAATGATAAGTTTATATGCCGTGTATCACATCCCCCAATGAAACCAATCGGGAGATATTGTTATTCAATGAAATGCAGGTTTAACCCCCTTAAGACCCCTTTAGAACCTGAATATCCAAAAATCCTCCCTTAGTAGACGGTTTTGACATACAATGAACATATCACCAAACTGTCATGTTTCTAACTTCAATAATTTTGGCTAGGCGATGATGAGTGAGTGAGTGAGTGAGTAAGTGAGTGAGTCTGGACATTTTCTTTCAATTTTCTTTTTTCAGAATTTCACCCCTCCCCATGAAACCCTTGAATTTGATTTATGAAAAAAAAAACTGTCGAACAACTATTTACTTACTTTAAAGCAGTTTTTTCCCCCTGAGTTTGATGAGTGAGCCAGTCAGTCAATCATTTAGGACACTTTCTTTCCTGTTCCCCCCCCCCCCAGAATTTCATCTCTCCCCATGGGCCCCTTAAATTGGATTTATGAAAAAACTGTCAAACACATATTTACTTCTTTTTTATGTTGATTTTTTTTCTCGCTGTGTTTCAAACTCCTCGCCTATGTCGTTTAAGAGACACACGCTCCGTTAAGAATATTTTAATCCCCACTTTTCACCCCCTTTCACCTCATAATATACACCACATCGAAAAACCCTCAGACACATGTCTTCTTATTTTTAATGATGAGTTTATATGCCGAGTATCACATCCCCCCATGAAACCAATCGGGAGATATTGCTATTCAATTAAATGCAGGTCTACCCCCTTAACACCCCTTTAGAACCTGAATAGCCAAAATTTCTCTCTTAGTGGGCATTTGCGGCCCTTGAGGAAGCTGCATACCAGATTTCATTCCAATCCGTTCGGTGGTTTCTGAGATTTCGTGATGAATAAATGAATGATTGATTGAGTGAGTGAGTGAGTGAGTGAGTGAGTGAGTGGTATTTGACAAATATATAGTAGAAAGAAGATAGTGTCAAATCTTTGTTATGCTAATCTCGGTTGACAGTGCTGTGTGAGCAGTTGAGTAACTAACGGGATTTCAAGTAAAGATCCTCATTTTCTATACCGGTAGTGCTGAGCGCAATTGGCATCAAGTCGGCCGTGTCTCGACTTGAGCTATGTTGCCATGGAAACTATCTGCCTTGCCATTCCTTCATGAGTATATTTTATGATTTGATTAGCCTGTTTTTGAGTGAAAAAGGGCCGAAATCAGAAGAATGAGAAAGACTATCGAAAATTCATGTAGCCAGCGGTTCCTTCTGGGTCCTAAACTCTGTGTATGCAAAATATGGTTGAGATTGGTGGAACGGTGTAGATTTGTATACGGAACCAACATATATACATACATACATACATACATACATACATACAGACTTTCACTTTTATATATTAGATTTCTGTATGGTGGATGGTCATGGGTGGATTAGTATGTAGCATCCGTAACTCATTGTCAGTCATCAAGGTAGGATTCTTTCATTCTTTTGACCACCTTCTTAAGGTGACTTTCACGCTTCTAAATGCTCTCTTTGCATTTCGTTACTCGACACTGAGTTAATCACCTGATTGTGTGCGTTCACACGGTGCAATATTGTTCTTGGAAGATAATTCCGCATGACGGAATATCAATTTAGTAATTTGTGACTGGGACATATTTTTGATTCAGCTCTAGCTGATTATTTGTCCAAGTTTTTGAAGTCCCCATTTTTCTATTATTTTGTACGCCACTGACGTCTTTTATTTAACATTATGACATATCGTTTAGGCATGGAAAGGATCCAGCCCAATTGTTATTGTAAAGTACATTTTTAAAGAGTGAGCAGTTTGCCACCAGAATTCAGGTAATTCACATCGCTGTACATGAGTCAAGTAATGTTTTGAACTTACTCATAAATTTTCTGTTACACGATATTCGTATCATTTCGATTATTTCCACCTAAGGTTAAGGTTTGAAACCAGTATGTATTCTCATTTAAATGTGTTTTGTACGCAACACCCATTTGCTGTGAGCTTTAGTGGTGCTACACAATGTCAAAGACTTTCAAAGGGAGAGAGATATCTTTCCGCTACGTCTATTTGGTTTTTAGAAGCCAAACATATCTTTCTTATTGTGATTTATTCGTCTTTAATGACCTAATAACCTTTCTTACATGTGTATAATCCTATAGTGAATGCTAAGAACACTCAGTCTACATTTATTGTGAATTTAATGTGTTTTAAATATCAGTGAAAGACATTTCTTTGAGAACTCACTGACACGCTATGACGCGTCGTGCAGGGCGCTGGGAGCATAATGACGGGCGCTAGTCCAGTCCATGCCGATGACATTGCCCAAGGTTATTTACGATCTCTCTTGTGAGACAATTGACTAACGACTTCATTTTCATTCTTATTTCTAGACCTTGCTAGGAATGGTCTTACGGGCCATGCTTTGTTTATGCTCATGCTATTGACCTTGATCAGGTATCGATTTTTGTAAAGATGTTCTGGTACAGGTGTACCAAAATTAATGCTAAATATTTAATATACTCGCAGGTATTTGTGAGCGAGCCTCAATATGTTTTGTCATAATTTTTATTTAATTTGAATAACCATTTGATAGTTTGGACCCTTAAGGCTATTGTGTATTCTCACTTGTAATTAAATGATTATTTACCGTGTTTTAATACACGTCATCGGGTTGGTTACCATGTTTATCAGAGAATGCCGGCCAAATCTATGTTACAGAACAAGTTTGACCGAGGAGGAAAATGTATGGTCTCTTTCGAGTACCGATTGTGTTATTGTTAACGTGCGAGCCACGTATTCTTTGTTGAGGTGTACCACGTGATGGTAGCACACTCTTGCAGAGCCTTGCATTTGGTCAACTATCTTAATAATAATGGACTCATAAATCTACGGCACTAAACTTAGGACTAAATCATGACCCATCAATTTATTTCCTAAACCTACGATGCTAATAATACAGTTAAACTTTAATCGTTGTTAAATCTTGATCTTGTTTCTTTAGTCGAGCAGACCAATGCATTGCGCTTTCGTTCGTTCTTACTTGTAAGTTTAGTAGCTAACACTGATAGACGTTTGACAGAGATCGTACGAACCCAAAGTTCAGAACTCGTGGGTCGTGGCCCGATCAGGGGAATGCTGTTCTTGCACAGTTTGATTCTCAAGTTTAAATACACTGATAGATGACGGTGGACAACAAACAGCTGTTCATCTGTTGCAGGCAGGAATAATAAGATGATTATTTGTTTGTACAACTTATTTCTTTACTGATATGTTTTCCCACTGTTACCCTACTGTCTCTTGTAATATAATATCTTTGTTGTTCTATATAATTGTACCATTGTACTGTAAATGATGACTGACAATCCTTAGTTTTTGTTTAGTTTGTTTATCACGGACGTCTAACCCCGTTGATCAGCTTAAAGCAGGCTTAGTTCAAATTAATTAGAGCATAAATGTAAATATGGGATGGTACCAGTCCTTTAACTTTGCTGTCATGTTTGACAAGTTTTGATGACTTGATGCCTTCTTCCTAGAAGCATCAGTTTTTTCTTGTATAACGATTTTCCTTGCGGTACCATTTCCCCAGCTTTGCTTTGTTTTGCTGTATTTAGGACCTGTCGAGGGGATTCTACGTTAACTTTAGGAGTTGTTTATTTTTTTACTTTGCTTATTAGCTACGGAATAGCTGTTTTACCAAACCCTCCGGCCGTAGGACAGGGGTTTGACATTTCAAATAAACAAACCATGAGTATGTCTTAAGTCTGGATTTAATTATTTAGTAGTTTTGACCTTTTGGGGGTGCATTTTCTTTGGGTGTCTATGACAATCACTGTGATGGGAACCTGATCCTTAGGGAAGCAGAGTCTTTTGCCGGCTAGTCCCATAAGAAGTGCATTCCGATCCTCTCCGGCAATGTGTCTCGAGGTAGAGGTCATCTGGGAGGCCACGTTACGGTTGGAGGTAACCAGATAACCTCGTCCAGCGGGCACAATACATTGGAATGTTGAATAACTGGTTTATTAATTTCACAATTTTGTGTGTCCAAGAAACAAAGTTGTTATCATTGTTGTAAGGTAACTTTATCTAGGCTCGGGGTGGTTGAGAAATGTAGTTCTTGGTTGCGTTGTAATCGTTATACGTCAAAAAGTTATGCTGTATGACTGCGAAGTACGTACATTAATTCACTTATTTTATATCGGTTTGTATTTGTACGAGGAAATAGCACATGGTTCTCCAGATAGCCGCTCCGGGAAGAGCTGAACAGCGTTGCTGAGATGGAGCCCATCACTTCCGAGCGAGACGCGCCTTGATGCGTGAGGGCACCATTTTGGCAACGCTGTACAGCTTTTCCCGGAGTGGCTAGCTGGTGAAACATGTGTTATTTCCCCGTACAAATACAAACCGATATAAAATAAGTGAGTTAATTTACTTATTTCACAGTCATACAGCATAACTTTTCGATGTATAAGGATTGCAATGCAACCAAGAACTAGATTTTCCAACCACCCCGAGCCGAGAAAAGTTACCTTACAAAAATGATAACAACTTTGTTTCTTGGACACACACAATTTTGAAATTAATAAACCAGTTATACAACATTCCCATATATATTGTGTTAAAATTTGGATTCGATCTGATGACGGGTTTTTGAGATAATAATTCTTAAATGTGACGCATGGTAGAAACACGCTTAAAAACGTGCACTTTTTGTATTCCAACTGCGATAAAAAACATTAAAATATAAATTAAACATTCCAAACCTACATGACCTAACGTAAAATAGAACGACGAAAATGATGATGTTATTGGGTTATGTAGGTCTATTGGTTACTTCACAAACAACCTTCAAACTCGAGTGCACATAATAATTTGGTCGATAGTAGGTTCAAAATACGTACAAAATGCAATGCTGAGTCGATATACTTACAAAATGCAATTCAAATTCAAAATACTTACAAAATGCAAATGAGATGAAAATACGTACAAAATGCAATTGAGGTTCAAAATACGTACAAAATATAATTGAAATTGAAAATACACAATGCAATTCAGATTGAAAGATCCCATTTCCAATCCAAAATATTCACAATGTGCAAATGAAATTCAAAATACTTACAAAATACAATTGAAATTGAAAATGCTTACAAAATGTACGGTAGATTCAAACTACTCATTTGGATCGTCAATACTTACAAAATGCAATTTAGATTGAAAATACTTGACAAAATGTAATTTAGATTCAAAATACCCACAAAATGCAATTGAGAATCAAAATACTTGCCAAATGCCCACCACAAAAAATGCAATTGGGATTTAAATTTCTTGCGAAATGCGGTTATGGTTGAAAATACTTACAAAATGCAATTGGAATTCAAAATACTCACTAAAATGCCATGCTCCTACATTGAAAGACTTACTAAATAGCAATTTAGATTGCCAATATTTACAAAATGCAATTGAGGTTGAACACAATGGCAAAATGCAATTTAGATCGAAAAAACTTACAAAATGCAACGTAGATTAAAAAATACCTACAAAATGTAGTGTAGATGAAAAAAATCGCTAAAGGGATTTTAGATACACGGGGAGCCAAGTAACAAAAACAGTGCGGGAATCTTAAAGAGAAAAGGAAATACTGAAAGATGAGACAAGGGCCAATTAAGGCGGGAAAGTGAAAGACTCCCTAGGCCTCGGATACCCTAATACCGTCGGGGTCGGAAAAGAACAAGAGTTGACCAAGGGAGGTCGACTGGAAAGAAAACGGAGGGGAGAGCGGCACAAGTAAGTGGTAGCAATGCCGGTCTCAGCGGAGGTCCCGTGGTCGCCAACCCACGTCCCACAAACAGCAGACCAACAAGGTAGCCTACTAGAGTAGTAATAATGTTTTGGGTTTACTCTCCTTTTAACTGCTGCGGCTTTTAGAGACACCGGGGTTGCAGAATTTTGCCCCGAAGGGGATCTTAAACGTGCAAGTAAATCTATTGACACGGTTCCCTCGCCTTGCGACGGAGCCTCCGTGGCTTAGGCGGCAGCCCGCCGGCCTCTCACCGCTGGGTCCGTGGTTCAAATCCCGGTCACTCCATGTGACATTAGTGCTGGACAAAGCGAAGGCAGGCAGGTTTTTCTCCGGGTACTCCAGTTTTCCCTGCCACAAATTTCATTCCAGCAACACTCCCCATTATAATTTCTTTTCATCTGTCATTCATTTAAGTATTACCCCAGGGGAGTGCGACAGGCTTTGGCAGCCGGCACAGTTCATACCCTGGGGGCTTCATTCCTCCCATTCCCTGACCAGGTCGGTCGACTGGAAGCAGGCTATGGATTTTCATTTTCCCTCGCCTTGCGCACTCTCAAATTCCAATTAACTGCGCCTGGATTCGATCCTGTGACTTTGGGAACAGCAGGCGAGACCGTTACCGCTGCGTCGCACAGCCAGTCAAGGTACGAAAGGATGCAAACACTATTCAGCACAAATAGCACCGAGTAAATATGGCCCACTTGCCCACCACATTTATTCCATTGCCTAGCGATTGAAAAACACCTGGTTTTGTTGATCGGTCCTGCTCTCTCAACATTCGAAAGCTTCTGTTCAAGCACTTTTTTTTTAGCGTATGGCTTTTAGTGCCGGGAGTGTCCGAGGACATGTTCGGCTCGCCAGTTTTGTAGCTGCTTCGAGACGGACACCCAATGGGTGAGCTACAAGTACCGTTGGGGAGGAACGTTGGAATATAAGGGCGAGACGTTGGAAGGTAGCGGCTGTGGCCTATAGTTAGGGACCAACCCCGGCATTTGCCTGGGAGGAAGCTGGGAAACCACAGAAGACCATCTTCAAGGTTGCCGGCGGGGGGATTCGAACCTCCTCACCTCCCGGATGTGAGCGACTGCCAGCAGTCATGCCGTAACGACCATGGCTAACTCACCCGGTAAGCCCCTAAATGAAACAGCATCACAAATCAGGGACCCCTCCTTTCCGGAGACCATATCATGGAAGATAGCGTATTCTGATTGCGAGGATGGTGTGAACGTGAAGTGCTCGCTGTTATATAGACGGCGGCGGACTTCGCAACGGACAGTCACCGACAGCTCTGGTGTCAGGCAGGACGCGTGCCGAGCGCTGAGCTCTCTCTATACTTCGCAACCTGTTCTCATACAAGCATGTGTTCGTCCTGGGTTCGTGCTCGTGCTCCTCCTACTAAAGAGGCAGTCACGTGAGTGCTATCCAACAGACGCGAGTTTAAAAAAAAACTTAATTAGTTTGTTTATTATACTAGACAAGTGAGAACTAGTGAAGTGAAGTGATCGATTGGTGTAAAAACATTATAGGTGTGTTCCAGTATTTTTAATCTCATCATCTTCACAAAGGTAAGAGTTTAATATCACTATTATCCTTATCACTACTTTATTCGTACTGCCTGTGTCTCACAAGAAGTTTTTATTTCTTTTTAACCTAAAGAATGCACATGTGATTATCAATGTTTATTTCATTTTATGTCGTTTAGGACTTAAGGATGACGTACAGATGGGTATTTTTGCACAAATTAAGAGTGAGATGACAGGGATTCTACAAGATTTTTCATTAATGCGAGTTGCAAATTTCTACCCTCCCGAAGTAGCCTACTATCGACCAAAATATTTTGTGTACCCGAGTTTGAAGGTTGTTTGTGAAGTAACTAATAGACCTACATAAAATCCAATAACATCATCATTTTCGTCGTTCTATTTTACGTTAGTTCATGTAGGTTTGGCATTTTTAATTTATATTTTAATATTTTTTTTTATCGCAGTTGGAACACAAAAAGTGCCCGTTTGTTAAGCGTGTTTCAACCATGCGCCACATTCAAGAATTCTTCTCTCATAAACCCGTCATCATATCGAATCCAAATTTTAACACTATATAAAATGGAATGTTGTATAACTGGTTTATTAATTTTAAAATTTTGTGTGTCCAAGAAGCAAAGTTATCATTTTTGTAAGGTAACGTTTTCACGGCTCGGGGTGGTTTGAAAATGTAGTGGTCGCGTTGTAATCCTTGTACATCAAAAAGGTATGCTGTATGGTTGTGAAATACGTAAATTAATTCACTTATTTTATATAGGTTTGTATTTGTACGGGGAATTAAGACATGGTTCACCAGTTAGCCGCTCCGGTGAAAGCTGTACAGCGTTGCCAAGATGGGCTCCATCACGCGTCATGGCGCGCCTCGCTCGGAAGTGATGGGCTCCATATCAGCAACGCTGTACAGCATTTCCCGGAGCGGCTAGCTGGTGAACCATGTCTTAATTCCCCGTACAAATACAAACCGATATAAAATAAGTGAATTAATTTACGTATTTCACAGTCATACAGCATGACTTTTTGAGTACCGTATTAAGGATTACAACGCAACTAAGAACTACATTTTCCAACGACCCCGAGCCGAGAAAAAGTTACCTTGCAAAAATGATAACAACTTTCGTTCTTGAACACACACAATTTTGAAATTAATAAACCAGCTATATAACATTCCTATGTATATTGTATTAAAATTTGGATTCGATCTGATGACAGGTTTGTGAGATAATAATTCTTAAATGTGAAGCATGGTTGAAATACGCTTAAAAACAGGCACTTTTTGTGTTTCAACTGCGATAAAAATATTAAAATATAAATAAAAAATTCCAAACCTACATGAACTAACGTAAAATAGAACGACGAAAATGATGATGTTATTGGATTGTATGTAGGTCTATTGCCGGCCCCATGGTGTTGGGGTAGCGCGCCTGCCTCTCACCCGGAGGCCCCGGGTTCGATCCCCGGCTCCGTCAGGGATTTTAAAACTGACGTGAGGGTTGGAACGGGGTGCACTCAGCCTCGTGAGGACAATTGAGTAGCTGTCTGACAGTGATACAGCGCCCCGATCACGAATACCAAGATTAACGGCCGAGGGGACCCGACGCGCTGATCACGCGTCACCCCAATATCTGCAGGCCAAATGGCTGGGCAGCGGTCGCTTGGTCGGCCTTAGCCCGTCATGGGCTGGATAGTGCCAGGGGTTGACTTTGTTTTTTTGTTGGTCTATTGGTTACTTCACAAACAACCTTCAAACTCGAGTGCACATAATACTTTGGTCGACAGTAATGTGTGTTCTTTCTCTTCAAGGACGTAGCCAGTAGAGTTGCCAGATTTCAAGAATGCAAAAACGGAACACACGTCCCAAAACATCAAGGTTGTTAAATGTTGTAATAAATAATACACATATGCATTAAATAAGCATTATATAATCAAATATACAGAATTAAAACTAGATATTGCTGACATATATAGGCCTATGACACCAGCAACTTTTGAACGACCCTTTGCAAGGATTTTTATTTGTATGTACCTTCTGATAAAATTCACTACAATTTTCGTCATAATTGTAATATGTGAACAATTCTTGTTTTATCAAACTAATGGAGCTTCTGTTTCTATCATCTCTCCATTTGGTATTCATGACAAAAAAAAAGCTCTCCGTAAAAGCATTGGAGGGGAAAATGCTGAGTAATAGCTTCACAAGGACTAATATATTCCTTAATTTTGTTGCCCCTACTATAACATGTACCCATCTATCAGACAGACATAGAAATCATTTTTTCTTTCAAACTTGCACCTGTATCACCAGAAAACAAGCTAGATATTACAATCAATTCTGAAGCGGGACATTTGAAAATTGGTGCGAAATTGAATATATTATTAAATTAACAACAACAAAAACGAATTGTTCCAGATAATACGGAACGTGTGGCAACCCTACGAGCCAGGGAAGAGGGGATGCTAAAGGGTGCTCGCGTACCCCAATATATTTTAATAATACTTTTAGAAGGTAGGGGAAACCAAAGTACATAGAACATGGGATAATTAGAACATTATCCAAAAGCAATAACTAATATGGATACGTAATATATAAGGTGCGTTCAAAAAGTAACGATCCGGAGGCTGGAATGCGCAAACCGGTGACGACATCGGCTAATCGTGTCGTGGCTAACGAGGTGTGTGTCCGACCAGAGCGTGGAAGGTCACAGCCCGTCGCTAGAGGGCACGCATGCAAGTCACGTGACGATACAAAGCGAGCAGCAGCATGCATCAATCGTCCAACGCTGACAGTCGCATTGAAAACAGTGACATGGAGGCGTCAACCGAAGAGCAAAGAGGTTTTGTTCGGTTTCTGACGGCAAACGGAGTAGGGGAATGGACATTCATCGCCGAATGTCACAAGTAAATTGTGACAAGGGACTGCATGTCCCTTGCAAGGGTCAAGGCATGGCACAAGCGCTTCAGGGAAAGTTGGGTGTCGTTAGCCGATGATACCCGGTCTGGGGCACCCCCCTGCATTACCGATGACAACGTCCAGCTGGTTGATGCACTCATTACCCTGGACCGCCGAGTGACAGCGAGGGACATAGCCGCCGTGGTCGGATTGAGCGTCGGAAGTGTGCACACCATCATAAAGGAACGACTGCAGTTGCGGAAAGTGTGTGCCCAATGGGTGCCCCACAGTCTTCAACCACACAAGGAAGAATGTCGAATGGCCTACCGTCTTTGTTGGACGATTGATGCATGCTGCTGCTCGCTTTCTATCGTCACGTGACGTGCACACGTGCCCTCTAGCGACGGGCTGTGACCTTTCACGCACTGATCGGAACCACACCTCGTTACACACGCCACGATTACCCGATGTCGTCACCGGTTTGCGCATTACAGCCTCTGGCTCGTTACTTTTTGAACGCACCTTATAAATACTTTGTAGACGGAAGGAATATGTGTGGAGAAAACTGAGTAAAACAACATATTATAAGCCAATGCAGAAGTGTCATTAGCTACTCTTTTTGGTCCAAATTAAGGGAGTATGAATGTCAAAATTCGAATAATTATAAATTATAAATTATAAATTATATTATATTATAAGCCGGGCACTTAAAGATCTAAGGGACAATTCTGATATTATCGTTCTCCCCGCTGACAAGGGTAATGCGACAGTGGTATTGGATAAGGTTGATTATGATTCCAAGATCTCGTCTTTGTTATCAGATCCTGTATATAGGATTAATAGTCGTGATCCTACTACTCGCTACTCAAATGTCACCGTCAAATTGATCAAGCAATCATCTATTCCAGCGGATGCAGCGAAGACTCTCCTTCCAGGGGATGCTATTCCTCCGAGACTCTATGGTCTTCCTAAAATACATAAGGACGATGTTCCTCTTAGACCCATTGTTAGTACGATTGGTTCTCCTACATATGCCCTTTCCAAATACTTAGGTAGACTACTTCAGCCGCTTCTGGGTAACACGCCTTCGTACATTAAGGATTCCACACACTTCGTGGAAAAGTTAAAAGCTATAACACTTCAGCCGGGTGATATTCTAGTGAGTCTCGACGTGGTGTCTCTGTTTACGAGAGTACCTATTGATGGTGTTATGTCTCTCATTAATGGCCTTTTTCCTGAAGACATCACAAGACTTTTTTATCACTGCATGACCTCCTCCTACTTTCTATGGAATGGGAATTTTTATGAGCAGACTGATGGTGTGGCCATGGGTAGTCCTCTCTCTCCTGTTGTGGCTAATTTCTTCATGGAGAACTTTGAAGAGAAAGCTTTGTCGTCGGCTCCTTTCAAACCGAAGATCTGGTGGCGTTATGTGGATGACACGTTCGTTGTTTGGACGGAAGGTGAGGAAAATCTTAGCCATTTCCTGGATCACCTTAATCTCCAGCACCCTTCTATTTGTTTCACCATGGAAAAGGAATCTGACGGCAAAATACCTTTTTTAGATGTTCTCGTCACCAAGAAAGAGGATGGATCTTTAGGACACAGCGTTTTTCGTAAGCCAACACACACCAATAGATATCTCCACGCAAGTTCTCACCATCACCCTGCCCAGAAACATGGTATCCTTACAACTCTAACTACCAGGGCTAGGAGGATTTGTGAAGTGTCTTCTTTACAAGAAGAAATTAACACCCTGCGAACCACCTTTGAGAGCAACGGTTATAGCAAGGCTTTGATTTCTACGGTTCTGAAACCAACAAATAATAATAGGACGTCAGTTGAGAAAAGAGATGTAAGAGGAACTGCTTACCTTCCGTACATACATAACACAACGGATCGTATTGCTAAAATCCTACGTCGATACAACATACGGACTGTATTTGGAACTTCTGTTAAGATTAGGCAACTCCTGCGACCAACTAAGGACAGTTTGCCTAAATTGCAACAACCGGGTATCTACAGAGTTCCCTGTACTTGTGGCAAGGTTTACATCGGGCAGACTTCGAGAACAATATGCACTCGCATTAAGGAACATAATAGATGTATCAGGCTCATTCAACCTGATAAATCAGCTGTTGCCGATCATGCTTTAACACCTGGCCATGATGTCATGTTCCAAGGGGTGGATGTTCTTGCCCGTATAAAGCAATATCGTCCCAGAATCATCAGGGAGGCGGTTGAAATACGTAAACACCCAGATAATTTCAACCGCGACACCGGCTACAATCTCAGTGAATCCTGGCTACCTATTATCAGAACCCTGAGAAAGTAATTCACTGCTGCTTTCCGTTGTCCCTAACATGGGGCTATAATGGCGTCCATCTTTGGGCACCTTCTATATGTTCTTCGTTGCTTTCTCTTAGCAACATTGTCGTATTCCAGATTATTCCTGACGATGAAAGACATGGTTTCTTTCGAAACGCGTCGAATTGCAATATAATAAAACACGGCATAAGCCCAAAATTCAACATTATGAATTATAAATTCTGTTACACTGAATACCCTACTGGAGAATGAAATGTGACATAGAGATTCATAACAACCTTGGTTGGTTGGTTGGTTGGTTCCACAGTTTAGGGGCTGCGACAACGCGGTCATGTAGCCCCGTGTACTTTGGGTGTGAGTAGAATCTGTCTGATAACCGGTGTCAATTGTGATGGCTGTATTAGTGGGTCTTATCTGTAATTCAGGTAAGGACTGCAGACGATCAATTTTCAACTAGTTACTACTTTTGCAACCGTCAATGACACCTAGATGTGAACTTGGTTACTAGATGCCACCGTAACTAGCACCTGGTGGTGAACGTTGGAACTAATAGAGCATTAATGAAACCTAACGTACAAATTTAGCTTAACACAATTGTAGTTAGTGGAAGGTTCTATTTAATGCCATAAATCTATGACATGCGCCCGAGGGCTTTACTTTCCCTCCGAAGGAAGGCATACTGAGGGGTTTTTAACGCTCTTAAAAAATCCGATGACTTCGGCCGGGTTTGAACCGGCGACCTTGGGCATAGTGTACCCATGTGAATACCGTAGGGTTCAATAGAAGCTCAGCATGCTACCAACTACTGAAGCCGCTCTTAACAACCTTAAGACATAATTGTGTATCAATTTTGTTTTTCATTTCTCTACACATGGTATTTATTAGGCAATGTTCTAATTATCCCATGTTTTAATGCTGGAAATGAGAGAGGTTCAATATTTTTATTCATTTCAATATTTTTATTTAAAATTTAAGATTATTCTAGCTTATGAAAAGCTTCTTACCAAAGCCAGTTTTAATTCAAAGAGTATTCCCCCGGTTTTCCCACACTCCCTGCAGAAATATTCCGGAATAGTGCCTTATTTCATGTCCCAGGGCGCGTGTTTAGAAATCCTCCACAATTTGAACCCGCCGGCTCGATCAGGCCACCCACATCCTCTATCTTTTTTTGATCAACTCTGATTGGTGCACGCTTAGTAGACGCTCTAGCGGTGTACTGACAGCACGACGTAAGAGAGAGTCACACGAAATGGATCAAATCACATTGCTGGTGCATTTTATCAAACTAGAATTAAGTGATTAACACATTCATTGTGCAAAGAGCGCATCTAAGGTCTTTGTTGTTGTGGCTTTTTTTCTACGTTCATACGTATAGTGTTAGGAAAATTTTATTTCTGTGGTATTTTATATTTAGGGATTGGTATTATCAGAGTTCCCCACAGGTTTTGTTTGAAGGAAAAATCAACTGCATGGTCATGGGACAATACCGTGCTTTGATGTTGGAATTTGTTTTATTAAGTATGT
Organism: Meconema thalassinum; assembly: GCA_946902985.2. Classification (NCBI taxonomy): domain Eukaryota; kingdom Metazoa; phylum Arthropoda; class Insecta; order Orthoptera; family Tettigoniidae; genus Meconema; species Meconema thalassinum. The sequence continues at coordinate 715,868,987 of OX336388.2, read as the reverse complement.
TGGAAAACATTCCTAAGAAATAAAGTTCTGTTATAGTTTTAAGTCCTCCGTAACTAGTCTATTATTCCGAGTATAGAATATATAGCACAGTAACTATTATTTCCACGGTTTCTTATTAAAAACTCCAGCCTGCGTCGTTGAATAAAAGTGCAGTATCTCACTCATGATCTCAATATCGTGGTTTCGATTTCTGGCTGAGGAAGTCTAATTTTTCATAGAACTCTTTACATTTGATTCCAAGTCTACATATTTGCTGGCGGCTTCGGTGGCGTAGTTGGTAGCATGCTGAGCTTTCATGCCCAAGGTCGCGGGTTCGAACCCGTCCGAAATCGTCAGATTTTTAAGAGCGTTAAAAATCGCTCAGTAGCCTATGCCTTCCTTCGGAGGAAAAGTAGGCTAAAGCCGTTGGGCCCATGTCATAAATTTGTGGCATGTATAAGAACCTTCCACTAACTACAATTGTGTGAAGCTAAATTTGTAGGTTAGATTTGATTAACGCTGTAAGTTCCACCGTTCACCGCCAGGTGCCGGTTGCGGTGGCATCTAGTGGTACAGTTCGTGCCTAGGTGTCGTTGACGGTAGCATTTGGTAGAAGAAGTAGGAACTACTTGAAATTGATCGTCTGCAGTCCTTACCTGAATTACAGATAACGCACACTAATACAGCCATCACAATTAACACCGGTTATCAGACAGATTCTACACACACCCAAAGAACATGGAGCTACTTGACCACGTTGTCGCAGCCCCTAAACTGAGGAACCAACCAACCAACATATTTGCTTGGATTCATTCTCGAAATGAACACACAGAAATCGCCTGACTTTGGATGAAGACAACATTTCCACGCTCAACAACGGGAGCGGCGCGTGAAAGCTGAACTAATCAAAATTGGCCTGAGAATCTAGCAGGCAGTGTGACACAGGGTCGAAATTAGGGAGGCTTTCTAAATATGCTCCCGGGACATCCACCCATTACTGACCTGATAATTACAGCTGCACACACTACTACAGTCACTACAGAAACACAGGTTATCAGACAAAACCCACAGCCAAGTACATGGAGCTTATAGCCAAGATGCCCCAAGCCCCTGAAAAATAATTAATAAGAACTCTTCTTCCTATTATGGTGCTTAATAGACCCTAACGGGTTTAATTTCAACTCCCCTCATATTTCTGCTGACACGTTTTAGTGAGCACTAAGTTGTGACGTAAATATTGCAATAATTTCATGTGTTACTTGGAAATGATATGAAATTGAGGCCATCTCGTGTTCTTTTATTTCTTCTGTGTCGTAATATTATTGAAATAAAAAGGACTTCTAACTCGACTGATTTCTGATTGACGCAATTTTCAGAGACCTGTTTCATCATTAATTGAAATGTATAAATTACTGCTATTATTTAGGGACTTGTATTATCGCGGTCATTAGCCCCGTATACTTGGGAGTTTGGCCCGGGTACATGGGGCTAAATGACCACGATGTCCAACCCCCTAAAATGAAACAATAACATTATATGATATTGATATTGTTGTTTTAAGGGGCCTAACATCGAGGTTAATGGCCGACAACTTCGGGTATGTATTTGAATCTGTCTAATGACTTGTGTTATTGTGGTGTCAGTACTAATATGTGAACTTGTAATTGATGCAAGGCTTGCCACGGTGGGTGAGTGGTTATCGTGTTGGACTACCAACCCCAAGCTTGCAGGTTCGCTCCTCGCCGTGGTAAGTGATTTTTGGAAGGCGACAAACAACACTACACGCATGTCATACGTTGTTGGCATGGTAAGGAATCCATTTGAATTCAGTAGGCCGTGTTCATAACGGCAAAATTAATCTCGGAATTTTCCGCCAACACAAAGTTCCTCCTTTCTCTACTAGAAAGCGCTATAGTGTCAAGGAGCTTAGATATCGAAACTCCTTGACTTTCATAGCGTTCCAAGGAACGACAAAAATTGACATGCAAGCTGCCCTCTGGGTGTCAAATAACAAAGCTTGCACCCGGCACCCGAGGCCATACGATATTATTATTATACTGTTATCATTGATGCAAGAATTAGGAAGGGGGCTGATGGGTCCTTAAATTAGGTAACGAACTGGAAATTGCTTGGAGTAGAAGTGGAAATTAAGTAAAGTCACTTCTAAGATGGCTGTGGTGGGAATCGAGCCCATGTCTTCTCAGCCTGCCTTCAGATAAGAATTAAATTTATAGTTATGCATGTATTGAGCCCGTAGTCTTCATAGCTTACGTGGACAGCTGATTCCCATCTAGATGTTAATCTTTCTTTATGCTCTGACGTTTAGAACAAGTTGAAGCTTATTTATCTCTGAAGGACTTCTGGTCGATCCTAATCTTTCAGCCGACATGCAGTATACCATTATAACTGTTTTGTTATCTATTTGCTGTTACCAACTGCGATAGCTACGCGCACTAAGGTGCAAGACTATGGAGCCTGACTATCTCGTAATTCGATAGACAATACTGTCCTTGAAATGAATTTCTGATATTTCTTATTTTTAACTCCAGGCACATTCCGGTTTGGTATCTTCAAATAGGTCACGGCCACTTCCCAATTCCTTGCCGTGTTTCATTAATCTTTTTCTCCCATTAACTTCTCTCATGAGCTTGGTGACAGGTGGAGTAACCGGCGGAAGTTTTATCGAGTCGCATCGCTGATCCCTGGAATATAGGAATATAATTACTGTACAACACTAAGTGAAACATCGTTTATAAAGCGTTCCTTAGAGAAACACTTGATATTCCTTCTCTATCAGCTTCTTGGGTGTCCACGTCCTGACATGAATAGTTGGTTCGATTCCTGATCGAGGTGGGGGGATTTTTGAAGGAAGTGGTTTTCCGTGGTTCAGGAAAATGCTGAGAAGGATCCTAACTTAAGACCACGGCGATCTCCTTGCCAATCCTCACTTGAATTACAAATACACACACTAATACAGCCATCACAATAGTAGAGGTTATAAGACAAACATTATACACATACACACCCAAACACACGGGGATAAATGACCACGATGTCCAAGTCCCTCAATTCTTTTTGTCGTGTGGCCTCCTGCGAGGCCGAGTGCAGGTATTTCTAGTCGACGCCTGTGGGTGACCTGCGCGTAGGGATAAGAGATTGAATTATGAAGATGAATGAAACTGGGCAAGGATGTGGAAGGAAGCGGCCGTGGCCTCTCAGAAGGTACCGTTCCATCATTTGCCTGGTGTTGAAAATGGGGAAACCATGGAAAACCATTTCAAGGACGGCCGACGGTGGGGCTCGAACCCACGCGTCTACCGAGTCAGCAGAGAGCTTGGCCACATGATCTAACGCTGCGCTTTAGCGAGCGTAGCCACTGCAGTCGGTAACGCTAAGTGAAACATCGTTTATAAAGCGTTCCTTAGAGAAACACTTGCTATTCCTATTCTCTATCAGCTTCTTGGGCGTCCACGTCCTGACATGAAGATCGTTGGTTTGAATCCTGGTCGAGGAGGGGGGATTTTTGAAGAAAGTGGTTTTCCGTGGTTTACCATTTGTACTTCAGGCAAATGCCGGGAAGGATCCTAACTTAAGACCATGGCCGTCTCCTTCCCAATCCTCACTTGAATTACAAATACACACACTAATAAGCCATCACAATAGTAGAGGTTATCAGACAAACATTATACACATACACACCCAAGCACACGGGGATAAATGACCACGATGTCCAAGCCCCTCAATTTTTTCTCGTGTGGCCTCCTGCAGGTCTTTCTAGTCGACGCCCATGGGCGATCTGCGCGTCGGAATGAGAGATGGAATGGATGAAGATGAATGAAACTGGGCAAGAATGTGGAAGGAAGTGGCCGTGGCCTGTTAGAAGGTGCCGTCCCAGCATTTGCCTGGTGTTGAAAATGGGGAAACTACGGAAAACAATTTCAAGGACGGCCGACGGTGGGGCTCGAACCCACGCGTCTACCGAGTCAGCAGAGAGCTTGGCTCCATGGCCTAGCGCTGCGCTTTAGCCAGTCGGTAGCCCCTCAAATGAGACAACATTTTATGCTATTGTGGTCACTGGGTGTTTGCGGCAAATTATTAAGATGTAGGACTGGGCGTTGTTGTCAAGCATTTATGGTAGTGAGTAACCATAGTTACCTGTATTATTGTGCGTATTTGTAATTTAGAATCTAATACAGTCATCACAATTAACACCGGTTATCAGACAGATTCTACACACACCCAGAGTACACGGGGCTACATGACCGCGTTGTCGCAGCCCCTAAACTTAAGAACCAACCAACCTGTAATTTAGAATAGGATTGGATCGTGGCAGTAAGTTACTGTAGATCAGACATGGGCAAACCTTTTAGGGACAGCGCCAGATGCAATAGAAAATAATCTTGGCGGACCAAAAAGGAAAACATCACATGTTTATAGATATATCATAAACTTATTATTTCTAAATGTTAAATCAAACAAAACTTATAGGCTACAATGGTAGAAACTTAGGAAGAAAGAACACACCTTCATTATTTGTTAGAAGAGTAAGGAGTATGTGACAAGTGAAACTGTGACTGCTTCTAATACTTTTTCATAATCTGGTGAAACAGGGATGAGCTGATCCTTAGTAACGCAGCTAAATGGTGGTCAGTCAATCTATTTCCGACGCTATTTTTGCGAAGTCTCATTGTAGAAAACACCTGTTCAGAGATACAGGAAGATGCGAACATGGCAGTTATCTTATGTGCATGAGATTTCAATTTTGGGAAGCTTGATTTTGGTAGGGCCTTGTAGAACTCAATTTTCGAAACTTTGAGGAATAGTCGCTTCAATTCATTGTTACATTGTAACTCATCAGTTCTAGCTGCAACTCTATTACACAAAACGTATTAACACAATGAGATTGAAATAGTTTCTCACTTCTAGGTCCACAGAACAGAGAAGATGACCTATGTGTAATTGTAGATAGTATAATTCGCGGGCCGGATTAGACTAGCTCAAGGGCCGCACTTGGCCCGCGGGCCGCACTTTGCCCATCACTGCTGTAGATCATTCGCCTGGAGTAGAAGTGGGAGAACTCGGGCAACGGCTGTTGGATTGGCTAAGGAGGAATTCTGTCCTATCTTCTCAGTTGTCCTGACGATGCTGAGATGCACCCCTTTCCAGCCCCAGGGGGCGTGATGGTACAGTGGTTAAGCTGCTTGCCTCTCATCCAGGTGGACCGGATTCGATTCCCTGTCAATGCATGTGAGATTTTCGAAGAGAAGAAATATCACGTCATGTGGTTCGGATTCCACGTAAATATGAAGGTCCCTAGGCTCATGATCACGAAATTAACGATCATGTAAAACTACAGAACACGCTTATTGCCTTCCTTTCCAGCCCCTAGGCCTGAATTTAAATCCTTAGCAGAACCAAGAATTGAGGGCAAAGACTTTGGGACAAAAATTGAGCTTCGTAGCCTACTCCTGTTTACTATCTCTTGATGAATGCAGTACATTTGCATTTGTCTGTTGGCACAGGAGTAAAATGTGGCTTCCCACCGATGTCTCAGTAAGTTGGCTGTTGGCTGTGATTATATGGAAGCTTTGAGGTATGGGTGTGTTGAGTAATGGCCTTCAGGCAGGCCCTACGAGAGGGAGGGGCAAACGGGGCTACAGCCCTGGGGCCCGGGCGTGTTGAAGGGCCCGAACGAGATAAAATCTTTTAAAATTTAAAAGGCTGAATTCAGTCTTCACAATTTTACAATTTTCTAAAAATCTCTTTAAAATCTGCTGAATTTTGGAAATTAACAATACACTTGAACTTTTTATACGAAATATTAAGCGAACAAAGTAGCTGGATTGTTGACGAGTTGAAAAGCGGATATCGAAAGTACCATACGCATGTTTCTTCCCAAAAAGGCATTTCCCCTTATTTTTACTAATAAATGCACTTCCCTTTCAAAGTACATCGGGACGTTAAATTTAAACTGTTAAAATGACCAAGAAAAAAAAACTTTTACTGCAGCCACATAGCCATAAAAAATAAAGGGGAAATACACTAAATTTGCGCGTCTGCGCCTTGGTTTAATTGATTTTGTTATTTTGCTGCATAGTTCTAAATGTTAGCGTACACATAGTTGGCATTTACACGCCTTTGTTGATACCAAGAAAAATCTAACATGGAGGCAAGACACTTTTATTTTAAAGTGAGTAAATCACCAATAATAAGACGAAGAATAGCGAGTGTGCTAAATGATGAATAACTGAAAATCAAGAAGATTTGTGGACCATATTATAATTTTCTTCGAATCTTTGTTAACATTTAAGGCTATAGAAGAAGAACGATACAAACGTGAGGATGTCACTGAACAACATATTCAAAATGCGGCTCGGTAGTTTTTCCTCAGGGGCCGTGATAGCTCTCCACGGCACTGCTTTCAGGGTACAACTAGTGCCTGTGAGTACTGTGCGTGATAATACTCGTAGGGTCAGTGCTATTGTTCTGACTCAGTGAGGAAAGCAATGGCAAACTACCTCGCTCCTCATCTTGCATAGAACGTCTCATTATAGTGCTGCTTTGAGGTTTTGTGGGTATTTATCGACCTAACCTACGGTGGTACTTTTTGAGGATCCAACCGGCCTCTGAGCTGACTAGCTCTTTTAAAGGAACCGATCTACATGAGGACGAGCTATACCAGAAACGTTCCAAATGAATAGACAATTTACTGGTCCGTACTTTTTTATTTTCAGGCTCCGTATTTGGATTATACCGACAGTAGTAGCTACGCTGGCTAAAGTGCAGCGTTAGGTCATGGGGCTAAGCTCTCTGCTGACTAGGTAGACGCGTGGGTTCGAGCCCCACCGTTGGCTGTCCTTGAAATGGTTTTCCGTGGCTTCCCATTTTCAACACCAGGCAAATGCTGGGACAGTATCTTCTGACAGGCCACGGCCGCTTCCTTCCACATCCTTGCCCAGTTTCATTCATCTTCATCCATTCCATCTCTCATCTCGACGCGCAGGTCGCCCACGGGCGTCGCCTAGAAAGACCTGCACTCGGCCTCTCAGGAGGCTACACGACAAAAAAAAATAATAATCTGGAAACCGTTGCGTATCGATTTCTCGATACTTGAAAATCAAACGTAACAATTATCGATATTAATGTTTGTGCTGTTGTTTGATACCGGATATGGATATTGCGGAAAACATTCTCCATCCCAAGGATCGAACGTCTCTGCGATACTAATTGACAGCACGACTGAAGTATGTCGTTTCGACACAGCGCAATGCTGTTATCTAACACCATGCTACATCTTTCCTTTTTTGCACATATCTGTTATTATATAAAAGGACTCTTCTCTTGGGAGATTTCCACTCAGATGGTATAATACACCGCTAAATAAATATTCTTAGAATTTTTCATTCCCGGCCCCGGGAAAAATAAGGATTAGGCTTACCAAGTTAAGTGAAACATTCCTTATAAAGGGCTCATCTGATGAGAAGTGATGGGTTCGATTTCCACCTCATCCATCTTATCTCTATCTCTCTATATATAAAAATGAAAGTTTGTCTGTTTTTTCTGAATTTCCACGGAAATTTGCGATATTTGCGCGTTTCAGACTGTTTTATGATAGATGCGCGCAAAAATAAAATTTTTGTCTGTCTGTCTGTCTGTTTGTTTGTCTGTCTGTGGACAATTTTTTGTGTCCTTATAACTCGAGAACGGCTGAGTGGATCAACGTAAAACTTGATACAGATATCCTTCGGAGGCACGACACCCATCATTGATGTAACTCTTCTCCGTATCTCTCATAAAAGGGGCCCTACCCCCTTAAAATACATGCTGAAATAGGCGTAGAAGGGTGAAACAAAGCTCATTTTCAGCCACTCAATGTGAGAAACGAAACTCGGGGGGCCCCCCGAAAACCACATTTTAAGGCCCTAAAACCAACAGTTTTTGAGATATTCCCAGAAAACTAATTTCACTTAATAAATTAATGAAATAATGCATGCCGGTAACCATGGCAACTGAATCTCAGAGGTCCAAGACGCAATGCAATTCCATTTATTAGATTACTATGAAGGTTTGCAAACGGCTATAAGGTTATAACGGATCCAAATTAAGCTGAAATATTCATCAATACATACAATGCGCTTAAGGGGTCAAGGGGTACTCTAGATTTTTTTTCACGCGGTTTACACGTGCGGGTGTGGTACGGAAGGTCTATTATATCCCTTCCCTATTATTTAAAAATGAATGTTTGTCTGTTTTTTCTGCATTTCCACGGAAATGTGACATATTTGCCCGTTTCAGACTGTTTTGTGACGGATGCACGCAAAAATATTTTTTTGTCTGTCTGTTTGTCTGTGGACAATATTTAGTGTCCTTATAACTCGAGAACGGCTGGGTGGATTAACGTAAAATTTGATACAGATATCCATCAGAGGCACGACACTAATCATTGATGTAACTCTTCGCCGTACCTCTCATAACAGGGGGCCTACCCCCTTAAAATACATGCTGAAATAAGCGTAGAATCTCTCTCTATATAAAAATGAAAGTTTGTCTGTTTTTCTGAATTTCCACGGAAATTTGCGATATTTGCGCGTTTCAGACTGATTTATGATGGATGCGCGCAAAAATATTTTTTTTGTCTGTCTGTCTATTTGTTTGTCTGTGGACAATTTTTTGTGCCCTTATAACTCGAGAACGGCTGAGTGGATCAACGTAAAATTTGAAACAGATATCCTTCAGAGGCACGGCACTAATCATTGATGTAACTCTTCTCCGTAACTCTCATAACAGGGGGCCTACCCCCTTAAAATACATGCTGAAATAAGCGTAGAAGGGTGAGACAAAGCTCATTTTTAGCCCCTCAATGTGAGAAACGAAACTCGGGGGCCCTAAAAGAACCACGAAAACCACATTTTAAGGCCCTAAAACCAACATTTTTCGAGATATTCCCAAAAAACTAATTTCACTTAATAAATTAATGAAGGAATGCATGCCGGTAACAATGGCAACAGAATCTCCGAGGTCCATCTATTTCTGTAAGACGCAATGCAATTCCATTTATTATATTACTGTGAAGGTTTGCAAACGACAATAAGGTTATAACGGATCCAAATTAAGCTGAAATATTCATCAATACATATAATGCGCTTAAGGGGTCAAGGGGTACTCTAGAATATTTTTACGCGATTTACACGTGCGGGTATGGTACGGAAGGTCTATTATATCCCTATCCCTATGTGTTATATTATTATTATTATTATTATTATTATTATTACTATTATTTTAATTATTATCATTATTATGGCGTACAACGACGAGACAAACTCATTTTCTAACCCTTGGTGTCAGAAACAAAACTCGGGGCCCCTCAAGACCCGTAAAGGGTCCCCGAAAACTATATTTTAAGGCTCTAAACCCAACAGTTTCTTAGATATTCCCAGAAAACTAAGTTCATTTAATAAACTAAAGAAGGGGTGCAAGCCACTAACCAAGCAAGGAAGCTTGTAGTTTTACGTGACCGTTAATCTCGAGATCATGAGCCACGGGACCTCCTTTTTACGTGGAATCCGAACCACAGGACATGGCATTTCACTTCGAAAATCTCACATGACAACAGTATCTCAAGAGGTGGCATCCAACTTTCCATCTATTTCTGGAATAGGTAATGCCACTCCATTTATTACATTTCTGTGAAAGGTTTCAAATGGCTATAAGGTTATCACGGAACCAACTAAAACTGTAAAATTCATCAATGCACATAAGGGGTTCAAGGAGTACCCTAGATTTTTTTCACACGACTTACACGTGCGATATGTCGTACAGAAGGTCTATTATATCTCCAAACAGCAACATTATTTTCAAAAATTCCTGATTTGAAATAGTAGAATGTTTTTTGCTGATTTTAGGAATTTGGGCCATTGGAGGCTAAAGAAAACTGAATTTTCATGCACCACAAGCCTTTATAATTTATAAAAGGGGTCTTCCTGTAGTTGGGCACTTGACACAACGGTTAGGGTCAGTTCGTATGTGACGTGTATTGCGATTCGTCTACGAGGTTTTCAATTTTATTTTCACGCCAGGAAGAACACGTTAGGTAAATTTAGTTTGAGAGCACATTTTAACTAATCATTTTTCTTTGCCAACAAACAGGTTCCAAGCCCCTAAACATTGCAACAGTAGCTCAATTGATAACATCTGTTTATTAATACCGAAGACTGTTCGAAGAATGGGTACTTCTGCTAGTAATTATATAAGTGGCAAATGCCGGGATGATTCCCAACTTAAGGCCACGGCCGCCCCGATCTATATCCTAGACTCAGTTATACTTTGCTAACTCCGCAATACGGCTAATTCTGCAGTACATGAAATACAGTAAGTTATATCTATTCTGAAGAGATACTTCGGAGCAAGAGACGAGTCCATCTCGCCAGTTGTGTTGAGTCAACTAGCCTACTCCATTTCTCTTTACTGTGAATTTCGAGACAACAAATGCTACCACTACTGTCGACCAAAATATTATGTGCACTCGAGTTTGAAGGTTGTTTGTGAAGTGACCAATAGACCTACATAAAATCCAATAACATCATCATTTTCATCGTTCTATTTTACGTTAGTTCATGTAGGTTTGGAATTTTTAATTTATATTTTATTATTTTTTATCGCAGTTGAAACACAAAAAGTGCCCGTTTTTAAGCGTGTTTCAACCATGCCTCACATTTAAGAATTATTATCTCACAAACCCGTCATCAGATCGAATCCAAATTTTTACACAATATACATTGGAATGTTGTATAACTGGTTTATTAATTTCAAAATTTTGTGTGTTCAAGAAAGAAAGTTGTTATCATTTGTGTAAGGTAACTTTTTCTCGGCTCGGGGTCGTTGGAAAATGTAGTTTTTTGTTGCGTTGTAATCTTTATACATCAGAAGGTTATGCTGTATGTCTGTGAAATACGTAAATTAATTCACTTATTTTATATCGGTTTGTATTTGTACGGGGAATTAAGATATGGTTCACAAGCTAGCCACTCCGGGAAATGCTGGACAGCGTTGTTGATATGGAGCCCATCACATCCGAGCGAGGCGCGCCATGACGCGTGATGGAGCCCATCTTGGCAACGCTGTACAGCTTTCACCGGAGCGGCTAACTGGTGATCCATGTCTTAATTCCCTGTACAAATACAAACCGATATAAAATAAGTGAATTAATTTACGTATTTCACAATCATACAGCATACCTTTTTGATGTATAAGGATTACAACGCAACCAAGAATTACATTTTCCAACCATCCCGAGCCGAGAAAAAGTTACCTTACAAAGATGATAACAACTTTGTGTCTTGGACACTCAAAATTTTGAAATTAATAAAGCAGTTATACAACATTCCAATGTATATTTTGTTAAAATTTGGATTCGATCTGATGACGGGTTTGTGAGATAATTATTCTTAAATGTGAGGCATGGTTGAAACACGCTTAAAAACGGGCACTTTTTGTGTTCCAACTGCGATGAAAATATTAAAATATAAATTAAAAATTCCAAACCTACATGAACTAACGTAAAATAGAACGCCGAAAATGATGATGTTATTGGATTTTATGTAGGTCTATTGGTTACTTCACAAACAACCTTCAAACTGGACTACACATAATATTTTGGTCGACAGTAGTGGTAAAATAAAATTGTGAAAACCAGTGTTGTGTTTTGTTAGTGAAGTAGGCTTAAATATAAAATCACATGTTTTTCGGTGATTCATTTATGAGTTAGTGGTAGTAATGAAGTATATTATTAGACTTATTATAGCCTATTGTACATTTAGACAATATCGCGGATTTAGCACTAGTACCACTAGTATAGAAATACTAAAAATATACCAAATTCAAAATTCTTCGGAAGTGTTAATAATTGATTTAGACAACTCACGTGAGATAACATTTTAAGAACTGAATTTATGTCACAAATAGGCTATGCAGCAATTTAATTTCTAGGTTAATTTTTTGTAAACCTTTCCCTTAATATATATTGTTTAATGTTACGGATTTAGCTAAGTCTCCCATAAATACAGACACTAGTACAACCATCACAATGACACAGGTTATTATACAGATTCCACACACACCCAAATACAAGGGGCTACGCGACCACGATGACGCAAATCTCCTAAATGAATCAACATCTTTGTTGGATCCAGCAAACATTCCGGTTCAAGACTGAGGCGATAAAATCGTGCAGTTTAATATCTTTATTAAGGCTTGAAACGAGAGTTACTAATAACTCATGGACTAACAACATGTACTGATCCCCGTATTTCTCAGGCAGAAACATTGTGGCCATACGCTAATACAAAAAGTTGTTATGAGACACGCCAAGGACAGAGATGAAGGATACAATAGTCACGTGGTCTATTTACACTACCGCTAACGTAAACAGCAATCAGGATGTATGTCCGCTCCATTGGTCTGGGACAGTGGCGACTCTTGGCCCAGGCTACTCGTGGCGTCGATGTAAGGTTGGAAAAGGTTAAAAAATATGTCCTGTTCTTGAAATCTGAAACAACGTTTGTTATCCAAGTTTTATTTTTATTTTGTCTCAACTGTGCGAGATCCAGTTCTAAATATATATTTGTTATTGTAGCTTTCAGTTGTTCAACAATCATCATCATCATCATCATATAATATATTATTTCAGTAGTATAGATCCCTCCTGCGGCACTCCCAAGCGACCGATCGTGAAAATGAACATTCAAATGAAAGAGAATAGATATTAGCAGTGACGAATTGTACTCTAATTCCATAAATATCAATAATTTCCTTAAAAAATGACTTTAAAAAATGTACGAAGTGTGCGATTTGCTGATACTGTTGATGTATGCAAATACGCTCCATAATTTCTGTCCACTCCACATTTTGGTCGCTGTGACGCCCGTTTCATGTCATTTTAACAGTATGAGGTCTTTCCTTAATCATTTTTCATAGCTTTCAGAAAGAGTAAATCAAAGGAATGAGTACTCGAATCGTATAATTTCATAAATATCGAATAACCGGCGAGTGTGTAGCACACTCAGCACACAAATGACATTATCAGTGACAAATTGCATTCTAATTGCTTAAATATCAATTTTTGTAAGAAGTGTTCGATTTGCAAAACCTATTAGGGGAAAGTGTGGTTTATGAACATGCGAAATTTCTCGCACGGGTACACTAGTATAGTCTAATTCCAATAACTGGAATATACGAAAAAATAACCAGAAAATAATTACATGTTGCTATGGACTATAGAAGAGAGAAAACTCGCTCATCAAGTGAACATCTTCAGATCCAAAACATGCAAGACAAAATAATTCTACAAAATACTACCAAAATATACAATGGCACCCACAAACAGCCTCTGGTCTCACAAAACAAACAAAAACCCGTCATAAAACTTAGAAAGGGTGGCGACCATTATTATTATTATTATTGAGCACCCGAAAATGAACGAGGCGCTTTAAAAAAAAAAAAACAGTTAGCTATTGAAAAGTTTTCAAATTACAGTATATCTATATTTATTTAGTAACAACAGTGACTTACATATTACAAGAATTAGATTTTCGCGGCGACCACGTGATACAAATGAAGGCTTTCAGGAAACCGGGTAGCGCATAACGACCAAAAATAGCTAACAGATTGCTTTTAAACCAAGAAGGCAGAATGAAGGAAAGAAACGTTCTGAGGAGATGTAAGATGATTATTGCCCTTCAATGTTTTAAAATCCTTGTGAAATTCTTGCTCGAACTTAAACTTAATTTATCTCAAAATGCAATTTTTGTTCACTTATGTACCTTTTATCGGAAACTGCAAAGTGTACAGACATGAAACCTTTATCATATACTGTGAAAATATCAACACAAGAACTGTAAGGGTTCGATTTCGTTTGGTGTTAGGGACAAAAGTATTTAAACATGAACCAAAGATGCTTTTAAAAAGGCTAGAAAATCATGCACAATTAGAATTTTGCAAAAAAGAAAAAAATATTATTACAGCAATTAATAGTCTATCATTCTGCTATCAAGTATAAAGCAGAAGTGTTTAATTACATGGACCAATTTTCGGAAGTAGGTGTCATCTAGATTACAAGAAAAAGATACAAAGAGAAAGCAGTGTTTCAATAGAATTGCACAAAAGTATCCCTTTGTTCATAGGTCACTAGTTCAATTAATCCTTACTAATTTCTACAGGTGTATAACCATTACCGTATGGCCCGGATGTTGATGACCTTAAAATTATCGAAAAATGACCTATAAAATGCCCTTAAAATTCTCTTAAAATGACCTCATTTAAAAAAAATGACCTAAAATTATAATTTAAAAAAATACCTAAAAGTGATCAACTTCATGATTGTCTTATAAAAATAATGGTTCGAATAACAAACATTCTCAGTATAATTAGTGTAAACTATTAATCAATAGATTAACAATACGCCATTTTCATTTCTACTACAAAGTGAAAAAATATATTACTAAATAAACATACCTTAGTTAGCGTTGCAATACACCACCATCGTCGTCCCCAAGTTATCAAAGGTGAAGGAACGGCGCTTGTCAGCTAATACTGTTTTATATTTCGAGAAACTTCTCTCCACTTCCACTGATGTAATAGGAGCATATTTGAAAAACACTATGTCACTGGCTGTTAAATCCTCTTCAAAAATGTCAATTCTGAAGTCTTCTCCCGTCAAAATACTAGCTATTTGACACACTGTCTGATACCCTTTATTCTTGTCCAATACAAATTTTATTTTCTGTCTGAGTCCCCAATCTCACCTTTTACATGTTTTATATAACCTTCAGCATTCCTGACTAACTCTATTGACTTGGCCAATAGCATGCCACCTTCTTCTAGGCAGGTTATTGTTTCTGGCAAAAATGAAAAATTTGATTTTATGCAAGCCAATGTACCTTCCATTTGAGGATCAGAAAACAGGTCCTGTGCACTCCCAATAGCCTTAGCATCTGTCCTATCAAAGCCATTCACTACTTCTCTCACGATTCGAAAATTGTCACAATAGTATATGCATGCAGTCAACCAGGTACCCCAGCGTGTAAAAACTGGTGCGGGGGGCAAAGCTACATCAGGGGCCTTGTCTTTGAAATATTTAGTGCGGGATGGTGCTTTGACAAAGACTTTCTTTACTGTGTAAACTAGTCTATCTACTTCTGAAAATTTTGATCGGACCTCTTCTGCAATTCGATGAAAAGCATGGGCCAGACAAGTAACATGCACCATCTTATTGTAAAATGCTTTTATAGATTTTGCTGCCTTTACCATGTAAGGTGCTGCATCTGTTAGGAAGAGGAGCAGATTCTCATGTTGTATTCCCATAGGCCATATTAAACACATGGATTTATCGAACAGTTTGCATATCTGAGTGTGATTAACCGCTTCCAAAACCTCTGAGGTCAGCAGGAAAGTTTGCCCGGGACTGTTTGTTTCTAGGGTCCCTATCACTACATTTCCTACATAACGTCCCTCTGAATCTGTAGTCTCGTCAATTGATACGTAATTTTTTTCCCCATTCACACATTCACGTATTCGGTTTAACGTGTCTTCGTAACATTTTGATAGGTAGTTTTTACGCAATGTTGATTCGTCTGGAATAGTATGACCAGTGTGGCGTTCGAGGAAATCACTTAATTTAGGATTGCTTAGTTTTCCTAGTGGAATATTAGCACTAACGAACACTTCACATAATTCTTTATAAAAGGAAGATGACTTGTTATTTGATGTCGAAGCAGTTTCTTTTAACAGTAATTGAGACACTTTCCTTTTTTCCCACATTTTCAAGACCTCGCAAATGTTTATCGCGCCCGACGTGTTGTTGTACGGTGGACCGTTTATCTGCAGCGACTTTGATTTCGCACACTTTACAGAACAAAGTAGTTCCATCAGTTGAGAATATGTTTTCACCGAAATCTGTCACATACTGTTTTAAACGGCTTGCAGTTGACTGCTTTTGTTTTGGCATTTCAATTACACTGCACAACAAAACGTCACACACCTACAACACAAACACACCTTAAAAGTCCTATAGTTGGAGGGTATTTGGGTGAACGATCAGACGTCAGAGCCGGCCAGAGCTGTCAACACTTCTAATAAAGATAAACTCGACTCAAACCACATGGCGCTGAGGGGATTACCCCGTTTCTTTTCTCAGACTGACGCAATACTCACGTGCACGTGAAGAAATCAGTGACGCAAACCGTACACACAAATGCTTCGTCGAGAAAAATTAAATCAGCTGCGTAGATAAGAAACGAGTAATGAAAACAGATGAGCACGGCAGAACTACAGTATGTAGTCATGTTAGTCCAAGAATGTTAACGCTGACATGTTTAGAAATACAGATACCGGTACTAAAAACATAACTTTAAAATGAGCATTTAACCATATTCAATTAAAAAAATTACCTATAAACGTAAAAGACCTGAAAAATGACCTAACATGCCCCTAAATATTAGAAAATGACTTTATTCTGCAAAATGTAGGAAAAATGCATTTTGATGACTTTTAAAAACCCCATATATCTAACATATTTATTGTAGAATACACTTAATTACCACTAAGCATCGTCTCCGTGTACTCAGAAAAAATATGACTTTTCATCAAAATCCGGGCCCTAGCCATTAGTCACTGTAACAACGCTTCAAACTTATCACGAATATAGTTTAAGTAGTTTAGAAGATATTATTTACCGTGACCGTTATTTACATTACCCAATCCCCTTAAGCTATTAGGTCCTGTAATGCACAAATAGTGCAAGCCAAGTAGATTGAAGTTAGAGAATAAAAACATCTAACATTCGGTATGTACGTCGCTGGGGTATTCAGTATTTGCCGTTTTATTTTCCCTATGTTGATGGTTATAATAATAATAATAATAATAATAATAATAATAATAATAATAAAAGACGGGCACGATTTTATGGCCACCTTAGACGAATGGACGCTAACAGGTTGACAAAGAAGATCTTTATCATTTTAATTCCAACCACAAAACCACGATGCCCTGGTTTAGAAACACCAAAGAAACCCTCCAAATGCTCCAAATCAATCCCGACGACGCATTGGACGCAGGGAGTTAGTTACTGGGGTTTTAAGGGGCGGAACTACGAGGTCATCTGCCCCTAGAACGCAGGGATCTCTTCCGCAAAAAGATAGTGACAAACGGGCTCAACAGGGTCTTGCCTCCAAAAAGCAGACATGGTGCCCCTTGGACAGAGGAACGCAAGCAGGCCCATTACCAAAGAATGAGACAATTCTGGGCGCAAAGAAGCCAAATGTGGAAAGACTTAACGTGGACCTAGATGACCCTAGCGAATTATATATATAATGATAACAATATTTGCTAGGCCTTTGTGTAGAGCTCGATAGGGTTTCTACGAGAGATCACTCGAGTACTCTCTAAAGATTGCTGGGGGGAATCGCGAACGAGCGGTCCCATACGCAAAATAAACTCGGCATTACCGTACTTCAGTTGTCAGCTGGCTCAGTTGAAGATTGTTGCACTCAAATTTGAGCTGAGCGTAGGTTTTGTCTCAATTGTCTGCAGGGCTTAATTTTATCAGTAGTCCGAAGTGATTCTGCGGTACTTTTCGCAAGACTGAGCTTTCTTTTTCTCAGCTTATTAAATTTAGATCATATCTCGTTGGACTAGTATTAACATCTTACTTATTGACATGTTATTAGCATAAAAATAAATTTCATTACCGGCACGTCTATAATACTTCAAAATTACCCTCTGTCCTTGTGGTTCCATAAATCCGGAGCCCCAGTACTTCTACATTTAAATATTGGACCCTGGTGTTCTGTGATGGTTGCTCGGATTATTCCTCCTTCGCAATGGAACGCTCCAGGCTTAAAAAGAAACCTCGTAGGATCGAGATTTACCTGTTACTCTTCTCCAAGACCGATTAGGTAGATATTGTACCTATAGTTGGCCTTGTCTTCTCCTCGTTAGCGATTACCTTCGCGAAAGAGAAAATAAGTCCAGATTATTGCTATGGTAGGCGATGTGCTTTCCGTGAGAGTGGCAGCTGGTTTTATAATTTCTATGGATTATAACCGTGACGACACATCTTTTCACTCCAGATGTAACGTGGTACTTTCTCTCACTCTCCAACAGTTGCAAGTTACTTCTAATACAGTAATGCAGCGGTTTTGTTGATAATAATGGAGGTCAGACAAGGCTAGTTCACTGCTTATCATCACTGAAACACAACATTATTTACAGTAGAACCATGACGAATAGAAGGAACTTCATTCGTCATGGTAGAACTGACGATTTTCCTACTGGCATGTGATAGGCTACATTTTGAGGCCGCGCTGCTGATCTTCCAAAATGGAAAATGTCCATATTAATGCCAAGCTTGTACATTGCATTATTTATTTACACAGTTTTCGCCCACATTGTAGCACTTAAGGCAAAGGTTGGCATTATTTCTGTTTCCGCATAACAAATTAATTTTGTAATCCAACTTTTTTTGATATGCTTTCAAGTTCTTCTAGTTGGAATTTAGCTTCTTCCATATCATTTGCAAGTAGCGCAAGATCATCTGCGAATGCTAAGCAATGCAGTTTCTTTGCCAATCTTGATGTGTGGTTGACACGCCTTAGTCCATTCTGACATGATTTTTTCCAACACACAATTAAACAATAATGGTGAGAGTCCATCTCTCTGTCGAAGTCCAGTTTTAATTTCAAATGGTTCAGAGAATTCATTTCTGAATCTAACTTTAGATTTAGTATTTCTAAGTGTGATTCCAATAAGGCTAATGCAATAAGTTCTTGATGTAAACCAAATTCCTTTAGGATATTCAATAATGACTCACGATGGATACTATCATACGCATTTTTAAAATCAACTTAAGTGATGACTACATTTTTGTTTCTAACTTTATAATGTTTCATAATCCACTTTAAACTGATAATTTGCTCTGAACAACTTCTTCCTGGCCGAAATCCTCCTTGATATTCTACAAGTTCGCAGTCGAGCTGTTCATGTTTATACAATCTTACAGAAAATATTGTAAGTGATATCCAGTAGAGATATCCTCCGATAATTGTTTGGATATGAGTAGTGGTTTTGTGGGGGTTCAGATGCCTCCACCTCCAAACCCTCCACACAAGATGGCGGCGGCCCGATATCTCTCGAACGCATGGTCGGATTTTGACGAATGAGGTGTCGTTGAAATCGGGCTGACACCCCGTTTTCAATGGACAACATATTTCAACCCCAAAATAAAACCTACCCCTAATAGGGGGTGAAATTGTATTTTTTTTTAGAAAATCTCGCTTTCCAAGTGCAACATGTGAGAGTTTAAATGCCAATATGGAATGAAACGTTGTTCTACACAAGATACATGTGTGCGGTGGAAAGCCACTATGAATTAGCATGCCCACTCATGGATTTTGAAGAGGGTGGGGGAGCGGTTCCCTGTGAACGGGTCCTTGTTGACAGGTCCCTGTGGACGGGTCATTGTTGCCGGGTCATTGTTGACGAGTCCCTGTGGACAAGTCCTTGTTGAGAGGTACTTGTGGACGAGTCCTTGTGGATGAGTCCTTGTTGACAGGTCCTTGTGGATGAGTCAACACTTTTTCCACAAGGTAATGTTTAGGAAACGCTGTCTTTTGGAGTTCTTGGAGATAAAACCTGCCTTTTATGGGTTGATGGTTGAGGTCCTCGAGTAAATAGGTGACTGGACTGTTCAGGTTGACTTGACGAATTTGAAATAGTTCAGTCCCCCAATTTGGTGTGTAGCCCTTGTCGAAGGCGGACTTGAATTTTCTCACACGAACATGGTCCCCGATGTTAAGGCGATGACGTTTAGGGTCTGCTGTTTTTATGGGGTTAAACAGTTTATCCAGTTGTGGAATATTTTTGGTCACAAGTCGTGGCTTGGTCCCAATGATTCTGTGTTTGGTGTCATTGTAACGTGACACTAGCTCAGGTAACAAGTCCAACCAGCGATAAGTGCCCTGAGTGGTAAACGCTTTCCACATATGGGTTTTCAATGTTCGGTTGAACCGCTCGACCACGCTGGCTTTGAGATTGCTGTACGTGGTGTAGTGGTGAATATCCTTAGATTTGAGAAAACTGGAGAAATCCTTGTTGAAAAATTCATTTCCCTGATCGGTTTGTAGCAGCTGAGGTTGACGTTTGGATTGTCGAATAATATGTTGAAAGGCCTTGGTGACTAGTGGACCAGATTTGCGTCGCACAGGTTCAACAAACGCCATTTTGGAATAAACATCAATGACCGTCAACATATAGCGTACACCATCGTTAACGCTAGCATAGGGAATCATTTCAACCAAGTCTGCTTGCCAAAGTTCATCCACACCCTGTGAAATCACTTTGAGTCGCTGATAGCGACGTCTAGCTGGACGATGCAACTCGTGAGCAATACCCATTTTAATGGGTGAGGGCTTAAACAATAATTTTGGCATTTCGCAGTTCTTCCTCAATTTCTTGATTTTCCCAATCGTGACCAGTAAGGCCGGCTTGACGTGAAGCATGCAACAGCTGTAGTCGCTGGACGAGTTTATTGGGATTATGCCAGTAGGTAACATCCACAAGGGGTTTTAGTGGCTTAAATGTCACCCCTGAAGCGGACACTTTACGACGACCACTTTGACTAGTGGGGAACATTTTTGCAATGATGGTTTTATATTTTGAGATATATTGGCATTCACTTGTTGAGTGGGATCATACTGTCTTTTGTGGGCATGGGTGTCCAATAAAATGGATTTATATTTATCAAGGTCCTCTAGCGTATAATCTTGGGATGAGGGAGTCCGAGAGAATAGTAGCTTTAACAGTCCTGGTGTTAATTTATAGTTGATCTTTTTAATGACAGCTTTAGTACGACTAAATTTAATCGATGAATCACCAATTTTAAAACTATCATCCTCATAGCGAACACCATACGTGGTATCTGTGTTTCCAATAAATAGATTGGTGAAATAGGGTTCCAGTGTTGATCCATAATATTTTATTAAAATGTTTTTCAGTTGAGCTTTATGTTGAGGGGTGGCTAAGAGTTGCGAAAATAGAGACGATCTGGAAGGGCAAGGTGTTTCGACCATGACCAAGGATTTCTTTTTTCTTAAAAACTCTGCAAGGGGTGACGCCTTTTTTTGAGGCGTAAACACTTGTTCCTCATTATCCTCAACTTCGCTAACACTAGTTAAATCTTCCTGTTCCTCTTCCTCTTCCTCCTCCTCAGGGTCCTCGTGGTGCGTCTGAGTGGCTTGTGAAACGGTGGGTAGCGTTTCAGATGACTTGAAAGAGGGTTTCAACATAGCTTTTAGCGGAGGGGCTAAATGTTGTTGAATAAACAAAGCATGATCCGCACGTGATCGTTTCAATTGACGGAACTTTTGGCGAATAGTATTTTTTGCTCTAATAATATGCTTTTTCAATTGACTCTCTGCTAACGCCATGGTGTCGTGACAAATGACTTGAGAGGGAATGATACAGTGCCTTAAATAGCAATAAAATGATCAAACTCTAAGCGATACCGCCCTTGGTTGAGTTCACTTTGTTTGTCAATCACTAAACAGGCATGACGTTGTGTGTTCCAGCACTTGCCACACAAATCTGTAAACATTTGAAAGGTCATATTCGGATTCACATGTTCATTATAAATGTGACGACTGTTCCACTCGTTGTCACTCTCGTTGGCATTGTCACGAATCAACTGTTTGGACATTTTAGAATACGTTTGTCCAAGTTAGAAGCAATCGATATGTTTGTGTCGACCCATGCTGAAATAGCTTTGAATGATGCCTTGTCGTTCAGTGGATACATCATCGAAAATCATGAGTGAATCAGGCTTTACCTCATCCGGTGAAATAACATTTTCTTGCGTGGAAAATATAAAATACCCCATATTCTCATTTTGTAATCCAGACATGACTTGATCCAGAAACACGTAGAGGGGTTGGTAGAGAGATTTTGCGAAAATATAAATATTTTGAAAACACAGACCATTGGGCGCTGTAATATGTGTCAGCAAAAGATTGGTATTTCCACAGCCGGAAGGTCCCACAATGATGCAGCGAATGGAAGATGGAAACAGTGAACCATGGCGTTGTTCACGTGATGTGGGGCAGAGATTGGAAACCATGTCCCTCACGGGGAATGAAAAAGCTTGTAGTTTAACGTGACCGTTAATCTCGCGATCATAAGCCACGGGACCTCCGTTTTACTTGGAATCCGAACCACAGGACATGGCATTTCACATCGAAAATCTCACATGCAGTGACCGGGAATCGAACCCGGTCCGCCTTGGTGAGAGGCATACAGCTTGACCGCTGAGCCACCACGCCCCACGGGGAATGACTCTTGCTGCTTAATTAGCTTCATTTCAACTAAGGCTTAGAGAGGCTAGCAGGCTGTCTATATACATCGCACTGAGCCTTGTCATAGAAACAGTAGACTCGTACTACAGGTTGACGATGGATGTCTTTGGACGTGCGTTGATGGTCAAAGCTAGATCTGTTCCCATACATGATCCTAAACAAGAAACAGATCCTGCTAATAAACACTATGTGGATAGGTCAGTAGTGCCACGCACAAAACAAGGAGATTATGACTTTAAAGGAAAGCGGTTAACCCATGTAAAACATCCTCAAGTGTCTACAGACGTTACTACAAAAAAGTATGTGGATAACAAGGTGTATGAGTTTTATGATAAAGTGCCTCAGCTTACGGTGAATGGCTATAGCGCTAATCATCACCGCATTGTTCACGTGGAAGACCCACAAGAAGATGATGATGTCTGTACCAAGCGATACGTGACCTATGAAATGAAAAGGCTTTATAAATTTATACCATCTGTATTTTTAGTGCATCTGACAAATGTAAAACCTGTGAATGAGAGAAACCATATACCGCTAGTTCATGACCAGCACTTGACCTATGTGCTTGCTTCGGGTTTAAGCCACTATCGACTACACTATGATGGAACCATTCACATCAAATATGCCATGCCTGATGAGAACCATTTACAAATAGAGATAAATGGTCATAGGATGTTGGTCCATAACCATGAAATGGTCAATGCAGGAGACGAATTATCCTTTCATCTCATGTTGACATGGAATGAAAAGCAAGCTGGAAAAACCATAAACGATTTCCCACTTTATGTAGAATTGGAATATACAGCCATGAAATAACAATCTGACGTTAGTTGTGACATAAACTTTCTTGTGAAAGGTTGTTGGTCATCATCATCATGGTGAAACAAAGATATGTGGTGAGAAAGACTAAAAATATGACCCTGTCCTTGGCAAAGCCTGGGCTTAAAACATTCGTGGACAAGCTCTTGCGAAAGAAACAAGTAGTTCCGTGAAGAACTATACAGCCTATTTTCATATATCTTACTTATGTTAACTGCCACTATCAACATACACAATTTCAGTTTGAGTGCTGTAATAGACTCATAGATATTGAGAACCGACTAAATATTTCGAATGGTCGCCATGTTGGATTTTATATATGTAGGTCTTTGAGTTATGTACTGTTACATGCAGATTATTGTGAACGTGTAGTATTCAAACTTCAATCGCATAATTAGGACACAAGAAAAAACAAGGAGATTTTAAAATTTTTCACAGCTGCCATCTTGAGGTTATGGAAACAATTGAAATAAATTAGATGCCAGTGGATTAACATTCGTATAAGGATTTACTGTACCAAATTTCACTGCACGCGGATGGTTAAATTGCGAGAAACGTCCATGTGAATATTTATAATTCGCGTCACCGCCATGTTGGATTTGTGATCACCAGGTTATTTAAAGTCCTATAGGTGAACTTAAGTTCATAGCCCCTATGAACGTTAAAAAATGCAGTTTGATTGCTAAAATAGATTCGTAGATATTCAGTATCGTCTAAATATTTCGGATGGTCGCCATGTTGGATTGTTAAATGTATAGGCCATAGAGTCATGTACCATTAAAGGAAAATTATTGCGTAGGTTCATTATTCAAACTTTCACTTCGATCGCATGACTACATCACAATAAATAAAATCCTAATTTTAAAATTCGCACTGCCGCCATCTTGAGGTTATGTAAACAATTGAACTAAATTAGATACCAGTGGATTACAATGTGTATAAATATTTCCTGTGCCAGGTTTCAGTACGCTTGGAACATTAAGTCGCGAGAAAGGTCTATTTAAAATTTTCAAATTCGCTTGGCCGCCATGTTCGTTTTGTAGTTAACCGGTTTTTGAAAGTCTTATAGATGGACTTCCAGTAATGCCCTTTATCTCCGTACAAAATTTCAGGGTTTTACCGCTTATAGTTTCAGAGATATAGAATGCCGGTGAAATATTTCGCACATCCGCCATCTTGTGATTATGTAAACAATTGAACGAAGTTAGATGTCGATGCATTACAATGTATATAAACATATACTGTACTAAGTTTCATTGCGTTTGGTTGGTCAAATCGTGAGAAACGTCTATTTAAAAGTCGCAAATTCGCTTGGCCGCCATGTTGGTTTTGTATTTACCAGGTTTTCAAAAGTCATATAAGTGAACTTATAGTAGTTCCCTCTATCACTATAGAAAAGTTCAGGGTAATATCGGTAATAGTTTCGGAGATATTGAATGCTGGTGAAATATTTCGCACAGCCGCCATGTTGGATTGGTGAGTCGTAACAAAATTTGAAGGGCACAGTCGAGGTCGCCGGGAATAGTGCTATGAACTTTCCGAGTTTCATTGAAATCGCTCCAGCCGTTTAGATTTTATTAGGGGGACACACACACACGAATCACACACACACACGCACACACACACGGACAAAAGGTGATCTCATAAGCCTATTTTTTCAAAATTGAAAATAAGCTAAAAAAGAAAAAATAATGTGTTGACCATAAGGAAAGCTCTTCGAGCAGCACAGAGACATGTTAATCCAAAACGTCAGCGACAGGGTTCAAAATAAGGGCGAGTGATTCCTGTCCCAAAACGAGCGGGATTTTTACCTGCATTATTCGCTGGTCTGGCTGCTCTAGGTTCACTTTTAGGCGGCGCCAGTGCAGTGGCAAAAACTATTAAAGCCGCGCAACAGGGCAAGCAACAACTCAAAGAAAGTCAGCGACACAATGAAACGATGGAAGCCATTGCTATGGGGGCTAGAAATGTCAATTTGAAGCCAGCCTTTTATCAACATGGATTTGGAATTTCACCTTTTCGAAATAAAAATAAAAACATCTTTAACCTCAGCCATAGCAAGACATGCCCTGACACATCAACAAGTGGAAAGCTATGCTAAACAACTGAAGCTTTCTCATTTTCGAGGTGTGTTTATGCGAAACCAATTACCCTCACGACCCTGGAAACATGAATGTGCTGTTGTCAATTTGGATGATCACCGAGGACCTGGAACACATTATGTAGCTTATGTCAAAGAGGGATCCACTGTATGGTACTTTGACAGTTTTGGGAATTTGCCCCCGCCCATGGAACTAGTGGTCTATTTTGGAAACAGGATCAAGATATATTATAATGTGAAACGTGAGCAAACGTTTAACAGCCAACAGTGTGGACGTTTGTGTTTTTTTTTTAATATAAGACGCAGCATAAGCAAAAACGTCAACAGTATGTCGGTGGAAAGTAAGACGTTTACACTGCATGGACGTGGACCTGAAGTGAGCCTAGACTTTTACCCACCTATCGAATTGAGTGAAAAACCCTATGGTTTAGGACTTGTTTCACTTGAAACGTACAATAGAATATACAACATACGTGAAAATGTGAACAAGTTTTACAATGATGATTCTGTGCTCACCCTGAACTCTGGTGGATACACAATAGATGACATTTAGAAACACATTTATGTGGTGTTGATCAATGAATATGGTTTAAAGTCATTTCTCGATGGAACACGCAAGTTTGAACTTGTAGGAAATACCAACACTCATCGCTGCAGTATTTTATCTACATTCAAAATTGACTTTAAAACACACCCCGATTCCATTGGTCCATTACTAGGATTTAAACCACGTGTGTTGGAGCCCAACTAAAACATGAATCAGACCATGAAGTGAAATTCATTGAGGACCATCATGTGTCGGTGACGTGTAATATTATTAGTCAAGTGTACACCAATCAAGAACCGTCGCATTCGCATTATGACTTTATTGTAACATCGCCCAATGGCTATATTATTCGTGAAAACCCTCCAGTGGTGCTTTTTGATTCTGTGGCTTTCGATGGTATTAGTAATATAACATTAAGACTGATCAATAGAGAGCAACAACTCATTGATCTAGATTCTACCACACCAGTGACTTACAAGTTAGTGCTAAAACCACTATGAAGTTTGTATATAAAGCAACAGCACTGTCTAGGAATGGTGTTAGTTGTTTACCACGTGAATACACGTTAACATCTCACAACAAGCAGATTTTACAGCATTTGGGTTACCACGTCAATCCCCGCGATGAATTCTATCCTGGAGGTAGTGAACCACATCGAGGAGCAACCAGGAGTGGTAAGAATTGATCTCCATTCTTATCAAGCTCAAACACCTGGACTCAATAACAATGATGAAATTCAATTTGTTATCAACAACCAAGATATTTACACTCTACCGCATGAAAGTGTTATTCAGATTGAAGGTCGGCTCACCAAAGCCGATGGCTCTACACCCACCACATCCAAGTTAGCCAACCATGCTTTCGCCTTTCTGTTTTCTGAAGTGCGTTACGTGATTAACGATATCGTGGTGGATAGCACTCGAAATGTGGGTATTTCCAGTGTCATGAAACTATATCCCTCTTATAGTGAGGAAGAAGCTTTGCATAGCGGGTTGGTGCCCTGACTCGATCAATGACTGGATGGTACACACCGATGGCACTTTTACTGGATATTTACCTCTTAAACTGATTTTAGGCTTTGCTGAAGATCACCAGCGCATTGTGGTCAACGCAAGGCAAGTGCTTTTTTTTTTTATCTGGTGAGAGACAGGAGTGATAATAATGCACTCAAGGGAGCCGACTGGAAAGGGGTGTACCAAGTGGATTTGGTACATCCTAAGGGATTTAGACAGAATGAAGTTTCGGGCACAAAAGGTGATAATGAAGGACAGAGCGGGAAAAGACCAAAAAGTTAAGATTTAGATTTAAATGATATTTATTTAATATAAAGCGAATATGTCGCCAGGAATGATAGCTTCAAAGAAATTACTTTAAAAACTGACAATAAAAATTAATAACAATTAAAAGGTACTTGTTTCTCCAGGGAACGTAAATAGAGCAGTGACTAACTTTAAAGTATTAAATATAAAATTACTAAAAAAGAAGCATAATAATTTAAATTCATTCCAAAGTGGACTAAAATGAAATACTCTTCTGACGGAAAGAATCCGGCAGAATAAAAGAAGAGAAAGGGTACCACCTCTTCTAAGGTACGATACAAGAAGTATCAGGCCGGCAGTCGGAGGTCCTCAGTAGCTGGCGGCAATTTAGTGCGCCCGCTCTGGCGGTGCGA
Source organism: Meconema thalassinum (assembly GCA_946902985.2). NCBI lineage: Eukaryota > Metazoa > Arthropoda > Insecta > Orthoptera > Tettigoniidae > Meconema > Meconema thalassinum. The sequence goes on along the minus strand of OX336388.2, from coordinate 715,841,472 downwards.
GGTCAGTCTGGCATGTTCCAGGGTTCCGGGTTCGGAACTAGAGTAGATGATGATAGGTTCTCCCAAAGATAGCGACCAGCATAGAGAGGCTCTTGGTAATACCTCCTGCGGCTGGTGAAATGATGTTCTCAGAATTACGATTTGCAGAGTAGATCCATGTTGAAGATTTTTGGTTGAAGTGCAGGCTGATGAATTTAGACTGCCCGGCCAGGCCGCCAAGTCCAGCAGAGAGATTATGCCGGCGGAGAAGAGACTCCGGCAGCCAGAGGTACCCCGAAAGGGCAGTAACCCCAGCAGGGATGATGGTGAGCAGATGTGATCAGTTGAGAAGAGTGGACAAGAGTAGGCACTGTAGGCCAGGAGACCTCAGGCTATATAGCGGTAGTGACGTCAGCGCGCGGAACCTTCTAGCATGAAGGTGTGGCGAGAGCGCAGCCAATCACAGCACAGCCCCATGCACAATGCGAGCGTCACCGCTGGAGAGAGCTCAGTGCTCGTGAGAAAATGTGACGGTATAGTACGTCTAGAAAGACACTACAGAAAACAGGTGAGTAGACATGAATATTACAGAAAAGCAATTAAATTGAAACACCAATATTAAACAAATCAGAACACCGCGTTCAGACTGCAATTCACGAAATTAAAATAATGGGGCAGAAAAATTGAACGTGTGTTTCACACCGTAAGGGAAACATAGCCAACAAAAAACATTCGCAAAGCGAACATGCTGGGAGGGGCGAGAAAAAATTGCAGTAAGAAAGCGCAGAAGTTAGGCCTCGCGTGGTAAAGGAGCAATCATGGTGATTGGCCTAAGAAAATGACCAGCAGAAGTCTGCAGTTTTACCACGCGAACCCTACCATCTCTGCCAGAAAAGCACTCAACAACCCTACCCAAATTCCAAACAAGAGGAGGACTAGGGTCTTTCAAAAGCACCAAGTCCCCCACCTGAAGGTTAGAGCAGGAAAAAAGCCATTTGCCACGCTGCTGAAGCAAACCGAGGTATTCCAACCTCCAGCGACGCCAAAAATTGTTGCGCAAACTTTCAATTTTGCGCCAAGAAATGGCTAAAGAAGATTGAGAATTAGAATATAACAAAGGTGGGGAGGCAGTCAATGGACCACCAATAAGAAAATGGCCCGGCGTTAATGGTAGAAGATCTGAAGGGTCATTAGATAAGGGTGATAAAGGGCGAGAATTAATTATGCCCTCAATAAAAATAATTAAAGAATTAAACTCTTCATGAGAAAGGGGGGTGTGGCCACAAACACGTCTAAGGTGCTTCTTGGTGAGTTTCACACAAGACTCCCACCGTCCACCTTGATGGGGTGCATAAGGGGGGATGAAGTGCCACTTGAAATTTCTCTGGTGAGCATAATCAGTAATCCTTTCCAGCGCTGCATTTTGAGTAAGAGCTCTCTTAATTTGCTCAGAAGCTCCGATAAAATTTTTAGCATTGTCGGAGAATACTTCTGAAGGAAGCCCTCGGCGAGCAGAAAATCTGGCAAAAGCTGCCAAAAAATAAGCAGTAGAGGCGTTGGTAACTAGTTCTAAGTGAACTGCTCCGGTGACCATACATACAAACAGCGAAATATAGAGTTTTCCAAAAATACATTTTTTGGCCTCAGGAGAGTTTTTTCTGTAAACAAAAGGCCCGGAATAATCCACTCCCGTAAAGGCAAAAGGTCTAGCAGGCGCAGATCTAAAGTTGGGAAGATCACCCATGAGCTGAGTGGTAATTTTAGGGTTGGATTTGAAACATGGAATACACTTCCGGATAACAGAGGTAACTTCATGGACTCCGTTTATGGGCCAATACCTTTCACGAATGACAGAAAGTAATGTACGAGTTCCAGCATGAAGATGCTGGTAATGATACTGACGAATGATTAGAGAAGTGACATGATGCTTTGAAGGAAGAATAATTGGGTGTTTTTTTATCCTCGGAAAGATCAGCCAAAGATAAACGTCCTCCAACTCTTAGTAAACCATCAGTGTCCAAAAAAGGGGCGAGTGATGAAAGCCTACTCGATTTCTTAAGGGATTGACCTTGGTACAACACCTGACATTCTTCAGAGAATATTTCTTGTTGAGTAAGCCATAAGATTTTTGTAGTGGCTAAACCTAATTCAGAAAGGGTTAAATATGGCTTAGAAAAAAGGGGTTGTTCTACCACAAAATATTTCCATCGAAGGAGATAAGCCATAACCCTCACCAATTTATGGAAAGAGGAATATCGCTGCAAGAGAAGGGGAGAGTCAGAAACGAGAAGAGAAGATCCAGTAATCTTACCAGCATCCGGCAAGTCTGATAACTCCGGAAGAGGAAAATTTGGCCAAGCGGAAGGTTCTTGCAGAAGCCAAGGGGGACCGTGCCAGTATAATGTCAGGTTAGCCAACATAAGAGGGGAACATCCCCGAGAAATGACATCTGCAGGATTCTCCTTGCCAGATACATGATGCCATTGTTCTAAGTTAGACAATTGTTGAATTTTGGACACTCTATTAGCTACAAACACCTGCCAATGCGAGGAAGGTTTGGCAATCCATGCCAACGTGATGGCTGAGTCACTCCAAAAGTAAGTTTTGCTAAATCGGATTTTCAAAGATTGGCGGATTTTGACCGATAATTCAACCGCCAGAAGAGCAGCACAAAGTTCCAGTCGTGGCAAGGATAAGGATTTAAGAGGGGCTACCTTTGACTTAGCGCAAATTAAATTGGAAAAGAAATATGACTGGTCAAAATTGCGGCAAACAATATATGCACAACACCCATAAGCTTTCAATGAGCTATCGGCAAAGATGTGAAGTTCATATCCTCCACAAGAGGGAAAGGGAATAATCACTCGCGGGATAATGACGTTGGAGAGATCTTCCAAACTATTTCTATAAGAAATCCAATTTTTTTGCAACTCTGAAGGAACTGGTTCATCCCAACCAGTTTTCAAGGACCAAAGGTCCTGCATGAAAAGCTTTGCTGTGACAATAATTGGCGCCAAAAATTGGAGAGGATCAAATATCTTTGCAATCTCAGACAAAATTTGCCGCTTAGTTTGCGGTTTGATGTCACTGAGATTAATTTTGAAAAAGAAAAAATCCTTTTGAGGACTCCAATAGATGCCTAGGGTTTTGATAGAATTACTTTCTTGAAGAAGCTCTACTGAGTCGTTATAGACTGAAGTTAATGGAAATTTAGAAAGAAATTCTTCCGAATTAGAGTTCCACTTGCACAAGGAAAATCCGCCTCCCAAAAGCAAAGCTGTCAAATCTTTAGAGACCTGTAGTGCTTCAGATACTGACTCAAATGAATGAAGAAAATCGTCAACGTAAAATGATGATTTTAACACTTCAGAAGCCTTAGGAGAATACAACGGGCCATCCTGTTCAGCAAGTAATTTCAACGTACGTATGGCCAAAAAAGCAGAGGGCTTTAGTCCATAGGTTAAGGTTTTTAGCCGAAAAATCTTGACAGGTTTAGTAGGCTCGTCGCGCCAAAGAATTCTCTGAAGGTCGCACTGTTGTTGATCGACCAAAATCTGCCTATACATTTGCTTGATATCAGATATCACTGCGATAGGGAACAAGCGAAAATTCATCAAGACAGAAGAAATGTCAGATTGAATAGGAGGGCCTGATAATAATGTGTCATTCAGAGAAGTACCATTGGCATCCAATGCAGAGCCATTAAAGACCACTCTTATGTTTTCCTTTAAAATCTCATTCTTCCAAACTGGATGATGATTGAGGTAAATGACTTCAGATGGGGTATAAGAAGCATCATCTTTCTTGGTAACAACCTCCATGTGATCAAGTGCCTCATATTCCTCCATAAACGTGGAGTATTGAGTTTTAACAACAGGGTCACGTTTAAATTTGTTTTCCACAGCATAGAGTGCTCTAAGAGCCCTAGGGTGTGTTTCAAATAAAAGAGGTGGATTATCCACTCGGGGCATTGTTACGACAAATCTACCCTCTGAATTGCGTTTGGTCGTTTCGCGAAACTGTTTTTCACACATTTCATTTTCAACCGAGGAAGGTGAAACTGAATCTATAGTTTCGATTTTCCAAAATCTTTCTAAGTTATAATCGAGACTTGTATTGACAAAATGACATTGAGAGAAATTTTGAAATGACTTACGAGGGACTTGACCCGTTACTAACCAACCTAGCTTGGTATCATGAACAAACACTCCTGGTGATATTTTAACCTTAGAGCTAAGGAGACATTGCCAAAATACTTGGGCACTGAGAAGTATGTCTACCGGAGCGCTCGTATTAAATGTTGGATCCGCCAACTGAATGTTATGAGGAAATTGCCACGTTCTAACTTCAAAAGAATTACTAGGGGTGTTACTGCCAATAGTATCAATGGCAAGGCAATTCAACTGCAATGTTGTGTTACAATTCACAGCATCTTTGATGTGAACACGAACAAAATGCAAAGATTTAACATTGCTATTGTTAATACCGGTAACCTGAATTAATGTAGGTTGCTTGGGAAGACCAAGTTTCTTAATGAGACGCTCACTTATGAAGTCATGGGTGGCGGCATTATCCAATAGGGCACGTGCTTCAAGCCATCTACCAGAAGAGTCTTGAACTTTTATTAACACGGTTGATAGTAGCACCTGGGAACTACGAATTGAGCTAGAGCTCTGAGTATAAGATTGCGCATTAGCTCCTGGGGATGCATCTTTAGAACATCCAGGGGAAGGAGCCTGACGTGGCTTTTCAAACCTATGAAGCAAGGTATGATGTTGAGCCTTGCAATGGGAGCAAGTATTTTTAGATAAGCAATCAGGCACCATATGCCTAGTTGACAAACAGTTGTAGCAATGTCTTTTTTGAGCTATTAATTTGCGTCTTTCATCGGTAGAAAGGGCTTTAAAGGCAACGCAGGAATATAACCTGTGAGGTGCTTTACAGAGAATACAATCCATTGAATTATGCTGAACAGTAAAGACAGCAGATTTGTTTATTTTTGCACCGACTGGTTTCACAACATTAGATTTGTTATCTGCACTTCCTGACATATGACAGGCTACAGCTGACAAAACCTGACATCTATTATTCATAAACGTAAGCAATGAATCATAGGTATATGACGTGTCATTTGTTAGTTCCCTCTCCCATGCCTTTAAGGTTGATGAATCAAATTTAGAAGTAACCAAGTGAATCAAGAATAGATCCCAATGCTCGACCGGTTGGTTCAACCGTGCCAATGCTCTGACATGTAGTTGGACCGCGTCACTCAAGGCTCGCAGTGTTGACAAGCTTTCAGCTCGCAAGGTGGGCAGGTTAAATAAGGCTTGAATATGCCTTTGTAAACATAATTTTTCATTGCCATAACGGCCTTTAAGAAGCTCGATAGCAATGTTATAGTTTTCTCCTGTTAAGGGAAGTTCTCTTATAAGTTGAAGGGGTGGCCCCTGCAAAATGGATTTTAAGTAATGAAATTTCTGAATTTCCGGAAGTGTGGCATTATTATGTACTAATGAACTGAACAATTCAAAGAATGATTGCCACATCTCTTCCTTTCCTGAAAAGTGCGGAATTTCAATTTTAGGTAGCAATGGTTTGATACCGTTCCCATGGTCGCTAATTCTTCCTTGAGTTTCTTCTACCTTCAACGCCAGGGTCAAAGTTCTAACTAATGCCACAGCCTGAGCATGTGTATCAAAGTAATTACTCTCTACTTCTTCCCTATCTGATTGATGTTCTGGACTTTTGATTTCAATTTCAAGTTGCACGAGATCATATTTCTCGTACGCCTGTTCAAAAGCTTTTAAACGCTGGGATATAATGTCAAGGTTTTGTTCCTCTTTCGGTAGAGTAGCTAAATATTTTTGAAAACGGGTGAGTTGACCTTTGTAGGCCGCCCGAGAGTTTAACAGTTTATCATCAAGTATTGGTGGCATGGCTGGAAAAGTTGGAACAACTCACTCACCAAAGCTGCTTGTGGCACCAGACAGACCTGCTCTCCGGAAAGAAACCAGTTGTACAAATATGCTGGGATTGTTTCCGCCTTCCCGCAGATCTCCCGCGCTAGCCACAATGTACTGAAATGTATAGAACAAATATTAGATTGCACCAGTTTTTTGAATTGAATTTGCGGTCTCAGAATGAAGGTTCTGGGTTTGATCCGGGGTTGAGGTACCATGGAAAGGGGTGTACCAAGTGGATTTGGTACATCCTAAGGGATTTAGACAGAATGAAGTTTCGGGCACAAAAGGTGATAATGAAGGACAGAGCGGGAAAAGACCAAAAAGTTAAGATTTAGATTTAAATGATATTTATTTAATATAAAGCGAATATGTCGCCAGGAATGATAGCTTCAAAGAAATTACTTTAAAAACTGACAATAAAAATTAATAACAATTAAAAGGTACTTGTTTCTCCAGGAAACGTAAATAGAGCAGTGACTAACTTTAAAGTATTAAATATAAAATTACTAAAAAAGAAGCATAATAATTTAAATCCATTCCAAAGTGGACTAAAATGAAATACTCTTCTGACGGAAAGAATCCGGCAGAATAAAAGAAGAGAAAGGGTACCACCTCTTCTAAGGTACGATACAAGAAGTATCAGGCCGGCAGTCGGAGGTCCTCAGTAGCTGGCGGCAATTTAGTGCGCCCGCTCTGGCGGTGCGAGGTCAGTCTGGCATGTTCCAGGGTTCCGGGTTCGGAACTAGAGTAGATGATGATAGGTTCTCCCAAAGATAGCGACCAGCATAGATAGGCTCTTGGTAATACCTCCTGCGGCTGGTGAAATGATGTTCTCAGAATTACGATTTGCAGAGTAGATCCATGTTGAAGATTTTTGGTTGAAGTGCAGGCTGATGAATTTAGACTGCCCGGCCAGGCCGCCAAGTCCAGCAGAGAGATTATGCCGGCGGAGAAGAGACTCCGGCAGCCAGACGTACCCCGAAAGGGCAGTAACCCCAGCAGGGATGATGGTGAGCAGATGTGATCAGTTGAGAAGAGTGGACAAGAGTAGGCACTGTAGGCCAGGAGACCTCAGGCTATATAGCGGTAGTGACGTCAGCGCGCGGAACCTTCTAGCATGAAGGTGTGGCGAGAGCGCAGCCAATCACAGCACAGCCCCATGCACAATGCGAGCGTCACCGCTGGAGAGAGCTCAGTGCTCGTGAGAAAATGTGACGGTATAGTACGTCTAGAAAGACACTACAGAAAACAGGTAAGTAGACATGAATATTACAGAAAAGCAATTAAATTGAAACACCAATATTAAACAAATCAGAACACCGCGTTCAGACTGCAATTCACGAAATTAAAATAATGGGGCAGAAAAATTGAACGTGTGTTTCACACCGTAAGGGAAACATAGCCAACAAAAAACATTCGCAAAGCGAACACCGACAATGTCCCCATTGATTTAAAAATTCTACTACAACGCTTGCTATGGAAAGTGCCTCATGTGACCCTTAACGATAGCAAAAAACTGGACATACTCAAAATGGTAAAGAGAGATATACCTCTACCCATGGAATTTAGAAGCTGGGCACTCCATGAGTACCCGCTATTGCCCACCACCAACACACACAGTTGGTGTATAAAAACAGCCCGCTATACAGAGAGACCTCTCTACATGATTGTGGGTTTTCAAACGAATCGCAAGTATCAACAAACCAAAGATGCCACGCAATTTGATCACCTGCAATTGAGAAATGCACGTCTTTTCCTCAATGGTGCTGTGTTTCCCTATGAAGGGCTGGATTTAGATTTTTCAAAAAATAAGTTTGGCCCCCTGTACGACTTGTTTTCTAAATTGAGATGGTCGTATTATCAAAAAGAAAATTGTCCAATGTTGTCACCCCAATATTTTAAGACAAGGGCGCCACTGATTGTCTTTGACTGTTCCTACTTGGAAGAGTCTGTCAAACCATCCAATATTGACATTCGACTAGATTTTGAAACACATGACAATGTTCCAGCCAATACCACGACCTACTGTTTGATTATTCATCACAAACAAGTCAACTATTATCCACTGTCCAACCAAGTGACAAGTGTACAAATAGCAGGTCAACCCACATCAAACCGCTCAGTCATGTCTTGCTTTCAAGCCTCAAGAGAAGTTACATCCATGAATTTAAAATCTGAGGAACAACGTTTCAAGACCTTTGCGACGTGGCCGGTGCCTTTTATAAACCCTCAAGCCTTAGCGGCCGCTGGATTCTACTATTTAAAAACAAGAGATGAAGTGAAATGTGTGTTTTGTCCCATCATCTTAGACCAATGGCAAGAGAGCGATGAACCCATGCAGGAACATCAGCTCTGGTCACCTGCCTGTCCCTACCTGTGCAGAATGGAGGTGGGTAATATACCCTGTCATTCCAGTTACCCCTCACTCGTGCCTCTAAGTGATGAAAAAAGTTATGATACGTGTGGTCTTTATGGTGTCAACAGTGTTTCAGTGAGCAGCTCACAGTCAAAAACACCCAGTTTAGAGACATTAGAATATCATCGGTGTTATGGACACTATAAACACAAAATACTTTTTTGTTGTATGAGATGGTACCGCCTCTATCCTAGAATGAAAAAGGAATGTAAAACTTGTTATGCTAATAAAATAATGTAATAAAAAATTGGATGTTGTTGTTATATTATTATTTCTTATGCCCCCCTGTCATATCCTAACCTCTATAGTGAATAATCGATGTTTTTATTTTCCTTTTACTAGAATGGAATGTAAGTAAATGACATGGGTACACCTTACTGAACAATTGTCAGTCTGTGGTCAGTTGGACTTGATCCAGACAAGAGTGAACATGTTGCGCACACTGATTGTCGACTGTCAAACGTTTAAAATTGGAGATAACAAATTTATATTTAAAGAAGTGGCCATTATCGATTGTTCCACTTTTTGGATATCGCAAGCTATCCATTTGGTGTTTAAACCACCTTATGCGTTTGATTTGTTGTGTGATAAAGATCGTAAACAAACCCAGTGGATTGAAACTCATATGCAATTAGACTGGAAGCAAGGAACCATTTCATATAAGCACCTGGACATGGTCATGAAAGCCCACTTGTCTTCTGCCCATGTAGTATTTGTGAAAGGTAGTGAAAAACGTCAATGGCTACAACCATTTTTGGCGTCTTACTCTCAATGTATCGATTTAATGGACATGGGCTGTCCCTCACTGCAAACACTCATGGACCGCTACCCCTGTGACAACATTACCTATAAAGCTCTGGCACAGGTGTGGCAATTGTTTCATTGGCTAACCACCAATGCCTGCTGGGAGTTGTTAAATAAAATTAAAGCTGAAGGTTTACCTGTGGATGCCGTCAGTGAGATTTCTACAAGCGACGTGTAAACATCAACGTGATACCAGGGAGAAAGGGGATGCTACCGATAAAGCGATTGGAAAGTTCTTCGTGTGCAAAAAGAAACTAGACAGTTTTACCAAAGAAGAATTATTGGCTCTTCCAAAATCATTCATTTATTACGTCGCAGCAAATGCAGTGAAAGAAATCTGGCAACATGTACCAAAATCATGGACTTAAGACCCTGTGTTAAGTGAATTGCAACCATGTACGGATTATGATCACCATAAGCAAGTGGCTATGGCAAAAATACCCTCTATGCGACAGTGTGCTACTTGCCAGCTGGTCAAACTGTATCACGGTCATAAAAGTCAGTGTAAAGACTTTGTTTCCTCATACCACGGGTGTAATGAAGAATAAAAGCAGCAACAATAAACATCATCCACAGAGGAGGAGGAAGATCAAACCTTTTTACCATCGATGGAAAAGGATATGCCAGACCTGTACTGGCAATGGCGTCATTGACAAAGTAATTCAATACTTGACTTTCGAAATCTACCTACCTGGATATTATTTGTGTGGTCCTGGAACTTATCTTGAAGAACCTTTGCAGCGTGGTGATATACCTATTAATCCTTTGGATCGAGCATGCACCTTTCTTATCACCACAGTCATCCTGCATTAAGACGTGTAGCGGATAAAGTATCGTTGAAAAGCTAAACAACGTTTGACATCCTGTGATGTCTCAGTGGGAGAGAGGTTGGCAGCCCTCATTGTGATTAGTGCTATATAAAGGAAGTTAATGATGAGTGGACATGAACATTGAAAAGGATTGAGGAATTGGTATTTCTTTGTATTCTATTTTTGTATAGTTCTATTTGTTGTGAAATAAAAACAAGGTTTACAAGATCACAATGTCTTTTAATTTTAAAAATGGTGATAGCCATTTCTTCATTTTCATTTTTTCTTACATGAATATTTACAATTTCCACTTCCCCTTTTTTACATTCCCCTTGTTTAGCTCACACATTCTGTACATTTTTTTTGTTGTGAAATAAAAAATAAGGTTCACCAGATCACTATATCTTTTAATTCTAAAAATGGTGATAGCCATTTCTTCATTTTCATTTTTTCACACATGAATATTTACAATTTTCACTTTACATTTTTACATTCCCCTTGTTTAGTTCACACATTCTGTACATTTTTGTGAAATATAAATAAGGTTCACCAAATCACTATATCTTTTAATTTCAAAAAATGGTGATAGCCATTTCATTTTTTTCACACTTGAATATTTACAATTTCCACTTTCATTTTTTTACATTCCCTTGTTTAGTTTACACATTCTGTACATTTTTGTTGTTGTGAAATAAAAAACAAGGTTTACCAGATCACAATGTCTTTTTAATTTTAAAATGGTGATAGCCATTTCACTTTTTCACACTTGGATATTTACAATTTACACTTTACATTTTTTACATTCCCCTTGTTTAGTTCACACATTCTGTAAATTTTTAAAAATCTTTTTCGTAATATACAAAAGCAAACATTTTACACTAAAATGTATTACTTATCTTATTTTTACTAAACTACTGTAGCCTAACATTATACATCCTACTTACAGTTTTTATAAAAAATATTACAATATAAAACACACTACAAATATTACAATATAGTGATCATTAGACTTAAGTAAAGTAATAGTCGTCAATGCGACTGTTTCCCCAAGCAAGAGTATCAAATGTGTTGGGTATGATGAATCGTTTGTTGTCTTCATTACTTAAAGCAACTTTGTTCAACAAATTGGTATGTAGCTGATGAATTTTACTTCTAAATAAACACATTTTCTTATATAATACAGGTGGGTTACTAACTATACAGTTTTTATAATCACTTATATCTAACTCCTTACTAACAACATTCTTTTTCACTCCTTTTAATATTTTTACTACTACATCATCAATTGTCATAGAGCTGTATGATTTAGATTTTGTGCCTACAAAGGTGTCTATAATAACACCAGCACATTCATCCTTAAATTTCCCAAGAACCTTTTTGTTTACTAGAGGTAAATGATAAATATTATCCTTGGGGTAGTCACTTGTATCAAACCTATTTAGCTCAGTTTTGATATCCTCATAAAAATCATCAGTTTTAAACTCATAAATAAAAGAATCTGTGTCTGTGTAGAGTAATTTAGCATTATCAAGATAGTTTTCTTTACATAATCATAGTGAAATTCATACATAAGTGTTTTTGACAATTCCAGAATGGTGTAACCCACATATATGGGTTTTTTGTAAGTTACTTTAAGACGATTCATTTGTATTACAAATAAATCCTCATGAATAATTGAACAGCTATGAAAGTTAGGCTTGCTTATTAAGTTGCTCGCACCATACCTTTTACCATCATTCTCCCACTTTGTTATCAGCTTTACATCAACTCGTTTATCAACATTCTCCATAATCTTTACAAAAACACTATTATTCATGAGTTTATAAAAATCTTTTTTAAACGCGTTTGTTGACTGTGTTCTTAAATTATTGTTTAGATCAATATACGGTTTGAGCCATGCTGACTGATGAAATTGCAATACGCGATGAATTTTAGTTAATTTCAATCCATGCTGTAGACACTGTTTCAAGTTTTGATAATGTATTACATATTTACATTAGCAATTAACATTTTTGTTCGTGATGTGATGTATGGAGATTTCATATTCTCAGGACAAAATGGTAAATCATTATGATCATCATGTAACTCTTTAGGGTACTCAAGATTTACCTCTAAAATATATCCTTTATCATCGTTATCATTAAGAGTGTCAACATGCAAGACATCAATTTCAGGTTGTGTCAGCCAGCGAAAATCTTTCAGTGGTAGATATTGACTCATAGCCCAACCATATTGGTTATTTGCATCGAGGTAGACAATATACTTTGACTCTTCACAAGGGTTGTAGCTAGGCATGTATTTATTATTCGCTTTAGAGTACCGTCCACTACATTGGCTTAATCCACCTCGAATTGATGATTTTATAAAATTGATCATGTCTATATCAGTCATCAATTCTAAATTTACTTTCGTTTTTTTTTTCAACATTGAACTGAAACTTAACCCAGGAGCAGTGAAAAACTGACAAGGATCAAGGTCATAAGTTTTCATACAAACATTCCGAAAATTTTCAAAAATATCTGCTAATAATAACACATCTGTCTTGAAATATATATCTGAAAATTCTCCTAGAGTTTGAATGTGGAACTGTGTCCATACACGTTGTGCATGTAAATATTCCTGATCACTGATATGACTTGTGTTTAAGGAACTGTAAAATGCATCTTTCGGCGGTAAAGAACACTCCTCAAGACGTTCCACACAGTTAATATATTCATAAGGGAATATACCCTTTTGACGAATCAAATTAAAATCATCTTCTTTAGGAAAGATACGTTGAATTTCATGAAACTGATCTGATTTTAAATTACTAGCCAGCTTATCAAGACTACTCGGCATAAAGCGGAATGAATCTAAAAATCGCAGTTTAATGGTTTTTTTTATTGCTAGTTTTGATGTATTTTGTGAACGATATGTATTGTTCCTTATTATTTGCAATCACATCAATTTTCACAGCTGAAGCTCCAAATTCTTTAACGATATAGTGGGTATCGTATTTGCTACCGTTATGTAGAATGACCGGAATGAATTTACTTACTCTATAATTTAAATTACATTCTTGGTGAGCAGCACCACGATATTTTCCTGTTAAATGGTCATGAACGCGAACCCTGTCTGTATATAAACATTCACCACATATAAAACAATTAGTTTCAGTTTCAAAATTCATTTGCTCTGATGAAGTTAGTGGCTCCATTGGAATGATCGTATTTAAAATAGAGGATATACGGGTGGCATCTTTTTCAAGTCTTTCCATAAAAACTTTCGGTGCATCAGGTCCTCTATAGAGCTCAAACTTATTTTAAGAGTCATCGTAACTACATTTAATATAATATGCAAAGCTAAAAGGTTCATGAATGTGAGTAGTGTTGGTAAAAGGTTGGGCTGGATTCGATGAACATGTATTAAATGGTTTTAGCAAAGCTTCAAAGTCAGCATATATAACAAATGGTACTCGAAGCTGTTTCTCATAATCTTTAAATTTTAGAATGTTATTTTTAGGAGTAGGTAATACCGTACAAACATGATTACATCCCCATTTTTTATGTTGAGTTAGTTGATCCTCTTTCTGGAAATGTAGCAAACAACCATCACACAACCACTTCTTAGATTTATGTTTTGATACTTGACTACCAACAAGTCTACTTAAATGTTTTATCCAACAATAGTGAGCATTTTCACCTTCGGTTATGTATAGTAAATTTACATGAGCATCCTTTTTTCCTGAGTATAATATAGAGGACCAACTATACTCTTATTTTCAATTTCATACACATTATTACTTACATTGTTCAGCTTTTCAAAACGTTGAATGTCTTTTATCGCCATAGGAAATTCCTTTTCTTTTAAATCTAACACTGAAGAATAGTGAGGATATGATGATGTTCTCATCGTGTCCCTCACTGCTGGATGGAGAGCTGAGGTTACAGCCCATGCAAAGCATGCGTCATCATTATTCATAACGTTTACACAAGCATGCTTACGTTTGATCCATCCTGGCAAATCAATGTATGATGATGCTCGAAGGGGATTATATTTATTCATGTTGGTTTCTAAATAAAGTACTTCAACCAACGCCCAGTCTGACTCCCTTTCCTGAAACTCTTCACTCTTCACAATGATAGCACTTGAAATATCTTGGTATATATCACTAATATTAGTTGATTCGCTAACAATTATGTTTTTTTGTATTAAAAGATTTGATATCTGTAATTTCACCTTCACTCCCAGTTTTTACATAGAGTCCAAAAAGTTCAAAATTCATTTTAAATGTTTTATGCTCCACTAAAACATTTTCTACCAAGCCAAACATACTAGGTTGAACATTTCTTAAAAATGATTCAATACTTTGAGTTTTTTCTTCACTATGAAGTCTGTAACTAGCAATTCGACTTTTAAACGCACTAACAATTTGTTGAATATTTCCAGAATTTCTTTCATGGCAAGCGTTATTTTTTATGATCAATACTACGTAAATGTCCATGAATGATTGAAGAAGGTATATCAATATTACATACATCACAATGTGTTATTGAAGGTTCACCATTCTTCTTTCTTTTTGTTGCACAACTATTTTCACAATCTTGAGAACGTTTACGCTTTTGAGCATCACATTCATTTAAAGGTTCCGTGCTAGTTGATGGTTTTACAGTTTTTAATTCCTGTTGTTCCCCATGCACTTCAACCATGTGGGATTGATATCGCTTTACAGCAGAAAAACCAAGTTCGCAAACTGAACATGAAAAAGGTGCTGAACTGACATGCATTAAATTTACATGCCGTCCAAGACTATCGTGTCTGTTAAATGTGGTAGCACAATGACTGCACACAAACATTTTAATGTCATGTTTAGCATTTGCGTGTCGTGAAGGTTGTCAGGTCTTGAGAACTGTTTCTTACAGTCACCACACTTGAGCATTATGATCACTTTCGAAATTACCTATAAAAGAAAGAAATCATAAATGTTAATAAATGATAAAACAAAGTACAATATAAATAGTTTAATTATATTCCAGTCAATGGTTATAGCAGGGTATTTAAATCGATCTGTGAACTCCTAGCAAGTCTAACTTCATGTAGTTCTAACTGGGGGTTACTATATACCACTGTCACTGACACCTAGCGGTGAACATTGGAACTTGATAGAGTGGTAGAAACCAGCGGTCGGCAGTTAACTGAGCTGAGTGTGACGTCATAGCCAGTCTTAAAGCAAGTCTAAACTTGTAGAACATGTCACGTGATAGAAACCAGCGATCACCAGTTAAGTGAGCTAAGTGTGACGTCATAGCCAGTCTTAAAACAAGTCTAAACTTGTAGAACATGTCACGTGATAGAAACTAGCGATCGTCAGTTAAGTGAGCTAAGTGTGACGTCATAGCCAGTCTCAAAACAAGTTTAAACTTGTAAAACATGTCACATGACGAGGTTAAGTTAGGTAAAGTTAGGTTATGTTAGGTGAACTGAGGTTAAGTCTTTAAATATTCCCTCTGACACTGACACCTAGCAATGAACATTCAGACTTAATAGAGCGGTAATCAAAATCTAACCTACAAAATTAGCTTTACACACCATGGTCAAGTAGTTCCAGCTTTTGACTGCCAAATATACCATTTTCACTGACATGTAGTGGTGAACATTGGAAAATATCACTCTAACTGTTTAAAAGTTATTATAGGGGCACTTACCTTTTTATAATTTATCAACTGCTGCCACTGAATGAACAGATTGTAGGAATCTGGTAACCTACAGATACCCAATTATCTGTAAACAAATCAATCAATCAATTAATCAATAATACATTCCAATCAATAACTTCAGCATCAATTAGTAATAAAATACTACAATCCATTAATAATAAGTACTTACCTTGCAAAATAAATTAATGATTTTCTACCAAAAAGGCTTTTTTACAACTCTTGAGCAGTAATAGAGCACTGTTCACTCAAAGCGAGTAATAAAGACTGACAGTAGGGAAATATATGACACCTCTCTTATATAAACTCTCATCGCTCGTGTCAGCAGTTTTTTTTGCAGATCATTGCAATTCCTTTCCCAATACAGCTGAGAGTCCAAAGTACACTAGGAACACCTGTGTGGTATCCAATGACTGCTGACTTTGCATGATCATCACCCATTGTCTTGATCAACACCTAGGGTTCCAAATTACTGCAGCGTCAGTCATAGCAACAGCAGTGTTCGCTCTCTGCCATGTCAGCAACATGACACCGGAAGGAACACCTGTGTAATATCCAATAACTGCTAACTTTCCATGATCATCACCCATTGTCTTCATGAACACTTGCGGTTTAAAATTACTGCAGCGTTAGTCATAGCAACAGATCTGCGCGCTCTCTGCCATGTCTGTAATATGACACAGGAAATAACAAGACGTCTTACTACACGTACCATCTCCATAGTTTTAACATCTTAAGAACATGTATTATTCTCTTTCAACTACAAATGACTCGTTAGAACACATCCATCCACCAAGTTAGATCCCTTGTATGTTCACATGTATTTCGTCACTTTCCGTTCATATCGTTATCACATTATACTAGTGGGGGACTGGTGAACAACGTCAGTTCAACACACTGCTTTACACGCAAAATGTAGTTAGGCCCTTTGACATAATTTAAATAAATTCATGGGCTAGTCCGTAGGAACCGGTCCAAAGGGATCAGTCCAAAGGGACTCATCAACAAGGAATAATCCACAAGGACTCGTCCACAAGGACCTGTCCACAAGGACTCGTCCACAAGGACCTGTCAACAAGGACTCGTCCACAGGGACTCGTCAACAATGACCCGGCAACAATGACCTGCCCACAGGGACCTGTCAACAAGGACCCGTCCACAGGGAACCGCTCCCCCACCCTCTTCAAAAGCCATGAGTGGGCATGCTAATTCATAGTGGCTTTCCACTGCACACATGTCTCTTGTGTAGAACAACGTTTCATTCCATATTGGCATTTAAACTCTCACATGTTGCACTTGGAAAGCGAGATTTTTCTAAAAAAATACAATTTCACCCCCTATTAGGGGTAGGTTTTATTTGAGGGTTGAAATATGTTGTCCATTGAAAAGGGGGTGTCAGCCCGAGTTCAACGACACCTCATTCGTCAAAATCCGACCATGCGTTCGAGAGATATCGGGCTGCCGCCATCTTGTGTGGAGGGTGTGGAGGTGAAGGCATCTGAACCCCCACAAAAACACTACTGATATGATCTATCACCTTCTTTATGTAATGAGTGTATTATCGTTATGTTCCATTGTATTATTAAATATTTAAGTATGTCAGCCTTTAATAAGTAGTACGGATGCATTACCCCGGCAACGGCAGTTAGTTATTGAATCATTATTACCAATGAGGAACGGTTGTACATTGGCCAATATTTACTCTGGACTAACTTTTCGAGGACATGTATGACATTGTATAAGACGGAAATACTGCGAACTTTCTCCTCTGGACTAACCGATTTTGTGCAAGGACGTTTGGACGAACATTCTTGAAACCATGATTTTTAGCCTATTTTCATTTATGAAAAAAAAAAAAAAAAAAAAAGGTTTATGATATCACCTTTTGTCCGTGTGTCTATCTGTATGTGTGTGAGGATTTTTGTGTGTCCCCCCTAATAACTTGTAAACGGTTGGAGCGATTTCAATGAAACTCGCTAAGTTCATAGCACTATTCCGGGTGATCCCGATCGTGCCCTTCAAATTTTGTTACGTCTCACCAATCCAACATGGCGGCTGTGCGAAATATTTCACCAGCATTCAATATCTTCGAAACTATTACTGATATCAACCTGGAATTTTGTATGGTGATAAAGGGAGCTACTAAAAGTTCACCTATGTGACTTTAGAATACTTGGTAACTACAAAATCAACATGGCGGCCAAGCGAAGTTGCGACTTTTAAATAGACGTTTCTCGCGAATTAACCAACCAAACACAATAAAATTTGGTACACTATATGTATTTACACATTGTAATGCACCGACATCTAACTCCGTTCAATTGTTTACATAACCTCAAGATGGCGGCTGTGCGAACTATTTCACCGGCATTCTATATCTCTGAAACTATTACCGATATCACCATGAAATTTTGTACGGAAATAAAGGGCACTACTGGAAGTTCAGGTATGAGACATTCAAACCCCGGATAACTACAAAACGAACATGGCGGCCAAGCGAAGTTGAAAGTTTTAAATAGACTTTTCTCGCGATTTAATGATCCAAACGCAATGAAACTTCGTACAGCAAATGTTTATACACATTGTAATGCATTGGTATCTAATTTAGTTCAGTTGTTTACGTAACTTCAAGATGGCGGCTGTGCGAATTTCAAAAATTAAGTTTTTATTTCTTGTGTACTAATCATGCGATCGAAATCAACATTTGCATAATGAACGTGCACAATAATCATCATCTATTAGTACATAAATCTATGGCCTACATATAATAAAATCCAACATGGCAACCATCCGAATTATTTAGACGGTTCTCAATATCTATTTATCTACTACAGCAATCAAACTGAAATTTTGTAAGTGTATAGAGGCTATAAGCATAAGTTCACCTATGGGACGTTCAATATCCTGGCGAGCACACATTCAACATGGCGGCGACGCAAAATTTAAATATTATTCAAATGGACGTTTCTTGCGTTTTAACCATCCAAGCGCAGTGAAACTTGATACGGTATATGCTTATACAAATTCTAATCGACTGGCATCTAATTCGTTTAAATTATTTTCATAACCACAAGATGGCGGCTGAGCGAAATTTTAAAACCCCGCTTTTATTTCTTGTGTCCTAATTATGCGATTGCAGTTTGAATAAAACATCTACACAATAATCTTCATGTAATAGTACATACATCTAAGGCCTATAATATAAACATCCAACATGGTGACCATCCAAAATATTTAGACGGTTCTCAATATCTACGAATCTATCACAGCAATCAAACTGACAATTTGTATGTTGATAGAGGCAATAAATATTAATAGGATATATGAAAATAGGCTATTTAGTTCTTCACGGAACTACTTGTTGTGTTTTAGATATATTGGTAGGCTGATGCTGAGGCACATGTACCGTTAAATTAAGTATAGGCCGACCACTAAAATTAATAAAACCTTCTCTATCCATTTAACATTGTCAATATGAAACCAAGGTATTTATCATGATAAAGTTTTGTCAACATAGTCACGCGTATAACATGAACACTTTACGAACATTGATTGGCCTGCAAACTCCAAGTATACTTTTCCTTTTCCATCTAAACCTACAAATCTCAACTGTCTGCACGAGAATGAAATTGACGTTGAGCGTAAATACGAACTTCCAGCTTTTCTTATTGGAAATGATACACTGATCGCTGCCCAGACAGGTGTGGTTGTCACTGAGTGACTGCACAAAGAGATTCTATCGCCGCACGTCACTTGCCATTTATTTTTTCTACTCGAGTATAAACTCGTAAGTAACAAGGAAACGAACTCTTCATCCTGATCAGTGCTGGACATTCCTCGCACCAAATAGACTCTAACTACTGGAGTAATAATTCGGACGTCTCCTCCCAAATGTCTACAAACATTTTGCCAAAGTTACATTGAAGGCGAATTAGTAACTACACTGAGGTGTCTAAAGTATTAGGGCCGTTTACACCAATTATCTCTTAAAATTCACAATTAAAGGTGTTTTTTTTAAACTTTGCACAGTCATCCCCGTTGTGTAGTGGTTAGCGTGCTCGCTGCCATCCCGAAGGTCGCGGTTTGATTCCCGGCTCTGCCACGAAATTTGGAAAGTGACCTGAGGACTGGAACGGGGTCTACTCAGCCTCGGGTGATCAAAATGAGTAGAGGGGGTTCAATTCCCACCTCAGCCATTCTCGAAGTGGTTTTCCGTGGTTTCCCACTTCGTCTCCGGGCAAATGGTACCTACCGTAAGGCCACGGCCTCCTCTTTCCCTCTTCCTTGCCTATCCCTCCCAATCTTCCCCTCCCTTCCCATCCCTCATGAGGCCCCTGTTCGCTTTGCAGGTGAGGCCGCCTGGGCGAGGTGCTGGTCCCACCTCCCCAGTTGTATCCTTCGACCAGGTGTTTCAAGGTCCAGGACACTGCCCTGGCGGCGGTAATGGTGAGATCCCTCACTGAGTCCGAGGAGAGAAACCTGGAACCTGGAGAGTAAACCGACTAAAAGAAAAAACGAGCCTTTCGTCAAACAGAAACTGTCGTTATCTTAAAAAGCAATTACGTTAAATGGCCAAATCTGACCACACAACTCCCTGAAGCATCGTTAAAATGGAGAGAAACAGCTCAACTCTACCTCGCACATATATCAATGTCGGAAGAATTCGTTTTTTTTTCTGAGTTTCACACGAACCTTTGTCCATATGAATATAACATATGTTTATGACAATGAAATTATAAAAGATCATACATGTTACTAACACCAAGAAAGAAGAACACGGAAATTTTAAAAAATATATATCCGAAACGGAATACGAATTCCTTCCAGCTCTGCATAATGAACTACTCAATTGTCCTCACGAGGCCAAGTGCCAGTTCCAGCCCTCACGGAACCGAGAATCAAAACCGGGGTTTCCGGGTGAGAGGCAGGTGCTGTACCCCTGCATCAACACTCATTGCCACATCTCAAGTAATTACCGTTAAATTACGATTAGTCCATTGCTATAATTAAACAAATAAATTGTGTGACTATTCGTATTACTTATACTTAAAATTACAATAATACAATATCAATTCATAAAACAGACCGAATGGCTGCGTGGCGCAGTCTGTTGGCATTTGAGGGTGCGCAAATGCGAGTGAGCCGTGTCAGTAGATTTGCTGGCACGTTGAAAATCCTCTTCTGGGCAAAATTTCAGTTCCCCGGCTTCTCTAAAAGCCGCAGTAGTTAATATGCTCCTAGAACCATTAACATTATTATTATTATTATTATTATTAAAACATGCCAATATTATCAGTTATATAATTTTACTAGCAATCTGTCCCGGCTTCGCCCGGGATGTTTAACAGTTTACCCAGCGTAAGCTTAAAAGGCGCAAGGACGGCAGGTCCCAGACGCAATTCAGAAAAGCCGAGGTGAACAGCGAAACTCCAAACACATAGCCTATACTCTGAAGCCTCTCGACACGACTCGACAGTTTGACGCTGGCCGAAGCTGGTGTAATAGGTTAACTCGCTAGCTCGTAAACTCGCTCTGAAGCTAGTAATTTAAATTCCCACTGAATGGTGATTGTTGGAAAAAATGAAAAAGTAAAAGAAAAAAAAACAAGTTCCGTGACGAAATAAAGAGCCTACTTTTCTCGAAATGTAAGATTCATTCCAATGATTAATTTATATGGACCTAATTAGAATAATGACGAAATTGAGTTGGTAATATCGAAATTTCTAATTAATTCGAAATATGACTGGCATAATATAGATTAATAGAGCACTACAGTTGGCAACCCTGGTGACAGAATATATTCTTAGTTCCATCTCTTTAGGTACAGAATACAAAATTTGGTTTAAGTCCAATGGATAGCATGGACGTTACATGCAGTTAAACATTGGATCTAACAGCGCGCGTAAAATCATGTTGGCAACAATGACATACATGTATTGGTCAGAAATAATCTGAAATAATATGATCTATTGCTGTGTCAATTTTGAATGAAATCCATTAGTTAGTAGTTACATGCTTTTAAAATTGGACCTATCAGCTGGCTTAGAATCATGTTGCAGCACTGGCGTAGGCCTATATTAGTTACTCCAAATTAATCTAGAATGCCAGGTACTATACGTGTGCATAGTTTAAAGCTGTCGGCTTGCATACTTTCTCATATATGGGTATTTGGATTTAAAAAAATTGAGAGCATTTATTAACATTGGCAGCCCTGATGGCTCTTAAGAATACGCTCAGTCATATCTGTTTATGCACACATAGCACATACGAAATTTGGTTGAAATCCAATTGATAGTGTAGAAGTTATATGCATTTAAAATTTGGACATATCAGCAGGCTTATAATCATTTTGGCAACACTGCCATGTATGCCCTCCTGGAAATTAAACTATAATATTATTATCGATACGTGTGCCAATTTTGAAATAGCTGCCATTCATACTTCCCAAGATATCCAACATGGAGCTCAAATTTCAATTGCGATTTTTCGGCAGTTGGTAGCACTGACATCATTTTCAAATATGGCCATGATATATTCAGGTATAGATCTTTACGCCTACCAAATTTTGTTTCGATTGCTGCAGCCGTTTAGGAGTTGATGGGGGTGGGGGTGGACACACACACACACAGCCAGCCAGCCAGCCAGCCAGACAGACAGACACAAGGACAGACAGACACACATTTGCCCGATCTCATAAGTCTACTTTTTCCTCATTTTTGCAAAATATGAAAAGTAGGCTAATAAAAAAATGGGCGATGTATTAAAGATATGCTGTCGCGGACTTTTTTGTAGAACATTTCATCCTGAAAAATTCTTACACTCGTAGCATATCTTTCGTTGTCATAATTTAACGGTTTGCCCAGCGTAAGCCTAAAAGGCGTACGGATGGCAGGGTTTTCTTCGACTCGATTCACTGAAATCGTTACTGCTTGGCTTCCTTTAGTCATATATGAATGTCTTTCTACAGAAACCTTCCTCGAGAAATCCTTTACAGAATGGTGAAACCCGCATTAAAATCCATCCAGTGGTTCTCGAGATTACCCGTTACATCCAAGAATCAGGGACTTTGTTTTATACAGTACTACGTAGAGATTAATTTATTGAGAAGTATGGAATCGATTTCCATGAAACTGCTTTAATGTCGATTTTTTACTTTAATCTCTTTCTACGGATAAGTTTATTGAGGTAGTGAAACCCCCATAATGTTCATCACACTGAAAATATAGAGATATACATTTATTTGACTGAGGTTTTCGTCTGTTTTAAGAATCAATATTGTGTTGTCATAATTTTAGGCAATGCTAGCTGTGGGACTGGATTTCTTGGTTCATCGTAGCAAAGAAATCATTATAATTACGTGGATAAGGCAGTTTGAATATAGTTGAATACTGCTGACTGTGAATGGATGACAGGACGAAAGATTTTGTGTTGCTTACTTTAGGGGTTTTGCGATATTGTGGTTATGTAGCCCCGTGTATTTGTGTGTGTGTGTATAATTTGTCTGATAACCTGTGTCACTGTGATGTCTGCACTAGTGTGTGTATTTGCAATTGAGGTAGTATTTGGGTAGGAAGCGGCCGTGGCCTTTAGTTAGGTATCATCCCGGCATTTGCTTGGAGTAGAAGTGGTAAACCACAGAAAACCACTTCCAGGATGGCTGAGGTAGGAATCGAACCCATCTCTTCCCAGTTTCACCTCACGAGGCTGAGCCTGAGCCCTCAGACCAGAGTTGAATTTCTTGGCAGAGCCGGGAATCGAACTCGGGCCTCCGCGGTGACAGCCAATAAATTCTAGCCACTGCGAGGGCGAAATATCGCGCTAAGATAATATTTAAGATATTATTATTACTTATTATTTGTTTATTTATTTTACTTATTATTGGTAGCCTAGAATTAATATCAACAGACGCACCGTCAAAACTTTAAAATCAACTACGCAGGATGACTAAATACCACAAAGGAAGTGAGGTTATAATGGAGGAAGTTAAAGAAAACACGTTTAGAACAGAAAGTCCATCTGGTCAGCATCAAGAGTGAACCGCAGAGGATAATGAGGGAATAGGAACGGAAAGACAATTTAGCAAGGAAGACCTACAAAGTGGTCGCCGCGGGCTCTAGTGGTTGTATATTCTGAATGCCTGATGAGGTGGCAGATGACGTAAGCCAGATTCTGCAAATGAGCTTGCTCCCATACGAACGTGTAATTATCATCAATGGCCGTGAGCTAGTACCAGGCGCGGATATAGAGTTTGGCTGGGGGGGGGGGGGGGGGGTCAGAGAATCAAAATTGTTAAGAAAAATGGTATCACTAAAAACGCAATCACAAAATAAACAAACGTACAAAACCAGACCAATTTTTTTGCAAGCTACATGGATAGAAATTTGATGCGTTTAGCGCACCAAACATATTCGTACAAATTGCAACGCGGTGTTTTGCGACTTCTACATCGAGCTTCGAGAAAAGTATCAAGGTACGTTTTAGTTTCGGCAAGTCGAGTTGATACCGACAAAGGGAGAAAGTCACAGCTTAAATTGCCAACCAAGCTTGCAGTTTGGACGTCGGCAAAACTTTTTGGTGCGAAAAAAAAGCCCCAAATTCCTATCCGTGCATTGCTGCACATTCATCGTGACATCACTATAGACATCGATTCGGTAATCACAAGGATTGCTAAACAAAATAGAAGAGTTGATTTTGTTATATAAATAATCGTTTTTATACAACAGGTATGAAGTTGTAAATATGTACAGTTGTAACAGAACATAATAATTGCAATAAAGATATTTTCAGTATTGAATAAATTAAAAATAAAACTGTTTTTCAGTTAAAATTCGTTAAGTTTTATTTGTCTGGTTATTGTGGTTTCGTTTCTTGAGTTTGCAAAAAATATTGGTCTCCGTTTGGGGGGGGGTCATAACCCCGTGAACCTCCCCCCCCTCCCCCTTGAATCCGCGCCTGGCTAGTACATGGTTATCATCCGCGTCTACTTGGCTGTGTATGGAATTTGTCTGAGGTAGGCCTAGAAAGCAGGCGTGATCTAAATCACCCATGACCCAAATTTTGAGAACTACTATGAAAAATTTCATTTTGTTTGTATTTTACGCTATAGAATACAGTTATTTGGCAGAACAAATAAATATTTATTGTTGTTGCTTGATTTGAAGGGCTTGAACATTGTGGTCATTCAGCCCTGTGTACTTGGGTGTGTATAGAATTTGTTTGATAACCTGTATTATTGTGGTATCTGTACAGAGGTGTGCAAATTATTAGACTCGATGGTCCTCTCTTGAGCGGCTTTGGTAGTGTAGTTGGTAGCATGCTGAGCTTCTGTGCCCAAGATCGCGGGTTCAAACCCGGCCGAAGTCGTCGGATTTTTTAAGAGCGTTAAAAATCCCTCAGTATGCCTTCCTTCGGAGGGGAAGTAAAGCCTGCAGTCCCATGTCATAGATTTATTGCATTAAAAAGAACCTTCCACTAACTACACTTTTGGAAGAGATCACGCCCTCTTTGTAGGCCTATCTCAGACAAATTCCATTCACAGCCAAGTAGACGCGGATGATAACCATGTACTAGCGGACAAATGTGAGTGGTTTATTAACTTGCAGTCCCAGCTGAGACGCGTAGAGCTTAACACGACAGTATATCAAATCCGCTCCGCCAAAGGTTTAGTACAGATCAACAAGTGAATACCTGTAAACCGCTCACATAACGAAGCACATAAGTTGAACAACTCAACACTTATATATCAAGCAGAGAACAAAATGGTTTAAGAAAAACACAAAGGCAACAGATAATGGACAACACGCACCTTATAAATTTCTAGTCTTCCAAATACGAGATTCTGGGAAACATGAAGTAGCAGTTATCAGAAGAATCTACACATCAGATATTTTAAAGACGAAAGAATATTATTCCGAATTTTTAAATTTAAAAAATACATTTTTATGAATTTTATATTTGACATTAGTCATGCGAAAATCCAATGTTTTATGCATATAAGAATTTTTTAGCTAATGTAAAAGGATGTGTTATTTATTATTTATTTTACGTGTCCAGGAAAAATTACAAAACGAAGGTAACAATACAAACAAGCTTACAGACTATCTATAATAACAAATGAAATCAAATCACATGGAATGGAAAGACCAGAATTTGGCAGTATTGATGGCCTTGTCATTTGCTCTCCAAAGATCGTCGGTGGTGCAAGTCTCGGGTAGGTTTCTGCATATTAGAAGTTGTTGTGGCTCCTGCAGTTCCCCACATTCACAAAGTCTGTCTTCAGTGTAGCCCCGTGTCTTGAGATATTCCTGTTCTCAGTCTGTTGACTGCCTTCCAGATGACAAACGGCTGAAAACACCCCGTAGCTGGTTCTTCCTTGACAATGTTCCAATGAGTTTCGGGTAGTGAATCCCGCCATAACTGGAATCGGCGAGTTTCAGGTGATGTTGGGATCGCTACAGTTGACTGTAGGAAGGTCTTTCTTGACTTAAGTCTTGTGGGGTGATTTACAGTATACAGTATGTCCAAATAATGGGTGTCTAGAATCAGTTTTCTGCTTAAATGTGTATTAAATGCGTACGGAATATTTTTGTAAACAAAGAATGACTGATGAAGGCATAACAATGCCGAAACATGTATCATGTGTAATTTAGGGTAAAAAAATAAAAACTAAAGTTGTATTAAAAAGTGGAGATCATAATCAGTAATTGAAGTACCATTCCAGTGTTTGCATGGACTAGGTGTAGGGGCGGGAGGATGAGGGGAACTATTTCTATGATGACTGAGGAGGGAATATAATCCACGTCTTCTCAATTATCCTTACGGCTTTTGGAAAAATAATTCCCTGTAGAGTTCATGGATACAGTAAATGAGGTATAAGCCTATTCCTCTATTGCTTAAGCGCAATTGTGTGAATGGAGTTGTTGTTAGTTCATTTTAGGGGTTTGGGACATCTTGATCATCAGCCCCGTGTAGTTGGGTGTGTGTTGAACTTATCTGATGTGGTCTATATTGCTGTAATGACTGTAGTAGTGAGGGTAACTCTATGAGGGTCAGGGATAAGGTAG
The DNA here is from genome assembly GCA_946902985.2 of Meconema thalassinum. Classification (NCBI taxonomy): domain Eukaryota; kingdom Metazoa; phylum Arthropoda; class Insecta; order Orthoptera; family Tettigoniidae; genus Meconema; species Meconema thalassinum. The sequence continues at coordinate 715,814,745 of OX336388.2, read as the reverse complement.
GCGCCCCGGGACTTGAAGTAAGGTACTATCCCAGCATTTGCCTGGAATGAGTGTGAAAAAATGGAGAAAACTACACTTAGGATAGCCGCTGTTAGCACCAGGATTGATACCTGCGATGTCCGGACTTGCTGAAGCTCCGGAGAGTGTAACTTTTCGTGTTCCAAATAAGAGTTCGTCATTGCCGAGCGGTTGAAGCAGCTTCTCTCATCAACACAATAATTATATACCTCGTACCACAAATAAGAGTCTACTGTTAGTTCAGTTCCAACATGGGAATTAACAGCTTTCTTGTTGACTGCCGATGGCATACAATCAGAACGGATTTATGTTTCGGCTTGTCTACATCACTAAAACTCATTTTATTAGTAGTAAAAGAAAAAAAACACTGTACCTGGTTATGATGCATATAGGTCAGTACCTAAGGAGTGGCTATCAATGTCAAGAAGAGCATTAAAGTCGTCCTTCTCTTGTGATTTAGAGGCAGATGACCTGAATATTTCACTCCTTAAAACAATAATCTTCAACACTTTCTCTATGAAGTGCAGCTCACTCGTCCCAATCGTCAACTTTGTGGCTTGTACGCTCCTAATGGCACCAATTAGAAGATTTTACTTCCTATCTGTGATCATATCGTGCCAATCTAATTACTATCGTGGTGTAGTGGCTAACATGCTTGGCTGTCACACTGAAGGTCCGGGTTTGTTTCCCAGGTCTGCCAAGAAATTCAATTTTGGTCTGAGGGCTGGACCGGGGTACATTCAGCTTAGTGAGGTGAAGCTGAGAAGAGGCAGGTTCAATTCCCACACAGCCATCCTAGAACCGGTTTTGTGTGGTTTCCTATTTGCTCCAGGCAATTGCGGGATGGTTCGTACATACTGCAAGATCACAGCCGCCTCCATTACAATCCTCGCCTCGATTACAAATACATACACTAGTACAGACACCACAACAACACAGGTTACCAGGCACGGGGCTACATGACCACGATGTCGCAAATTCCCTGAATGAAACAACAGCAACAAGGATTATGTAGAACAAGGCTTAAAAATTAAGATCGCCCTCAAGCCTCGAACGCAAGCCCCTTGCATTCCGTGCAGGAACATTTTCCAGCATTATTACTTCTTTGTTTATTTATTTGTTTCCTTATTTCTTTGGTTATTTATTCATTTGTTTGTTTATTTGTTTATTTATTTGTTTGTTTAATTCCTTATTTATTTGTTTGTTTATTTGTTTGTTTCTTTCTATCTTTCTATCTTTCTTTCTTTCTTTCTTTCTTTCTTTCTTTATTTGTTTATTTGTTTATTTATTTGTCTAGTTATTTATTCATTTGTTTGTTTATTTGCTTATTTGTGTGTTTATTTATTATTTAATTGTTTCTTTCATTCTTTATTTGTTTATTTCTTCATTTATTTGTTCATTTGTCCGTTTATTACTTATTTATTTATGTGTTTATTTATTTGTTTGTTTATTTATTTATTTGTTTATTTGTGTGTTTATTTATTATTTAATTGTTTATTTCTTTCTATCTTTCTTTTTTTTTCTTTCTTTCTTTCTTTCTTTCTTTCTTTCTTTGTTTGTTTTATTTGTTTGTTTATTTATTTCTTTAGTTATTTATTCATTTGTTTGTTTATTTGCTTATTTATTTGTTTGTTTATTTGTTTTTTATTCTTTCTTTCTTTCTTTCTTTCTTTCTTTCTTTATATCTTTATTTGTTTATTTGTTTGTTTATTTATTATTTAATTGTTTCTTTCTTTCATTCTTTCTTTCTTTCTTTCTTTCTTTCTTTCTTTCTTTCTTTATTTGTTTATTTCTTCATTTATTTGTTTATTTGTCCGTTTATTACTTATTTATTTATGTGTTTATTTATTTGTTTGTTTATTTATTTATTTGTTTCTTAGTTTATTTATTTATTCATTTGTTTATTTATTTATTTATATATTCCACTTGTCATGTCCATTCTTTGTATGTCGGGGACCTGATCGTTGTCCCACACTCAGAGTCAGTTGGGGTTACTAACTGGCCTTCTTTAACCGGAGTTTACGTATTCAATTGTGTCGCCGGGGAATGCCAGCAAGGAGTTTAATTTAAACTAGCAAAAGTCACTTCCGTCCCAAAAATAGTTCCAATTACAAGCACACACATTACCCCACAACACCTGTTAATTCCACACACTCGTAAGGTGTCTCAAGTCCTTAAATGAAGCAGCTGTCAGCTCATCTCACGGAGCATAGCGGTTAAGAACACTTTCACTACTCAGATAGGCTACGTTCTCTACCGGTTTCCTCTTGACTTGTCACTACGGAAGCTCTCCGCTTGGTTCCTCTGACGAATTGATTAGTTGGGCTTCTAGAACTCGAGAGTGGCTTCAACATTGTAAAAGAGGTTACATACAATTAAACTAGGAGTTTTTGCTGCTCTGATACCCTAATTGCCATAATTAAGTAATGCACATATACTCTTGTGTTAATTCTTCATTTTCTTCCTCTGTCACCCGCCCCCCTGTTACTTGCGGTAAAAGGTAGGGCAAAGCTGGTAATATGGGTGATGTTCAGCTGAGATTACGGTCAGGATGGTTGAGTTGATCCCACGGCGGTCGGAGCGAGGTCCCTTGGAACTGTCTCAATAGTCAAGTCCATTCCTATGTGGATTACCGTCGACACTATAGAGCATCCAGCGTTTAGAAAAGACGGTGGGTCTTATGGGCTTTTACTTTTAACGGACCCCCACCCCCTACACTGGTTTTGTTACCTCACATTTTATCATGAAGGAACTCTGAACATATATATTTTTCGTCATAATAGCTTCCTACAATTATCTGCCAACTGATTACCTTTGTTATTGCATACAAGTATCGTTTATATTACGTCTTAGTAATTTAACAAGAAGTTCCGAGACGAAATAAAGAGCCTACTTTTCTTAAAATTTAAGATTCTTGCCAATGATTAATCTATATGGATCTATCTAGAATAATGACGAAATTAAGTTGGTAATATCGACATTTCTAATTAGTTCGAAATACTGTATACCTGGCATAATGTAGCCTAATAGAGAACTACAGTTGGCAACCCTGGTGACTGAATATATTCTTAGTTCCATCTTTTAAGGTACAGAATACACAATTTGGTTGAAGTCCAATGGATAGCATGGACGTTACTTGCAGTTAAACATTTGATCTAAAAGCGCGCGTAAAATCATGTTGGCAACAATGATATACATGTATTGGTCAGAAATAATCTGAAATAATGTGATCTATTGTTGTGTCAATTTTGAATGAAATCCATTAGTTAGTATAGAAGTTACACGCATTTTAAAATTGGACCTATCATCAGGCTTAGAATCATGTTGACAGCACTGGCGTAGGCCTATATTAGTTACTCCAAATTAATCTAGAATGCCAGGTACTATACGTGTGCAAAGTTTAGAGCTATTGGCTTGCATACTTTCTGATATATTGATATTAGGGTACCGTAACAAAAATAGAGACATTATTTTTTAACAGTTGGCAGCCCTGGTTACTCTTAAGAATCGGCATAGTTATATCTGTTATGGTACACATAGCACACACGAAATTTGGTTGAAATCCAAATGATAGTATAGAAGTTACATGTATTTAAAGTTGGACCTCTCAGCAGGTTTAGAATCATTTTGGTAGCACTGACGTATATAAGTTACTCCAAATTAATATAGAATGTCAGGTACTATACGTGTGCATAGTTTAAAGCTGTCGGCTTGCATACTTTCTGATATATGGGTATTTGGATAAAAACAAGAAGTTCCGTGACGAACTAAAGAGCCTACTTTTCTTAAAATTTAAGATTCATGCCAATGATTAATCTATATGGATCTATCTAGAATAATGACGAAATTAAGTTGGTAATAACGAAATTTCTAATTAGTTCGAAATACTGTATACCTGGCATAATGTAGCCTAATAGAGAACTACAGTTGGCAGCCCTGGTGACTGAATATATTCTTAGTTCAATCTCTTAAGGTACAGAATCCTAAATTTGGTTGAAGTCCAATGGATAGCATGGACGTTACATGCAGTTAAACATTGGATCTAACAGCGCGCGTAAAATCATGTTGGCAACAATGACATTCATGTATTGGTCAGACATAATCTGAAATAATATGATCTATTGTTGTGTCAATGTTGAATGAAATCCATTAGTTAGTATAGAAGTTACATGCATTTTAAAATTGGACCTCTCAGCAGGCATAGAATCATGTTGATAGCAGTGACGTATATAAGTTACTCCAAATTAATATAGAATGTCAGGTACTATACGTGTGCATAGTTTAAAGCTGTCGACTTGCATACTTTCTGATATATTGGTATTTGGATAAAATAAATTGAGAGCATTTATTAACAGTTGGCAGCCCTGGTGGATCTTAAGAATACGTTCAGTCATATCTGTTTATGTACACATAGCACATACGAAATTTGGTTGAAATCTAATTGATAGTGTAGAAGTTATATGCATTTAAAATTTGGACCTATCAACAGGCTTATATTCATTTTGGCAACACTGTGATGTATGGCCTCCTGGAAATTAAACTGCAATATTATTATCTATACGTGTGCCAATTTTGAAATAGCTCCTATTCATAGCTTCCAAGATATCCAACATGGAGCTCAAATTTCAATTGCTATTTTTCAGCAGTTGGTAGCACTGCCATCATTTTCAAATATGGCCGTGAGATATTCAGGTATAGATCTTTACTCCTACCAAATTTTGATTCGATTGCTGCAGCCGTTTAGGAGTTGATAGGGGGGGGGGGCGGGCACACACACACAGCCAGACAGACAGAAGGACAGACAGACAGACACACATTTGCCCGATCTCATAAGTCTACTTTTTACTCATTTTTGCAAAATGTGAAAAGTAGGCTAAAAATTGAGAGCGTTTATTAACAGTTGGCAGCCATGGAGGAGGCTCTTAAGAATTCGCTCAGTCATATCTGTTTATGTACGCATAGCATATACGAAATTTGGTTGAAATCCAATCGATAGTATAGAAGTTATATGCATTTAAAAATTGGACCTATCAGCAGGCTTATAATCATTTTGGCAACACTGCCATGTATGGCATCCTGGAAATTAAACTGCAATATTATTATCTTTACGTGTGCCAATTTTGAAATAGCTCCCATTTTATACCTTCCAAGATATTCAACATGGAGCTCAAATTTCAATTGCGATATTTCAGCAGTTGGTAGCATTGACATCATTTTCAAATATGGCCGTGAGATATTCAGGTACTGATCTTTACTCCTACCAAATTTTGTTTCGATTGCTGCAGCCGTTTAGGAGTTGATAGGGGGACACACACACACAGCCAGCCAGCCAGCCAGCCAGACAGACAGACAGACAGACAGACAGACAGAAGGACAGACAGACAGACAGACAGACAGACACACATTTGCCCGATCTCATAAGTCTACTTTTTCCTAATTTTTGCAAAATGTGAAAAGTAGGCTAAAAATTTTCGTGGTTAGCACGCTGGAAAAAAGAGCCTCGTCCTGTGCTGCATGTTCGCCCGGAGTGGAGCACGTGCTCATTTCAGGCGACAACATAAGTTCTGAACCGTCATTGGTATTATTGTTGTGTATTTTCTGTTCGATCGAATCAAGGCTGCCGACAGTTCGGTTCGAACCCACTATCTCCCGAATGCAAGCTTACAGCTGCGTGCCCCTAACCGCACGGCTAACTCACTATGATATTACACATATTAATCTAAACTAAACAACAAGAATAAAATTGAAAGAAACTAAATTACAGCCAAACTAATAACTAAAGAGGTGATGATCAACAGTATTGCTGACGTAAAAATTGTTAACATCGTGAGGTTAGGTTAGGTAAGGTGAGGTTAGGTTAGGTGAGGTTCGTTAGGTGATGTTAGGTAATGTGAGGTGGGGGAGGTGAGGTTACGTTAGGAGAGGTTAAGTAAGGTGAGTTGAGGTTACGTTAGGTTAGGGGAGGTGAGGTTACTTAGGTGAGGTTGGGTAAGGTGAGGTGAGGTTAGGTAAGGTGAGGTGAGGTGAGGTTACGTTAGGTGAGGTTAGGTAAGGTAAGGTGAGGTTACGTTAGGTTAGGTTAGGTAAGGTGAGGTTAGGTTAGGCAAGGTGAGGTTAGGTTAGGCAAATTAAGGTTAGGTTAGTTGAGGTGCGGTTAGGTTAGGTGAGGTGAGGTTAAGTTGCCTTATTGACAATTAATATTGTAACTTTCAGTCGGTCAACACAATATAATTCCTATTACAGTAAATGAAAAAAAAATCGTGTTCCGCTCAAGACAGAACTCCAAGAATACCATGGTTTCCAAGAGAAGCCAAACGTAAGAACGGGCTAAACATGGACTGACGCGAGGAAGGAATAGCTAGGAAACGAATGCGGGGATGCTGGGAGAATGTTAAAGCACAGGCGTAATGAAATGGAAAAGGGCAATTGACCGAAACGACAGCAATAATAATAATAAAAATGTTATTAATGCAGTCAATGGCCATTTATTTCCTTACGAAGTCCCTTCCCTGACCCGTCCTGAAAATAAAATAAATGGCCATTGTCTTAATTAATTAATTATAATTAGAGTTGTCGATCGATTAAAAATTTTGACCGGTTAACCGAATGCTTTTAATCGGTGGATTAATCGAATTTTAGTCGGTTTCGCGCAGTATCAGTTCCAGAAAAGGAAACCTTTGAATACTATACAGTATTTTATAATGTTTACAATTCCATTTGCTATGAGGAAGATATAAATTTAATGTTTTATTGTATTGGTGGCGTGCAAGTAAATAAATAAATTAAAAGCATTTCAGTTAACACTATTATTTAAAATATACAGTGGAACGTGGCTAATTCGAACTTCTATAATTCGAAATAGTCTTTAATTTGAATTTTTCTCTTGGTTCCTAGTAGTTTATATATAATCAATGCTAAAATATCGTCGTTAATTCGAATTATATTTTGGATAATTCGAAGTTTTTACGTGTAAAAAGCCGAAAATGTCGCAGTTTGTGGTGAGCTGATCGACGCAGAAATCATCGCCGAAGCACTGAACTCCGAAAAACAAGTTGGGTGACGACGCATCTGGTGATGAACTCGTGGAGGAACTTCCCGAAGAACCTGTTCCGAGTGCAGCCCAAGCAAGAAATCACATCACAGAACTCAGGCGGTTCCTTGAAAGTAGAAATGACGTAAGTGGTTCTGTTTTCCGTTCCTTAAATTTGTTATATTTTTTGTGACGATCGAGAAACTTAATTGTAAGGTAACAGGTAAAAATCTAAAACTTATTTGAAAAAAAAAGTAGAATTCTTTAAGACTTAACTAGATTGCTGGATTACTACTGTGGTTAAATAAATGAATAGTAAATTTTGGTTTTATTTTATCAATTGAAACTTTTAAGGTTATTCACAGTACCGTTGTCTGTTAATCTGCTTTGTTGAACGTAAATCATTATGTAAACGTAATTCATAGTATATAAGCACTTCACTTGTTAAAAGCCTATGTAATGTTATGTTTAATGAAGGTTCTCGGATGAAAACTTAAAATTGGAATATTTTCTCTACCCTTTTCAAAGAACTTTCCTAATTCGATTTTTTTGATAATTCGAATTTTTTTTACTGGTTTCTTGAGGTTCGATTTATCAAGTTCTACTGTATTTAAATATTGATTATTTAATGACACAAGAGTTCACAGTTACAAACAGTCACACTTCACTTCTTTGCTCCAGGACTTCAGACAGCAAGTTGACATTGCTCAGAACTAAGGGCTGCCCTTCTCTTAGTAACAATATTTCCAGCGTCACTGAACACACTCTCTCACAAGGAACTGAAGTAGCTGGGATGTAAAGCAATTTTTTCCCTATGCGTGCAAGATGTGTAAATTGGACTGAATTTTTTTTTCCACCATTGTGGAGGGTCATAGTTCCACCAACGACTTATTCACTTCAGTAATAAGACAATAATGGCCTGTCCGGTATTTCCTTTCCTATTGTTTGTAAAAGCGGTTAGCAAATTCCTCAGATTAGAAGAAAGCAATTAAGAAGATATTATCGCTTTTATCTTCCTGAAGCAAATGCATGAGCATCAGCTAACTTTAATGACCTGCCATTAGCTGATGCTAGCACGTCATATGGCAAATAATATAAATAAAAAAAATTACGAGCCTTACAGCAGTCGCATATATGTGTAACATGTGACATGTTATCCCTTGTTAACAGTGAACTCTCTTGATCATTGAAATAACTACTTGTAAAACTCCAGTGACGGTTTTCAGCATATATGATATAATGATTATTTTCACAGCAAAGAAAGACAACTTGAAGATGATTTATTGTAGGAATATCTTTAATGGAGCCTCCAAACCTTGAAGTAAACCGTGTGCGATATAGATTCCACATAGCCACATGGCCGACAGTACCTCGAGTGCTTACATTAAATCAAAATACAGCAAAAGTATGAAGATTTAATAAATCATAATTGTTTTCAGCAAATATGATATAATGAATATTTTCACACCAAAGAACGACAACTTGAAGATGATTTATTGTAGGAATATCTTTAATGGGGCCTCCAAACCTTGAACTAAACCGCATGTGATATACATTCCACATAGCCACATGGCCGACTATGTGTCTGCCGGGAGAGCAAATCCCTTGTTAACAGTGAACTCTGTTGGTCATTGAAATAACTACTTGTAAAACTGCAGTGCCAAATCCTGACCGGTTTTCAGCAAATAAGATATAATGAATATTTTCACACGAAACAACGACAACTTGAAGATGATTTATTGTAGGAATATCTTTAATGGGGCCTCCAAACCTTGAAGTAAACAGTATGCGATATTGATTCCACATAGCCACATGGCCGACAGTACGTCGTGGTACCAATCTCCGCCACCACGCGCGCTCGTTGTTTCCTCTTACACTTTTCCGTTTCATCATTTCCGTTTCATTTCCGAAATCAATCCCACATAAATATCGAGCAGCCGAGTGGAAAGATGTTACACATCAATAATACACATATTTTGTGCTGCGCAAAACAATCACTTTTCCTACACCGATGAATCGACAGCTCTAATTATAATACCAAAGTGTCATATCACATTACTAGCAGTAGTGCCCCCGGTGGATTCATTTGTTTTATGGATGATAATGATTACTGCTACAGAACTGGAGCGCTAAAGGATAAGGATCGGAAAGCACCAACGCTTATTGCAGCTGATAACCTCAGTATACTGCCCCAACACTATCGCCCTTATACAGAGGCATACTATTGTCATGATGATAGCTGTTTTACGGGGCCTAAGAAATCTCTTTGCACTAATTACTCCCCGTGACTGCAATTTATAAGCAGCTCGCAATTCTGCACCAGAACACTGGTAGGGGCCGCATTACCAGGCAACAATATACTTAAATATTATTGAAGCTGTTCGGGAGCTTCCGACTTACTGAACAAAAATCAATCTATAAGGTTACCTGAGAGGTGTAGCCTAATGCTATATAGCCTAAACTATTCCTCTTGAATCTGGCTATCATATGCAAAAAGATTTTTCGAATCCGACTGGTAGTTCCTGAGATTAGCGCGTTTAAACACTCAAACAAACTCTTCGGCTTTATTATTTTAGTATAGATTAAAAATTACGACTCTAAAAGCCAATTGTTTTGCATTACAAACCATATCCCTTGGTGGTCACTCTAAAATTATAGAAATTGAAAAGCAAGAACGGAACAGTCTCCAGAAAATGTATGGTCCCTCGAGAGAAAATGGAATGTGGATTAAGACGAGAACAGTGGACCTGTATTCCATAACTGACAGGTTCACAAGAGTCGCCTGAAAATTCTATGGCTAAATCGACAGCGACAGACTAACCAAAAGATTATTGAAACTAATCAATTCAAAGGAGGTCAAAATAAGCTGGCTAGAAAGAACTAAGGCAGATCTCCAAGAAATGAATATCACAGACAACATGATAGTAAATCGTGCAGCCTTTAGTACAATAGTAGACAAGCACAAATTCATGGAGAAACCTGAAACGAAAACAGGTAGGAAGTGGTCCACACAAAGCAAGACGCAACACAGTGCATTCATGAAGAGATTTTGGGAGGATAAGAAGGCGAAAACCTTCAGGCCAACTAACAAGTTCAAACGCGCTCTTTGAATGGGTATAATGGATAATAATAATAATAATAATAATAATAATAATAATAATAATACTGGTTGGTTGGTTCCTCAGTTTAGGGGCTACGACAACGCGGTCATGTAGCCCCGTGTACTTTGGGTGTGTGTAGAATCTGTCTGATAGCCGGTGTTAATTTTGACTACTGTATTAGTGTGTGTTATCTGTTTTTAATTCAAGTAAGGACTACAGACATTGAATTTTTTAAGTAGTTCCTACTTTTGCCGCCAAACGCCACCGTCAACGACACCTAGCTGTGAACATGGCTACTAGATGCCACCGCAACTGGCACTTGGCAGCGAACGTTGGAACTTAATAGAGCATTAATCAAATCTAACCTACATATTTAGCTTCACACAATTGTAGTTAGTGGAATGTTCTTTTACACGCCTAAAATATATATATATATATATATATATACTTCCCCTCCGAAGGAAGGCATACTGAGGGATTTTTAACGCTCTTAAAAATCCGACGACTTCGGCGGGTTTGAACCCGTGATCTTGGGCATAGATGCTACCAACTACGCCACCGAAGCCACCTGGGAGAAGAAGAAGAAGGAGAAGAAGAAGAAGAAGGCAAAGTTCATCAAGCCAATATGCAAGTCCCAACGCGCTCTATGAATGGGCGTAACGCAGAAAGAAGAAGAAGAAGAAGAATATTGGTTAAGTTTGTCTGGTAGCGTTGTTCGGTTTCGCTAATTGAGAGTCCTGTTTCTCTTGCTCCACACACACACATACCTACTGTCGACCAAAATATTTTGTGCACTCGAGTTTGAAGTTTGTTTGTGGAGTAACCAATAAACCTACATAAAATCCAGTAACATCATCATTTTCGTCGTTCTATTTTACGTTAGTTCATGAAAGTTTGGAACTTTTAATTTATATTTTAATATTTTTTATCGCAGTTGGAACAAAAAAGTGCCCGTTTTTAGCGTGTTTCAACCATGCGTCACATTTAGGAATTATTACCTCACAAACCCGTCATCAGATTGAATCCAAATTTTAACACAATATACATTGGAATGTTGTGTAACTGGTTTATTAATTTCAAAGGTATGTGCTTTCAAGAAAGAAAGTTGTTATCATTTTTGTAAGGTAACTTTTTCTCGGCTCGGGGTCGTTGGAAAATGTAGTTCTTGGTCGCGTTGTAATCCTTATACATCCAAAAGGTATGCTGTATGAGTGTGAAATTCGTAAATGAATTCACTTATTTTATATCGGTTTGTATTTGTACGGGGAAATAAGGCATGGTTCATTACCTAGCCGCTCCGGGGAATGCTATACAGAGTTGCCAGGATGGGCTCCATCACGCGTCATAGCGCGCCTCGCTCGGAAGTGATGGGCTCCATATCAGCAACGCTGTACAGCATTTCCCGGAGCGGCTAGCTGGTGAATCATGCCTTATTTTCCCGTACAAAAAGAAACAGATATAAAATAAGTGAATTCATTTACGTATTTCACACTCATACAGTATACCTTTTGGATGTATAAGGATTACTACGCGACCAAGAACTACATTTTCCAACGACCCCGAGCCGAGAAAAAGTTACCTTACAAAAATGATAACAAGTTTCTTTCTTGGACACACAGCGTTTTGAAATTAATAAACCAGTTACACAACATTCCAATGTATATTGTGTTAAAATTTGGGTTCGATCTGGTGACGAGTTTGTGAGATAATAATTCTTAAATGTTACGCATCGTTGAAACACGCTTATAAACGGGCACTTTTTATGTTCCAACTGCGATAAAAAATATTAAAATATAAATTAAAAATTCCAAACCTACATGAACTAACGTAAAATAGAACGACGAAAATGATGATGTTATTGAATTTTATGTAGGTCTATTGGTTACTTCACAAACAACCTTCAAACTCGAGTGCACATAATATTTTGGTCGCCAGTAGACACGCATTATGTGAGTAACTAATTGGCCGTAGCGAGCCACCAAGCCATTAAACTGTTATGGGTTTAGATCGTAATATAATACAGAATATATTCAGAGCCATAAATCAAGTTTTTACGTGGTATTCATCGAAGATATTATTAGAAGACTGCTTATGTCTGGTCCTATGAATATTAGACGAGAATATATTTACGAGGTAAACCAGATTCGAGCGTCAAATTAGTGATTTACGCTCAGAATATCGAGGGCACTCAATCATGTATTCTGGGAATTTATGTGGTAAAGCTTAATGTAGGTCCTAGCATAGGTCAGTGTACTAATGTAAACGTATGCACCATTTAAACTGATTATATCAAGACAGATTTAGAAGGAGAATTTGCATAAGCAATTCGGCTATAAAATTATTCAGATTTCGAATTAACCCACCGCTGCAGTAAGTCAGGTGACAGTTTGTGTAAGGAGCAGGTTTGTAACTGTGATGATGTATTCAATGTTCGCAGCTAAATAACTGAGTTGTGTGTTCTTGAATTTTTATACTGTCAAGTGGCATGCTAAAAGAAAGCCTTATGCTGCAATAACATGCAGCTCATCGAAGTGCATCAGTACTGTTATTTACTTGTTTGTAATCTTAACAAGTAGTTCCGTGAAGAACTAAATTGCCTGTTTTCATATATCCTACTTATGTTAATTGCCTTTATCAACGTACAAAATGTCAGTTTGATTGCTGTCATATATTAGTAGATATGGAGAACCGTCTAAATATTTCGGATGGTCGCCATGTTGGATTTTTATGTATGAAGACCATAGAGTTATGTACTATTATATGACGATTGTTACGTAGGTTCATTATTCAAACGTTTACTTCGATCGCATGATTAGAATACAAGAAATATAAACTGAATTTTAAAATTTCGCACAACCGCCATCTTAAGGATATGTAAACAATTGAACTAAATTAGATGTCAGTGCATTACAATGTGAATAAACATTTTCTGTATCATGTTTCACTGCACTCGGATGATTAGAACGCGAGAAAAGTATATTTAACTGTTTAACTTCGCTTGGCCGCCATGTTCGTTTTGTACTTAACAGATTTTTGAAAGTTACATAGGTAAACGTTTAGTAGTGCCCTTTATCAACATACACAATTTCAGGGAGATAACAGTAATACTGTAGTTTTGCAGATATAGAATGCCAGTGAAATATTTCTCATAGCCGCCATGTTTGATTGGTGAGACGTATTAAAATTTGAAGGGCACGGTCGAGGTTGGACAAAGCAGTATTAAGTTCTTACCGAGTTTGATTGAAATCGCTCTAGTGGGACACACACACACACACACACACATACACACACACACACACACACACACACACGGACAAAAGATGATGTCATAAGCCTTTTTTTTTTCATAAATGAAAATAAGCTAAAAATTGAAAGAAACATTAAGTGAAGATATTTTCAAAAAATCTGAGAAATTTACAAAAGGTTTTAATAAAGCGCTGGGAAGATTTTGTCTTCTTTTTCGATAGTAACTAAACATGTAACTTATATTCAATGAAACGATAAACTGATTAATGTAAATTTAAAGGTTAAATCACTAGATTAACATCTGGTAGCCAAAGTAGCCTACTTGAAATTTAACGGTATTTGTAGCTCACTCCTTGGGTTTTCGCATAGAGGCAGCTATAAACTTTGGCGAGCCGAACATGTCCTCGGACACTCCCGGCACTAAAAGCCATACGCTAAATAAAATAAATAAATAAATAAATAAATAAATAAGTAAATAAACTAGATTAACAGTCATGTAAACCTACAGATTTGTTTAGCTTTGTAAATGAGAGTATTAGAAATGTATCCATGTAGGTTAAAATAATAATAATAATTACGCCCCTTTTAACTACTGCGATCGGGCTTTATTGATTGCCTGCAGTGAACCAAGGATTTGGCACACAAATGATTCCTAACATACAGTGGGGACCCTCCCTATAGAACGGAGACTTACGGAGGCCGCGTGACGGCCAGGGTACTCTGGCTAGCCACCTGTCGAGTAAGGCACTGACGCTAGCAATAGCGTAGTGCCCAACTAGTTTAACATATTTACACTCTTTAACTTGTTTAATGATCATAATTACTTACATGGATTTAAGCCTCCGTGGCTTAGGCGGCAGCACACCGGCCTCTCACCGCTGGGTCCATGGTTCAAATCCCGGTCACTCCCCGTGAGATTTGTGCTAGACAAAGCGGAGGCAGAGAGGTTTTTCTTCGGGTACTCTGGTTTTCCCTGTCACAAATTCCATTCCAGCAACACTCTCCACTGTCATTTCATTTCATGTGTCATTCATTTAATCATTGCCCCAGAGGAGTGCGACAGGCTTCGGCAGCCGGCACAATTGATATCCTTGCCACTAGATGGGGGCTTCATTCCTTCCATTCTCTGACCCGGTCGGTCGACTGGAAGCAGGCTCTGGAATTTCACTTTCATGAATTTCAGAGTAGCTGCTGGAAATGCTGTCCTTCATTTTCTAAACATACGTTGCACCAATGTAGGAAGTTTTGGTACACTCGCTGTAATTCATCCTCACTGATATTTCGTATCAGTGCAGTTATACCGTTCTCGAGAGCCTCCAGAGTACGCGGATTGTATCTGTATACCTTTTGTTTGAGATTCCCCGCAGGTAAAAATCGCTTGGCGCTGAAACTTACGAACAAATATACTGCAAAGTTCTTCTTGAGAAGATAAGTTTCCACTGTTGTATACCTAACCATGTTCACAGGCTACAGAATTTCACAGCAAGTCTTAATTATCACAACTAAGGTATCTTGCCATCTGCGTATGTCATAAATGCCATGACAGCATCCAGGTCTTCACGACTCGCTGTTGTAATCGATACATGTTATAAATGTGACGGGGAGTCATTGCGACCTTCCTGTGGCACGGCCTTTGCAAAGCTCCGTTCTATAGGCCCACACTGTAGAATGGCGAACACAAATTTGTACATCTTATATACAAAAGTGAAAGTCTGTATGTATGTGGGTGGGTGGGTTGGTTCCGTATACAAATCTACACCGTTCCACCAATCTCAACCAAATTTTGCACACACATAGTTTAGGACCCAGAAGGAACCACTGTCTACATGAATTTTCGATAGTCTTTCTCATTCTTCTGATTTCGGCCCTTTTGCACTCAAGCACAGGCTAATCAAATCATAAAATATACTCATGAAGGAATGGCAAGGCAGATAGTTTCCTTGGCAACATAGCTCAAGTCGAGACACGGCCGACTGGATGCCAGTTGCGCTCTGTACTACCGGTATAGAAAATGAGGAGCTTTGCTTGAAATCGCGTTAGTTACTCAACTGCTCACACAGCACTGTCAAACGAGTATAGCATAACAAAGACTTGACACTATCTACTATATATTTGTCAAATACCACTCACTCACTCACTCACTCACTCACTCACACATTCATCACGAAATCTCAGAAACCACCCAACGGATTGGAATGAAATTTGGTATGCAGCTTCCTTAACGGCCGCAAACGCCCACTAAGAAAGGATTTTTGGATATTCAGGTTCTAAAGGGGTGTTAAGGGGGTAGACCTGCATTTCATTGAATAGCAATATCTCCCGATTGATTTCATTGGGGGATGTGATACTCGGCATATAAACTCATCTTTAAAGATGAGAAGACACGTGTCTGAGGGTTTTTCGATGTGGTGTATATTATATGGTGTATGTGTGAAAAGTGAGTGTTGAAGGATTCTTAACGGAGCAAGTATCTCTTAAAAGACAGAGGCAAATAGTATGAATCTCAGGGAGAAAAATCAGCTTGAAAAATTAGTAAATAGGTGTTCGATCTTTTTTTCATAAATCCAATTTAAGGGGCTCATGGGGAGGGGTGAAATTCTGGGGAAAGAAGTCCACTAAGGAAGGATTTTTGGATATTCACTCATCATCCCCCAGCAAACCTATTGCAGATAGAAACTTGAAATTTTGGGGATATGTTCGTTGTATGTCGAAAAAGTCCACTAAGGATAGATTTTTGGATATTCATGTTCTGAAGGGGTGTTAAGGGGGTTAAACTTTCATTTCATTGAATGACAATATCTCAAGAGTTGTTTCATTTGGGGATGTGATATTCGGTATATAAACTAATCATTCAAAATAAGCAGACATGTGTCTAAGGGTTTATCGATATGGTGTATATTATGAGGTGAAAGGGGAGAAAATTTGGGGTTGAAGGATTCTTAACGGAGCATGTACTGTATCTCTTATTCAATATAGGCGATAAGTTTGAAATTCAGCGGAAAAAGCAGCTTAAAAATAAGTAAATAGGTGTTCGACCATTTCTTCATAAATCCAATTTAAGGGGCCCATGGGGAGGGGTGAAATTCGGGGGGGGGGAAATCCGGAAAGAAAGTGTCCTAACTGATTGACTCACTTACTCACTCATCAAACTCAGGGGGAAAACAGCTTTAAATAAGTAAGTAGGTGTTCGACCGTTTTTCTTTCATAAATCCAATTTAAGGGGTTCATGGGGTGAAATTCTCAAAAAAAAAATGAAAGAAAATGTCCTGACTGACTCACTCACTCATCATCGCCCAGCCAAATTTATTGAAGTTAGAAACATGAAATTTTGGGGATATGTTCGTTGTATGTCGAAAACGTCCACTAAGGAAAGAGTTTTGGATATTCAGGTTCTAAAGAGGTGTTAAGGGGGTAAACGTGTATTTCATTGAATAACATTATCTCACGAGTGGTTTCATTTGGGGATGTGATACATGGCATATATACTAATCATTAAAAATAAGCTGACACATGTCTAATGGTTTTTCGATGTGGTGTATATTATGAGGTGAAAGGGATGAAAAGTGGGGGTTGAAAGATTCCTAACGGAGCGTGTATCTCTTAAACGACATAGGCGAGACGTGCGATTTTCTCCGAGTTTCAATCAGCTTAAAAATAAATAAATAAATAAATAAATGAATAAATAATTAAAATAAGTAGGTGTTCGATCGTTTTTTCATAAATCCAATTTAAGGGGCCTATGGGGAGGGGTGAAATTCTGTTAGAAAAATGTCCACTAAGGAAGGATTTTGGGATGTTCACTCTCATCGACAAACCAAAACTATCCAAGTTAGAAGAAGGGGATATGTTTGTTGTGTGTCGAAAAAGTCTACTAAGGAGGGAGTTTTGGATATTCAGGTTCTAAAGGGGGTGTTAACGGG
This sequence comes from Meconema thalassinum, assembly GCA_946902985.2. Taxonomy (NCBI): domain Eukaryota; kingdom Metazoa; phylum Arthropoda; class Insecta; order Orthoptera; family Tettigoniidae; genus Meconema; species Meconema thalassinum. The sequence continues at coordinate 715,797,430 of OX336388.2, read as the reverse complement.
GTTAAACCTGCATTTCATTGAATAACAATATGACACGACTATGACGCGAGCGAAGCGAGGCTAAAAATAAGATGGTGCGTGTCTGTGTATTACTGAATCACGCAAGAACCACTGGTCCGATTTACATGAATTTTACATGGAAGTAGCTGATTTACCTGGTTAACATATAGGCTACTTTTGATTTCAATACTTTGCACTATTTAAAGATGGCGACCATTATAGTGACGTCACTACACCCTTTGGTTTCAAACTTTCATATTTCCATTTCAAATAAAAAGTAAACGCTAAGAAATAGCAAACTTTTGATGGCATATACGAGGTTTAAAATTACATTTTCTATCCGAAAGCTATCTCCAACGGTTAGCGAGTAAAACCTAAATTTGTGCTATAAAACACGGTCAACGCCGAACGCTGTAGTTGGACAAAATGTTCCATCCTTAATCTCCCTATCCCCTGTTTTAACTGTCACCTTCACATTTTAATTTATTTATGACGCGTAGCGAAGCACGGGTACTTCAACTAGTTATAATTAAATAGGTTGTAATGAAACACCAAATACAAAAATTGGCTGGCAAATAAAGTTGCTGAGGTGGGATTGCAACCACCTAAAATTGAAAACCTCTTCAAATGTTACGCATTCTATCCCCTAGACCAGGGGTTCTCAAAACCTCCTTCTGAAACATGACATATCTAGCGCGCCCTCTTGCTCTTGTTTCCTTTCTCAGCACTTCTCACAGGCTACTTCGCAAAAAAAGAACGGATCACAAGATCTACTGTATTTGCTTATGTCTAATTACTGCAACTATCAGTTACAACAACAACAACAACAACAACAACAACAACAACAACAACAACAACAACAAAAACAACAACAACAACAACAACAACAACAATAATAATAATAATAATAATAATAACAACACACAATCTACTATTCTTAGAACACATCAGAGTTCAACAACTTTTTGTAAGAAAATTCATGCTTTTGTATTACTCTAAGGTGTTGAAAGTTTACTATTTCTCCTCGCTTATAAAAGAACAAAAAACAACTGCTGCATGTGCAGTTATTGGAATTGAACAAATTTTGTTTATTTTACTAATTAGCTCTTTAGCTGTCACCTGTGTTGCTTTAGTTCAATAATGCTGGACAGTCCTTGTGAAATAAGACAGCAAAAGTACGAGTTTATTAGTTCTGAATGTCGTGGGAGATTCCTGCTTATGATAGGTTCATGGATATGAGGATAGCAATATATTTTACAGAATATAAATATTTCAATCAGAGCCGCCGCCCCCCCCCCCCCCCCCTTTCCCTTCCTGACTTTGTAGTTTCTTTAGCAGGTGTTCCGAACCGTCTTCAATACTTAGTGAAATCATATACACATTATACAGGATAGGAGATAATAGTAATTTATACTGATAATAATAATAATAATAACGGAAAGACATCAGGAGAAGACGGAATCATCGCAGAACTATTGAAAAATCTAGGACCACGATCACTACAGGAAATCACACAGATCATTCAGGACATTTGGCGAAGTGAAAAACTACCGGTTGAACGGAAATGCGCACTCATCCACCCACTCCACAAGAAAGGAGATAAATCTGATGTAAATAACTACAGAGGAATTTCCCTCTTACCCATCGCTTATAAAATCCTCTCCGCCTGTCTTTTACAACGCACGCAAGAACAACTCGAGCCACTCATCGGTGAATATCAGGCTGGCTTCAGACCAAACAGATCAGCCGTCGAACAAATCTTCAATCTGAAATCCACCTTGAAACTTCGAGCCACACGATATCTCCCAACCATCTGTACATTTGTCGACTTTCAGAAGGCTTATGACTCCATTGATCGAAAATCTCTTTTTAATGCACTCGAAGAAAACCATCTCGATCCGAAGACGAGACGACTCATCCAACAAACCTTAACCGACACAATTTCCAAGGTAAAATTCATTGGAGAGATCTCCCAACCTTTTCCCATTAAAACTGGTGTTCGGCAGGATGATGGACTTTCTCCATTGCTGTTCAACATCGTTCTCGATAAGGTCATCAAAGAATGGGAGAAAGAATTAAAAAGTCGCAACATATGGACACAATTTCCAAGGTAAAATTCATTGGAGAGATCTCCCAACCTTTTCCCATTAAAACTGGTGTTCGGCAGGATGATGGACTTTCTCCATTGCTGTTCAACATCGTTCTCGATAAGGTCATCAAAGAATGGGAGAAAGAATTAAAAAGTCGCAACATATGGAAACCTGTCGTGTTAGGAATACAGAAGGATAATATCAATGTTACATGCTTAGCTTTTGCTGATGATTTGGCAATCCTCTCCGGAGGTGAACGAACGGCAATTCACCAGATTGAAGTCCTCAAAGAATGTGCTGGGAAAGTAGGGTTGCAAATCTCCTTCACAAAAATTGAATTCATGGCTACAAAACACATTGAAACCCAAACTTTGGTAACAAAATACGGTTCAATCAACAAGGTTAATCATTCCAAATACTTAGGTGAAATTATTGAACCTACAGCCACAGAAAGAATAGCACAAAGAACACGTGAACTCAAAATGTGGAAAACCGCAAACATCTACAACGAAAAATGCATGAGCATTAACACTAAAATTCGACATTACGCGACGGTCATCAAACCCGAAACACTATACGCCAGTGAGACCTTAAACCTCAATTATAAAGGGGATCTTGAAAACATCAAGAAAGCTGAAAGGAAAATCATCCGAAAAATTCTTGGCCCAAGACTTACAGATGAAGGATATCGTTAACAATCGCACAAGATCACAGAAAAATATTCAAATATTGAAACCGATTTCCGTAAACGACGCTTGAAATTTTATGGACACATTATGAGATGACAACCGATTAACAAAGAAAATATTGATGTACTCACAAAAATTAAAGACGACAACGGTTTGGATTAAACAAGTCCAAACTGATCTCAATAACGTCAACATCACACCCACAGATATCGGAGACCGCAAAACTTTCAGACATAAGATATACACTTGGGAAGCTGCATCAGGAGATAAGCCCAGCAGACCTTGGGGAAAATGGACTGACGAACGTCGAGCTAAACATAGCGACATGATGAAAGAATTCTGGAAGAACAAGAAAAATAACAGCTACAGATCATAACTTGCTTTATGTGATCCTGTATGGGTCGAAACATCATACTAATATATAAAAATGATATGGTGTGTTTCTGTCTGTCTGTCTGTCTGTCTGTTACCTAATAACGCAAGAACCACTGGTCCGATTTAAATGAAATTTTGCATGGATGTAGCTGAAATACCAGGTTTACATATAGGATACTTTTAATTTCGATATTTTGCACTATTAAGAAATGGCGACCATTTTAGTGACGTCACTACACCCTTTGGTTTCAAAATTTCATATTTCCATATCAAATAAAAAGAGAACGGTAGAAAATAGTAAACTTTTGATGGCACGTACGAGCTTCAAAATGTAATTTTCTATCCGAAAGGTCCTGATCACTTTTCGTGTATCTCCAACGGTTAGCGAGTAAAACCTACTTTTGTGACGTCACTACACCTTTCGGTTTCAAAATTTCATATTTCCATTTCAAATAAAAAGAGAACGCTAAGAAATAGCAAACTTTTGATGGTATACACGAGCTTTAGCATTTAATTTTCTATCCAAAAGGTTCTTATCACTTTTCGTGTATCTCCGACGGTTAGCGAGTAAAACCTAAATTTGTGCAATAAAACACGGTCACATCGAGCGGTGCAGTATATCTCTACATATATAAAAAAGAAAATTTGTCTGTTTTTTCTGAATTTCTACGGAAATTTGAGTTATTTACACGTTTCAGACTGTTTTATGATAGATGCGCGCGAAAATAATGTTTTGGTCTGTCTGTCTGTTTGCTTGATTGTCTGTGGACAACTTTGTTCCTATATAACTCGAGAACGGCTGGGTGTATCAACGTAAAATTTGGTACAGATATCCATCAGAGGCACGACACTAATCATTGATGTAACTCTTCTCTATACCTCTCATAAAAGGGGGCATACCCCCTTAAAATACATGCTGAAATAGGAGTAGAAGGACGAGACAAAGCTCATTTTCAGCCCCTCAATGTGAGAGACAAAACTCGGGGGCCCTAAAAGCACATTTTAAGGTCCTACGTCCAACCGTTTTTGAGATATTCCCAGAAAACTAATTTAATTTAATAAACTATGAACGAATGCAAGCCGATAACCTTGGCAACAGATTCTCAGAGATCCATCCAGCCTATTGCTGTAAGACGCAATACAATTCCATTAATTACATTAGTGTGAAAGTTTGCAAACGGTTAGATGGTTATTATGGAACCAAATTAAGCTGTAAATTTCATCAATACGTAAAATGCGCTTAAGGGGGTCGAGGGGTAGTCTAGATTTTTTTCACGCGATTTACATCTGCGGGTGTGGTATGGCAGGTCTATTATATTCCTATCCCTATGTTATATTATTATTAGTAGTATTATATTATGGCGTACAACGACGAGACAAAGCCCCTCGGTACCAGAAATAAAACTCGAGGGTCCTCGAAATCTACATTATAAGGCTCTAAAACCTTCAGTTTCTGAAACATTCCCAGAAAAATAATTAAGTTTAATTTAACAAACTAATGAAGGAATGCAAATCGGTAACCATGACAACATTATCTCATGGGGTGGCATCCAACTTTCCATCTATTTCAGTAAGAAGCAATTTATTACACTTATTACATTTCTGTGAAAGTTTGCAAATATAAGGTTATCACGAACCAACGTAGACTGTATAATTCATCAATGCAATTAAGGGGGTCAAGGGGTAACCTCGGATTTTTCATGCAATTTTCACGTGCGACATATAGTGCAGAAGGTCTATTGTATCTCCAAACAACAACATTATTTTCAAAAATTCCTGAATTGAATCAGCATTTTTTGCGGCTTTTAGGAATTTGGGCCATTTGAGACTAAAGAACCAGAATTTTCATGCACCACAAGCTTTTATAATTTATGAAAGAGGTCTTCCTGTGTATGGGGACCCAACACAACGTAGAGGGTCAGTTTTTATGTGACGTGTATTGCGTTTCATCTACAAGGCTTTCAATTCTATTTCATGTCAGGAAGTACGTCAGGTGAATTTAGTTTGAGAGCACATTTCAACTAATCTTTTATCTTTTTTTTCTTTTTCGACATACGGGTTCATCGTAAGGATGATTTTCTTTGATACTGTGTGGTAGATATACCCATATTTGGATTTCTGGGTGATATGATGTAGACAATAGTATTGTCTGTCTGTCTTTCAGTGTATCCTTATGTACGCCTGTAACTCATGTTCGGATGCTTGGTGCATCGTAAAATTAGGTATGGTAAACATGAGTCAATACACCAATCATTTATAAAACTCTTCACCGTTCATTTCATACAGTAGAAGGGTGGATATAGGGAAAAACTTCTCAAAATACATGCTAAAATAGGCGAAATATAAAAATTATCCTAGAAGGACGACCAAAGCATATGTTGCACTTCTCAATGTGAGACACAAAATTCGCGAGTCTATAAAGGGTCTCCGAAAACCACATTATAATGCCCTTAAATTAACAGTGTGTGTGATATTCCCAGAAAACTAACTTCGTTTTGATAAACTTATGAAGGAATGACAAGCCGCTAACCATTGCAACAGTAGCTCAATTGATAATGTCTGGTGCGTCTCTAAAAGCAACAGTATACTTAAAAGGGACGTAACACCAATAACATTATTATTATTATTATTATTATTATTATTATTATTATTATTATTATTATTATAATGTCTGGTGTTAACACCGAACACCGTTCGAAGAACGGGTACTTCTGCTAGTACTAAATAAATAAATAAATAATAATAATAATAATAATAAAAATAATAATGATATTCATAGATTTGACGGCCCTTTCAACTGCTGCGACTTAAGAGACACCAGAGTACCAGAATTTTGCCCTGATGGGGATCCTTAACGTGCATGTAAATCTACTAATGCAGGTCCCTCACACTGATGCGACCTCAAATTCCAGCCATTAGTCCCGTGATTCGATCCTCCAACCGTGTGCACAGCAAGCAAGAGTCCTCTGTCCTGTCGATACACAGTCAGCCATCTCTTGTTAGGAGAGTTGTGTTATGCCAGTTGCGAATACTAAGCTGCATTGGGCAGTGTTATATTCACCAGTGGGTAAACATTGTCGTGCAAACGTGGGAGTGTAAGTGGTCCATGGATGAAGTCATGAGTGTGATCCAAGTCGCGATAAGAATTGTCTCATAAATAACTCGTGTTATATAATTGAACTCGGGGTTTGAACGAGAGAAGTGAGGCAACTTTGTAAGTGGCTGGTGTCTAATCATGTCTCGTATTTCAACCTAGCCTGTAAGTTCAGGCCGAGTGCTTATTTCTGATGCTAAATAGACTATGTTTGAATGATATTTATGGTCGTGTCTTTCATTACGCCCTTCAATAGTATAACTAGGGAGCCTTTATTTCCAACAGATGTAGGTGATATGTATTCACATTCTTACTTTAGTTGCTATGGACTAACACAACGGGGAAACAAACCTCTAACTGCAGATAAAATGGAATACATTTAGTTTTACGATGACTTCTTTTAAACTGCCATGGCATTTTAACGACGGTTCGCGTGTCTATTTCCACTGACAACTGGGGCGTATAAATAAGGAACCATCTGGGTACCGAATGTCCATTAACACCGTGTGAGTAGGCTACACATTAAATGATCGTGTAACAGGAAAATCAGCTGTAAAATGTATATATTATGGCTCCTAAAGCTGTCACGACTTAATCAGTGCGATTTGGGGAATGCACAGTATATTTGGAACATAACCATCATCAACTCAACTGACCACGCACAAGTCGGGTGCGCCATATTGCAGCCCGAGCAAGATGCAGCGTGCAGATGTGAGGAGAGGCTGAAGCAATCGTTGCAGTTGCTGGCTGAAACTTTGTATTGTTATGATGTTATTAATTTAATTTAATTTATTTATTTATTTACTTCTTCTTTGGTCGTTCGGGCCACCTATGGACCACGGTGCTTCTGTTTAAGCTGTTGTCTGCCATTTCTGGTGTTTTTGCTGGAATGTTGAGCCTTTCTATTGGACCAGTAAGCTTTCATTTTCTTGCTGAACTCTATCTTACGTTCCTCGGACCATTTCCTGGTCGAGTTGTGGTGAACTTCTGTAATGGATGTATTGATGTAAAATGTCTAGGCATTTATAAGTCGGGGCAAATGTCCAGGATAAATGTCCGGGCAAATGCCCAAAACCCATAAATGCCCAGGCATTTTGGGCATTTACCTCTTTTAAAAACATATTCATAATGCAACGGTTATATAAATATTGTTTTAGTCATACATGTATGTATTCTATATATTTATCCATAAAAACATGAGTTGAGGCCAAAATAGGCTGCGGAAGTTGTTATAGGAATTCACTGAAAGAACTTGATTTTGGTTCTGAGGCTGAGCTTGTGCTTGGTACTGCAGATTTGTTGTTGAAATCATCCACTTCAATTAGTAAAGGTTCTTAAGGGGGTTCACTTTCGAAAAGGTTTTTCAACCACTGTAATTGTACCTAACTGAAGCACTTTTTTAAGATCCTGAGGGCACTTAAAACACTTCTTTATGTGCTTTTCCATTTTGTTACAATGTGACTGTTAATAGCCCTTATTACAATATTTACAAGATACTCCTTTCCCTTTCAAATTAGAAAAGTTCCAAATAGGTCCTTTTTTCCTAAGCATTTTGTAATGATTTAATCTAACACTTAAAAATATAAATAGCCTAATAAATCTCAGACTCAACCACTCAACAGACAGCTCTACTTCACAACTAACTGGGCTGGGCTGCTGGTGGTAGAATGCCTCGCCAATCTCAAGGCCACAACCACCCTACCTCCATTCCAAGATCATAGCACAATGGCTTCCCAGGGCTTAGCCCACACACCCTCCTCCAAAAGCCACTATTCACACCATAATCAAACTCCTACCTAATTTTCCTAAATATAAATGAGTAGGCCTGCAGGCCTAACTCAGTAATACAATGTTTTATTCAAACCAGATATACATAATTCCCATTTAGATGTTATTGACAACATTGACACAGGATAATTAAGTTAATATTAGCAATATTCAGGAATTACTAGTTTATCCATGAAATGTACCTTTGATTAAGGGTTTTTATTATGTTTTAGATGCTCTAGTAACAATCACAAGTAGTAAAAAGTAAAAACAAGAAGTTTTCTTAAATGCCCAGATTTCGGGCGCTTAAAACTGCTTTGGGCAAATGCCCATTTATAGATGTCCTGCCCACTGGGCATTTGCCCGGCCCACGTCACTAAATGCAGGCTGTTCCAAATCCATGAGTTTGAGTATGAGTACGCGCGAGTACTCAGCAGTGATGCTCGGAGTACGGTTGGAGAGGGACTGGGGGTGATAGCCAATACGTCACTGGGCGAAGGTCATAACACAAGTCAATGCGCTTCCAGCCAGTCTTGATGTATCCACCGCGCAGTGACGGCAGCCCCCCCACAGCAGGTTGCAGGTTTACTCGCGGAAGGCGGCGAGTACTCCAGTGCTCACGAGCAAGCTGCTCGGCTGGAACAGCCTGACTAAATGGATGTGAGGAAAGGCCTGGTTTCAACTGTCAGACGGTGTCGACTCCTGCCATTTATTGTGTCTTGCCGAATATTAAGTTCAGCAAGATCCTTCTCAACTTATTTGATCCACAAGGACCCAGTGGCTTTAACCTTCTTGGCTACCTTGAGGATCTTATAAGACAGTCTGTGGTGGTCCATTCTGTACAGGTGGCTGTAGAAAGCCAGGCGGCTCTTTCTGATGGCATCGATGAGGTTTTCCTGTTGTTTGTAGAGTTCGCAATTTGGTTTGTACCATCGTCTTCCATCTGGCAAGATCCTTGGTCCCACTTTTTTCCGCAAGAATTTCTTTTCTTGTACCTCGAGGGCCCTTAGTGGGACTTCTTAGTTAGCAAGAGGCACTCAGCTGCGTAGAGGATTGATGGTCTGCCTACTGCATTATAGTGTCTTAGTTTGACATTCATCAACCGATGTTTCGAGGCGTACAGGTTCCTGCAAGCATAATATGCCCTGTCTAGTTTGGTCCTCCTTTGTTCGAGAGCCATTATTTCACGGAGATCTTCTGAGATCCATTCCCCAAGGCATTTTACTGCTTTCACTCTCTTGATATGGTTAGTATCACTAACTCATGGTTTTAAGGGCGTCTTAAATATTGGTAATGAACTCTGTATTTCCGATGTTGATCAGCAGACCCATTTTCACCGCTATTGAATACAATGTTTGGAGTTATTTATTTATTTGTCTGTTAGGTAATCAGCCCAGAGGCTGGTTGGATCCTCAAAAATTACCGCCACAGGTTACGTCAGTAGATACCCACAAAACCTCAAATCAGCACTACCTAGGTATAATGAGGCATACTAGGCAAGATGAGGAGTGAGGTAGTTTGCCATAGCTTTCCTCACTGAGTCAGAACAATAGCACTGACCCTATGAGTAGAACCTTTCACAGTAGACACAGACACTAGCTGTGCCCTGAGGACATTACTCGGCACCACTCACACCTCAGTAGCTTCCATATAATCAGAGCCATGAATGAGGCTGAAACATCGGTGGAAAACCACATTTTATCATTTTAAATGATCTTGTCGACTTCGTCGTTACGCTGGGGACTGGCGTTACGTTACGGTGACCGGACGAAATGTACCAAGATGCACTGAGGTGTGTGACGTCATAGTACCGCTTGGTGCATGTGTTCCCCGACAATCCCTACTTCGTTAATATAAGGCAACAATCCCCGATTCTTGGATGTCACGGGTAATCTCGAGAACCGCTAGATGGATTTTGATGCGGTTTTCTCCCTTCTGTAAAGGATATCTCGAGGAAAGATGCTATAGAAAATAATTTATGTATGATCAAAGGAAGCCAAGCAGTAACGATTTCAGTGAAGAAGTCGAAAACAAACTTGGCGTCCGTGCGCTTCTTAAGCTTACGCTGGGCAAACCGTTAAAAATATCAATATACTATGAGCGTAAGAATTGGTCAGCATGAAAAGTTCTACAAAAAAGTCCGTGAGAGCATATCTCTATCTTCAGTACATCGCCCACTATAAGTGTTTTTAGACTGGATGGAAGGGGCACGTCCCCGCGCGCTCTGGTGAGCGTGCGGCATCCCGCGCGCTTGACCTTGCTTTGCCCTTGGTTTGCACTTGCCGTTCGCGAGTAATTTGAAACAAGATAAGCAAGATAAGTATTATGCAGATCATTTTCTAACATGTCAAGAGTCTTTGGCTTCGAGCGAAGCGAGAAGCCTCCAACCTTTCTAGCCTTTTTCAGCATTTGTTGCATTTAAAATGATACAAAGTCTAGTCTTTCAGACTGACTGTGACTTTTACTCTAGCCTGTGCCAATAGACAAATGTATTGCATTCATTAAGAGATGGTAAACATGCATTTATTTATTTGGAATTAGGAATTGCTATCAGTTTTCTCGGTGGATGAGTGTCAGAGTGTCTATCTTTGGTACGAAGGCCGCGGGATCGATCCCTGGCTGAGGAAGTCCGAATTCAGAGTAATAAATATCTACGCCACTCTGAGTAGTACGATATCCGTTCACTTAAGATCTCTCGCATTACATTTGTGACTACAAGACGATAATTGTTGGACTGAGTATTGTAGTCTGTTAGGCGTCGGCTGCAAAATCCTAGATTGCAGGTTCGATCACGGCTCAGTCTGATGGCATTTTAGGGTGTTTAAATGTGCCAACTTTGTGATTGAAGATTTCCTGGCATATTATAGAGCTCTTTCAGGGGTAAAATTCGTTACTGTGGAGTCCCTGATGCTACGGGAGTTACAAGGAATTTAAAACCCATAACATTATTATTATTATTATGTCCGATCTGAGACCACGGAGTAACAACTACGATAACTTGGATCATATTTACCTCCACTTGCTTTGATCTTTTGCCAATATAGTTTCATTGGGTTGAGCATCTCTTTCCTTTCATTTTTCCTCTGTAATTACCACTTTTGAAGATTTACTAACTGTCAAAAGTGGTTCCTATCTTGAACATATTTCTGATTGATGCATATTCTCTCCATATCAGTATGCATCTCCATAAACCACCCAGGAACAATCTCTTTCCCTTTGATAGCTCTAGTGACTCTTATAATAAGCACAATGATGTATCCTAAAACATATATTGTAAATACAAAATTTGGATACAATCCATTCGTTAGTATGGACATTACATGCAGTTAGAATCACGTTGGCAATACTGTTATGTATGGATTAGCCTACTCAAAAATTAATTTGAAATTTTATGTTTTATATAGTCTATGTGCAATGTTAAGAACTGTTGGGCTGCATTCTTTCTGAGACTAGGGTTCAAAATTATAGAGAGCATTTATCAACACTTGGCACCTCTGGCGACTGTGAAAATATGCCTAGTTTAATCCCTAAGGCACACAATGCACATACGAAATTTGGTTTAAGTCCAATAGATAGTATGGACGTTATGTGCAATTAAACATTGAACCAATCAGCACGTGTAGAATCTTGTTGGCAGCACTGTCATGTATGGACTCCTGAATATTAATCTAAAATATTATGGTGCACATGTGTGCCAATTTTGGAATAGCTCCCGAGTATATCCTACTTAGAATTCAAATTTTAATTGTGTTATTTCAGCAGTTGGTAGCACTGACATCATTTTGAAATATTGAACCCATGGGCCATAGGGTCCATGAAGGTCGAACCCATGTCCTTAAGGAAGAAATGAAAGAAACGTACAGTTTCCTAAAGGAACGGAGAGAGATTTTAAGCCAGGATATAGCTTAACATTGTGCAAGCGACTAGGGACAGATGTTCCTTAGATGAGATCACCCCACTCGACATTCAAGAGAGGGCTGGTCACGAGTATTAATAACTGAATGGAAATTTCCACCGTGATAGACAAGGAAGCCTGAATCGGAATTCAAGCTGACGTTGCTGGAAATTGACAACGCCGCTTATGCACCAGAAGAGGAATAATTAAAATTAACACGTTTACGAGCATAATAATGAGTAAACAAGCACAGTACAGTGAATCATTTTGAATGAGAGATTTTTTAGTAAAGAGAAACCATTTAAATATTGTGCAGAAAAAAACTGCCGACGTAAGACGACGTCATTGGGGAATTACCTAAGCCTCTGTGGAGGGGAGAGAGCAAAAGGAATGCAACACCCACACAATTGAGGACGAGAAATTAATTAATATCTCCGAATTGCACGATCGATTCTTAGGTGCAATGAGATTATGTGACATTGAGAAGAAGAGCTTTCGGAAGGTATAATTTTTACATTTGTGGCACCATTATTTTAGAAGTTGACCACAGAAAAGGCTAGAGTCTTATTTTTTTGTAGTAAAACAGTATAAAGCTTCGGGCGTTTCCAAGCCAATCATGCAGTCATACGAGCACTCCGTGAGGGGAAGTGCTGCTCCACGACGTAGAAGTAGTCATTCCGACAGTCCGTGAGGGGACGTAATTCTGCGTTACATCGAAAACAGCTACCAGTACTCCTTGAGGGGAGAAACGCTGTGTTACACCGCAGAAGTAAGATCCGATAGCCACAGGCGTCGCAGTAGTAACGACTTGCTTGCCTCCATAGGAGTGGTCAAGACGAAATTTTGAAGTATCGCCGTAGTGAAATATTAGGAAAATCCTAATTATAGGATTTAGGCCCGACTGTATACAAGTTAAAGTGAAAATTCGTAAGATATAGTCAGAGCAGGCCGCGAACATTGGACTTAAAGGCGATAGGTCGTTAAATGTACGAACGAATAGATCATAACGTACGGAAGTATCGTATCAGACAGATAAACTGTTATTTAAATTAAAGAAACCTACAAGGGAAGAACAGAATAATAAAACAGTTCAAATAAAGACGATAGGAGACTATAAACATTATCTCCAGAAAGCAGGCGAACAATTCTAATAGTACTAGAATCGAGAAGTGCTAGCTGCTATAAATTAAATCTATAGGTCTTAGAGGAGACCTCGATCCGTATAGACTTTCGTTAGGATCGATAGACAGATCTACAAAGAAGCCGTTCAAGCTAGATAAATAGCCGGTTATCCAGGATAGGAGTAGCAGAATTGGACTCCAGGGAACAGTAGATGTTTCGGGACTTTCGCATTCTGCAGGATAGGAAGCCGACATCGAATAAATTTCACCCTTGGAAACGGGAATTTCAGAAGATCACGTGTGATAGGCTCAGAAATACGGCCTAGTGATCGAGAATTGTGAAGTGTAAAATAATCAAGAGTGTGTGTTAAATTAATATTTTTAGTGTTCATTATGTGTTCAAAAGGGACACATCAGTATATAAAAATGTCGTTAATGTTAAGTGTTTTAAATATATGTCAAAAAGTGTTTTTACGTAAGATGAATTCCTTTAATATGGAGTAAAAAGTTCAAAGTGGGCCCAAAAATGAAGCGCCGCACCAGATTAAAGATCATGGGATGATCTGGAAACATGTGAGTACTAAATTCATTCTATTTTGGTGTCAGAAATTGATTGTGTACAAACCCACCGGAGTTTTTGAGTGAAAGGGATGTGTTTAAATAAATAAATACTGAATAATCAAGAACACGGTCTGAACAATAATAAAATAAATTGAGAAATTATATATAATTATGTAAAGAATAAATCCCGTAGAGGAAATATGTGAATAAAGGGTTAATGTATTTAACAAATGTCATAAGAGCAAGCGAAATATCATTAATTATCATGAAAGATATTGAAATAAAGTAAAGTTGAGATATGAAAGAAATAGCTTTTGAGCTTGTATAAAGAATAAAGATAATAATAATAATTAAATATGGAAATGTTAAATAAAAATCAAATAAATGGATATGAATATAAGAACGTTAAGCCTTAACATATGTGTAAGAGATGAGGTTCATGGAATATTTTAAAACAGGGAGCGATTTACCGACAACGGAAAGATTAATATGTGAATTAAAATAATATGAATTGTTACTAAAGAGATTTATCAGTTCTTGGGAAGACATTTTCGGCTTAAAATAATGCATAGCGCATAAGGAGCGCAAATATAATATTAAAGTGTCACGCTAGGAACGCGTAGTGGTTAAAATACTTGGTATATTACTTATGGAGGGTAGTTGATTGCAGTGAATTGATAATTGTATAAGTCCTCTATTTGTGACATAGTATCACGAGGCATTGTGTATGTATTTAAAAAGGGAGCTAATATATGGTATTATTGAGCGTATGTCATATGGGCCACGGCCGACTCTAAATCGCATTTTGTATAAGTCCTCTGTACGGGATTGGTTCCCGAGGCACCTGAAGAGATTCGAATGCAGAATCCTCTTATGATAAAAGCCCCTTAAATTCTCCGTCGTCGTATGTGTATTAATCTTCCCAATCAATGAGGACCCTCTCATAATTAATAAATGCCAAGGATACGAAAATGGTCTTTGAACCAAAGAATAGTTGTTTGAATGTATACGGTACAGTGAAGCCCGGTCTCCCCAGAACTGGATATAATGGGAAGGTTTGTTTTGAAAGCCTTGGAAATAAGCTACTAACGTTGGGTCAGACAAGAAGTCGCCGTCACCCTAACGTGTCATAAATCGCACCCCAAGTAGTAGAGTCTAGCTCTCTTAAAGCGAGAAGGAACAGAGACCGTCTCGTAAGCTGTTGTAAAGAGAATGAATACACCAGAAGTGTTTAAAGTTGTTAACGACCCGGGCGATGAACCGAGGTCCTAGTAGATGGATATTTTCGTTTGCCGGTTCAGATCGTAGTTTCTTATATGATAATGGTCTATTAAGACATAAGAGATAAATAACAATCCCTATTGTAATAATGTATGGACGTGGGATTCCACGAGTTGATTGAAGGCAACTGAGTTCGGGAGTAACTATAGTTTTTTGACTGTGTCAAGTACCTTCACGCTCTGGAGTACACAATTGATTTTCTGATTACCTTAATATATTTGTGGAATAAAGAGAGATGATAATAACTGAATGTGTGGACATGCCCAAAATATTGAGTTAGATAATTAACATAGATTTTAAATATAATTATATATTTGTTTTTGAGAAATAAGAAAATATAAAAGATAGTGTTTGAGGTGTACAAGAATGACACCTTAATAACGTAAATGCATGGAGCCAAAGAGCTCGGAGTTATGTAAACTTAATGTTAGTGCTTTATGGAAGTGAGACTAAGTAAGAATTGTTGGTTTATGTGGAAACCACAGGTTTTGAATACAATATTTGTTTATATTTGTGATCCCTTGTTCATTTGGAACAAGCAGTTGATTGTTGGGTCAGTAACTAAATTGTTAAAATGTTTGTAGCGCCATTAATTTTATTAATTAAATGTGTTTAAATAGGAGTTGATTTTGTTGTTATTTTTGCAAGTGTATCCTCTAATTAATCCAAGATATGTGAGTCACAGAGTGGGGGAACTTACCGCTGCCCCGAAATCCCGAATTGAGCTACGCTGGTATACTGTGATTGGCATATTTCTTGCTAAATGGGCACAATATAGCCTTGAGATATTCTGGTATAGATCTTCATTCATAACACATTTGGTTTCGATAGCTGCATCCGTTTAGGAGTTGATAGGGGAACACACACACGGACAGAAGGACAGACAGTCACAGACACATTTGCCCAGATTGATCTTATAAGTCTAGTCTTTCATTGATTTTGTCAAATCTGAAAAATAGGTTACCTTTTCAGGTACGTACGATACGAACACTCCAGCTTGGTCGTAGGCAATATTATTTTTCTTTCTGGTAGGAATAATAGCCCAGGAATTTTAGTCTAAAAACGGTCAAAACCTTGAAAAATTTTTAGTAAAGCTGAAAATTGGTACAGTTGTCCTATTTGATGTTCTTAACAACATATTAAAAGTCCCCTGTCTTCCCGTGTCGGCTTTCTGGATTTCCTGCCGTTTGAACTCCTGGAATGCTGGAGAAGTAGGTGGTGTCGCTGGAATGCGCATAGTAAGCGAACGATTTGGCTTACAGTGCTCTAACATGGCTTAAATTAAAGGAGAAAAATAAGCGATAAGTTAATTCATGGGTTGGCATGTTAGCGATACTTCCAGTCTAACAGGAAACGAAAAAATGCCGCGAAATTTAAAATAAAACTTGCCACGTATTTCTTTTTTTGACGTTTGTTGGCAAACTATCACGAATATCGCAGACAAGTCTTGTATAAAAGTTATTGGCGACAAAATAAGCTTTCATTTGATGTATTCATAATTGATGTGCAAGTAATAGTTGCCGAGCTACAGAGATTTAAACAATGGCTTGCGACCTGGATCAGCCCGTGTTTGCGTAGTTTCTCAGCGGCCAACTGACGCGTTCGCCCGCAGCATTGATGCGTCGAATTGGCGGAGCTTCTTGTTTTCTTTTGTTTCTAAATTGTAAACAGTTGGTCGTTGGCCGATATGTGTTATGCCGTATAAGTGTTATTTATTGTGTTGTTGTCATAAAATGAGTTTTGAAGTCTGCATTTTGTGTAAGAAGCCACTCGACGATCCGATGGGCGTTGTTTGTGTTTTAAAAGGTTTTAGAAGGAAAACTAACACCGCAAGAAGTATGCGAAGATCAAGTTGTAACTCGGGTCATGGAGTACATGGAAGACAAGATGAAGACTGTCAGAAGGAAGCCGGACAGTGAAACTGTGGGCGGAGTACTACAGGCAAGTGGAAATCGTTCGGCTGTTTATTCGGGCAGAAAGAACATCAAATTGGAACCTCCATTTGTACTGCGTATCGAAGAACCTCCATTTGTACTGCGTATCGAAGATGTTGCCATACCAACACGCTGCAGGGCATATTCACTACGCTAAGTCAGCCTACTTGTACCTGCATCACATGCTTAAGTTAGATCAGAAGATGCCCGTGGACGAGTAAATCAACTTCACGAAGAACGGGTACTTTTCCATCCGACGCACGCATGATTTTTGGGCTGGAATATGGTCAGATATGGCAATAGAACAGGATCTTATGCGGCCTATGAAATCACGTGGAGGTTTAGCAAGAGGACGAGGAGTGGACGATAGCGCGCTGGCTCACTTTCTCTCGGCGTTTCCACTGTGCATCCCGATCTGTGAAGCTGTAGAAAATGTGTCTGGTATAAAGACAAAATCCTCGGAACAGCACGTTGAGTTGAGAGACTCGCGGCGGAAGCTGGAGAAGCGCCACGCAGAAGTGGGTAGTGGGTAGAAGATCGCTCTCCGTGGGATTTAAATAAAGAAAGTCTTCAATCGCTTTCCACTGGCGTAGTTGCAGACAACAGCATCAACTGCGACAAGGCTCGAGAAGTTGGTAAAGAAGCAATACAACAAATGGTGGGGAAAAGTTTTGAGGGTCTCAAGCTCGCAAGAAAAAGCCGCGTAGTCCCTTTGTCAGTTGTTGGGTGCCAACTAAAAATTCATGATGACATCGTCCCGGTCAACCCGCACTAACTTTTCATGCGAATCATATGTGTGATGAAATCGGAAGCGGATATAGTGGAGTTCTTGAAGTACGAGCTTGCACCGACGCCTCCAGCTCTCTTCGATTCATGCGTGTTGAGATAAACAGCCAATCTTCAGAGGCCCCCAAAGATTTTGAAGAACAACGCAAAGTAGTCGTTGATGGAGGTCTGCTTTTGCATACCGTCGTATGGCCAAGACCTGCAACTTTTGGTGACATAATCCAGTCCTACAAGTTGTACATAAGCAAGCACTGTCCTTCAAACGTTACCATTGTGTTTGGCAACTACGATCAGACTCCAAGCACGAAGAACCAGGACCAGGCACGCCGTGCGGGGAAGCGGACGTCCATAGATATCGTCTTCGATTCCAACACAATGGTTTCCACTTCTTAGGCAGACTTTCTAAGTAACACCATAAAACAAGGGATGGTTCATCTCTACGTTGACAAAGGAGCTTAGAAATGCCGGAGTTGCTGTTCGTCAGGCGACAGGGGACGCAGATACACTAATTGTCAACGTAGCGTTGTCTCTAGATGCCGAAGATCATGCTGTTACTGTTATAGCGTCAGGCATTGATGACCTATGCATGTTGTTGGCAAAAGCAAGAGAGAACAACAACAACATCCATTTTGACAGTCCTGGAAACTCAAAATCTCTTGGAAAGATTTTCCCTATCACAAACATTCAGGAAGATATCGGCGGGATGAAAAGTTGTGTGCTATTTGCACATGCCGTGAGCGGATGTGACACAACTTCGGCTATTTTTTTAGCAAAAGGAAGAAGCGTCCATGGGGCATTCTCCAAAACAACGAAGATCTACGGAAAACTGTCGAAGTTTTCAATCAGCCTGGCGCATCCAATGAAGATATCAAGATAGCTGGAGAAAAATTTGTTCTGGAGTTGTTCAACGGAAAGGGCTTCAATTCTCTAAACGAGCTTCGAGTGCATCGGTACGGAAGGACTATTGCAAGACAGACAGTTACTGCTTCGTTCGATTTGGCCACTTTGCCGCCAACGTCCGACGCATGCCGGCAGCATTCACTGCTCACATATTTGCAGGTATATATTATTTTCAGTATGTTGTTACACCATTTTACTTTGCTGTGATAAAATTAACATTCTCTTTTGTTTACAAATTGGTTTCTAACAAAAATTATTTGAATTATTTGATAAATAATACATTATAAACAGTATTAGTTTTAAGCAGAAATATATCTCCGATATTCACACTACTTTTTACTTTTGCACTCCTAAAAATGGCATTAAAATAATAATTTATGATCGCCAAGTCACAAATGGTTACATATTTTACATATTAAAACATTAATTTTGTTTACCTAGCTCAATAAAGCATGTAAAAAACCGCACCGAGAACACCTTATAGAATGAAGAGATGTCGATTGGGGTGGGGGGTGGACTCCAAAATGAAAAATTGAATTATTTTAACTATTAGGATCAGATGTATAAAAAGGGTGATTTTCATTAAAAAACACTCAAAGAAAATTGAAAAAATCATTTGGGGGGGGGGGGGGGGGGTAGAGGGATTTTTTGAGAGGGGTGGGTTTAAGCGTGAAATATTTTGAAAAGAGGGGAAGCACTTCATTTATCATAGAGAAAGGAAGTTCCTGTCGGACGTAACAATGCAAAATCAGAGTGCTTCCCGGTCGCAGTGTGTGTGTAGCGCAGACGGAGAAGAGAATGACGTAACAATCTTTTGTTTACACTGCTATAGCTCGGCAACTATTATTCGGACATCGATTATAAATACATCAAATGAAAGCTTATTTTGTCGCCAACAACTTTTATACAGGACTTGTCTGCGATATTCGTGATAGTTTGCCAACAAACGTCAAGAAATTAAAAACGTGGCACTTTTTTTTATTTCGTGGTATTTTTTCGTTTCCTGTTGGACCGGAAGTATCGCTAACATGCCAACTCATGAAGTAAATTATAGCTTATTTTTTTCTCCTTTAATTTAAGCCATGTTAGAGCACTGTAAACCAAATCGTTCGCTTACAATGCGCATTCCAGCGACACCACCTACTTCTCCAGCATTCCAGGAGTTCAAACGGCTGGAAATCCAGGAAGCCGACACGGGAAGACCGGGGACTTTTATAATATGTTGTTAAGAACATCAAATAGGACATCTGAACCAATTTTCAGCTTTACTAAAAATTTTTCAAGGTTAAAATCTAAAATTCCTGGGCTATAAGTGTTTCGGCTAAGAGCGAAGACAAGTTCCAGGCCCTCATTCATTAATACTCTATCGTATAGCAGTGTGCACAGATGTTCCAGAATCGCAGGATCACTTCTATGAGAAATGCTCTCCGCAAGTTGGCCCTGGTCTGCATTCCAAGTTAAAAGCTTGTAAGATGTCCAATAAATATCCGACCTTGTCGACAAATTGTAGAGAGCACGGAAATAAATTTTGGGTGATTTAGCCTAAGTCTTCATTATGGTCAGTTACAGTGACCTCACCAAATAATAACCACAAATACAATAACACAGGTTATTAGGTAAATTGTATATTTATGTATGTATTTATTTAAGTATTTATTTATTTATTTATTATTCGCTAATCGGCCAACTAGGGACGACGATAAGTTCCACTATACATTCTGGCGTTTCTTCAATTTGTTTTCATTAGCTTGCTGTGTCGAGCACGGCGTTCATCCGACCACTTTGCACCGGTTGTCCATTTCTCATCTCGGAAAGTCCCAAAAGTGACGATGCTTTTTCGGAAAAGGTCTCGTTTGTGCGCGTCACCAGGTCGTAGGCCCATTTTTTTTAGGTCTTTCTTGACGTTAACGTACCAGGGAACTGTTTTTTTTGGTTTTGAGTCAAAAACATTATACTATTATTATTATTATTATTATTATTATTATTATTATACGGTATTATTATCGAATTAATGGTGCTCGGGTACATGGTATGGTATGAAGGTGGTGTTCACAATCTGGGAAAGGTTGAGAAAGCCTGATCTACACCCAAGTACAAGCGACTCAAATGAACATGATGTCGAAGTCCCTAAATGGAACAACAATTAAGAATCTGATACATGGAAAAGTGTGTATACAATACAAATAATCGGCATCAATTTGTGACGAATTGCGAATTTTTATCTTAGTGCATATCTTGCCATGTTTGTGTATGAACTCGAAGTTGTAGTGATCACACACACCCGTAACCACTGTTCGTACACTGAACCCTGACCGCCTTGGTGAGAAAATAGCTGCTAGATTACTAAGTTGTAGTGGTCTAGATCATGGGTTCTCAAACATTTTCTGTCACACCCCTTTCTGAAACATGAAATATAGAGCTCCCTTAGCGCTTCTCATAGGCTACTTCACACAAAATATAAAAGGATCACAAGATGTACGGTGTGTGCTTCTGTCTAATTACTGCAACTACCAGTTACAATAACATCACTCAATTTACTATTCTTAGAGCACATCAGAGTTCAACGTTTTGTAAAAAAAAAAAAAACATGCATTTATATTACTCTAAGGTGTTGAAAGTTAACTATTTTTCTTACTTCCCCCAGGGGCTCATAACTTGTTGGACGTGGGTTGGCGACCTCGGGACCCCAGCTGAGTCCGGCATTCCTTCCACTTACTTGTGCCGGATTCCTGTCTGTTATCTTTCCTCACGACCTCCCTTGGTCAACTCTTGCTCTTTTCCGACACCGACGGTATTAGCGTATCCGAGGCCTAGGGAATCTTTCACTTTCCCGCCTTAATTGGGTTTTGTCTCATCTTTCCTGATCCCTCATTCTTCGAAGGGTCAGACCTTTTGTTCTCTTCTCATTGCATCTCCTGACTTCTGGTCAAGGCCCTAAAGGAGGCAGGGTGTGTGTAACCCCACCACTTACGGTGCACCCTGGATTGTGCTACTCCCTCAAAGGCTCACGGCTGGTGAGTTCGGGAGTTGGTGACCCCGAGGGCTTCCTGAGCAGGGTCCGTTTTTCTCCTTCTTCCATTGCCTTTGGGGAGGACCCTCTTCTCTTTACGTTTCCTGTCTCTCCTTTCTTCCAAGTCCGTTGATTCTCATTCTTCGAGGGTTGAGGGCATTTACTTTCCTCCTGTCTTTTGTTTCCCTTTATCTTTCTTTTCTCCTCTTCTAGTGTGTAAGTATGTAGTTAGTTTTAAGTTTAGTTTCATTTACATTGTCACTCTCACCCAAACCATTAGGGGCCGATAACCTGGACGTTAGGCTCCTTAAAACAACAATTATCATTATCATCAACAACTGCTGCATGTGCAATTATTGCAAATGAACAAATTTTGTTTATTTCACTAATTGGCTCTTTAGCTGTCACCTGTGATGCTTTTAGTTGAATAATACTGGACAGTTCTTGTGAAGTAAGACAACAAAAGTACGAGTTTATTATTCTTGAATGGCCATGGGAGCTTCCTGTCTATGATAGATTCATGGATATAAGGAGAGTAATATTTGTTACAGAATATGAAATACTTTATAAATATTTCAATCTGAGCCGGCGCCCCCCTTTATCACTCTCTGCGTCCCCCAACCCCACTTTGAGCACTGGTCTAGATCAGCCATGTTGGCCGCTGCGAGCCACGGCCAGCTGTGACTTAACGGGGAATGTACGGACGGTTGTACAGGCGATGTCCTGTTGATGTCGCGCGTCACCTGCTGTCTACTGGATTAATACCAATACCATTGCAAGTAACCCTGAACATTATTACTAATAATACCAGAAAATCTCTGCTCAAGAACAAAATACACCAAAAAAATTAAGCATGCAATCATCGACATGCTGAGCAAGGAAGGATTTTATTGTTACGAGGAACTACTGTCGACCAAAATATTATGTGCACTCGAGTTTGAAGGTTGTTTGTGAAGTAACCAATTGGCCTACATAATATCCAATGACATCGTCATTTTCGTCGTTCTATTTTACGTTAGTTCATGTAGGTTTGGAATTTTTAGTTTATATTTTAATATTTTTTATCGCAGTTGGAATGCAAAAAGTGCCCGTTTTGAAGCGTGTTTCAACCATGCGTCACACTTAAGAATTAGTTTTTCAAAAAATCGTCATCAGATCCGATCCAAATTTTAACATAATATACATTGAAATGTTTTATAACCGTTCGGTTTGAGAAGAATACAACCAGCTAAAGATGTTGACCTGGACAATTGACCCTGTAAGGCAAAGAAACCACTGCATCTTTATTTTATAAATGAAGGTTTCTTTCCAAAATCCAGACAAGTCCAAAAATTGGCTTTTTGATATAAAGGCATCAACCTCTTGAAGGCCAGCTCTACATATAGATATTATTGCTGTCTCCAAAATTCAGACAGGTCAGGTTATATACAAGTGTGAAATATTGGGGATTCTACAAAAATAAGAAAAGCCCAATGCTTTTCCAAGTCTTTTTTCAAGATAATTAGTTACCTGGATTGTTTGGCCTTCAATACTGATTTGTACTTTGTCAGTATTTACATAATACATAATCGTATTTGAGGATTACAATATTTTTCATTTTTGTATTAAACTGAGATTTCGGAAAAAAACAAACAAGTCATTTTTTTTTTTTAGGTTTTCTCAACTATCCTCATAAAGATATATTTCCTTTATGTGAAATGCAAAGATGGTCGCGAGACAATAGAAGGTCTAAAATCAATGTTGATTTCATTCAACACAAACGAAGCTATATTGTTTTTTTTGTTTTTTTATGTCTCTGAACAATTTAATTTTTGGACTTGTCGTCTGGTTCTTGGAATGAACCCTTCAAATGTTTTTAATGTTCTGAAATCTTCCATCAAACTTATCCATAAGTTAAGTTCATATGGGAACATAATATTTGTATTGACAACAGTGTTATCAATGACATGGCTGGTCTAAAGAGATCTTTTGGAATAGAAATCAATAATACATGATTTTAAACAATTTGACAGTTGGTTGGTTGGTTCTTAAGTTTAGGGGCTGCGACAACGCGGTCATGTAGCCCCGTGTGCTTTGGGTGTCTGTAGAATCTGTCTGATAACCGGTGTTAATTGTGATGACTGTATTAGTGTGCGTTATCTGTTTTTTAATTTAAGTACTGCAACTTAGAATTTTTCAAATAGTTCCTACTTTTTCCGCCAAGCGCCACCGTCAACGACAACTAGGCCAAGTTCAGAACTTAGCTACTAGACGCCACCGCAGTCGGCTCTTGGCAACGAACGTAGAAACCTAAGAGCGTTGTTTACATTCATATCCTATCCAATTTAGCTTCACACAGTTGCAATTAGTGGAAGGTTCTTTAACATGCCATAAATCTATGACATGGGACCACTGGCTTTACTTCCCCTCCGAAGGAAGGCATACTGAGGGATTTTAACGCTCTTAAAAATCCGACGGCTTCGGCCGGGTTTGAACCCGCTATCTTGGGCATAGAAGCTCAGCATGCTACCGACTACGCCACCGAAGCCGCCTACAATTTGACAGTGTTGATCTGTTGTTTACATTTGTATATCGCGAGGAAGATCTGGCCTAAATTTCTGGGCCGTTAGAGAACAGTTCGTAGGGCCACATGTGGATCTAGGGATGCGGGTTGGAGGTCCTTGGCGTAGACCGTTGCACAGTGGGTCAAAATCGAAATCTAGGGGGACAAAATTATTTTTACGTTTTAATCATGAATTTAGAGTGAAAGCAACGTATATAATTTGTTTACTTCATAATAAACATCAGTTAATACCCTTTTTAAGCTACGTCGACACATGCAAGAAATTGTCTACGACCAGGAATTCGATAGAGCATTCAGTTATCTCTTCAGAACAATTTTCTACCCCTAATTTACTTTTAAGAAAGTCACAAAGTTCCAGATAATCGTCGAACCCAGTGCTTCAAACCGTTGTAAACGTGTGAAAACTGGTCGCGCGGCATCTTCTAAAACGTAAAATAACTAAGTTGCAAAAAGATGCAAAAAATCTTATAAAAGGCGTAAACTACAAGACTTTATCTACATTTTAACATTAAGTAGAAAGTGACGCAGAGTGACGCGACGTACTAAAAATTTAAGTGAAAAAATAATTTTAAAAATAATAGTTAGATATGATATAATGCAAATATAGCTAAAAATACGTAACCATTATGCCCGTTAATAACTGAAACACGTTACGAAGATCATACCTTCAGCTGCTTGTTCCATCTTTAAGCATCACACTAACCACAAAGACAACCAAACCACAGCCACTCCTAGATTTCGATTTTGACCCACTGTCCGTTGGCGCATATTTTGGATCGCACTCTATAGGTCGATGCGTTTATTATCCACGGTAGCTCAATTATGACTTTGCCATTGACGATTTCGTGGAGTTCCTATTCAGACTGCTCGAACAGTTGTGACAGATTTACACTAAGATGCGTTTATATCCCAGAATAGTGACCGGCAATTATATGAGAATGCTGTAGAAGTAAACAATTTTGATTTTTTAACTATGAAAATAAATTATTTTGTCCTCCTAGATTTCGATTTTGACCCACTGTCGGTTGGCGCATATTTTGGATCGCACTCTATAGGTCGATGAGTTTATTATCCACGGTAGCTCAATTATGACTTTGCCATTGACGATTTCGTGGAGTTCATTGACGAGTCTCCTTGGTATCTGAACGTGTATCAGCCAATGTCACGCTGAAATTGGAAGTAATGAAGAGGCTCATACACGCATATCGTCATGACTGCAGAGTAGAATACTAATGAGGCCTGTCGGCATAGTTTTCATCAGTCACATTGTAGTCCGATCACATGCTTTCCTTCAACACAATCTGAAACATTGTACTCGCGATCTAGCCTTGTTTCTGTTCAGCAGTCGGAGAATCTCTCTACCACTCAGAAGAGGAAAGTAACCCCTTAATACGGGGTAGAATACCTCACTTTTTCGCCCCTTAAAACAACAACAATAAATAATAATTAACTAACACCTTAATGGGTGAAAGAACATCTAAAAATCATTAAAAATTGGAAACCAAAATTGTTCCAAGGTACAACACTCTCCTCAATATTATATCAGGCATTCTACAACCTTTGTCTGAAAAGTTCGGTGAATGGGCTATATTACGATCGGATTGTTGGCTTACCTGAAACAGCCGTTACTAACCTTCGAAGTAATCCCCGTGCATGGTTATGCACTTCTTAGAACGGCTGTACAAGTTCTGGCATAGTCTTCCTGAGGGATAGCCTTCAGTTGGGTCGTCACATAACGTTGGATGTCCGAAATGTCCGAAAACCTCTGGGCCTTCAGGGCTTTTCGGCGACCCTGGACCCCAATACTCCATACATTGACGCTTGCCTTCCAGGTCGTACCTCAGGCACCAGGTCTCGTCACCCGTGACGATGGTTTTCAGGACCATTCCATTCCACGGAACATTCACCCTTCTCACTGCCACCCGTCGAACAGGTGTGCCCGTTAGTTTGCATAAATTCACCATTCTCACTGCCGCCCGTCTATCAGGTGTGCAAGGCAGGTTGCATAAATTCACGCTTCTCTCTTGCTTTCACATTTGAGTTTTGACGAACCAAACTGAAGGCTATTCCTAAAGAAGACTATGCCAGGAGTTTCCAGGACTTGTTCCGTCGTTATCAGAAGTGCATAACCATACACGGGGATTACTTCGAAGGATAGTATAACCATACACGGGGATTACTTCGAAGGATAGTAACGGGTGTTTCAGGTAAGCCAACAATCCGTTCGTAATATAGCCCCTTCACCGAACTTTTCAGACAGAGGGTGTAAAAGTTATTTCAGTATTAAAATTATTGGGCTCCCGTTATCGTATTGTCCGACTGAATAATTAACCATTACATATGCATAGCCCATTCCATTCTCACTTTATCTGCCCAGCTGAATATAGCAGGTGAATCAGCCGCCCCTAATAATGTTGTTTTATGCAACCCAACTAGCGTTGTTATCTGGAAGGTCGAGATTTCTCTGCTTGCATCCCGTATGGTGCTAATGCACTGCAAACGATGCTGAACATTACTATTTTCCCCTCGATATGACTACAGACAAATAGTTAAGTAAAAGTAACCCCTGGCACTAGAGCCCATGAAGGGCCTAGGCCTACCAAGCGACCGCTGCCCAGCCAATTGGCCTGCAGATATTTTGGTGACGCGTGGACAGCGCATCGGGTCCCGTCGGCCTTTAATCTTACTTTTCGTGACCGGGTCGCTGCCTCACTGTCAGACAGCTGCTCAATTGTCCTCACGAGGCTGAGTGCACCACGTTCCAGCCCTCACGTCAGTTTCTAAATTACCTGACGTAGCCGGGAATCGAACCCGGGGCGTCCGGGTGAGAGGCATGTGCGCTACCCCAACACTATGGGGCCGGCGACTACAGACTAATACGAGGGAAAGATAATAGAGTTCATTATCGTTTGCGGGATATGCTTGCAGTTCATTAGAGCCATACGGGATGGAAGCAGAGAAATATCGACCTTCCTGATAACAACGTTAGTTGGGCTGCATAAAACAATATTATTAGGCGCACCTGATTCATCTTGTATAGTTCGTTTTATCCAAAGACAAAGAAAAGATAACCAAATGTCGTTTGTGTCAATAAAACATTTTTAATGAACAAAAATTAAAAGCATTTTACGTGTGTTCAAATAACGGATTCCTTATTGTGTGTGTTAAGAAATAGAGATGGAAAACTTATGTTATGGTGACAAAAATTACCTCAAAAATAATTTAGAAGCAGAGAAGATTCAGATGACCAATCCCCGCGTCTTGAAACAAACAACAATAATAATTTGTTATTTATGATCAACAACATTAAATACCGTAATAGTAAGTGAATAACATCAAGGTCATGCCAGAGGGACAATCCCAAAATTTGTTTGGTAAATTATATGAGAAAATCAGATATCCCAAAAATGTATTTGGTGATGTAGCTACTCGTATTGCATTGAGGAAGTCTCGGTAAATTGTAGGAAATAGTTCATACAGAACATTTCGAATTTGCTGCATAAACTAGCCTTTTGTATTTAGTATAAATTAATATATTTTGTTGTTTTATTTTTCACATTCCCCGATTAATTATTAGCCTATTTCCATTTATGAAAAATTAGGCTTATGAGATCACCTTTTGTCCGTGTGTCTGTATGTGCGTGCTTGTGTGATGGTGTGTGCCCCCCCCCCCTAATAACTTCTAAACGGATGGAACGATTTCAATGAAACTCGGTAAGTTCATAGCACTATTCCGGGCGACCCCGATCGTGCCGTTCAATTTTTTTTACGTCTCACCAATTCAACATGGCGGCTGTGCGAAATATTTCGCCAGCATTCAATATCTCCGAAACTATTACCGATATCACCCTGGAATAGTTTACGGTGATAAAGGGAACTACTAGAAGCTCACCTATGTGACTTTTGAAAACCTGGTAACTACAAAACCAACATGGCGGCCAAGCGAAATTGCAACTTTTAAATAGAGTTTCTCTTGATTCAACCATCCAAACGCAATAAAACTCGGTACAGTATATGTTTATACACATTGTAATGCATCGACATCCAACTTCGTTCAATTGTTTACATAACCTCAAGTTGGCGGCTGTGCGAAATATTTCACCGGCATTCTATATCTATGAAACTATTAGCGGTATCACCCTGAAATTTTGTACGGAGATAAAGGGCACTACTGGAAGTTCATCTATAAGACTTTCAGAAACCGGTTAACTACAAAACGAATATGGCGGCCAAGCGAATTTGAAAATTTTAAATAGACCTTTCTCGCGATGTAATGTTTCAAACGCAATGAAATCTGGTACAGGAAAGGTTTATACACATTGTAATGCACTGGTATCTAATTTAGTTCAATTGTGTACATAACCTCAAGATGGCGGCTGTGCGAATTTTAAAATTAAGTTTTTATTTCTTGTGTTGTAATCATGCGACCGAAGTGAAAGTTTGAATAATGAACCTACGCAATAATTTTCCTTTAATTGCACATGACTGTATGGCCTGTACATTTAACAATCCAACATGGCGACCATCCAAAATATTTAGACGGCTCTGAATATCTACGAATCTATTATAGCAATCAAACTTATTTTTTTATGTTCATAGAGGCTATGAACATAAGTTCACATATAGGACTTTTAATAACCTGGTGATCACAAATCCAACATGGCGACGACGCGAATTATAAATATTGACATGGACGTTTCTCGCAATTTAACCATCCGAATGCAGTGACACTTGGTACAGTAAATCCTTATACGAATATTAATCCACTGGCATCTAATTTATTTCAATTGTTTCCATAACCGCAAGATGGCAGCTGTGCAGAATTTCAAAATCTCCTTGTTACTTCTTGTGTCCTAATCATGCGATTGAAGTTTGAATGCTACACGTACACAATAATCTCCATGTAACAGTACATAACTCTAGGACCTACATATATAAAATCCAACATGGCGACCATCCGAAATATTTAGTCGGTTCTCAATATCTACGAATCTATTACAGCAATCAAACTGAATTTTTTTTGTTGATAGTGGCAGTTAACATAAGTAGAATATATATGAAAATAGGCTGTATAGTTCTTCACGGATCTACTTGTTTTTTTTTTTTTTCAAAACCATTCTCAATTTGATTGATGTTTGTCACTGACTCTTATATGGTTCTTGTTAATATAAACAACGTTGGTTGGTTGGTTGGTTGGTTCCAACGCGTGTACTTTGGGTGTGTGTTGAATCTGTCTGATAACCGGTGTTAATTGTGATGACTGTATTAGTATGTGTTAACTGTTTTTAATTCAAGTAAGGATTGCAGACAATAATTTCAAGACTTCCAACTTTCGCTACAAATGCTACTGTCCACGACACCTAGCTGTGAACTTAGCTACTACTAGAAGCCATCACAACCAGCGCCTGATGACGAACGTTGGAACTTAAGAGTATTAATCAAACCTAATCTAAAAATTTTGCGTCACACAAGTTTAATTAGTGGAAGGTTCTTTTACATGCCATAATAATAATAATATCGTATGGCCTCGGGTGTCGGGTGCAAGCTTTGTTATTTTACACCCAGAGGGCAGCTTGCATGTCGAATTTCGTTGTTCCTTGAAGCACTATGAAAGTCAAGGAGGTTAGATATCTAAGCGCCTTGAACACTATAGCGCTTTGTAGTAGAGAAAGGAGGAACTTTATGTTGACGGAAAATCCCGAGATTAATTTTAACCATTATGAACACGGCCTACTGAATTCAAATGGGTTCTTTGACATGCCAACATCGTATGACATGCGTGTCGTAAATTTTTGCCGCCTTTCAAGAAAATCACTTACCACGGCCAGGAGCGAACCTGCAAGCTTGGGGTTAGTAGACCGAAACGTTAACCACTCACCCACCGTGGCAAGCTTTTATATGCCATAAATCTATGATATGGACCCACTGGCTTTATTTCCCCTCCCAAGGAAGACTTACTGAGGGATTTTAACGCTCTTAAAACATCCGACGACTTCGGCCGGGTTTGAACCCGTGATCTTGGGCATAGCAGTTCAGCATGCTACCAACTACGCCACCGAAGCTGCTCATATTTTGGCTAAAAGTAACTTTTATAGATTTTTATACATCATTCCGGAAATAAGCGTAACTCAACTTAAGCGATGACCTCTCATTTCTTATCTCGTGTGTACTAATCTATTAATCGATTCTTCGGTTAGCCAATTAATCGATTGATCGTTTGCGATGAATTTCAAATTATTCGATTAATCAAACATCGATTATTACTAGCTCTAGTAGAAAGCAATCAAGTTGGTCTGTGTCTGTGTAGCTGTATGAATGGAGCCAAGTCCTTTATGATGATGATGATGATGATGATGATAATTGTTGTTTTAAGGGGCCTAACATCTAGGTTATCGGCCCCTAATGGTTTGGGTGATCGTGAAGATGATAAAGAAATGTAAACTATAACTAATACTAACTACTAACTTGTATACTAGAAGAAGAAATAGAAAACAAAAGGAGAATAAGGCAAATAAAGGACAGGAGGAAAATAAATGCCCTCAACCCTCGAAGAATGCGGATTGAGGGACTTGGAAGGAAGGAGAGCCATGAAAGGTGGATAGGAAAGTGAAAGAGGAGAGGGTCCGCCCCAGAGGTAATGGATAAAAGGGGGAAAACCGGACCCAGCTCAGGAATCCCTCGGGGTCGCCAACTCACGAACTCATCAGCCATGAGCCCCTGAGGGTGTAGCATTATTCAGGGTGCACCAGAAGTGGTGGGGCTACATACACCCTGCCTCCTTGAGGGCCTTGAGCAGAAGGCAGGAGATAACATGAAAAGAAAAAGAATGACCCGTCGCAGAAGGAGGGTATCAGAAAAGATGAGACAAGGGTCAATTAGGGCGGGAAAGGAAGAGACTCCCTAGGCCTCGGATATCCTAATACCGTCGGGGTCGGAAGAGAACAAGAGTTGACCAAGTGAGGTCGACAGGAAGGAAGACGGAGAGGAGCCCGGCACAAGTAAGTGGAAGCAATGCCGGACTCAGCTGGGGCCCCGTGGTCGCCAACCCACGTCCATTAGATGTGAGCCCCTGGTGGTCGTCCTTTATGATTCAGAGTCTTCAGTTGTTGGTTTCATAACACATGAATGAGGCTTATCACATCAGCCCTCTAGAGACCATTGTTCCTTCCTTCATAATATTGTTAATGCATATGGGCGTATTCGGCTTGGAATTAGGTCAATTTGTAATATTGTGTGAGTGTTTCATCACCAGATGCTTTGACTCAAATAAGACGAGTACTGTATGTCACACGACGTTTATCAATATTACGCGGTGGAAGGTCATAGGGTTCTATTTCCGTCTTGCAGATGTGCGAAATGGGTGATACAAGAGCAGCCAGAATTCTCTCTATTAGACCTTGATCACTTCACAGTAGTTACTCTCGTAATTATGGCCTTGCATCAAGAACTCGCCTACCGACCGGAGTAGCTACAGGGGTCACTCTGCACTAAGAAGGTTGGTTGGTTCCTCAGTTTAGGGGCTGTGACAACGCGGTCATATAACCCCGAGTACTTTGGGTCTGATAACCGGTGTTAATTGCGATGGCTGTATTAGTGTGTGTTATCTGTTTTAATTCAAGTAAGTTTCAAGTAGTTCCTACTTTTGCTACCAAATGCTACCGTCCACGACACCTAACTTGCGGACTTGGCTACTAGATGGCATCGCCGTCAGCACCTGGCGGCGAACGTTGGAACTAATAGAGCATTTTCAATTCTAACCTACAAATTTTGGCTTCAGACAAGTGTAGTTAGTGGAAGGTTCTTTATCATGCCATAAATCTATGATATAAGACCGCCGGCTTTACTTTCCCTCCGAAGGAAGGCATACTGAAGGATTTTTAACGCTCTTAAAAAATCCGACGACTTTGGCCAGGTTTGTCTGCACAAAGAAGCAGGCCCGACGAGAGGGAGGGGCAAACGGGGCTGCAACTCTGGGGCTCGGGTGTCTTGAAGGGGCCGGAGCTACTGACAAAAACAACTGGACAACTTAACTGATTTCAATTTTCCTTCCAGGTAATATATCTGGTAAATAAGCTGCCCCTAACAATATTATTTTATGCAGCCGAACACCTTCGGAACAAATTGGCCCTTAATGGAGAAAGTAAAGCTAGCAAACGGGCCTCCCTCACGTTGATTGACAGCTTGTAATGCGGAAGAGGGTTGGGAAGAGGCTGCTTCTTGTGACAGGCTTAACAGAGGTACAGTCCGCTCGGTTCGGCTTATTGTTAGTGCATGTTCTTATAGTTTGTATATTTTCATACGCAAAATAAGTGATGCCGCCTGTGAATTCTAAACTGAAGTTTACGACAAAAAGAGGACAAACGCGAGAGATTATTCTAATCTTCCCTAATACAGTTTATATCTAACGAAGTAATAAATAATGGTTGCTATATTTCGTGTGAGTGACAGTTGTTGCGGGAACAGAGTGTACTTCTGATGAATGATGGGTGACGCAGCGGACACCGCCAGTCAGGCTGAGGTAAGGAGACTCGCTCTTGAGCTTCTTACTAGATTTCTACAAGGGTCAATTTAGTTCCGAAGCAGTTGTACTAATGCACTGCAAGAATATCCTGCAAATGATACTGGACACTATTATTTTTCCCTCGATGTGACTACAGACTAATAAAAGTAATAGTGATCAGTATCGTTTGCGGGATATTCTTGCAGTGCATTAGTACTATAGTACCATACGGGATGCAAGCAGAGAAATATCGACCTTCCTGACAAAGCTAGTTGGGCTGCATAAAACGTTATTATTAGGGGCAGCTGATTCACCTAGTATAGCCAGAAGTACTTTTAAATATTAAATGCGGTATTTCTTGAATTCTTATTGGAAAATATTCAGCAAGTTTTAAATTAGATTTTCAAATATTTTAAAATTATTAAAGTCCACGCTATTTTTTAGAGGTTTGTGCTTCTAAACATCTCATGCAGCAAGAAAAACTTATTCTAAAATGATTTTCATCGTGTATAGTAGTTGTGAGTGGCTTATTCACAGGAACAACGCTGCAAACAATATTAAATCGTTGTAGCACTCTGAACGTTATGCAGGTGCCGATAACCTTGATGTTAGGCCCCTTAAAACGAGAATTAGCATCATCATCATTATAATGATCATTATATATAAAAAGATAACACAATAAATTCAAATGTGCCAAATGGTGTTATGGTACAGTAGTTCAGAAACAAAGAATCGAATAGTCCTTTACGCACCGCATTTTACGCAGCTAATTTCTTCTTTTTAGGGTCACAAGGATTACCTTTGAGTTTGAAAGAGAGAAACAAAATCATAGGGGCCTGGAAATCGAGGTCCCAGGGCCCCATCTTGTTCTCAACGGCCCTGTTCAGAAAATAAAGGAATTCGAACAACACCGTTGACCGTCCTTGAGATAAATTTCCGCGATTTCCCGAAATCAAGGCAAATAAGGGAAAGTACCTTCTAACAAATCATGCCTAGAGACAGTTGGAATCTGTGGATTCAATGGCCTGTAGTAATAGACTCTACATCGTCTGCAGGGTTGCCAACTAGTTCTATGAAAAATCAACTAAATGGCTAGAGAATACCATCAAACAACATTTAAATGCCTTTCAAAAAATCCGGTAAATTTTAATTCATAGCTCTCTGAGTGAAGCAAGAAGTGATGAAAATTGCTGAGATTTCATTATTACACTATATAAGGGACAGATATTAACGTATCGGCCTACATGGCAATGAAATATGTAAAAACTAGCAACCCCGGCTTCACCCCGTATCTTTAACGTTTAATACAGCGTAAGCTTAAAAGGCGCACGAGGTGAACAGCGAAACTCCAAACACATATACTGTTCTCTGAAGTCTTAACTCGACACGACTCGACAGTTTGATGCTGGTCGAAGCTGGGGTGATAGGCTCGCTCATTTCGCTCCGAAGCTAGTAATTTAAATTTCCACTGAATTGTTGGAAGAAATGAAAACGTAAAAACACTTATAGTAGGTGATGTATTAAAAATAGAGATATGATGTCGGGGACTTTTTTTGTAGAACTATTCATGCTGAACAATTCTTACTCATAGTATATAGATATTTTTAACGGTTTACCCAGCGTAAGCATAATAGGCGCACGGACGGCAGGTTCCTCTTCGACTCGATTCACTGAAATCGTCACTGCTCGGCTTCCTTTGGTCATAAATGAATGCTCTTCTACAGAAACCTTCCGCGGAAAATTCTTTAATGAATGGTGAAAACTGCATCAAAATCCAAGTAGTGGTTCTCGAGATTACATCCAAGAATCAGGATTTTTAGCGTACTTTTCACATTTTGCAAAAATGAGGAAAAAGTAGACTTATGAGATCGATCCTGGAAATTGTGTGTCTGTCTGTCTGTCCTTCTGTCGGTCTGTCTGTCTGCCTGTCTGTCTGTGTCCCCCCCCCCCTATCAACTCCTAAACGGCTGCATCAATCGGAACCAAATTTAGTATTAGTAAATATGTATACCGGAATATCTTAAGCCCATATTTGAAAATGATGGCAGTGCTACCAACTGCTGAAAAACGCACTAGAAACTTGAGCTCCTTGTTGGATATCTTGGAAGGTATACATGGGAGCTATTTCAAAATTGGCACACGTATAGATAATACTATTTCAGTTTGATTTCCAGGAGGCCATACATGACAGTGTTGCCAAAATAATTTTAAGCCTTCTGATAGGTCCAATTTTTAAATGCATATAACTTCTACACTATCAATTGGATTTCAACCAAATTTTGTATGTAAATGTGTACATAAACACATATGACTGAGCGTATTCTTAAGAACCACCAGGGCTGCCAACTGTTAATAATTGCTCTCTCTATTTTTTTATCCAAATACCAATATGTCAGAAAGTATGCAAGCCGACAGCTTTAAATTATGCACACGTATAGTACCTGAATTTTAGATTAATTTGGAGTGAATCATATAAGTCAGTGCTGCCAACATGATTCTATGCTTTCTGATAAGTCCAATTTTAAAATACATGTAACTTCTATACTAACAAATGGATTTCATCCAAAATTGGCACAACAAGATATCATAATATTTCCGATTATTTCTAACCAGCACACGCATGACATTGTTGCCAACATGCGCGTGTTGATATATCCAATGTCTAACTGCATATAACGTCCATTGGACTTCAACCAAATTTTGTATTCTGTACCTTAAGAGATGGAACTAAGAATATATTCAGTCACCAGGGATGCCAACTGTAGTGCTCTATTAGGCTACATTATACCAGGTATATCTCTAACTAATTAAACATTTCGATATTACCAACTTAATTTCGTCATTATTCTAGATAGGTTCATATACTGTAGATTAATAATTGGCATGAATCTTAATTTTAAGAAAAGTAGGCCCTTTAGTTCGTCATGGAACTTCTTGTTGTTTTATACTAAGTAGAGATTAATATTGTAACTTTCAGTCGGTCAACACAATTACTGGTATGTGTGAAAAATAACTTAAAATAAATTACACGTGACGACGTTTTCAACATTGCGTTGCTTGCCTAGAACTGTGGAGTTTCACCATTTTCATAAACAGTGCATGCAACAACATTAACGACAAAACATTGTAACCAATGTAGGGCTCACTATAAAATTCACATCCAACACCGATGATATCAAGTAACTCAATTACTCCACTCCTCACCTTTTCCCTTCACCCCGGGGGAAATCATACAGTATTCAAGTAGGCTGTTGAAAACGCCGGGATTTCTACATTCGATCTTCGGACTTCCAGCTCACCCTTGCAGCGTTTTTTTATTTTATTTTATTTCTAACACCCAAGACATGTAAAACTCAGCAATTTTTCTAGGTTTGTGCCGTGTCTTGTGTGGGGTTTCGCCAAGGACACCAAGCTGGCTCATCAGCGGGCTCTTGGTGTCCCCGCCAGGACTCCCACAGGAGTAGCGAACTGCGCGCTACCTTCCTTTCTTATGAAGCGCACCTGCGCCTCTTTACTGCGAGAACTAAAAGCTTAAGCAGCCATAACCTCCCTATGAAGGCTTCCAAAAATATGGTATATTGGCTTTCATGGCCAGAGAATTAAAACTCAGCAATTATTCTAGGATTGTGCATTGTCTTGTGTGGGGTTTCACCTAGGATACCAAGCTGGATCATCAGCGGGTTCTTCGTGTCTCCGCCCGGACCCCCACAGGAGTAGCGAACTGCGTGCTACCTCCGTTTTTTTATGACGCACGCTTGCGACTCTTTACTGCGAGAACGTAAAGCTCAAGCAGCCATAACC
This sequence comes from Meconema thalassinum, assembly GCA_946902985.2. NCBI lineage: Eukaryota > Metazoa > Arthropoda > Insecta > Orthoptera > Tettigoniidae > Meconema > Meconema thalassinum. The sequence goes on along the minus strand of OX336388.2, from coordinate 715,761,063 downwards.
TCCCTATGAAGGCTTGCATAAAGATGGTATATACTGTGATCGCAGAACTTGCGAGGTCTGTGTCTTGTGAGGATAACTCTCACTTGGCATCAGCATCAGCCGTCAGCAATAATTAACTATTAGCAATGAAATGAAAATGATAGGGCACGCCATGAATGATGAACTTGTTCAATATCTCTAAACCTTTTCGATCTAAATTCTATCCTAACATTGTTTCATTTGAATACACTCTCAAATTTAAATGGTTATTTTAGATGTAAAGAAGTCTGGCCAGATCTCTATATAAGGTAGCGTTTCTCCTTCAGACTTGACAAGCCTCCTTTTCAAGCTATCGCTGTTATCTTATGCTTTATTCATGACAATCCGTGCTTTACTAGAAGATAAAGCAAACTGAGTTCCTAATGTGCGAGTTTGTGAGCCGGTACTGCGTTGCAACACTCTCACCAGTCATAGTTGGGGCGTTAAAGCGTGAGTGTTATGTGCTACTTGATAAATAAAACTGTGCGATATACACCGTTTATGCATTCGTTTCTTTGTAATTTATTCATGTATTTATTTATTATTAATTAATTCATTCATTAACTCATTTATTTCTTCTTCATTCTGTCGTTTTGGCCATCTAGGAGCCACGCTATTTCAACTGCCCTTTTCCATGTCTTTGCACTTGGGCTCTAACGTTCGCCCAGTATTCCCGCATTCGTTTCCTATGTTCTTCCTTCCTCACTTCAGTCCATGTCTTGCCAGTTTTTAGCCTATTTTCAATTTTGAAAAAATAGGCTTATGAGATCACCTTTTGTCCATGTGTGTGTGCGTGTGTGTGTGTGATTCGTGTGTGTGTCCCCCCCCCCCTAATAAAATCTAAACGGCTGGAGCGATTTCAATGAAACTCGGAAAGTTCATAGCACTATTCCCGGCGACCTCGATCGCGCCCTTCAAATTTTGTTAGGACTCACCAATCCAACATGGCGATTGTGCGAAATATTTCACCAGCATTCAATATCTCCGAAACTATTACCGATATTACCCTGACATTTTCTATGGTGATAGAGGGAACTACTATAAGTTAACTTATGTGACTTTTGAAAACCTGGTAACTACAAAACCAACATGGCGGCCAAGCGAATTTGCGACTTTTAAATAGACGTTTCTCGCGATTTGACCAACCAAACGCAATGAAACTTGGTACAGTATATGTTTATATACATTGTAATGCACCGACATCTAACTTCGTTCAATTGTTTACATAATCACAAGATGGCGGATGTGCGAAATATTTCACCGGCATTCTATATCTCTGAAACTATTAGCGGTAAAACCCTGAAATTTTGTACGGAGATAAAAGGCACTACTGGAAGTCCATCTATAAGACTTTCAAAAACCGGTTAACTACAAAACGAATATGGCGGCCAAGCGAATTTGAAAACTTTAAATAGACCTTTCTCGCGATTTAATGTTCCAAGCGCACTGAAACCTGCCACAGGAAATATTTATACACATTGTAATCCACTGGTATCTAATTTAGTTCAATTGTTTACATAACCTCAAGATGGCGGCAGTGCGAATTTTAAAATTAAGATTTTATTTATTGTGATGTAGTCATGCCGTCGAAGTGAAAGTTTGAATAATGAACCTACGCAATAATTTTCCTTTAATGGTACAAGACTCTATGGCCTATGCATTTAACAATCCAACATGGCGACCATCCAAAATATTTAGACGATACTGAATATCTACGAATCTATTTTAGTAATCAAACTGCATTTTTAATGTTCATAGGGGCGATGAACTTAAGTTCACCTATAGGACTTGAAATAACCTGGTGATCACAAATCCAAAATGGCGGTGACCCGAATTATAAATATTCACATGGACGTTTCTCACAATTTAACCATCCGCGTGCAGTGAAACTTGGTACAGTAAATCCTTATACGAATGTTAATCCACTGGAATCTAATTTATTTCAATTGTTTCCATAACCTCAAGTTGGCAGCTGTGAAAAAAAAATGTTTTAAAATCTCCTTGTTTTTTCTTGTGTCCTAATTATGCGATTGAAGTTTGAATACTACACGTTCACAATAATCTGCATGTAACAGTACATAACTCTAAGACCTACATATATAAAATCCAACATGGCGACCATCCGAAATATTTAGTCGGTTCTCAATATCTACGAATCTATTACAGCAATCAAACTGAAATTGTGTATGTTGATAGTGGCAATTAACATAAATAGGATATATGAAAATAGGCTGTATAGTTCTTCACGGAACTACTTGTTAGTTCTGGCTTTTCTTGGAAACCATGATGTTCTTGGACTTTCGGCTTTAGTGGTACACGTTTCTGGATATCCTTATTTATTTATGTATTTATTTATTATTAGCCTATTTTCTCCGTGTGTCTGTGTGTGCGCGTGTGTGCGTGTGATGGTGTGTGTGTGTGTGTGTCCCTAATAACTTCTAAGCGGCTGGAGCGATTTCAATGAAACTCGGTAAGATCATAGCACCATTTTGGCCGACCCCGACAGTGCGCTTCAAATTTTATTGTGTCTCACCAGTCCAACATGGCGGCTGTGCAAAATATTTCACCAGAATTCAGTATCTCCGATATCAGCCTGGAATTGTGTACGGTGATAAAGGACACTACTAGAAGTTCATCTATGAGACTTTCAAAAACCTGGTACCTACAAAACCAACATGACGGTCAAGCAAATTTGAGACATTTAAGTAGACTTTTCTCGCGATTTAACCATTCAAACGTAATGAAACTTTGTACAGCAAGTGTTATACACATTGTAATGCAGTATCGTTTACGTTAATTCAATTGTTTACATAACCTCAAAATGGCGGCGGTGCGAAATATTTCACTGGTATTCTATATCTCCGAAACTTTTACAGATATCACCCTGAAATTTTGTACGATGATAAAGGGCACTGGTACAAGTTAATCGATGTATTTTTCATAAACCTGTAAAGTACAAAACGAACATGGCGGCCAAGCGTATTTGAAACATTTTAATTGACTTTTCTCGTGATTTAACTCTCTGAGCGCAGTGAAATGTGGTACAGTAAATGATTATACATATTGTAATGCACTGGGATCTAATTTAGTTCAATTGTTTACATAACCTCAAGATGGCGGCTGTGAGAAAATTTTAAAATTAAGTTTTTATTTCTTATGTCGTAATCATGCGATCGAAGTGAAAGTTTGAATAATGAAGCTACGCAATAATTCTCCTTTAATGATACATAACTCTATGGCCTATACATATAACAATCCAAAATGGCGGGCATCCGAAATATTTAGACAGTTCTCAATATCTACAAATCTTTTACAGCAATCGAACTGATTTTTTTATTTTCATAGAAGCTATGAACATAAGTTCACCTATAGGACTTTCAGTAACCTGGTGATCTCAAATGCAACATGGCGGCGAAGCGAATTATAAATATTTAAATGGACGTCTCTTGCGACTTAACCATCCGAGTGCAGTAAAACTTTGCACGTTAAATGCTTATACAAGTGTTAATCCACTGGCAATTAATTTATTTCGATTGTTTTCATATCCTCAAGATGGCAGCTGTGCGAAATTTTAAAATCTCTTTTTTACTTCTTGTGTTCTAATCATGCGATTGAAGTTTGAATACCATACGTACACAATAATCTTCATGTAATAGTACATAAATCAAAATCGAACCTGGTGACCATCTGAAATATTTAGACTGTTCTCAATATCAACGAATCTATCACAACCTTCAAACTGAAATTTTGTATGTTGATAGAGGCAATTAACATGAGTAGGATATATGAAAATAGGCTGTATAGTTCTTCACGGAAATACTTGTTTATTTATTTTTTAATTGCAACTTTTGTATCAGTTGATGTCAAGACCATGATTGCTTTTGACTTTTGTTGTTGTAAATTTGTTTAATAAACCTTTGGTCATCAGTCCTGTGTACTTGGGTGTGTGTTCAATTTGCTTGCTACTTGTGTTTGTGTTTCTGTGGTAGTGTGTGTAACTGTAATTATTGGGGAAGGAATGGAGCAGGTGAAATAAGGTGCTATCCCGAATTTCGCCTTAAGGGAATGTGGAAAACTCTGGGGGACAGCCATACTCAAAATAGCCGCTGTCAACACCATCGATCTTCGTACTTGCTGTAGCTGCCCATTAAGGTTGTGGTGAACGATTTATTGCGCACGGTTGCACCGTGGATTACAATGAATTGTCATAATTTAGGACCGTTTGTAATGCACACTGTCGTATGGCAACGTTACTCTTCATATCAATAGGATCGTCAAGTGATAGTGCAACAAACTACTGTTGATGTTTGAGTCTTCAGTCTTTCGACTGGTTTGATGCAGCTCACCATGCCTCCCTGTCCTGAGCTAATCGTTTCATCTCTACATAGCTACCACACCCTACATCCGAGGCAATCTGTTTAACATATTCTAACTTTGGTCGAACTTTACAGTACTTCTTTACGACCCTTCCTTCCATAACTAAGCTTGCTATTCCTGGGTGTCTTAGTATGTGTCCTACCAACCTATCTCTTCTCTTCATTAGCAGTCGCCAGAAACATCTCTCCTCTCCCACTCGTCCTAATACCTCATCGTTGGTAACCCTACCTACCTATCTGATCTTCATCATTCTCCTGTAACACCACATTTCAAACGCTTCAATTCTCATCTTTTCTGCAGCACCAATAGTCCAAGTTTCACTTCCATAGAGTGCTACGCTCCTGACAAAGGCTTTCAAAAATTACTTCCTAATATCTAAATCTATATTCGATGTCAACAGATTCCTTTTTGTAGAAATGCTTTCCTTGCCTGAGCCAACCTACTTTTTATATCCTCTCTGCTTCGTCCATCACTGGTTATTTTGCTTCCTAAGTAACAGAAGTCTCCTACTTCCTTCAGCTTTTCACCTGCCAATTTGATATCCATAAAGGTTTCTGATTTATTTCGGCTGCATTTCAATATTTTTGTTTTACATTTATTAATTGTCAACGGCGTATAAAATGAAATACTTTAAGAAACTTCTTCGGGTTGCAGGAAACAGCTAGCTATCTGATACTGAGTACACGTGATCGTCAGGTTTGAACAACACCATGCAGACGAGACAAAGATAATAGTGGCCCGCCTCATAGGCAGGCAACCCGATGCACGTACACGCCAGCAAAGTTGCTGCCCCCACGTGATATTTTTCAGTCTTGTAGACCGTGCAGCTAGCCACAATTCATATTTCAGTCATGTTGATTAGAGTGGATTGTAATTTACAATACTAATATGTATTGCAGTCAAATAGCCAACAATCCTCTTAATTGTAATTTATATTAACTAATTATTTGAGGTTCCTTTCTTTCGTTTGGGGCTTGAATCATCTTGATCATCAGCCCCATGTATATAGTTGAGTGTTTGTTGAAGTTATCTGATAACCTGCAGTCTATTTATGTGATGTCTGTAGTAGTATGTGTAACTGTATTAGGGACAGGGTCGAGATAGGCGCCCCGGGACTTGAAGTAAGATACTATCCCGGCATTTGCCTGGAGGGAGTGTGAAAAAAAAAACAGGGGAAAACCCCACTCAGGATAGTTTCTGTCAACGCTGGAATTCGAACCTCAGATCTCCGGACTTGCTGCAGATTCTTATTGTCGAGAACTGCACGTAAAAAAAAAGCTAACAAGGGCACACTCGTTCTTTGTTAGAGCGACTGTACATTCAATTAAAATAGAAAGTGACTGGCTGCGTGGCTCAGTGGTAAGGTTCTCGCTGGCTGTTCCTAAGGTTGAAGGATCGAATCCTGATGCAGTCAGTTGGCATTTGAGGATGGGCAAGGGAGCCGGCACGTAAAAGATACCAAAATTCCTATACCCCGCCGTCTCTAAATGACGCAGCCGATAAAAGAGACGTAAAACCAATAACATTATTGTTGTTAACACCTTTCCACTCGGTTGTTGGATATTTGTTGTGGGAGTGATTTTGGAAAAGGGACGGAAATGTGTATTTTTGGTTTGTGGGAGTGATTTTGGAAATGGGACGGAAATGTGTAGGGGGAAACAATGAGCGCGCGTGGTGGTGGCCAACATACAGCCCTGTGTGGAATGTATATCACATACGGTTTACTTCAAGGTTTGTAGGCTCCTTTAAGATATTCCTATAATAAATCATCTTCAAGTGGTCGTTCTTTGGTGTGAAAATATTCATTATATCATATTTGCCGAAAAAAAATATGATTTACTAAATCTTCATACTTACCTCGCGCATGCGTACCGGTCAGGATTTGGCACTGGAGTTTCACAAGTAGTTATTTCAATGACCAACAGAGTTCACTGTTAACAAGGGATTTGCGTTCCCGGCAGACACAAGTCACCCGGACGAGACTTGCATCATCGCTGAGCCATCAACATTTCATAGCATGAGCAGAAATAATAGTTATGGGAACTTACCGATGGTAATAACACTAAGGAATCCTTCATGTTTTCTGGCACAAGGTAGCACTATGAGTTCATTCTTAACAAGTAGTTCCGTGAAGAACTATACAGCCTATTTTCATATATCCTACTCATGTTAATTGCCTCTTTCAACATACAAAATTTCAGTTTGAAGGTTGTGATAGATTCGTAGATATTGAGAAACGTCTAAATATTTCAGATGGTCGCCAGGTTGGATTTTTATTTATGTATTATTACATGACGATTATTGTGTACGTGTGGTATTCAAACTTCAATCGCATGATTAGAACACAAGAAGTAAAAAAGAGATTTTAAAATCGCGAGAAAAGTCTATTTAAAAGTCTCAACTTCGGTTGGCAGCCATGTTGGTTTTGTAGTTACCAGGTTTTTGAAAGAGAACTTCTAATAGTGCCCTTTATCACCGTGCACAATTTAAGGTGATATCGGTAATAATTTCGGAGATAATGAATGCTGGTGAAATATTTCGCACAGCCGCCATGTTGGATTGGTGTGACACAATAAAATTTGAAGGGCACGGTCGGGATCGGCCAGATGGTTGTATGATCTTACCGAGTTACATTGAAATCACTCCAGCCGTTTAGTATTTATTAGGGGACACACACACACACACGCCCACACAGAGGGACACACGGACAAAAGGTGATCTCATAAGCCTATTTTTTCATAAAATGAAAATGGGCTAAAAATTGCGAGTAAGTAATATGGAATTATTCGAATAAATATTTTAGTCTGTTTTTTTTTCATACTTTTAGGTTAATTTCTAAAATTTTACATTTCTTCTTAGGAAGGGGTATCCTAGGACTCGGGGTGATACCCTACCCCGTTTTCATAGAGCCCCCTTAATTTAACCAAAGGACCCAAAACTAATAGGTCATCGGCTTTTTAAAATCTCGTGAAGCAATAATACTAGGGACTTGTATGAGGTGTCCTAGGAGTCGCAGTCTATCTCACTAATTATTTAACCAAAGGACCCAAAACTAGTAGGTCACCGGCTTTTTAATATTTCGCGAACCAATAATCTTAGGGACTTGTATGAGGTGTTGTAGGACTCGGGGTGACGCCCCTTTTTTTCATGATTTTGTGTTTTGCTGAGATGGGTAAATCCAGAGCAGAATATATGCGAAATTATCGACAAAAGAAACGCGAGAAAAAATTAAAACTGGAGGAGTACAGCCGAAAAAAAAATTGACTTCACATATATTTCATTTCAATTTCATATTAGGATAACATGTCAGATGACTTCACATATAGTTCATGTTACACATCATATGCAACTATTGTAAGGCTCATATCTTTTGTTATTGTTACTATTCTTCTTCAATCGTATCGACCTACTAAGGAATTTCAACTGTCTTCTCTGGGCTTTGATCTTTGCCCAGTGCTCCTTCATACGTTGCCGGTGTTGCTCTTTTCTTTCTTCCGTCCACATCATTCCCGTCTTCAACTTTGCTTCTTCTTGAAAACCCTAGTGGTGGTTTAGTTTCTTCCTGAGGAGGTTGCGTTCTTGAATATCTTCACAGGTAATCTCCATCTCCTGTAGGTCACTTTCCGGCTAATCTCTGAATGTAGCCGCTGACTACGAGCGAAGCGAGCAGATCAGCGGTGCTTGGGTACCAGGTACGCGGTGCGACTATGCGCTCCTTTGCCTGGGATATTAGATAATATGGGGGATAAATAATATTGTTATTATCTTTTATTTGTGTAATAGTTTGTTTTTGGTTGTTAATTAATTAAATTGTTGGTCTGGTGCGGGCTGCTCTCGGTCGCGGCGACCGACAGAGCCCCGCCAGCTTCGCTAATGAGGTGTTCTGGGGGTTGAATCCAGCTCTTCGAAACAGGCTGGCTTGGTCTTCTTATTTTTAAAATAGGTAAAGATCCAGTTAATCAATTGTGTTGGTTTCATTCTAAGCAATTGGCCATGAAAAGCAATTATCCTTTTCCTCATAACATCAGAGATATTTTGGACATGAATATACAGCTCATGGTTATGGCGTAGTCTATATTCACCTTTGTCTTTAATCGGGCCAAGAATATTCCTCTTTCTTCGTTTCTTTCTTTCTTTCTTTCTTTCTTTCTTTCTTTCTTTGATCTCCAATTATTATTAGTATTATTAGTATTATTATTATTATTTATTATTTATTTAATCGATTGTTCCCCTTTAGGAGAGCGATTGAACTTGAATACATGATTTCATCTTCTGGCGTTTTCCCGCTTCTGTTCCCAAAACCTCTTCATCCTCTCAGAATGCTCCTTCTTCCGCTCAGCTGTCCATTTTCTTCCAGGCTGTCGTGATGGTCTATGATCAAACTTAACATTTTTGATTTTATTCCTTCACTCGGTGCGGTCCTCGAAATTTTAATGTTGACCTGTTGTAGGTCCCTCTGAACCTCTGTCAGCCACTCCGTGCCACACTTACTCCGTGTTATAACGTTGAGCAATTTCTTCGGTGTTCTGTAATTTTCCATCCTGTAAATGTGTGTATAAAACTGTACTCGGCGTTTTCTGATTACTTCCGTTATCGTGTGGATCTTTTGGTAGAGTTCGCTTTGAGGTCTCTTCATCCAAATACCGTTATTATTAACTGCCCCGTAAATCTTTCTGAGTATTTTCCTTTCCTGTTTTTCTATATCCTTAATTTTGGAATGACCGTCGATCACCATTGTTTCGGCTGCGTAAGTTGCTTCCGGAAGAATCACCGTTGTATAGTGCCTTAATTTTGCGTCCAGCGAGATGCACTTCTTGTTGTAGTGAGCCCACGTTAGCTTGTAGGCCTTCTGTAGTTTGGTGATTCTTTGTTCATTGGCGATTCGGTTTAGTCCCGAGGACTGTATGATTTCACCAAGGTAATTAAAATGGGGGACTTGTGTTATTTTACCGTATTGTGTGATTATAGAAGAGTTATTTTCTGGCCGTCTTTCCATATAGTGTTTTTTTTTCATAAGAAATTTGTAGTCCGGTTTTTTGAGCAATTTCATGTAATTTTTCCACTGTGTGTATGGCTTCATGTCTGGTGTTAGTGATAATGGCAATATCGTCCGGAAAAGCGAGGCACTTGACTGCAAGACGGTTCTCTTTTTTGATTCGAATTTGAATGCCTTTTACATGAGGTTTCCATTCCCTAATGATCTCTTCTAGAACAATATTAAAGAGCATTGGGGATAATCCGTCCCCCTGTCGAACTCCAGTTTTGATGAGAAAGGGCTCCGATATTTCACCCATGAATTTCACTTTGGACATAGTTCCTGTAAGCGTCTGTTCAATGATTTTTCGGGTCTTTCTGTCTATCCCGAATTCTTTCATGATCATAAAAAGGGTTTCGCGGTCTATGATTATTATTATGATTATTACTATTATTATTATTATTATTATTGTTATCTTTATTCAATTCACCACTACAAACATGGGTTACTCTAAAGCACGGGTTAAACTAAGTGCTTTACAACAATACATAAAAACTATAATACAAACTATAATACATATCATGTATATACAAAATATAGAGTTCAATATCACTCATTCACTAGCAAGGAAGGATCGCACAATATTGCATGTGGACAATAGGACAGAATGCTGCATACTCTTGTAGATGGTCGGCGGAAGATCCAATTCCTTCAGACTCTTGTGGAGTGTGTGAGGTTTGAGGCCGTTGACTGACAAGATTACAGGCACTATCCGGACGTAGTTCATCTTCCATATCCTCTTGATTTCCTCTGCAAGCTCTATATACTTGGTGATTTTTTCATTGTGTTTCCGATCAATATTATTATTATTATTATTGAAAGTCTTGTTCACAAGCAAAAGTTAGTTACAATGATACCTCTCTAAAATACCTAAGAAAATCGGGTGAAAATAGTTCCACGGTCACTGAGCTTCTGCTGGGAATAATTGGCGGTTAGTGGTTACACAAGAATAGCTGCTCAAGATAAATGGGAGCAGTGACTTGTAACAATAACTAGTAAGATGAAGTAAGCGTCAGCCACATCTCATCCATACGGTATTTGTGGTCCAGGAAGTATGGAACAACAACCACTACTCTGACCTCGTGGTGTAGTGGCTAGCATGCTTGGACCCCCCCCCCACACGCACACACCAAGTACAGGGGGCTACATGACGACGATGTCGCAAGGACACTAAATCAATCGACAACAATACAATACAATACAAATAATTTACCATTACCATTGCAAAATAACGGATTTTTAGCCTTTTTAGCCTACTTTCGATTTTTGCAAAAAATGAAAGTAGACTTATGAGATCAACACAGGGCGAAAAAAGTGTGTCTGTCTGTGTGTGTGTATGTGTGTGTGTGAGTCTGTGTGTGTGTGTGTCTGTGTGTGAGTCTGTGTGTGTGTGTGTGTGTGTGTGTGTGTGTATGTGTGTGTGTGGGTCTGTGTGTGTGTGTCTGTGTGTGTGTCTGTGTGTGTGTGAGTCTGTGTGTGTGTATGTGTGTGTGTGTATGTGTGTGTGTGAGTCTGTGTGTGTGTGTGTGTGTCTGTGTGTGTGAGTGTGTGTACTCTGAATGTCTGTCCCCCCCCTATCAATTCGAACACGGTGAATGCGAATTGAACGAAATTTGGTACAAAGGTAGCACTAGCAAAGGACACCTCAGCGTCATGTTTTATATCGCCACCATCTTGACGGAAACGTAACGGCGGCCACACAAATGTTCAAAGCTTAAATCAAATTACGACTAACCTAATCATCCGATCTCTACCAAATTTTGCAACAACATACCTTTATGGGGGCAGCATCCTTTGACCAAACCAATAGGACATCAGCGTAATAGTTTGCGGATGGCGGCCATCATTGTGTGAAAATCGATTCCCCCTATTAATTCGAACATGGTGCAACCGAATGGAACGAAATTTGGTACAGAGGTAGTACTAACAAAGGGCACCTCAGTGTCATGTTTTATATCGCCGCCATCTTGACGGAAACGTAATGGCGGCCACAAAAATGTTCAAAGCTTAAATCAAATTACGACTAACCTAATCATCCGATCTCTACCAAATTTTGCAACAACATACCTTTATGGGGGTAGCATCCTTTGACCAAACCAATAGGCCATCAGCGTAATAGTTTGCGGATGGCGGCCATCTTTGTGTGAAAATCGATTCCCCCTATTAATTCGAACACGGTGCAACCGAATGGAACGAAATTTGGTACAGAGGTAGTACTAACAAAAGGCACCTCAGTGTCATGTTTTATATCGCCGCCATCTTGACGGAAACGTAATGGCGGCCACACAAATGTTCAAAGCTTAAATCAAATTACGACTAACCTAATCATCCGATCTCAACCAAATTTTGCAACAACATACCTTTATGGGGGGAGCATCCTTTGACCAAACCAATAGGCCATCAGCGTAATAGTTTGCGGATGGCGGCCATCTTTGTGTGAAAATCGATTCCCCCTATTAATTCGAACACGGTGCAACCGAATGGAACCAAATTTGGTACAGAGGTAGTACTAACAAAAGGCACCTCAGTGTCATGTTTTATATCGCCGCCATCTTGACAGAAACGTAATGGCGGCCACACATATGTTCAAAGCTTAAGTTAAATTACGACTAACATAACCATCCGATCGCTACCAAAGTTTGCAACAATATTCCTTTATGGAGGGAGCATCCTTTGACCAATCTAATAGGTTATTAGCCTAATAGTTTGCGGGTGGCGCCCATCTTTATGTCAAAATTGATTCCCCCTATTAATTCGAACACGGTGGAACCGAATGGAACGAAATTTGGTACAGAGGTAGCACAAGCAAAGGGCACCTCAGTGTCATGTTTTATATCGCCGCCATCTTGACTGAAACGTAATGGCAGCCACACGAATGTTCAAATCTTAAATCAAATTACGATTAACCTAATCATCCGATTTCTACCAAATTTTGCAACTACATACCTTTATGGAGGGAGCATCCTTTGACCAATCTAATACGTCATTCGCCTAATAGTTTGCGGATGGCGGCCATCTTTGTGTGAAAATCAATTCCCCCTATTAATTCAAACACGGTGAAACCGAATGGAACGAAATTTGGTACAGAGGTAGCACTAGCAAAAGGCATCTCAGTGTCATGATTTATATCGCCACCATATTGACAGAAAAGTAATGGCGGCCACACAAATGTTTAAAGCTTAAATCAAATTACGACTAACATAACCATCCGATCTCTACCAAACTTTGCAACAACATACCTTTATGGAGGGAGCATCCTTTGACCAATCTTATAGGCCATTAGCCTAATAGTTTGCGGATGGCGGCCATCTTTATGTCAAAATTGATTCCCCCTATTAATTCGAACACGGTGGAACCGAATGAACGAAATTTGGTACAGAGGTAGCACTGGCAAAGGGCACCTCAGTGTCATGTTTTATATCGTCGCCATCTTGACGGAAACGTAATGGCGGCCACACAAATGTTCAAAGCTTAAATCAAATTACGATTAGCCTAATCATCTGATCTCTAGCAAATTTATCAACAACATACCTTTATGGAGGGAGCATCCGTTGACCAAACTAATAGGTCATCAGCCTAATATTTTGCGGATGGCGGCCATCTTTGTGTGAAAATCGATTCCCCTTATCAATTCGAACACGGTGAAACCGAATGGAACGAAATTTGGTACAGAGGTAGCACTAGCAAAGGTCACCTCAGTGTCATGTTTTTTTATCACCGTTATCTTGACGGAAACGTAATCGCGGCCACCCAAATATTAAAAGCTAAAATGTAATTACGACCAACCTAATAATCTAGTCTCTACCAAATTTCGCAACACCATATCTTTATGTGGGAAACATATTCAGACCAAACTGCAAGAACATCAGCTCAATAGTTTGCAGATGGTGACCAAGTATGTGTGCAAATCGATTCCCCCTATCAATTCAAACACGGTGAAACCGAATTGAACGAAATTTGGTACAGAGGTAGCACTAGCAAAGGGCACCTCATATCCATGTTTAATATCCCTATAGCACGTTGTATTTCAACAAGCTACTACAACCAACATTCAATCATACTCCTTGAAAAGGACAAAGAGTAATAACAATACCCATGCATTTAGGAGACAGTAGGCTATATGTTCTTTACTGAACATCTTGTTTTCATTTATGAAAAAACAAAAAAGGCTTACGAGATCACCTATTGTCCGTGTGTGTGTGTCCACTAATAAAATCTAAATGCCTGGAGCGATTTCAATGAAACTTGGTAAGGTAATAGTACTATTTTCTCCGACCCCCAAACGTGCCCTTCAAATTTAATTTGGTCTCACCAATACAACATGGGGGCTGTGCGAAATATTTCACCGGTATTCTATATCTCCGAAACTATTACTGATATCACCCTGAAATTTTGTACAGTAATAAAGGACACTACTAAATGTTCACCTATGTGACTTTCAAAAACCTGTTAAGAACAAAATGAACATGACGGCCAAGCGAATTTGAAACATTTAAATAGACGTTTCTCGCGATTTAACCATCCGAACGCAGTGAAACTTGCTACAGCAAATGTGTATACACATTGTAATGCACTGACATCTAATTTAGTTCAATTGTTTACATTAACTCAAGATGGCGGCTGTGCAAAATAGTGCCTAAGTATTTGAAGGAGGATACTTGCTCAACTGCTTTTCCTTTTATTGTGAGGTTTATTTGGATGTTCCTTTTAGAGAATACCGTAATCTTGGCATTGAAAGTGTTAATACATAGGCCGGATTCCTCGCTACATTGAACTAGTTGGTTTATCATGCGTTAAAGGGCAGGCAGCTCATCTGCTATGACAACAGTGTCATCCGCATATCTAATGTTGTTAATAACTTTTCCATTTATCGTGATTCCTCCACAATCTTCCACCAGTGCTTCCTTGAAGATTGCCTCAGGTTATTTATTTAGCGTATGCCATGGTACATCTACATAATTACAAGCTAAGGGACACATTATACATACACATTAGCATTTAGCCTACAAGGACAATAAATATTAAAATAAATTTTGATGAGGAGACACATATTCAACAGATAAAATGTTCAGATTTACAAGGTAATATTCAAATTTGAAATCCAATCTAGAGCAGGCTGCGTTGAATCATGAAAGTCTTTTAGGTGGTGTTGGGGTAGCGCGCCTGCCTCTCACCCGGAGGCCCCGGGTTCGATCCGCGGCTCCGTCAGGGATTTTAAAACTGACGTGAGGGTTGGAACGGGGTGCACTCAGCCTCGTGAGGACAATTGAGAAGCTGTCTGACAGTGAGACAGCGCCCCGATCACGAATACCAAGATTAACGGCCGAGGGGACCTGACGCGCTGATCACGCGTCACCCCAATATCTGCAGGCCAAATGGCTGGGCAGCGGTCGCTTGGTCGGCCTTAGCCCGTCATGGGCTGGATAGTGCCAGGGGTTGACTTTTTGACTTGTTGTTTTTGATTATAGGATCGAAATCTGCAGTCCTCCACAATATGTTGGATGGTCTGTCTTTCAAATCCACAGTCGCGCTGAGGTGAGGAAGCCTTATTCCACTTGAAAAAGCTGTCTGTGCAGAACCCATGTCCCGTTCGAATCCTGTTGAGTGATTTCCATGTATGGCGAGGTAGTTCCATGCCAGCTGGTTTCTTGATAGGATCAATGAAGTTGCTATATTTCTCATGGAATAAATTATTCCATACCTCAGACCACTTGTTGTCAATCTGAAAATTATTTAATTGCTGAGATTCCGTTGTTAGGATGGGTGGTCGGCGAGATTTCGAATTGCCTCAGAATAAATATTGAACAGAAAAGGGAATAGTACACAACCTTGACGTACACCTTTACTGTTTCAAGTTGTTCCTGAAGTTCCTTGATCAGTTTTGACATCTGCGGTTTGATTCCAGTATAGGTTACTGATTATATGTAGATCATTGCGTTCAATACCAAGTAGTTACAGAAACGGGAGTAACTTTTCATGTTTAACACAGTCAAATGCCTTTTTGTAATCTACCTAGATGTTAGGCCCCTTAAAACAACAATTATCATCCATCATATTTCGTAATCTATAAAACAAGAATGGACATCCACATTCATATCCATGCACCGCTGAGTCGATACATTTAAGGCGAAAGGTGCCTCACGCGTTACAAGACCATCCCGGAGCCAAATTGACTCTGATCCATGCAAGATTCACATTTCTTATTTATTCTCGAGTGTATGATCCGGCGGAAAATTTTGAGTACGTGGGACGTCAAACTAATCATACGGTAGTCATCACAATGAGATGAGTTGAAATTCTTCGGCAGAGGAAAGAACGTTGATTTTAGCTTATCGTATGGAATCTCTCCTGAGGCATAGATGTGATTAAATATCGATGTTAAGATGTCAAGGCCTATAGATTCCTATTCTATTATGACTTTAAGAACTTCGGCTTAAACTCCATCTGGGCCCGTGTCTTATCATCCTTCTGAAGTTTTTTAGCATTGGAGACGCTAGGAGAAACAAAATCGAAATGTTGAATGACATTTACTAACTTGTCCTGCACTACCTCGCGACCAACAGGCGTACTAACTTTCAATAATATTAATTAGGATGTTCTTATAGCAGCATTTTTTTTTCGTGTGACTTCCTGAGAGGCCGGGTGCAGGTCTTTCTAGTCGACGCCCGTGGGCGACCTGCGCGTCGAGATGAGAGATGGAATGGATGAAGATGAATGAAACTGGGCAAGGATGTGGAAGTAATCGGCCGTGGCCTGTCAGAAGGTACCGTCCCAGCATTTGCCTGGTGTTGAAAATGGGGAAACCACGGAAAACCATTTCAAGGACGGCCGACGGTGGGGCTCGAACCCACGCGTCTACCAAGTCAGCAGAGAGCATGGCCCCATGACCTAACGCTGCGCTTTTAGCGAGCGTAGCCACTGCTGTCGCTTATAGCAGCACATAGATGTCTCTACTGAACTACTGTACAATGCGTAGGCCTAGATGACGAACACTTGCTGGCATGGTAACCACCGGATATCCGTGTTGTCATTTTGCCCACGCTAATCACAAATAGGAGCCGGCCTCATGGTGTTGGGGTAGCGCGCCTGCCTCTAACCCGGAGACCCCGGGTTCGATTCCTGACTCCGTCAGGGATTTTAGAAACTGACGTGAGGGCTGTAACGGGGTGCACTCAGCCTCGTGAGGACAATTGAGTAGCTGTCTGACCGTGAGGCAGCGCCCCGGTCACGAAAACCAAGATTAACGCCCGAGGGGACTCGATGCGATGACCGCACTTCACCCCAATATATGCAGGCCAAATGGCTGGGCAGCGGTCGCTTGGTAGGCCTAAGCCCTTCACGGGCTGTAGTGCCAGGAGTTATTATTATTATTAATCACAAATAGACTCCCAGCCTTCAAACACACCCATACCCAATCATCACCTCGCCTTCAGCTGAAGAGCAACACGTACATTACAAGCATTCCGACTTGTGGCACATGGAAACCTGAAACATGCATTTTTTTTGGTTAAGAATTGCGATATTGTTTTCGTGGGAAACCTTAAAACGACGATCGCCATCCCTCCGTATATTGTCTGCCACCCTACTGCACTGTGTGTCTTGTTACTAAGCGTTATTGTGATTTGGTTGACACATGTTTATCGGTCCACTGTAGCGTGGCTTTACCACGTCATGAATGTAAATATGTGGACAGTAGTATTACGTCCGACTTGTTTGACTTCTGACGTTCACACTGATATGACGCTCGCCGTAATGGGTGTGCTCTGCTGAAACTGCTTCGGGTTCACAACGTAAGGGCCAGATGACCTTCATGTCCAACTCTCAAAAACAATAATCACCCCAAACATTCACAATGTAGAAATTGCTATTTTGTAACGATGGCGAATATTGTATTGCGATATAAAGTAAAGCCATCGTTACTTCCGAATTGACGTTTTAGTGCAGCGCTAGAGCTATCTAGCGGTCAGAAGTGAAATCACTTTACCTAGCCAATCACAGGCAGCTATTCAAATCGATATATCACAACAAATCGAGTTTCGTTCGCGATGGCGCGATTTAGCGTAATTTATTCAACTCTTAGTGATTTAGAGGGCAAGACTGTCCAACATTTTTAGCCTATTTTCATTTATGAAAAATGAAAAAAAAAGCTTATGAGATCACCTTTTGTCAGTGTGTGTGTGCCCCCCCCCCCCTCCCCCTCCTCCCAATAAAATCTAAACGGCCCAAAACAATTTCAATGAAACTCGGTAAGTGCACACTACTACTTCGTTCGACCTGCTGAAGTGGATCGCAGCAATAGTAGCTAAACCTTCATAGATTAGTTGATGTTTGTTGATGTGATCGTCATTTCTCAGTCTTGCAACATTGTAGAAATTAAAATAAATAGTTTTTGATGTGTAACATCTTTCCACTCGGTTGCTGGGTATTTATGTGGGAATGATTTTGAAAAATGGGACGGAAGTGGATCGGACGATCCAGCTGGCAGTGGTGGATCGCACGGAAGTGTGTAAGATCCAGCTGGCAGTGCTAAGAGGAAACAATGAGTGCGTGGTGTCGGAAATTGATACCATGGCGTACTCTCCGCCATGTGAACTTACGGATTACTTCAAGGTTTTGAGGTGCAATTACAAATATTCTTACAATAAATAAAGTTGTCGTTCTTTGGTGTAAAAATATTCATTATATCATATTTGCTGAAAACAATTATGATTTATTAAGAGTCTGTTTTTCAATCTCTGCACAAAAGTGATTGGCATCCACTTCCCGAGTAACTTTGCTCACTGACATTCTGACGGTAAACGCTCATGCGAACTCTGGTGTAAACTGATTGAAGCACATGTTATACGGGAACTAAGCAAGCCTTCATGAACTATTGCTTAACACAGTCTCTTTACTTACAAGAGGGCCTATTTATAAGGCATTTTAAACTCAATTTGACGCAGGAACATTATCGAAACAAGCAAAATATAAATGAAACTTAATTCCGTAATGCAGTATTAAGGGAACGTGGATATAAGTCACTATCTTGTGCATAATATTTGCATAGTCGAAATATCCGTGGTGTTAGCACCTCTGACTCTGAATCTAGAGATCTCGGGTTCGAATCCCGGACGGGATATATATTTTTGTTACCAGATTATCATTTTAAACAATATTTATCATATCAATATGACTCATTTTATCAGAATCCATATGAAATTACGTGTTGGTCTGTGAATGAAGAGGACCTATTTATAAGGAATTCAAGGTTATGAGCGGTGTCGCGTCTATTATTCTAGTTGATCCATAACGTATTCTTTATTTAGGCTAGTGCTGGTGGAAGCTACAAAGCATCTAATAAAATGAGTTCCGTATTATAAACTACAATATCTGAAAAACACACCCTTTTACAATAAATTAATATTTATGCCAATAATAGAATAAAATACCTGTGTATCAACAATTTCACCTGAGGTTTCTTCTATGTCAGATGTTACACATCATATGCGACTACTGTAAGGCTCGTAATTTTTTTTCGGGTGCTTATTGCTTTAGTATTTGTCAGTCATAGTTGCCACACTTCCTACTTTTATCCCCGTGCTCTTTGTTTTTGGAGGACAAAGACCGTGTGTGGGTTTGTTAGTAATTTGCATAGCTATTTTGTCTGGTATATTTGGTATATTTCACTTGAAGAGCAAAACCTGTCATCCCGTAGTTTTACCCCTCTTCTGTAGTCCTCTTCTGTCTTGAGGAAAGAATTCATGATGCAAATTAATAACTGTAAAACAAAAATATTGGAATGCAGCCGAAATAAATCAGAAACCCCGATGGACGTCAAATTGGCAGGTGAAAAGCTAAAGGAAGCAAAATAACCAGTGATGGACGAAGCAAAGAGGATGTAAATAGCAGGTTGGCACAGGCAAGGAAAGCATTTCTACAGAAAAGGAATCTGTTGACATCGAATATACAGTAGATTTAGGTATTAGGAAGTAATTTTTGATAGCCTTTGTCTAGAGCGTGGCGCTCTGTGGAAGTGAAACTTGGACTATTGGTGCAGCAGAAAAGAGGAGAATTGAAGCGTTTGAAATGTGGTGTTACAGGAGAATGATGGAGACCAGATGGGTAGATAGGGTTACAAACGAAGAGGTGTTATGACGATTGGGAGAGGAGAGATATTACTGGCGACTGCTAATGAAGAGAAGAGATAGGTTGGTAGGACACATACTAAGACACCCAGGAATAGCAAGCTTAGTTATGGCAAGAAGGGTAGAGGACAAGAACTGTTGGAGTAGACCAAGGTTACAATATGTTCAACAGATTGCCTCGGATGTAGGGTGTGGTAGCTATGTAGAGATGAAACGATTAGTTCAGTACAGGGAGGCGTGTAGGGCTGCATCAAACCAGTCAAAAGACTGAAGACTCAAACAACAACAGCTGTAGTCCTTAACAAATAATACAGGATACATATTTTAATCACGTGTACTTTTCTTCAGGTTATTTTTGATGTGTAACATCTTTCCACTCGGTTGTTGGATATTTTTGTGGGAGTGATTTTGAAAAATGGGACGGAAGTGGATCGGACGGAGCAGCCAGGAGGGATGCGATTCAGCTGGCAGTGGTACCATGTGGAATGTTGATCACATACGGATTACTTCAAGGTTTGGAGGCGCCATTACAGATATTTCTGCAATAACTCATCTTCAAGTTGTCGTTCTTTGGTGTAAAAATATTCATTATATCATATTTGCTTAAAACAATTATGATTTATTAAGAGACTGTTTTTCAATCCCGGGATAAAAGTGAGAGGCATACACTTCACAAGTAACTTTGCTCAACACTTTCATACTGAATGGTAAACGCTCATGCGAACTCCGGTGTCAACTGATTGAAACCCAAACCAATGTTAAAAGTCTTCGTATCAGTATTTAAATGATGATATGCTTTGATTTGAAGCATTGTAACTAGTCGGCAAATCCGGTATTATGTTTCTGTACAATGGCTATTCAGATATTAACCCACATTGCAGTAATGCAGTGATCAATATTTGTATACGGAAATTGAGCTAGCCTTTCATAGACCACTATAGGAATTCCCTTTACTGTAAATTAGGCGTATTCATAACTATTTTAAAACTCAATTCCACGCAGGAACATTATCGAAATAAAAGCAAAATATTAATGGAGCATTAAAAATACTTCCATATTATTACCGGCACGTGAAAATGAGTACCTGTCTTGTACTCTATATTACTGTGGTTGTAATGGACGCGTGGATAGCAATTCGGTCTGCGAATCATGAGGTCTCAGGTTCGAACCCCAGTCCCGGCAATTATTTTTGCTACCAGATTATCGATTTAAACGATATCTATCATACCATTATGCGTCATTTTAACAGAATCTACATGGAATTACGATTTATCTAATTTTAATTACAATAGTTTGCACCAAGCAGGAGTTGGAAAATTTGATTGTATTGAACATTATTTCTAGTAGTCCATAGATAGGCTAGAGACTATGGGTTCATTCCTCCTCTTAATTTACAATATAATATATGATGTTTGTTCAAAGAAGTGTGACAGTAGTATATCTCCAATTCAATCTATACGAGGGCTGTTTTTAAGTAATATCCGTTGTGATATTACGCAGTTGCAGCGCTGCGGTCGACATTCCGTGCAGGTGCGCTGTGTACCTGCATCTGTTGGCAAGGCTGAGACGTCATTACGGCAACAGTCGCCCATGTGTGGGTGTGCTGACAAGACTTTGAAATGGCATCGCCGATCGCGAGTGCCGCCGTACCGTAAACGAGAGAGAAAACTCCCCTGTAAGATATCCTGCCATTTGGCCACCACTGCCATGCAAATTGCGTATGTGGTCAGTAGAACTCCTAAACATACGCAGTTCTCCTGGTAAGCTCGCAACTTGCATGACAGTGGTGGCCAAATGGCAGGATATCTTACAGGGGAGTTTTCTCTCTCGTTTACGGGTCGGCGGCACTTGCGATTGGCGATGCCATTTTAAAAGCTTGTCATCACACCCACACATGGGTGCTGTTGCCGTAATGGCATCCCAGCCTTGCCAATAGATGCAGGTACACAGCGCACCTGCATGGAATGCCGACCGCAGCGCTGCAACGGCGTAATATCACAACGGGTATTACTTAAAAAACAGCCCTTGTACTAGTATGAAAACGGAGCGTAAATCAACATTTTAAGAATGTTCATGCTGTGTAGTATACGAGTAGGATAACACGTCAAATGACTTCACATACATTTCATCTCAATTTCATAGTAGGATAACATGTTACACATCATATGCGACTACTGTAAGGCTCGTATCTTTTTTTTTACATATCCCAGTAATTGAGATTACATTGTGTTGACCGACTGAAAAGTGTCAATATCAATGATCAACGTGACGTCATTCAAAGGATCCAAAGATCTTACTGCTCAGATTCATTGTAAGTCAAAGTTCTTCTATTTGTTACTCTTCGTAATATGTCTTTATCTTTCACATCCGGTATTGCCACAGTGTATTACTCATTGTCTTTTAGTATAAACGATTATCTTGAGATGATTTCCATTGGCGGCACTCACTGACATGTTATCAGACAGCAGAGAGCTCTCGGCAAATAAGCGAGGTAAGTGTGGGATCAATTATTAATCTTCAGACAAGCTACAGGTATCCATGGAATTCGAGTATATTTCAATAACAAATTATGGATAGTTATATATCACAACTTTATGATATGGACGTGCTCGAATTGAATGGAGACCCTTGAGCAAAAAAGGAGAAGTAGCCTGCCGTAGAGACGGCTCAATCGTAAATTTTTTATAGGTTATAAATGACTTGGCCCTCAGGAATTTCAGAACAATCATTAATGCACACCATTAAACACACTGTTCTCAGTTTTGCGAATGAACTATTTTTTAATTATTTTTATAATCGTTTCGGTCGTCTATGGACCACGTTATTTCAACTGCCTTTTCCCTTGTTCTTTCACATTGGCCCAGTATTCGCGCATTCTTTTTCGGTGAGCTTCCTTTCGTTCTTCGGTCCACTTCTTGCCGGTTTTCAATAGGCTATGGGTTTTGGTTGAAAACTCTGTATTTCCCCAAGTTTCTTCTTCAAAGAGTCACGTTCCAAGATGTCCTCATGTGATATCCCCAGTTCTTGTAGGTATTTTTCCACCTATGTAAACCAGATCCCGTTGGTGTTCTTTCCCACAAAGTAGGCACAGATACGATTGGACAATCTTCCGGAGCAAATTCGTGTTAAATGGCCATTAAAGAAGAGTCTTCTGTTGCGTATGGTGTCCGTTATATTCTCCGCATGTAGATAAAGTTGATCGTTGTTTCGTCTTCTATACTCTCCTCGTTCCTTGACCGGGCCCAAGATCTTCCTCAAAACCTTCATTTCTTTGACTTCGAGTTGTTCTGTCAGACCTTTCCTATTCATCGCCAGGCATTCTGATACATATAACGCCTCTGGGCGAATAACGGCAACGTAGTGCCTCAGCATATTATTTGTTGTTGTTTGAGTCTTCAGCCTTTTGACTGGTTTGATGCAGCTCTCCATGCCTCCCTGTCCTGAGCTAATCGTTTCATCTCTACATAGCTACCAAACCCTACATCCGATGCAATCTGTTTAACATATTCTAGCCTTGGTCTACCCCTACAGTTCTTGTCCTCGACCCTTCCTTCCATAACTAAGCTTGCTATTCCTGGGTGTCTTAGTAAGTGTCCTACCAACCTATCTCTTCTCTTCATTAGCAGTCGCCAGAAACACCTCTCCTCTCCCACTCGCCTTAATACCTCTTCGTTTGTAACCCTATCTACCCATCTGATCTTCATCATTCTCCTGTAACACCACATTTCAAATGCTTCAATTCTCCTCTTTTCTGCTGCACCAATAGTCCAAGTTTCACTTCCATAGAGCGCCACGCTCCAGACAAAGGCTTTCAAAAATGACTTCCTAATACCTAAATCTATATTCGATGTCAACAGATTCCTTTTTTGTAGAAAGGCTTTCCTTGCCTGAGCCAACCTACTTTTATATCCTCTTTGCTTCGTCCATCACTGGTTATTCTGCTTCCTAAGTAACAGAAGTCTCCTACTTCCTTCAGCTTTTCACCTGCCAATTTGATCTCCATAGAGGTATCTGATTTATTTCGGCTGCATTCCAGTATTTTTGTTTTACATTTATTAATTTTCATCATGAATTCCTTCCGTAAGACGGAATCCATACCATTCAAAAACCCATTCAAATCCTCAGGCTTGTCGGCCAAGATGACGATGTCATCAGCAAATCTCAGAGTTGAAATGATTTCTCCTTGAATCTTCACTCCCACTTTAAATTTTTCTCCAATTTCCTGCATTGCTTGTTCAATGTAAAGATTGAAAAGTATGGGTGATAAGTTGCAGCCTTGCCTTACACCTTTCTGAATACCAGCTTCTCTCTCATGTCCTTCAGATCGAATGACTGCTGTCTGGTTTCTGTATAGATTGTATATCACCCTCCTATCCCTGTACTTTATTCCAATAGATTTCAAAATGTCAAACAATTTAGTCCAATCAACGTTATCAAAAGCCTTTTCTAAGTCTACAAATACCATGAACGTTCTCTTATCTTTCCTTATTCTACCTTCCAAAATCAGCCTAAGACTTAGTACAGCTTCCCTTGTTCCTACATTTCTCCTGAAACCAAACTGGTCTTCACCCAACTCCGTTTCTATCTGGCTTTCAATCCTCTTGTAAATTATTCTAGACAGGATCTTTGAAGCATGAGTAATCAAGTTGATTGTACGGTAATCTTCACATCTGTCAGCTCCCACTTTCTTTGGTATAGGGATGATAACATTCTTCTTGAAATCAGGGGGTACCTCACCTGTCTCATAAATCCTACACACCAAGTGAAATAACCTTATCAGACCTTCATCTCCTATGCAGCGTAGCAACTCAATCGGTATAGCATCTATGCCTGGTGCTTTGTTCCGTTCCTGCCTAAGTCCTCTAATGAAAATGAAAATCCACAGCCTGCTTCCAGTCTCCGACCGGGTCAGGAATGGAATGAATGAAGCCCCCATCTAGCGGCGAGGATATGAAATGTGCCGGCTGCCGAGGCCTGACGCACTCCTCTGGGGCAATGATTAGATGAATGACAGATGGAATGAAATGATAGTGGAGAGTGTTGCTGGAATGAAATTTTTGACAGGGAAAACTGGAGTACCCGGAGAAAAACCTGTCTGCCTCCGTTTTGTCCAGCACAGATCTCACATGGAGTGACCGGGATTTGAACCACGGATCCAGCGGTGAGAGGCCGGCGTGCTGCCGCCTAAGCCACGGAGGCTTCCTAAGTCCTCTAATGCTCTATCAAATTCTGATCTCAATATTAAATCTCCTTTTGCATCCTCATCAATTTCCTCCTCCCTTTCCATTACATGATTCTCAATCTCCTTTCCCTTATACAAGCATTCTATGTAAGCTTTCCATCTATCAACCTTTTCTTCCCTATCTGTTAGAGGCTTTCCATTTGTGTCCTTAATATTACAGCACTTGGTCTTCTTTTCCCCAAAAGTATTCTTAATCCTTCGATAAGCTGTGTCTACTTTTCCTAATTTCAGACAATTTTCTATACCTGCACATTTCTCTTTCAACCATTCTTCTTTCGCTTCCTTGACCTTCTTGTTAACCTCATTTCTCAGACGTCTGTATTCTGTTTTCCCCTTTTCTTGTCTTAGATTCTTATGTTTTCGCCTTTCATCCATCAATTCTAGTATATCCTGAGTGATCCACGGTTTTCTACCTATTCTTTCTTTCCTACCAATGTTTTCTTCTGCGGATTTTGTTATTTCATTCTTCAAAAGTGCCCATTCGTCTGCAATTGAAGTTTGTTTAGGGGTTTTGATTAGTCCTTCCTTTATACTCTTCTTGAATCTTTCGTTTACATCCTTTACTTTCAGTCTGTCTATTGCCTACCCTTTTGGCTTTTGACTTTTCTTCAGTTTCTTCAACTTTAATCTGCATTTCATTACAACCAGATTGTGGTCAGAGTTTATGTCAGCACCAGGATTTGTTTTACAATCCAAAATCTGGTTTCGAAACCTCTGCTTGACCATAATGAAGTCGATTTGGTAACGCCCTGTATCTCCTGGTCTCATCCATGTGTATATTCTTCTATTGTGGTTATTGAATAAGGTGTTAGCTATGACCAACTCATGTTCGGTGCAGCATTCCATCAGCCTGCTTCCTCGATCATTCCTTTCACCTAATCCGAAATCTCCTACTATCTTCCCTTCTCTCCCTTTTCCTACCACAGCATTCCAATCTCCCATTACTATAACATTTTCATCACCTTTGATATACCTCAGAATGTCATCTATTTCTTCGTAGACCTTTTCAACATCCTCATCATCAGCTTGACTGGTAGGCATATAGGCTTGTACCACTGTGGTGCACGTAGGTTTAGTATTGATTTTTGCTACAATAATCCGTTCACTGTATTGCTCATAATATTCCACCCGCTGTCCAAGTTTCCTACTCAATATGAGACCAACCCCTGCTTGGCCATTGTTTGATTTAGTGCTAATGACCCTATAGTCTCCTGACCGAAAGTCCTGTTCTTCCTGCCAGCGCATTTCACTAATCCCAACCAAATCCAACTTCAACCTATCCATTTCCCTTTCTAAGTTTTCTAACTTTCCACTTCCTAGCAGACTTCTAACATTCCACGCTCCGATCCGTAGAATGTCAGATTTCCTCTTTGTCACTTCTGTGATGTTAACCTCCTCTCAAGTAGTCCCCACCCGGAGATCCGAACGGGAGACTAGTTTACCTCCGGATTGAAATTTTACAAGGGAGGAGGCCATCATCACATGTAATTATGCATAGAGAGGTGCATATCATCGGGAATAGCATTACGGCTGTAGTTTCCCGTTGCTTTCAGCCGTGCAGCAGAACGCAGTGTAGCCATTATTTGGCTTATATTATCAATATCTTAACCGTCTATTAGACTAGTAAAGAATTGATTTATTCTGAAAGGCTGCTACTCCCTTTCAGAATAAGTAAATAGCAATTCTACTACAAAATAATAACCTTCTACTAACAAATAAATACCAAAATTCTACTAACGAAAAAAAATACTAAAGATTCACCAACATCAAATACTACCACTAAAACAGTCTGTCACCAGTCCCACTCACATGCACCCTCACCAGACACACTCACACACCACAGTCTAATAGAACAATGACATACATCTAATAAACAAATTAACTTGATACTTACAACTAAAACTAACTACATACTTACTGTACTGTAATTTGAATTGAAAATATTTACAAAATTTAAAATGATAATCTGGTAGCAAAAATATCTACCCCGTCCGTCTTTAGGAGATAAAGTGAATCGAATGGATAATGACTTGATGGCCGATAGGGAAAGGGGGTTAACTGAGCTTGAGGAAATTAAAAGGAGCATTCAAAATATTAACTTAGGCGATGCATTAACGGCAGAAGCTATTAAGATTTCATTAAAGGACGAACTTAGGAAGGATATTCAGGAATGCACAGGAAATCAGGTCGAGACTGAAAACTAAGTAAAGGAAACAGATCAAGCTAGGATGACACGATCAGAAGATGAAATTAGAGATGTTCGGATGAAACAAACTCCGATAAGACTTTCGATGCAACAAGATCTAGAAATAGGAGAGAATGATTTAGGAGTAGGAAATCTAAGACAGGTATACCCTTCGAACAGAGCATCTAATGTCACTATCATTAGAAATTTTGAAGAAAAACCACGAAAATTTAATGATAAAGATGGTCTTACACCATTTGAGTTCGTTAGGCATCTCCGTGATTATTTCTTTGAAAATCATATATCTCAAGATAGAGAAATGCGTATCGTGGAACGCTATCTCGAGGGATCACCTTTGGAGTGGTATCGTGCATTCAGGTATACGTTCGGAGACTTTGAGGAATTTGCCGAATCTCTAATCAAAAGATATTGGAGTGTGGAAAGACAGCAAGATTTGAGAGCGGAGATTTACTCTAAGAAATACTTAGGTACTCTCCTAACTAAGTACGCTGACTTCTTCAACATGCAACATAATAATGAAGACGAATTTAAATGCCCAATACTTAAGCTTTTGGATTCCCCATCATTACAGCGAGAAACATTCTAAACTTCTAATAAAAATCTGTTCATTTTCAGTAAAATGAAGCATATTAAACGTAGTAAGTCCAAGCTTTACAACATGGAATATTGCAGGAAAATGTTAATCCACCATTTATTTGGCTTAATTCAAATGAGTGATAAAGTGGGAGGGCCGGAGTAATGAACACTGTAGCCTGCTACTTCATGCAGAAATACAATAATAATTTCCGTTTTTATGAGCAAAGTCCATTGAAATTTTCCAGCGAAGCCGAGCGTTAATCACATTTTGTACAACTCGCATTTCTGTATAACTGTCGGGTCAGCTAACACGCATAAAACAGACCGTAACTTCTCTTTACTTAGTGATAAAACAAGCCTACATCCGGCTACATTTTGTAGTATTATCGAGCTATTTATTTCCCCACTTCTCACAACGTACGAGTAAGTATTTGAACTGGGTTTGGGTCCTCAGACGAACTTGCGCTCCATCTTGCCTCCATCTGATAACTGGACGCTTTCTGTGGTGTAGGGGTATGAAATGTACGTTCCCTTAGCAGGCTAAGCACTGATGTTAAAGCATTCTCAATGAGACCTAACCATAAAAATAGGCTAGTAAATGGCAGTCACAAGCAATTTTTTTCACATTGAAAATGTAACGTGACTTAGTGGCGTGCTGTCAACATCCATTAACTAACACAGCCTCGACATTTCTCCCCTTGAGGTCGAAAGAGTCGATCAAGTTCGAGCCAGTGAATACAGCACCGCGCAACATTCTGTTACACACCCTATAATATACAGGATGAGCCATAAGCCAATTGTCAAAAATTCGTTCGATGCAATATTACTACACAAATGAAAATACAAATGTACACGTGAACACTGAAATACAGTACATATAGAGTTCAATGATCCGAAGAGATACGCTGAAAGTGGTGTTCATGCTGTTCTAAGCAAACACTGATTCACAAATGTTTTCGCAAAACGTCCAGGACTGAAGTGCCTTCAAATGCTCAACATCACGAACCTTGACAGGCTAAGCCTCATTTTTTATACATCCCAAACTGAAAAATTCATGAGTTTGACATCTGGGGATCGTGGAGGCCATTCAATAGTACCCCGTCAACCAATCCATTCATAAAATATAAAGTTGAAAGGATGTGTCAATAACTCTATAATGTGGGGGTGCTCCATCTTGTTGCCATATGTACCTTTCATTAACCGCCACCAGTTGATTCACAAAGTGGACTATTTTCCAGTCCTAACAACACTTCTTGAAGCATGCCTAGGTAATTTAAAGAATTGACAGTGCCGTTAAGGATTGCAAGTGACAAGTGGCTTATGGCTGAAAGTGGTTTCCATGCTTTTCTAAGCAAACAGTGCATCATTTCAACACTGATTTACAAATTTTGTACGGGTTACTAATGAATGGTCTCCACGATCCTCAGATATCACACCCATGGATATTTCAGTCTGGGATATACTAACAAATGAGGTTAGTCCGTCAAGATTCGTGATGTTGAGCATTTGAAAGCTCGAATCAAATCATAATTTGAAAACCTTGCAGAGTGATACAAAACATAAAAGAAAATAATCCAAGATTTCTAACATTAAAAGGCACGCGTATAAAAAATCACAGTCAGTCTGAAAGACTAGACGTTGTATCATTTCAAATGACGCATGCTACAAATGCTACACATGTTATAAAGGCTCAGGAGGGCTTCTCGCTTTGCTCGAAGCCCCAAGACTCTTTCAACAGACTGCATTACCCATTAACTTAGGCTTCCCGCGCGGGCACCTCTTTAAGGGTCACGGGAAGAAATGTGTTTCTTGTACTTGTATTAGAGATGTGTTTGGTTGAATAAAGCGTAAACTGTGTACTTTTTGATAGCGGTTTTGTGGCCCATCATCCCAGGCAAGCCGGCGGAAACCTTTGCCTCCCTGTCAGAAGGATCATTTGGCCGTAAATTTGATTAGTGTATGAGTGTCCAGATTTAGACAATAGCCTACTCCATGAAGGGGTCATGACTATGCCTTATATGTTTGTTTAATGAATAGTGTATCTGAAATAAGGGAAAATACTGATTTACAGATTTGTGGAGTGAGTTTCTGATTTTTAAATACAGTTTATGAAATGTATGGTAAAGGTGAAGGAGAGGTGAACATGATTAGACAATAGCCTACTCCAGGAAGGAGTCATGACTATGCCTTCTGTGTCTGTTTAAAGTATAGAGTAACTGAAATGAGGGAAGTTAACTGAATTTGGTGTTTGTAGAATGTAATTTTTATTTATTATTATTATTATCGTTTTCAGTGTTTGGTAACGAAATTTCAAATGATTTTCAGTTGGTTAGCACGATAAATGTATTAATCGAATGTAATGTTTTCAGGTTTAGGGTATACCACCCATTACAATCGTTATTATAATTATTATGTTGAAACTGTTTGACGCAGCCTTCGCTAATAGTTCAACCAAACCAAGCCCCCTGGCACTACAGCCCATGAAGGGCCAAGGCCTACCAAGTGACCGCTGCCCAGCCATTTGGTTTGGAGATTATCGGGTGACGGGTGGTCAGCACGTCAGATCCCCTGGCCCGTTAATCTTGGGGTCTATGACCGGGGCGCTGCCTCACTGTCAGACAGCTACTCAATTGTCCTCGCGAGGCTGAGTTCCAGCCCTCACGTCAGTTTCTAAAATCCCTGACGGAGCCGGGAATCAAATCCGGGGCCTCCGATTTTCGAACCGTGCGCAGTATATCATATTGGAGGGTTGAGCAGTAATGAAACAACAAACAATCAAAATCTTCAAAAGTGGGACCACTGAGTGAGAGAAATACAGGGTTATCATAATAAGTATCCGTCTCGTGGCGCAATGCTGTCAGCTCTGAGGTCCGCGTTCGATTCCCGGCTCTGCTAAGAATTTTAATACTGGTCTCAGGGTTGGAACGAGATACACTCAGTCTCGTAAGACAAAACTGAGAAGAGGAGGGATCGAATCCCACCTCAGCCATCCTGAAAGTGGTTTTCCATGATTTCCCCACTTTTACTCCAGGCAAATGCTGGAATGTTTCCTAACTTACGACTATGACCACCTCCTTCCCAATGATATCCCCGATTTACAAATTCACACGTTAGTACAGCTATCACTGTAACACAGGTCGATGACTCACGCACTCATTCGTAACACCACAGTGGTTTGAGCAACGGCCGAATGTTAGCAGTATTGGAATAGAAAGGAATACCATATATCAGGGTGGGCTATTGACAGATCCTTCTCTTCACACCCGACCCTTCCCTGCTCTTTCTTCTCAACCCGCAAGTTCATAGAGCTTGGACTCGAGCAGTGCCTTTTATTTTCAAGACCAATTATCCTCAGTTCTCCGTTATAAAACTGTCTAAAAATAAAAGTATATCAATGGGTGATGAATGTAGACTACAATTTGTATACGATACTGCTTGAGTCTAACATTAAGCTGCGTGGACCTGAGAGGAATGTGCATCGCAGACTATGAGTAGTGGTGGTGACGAGTGATGAGGTTTCTCGGGCCTTGCGTCGTAACAGAAGCAAATACATTAGTCGGTGACTCAATCACTCATTCCCAAAGCCACACTGGTTTCAGAAAAGACCCATGTTAGCAGTATTGGAATAGACGAGAATGTCAGGTAACACGGCGGGCTGTAGACAGGCTACTCAATTCTCGCCTGCTCCTACCCTGCCTCTGCTCTTCATCCCGCAAGTTCACAGAGCTTGGAACCGAGCTGTACAGCTATCACTATAACACACACACACACAGACAAATAAACGAGGCTATATGAACACGATGCCGCAGCACCTAAAATAAACAACAAAACCTTGTAACAAAAAAAAAAAAAAAAAAATCTTAAATTTGCTCCCTTTTAATATTTTTTTCCCCCTGTCATTTGTCTGTTTTTTTTTTTTCTACAAGCGTAACGTGCTCGCATAGCTGTAATTTGTGCTTTGTTTAATAATGGTTGGTTGGTTCCTTAGTTTAGGGGCTGCCACAACGCGATCATGTACTTTGAGCGTGTGTAGAATTTTATCTGATAACCGGTGTTAATTGTGATGGCTGTGATTCAGGTAGAAAGACTGCAGACGATTAATTTTTTCTCGTAGTACCTACTTTTGCTACCAAATGCTACTGTCCACGACACCTAGCTTTGGACGTGGCTACTAAATGCCATCGCAGTCAGCACCTGGCGGCGAACGTTGGAACTAATATAGGGTTATCAAACTAACCTACAAATATTAGCTTCCACAAGTGTAGTTAGTGGAAGGTTCTTTTTCATGCCATAAATCTATGACATGGGACCGCCGGCTTTACTTCCCCTCCGAAGGCATAATAAAATATATTAGGAAGAAAGAGTGCTGTTGCCTCGGTGATCTTGTTTCCCACGCTCCGGTCGCTGACCTTACTCACCACGTGTGACAAGACCCACATTTATTGGGGACATCCAGTCATAAACTAATTGCCATTGTATTGCTACTGGTTAAGGTAGAGGCTCTGTGAGAGAGATCAGTTCACAGATAATCTCTGGCTAATTGTCGCATTTATGTAATTGACGAGTTCTGAGAAACAAGGGCCCACTCGTATTCTGAGAATAAGTGAACAAAGCTTTTCTTTCTGCATATTACTTATCTTTATAGATTACTTAAAGGATATTTTCTTTTAGATAAATGGATCAGTTACATATTTATTAAAGGTTTACTAAAATATATCCCAAGAAAACTATAGACTAGGCTTTTATCAACACTATATCAAAAACTTAGTTGTTTGCTCGAACCCTTTTCACACATAACTAATTGTTGATACAATGTTGGTACCAAATAATATTACAATCATTCACTGAATTCTTCAATTTTTACTGAAACAATTACTGTATACTTACAAGGCACGTCCAGAAAGTATTTATGTCGTTCAATAACGATTGGCACTCCCTCTATAACTCCTGCAAAATGGCAGTTTGAAATGTGTGTCGATGTACGCGTGAAGATCGACTATAGTACTGTCAAATGCCACCAGAGCGCTGTTGCTGCTTCCCATAGGTTGCGCACTTGAGCGGCAAATGTTCCGGCGTGCGAGTACGCTTATGGACATCGATGAAACAACATGGAAGCCGACAAGCACGGGCAATAGTGGACAGAGTGGTTTCTCTGGAGGGAAGGTGTGACTGTTTCAGAAATCCACACGAGGTTAGCAGCCATATGTGGGGAGGCAGACCATTGCCACCATTCGTGAACTAGGGTCTACTGTGCTGCCACATATCGTCCATATTTGCCGCATCTGGCTCCTAGCGACTATGCCCTATTCGACGAAATGAAAGAGGGCATGAGGGGTACGAAGTTCACCA
This sequence comes from Meconema thalassinum, assembly GCA_946902985.2. Classification (NCBI taxonomy): domain Eukaryota; kingdom Metazoa; phylum Arthropoda; class Insecta; order Orthoptera; family Tettigoniidae; genus Meconema; species Meconema thalassinum. Next base: position 715,728,136 of record OX336388.2, on the reverse strand, counting down.
ACAATGACGAACTCCATGCAGATGTCCAACAGTGGCACCGGGATACCCCCAAAGAATGGTTTGCTACGCAAATACGGACTGCCAGAACGATGGACAATGTGCATAGACATTGGCGGGGAATACCTGTAATGTAATCTGAATGAGTCTGTTCAATAAATGGTTCCTTTGAATTAATGTAGTGCCAATCATTTTTGAACGCCCCAAGTACAGGCCGGACGTTTGTTTTAGACGAGTGAAAAATCTTAATGGAAGCCTGGAGGCGAGTTACTACAATACCTGTGTTGTTATCAGCTGCCCCAAGCGATCCGATGATTGACAAATCTGTTTCACAGTTCTACTGAAGTACAGTCATTGGCAAATATAATGACGGTCTGTTCGTAACTACGTAACGTGTACTTCCGCCCGCCACACAATACTTGGACGTGGACTGTACTGTCTGCTCAAGTCTGGAATTCCATTACATCAGATCGGTGGTGACAAGTGTGAAGCGATAGGGTGAGAGAGAGAGTGTGTGTAGGCTCACCCGCAGGCTTCAAGGTCAAGTGCAATCGTCTAAAACAAACGTCCGGCCTGTAAGTTCCGTTTTTATGTTGCCCCGGCATCGCAGTTCGGCGCATGCGCGGTACTTGCTCTGAGCCAAGGAAAAGTAGGTGACGGACGCCATTTTGAGATTGCTATCTGCTGTTTACGCTTTATAGTGCTTGGTTAGAATGGCGAAGTTGATTAGATTGTCAATTTAGATCTGAATGCATTTTCTGAATGAGAGGAACAGTAAAACAGTCGACATTCATCAACAGATTTGCAAGGTGTACGGAGAAAATGCGATGAGTGATTCATTGCTAAGGAGATGGGTCTGACAGTTCAATGAATGTTGTGATCAAGTGCACGATTACAGGCCGGACGTTTGTTTTAGACGAGTGAAAAATCTTAATGGAAGCCTGGAGGCGAGTTACTGCAGTACCTGTGTTGTTATCAGCTGCCCCAAGCTGTCCGATGATTGACAAAGCTGTCTCACACTCCTACTGAAGTACAGGCATTGGCAAATATGACGTTCTGTTCGTAAATACGTAGCGTGTACTTCCGCGTCACACAATACTTGGACGTTGACTGTACTGTCTGCAAGTCGGTGTCGCCACGTGCTCAAGTCTAGAATTCCATTACATCAGATCGGTGGTGACAAATGTGAAGCGATAGGGTGAGAGATGGACTGTGTACAGGCTCAACCGCAGGCTTCAAGGTCAAGGGCAATCGTCTAAGACAAACGTCCGGCCTGTACGAACGAAGTGGGCGTTTATCGTTGGTTATTGTAGACTTGGTTCGTGCAGCTACGGAAACGTCAAGGAAAACTGTAGGTTTACATTATCTGATCTTTCTACGAACTTTCCGCAAATTTCAAGATCACTTCTTCAGGTCCGTTCGTTTCCGAGTCCGGTTAACAATTCCAAAGTTCTGCTGCAGCAATGGCCTTGTCACTTCCACTATAAACATATTCCACGGTGCAGGGATTGTCCAGAAGAAGGCAGAGCTTATTCGGCTCCACATTCACTAGATGTGTCCACGTCCGCCGGAAGAATCATGGGTAGAGGCACACGATTTATCTTTGATAAAGACCGGACCAGCAGTCTGAATGGATGGAACGAAAGGAATCTCTTCCTTCTGGTCACACAGAGAACTGGCTAATTTGGAAGTCCCTGAACAGACTGCGAGTGGAAGATGCAAGATCCAGGGACATCTTATATAAGTGGCATTTTCCAACCAATACTGTCCTGTGTGATTGTGGCGCAACCCAGAAAACACAACACTTCTTCTCCTGTCCATTGTGCCCGTACAGCTGTACAATAAATGACTTGACTGAAGCTAATTCAAGTGCTATCGAAGTGGCTAAGTTCTGGTCAGAAACTGTTTGAAGTCGTCTGAAGAATACATACTTGTGTACTTGTGAGCATTTTATGTTTTGTACTTCTGACGCGAATGAATATGAGTCTTAGATTCACGACCCGAAGCTCCCATCTTCCTTCAGTGGTAGGTGGAAAAGAGGCTACAATCCAGACAATATCTTCGCATCACCAAAGGTGTGTGAGGACTATAGGAGAACCCATTCCTCGAACTCAACATAGACCTATTATTTGCACTGTAAAATATGTGATAATTCCTGAAGAGGTACCTTTCAAGAGGAGGTTTAATTTCAAGAAAGCTGAATGGAAGAGGTTTAGTGAATTACTAGATTCATAAATAACAAACATTTCACCGGAACCTGATAATTACACCTTCATAAAATGCGTTAAGCGAGTTCCAAGGAACACTACTCCAAGAGGATGTAGATCGCAGTACATTCCGGGCTTATACAGTATGATGATGACAAAACACTGTTGAGTAGATATTAGCCCTTTTATGAAAGGAAGCCCTTTTTTGAGTGGCTTCGGTGGCGTATTTGGTAGCATGCTGTGCTTCTGTGCCAAAGATCGCGGGTTCAAACCCAACGGAAGTCATAGGACTTTTTAAGAGCGTTAAAATCCCTCAGTATGCCTTCCCTCGGAGGGGAAGTAAAGCCGGTGGTCCCATGGCATAGATTCATGGCATGAAAAAGAACCTTTCACTAACTACACTTGTGTGAAGCTACAATTTGTAGGTTAGTTTGATAACGCTATATTAGTCCCAACGTTCGCCACCAGGTGCTGATTGCGATGGCATTTATAGCCACGTCCGCAGCTAGGTGTCTTGGGTGGTAGCATTTGGTAGCAAAAGTAGGAACTACTTGAAAACATGAATTGCCTGCAGTCCTTCTACTTGAATCACAGACAACACACACTAATACAGCCATCACAATTGACACCGGTTATCAGACAGATTCTACACACACCCAAAGTACACGGGGCTACATGACCGCGTTGTCGCAGCCCCTAAACTAAGGAACCAACCAACCAACCCCTTTTCTGAAGATACAATCCAAGCTGGAGAGGAATTGGTGCAACTTCTTCAGGTGACAACATTTTATGAAGAAGACATACAGAAACTTGCGCCACGCTATCACAAGTACCTCCAAAATGGTGGGAGCTATTTGTAAAGATAGTTTCCGATTTATAGGTTGTTTTGCAATAAATAGTTTGTATCTCAACTCGTTTTAATTTTATTACCATTACTTTCTGGACGTTCAACGTAGATATACCGAAAAAGTGAAAATATTTGTCTGTGTTCAATACGTTATCCACGTGTTGAACTTAGTCTGTTTACGTTCGACGTAAAAGTATTTGTATATACAGTGAGGGCCCTCCCTGTAGAACAGAGACTCGCAGAGGCCGTGTGGTGGCAAGAGCACTGTGTATTGCAGCATGGGCGTTAGCAGCAGCGTAGCGCCCAACTAGTTTAACACATTTACACTGTTTAATGCATTTAATAATCATCATTACTTTCATGAATTTCAGAGTAGTTGCTGGAAATACTGTCCTTCATTTTCTAAACACACATTGTATGGACGTAGGAAGTTTTGGTACACTCGCTGTGATTCATCCCGACTGATATTTCATATCCGTTATACCGTTCTCGAGAACCTCCAGAATACGCGGATTGTTTATGTATACATTTTGTTTGAGGTTCCCCCACAAGTAAAATTTGCATGGCGCTGAAACTTACGAACAAATTCACTACAACTTCATCTTTAGAATTAACTACATATGCTATACCGTAATACATCACACGACATTACACATAAATGAGGAATGGCAAGTATCTTACTCGTCAGGAATTCCAGGCTAGGGTCTATCCTGTAGAGTGTAGACCATTCAACACAGAAGGGTTTGACAAACGAAATCTCATATTCTGTGTCGTCGGATTCATCAACGTAGTTCCTTCGTTCTTTATAAATTCGAAATCAACGAAAATCTAGCATGTTTCAAGAATATCGTCATCGTTGAGAATAAAGTTTGGCAGGTTGGTTCCTCAGTTTAGGGGCTGCGACAACGTGGTCATGTAGCCCCGTTACTTTGGGTGTGTGTAGAATCTGTCTGATAACCGGTGTTAATTGTGGTGGCTGTGTTATTGTGTGTTATCTGTTTTTAATTCAAGTAAGGACTGCAGACATTTGATTTTCAAGTAGTTCCAACTTTTGCTACCGAATGCCACCGTCAACAACCAACTAGTTATGAACTTGGTTACTAAATGCCACCACAGTCGGCTTCTGGCGACAAACGTTGGAGCCTAAGACCGTTAGTCAAATTTAACCTATAATTTAGCTTCACACAAGTGTAATTAGTGGAAGGTTCTTCATCATGGCATAAATCTATGACTTGGGACCGCCGGCTTTACTTCCCATTCTGAAGGAAGGCATACTGAGGGATTTTTAACGCTGTTAAAAAATCCGACAACTTTGCCCGGGTTTGCACCCGCGATCTTGGGCATAGAAGCTCACCATGCTACCGACTACGCCACCGAAGCCGCCAGAAATAATGTATAAAGCACGCTCCATTTTGGATTGAAATGCCACGTAAATCGACCGTCAGCCGTTAATATTGTATGTAGACACAGCAATTAGAGTTAATGGCTCGCTAGGGATGCTAATGGATTATTATAGTTTGTTGAACCACGACATTTCGGTAATCATCCGTTAACGGCCATAAATGGTTTGTTAATATGTTGACGAACTATGGTGAACTCGGCCCTTAGGATCGGAGATTGGCACCAGTGAGTGGAAGCATTAGTGTACCCATCTGGGCCTGATGGTAGCCAGAGCACACCGCTCAATTGTGGGCCTTTATTAGGGTCCTACTCTTCTCGGTACAATTATCTACAGCTTGGCAGTTCTATTCCTGGCCGGGTACAACATAAATGCACGCTATTTTCGTCGTTTGCTCTTAATTAACGCTTTTTCTTGGCGGATCCTGTGCTCGTTAGCGAGGACGTGTGAATTAGTGAGGTACCGTAACTGAGGTATTGAATTTGTCCACATCCTGACAAAAATAAAACACTGTTTCGTTTTGAGTGCTCAACATGAACCACATTGATTTCTCTCCAGTCACTCTTTTCAGTAGAGCAGTTGTTTCTTTTGCCGTGTTAGGATAACACGCCTGCCTCACACCCGGAGGCCCCAGGTTTGATTCCCGACTCCGTCAGGCAACATTGTATGCCTTATTAGTAACTAGCAACCCGGCCCGGCTTCGCCCGGGAACAGTTGTGAATGCATTAAGTGATAAGCGCTTCTTCACGATGTCAATGAATTACGATCTATATCCGTTTTACATCTCGGCATGATGGGTTAGAATCACTGTTAACTATTTTATCATGGAGATGCATGTGCAATAAATTCTTGTCAGACGTAATTTAAGAATGGCGAGGTGCATGAAACACAAATCCCCCTTCCGTCCAAACTAAAAACACTTACAGTGGACGATATATTGAATATACAGATGTGCTCTCGCGTACGTTTTTGTAGAACTTTCATGCTGACCAATTCTAACATTCATTGTATATTGATATTTTTAATGGTTTGCCCAGCGTAAGCTTAAAAAGCGCACGGATATCAGGATTTTTTTCGACTTTTTCTCTGAAATCGAGACAACTCGGCTTCCTTTGATCATAAATAAATAATTTTCTACAGAAACCTTCCTCGAGGTATCCTTTACAGAATGGTGAAACCCGCATTAAAATCCATCCAATGGTTCTCGAGTTTACCCGTAACATCAAAGAATCGGGGACTTAGTTTTTATACTAAGTAGAGATACGTTGCCGTCTAGAAGTGATCTGGAAATTTGCAACATTAGAATAAATAATTCTTTTTTGGGTGCTTTAATGCTTTAAAATCTAATATTATATTGTATTTTCTTTTCGGAGGGGAGAGACTGTCTGTACGTGTCACTGTAGTTTTGGCAGTGTTTTGTAGAGCTATTTGTCTTGCATATTTGGATCTGATGATGCTCGCACGATGAGCGAAACATACAATCCCTTAGTCCTTCTTCTTCAATAGTCCGTAACAATATATGTATCTTAATCACATGTAATTTATTTCAGGTTATTTTTCACATAATCCAGTAATTGGAATTAGTTTGTGTTGACCGACTGAAAGCTATAATATTAATTGTTAATATGGCAACACTGAAAATGGCTTCGAAGCTATCTTTAGGTTTAGATTTGCAAAAGAATAAAATAAAGGATTGATAAGTAAGGGTGGTATCCCACTTCGTCTTCGGGCAAAAGCCGGGATGGTACCCACGGTTAGGCCACGGCTGCCTCCTTCCCTCTTCTTTGTCTATCCCTCCATCCCGTCCCATCCCTCATGAGGCCACTGTTCGCTTTGCAGGAGAGGCCACCTGGGCGAGGCATTAGTCCCGCCTCCCCAATTGTATCCCCCGTTCCAATGTTAAGCTCCAGGACACTGCCCGTAGAGGCGGTAAAGGTCGGAACCCTCGCTGAGTCCTTGGGAAAAGCCTACCTGGAGGGTAAACTGACTACGAAAAAAAAACAGTAATTGAGGGCAGGTAGGAGGCTTAGATTTGGAAAATAGTAAAATAAAGAAGTGATAAGTAAGGGCGGGTAGGAGGCTTTGATTTGGAAAAGAGTAAAATAAAGAATTGATAAGTAAGGGCAGGTAGGAGGCTTTGATTTGGAAAAGAGTAAAATAAAGAATTGATAAGTAAGGGCAGGTAGGAGGCTTTGATTTGGAAAAGAGTAAAATAAAGAAGTGATAAGTAAGGGCAGGTAGGAGGCTTTGATTTGGAAAAGAGTAAAATAAGGAGTTGAGCAGTGACGGCAGATAAGAGATGTGAAATACACCTAAGAAATAGGTGGCTTAGCTTCAACTTGAAGAGGCGTAAATATCTATGAAAAATGAAGTAAGGGCAGATTTTAATACAGGAGCAAAGAAGCATTGGCATCTGGTAGCCAAATTTGGAACTACGTACATGAAACTGAACTTGCTGGGAGACTACAGGCGATCAATTGAAATACCCTGCTATGGCCATTGGCTGCAATTCATATACAATAAAGAATCATTAGTACCTTTGAGTAAGGAAATAAAGTCGTAGACGTAAGAGAAAAAAATAATTTTTTGAAGGGAATAAAGAAGTTATACAGGAGGGGAATATGAGTGTGAAATGAGTCGGGTTGTTTTACGAATATGTTCAGGTTTTTCAGATTGAGTTATATTGTTTTATGAAACATTGTCATAAAGAAGCTAACTCTTCAGATGGTGTTTGGAGGATTTTCTGGGAGATGTGAATCTCTATTTCCTATAAGATATTCATTAAATTACCCTTACTACTGTAGATCTATCAGTAATTTAGCATCTACTGTATGTTCAAGTTAGTAAAATTGTGTGTTAAGTGTTAGCAAATAAACTAAAATCATGAGGGAGTACCCAATTTAAAAAATAGAGCCTTATGTCTTATGATTATTACGTCATTCACACACACGTTTCTTGGACTATCCTTGATTGGCATGCTCAGACTCACTACAGACGTTACGTGACATTGTGTGTCCTCGCTGTGGCATTGGGTTCAAGTGCAGAGTAACGCAATATTACATCGTAAACCTGGTTACGCTGCTTGCCCTGATCTTATCGTTTGGAACATTTCGTTGTATCACGAATGCAGCAGGCCCAACAACCACTAAATCACCAACACCAGGTGTGTTAACGTACTTCATGTCTTCGGGCAAAACACAGCTCAAATGAAAGTTGTGTCATTAATGAATCATACCGAATTCGGCACGGAATGTATATTTTCCGATCATTGGTTGATACGGCCACATTGTTGTCAAATAGAGGCCTTCAGCTATTAGGTTCTTTTTGTGTACATGTAAGGTAGAAAATTAAAATGGAACGTGCTAGGGTTATGGATAGGTTATTTTTGAAACCCTTCAAGTTACGAAATGTAAACTTGTGGGAACATTTTAAAGACTGATTGCTGAATAAATAATGACAAGAGTTTAGTGCTTTTCAGTCGGTCAACACGAATGTACCCAAAAGAGCACTAAACTCTTGTTTACTAAGGCAACACTGAAAAAATGGCTTCAAACTCCACAATGTTCACCGCCAGTCAGGCAAATCGTGAAGCCAAGATATTAAAATCACTCAGGCTTAAACTCATGAACTCTCGTGTAATTTATTACAGGATTAGGGCATAACCCAGCTCTTTTGGGTGCATTCATGTTTACCGGCTGAAAAGCACTAAACTCTTGTTTAATAAGGCAACACTGAAAAAATGGCTTCAAACCCCGCAGTGAATAAATAATGCTTTGTCTCTGAGGATTAATACTTATGGAGAGCTATCATGGAAGTATGATATGAACTTTCATTACTTATTGAATTTGCCTATAGATGAGTTATAATCCCTGTGCCTTACAAGATTTTAAAACAAAACAAAAACCATATTCATACTTATTTGATTTATTGAGCCGTGTATCAACTTCATTTGAGTAATGAACATTTACAGTAACAATAAAGTGTTCCCACGAGAAAAATATTTATTATTATTATTATTATCAGCTGCAGTACAGTAATGTGAAGTGTAACTGACCGTGTGTAGGATTGCGTTCCAAGTACTGCAGTACGTCCTTCACATCGTCAACATTACTGCAGACGGTTATGTACCTAGAACATTCCATTCGCTGGCAATTGGGGCTCTGTTTGCCGAAATACGTGTAGAAACGACAGACGTCTATCTGGAAGCATCTGCGCATGTTGTCTGCGAGCGTCGATGGCATTATGACCAGCTTCCCTATAGATGAGTATGATGTCCGAGTACTCGTCGTTGCTGAATACACCTGCCATCGTCCATATGCCGTGTGTTGTACCACATTAACTCTCAAATGCGATGTTTCATAACGCAATGGGGTGCATTACTGGGTAGTGCTGAGGAACATGTAGCTAGCGGCCGTCCGGTTGTTATAAATAAGAACTTTATTGCAGCCAATGGCCAAATTAATAAATTAACATTAAAAGACAAAAAACAAAGATTTTCTTAGCCTTCACTACAAAACATTGTAAGTGTGACCCGTCTTTGTTGGCACAACATCACGTGATACCTATCACACTGCTCTCCACACAGCAAACAGATGCACTGCTAATCCGCCTGATGACATTTCTTCTTTGTGCATACTTTAAAGTGAAAACCATGCACCGAAAATCTCGTGACTATATGACGCAAATCGTACAATGCATTTGTCCATTCAGTTGAAAGCATCGCGTCAGTACCGTAAAAGTCGTCCCATATGTCTTCTCTCTTCCTTTTAAATTCTGTCAGTCAAGTCTCATATCCAGGTGTAACGGGCAGCAGTAGGTTCAGTCTCAAGTCTTCAACAAAGTATGGCTCTCTGACGTAATCTGCCAGCATGCAGTGTGGCCCCTGTGAAAATCAGTGATCTGACATCCCATACAGCATTAGTGTATGTGGGAAACATAAAACTAGATTTTACGGGGCAAATGAGCCAGCTGGTATAGTATAATTATTCCAGTTATATCCGCCATAATACGCGGGAATTTTGGGACAAATACAATATTGCCAACCCCACTCATAAGGTACTACTCAACAATAATATTTATCCAGATCCATGGTTTTTGCCCAGAACAATAATTACTAGGTAGTGCGGCTCGCGTAGCTAATATACTGTACCAGGTGAATCAGCTGTCCCTAATAATATTGTTTTATGCAGCCCAACTAACGTTGTTATCAGGAAGGTCGATACACAGCCTTATTATGTTCCAAATAATGTGCTCAGTAATTTCAAAAACGTGCTTGCGGCCCTTCAGTAAGAAATACATGCTTGACCCGTGATAGAACAAAGAATGTGGCTGATGACCACGTTGTCGCTAGCTGCTGTTTTTGTTGCTTCATTTGCTTGCTAGGTACAGCCTCTGTTGTGCAGTACAGTTAGGCCGCCTGTGCAAGGTCAGAGCAATTTGAATATGACATATGTGTGCCCCGCAGCAAGGACGGGACTTCAGCCGCAGTCAATCCCATTTCTCTTTTGGCGTAATGGTGAGGTAACCATTTAAATGAGTCAGATTCAAGAGCTCTTAACATTTTATTGCCACGACCCAAAATCAACCAGGTTTATTTTGAGTTTATTTTTAAGTTAAATTCTGTGAAATTAAGACTATTGTTTGTTGTTAATTCAATTTAGGGCTTAGGCATCATGGTCATAATCCCCGTGTAGTTGGGTGTGTGTTGAACTTGTCTGATAACCTCTATTTATGTGAAGACTGTAATAGTGTACGTAGCTGTATTAGAGACAGGATTAAGGTAAGTGATCCAGGACTCGAAATGTGGTACTATCCTGGCATTTTCCTGGAGGGAGTGTGGAAAAAAACGGGGAAAAACACACTCAGGACAGCCGCTGTCAGCGCCGGAATTCGAAGATACTATCTCCTGACATCGCGCAGCTGCCCCCGCAGCCGTGGTGCTCGATTTAACGAGCATGGCTTCGCCGCGAGGCTATTCCCTTTCTAAAGGCAACCCCACCTGAGGAGTTAATGGGAGATGGCATGAATGAAGGTCAATGAAATGTTGCAAGGAGTTGGAGTGAAATGGTCATAAGTAGGGGGGGGGGGGCGGGTTTCTATGAGAAGTCACATTTTTCCCCTTAACATTATATCTTATAGTCTTGTATTTTCAACACGTTTCCAAGCATGATAACCAAAATTAAACAGGTTTTATTGGGCATATAAATGCATATTTAGGCTTTCTTAAGTTTTATGGCATGTTTTGAACAAAATATCATTATAAACGGCATATTTTGGTGATTTTCATTTAAATTTCGTTTTATAAAAATCAGAATAAGCTCTAGAAATTATTGTTCAGGATAGACTGGAATATACTACTGAAGAACCATTCTAAAGTAGTGTATGGAATGTTTCTAACAGGTAGGAGCTTTTGTTTGCTAGCTGGGCCAATTCCTGAAAACCGGGCTATTGTTTACACGGAAACAGAATTTTATGGGTCATATTTTTATGTTTTTAGGTCATAAATGTATAGGCCTACACATTTCACACATTTTAAGGTCATTGAAATCCGCCCCCTAGTCATAAACTATCATAGGGTACCGGTACCGTTACACCATTGGCCTTGAGGAGAAGTGGGAAACCGCCGGAAAACATTTCATGGTTCACAGTAGTTGGCCATCGTGGTCATATACCCCCGTGAACTTGTGTTTGTGTTGAATGTCTGACAACCTGTGTCACTGTGATGGCTATACTGGTGTAAGTATTTGTAATTATGAATAGGATTTGGGCAGGAGGCGGCCGTGGATTTAAAATAGGTACCATCCCAGCATTCAACTGGAGGAAAAAATAGGGGAAGCCTTGGCGAACCACTTCTAGGGGGGTCTGAGATGACGATCGAACACACCTTTTCTCGGTTTTGCTGTGTGAACTCCGTTCCAATACTCATTCCATAATTAAATTTCTTTGCAGACCCGGTAATCAAATCAACGGTGACAGCCAAGAATATGACTCACTACCAAACACCTCGTGATGTAGCGGCTAGCATTCTTGGCTGTCGCCCCAGAGGTCCGGGTTCGATTCCCGACTCTGCCAAGAAATATTTTTCCGGTTTGAGGGCTGACACGGGGTACACTCAGACTCGTGAGGCAAAACTGAGAAGAGGTTGGTTCGACTCCCATATCAGCCATCCTGGAAGTGATTTTTCTTGGTTTACCACTTCTACTCCAAGAAAATGCCGGGATAGTTCCTAACTTAAGGCCACGGCTGCCTCCATATTCTTCCCAATCCTACCCCGAGTTACAAGTAGGCTATACATCTGTGATAATTATCAAATATAGTTTCACACACCTAAGTCCACGGGACTGATAACCTCCTAACTGAAAGAGCAATAGCCAAATCTACTTAAAAGGGTGTGGTAGCTCAGCACTACTTCTGAAGATAACGGCGGACTACAGTGTGTACAAAGAATATCGGAAGTTCATTGTTTGACGAGTCATGTATGACCCGTTGGTGACCCCTCTTATTGCTTCTTAGATAACATTGTGTAACCGTGCCGCTAATGACAACAGCTCTTGCGTGAAACTGTTATCATAAGATGACGTATTAAACAATATGATTTAATATTTCAATCCTCACGCAAGCTCATAACCGTATTGTGGCACAGTTTTTTAATATCTTTCTTCTTTTTGTGTTAATGCAGCCAATGGCCATTTATTTTATTTACAGGAAGGGTCGAATATTAGATTTTGAAAGGAACGGCTTCGGTTTGCCTGGTGCTGAAAATGGGAAACCACGAACACCATTTTCAGGATAGCCAGTGGCCGGGAGGAGGGGTGATCAGGGGGATCAATTCCCCCAAATAAAGCAAAAACAAATAATCAAGAATGAAAGAAAAAAAACACAAAACGAAAAAAACAAAGCAAAATTCAAAAACAAAAGTCAGAGCAGAAAAAACAAACACGAAACCGAAAACAAAAGCCACAGAACAAAATCAGCAAAATAAATGCAATATCAAAACGAAAACACAATGCAAAAATATAAAACAAAAGTCAAAGCATAAAAAACAACGAACACGAAACCATTAACAAAAGAATACAAAGCAAGACAAAAGTAAAAATCTAATAACATAAAACCAAAAGCAAAAACAAAATCAAAAGTGTAGATAAAAACAACAAAACACAGACACAAAATCCAAACTTAAAATAAAAGAGAAAAAAAGCATAATAAAACATTTGAAAAAAAAAGTTCTGTCTTACAAAGGGGGAGACTAAATGTGGTTGCAGCGATGATGATGTATTGTTTATTTCCAAAATTCAGCAGATTTTCTTGTTTTAGTATTATACATAGATTATTTCAAAATTGGCCCACAAAACATTTAAAAGAAGGGCTGTAGCCCCCTTTGCCCCTCCCTCTCATCGGGCCTGCCTGGAGACGCCGTTGGGAGATCGAGGAAGCGTTTTCTTTCCTGCATGAACGTTCGAGTTCCCTGGAATCGTCTAGCAGAGGGATAGGGCTTGGAACGCGAATAGTCCGTAACAATATATATATTAATCACATGCAATTATTTCAGGTTATTTTTGACATATTCCAGTAATTGGAATGGTGTTTTTTTTACTGCAAGCTGCAATATTAATTGTTAAGGTATTCGAGATGAAACTGACCAGCAGAATATATAAAAATAGGCTATATTACAGTAGTTCTTCATTGAATTACTTGTTAGTCATTTGTAAACCCCACAGTGTAGTCATGCTCGTTAAATCGTTCACCAAAGCCACGAGGGCAGCTGCAGTGAGTCTGGAGAACGGAGGCTTGAATCTTGGCGCTGTCTGGCTGTGCCGGGACAGTACTGGGTCATCTTCCTCGGCGCTGTCCATATTTTTTAAAATTCTTTTTTTTTAGCGTATGGCTTTTAGTGGCGGGAGTGTTTGAGGACATGTTCGACTCGCCAGAGTTTGAAGCTGTTTGTATGTGGACACCAATGGGGTGAGCTACAAGTACCGTCGCGTGTTGAGTGTTGTCTGGGGAGGAAAGTGTGAATGTAAGAACGAGGATTTGGAAGGCAGTGGCTGTGGCCTATAGTTAGGGACCAACCCCGGCATTTGCCTGGAAGGAAGATGGGAAAACACAGAAGACCATCTTCAAGGTTGCCGGTGGAGGGATTCAAACCTCCCCACCTCCCGGATGTGAGCGACTACCTGCAGTCACACCGTAACGACCACGGCTAACTCGCCCGATACTATCTCTAATAAGTTGCACACACTACTACAGTTATCACAAACAGTAAATACACGTTATTAGACAAGTTTAACACACAACCAACTACACGGGGCTGATGACCAAGATGTCCCAAGCCCCTAAAATGAATTAACAACAACATGGAAATTTGTGGGAATTGGATTTGCTAATCTTGGGAAGTTCATTCGTGAGTAGAAAGCTGAGAGCTTGCTAAGTCAGGTTGATTGTAATATAGTAGCCGAGAATGATCTGTAATTAGAATGTTTTTGTGTCAAAGAGAGAAAAAAAAAAAGCAAAAACACACGAATTAAGGAACCGGTTGAACTCCCACTTGTGTGGAAACAAGAACGAAAAGGTTTTGCAATTTATGGTCCCCAAGTGACGTAACACGGAAATGAGAGGTTTGCACTGCATGGGGTTTGGTGTCACTTTAAAAATAATACTCAGCTTTAAACGTCGACAGATGAATAATATTCCACCTCCCAAGTGAACTAGTGATTTATTGTTTTAAGGGGTGAAACATCAAGGTCTTAATCAGGCGCGGATTCAAGGGGGGGGGGGGGGTCACGGGGGTCACGGGGGTCGTGGACCCCCCCCCCCTCAAACGGAGACCATCTTTTTGCAAACTCAAAAAACCAAATCACAATAACCAGACAAATAAAACTTAACGAATTTTAACTGAAAAACAGCTTTTTTCATTTTTTCAATACTGAAAATATCTTTATTGCAATTATTATGTTCTGTTACAACTGTACATATTTACAACTTCATACCTGTTATATAAAAACGATTATTTATATAACAAAATCAACTCGTCTATTTTGTTTAGCAAACCTTGTGATTACCGAATCGATGACTATAGTGATGTCACGATGAATGTGCAGCAATGCACGGATAGGAATTTGGGGCTTTTTTCGCACCAAAAGAATGAACCACAACAACTTTTATACCGCAATACATTAAAAGTAAAAAGAAATAGGCTAATAAATTATCGACACCATGCGTTTATGTGTTGGATGGTTTAATTGGCGAAGATCGCAAAACAAAGCTTGAGTGGATGAAAGTTGCAGTGTACCTGGGGTAAATGGGAACATAATATATTTTTTATTTTTATTCGTAGTCAGTTTACCCTCCAGGTAGGCTTTTCCCACAGACTCAGCGAGGGATCCCACCTTTACCGCCTCTACGGGCAGTGTCCTGGAGCTTAACATTGGGTCGCGGGATACAACTGGGGAGGCGGGACTAGCGCCTGCTGAGCGAACAGGGGGCCTCATGAGGGATGGGACGTGATGTGAAGAATGGGAGGGATAAACAAGGAAGAGGGAAGGGGGCGGCCGTGGCCTGACGGTACGAACCTACCGGTATTTGCCCGAAGACGAAGTGGGAAACCACGGAGAACCTCGGATCTCCGGGGTGGCAGCTAAACACGTTGACCACTAACCACGGAGGCGATTAACATAGTAATAATAATAATAATAATAACAATAATATGCATCAAAATTCAATCGTTCCTTGTAAGTAGCATAACGTATATTTTCTCTTTTCGTTGCCAAAATGAGTTTTTTCAAATACTACCGAATTTCATTTCATGTAGCATATTTAGAAATGATAAACCCCCTTCCTTCTGTTTACTAACGTTCCGCATATTCTTTCCGTGAATTCTGCATTGTACATCCGATACTGTATCTTCCCTCTTTCGCTGTGGGATGAGCAGCAGCAAATACTTTCCACTCGGGAGTCGCGAGTCAGCTCAGCGTGAACCTCTACACTCTACAGCCCATTGAGGACTTTGGTCTACCAAGTTACGCTGCTCACTCATATGGCTATCTAGCACATTGAGGGCCTAATCTTACCAAATGGCTGCTGCTCATTCACAAGGCTCTACAGTCCATTGATGGTTTTGGCTAGTGTATTGCTCTCCAGAGTGCACCATGCAAGGTGGGGCTACACACACATTGTCTCCTTTAGCGCCTCTTTCAGTAGGCAGCGAATTCTATGAAGGAAAAGAGGGTCTTAAAGCGGCCCATAGACGGTCAATATTATTGTACAATATAGATTGCACATATTTTGACGATTACCCCTAGACGTTCAATAATATTGTGCAATTATTTTGTGTGCGCAATAACTTGAGTCGTCTGAAGGCAATATCGAAGGTTGTGCAATATTTTGCGCAAACACGAGCACAGACGTACAACCTCAATGGCAATATATTGTGCAACCTCCACACAACAGCAAAATCAGTCTCCGCCAGAGTTTCATGCTTCGTGTCCTGAGATAAATGTCCATCGTGCTGATGGAAGCAGTAGGTGTTTCTTGACCTGCAAGAAACTTCATTTCCTCGGAATACTATAGCACAGGTTCAACATCCTCCGCACCGGCACCACTTCTCTCAGCATCGCGAATACGTTTCAATTCTTTGGTGAAGTTGGTACGCAATTTATTTTTACCACATGTTTGTCCGCGTCTTGGTATTGTTCACGGTATTTGTCTAAGAGCACATCATACTGCTCCCCCGTTTTGGCACGATTACTGTAATCCTTGCATTTCACATCCCAAAGAGCAGGAAGGCCAGGATACATTTCAATAAATTCTTAAATAAATTGATTTTCTGCATTCTTGTCAACCATGACGACCCGAACTTGACCACTTATGGATACCAACTGGCAGGACATTGCGCAATACTGCCAACAGACGGCACAATATTTTCCCGTTTGCACAATATATTTTTAGCTTTCTGAAAATCACGCAATTTATTGCACAACCTTTCAATATCGTCTACACACGGTCATTGCACAATTGCACAACCCGAAATATTGCGCAATAATATTGACCGTCTATGGGCAAAAAATAACAAGACCCAATTATGGCTGAACACAAGGAAAAACACGTTAGATCTTGGATACTCTAATGCTGTGGGAGTCAGAAGAGTTTATTGCCTCCAACAGAATAAAATCAAATTACTGGAGGTTAACCCATATTACATAATATGGTCACAATTACACTCCAAACAATGCATAAAAAATTCAGTGATGACACATTGCATAACACATTCAATATTCAAGTTAATACAGTAAGTAGAAAAAGTTAAACTACAATTGAATTTAAACTAAGAAGAATAGAGAATTCACAAATATTTTATGAATCAAATCATAAAAATTAAAGTGAAACAAATATTTTTTAAAAATACAATTATTTGATGGTTAATTAACTAAAAGCTAGGTAAAATTAAAATATGCTTAACTAAAATTAAAATAAGTTGAAATTTACATTTGTTTGGTGACTATTCAAACGAAAAACCAAATAAAGTTAAATGAAACTGAAGTTAGGTTGTTTTTAAATCATTTCAGGGGATCGGACCATCTTGGTCATTAGCGCCGTGTGGGTGTGTGTATGTTGAACTTGTCTGATAACCTGTATTTATGCGATGGCTGTAGTAGTGTGTGTAAATGTATCAGGGACAGGGATGGGGTAGGTGCGTCGGGACTTGAAATAAGGTACTATCCCGTCCTTTGCCTGGAGTGAAGTCCGGAAAAGCCACACTCAGGATAGACGCTGCAAGCGCTAGATTCACACCTACGATCTCCAGACTTGCAGCAGCTGCCCTCGTGGCCATGGTGCACGTTTTAACGGACACCGCTATGTCGCGGGACAAAATTAATTCAAAAACAATATTAAATTTGCATGGTGATTATTCAACTAAAAATAGATAAATGTAAACTATACTTAAGTTAAATTTTAAAAAATTGCAATCACAAATATATGGTGATTAATATGACTAAAAGCCACATGCATTTACACTAAACGTAAGTTAGATTAAACAAAACATTGTATTCACAAATATATGATGATTAATCAACTAAAAACCACATGCATTTACACTAATCATAAGTTAAATTAAACAAAACATTGTATTCACAAATATATGGTGATTAATCAACTAAAAACCACATGCATTTACACTAAACGTAAGTTAAATTAAACAAAACATTGTATTCACAAATATATGGTGATTAATCAACTAAAAACCACATGCATTTACACTAAACGTAAGTTAAATTAAACAAAACATTGTATTCACAAATATATGGCGATTAATCAACTAAAAACCACATGCATTTACACTAAACTTAAGTTAAATTAAACAAAACATTGTATTCAAAAATATATGGTGATAAATCAACTAAAAACCACATGCATTTACACTAAACGTAAGTTAAATTTAACAAAACATTGTATTCACAAATATATGGTGATTAATCAACTAAAAACCACATGCATTTACACTAAACGTAAGTTAAATTAAACAAAACATTGTATTCACAAATATATGGTGATTAATCAACTAAAAGCCACATGCATTTACACTAAACGTAAGTTAAATTAAACAAAACATTGTATTCACAAATATATGGTGATTAATCAACTAAAAACCACATGCATTTACACTAAACGTAAGTTAAATTAAACAAAACATTGTATTCACAAATATATGGTGATTAATCAACTAAAAACCACATGCATTTACACTAAACGTAAGTTAAATTAATCAAAACATTGTATTCACAAATATATGGTGATTAATCAACTAAAAACCACATGCATTTACACTAAACGTAAGTTAAATTAAACAAAACATTGTATTCACAAATGTATGGTGATTAATCAACTAAAAACCACATGCATTTACACTAAACGGAAGTTAAATTAAACAAAACATTGTATTCACAAATATTTGGTGATTAATCTGACTAAAAACTAGATAATATTAAACTAAACTAAACTTAGAACATATACAGTATATGTTGATTATACTGATTAACTAAATAATAATATTATTGCTTTACCTCCCTTTTAACTGCTACGGTTTGTAGAGGCGGCGGAGTGCCGGAGAATAATCAAACTAAAAACTAGATAATGTTAAACTAAACCGAAGTTAAATTAAAAGAACATTATATTCACAAATGTTTGGTGATAATCAAACTAAATCTAAATAAAGTTAAATTAAATTCATAAATACACGATCATTTTCATTCGATGTTCACTAGTGTGCAGACCAAAGAAGGTCGATATGTAAGAGGCCTGAGAGGGGTGACGGTATGAAAGGCATTTTCGGACATTAATAAACGTGGACAGTTCAAAATAACACACGAAGTGTGACTCATATAGAAATAATCTGAGCTGCAGTGAAGGGGGGCAGCTGTTCCACACAGCGGGGGATGTGGGGATGGCGGCTATGCCACTGATCAACACCAAAGCCTCTCCCCTGGATAATTTAGTCCATACAGTGATATAAATAGTAGCGGAGAGACCGATCACCAATAGGTTAAGTAGGGTAATGGCGTCCGGAAAGACCTGTCATCACTTGCGAAGTATTGAGGAATTAAGGTCCTGTTAGTGACTTGATGAATAATGCGCCGTTAACTTCGTTCACGGAAGTATTTTCACGTAATGATAGATTCTTGTGGTTATAACTGACGTAAGAACTTCCTGGACCTATAGCCTTTGTGCTAACGAGGAACCAGTAGCGTAGCCAAGATGGACCACTGGGAAGGGTTATAGTAACTGGGGGATAACCGTAATTCTGAGAATTGCAGGACATAGCAATATGACGCTACTCGACTGTCTCATACTCAAGAAGTTAACAACGATCTCCAAATTAGTGTTAATATTCCCATAGCATTTTCTAAGCCCTTATTAGCCTACTTTTCTCATTTTGCGAAAAAGAGGAAAAAGTAGACTTATGAGATCGATCCGGGAAAATGTGTGTCTGTCTGTCTGTCTGGCTGGCTGACTGACTGTGTGTGTGTATCCCCCCGGCCCCTATCAACTCCTAAACGGCTGCAGCTATGGAAACCAAATTTGGTAAGAGTAAAGATCTATGCCAGAATATCTCAAGGCCATATTTGAATATCATGTCAGTGCTACCAACTGCTGAAAAATCGCAATTGAAATTTGAGCTCAATGTTGGATATCCTGGAAGGCATGCATGGGAGCTATTCCAAAGTAGGCATACATATATATAACAATATTTCACTTTAATTTCCAGGAGGCATACATGACAGTGTTACCAACATGATTCTAAGCCAGCTGATAAGTCTAATTTTTAAATGCATGTAACTTCTACACTATCAATTGGATTTCAATCAAATTTCATATGTACTATGTGTACAATAACAAATATGACTACTAATACAGTCATCACAATTAACACCGGTTATCAGACAGATTCTACACACACCCAAAGTACACGGGGCTACATGACCGCGTTGTCGCAGCCCCTAAACTTAAGAACCAACCAACAAATATGACTATGCGTATTCTAAAGAGCAACCAGGGCTGCCAGCTGTTAATATAAGCTCTCTCTATTATTTTATCCTAGTACAAATATATCGGAAAGTATGCAAACCAAGAGCTCGAAACTTTGCACACGTATAGTACACGACCTTCTACATTAATTTGGAGTACCTAGTATACGTCAGTAATGCGAACATGATTCTAGGCTTGTTGATAGCTCCAGATTTTAAATCATGTAACTACTATACTAACAAATGGATTTCAACCAAATTTTGTATGTGATTTTTGTACCGTAACTCATATGAATACGCGTATTCTTAAGAGCCAGCAGGGCTGCCTACTGTAAATAAATGCTCGCTCTCTATATTTTTACCATAATATCTATAAATCAGAATATATGCAAGCCAACAGATCTAAACTTTGCACACGTATTGTACCTAACATTCTAAATTAATTTGGGGTAACTAATGCACGTCAGTGCTGCCAACATTATTTAATCCTTCTGATAAGTCCAATTTTTTAATGCATGTAACTTCTATACTAACAAATGGATTTCATCCAAAATTGGCACAATAATAGATCATAACATTTTAGATTAATTCATAAATTCTAAGAAATGTAGGATCTTTAGTTCGTCACGGAACTACTTGTTTTCTTTGGATTATTTGTGCCCAACTAAGGAGCGCGTTTGAACTTATTATTATTATTATTATTATTATTATTAATAATAATATTATTATTATTATTAACTTCTTCCCTTCCCAATATCTCTTCATCCTCTCGCTGTGTTCTCCTTTACGCTGTTCTGTCCATCCCGTATTTTGTCGGGTGGGCTTCTCAGAAAATTTGTGTTTGTAGATCAAAGTTCTGAATTTTGTTCTGTCTTGAATGGTTTCTTCATGACAGCCAATTTCATTTATGTCTTATGCTTGCCATGGTGGGTGAGTGGTTATCGAGTCGGACTACCAACCGCTAAGCTTGCAGGTTCGCTCCTGGCCGAGGTAACTGATTTTTGAAATGCGACAAAAATCTCGGCACGCATGTCTTACGTTGTTGGCATGTCAAAGAACCCGTTTGAATTCAGTAGGCCATGTTCATAATGTCAAAATTAATCTACTTTCTCTACTAGAAGGCGCTATAGTGTCAAAGAGCTTAAATATCTAACCTCCTTGACTTTCATAGCGCTGCAAGGAACGCCAAAAATTTGACATTCAAGCTGCCCTCTGGCCGCCAAATAACAAAGCCTTCACCCGGAATCCGAGACCATACGATATTATAATTATTATTATTATTTTAGCGTATGGCTGTTAGTGCTGGGAGTTTCCGAGGACATGTTCGGCTAGCCAGTTGTGTAGCTGCTTCGAGGCGGACACCCAATGGGTGAGCTACAAGTCCCGTCGCGTGTGGAGTGTTGCCTGGGGAGGAAAGTTTGAATGTAAGGACGAGGAGTTGGAAGGTAGCGGCTGTGGCCTATAGTTAGGGACCAACCCCGACATTTGCCTGGAAGGAAAATGGGAAACCACAGAAGACCATCTTCAAGGTTGCCGGCGGGGGGATTCGAACCTCCTCGCCTCCCGGATGTGAGCGACTGCCAGCAGTCATGCCATAACGACCACGACTAACTCACCCGGTATTATTATTATTAATTATGTCTTACTGATTTCTTTTAGCCAGTTGTTTTGTTTGTTCATTAATAAGGCTAGGTTGAAAATTTGCTTGGTGAGCCTGTTATTATCCATTCTATATGTGTCCGTAAAACTATAACCACTGTTTTCTTATGGTATCTGTGATCTTTTAGCCTACTTTTCACATTTTGCAAAAAATGAGGAAAAAGTAGACTTGTTAGATCGATCCGGGGAAATGTGTGTCTGTCTGTGTGTGTGTGTGTGTGTGTGTGTGTGTGTGTGTGTGTGTGTGTGTGTGTGTGTCCCTCCCCTATCAACTCCTGGGCTGCAGCAATCAAAACCAAATTTGGTATGAGTAAAGATCTATACCTGAATATCTTAAGCCCACATTTGAAAATTATGTCAGTGCTACCAACTGCTGAAAAACCGCAATTGAAATTTGAGCTCCATGTTGGATATATTGTAAGGTATGAATGGGAGCTATTACAAAATTGACACACATATAGATAATAAAATTTCAGTTTAATTTCCAGGAGGCCATACATGACAGGGTTGCCAACATGATTCAAAGCCTGCTGATAGGTCCAATGTTTAAATGCATATAACTTCTACACTATCAATTGGATTTCAACCAAATTTCGTATGTACTATGTGTACATAAACGGATATGACTGATCGTATTCTGAAGAGCCACCAGAGCTGCCAACTGTAAATAAAAATGCTATCTCTATGTTTTTAGCCAAATACCAATATATCATTAAGTATGCAAGCCGACAGCTTTAAACTATGCACACGTATAGTACCTGACATTCTAGATTAATTTGAAGTAACTAATTACGTAAGTGCTACCAACATGATTCTAAGCCTGCTGATAGGACCAACTTTTAAATACATGTAACTTCTATACGATCAATTAGATTTCGACCAAATTTCGTATGGGCTTTGTGTGCCATAACAGATATGACAATTCGTATCCTTAAGAGTAACCAGGGCTGCCAACTGTTAATAAATGCTGTCTCTATTTTCATACCCTAACATCAATATATCAGAAAGTATGTAAGCCAACAGCTCTAAACTTTGCACACGCATAGTACCTGGCATTCTAGATTAATTTGGTGTAAATAATATACGTCAGTGTTGCCAACATGGTTCTAAGCCTGCTGATAGGTCCAATTTTAAAATACATGTAACTTCTATACTATCAAATGGATTTCATCCAAAATTGGCCCAACAAGAGATCATAATATTTCAGATTATTTCTGACCAACACATACATGACATTGTTGCCAACATGATTTTACGCGCGCTGATATATCCAATGTCTAACTGCATGTATCGTCCATGCTATCAATTGTACTTCAACTAAATGTTGTATTCTGTTCATTAAGAGATGGAACTAAGAATATATTCAGTCACCAGGGCTGCAATCTGTAGTGCTCTATTAGGATACATTATACCAGGTATATTTCGAAATAACTAGAAATTTCGATATTAATCATACGCATGAATCTTACATTTTAAGAAAAGTAGGCTCTTTAGTTCGTTACGGAACTTCTTGTTCTGTAACTTGATAAATTTCATGTGATTTCTCTCTCATCCAAATTCCATTCTCACACTTTGGTCCTAAGATTTTCCTGAAAATTTTCCGTTCTTGTTTTTCGATAATTTGTATTCGAGATTTGCCACCAATTATAATAGTTTCAGATGCATATAGAGCTTCTGTTTTAACGACTGTGTTAATTTTTCCTTTGGTGATACACTGTAGTTCTTTTATTGTATCTGTTCCAAGTAATTTTGTATGCTCTTTGTAGAATTTTTAAGGGGCCGTTAACCTAGATGTTAGGCCCCTTAAAACAACAATTATCATCATCATCATCTTTGTAGTTTTATAGTTCTTTCTCCGTTAGCTTGCTGATTTGACCCCGCTGGTTCAAAGATTTCACCTAAATATTTAAATTTGTCTACTTGAGCGATATTCCCATCTTTGGTGATTAATGGTTGATTGTTGAAACCTGATTTAATCCCTTCCGTATACTTTGTCTTCTCAAATGAAATTTGGAGTCCTGTTTTGGCTGCTATTTCTTGGAGTTTTTCTATAGAATGAATTGCTTCTTGTCTGTTGTTGGATAGGATAGCAATGCCATCAGCAAATGCAAGACAATCAAGATGAATTTTGTTTCTAGGCCTTTATTATTATTATTATTATTATTATTATTATTATTATTATTATTATTAATTAAACCTAGATTAATTTAAACCTCCCTTCCGCTAAGAAAAGAAAAAAAGCTAATTTCCCTGCAAGGTGGGAAGGTGGGATTTAAAATTGTCTGTGGCTAGGCCCAGCTTGAAAAGTCAAGAATTAACGGGGCGAAAGCAAGATTGGCAACCCTGGGAGGACGTAGTTATGCATTGTCAAGAAGATGTGCGTATATCCTGAATGGGAAGCTGGGCCGAAACGCTACTACAATACATCACCAAACAGCAAACACAAATCACAACCATACCGATTTCCAACAAAGCATGAGTTATAAATGTATTATTTCATTATTCATTATTTAATTTAAGAAACAACCTCTGGCTACGGAACACTTCAAGCTAGAGTTTTCAGATAGATAACTTTCGTCGCAACAGTACGTCATTTTCTTTCATACGTAGGCCTACACGTTTTTACACTGAACTACTCTAGCGTCATGTTGTGATGGTCCCAATTTGTGACCAGAATGAAATAATTTTATATATTATATTATTATTATTATTATTATTATTATCAATATCTTTTTTAATTTTTCATTTTTACCTTTAATTAGTTATTATGTTAACTAATATATTTATATCTATTATTATGCGGTAATGTAGAACATTATGGCAATTGAAAGGACTTGGAGCTACACATATTATATTTGAAATAAGTTAGATGCTTGACTGAATACTATTTCTGAAGAAAACACATACAAGGGAAGAAAGAGGGTGTTCACGGAAGGCCGGCTTATCCACGGTTTCTTGGAAATGACATAAATATACACTTATGTCTTTCACGTCAAGTATTCTACCAGTATACAAATCATACTAAGAAGGGATTCTATGAAGACTTGCCACTAACAATGCTGGGCCGAATGAGTCCTTTACAACTTTATACAAATGGTGGGCTGGACCTCCCGAGAAATGTTACAAAGAAGTATTGTCTTTATTGATATGTGAAAGACGGGCTAATATTGCCTAGCGACTTCAGAAGAGGGGATAGACACGTGCCTTACCTGGGAACGTTATATATATGACGGCCGCCCAAATGGATTATTATTATTGAATTGCTGGAGGAGAGGGAATGGTGCTGTGTGGAGCAGAAGAGTGGAACGTGTAGCGAGATGGACTGGGAAATTAACATTCATTTGTAACGCGTGTTAAATAATACAGTTAACTATTTAAGTATGTGAATTTGATAAGACATTCTGTCTCATCAAACTGTGACATGGTTGTGTACGAGGCTATTGTCACAGGGATGATTTATGGAATTTATTCCGTCATCCACATATAAATTCATTACTTTGAGGAAGATCAGGGCCATCAGGAACTCTCTACGCAACAATCCAACTACAATGATCTTCAATGCGGTGAGCGATTTAAAACAGTTTTACTCCAGTCAAATCAGAAGGCTCTCATGCTTATTAAATTCAATCTATATTTTATTCAATTAACTCAGTATACTCCAATTTCCAATCAAGACCCATAATACAAGTAAATTCAGTAGATTCTTTAATTTAATTTATTATTATTATTATTATCTTTGGTATTTTATTCTTTTTGTACTTGTTGTTTTTATATATTAAATTCATTTTTAAATTCAAATGTTTGACTGGTTTCCTTTAGCAGCTAGAAATTACTATAAGGCAACACCATACTCCTGAACTAATTATCGTAAGGTTAGATTACGTAAGTTTCACTACGGCTGGAGATAGGAATTTCGATGCTCTACCTCTCTTTAACCGAGGTTTAATATATTATTTTGATCATGATATATAAATGGTCTGGCGCCCTTGGCTACATATAATACTACACATTATGTACCTTTTTAGTGAAGCTGACAACAATACAGATACACTATTAGATTAATACACAATTAAATGTTTCATTTTGATCACCCAAAAGTGGGCGACTATTTAAATTATTAACCTTTGCATACAATCAGTTTCTTATCATTAATAACATTATTCTATGTATCATAACCCATTACAAATAACGCCCAACTAGTGGGGTAAGATTCAGTTCTCTCAAAACCATTACAAATGGCGCCCAACGTGGGGAACGAAAAGTTAATGATATTTACGGAAGGAGTGAGTGTTAATTCAGTGCAAATTGTCAGTGATTTGGGGGGAAAGTGAAGTGAATTTGTGTATTATTAGTGATTGATTTTGGGGGAAAGTGAGGTGAATTTTGGAACGGTAAACTTTATACGGTGTACTTCGAGATGGCGGATGAGGAACAAAGGAAACTGAGGAGTAGGGGTAAAGGCGAGAAAGCTAATTATACGAAAGTTGATAGTGGTACTGAGGCTGAGAGTGTAGAGGATTATACCAAGATGTCGGAGGTAAATCTTGAGAGTAACCCTGAGAATAATCCTGAGGCTAACCCTGAGACGAATATTGAGGTACATCCTGAAATAAATCCTGAGACTAGTGGAGGGAAGGAGAAACAAATGCCTTTGGATATTTCGGAAAATAAATTAGATGAGATCATGGGAATGTTTCTGGAGATGAATAGGCAAAATCAGGAGATGAGTAGGGAGATGAGAGAGGAAATAAGTAAGCAAAATCAGGAGATAAGCAAGGCAATAGACAAGAAGCTAGAAAATAGCAATAAAAATAATCAGGAGATGAGTAGGGAGATAAGTAAGCAAAATCAGGAGATGAATATGCAAAATCAGGAGATGAGTAGGGAGATGAGAGAGGAAATAAGTAGGCAAAATCAGGAGATGAGTAGGGAGATGAGAGAGGAAATAAGTAGGCAAAATCAGGAGATGAGTAGGGAGATAAGAGAAGCGATATGTAAAGATAATAAAGAAATTAATCAGAAGCTAGATAATATGGTCAAGGAGAATGAGGAATTAAATAGAAAGTATGGGACGCTGCAGGAGAGTATTCAGGGAGCGAAACAGGAGATCAGATGTGAAATCAAGGATGTGTTATAAGAAAAGGCTGAAAATATCATAGAGGAAGTAGATCTGAAATTAGTAGAAGTGGAAGGGAAAATTCAGGAAAAGTTAGTCAATCAAAGAGAGAATCTTAAGAAAATAGTACAGACGGAAACTAGACAAGTAAGAACAGAATTGGGAGGAGAGATAAAGAAAGTGCAGTCAGAATTTCATAAGAAAGTGAAGGAAAGTCACCTGATAAATGCAGAAAATTATCAGGAGATTCAGGAAAACAGAAGATATTAAGAAATGAATTGATAGAAAAACAGAATAATTTGAAAGAAAGAGTGGAAATGGTTAGAAAAAGTGGCGGATAAAAAGATAGCAGAAATTGAGATTAAGTTAAGAAAGCAATTAAGGCAGGAGGGAATACAGGGTAGAGTTATTGTATCAGGAGGTGGAATGAAGGAAACTGAACTAGTTAAGTTCTCTAACGAGCAGGGATGTCCTATGGAATTCATAACTATAGTAGAAAATAAATTCAAGGAAAGGCTACTAGAAGGACAGATAGAGTGGAATATGGTAGTGGAGATATTAGATCAGGCTTTTGTGGGGGAAACAAAAAGCTGGTTTTCTGTTTATAAAAACACTTTAGTGGACTTTAATGATTTTAAAAATAAATTTTGTGAAAAATATTGGAATGATGAAATACAGGCCCAGAAAAGGGAAAGTATTATTTGTGGGATATATCCGCCTGAAAGTACTTGCAATATGACTGAATATTTTCTGAATAAGGTTATCATCTGCAAATATCTAGATGGCATGACACAAGACAGCGATATAGACAGGCTAATGATAAAGCATTTCCCATTCCGAATAAGAGAGGCTGCATGCATGCAACGCACTTCGACTATCACAGAGTTAGAAAGATTATTAGGGAGATTTGATGCTCTAGGGAATAGTGTTGGTGAAACACCGGCAGGACAGCAGAATAGTCGATATATGAATGAGAATAGGAATCAAAATAATAATGGCAGGCAACAA
Organism: Meconema thalassinum; assembly: GCA_946902985.2. Taxonomy (NCBI): domain Eukaryota; kingdom Metazoa; phylum Arthropoda; class Insecta; order Orthoptera; family Tettigoniidae; genus Meconema; species Meconema thalassinum. The sequence continues at coordinate 715,700,385 of OX336388.2, read as the reverse complement.
CACCAGAATTTTCAAGGCAACAATAGGGGGCGTGATTTTGAAAATTCATATGCTCAAAATAACAGGGGGCAATTTCAAGGTAGAGATGGTTATCAGAATAACCGTGGCCAGTATCATGGCAATACGAGAAACCATGATAATAACCACAATGGTAATCAGGATAATAATGCAGGTCCTAACAATGGGCAGCGTTATTACAATCAAAGAAATAATGCAGGAAATTCAGGGAGGCAGAGAGAAGAAAATCAAGATAATGGCAGCAACCCTCGTCAGAACCACAACAAAAATAACGGGGAGACACAAAACCAAGATAATGGTACCGATACTTTAAATGTGAACCAGACTGTGACGTAAGGTCAAGTTGTCAGTCTGAGTCTTTCTCAGCTCACACCATTTTGAGCGAACCGTATGACCTAAATATCCGTAATGATTTATTAAGTGAATTTATGGAGGTATCTAAAGAACCTACCGTTATTAATTTTAACTCAGTCTTAAAATTACAAGTGTTAGGGGCGTGTATCAATACACTTTTTGACAGTGGCTGTCAGGTTTTCTGCATCAGTGCAGCATTTTTAGCCTACTTTTCACATTTTGCAAAAATGAGGAAAAAGTAGACTTATGAGATCGATCAGGGAAAATGTGTGTCTGTCTGTCTGTCTGTCCTTCTGTCTGTCTGGCTGGCTGTGTGTGTGTCCCCCCCTATCAACTCCTAAACGGCTACAGCCTTCAAAACAAAATTTTGTATGAGTCAAGATGTGCACCGGAATATCTCACGTCCATATTTGAAAATGATGTCAGTGCTACCAACTGCTGAAAAAACGCACTAGAAATTTGAGCTCCATGTTGGATATCTTGCAAGCTATGTGTGCCTATTCCAAAATAGGCACACATGTAGATAATACTATTTCAGTTTAATTTCCAGGAGGCCAACCATGACAGTGTTGCCAAAATAATTTTAAGTCTTCTGATAGGTCCAATGTTAAAATGCATAGAACTTCTACACTATCAATTGGATTTCAACCAAATTTTGTATGTAATATCTGTACATAAACAGATATGACTGAGCGTATTCTTAAGAGCCACCAGGGCTGCCAGCTGTTAAAAATTGCTCTCTCTATTTTTTAAAATCCAAATACCAATATATCAGAAAGTATGCAAGCCAACAGCTTTAAGCTATGCACACGTATATTCTGACATTTTAGATTAATTTGGAGTAACTTATATACGTCAGTTCTACCAACATGATTATAAGCCTGCTGATAGTACCAATTTTTAAATACATGTAACTTCTATACTATCAGTTAGATTTCAACCAAATTTCGTATCTGCTATGTGTACCATACCAGATATGACTATAAGTAACTTATTCTTAACAGCAATCAGGGCTGCCAACTGTTAATAAATGCTGTCTATATTTTTTTAACCTAATATCAATGTATCAGAAAGTATGCAAGCCAACAGCTCTATACTTTGCACACGTATAGCACCTGACATTCTAGATTAATTTGGAGTAATTAATACAAGGCAGTGCTGCCAACATAATTCTATGCCTGCTGATATGTCCAATTTTAAAATACATGTAACTGCTATACTAACAAATGGATTTCATCCAAAATTGGCACAACAAGATATCATAATATTTCAGATTATTTCTGACCAGCACACGCATGGTATTGTTGGCAACATGCTTTTACGCGTGCTGATGGATCCAGTGTCTAACTGCATGTAACGTCCATTGGACTTCAACCAAATTTTGTATTCTGTACCTTAAGAGATGGAACTAAGAATATATTCAGTCACCAGGGCTGCCAACTGTAGTGCTCTATTAGGCTACATTTTACCAGGTATATTTTGAACTAATTAGATATTTCGATATTACCAACTTAATTTCGTCATTATTCTAGATAGGTTCATATACTATAGAATAATCATTGGCATGAAAAGTAGGCTGCATAGTTCTTCGCGGAACTTCTTGTTTAATAATAGGAAGGAACATAGTATAAAAAATATAGGAAATTCCAATTAGAACTACTATTGTGTTAACTGCGATGGGAAATATATTCCACATAATTTCTAAACAAGTGGTTGGAGAAGTTTTAAAAGAAGGTAAGATTGGAACACAGGTATGTTTATTGATTCCAAATCTGGTATATTCATTAAGTAGGGGTTCTTAGTGGATATCGCAACATTCTGTCCAGCTAAGTTATAAGGAGGGTAGTGTTAAATACAAATGAATGGGTGGAGATATGATCATGTCATTTAATAATTGAAGTAATTTATATGGTGGTTTTAAGAATATATGTACGCTTGAGGAGGTATTAATGACTAAAGGAGTCGATATTTGTAGTGAGGTGGTGAGTGGTGAGATTGTTGGGGTACCTCTTGAGAGGGAAACTTTTTTTTACATTTTTAGGCAGTATGATGACGAAGGATTATCTAGAGGATTCCTTGCGTGAGGCTGCATTACAGAGTGCGTTAGAGTGTGATCATGTGGATCGATTGTTGGAGGTGTTGTAAGAGAATTAGTATATATTTGAGAACCGTATTGGATTAGCTAATTGCTACGAACATTCATTAAATGTACATGATCGCAGTATTTTTGTAGGTCATCGCTACCCCGTGCCTTACAAATTTCAGGAAGCTATGAGTAGGCAGATTGAAAGCATGTTGCAGGGTACAATTATAGAACCCTATATTAGCCCATATATTAATTCATTAAGGGTAGTTCCCAAGTCAGAGAGGAAAGTAAAGCTATATTTTGATGCCCGTAATTTAATTAGGCAGATTTTGTGAACAGTTAATATTTCAGTAGATAGGATGGTTAATAAAAGGATTTAAAGGTAAGTGATTTTTTTGTATTGGAGAAATTAAGTTTTTTATTGGTCATACGGATTCCGCGAAAGAAAGGTAATCTGAAGTAGAAAGAAGTGTAATTTTGAGAAATAAGGTGAATAACTACGGGTGATAAAGAAAGGTAATCTGAAGTAGAAAGAAGGGTAATTTTGAGAAATAAGGTGAGTTAATACGGATTTCGCGAAAGAAAGGTAATATTGATCAGAAAGAAGTGTAATTTTGAGAAATAAAGTGAGTGAATACGGATTTCGCGAAAGAAAGGTAATATTGAGCAGAAAGAAGTTTAATTTTGAGAAATAAAGTGAGTGAATACGGATTTCGCGAAAGAAAGGTAATCTAGAGTAGAAATAAAGGTAATTTTGAGAGAGAAAGGTGAGTAAATACGGATTCCGCGAAAGAAAGGTAATCTGAAGTAGAAAGAAGTGTAATTTTGAGAAATAAAGTGAATAACTACGGGTGATAAAGAAAGGTAATCTGAAGTAGAAAGAAGCGTAAATTGAGAAATAAGGTGAGTAAATACGGATTTCGTGAAAGAAAGGTAATATTGAGCAGAAAGAAGTGTAATTTTGAGAAATAAAGTGAGTGAATACGGATTTCGCAAAAGAAAGGTAATATTGAGCAGAAAGAAGTGTAATTTTGAGAAATAAAGTGAGTGAATACGGATTTCGCGAAAGAAAGGTAATCAAGAGTAGAAAGAAAGGTAATTTTGAGAGAGAAAGGTGAATAAATACGGATTCCGCGAAAGAAAGGTAATCTGAAGTAGAAAGAAGTGTAATTTTGAGAAATAAGGTGAATAACTATGGGTGATAAAGAAAGGTAATCTGAAGTAGAAATAAGCGTAATTTTGAGAAATAAGGTGAGTAAATACGGATTTCGCGAAAGAAAGGTAATCTGAAGTAGAAAGAAGTATAATTTTGAGAAATAAAGTGAGTGAATACGGATTTCGCGAAAAAAGGTAATCTAGAGTAGAAAGAAAGTAATTTTGAGAGAGAAAGGTGAGTAAATACGGATTTCGCGAAAGAAAGGTAATCTAGAGTAGAAAGAAAGGTAATTTTGAGAGAGAAAGGTGAGGAAATACGGACTCCGCGAAAGAAAGGTAATCTGAAGTAGAAAGAAGTGTAATTTTGAGAAATAAGGTGAATAACTACGGGCGATAAAGAGCTGTAATCTTGAATAGAAAGAAGTATAATTTTGAGAAATAAGGTGAGTAACTGCGGTTAAAAAGGTGAGTAACTCAGGTCAAAAAGGTGAGTAATTAGACGATGCAGTAAAACGATTATACGGCACTTACAATGTGAGATCCTTAAGGAAATATGTATCATGAGTAATAGGAGTATAACTGATGGTAAGTAAGGAAAGTCGCTTAATATTAAGTGAATGATTGTGGTCTGAACGAGCAAGTAATGGCGAATTGTTGCGCCGATCTATGATATTGTGTGTCTTGAAGAGCACAGAGGAAACATAAAGCGTATTTTGTCGGCTATAAGCTTGTGTATTTGAGTGTGATATATATACATATGTGGGGTAAATTAGCGCACTACATTTGCACTGAACGATGTTGCCTTAGGTAATATAAGCTAATAAAGTTTCATTTTTTTCTTCTATAATATGCCTGTGTTACTAGATACATATAATTCATGAGAGACTGGAGTAGACGTGGTTATTCGCATCACATACCAAGTGTTGTGAAGTGATTAGGTGAATTAATCAGTTGGCAGTCCTACCAACTAGCCATAGTGTATTCAGTTCGACACCAGGCTGAAAATTGAATTCTACGTCCTCAAGATATAAAGCAAAGGTGTATGCCACCCAAATATACATAAGTGCAACGATGACTTATGTCCAAAACAAGAATATAAAAGTGAAGGGTATTTTGATGTACATTGTTTACAGGTCGCTTTAATTATATAAAGAAGAAAGAAAAAGACATTATGAACAGTGAAAGACTCAAATGATGAGATTTAAAAAAAAAATATATATTAAACTTGAAGGGTATAATTTTTTATGTTGGTAATTGCTTTGAAGAGTACAATATTGTCTATGTTTGTAATTTCTTTGAAGGATATAATATTTCATATTTGTAAAAGGGTTGAAGAGAAGTATGGTGATATGATTGTTGACATATACCATAGTTCTCTGGGGCGAATTTTGATGGTCCCAATTTGTGACCAGAATGAAATAATTTTATATATTATATTATTATTATTATTATTATCAATATTTTTTAAAATTTTTCATTTTTACCTTTAATTAGTTATTATGTTAACTAATATATTTATATCTATTATTATGCGGTAATGTAGAACATTATGGCAATTGAAAGGACTTGGAGCTACACATATTATATTTGAAATAAGTTAGATGCTTGACTGAATACTATTTCTGAAGAAAACACATACAAGGGAAGAAAGAGGGTGTTCACCGAAGGCCGGCTTATCCACGGTTTCTTGGAAATGACATAAATAGACACTTATGTCTTTCACGTCAAGTATTCTACCAGTATACAAATCATACTAAGAAGGGATTCTATGAAGACTTTCCACTAACAATGCTGGGCCGAATGAGTCCTTTACAACTTTATACAAATGGTGGGCTGGACCTCCCGAGAAATGTTACAAAGAAGTATTGTCTTTATTGATATGTGAAAGACGGGCTAATATTGCCTAGCGACTTCAGAAGAGGGGATAGACACGTGCCTTACCTGGGAACGTTATATATATGACGGCCGCCCAAATGGATTATTATTATTGAATTGCTGGAGGAGAGGGAATGGTGCTGTGTGGAGCAGAAGAGTGGAACGTGTAGCGAGATGGACTGGGAAATTAACATTCATTTGTAACGCGTGCTAAATAATACAGTTAACTATTTATGTATGTGAATTTGATAAGGCATTCTGTCTCATCAAACTGTGACATGGTTGTGTACGAGGCTATTGTCACAGGGATGATTTATGGAATTTATTCCGTCATCCACATATAAATTCATTACTTTGAGGAAGATCAGGGCCATCAGGAACTCTCTACGCAACAATCCAACTACAATGATCTTCAATGCGGTGAGCGATTTAAAACAGTTTTACTCCAGTCAAATCAGAAGGCTCTCATGCTTATTAAATTCAATCTATATTTTATTCAATTAACTCAGTATACTCCAATTTCCAATCAAGACCCATAATACAAGTAAATTCAGTAGATTCTTTAATTTAATTTATTATTATTATTATTATCTTTAGTATTTTATTCTTTTTGCACTTGTTGTTTTTATATATTAAATTCATTTTTAAATTCAAATGTTTGACTGGTTTCCTTTAGTAGCTAGAAATTACTATAAGGCAACACCATACTCCTGAACTAATTATCGTAAGGTTAGATTACGTAAGTTTCACTACGGCTGGAGATAGGAATTTCGATGCTCTACCTCTCTTTAACCGAGGTTTAATATATTATTTTGATCATGATATATAAATGGTCTGGCGCCCTTGGCTACATATAATACTACACATTATGTACCTTTTTAGTGAAGCTGACAACAATACAGATACACTATTAGATTAATACACAATTAAATGTTTCATTTTGATCACCCAAAAGTGGGCGACTATTTAAATTATTAACCTTTGCATACAATCAGTTTCTTATCATTAATAACATTATTCTATGTATCATAACCCATTACAAATAACGCCCAACTAGTGGGGTAAGATTCAGTTCTCTCAAAACCATTACAAATGGCGCCCAACGTGGGGAACGAAAAGTTAATGATATTTACGGAAGGAGTGAGTGTTAATTCAGTGCAAATTGTCAGTGATTTGGGGGGAAAGTGAAGTGAATTTGTGTATTATTAGTGATTGATTTTGGGGGAAAGTGAGGTGAATTTTGGAACGGTAAACTTTATACGGTGTACTTCGAGATGGCGGATGAGGAACAAAGGAAACTGAGGAGTAGGGGTAAAGGCGAGAAAGCTAATTATACGAAAGTTGATAGTGGTACTGAGGCTGAGAGTGTAGAGGATTATACCAAGATGTCGGAGGTAAATCTTGAGAGTAACCCTGAGAATAATCCTGAGGCTAACCCTGAGACGAATATTGAGGTACATCCTGAAATAAATCCTGAGACTAGTGGAGGGAAGGAGAAACAAATGCCTTTGGATATTTCGGAAAATAAATTAGATGAGATCATGGGAATGTTTCTGGAGATGAATAGGCAAAATCAGGAGATGAGTAGGGAGATGAGAGAGGAAATAAGTAAGCAAAATCAGGAGATAAGCAAGGCAATAGACAAGAAGCTAGAAAATAGCAATAAAAATAATCAGGAGATGAGTAGGGAGATAAGTAAGCAAAATCAGGAGATGAATATGCAAAATCAGGAGATGAGTAGGGAGATGAGAGAGGAAATAAGTAGGCAAAATCAGGAGATGAGTAGGGAGATGAGAGAGGAAATAAGTAGGCAAAATCAGGAGATGAGTAGGGAGATAAGAGAAGCGATATGTAAAGATAATAAAGAAATTAATCAGAAGCTAGATAATATGGTCAAGGAGAATGAGGAATTAAATAGAAAGTATGGGACGCTGCAGGAGAGTATTCAGGGAGCGAAACAGGAGATCAGATGTGAAATCAAGGATGTGTTATAAGAAAAGGCTGAAAATATCATAGAGGAAGTAGATCTGAAATTAGTAGAAGTGGAAGGGAAAATTCAGGAAAAGTTAGTCAATCAAAGAGAGAATCTTAAGAAAATAGTACAGACGGAAACTAGACAAGTAAGAACAGAATTGGGAGGAGAGATAAAGAAAGTGCAGTCAGAATTTCATAAGAAAGTGAAGGAAAGTCACCTGATAAATGCAGAAAATTATCAGGAGATTCAGGAAAACAGAAGATATTAAGAAATGAATTGATAGAAAAACAGAATAATTTGAAAGAAAGAGTGGAAATGGTAGAAAAAGTGGCGGATAAAAAGATAGCAGAAATTGAGATTAAGTTAAGAAAGCAATTAAGGCAGGAGGGAATACAGGGTAGAGTTATTGTATCAGGAGGTGGAATGAAGGAAACTGAACTAGTTAAGTTCTCTAACGAGCAGGGATGTCCTATGGAATTCATAACTATAGTAGAAAATAAATTCAAGGAAAGGCTACTAGAAGGACAGATAGAGTGGAATATGGTAGTGGAGATATTAGATCAGGCTTTTGTGGGGGAAACAAAAAGCTGGTTTTCTGTTTATAAAAACACTTTAGTGGACTTTAATGATTTTAAAAATAAATTTTGTGAAAAATATTGGAATGATGAAATACAGGCCCAGAAAAGGGAAAGTATTATTTGTGGGATATATCCGCCTGAAAGTACTTGCAATATGACTGAATATTTTCTGAATAAGGTTATCATCTGCAAATATCTAGATGGCATGACACAAGACAGCGATATAGTCAGGCTAATGATAAAGCATTTCCCATTCCGAATAAGAGAGGCTGCATGCATGCAACGCACTTCGACTATCACAGAGTTAGAAAGATTATTAGGGAGATTTGATGCTCTAGGGAATAGTGTTGGTGAAACACCGGCAGGACAGCAGAATAGTCGATATATGAATGAGAATAGGAATCAAAATAATAATGGCAGGCAACAACACCAGAATTTTCAAGGCAACAATAGGGGGCGTAATTTTGAAAATTCATATGCTCAAAATAACAGGGGGCAATTTCAAGGTAGAGATGGTTATCAGAATAACCGTGGCCAGTATCATGGCAATACGAGAAACCATGATAATAACCACAATGGTAATCAGGATAATAATGCAGGTCCTAACAATGGGCAGCGTTATTACAATCAAAGAAATAATGCAGGAAATTCAGGGAGGCAGAGAGAAGAAAATCAAGGTAATGGCAGCAACCCTCGTCAGAACCACAACAAAAATAACGGGGAGACACAAAACCAAGATAATGGTACCGATACTTTAAATGTGAACCAGACTGTGACGTAAGGTCAAGTTGTCAGTCTGAGTCTTTCTCAGCTCACACCATATTGAGCGAACCGTATGACCTAAATATCCGTAATGATTTATTAAGTGAATTTATGGAGGTATCTAAAGAACCTACCGTTATTAATTTTAACTCAGTCTTAAAATTACAAGTGTTAGGGGCGTGTATCAATACACTTTTTGACAGTGGCTGTCAGGTTTTCTGCATCAGTGCAGCACTTTTAGCCTACTTTTCACATTTTGCAAAAATGAGGAAAAAGTAGACTTATGAGATCGATCAGGGAAAATGTGTGTCTGTCTGTCTGTCTGTTTGTCTGTCTGTCCTTCTGTCTGTCTGTCTGGCTGTGTGTGTGTCCCCCCCTATCAACTCCTAAACGGCTACAGCAATCAAAACCAAATTTAGTATGAGTCAAGATGTGCACCGGAATATCTCACGTCCATATTTGAAAATGATGTCAGTGCTACCAACTGCTGAAAAAACGCACTAGAAATTTGAGCTCCATGTTGGATATCTTGCAAGCTATGTGTGCCTATTCCAAAATAGGCACACATGTAGATAATACTATTTCAGTTTAATTTCCAGGAGGCCAACCATGACAGTGTTGCCAAAATAATTTTAAGTCTTCTGATAGGTCCAATGTTAAAATGCATAGAACTTCTACACTATCAATTGGATTTCAACCAAATTTTGTATGTAATATCTGTACATAAACAGATATGACTGAGCGTATTCTCAAGAGCCACCAGGGCTGCCAGCTGTTAAAAATTGCTCTCTCTATTTTTTTAAATCCAAATACCAATATATCAGAAAGTATGCAAGCCAACAGCTTTAAGCTATGCACACGTATATTCTGACATTTTAGATTAATTTGGAGTAACTTATATACGTCAGTTCTACCAACATGATTATAAGCCTGCTGATAGTACCAATTTTTAAATACATGTAACTTCTATACTATCAGTTAGATTTCAACCAAATTTCGTATGTGCTATGTGTACCATAACAGATATGACTATAAGTAACTTATTCTTAACAGCAATCAGGGCTGCCAACTGTTAATAAATGCTGTCTATATTTTTTTACCCTAATATCAATGTATCAGAAAGTGTGCAAGCCAACAGCTCTATACTTTGCACACGTATAGCACCTGACATTCTAGATTAATTTGGAGTAATTAATACAAGGCAGTGCTGCCAACATAATTCTATGCCTGCTGATATGTCCAATTTTAAAATACATGTAACTGCTATACTAACAAATGGATTTCATCCAAAATTGGCACAACAAGATATCATAATATTTCAGATTATTTCTGACCAGCACACGCATGGTATTGTTGGCAACATGCTTTTACGCGTGCTGATGGATCCAGTGTCTAACTGCATGTAACGTCCATTGGACTTCAACCAAATTTTGTATTCTGTACCTTAAGAGATGGAACTAAGAATATATTCAGTCACCAGGGCTGCCAACTGTAGTGCTCTATTAGGCTACATTTTACCGGGTATATTTTGAACTAATTAGATATTTCGATATTACCAACTTAATTTCGTCATTATTCTAGATAGGTTCATATACTATAGAATAATCATTGGCATGAAAAGTAGGCTGCATAGTTCTTCGCGGAACTTCTTGTTTAATAATAGGAAGGAACATGGTATAAAAAATATAGGAAATTCCAATTAGAACTACTATTGTGTTAACTGCGATGGGAAATATATTCCACATAATTTCTAAACAAGTGGTTGGAGAAGTTTTAAAAGAAGGTAAGATTGGAACACAGGTATGTTTATTGATTCCAAATCTGGTATATTCATTAAGTAGGGGTTCTTAGTGGATGTCGCAACATTCTGTCCAGCTAAGTTATAAGGAGGGTAGTGTTAAATACAAATGAATGGGTGGAGATATGATCATGTCATTTAATAATTGAAGTAATGTATATGGTGGTTCTAAGAATATATGTACGCTTGAGGAGGTATTAATAACTAAAGGAGTCGATATTTGTAGTGAGGTGGTGAGTGGTGAGATTGTTGGGGTATCTCTTGAGAGGGAAACTTTTTTTTTAAATTTTTAGGCAGTATGATGACGAAGGATTATCTAGAGGATTCCTTGCGTGTGGCTGCATTACAGAGTGCGTTAGAGTGTGATCATGTGGATCGATTGTTGGAGGTGTTGTAAGAGAATTAGTATATATTTGAGAACCGTATTGGATTAGCTAATTGCTACGAACATTCATTAAATGTACATGATCGCAGTATTTTTGTAGGTCATCGCTACCCCGTGCCTTACAAATTTCAGGAAGCTATGAGTAGGCAGATTGAAAGCATGTTGCAGGGTACAATTATAGAACCCTATATTAGCCCATATATTAATTCATTAAGGGTAGTTCCCAAGTCAGAGAGGAAAGTAAAGCTATATTTTGATGCCCGTAATTTAATTAGGCAGATTTTGTGAACAGTTAATATTTCAGTAGATAGGATGGTTAATAAAAGGATTTAAAGGTAAGTGATTTTTTTGTATTGGAGAAATTAAGTTTTTTATTGGTCATACGGATTCCGCGAAAGAAAGGTAATCTGAAGTAGAAAGAAGTGTAATTTTGAGAAATAAGGTGAATAACTACGGGTGATAAAGAAAGGTAATCTGAAGTAGAAAGAAGGGTAATTTTGAGAAATAAGGTGAGTTAATACGGATTTCGCGAAAGAAAGGTAATATTGATCAGAAAGAAGTGTAATTTTGAGAAATAAAGTGAGTGAATACGGATTTCGCGAAAGAAAGGTAATATTGAGCAGAAAGAAGTTTAATTTTGAGAAATAAAGTGAGTGAATACGGATTTCGCGAAAGAAAGGTAATCTAGAGTAGAAAGAAAGGTAATTTTGAGAGAGAAAGGTGAGTAAATACGGATTCCGCGAAAGAAAGGTAATCTGAAGTAGAAAGAAGTGTAATTTTGAGAAATAAAGTGAATAACTACGGGTGATAAAGAAAGGTAATCTGAAGTAGAAAGAAGCGTAATTTTGAGAAATAAGGTGAGTAAATACGGATTTCGTGAACGAAAGGTAATATTGAGCAGAAAGAAGTGTAATTTTGAGAAATAAAGTGAGTGAATACGGATTTCGCGAAAGAAAGGTAATATTGAGCAGAAAGAAATGTAATTTTGAGAAATAAAGTGAGTGAATACGGATTTCGCGAAAGAAAGGTAATCAAGAGTAGAAAGAAAGGTAATTTTGAGAGAGAAAGGTGAGTAAATACGGATTCCGCGAAAGAAAGGTAATCTGAAGTAGAAAGAAGTGTAATTTTGAGAAATAAGGTGAATAACTATGGGTGATAAAGAAAGGTAATCTGAAGTAGAAATAAGCGTAATTTTGAGAAATAAGGTGAGTAAATACGGATTTTGCGAAAGAAAGGTAATCTGAAGTAGAAAGAAGTGTAATTTTGAGAAATAAAGTGAGTGAATACGGATTTCGCGAAAAAAGGTAATCTAGAGTAGAAAGAAAGGTAATTTTGAGAGAGAAAGGTGAGTAAATACGGATTTCGCGAAAGAAAGGTAATCTGAAGTAGAAAGAAGTGTAATTTTGAGAAATAAAGTGAGTGAATACGGATTTCGCGAAAAAAGGTAATCTAGAGTAGAAAGAAAGGTAATTTTGAGAGAGAAAGGTGAGTAAATACGGATTTCGCGAAAGAAAGGTAATCTAGAGTAGAAAGAAAGGTAATTTTGAGAGAGAAAGGTGAGTAAATACGGACTCCGCGAAAGAAAGGTAATCTGAAGTAGAAAGAAGTGTAATTTTGAGAAATAAGGTGAATAACTACGGGCGATAAAGAGCTGTAATCTTGAATAGAAAGAAGTATAATTTTGAGAAATAAGGTGAGTAACTGCGGTTAAAAAGGTGAGTAACTCAGGTCAAAAAGGTGAGTAATTAGACGATGCAGTAAAACGATTATACGGCACTTACAATGTGAGATCCTTAAGGAAATATGTATCATGAGTAGTAGGAGTATAACTGATGGTAAGTAAGGAAAGTCGCTTAATATTAAGTGAATGATTGTGGTCTGAACGAGCAAGTAATGGCGAAGTGTTGCGCCGATCTATGATATTGTGTGTCTTGAAGAGCACAGAGGACACATAAAGCGTATTTTGTCGGCTATAAGCTTGTGTATTTGAGTGTGATATATATACATATGTGGGGTAAATTAGCGCACTACATTTGCACTCAACGATGTTGCCTTAGGTAATATAAGCTAATAAAGTTTCATTTTTTTCTTCTATAATATGCCTGTGTTACTAGATACATATAATTCATGAGAGACTGGAGTAGACCTGGTTATTCGCATCACATACCAAGTGTTGTGAAGTGATTAAGTGAATTAATCAGTTGGCAGTCCTACCAACTAGCCATAGTGTATTCAGTTCGACACCAGGCTGAAAATTGAATTCTACGTCCTCAAGATATAAAGCAAAGGTGTATGCCACCCAAATATACATAAGTGCAACGATGACTTATGTCCAAAACAAGAATATAAAAGTGAAGGGTATTTTGATGTACATTGTTTACAGGTCGCTTTAATTATATAAAGAAGAAAGAAAAAGACATTATGAACAGTGAAAGACTCAAATGATGAGATTTAAAAAATATATATATATATTAAACTTGAAGGGTATAATTTTTTATGTTGGTAATTGCTTTGAAGAGTACAATATTGTCGATGTTTGTAATTTCTTTGAAGGATATAATATTTCATATTTGTAAAAGGGTTGAAGAGAAGTATGGTGATATGATTGTTGACATATACCATAGTTCTCTGGGGCGAATTTTGATGGTCCCAATTTGTGACCAGAATGAAATAATTTTATATATTATATTATTATTATTATTATTATTATCAATATTTTTTAAAATTTTTCATTTTTACCTTTAATTAGTTATTATGTTAACTAATATATTTATATCTATTATTATGCGGTAATGTAGAACATTATGGCAATTGAAAGGACTTGGAGCTACACATATTATATTTGAAATAAGTTAGATGCTTGACTGAATACTATTTCTGAAGAAAACACATACAAGGGAAGAAAGAGGGTGTTCACGGAAGGCCGGCTTATCCACGGTTTCTTGGAAATGACATAAATAGACACTTATGTCTTTCACGTCAAGTATTCTACCAGTATACAAATCATACTAAGAAGGGATTCTATGAAGACTTTCCACTAACAATGCTGGGCCGAATGAGTCCTTTACAACTTTATACAAATGGTGGGCTGGACCTCCCGAGAAATGTTACAAAGAAGTATTGTCTTTATTGATATGTGAAAGACGGGCTAATATTGCCTAGCGACTTCAGAAGAGGGGATAGACACGTGCCTTACCTGGGAACGTTATACAGGCTGTAAAAAAAGTCCTGCACCAAACTTAAATCCCGCATGCGAGTGGGGGCAGGGAGTAATTTGAGATAGGGAACCCATGTGCGGAACTCAACCGTTACGCCCCTATGAGCGATTTTAATTATGAGTACATTTGGCAACGTCGCGTGCTACCCACGGCAGAGGACCGATTACCGCTCACAAGTCTACCTAACTCCAGTCTCACTTCGTAGCTCAGTGGCAAGGCGTTAGACACTCTTATACTGAGGTGACCGGGTTCGAATCTCCCTTCCGACAGTACTGTTTTTTTTTCTTCGAGTCGTTTGGATTTGCATAAATTAAATACTACATAGTGCTAGATTAGATCCTTTTTGTTTCTAATTTCGTTTTAAAAGAAGCTAAATTATACGCCGCAATATTGCGTTGTAAAAGAAAAACAAATTGGTTCTGTTCGTTGCCGATTTATTTCTTCGCGGTAGGATTTTATTTGGACACAAATAATCTCTTTGTTTTTGTGTTAATTGCTGTATGATTGTTTCGCAATGATATCTTTACGATCGCAATTTGAGGTAAATGTCATAGGCGGTTACTTTACAAGCAAAAGATTGCGAGTTCGAAAAAGTTACAGTGAAGATACAGATACAGGTTCAGCGATCGTTGGAACTGAGGAACTTAAATGCTTATCAATTATTTTATTGAATTTTGCGTAAGATCACTTCTCTGTGTCGCTTTTCTTAGATGTCCTAATTATTGTATGTTAATGAAACTCCGAATTTTCTAACCGTCGTTTTGTTGCTCCCAATCCTTATTGTTACACGTTATTTCAATGAAAGCGAGGTACCGTAGCCTTTGGTCTGCGTGCTGGCCTACGAATCGGGCGTTCCTGGTTCGAATCCGAGTAACCACACGTATTTTTATTCGTGCCACATAATTTGTACGAGAACATTGTGGAACAAATATCGAACTTCAGGAAATTTCGGTGTTTCCGGTTTCTGTAAAGTCTAGAAAATTCTGTCAGTGTATAAAAGCCCTTAAGAACAGCGATGCGTTATCACTTATTCCGCGAGAGTCTTCTAAACCGTAGCTTTCCTGAAAAATCGCAATGGACGGATATCCTAACGAAGACCTCGCGGACATCCACAACGTCTACGGATTGGCCGACGGGAATAGTCGCCAGGCCCCACGCATCTACCAAGAGAGGTTCCCCATGCGCCGTATCCCACACTACCAATTTTTTACGCGAATTCACAATCGTTTGCTAGCAACAGGATCGATTCAGGTAAGTACCATATCTGTCAATGTGTATCTATTATTCATCTTTTGTTTCCCTGTAAATGTGATAAAATAGTAGCTACGTCTTAGTGTTTTAAACAAGTTAAAAATGGAACGGTGTAGGTACTAGAAGCCGAAAAGAGAATGTAAACATTGTCCCATCGAAAGTAACACTTTCGCATCTCGCTTTTGGCTCCTAAAACCCAAACCGTTCCAAATAGGACAAAGATATCAGAAATGAAAGTTACTTAAAAAAATACAACGCACCTTATTCAACTCGAATATTTGTAGAAAAAACAGTGCCCAGGCTGAATGGCGCGTACCGATACCCAACGTTTAAAAGAGCCTGGACGGCAAACGGCGGGTTTCCGACCGTATGTTCTTCGATTGTGAAGCCTAAAAATTTCAAGGCGGATTCAGGGTTTTTGGATGCAAAAATAAACTTTACTCTCCCTGAAATTAATTTAATTTTAGTGATTCATGGTGTTCATTTTGTTATGATTGGGGGTATCCGTCGGTGATTTTTCTGAGTACCTTTCCTATTAGAGGTATCCGTTTTGAAAGAAGATTTTCTTTACTAACGGTGCTTTCTTTTCTGCTTTGTTCTTTAATCTGAATTTTAGGTTGGATTTTTCAAGTTATCGTTTAGTGGGAACAAAGAAGAACGGTTTAATTCACATTTTTTTCGTTAAGTTATTTTTCCTTACACAGGCTCACAACCCCCGACCGGGAAGACCGCGGGGGAGGAGAACTCCAGAAATGGAAGAAAGGGGTTTGGAGCGTGTACGCAACAATCCTCCCACATGCACGCGTGCGATCGGACGTGCGGAAGGGTTAACGCATACCACTGTCCACAGCGTGATACAAGATGATGGCCTGTATCCGTATCATTTTCAAAAAGTTCAAAAAGTAAAGCCTGAGGATCTTCCAGTCCGGATGGATTTCGCCAATCAAATGATCGATTGCTTGGGGGAGGACCCTGATTTCTTGTCGAAAATTTTATTCACCGACGAAGCGACGTTCACCAGAGATGGTTGCTTCAAAATCCACAACAATCACACGTGGAGTCACGAAAACCCCCACCAGACAGTCTTGCAGGGAAATCAAGAAAAATTATCTGTGAACGTTTGGGCGGGTATTATTGGAGACCATCTAATTGGGCCATACATTTTACCAGCCAGACTCAACGGACGCGTTTATCTGCGGTTTATTCAAGAAGTTCTCCCAGAACTTCTGGAGGATGTCCCGCTGGAGACAAGGGCTGAAATGGTCTTCCAGCATGACGGCGCCCCAGATCACTGGCTTCGAGCAGTTCGGGACTTTTTGGACGAATCATTCTCCGAAAGATGGAGGTCCTTTTCAGTGGCCGCCACGCTCTCCTGATTTGACGCCACTTGATTTTTTTCTTCTGGGGATACATGAAGGACCTGATATACGATGGGACAGAAATCGACAGTCAAGAAGAGCTAGTCGGAAGAATAGCTGTAGCGGCCGGGGTCGTTCGGGACAGAGCAGAAGAAATTTTTGGACGAGTCCGCGAATCACTTGTAAACCGTCTTCATTCTTGCCTTCGTGGCGATGTGCAAGGAGGCAATTTTGAGCAACTGCTTTAACGAAAACAAATTTGTAAAACTCTCCCAAAGAAAAGATAATTTAGTTTGCTATTGTTCATTTCTTCCAAGTCTACTTGTCTGGAAAGTAATGTTATGTATTGAAAATGAAGAACAATTTGTTTTAAAATTTGTTAATAAATTGTCTGATTTTCAAAACGAGAATTTTTTGTTTTTGTAATTACAGACCTCCCTCCGCAACAACAATAAAAAGATAAATAAATTAAATGAAAAAGAGAACTGCCAGAGCATCTTCAGACAAGACAAGAGTCGCAACATTGCTGAAGTTTGAACCGTTACCGAACACGTGGCTATTAGGATAAGCGTAATCATTTAATTAAGATTATTAAAACGTTCTTGAAACATCTACCTGAAAACATCATGCTTACGGTAATTGAGTTGATCCATCATCACATTACTCAGAGGAAAAAAAAAATTAAGACGGGCTGGAAGAAGGATTCGAACCCCCAGCGCGTAGTCATCTAGGCCTGAGGGTCGAACGCTTTACCACTGAGCCACGAAGTGGGACTGGAGTTAGGCAGACTTGTGAGCGGTAATCGGTCCTCTCCGGGGATAGCACACGACGTTGCCAGATGTACTCATAATTAAAATCGCTCATAGGGGCGTTACGGTTGCGTTCCGGACATGGGTTCCCTATCTCAAATTACTCCCTTCCCCCACCCCCATGCGGAGTTTAAGTTTGGTGCAGGACTTTTTTTACAGCCTGTATATATGACGGCCGCCCAAATGGATTATTATTATTGAATTGCTGGAGGAGAGGGAATGGTGCTGTGTGGAGCAGAAGAGTGGAACGTGTAGCGAGATGGACTGGGAAATTAACATTCATTTGTAACGCGTGCTAAATAATACAGTTAACTATTTATGTATGTGAATTTGATAAGACATTCTGTCTCATCAAACTGTGACATGGTTGTGTACGAGGCTATTGTCACAGGGATGATTTATGGAATTTATTCCGTCATCCACATATAAATTCATTACTTTGAGGAAGATCAGGGCCATCAGGAACTCTCTACGCAACAATCCAACTACAATGATCTTCAATGCGGTGAGCGATTTAAAACAGTTTTACTCCAGTCAAATCAGAAGGCTCTCATGCTTATTAAATTCAATCTATATTTTATTCAATTAACTCAGTATACTCCAATTTCCAATCAAGACCCATAATACAAGTAAATTCAGTAGATTCTTTAATTTAATTTATTATTATTATTATTATTATCTTTAGTATTTTATTCTTTTTGCACTTGTTGTTTTTATATATTAAATTCATTTTTAAATTCAAATGTTTGACTGGTTTCCTTTAGTAGCTAGAAATTACTATAAGGCAACACCATACTCCTGAACTAATTATCGTAAGGTTAGATTACGTAAGTTTCACTACGGCTGGAGATAGGAATTTCGATGCTCTACCTCTCTTTAACCGAGGTTTAATATATTATTTTGATCATGATATATAAATGGTCTGGCGCCCTTGGCTACATATAATACTACACATTATGTACCTTTTTAGTAAAGCTGACAACAATACAGATACACTATTAGATTAATACACAATTAAATGTTTCATTTTGATCACCCAAAAGTGGGCGACTATTTAAATTATTAACCTTTGCATACAATCAGTTTCTTATCATTAATAACATTATTCTATGTATCATAACCCATTACAAATAACGCCCAACTAGTGGGGTAAGATTCAGTTCTCTCAAAACCATTACAAATGGCGCCCAACGTGGGGAACGAAAAGTTAATGATATTTACGGAAGGAGTGAGTGTTAATTCAGTGCAAATTGTCAGTGATTTGGGGGGAAAGTGAAGTGAATTTGTGTATTATTAGTGATTGATTTTGGGGGAAAGTGAGGTGAATTTTGGAACGGTAAACTTTATACGGTGTACTTCGAGATGGCGGATGAGGAACAAAGGAAACTGAGGAGTAGGGGTAAAGGCGAGAAAGCTAATTATACGAAAGTTGATAGTGGTACTGAGGCTGAGAGTGTAGAGGATTATACCAAGATGTCGGAGGTAAATCTTGAGAGTAACCCTGAGAATAATCCTGAGGCTAACCCTGAGACGAATATTGAGGTACATCCTGAAATAAATCCTGAGACTAGTGGAGGGAAGGAGAAACAAATGCCTTTGGATATTTCGGAAAATAAATTAGATGAGATCATGGGAATGTTTCTGGAGATGAATAGGCAAAATCAGGAGATGAGTAGGGAGATGAGAGAGGAAATAAGTAAGCAAAATCAGGAGATAAGCAAGGCAATAGACAAGAAGCTAGAAAATAGCAATAAAAATAATCAGGAGATGAGTAGGGAGATAAGTAAGCAAAATCAGGAGATGAATATGCAAAATCAGGAGATGAGTAGGGAGATGAGAGAGGAAATAAGTAGGCAAAATCAGGAGATGAGTAGGGAGATGAGAGAGGAAATAAGTAGGCAAAATCAGGAGATGAGTAGGGAGATAAGAGAAGCGATATGTAAAGATAATAAAGAAATTAATCAGAAGCTAGATAATATGGTCAAGGAGAATGAGGAATTAAATAGAAAGTATGGGACGCTGCAGGAGAGTATTCAGGGAGCGAAACAGGAGATCAGATGTGAAATCAAGGATGTGTTATAAGAAAAGGCTGAAAATATCATAGAGGAAGTAGATCTGAAATTAGTAGAAGTGGAAGGGAAAATTCAGGAAAAGTTAGTCAATCAAAGAGAGAATCTTAAGAAAATAGTACAGACGGAAACTAGACAAGTAAGAACAGAATTGGGAGGAGAGATAAAGAAAGTGCAGTCAGAATTTCATAAGAAAGTGAAGGAAAGTCACCTGATAAATGCAGAAAATTATCAGGAGATTCAGGAAAACAGAAGATATTAAGAAATGAATTGATAGAAAAACAGAATAATTTGAAAGAAAGAGTGGAAATGGTAGAAAAAGTGGCGGATAAAAAGATAGCAGAAATTGAGATTAAGTTAAGAAAGCAATTAAGGCAGGAGGGAATACAGGGTAGAGTTATTGTATCAGGAGGTGGAATGAAGGAAACTGAACTAGTTAAGTTCTCTAACGAGCAGGGATGTCCTATGGAATTCATAACTATAGTAGAAAATAAATTCAAGGAAAGGCTACTAGAAGGACAGATAGAGTGGAATATGGTAGTGGAGATATTAGATCAGGCTTTTGTGGGGGAAACAAAAAGCTGGTTTTCTGTTTATAAAAACACTTTAGTGGACTTTAATGATTTTAAAAATAAATTTTGTGAAAAATATTGGAATGATGAAATACAGGCCCAGAAAAGGGAAAGTATTATTTGTGGGATATATCCGCCTGAAAGTACTTGCAATATGACTGAATATTTTCTGAATAAGGTTATCATCTGCAAATATCTAGATGGCATGACACAAGACAGCGATATAGACAGGCTAATGATAAAGCATTTCCCATTCCGAATAAGAGAGGCTGCATGCATGCAACGCACTTCGACTATCACAGAGTTAGAAAGATTATTAGGGAGATTTGATGCTCTAGGGAATAGTGTTGGTGAAACACCGGCAGGACAGCAGAATAGTCGATATATGAATGAGAATAGGAATCAAAATAATAATGGCAGGCAACAACACCAGAATTTTCAAGGCAACAATAGGGGGCGTGATTTTGAAAATTCATATGCTCAAAATAACAGGGGGCAATTTCAAGGTAGAGATGGTTATCAGAATAACCGTGGCCAGTATCATGGCAATACGAGAAACCATGATAATAACCACAATGGTAATCAGGATAATAATGCAGGTCCTAACAATGGGCAGCGTTATTACAATCAAAGAAATAATGCAGGAAATTCAGGGAGGCAGAGAGAAGAAAATCAAGGTAATGGCAGCAACCCTCGTCAGAACCACAACAAAAATAACGGGGAGACACAAAACCAAGATAATGGTACCGATACTTTAAATGTGAACCAGACTGTGACGTAAGGTCAAGTTGTCAGTCTGAGTCTTTCTCAGCTCACACCATTTTGAGCGAACCGTATGACCTAAATATCCGTAATGATTTATTAAGTGAATTTATGGAGGTATCTAAAGAACCTACCGTTATTAATTTTAACTCAGTCTTAAAATTACAAGTGTTAGGGGCGTGTATCAATACACTTTTTGACAGTGGCTGTCAGGTTTTCTGCATCAGTGCAGCATTTTTAGCCTACTTTTCACATTTTGCAAAAATGAGGAAAAAGTAGACTTATGAGATCGATCAGGGAAAATGTGTGTCTGTCTGTCTGTCTGTCCTTCTGTCTGTCTGGCTGGCTGTGTGTGTGTCCCCCCCTATCAACTCCTAAACGGCTACAGCCTTCAAAACAAAATTTTGTATGAGTCAAGATGTGCACCGGAATATCTCACGTCCATATTTGAAAATGATGTCAGTGCTACCAACTGCTGAAAAAACGCACTAGAAATTTGAGCTCCATGTTGGATATCTTGCAAGCTATGTGTGCCTATTCCAAAATAGGCACACATGTAGATAATACTATTTCAGTTTAATTTCCAGGAGGCCAACCATGACAGTGTTGCCAAAATAATTTTAAGTCTTCTGATAGGTCCAATGTTAAAATGCATAGAACTTCTACACTATCAATTGGATTTCAACCAAATTTTGTATGTAATATCTGTACATAAACAGATATGACTGAGCGTATTCTTAAGAACCACCAGGGCTGCCAGCTGTTAAAAATTGCTCTCTCTATTTTTTTAAATCCAAATACCATTATGTCAGAAAGTATGCAAGCCAACAGCTTTAAACTATGCACACGTATATTCTGACATTTTTAGATTAATTTGGAGTAACTTATATACGTCAGTTCTACCAACATGATTATAAGCCTGCTGATAGTACCAATTTTTAAATACATGTAACTTCTATACTATCAGTTAGATTTCAACCAAATTTCGTATGTGCTATGTGTACCATAACAGATATGACTATAAGTAACTTATTCTTAACAGCAATCAGGGCTGCCAACTGTTAATAAATGCTGTCTATATTCTTTTACCCTAATATCAATGTATCAGAAAATATGCAAGCCAACAGCTCTATATTTTGCACACGTATAGCACCTGACATTCTAGATTAATTTGGAATAATTAATACAAGGCAGTGCTGCCAACATAATTCTATGCCTGCTGATATGTCCAATTTTAAAATACATGTAACTGCTATACTAACAAATGGATTTCATCCAAAATTGGCACAACAAGATATCATAATATTTCAGATTATTTCTGACCAGCACACGCATGGTATTGTTGGCAACATGCTTCTACGCGTGCTGATGGATCCAGTGTCTAACTGCATGTAACGTCCATTGGACTTCAACCAAATTTTGTATTCTGTACCTTAAGAGATGGAACTAAGAATATATTCAGTCACCAGGGCTGCCAACTGTAGTGCTCTATTAGGCTACATTTTACCAGGTATATTTTGAACTAATTAGATATTTCGATATTACCAACTTAATTTCGTCATTATTCTAGATAGGTTCATATACTATAGAATAATCATTGGCATGAAAAGTAGGCTGCATAGTTCTTCGCGGAACTTCTTGTTTAATAATAGGAAGGAACATGGTATAAAAAATATAGGAAATTCCAATTAGAACTACTATTGTGTTAACTGCGATGGGAAATATATTCCACATAATTTCTAAACAAGTGGTTGGAGAAGTTTTAAAAGAAGGTAAGATTGGAACACAGGTATGTTTATTGATTCCAAATCTGGTATATTCATTAAGTAGGGGTTCTTAGTGGATGTCGCAACATTCTGTCCAGCTAAGTTATAAGGAGGGTAGTGTTAAATACAAATGAATGGGTGGAGATATGATCATGTCATTTAATAATTGAAGTAATTTATATGGTGGTTCTAAGAATATATGTACGCTTGAGGAGGTATTAATGACTAAAGGAGTCGATATTTGTAGTGAGGTGGTGAGTGGTGAGATTGTTGGGGTATCTCTTGAGAGGGAACCTTTTTTTTACATTTTTAGGCAGTATGATGACGAAGGATTATCTATAGGATTCCTTGCGTGAGGCTGCATTACAGAGTGCGTTAGAGTGTGATCATGTGGATCGATTGTTGGAGGTGTTGTAAGAGAATTAGTATATATTTGAGAACCGTATTGGATTAGCTAATTGCT
The DNA here is from genome assembly GCA_946902985.2 of Meconema thalassinum. NCBI lineage: Eukaryota > Metazoa > Arthropoda > Insecta > Orthoptera > Tettigoniidae > Meconema > Meconema thalassinum. The sequence goes on along the minus strand of OX336388.2, from coordinate 715,677,131 downwards.
ACGAACATTCATTAAATGTACATGATCGCAGTATTTTTGTAGGTCATCACTACCCCGTGCCTTACAAATTTCAGGAAGCTATGAGTAGGCAGATTGAAAGCATGTTGCAGGGTACAATTATAGAACCCTATATTAGCCCATATATTAATTCATTAAGGGTAGTTCCCAAGTCAGAGAGGAAAGTAAAGCTATATTTTGATGCCCGTAATTTAATTAGGCAGATTTTGTGAACAGTTAATATTTCAGTAGATAGGATGGTTAATAAAAGGATTTAAAGGTAAGTGATTTTTTTGTATTGGAGAAATTAAGTTTTTTATTGGTCATACGGATTCCGCGAAAGAAAGGTAATCTGAAGTAGAAAGAAGTGTAATTTTGAGAAATAAAGTGAATAACTACGGGTGATAAAGAAAGGTAATCTGAAGTAGAAAGAAGCGTAATTTTGAGAAATAAGGTGAGTAAATACGGATTTCGTGAAAGAAAGGTAATATTGAGCAGAAAGAAGTGTAATTTTGAGAAATAAAGTGAGTGAATACGGATTTCGCGAAAGAAAGGTAATATTGAGCAGAAAGAAATGTAATTTTGAGAAATAAAGTGAGTGAATACGGATTTCGCGAAAGAAAGGTAATCAAGAGTAGAAAGAACGGTAATTTTGAGAGAGAAAGGTGAGTAAATACGGATTCCGCGAAAGAAAGGTAATCTGAAGTAGAAAGAAGTGTAATTTTGAGAAATAAGGTGAATAACTATGGGTGATAAAGAAAGGTAATCTGAAGTAGAAATAAGCGTAATTTTGAGAAATAAGGTGAGTAAATACGGATTTCGCGAAAGAAAGGTAATCTGAAGTAGAAAGAAGTGTAATTTTGAGAAATAAAGTGAGTGAATACGGATTTCGCGAAAAAAGGTAATCTAGAGTAGAAAGAAAGGTAATTTTGAGAGAGAAAGGTGAGTAAATACGGATTTCGCGAAAGAAAGGTAATCTGAAGTAGAAAGAAGTGTAATTTTGAGAAATAAAGTGAGTGAATACGGATTTCGCGAAAAAAGGTAATCTAGAGTAGAAAGAAAGGTAATTTTGAGAGAGAAAGGTGAGTAAATACGGATTTCGCGAAAGAAAGGTAATCTAGAGTAGAAAGAAAGGTAATTTTGAGAGAGAAAGGTGAGTAAATACGGACTCCGCGAAAGAAAGGTAATCTGAAGTAGAAAGAAGTGTAATTTTGAGAAATAAGGTGAATAACTACGGGCGATAAAGAGCTGTAATCTTGAATAGAAAGAAGTATAATTTTGAGAAATAAGGTGAGTAACTGCGGTTAAAAAGGTGAGTAACTCAGGTCAAAAAGGTGAGTAATTAGACGATGCAGTAAAACGATTATACGGCACTTACAATGTGAGATCCTTAAGGAAATATGTATCATGAGTAGTAGGAGTATAACTGATGGTAAGTAAGTAAAGTCGCTTAATATTAAGTGAATGATTGTGGTCTGAACGAGCAAGTAATGGCGAAGTGTTGCGCCGATCTATGATATTGTGTGTCTTGAAGAGCACAGAGGAAACATAAAGCGTATTTTGTCGGCTATAAGCTTGTGTATTTGAGTGTGATATATATACATATGTGGGGTAAATTAGCGCACTACATTTGCACTGAACGATGTTGCCTTAGGTAATATAAGCTAATAAAGTTTCATTTTTTTCTTCTATAATATGCCTGTGTTACTAGATACATATAATTCATGAGAGACTGGAGTAGACCTGGTTATTCGCATCACATACCAAGTGTTGAGAAGTGATTAAGTGAATTAATTAGTTGGCAGTCCTACCAACTAGCCATAGTGTATTCAGTTCGACACCAGGCTGAAAATTGAATTCTACGTCCTCAAGATATAAAGCAAAGGTGTATGCCACCCAAATATACATAAGTGCAACGATGACTTATGTCCAAAACAAGAATATAAAAGTGAAGGGTATTTTGATGTACATTGTTTACAGGTCGCTTTAATTATATAAAGAAGAAAGAAAAAGACATTATGAACAGTGAAAGACTCAAATGATGAGATTTAAAAAAATATATATATATTAAACTTGAAGGGTATAATTTTTTATGTTGGTAATTGCTTTGAAGAGTACAATATTGTCGATGTTTGTAATTTCTTTGAAGGATATAATATTTCATATTTGTAAAAGGGTTGAAGAGAAGTATGGTGATATGATTGTTGACATATACCATAGTTCTCTGGGGCGAATTTTGATGGTCCCAATTTGTGACCAGAATGAAATAATTTTATATATTATATTATTATTATTATTATTATCAATATTTTTTTTAAATTTTTCATTTTTACCTTTAATTAGTTATTATGTTAACTAATATATTTATATCTATTATTATGCGGTAATGTAGAACATTATGGCAATTGAAAGGACTTGGAGCTACACATATTATATTTGAAATAAGTTAGATGCTTGACTGAATACTATTTCTGAAGAAAACACATACAAGGGAAGAAAGAGGGTGTTCACGGAAGGCCGGCTTATCCACGGTTTCTTGGAAATGACATAAATAGACACTTATGTCTTTCACGTCAAGTATTCTACCAGTATACAAATCATACTAAGAAGGGATTCTATGAAGACTTTCCACTAACAATGCTGGGCCGAATGAGTCCTTTACAACTTTATACAAATGGTGGGCTGGACCTCCCGAGAAATGTTACAAAGAAGTATTGTCTTTATTGATATGTGAAAAACGGGCTAATATTGCCTAGCGACTTCAGAAGAGGGGATAGACACGTGCCTTACCTGGGAACGTTATATATATGACGGCCGCCCAAATGGATTATTATTATTGAATTGCTGGAGGAGAGGGAATGGTGCTGTGTGGAGCAGAAGAGTGGAACGTGTAGCGAGATGGACTGGGAAATTAACATTCATTTGTAACGCGTGCTAAATAATACAGTTAACTATTTATGTATGTGAATTTGATAAGACATTCTGTCTCATCAAACTGTGACATGGTTGTGTACGAGGCTATTGTCACAGGGATGATTTATGGAATTTATTCCGTCATCCACATATAAATTCATTACTTTGAGGAAGATCAGGGCCATCAGGAACTCTCTACGCAACAATCCAACTACAATGATCTTCCATGCGGTGAGCGATTTAAAACAGTTTTACTCCAGTCAAATCAGAAGGCTCTCATGCTTATTAAATTCAATCTATATTTTATTCAATTAACTCAGTATACTCCAATTTCCAATCAAGACCCATAATACAAGTAAATTCAGTAGATTCTTTAATTTAATTTATTATTATTATTATTATTATTATCTTTAGTATTTTATTCTTTTTGCACTTGTTGTTTTTATATATTAAATTCATTTTTAAATTCAAATGTTTGACTGGTTTCCTTTAGTAGCTAGAAATTACTATAAGGCAACACCATACTCCTGAACTAATTATCGTAAGGTTAGATTACGTAAGTTTCACTACGGCTTGAGATAGGAATTTCGATGCTCTACCTCTCTTTAACCGAGGTTTAATATATTATTTTGATCATGATATATAAATGGTCTGGCGCCCTTGGCTACATATAATACTACACATTATGTACCTTTTTAGTGAAGCTGACAACAATACAGATACACTATTAGATTAATACACAATTAAATGTTTCATTTTGATCACCCAAAAGTGGGCGACTATTTAAATTATTAACCTTTGCATACAATCAGTTTCTTATCATTAATAACATTATTCTATGTATCATAACCCATTACAAATAACGCCCAACTAGTGGGGTAAGATTCAGTTCTCTCAAAACCATTACAAATGGCGCCCAACGTGGGGAACGAAAAGTTAATGATATTTACGGAAGGAGTGAGTGTTAATTCAGTGCAAATTGTCAGTGATTTGGGGGGAAAGTGAAGTGAATTTGTGTATTATTAGTGATTGATTTTGGGGGAAAGTGAGGTGAATTTTGGAACGGTAAACTTTATACGGTGTACTTCGAGATGGCGGATGAGGAACAAAGGAAACTGAGGAGTAGGGGTAAAGGCGAGAAAGCTAATTATACGAAAGTTGATAGTGGTACTGAGGCTGAGAGTGTAGAGGATTATACCAAGATGTCGGAGGTAAATCTTGAGAGTAACCCTGAGAATAATCCTGAGGCTAACCCTGAGACGAATATTGAGGTACATCCTGAAATAAATCCTGAGACTAGTGGAGGGAAGGAGAAACAAATGCCTTTGGATATTTCGGAAAATAAATTAGATGAGATCATGGGAATGTTTCTGGAGATGAATAGGCAAAATCAGGAGATGAGTAGGGAGATGAGAGAGGAAATAAGTAAGCAAAATCAGGAGATAAGCAAGGCAATAGACAAGAAGCTAGAAAATAGCAATAAAAATAATCAGGAGATGAGTAGGGAGATAAGTAAGCAAAATCAGGAGATGAATATGCAAAATCAGGAGATGAGTAGGGAGATGAGAGAGGAAATAAGTAGGCAAAATCAGGAGATGAGTAGGGAGATGAGAGAGGAAATAAGTAGGCAAAATCAGGAGATGAGTAGGGAGATAAGAGAAGCGATATGTAAAGATAATAAAGAAATTAATCAGAAGCTAGATAATATGGTCAAGGAGAATGAGGAATTAAATAGAAAGTATGGGACGCTGCAGGAGAGTATTCAGGGAGCGAAACAGGAGATCAGATGTGAAATCAAGGATGTGTTATAAGAAAAGGCTGAAAATATCATAGAGGAAGTAGATCTGAAATTAGTAGAAGTGGAAGGGAAAATTCAGGAAAAGTTAGTCAATCAAAGAGAGAATCTTAAGAAAATAGTACAGACGGAAACTAGACAAGTAAGAACAGAATTGGGAGGAGAGATAAAGAAAGTGCAGTCAGAATTTCATAAGAAAGTGAAGGAAAGTCACCTGATAAATGCAGAAAATTATCAGGAGATTCAGGAAAACAGAAGATATTAAGAAATGAATTGATAGAAAAACAGAATAATTTGAAAGAAAGAGTGGAAATGGTAGAAAAAGTGGCGGATAAAAAGATAGCAGAAATTGAGATTAAGTTAAGAAAGCAATTAAGGCAGGAGGGAATACAGGGTAGAGTTATTGTATCAGGAGGTGGAATGAAGGAAACTGAACTAGTTAAGTTCTCTAACGAGCAGGGATGTCCTATGGAATTCATAACTATAGTAGAAAATAAATTCAAGGAAAGGCTACTAGAAGGACAGATAGAGTGGAATATGGTAGTGGAGATATTAGATCAGGCTTTTGTGGGGGAAACAAAAAGCTGGTTTTCTGTTTATAAAAACACTTTAGTGGACTTTAATGATTTTAAAAATAAATTTTGTGAAAAATATTGGAATGATGAAATACAGGCCCAGAAAAGGGAAAGTATTATTTGTGGGATATATCCGCCTGAAAGTACTTGCAATATGACTGAATATTTTCTGAATAAGGTTATCATCTGCAAATATCTAGATGGCATGACACAAGACAGCGATATAGACAGGCTAATGATAAAGCATTTCCCATTCCGAATAAGAGAGGCTGCATGCATGCAACGCACTTCGACTATCACAGAGTTAGAAAGATTATTAGGGAGATTTGATGCTCTAGGGAATAGTGTTGGTGAAACACCGGCAGGACAGCAGAATAGTCGATATATGAATGAGAATAGGAATCAAAATAATAATGGCAGGCAACAACACCAGAATTTTCAAGGCAACAATAGGGGGCGTGATTTTGAAAATTCATATGCTCAAAATAACAGGGGGCAATTTCAAGGTAGAGATGGTTATCAGAATAACCGTGGCCAGTATCATGGCAATACGAGAAACCATGATAATAACCACAATGGTAATCAGGATAATAATGCAGGTCCTAACAATGGGCAGCGTTATTACAATCAAAGAAATAATGCAGGAAATTCAGGGAGGCAGAGAGAAGAAAATCAAGGTAATGGCAGCAACCCTCGTCAGAACCACAACAAAAATAACGGGGAGACACAAAACCAAGATAATGGTACCGATACTTTAAATGTGAACCAGACTGTGACGTAAGGTCAAGTTGTCAGTCTGAGTCTTTCTCAGCTCACACCATTTTGAGCGAACCGTATGACCTAAATATCCGTAATGATTTATTAAGTGAATTTATGGAGGTATCTAAAGAACCTACCGTTATTAATTTTAACTCAGTCTTAAAATTACAAGTGTTAGGGGCGTGTATCAATACACTTTTTGACAGTGGCTGTCAGGTTTTCTGCATCAGTGCAGCATTTTTAGCCTACTTTTCACATTTTGCAAAAATGAGGAAAAAGTAGACTTATGAGATCGATCAGGGAAAATGTGTGTCTGTCTGTCTGTCTGTCCTTCTGTCTGTCTGGCTGGCTGTGTGTGTGTCACCCCCTATCAACTCCTAAACGGCTACAGCCTTCAAAACCAAATTTAGTATGAGTCAAGATGTGCACCGGAATATCTCACGTCCATATTTGAAAATGATGTCAGTGCTACCAACTGCTGAAAAAACGCACTAGAAATTTGAGCTCCATGTTGGATATCTTGCAAGCTATGTGTGCCTATTCCAAAATAGGCACACATGTAGATAATACTATTTCAGTTTAATTTCCAGGAGGCCAACCATGACAGTGTTGCCAAAATAATTTTAAGTCTTCTGATAGGTCCAATGTTAAAATGCATAGAACTTCTACACTATCAATTGGATTTCAACCAAATTTTGTATGTAATATCTGTACATAAACAGATATGACTGAGCGTATTCTTAAGAACCACCAGGGCTGCCAGCTGTTAAAAATTGCTCTCTCTATTTTTTTAAATCCAAATACCATTATGTCAGAAAGTATGCAAGCCAACAGCTTTAAACTATGCACACGTATATTCTGACATTTTTAGATTAATTTGGAGTAACTTATATACGTCAGTTCTACCAACATGATTATAAGCCTGCTGATAGTACCAATTTTTAAATACATGTAACTTCTATACTATCAGTTAGATTTCAACCAAATTTCGTATGTGCTATGTGTACCATAACAGATATGACTATAAGTAACTTATTCTTAACAGCAATCAGGGCTGCCAACTGTTAATAAATGCTGTCTATATTTTTTTACCCTAATATCAATGTATCAGAAAATATGCAAGCCAACAGCTCTATATTTTGCACACGTATAGCACCTGACATTCTAGATTAATTTGGAATAATTAATACAAGGCAGTGCTGCCAACATAATTCTATGCCTGCTGATATGTCCAATTTTAAAATACATGTAACTGCTATACTAACAAATGGATTTCATCCAAAATTGGCACAACAAGATATCATAATATTTCAGATTATTTCTGACCAGCACACGCATGGTATTGTTGGCAACATGCTTCTACGCGTGCTGATGGATCCAGTGTCTAACTGCATGTAACGTCCATTGGACTTCAACCAAATTTTGTATTCTGTACCTTAAGAGATGGAACTAAGAATATATTCAGTCACCAGGGCTGCCAACTGTAGTGCTCTATTAGGCTACATTTTACCAGGTATATTTTGAACTAATTAGATATTTCGATATTACCAACTTAATTTCGTCATTATTCTAGATAGGTTCATATACTATAGAATAATCATTGGCATGAAAAGTAGGCTGCATAGTTCTTCGCGGAACTTCTTGTTTAATAATAGGAAGGAACATGGTATAAAAAATATAGGAAATTCCAATTAGAACTACTATTGTGTTAACTGCGATGGGAAATATATTCCACATAATTTCTAAACAAGTGGTTGGAGAAGTTTTAAAAGAAGGTAAGATTGGAACACAGGTATGTTTATTGATTCCAAATCTGGTATATTCATTAAGTAGGGGTTCTTAGTGGATGTCGCAACATTCTGTCCAGCTAAGTTATAAGGAGGGTAGTGTTAAATACAAATGAATGGGTGGAGATATGATCATGTCATTTAATAATTGAAGTAATTTATATGGTGGTTCTAAGAATATATGTACGCTTGAGGAGGTATTAATGACTAAAGGAGTCGATATTTGTAGTGAGGTGGTGAGTGGTGAGATTGTTGGGGTATCTCTTGAGAGGGAACCTTTTTTTTACATTTTTAGGCAGTATGATGACGAAGGATTATCTAGAGGATTCCTTGCGTGAGGCTGCATTACAGAGTGCGTTAGAGTGTGATCATGTGGATCGATTGTTGGAGGTGTTGTAAGAGAATTAGTATATATTTGAGAACCGTATTGGATTAGCTAATTGCTACGAACATTCATTAAATGTACATGATCGCAGTATTTTTGTAGGTCATCACTACCCCGTGCCTTACAAATTTCAGGAAGCTATGAGTAGGCAGATTGAAAGCATGTTGCAGGGTACAATTATAGAACCCTATATTAGCCCATATATTAATTCATTAAGGGTAGTTCCCAAGTCAGAGAGGAAAGTAAAGCTATATTTTGATGCCCGTAATTTAATTAGGCAGATTTTGTGAACAGTTAATATTTCAGTAGATAGGATGGTTAATAAAAGGATTTAAAGGTAAGTGATTTTTTTGTATTGGAGAAATTAAGTTTTTTATTGGTCATACGGATTCCGCGAAAGAAAGGTAATCTGAAGTAGAAAGAAGTGTAATTATGAGAAATAAGGTGAATAACTACGGGTGATAAAGAAAGGTAATCTGAAGTAGAAAGAAGGGTAATTTTGAGAAATAAGGTGAGTTAATACGGATTTCGCGAAAAAAGGTAATCTAGAGTAGAAAGAAAGGTAATTTTGAGAGAGAAAGGTGAGTAAATACGGATTTCGCGAAAGAAAGGTAATCTGAAGTAGAAAGAAGTGTAATTTTGAGAAATAAGGTGAATAACTATGGGTGATAAAGAAAGGTAATCTGAAGTAGAAATAAGCGTAATTTTGAGAAATAAGGTGAGTAAATACGGATTTCGCGAAAGAAAGGTAATCTGAAGTAGAAAGAAGTGTAATTTTGAGAAATAAAGTGAGTGAATACGGATTTCGCGAAAAAAGGTAATCTAGAGTAGAAAGAACGGTAATTTTGAGAGAGAAAGGTGAGTAAATACGGATTTCGCGAAAGAAAGGTAATCTAGAATAGAAAGAAAGGTAATTTTGAGAGAGAAAGGCGAATAAATACGGACTCCGCGAAAGAAAGGTAATCTAGAATAGAAAGAAAAGTAATTTTGAGAGAGAAAGGTGAGTAAATACGGACTCCGCGAAAGAAAGGTAATCTGAAGTAGAAAGAAGTGTAATTTTGAGAAATAAGGTGAATAACTACGGGCGATAAAGAGCTGTAATCTTGAATAGAAAGAAGTATAATTTTGAGAAATAAGGTGAGTAACTGCGGTTAAAAAGGTGAGTAACTCAGGTCAAAAAGGTGAGTAATTAGACGATGCAGTAAAACGATTATACGGCACTTACAATGTGAGATCCTTAAGGAAATATGTATCATGAGTAATAGGAGTATAACTGATGGTAAGTAAGGAAAGTCGCTTAATATTAAGTGAATGATTGTGGTCTGAACGAGCAAGTAATGGCGAAGTGTTGCGCCGATCTATGATATTGTGTGTCTTGAAGAGCACAGAGGAAACATAAAGCGTATTTTGTCGGCTATAAGCTTGTGTATTTGAGTGTGATATATATACATATGTGGGGTAAATTAGCGCACTACATTTGCACTGAACGATGTTGCCTTAGGTAATATAAGCTAATAAAGTTTCATTTTTTTTCTATAATATGCCTGTGTTACTAGATACATATAATTTCTGAGAGACTGGATTAGACCTGGTTATTCGCATCACATACCAAGTGTTGTGAAGTGATTAAGTGAATTAATCAGTTGGCAGTCCTACCAACTAGCCATAGTGTATTCAGTTCGACACCAGGCTGAAAATTGAATTCTACGTCCTCAAGATATAAAGCAAAGGTGTATGCCACCCAAATATACATAAGTGCAACGATGACTTATGTCCAAAACAAGAATATAAAAGTGAAGGGTATTTTGATGTACATTGTTTACAGGTCGCTTTAATTATGTAAAGAAGAAAGAATAAGACATTATGAACAGTGAAAGACTCAAATGATGAGATTTAAAAAAATATATATATATTAAACTTGAAGGGTATAATTTTTTATGTTGGTAATTGCTTTGAAGAGTACAATATTGTCGATGTTTGTAATTTCTTTGAAGGATATAATATTTCATATTTGTAAAAGTGTTGAAGAGAAGTATGGTGATATGATTGTTGACATATACCATAGTTCTCTGGGGCGAATTTTGATGGTCCCAATTTGTGACCAGAATGAAATAATTTTATATATTATAATATTATTATTATTGTTATTATCAATATTTTTTAAAAATTTTCATTTTTACCTTTAATTAGTTATTATGTTAACTAATATATTTATATCTATTATTATGCGGTAATGTAGAATATTATGGCAATTGAAAGGACTTGGAGCTACACATATTATATTTGAAATAAGTTAGATGCTTGACTGAATACTATTTCTGAAGAAAACACATAGAAGGGTAGAAAGATGGTGTTCACGGAAGGCCGGCTTATCCACGGTTTCTTGGAAATGACATAAATAGACACTTATGTCTTTCACATCAAGTATTCTACCAGTATACAAATCATACTAAGAAGGGATTCTATGAAGACTTTCCACTAACAATGCTGGGCCGATGAATGAGTCCTTTGCAACTTTATACAAAAGGTGGGCTGGACCTCCCGAGAAATGTTACAAAGAAGTATTGTCTTTATTGATATGTGAAAGACGGGCTAATATTGCCTAGCGACTTCAGAAGAGGGGATAGACACGTGCCTTACCTGGGAACGTTATATATATGACGGCCGCCCAAATGGATTATTATTATTGAATTGCTGGAGGAGAGGGAATGGTGCTGTGTGGAGCAGAAGAGTGGAACGTGTAGCGAGATGGACTGGGAAATTAACATTCATTTGTAACGCGTGCTAAATAATACAGTTAACTATTTAAGTATGTGAATTTGATAAGACATTCTGTCTCGTCAAACTGTGACATGGTTGTGTACGAGGCTATTGTCACAGGGATGATTTATGGAATTTATTCCGTCATCCACATATAAATTCATTACTTTGAGGAAGATCAGGGCCATCAGGAACTCTCTACGCAACAATCCAACTACAATGATCTTCAATGCGGTGAGCGATTTAAAACAGTTTTACTCCAGTCAAATCAGAAGGCTCTCATGCTTATTAAATTCAATCTATATTTTATTCAATTAACTCAGTATACTCCAATTTCCAATCAAGACCCATAATACAAGTAAATTCAGTAGATTCTTTAATTTAATTTATTATTATTATTATTATCTTTAGTATTTTATTCTTTTTGCACTTGTTGTTTTTATATATTAAATTCATTTTTAAATTCAAATGTTTGACTGGTTTCCTTTAGTAGCTAGAAATTACTATAAGGCAACACCATACTCCTGAACTAATTATCGTAAGGTTAGATTACGTAAGTTTCACTACGGCTGGAGATAGGAATTTCGATGCTCTACCTCTCTTTAACCGAGGTTTAATATATTATTTTGATCATGATATATAAATGGTCTGGCGCCCTTGGCTACATATAATACTACACATTATGTACTTTTCTTAGTGAAGCTGACAACAATACAGATACACTATTAGATTAATACACAATTAAATGTTTCATTTTGATCACCCAAAAGTGGGCGACTATTTAAATTATTAACCTTTGCATATAATCAGTTTCTTATTATTATTAACATTATTGTATGTAACATAACCCATTACAAATAACGCCCAACTATTGGGGCAAGATTCAGTTCTCTCAAAACCATTACAATGTGTGGAAATACCAACGTAAATTGCCGTCGATTGTCGTAATGTGGTAACGCTCAGAATATTAATGTATATTATTTGATAGTAAGCTTTCTAAACATGTTTAGGAGACAAAATTAGCTTCATATCTTCTCCCATATGCAATAAAGTTTACTTTTGAACCAAAATATGGACTTAAACATAATCATGAGTAATTAGGAAGGAATGGAAGGAAGATTGTAGTTTAACGTGATCGTGAATCTTGTGATTATGAGCTACGGGACCTCCTTTTTACGTGGAATCCGAATCACAGGACATGGCATTTCACTTCGAAAAACTCACATGTATTGACCGGGAATCAAACCCAGTCTACCTTGATGAGAGGTCAACAGCTTGACCACTGCGCCACCACGCCCGCTCAAGAGTAATGAAACTCAGGGTGTATCAGAAAGGACTTACAACTTTGAAAATTCGTACAAACTCATTCATATGACTTACAGACATGGCTTTGGTGTTATTTTATGGCACAAGACATCAAGGTTTTCACCTTATACCTAAATAGGTTCCATATGGCGTCCATTGGGGGCACACCTCATCTGAAGACGATTTCTTGCCAAACTCGCTGCAGCATGTCAGGCGTGACTTGTTCACTTGCGATGCAGATTTTAGCTGTGGAATGATTATCTCAAGTGGTAAAGTTAATAGACATAACTGTTGGATTTGGGGCAGTGAAATTCCACGACAAACCCTGGGACATGAACGTGATAGCCCAAAATTGAACGTGTTTTGTGGATTGAGCAAGAACCAAGTTTACGGTCCTTCCTTCTTTAATGAGAAAACTATCAACGGAATAGCGTGCTTAGATATGCTGAAAAACTTTTTAATTCCCCAGATTGACGTAGATGATCAAGAACGTATCATACACTTCATGCAATATGGCGCACCGCCACATTACCTCTCCAACATCCGGGATTTCCTAAATGTCCGCTTTCCAGTAAGTGGATTGGCTGAGATGCACCAATTGCATGGCCCCCACGTTCACCAGACATGACACCTCTTAAATTTTTATTTTGTGGATGCATCACGGATACCGTGTTTGTTCCACCCTTACCGGCTTCTCTACCGGAGCTCAGAACTAGAATCTGCATCGCAAGGGAATAAGTCACGCCTGGCATGCTGCAGGGAGTTTGGCAAGAAATCGTCTTCAGATGGATTGTGTGCCCCATGACCAATCGAAGAACCATTGATACTATTTAGGTACAAGGTAAAATACTTGATGTATTTTGCTATAAAATAACATCAAAACCATGTATGTAAGTCATATGAATATGTTTGTACGATTTTTCAAAGTTGTTAAGTCCGTTTTGAAACGCCCAGTATAAATTAAACAATTTAAGACCATACTACAAGATAGAAAGCTAAGGGATTTTGCAAATGCTGAGAAATATTCTTCCTTCATTGCAGAGAACTGTCCAAATGAGCTCTTTACAAAAATCATAGGTAAAAATTACCATATGAAATTTAACGTCTAAGTAATGTCGGTGGTATCTGATACCAAAAAGTGAAAACATACCTCAAATAAAAGAACTGATACACTGGCTTGCATGTGTGCCTGAGCCCGGTTTGACAATGACTTACTGAGAAGGTATACGACCGTGTCGATTACACCAGTTTCAATAATAGTGGGCGAGGTATCCGAGACACCAACTAAAGGTTAAACGATGATCGATCTACTGGCTGCTACTGCCGATATTTGACATTCAAGGATTGCCCGTGAGTCATTTTATTTGTGTGTTGTATACCTAGGATGCAGGGTGTGGTAGCTATGAGGAGATGGAATTATCAGTTCAGGACAGAGAGGCATGGAGATCTGCACCAAACCAGTCTAAAGACTCAGGACTCAAAAACACCATGGACTAGAATGACTTTCTGAGGCTTAGAGCTTGCACATTATTCTTGAGTCAGGAGGGATGTAAGAGGTCATTACGCCGGTGATCAACGAGCCTGGAGCCAGTATGAGAAGAATAGTCGTAAACTGAAAATAGAATGAGGCCCTCAAGGTCGGAGTGCCGCCTTCAATTCATCAGCCTTTACGGCTCTTTTATTAGCCAATGTGAGTGAGCGATCTTGTTGATACGGTGATAGGTCACACACTTAACCCCAAATAAAATGGTAGGTACTTTAGTTATTTATTTTTATTTTTATCCTTTCTTTCGTCTTTCTCTCTTTCTTTTTAATATTTATTTATTCTTCCTGTCTTTCGTCCTTTCTTTCATTCCCTCTTTTTAATACTTATTAACTCACTTTTTTTCTGATTTATTTATTTATATATTTATTTACTAGCATTTGGAAGCCTCCGTGGCTTAGGCGGCAGCACGCCGGCCTCTCACCGCTGGGTCCGTGGTTCAAATCCCGGTCACTCCATGTGAGATCTGTGCTGGACAAAACGGAGGTAGACAGGTTTTTCTCAGGGTACTCCAGTTTTCCCTGTCATCATTTCATTCCAGCAACACTCTCCACTATCATTTCATTTCATCTGTCATTCATTTAATCATTGCCCCAGAGGAGTGCGTCAGGCCTCCGCAGCCGGCACAGTTCATATCCTCGCCGCTAGATGGGGGCTTCATTCATTCCATTCCTGACCCGGTCGGAGACTGGAAGCAGGCTGTGGATTTTCATTTACTAGCATTAACCGTCACGGCTTCGCCCGCGAATATTCTAGTTGTAAAGAGTACACTTAGCAAAATCTCAATCATGAATGCTATGACTGATTTATCCTTGGTATGAATAATCAGACTTTATCAATTCAGCTACTGGTGCAGTGGTTAGAGGTTTGTCACTCCTTCATAGGTATATCAGAGCGAAGTTAGTTTTCCGGGAATATCACAGGCACTGTTAATTTAAGGGCCTTTAAATGTGGTTTTCGGAGACCCTTTATAGTCGGGTGAAAAAGACCTTTCGTACCACACTCACACGTGAAAATTGCGTGAAAAATTTCTAGAGTGCCCCTTGACCCCCTTAAGCGCATTATAATGTATGTATTGATGAATTTTACAGCTTAATTTGGTTCAGTGATAACCTTATAACCGTCTGGAAACTTTCACGGTAATGTAATAATTGGAATTGCATTGCGTCTTACAGAAATAGATGGACCTATGAGATTCTGTTACCATGGTAACCTTGTTGCATTCTTTCATTATTTCATTGTAAATATACATGTTTTAAGATATGTATTTAATTGTGAGGCATTTAAAGAGTAAGTGAGTGCGTTTCGGTTACGCACTGGGTTATGCTGAACCTGTAGATACCCCATATGTGTAGGTTGGTGTTAATGGGCCCTTATTTTCGGTACAAAACTGGAATGAGACCTTAACATAATAATATAGGGAGGGATTTATTCATTCATTGTCTTGTCCTTTCTTTCTTTTTATTATTTATTTCTTTATCTTATTTATTTATGTATGTATCTATATATTTATTCGTTTATTCTTTCTTTTTGATATTCATTTATTTATTCAATCATTCCTTCGTCCTTTCATTCTTTCTTTCTTTCTTTCTTTCTTTCTTTCGTTTAATACTTATTTACTAACTTATTTTCTTATTTATTTATTTATTTCTTAATACACAATCGTCCTCAATATTCAAAGTTTTTGTACACATAGGCCTATATTGTATTTATTCACTTTATGATCTTTCTTCAAGAGGTACGCTACATGGAGAGGCTGAGAAACTGGCGTTCGGAGATCCTACGTTTGGATCTCTCGGTTTTGACCATATCTATCCAGAGTTTGTTTTCTTTTTCTTTTCATATTCACGCAAAATAAACGGCTGGATGTAGCCGAAATGAAAATGCTGAGATGGATGTGTGGTGTTACTAGGAAAGACCACATCAAGAACAGCTTCATACGAGGAAGTGTCAAGGTAACCCAAGCATCAAGGAAAGTTCAAGAAAGGCGGTTGCTCTGGTATGGTCACATTAAGCGCAGGGATGAGACCTATGTGGGAAGAAGAGTGCTGGATCTTGAGCTGGAGGGCAGGAGGGAGAGAGGCAGACCTAGAAGAAGATGGATGGACTGCGTGCGGGAAGACTTCGCAGAAAAGCAGTTAACCGAAAACACCATTTGGGACCGAGGGAAATGGAAAAGACTTGCCAAAAACGTCGACCCCGCATGAGCGGGAAAAGATGAAGAAGAAGAAGAAGATTCACGCCAGGCAAAGATTCTTTCTCTAGAGATATGGCAAATATAATGCATACTTTAGTTGTTTTGCTTTTTGTTAATGCACTCTCTGGCCAGTAAATCCAATGTTAGGTCCTATCCATTGTCCTCCACCGTGTTGCTAACAAGAAGCCCGTTGACTCAGAGTTACTTGACTGCAGGGTGTTAACATGATCCACGGCCACTGTTGTAGCCTACCTCATGCCCCATCTCCTCCAACAGCTACTAATTGTGTCTCCTCATAACGCATGCTCTGCACGTCAGAGGAACCTAGGAGACGTGGCAGAACGTACCACAGTCCAAGTCATCACAATGGCAACTGTTCAAACATAATATATGGAATACGTTAGAACTTCCGTTTGCTCACACATTCTTGACTATGAAGTACTCAGGTGGAGGACAATGGATACCTCTGCTTCACACCAATGGACACACGGGCTCATATTGCAGCCTGCCAGTGGCGTTTCATTGAGTACCTCGTACATTCGCGGAAAAATAATTATATGTATTATATATAGGGTTTATGACCTAACAACGGGAAAATATGACCAATATAGCAAGTATTGGAATATTCAAAGTCAACCCCTGGCACTATACAGCCCATGACGGGCTAAGGCCGACCAAGCGACCACTGCCCAGCCATTCGGCCTGCAGATATTGGGGTGACGCGTGATCAGCGCGTCGGGTCCCCTCGGTCGTTAATCTTGGTTTTCGTGATCGGGGCGCTGTCTCACTGTCAGACAGCTACTCAATTGTCCTCACGAGGCTGAGTGCACCCCGTTCCAACCCTCACGTCAGTTTTAAAATCCCTGACGGAGCCGGGGATCGAACCCGGGGCCTCCGGGTGAGAGGCAGGCGCGCTACCCCTACACCACGGGGCCGGCATAGTATTGGAATATTACTAACGTAAAACTTTGAATGGTGAGGTGGCGTTAGCCAAGGTGCCATTAGGGACGAACGGCCTCCTAGGGAAGGAAGAACTAGTTTTGACAGTTGAGTCACAGTCCCATTAGCGTACAAGGGAATGCCGCCGCGTATTTAAGTAACATAAGATGTGAAGTTTTAACGAAGCGAGTAAGATTGATAGAATAGCTGTGCACCACTGCGGATGTAAAATTCGATGCGAGTGACAAAAGAGATCTAACAATGAAATGTTTATGATACTATACAATAAAAGTTTGGTGCTTTTCAGTCGGTCAACACGATTGTACCCAAATGAGATGGGTTATTCCCTATTCCTGAAAAAAGAAATGCATTAGATTAATAAATACAAACGGTTCACCCAGCGTAAGCTTTTCAGGCGCACGGACGGCAGGTCTTAGGCGCAATCCTGAAAAGCCGAGGTGAACAGTGAAACTCCAAACACATACTGTATACTCTTCTCTGAAGTCTTAACTCGACATGACTCGATAATTTTATGCTGGCCGAAACTGGAGCGATAGGCTCTCTCACTAGCTCGTAAACTCGCTCTGAAGCTAGTAATTTTAATTACAGTACTAGTGAATGGAGATTGTTGGGATAAATGAAAACGTAAAGACACTTACAGTGGGCGATGTATTAAAGATAGAGATATGCTGTCCTTTGTAGAACTTTTCATGCTGAACAATTCTTACACTCATGGTGTATAGATATTGTTTACCCAGCGTAAGCTTAAAAGGCGCACGGACGGCAGGTTTCTCTTCGACTGATTCACTGATATCGTTACTGCTCGGCTTCCTTTGGTCATAAATAAACGTTTTTCTACAGAAGCCTTTCTCGAGAAATCCTTTACAGAATGGTGAAAACCGCATCTAAATCCATTCAGTGGTTCTCGAGATTATCCGTTACATCCAAGAATCGTGGACTTTGTTTTATACTAAGTCTGTCTGTTAGGTAGTCAGCCCGAAGGCTGGTTGGATCCTCAAAAGGTACCGCTGTTAGGTTATGTGGGTAGATACCCACAAAAACTAAAGGCAGCGCTATATTGAGGCGTACTAGGCAGATGAGGAGTGAGGTAGTTTGCCATTGCTTTCCTCACTGAGTCAGAACAGCAGTACTAACCCTATGAGTAGAACCTTTCACAGCATCCACAGGCACTGACTGTGCCCTGAATGTCATTACTGAGCACCACCCATACCTCAGTAGCTTCCATATAATCACAGCCATTATACTAAGTAGAGATACTTAAATTTCAATAGATATCCTTTCCGTACATACTGTACTGTACGTGGAATAATATGTTGATTAACACAGATCTCTCTCTCTTTGCAGGTATGTGTCCTGACGTTTCCTCGTCTGCACCTGCTTTACCTCTGTTTTCGTGACAGCATGTAAGTGAAGAAATAAATACATGTTAAGATGTCTGTGCCTCATATTCGATTACTAATATGGCTCACCTCGTGGTGTAGCGGCTAACATTCTTGGCTATCACCGTGGAGGTTCACGTTTGATTCCCGACTTTGCCAAGGGCTCAAATGGGGCACACTCGGCCTCGTGAGGCCAAACTGAGAAGAGACGGGTTCCATTCTCACCTCAGCCATCCTAGAAATGGTTTTCCTTGGTTTTCCACTTCTACTCCAGGCAAATGCAGGAGATGGTTCCTAACTTAAGGCTAAGACCACCTACTTCCCAATCCTCACCTGAATTATAAATACGCCAGAATAACACAGGTTGCCAGCATCACCCAACATCAGTAGTTTCCATAAATGAGACTGAGGCAAGGGATAGAAGACCCACTTGATTCTAGACTGTGGTAACAGACCATCAAGGGATGGTATACTGTAAATGGCTGGGCATTTGTGGACAGTTGTAAGTGCGTGAGAATATTAGATAGAGTCTACACAATATCAAGTGACATCCTTTTGACCGTCATCTGACATCTGGTCTAAAACACATGAAGGCTCACTGCGCGGACACACTATTGCGCACGTTAATTGTACTGGCCTAGAAGGAATGGCCTATTAATAGCCGTTAAGTTTAGTATTTATGCCATTCAATATTTTTAAACTCCATTCTTAATAATTAGCTATATTCTGATGACCATCAAAAATGGTACTTCAGGCACATCATAAGAGGTGAACGATATGAACTCCTTCAACTCATCCTTGAAGGGAAACTCGAAGGACGAAG
This sequence comes from Meconema thalassinum, assembly GCA_946902985.2. Lineage (NCBI taxonomy): Eukaryota > Metazoa > Arthropoda > Insecta > Orthoptera > Tettigoniidae > Meconema > Meconema thalassinum. The sequence continues at coordinate 715,657,953 of OX336388.2, read as the reverse complement.
ATCTTTGGGGAGTCGTAGGAATTCCTGGCTCAAAGACTTGAGGCGTTGGCAAGTGACGAACATCTATTGAAATATTTCGAGCCGCTGCCTCGCACATAAACATAATTAATCGGATCGTTAACCTTCGGAGGGAAACGGCGTCCAACGGAGAAGATGAAGATGAATATGAAGATGATGATGAAGATGATGATGATGTATTCTATTCTGATAGGTTAGGGCACGTATCTGTACGATGGATCAAGATTTCTGCCGTTTGATATCGATTCATCTTCGTACCCTAAGCACCGAAAGCAATTTACTTATTTTATAAACAAAATTGATCAATTGGAGTTACGCTGTCAACATAAATATTTGCTTTCGCGATCGTTGTAAATTCACACTCCAATAAATTAACAGTAGGTTGATTATAGCCTAGATGGCATATTAATGTGCCAATCAAATACAATAATACATAGCAGATGAATGTTTTCAATAAGAGTTGCATTATAGGTTATGTCGTTATTTGGCTAATGATGTGAAGATTGGCTGCATTGGATTACGTCACACTGAACAACATGTGCTGCCAACTTTCAAGTTACATCGGAAATGTCAGTTTCATTGTTTGCAAGTGGTCTGCAAGAATGGTGGCTTTGACTCATGGATGGCTACAGTGAAAATAACTCTGATACAACCCTTGAACAGCAAGAAAAATTACTATAAATCAATATGTTGGTAGTGATGGGGAAAAAGTGGTAATGTTTGATCCTCAGTAACTAATTTAAGGCGACGTGGACTGTATAAAGCTAATCACACGTTCGAAACCAAAAGGTTACAATATGTCTACATTCTCGTTTAGAACATTTTTTCTTGTGTTAAGATATCTTTAAATATAGTTTTAATTATGTGTTTAATAGTTATTAATTTGAGTCACCTTCCGATTGAGTTCAAGGTCTGTCGATAGCTCTTGTAGCTGGTTATATTTGTCGTCATTAATCATGGAACTGATAAGTTTTGTGTGGTCCTATTTTGTGTTGACTTCATTATGCCCTCTGAGAATAAAAACAATGGGTGATATCATTAAAGCGGAGTACAAGCTGATGCTCAACAATTTTGGAGTATATACCCAGAATGGTATGAATAAAAAGTTGGAGTTTAAACTCACTAAGAAGTACATTCTCAGGGTTGTCGATATCAGCAGCTTTTCGTGTACTATAAAACAGAAATCTCGGGATTTCGACATCTTCAAAATTACAGCAGTTAAATGAGGTGTTAAACTAATTATAACAATAATTATAATTATATTAAGATGTCTCATCCTAAGTTATGTCGTTTTTAGCCTACTTTCGATTTTTGCAAAACATCAACACAGGGCGAAAAATTGTGTGTCTGTGTGAGTCTGTGTGTGTGAGTGTGTCCCCCTCCCTATCAATTTGAACACGGTGAAACCGAATTGAACAAAATTTGGTACAGAGGTAGCACTAGCAAAGGGCACCTCAGTGTCATCTTTTATATGGCCGCCATCTTGACGGAAACGTAATGGCGGCCACCCAAATGTGCAAAGCTTAAATCAAATTACGACTAATCTAATCATCCGATCTCTACCAAATTTTTCAACAACATATATTTATATGGCGAGCGTCTTTTGACTAAACTACAAGGTCATCAGCCCAATAGTTTGCGGATGGTGGCCTTGTGTGTGTGCAAATCGATTCCCCCTATCAATTCAAACACGGCGAAATCGAATTGAGTGATTTTTTTTTACAGTGGTAGCATTAGCAAAGGACACCTCATATTCATGTTTAATATCCGTATATCATGTTGTATTTCAAAAGCTACTACAACCAACATTCAATTATACTCCTTGAAAAGGACAAAGAGTTATAACAATACCCATGCATTTAGGAGAAAGTAGGCTATATGTTCTTTTCTGAACATCTTGTTTAAGTTTGGTGTTTTATAACATAGAGTTGGTTCGCCAATGCTATTTACAAGAGGCCATGACTAGAATTGCGTATATTGCGAGAATGTATCAGTCGTCAGTTGTTGATACACTGTCAACAATGTTGGTCCTTCTAAAGCACTACTGGAAATAAGATTACAAAGCTGCTGCCGCGACTCGAAGAATATGTGATGTGGAAAGAGAAGATGTCTTTAGTGAGTGTTTGGCACAACGACGGTTCCAGCGTTTCAACACTGGAGAATGAACACACTACAGGTTTACTGCGTTCTGGAAGACCTAAACTATGGGATATTGAGAATACACGCAGAATTTTGGAAGAAAATCCGCAGATAAGTACTCGCAGGCTGTCAGAAGAACTTGGTGCATCAAAAGATACCATACATCGCCAGATTAAGAAAATTGGAAAATCAAACAGAAGCTGTAGATGAATTGACCCCTGGACAGGCCCAACGTAGAGTGGATATCTGTCGTCAGCTTATCGGTAATCCCATGGATGACAGATTTATCAGGAGAATCGTTACATCTGATGAAAATTGGGTGTATTACCGCAACGCTGACGCCTGAAACAGTGGCTCAGTTCCCGTCAATCTGCCAAAGTTATCGTTAAAAAGGATCGGTTCGGCTCCAAAGTGATGTTGTGTGGAATTTTGAAGGAGTGATTCACTGGGAGTTTGTTCCAAACGGGAGTGCAGTCAATGGGAATCTTTATTCTCAACAACTGTAATGAGTTCATGACATTTTGAGACCGAGATACGCAGCGTTAGTTAACCGAAATAGAGTTCTCTTGCAGCAGGACAATGTGAGACCTCACACTGCACGAACAACCATGGCAAAAATTCAGGAATTGGGAGGAGTGGAACTGCTACCTCATCCAGCATACAGCCCTGATCTTGTGTCTTCAGATTACCATAGTTTTTGATCCATGGACCATGCCTTGCGTGGAAGAAATTTTGAAAGCATTGAAGCTGTGGAAGTGGGTCTCGCCGAATTTTTCGTATCAAAACCCAGGGACGGGTACCGTCGTGGGATAAGAAACTTCGCTGAAAGATGGCTCAAGACCGTAGAATCTAACGGTCTCTACTTTGAAGAATAGTTTAATTTCTTGTGAGAAAACTTTCCAAATACAATTTTCTTTAAAAAGTATTACTTATGAGACAAACGGTGCCCTGTATATTAAAGGGAATGACTTTAATAATTATAGCATTTTATAGGATAGCCTACTAATATTTACTCAATTACCTGTAATAGTTTTGAGCTGCTCAAGTCATTAGTGCCATGTTTTAGGAAAGACGTATTTTAATCTAAAAGGAATCCGGAATGCGGAGATAGATTTCACCGGGCAATGAAAGATGTTTCGAATTCACTAAATTTGCCAATTGTGGTATCCCTACAAAAGTTCCACTTACTTCCCCTTTGGAACCCTGCGAGTAACACTGTCTACATGAAATTTCGGACAGGCCACTCCATTTCCTGCAATTAGGCCCTTTGACACAAATCTAAACCGTTTCACCTAATTACAACGAATTTTACAAACCGTTTGAAACCCTACTGGTAACAATGTCCATTTGATATTTTGGACAACCCTCTCCATTCTGTATATTTAGAAGGACAGACAAAATGAACTTGAGAAACACGTTTTAAGGCCCTAGAACCATTTATGTACGTAGTAGTGTAACTACACACATCAAAAAAAGTTTTGCATCACCTCGGTTCCAAGAGTTCCGGAACCGTTAAATACAAAGGGAATAGAGATCAACACAAACAACATTTCAGCTCGTTTTATTGCTCATGAGACCCACACATTGCATGTTGTACCATCATACAGCTAGACTTTCAGCATTTGTGGTCCAGATTGCAGTACACACCACTACCTCTAATACCCAGTAGCACGTCCTCTTGCATTGATGCATGCCTGTATTCGCCGTGGCATACTATCCACAAGTTCATCAAGACACTGTTGGTCCAAATTGTCCCACTCCTCAACGACAATTCGGCGTAAATCTCTCAGAGTGGTTGGTGGGTCAAGACGTCCATAAACAGCCCTTTTCAACATATCCCAGGCATGTTCGATAGGGTTCATGTCTGGCGAACATGCTGGCCACTGTAGTCGAGCGATGTCGTTATCTTGAAGGAACGCATTCACAAGATGTGCACGATGAGGTCGAGAATTGTCGTCCATGAAGACAAATGCCTCTCCAATATTCTGCCGATATGGTTGCACTATGGGTCGGAGGATGTCATTCAGGTATCGTAAAGCCGTTTCGGAGCCTTCCATGACCACCAGTGGCGTACGTCGGCCCCACATAATGCCACCCCAAAACATCAGGGAACCACCACCTTGCTGCACTCGCTGGACAGTGTGTCTAAGACGTTCAGCCTGACCAGGGTGCCTCCAAACACGTCTCCGACGATTGTCTGGTTGAAGGCATATGCGACACTCATCGGTGAAGAGAACGTGATGCCAATTCCGTGGGGTCCATTCAGCATGTTGTTGGGCCCATCTGTGCCGCGCTGCATGGTGTCGGGGTTGCAAAGCTGGACCTCGCCATGGACGTCGGGAGTGAAGTTGCGCATCATGCAGCCTATTGCGCACAGTTTGAGTTGAAACACGACGTCCTGTGGCTGAACGAAACGCATTATTCAACATGGTGGCATTGCTGTCAGGGTTCCTCCGAGCGGCAATCCGTAAGTAGCGGTCATCCACTACAGTAGTAGCCCTTGGGCGGCCTGAGCGAGGCCTGTCATCGACAGTTCCTGTATCTCTGTACCTCCTCCATGTCCGAACAACATCGCTTTGGTTCACTCTGAGACGCCTGGAAACTTCCCTTGTTGAGAGCCCTTCTTGACACAAAGTAACAATGCGGACGCGATCGAACTGCGGTATTGACCTTCTAGGCACGGTAGAACTACAGACAACATGAGCAGCGTACCTTCGTCCTGGTGGAATGACTGGAACTGATCGGCTGTCGTACCCCCTCCGTCTAATAGGCCCTGCTCATGCATGGTTGTTTACATCTTTGAGCAGTTTTAGTGACATCTATGAACAGTCAAAGGGACTGTATCTTGGATACAATATACACAGTCAACGTCTATATGCCGGAGATCTGGGAACCGAGGTGATGCAAAACTTTTTTTGATGTGTGTAGAAGAATATCTTAAGTCTATTGTTAACTGACAAAGCGGGCTGCATCACGCCGCCCCTGCCCGTGTTCTGGAGCAGATTTGCGAAACTAGTCCCCTTATAATGCCGAAAACATGTTGCTCATCCCTCGGCGTAAGGGTGGATGATACAAAAATTATTTCAGGCAAAAGTTTTAGGTAACCTTTAGAGGACTATAAAATATTTTAAACGGTTTTTATATTGTTCCTATTAAGGGAGTTATGATCTTTTTTTTTTCTCTCAAAACACAATTTTCCTACCCCTTTGGTCAATGGTTGATGCTATCCAAAACCTTCACTGGGATAAGTTTTTGGCCCTTATCCGAAGAATAGTATGAATTTTGAATGGATTCTGATTTTTCACATACTAAGAAAGTTATAGCGATATTTCACTTTTTCGAAGAAAAACAACCATTTCCACCCCTTGGTCCGATTTTCCCTCTAACAAACTCGAGTGATATAAAAAAAAGATCACGTTCGACCCTGACTATTATATGTCAGAAAACTGTACTATAATGAGGCTCATTATAACACTATTTTTCATTATGAAACAGTTTCTCCCACCAATCAGAGCTCAAGAAACAGTTGTTTGACCAATTAGATAATTAGATGCACTGAGTTACACGGTCTTCTAATTTAAATTTCACTGCCTGTCCTAGTGTCATAGTAGGGTAATTGAGGAGGTCATGGTCAAATACGAAGCATTCTCTGCGTCTCATGCGCTCTGTTCAGTACATAAAACTGGTGAAATTTCGACAGATATTTATGAATGTTTATGTTCGAATATAAAATAGTTATAATAATTATCGACGAACATGCAACTCGCCTATAATGGTAATTAAGACACTCGTATAGGAATTATAAAACTCTCATATGCTCGTTTTATAAACAAACTCGTGTCTTAATTATTGCCATTATAGGCTCGTTGCATAATGTACTAATGCATAAATTTGAAAGTGATTTGAGCAAAATGACGGTAGTTATCTTGTCCACAAGAAAGTGATATAGGTATATAAACTTTTGAACTGACGGCGGTTTTGTGATCTGGGGTCTGGGAAACGTGAAGATATGTCAACATTTTCCGGACGTTGCAACATGGGACCCATTGTAATAGGTAGCTTTCTAATGAAATACACCCTACTTCTCAATAGGGACTCTCCACTGGGCTGGGATATTATAATCTTGCCTTGATGTCACCAAATGTGATAGGAGCCGATACCCTGAGACTTGGAGCGCTAAGGACATACTCTGCCCTTCATTGATCAGCCTTCCTCGGCCGGAATACATGAGGTGGACACTCAACCATTCATCCACTGATGAAGCTTGAAGACAGTCAATAGAACTGTCCCATTGTGTGAGAGTGATGCCACAGGAAATAGTCATTCAATGTAATGAGTGTCGACCTTGCAAGCTATGTAACAGTCGCGTGTCATTCATTGCTGTTAGTCACTCGACCTACGACACCAGCTCGTCTGATCGCTGGTAGAGCACATCGACTCGGGACTTGCGCACTATCTTATAAGTAAAGCACCGCAAAATATTTCGCCAAGCGGATATAGTTAACATGTCTGTGCGGATAGCGGATAAGGTACGGATCAAGTTTGGAGTAAATTTGCGGATAGTTTTTAGAATACAATCCGAACTTGTTGAATATCATAAATAGCTCCCGCAAGTTTATGACATGTCATATTTTTTCCGTTATGGTTTTTCCATCACAAATGTAAGATGGTGATTAAGCTAATCTCATTCAAATTAGTAGACTATGTCATTTAACATTATATTAACACTCCAGAGTGAAAAGGGTTGCACTAGCAACAGGACATTCATAGCCTCTAACGTCTCAATGTATTGGTTTAATACTTTATGCTTTATCTAATAAACTAGCTGTTACCCGCGGCTTCGCCCGCAATAACATTTGGAGTCCCGTTATAACATTAGTTACATAGATAGATAAGCATGGGTCCTAGTGGAAAATAATTCTATCACCTGAAACCAAAAATGCATGGGACGAAATAAAACATCAAAATATCATGTTGGTTTCGGACCCTAAGATACGTGAAAAATAGAATAAATGTATTAAAAAAACTATTTTTTGAAATTTCATTCGAATCAATCTTTATGTCATTCCTGGGACTTAGAAAATTCCGGCCAAAAAGTACAAAATCATTAATAACTCCCTAAGTATTCGTCGTATGATGAAATAGCAAGAGATAAAACAGATGTAATGTGTTATTGTCTACAACATAGGCCATGTATAATTTTACACTCAGACATATTACATCCCCCTCCCCCTCTCCATGGACCCCTTAAATAGGATTTATGAAAAAAATGTCAAACACCTATTTACTTATTTTTTATGCTGATTTTTTTTTCCGCTGAGTTCCAAACTCCTCGTCTATGTCGTTTGAGAGATACACGCTCCGTTACGAATCCTTCAACCCCCACTTTTCACCCCTTTCACCTCATAATATACACCACATCGAAAAACCCTCAGACACATGTCTTCTTATTTTTAATGATGAGTGTATATGCCGAGTATCACATCCCCCCAATGAAACCAATCGGGAGATATTGGTATTCAATGAAATGCAGGTCTAACCCCTTAACACCCCTTTAGAACCTGAATATCCAAAAATCCTTTCTTAGTGGCGTTTGCGGCCCTTGAGGAAGCTGCATACCAAATTTCATTCCAATCCGTTCGGTGGTTCCTGAGATTTCGTGATGAATGAATGAGTCAGTCAGTGGTATTTGAGCTTTATATAGTAGATTAAAAATATTATTTTAATGTCAGCGGATTTGGATAACAAACGTGTGGATACGTGGCAGATGCGGATAACGTTTTGTTTATCCGCACAGGACTCTTCATAGGGAGGTTGAGCCTTTAGTTCTCGCAGTACAGAGGCGCAGGTGCGCTTCATAAAAAGGGAGGTAGCGCACAGTTAGCAACTCCTGTGGCGGTCTGGGCGGGGACAACAAGAGCCCGCTGATGAGCCAGCTTGGTGTCCTAGGCGAAACACCACACAAGACACGGCACAAACCTAGAAAGAATGCTGAGTTTTAATGTTATTATTGGTTTATTATTATTATTATTATTATTATTATTATTATCTATATCATAAATATATCATTCGCTAGGGCCATCTTGGACCACGTTAAGTCTAGTCTAATTTGGCTTTCTTTTGAGCCCAGAATAGCCTCATCCTTTGGCAATGGGCCTGCTTGCGTTCCTCTGTCCAAGGGGCAACATGTCTTCGTTTTGGAGGCAAGACCCTGTTGAGCCCGTTTATCACTCTCTTTTTAAGGAAGAGATCCCTGTTCAATACATCGTTCGGATTGATTTGTAGGTGTTCTTTGGTGTTTCTAACCCAGGGCATCGTGGTTTTGTGGTTGGAATAAAACAAGTGAAAGAACCTCTTTGTGAACCTGTTGTCGTCTATTCGTCTGAGGTAGCCAGAAAATCGTGCCCGTCTTTATTATTATTATTATTATTATTATTATTATTATTATTATAGCGGCCTCGGTGGCGTAGTCGGTAGCATGCTGAACTGCTGTGCCAAAGATAGCGGGTTCAAACCCGGCCAAAGTCGTCGGATTTTTAAGAGTGTTAAAAATCCTTCAGTATGCCTTCCTTCGGAGAGGAAGTAAAGCCAGCGGTCGCATGTCATAGATTTATGGCATGTAAAAGATCCTTCCACAGACTAAACTTGTGTGAAGCTATGGAAGTGAAACTTGGACTATTGGTGCAGCAGAAAAGAGGAAATGTGTTACAGGAGAATGATGAAGATCAGATGCGTGGATAGGGTTACAAACGAAGAGGTATTAAGACGAGTGGGAGGGGAGAGATGTTTCTGACGACTTCTAATGAAGAGAAGAGATAGGTTGGTAGGATACATACTAAGACACACATGAATAGCAAGCTTAGTTATGGAAGGAAGGGTCGAGGACAAGAACTGTAGGGGTAGACCAAGGTTAGAATATGTTAAACAGATTGTGGTAGCTATGTAGAAATGAAACGAATAGCTCACGACAGGGAGGCATGGAGAGTTGCATCAAACCAGTCAAAAGACTGAATATTCAAGCAAGCAAGCTGTTTTCCTTGGTCTTCCAAAACTCCTTCATCGTTTCGCTACGACGAACTCCACGTTCCTCCCTCCATCGTTCCACGTTCTCTTTGGTTGATCTTCAGGTGTAACTTTCCAACTGTGTATCTTTTGTCTGTCATTCTATCTTCGATGTCTGTTGGTGTGACATTGGCATTTCTGAGATCAATTTGGACCTGCGTAACCCAGACTGTTAAACTGTCCTTAAGTGTGTCAGAATTCTCTTTGTTAATCGGTCGTCATTCAGTCTCATGATGTGGCCATAAAATCTCTGTCGTTATTTGCGGAAATCTGTCTCCATTTTGAAGTATCTCTCTGTTATTGTCTGCGATTGTAGACGATATCCTTCTGCTGTGAGTTTAGGATCCAAGATTTTCCGGATGATTTTTCTCTCCGCCTTCTTGATGATTTCGAGATCCCCTTTGCAGTTGAGGTTTAAATTCTCTTTGGCGTAGAGTGTCTTGGGCTTAACGACAGTCGTGTAGTGTCGAATTTTTGTGTTGATGCTAATGCATCTCTTGTTGTAGATGTTCGCGATTTTCCCGTATGCTTTCCGCATTTTGAGTTCACGTGTTTTCTGAGCTACTCTTTCCATCGCCTTCCAAAAATACAACAGCAGCAGATCACCAGGAACCCTGGAACATTTTCTCGACATCCGCAAACAGACAAACAAAACCGTCAGGAAGGCCAAACGTGATTAGCCTATATCGCCGAACAACTAAAGGCAATCGAGAACGATTCTAGAAACTCCGATAGCCGGAAATTTACAGGACATTCGCGAATAACATTCGAAGTTATGCACTACCAAATTTGACCTTCAAGAAACAGGACGGAAAACTCACGCACACTAACGGAGAAAATTTCGACGAACTGGCACGCTACTTTTCCGGCCTCCTCGCCCTGAACCACCTGAAAGATTCTCACATACAATTTTGGAAAACGTGAAGCCCGGCGCTGACCCACAAACACAAGAAGAAGTCCTTTCCCATATCATAAAACTTAAGAATGGAAAGACATCAGGAGAAGACGGATTTGTCGCGGAACTGCTGAAAAATCTTGGACCACGAAAACTGCAGGAAATTACACATATCATTCAAGAAGTTTGGCGAAGTGAAAAACTCCCTAACGATTGGAAATGCACACTCATTCATCCACTCCATAAAAAGGGATACAGATCGGATGTGAATAACTACAGAGGAATTTCCCTCCTTTCTGTCCCTTACAGAGTCTTCTCCGCTTGCCTCCTACAACGCACACAAGAACAACTCGAGCCCCTAATTGGTGAATACCAGGTAGGGTTCTGACCACATAGATCGAGTACACAACAAATTTTCAACCTCAAGTCCACACTGAAACTTCGACCCTTAAGAAATCTGCCAACCATCTGCGTATTCGTCGATTTTCGGAAAGCTTACGACTCCATCGACCACCAGTATCTCTTTCATATTCTAGAAGAAAACAATTCGATGATTTTACGCAAGTTCTTGAAATGATTAACCTTTTGTATCTTGCCGTATTTCGTGATTAATTTCTGTGTTGGATTGTATTTTGTGGACACAAATTCGGTGTTTGTGAAGGATATTTGCAGTCCGACCTTTTCGGCACATTCCTTTAAGACCTCGGTCTGATGAATTGCCGTTCGTTTATCTGCAGAGAGGATTGCAAGATCGTCTTAGAAGGCCAAGCATGTGACATCGATGTTATCCCTTTGCCTTCCCAGTATGACGGGTTTCCATACGTTCTAGCTCTTCAGTTCTCTTCTCGATTCTTTCATGACCTTCTCGAGAACCATATTAAATAGAGAAAATTTGTTCAGTACTCGATCTATGTGGTCTGAACCCTGTCTGGTATTTACCAATTATTAGAGGCTCGAGTTGTTCTTGTGTGCGTTGTAGGAGGCAAGTGGAGAAGACGTTGTAAGAGACAGAAAGATGAGAAATTCCTCTGTAGTTATTCACATCTGATCTGTCACCCTTTTTATGGAGGGGATGAATGAGTGCGCGTTTCCAATCGTCCAGGAGTTTTTCACTTCGCCAAACTTCTTGAATGATCTGTGTAATTTCCTGCAGTTTTCGTGGTCCAAGATTTTTCAGTTGTTCCGCGACAATTCCGTTTTCTCCTGATGTCTTTCCATTCTTAAGTTTTTGATATGGCAAATGACTTCTTCTTGTGTTGGTGGGTCAGCGTCGGGCTTCACGTTTTCCGAAATTGTATGTGAGAATCGTTCAGGTGGTTCAGGACAATATTGAGGAGGCCGGAATAGTAGCGTGCCAGTTCGTCGCAATTTTCTCAGTTAGTGAGCGGGAGTTTTCCGTCCTGTTTCTTGAAGGTTAAATTCGGCGATGGATAACCTCGAATGTTATTCGCTAATGTCCTGTACAAGTTCCGGCTATCGGAGTTCCTAGAATCGTTCTTGATTGACTTTAGTTGTCCGGCGATATAATCACGTTTGGCCTTCCTGACGGTTTTGTTTGTCTGTTTGCGGATGTCGAGAAAATGTTCCAGGGTTCCTGGTGATCTGCTGCTGTATTTTTGGAAGGCGATTCGGTGATTGACTATGGCTTGATCACAGTCGGAATCCCACCATGGATATTATTATTATTATTATTATTATTATTATTATTATTATTATTATTATTATGTTTGTGACCGCTGAACAGTGCCAGGGTAATGTAGGATAGAATTTTCATCATGTGGTGTGAGTGATCCCTGCAGAGTCCATGGCCTACCACCAGTGAAGATAGACACGACCCTGGGGTCACCAGGCGTATGACCTAGGCGCTCAATCAGATAATTACATATTAATGATGATCGCATGCCAATAAATCTGCAACTATCTGCTGCTCAATTAACGTCATCCATTCTTTTAGCCTATTATATCTGCACTCTAATATTTGTATGCAAACAGCCCCGCTATACTTGTGATAATTTCACTGGATAAGAATAACAAAATAAGAAATTGAACCTGAAAGTATTGGTAATTATACAGTGCACAGGATCATTAAAAGAGTGCTGTTGGAATATTATTGAGGAGAAATATTTAGTTAAATCGTAAATATAGACGCATTATACGTATACTAGCAACCCACCCCGGCTTCGCCCGGGAACAGTTATGAATGCATTAGGCCTACGTGATAAGCGCTCTTTTTTCGATGTCAATGAACTACGACCAATATCCATTTTACGTCTCAGCATGATGGGTTAAAATCACTGACTGGACTATTAATTATTTTATCATGGACATGCATGCGCAACGAATTCTTGTCAGACGTAATTTAAGAATGGCGAGGTGCATGAAACACAAATCCCCCTTCCGTCCAATCTTAACTTGACTGTGTATTTTGCGGAACGAAAAGTTCACAGGCGAAATGAAGAAAAGATGAGTTGCACTTTCAGCGAAACTTCAAACACAATCACTCTTCTCTGAAGTCTTAACTCAACATGACTCGACAGTTTGCTGCTGGCTGTATCTGGGGTAATAGGTTCGCCCGCTAGCTAGGCTGTAACTGGGATAGGCTCGCCCCTAGCTAGCTCGTAAACTGTCACCTCATTAATTGAATGGGGGTTGTTGAAAGAAATGAAAACGTAAAAACACTTATAGTGGGCGATGTATTGAAGATAGAGATATGCTCTCACGGACATTTTTGTAGAACTTCTCATGCTGAACAATTCTTACACTCATAGTATATTGATATTTTTAGCGTTTTGCCCAGCGTAAGCTTAAAAAGCGCACTTCGATTTTTTCATTGAAATCTTTACTGCTTGGCTTCCTTTGACCATAAATAAATTATTTTCTACAGAAACTTTCCTCGAGATATCCTTTACAGAATGGTGACATCCCAGAATTGGAGAATTTGTTTTATACTAAGTATAGGTAAGTAAAAAAAAACGGAATTCATCTGCAGTGTTTGGCTTTCGCAGATTATCTGGCTGTTGTTTCTAACAATAGACTAGAGGCAGTTCAGGCTCTTGATAAACTTCACGAAATTGCAGCTAAGACCGGGCTCCAAATATCAGATGCAAAAACTCATTACGGTACTTAGAAGGATCCTCTCGTTAACTAGATGGCCATCCTCTGAAGACTAAATTCGGCCAAATTCATCATGTAAATTAATTCAAGTATTTAGGAGAAGTAATTGAGCCATACGGATTGAACCTTAAAGCAAATAAAGAGAGAATTTCAAAATTACAGAAGGCCTATAGAGTTACCTGGAACAGATATAACAAAAAATCAATATCCCGGAATGCTGTATTAAGACATTACTAGATGAAACCCGTCAAAACATGACGGACAATGGAAAACAAATTTACTGAAGAAGCTTCTTATATAAGTTACATTCTTTGTACGATTACTTTTTAGCACTATTGCAACTTTAAGGGCGTCAAAAGATAGCACTCTCAGAATTGCAACATACTGCTGGTCATGACTGAAAACGTGATGAGATCATCATCATCTTGCACAGTTTCCAGCCACTGGCCGGGTCTGTTTGGAACACAAGCCTCTCCAACGTCTTCTGTCTTCCCACCATCTCTCAGCCTCCACCCTTGTCCAGTCTTCTCCTCTCTTCTTCACGCTTTCTTCCACCCCCTTCAGCCACCTGTCTCTCGGTCTCCCTCTTGGTCTCTTTCCTTCCCACTTCGTCTCGTGTATCCTCCTGGGTATCCTCTTCTCCTCCATTCGTTTTACATGTCCATACCATCTAAGTCTAGATTTCTCAATACCATCCTGTAATGGTTCCGCCTTCATTAATTCTCTGGTCCTCTCATTTCTTATTCTGTCCCTCTTTGTAGCTCCAATACTGCTTCTCAAGAACCTCATCTCACTGGCCTGTATTTTGCTCTTCTCCCTTCCTTTCATAACCCAGGTCTCCGAGGCATACGTCAGGATAGGGACATAGTACGTCCGATATATGATCTTTTTGCTGTTCTGAGGGACATCCTTGCTCCATAACATGCTTCTCACACGCCCCCGGAATGCTTCTGCCTGTCTCCCCCGTTCATTTATTTCTCTATCGTTTCTTCCATTCTCTTGTATCAGGCTTCCCAGATACTTAAAACTCTCCACTTTCTTCAGCTGTTCCCCACCAATTGTTATTCCCGTTGTGGTTCTTTCCTTCTTCCTTGTTGTGATCACCATCTCACTCTTATTTACGCTAAATTTCATCCCATAACTTTGTATTATTCCTTCCCACACGTCCAACTGTTCCTGTACCTCCTCCTCCTTGTTTTCCCAAATCATAAAATCATCTGCAAGCACCATTACTTTCATATTTCCTTCCCCAATTACTTGTGCCACTCGGGTCATTATGTCATCCATCACCACAATGAAAAGTAACGGTGACAGTGCACTTCCTTGTTTCAGGCCGTTTCTCTGTTCCAACCAGTCCGATCTCTCTCCTCCCACTTTCACACAGCTCACGCTTCCCTTGTACATCTCCTTTATCCTCCTTATAGTCCATTTTTCTATTCCTCTATCCTCCAGGGACTTCCATACTTTGTTTCTGCATACACTGTCATATGCTTTCTCAATGTCCAGGAAGGCCATCAGTAGATCTGTTCCATACTCATAGTGCTGTTCTTGTAACTGCCTTACAGCAAAAATCAAATCCACTGTGGACCTTCCTGCTCTGAAGCCATGTTGTTCTTCCCTCATCCCTCCTTCTATCCTTGTCCTAATTCTCCTTTCCAAACTTTCTCAAACATCTTTGCACAATGAGTCATCAGTGTTATTCCCCGATAGTTTCTGCATTCTGTTCTACTACCTTTCTTGAATATCGGGACAATTATTCCCTTTTTCCAGTCCTCTGGGGTCTTCCTTTCCTTCCATGCTGTCTTCATCACTCGGTACAACCATTGTATCCCCACCTCTCCTGCTGCTCTCACCATCTCCACAATCAACTCATCCACACCCGGTGCCTTTCCTCCTTTCATCTTCCTCACTGCATCTTCCACTTATTTCCATGTTAAGTCCTTTTCTGTTTGCAGTTCATCTACTGTACCCCTTCCCCGATTTCTTCCTCCCCGCCGTGGCTTCAATTTGGGTTCAGGAGTTCTTCAAAATATTCTTTCCACATTTCCTTCAGTTCTTCCCTATTTTCTATATCTTGTCCCCTTTTGTTCACTATTCTAACATAATCCGTAGGATCCTTCCGCCTCTTATTCTTTACCATCCCATACAGGACCTTTTTTGTACCTTCACTATCCTGCTGGTCAAGACTTAAAACGTGATGAGGTAAATAGCACAATACGTTAAAGAGTTTCTCCTTGAGCTTGATTGATTGTGTTGAAGTAGGCCGAGCGAATAGGGCATTGTTGCCTATTAAAAGAAAATGTACTGTAACTGCAAGTGTTTTATCGGAAGGTGTTAAATCAAGTCGTAGGATTTGAGCTCTCTGCCTAATATTACTGCACCTATTATATCCGAATCCAAGCAATTTCTTACATATTTCTTACAATTAATATATTACCATATATGAGTCCTTGGGAAACGTTCAGATTTCTAAGGAGCATAACTATGGCTCAAACGTTCGGAGTATGTGGAGGCGAATCACTTAATTCCAAGGAATTGAAAAATTCAATAATAGGGAAATGAAGTAGCTGGCTTTCATCTTCAGTATCCAATCTGTTAACGCTGATGTATGTGTTTGAACTACTGGATAGAAGTTCAATGACTTTTAAATTAATATCATTACATTGTTGCAGCTTGGCAAATATTTTATATTCCAGCTGATCAATTTTACCCTCACAACAGTAAAGACCAAAGTAACCACGCATAGATCGTCAAAGACCTTACAGTACACTGTACTGCATAATATCTGGAATTGTTTCTGAAATGGCCTATTTATATTGGATTTTAAATGTGGCTTCGTATTATTCGATAACACTATAGTGTCCTGCAATAACCGAGCCGCTAAATATTAAATGGCAAATAATACTTCCATTGCCGAAATCAACTGCGTAGTTAGACTCAGTACTCTAAACAAATAATCATTAAACAATTGTCTTAAACAATGAAGTTCAACATGACCGTCCAGAGACTTTCATACTCAAGTTGTTTGGTGAGGAGAATGCGATGAGACTAATCGCTTAAAATAAATCCCTTATAATTGTTCCTGCCAGCGAAATTTTTTGCAATAGCTTGAAAACGCAGCTCAGAATGACGTTCTTCATTTTGTTATAAACAGTACGAAACTGCTCTAAATAAGTAATTTCCATCACTTGTTATAGGTTATGGCAGTACATTTTGCAGGGGAACATAGAATCACTTCGCCAATTACTGGAACGACCATAGGCCTATACCTAATACTCACTTCGGCAGTCACCCTAATGGAGGCAGTTTTTGAATTCTATGTCCCGGGTATGTCAAAAATCGTATTAACACATGGAGGCCCACCTATTCTTGTCTATCGCCCCGGAGACCCGGGTACATTTCCTGCTCTGCCAAGAAATTTAATTCTGGTCTGAGGGCAAAAACGGATACATTCAGTCTCTTGAGGTATAACTAAGAAGAGGAAGGTTTAATTCCCACCTCGACAATCTTGGATGTGGTTTTCCGTGGTTTCCACTTCCACTTAAGGCAAATACTGGAGTGGTTCCTAACTTAAGGCCTTGGCCGTCTCCTTGCCATTTACCACCTTAATTACAAATACACACAGTAATGCAGCCATCACAATAACACAGGTTATGAGAGAAAATTTTCACACATACACACCCAAGTACACGGGGCTGAGTGACCACGATGTCGGAGCCCTTCAAACGAATTATGTTTGTCAAGTGTCTCTCATGGCGAAAGCAATTGTGGACACGCGTGAGTGCCTGGAAAACTACTTTTTTCTTCAATAATTTTAGAGTATATCGACGATGCATAATTATAACTTTTAGTCTAGGACGCTAATAACTTGACCACCGAAGCATTGGGATGAAATTGCAATATTAAGGCACATAAACAACATAGCCTACACATTCAACTGTCGGTTAATGTTCCTCAAAATTTCCCGTCTTAAATATTCCCCTCCTTTATAATTCTCCATATCGATGCAATGGTGCTGCCATCTGCTGTCAGTTACTGGAACTATATGGGCGATGTACTGCCATCTGTTGTCAGTTATAGGAACTTATTGCAGATATTTAAACGGCGTACTCAGGACAACAGTTTGCTCTTTTGATCGCATGCTGTAATGCAATGGTAAAACGGAAATAAAACGTATTGAGAGGGAATGTAGAAATATGTACCTTTAACAGACATAAAACCTTACTAATACTCCTTGATTAAACAATATTTCAGTGGTAACAAAAAAAAATATTGGCGAGAGCTAGGATCGAACCGATTAACCTTGGAACCATAGTCAGTCGCCTTAACCACATAGCTACTCGCGCACTTTCGTATAGTGGCAGACGCAGCCGTTCATTATCTTCAAAAGCCGCTGTCTGAAGGAAATAATCCATTTCATTATCCAAATAAATCAATGTTGCACATTCGTATACGTTCATACTGTTATTATATTTTATTGTCAGAACTTGGTAAATGTATGTTTTCAATTACGTGGAAGCTTATTAAATAACTTACATTTTAATGGACTTCTCACCGCCATTTTGTCATGACTCCAGGCGGATTGTGCGCATGCGTGAGGGAAAAGAATTCTGCTATTTTCTATATTAATTCAAAAATATACCGTAATATATTTGTTTATTTTAGAGACACTCTGCAAATCTAGAGGCCAAGAGCTTTCGTTAGAGTGCTCTACGAAGTAAATCGGTTCTGTCGTTCTCTCAATCTCGTGGTAACAAAAATCATCTTACTGTTTTAAATATATAGATAACACAGTAATGAAACCTGAAGCATTATACGCCTCGGAAACCTTGCTCATTGGAGGCAGATCTCTTATTAAAGACAGAGAGGAGCACGAGAGGAAAATATTGAGGAAAATTTTTGGTCCAGTCTCCGTAGAGGGAATCTGGATGAAACTGATGTCTCGGGAGCTACAGTATATCATCACTCTGAAAGGATCACCGACATATTCAGGAAATGGTGATTTAAAGTTATATGGCCACATTCTTCGCATGACTGATGACAGACTGACGAAGAGGATTCTCAACCTCGCTCTTTCAATGAAAGTCAAGACCAACTGGCTTAAGGAAATAGAGGTAGATCGAGGAGGAAATCATACAAGACAGATCCTAATTCAGAACAGTTGTCAACAACTATCATTTTGCTAAGAAAATCAGCACCAGTACCAGGAAACCATGGACTGAAGAACGGAAGAAACTCTTCAGTGCTCAGATGAAGAGATTTGGGGAGAAGAAAATATCAACATCATTTGCTGAATAAGTTATCTGACACTCCTTAGATGGGCATAACGATGTGGGGAAAAAATAACATCATATATCGGTTTAGTATTGATAAGGTGAATTAAATAAACAATTAATTTTAGTACTTCATTGTATACCATGTTTCTTATGAAATTATCGTTAGTTTCGGTGAACTGCCTCTGATATGGTGTACTTGGTAACTTCATTTTCAACGTCCCTCGCAGTTTCAACTTCTCCAAATGCCACATATTACTGATCATGTCTGAAAACTCGCTGAAATAGTTATTAGTTAGTTATGGTTGTTTTAAGGTACGGGACAGCGAGGTCATCTTCCCCACACTGAGATAAGTAAATACTGAACCTATTGGGTTTAAATTTTGTGACTGTGATTTGTTAATAGTCATTGTGAAAGCAAGGCGTAAGGGGAACTGCTTCCTCTTACATTTGAAAGGTACAGTACGTGATTCTGGTGAGTAAAATGAAGATGAGACATTATAATACAGTAGTCAAGCCCTGTACGCTGCGGAAACGCTGTCCATAACTACATACGGTTCAATGGAACAGGCGAAGATCAAGGGAAGGAAAATACTACGAAACATTCTAGGTCCCAAATACCATAATAACGAACTCTCGCACATCAGTAATGAAATCCAGTATAGGAGAACCTAAAAGATTTCCGACACAATAAAGAAAAGGATGATTCACTTCTATGGTCACATCCTAAGAAATGACCCGATAAGGATAATTAAAGGAATTTTCATTTTTTCCGTAATAAGAAAACCAAGGTGGTTTAAGGAGACTGAGAAGGGCCTACGAGAGTTCCAAATTACAGAAGGGATGATTGCAGATGGATCCGCGAAGAATATAACCAAAGATAAAATGAAGAGGATCCCGGACAGGGTCAAGATCAAACGACTATACAGAATTTCTAAAGAGTGTGGATGGCAAGATCTGAAACAATGAAAAAATACTCGGAAGACAGGAAAACATGACCCACTAAACACTGATTGATCCATCGTACCCCAAAGTGGGTGAAACGGACAAGAAGAAGAAAGTAAAGTTTCAAAATGAAGTCAAATATGAGGAGTGGCTGCTCTAAATCCCAACACTTGCATCATATTCTTCGACAATTGACGAGGTCCTCTGATTACACCGGTCCTCTTTCATAGTAATCTCTACTTAGTATAAACAAAAAGTCCCCGATTCTTGGATGTCACGGGTAATCTCGACAACCACTGGATGGATTTTGATGCGCGTTTCACCATTCTGTAAAGGATATCTCGAGGAGGGTTTTTGTAGAAAATAATTTATGATCAAAGGAAACCAAGCAGTAACGATTTCAGTGTAAAAGGCGAACAAAAACCTGGCGTCCGGGCGCTTTTTAAGCTTACGTTGGGCATACCGTTAAAAATATCTATATACTATGAGTGTAATAATTGTTCAGCATGAAAAGTTCTACAAAAAATCAGTGAGAACATATCTCTATCTTCAATACATCGCCCACTATAAGTGTTGGACGGAAGGGGGATTTGTGTTTCATGCACCTCGCCATTCTTAGATTACTACGTCTGACAAGAATTCGTTGCACATGCTATCTCCATGATAATATAATTAATAGTCCAGTCAATGATTTTAACCCAACATGCCGAGACGTAAAACGGATATAGGTCGAAGTTCATTGACATCGAAAAAAAAAGTGCTTATCACGTAATGCATTCATAACTGTTCCCGGGCGATGTCCCGGGTTGCTAGTAATAATAGTCTAATAAATTCATCGTCATTTAAAAGCAGGACAAATGCTTCATTTACTTGTAACCGACGGGATGGGTGGGACTGTCCCCGTTCAGCGCAGGACCCTGGTCACCCTGACCAACAAGGATAGAAACAACAACGAAGTGTTTACGTGGTGAAGCACAAGGAAGAAAGCAGTGAGCCTGAAAAAGGAAGGAATCACTGTTACCTAGGAGGAACCTCCAGACCTTGCTGTGTGAGTAGTTGTTAGTCTAATTATAACGTGTGTAACTCATCCACGAGTACATGAGTCCTCATCTGACACTAGATTATGAAAATCGTTCACAATTGCATCACAACTTAGGCTACGTCTTGTAAACAAATTATATTCTTCTAACAACCAAGGCAAATGTTTCATTTCAAGGCTGTTTGCATTTAGTCTTCAGCCAGCAGAATTGTTCTTCAGTCGATCAACACAAGAGTAGATCGGGCTGAAAGTGACTATCATTTGATCTGAAAGAAATGTTACGTGAATTATTTTTACATTAACACATTTCTCTAACAAATGGTGGGACTTTCGCTCGTCAAGCGCGCATCATCAGATTCAAATATACAAGACGGAAAAGCTCAACGAAACCCATACCAATATTACAAAACCCACAAAGCCACCCCCTAACGGTCGCTGTCCGCCAATAACAACCCGATAAAAGCCCGGATAAATCTTAGAAAATGCGGCACTACTGCTCACGTAAAAATAACTATTTATTTTAATATCTACAAAGTTGCAATTCTGAGAAATGATAATCCAACCCACAAACAGTCCACCAACTAATCTATGAAGGTGTAGCTACTTTTGCTGTGATATAATAAGCGTTAAGCACCAAACTACAATTATGATATGCAGAAATGGCCTACGAGCGCTCTGCTGAGATGATAGCGAACATCCAGAGCTGTAAAATACAAAACAGAAGAGTTCGTCTACTAATACTGTGCTGAATTGTGTAATGTCTTCAAATTGCTCTCACAAAAATTGTCCTTTGGTAGATACCACTCGCTAATCACCAATGTATTAAGGAAATAAGTAATCTGGAAATCTCTTTTACCCTTAGATCGCCAAAACAGAAGCAGATTATACAGGTAACAGTGAAAAACATTTAAGTTCTTACACTGCACTGGGAAACAGTGAATCATGGATGTTGTTCATACTTGTTGTCTTGGTAACCGTACAGGAGGCCTAGATGATGAATACTTGTTGCCTCGGTAACCGTACAGGATGCCTAGATGATGAATACTTGTTGCCCTGGTAACCATATAGGAGGCCTAGATGATGAATACTTGTTGCCTTGGTAACCGTACAGGATGCCTAGATGATGAATACTTGTTGCCCTGGTAACCATATAGGGTGCCTAGATGATGAATACTTGTTGCCTTGGTAACCGTATAGAAGGCCTAGATGATGAATACTTGTTGCCTTGGTAACTATAGAAGAGGCCTAGATGATGAATACGTGTTGCCTTGGTTAACCATATAGGAGATCTGTTGCCTTTACACTTCAGCTTTAGATGATAAACACACAAAACAGTCCATGCTTTCCCAGAAAACCCCAATACCCAGGGACGGTGCGTCATTAAGGGCCGAATGGGCCCTGCCAACCCAAGGCCGTTAGGCAGCATTGCAAAGAATTTGTTTAATTAATGTATTTTAAAATTACTTTATATTACAGATACTCAACTTAAAATATGTGTTTTACCCTTCTAGAAACTCTAAAGAGAATTCATTATAATTAACTCATCCCTAGCTTAAGATCCTGACAGTCTCGTACGGTGTATCGTCATAGCGAGGGCCGCTCCACAGCAAGTCCCATGTAAAGTATATGACTTCATGGACCGGGTGAGGAAACAGTGGACATAGCACTGTCTTGCACGCGAATTCTTCAATGCTATCAAGGGAATTTTCTCTCTCTTTAAGGGACAGCAGATTGGGCCCATAGCGTTGCTTTGAAGCTTCCTGCTCCTGTCTCTGTCAAACAGAATTACGGGAGAAGGGTTCACCCCACCGCACACTCTTAAACAGGTATTCAGCTATTGTTCGCAGATTGCTGACAGAAGACAAACATATAATTATACATTTTCTGTTGTCTGATATTCCAAGTACAGTGAGTTCTGTCGATGAAGCTGTAATTTCTACTGTATAAATGTTTTTTAAATTTAATTTGTGGCACGGTTCGTAGTTATTTAATATGTCGATTGTATGCCGAAATAGGAAAATGAAAGTGGAATTTATAAACAAATCCATTTTCTTCTATAGCTCTGAACACAAAGTTAGAAATTAAATAATTATGACCTCATCAACCAAGCTGATGGTTAATTTGCTTCATCCAAGCACATGAGAGAACATATGTATTAGTAAAGAGACACGTGGGTACAGTTTTTAACGCATCAACTATTTATTAAAACTTGTTACAAATTTTGTGTTGTGTGGAATAATGATAATGGCAATATTGGCAACAATAAATTCCAAATAAAAAACAATATTTAATATGTAACAACAATATTATCATCTGGCCCACCCTAGAATTTTAATCAGGAGCCGCCCCTGCCAATACCAAAAACATATGCATATTAAAACCAGCAACAATTTAGTATTGAGCGGCCCTGATGTGCCCTCTCCCCCATAACTCCATGCTTATGTGCAAGACTACAAACAGTAGTTCGCTAATAATTATACATTAGTGATGCGAACCATCTCAGTTGACTTTGCTGCTGAGGTCATTTGGAGTTGAGAAAGTGCCTTGATTGCAGCAATTAGATGGAAATGTGAATCACGTAACCATGGTGTCACAGTGCTACGCCTCGCATACCAAGGACTGTTATTCGCTTTCTCGTCACTCCTGCCAAACAACGGGACCATACACATAACGTTCCAGAAGGATCTGAATATCATCACTGCTACTGCAACCTCCGTTATGTACTTCCTTTCTTCTCGTTACAGCTGGTTACGCTACGCCTCCATCCGTACTTGAACACACAGACGAAATAACATTCTTGAAGTAATGAGCGCTACAATCTCAAACAGGGTACATATACTACGGCAAATGCCGCCTGCACGAGAGATCGACTGAATTCGTCCAACACTAACACCGCCATCAATTACGCAAGTTATCAGACAAATATTCCACACACATCCAAGTACACGGAGCTACGTGACAACGATGTCCAAATCCTACATAATTATGAAACATTTTTGATGTGTAACATCTTTCCGCTCGGTCGCTGGATAGTTTTGTGGGAGTGATTTTGAAAATTGGGGACGGAAGTGGATCGGAACGATCGAGCTGGCAGTGGTGGATCTAACGGAAGTATGCACTGCCCACTCGATCGATCGCACGGAAGTGTACTAGCTGGCAGAGGTGGAAAATGGAAGTATGCACTGCCCGCTCGATCAATCGAACGGAAGTGTACTAGCTGGCAGTGGTGGCAAACGGAAGTATGCACTGCCCGCTCGATCGATCGAACGGAAGTGTACTAGCTGGCAGTGGTGGAAAACGGAAGTATGCACTGCCCGCTCGATCGATCGATCCGGCGGCCAGTGGTAAGACCCAGCTGGCAGTGGTGGAAAACGGAAGTATGCACTGCCCGCTCGATCGATCGATCCAGCGGGCAGTGGTAAGACCCAGCTGGCAGCGGTACGAGAAACAATGAGCGCGCGGTGTCGGAAATTGATACCATGACGTACTCTCGGCCATGTGGAATGTATATCACATACTGAACGGAAAACGCTCATGTGAACTCTGGTGTCAAGTGATTGAAACAAATGACATGATACATGTTCGAAGTCTTCGAATCAGTATTTAAATGGTAAAATGCCTTAATATCAAACATTGTAAGTAGACGGCATTGCCGGTATTATATTTCTGCACAATGGCTATTCAAATATTAACCCACATAACGGTAATGTAGTCATCAATATAATATAGTCGTTGTGGTTATACGAGAATTGAGCAAGCCTTCATTAACTATTGCTGAATACATTCTCTTTACTCACAAGAGGACCTATTCATAAGGCATTTTATACTCAATTTCACGCAGGAACATTATCGAAACAAGCAAAATATAAACGAAACTTAATTCCGTGATGCAGTATTATTGGAACGTGGAAATAAGTCACCATCTTGTGCACAAAACTTGCGTAGTCGAAATATCCGTGGGGTTAGTGCTTATGACTGTGAATCTAGAGATCTTGGGTTCGAATCCCGGACGGGGTAGATATTTTTGCTACCAGATTATCATTTTAAACGATATTTATCATATCAGTATGACTCATTTTAACAGAATCCACATGAAATTACGTGTTGGTCTGTGAATGAAGAGGACCTGTTTATAAGGAATTTAAGGTTATAAGCGGTGTCGCGTCTATTAATCAAGTTGATCCATATCGTATTCTTTATTTAGGCTAGTGCTGGTGGAGGCTACAAATCATCTAATAAAATGAGTTCCGTATTATAAACTACAATATCTGTAAAACACTCCCTTTTACAATAGATTAATATTTGTGCCAATAATAATATAAAATACCGGTGTATCAACAATTTCACGTGAGGTTTCTTCTATGTCAGATGTTACACATCATATGCGACTACTGTAAGGCTCGTTTTTTTTTTTTTTTTTTTTTTTTTTTTTTTTTTTTTTTACGAGGGAATGTGGAAAATCTTGCTTGAAAATCTTGTGGTCTGAGGACTGGAACGGTGAATACTCAGCCTCGTTAGGCTAAACTGAGAAGAGGCGAGTTCAATTCCTACGTCAGCCATCCTGGAAGTGGTTTTCCGTGGTTTCCACGCCTGTACTCCAGGCAAATGCTGGGATGATTCCTAATTTCAGGCCATGGCCGTCTCCATCCCAATTCTAGCCCTAATTTACAAACACACACACACAAGTACAGCCATCATAATAACACAGGTTATCACATACAGCCAAATATACACGGTGCTATATGACCGCGATGTTGCTGCCCCTAAATTAGGCCTATAGAAATTGTTTTCAGCAAGTGGTCGTGTGGACGATCTTCTGGCCTTCAGTTCCCGTTCAATCTTGAAATCTGGTAAAACACTCAGAGATCCAAAAATGTACTTGAAACTAAGGATGTTTACTAAAAAAAACATATTATTTTCAAAATAGAATAATTTCACTCTCCAGAAATATATAGGACTTTAAATAAGCTTAAAATTAAGGGGAATTGCTAGTTAACAGAATCTGAGAATTTAGAAGTTGTATTGTAACACGTAGTTCCGTGAAGATCGCCTCCGTAGCGTAGCGGTCAGCATGATTAGGTGCCGCCCCGGAGGTACTGGGTTCGATTCCCGGCTCTGCCGCGAAATTTGAAAAGTGGTACAAGGACTGGAACGGGGTCTACTCAGCCTCAGATGGCCCAAATGAGTAGAGGGGGTTCGATTCCCCCTTAGCCATCCTCGAAGTGGTTTTCCGTGGTTTCCCACTTCGTCTTCGGGAAAATGCCGGGATGGTCCCTTCTTCAAGGCCATGGCCGCCTCCTTCCCTCTTCTTTGCCTATCCATCCTAACCATCCCTTACCTTCCCTCATGAGGCCCCTGTTCGCTTTGCAGGTGAGGCCGCCTGGGCGAGGTGCCAATCCCACGTCACCAGTTGTATCCCTTCCGATTCGATGTTCCCCGCTCTAGGACACTGCCCGTAGAGGCGGTAGTGGTGAGTTCCCTCGCTGAGTCCGTGGGTTCCACCAACCTGGAGGGTAAAACGACAAAAAAAAGTTCCGTGAGGGACTAAACAGCCTTTTTTCATATATGCTACAAATGTTAATTGCCTCTATCAACATACAAATTGTCAGTTTGATTGCTGTAATAGATTCGTAGATATTGGGAACCGTCTAAATATTTTGGATGGTCACCATTTTGAATTTTTATATTATAGGCCTTAGATGTATGTACTATTACATGAAGATTATTGAGTAGGTGCTTTATTCAAACTTCATTCGCATGATTAGGACACCAAAAATAAAAGCGGGATTTTAAAATTTCGCTCAGCCACCATCCTGTGGTTATGAAAATAATTTAAATGAATTAGATGCCAGTCGATTAAAATTTGTATAAGCATATACCGTGACAAGTTTCACTGCGCTCGGATGGTTAAAACGCAAGAAACGTCCATTTGAATATTTAAATTTCGCGTCGCCGCCATGTTGGATTTGTGCACGCCAGGTTATTGAACGTCCCGTATGTGAACTTATGCTTATAGCCTCTATACACTTACAAAATTTCAGTTTGATTGCTGTAGTTGATTAATAGATACTGAGAACCGTCTAAATATTTCGGATGGTCGCCATGTTGGATTTTAATATATGTAGGCCGTAGAGTAATGTACTATTAGATGATAATTATTGCGCACGTTCATTATGCAAATGTTGATTTCGATCGCATGATTAGAACACAAGAAATAAAAACTTAATATTCGAAATTTGCACAGCCGCCATCTTGAGGTTACGTAACCAATTGAACTAAATTAGATACCAGTGTATTACAATGTGTATAAACATTTGCTGTACGAAGTTTCATTGCGTTTGGATCATTACATCGCGAGAAAAGTCTATTTAAAACTTTCAACTTCGCTTGGCCGCCATGTTCGATTTGTAGTTAACCGGTTTTTGAAAGTCTCATAGATGAACTTCCAGTAGTGCCCTTTATTTTCGTACAAAATTTCATGGTGATACCGGTAATACTTTCAGAGATATAGAATGCCGGTGAAATATTTCGCACAGCCGCCATCTTGAGGTTATGTAAACAATTGAACGAAGTTAGATGTCGGTGCATTACAATGTGTATAAACATTTACTGTACCATGTTTCATTGCGTTTGGTTGGTTAAATCACGAGAAACGTCTATTTAAATGTCGCAAATTCGCTTGGCCGCCATGTTGGTTTTGTAGTTACCAGGTTTTCAAAAGTCACATAGGTGAACTTCTAGTAACTCCCTTTATCACCGTAAAAAATTCCAGGGTGATATCGGGAATAGTTTCGGAGATATTGATTGCTGGTGAAATATGTCGCACAGCCGCCATGTTGGATTGGTGAGACGTAACAAAATTTGAAGGGCACGGTCGGGGTTGTCCGGAATAGTGCTGTGAATTTACTGAGTTTCATTGAAATCGCTCCAGACGTTTAGAAGTTATTAGGGGAGGACACACACCATCACACACACACACGCACACTCAGGCAGACACGGACAAAAGGTGATCTCATAAGCCTATTTTTTCATAAATGAAAATAGGCTAAAAATTGAAAAAAAAAAAGTGAGTTTAATACCTATAAAATTTTAAGAGATTTTCCCTGGGATGACGCCCCTCCCCCTTAATAGATAAAGATATGAAAAGATAAGTATGAAGAATACCAATGTCTGGCCAAAATCCTTATTGACAAAGTTTAATGAAATAGGAAGATAGCAGACTACCTTTAGTCAATAAATTGTAATTCTTGAGTACATTTTACCGGTTTCTGTTAGATTATAATCTTCAGCAATAATTGATACAAATAAAGTTGCAAGATTGACACAAAATTGTATACGTCAGATCTGTTACAATTTTTAGTAAATCTCTTGAATAGACACCTTGGAAGTGGAAATGTCAATGATCTAAAAAGAAAAAGTAATATTTTAATATTATCTTTCATCAATATTCTAATATTGTAACAGATCTGATTTTTAGTCGTTTAGAGTACTTTTAATCATTTTAGATTGTTAGTGTTTTGGAAATAATTTTGAAATCACCCTTTAAAAAAATTGTGTCAATTTCGCAACTTCATTGTATCAAATCTTATTTGCTGACAAGGATTGTAATTTAACCGAAACCGGTACACTGCACTCAAGAATTACAATTTATTGACTTACAGTAATATTTTCGTATTTTACTAGATTAAGATATTATTCGATAGATTACTGTTATAAAATTGATTCAACAACATATTGAGATGGATGAAGTTATTGTTCGCAGAACTGCCAATGTTGTTAAAATTCCATACGCAACGTATCCTCCACTCCCCGCTTTGATCTTTCTTGATTTCTATTGGGCCTTTTAAATGTTACAGGTTCCTGGAACATCCTACAGCAAAATAATACATGCAACGTCCATAATCGTTATCAATCATTCTTAAGAGGGTTTATCTTAACTTTTATCTCTCCTGACATAACACTTGTCGTAACAATTATTCTCAGAAGATGTCCTTCCAATTTGTTATTCAATACACTTTCTCTACCTTTGGCATCGTCTATGCTTGCCGCCATGACTTGGTTTCGATTGCAAACATTAAGTTGTGTTCCAAATTGATTTAAGCTAAAACTGTTGTTCATCCACTGGGCAAAGCTCAGCATTGATTATGTTGTTGTCCCTTTGTTTTCGGGGCATTGCGACATCGTGGTCATGTAGCTTCCTACGGAGTGATAGCTAAAGCACTGTGGTGCCAACTGCCGCTCGAATTGTTGCTGCAGTCGCCGATCGATTCGCCAAAGCCATACGCCGAATACGGCAGTCCTCCCTCTCGGCGGTGCCACGGGGACGTCCGGAGCCCGATCGAATTGCGACCGTACTTTCTCGTGACCACTGCTGCCAGCACGCATGCACAGTTGAGACATTCCTGCCAAGTTGTTCTGCCATAGCGTGGAAGGAAAATCCACCTTCACGTAGCTCTATTACACGGCCTCATTAGAAATTTGGTTATGCAGATGACTGGGCATTTGCTACTAGAGGCACAACATTTGAGGAAACAGAGATGACCTAACGGACGACTTGAAAGAACTAACACAATATTTTAAGATGTGGAGACTTACACTTAATGCTAACAAAACAGAAGTATGCTGCTTCCATCTAAACAACAAGATGGCTAATAAAGAATTACAGGAGTTCATTGGAAATCAATTATTGAGACATAATAGATTCCCTAAATACCTAGGAGTTGCATTAGATAGAACACTCTCCTTTGGACAACACCTCCGAAATACTCAATCCAAAGTAAGAACCAGCAACAATATAGTCCAAAAACTATGTGGCACAACTTGGGGTTCATCGGCAACTTCACTTCGATGTACAGCTTTGGGGCTTGTGTTTTCAGCTGCAGAGTACTGTGCCCCAGTTTGGTTGAATAGCCCTCACACTAATCTCATAGATACCCAGCTCAACACCACCATGCGCCTAATCACTGGCACAATAAGGTCTACACCCACACATTGTCTACCTATCCTCAGCCACATCCCTCCACCAGATCTTCGACGTAAAAACGCTCTCCTCAGGGAGTTCAAGAAAATAATGGATAACCCACAACTTCCAATACACTGTGACATTGCTGATATTCGGCTGAATCGTCTAAGATCTCGAAATCCATCAACAAGGACTGCAATAGGCTTGGAGAATACCAACTTCAACTTAACTAAAGAATGGCATGGAAGACAGGATACTAGGCCTGGATCAACATTACCACGCATTGGATCATCGCTGCCACCTGGATTTGAGTTTCCCCGGAAAACATGGTCAACTCTCAACAGGATTCGTACGGGTCATGGCAACTGTGCAGACTTCCATTATAAATGGAAAATTATTTCTTCACCGAACTGTCATTGTGGTGACCTATATAAATAATCTAGATGTAAATATATTCTGTAATTTGTAAACTGTGTGCATATTGTATCTCTAAAGCCATACGCTAAATAAATAAATAAATAAATAAATAAATAAATAAATAAATAAATAAATAAATTGGAACGCAGTGATCTGTTGATACTGGCCTCTTCGTCGTCGTAAAAGCATTCTTGACCCACTCACAATCACTCTGTCAAATCTCATACGTAACTAATGCTCTCACACAGTGCAGTCCGTATTTAATGTAAACCTGATGTGCAACGTCATGGGGCCACTACTAGCGCCACGCTAATGTGATTTGCGAGAAATTTGAATCAACGTCATCTTTCAGATGTATAAACACGCCTATGAAAATAGGCTTATGAGATCACCTTTTGTCCGTGTGTCTGTGTGTGCGTGCGTGTGTGTGTGATTCGTGTGTGTGTTATGGTGTGTGTGTGTGTCCCTAATAACTTCTAAATGGCTGGAGCGATTTCAATGAAACTCAATAAGATCATATCACCATTCTGGCCGACCCCGATCGTACCCTTCAAATTTTATTGTGTCACACCAATCCAACATGGCGGCAGTGCGAAATATTTCACCAGCATTCAGTATCTCCGAAACTATTACCGATATCACCCTGAAATTTTGTACGGTGATAAAGGGCACTACTAGAAGTCCATCTATGAGACGTTCAAAAACTTGGTAACTACAAAACCAACATGGCGGCCAAGCGAAGTTGAGACTTTTAAATAGACTTTTCTAGCGATCTAACCATCCAACCGTAATGAAACATGGTACAGCAAGTTTTTATACACATTGTAATGCACTGACGTCTAACTTAGTTCAATTGTTTACATCACCTCAAAATTGCGGCTGTGCAAAATATCTCACTGGCATTCTATATCTCAGAAACTATTACAGATATCACCCTGAAATTTTGCACGGTGATAAAGGGTACTGATACATGTTTATCTATGTAACATTCAAAAATCTGTCAAGTACAAAACGAACATGGCGGCCAAGCGAATTTGAAACATTTTAATAGACTTTTCTCGTGATTTAACCATCTGAGCACAGTGAAATGTGGTACAGTAAATGATTATACATATTGTAATGCACTGGCATCTAATTTAGTTGAATTGTTTACATAACCTCAAGATGGCGGCTGTGCGAAATTTTAAAATCTTGTTTTTACTTCTTGTGTCCTAATCATGCGATTGAAGTTTGAATACCACACGTACACAATAATCTTCATGTAATAGTACGTAAATAAAAATCCAACCTGGCGACCATCTGAAATATTTAGATGGTTCTCAATATCTACGAATCTATCACAACAATAAAATTGAATTTTTGTATGATGATAGAAGCAATTAACATGAGTAGGATATATGAAAATAGGCTGTATAGTTCTTCTCGGAACTACTTGTTTTCTATACGACCCATCTTCTGTTCTTTGAGTTCCAAGTATCTTCCTAGGAATCTTTCTCTCATTTAGCTCCAACCTTTTGATCATTCCTTTCTTTGTCAGACACAAACATTCAGCTGCATACATGGCTTCTTCTTATTATTATTATTTATTTAATCGATAGTTCCTCTTTATGAGAGCGATTGAACTTGAATACATGATTTCCTCTTCTAGCATTTTCCCGCTTCTCTTCCCAAAATCTCTTCATCATCTCAGAATGATCCTTCTTCCGCTTACCTGTCCATTTTCTTCCAGGCTATCGTGATGGTCTATGCTCAAAATTAACATTTTTGATTTTATTCCGGCACTCGGTGCGGTTCTCCAGATTTTCTATGTTGACCTGTTGTAGGTCCCTCTGAACCTCTGTCAGCCACTCCGTGCCACACTTACTCTGTGTTATAACATTGAGCAATTTCTTCGCCGTTCTGAAGTTTTCTATCCTGTAAATGCGTGTATAAAACTGTGTTCTGCGTTTTCTGATTACGTCCGTTATTATTATTATTATTATTATTATTATTCCCTCCAGGGGCTCACATCTAGTGGGACGTGGGTTGGCGACCACGGGGCCCCAGCTGAGTCCGGCATTGTTTCCACTTACTTGTGCCGGTCTCCTCTCCGTCTTCTTTCCTGTCGACCTCACTTGGTCAACTCTTGTTCTCTTCTGACCCCGACGGTATTAGGGTATCCGAGGCCTAGGGAGTCTCTTCCTTTCCCGCCCTAATTGACCCTTGTCTCATCTTTTCTGATACCCTCCTTCTGCGAGGGGTCAGCCTTCTTTTTCTTTTCCTGTTATCTCCTGTTATCTGCTCAAGGCCCTCAAGGAGGCCGGGTGTATGTAGCCCCACCACTTCTGGTGCACCCTGGATATTGCTACACCCTCAGGGGCTCACGACTGGTGAGTTCGGGAGTTGGCGACCCCGAGTGATTCCTGAGCTGGGTCCGGTTTCTCCCTTTTATCCAGACCCTCTCCTCTTTCACTTTCCTATCTGCCTTTTATGGCTCTCCTTCCTTCCAAGTCGCTCAATCCGCATTCTTCGAGGGTTGAGGGCATTTCTTTTCCTCCTGTCCTTTATTTGCCTTATTCTCCTTTTGTTTTCCATTTCTTCTTCTAGTATATAAGTTAGTAGTTAGTTTTAGTTATGGTTTACATTTCATTATCATCTTCACGATCACCCAAACCATTAGGGGCCGATAACCTATATGTTAGGCCTCTTAAAACAACAATTATCATCATATTATTATTATTATTATTATTATTCAGTCCCTGCAGGTCAGTTGGTTACGTGTGCTGTGTAGCAGGTGGGTCATTGAATTGGGCTGTCGAAATGCGGACTGTGTTGTCACTCCAGACACATCCGACAAGTGGAGAAAGTGTTGAGCGTTGGACGTGGGCCAGAGGCCTGGATCTCACACGGGATTAGCTTTTTTAGAAACTCTTCTTCAACCTTGAGCACCGACACGTGTAAGTTGCATAACAGTTATGGCCGTGAAAATGATGAAAGTTAGTCTACTGTGTGTTATGAACCTCCCTCGCCTTGGGCTGATAGCAGATCAGTCTAACTGCACCTGCTATGCAGTCCTCGTCAACTGGAGGCTGTACGAACACAGCTCAATGCTTCTCTCCGAGCTGCCGCACGATCTTTCTCTCTATCGCACTTACTCTTACAGCTACAAAGAGCATTTATGTATTGATTTACTAGCAACCCGCCCCGGCTTCGCCCGGGAACAGTTATGAATGCATTACGTGCTAGCTCGTAAACTGTCGCCTCAATAATTGAATGGAGGTTGTTGGAAGAAATTAAAACGTAAAAACACTTATAGTGGGCGATGTATTGAAGCTAGAGATATGCTCTCGCGGTCGTTTTTGTAGAACTTTTCATGCTGAAAAATTCTTACACTCATAGTATGCTGATATTTTTAACGGTTTGCCCAGCGTAAGCTTAAGAAGGGCATGGACGCCAGGTGTTTTTCGTCTTTTTCACTGAAATTGTTACTGCTTGGCTTCTTTTGATCATAAATACATTATTTTCTACGTAAACCTTCCTCGAGATATCCTTTACAGAATGGTGAAAACTGCATCAAAATCCATCCTGTGGTTCTCGAGATTACCCGTGACATCCAAGAATCGGGGAATTTGTTTTACACTAAATAGAGATTTATTTATTTATTTATTTACTAGAAAAACGCCCCGGCTTCGCCCGGTCTCTTTAACTATTTACCCAGCGTAAGCTTAAAAGGCACATGGACGGCAGGTCCCAGACGCAATTCAGAAAAGCTGAGGTGAACAGCGAAACTCCAAACACATATACTCTACTCTGAAGTCTTATCTCGACACGACTCGACAGTTTGATGTTGGCCGAAGCTGGGGTGATAAGCTTGCTCGCTAGCTCGTAAACACACTCCGAAGCAAGTGATTTAAATTTCCACTGAATGAAGATTTTTGGAAGAAATGAAAACGTAAAATCACTTATACTGGGCGATGTATTAAACATAGAGATATGCTGTCGTGGACATTTTTTGCACAATTTTTCATGGTGAACAATTCTTACACTCATAGTTTATAGATATTTTCAACGGTTTACCCAGCGTAAGCTTAAAAGGCTCATGGACGGCAGGTTTTTCTTCAACTCGATTCACTGAAATCGTTACTGCTCGGCTTCCTTTGTTTTTCTACAGAAACCTTCCTCGAGAAATCCTTTACAAATGTTGAAAAACGCATCAAAATCCATCCAGTGGTTGTCTAGATTACCCGTTACATCCAAGAATCGGGGACGTTGTTTTATACCATGTGGATATTTGTGTCTCTGTTAGGTTGTCAGCCCAGAGGCTGGTTGGATCCTAAGAAAGTACTGCCATAGGTTAGATACCCACAACATTTTAAGACAGCACTATAATGAGGCATACTGCGCAAAGTGAGGAGTGAGGTAGCTTGTCATTGCTTTCCTCACAGTCAAAACAATAGCACTGACACTATGAGTAGGACCCTTCACAGTACCTACATGTCCCCCCAGGGGCTCACATCTAGTGGGACGTGGGTTGGCGACCATGGGGCCCCAGCTGAGTCCGCCATTGCTTCCACTTACTTGTGCCTGGCTCCTCTCCGTCTTCTTTCCTGTCGACCTCACTCTTGTTCTCTTCCGACCCCGACGGTATTAGGATATCTGAGGCCTAGGGTGTCTCTTCCTTTCCCGCCTTAATTGGCCCTTGTCTCATCTTTTCTGATACCCTCCTTCTGCAAGGGGTCAGCCTTCTTTTTCTTTTCATGTTATCTTCTGCCTTCTGCTCAAGGCCCTCAAGGAGGCAGGGTGTGTGTAGCCCCACCACTTCTGGTGCACCCTGGATATTGCTACACCCCCAGGGTCTCACGGCTGGTGAGTTCGGGAGTTGGCAACCCCGAGGGATTCCTGAGCTGGGGCTGGTTTTCTCCCTTTTTTTCATTACCTCTGGGGCAGACCCTCTCCTCTTTTAATTTCCTATCTGCCTTTCATGGCTCTTCTTCCTTCCAAGTCCCTCAATCCGTATTCTTCGAGGGTTGAGGGCATTTCTTTTCCTCCTGTCCTTTATTTGCCTTATTATCCTTTTGTTTTCCATTTCTTCTTCTAGTATATAAGTTAGTAGTTAGTTTTAGTTATGGTTTACTTTTCATTATCATCTTCACGATCACCCAAACCATTAGGGGCCGATAACCTAGATGTTAGTCCCCTTAAAAAAACAATTATCATCATTATCATCGTTACCTACATGTACTAGCTATCCCCTGACAAAGTTTGTGAGATTTTCGAAGTGAAGTGCCATGTCCATTTCCTGTGGTTTGGATTCCACGTAAAAAGGAGATCCTGTGGTTCATAATCGCGAGATTAACGGTCACTAAAGAATGCAAGCTTCCTTCCTGAAGGTCATTATTCAGCACCACTTATACCTCAGTTGCTTCCATAATCACAACCATGAGTGGGACTGAGACATCGATGCGAAGCCACATTTATTTATATATATATTCATTTATTTGTTTATTATTGTTATTGTATTAGAAGCAAAATTTCAGTGTTAAATTTTTTCAGTTGGTCTACACGATTGTACCTAAATTGTAATGGATGTTATTCCCTAAACCCGAAAAAATTACAAGAGATAAATAATGCACTTGGATGACTAGTTTCGATCGTTAGTGTTGGTGCAGTACATAGAGGTAATCAGCTGGTTGGTGCTTTCAAATTTACTTTCATTTATTCAGATCATTATCCTTGAGCGGTATGTGGCGATAAATGACAGTATTGCTACTTCAGGAGCTCGGGACAGCCGAAGTTTTCCAAAGTGCTCTGATTATTTTCCTATGGCACTATGTGACAAAAGACGACACTATTGATCTCTATCATTACGGGAAAATGACCTGAATATTACGTCAATTATACTGTACTGCTTATCACCCCTACCACCACCACCACCACCACCACAGAAAGTTATATTTTTAAAATATGTGTTTCTGTTAATTTAAGTATTATGTGCCAGTTCTGTAGTAGTATTCATAATTATCCATAAAACAAACAAATCCACCGGGCGAAGCCGGGCACTATTGCTAGTTAATCTATATCTACGAATAGGTGGGTTAAGATACTACACTATATACAGTATTTTAGTTACAGACGTGTAGGTATTGACATGCGTAACGTGTGGGGTTGTTAGTATTGTGTTATGTTTTGTTATACATTCTATATCTTAACTCATGTTTTCGTAGGCATAGATTAATAGCCTGAGTGTATGGAATCCGATGATGATCGCATGATGTTTGAAACTACTCATCCAAGTGTAGTAATTAATCTCATGTAATTTCTCTTTTCAGGTTTAGGGAGTAACACCCTCTAAAATCGTGTTCACCAACTGAAAATCATTTATGTATTTATTTGTTTATTTATTTATTGAATTGTTAATTTATTTATTTATTTATTTATTTATTTATTTATTTATTTATTTATTTATTTA
Organism: Meconema thalassinum; assembly: GCA_946902985.2. Classification (NCBI taxonomy): domain Eukaryota; kingdom Metazoa; phylum Arthropoda; class Insecta; order Orthoptera; family Tettigoniidae; genus Meconema; species Meconema thalassinum. The sequence continues at coordinate 715,621,641 of OX336388.2, read as the reverse complement.
TTTATTTATTTATTTATTTATTTATTTATTTATTTATTTATTTATTTATATATTTCGCTTATGGCAAAGTATACAATACACAGTTTAGAACAATCCAAATACATTCAACTGAGGACCTGAAAAATGTAGAATTTTTAATCTAGATTGTCCATCCACTCTGCAGCCATTGTAGAGGCTTGCACAAAGTCTTCCAGCGATCCCAAGTATTGTACGCCCTGTTACAACATTAAGTACCGGTAACTACTGTAAGTGATGGGTATCTTCTCAGTTTCGCCCCCACGAAGCTGAGCGTACGCCGTTCCAGTCCTCAGACTAGAATTACATTCCTTGGCAGAGCTAGGAATCGAATCCGTACCTCCGGGTCGACAGCCAAGATTGCTAGTCCCTACACCACGAGGTGGTCTAGACTTTATTAGGAACACACACATGGAAATAAAGGTGATCTCATAGGACTGTAAGATGAAAATTGGCTAAAGATGGAGGAACTTGTTTTCCCACTCTTCCACGTCAGCAACTTAATCACGGGTGACATATTCGATTTCTGGTGCTTATTACAACATGAGGCACCCCGTGGTGAAGGAATGGTGCGCCTGCATCTCACGGTTGTACGAAAATCGCGCCCACAGAGAAATGTGCGTAAATTGCGCCCAGTCTACAAATTGTCCTTGTGGCAATACTGTTCCACATTCAAAACAAGCCTAACTTGGGGATTACGCCCCAGACCCCCTTCCTTGTAGTGCAATCAGTTATTTTCGTCCAGACAGTCATCTAACTAAGTAGCGACCAATAGTTCCGTCTAGGCCAATGGTTTCGCCCGTATCAGTCACAAATACTCCAGGTAGAAACCGTGCTGGGCGCAATAATTTACACTGGGCGCGATTTACAGGACACTGCCTTTCACTCGGAGGCCCCAGGTTTGATTTTCGACTCCATCAGGAATTGTAGAAACTGACGTGAGGGTTAGAACCGGGCACACCCAGCCTCGTGAGGACAATTGAGTAGCTATCTCATCAGAGAGGCAGCACCCTGGTCAAGAGAGCCAAGATTAACAGCCGAGTGGGCCTGCCACGCTGACCACGCGTCAACCCCTAATCTGTAGGCCAAATGCCTGAGCAGCAATCGCTAGGCAGGCGAATGTCTTTAACGGGTTGTTGTGTCACGGAGTTTTTTGATGTGTAACACCTTTCCACTCGGTTGCTGGATATTTTTGTGGGAGTGATTTTGAAAAATGGGATGGAAGTGGATCGGACGGAAGTGTGTAAGACGCACTGCCAGCTGGATCGTATCCCTCCTGGACATTCATCAACACACAAAAATCATTTTTATTTACACACTAATAATACATAACAATTCTAAGACTCTCTTTTTTTCTTCACTGCCTACTTGATATTTCTACTCTCGCACTGCCTTCTTGATTGTTCTCGCACTGCCTTCTTAATACTCTACTGCTAATCATATCAATATGACTCGTTTTAACAGAATCCATATGCATTACGTGTTGGTCTGTGAATCAAGAGGTCCGGGAACTGGGCAAGCCTTTCATGATCTACTGCAGTGCACATTGCATTTCCTCGCAAGATGGCCTATTTATAAGGAATTTCAGGTTATGAGCGGTGTCGCGTCTATTAATCTAGTTGATCCATATCGTATTCTTTATTTAGGCTAGTGCTGGTGGAAGCAACAAATCATCTAATAAAATAAGTTCCGTATTATAAACTACAATATCTGTAAAACACTCCCTTGTACAATCTATATATATATATATATATATACAGTGTGGTCCACCAGCCCCTTATTATTTTTGGAGGAAGGCAACCCAACTAACGCGTATATCATAGTCGTCCTAAAAACATTCGTACTTGGCCTAGTACAGCTTTACGGTTGAGTTCATGCTCGCGAATAAAGTCGAAATTATTGGCAGCAGTGTTATCTCAATGCCATCATTTATAACGAATGTGTAAATCGACAGATCCGAACAACACTGCCTTACGAAGGACATGAAGTGTCTATGAGGACTACAAATAGACTCAATACGTGAGACTATCCCACCCCGGCTCACGGTAGCTAAGATGGTTAAATAGTGCTCATCTGCCGTAACGTCAGCCATGCTGCAATGTAGCAGGTTCGATCCCAGGGCAAGTAAGGTTTTTTTTCTTAATGCCGTTTACAGTAGCTGCACTACGGACACATATCTACCTGTTCCAATGAATGAATTTTTATTTGGTCCTGAAAAGGTCCGTTTATATTCGATTCTACGTAGGCAGGTTAGACGATGACATAATGGTATGTAGGAAGAAAGCTTGTAGTTTAGCGTGACCGTTAATCTCGCGATCATAAGCCACGGGATCTCCATTTTACGTGAATTCGAACCACAGGACATGGCGTTGGTGAGAGGCAAAGAGCTTGACCGCTGCGCCACCACACCCCCCTGTAAGAATAAGGCAAGGTACTCTGCATATTCAGTGTAGCAAGTGTTCGAAATGTTGACCACCTTGGTTGATGCAGATTTCAGCACGACGTATTACAGACAGTCTTGCACGCTGTAACTTCTGAGGTGTAACAGCTTGGCATGCCTCGGTGATTAGTTGCCGAAGGTGGTCAGGATCTTCAGGCTCATGTGCATATACTACCTGCTTTAAGTGACCCCACAGGAAGAAGTCAAGTAGCGTAAGATCGGGTGATCTGGCAGGCCAGTGAAAGGGTCCTCCTCTTCCTATCCATTTATTTGGATATGTATCATGAAGATCGTTCCTGACGACTAATGATCCGTGAGGTGGGGCCCCATCCTGTTGCCACCACATTCGCAATCGCTCGCGCAGTGGCACAGTACATAAAACTTGCGAAATCTCGACAGATATGTATGAATATTTATGTTCGAACATAATTTTTTTATTTATTTTTAGTCGTTTACCCTCCAGGTTGGTGGAACCCACGGACTCAGCGAGGGAACTCACCACTACCGCCTCTATGGGCAGTGTCCTTAAGCTGGGAACATCGAATCGGAAGGGATACAACTGGTGAGGTGGGATTGGCACCTCGCCCAGGCGGCCTCACCTGCAAAGCGAACAGGGGCCTCATGAGGGAAGGTAAGGGATGGTGAAGATGGATAGGCAAGGAAGAGGGAAGGAAGCGGCCGTGGCCTTGAAGAAGGTACCATCCCGGCATTTGCCCGAAGACGAAGTGGGAAACCACGGAAAACCACTTCGAGGATGGCTGAGGGGGAATCGAACCCCCTCTACTCATTTGGGCCACCCGAGGCTGAGTAGACCCCATTCCAGTCCTCGTACCACTTTTAAATTTCGTGGCAGAGCCGGGAATCGAACCCAGGACCTCCGGGGCGGCAGCTAGCCAGGCTGACCGCTACGCTACGGAGGCGACCTCGAACATAAAATGAAAATCCACAGCCTGCTTCCAGTCTCCGACCGGGTCAGGAATGGAATGAATGAAGCCCCTATCTAGCGGCGAGGATATGAACTGTGCCGGCTGCCGAGGCCTGACGCACTCCTCTGGGGCAATGATTAAATGAATGACAGATGAAATGAAATGATAGTGGAGAGTGTTGCTGGAATGAAATTTTTGACAGGGAAAACTGGAGTACCCGGAGAAAAACCTGTCTGCCTCCGTTTTGTCCAGCACAGATCTCACATGGAGTGACCGGGATTTGAACCACGGATCCAGCGGTGAGAGGCCGGCGTGCTGCCGCCTAAGCCACGGAGGCTTCTCGAACATAAAATACTTATAATAATTATCGTCGAACATAAACCGTCGTTTGCAACTCGTCTATAATGGTAATTAAGACACTCGTATGGAAATTATAAAACTCGCATACGCTCGTTTTATAAACATACTCGTGTCTTAATTATTGCCATTATAGGCTCGTTGCATAATGCACTATTATGTTCGACCATGCCGAAATATAAATATGATATGCTAGAAAACTGCATCTTAAAGAGGCTCATTATAGTTCGAGTTTCATTATGATAGAGGTTCTCCAAAAATCAGAGCTCAAGATTTTCATTACGACACAGCTGTTTGATCAATTAGGTAAGGATCGCATCGCACATGCACTGACTTCCAAGGCCTCCTATTTTAAATTTCACTGCCTGGGAAGTGTCATAGTGGCGTATTCGAGGAGGCATGAAAGAATACAAGCGTCCAATGCGCAATATTCAGTAAACGAAACTCGACTGTTATTTATGAATATTTAATTTCCTGCTGAATTAACTCTCGGGTAGGATTATTTTCGTGCAAACAAAATAACGTGTGTTGGCATGCTTGTGGAACTGATTATCAAATCTTTATCATCTATTCGAGGCCAACCTAAATCATCTAGGAAGTGGTTTCCCGTGGCATCCCACTTCTCACTTTCTATCCTTCTGGTGTATTCTGCTCCACATTTAGTGTAAGCAACCGTGGCTGAAAGGGTAACGCGTTGGACTGGGGATTGAAGGATTCGGGGTTCGATACTTGGTAGAGGGGGAAGATTTATAATTTGTTTTCGGTACGTTTTATCGTCTGTGTCGACAACTTTACCAATGTCTTACGACAGAAATGATACAAGAGGTCACAGTTAATTATTGAGGATGGGGCACTAGTAATATAGCGAGCAGATGCATTTTCAGGTTGGATTCCATGAACGGTACGTTGTTTCCGAATTCGGTATTACACGAAACATCTTAATATGTACACGTCAAATAGAGTTTTCTTCTTCTTGCTAGAATTTAATGACAAAATATATTTTTTTAGTCGGTTTACCCTCCAGGGTTAGCTTTTCCCTCGGACTCACTGAGGGATCGCACCTTTACCGCCTCCTGGGCAGAGTCCTGGAGCTTGAAACGTAGGACGGGAATACTACTGGGGAGGTGGGACGAACACCTCGACCAGGCCGCCTCACCTGCAAAGCGAACAGGGGCCTTACGAGGGATGGGGAGATTGGGAGGGATAGACAAGGAGGACGGAAGGAGGCGGCCGTGGCCTTACGTTAGGTAGCATCCAGGCATTTGCCTGGAGACGAAGTGGGAAACCACGGAAAACCACTTCGAGGATGACTGAAGGGGAAATCGAAACCTCTATGCTCAATTGGATAACCCGTGGCTGAGTAGACCCCGAACAAAATATTTTTGTTTTCTTTTCTTTTTAGTCGTTTACCCCCCAGGTTGGTGGACCCACGGACTCAGCGCGGGAACTCACCACTACCGCCTCTACGGGCAGTGTCCTGGAGCTCGGAACATCGAATCGGAAGGGATACAACTGGTGAGGTGGGATTGGCACCTCGCCCAGGCGGTCTCACCTGCAAAGCGAACAGGGGCCTCATGAGGGAAGGTAAGGGATGGTGAGGATGGATAGGCAAGGAAGAGGGAAGGAAGCGGCCGTGGCCTTGAAGAAGGTACTGTAACGGTACTTCTGGCTGTGTATGTAAATTTGGAACAAAATATAAGACCAAAACCTGCCAGATTATTAATTTCTGTATCCAATTTTTACCTGACTTACCATTTGATATGACCCATCAGTGGTCACCGGATCTGAAGTTATATGTAAGAGTGTTGGGCGCCAAGGGTTCGATCTGAGAGCGATAACCCAATAAATAATAAATAACTTTACGTCCTAGCTCAGGTAGAACATTCACCAGACTCCATCGACTCAAGTCGTGGTATGACTTAGTCATTAACCTGAATAACATTTGCTTCGGGGAAAAGAGGATGACTTATATCTATTTCTATAATCTAGAAAGGAGACAGACTGGATTTACTTTAAATAATAATTTAATGGCATCAAAAACAAACAAGTTAGGAAGATGCATTAATTAATGACTTAACGTAGAAAGTAAACACAAGAATTTAAGACAGGCAAAAGTTGCAAGAAAACGGAGGCGTTATGAATTTAATTTAATCTAGATCTGAATTTATTACTTTAGGTTGATTTATTCGAGAGTGAAGAAAGAGAGCTTGTGCATTAAAGTCAAATGAGCTTACCAAACGATGAATCAGCTTTATTGAAGTGTTTCTCCCCAAGAGAAAGCTGCTGTTGTAGGCGGTAGAAGTCCATCTTCATGCGTGGAATTTATTTTAAATGACAGGCTACTATTAATTCTGAGGTATTTAGATTTCTCAGAATTAATAATGGTGGTGGATTGAAAGTCCTTAAACCACTTTTACGATGTTAGCTCAGACACTGCTAACACCATACTGTCTCGGACAAGCATATGTCCTGAATACCTCTCCTGCAATACTGTCTTGAACCAGGTCTCGTTGAGTTGTCCCTCCTTCACATAAAGAAGTCTCGTCCCAAGGTGCTCCGCGACCGTATCTATTGTTCAGGCCTTCCCTTTCCACTCGCATACCCTTGTCATTCGCCGCACCCTTACTCATTAGCGTGGGCTCGCCACGCAGCTTTTGTTGAGTACACAGGTAAGTATTTCATCACATAGTGCTGTTCTGGGAGAAGACGTAAGCTCATGAAATGACCCTTAGTGTTCAAGCGCTAGCTAATTACAAAAACAGCCTCTGACTTCTCTCAACTTAATACCGTAATAAAACCTAATCATGATAATACATTATATGGACTAAACATACACTTAATAACTTGTGGCTAATTAACTGCCGAAATAACACATGATATAAATAACGAATGTCAAATTTTGACATAACGTCAGTGGCGTTATCGTACCCTTCAAAATAAGGTTACATTCGTCCCGGAAAATCACGCAGACTATTGTTTACTATATTCCGCGTGATCTTGCTAAGACACGTGTAAATTAACATAGATCCCTAATATAACATAAAACACATAATACATTACCCTTATAGACATTTATATATACAATCAACATATCTTCTTTTGGTTTAACACCAATGTTTTTGCTTAGGCTATTATGTCTCAATCGCATATAGCTTATTGTTTTCTTTTTATTGTCCTGCGGTCATTACCGCTCATTGTTTATTTTACCTATATGTGTAAGAAAAAAAGACATATATGTGTTCTCTTATTTGCCCTTTGTCCAATTCTCTTATTTCAAATCACACGAGTTCACTTTGTGATGTACAGTTTGATTTCCCAAACCGCCTTGTATTGCAAGTTCGTTGATTTTGGAATTCCCATTTTGAGTGCTTTGTGTAAGGTCAAACGCACACACGATCACTAGTAATTTGGTTGTGCTATATGACTCTATCACTCAAACTCTCTCTCATATGTCATTACGTGTATATCACTGAAAAAAAGAACAACACTAGAAATACATACAATCCATCATATTTCTGTCCTGTTTGTCCCTTTAGATATAACTCCCTTTAAGTACCAAACTCCATACCAGTTCTCCCTTCATCTCGATTCCCTCTACTCTTTAACAGTTAATCTCACACAGATCAATGATACTGACCACATCTGATATCTCATTAATACCTAGGTATTTACCATTTTGATTTACCTGCTCAACAGCATAATGTTTGCAATATTGCCTGTTTCTGGGTCACATCCCATCTCCATCTGCTTCCTTGCTTTAAGAGGTCCCTGGATGGTTCTACTAACTTAGAATATTTTAACACAAATCGTCTAAAAAAATTACAGATTCCTAAATACGTCTTCAGCTGTTTAACATTTTGTGGCGCACTTGCATCGAGGATTTTGTTAATCCGACTTTCTTCTGGAGTTACCCCTGAACGTGACACACTATGACCCAGGAAAGTTACTTGTGACTTACAAAACGTAGATTTTGACAATTTCAGGGTGAACCCTGCCTTATCTAGTCTCTTAAAAACCGTGTCCAAGTGAACCAAATGCTCTTCAAAAGTACGCGAACTGATTACAAGATCATCAATATATATAGTTACATAATCACCCGTGTTATCACCTAAAGCTATGTTCAGTGCTCTTATCAGCGCTGCTGAACTGCTCTTTAATCCATAGGGTACCCTGCAAAATTGGTACAGATTGTACTGATGACTAAAAGCGGTAAAGGCTCTATCTTCAACTTTAAGAGGAACTTGCCAGAAACTAGAACTTAAATCAACACACGTAAAAAATTGTTTTCCCTCAAAAGTTTGCATTAGCTCCTCTATAGACATAGATTTTAATTGGTCTGATGAAATGTGTGCATTAACTAAACGCGCGTCTAAACATATCCTGACTTTTCCATCTGCCTTAGGTACTGTAATAAGTGAATTTACATAGGGGCTGTTAGAATACTCTATTATACCATCCTGAAGCATCTGATTGATCTGACTTTCTACGGCTTTCTGATAGACAAAAGGCACAGGATAGCGGTGACCGGTAAATACCGAATTGTCAACAACGTTCAATGAGTGGACATAACAATTGGCTCTACCAATTCGATCTTCAAATACCCTACTATTATTTGACAAAACATCGTAGAGAAGCATACACTTATCTTCATCTACATCTCCAAGAAACGCAGCTTCACGTAACGAGTCATCTAGACTGTCGTTCGTAACCACACTGCCTACAAAAGTAACTGACCCTTGCTCTATAGCTTGAGACATCTCATTTAACGTACACATCACTCCTACTACACTACTCCTATATTGTTCATTGAACGGTATCACCACTTCAGCACCACCAAATTTAAATGTAATACAACACTCTTCATAACATATGTTTCCTGACACCCTAGTCAGCCAATCAGAACCCATAATTACGTCGTACACTAGATTTGGAATTACAAGGCACACTTGCTTCTCTACGTGACTGTTTATATTTATCTCTATTAACACCTGTTTTGATATAATTTTAGACTTCCTACCCACGGCTGTGATTACAAAAGTACTCTTAATTGGCAATACTTCAAAGTTTACCCCAGTTCCCTTTAATTTATCATAATAAGCATTGCTTATGCAACTCCTTACACACCCACTGTCTATTAACACATTCGTACACGTCCCGGACACGTGTAGCTTAATGATCGGACTTATATTACCCGCCACTGGTAATATTGCTTCGTCACATAGTTCACTTAACAAATCATTCCTTACGTTTAGGTCATAGTGTTCCTGTATCAGGGTTAAAACAGGGCACGTTGCAGACTGAGATCCTGACCTTATGATGCAGTCTGGCTCGCGTTTAAATTACTATTATTGTCTCTACCTTCACAAGTGGTCGCAACGCTCGTCTGGCTATTACTATTCACATTCTGTTGGTTACTATTTTCATTATTACCTACGGGATTACCTCTCCCATATCCTCGGTTCTGATTAACATTAGGGTTATTACCGTAGTTACCCTGTCCGTGGCCGCTGCGTCCATCATTACCCCTACCTTGATTTCCTCGCGAATCATAATTCCTGCCTTGCGAGTAATTATTCCTGTCTTGATAGGGCGTCACAAAATTATTACCCCGGTTTTGGTAATTGTTTCCACTCTGACCCCTATTTTGATAATTGCCTCCTTCGCCACTGTTTCCCTGCGTTCCTTGATTTCTTGCATCCTGAGACTGATTGTTATAATTGCCCTGGTTTCTAGTGACTGTTTCTTCACTTGAACCTTTCCCTAGCGCATCAAAGGTACCTAGTAGGCTCTCTACTTGCGTGACAGTTTTTACATTTTGTATGCATGCCGCCTCTTTGATTCGGTAAGGGAAATGCCTTAACAGGAGCCTTACCACATCTTTTTCCTCTCTCAGTCCATCCAAGTATTTACAAACCAACACTTGCCCCAGGAAATACTCCGTCATATTGAGATTACCCCTTGCGTTGTATTTTCCGCACACGATTCCCTCACGATACCGTGATTGTATGCTCTCACTCCAAAACTTATCACAAAATTTATGTCTGAAGTCTGTGATATCTTCAAAACCGTCCCTATAAACTGCAAACCAGTTTTTGGTTTCCCCTACGAAGGCCTGTTCTAATATTTCAACAACATTACACCATTCGATGTTTCCGTCCTCCAATCTTTCTTTAAACCTCACTTCAATAGTATTTAGAAACTCCATGGGGCATCCTTGCCGATTGCTAAATTTCCCTAACTCTATTTCTTTATGCGTACTATTCATATATGTCGTTCGACTCTGACCTGCTTCTTGTCTTATTCTAGACTTTAATTTATTTTCAAGCTCGACAATTTTCTCCTCTGCTCGTTTCTCCATACTACTAACTTTTGCGTTTATGCTCCCATCTGTTGCTTCAACTTTATCATTCAGCCTATCCTGTGTTTCTTGAATTTTACTTATACTTTCCTTACTCTGTTTCTTCAAATTTTCAACTTCTTTACTAATTTCTGCTAGAACCTTATCGATTTTGCCGCCCAGCTGTTCTTTAATTTCCGTTGTTACTCCCTGAAGGTTTTTAATTTCTCCCCCCAGCTGTTCTTTAACCTCCATAGCTGTACTCTGAACTTTTTCAATTTCTCCTCCCAATTGTTTCTTAATTTGCTTCGTCTCTAGCTGTATTAACTCTTTAGATTCCTCAGCTTGCTTACTTATTTCACTCTCAAGTTCATCTTGCACCCTCCTCAATCTACTCTCCATGTCAGCTAGGATTTCTTTCGTCTTCTCTTCCATCACACCCCTGATTTCACCCTTAATTTGCTCAAATCTTTTATCCATCTCCTTACTGTTTTGATCCAATTTACTGTTAAGTTCTTTATTACTTTCTTTAATTTCCCTACTGTTTTCCTCCAATTTATCGTTTAGTTTACTACTAATTTCTTTACTGTTTTGATCCAATTTACTGTTAAGTTCTTTATTACTTTCTTTAATTTCCCTACTGTTTTCCTCCAATTTATCGTTTAGTTTACTACTAATTTCTTTACTGTTTTGATCAAATTTCGTATTTAATACATGTATAAGACTCGAAAACATGCTCTTCATATCTCCCGGACTTTCTTTCTCACCATCATTACTGGGATTTACCTCCGACATCATCCCTGTGCTGCTTTCACCTTCCTCTACTAACTTACTACGCGCTTCATCATCTTTCTCCTTCGTCATCTTACTCCCTAGCTGTTTTTGACTACGTAGTAACATATCGTCTTCTGAATCACTCATTCTGACTCACGTTGATATATAAAATCCCCCAAAATGCAGGTACAGAAATATGTCACTTTTCCCTCCACAAATGTTATCAGGTTTTCGTCCCACGTTTATGGCGCCAATGTAACGGTTCTATTTTGGCTGTGTATGTAAATTTGGAACAAAATATAAGACCAAAACCTGCCAGATTATTAATTTCTGTATCCAATTTTTACCTGACTTACCATTTGATATGACCCATCAGTGGTCACCGGATCTGAAGTTATATGTAAGAGTGTTGGGGGCCAAGGGTTCGATCTGAGAGCGATAACCCAATAAATAATAAATAACTTTACGTCCTAGCTCAGGTAGAACATTCACCAGACTCCATCGACTCAAGTCGTGGTATGACTTAGTCATTAACCTGAATAACATTTGCTTCGGGGAAAAGAGGATGACTTATATCTATTTCTATCATCTAGAAAGGAGACAGACTGGATTTACTTTAAATAATAATTTAATGGCATCAAAAACAAACAAGTTAGGAAGATGCATTAATTAATGACTTAACGTAGAAAGTAAACACAAGAATTTAAGACAGGCAAAAGTTGCAAGAAAACGGAGGCGTTATGAATTTAATTTAATCTAGATCTGAATTTATTACTTTAGGTTGATTTATTCGAGAGTGAAGAAAGAGAGCTTGTGCATTAAAGTCAAATGAGCTTACCAAACGATGAATCAGCTTTATTGAAGTGTTTCTCCCCAAGAGAAAGCTGCTGTTGTAGGCGGTAGAAGTCCATCTTCATGCGTGGAATTTATTTTAAATGACAGGCTACTATTAATTCTGAGGTATTTAGATTTCTCAGAATTAATAATGGTGGTGGATTGAAAGTCCTTAAACCACTTTTACGATGTTAGCTCAGACACTGCTAACACCATACAGTCTCGGACAAGCATATGTCCTGAATACCTCTCCTGCAATACTGTCTTGAACCAGGTCTCGTTGAGTTGTCCCTCCTTCACATAAAGGAGTCTCGTCCCAAGGTGCTCCGCGACCGTATCTATTGTTCAGGCCTTCCCTTTCCACTCGCATACCCTTGTCATTCGCCGCACCCTTACTCATTAGCGTGGGCTCGCCACGCAGCTTTTGTTGAGTACACAGGTAAGTATTTCATCACATAGTGCTGTTCTGGGAGAAGACGTAAGCTCATGAAATGACCCTTAGTGTTCAAGCGCTAGCTAATTACAAAAACAGCCTCTGACTTCTCTCAACTTAATACCGTAATAAAACCTAATCATGATAATACATTATATGGACTAAACATACACTTAATAACTTGTGGCTAATTAACTGCCGAAATAACACATGATATAAATAACGAATGTCAAATTTTGACATAACGTCAGTGGCGTTATCGTACCCTTCAAAATAAGGTTACAGTACCATCCCGGCATTTGCCCGAAGACGAAGTGGGAAACTACGCAAAACCACTTCGAGGATGGCTGAGGGGGAATCGAACCCCCTCTACTCATTTGGACCACCCGAGGCTGAGTAGACCCCGTTTCAGTCCTCATACCAACAACAACAACAACAACCCCTGGCACAATCCAGCCCATGACGGGATACCACTTTTTCAAATTTCGTGGCAGAGCCGGGAATCGAACCCAGGACCTCCGGGGCGGCAGCTAACCATGCTGACCGCTACGCTACGGAGGCGACGAACAAAATAATACCACGGAAAATTTTAAAGAATACGTATACCGGCGATCAGAATCTTGTTTCATTAGAGGGGCTAGAACATCGCGGTCATTTAGCCCCGTGTACTTGGGTGTGTGTGTGTAGAATTCCTCTGATAACCTGTCTATAGCGGTGTCTGTATAATGTATGTATTAGCAATTAAGGTGAGGATGGGGAAGGAGGCGGCCGGGGCCTTAAGTTAGAAACCGTCCCGGCAATAGCCTGGAGCAGAAGTGGGAAACCACAGAGAACCACTTCCAGGGTTCTGAGGTGGGAATCGAACCCACCTCTTCTCAGATTTGCTTCACGAAGCTGAGTGTATCCAATTTCAGCCCTCAGACCAGTATTGGATTTCTTGGCAGAACTGGGAATCGAACCTGGTCCTCCAGAGCGACACGTCGATATGTTATGTTAATATCCATGACAGTTTTTTTAATTTTCTGCCATTACAGGTCACGTGGCAAAAGCTATCAATTGGGTCGTATTCTCTTTATAAATCAGGAAAATTCAACCCACTCTTCACAAAAATACATGTAAGGGAATGAATGAGGCAATGTAGTTACATCCCAACTAAAATGGAGCGTGGGCTTTCATTAAAAAAAAGTATGCCTACCACTGGATTCGATGCACTATTCTAGCCATTCTCGCCCGCCGTCTACGGCCGTGCTTTAACCGCATTTTTTTTTTTTTTTATTAGCTCTTTACAGAATTACAGAATTTTCAGACATAATAAATACCATACTAATACATCACAAGAAATCCAGATAGTGTCCATATTTATCGTACAATTGTCCACCTTCACTAAGCTTCCAACGCTCTTTTTGCAGGTGATACCTGAGATCCAGGAAAGAGAAATGTTGATCATTGTCCATCACGAAGTGTAGGCCTACATATTGGACCATTATCCACACAATGGCAGTCTGTTTAATTTGGGGGAAGGCGGTCACCGACAAACGAACCAACTTCCTGTCATCAAGGTCATCCGAGGGCACATTTAATAGTTGACATACTTTTGCCTTACACCACAGCCACGTGGAGGCAACTCGCGTGCATGATGTGAAGCGGTGTATCGCCGTATCAGTTTGACCATATATAGTACACCATGGGTAAGCTTCAAGATGGATGGTATATCGCCGTAGAGCGGTTGGGATGAGATCGTTGAGGAAGATAAAAACTTGGGAGTGTACAGCAGAAGAAATGGACATAGCCCCAAAATTTTTCCAAACAGTGGGCCAATGGACGTAGAGGGTGGTGGCCTCTATTCGCGGTTTGGAGTGTACCACTTGCCGCAACATGTTATAGATACTTTTCGTCGTTGGAACAATCCCTGATGGCATTTGGCGAACAGTTTCCAGAAGGTGCTGTTGATGGTCCCTAAATATCTTCGGCAAAGCTCTATCACAACCACGGGCTGTGTTTCGAATGTCTTTGTATAGCGCTTTCGTAAAAGTGTCATGTTGGGAAAGAATGGTGATATCGTTCTTGCAGAGGAGTGCACGGCATTTCATGCCATGAGCTGTTAGCCCTAGCCCGCCTTGCCGGGATGGGAGATACAACTGTTCCCGTTGTACTCGGAACAAAAATCCTTGCCATATAAACCAACCTGTATATTTTGCCAATTGGCTCTCAAACATTTTGGGAAGTGGGAAAAGTTGTGCGACATACCATATTTTAGAGAGCGCAAACACGTTGAGGACCATTACCCGTTGCACTATATTGAGGTTTCTTTGACCAAATTGGATCAGGACTCCCCTAACTTTGGCAATGACCTTAGTCCAGTTAACTTGCACTGTGTCCAGAAGCGATTGCTTCCAGGTAATGCCAAGAATTTTCACCTCATTTACTATCCGGAACCAGGGCTGTGGGGTAATCACTGAGTTAGTATTGAGCGGAAGCAAAGCAGTTTTCTGGGGGTTCGATTGTGCTCCAGAGGCGATATGGTAGAGCTGAAGGACGCTATCGATGTGGGAGATGTCTTCTTCATTGCGGATCAATATTGATACGTCATCAGCATAGGCGCACATTCCAAAAACATGTGTGGACAGTTTGTAACCCTGTAGCTTCACCTGGGTAGTCCGAATGAACGGTTCAAGGCCAATGACAAAAAGTAGCATAGAAAGGGGACATCCTTGCCTAACTGATCGTTGTATTGGAATCAGAGGGGAAAGAAAACCGTTGACGAGCACTCTGGACGTAGCATTACAATTTATCATACGAATGTAGTCAATAAGGATTTCAGGAAATTCGAAGTGTTGCAAGACCATGTACAAGTATTCATGACTGATGCGGTCGAAAGCTTTATCAAGATCTAAGGTGAGAAAACTCATTGGCTCAGTGGGGAGCATTTCGGCTTTTAGGTGTAGGTCCCGTAGTATCGCTAAGTTTGTTAACAGAGTTCTTCCAGGAATACTGCAACATTGTTCATCACCAATGATATCAGGTAGAACAGTCTTCAATCGGCATGCAAGTACTTTGGTAAGGACTTTATAGTCACTGCAGAGCAGAGTAACTGGTCGGAAGTCACCAACTGCCATGGGAGAGGATGTTTTTGGTATGAGGACTATGGTACCCTCGTGATGTGATTGACAAAGAGCACGACGTTGGAGAATGGTACGCAGGACATGACAAAATTCTTTGCCAATGAGAGGCCAGAAGTGTTTATACATTTCATATGGCAGTCCATCAATGCCAGGTGAGCGGTTGTTTGGGAGTTGTTTAACCACAGAGTGAATCTCTTCATCCGTAATATCCGCGCTGAGCAGAGTTTTGTTGTCCGGAGATAGTTTGGTACTGCAAGATGACAGCAATAGGGTCACCTGCTGTGGATCAATGGGAGCCTTAGCGTAGAACCGTTGATAAAATAATGATATTTCACTACGTATAGCGTCAGGGCAGGTGACGACACTTCCAGTACTGGTGCGGAGGCGGTGGATATATTTACGTTGCCGCTCCCGTTGTCCTTTGGCGATATGGTATACACTTGCACTTTCGTCCGGGAGCACTGTACGATCTTTTAAAGCCACGTTGATATGAGCGAGCGTTCGTTGCTGTAGAGACAGGAGCTTGGTTTTAACTTCCCGGATCTGGTCATATATACGCTCCCCAGCATCAGATCTTTGCTGGAGCTGGCGAAGAACTCGATAGTAAAATTCAACTGTATCCCGTCTTTCCCGACCTCGTTGGTAAGATATGTTCTTAAAGACGCGGCGGATCCCTGGTTTAACTAAAATATCCCGCCAGTCTGTGCAGTCGCGAAATTTGCATTTTTGTTGGACCCATCGAATCCAGTGTTGTCTGAAAATATCTTGGCATTCCTCCTCCAGTAACAGCGAGCAATTCAGCTTCCAATAACCTCTTCCTATGTGAAATATGGGATGGGGGTAAGAGATTGTACATACGACAGCATGATGGTTAGTGAAACTGGCAGGGATCACTTCATATCGTCTAGGCTGGATAAGTTCCTGTGACAAGTAGATGCGGTCAAGTCGTGATGAGGAGTTGTGACTTATACAGGTGTAATGGGGCAGGGGCACCCTTAAACTATCCACAGCATCAATGAGGTGTAGGGAGGTAAGAAGGGTCCTGAGAGCCGGGTTGACACCTCTGTATGGACTAGTGGAATCCTCTGGGCGTTGAATACAATTGAAATCCCCTGCAAGAATAAGTTTTTCCTTAACGTCGTGCAGATGAGGCAGTATACTCTGTTGAAAGAACATTTTCCGTTCCACACGTTTATTGGACCCGGACGGGGCATATACATTTATCAGGGTGGTATTGTTTATGTGTCCAGATATTATGCGTCCTGATGGATGACATAGCACACCTTCGAGTGGGATATCATGTCTTATGAGGAATCCGGTCCCTCTATTTGTATTACCGGTATTGATGTATTGTTTGTAGAAGGCAGATATGGGTAAACGCGGTATAGCAACTTCTTGAATGAAAGCAATGTCAATGTCAGCATCTCGAAGGAATCTCTCCAACAGTTGAAATTTCAGAGGGCATTCTATTACATTGATATTCACAGTGGCCACAGTGAGAAATTGCGCCATTAAGAGAAGTATAAAAGCTGTGCTAGACATACTGGAAGGTGGACTCGAAAGAAGACACAGGTGAGAATTATCCTGGTGCACTATGTCAAATTAGGTTGAGATAGTTCCTTTTGACTGCCATTCATAGGCCGGCTGTCAGCGGTTGAGAGCGTTCGTGGGTCCCTAGATGACGTAGAAAGAAGATTTTGTTTCTTTTTCACAGCTGCGGGAACTTTTGTGGAGCCAGTTTGATTCTTCGGGGCTGGTACGGCAATCGAGGCATTTGTTTTAATCTTCTTAGAGACGTTCTCGGATCCCCGATCAACATTCGTAAGTGAGTCGGTAGGGACCAGCGAAGTCGGGGGCAGTGAAGACAAAATTTCTGTGGCATCCTGTAGTAACGGCAGAGTTGGTTCTAAGGCTGCGATACAGGTTGCCGAGAGCACAGGGGCACTCTGTGTCTCGCAGCCCTGGTCAGGGCAAGGTACCAGTTCTGCGTCAGATGTATCCGAGGTCACTCCCGGTGTTGTCTCAGCTGACTGATCAATGAGCATGTTTTCATATGACGTTTGCTGCGTCACAACTTCCGAGTATTGTACACGTCGTTGTTGTGTAGGAGTTATACCGAGGGGAATCATTTTCTTTGGGCAGTTAATACGAAGATGTGTGGTAGCATTGCAAATTAAACAGGTCTGTTTCTGTCCATTATACGTTATATAGCCAGAATGGCCACCAAAAGCCTCAGTGGAGGGGATATCTTGCTTGATTTCCATAGTTACGGCACGTATTCCATTATACACCGGGAACTGATAAGCAGAAGACCATTGTTCTTTCCTGACGTCACACACAGTGCCATATTTCGACAGGACGGATTTGAAAATTTCAGGGGGTACTTCGAGTGGGACATTAAATATACGCACTGTGGTAAAATTGGAATCCGCCGTGGAGAGCTTAACATTGGTCATTTCGCCTGAATCATACTGAAATTTAATAGGATCTGCAAAAGTATTTAACAATTTCTGATAAATAGATATGCTGATTACCTTGATGTACATGGTTTTTTCGTGCGCATTTAACTGGATGGCTTCTACTTGGTCGACAGTCAACCGGAGGGTATCGCCAATCCAGCGGTGAATTTCTCCTGGTGAGGGGCGAGAACTCTGCCTGTCCCATTGGCAGCGTACGGTGTTTTTTCTCTGGTATCCGGACATGATTTTCAGCGGGGTTTTCTGGGTTTCTGGTTTTGTTGTCCTATCTGAAACACTACTTAAAAAGTATTGTCCGAATGACACACGGAAGGTCAGTACACACGTGGAACTAAGGAAGCACCGGTATTAGGAACCGTAAACTCTTCCAATGCGGTCACACAGCGCGCACACACGTACCGCACTCGGCCACGACCAGTGACCAACTTCTACCTATCGGCCACCAGTGCATGGTAGAAAGAGCGCGCTGCACTTGCAGTTGTTACTGTAGCCGTCCACCTCAAACGTTTAAATCCATCTCAAAGTCTTCAATCACGGTTTATGCTGTTGATTTAACTTTCTACTATTACAGATCACGTGGCGTAAGCTATTAATTCGATCGTATTACGAGTATGCGTGTTATTTCAAGGAGCAATAAGTCGTATGTTAGTAGAATGGGCCATACTATTTGGCGGGGAAAAGTTTAAGGTCGGTTTTTCTTTGCTAGACCCATGACCCAATTACATTGCTGTCACACAGTCAGAGGGCAGAGCAATATCGACCATCGGGGGAAATGCAGTGTTAGTTGGGTTTCATAAAACTAAATAATAAGGGGCGGGTGGACCACACTGTATATATATAAAGCACAAAGTTTGTCTGCCTGTCTGTCTGTCTGTCTGTTTGTCTGTTATGTATACAAATCTACACCGTTTCACCGATCTGAACCAAAATTTGTATACTTACCCTTTGGAACCCTGCGAGTAACCCTGTCAACTTTAAATTTCGGACAGACCACCCCATTCCCTGCATTTAAGCCCTTTGATCCAAATCTACACCGTTTCACCGATTTGAACCAAAATGTGTACACATCCTTTGGAACCCTGCGAGTAACACTGTCTGCTTGAAATTGCGGACAGACCATTCCTTTCCCTGCATTTAGGCCCTTTGTCCCAAATCTAAACCGTTTCAACGATCTCAACAACTGTCTGCTTTAAATTGCGGAGAGGCTACTCCATCCCCTGCATTTAGGCCCTTTTGCACGAATCTACACCGTATCACCGATCTGCACCAACATTTGTATACCTACCCTTTGGAACATTGCGAGTAACACTGTCTACTTAAAATTTCGGACAGACCACCACATTCCCTGCATTTAGGCCCTTTGGTCCAAATCCACACCGTTTCACCGATTTGAACCAAAATGTGTACACTTATCCTTTGGAACCCTGCGAGTAACACTGTCTGCTTGAAATTGCGGACAGACCATTCCATTCCCTGCATTTAGGTCCTTTGTCCCAAATCAAAACCGTTTCAACGAT
Source organism: Meconema thalassinum (assembly GCA_946902985.2). Taxonomy (NCBI): domain Eukaryota; kingdom Metazoa; phylum Arthropoda; class Insecta; order Orthoptera; family Tettigoniidae; genus Meconema; species Meconema thalassinum. The sequence continues at coordinate 715,602,409 of OX336388.2, read as the reverse complement.
CTCAACAACTGTCTGCTTTAAATTGCGGAGAGGGGCAGATGACCTCGTAGTTCCGCCCCTTAAAACAACAATAACTAACTAATAACTAAATTGCGGAGAGGCTACTCCCTCCCCTGCATTTTGGACCTTTGGCACAAATCTACACCATTTCATCGATCTGAACCAAAATTTGTATACCTACCCTTTGGAACCCTGCGAGTAACACTGTCCACTTAAAATTTCGGACAGACCACCCCATTACCTTCATTCAGGCCCTTTGGTCCAAATCTACACCGTTTCACCGATCAGAACCAAAATTCGTATTCTTACCCTTTGGTACCCTGCGAGAAACACTGTCTGCTTGAAATTGCGGACAGACCACTCCATTCCCTGCATTTAGGCCCTTTGGAACAAATCTAAACCGTTTCACCGATCAGAACCAAAATGTGTATACTTCCCCTTTGGAACCCTGCGAGTAACACTGTCTGCTTGAAATTGCGGACAGACCACTCCATTCCCTGCATTTAGGCCCTTTGGCCCAAATCTACACCATTCCACTGTATATTTACCCTTTGGAACACTGCGACTAACACTGTCTGCTTTAAATTGCGGAGAGGCTACTCCATCCCCTGCATTTAGGCCCTTTGGCACAAATCTACACCGTTTCATCGATCTGAACCAAAATTTGTATACTTACCCTCTGGAACCCTGCGAGTAACACTGTCCACTTAAAATTTCGGACAGACCATCCCATTCCCTGCAATTAGGCCCTTTTGCACGAATCACACCGTTTCCCCGATCTGAACCAAAATTTGTATACTTACCCTTTGGAATACTGCGAGTAATACTGTCTACTTAAAATTTCGGACAGACCACCCCATTCCCTGCAGTTATGCCCTTTGGTCCAAAACTACACCGTTTCACCGATTTGAACCAAAATTTGTATACTTACCCTTTGGAACCCTGCGAGTAACACTGTCTGCTTGAAATTGCGGACAGACCACTCCATTCCCTGCATTTAAGCCCTTTGGAACAAATCTACACCTTTTCACCGATCAGAACCAAAATGAGTATACTTCCCCTTTGGAACCCTGCGAGTAACAACACTGTCTGCTTTAAATTGCGGACAGGCCACTCCATTCCCTGCATTTAGGCCCTTTGGTCCAAATCTACACCGTTTCACTGTATATTTACCCTTTGGAACACTGCGACTAACACTGTCGGCTTTAAATTGCGGAGAGGCTACTCCATACCCTGCATTTAGGCCCTTTGGCACAAATCTACACAGTTTTATCGATCTGAACCAAAATTCGTATACTTACATTTTGGAACCCAGCGAGTAACACTGTCCACTTAAAATTTCGGACAGACCACCCCATTTCCTGCATTCAGGCCCTTTGGTCCAAATCTACACCGTTTCACCGATCAGAACCAAAATTCGTATTCTTACCCTTTGGTACCCTGTTAGAAACACTTCTGCTTGAAATTGCGGACAGACCACTCCATTCCCTGCATTTAGGCCCTTTGGCACAAATCTACACCGTTTCACCGATTTGAACCAAAATGTGTACACTTATCCTTTGGAACCCTGCGAGTAACACTGTCTGCTTGAAATTGCGGACAGACCATTCCATTCCCTGCATTTAGGTCCTTTGTCCCAAATCAAAACCGTTTCAACGATCTCAACAACTGTCTGCTTTAAATTGCGGAGAGGCTACTCCCTCCCCTGCATTTTGGACCTTTGGCACAAATCTACACCATTTCATCGATCTGAACCAAAATGTGTATACCTACCGTTTGGAACCCTGCGAGTAACACTGTCCACTTAAAATTTCGGACAGACCACCCCATTACCTTCATTCAGGCCCTTTGGTCCAAATCTACACCGTTTCACCGATCAGAACCAAAATTCGTATTCTTACCCTTTGGTACCCTGCGAGAAACACTGTCTGCTTGAAATTGCGGACAGACCACTCCATTCCCTGCATTTAGGCCCTTTGGAACAAATCTAAACCGTTTCACCGATCAGAACCAAAATGTGTATACTTCCCCTTTGGAACCCTGCGAGTAACACTGTCTGCTTGAAATTGCGGACAGACCACTCCATTCCCTGCATTTAGGCCCTTTGGCCCAAATCTACACCATTCCACTGTATATTTACCCTTTGGAACACTGCGACTAACACTGTCTGCTTTAAATTGCGGAGAGGCTACTCCATCCCCTGCATTTAGGCCCTTTGGCACAAATCTACACCGTTTCATCGATCTGAACCAAAATTTGTATACTTACCCTCTGGAACCCTGCGAGTAACACTGTCCACTTAAAATTTCGGACAGACCATCCCATTCCCTGCAATTAGGCCCTTTTGCACGAATCACACCGTTTCCCCGATCTGAACCAAAATTTGTATACTTACCCTTTGGAATACTGCGAGTAATACTGTCTACTTAAAATTTCGGACAGACCACCCCATTCCCTGCAGTTATGCCCTTTGGTCCAAAACTACACCGTTTCACCGATTTGAACCAAAATTTGTATACTTACCCTTTGGAACCCTGCGAGTAACACTGTCTGCTTGAAATTGCGGACAGACCACTCCATTCCCTGCATTTAAGCCCTTTGGAACAAATCTACACCTTTTCACCGATCAGAACCCAAATGAGTATACTTCCCCTTTGGAACCCTGCGAGTAACAACACTGTCTGCTTTAAATTGCGGACAGGCCACTCCATTCCCTGCATTTAGGCCCTTTGGTCCAAATCTACACCGTTTCACTGTATATTTACCCTTTGGAACACTGCGACTAACACTGTCGGCTTTAAATTGCGGAGAGGCTACTCCATCCCCTGCATTTAGGCCCTTTGGCACAAATCTACACAGTTTTATCGATCTGAACCAAAATTCGTATACTTACATTTTGGAACCCTGCGAGTAACACTGTCCACTTAAAATTTCGGACAGACCACCCCATTTCCTGCATTCAGGCCCTTTGGTCCAAATCTACACCGTTTCACCGATCAGAACCAAAATTCGTATTCTTACCCTTTGGTACCCTGTTAGAAACACTTCTGCTTGAAATTGCGGACAGACCACTCCATTCCCTGCATTTAGGCCCTTTGGCACAAATCTACACCGTTTCATCGATCTGACCCAAAATTTGTATACTTACCCTTTGGAACCCTGCGAGTAACACTGTCCACTTAAATTTTCGGACAGACCGCCCCATTCCCTGCATTTAGGTCCTTTGGCACAAATCTACACCGTTTCACCGATCGGAACCAACATTCGGACACTTAACCTTTGGTCCCCTGCGAGTAATACTGTCTGCTTGAAATTGCGGACAAACCACTCCATTCCCTGCATTTAGGCCCTTTGCCACAAATCTACACCGTTTCACCAATCAGAACCAAAATCTGTATACATACCCTTTGAAATCCTGCGTGTAACACTGTCTGCTTGAAATTGCGGGCAGACCACTCCATTTGGCCCAAATCTACACCGTTTCACCGATCTCAACCAAAATGTGTATATTTACCCGTTGGAACACTGCGACTAACACAGTCTGCTTGAAATTGCGAAGATGCCACTCCAACCCCTGCATTTAGTCCGTTTGGCACAAATCTACACCGTTTCACCGATCTGACCCAAATTTTACATACTTACCTTTCGGAACCCGACCAGTAACACTGTTCACTTTCAATTTCGGACAGACCACACTATTCCCAGCTTTTTGGCCCTTTGGCACAAAACTACATCGTTTCACCGATCTCAAATAATTACCCTTTGCAACTCGACGAGTAACACTGTCCACTAGAAATTTCGGACAGACCACTCCATTACCCGCATTTAGGCCCTTTGGCACAAATCTACATCGTTCTCCGATCGAAAACAAAACGTGTATACTTACCCTTTGGAATCCGATGAGTAACACTGTCCACTTGGAATTTCGGACAGACCACTCCATTCCCTGCATTTAGGCCCTTTTGCACATATCTACATCGTTTCACCGATCTGAACCTAAATTTGTATACTTACCCTTTGGAAACCGACGAGTAACACTGTCCACTTAAAACTTTGGACAGACAACTCCATTTCCTGCATGTAGGCCCTTTGGCAAAATCTACCCTGTTTCACCGATCTGAGCCAAATTTTACATACCCACCCTTTGGAACCCGACGTGTAACACTTTCTACATGAAATATCGGATAGACCATTCCATTTACCTCATTTAGGCTCTTTGGCAAAAATATACATTGTTTCACCCATCTCAACCAATCTTTATGTAAGTTACTTACCCTTTGGAACCCGACGAGTAACACTGTCTGCTTGAACTTTCGGACAGAGCACTCCATTCCCTGTATTTAGACCTAATCTACATCGTTTCACCAATCTGGATCAAAATTTGTATACTTACTCTTTGGAACCCAACGAGTATCACTGTCCACTTTAAATTTCTGACATACCTCTCCATTCCCTGCATTTAGCTCAGGAATCCCTCGGGGTTGCCAGCTTCCTAACTCACCCGCCATGAGCCCTTGAGGGTGTACCAGAAATGGTGGGGCTACACACACCCTGCCTCTTGAGGGCCTTGAGCAGAAGACAGGAGATATAATGAAACGGAATAGAAGGCAGACCCCACGAAGAATGAGGGCATAAGGAAAGATGAGACAACGGCCAATTAAGCGGGAAATTGACTGACTCCTTAGCCCTTGGATGCCCTAATACAGTCGGGGTAGGAAGAGAACAAGAGTTGACCAAGGGAGGCCGACAGGAAAGAGAACTGAAAGGAGCCTGGCACCAGGAAGTAGAAGCGATGTCAGACTCAGCTGGGGTCCGGTGGTCGCCAACCCACGTCCCACAAGTTGTGAGACTCTGGGGGGGGGGCAGTTGTGAGAATAGCTTGCTGATTCATCGCGAGGTGACATGAGAGGACTTTCCAGAGCTGTCTATACTGATGCCAGCACAGGGCCGTTGCTCAAGCCGCTGTGGTGTTGCGAAAGAGTGAGTGATTCCCCGGCCAATCTAAATACGACGGGGAACCCCGAACGTGTGTCATCATATTTCGTCATCATCTACGATCATCTCAGGTTCGTGCAGCTTGAACCCATTTTCTTTGCCGAGCAGTACGCCATAAGCTCTTTCACTAGACGCATCGAGTACAGGCCTAAGCCAGAAAATAGGGTTGAGACTTTGGAAGACATCGAAGCTAGACATCTGAATTACCTATATCAGATGTAAATTACACCATGTTCGTTTAGTAGTCATTTTTTCATTACCTTATTATTTTCATCATCATAAGTGCAAATGACCTAGCTGTTACGCACATCATACCACTAATCACCGCCCCATAAAGTCTTTCTCGACTGTGGTTTTTAAAATATTTATTTTTATTACAGTACAGTGTACATTATAAGTTGAAGTGTCAATTTAATACAGGTAGTAGTTTCCCTCACCATCCTCATCATAAAGGCAAATGACCTAAATGTTACGCCCATTACACCATTAATCACCACACACAATAAGTCTTCCTCGCCTGTGAATTTTGAAATATGTATTTCTATTACGGTAGTTTGTAAGTTTGACGTGTCAATTCAACAGTAGTTTTCATTATCATCCTTATCAAAAGCGCAAATGACCTACTGTAGATATTACGCCCTCATTGTCTTTGGGGGAGGGGCAAATGACCTAGATTTTATGTCCATTATATTTCTAAGGAGAATTTGATACATTATCATCATTCCACCGGGCAAGGCCGGGTACTACTGCTAGTAGATCAATATTTTTGTGCCAATCTATATATATAAAGCACAATGTTTGTCTGTCTGTTTGTCTGTTATGTATACAAATCTGCACCGTTTCACCGATCTGAACCAAAATTTTTATACTTACCCTTTGGAACCCTGCGGGTAACCCTGTCAACTTTAAATTTCGGACAGACCACCCCATTCCCTGCATTTAGGCCCTTTTTCTAAAATCTACACCATTTCAAGGATCTGAACCAAAATTTGTATTCTTACCCTTTAGAACCTTACGGCTAACACTGTCCACTTAAAATTTCGGACAGGCCACCCCATTGCCTGCATTTAGGCCCTTTGGTCCAAATCTACACCGTTTCACCGATCAGAACAAAACTTCGTATTATTACCCTTTTGGTACCCTGCGAGTAACACTATCTGCTTGAAATTGAGGACAGACCACTCCATTCCCTGCATTTAGGCCCTTTGGCACAAATCTACATCGTTTCGCCGATCTGAACTAAAATGTGTACACTTGCCCTTTGGAACCCTGCGAGTAACACTGTCTGCTTGAAATTGAGGACAGACCACTCCAATCTCTGCATTTAGGCCCTTTGTCCGATATCTACACCGTTTCACCAATCTCAACCAAAATTTGTATATTTACCCTTTGGAACACTGCGACTAACACTGTATGCTTGAAATGCGGAGAGGCTACTCCATCCCCTGCATTTAGGCCCTTTCGCATAAATCTACACCGTTTCACCGATCTGAACCAAAATGTGTGTACTTACCCTTTGGAATCCTGCGGGTAACGCTGTCCACTTGAAATTTTGGACAGACCACCCATGTCCTGCTTTTAGGCCCTTTTTCACAAATCGACACCGTTTCACCGATCAGAATCAAAATTCGTATTCTTACCCTTTGGTACCCTGCGAGTAACGCTGTCTGCTTGAAATTGCGGACTCCATTCGCTGCATTTAGGCCCTTTGGCCCAAATCTACACCGTTTCACCGATCTCAACCAAAATTTGTATACTCACCCTTTGGAACCCTGCGGGTAACCCTGTCCACTTGAAATTTCGGACAGACCACCCCTGCCCTGCATTTAGGCCCTTTTTCACAAATCTACACCATTTCACCGATCTGAACCGATCTGCGAGTAACACTGTCCACTTATAATTTCGGACAGACCACCTCATTCCGTGCATTTAGGTCCTTTGGCACAAATCTACAGCGTTTCACTGATCAGATCTAACATTCGGATACTTACCCTTTGGTACCCTGCGAGTAATACTGTCTGCTTGAAATTGCGGACAGACCACTCCATTCCCTGCATTTAGACCCTTCGACCCTAATCTACACCGTTTCACCGATCTCAACCAAAATTTGTATATTTACCCTTTGGAACACTGCGACTAACACTGTCTGCTTGAAATTGCGGAGAGGCCACTTCAAACCCTGCATATCGGCCGTTTGGCACAAATCAACACCGTTTCACTGATCTCAACCAATATTTGTATATTTACTCTTTGGAACACTGCGACTAACACTGTCAGCTTGAAATTACGGAGAGGCCAATCCAACCCCTGCATTTAGGCCGTTTGGCACAATTCTACACCGTTTCACCGATCTGACCCAAGTTTTACATACTTACCCTTTGGAACCCGACAAGTAACACTGTTCACTTTAAATTTCGGACAGACCACACTAGTCCCTGCTTTTTGGCCCTTTGGCACAAAACTACACCGTTTCACCGATCTCAAATAATTACCTTTTGCAACTCGACGAGTAACACTGTCCACTCGAAATTTCGGACAGACCACTCCATTCCCCGTATTTAGGCCCTTTGGCACAAATCTACATCGTTCACCGATCGAAAACAAAACGTGTATACTAACCCTTTGGAACCCGATGAATAATACTGTCCACTTGAAATATCGGACAGTCCACTCCATTCCCTGCATTTAGGCCCTTTGGCATATATCTACATCGTTTCACCGATCTCAACCTAAATTTGTATACTTATCCTTTGGAACCCGACGAAACACTGTCCACTTAAAACTTTGGACAGACCACTCCATTCCCTGCATTTAGGCCCTTTGGCAAAAATCTACCCTGTTTCACCGATCTGAACCAAATTTTACATGCTTACCCTTTGAAACCCGACGTGTAACACTGTCTAAATGAAATTTCGGATAGACCATTCCATTTACGGCATTTAGGCTCTTTGGCAAAAATCAACATACTTTCACTCATCTCAACCAATCTTTATGTCAGTTACTTACCCTTTGGAACCCGACGAGTAACACTGTCTTCTTGAACTTTTGGACAGAGCACTCCATTCCCTGTATTTAGACCCTTTGGCACAAATCTACATCGTTTCAACAGTCTGGACCAAAATTTGTATTCTTACTCTTTGGAACCCAACGAATATCGTTGTCCACTTTAAATTTCAGACAGACCACCCCCTTCCCTGCATTTAGGCCCTTTGGAACAAATCTACACCGTTTCACTGATCTGAACCAAATTGCTTATAATTACCCTTTGGAACCCGACGAGTAGCACTGTCGACATGAAATTTCGGACAGACCAATCTATTCCATGCATTTAGGCCCTTTGGCACAAATCTACACGGTTTCACCGATCTGAACCAAATTTTACATACTTACCCTTTGGAACCCGATTAGTAACACTGTCCACTTGACATCTCTGACATACCACTCCATTCCCTGCATTTAGCTCAGGAATCCCTCGGGGTTGCCTGCTTCCTAACTCACCAGCCATGAGTCCTTGAGGGTGTACCAGAAGTGGTGGGGCTACACACACCCTGCCTCTTTGAGGGCCTTGAGCAGAAGACAGGAGATATTATGAAAAGGAATAGAAGGCAGACCCCTCGAAGAATGAGGGCATCAGGAAAAATGAGACAACGGCCAATTAAGGTGGGACTCCCTAGCCCTCGGATACCCTAATACAATCGGGGTAGGAAGAAAAGAGGAGTTGACCAAGGGAGGCCGACAGGAAAGGGAACTGAAAGGAGCCTGGCACCAGAAAGTAGAAACGATGCCAGACTCAGCTGGGGTCCCGTGGTCGCTAACCCAGGTCCCACAAGTTGTGAGACCCTGGTGGGGGGGAAGTTGTGAGAATAGCTTGCTGATTCATCGCGAGGTGACATGAGAGGACTTTCCAGAGCCCGCCGTGTTATCTGCTGTCTATGCTGGTGCCAGCACAGGGCCGTTGCTCAAGCCACTGTGGGGTTGCGAAAGAGTGAGTGATTCCCCGGCCAATCTAAATACGGCGGTGAACCCCGAACGTGTGTCATCATATTTCGTCATCATCTACGATCATCTCAGGTTCGTGCAGCTTGGACCCATATTCTTTGACGAGCAGTACGCCATAAGCTCTTTCACTAGACGCATCGAGTACAGGCCTAAGCCAGAAAATAAGGTTGAGACATTGGAAAACATTGAAACTAGACATCTGAATTACCTATATCAGTTTTAAAATTACACCATGTTCGTTTAGTAGTCATTTGTTCATTACCTTATTATTATCATCTTAAGTGCAAATGACCTAGATGTTACGCGCATCATACCACTAATCACCGCCCCATAAAGTCTTTCTCGACTGTGGTTTTTAAAATATTTAATTTTATTACAGTACAGTGTACATTATAAGTTGAAGTGTCAATTTAATACAGGTAGTAGTTTCCCTTATCATCCTCATCATAAGAGCAAATGACCTAGATGATACGCCCATTACACCATTGATCACCACACACAATTAGTCTTCCCCGCCTGTGAATTTTGAAATATGTATTTCTATTACGGTAGTTTGTAAGTTTGACGAGTCAATTCAACAGTAGTTTTCATTATCATCCTTATCAAAAGGGCAAATGACCTAGATATTACGCCCTCATTGTCTTTGGGGGCAAATGACCTAGATATTAAGTCCATTATATTTCTAAGGATACTTTGAGACATTATCATCATTCCACCGGGCGAAGCCGGGTACTACTGCTAGTAATATTATAAAATACCGGTGTATCATTAGTTTCACGTGAGGTTTCTTATATGTCAGATGTTACACATCATATGCGACTACTGTAGGCTCGTCAAGTTTTTTTTTTTTATTGTGTCATGACTCGGGCCAGACTTCTCGCTGAAGTATAATAATAAGAAGGTGAGAGGACGCATTTGCTATGCACCTGGCGCTCGCTGGGGAATGCGGGTTTCCGCGGAACTTATGATCAAATGATGGATCGCTACATCAACACTTGCAAATGTGTGGAGAGACCGATTGATGGCTCAAGGGCTCCCGTCTGTCGTGTTTCTTCTGCTGTCTCAGCTCCTGCAAGATTTTACATACCGTACGTCAATCAATTCTGCTCTACTGAACAGAAATACACTACTATAATGTTCTAATTAACATTGGTTAATAGATTAGAGTACTCCCAATTTGTTTTGACCACCTCATGGTGTAGCGGCTAGAGTCCTTGACTGTCGCCCTGGAGGTCTGGTTCAATTCCTGGCTCTGTCAAGAATGTTAATTCTGGTCTCAGGGCTGGAAAGGGGTACAGTCAGCCTCGGGACAGGCAAAACTGACAAGAGCAGGGTTCGATTACCATCTCAGGTATCCTGGAGGTAGTTTTCCGTGGTTTACCACTTCTACTTCAGGCAAATGCCGAGATGGTTCCTAACTTGAGGTCAAAGCCACCTCCTTCCCAATCCTATCCCTAATTTACAAATACACACACTAGTACAGCCATCACAATAACACAGGTTATTACACAATCCCCCCCTTCCCCCACACACACACTCACAAACAGTGGCGGATCCAGGGCTTGCGGGGCCCTGGGCGATATTATAAGGAGGGGACCACAACAATAGGAAATTTAAAAAATATCAAATCAAATGGAAAGTAATTTTGTAATAATAATAAAATAAATAATAGATACAATATTTTGAATACACTACGGTACATTTTTAATAATATGAAAGAAACCTTGAAGAAGATTATGTAAACTATGAAATAATAAAATATTACTTTGCGACTTCTTTACCGGCTGAAGTCTTCTATTATTTCACTTAAATAACTTGCTAAACGGTCAGGGGAGGTCATAGCTACACTGAAAAAAAAAGAATTATTAATTAGTTTGAAAAGTATAATTAATTAATTAATTAATTAATTAATTAAATTTTTAAAACTCCATGGCGCAGGGGCCCAGCCCTAGATCCACCCCTGTTCACAAATACACTGGGATATATATCGCCACCCCTAAAATGCAACAACAGTTCCTAATATTTACAGACTAGAACGTTTCGTGGATATGAAAATATGAATTTGGAATCGAAGTCAGCATCATGGCCATCCGAGTCATCGGTGGCCTTGAGCTTGCAAAGCTAAGTACTCTCGTGAACTTTAGCCCGGTAGCAGGTGACACGCTTTCGTATCTCCTAAACTAATAATGATTAGGCGCATGTCTTGTCGTAGTGACTAGCATTCTTAGTTGTCCCCACGGTGGTTTGGATTCGATTCGTGGCTCTGCCATGAAATGTTATTCTGTTCTGAGAACTGGAACGGCGTACACTCAGCCTCGGGAGGCAAAACTGAGAAGATGTAGGTTCAATTCCCACATGTTCCGTCGTAGAAGTGATTTTCAGTGGTTTCCAACTTCTTCTCCAAGCGAATGATGGGATGGTTCCTTCCCAATCCTAGTCACAATTACAAATAAGCACACTACTACATAAACCACAATAACACAGGTTAACGGAAAAATTCTTCTTCTTCTTCTTCTTCTTCTTCTTCTTCTTCTTCTCTCTACACACACCTAAGTACCACAGTCCATGAAACGCCCTGGCCTAGCAAGCGACAGCTGCCCATCACCAGAATGTGGGGTGAAGGCTGCTCAGCGCATTGGATCCCCTAGGCCGTTTATCTTGTTTTCCGTGACCAGGGCCAGGGGCGCATATACAATTTTTTTGGGGGGTGGCTGACTATCCTGGAAAATTGTGAGTATTATCAGGGGATTGTCACCGCAAAATACCCAGACATATCTTAGAGCATATAAAATTGTGTTATTATTTTAGATAAGATTCAAAGTTTATATAGCCTACAATTACTGGCAATAAAAAAAAGTTGTAAAATACAACACAACACACAAATAAAATTTTATACATCATTTATACCGTACCTTGGAATTCACAGTTTTCCCTCACAAGGCTGAGTGTACCCCGTTTCTGCCCTCAGAGTAAAATTAAAATTTCTTGGTAGAGCCGGGAATCGAATTCGGACCTCCGGGGTGGCAGGCAAGAATGCTAGCCACTACACCACGAGGTAGTCTAATTTCAATCTTAATATTGTTTATAACTTAGCCAATAAGTTAAGATTAGGGTACAACCAAATTTACAAATATTTTATGCTCTTACCACAGCAAAACTTTCTTCATTTTATTGGCTTTTTGGGGGGGGGGGTGGAGCCCCCTCAGCACCCCCCTTATATACGCCCCTGACCAGGGCGCTGCCTCACTGTCAGACAGCTACTCAATTCTTATTTAATTTCATGATTATTTTGCATTCTTATACGATGATAAGCTTGTCTTTTATTTCATCACTAGCAGTAGTGCCCGGCTTCGCCCGGTGGATTCATTTGTTTTATGGATGAAAATGAATACTACTTCAGAACTGGCATATGATATTTAAACTAACAGAAAGAAAAAATATAACTTTTTGTGGTGGTCGTGGTAGTGGGGGTGATAAGTAGTACAGTATAATGGACGTAACATTCAGGACATTTTTCCGTAATGATAATGATAATAATGAATAAGGAAACGGCTATTTACTAACTACAGTACTGACACATGTAATTTACAAACGAATTGAAAAATATGATTAGAAAGAGGAGTAAGTGAAATGAGACACTGCCTAGGGCCTATATCTCATTGGCTGTTAGGAAAATAGAGACCAATAGTGTCGTCTTTTGTCGCATAGCGCCATAGGAAAATAATCAGAGCACTTGGCTGACCAAGCTCCTGAGGCAGCAATAGTGTCATTTATCGGCACATAGCGCTCAAGGATAAGGATCGGAATAAACGAAAGTAAATTTGAAAGCACCATCGCTTATTGCAGCTGATAACCTCAATGTACTGCACCAACACCATCGCACTTATACAGAGACATAATATTCATACTGAAAACTGTTTTAAGGGACACTAGGTCTGAGGTTTTAGGTGAAAATGACAAAATAACTGTTTTTTGTTGGACCCCTGTGGATCATTTCAGTAAAACAGTTTTCATGCACCGCCATTTTTAAAGGCTTAGCAACATTTTAAAATCTCCTCTGTGTAAAAAGAAGATGGAAGGCAAATCATAGAAAGTAGGCTATACTTTTAATAGTAGAAATCCTAGAAAGTCGTAGGTTAGCTCAAACGAAAGGTCTCCTCCATTCTCTTTATCTCTACAGCAAAACCTTGTATTTTTCACATTTTTTCCACAAAAGTTTCATTAGGTGAGCCAAACTGGTTAATATAGCATGCGATTTTATAAAAATGCTTTTATCTCCAAACAACGTTTTTAGGTAATCAAGATGCTCCATGTGCATGAGGTATTCACCAATTTTACTTAAAAAAATCACTGAATATTCAGAAACACATGTGTTGCAAGATAACATTGCAATATCTCCAGCCACTTTGTAAATTAGAAACCAAAAAATTAAAAAACTATGAAAAATTATCCAAATTTATAAAACATGATGGCACATAAAGAAAAAATTAATCTCACGGCATGCATGTATAACTTTCCTGAAATGTCTCAATGTTATAATATTTAGAATAGTTTTATGTACCGGTATATGTAATGAAAATATCAAGAGTTTTTTAAATTTTGGTACAGATCGGTGAAACGGTGTAGATTTGCACCAAAGGCCCTAAATGCAGGGAATGGAGTGGTGTGTCCGAAATTTTATGTAGATTGTGTTACAATTGCTAATGCGCATGGAAGATTTGATCACACGGTATATTTTAATAATATAATTAGTAAAAAAATCAATTACATTTCATCCAATTGTTTTCAAATTTGGTATGTGACTTAGTGTTACTATTCTAAGTATGCACTTTAAATTTCAACTCATTCTGATAAAAAATGTGGAAGTTTAAAAACTCAGCCCTAGTGTCCCTTAAGAGGCCTAAGAAATCTTTTTGCACTAATTATTCCTCGTGACTGCAATTTATAAGCAGCGCAAGCTGTAACTATTTTCGCAATTCTGCACCAGAACACTGGTAGGGGCGACGTGATGCAGCCCGAATTACCAGCCAACAATAGACTTATTAAAATATTTTTAGAGGTACACTACTACGGACATGTTCTAGGGCCTAAAAAACGTGGTTTTCAAGTTCATTTTGTCTGTTTTCTAAATGTAGGGAATGGAGAGGGTTTTCCAAACTATCAAGTGGACAGTGGTACCAGCAGGATTTCAAAGGGTAGGTATGTAAAATTTGGTGCAATTAAGTCAAACGGTGTAGATAGGTGCAGGGAATGGAGTGGTCTGTTCGAAAATTCAAGTGGACATTGTTTCCCACACGGTTCCAAAGGGTAATTATACAAAATTTCGTTCAAATCGATGAAACATTGTAGATTTGTGCCAAAGGGCCTAAACGCAGGGAATGGAGTGGTCTGTTCGAAATTTCATGCAGCCAGTGTTACTCGTCGGTTTCCAATGGGGGAAGTATTTAAATTTTGGTTCAGATCGGTGAAACGGTGTAGATTTGTGCCAAAAGGCCTAAATGCAGGGAATGGAGTGGTCTGTCGGAAATTTCATGTAGACAGTGTTACCCGCAGGGTTCCAAAGGGTAAGTATACAAATTTTGGAACAGATCGGTGAAACGGTGTAGATTTGCACCAAAGGCCCTAAATGCAGGGAATGGAGTGGTGTGTCCGAAATTTTATGTAGATTGTGTTACTCACCGGGTTCCAAAGGGTAATTATACAAATTTTGGTTCAGATCGGTAAAACGGTGCAGATTTGGGCCAAAGGGCATACATACAGAGAATGAAGTGGTCTGTCCGAAATTTCATGTGAACAGTGTTAGTCTACTCTCAGGGTCCCAAAGGGTATATATACAAATGTTGCTTGATAGCGGTGAAACGGTGCAGATTTGTGCCAAAGGGCCTAAATGCAAGGAATGGAATGGTCTGTCCGAAATTTCATGTAGACAGTGTTACTCGCAGGGTTCCAGCCGCCCGAGTATTGGCGGGAAAACCATACCTATGTGGGTAAGGTGGAAATGCCTGCCCAAACCCTGACCATCTGGGGCACCCTGTCTCCAGGGGATAAATATGGAGGATGGGAAGGTTACCCAGCAAACCACTCTACGTTGGGCTAATCACCCATGTGGAGGTAAAGTGATTCACAGAACTACAAGTGGCCTCGGATTGGATGGATATAGACGACGACGACCGGAGTGGAAACGGAGCACGAGATTCGGAACATGGAATATTAATTCAGAGATTGAGAGATAAAAGGAGAAAAAACTGTTATGGAAATGAAGAGAATGTGCAGAAATAGAGCGGAATGGCAGACATGGCTCAAACGAGGCTACCTCGACGCTTGAAGGCATAAGGGAATTGAAGAAGAAGAAGAAGAATAAGAAGAAGTAGTTATATCTTTGGTCACCAGCCCCGTGTAGTTGGGTGTGTGTTAATCTTCGTCAGATAACCAGTGTTTCTGCGATGACTCTAGGAGTGATTGTAACTGTATTAGTGGCAGGGATGAGTTGGTGCCCTGGGACATGAAATAAGGTACTATCCCGGCATTTGCCTGGAGGGAGTGTGGAGAAACCACACTCAGGATAATCACTGTCAGCGCTGGGATTCGAATCTCCGATCTCCGGATTTGCTGTACCTCGCATCGCAGCTGTGGTGCCCGATATAACGAGCACGGCTACGCTGTGGAGTTTCTTTCTTCCATGGTCTCTACCTTATGGTAAGCGAATAGCTTCTTAAGGGGAGCCCCTTGGGTTGGTTGGTTGGTTGGTTAGTTGGTTCCTCAGTTTAGTGGCTGCGACAACACGATCATGTAGCCCCGTGCACTTTGGGTGTGTGTAGAATCTGTCTGATAACCGGTGTTAATTGTGATGGCTGTGTTATTGTGTGTTATCTGTTTTTAATTCAAGTAAGGACTGCAGACATTGGATTTTCAAGTAGTTCCTAATTTTGCTACCAAACGCCACCGTCAACGAGCAACTAGTTCCGAACTGTGTCGCTAGATGCCACCGCAGTCGACTCCTGGCGACGAACGTTGGAACCTAAGAGCGTTAGTGAAATTTAACCTATAATTTAGCTTCACAAAAGTGTAATTAGAGGAAGGTTCTTTATCATGCCATAAATCTATGACATGGGATCGCCGGCTTTACTTCCCATCCGAAGGAAGGCATACTGAATTACCGAGGGATTTATAACGCTCTTTAAAAAATCCGACAACTTCGGCCGGCTTTGAACCCGCGACCTTGAACATAGAAGCTCAGCATGCTACCAACTACGCCACCGACCCCTTGGGATCAAAAGGCATTATTTTCTTTCTTTAGCGCATCCCAATAATTTCGAGTGGCCATAGTCAACCTGGCTCAGACTGCTTTTGGCTAGGCCAAATTGAGGAGAAGATGCCAGTTTTGAATTTCAATAATACCAATATATCTCATAAAACGATTGCAACAGGCAATAAATTATTCCCCGATCGAGCTGTCATGTCACTCGCGAATAATGTGTTGGGCACGGCTGGGACTATCTATCCATTACATCGCGAGCAGTATGCGTGAATGCGGTTATCTCCCATGAAGATCCTCCCCAAAGTATGTGGGTAATGGAGATGCCAATGTCTGGAACATGCAACTTATGACCAGTAACTGCCATGGCAGGAATACTACCAGCTGTGTGGTGACCACCAATTTGATCGAGATTTATTCACTCACACACAAACCAGTTCTGTACAGGCGTGGTCAGGTGAGGTCATGTGACCCCGGGGGTCAGAACCGCCTCCTTGTCTCATTCAGGCGGGGGCACCGGTACAAGTATTCCACTTTCTGACTACTGTAGATATCATAACTTTCAGTCGGTCAACACAACTTACTTCCAATTACTGGAATATGTGAAAGATAACCTGAAATAAATTACATGAGATTAAGATTTATAAATATATTGTTACGGACTATTGAAGAAGAAGAAGAAGAAGAAGAAGGAGAAGAAGAAGAAGAAGAAGAAGAAGAAGAAGAAGAAGAAGGAGGAGAACGAGGAGGAGAAGAAGAAGAAGGAGGCGAAGAATAAGATCGAGGAGAAGGAGAAGAAGGAGAAGGAAAAAGAGGAGGAGGAAGAAGAAGGAGAAGGATGAGAAGGAGGAGAAGAAGGAGAAGGAGGAGAAGGAGGAGAAGGAGGAGAAGGAGGAGTAGAAGGAGGAGGAGAAGGATAAGGTCGAGGAGAAGGAGAAGAAGGAGCAGAAGGAGAAGGAAAAATAGAAGGAGGAGGAAGAAGGAGGAGGAAGAAGGAGGAGAACAAGGAGAAGGGGAACGAGGAGAAGAAGGAGGAGGAGAAGAAGGAGGAGATCGAGGAGAAGGAGAAGAAGGAGCAGAAGGAGAAGGAAAAATAGAAGGAGGAGGAAGAAGGAGGAGAACAAGGAGAAGGAGAACGAGGAGGAGAAGAAGAAGGAGAAGAAGAAGAAAAAGAAGCAGAAGGAAAAATAGGAGGAGGAATAAGTAGGAGGAGAAGGAGCAGAAGTAGAAGAAGGAGCAGAAGGAGAAGGAAGAAAGGAGGAAGAAGAAGGAGGAAGAAGAAGGAGGAAGAAGAAGGAGAAAGAGGAGTAGGAGAAGAAGGAGGGGAAGGAGGAGAAGAAGATAAAGGAGAAGAAGGAGAAGAAGGAGAATGAGGAGAAGGTGAAGAAGAAGAAGACTAAGGGATGACATGTTTCGCTCGTTAAGTGTAGGCTCTAGTAAGATCTGTATGTGTAAATTATAATCTGGGTTATTTGAATTTGAATAGCTTTTATAAAAGCATGTATCTCTTGAAAAGCTTTCAGACTACAGATTTTGATAAAGCCTACGGCAAAACTGGTTGTCTGAACAGCCTGTAGACATTCCACAACTTCAAATAAGTATCAACACATTACTGTAGCAGTAGACAAGCAATATGTTATGTTGTTGCTATAGCTTTTAATCTTCTCAACAGAGTACTTGTGGGTTGTGGGTCATTTCCATATCATTAGTTTACAACTCTACTGTACTTTTATGGCTTACTACTTAAGTATATCACAGCAATTGTAGCTACACCTTCATAGATTAGTTTGCGGAAGGAAGACTGTTTATGTTGATAGGATCGTCATTTCTAAGTTTTGCAACATTCTAGTTTGAGATGCTTAATGCATTAAGTTTAATATTGTACATTTATCAGTAATAATTAGCACACCTGCTAAGTTTCACTGACGGGATTTCTTGTATTTTGTTTGTGGAGGGCGGAGACTGTCTGTATGTGTTACTGTAGGTTTGGTAGTGTTTTGTAGAGCTATTTGTGTTGCATATTTGGATCTGATGACGCTCACTTGACGAGCGAAACATTTTATCCCTTAGTTTTCTTCTTCTTCCTCTTCTTCTTCTTCTTCTTCAATAGTCCATAACAATATATAGCCTACTGGATGATTCAACAGCCCCTTCCAATATCGTTAGCTGCAACCCAACTAACGCGTGTTGGCAGGTTCGTCATGGGATATGCTTGCAGTGCATTAGTACTATACGGGATGCAGCAGAGAAATATCAACCTTCCTGACAACACGCGTTAGTTGGGTTGCAGCAAACGATATTGGAAGGGGCTGCTGATTCACCCGGTATATTATACCAGTTGAATCAGCTGCCCCTAATAATATTGTTGTATGCAGCCCAACTAAAGCGTGTTGTCAGGAAGGTTGATATGTCTCTTCCTGCATCCCGTATAGTACTAATGCATTGCAAGCATATCCCGCAAACGATACTGGACACTATTATTTTTCCCTCGATGATATTACAGGCTAATACGAGGGAAACATAACGGTGGCGTGCACACTGCGTATTGGTCGTGCCTGAACCTATCACATGATGTGTTGGCTTGCCGAAAAGTGTCCACAAGATGGGTACCGAGAAACCTGACACCGGAACACAAGCGCGCAAGAATGGGCATCAGCCTCGATCAGTTGATGCGTTCCTGTTCAGAATCATCGCGGCCGATAAGACATTGGTGCACCTCTTCACCCCCGAAACCAAGGCCACCTCAATGATGTGGAAGCATCGCAGTTTACCAGACTGTGCGACAAATCCCGGCATCGCAGGGCATAAGTTTTACCAGATTGGTTTCTTCAAACTGAGTGCACGCTACGACAAGTGTCTCAATGCCGGTGAGGACTATGTAGAAAAATAGTGCAAAGAGTATAGTTCATGATGCCATGGTGTATGCTTGGCAATAAAGGGTCCCTGGGAATAGAATGATGAAACTTAGTTCCTGAACTTCCCTCGTATATAGGGTGTATCAATGATGATGTTACAAACTTTCAGGGATGATGGAGGAAGGCAAATGGATCAATCTATACTAATATAATAAAGCTGAAGAGTTCATTTGTTTATATGTTTAAACGCGCTAATCTATGGAACTACCAGACGGATTCGAAAAATTATTTTTGTATAATGATAGCCAGATTCAGGAGGAATAGTTTAGGCTATGTAAAATTAGGCTACACCTCTCAGGTAACCTTACAGATTGATTTTTGTTCAGTAAGTCGGAATAACAAGCGCTCTCGAACAGCTTCAATAATACGTAAGTCTATTGCTGCCTGGCATTGCGGGCTGCATCACGTCGCCCCTACCAGTGTTCTGGTGCAGAATTACGAGCTGCTTATAAATTGCAGTCACGGGGATTAATTAGTGCAAAAAGATTTCTTAGGCCCCTTAAAACAGTTATCATCATGACAATAGTATACCTCTGTATAAGGGTGGTGGTGTTGGTGCAGTGTACTGAGGTTATCAGCTGCAAAAGCGTTGGTGCTTTCCGATCCTTATCCTTGAGCGCTCCAGTTCTGTAGTAGTATTCATTATCATCCATAAAACAAATAAATCCACCGGGCGAAGCCGGGCACTACTGCTAGTATGAGATAAGGAACCAGAGCACGGAAACGATCGAGTCACAAGTTATAAGCAAAATGCTACTCATTTAATAGCGTGTACCTGCACACGTTTCACAAGATGCTACATTTACAACAACTGTTAAAAATAGCGTCCCCCTGCGTCAATGGAGGCATAGCATCGTCGCAAAAAGTCTGTCGTACCCGTTCGAATATCCCCAGAGTCGTTTGAACAGCGTCGCAGGCAACGAGAATTCTTGCCAGGAGATCCTCTTCCATATCGACAGGTGCCTCATCCACAAGACTTTTCACATGTCCCTACAAGAAGTAATCCAGTGAGGTGAGATCAGGCGAACCAGCTGGCCACGAAGTGGATACGTAGTTGGTCTACTAATCCCAAGTTAGCAGGGTCAATCCCGACTGCCGTCGTTGGTGTTTACGGGTGTTTACACGTTCCAACCTCATGTCGTTGGTTTCCGGCACGTTAAAGAACGCCTGCGGGATGAGATTCCACCACCCCGGCGTCTGTTAAGAACTAGAATTTAGGACGGACGTTAAACAACTGCGATGTTTAATAACTGTTGACTCGATCGTTTCCGGAACTATTTGCCTTCCTCCATCATCCCTGAAAGTTTGTAACATCATCACGGATACACCCTATGTTGGTAGTTACTCAGTGCTCCGCTGCGTTGCTCTTGGTAGCACTTCCTTATCGCCCTGTCTCGAGCCTCAGCGGGCCGGCCGCGTGATCATGTGACCCGGCGCGACTCCAGTCTGCTCGTAGCACGCAGCACAGGGCTGACGGACATCAGATCAAGCATGGCGCAGCTTGAAAGGGAACGAACTATATCGTGGCCATCACGGCTACAGCCAGTGTATTTTGTTGTTTAATATGTGTAAATATATAGTTTAAATATCATTGTGTGAGTGTAACGTAATATTTTTGAATTCTGCTAAACCGAACACCATAACCAGCGAGCATCTCCTGGCTACCGCATGGTACCAGGAATCGTTCCGGGAGAGAAAGGAACATGGTCAGACCGGGCCGGATTTGTGAAAGTGTCGTAATGCTAAAATATTACGTGGTCCTCCGGTGCATTTGAATATACTTTCCGAGTGCGGACATCCTGTGGCGAGAATATTGGAGCACGTGCAACATCATCTCGGCGGCATGCTGTACACGATGGGGAGGACACAAAGGATTATAAGATAAGTGCACATCATAGCAGTATACCGAGGTCAGTCAATCCTTTTATTTCATTCCTTTTCCTAACTTATCATGGAGGCTAGTGAGAAAAACCTGTTGGTGAAGCAACGAGCGGTGATTAAAGGATCACTGACACGTATCAGTAAATATGCAGACAAGTTTGTGGCAGGCTCCGATATTAATACATTACGTAGCAGGCTGAAGCAATTGCCTTCACTCTGGGAAGAATATAAGCATGTCCAATGTAAGCTTGAAATTAATGACGACGAAAATAGTGAAACCCATGAACAGGATAGGGAACAATTCGAAGAAAACTATTTTGATTTAGAAGCCAAAATGACCACACTTATAGATCGGAGCATAACTTCAGAGCAGAATAACGATCAATTATCTCAGCATTCGTGCGGTAATTCACAGCAGGCTTCCTTGGAGGTACGATTGCCCGTCATTAACCTCCCTACATTTCATGGACAATATGAGACGTGGACACACTTCCAGGACACCTTTCAGGCATTAATTGTTGATAATTTAAAACTATCAAACATCCAACGTTTCCACTATCTACTGTCCGCACTTAAGGGTGAACCTCACCAACTGATTCAAAATATTCCTATTTCTAACCCTAACTTTCCAGTAGCTTGGGAAATCGTGTGCAAGAGGTACAACAACAGAAAATTGATAGCAACACAACACATCAAGGCTCTGTTGTCGTTACCTAATTGTCACAAAGACACAGCATCTGATCTTAGGAAACTGAACAACCACTTAGTAAGCAATTTGAATGCTATTCAAAATCTCAACCTTTCAGTGCCGCTACATGAAATCTTACTTCAGCAGCTGATGTTAGATAAGTTAGATCCCGCTACCCGTAAAGAGTATGAAATGAAGGCTCCCAGCGATAATTTTCCAAGACTCACTGAGGTATCCACGTTTTTGGAAGAGAGGGCACAAGTGTTGGAGCTAATGATGGCAGCACGGGAACAAAGGGGGAACACAGCAAATCCACCCAAGAATCAACATGTGAGGAACAATGACAATCCAGGTCGAATTAGCTCATACGTATCTACAAGGGGGAAGTGTGATTTTTGTGATGCAGATCACCCGGTACATCGGTGTGAGGGTTTTCTGAAGGCTAGCGTAAGACAACGGTATGATTTTGTCAAAAGGAAGGGTCTGTGCTTTAACTGTTTTAGACATCATAATGTCAGCATATGCAAATCTGATAGGTGTAAGAGATGCCAAGGCAGACATCATACCCTAATTCATTTCGACAGTCCCACAAACAGTCAAACGACTACAGACAGGGATGCCCTAGCTGGTAGAGGTATTCGAGAAGACGAAGGAGGGCATAGTAAGGCAAGTTACTGCACACTTAAATTCAAGCCACAGTCACAAATAATGCTGTCTACTGCAGTAATAGGAGTGGCAGACAACAATGGTAGAGTTCACCAGTGCCGAGCGCTACTCGACAATGGATCACAGTCCCATTTTATAACTGAGTCACTTGCAAGTAAGCTTAAGTTGCAACGACACAGAAGCTGTATTCCAATTAGTGGTATAAATAACACTGCGGTCACTGCATCTCAAAGTGTTGATATTCGTATCAGTTCTAACGTGTCCAATTTTGAAACTGTTATCACATGTTCTATACTCCCTCATATAACTGGCAATATTCCGGCAAACTATGTTGATTGCAAATCGTGGAACCTACCTAAAGATATCACATTAGCGGATCCTCACTTCAACGAGCCAGGATCAGTAGATATGCTCATCGGTGCAGAGATTTTCATGCAGCTGTTGCGAGAAGGGTGGCGGAAAAATTGCGATGAATCACCCATTTTGAAGAATACCGCCCTGGGATGGATACTGTCAGGTCCTATAAAATCCCAGGATCGGACCAGTAAGAAGGCGGAAGCACCACCCACTTCATCATTTTTCCTTAGACAGGACGATGACCTCGACAGGAAGATGGAAAAATTCTGGTCGATAGAAGAAGTGACAACTAGAAGAACCAACTTAACCAAGGAAGAGCAGTATTGCGAGGAGCATTTCACAACTCACACCAAGCGGGACGACAGCGGACGTTTCAGTGTAAGATTACCTACAAGGGAAGAAAGTCCACAACTTGGAAAATCTTACAAAATAGCGGAGAAACGATTCAGACTACTGGAACAGAGATTCGAGAAGAGACCTGATCTGCGTGCAGATTACGTGAGATTCATGGAGGAGTATGAGAACCTGGGTCATATGAAGTTGGTTCCAGATATAAGCAAGGACGAAGAAGCATGCTGCTACCTCCCTCATCATGCAGTATTGAAGGCTGAGAGTACCACTACTAAAACACGAGTTGTATTCGATGCTTCCTGCAAAACTGACAACGGCGTTTCACTTAATGACACTCTGGCGGTGGGACCTACCGTTCAACAAGATCTGCTATCAATTGTGACAAGGTTTCGTACTCATCAGATTGCGATGACGGCAGACGTTACAAAAATGTACCGTCAGATCAGAGTAGACGACGAAGATGTTAACTTACAGCGCATACTGTGGCGAAAACATCCATCTGAGCTTCTACGCACATACCAACTAAAGACTGTAACATACGGTACTTCTTCAGCGTCCTTCCTAGCCACAAGATGTCTAACCCAGCTGGCTGAAGAAGAAGCACATGCGTTTCTTACAGCATCTTGCGTATTGAAACGGGATTTTTACATGGACGATGTATTGTGTGGTAGCGACACTGTGGAAAATGCTATACAGCTACGAGGAGAACTACAAGAGTTGCTGCAACGAGGAGGGTTCCCGCTCCGCAAGTGGACGTCGAATCACGCGGCTGTACTTGAGACTATACCTAAAGAACTCCGAGAATCACAGTTACCACTACGATTTGATAAGGAAGACAACATCAGAACGCTAGGATTACTATGGCATCCCTTTCTTGACAAGTTCCAGTTTGAGGTCCACATCAAGGAGAACAGTGGAAGGCCCACAAAACGGAAGGTACTTTCAATTATAGCTTCTATATTTGATCCCCTTGGGCTGATAGGACCAGTAATTGTGAGGTGTAAAATTTTCATGCAACAATTATGGCAAGAAAAATTAGGATGGGATGAACCACTACCATCTCCGTTACTTGAAGGCTGGATCGAAATCTTCACTGATCTTCCAGCTCTAAATAACATTCATGTCAACAGGTTGATTCTCTCTGCGGGAAGGGTGATCCTCATACAAGTTCATGGTTTCTCAGACGCTTCTGAACGGGCCTATGGAGCGTGTGTTTACATTCGAAGCACCAACCAACTCGGGGAAGTTTCAGTAAAGTTGGTATGTTCAAAATCCAGAGTGCCTCCTCTGAAACAACAGTCCTTACCTAGGTTAGAACTGTGTGGAGCTCTTTTATTGGCACGTCTGGTTGATAAGATTACCAACACCTTAAACCTGAAAATTGACCACATGTTCTTGTGGACTGACTCGACAATTGTACTATCGTGGCTTGCAGCTGAACCAACAAAATGGAAAACGTTCGTCGCCAACCGTGTCTCCGAGATACAGCAATTGACTGGAAGAGCCAAGTGGGGTCACGTGATGTCAGAAGATAACCCTTCCGATATTCTTTCAAGGGGAGAAGGACCACTCAGACTGCGGTGTAATCAACAGTGGTGGCATGGTCCGGCATGGTTACTACAGGATTTAAGTAGCTGGCCCACTAGGGACTCGAAGGACTCTGCAGGTGAACTTCCAGAAAGTAGGGATACGGTACAATGTCTAGTTAGTGCTACTCCATCAGATGAAATCACGACGAGGTTCTCATCCCTCCGTCGCCTACAGAGAGTAATGGCTTATTGCAACAGATTTATGTTCAATTCCAGAAGACACAACGTAAGAAAAACGGGACCACTATCTGCAGAAGAGCTTGAGACTGGCCTTCAGACGTGTATCAAGCTTGCTCAACGTGTGACATTCGCACGGGAAATAGGCGAGTTGAAGTCAAACTCATCAGTTTCACAGCAAAGTGCAATAAGAAATCTGAACCCCTTCTTAGACGGGAACGACTTATTACGAGTAGGTGGTCGCCTACAAAACTCGTTGAAACCATTTGCAGAAAGGCACCAGATCATATTACCTCAGCGTCACAATGTAACCCAGTTGATTATGGCTGATGAGCATGTTCGTCTGCTGCATGCTGGTGCTAATCATGTAACGGCTTCACTTAGGTCCAGATATTGGATAGTAGGCATAAAGAAAGTGATACGGACTGTCATTCACAAGTGTTTGAAGTGTTTTAGACTACGAGCCACTACAGCCACTCAACTCATGGGACAGCTACCATCGCCTCGAGTGACTCCATCACGGCCATTCTTGAACACGGGAGTTGACTACGCTGGCCCGCTGTACATTAAACAAGGTGCTACCAGGAGCAAGGTCAAGGTAAAATGCTATGTAGCGTTGTTCGTTTGCCTTTGCACCAAGGCGATACACTTGGAATTGGTTCGTGACTTGACTACACAGGCTTTCATCGCCGCCTTACGGAGATTTGCAGCCAGGAGGGGAAGGTGTGCAAATCTATACAGTGATAATGCTACTAACTTTGTAGGGGCTAGAAATGAATTGTTGAGAGTGCACCAGTCCGAGCAGTGGAAGATAGAAATGCTGAACAACGCAGCCCAAGAAGGATTCACTTGGCATTTCATTCCTCCTGATTCGCCACACTTCGGTGGTTTGTGGGAAGCTGGAGTTAAATCCATGAAACACCATTTAAGAAGAACAGCTGGCAATGCCTGCTTGACGTATGACGAGATGTACACCCTACTTTGCCAAATAGAAGCATGCCTGAACTCACGACCGCTCGTTAGTCTATCGGACGACCCTGATGAACCATCATACTTAACTCCTGGCCACTTTCTAATAGGTGCTCCCCTGTTATCCTTCCCTGAACCTGACCTTAGAGATGGTGTGCACTGTTATACTTCCAGATGGCGCTACATTCAAGCACTGCAGCAGAAGTTTTGGAGACAATGGTCTAATGACTATCTTAATAGCTTGCAACAGCGGCAGAAATGGTTGACGAGTCAGCCTAACCTTCAGCCTGGAACTGTCGTGTTGGTTAAGGACGACAACACTCCTCCTCTTTCTTGGAGGCTTGCAACGGTCGGGGAAACATATCCTGGGAAGGATGGACGAGTGCGTGCAGTCACCATTCGTACCAGCAGTGGAATTTTGAAGCGTTCTGTACATAAACTATGTCCATTGCCAATTCAAGACTGATATGTGCAATTACTTTCAGTGTCATCTTGTGATTCAGTTAATTACTTTATTCTTGTGTCGCAAGAGTTCATTTTTGACCAGTGTACTTTCTTGTTTGTGTATAGTGTTGAACCTTCTTATTGTATGATTTAACATGTTCATTTCATTGTCATTACTATAGGTTGTGTATTTTTGTTCCTATGTTGTTTTGGTTGGGGTTTGTGTGTGTTTTGTATTCGGCGATCCATACGGACTGGTGGTGAAAGAACTTTAATTTACTACTGTTGATTCATGTAAATCAATCATTTTCTGACAGTTGTTAAATGTGATACATTTAGGTGTGGCGGTATGTTGGTAGTTACTCAGTGCTCCGCTGCGTTGCTCTTGGCAGCACTTCCTTATCGCCCTGTCTCGAGCCTCAGCGGGCCGGCCGCGTGATCATGTGACCCGGCGCGACTCCAGTCTGCTCGTAGCACGCAGCACAGGGCTGACGGACATCAGATCAAGCATGGCGCAGCTTGAAAGGGAACGAACTATATCGTGGCCATCACGGCTACAGCCAGTGTATTTTGTTGTTTAATATGTGTAAATATATAGTTTAAATATCATTGTGTGAGTGTAACGTAATATTTTTGAATTCTGCTAAACCGAACACCATAACCAGCGAGCATCTCCTGGCTACCGCATGGTACCAGGAATCGTTCCGGGAGAGAAAGGAACACCCTATATAGCATTGCACACGCCCCAGCGTTTGAGGCTCACAGACTGTAGTAATGTATCCTGATGCGCATCAAGAACCCACTGACAGAAGACGGTGAAGTGAACGGAACTTCTAATGTAGAGATATGCTTCAGCATCATTGTCAACTACCTCCCCCATTCCTGTCCCTAATACAGCTACACGCACACTTTACGAGTCATCACATAAATACACGTTCAGTTATGAGACAAATTCAAAACACACCCAAGGGCACGAGGTTGATGGCCAAGATGTCCCAAGCCCCTTAAAATGAATTAACAACAATTATTATGTTCGTGCTACTTCATTTTCTTTACGGCGATCAATACCTTCCTCACTGCGAGCGTGGTAGCACAATGGTCAAGCTCTTTGCCTATCACCAAGGTGGACCGGGTTCGATTCCCGGTCAATGCATGTGAGATTTTCGAAGTAAAATGCCATGTCTTGTGGTCCAGGTTCCACGTAAAAAGGAGGTCATGTTGCTCATGATCGCGAAATTAACAGTCACGTAAACCTACAAGCCTCCTTCCTCACCCACATCAAGTGTAGAAGCAAGGATGAACAGAAATTGGCTGGTTACATGCAAGCGGATGATGAAGAAGCCATCTCTTCCAAATAGCTATTATGTCATTTGCAATTCCTACACCACAATAGATCAATCTGCTGGGGCATTGTGTGGTAGATGAGCATGTAAAGTCACCGCTGAAAAAACGTGGACCTTTACTCTTGATGAAAATAATAGTACCACTTGCTTAGCTCAAGCCTCTCCAGCTAAACTACCCACTGGCCGACTCCAGAGAGCTTAGCTGTGAGAGAGCTGAACAACTGGCAGTTATATATTGCGGCAGAACGATGATATGGGGTGTTAAAAGAATTTTCAAAAAAAAAAAAGAATTGACTTTCTTTGAGATCACCTATAGCAACTACAACAATTAATGTTTCGATTTTTCTTTTTCATAACTATCAAAATTAGTGTTTTTGATGACCCCTACTAGTATTAGTTTATCAGAATTATACCAAGAAATATAACATATTCTTTCAAAAATGCAAAATTGCGTGGGACAAACGGGAAGATGGATGGACACACGTTATAAAGAACACAGAAATCCGATTAATCACAGCAAACACTCGGCATTATGCGAACACACGTATGACACTGGACATAGCTTCACAAATGAGGTGCCTAGAATCAAAACCCTCCAAATCCATTCATTCACTTCTTTGGCAAAGTGGCAAAAACTGCCACAAACAAACCAATACCCAAAAAGCAATACTTTTTTCACTAATAAATGAATTCATTCTTTTGAAAAACAGTGACGAAGTACGAAGCTGATCCCCAAGATAGTTAAAAATTTATTTAGAAAAATATAAAGCAATAATTCGGATTCGTCGGAGTTTGTTACTAAGATTTGGATTTGGCAGGTTTTGATACCAAAGAGCCCTAATAAATTTGAAGTTGTGAGGAGATTGTAGAAACTGCGTAACCTTTACTAAGAAATTAATATTTTGTATGAAAGTAAATTTTGGTAATAAAATAAAACATCGTATAATTTTTGTGTTTTATTAGCACAAAGATTATTGGCTAGTAAGAATAAACAGAAAAGGAATAAAACTAATATTACTCATTCAATATTCGATTGACGCTGAGCGTGGCTGTGCCAGCGTTTATGTTTATTGTAGCATGAGCTCCACGGGGCAAAGCGGAGGACACAGCGATGACAGAATGCAGTGTGCACATTGGTCAAGCTGCATTGCGTCAGATAAGCCTCACAGGAGCTCATGTCACCATGGACAGTTAAACGATGACTGAGGGTACTGGAGCTGAGTCATATTCTACTCGCGTAACAGCACCTGCCAACGAAGCAGGCAGACGTGTAATACAAGAGTACATAATGAATAGTTCCCATATCCACCGCCGGCAATCAATTGGTGAAAGGGTAATAATACTGTACAGTACTGATTAATAATAATAATAATAATAATAATAATAATAATAATAATAAGGAATAACGTCAAATTAAATGTATGTTCAATTCATATGGTCCAGGTTCTTAGAGACAAAACTATTGTCATTCAACTATTAAATCACATTCTTTACTGGAAGTTCTAGCTACACAATGTCTGCTTCTACCTCATCCTCAATAGTAGTTGAACAATCTTCATCATTCCCTTCGTATTCGCCACGACTTTCCAGATTTCCCATGGGTGTCCGTTTGGAGCAGCTACAGCCTTTGGCGAGCCGAACATGTCCTCGGACACTCCCGGCACTAAAAGCCATACGCTAAATAAATAAATAAATAAATAAATAAATAAATATATAAATAAATAAATCACAGGTTCATTGCCGTGTCAAGACACAAGCCGATTAAACCAAGCAAGGTTTTAAGAAACAACAACTATAGAACTTGACCCACATCAAGGGTTGCAACTCAGGCTGTATAACATTCATTTTAAACATAGCACATGGCCTAAGGGAGCGACTTTCTCCTCAAATGTCTAAAGGTGCTGCTTTAATATCTAATTAAAAATATTATTGTAATGCCAGTAGATTCGGATAACAAACCTTTTTCAGTCCGGAGAGTTAATTGTGTTTAATTATAAGGCGCGTTCAAAAAGTAACGAGCCGGAGGCATAATTACAGAAACCATTACCTGTATGTTAGAAGTATTGTCCCTGGCTGTTGAGGCACTTGTCCCACTGTGACACGAGGCGGTGAATGGCTGTCTCATAAAATTCCCTGGGTTGCGATGTGAACCAGTTCCGCACGTACAGCTGGACGTCGACGTCCGAGGTGAATCGTTGGCCCCGCAGAGCCCTTTTCAGAGGACCAAACATGGCGTAATCACAGGGAGAGAGGTCTTGACTGTATGGAGGGAGGCCGAGAACCTCCCATTTGAATTTCTGCAGGAGTGGTGCGACTGTGTTGGCCGTATGAGGTCGTGCATTGTGGTGGAGCGACCACGACGGCTATGGCGTTCACTGTCAATTGGCGGTCCTGGGTAATGAGTGCATCAACCAGCTGGACGTTGTCATCGGTAATGCAGGGGGGTGCCCCAGACCGGGCATCATCGGCTAACGACACCCGTCCTTCCCTGAAGCGCTTGTGCCACGCCTTGACCCTTGCAAGGGACATTCAGTGTTCGCCGTACACTTGTGACATTCGGCGATGAATGTCCGTTCCCCCTACTCCTTCCGCTGTCAGAAACCCAACAACACCTCTTTGCTCTTCAGTTGACGCCTCCATGTCACTGTTTGCAATGCGACTGGCAGCGTTGGACGATTGGTGCATGCTGCTGCTCGCTTTGTATCGTCACGTGACGTGCACGCGTGCCCTCTAGCGACGGGCTGTGACCTTGTACGCTCTGGTCGGAACCACACCTCGTTACACACGCCACGATTAGCCGATGTCGTCACCGGTTTGCTCATTCCAGCCTCGGGCTTTTTACTTTTAGAACGCACCTTATACATAATTTGAATGAGATTAGTTTAAATCATCTTACATTTGTCATGAAAAGAAAAGAACATAACGGAAAAAGGTGATATATCATAAACATACGGGTCCTGGTAATGATATTCAACAAGTTCGGATTGTATTCTAAAAAAAACTATCCGTCAATTTACTTCAAACATTATCTGCAGCTTACCCGCTATCCGCACAGACATTCAAGCTATATCCGCATAGCGAAACATTTTGCGATATACCCGTCGATATCCATATCCGCGCAGGACTTTACCTATAGTGTAACCCTGCTCATTGAGGTCTACAAGTCTGCGCAATGTGTAATAGTGCATACGACTGTTTATGTTCGACGATAATTATAACTTTATTATATGTTTTAACATTGAAAATGAAAATCCACAACCTGTTTCCAGTCTCCGACCGGGTCAGGGAATGGAATGAATGAAGTCCCCATCTAGCGGCGAGGATATGAACTGTGCCGGCTGCCGAAGCTTTTCGCACTCCTCTGGGGTAATGATTAAATGAATGACAGATGAAATGAAATGATAGTGGAGAGTGTTGCTGGAATGAAATTTTGACAGGGAAAACCAGAGTACCCGGAGAAAAACCTGTCTGCCTCCGTTTTGTCCAGCACAGATCTCACATGGAGTGACCGGGATTTGAACCACGGACCCAGCGGTGAGAGGCCGGCGTGCTGCCGCCTAAGCCACGGAGGCTCTATGTTTTAACATTAATATTCATAAATATCTGTCCAGATTTCGCCAGTTGTATGTACTGAATAGAGCGCATGTGACGCAGGGAATGCCTTGTTTTTGACCATGGCCTCCTCGATTATCCTACTACGACACTAGGCCATGCAGTGAAATTGAAATTAGAAGGCCGTGGAACTCAGCGCATCTAATTATCTAATTGGTCAAACAACTGTTTCTTGAGCTGTCATTGGTGGGAGTAACTGCTCCGACAGAGCATGCGTATTGTATCTGGAACACTACTTCCTACTCCAGTCCAGTGGTTACCAGTGCTGAGTAATATCGCACCTCCTCATATCAGAAGGCAGAAAAATCTGGTTCATCTTTGGTCGAGAGTGCAAAATAACAAGGCCCTCCCAATACATGAAGACATGAAACATCTTGGCCCATCTAGATTGAAATCCCGTAAACCTGCATGGAAAACTGCCTTGGATTTAACAAGCAGAAATTTTAAACCTAATGAAAATTGGCGGGTTGAGTGGACAACATCTACACCACCAGGCATCGTGAACGTTGAGGATCCTCACATAAAACTTGCTGGCTTCAATCTGCCCAGACATACCTGGACTAGACTCAATCGTATTAGACGTGGCTTGGGAAGATGTGCTTCTGTTCTCCACAAATGGGGTTGGAAAGACTCACCGAATTGCGATTGCGCTGACATTCCACAGACAATGGAGCACTTAGTACTGGAATGTCCTCTCCGAGTTTTTCCAGGAAGTCTGGAGGACCTGCATTCTGCTACAACTGAGGCTGTCAAATGGATCAACGAGTTGGACGTTGATTTATAATTTTTTTTTATCTGCTTTATAATTTATATAATTTGATAGTATTATTGCTGTGTTATATGAATCTGTATTTATGTAGGTGATTGTGTTGTGTTAACATCATACGATAAAAAAAAATGAAAAATAGTGTCATAATGAGCCTAATTATAGTACAGTACGTAAACGTTTTTGTTTGATTTGAGGTTGGTTGGTTCCTCTGTTTAGGGGCTGCGACAACGCGGTCATGTAGCCCTGTGTACATCATGAGCAATACCGACAAGTACCGCTTTCCACGGTGGGTGAGTGATTATCGTGTCAGATTAATAACCCCAAGCTGGCAGGTTGGCTCCTGGCCGTGGTAAGTGATTTTTGAAAGGCGGCAGAAATTGCGACACGCATGTCATACGTTGTTGGCATGTTAAAGAACCCATTTGAATTCAGTAGGCCGTGTTCATAATGGCAAAATTAATCTCGGGATTTTCCGCCAACAAAAAGTTCCTCAGTTCTCTACTAGAAAGCGCTATATTGTCAAGGAACTTAGATATCCGGAACGGATAGGAAGCAGAAGCAGAAAAAGAAGAAGAATGTATTGAAGTCCAGAACAACATAACCTGTCGTGTAACCCTGCTCATTGATGGAATGCAAACCCCAGAGAATACAATGAAATGTTTATTATTACGCCTTGTTGTAGTTGTTGATTCTTTTAGGGAATTTGCTACATCGTGGTCATGTAACTGCATGTACTTGCGCGTGTTTAGCATTTGTCTGACAACCTGTGTCACTAAAATGTCTGTACTAGTGTGTGGTAGCATTTGAGTAGGAAGCGGCCGTGGCCTTAGGTGAGGAACCATCCTGGCATTTGCCTGGAGTAGAAGTGGAAAACCACGGAAAACCACTTCCTAGATGGCTAAAATGGGATCGAACCCTCCTCTCCTCAGTTTTGCCTCACGAGGCTGAGTGTACCCCGTTCCAGCCCTCAGACCAGAATTAATGTACTTGGCAGTGCCGGAAATTGAACTCGGGTCTCCGTGGTGACAGCCAAGAATGCAAGGCACTACGCAACGAGGAGGGCTATTATAGTGTCTATCTTTCACGGTTGGCATACATATTAACACGAAATAATCATGAAATCGATTGTGCATTGTAACAATTTCAGCATGCGGTAGCCATCTTATCTGTAATAATCTAGATTCAGTAGATGAGTAATGTGTGCACCTTCAACATTTGAAGTTGATTAATTGCGATTGGAGCCCGCGGTGTGTAGGCTACGTAGTACTACACTGGTCAATCACATGCCAATCTACACAAATCGTGGACATTAGTAAACTAGGCCAAGTGATAAGAAAGCCCAGTAACCTAATTGTGAGATGGGAACTATTCCAGATGATACCTGTTATCTTAAATTTATGTGATAAACTCGAAGGATTCAAGCACCTGGTAAATATAATTACAGTATTTGATATCAGTATAGACTATCCTCGATATTGGTTGGTTCCTCAGTTTAGGGGCTGCGACAACGTGGTCATGTAGCCCCGTGTACTTTGGGTATGTGTAGAGTGTCTGATAACCGGTGTTAATTGTGATGGCTGTTTTAGTGTGTGTTATCTGTAAATCAGGTATGGACTGAGACGATCAATTTCAAGTAGTTCCTACTTTTGCTACCTAATGCTACCGTCAACGACACCTAGCTGTGAACCTGGCTACTATAAGGTGCGTTCAAAAAGTAACGAGCCGGAGGCTGCAATGCGCAAACCGGTGACGACATCGGCTAATCGTGGCGTGTGTAACGAGGTGTGGTTCCGACCAGAGCGTGGAAGGTCACAGCCCGTCGCTAGAGAGCACGCGTGCACGTCACGTGACGATACAAAGCGAGCAGCAGCATGCATCAATCGTCCAACGCTACCAGTCGCATTGCAAACAGTGACATGGAGGCGTCAAACGAAGAGCAAAGACGTGTTGTTCGGTTTCTGACAGCGAAAGGAGTAGGGGGAACGGACATTCATCGCCGAATGTCACAAGTGTACGGCGAACACTGCATGTCCCTTGCAAGGGTCAAGGCTTGGCACAAGCGCTTCAGGGAAGTACGGGTGTCGTTAGCCGATGATGCCCGGTCTGGGGAACCCCCCCCCCCCTGCATTACAGATGACAACGTCCGGCTGGTTGATGCACTCATTACCCAGGACCGCCGAGTGACAGTGAACGCCATAGCCGCCGTGGTCGGATTGAGCGTCGGAAGTGTGCACACCATCATGAAGGAACGACTACACTTGTGGAAAGTGTGTGCCCAATGGGTGCCCCACAGTCTTCAACCACACCAGGAAGCATGTCGAATGGCCCACTGTCTTGGTTGGACGATTGATGCATGCTGCTGCTCGAACTGTATCGTCACGAGACGTGTCGCGTGCCCTCTAGCGACGGGCTGTGACCTTCCACGCTCTGGTCAGAACCACACCTCGTTACACACGCCACGATTAGCCGTTGTCGTCACCAGTTTGTGCATTACAGCCTCCGGCTCGTTACTTTTTGAACGCACCTTATATATGCCACCGCAACCAGCACCTGGCGATGAACGTTGGAACTAATAGAGCGTTAATCAAATCTAACCTACAAATTTTAGCTTCACACAGGGTTATATGTAACGGAGATTTTCCCTCACCCGCTCGTCCATGTTGCGAGCTTGTCTCCCGCCAAGCACTTTGCCGTAATGCGGCGTCCTCCCGGTACTGAATCATTGAGTATACTGTAGGAATTTGTACTTAGGCCTACCTAGTTCAAAGCTGGTGGTGAAAATGTTCGCCATTCACTGCTAGACATCGCTGGCACATTTTCAGCACGAGCTGTGAACTAGGTAAGTACAAATTCCTATACTCAAAGACTCTGTGCCGGGCGGGCGCCGCAATACGGCAAAGTGCTTGGCGGGAGACAGGCTCGCGACGTGGGCGAGCGGGCGAGCGAAAATCCCCATCAGATATAAAACAAAGTCCCTGTATCTACAGTCTTATGTTTTAAGGGTCCGACTCGTTGCGTAGTGACTAGTATTCTTGGCAGTCACCGCGGAGGCCCGGGTTCGATTCCCGGCTATGCCAACACATTTAATTCTGGTCTTAGGGCTGGATCACTCAACCTCGTGAGGTAAAACTGAAAGAGGCGGGTTCGATTCCCACCTCAGCCATCCAGGAAGTAGTTTCTCACTTCTACTCCAGGCGAACGCCGGGTTGGTTCCTAAATTAAGTCCACGGCCACCTCCTTCCCAATCCTCATATGAATTTGAACGTACACACTAATACAGCCATCACAATAACACATATCTAATCTACGGAGGAAAGCCAAAGTTATAGCTATTCGCAAGGCAGGCAAGGACCAGAATGATCCAAAAAGTTACCGCCCTATATCTCACTTATGTCATCTGTATAAAGTCCTTGAAAGACTCATCCTACATAGACTAATGGAGAAACTGCAGACAATCTTTATATCACAGCAGGCTGGATTCAGATCGGGGAAGAATTGCACATCTCAAGTGATGAAATTATCACAGCATATCGAAGAGGGTTTTGATATGAAGGAGATCACAGGAGCTGTATTTATAGATCTTACAGCGGCTTATGACACAGTTAATCACAGACGGCTTCTTATGAAACTGTATGATGCCACGAAAGATTATCAACTAACCTGTTTCTTGAGGAATCTACTTGAAAACAGAAGGTTCTTTGTTGAATTTCAGGGAGAAAGAAGCAGATGGAGATCGCAGAAAAATGGATTTCCCCAGGGAAGTGTGCTTGCTCCTGCGTTGTTTAATATCTATACTAATGATCAACCACTGCCAGAGAGAACACAGAGTTTCATCTACGCAGATGACTGTGCCATCACTGCCCAAGCTGACTGTTTTGATAATGTAGAACAGAAGTTGTCCAGGCTATTAAGAGAATAGTCTGCTTACTATAAGGAGAACCAATTGAGACCAAATCCCAGTAAAACACAGACTTGTGCTTTCCACCTTAAATACAGATGGGCAGATAGAACCTTCAAAATTAACTGGGTAGGTTCCATGCTAGAACGTTGTTCGTTTCCAAAATATCAAGGAATTACCCTTGACCGCGCTCTCACTTACAGGATGCACTGTTTGAACACCAAGCAAAAACTGGCAGCCAGAAACAACATCATAAGGAAGTTAACAGGTACAACATGGGGAGCACATCCTAGTACTGTGAGAACCTCTTCTCTTGCGTTATGTTATTCCGCCGGAGAATACGCAAGCCCAGTATGGTACAAATCCAGTCATGCCAAAGTGGTGGTTGTTGCACTTAACGATTCTTGTCGTCTTATTACTGGGTGCCACAAGCCCACTTTGCTGGACAAGCTGTACACCCTTGCTGGTATCGCACCCCGTGACATCCGCCGAGAGGTAGCGGCGAAAAATGAGAGGGAAAAAAAGGGCAGAAACTTCTGAAGCCCATCCTCTGTTTCGACATCGACCTGCAAAACCCCGACTAAAATCTAGGAAAAGCTTCCTATGAACAACAGAAGCTCTTGTCGGGACTTTACAACAATCCCTGGACAATGGTGGCCTCCCTCTAAAAAATTACCAGCCGGTTTCACAGAGAAATGGAGTACATGGAGATAACTCAACAGACTTCGGTCGGGTGTCACAAGATGCAAAAGCAACTGAGTGAAATGGGGTTTCCATGTGGACTCACCGTTTTGTGAATGTGGAACAACGCAGACGTCCTACCATCTGCTTCAGTGCCCAACAACTTGCACGCTAGAAGACCTGTTACATGCAACACCTAATGCCACAGAGGTCGCCAACTTCTGGGCGGCTATAGTTTGAACAAATTGAAATTTAAAAATTTGTATATAAAATTATGTATTTATTGTTTATTCAATTTCACGCTGTAAGTGTTTCTGACACGAATGAATGAATCAATAACACATATTATCAGACAAGTTCCACACACCCACAGACATAACTAAGTGCATGGGGCTACATGACCACGATGTTGCAAAGCCCCTAAATTAATCAACAGCAACAACTGTTTCTAGTTAGTGAGCAGGACTGGAGCAAGTTGACTCCAGCCAGCATGGGTTGGGTTCGACCTGTCGGTCCAGATTCTAAAAGTCTACTCAGATCTTCCTTGCTTGTTACCTGCTTGGCTGCCCGCTGTATAGGCAAGAATGGGTCGGGTCAGAAAGGAGGGTTGACCACCTCTGTAACATTACATTTATACAAATCGTATAATATTTTTATGTTCGACTCTGACTATTATATGTCAGAAAACTGTATCATAATGATGGTCATTAAAACACTATTTTTCATTATGAAACAGTTTCTCCCACCAATCACAGCTCAAGAAACAGTCGCTTGACCAATTAGATAAGGATAACATCGCACCTGCACTGAGTTCCAAGGCCTTCTAATTTAAATTTCACTGCGTTGCCTAGTGTCATAGTAGGGTAATCGAGGAGGCCATGGTCAAATAAAAGGCATTGTCTGCGTCTCATGCGCTCTGTTCAGTACATAAAACTGGCGAAATCTCGACAGATATTTATGAATATTTATGTTCGAACATAAAATAGTTATAATAATTATCGTCGAACATAAACAGTCGTATTTATTTATTTGATCGTATGGTGAATTACATAAAAACAAATCACAAATCCAAGTTCAAGTTTTGGAGCCATTCCACAGTACATTCTCGAAGATGAAACAGATCACTAGGGCTCCCGGAGTAGGCGTGTAGAGGGCAGCGCTGGATGATATGGTCCATGGTCTGTTCCTCCTCATGGCATTGACACAATGGGGAATCAATCCAACCCCACTTATGGCATAGGTAATTGCAACGGCCGTGCCTGGTTCTCAGTCTATTGAGGCGACACCATAATTTTCTAGGAAGGTCAAATCCTTGTATTTTCACCGTTGGGTTGATCTCCTGGGCACTAGTTCCAGACGTTGAGTTTGACCATTCGTCCTGCCAGCATTGGTTTAGGTTGAATCGATTTGCCAGAAGTTGGTCGGCCAATAAACTGGTTGGTCTCCTCGAATGAAGTCGCTTCGGTGGTGGGTGGCAGAATTCCTGGTGTATTGGTAATGAGGGAGAAGCATAGATCTTCTTTGCTTCTCTGATCAGAGCTTCCTTCCTCCTCAGGTGAGGTGGTGGAATGTGGCTGAGTACTGGTAGCCAGTGGCGAGGGGTTGATTTTATGGTGCCGGTTATGCAACGCATAGTGTCATTCAGCTTGGTATCCACTTGATGCACATGTGCACTTTCCAACCATACTGGAGCACAGTATTCCGCTGCAGAATAGACTAGACTGATACCCGTTAAGCAGTCCACCGTGGCTCCCCATGAACTACCGCAAAGCTTGTGCAGGATGTTATTTCTGGTGGAAATTTTGTGAGAGAGCTTAGTGAGGTGTTCTTTGTAGCTCAGAGTTCGGTCCAGCGTGACACCTAGGTATTTCGGGAATGGGTTGTATTTCAGTTTTTCACCACGAAATACAACATTTCGTATGGAAATTATAAAACTCGCATACGCTCGTTTTATAAACATACTCGTGTCTTAATTATTGCCATTATAGGCTCGTTGCATAATGTACTATAATATTAACGTCAATACTATACGTTTAAAAGCCTACCTTACTTTGGAATGTAGCTTCTTATGCACACATAAAATGCGAGATTTTAAAACCTAAATGTTGTCTCTAACTTATTTATTTCATAAATAACACGTAAATATCTACAGAAAATAAGTTAGTTGACGTCAAATATAGATTTAAGTATCAAAGAATTGTTTTTGAAAGCCTTTGCCTGGAGCGTGGCGCTCTATGATTGGCGCAGAGGCGAATAGAAGCGTTTGAAATGTGGTGTTACAGGAGAATGATACAGATCAGATTCTATTCCCCTCTTTTCTGCTGCTCCAACAGTCCAAGTTTCACTTCCATAGAGCGCCACGCTCCAGATAAAGGCTTTCAAAATGATTTCCTAATACCTAAATCTATATTTGATATCAACAGATACTTTTTCTGTAGAAATGCTTTGCTTGCCTGTGCTAACCTAACTTTTATATTAATCTGTTATTACCGGTATTATTATTATTATACTTCCTAATTTTTTATCATTTTAAATGATCTTGTCGACGTCGTCGTTACGCTGGGGTCTGGCGTTACGTTACGGTGATGGGACGAAATGTACCAAGATGCACTGAGGTGTGTGACGTCATAGTACCGCTTGGTGCATGTGTTCCCCGACAATCTCTACTTCGTTAGTAAAAGACAAAAATCCCCGATTCTTGGATGTCACGGGTAATCTCGAGAACCACTGGATAGATTTTGATGCGGTTTTCACCATTCTGTAAAGGATATCTTGAGGAAGGTTTCTGTAGAAGAACATTCATTTATGACCAAAGGAAGCCGAGCAGTAACGATTTGAGTGAAAAAGTCGAAAACAAACTTGGCGTCCGTGCGCTTCTTAAGCTTACGCTGGACAAACCGTTAAAAATATCAATATACTATGAGTGTAAGTATTGGTCAGCATGAAAAGTTCTACAAAAAAATCCGCGAGAGCATATGTCGATCTTCAATACATCGTCCACTATAAGTGTTTTTAGACTGGATGGAAGGGGCACGTCCTCGCGCGCTCTGGTGAGCGTGCGGCATCCCGCGCGCTTGACCATGCTTTGCCCTTGGTTTGCACCTGCCGTTTGCGAGTAATTTGAAACAAGATAAGCAAGATAAGTACTATGCAGATAATTTTCTAACATGTCAAGAGTTTTTGGTTTCGAGCGAAGCGAGAAGCCTCCAGCCTTTCTAGCATTTTTCAGCTTTGTAGCATTTAAAATGATACAAAGTCTAGTCTTTCAGACTGACTGCGACTTTTTTTTCGTATCTTTAGTTCTTTTCTGTTATCTTTCCTATTGTTCACATGGTTGTGTTGTAAGCAATTATAGCCTGAACATCATGGCAGATGACCTTGAAGTTCCACTCTTTAAGACTGCAACAAATAATATTATTTTAACAACTACAATGATCAACATTGAATGTATAAGCAAACGTCTCCAAATAGTGATCTAGGAATCCAATTACTATTAATCATGGTGTACTGTCAAGTTTTCTAGAAACTTCCATTTCTTAGCAGTAGATATAACTGCGCCAACAAGACGTTTATAGCTTTGGTGATTTGGGGGAATCCAACGAATGCATTTATCAAGCTCCACAGAGAATGCAGACCAATCGGCTTTCTGGAAATTCCACCGGGGACGTGGCGTTGGTCGTATAATGGGAACTGTGATACCAAATTCGAGTATTACTGGTCCATGCTGGCTGTGAGGGAAATCTCCCATCACTTTGTGTGTAGTGTGCAATGGATTTCCATTTATATTGGAGTTGACAAAGCATAAATCTGGATTCGAATCTCTACACCATGCAGCTGACCGAAAAGTTCCTTGATCTTTAGCGTCAAATACTAGATGGAGGTTGTTACTTTCGCACCAGTCCATTAATTTAAGTCCACAATCATCTGTTTTAGAATACTTCCAGAGTTCATGATGACTATTGAAATCCCCCACATAAATTGCAGGATGTTCTGCAGTTGATACAACATATTGAGGCCATAAAATGCACGGCGGCTTGTAGATGTTGGCGATTGAGACATTATTCAGTCGGATGACAACCTGATGAACGTTTTCTTCTGTGCTTTGAGATAGTAGCTCAGCTTCTTTGATGTTATTACGGACATATGTGGCCACTCCATATGATTCATGGTAAGTTGCTCCTAGTGCCGTGTACCCAGCAATACGACCTCTAGTACGGAGTTGTTCTTCATTAGCAGCATGCGTCTCTTGAAGGACAGCAACATCTATGTTGTTCTCTCTGAGCATTTTTGAGAGATAATCACACTTTGCTCTACTGATGCTTTCTATATTGAGTTGGAAAATACGAATAGTGGCACCAATGTTTCTTGTTAAAGAGCTCTGAGAAGAGCTGTTTCCAAATGGTGTATTTGACATAATTTGATAGCCAGAAGATCCTAGGATAGACTGGCTGCCTATTGCTGTTGCTCGCTTAGCACCACCCGGGGGACACGTGCAGGGCAATGAGAAGGTAAATCCTGCGGACGTGAGCAACATTCATCCCCCAGGAATCTCTTAATAATAATTTTATTATTGCTGCCAATGGCCCTGTATTTTTAGCCTACTTTTCACATTTGGCAAAAATGAGGAAAAAGTAGACTTATGAGATCGATCCGGGAAAATGTGTGTCTGTCTGGCTGCGTGTGTGTGTCCCCCCCACCCCTATCAACTCCTTAACGGCTGCAGCAATCGAAACCAAATTAAGTATGAGTAAAAATGTATACCGGAATATCTCAAGCCCATATTTGAAAATGATGTCAGTGCTACCAACTGCTGAAAAAACGCACTAGAAATTTGAGCTCCATGTTGGATATCTTGGAAGGTATGCATAGGAGCTATTCCAAAATTGGCACACATGTAGATAATACCATTTCAGTTTAATTTCCAGGAGGCCATATATGACAGTGTTGCCAAAATAATTTTCAGCCTTCTGATAGGTCCAATTTTTAAATGCATATAACTTCTACACTATCAATTGGATTTCAACAAAATTTTGAATGTAATATGTGTACATAAACAGACATGACTGAGCGTATTCTCAAGAGCCACCATGGCTGCCAACTGATAATAATTGCTCTCACTATTTTCTTTATCCAAATACCAATATATCTGAAAGTATGCAAGCCGACAGCTTTAAACTATGCACACGTATAGTACCTGACATTTTAAATTAATTTGGAGTAACTTATATACTTCAGTTCTACCAACATGATTCTAAGCCTGCTGATAGGACCAATTTTTAAATACATGTAACTTCTATACTATCAGTTGGATTTCAACCAAATTTCGTATGTGCTATGTGTAACATAACATATATGACTATAAGTATTGTAAGAGCAATCAGGGCTGCCAACTGTTAATAAATGCAGTCTATATTTTTAACCCTAATATCAATATATCAGAAAGTATGCAAGCCAACAGCTCTATACTTTGCACACGTATAGCACCTGACATTCTAGATTAATCTGGAGTAATTAATATAAGTCAGTGCTGCCAACATGATTCTATGCTTGCTGATAGGTCCAATTTTAAAATACATGTAACTTCCATACTAACAAATGGATTTCATCCAAACTTGGGACAACAAGATATCATAATAATTCAGATTATTTCTAACCAGCACACGCATGACATTGTTGCCAACATGCTTTTATGCGTGCTGATAGATCCAATGACTAACTGCATGTAACATTCATTGGACTTCAACCAAATTTTTTATTCTGTACCTTAAGAGATGGAACTAAGAATATATTCAGTCACCAGGGCTGGCAATTGTAGTGCTCTATTAGGCTACATTATACCAGGAATATTTCGAACTAATTAGACATTTCGATATTACCAACTTAATTTCATCATTATTCTAGATAGGTTCATATACTGTAGATTAATCATTGGCATGAAAAGTAGGCTCTTTAGTTCGTCCCGGAACTTCTTGTTTCTTTTCAGGACGGGTCAGGGAATGGATATTGGAAGGAACCGTCCCGGCATTTGCCTGGTGGTGAAAATGGGAAACCACGAATACTATTTTCAGGACGGCCGAGGTGGGATTCGAACCCACGCTTTCCCGATGCCAGCGAGACACGAGGTAGCGCGTTAGCACTCTCGGCCACCGCCACTGTAGCAAGGTGTCATCTGCATATAGTGGCATTGATGAGGTGACACAGCCAGGAAGATCGAGCACACATACCGTATGAAGTGAAGAGAAGAGGTCCTATCACAGAACCTTGAATCACTCCAGAACATCCTGTGATCGAGCTCCTCCGTACACCACACACTGCGTTCGACCCTCCAGGAATGACCTCACCCATGCCAATAAGCTACCCAGTATGTTAAGCTGCTGTAGCTATAACAAAAGTCTTTGACGAGGCACTTGATCGAAGTCCTTAGCCCATGTAGTGCGATACAGTCTACTTGTTTCACATCTGGCTGATTCAAGTAGAACTGAAACCCATCAATGACTTATGTCAATAGCGAAGTGCAAGAACGACCCGGAAGAAAACCGTGCTGATTTGGGTCAAACAAGTTGTTCTCACGCAGGAATTCCAGAACACGCCATTTAATAATGAACGTCACCATTCGTGGTACAGTTATCCATACGTTTCTTCTGCATCCTGTAGATTGTGAATTCTTCCAGAAAACACAAAGAACAACTCCCATCTTGAACCATGTTTATCGACAAGTACCGTGCGTCACGGTTCTGGAATTCTCTGTTATCGGGGATAAGATAAGAATTACTGTATATCCATTGATACCGCAGTGTCTCACATTAATCCACAGTCGAGGCATTTACTTACCTTATTTCATCTAGAAGAATAACCCCAAAATGTGAAACTTGTGTCACCTTCTACTTTTAACAAGAGCTCAGACTTTTTAATATCCATGTGAGAGCTGGTCGGTTGGTTGGTTCCTTAGTTTAGGGGCTGCGACAACGCGGTCATGTAGCCCCGTGTACTTTGGGTGTGTGTAGAATCTGTCTGATAACCGGTGTTAATTGTGATGACTGTATTAGTGTGTGTATCTGTTTTTTAATTCAAGTAGAGACTGCAACTTTGAATTTTCAAATAGTTCCTACTTTTGCCGCCAAACGCCACCGTCAACGACTACTAGGCCTAGTTCAGAACTAGCT
The DNA here is from genome assembly GCA_946902985.2 of Meconema thalassinum. Lineage (NCBI taxonomy): Eukaryota > Metazoa > Arthropoda > Insecta > Orthoptera > Tettigoniidae > Meconema > Meconema thalassinum. The sequence goes on along the minus strand of OX336388.2, from coordinate 715,558,657 downwards.
ACTAGACGCCACCGCAGTCGGCTCTTGGCAACGAACGTAGCAACCTAAGAGCGTTGTATACATTCTTAACCTATCCAATTTAATTTCACACAGGTGTAATTAGTGGAAAGATCTTTAACATGCCATAAATCTATGACATGGGACCGCCGGCTTTACTTCCCCTCCGAAGGAAGGCATACTGAGGGATTTTTAACGCTCTTAAAAAATCCGACGGCTTCGGCCGGGTTTGAACCCGCTATCTTGGGCATAGAAGCTCAGCATGCTACCAACTACGCCACCGAAGCCGCCCATGTGAGAGCTGTCTGTCCTATGTATGCATGTGAAACATGGAAAGTTAAGAATCCTATTAGCCACCAATTTCAAGTATTCATTAATCGTTGTCTGCACCGAATTCTGGGTAACGATGGCCAGATATAATCCCAAACGAAGAGCTGTGGCAAACGGCTAACCAACAACTTATAGAAGTTCAAACAGAGGAAATGGGGATGGATCGGGCATACTCTGCTGAAACAGAATGATACAGTAGAAAGGAAAGCTTTAGACAGGAATCATCAAGGGGATCGGAGACGAGGAATACCAAGGAAAACTGGAAACGTACCATTGAAGAGGAGGCCAGGAAAACTGGAAAGACTTGGAAGGAATTGGAAATCATTCTTCGATGCCCAATGCTCCGCTGTGCGGTGGCGTTAGTGACGGTGCGAACGGCCTCCTAGGGAAGGAAGAACTAGTTTTGACAGTTGAGTCACAGTCCCATTAGCGTACAAGGGAATGCCGCCGCGTATTTAAGTAACATAAGATGTGAAGTTTTAACGAAGCGAGTAAGATTGATAGAATAGCTGTGCAGCACTGCGGGTGTAAAATTCGATGCTAGTGACTAAAGAAATCTAAGAATGAAATGTTTATGGTACTATAAAACTTCACAAGAAAAAGGAAATGCGAAAAGGTCAAATGTTAGCGCTAACCAGAACTGCGTGCTCCTTCTTCGTTGGCACCTCAATTATTATTTCAGGTGGGCCTATCGTAAGGATTCACACAAGGTTGCTAGACCATACATTTACGACAGGGGGTTAGGAGACTCTCGGACGCCATTCACCCACATAGTTTACCGTATTCGGTCACTTCACTGCCCCGTCTTTGTTTTGCCTTAGTCACTTATAGCTATATCCCTCATGTATACGTTTAGTGGAAATAAATTCCATAATTAAACGGACTGAACCTAAGTTAGACCTGTTTAGATGTGAAGAGATAATATATAATATATAATATCGTATGGCCTCGGGTGCCGGTTGCAAGCTTTCATGTCGAATTTTGTTGTTCCTTGGAGCGCTATGAAAGCCAAGGAAGTTAGATATCTAAGCTCCTTGACAGTATAGCGCTTTCTAGCAGAGAAAGGAGGAACTTTGTGTTGGCGGAAAATCCCGATATTAATTTTGCCATTATGAACACGGCCTACTGAATTCAAACGAGTTCTTTAACATGCCAACAACGTATGACATGCGTATCGTGATATTTGTCACCTTTCAAAAATCACTAACCACAGCCAGGAGTGAGCCTACAAGCTAGTCCGACACGATAACCACTCAATATTTCATAAACAACAAAATAGAAGAGATTCACAGAATAATGGTCTGATCTGAGTGTTGGCGAGTGCTGTATTGATGCTATTCAAAAATAAGACTATAGAGCAGTGGTCTTCAACCTTATTTAAATGAAGGGTCAAATTTTTGTTATGGAAGGGCTTGAGGGCCGCATTAATCTTATTATATATCTCTCTATATATTGTATTTTAATTAGGAAGAAAAAAATATAATATTTTAAAATACATTTTTATTTATTTTTAAAATTACAGTAAAATCAATTTTAAATTAAGTTGCAAAACACAAAACTAAATTAAAAATATCAAAATAATATTGTTTTTTAGTTCAATGATAAATCTGATACAGTTTCTCTTTCACTAATCTGTCAACATTGGCTTTTATGTTGGATGAAGCAATTCGAAGAGTTTTCTCTAAATGAGAGTCAGAAACATGATTCCTCAATTTTGACTTCACATTCTTCATTTTGGAAAATAGCTGCTCACAGGTGTAAGTGCGGCCAAAAAATGATGCTGTCAACGGAGCATCAGATCTGATTGCTGGAAATTGATCATTTTCAACATACAATGAGTAAAACTCCAAAGCCCAAACATAACACTGTTGTGGCTATCGAAATACCATCAAATATGAATTATTGAACTAAATCGTTTTCCGGGCCACTGAAAAATACGCGGTGAGCCGCAAGTGGCCCGCGGGCTGCGGGTTGAAGAACACTGCTATAGAGTCTTCAATTGCGATCCATCTTCTGGGATAGCTGTTGTTGTTGTTATTTTTAGGGGTTTTGGGACATCGTATTATGTAGCCCCGTGTACTTGGGCGTGAGTAGAATTTTTCTGATAACCTATCTCACTGTGATGTCTGAACTAGTGTGTGTATTTGTAAATGAGGTAGGATTTGGGTGGGAAGCGGCCGTTGCCTTAAGTTAGAAGGAATAGAAGTGGGAAACCACTTTCAGGATGGCTGACGTGGGAATCAAACCCGCTCAATCTCAGTTTAGCCTCAAGAGGCTAAGCGCACCCCGTTCCAGCCCTCAAACCAGAATTAAGTTTTTGTCAGAGCCGGGAATCAATCCCGGGCTCTGCGGTGACAGCTAAGAATACTAGTCACTACGCAACGAAGCGGACTAGCTTTCTTGTCTATCACCCTGGAATTCCGGGTTCAGTTCTCTCCAGAAATGTAATTCTGGTCTGAGGGCTGGAATGGAGTACACTCCGCCTCGTGATGCAAAACAGAGAAGAAGTTGGTTCGATTCTCACTTCAAGCCATCCTGGAAGTGGATTCCCGTGATTTTCCCACGTTTACTTCAAGCAAATGACGGGTAAGTTCCTAACTTAAGGCCAAGGCCGACTCCTTCCTGATCCTCAACTGAATTACAAATACACACACTATTACAGACACCACAATTACACAGGTTATCATAAAAAATTATGCTCGCTCCCAAGTACACGGGGATAAATGACCACACTATCAAGGCCCCTCAAATGAAAGCCAGTGGGTACATGTCATAGATTTATGGCATGTAAAAGAACCTTCCACTGACTACAATTGTGTAAAGCTAAATTTGTAGGTTAGATTTGATTAACGATCTATTAAGTTCCAACGTTCGCCGCCAGGTATCATTTGTAGTGCCATGTAGTAGCCAAGTTTATAGCTAGGTGTCGTTGACGGTAGCATTTGGTATCAAAAGTAGGAACTAGGCCTACTAAAATTGATCGTCTGCAGTCTTTACCTCAATTACAGATAACACATACGAATACGGCCATCACAATTAACACTGGTTATCAGACAGATTCTACACACACCCAAGTACACAGAAAATGGAATTTAGAGTGGAGAAACTCACAAAATGGAATTTAGATGGAAAATACTCACAAAAGTAATTTAGAATGAAAATACGCACAAAATGCAATTTAGGTTGAAAATATTCACAAAAAGCAATTTAGATACACGGGGAGCCAATTTACAAAAAAGTGCGGAATCTCAAAGATAAAAGGAAATATAATGAAAAGTAAAAGAATGAGAAGCAGGGATCAGGAAATATGAGAGAAGAGCCAATTAAGGTGGGAAAGTGAAAGACTCCCTAGGCCTCGGATACCCTAATACCGTCGGGGTCGGAAAAGAACAAGAGTTAACCAAGGGAGGTCGACAGGAAAGAAGACGGAGAGGAGCCCGGCACAAGTAAGTGGTAGCAATGCTGGACTCATCTGGGGTCCCGTGGTCGCCAACCCACGTCCCACTAGATGTGAGCCCCTAGGGGGTGAAAATTACAGTTCTGGTGTATGGGCAGTTGGGGGGGGGGGGGGATTACTGCGATATTTCTTACTGTTAAACTTGTATTTTTTTGTCGTGTGGCCTCCTGAGAGGCCGAGTGCAGGTCTTTCTAGTTGACGCCCATGGGCGACCTGTGCGTCGGGATGAGAGATGGAATGGATAAAGATGAATGATACTGGGCAAGGATGTGGAAGGAAGCGGCCGTGGCCTGTCAGAAGGTACCGTCCGAGCATTTGCCTGGTGTTGAAAATGGGAAACCACGGAGAACCATTTCAAGGACGGCCGACGGTGGGACCGAGTCAGCAGAGAGCTTGGCCCCACGACCTAACGCTCTGCTTTAGCCAGCGTAGCCACTGCTGTCGGCAAAACTTGTAATGAAAACACTTGCCTATTATTCTGGTTCGTACAACAAAATTTGAATTGAAGAAAGGATCTCTTTAGCGGCTTCGGTGGCGTGGTTGGTAGCATGCCGAGCTTCTATGCCCAAGATCGCGGGCTCAAACCCAGCCGAAGTCGTCGGATTTTTAAGAGGGTTAAAAATCCTTCAGTATGCCTTCCTTCGGAGGGGAAGTAAAGCCGGGAAACCCATGTCATAGATTTATGGCATGAAAAAGAACCTCCCACTAACAACACTAGTAATAATAATAATATCGTACGGCCTCGGATGCCGGGTGCAAGCTTTGTAATTTGACACCCAGAGGGTAGCTTGCATGTCAAATTTCGTTGCTCCTTGAATCACTATGAAAGTCAAGGAGGTTAGAAATCTAAGCTCCTTGAACACTGTAGCGCTTTCTAGTAGAGAAATGAGGAACTTTGTGTTGGCGGAAAATCCCGAGATTAATTTTGCCATTATGAACACGGCCTACTGAATTCAAATGGGTTATTTGACATGCCAACATCGTATGATATGTGTGATGTATTTTTGCCGCCTTTCAAAAATCACTTACCACGGCCAGGAGCGAACCTGCAGTATTGGGGTTTGTAGACCGACACGCTATCCACTCACCCACCGTGGCAAGCTAACAACACGAGTGAAAGCTAAAATGTGTAGGTTAGTATGGTAACGCTATAGTAGTTCCAAAAATTGCCGCCAGGTGCTGACTGCGATGACATTTAGTAGCCACGTCCGCAGCTAGGTGTCGTGGATGGTAGCATTTGTTAGCAAAAGTAGGAACTAAATGAAAAAATGAACCGGCTGCAATCCTTCTACCTGAATCACAGATAACACACACTAATACAGCCATCACAATTAACACGGTTATCAGACAGATTCTATACACACCCTCACTACACGGGACTACATGACCGCGTTGTCGCAGCCCCTAAACTAAGGAACCAACCAACCAGAAAGGATCTCGGAGGAGCTAGTGCTCGCGAGCACTTTTTGGCTCCTATAACGAGAGCACCAAATATCATTCAAATGAGACAGTGGTGCCGCAAGCACCAGGTCTAGAGCCTACTGTGTGGCGATTCACGCATAGCAAGCACAAGGATCTGATGACCGTGTTGTATCTACTGTAGTTATTACTCCTATCTCATAATACATAATCATCCACTTCTCAAAAAACAATCTCTCCAACTTTCGAACCTCATACCCCACTTTAACTTCCAAACTTATAAAATCACAAAAATTTTCAAATCTCATACCAAACCATAAAAATTAAAATCTCTAAATTCAAAATCTAACGCCACAACCTACAATGGTATAATGCATAAAAGAGCAATTTTTCGTCAAACACCTAAATTTCAAAACTTCAATTTTAGCCAAGAGGTCATACCATTTCTCCTTCTCCAACTTACACAATTCACCACCACCCTTCTCCTATAACTCTCAACCTTCCAATCACTCCACTCCTCTGGCCCAAGAGATGGTGCGGCCATTTATAGGGGCCGCCCACCCTCGTTGGGTGGGAATGAAATTACCCCTTTATTATTATTATTATTATTATTATTATTATTACTGTAGTTTCCAATATGAAAAGCAGCAGTAACAGCCAATGCCATGAAGGTAGTATGGTTATCGGATTGGGAGCACTTAATATAACTGCGTATTTGGACACCTTCCATCTGCTCGAAGGCCTTTCTTAATGTCCAACATTAGAGTGAGTTGATAGTATACATACGTGTTCATGAATAACCCATTACTCGCAAATACAGTGCCGTGGTCAACTGCGCCTACTACACTTACTCACAACCATAAATCATTGTCAGCGTTCCTGTAAATATGTTCTGAATGTTATAGAGGGCGAATAGTAGGTGGTTCAAAGGAGCTTTATGACGAAACCGTGCCTTGGAAATCGGGTTAAGCTGACTAATTCGGTTGTAACATGCAGGCTTTACGGAAAGGAATGGAGTTTAATTTAGATTTTAGCTTCAAATAACTTGCCTGTCATATGGTTTCTTAGCTCAAAAAGCAAAGGCTATTCACACAAAAATAACAATTAGTTCCATGACAAACCAAAGAGCCTACTTTTCTTAACATTTTATAGGCCTATCTAGAATAATGATGAAATTAAGTTGGTAATACTAACATTTCTAAGTACTGCAGTTTGAAATATACCTGAAATAGTGTAGCCTACTTACTACAGTTGGCAGCCCTGGTGACTCTCAATATATTCTTTGTTTCATCTCTTAAGTTATAGAATGCACCATACCGTACAAAATTTTGTTGAAGTCTAATGGATAGTATGGACGTTACATGCTGTTTGATATTGGATTTAACAGTGCGTGTAAAATCATGTTGGGTACATTGTCATGTATGTGATGCTCTGAATTAATCTGAAATATTACGATCTATTATAGTGAGTGCCAAGTTTGGATAAAATCCATTTGTTAGTATAGAAGTTACATGTAATTAAAATGTGAAACTATCAGAAGGCTTAGAATCATGTTGGCAGCACTGAGATATATTAGTTACTCCAAATTAATCTAGAATGTCCGGTACTATACGTGTGCAAAGTTTAGAGCAGATGCCTTGCATATTTTCTGATATATTGATATTAGGATAAAACAAATAGAGAGAGCATTTATTAACAGTTGGCAGCCCTGCTGGTTCTTACCAATACTGTTATGGTACACAAAGTACATACGAAATTTGATATTCAGGTATAGATCTTTACTCTTACCAAATTTGGTTTCGATAACTGCAGCCGTTTAGGAGTTGACACACAGACAGGCAGAAGGACAGACATACACACATTTTCCCGGATCGAACTCATAAGTCTACTTTTTCCTCATTTTTACAAAATGAGAAAAGTAGGCTAAAAATGCCTTATTTCGATAATCAGGCTATAACTAGGGACCGGATTTTTAGGTTTTTAAAATTGTCATTTCATGTTTTCAAAAACATAAAATAGGGTTTTAAAAGGTTTTTAATAGGTAGGATAGGTTTTACATAGGGTCTTGTGTTTAAAGTGTAGCAAAATCTGACATTAACGAGAGTGTAAATATTTTACACGATGATACGTCTTTTATTAATTTATCACCGAGAACTTCACACTTTTAGGCAATATTTGCTCTCCTTAAAAATGTTAATTATTCAAATTCAATACAACCAAGAATGGCAGAGGTTGTTTTCACATTCTAGCCCATTTAATGAACTTTGTTTATAAGGTATTTATTGCAGCCAATGTCCATGAGGGAATATAAAAATAATAAAACCCCAAAATATTCAAGATCACATTCAACTCTCATTGACAACAAAAGCTATTAAGTGACTCAACCCTCCGTCCGCATGTCATGGCATGATACCTTTCACAGACACTTCCACACAATTTGCAAATGCATTCCATACTATGCTCATGATACCCTTCCATTTTGCATAACTTGACATGGAATCCATGTATTGCGAAACGAGTGATTTTATGTCTCAGGTCGTAACATGGACCCTTCCACTCATCGGACGTCATTGCGGCTGTTAAATAAAAGTCATCCTCTTCGTTTTGAGATCTTTTAGAATATACGGAAATTATAAGAGATTTCTCCCCACTTTCCTGACAGTAAATAACCGAACAATGAGATATAAGCTGAAAAGTGCTGAAAGTATTTGAATCTTCTGTCAGGTAGGATTTCTCTCAATCAACTGGAGCTAGGAATAAACACTGTCTTCAGGTTTACTTTTAAAAATTATGGACAAACAGTTCAAAAAACTACAATGAAAAATGAAAATCCACAGCCTGCTTCCAGTCTCCGCCCGGGTTAGGAATGGAATGAATGGAGCCCCCATCTAGCGGCGAGGATATGAACTGTGCCGGCTGCCGAGGCCTGACGCACTCCTCTGGGGCAATGATTAAATGAATGACAGATGAAATGAAATGATAGTGGAGAGTGTTGCTGGAATGAAATTATTGACAGGGAAAACCGGAGTACCCGGAGAAAAACCTGTCGGCCTCCGTTTTGTCCAGCACAGATCTCACATGGAGTGACCGGGATTTGAACCACGACCCAGCGGTGAGAGGCCGGCGTGCTGCCGCCTAAGCCACGGAGGCTTCGACACGATGATACGCCTTTTTTCAAATTATCACCGAGAACTTAACATTCTTAAGCAATATTTACTCTCCTTAAATATGTTAATTATTCAAATTCAGTAAAGCCAAGGATGACAGAGGTAATTTTCACACTCTAGTCCGTTTAATTAACTTTGTTCATTGAGAATACACGGAAATAATAAGAGATTTATCCCCATTTTCCTGAAGTAAATAACCAAACAATGAGATATAAGCTGAAAAGTACTGAAAGTATTTGAAATTTCTAGCAGGTAGGATTCCTCTCAATCAACTAGAGGTCGAAATAAACACTGTGTTGTTGTTAACTTTTAAAAATTATGGACAAACAGTTCAAAGAAACTACAATAAATGGAACAAAACTGCAATTAGGTATTTTTAGGTGCTCGCATATCATTTAGATTTTTTAGGTGCTACAGAATTCATGAATATGGCTCTTTTGAGTGCGATTCGCAAAAGTATTGTAGTATTTTTGTACTCAGATGTAAAGAAAGAAATAGGTAAAAACCTAAGAATTCGGTCCTTAATTATAACCAAGCCCCGGATTCTTAGGTTCTGATGGCTCAGCGGTAACTTCTCTCCTCCTGTTCCCAAGGTTGTTGCTTGTGTCATCAGTCTTTTGACTGGTTTGATGCAGCCCTCAATGCCTCCCTGTCCTGAGCTAATCGTTTCATCTCTACATAGCTACCACACCCTACATCCAAGGCAATTTGTTTAACATATTCTAACCTTGGTCTACCCCTACAGTTCTTGTCCTCGACCATTCCTCCCATAACTAAGCTTGCTATTCCCGGGTGTCTTAGTATGTGTCCTACCAACCTATATCTTCTCTTCATTAGCAGTCACCAGAAACATCTCTCCACTTCCATTCGTCTTAATACTTCTTCGTTTGTAAGCCTATCTACCCATCTGATCTTCATCATTCTCCTGTAACACCACATTTCAAACGCTTCAATTCTCCTCTTTTCTGCTGCACCAATAGTCCAAGTTTCACTTCCATAGAGCGCCACGCTCCAGACAAAGGCTTTCAAAAATGACTTCTTAATACCTAAATCTATATTCGATGTCAACAGATTCCTTTTTTGTAGAAATGCTTTCCTTGCCTGAGCCAACCTACTTCTTATATCCTCTTTGCTTCGTCCATCACTGGTTATTTTGCTTCCTAAGTAACAGAAGACTCTTACTTCCTTCAGCTTTCCACCTGCCAATTTGATGTCCATAGAGGTTTCTGATTTATTTCGGCTGCATTCCAATAATTTTTATTATAATTATTATTAATTAATTAATTAATTTTCATCATGAATTCTTTTCTCAAGACGGAGTCCATACCATTCAAAACCTCGTTCAAATCCTCAGGCGTGTCGGCCAAGATGACTATGTCATCGGCAAATCTCAGAGTTGAAATTGTTTGTCCTTCAATCTTCTCTCCCACTTTAAATTTTCCTCCGATGTCCTTCATTGCTTGGTCAATGCAAAGATTGAAAAGTATCCGTGATAAGTTGCAGCCTTGCCTTACACCTTTCTGAATACCAGCTTCTCTCTCGCATCCTTCAGCTCGAATGACTGCTGTCTGGTTTCTGTATAGATTTTAGATCACCCTCCTATCCCTGTACTTTATTCCAATTGTTTTCAAAATGTACAAGGTTTCAGGATCGAATCCTGGCGGAGGGGGTGGGGAGGGATTGATATAAGGAAACAAACAAAAAGGAAGTGTATCTGTACGGTAACCAACGGCATATAGGCCTCGGAGAAAGAAAAAAAAACAGATGGAAACTCCTCCAGTGAAGAACAAAGGAGATCAAATCACGGCCATGTAGCTATAGAGGAAACCGTACAATTTGAAATAGGTGAAGAAATCTTTAATAACTGGTAGCCAGTGTCTCTGTTAAAATTATTGGGATTTTTACGAATTTCAACTGCCTCCCTTATACTGTAATTCTAGACCAGTTGTGCTTAACAAGGGCAAGCGCATGAGAATCCTTGAAACATACATCGTGCCCTGATACAGGTCATGTTCAGCAATAGCTGATTTGTCAGGTTGGTTTAGACGGATGTTCCTTTGATTCTCCTTGATGCGAGTTGCAATGGACCGTTTTGTTTGTCCGAGGGAGACTTTTCTACAAGGGACTTCATACACCCCAAGCTGTAGTACGGGGGACAATATCTTTGTTTAATCCTAAACGTTGACCAATTTTCGTCACAGTGACAAAAACTGTTTTTATCTTGTGCTTGCGGAGAATCTTAGCAACGCGGTCAGTGTGTTGTGGAATGCTAAATGGTGATAGATATCCAGAGTTTGTATATTTGGAGTGATTATATGGTTGTAAAAAATCAACTATGGTTAAACTGTAATATTACAGGCTACTACTTATCTGGTTGTCTTCCTTGCTGGAGCTACGCCGAGTTTCGTGTTCACTGTCACTCCAGGTGTGGTCGACCACACCATTTAGCATTTCACCTAACATTATATATACTGCATTTAGCATACAACGACAGTTGCAGTACCAATACTGCAACTAAATAATTGTACATATTGTAAATATATTCACCTCTACTTTCAAACATAGATTTTATAGCCTAAGTGTAATGGATCTGATGATGACCGCTTGACGATCGAAACTGGTCATCCTAGTGTATTTATTAATCTCGTGTAATTTATTCCAGGATTAGGGCATAACCCTGCTCTTTTGGGTACATTCGTGTTGACCGACTAAAGAGCACTAAACTCTTGTTTACTAAGGCAACACTGAAAAAATCCTCTCGGCACGCCGGAAGGCGGAGGTAGATTTCACCGGGCAAACTAGGGGATTGGCTATAATAGGAAAAATATGCAGGTTTTCGTAGGAGGATCAGACCTCATTGATTGCAAGAAAGTATTTTACATTTGGAGGTTAAAAATCAACTTTTTTTCGTTTTTGTATGCATATTTTTATCATTTTATTGTCTATGGGGATGGTAACCTTCTTGTCATTCGGGGTTCATTTTTATACTTCTGATCACACTGTCCTTATGCAAGGTTTGGAACTGATGTGTAACTATCTGACAGTCTGTTACTTCTTCTCGCAAAATTTTATCTCCCGCAGAGATTTTTGTTGGTTCCTCAGTTTAGGGGCTGCGACAACGTGGTCATGTAACCCCGGGTGTGTAGAATCTGATAAACGGTGTTAATTTTGATGGCTGTTTTAGTGTGTAATTCAGGTAAGGTCTGCAGACGGTCAATTTTAAGTAGTAGTTCCTAATTTTGTACCATATCCTAACGTGAACGACACCTAGCTGTGAACTTGGCTACTAGATGCCACCGCAACCAGCAACTTGCAACGAACGTTGGAACTTCTCCTCCAAAGGAAAGAATGCTGAGGGTTTTTTAGCGCTCTTAGAAAATCCGACGACTTTGGCCGGCTTTGAACCAGCGACCTTGGGCATATAAGTTCAGCATGCTACCAGTTAGCCACTTCCCACAGTCAGATGGAAAAATGAATGTGATCTCGTGCAATGGCGTTGTCTTGGCAACCTCTGATAGCTCATCCCTCATCAATTTAGAAGCGTTGTCATGGTAACCTCTGATGGCATTTGGCATGTTCTTTAATTCCGAAATAATTTTTCTCATCCCTTGGCGTAATGGTAGGTCAGATCAAAAATTCTTTCAGACAAAAGTTTTAGGTAATTATTGGAGGAATATTGTCCATTTTGTACGGTTTTGATATTGTGCCTATTAAGAGAGATATGATTAATGTTTCCCGAAAAACCCACTTTTTTCCACCCCTTTGGTCAATGGTTGGTGCTATCAAAAAACTTATTTGACATAAATTTTTGGCACTTATACGACACATATTATGAACTTTGAATGGATTCGATATTTCACGTATTAAGAGAGCTATAGCGAAATTTCACTTTTTCGAAAAAAGCCCCCCATTTTCACCCCCTTCGACCGATTTTGCCCATTAACGAACTCGACCGAGATTTTATAGGGATACATGTTATGTAAAAAATTCAAAGTGATTGGTGCACAATTACGGCAGTTATCGTGTCCACAAGAAACTGATATATATATATATATATATACATATATACATAAATTATATATAAACTTTTGAACTGACGGTGGTTTTGGGGTCTGGGGGATGTGAAACGCGAAGATATGTCGAAATTTTCCGGAAGTCGAAACATGGTACCCATTGCAATAGTTAGCTTTCTAATGAAATCTACCTAAAAATGGCTTCAAACCCCACAATGATGTATTGTCTTGTTTGTTGCAGCAGACGATGTCCACGTCCGGGATAGAGCTTCTCACTCGGAGCAGCCTCAATTCAATCCGGAACTCGAGTCAGACATCGTCCTCCTTGCTGCGGGACTCGCTCGCCTCGCAGACTTGTGACGAGCGCAACTGGAGCTGGAAGTACCTCAGGGTAAGTCAAGGCCACGCAAGTTATCTTCCCAATCCATCCAGCGCGTGCTACCAGCAAGCGAGCGATTCTAACATTGAATCTTTAACCCTTTAGACTTTAGAGGATAATGAACCGTATGACAACCTCCTGTCATAAGGGCGGCTTTACAGTGAGATTCTTTTGCTGGAGCGGGACTGGTGGCCGACTGCCGGACGCGCGCGCCTTCCGCCAGCCAACCGAGCTCGGGCCGCAGGGTTGCGCGGGGCGGAGGCTACCTAACCAGGGTCATTTAAGTCATTAAGTCACTAAACTTTCATCAACGAGGGTGTGTAGTGTCAGCTCACAGATAAGAAGGTAACATAAACAACAGCTGCAAGATTTAATTAAAGAAGCTCATATGTTCTCTTTTATTTCTTGGGAATCTGGATGACCTCAAGTCACCAGTTAAAGGTTAGAACTTATCTTTTCACAGAAGATACTAAAAATGTTCTCCTTCAGATGACAGACAGTAGACCAACTTTGGAACTTGCATCGTTACATTATGTTGCTACTCCTGTATAGCCCTGCGTGTTTACTGTAATTAATCGAAGCACGGACCTAAGCCCGTTTGATGTTTAATTGTGTGTTAATTTAAAATACAAATTGTACAGATCAATTACTCGTACCCTAGTGGAGCTGAAGAACAATATACGGCAGCAGATATCCCTCACAACAGAAGGGAATCACAACGTGTAAACGCTAATTTATTAGACGGTTCAACGCCTGTCTCTCAGTTGAAGGAGAACACTCGCAGCATCTCCTGTGGAAAGGTAAGTTCTTTAATCATGATTTGCTGGTGAATTTACCATTAATTAATGTACTTTTTTATGGTTACCACCTGCGCGCAATCCGCGACCCGACCTCGGTTGGCTGGCGGAAGGCGCACGCTCCAGCAAAAGAATCACTCTATATTATCAAAGGTGATGATGGCTAAATAGATCAGCATTATTTTAACAAAATAATATTCTTGTGTAAGCGTTAACATTTCTGAAATCCAAATATTATTTCTCTATCACCTTGACCTACGGTACTAGATAAAATAAAAATAAAAATAAAAAATAAAAATAAAAAATGAAAAATGAAAAATAAAAAATAAAAAACAAATGAAAAATGAAAAATGAAAAATGAAAAATAAAAAAATAAAATAAAAAATAAAAAGTAAAAATAAAAATAAAAAAATAAAAATGTAAAACAAAAAATTAAAATTAAAAATAAAAACAAATACAAAATAAAAATAAGATTAGAAGGTGAAAATTAAAACAATAGAAATTTAATTTAATTATAAATATGGATATTAAAATTGAAAATAAATTTAAACATTAAACTTATAAAACATAACTGAAAATACATATAAATTAAACCCGGCCGAAGCCGTCTGATTTTTAAGACCGTTAAAAATCCCTCAATATGCCTTCCTTCGGAGGGGAAGTAAAGCCGGTGGTCCCTTGTCATAGATTTATGGCATGTTAAAGAACCTTCCACTAATTACACCTGTGTGAAGCTAAATTGGATAGGTTAAGAATGTAAACAACGCTCTTAGGTTTCTACGTCCGTTGCCAAGAGCCGACTGCGGTGGCGTCTAGTAGCTAAGTTCTGTACTTGGCCTGGTAGTCGTTGACGGTGGCGCTTGGCGACAAAAGTAGTAACTATTTGAAAAATTCTAAGTTGCAGTCTGTACTTAAATTTAAAAAAACAGATAACACACACTAATACAGTCTTCACAATTAACACTGGTTATCAGACGGATTCTATACACACCCAAAGTACACGGGGCTACATGACCGCGTTGTCGCAGCCCCTAAACTTAAGAACCAACCAACATATACATTACTATAAAGATAAAAATTATAGAAACGAAAATTAATTATAATTAAAATGAGAATATGCCTAATCAAAATTAAAATAATAAAGATTAAAATTAATTAAATAAATCGAGATAAAATAAAATATTTCAAAAATAAATTTGTTTTATAAGGGGTTAAAGCGTTTAGTTGGGCGTTAAACCTAATGGCAGCAAAGATTATTTCACAGTGACAAGTGATCACTGGCATACCAAGTCTCGTCAATATCCGAGTGTCGCGGTTCTGGCTCATCACTTGTCAGACCAGAATAAAATGTCTTGACAGAGCCACGAATTGAACTCGGACCTTACGGATTACAAACAAGAATAATAGTACAGCGCAAGGTGATGCCACCTGAAGCATGGGATTCATTTGAGTTTTTGGTTTCTTCAAATATCTTTCTTGGACGTCAACAAAACATTTTCTCAAGCAAAGTCAATAGCACGACTTGGTTCAGAGCTTAGAAACTGGGAAAATAGAATCGAAGTGATCGATGTTCACAAAATATGCAAACAGCCCGATTTAGAACTATTACTCATGTATCGTGTGGATTTTCTAGAAGATTTCCTATCATATATATTATTTCAGTAGTATAGATCCCTCCTGCGGCGCTCACAAGCGACCGATCGTGACAAATGAGCATCAAATGAAAGAGAATAGACATTAGCAGTGACGAATTGCACGCGAATTTCATAAATATCTATAATTTCTTTAAAAAAATACTTTTAAAAAATGTACGAAGTGTGCGATTTGCAGATACTGATCGAGTAGAAGAATACGCTCCATAATTACTGTCCACTTCACATTTTGGCCGCTGTGACGCCAGTTCCATGTCATTTTAACATTTTCAGGTCTTTCCTTTATCATTTTGCATGGATTTCAGAAACAGTAAATCAAAGGAATGAGTACTCAAATCGTATAATTTCATAAATATCGAATGACCGGTGAGTGTTATGATGTTCCAATTTTTAGTGATTGGCTTCTTAAGTAGGGAAGGTAGAACTTGGAATTCTAACTGAAATGTAAATAGTGTTCTATAATCATTTGGTTGAAATATAAACATAACAACCTCTCTCCTTAAGTCTCTCATTATAAACCTATTGGGGAAAGTGTGGTTTATGAACATGCGAGATTTCTCGCACGGGCCCGCTAGTCCTTACTAAATCCTGGAAAAGTTTTACACTACATTGAAATTCTGTCTATGTTGTATTCGTCCTGCTTGTGACATATCGTACGACAGAAGATGAATGAGGTCATAATTTCACCTTAGTTAAACAAGGAACATGTACGTTTTTAAATCCCAACTTTTTTGCCTATTTTAATTTATGAAAAAAAAGTAGGTGTATGAGGTCACCTTTTGTCCTTGTGTGACCCCCCTCCTCCCCCTAATAAAATCTAAACGGACGAAGTGATTTCAATGAAACTCGGTATGAGCATACTACTACTCCGAGCCCTCGACCCTGTCTTTCAGATTTTAATACGTTTCAGCAATCCAACATGGCAGCAGCGCGTAATATTTCACTGGCATTCTATATCTCCGCAACAGTAATTGATATCGCTCTGAAATTTTGTACAGTGATAAAGGATACTACTAGAAGTTCATCCATGTAACTTCCATAAACCTGTTAAATACAAAACGAACATGGTGGCCAAGCGAAGTTGAAACATTTCAATAGACTCTTCTCGCGTTGTAACCATTCGAGCGCAGGGAAACATGGTACAGCAAATGTTTATACACATTGTAATACACTGATATTTTATTTAGTTAAATATTTTACTTGATTTCATGATTTTAAAATTATTATTTTATTTCTTGTGTCCTAATCGAAGTCGCCTCCGTAGCGTAGCGGTCAGCATGGTTAGCTGCCGCCCCGGAGGTCCTGGGTTCGATTCCCGGCTATACCACGAAATTTGAAAAGTGGTACGAGGAATGGAACGGGGTCTACTCAGCCTCGGGTGGCCCAAATGAGTAGAGGGGGTTCGATTCCCCCTCAGCCATCCTCGAAGTGGTTTTCCGTGGTTTCCCACTTCGTCTTCGGGCCAATGCCGGGATGGTAGCTTCTTCAAGGCCACGGCCGCCTCCTTCCCTCTACCTTGTCTATCCATCCCTTACCTTCCCTCATGAGGCCCCTGTTCGCTTTGCAGGTGAGGCCGACTGGGCGAGGTGCCAATCCCACCTCACCAGTTGTATCCCTTCCGATTCGATGTTCCCAGCTCTAGGACACTGTCCGTAGAGGCGGTAGTGGTGAGTTCCCTCGCTGAGTCCGTGGGTTCCACCAACCTGGAGGGTAAACGACAAAAAAAAAGTGTCCTAATCATGCGATCGAAGTCAACGTTTGAATAATGAACCTACGCAATAATCTTCATCTAATAGTACATAACTCGATGGCCTACACATATAACAATCCAACATGGCGACCATCCGAAATATTTAAACTGTTGTCAATATCTATTACAGCAATCAAAGAGAAATTTTGTCTGTTGATAGAGGCTATTAACAAAGTTCACCTACGGTTCACCTGGTATGCATGAAACCAACATGGCAGTGACGCAAAAATTAAATATTTCACTGGATTTTTATCCCGACATTTCATCCGAGCGCTGTGAAGCTTGGCACAGTATATCTTCATACAAGCCTTAATGTACTGACGTCTAATTTAATGGAATTTTATGAGAACTAAGAATGGCGGCTGTGGATTTTATCATTTCAAATGATCTTGTCGACTTCATCGTTATGCTTTGGTCTACCGTTATGCGTCACGGTTACGGCGTGTATGACGTCATCATGTTGTTCAGTGCATATGCACCGAGTCTGAGTTTACTCCTGGGGTCTGGCATTATGCGATACGGAGACGGCGAGTGCGTGACGTTATGCAGCAGAGTGCACCTCCCGCTCTCCGTTCCCCGCGCAGGAAGCCTAAGTTAAAGGGTAATGGAATCTGTTGAGTCTGATTTTACTCCTGGGGTCTGGCATTATGCGATACGGAGACGGCGAGTGCGTCACGTCATGCAGCAGAGTGTACCTCCCGCTCTCCGTTCCCCGCGCGGGAAGCCTAAGTTAATGGGTAATGGAGTCTGTTGAAAGAGTCCTGGGGCTTCGAGCGAAGCGAGAAGCGCTCCTGAGCCTTTCTAACATGTGTAGCATTTGTAGCATGCGTCATTTGAAATGATATAAAGTCTAGTCTATCAGACTGACTGTATCATTTTTTTATCGCGTGTTCATTTCACGTGTCTTAAGTAAGGCCAGTAGGATAATATATGAAAATAGGCTATTTTGTTCTTCACGGAACAACTCGTTTTGATAATCTAATAAGTTATGTGAGATTTCAATGAGTGGCATTTTATCCCTGAGCTGGTCTCTTCAAAAATCCTTTCTTGACGTGATCAAAACATTTCTCAACCAAAGCCAACAGCAACAACACGAGTTAGTCTACTGCACGGGTACGCCGTTTTCACTGAGCTAACCCCTAGTAAGGAGGAAAATAGAACTCGAGTAATCCGTCAGCACAAGGAGCCGAGGAACTTCCTAGTTGAGTTGCCATTACGTTTCTTTATCCGAATGAGGTATGTAGATGAGGTGCCATGCCCTTCCCTCGTCAATTAACTCTTAGTAAGGTGTGGCTTTTTTCTGACAACATCTGATTACTTTTCTAGACTGCGGTCCCTGTCATTACCAGCTAATGTAATTAATAGCGTAGCAGGCAGACTCCCAGCTGAGGCCTTGTTCGGGTTTCCTTCCATTAAACTCAGCCAAATAATGCGACTTCAAACAAATGAAGTCTCATTATTTGGCTGAGTGCTGCTTAGCTATTTACACGAAACAACTGTTATCTCATTGTTTAGCTGAGTGTTGCTTACGTATTTACATGAAACTACTGAAGTCTCATTATTTGGCTGACTGTTGCTTACGTATTTACACCAAGCATCATCATTATTTGGCTGTGTGTTGCTTACGTATTTACATGAAACTACTGAAGTCTCATTATTTGGCTGACTGTTGCTTACGTATTTACATGCAACTACTGAAATCTCATTATTTGGCTGTGTGTTGCTTACGTATTTACATGAAACTACTGAAGTCTCATTATTTGGCTGACTGTTGCTTCCGTATTTACAGCAAATAACTGAAGTCTCATTATTTGGCTGACTGTTGCTTACGTATTTACATGAAACTACGGAAGTCTCATTATTTGGCTGACTGTTGCTTACGTATTTACACCAAATAACTGAAGTCTCATCACTTGGCAGACTGTTGCTTACGTATTTTAATCAAACATCAGAAGTCTCATTATTTGGCTGACTATTGCTTACGTATTTACACCAAACAACTGAAGTATCATCATTTGGCTGACTGTTGCTTACGTATTTACACCAAGCAACTGAAGTCTCATCATTTGGCTGACTGTTGCTTACGTATTTAAATCAAACATCTGAAGTCTCATCATTTGGCTGACTGTTGCTTACGTATTTAAATCAAACATCTGAAGTCTCATCATTTGGCTGACTGTTGCTTACGTATTTAAATCAAACATCTGAAGTCTCATTATTTGGCTGACTGTTGCTTACGTATTTAAATCAAACAACTGAAGTCTCATTATTTGGCTGACTGTTGCTTACGTATTTACACCAAACAACTGAAGTCTCATCATTTGGCTGACTGTTGCTTACGTATTTAAATCAAACATCTGAAGTCTCATTATTTTGCTGACTGTTGCTTACGTATTTAAATGAAACTAATGAAACCTCATTATTTGGCTGAGTGTTGCATATTTTAATAAAATTCTCGCACGCTATTGGTCCAAATAGAAAGAATGACGTAAAAGTGGAACACAGTAGTTATCATATTATGTTTCTTTGTATTAGTTCTTGAAATGTAGATAGTTTTAAATTTCGGTCTCATTGATCGCGAAGGAACATACCGTGTACTGTAATTTTACTTCCGATAACAAGTAAGGATTGTCAATCATGAGCTCCATGCGCAGGGTTGTTTATTGTTATATTGCTCACTCCGCCCAATGCCGTAGCCTTGCGTGTTAAATGTGCGCACAACGACTGCGATGGCGAGTTGCAACAATTGCAAAGTTCGAAGGCTCGAATTCCGGTGTGGTTTTTCTCAACATTTTTTCCACACTGCCTCTAGGATAATGCCTTATTTCCAGTCCCGTAACACATACTTTAATGCTTCTTCTTCTTCTTCTTCTTGCTTCGCGCGATTTCAAGTTTCTTGATCGTAAATCGGCGTTAATAGTGTCGAGCCACCGCAATTTTGGTCTCCCACGCTGTCTCTGGCCGTCGACCGTTAGATGGTAGGCCGAGCCGATGACTGAACTTTGTGGTGCACGGACAACGTGCCCATATCAACGGAGTCTCCATTCCTGCATTTTCTCATTGATTGGAGCCACGCCAGCTGTATGTCGAATCGTTGTGTTGGGGATATGGTCGAGCAGAGAAATGTCTAATGATCTTCGCAGCATCCGCATTTCCATGACATGAAGTGAGTGCTCAGCACTTCTAGGTGCTGGCCAACACTCGGTACCATATAATGAAACTGGTCTCACCATTGTGCGGTATATCTTTGATCTTAGGCGGATAGGCATCTTCTTATCACAAAGAACACCGGTGACATCTCTGAATCGCACCCAAGTCGCATTGATTCGTCTTCATTCACAGAGCTGTCGCCATTCAATCGTGAGCCTAGGTATCGGAATGTATTTACCTTGGTAAGAGGAGCTCCATTAATACCTATAGTTCCAGGGGATGAAATCGTTTCGAGGTATTCAGTCTTGTGGATGTTCAAACGAAGACCATATCCTTGCAGACGATCATGCCATGTCTGCACTTGGGTTTCAAGATCCTTCTTGGAGTCTGCCGCAAGCATCATATCATCAGCGTATAGCAATGTCCATGGGACACACTTCTGCAGGTCTCGCGTTATGGAATTCATGACGATAACGAAGAGCAGGGGAGACAGAGCTGAGCCTTGATGAACCCCAACTGTCACAGGGAAGCTGTCAGTCAGTCCTGCAGGGCATCGCACGTGGCTTTTGGTGTTGTTGTACAGCATTTTTATCCAGTTTATATACATTTCTGGAACTTGATGATATCGGAGAGCGTACCAAATCATCTGGTGTGGTACTCGATCAAATGCCTTCTCGAGGTCAAGGAAAGCAAGATGTAGTGGCCTCCTCTTCTCTCGGAATTTCTCCATCAGCTGGCGCACAGCAAAGATTGCATCTATCGTGCCACATCCCTTGACAAACCCACATTGATTTGCTGAGAGTTGTACGATGTTCCTCAGCCTATTGTTTAGGATACGTTCGAATATTTTCATAGTGTGGGAGATAAGTCTAATTGGACGGTAATTGGTACATTCAGCTGGGTCACTCTTACCCTTAAAGATAGGTACTGTGATACTAGTTGACCAATCTGTAGGTATTTGACCACAGAGAATAATTGTATTGAAGAACTCGGTCAGCCAGGTGGTCGCGTTGTCAGTGAGTTCCTCAATTTTCCAGATGTCTGCAGGAAGGTCATCTAGCCCTGGGGCCTTTCCATTTCTCATGCTACGAATGGCAACTTTGACTTCATCTTCAGTGACACAAGGTACTGGTCCAGCTGTAACATTGTTGTCTGGTATTTGTGGGTGAGGGAATTCAGTGTTGAATACTTCACTAAAATACTCTCGCCAACGGTGCAGAATCATCTTGCTATCGTGAAGTCGTCGACCATTCTTATCCTTCACACACATATAGTGTTCTATATCCTGACCTGCTCTACACCATGCTCGGGCTAGTCGGTAGATAATTTTGTCTCCGTCTTTAGTTGTCAGTTGATCATATAAATGTTTGTAGTGATCTACTGTACTTTAGCCTCAGCAACTGCTCTTTTTGCCTCCTTCTTGGTGGCTTTGTATTTCAGAAGATTCTCCTCAGTCGGTGATGTTCGCAACTGTTTAAAAGCTGCTTTTTTTTCATGCACCATTTCCTTTACTTTGTCTGTCCACAACCACGTCTGTTTATCAATTCTACGTGTGCCGGGCTGTGTTACACCAAGCTCAGATTGAGCTGTACTAGTTACGCAGTTGGTGAATGATGTCCAAGTATAATCCGTATTAACAGGATCAACTGGAGGGAACACAATCTTCTCACTGAATGCCACTTTATGGTCTTGTAGCTTCCACCATTTGATTTTGGCATGACCTTTCACATAGGGTTTTCTTATGTAACCTTTCATTCTAAGATCGGTAACTAGCAGTTTATGTTGAGGGGCTAAACATTCAGATGGTATGACCTCAGTGTCTATGACAATTGGGAAATCTCTCCTACGAAGTAGTACATAGTCAATCTGAGTATTGTGCCCTCCGCTAGTGTAGGTGATCAAGTGTGATTTGCGTTTCTTAAAGAAGGTGTTAGTGATAATTAGATCATTTGCTTCAGCAAATTCAAGGATCCTGTTCCCGTCTTCATTTCTGAGATCATAGCCAAAATTTCCATGACATTCATACCCCTCGCTGGTACTGCCAACATGTCCATTAAGATCTCCACAAAGTAAAAGTAGGTCTTCTTCATTGCACGTTGTAACGGCATCTTGAAGTTCGTTCCAGAATGTGTCTTTAGCTGTCTCATCACAGCCTGTCTGTGGGGCATACGCTGAAAATATATGTAGCCTATACGGTGAGTTGGGGTGTCGATAACTGCTGACATGAGACGATCGGAGTAGCGATGTACAGCTGATACTTGGTTGCGAAGTTTTTCTTTCACTACAATAGCGACTCCCTGGCTATTAGTTGTACCATGATAGATCAACTTATACCCTTCTCCAATATCTCTAGATTTCTGCCCTTTCCACCGTGTCTCTTGTAGACAAGCCAGACCTACGCAACGAGATTTTAGGATTGCTGCCAATTCACGACTGCGACCTGTCAGTGTCCCAATGTTCCAGGAAGCAATACGCAATGGTTTATTTTGGACTCGCTTCTTTAACCAATTTCGTCCTTCAACTGGTAGCCCTTGCTCTCTTCTTACGTTGGCCGGGCGAGACCATCGCGCGTCGCTTGCGGGGGACGCCCTAGCATTTTCCAATAATTCAACTTGTGCCATTGATCCATGAGTTGCGACGGTGATAAACCGACCGGCCTGTCGCCCGGGCCTGTCATCGGGCATTTTAACGCTACTGCCAGCTTATAATTCGGCCGCCCCTAACATGGGGTACAGACGCCGTTTGTAGCCGCCCGCTCCGGATCAGACGCTACAGCTGATATCTGCCCTCAAGTGAGGACGATACCTTGTACTCAATTCATCCCGAGCACTGGGCTGCCCCTTCCGCCATCTACACTGTACCAGAGAATATCTCCTCCACTGTATCTGCCGTTGAGGTCTTCACCGTAACCCTGGCAAGGGACCCTTACATGGTACTACCAGCCGGGTCAGCTGGCCCAAGGTTTTTTTTAAAGAGGTGTTACTCCTCTATCACTCCCCCTATGTCCTGACTTGTGACAAGCAGAGCCTGGCTGCCCAAAATAATGGGTCAAGGTTGGTGGGGTTACATACTTTAATGCTACACCGTAATAATTACAGTGACGCACATTATTACAGTCACCATAGAAACGAGATTATTAGAAAATTTCAACACACACCCAAGTGTACGGGACTGATGACCAAGATGTCCCAATGTTCTTAAAAGGAATTTACAACAACAAAAACATAACTCACATCAGAGCTTTTGATTCCATCTTTCAGTCACGATCCAGTCAGTGAACTGCCCAATTGCCTTTTTATTGTTTCATTTTATGGGTTGGGACATGATGTTCAACTATCCCCGTGTACTTTGGTATGTGTATAATTCGTCTGACAACCTGTGCCATTGTGGTGTCTGTAGTAGTGTGCGTATTTCTGTTTCAGGTGAGGACTGGGAAGGAGGTGGCCGTGGCCTTAGGTTAGGAACCATCCCGGCATTTGCCTGGAGTAGAAATGCGGAAAACCACTTCCTGGTTAAGAGCGTTTAAAAACCCTCGGAGGGGAAGTAAAGCCGGCGGTCCCATGTCATAAAATTATGGCATATAATAAAACCTTCCACAAACTAAACTTGTGTGAAGCAAAATTTGTAGGTTAGGTTTGATTAATGCTCTTAAGTTCCAACGTTCGTCACCAGGCGCTGGTTGCAATGGCATATAGTAGTAGCCGAGCTCACAGCTAGGTGTCGTGGACGGTAGCATTTGGTAGCGAAAGTAGGAAGTACTTGAAATTGATCGTCTGCAGCCCTTACCTGAATTACAGTTAATACACGCTCATACAGCCATCACAATTACCACCGGTTATCAGACAGATTCTACACATACCCAAATTACACGGGGCTATATGAACGCGTTGTCGCAGCCCCACTTCCAGGATGGTTGAGGTGGGAATCGAACCAACCTCCTCTTCGTTTTAACTCTTGATGCAGAGTGTATCCCCATTCCAGCACTCAGACCAGAATTAAATTTCTTGGCAGAGCCGGGAATAGAACCCGGACCTCCAGGGTGACAGCCAAGAATGCTAGGCGCTACATCACGAAGTAATCCCTGTGCACCCTGACTGGGGCAAG
Organism: Meconema thalassinum; assembly: GCA_946902985.2. Taxonomy (NCBI): domain Eukaryota; kingdom Metazoa; phylum Arthropoda; class Insecta; order Orthoptera; family Tettigoniidae; genus Meconema; species Meconema thalassinum. The sequence goes on along the minus strand of OX336388.2, from coordinate 715,534,442 downwards.
TTGAGCCGATTGGTGATAGCTCAGAAACTCGTCACACCCTTCCAGCTCTATATACTGTAGCTATTCTCTCGCGCGGGATAGCTACTGTAGTTCGCTCCCTTACTGGTGGCTTCGGTGACGTAGTTGGTAGCATTCTAAGCTTCTATGCCCAAGATCATGGGTTCAAACCCGGCCGAAGTCGTACGATTTTTTGAGAGCATTAAAAATCCCTCAGTATGCCTTCCTTCGGAGGGGAAGTAAAGCCGGCAGGCCCATGTCATAGATTTATTGCATGTAAAAGAACATTCCACTAACTACAATTGTGTGAAGCTAAATTTGTAGGTTAGATTTTATTAACGCTCTATTAAGTTCCAACGTACGCCACCATGTGCCGGTTGCGGTGGCATCTAGTAGCCAAGTTCACAGCTAGGTGTAGTAGACGGTAGTATTTGGTAGCAAAAGGAGGAACTACTTGAAATTGATCGTCTGCAGCCCTTACCTGAATTACAGATAACACACACTAAACAGCGATCACAATTAACACCGGTTATTATCAGACAGATTCTACTCACACCCAAAGTAGACGGGGCTACATGACCGCGTTGTCACAGCCCCTAATCTGAGGAACCAACCAACCATCCATCGCTCTCTTACATCTTCTCAGCTCCGAGCCGGTAAGCGGACAGTTGAGCTGGAGACCCATGGGCTTGGTGATTAGTGCACACATAATGGAGAGTGAATGAGCAATCCCAACTGTCTAGCCAAACTGCAGTGTTACTTTCTTTTGTACAAAGAGACCTGTGTCTGATAATTCCTTCGGGCTAACTGCAGACAGTACGTCCTCTATCACACAGCTGCAAACACTCACTCTGGCTGTCCACGCCAATAAACTCAATGCTGTGAACTTTGATATGACTAGCAGTTAGTGTTAGACTCCGAAATACAGTATATATCCTACACATACATTTATCTCCCAGGGACTAACAATTAGTGGGACGTGGATTAGCGACCATGGAACCCCAGCTGAGTCCGGCATTGTTTACAATTAATTGTGTTCGGTAATGTTTCCTGTCAATCTCTCTTGGTCATCTCTTATCCGAAGCCTAGGGTTTCCTTGATTTTCTCGTCTTAATTGACCCGTGTTTTATCTTTCCTGACACTCTCATTTTTCGAGGCGTCAGACGTCTCTTTCTACGTGATTATTGTTTATACACGATGTGTATGGCACAAGAAAGAATGGTTTCTTTTCTTTATTTTTGATGTGTAACAACTTTCCACTCGGTTGCTGGATATTTTTGTGGGAGTGATTTTGAAAAATCGGACGGAAGTGTGTAAGACGCACTGCCAGCTGGATCGTATCCCTCCTGGACATTCATCAACACACTAAAATCTTTTTTATTTACACACTAATGATACATAACAATTCCAAAACTCTCTTTTTTTCTTCACTGCCTACTTGATATTTCTACTCTCGCACTGCCTTCTTGACTGTTCTCACACTGCCTTCTTGATACTCTGCTGCTAATCATATCAATATGACTCATTTTAACAGAATCCATACGAAATTACGTGTTGGTCTGTGAATCAAGAGGTCGGGGAACCGGGCAAGCCTTTCATGATCTTCTGCTGTGCACATTGCATTTACTCGCAAGTTGGCCTATTTATAAGGAATTTAAGGTTATGAGCGGTGTCGCGTCTATTAATCTAGTTGATCCATATCGTATTCTTTATTTAGGCTAGTGCTGGTGGAAGCTACAAATCATCTAATAAAATGAGTTCCGTATTATAAACTACAATATCTGTAAAACACTCCCTTTTACAATAGATTAATATTTGTGCCAATAATAGTATAAAATACCGGTGTACCAACAATTTCACGTGAGGTTTCTTCTGTGTCAGATGTTACACATCATATGCGACTACTGTAAGGCTCGTAAAGTTTTTTTTTTTTAGAGTAGAATACCCTCTGTTCAAAATTTCGCATAACCAGAGATTGCGACGAGAGTATTGTTTATTACAACCATCACCTGATACATGTGATTATTACAGTGGTTACAGCGATTCCCAGTAGCCTAATACACAAATCCTTCTCAGTAATGGGAGGCGTGGCGCAGCGGCCTCTCACCACGGCGGATTGGTTTCGATTCCCGGTCAATGCAAGGGAGATTTTCAAAGTGAAATGGCATGTCCTGTGGTTCGGATTCCGCGTAAAAAGGAGATCCCGTGGCTCATGATCGCGATATTAACGGTCACGTAAAACTGCAAACTTACTTACTTACCTTCTCAGTGGCGGCTTCGGTGGCGTAGTTGGTAGCATGCTGAGCTTCTATGCCCAAGGTCGCGAGTGCAAACCCAGACGAAGTTGTCGGATTTTTAAGAGTGTTAAAATCCCTCAGTATGCCTTCCTTTGGAGGGGAAAAAAGCCGGCGGACCCATGTCATAGATTTATGGCTTGATAAAGAACCTTCCACTAATTACACTTGCGTGAAGCTAAGTTATAGGTTAGATTTGACTAACACTCTTAGGTTCCAACGTTCGTCGCCAGGAGCCGACTGTGGTGGCATCTAGTAACCAAGTTCAGAACTAGTTGGTCGTTGACGGTGGCATTTGGTAGCAAAATTTGGAACTACTTGAAAATCGAATGTCTGCAGTCCTTACTTGAATTAAAAACAGATAACACACACTAATACTGCCATTACAATTAACACTGGTTATCAGACAGATTCTACACACACCCAAAGTACACGGGGCTACATGACCGCGTTGTCGCAGCCCCTAAACTGAGGAACCAACCAACCAACATTCTCAGTAAGATTAATAAATCGTAACAAGAATTTAAAAATGTCTCAAAACCTACAAATAATTTACATTGTATTAAATCAAAGAAAAGGCGGACATATAAATATTTTCTTGGATTAATTACGTCAATACGGACCACTATGGATAACACTTTGAATTGTATTAAATGTTATAAACAATTATCAAAACACCAATAATAACTATTAATGAGTGTCTTAATCTTATTCTAATTGATACAGAGAAGATATCCCAGACTTTGTTTACTACAACAAGGAATGCACTACGTAGATTTTAGTAGGCCTATCCATAAAACCTTTGAAGGGTGTTTTATTCGGCATTTTTAATTTCTTCCTTAAAAAAACCTCTGAAAGGAGAGTAATTGTATTTGTTAGAATGCCTAAACTAAGCATGATATCTATTGATATGCTTTCTAGTGAGGCCTTAGATCCCGCTTCACCAGCTAGCTTAGTATAGGAATTACAACCAAAAGAACTAAGTACACTCATTTCAGGGGAAAATTTAAAATTCCAAGATAAGAACTACCTTCAAAGGTTTCATGGATGCTAAAACTTAGAGTACATTCCTTATGGCGCCATACGCATCGTGCATTAACAATAATCAGTATTTCTTGACTGGTTCTATTTTCACTTTTATAATCATAACTTGACAATAAATTGAGATATTGCAATGATTTTACACCAAAATGTTTGGTTTTGCACACGCCTCTTTTTTAAAACCAGTCCAGGTTCATTCTCTCTAAAGTCCGCCTCGTTGCGCAGTGGCTAGCATTCTTGGCTGTCACCGCAAATGCCCGGGTTTGATTCCCGGTCTCGTGCGGCAAAAACTGAGGAGATACAGGTTCTATTCCTGCCCCAACCATCCTGGAAGTGGTTTTCCATGGTTTCCCACTTTTACTCCAGGCAAATGCCGGGATGGTACCAAACTTAAGGCCACGGCCGCTTCCTATCCAAATCCTACCTCAATAACAAGTATGCACATTGGTACAGACATCAGTGACAAAGGTTATCCGACAAATTCTAAACGCACCCAAATACACGGGGCTACATGACCACGATGTCACAAAGCTCCTAAACAAATCAACAACAACATGCTCTCAAAGGTTCAATGCCACTAAAGCTTTTTCCGAAAATTTCAGGTGGTCGTAAGTTTTAGTTTGATTACTGTGCAATGGCACAATATGCTGATTTGAGGAAATTATTGCCAAACATCTTTAGGGGTATTCACACATAGGGAGTGGCTTTACGCTAATATTACAATTATTGATGTGAACCATCTTTCCGCTCGGTTGCTGGATAGCTTTGTGGGAGTGATTTTGAAAATTGGGGACGGAAGTGGATCGGAACGATCGAGATGGCAGTGGTGGATCAAACGGAAGCATGCACTGCCCGCTCGATCGATAGGACGGAAGTGTACTAGCTGACAGTGGTGGAAAATGGAAGTATGCACTGCCTGCTCGATCGATCGAACGGAAGTGTACTAGCTGGCAGTGGTGGAAAACGGAAGTATGCACTGCCCGCTCGATCGATCGAATGGAAGTGTGCCCTAGCTGGCAGTGGTGGATCGAACGGAAGTATAAGACGCACTGCCAACTCGATCGATCCAGCTGGCACTGGTAAGAGAAACAATCAGCGCATGGTGTCGAAAATTGATACCATGACGCACTCTCGGCCATGTGGAATGTATATGGCATACTGAACGGAAAACGCTCATGCGAACTCTGGTGTCAAGTGATTGAAATAAATGACATGGTACATGTTCGAAGTCTTCGTATCAGTATTTAAATGGTAAAATGCCTTAATATCAAACATTGTAAGTAGTCGGCATTGCCGGTATTATGTTTCTGCACAATGGCTATTCAAATATTAACCCACATAACGGTAATGCAGCCATCAATATAATATAATCGTTGTGGTTATACGAGAATTGAGCAAGCCTTCATGAACTGTTACTCAATACATTCTCTTTACTCACAAGAGGGCCTATTCATAAGGCATTTTAAACTCAATTTCACGCAGGAACATTATCGAAACAAGCAAACTATAAATGAAACTTAATTCCGTAATGCAGTATTATTGGAACGTGGAATTAAGTCACCAACTTGTGCACAATATTTGTGTAGTCGAAATAGCCGTGGGGTTAGTGCGTATGACTGTGAATCTAGAGATCTCGGGATCGAATCCTGGGTGGGGTAGATATTTTTGCTACCAGATTATCATTTTAAACGATATTTATCATATCGATATGACTCATTTTAACAGAATCCATATGAAATTACGTGTTGGTCTGTGAATCAAGAGGACCTGTTTATAAGGAATTTAAGGTTATGAGCGGTGTCGCGTCTATTAATCTAGTTGATCCATATCGTATTCTTTATTTAGGCTAGTGCTGGTGGAAGCTACAAATCATCTAATAAAATGATTTCCGTATTATAAACTACAATATCTGTAATACATTCCCTTTTACAATAGATTAATATTTGTGCCAATAATACTATAAAATACCGGTGTATCAACAATTTCACGTGAGGTTTCTTCTACAGTATGTCAGATGTTACACATCATATGCGACTACTGTAAGGGTCGTATCTTTTTTATAATGATTTTAATACGTCTGTACATTCGATTCTCAAGGTTTTCTGCACTCATATCTAAAAATATCAAACGTCAGATGCAGGGGCGGACGCAGGATTTGTTTTCGGGGGCAGAGGGGATGGGGGATCTGATGAGGTGCTACAATTAGAAAATCGGGAAATGTCATCGAATGGCATAAACATAATAGTATATTATGCAACGAGCCTATAATGGCTATAATTAAGACACGAGTATTTTTTATAAAACGAGCGTATGCGAGTTTTATAATTTCCATACGAGTGTCTTAATTACCATTATAGGCGAGTTGCATACGACTGTTTATGTTCGACGATAATTATAACTTTATTATATGTTTTAACATAAATATTCATAAATATCTGTTGAGAGTCAGCTACTGGAATTTTGTGATCGCAGAGCGAGCGTTGGGTGTTATACCTTCGTCTTTCAAGAGCTTTGAACGGCCGACGCATGCGCTCTGTGGGCTTGCAATGCCATATGCAGCCATATGTTTACATCAGCCGTCCCTCAGTAATATTGTCACCGCAGTCATTTGAAGACAATGCGCTGTGTAGAAATTAGTGTTAGTGATTTTAAGGTACTGTGCTATTTCTTGTCTCATATTCGCCAGTTTATTTACGCGAACATATGGACGGTGGGTATTCCATGTCGGTAATTTATTATAGTTCGATGTTGTGTTTATGTCCGACATGTTGGATTTTGAGCGCATGCGCGAAATTATCGTTACCTAATTGATCAATGAACGAGCTCTGATTGGCTGGAGAAACTGTATCGTAATGAAAAACGGTGTTATAATGACCATCATTATGATACAGTTTTCAAACACATAATAGTGAGGGTCGAACATAAAGCAGATTTACAGAGTGATACAATTACATTTAAGGAAGAAGCCGACGAGGCTTTTTACACATTTTATCCAGTACTTCTTGAGTTTTAATTTCCACATTTTATGTAGTTAGTTAGTTAGTTAGTTAGTTAGTTATTGTTGTTTTAAGGGGCGGAACTACAAGGTCATCTGCCCCACATTTTATGTACAGTATATACATTAACGGTAGTCCATTCAAACTGTCTGCTCCCATGGTGTTCCTCAAATAGGTCTTCAGATACCGTAATGTTGAGAACGAACTTTCTGGTGTTGCTGTAGTTACCGGTAAAGTGGAGAAAATCTTCAATGCCTTGTGTATGAAGGGGAAGGTAATTTTATTACACCAATTCAAATATGATATAAAATCCTTAGGGAACTCATGATGATCATTCTGTGCCAGGAAACTTCTTGTCCACATCTTTAGCTCACTGAAGAATGACTCTGGCGATGCATCAATATCATCCGGCCATTGTATTACTATGGCATCAACTGCTTTTTGCAGATGTTCATCTGAGGCTTTTGGGCAGAACGTTTGTATCGTTTGTAGGATCCCTTTATGATTCCTTGGGCTGACTCATGAAATAACCAATGAAAGGAAGGAAAAGTGAAAGCCTGGAGTACATCACTTGTTCAGCCTGTTCCGATTCAACACGGAACTGTAAAATGGGTTGCCTACCCACCCGCAATCGGCTTGAAATCTGCTCTGAAACTGATTGCCGCCTTCTTATGCAGCATTGCAAAGTATTTTGCTCTTTTAAAATATGTCGCGTCGAAGACTGATTACAATTTTGTATCGCATCATTTCCAAATTGTATCTCGTTTTGTGGTATTAGGTTAAAAAGCAATAAATTGTGTTGTAAATAAAATACAACGCAAAAATACATTGTTTGGTAATAAACTATGTTGTATAATGAAAATTTATTTCATAGAAATGCTCTGCAAAGGAAACGTAAAATAACAAGTTCTGAAACAGAAATCGTTCAAACTTATTGTATAATAATAATACCGTATGGCCTTGGGTGCCTCGTGCAAGCTTTGTAATTTGACACCCAGAGGGTAGCTTGCATGTCGAATTTCGTTGTTCCTTGAATCACTATGAAAGTCAAGGAGGTTAGATAATAGATATCTAAGTTCCTTGAACATTAAAGCGCTTTCTAGTAGAGAAATGAGGAACTTTGTGTTGGCGAAAACTCCCTAGATTAATTTTGCCATTATGAACTCGGCCTACTGAATTCAAATGGGTTCTTTGACATGCCAACATCGTATTACATGCGTATCGTATTTTTGCCGCCATTCAAAAATCACTTACCACGCCCAGGGGCGAACCTGCAATCTTGGGGTTAGTAGACCGACACGCTATCCACTCACCCACCGTGGCCAGCTAAACTTATTGTGAAGCCTGTGTAAATATATTTTGAAAGAGCAAAATACTTTGCAATGCTACATAATTAGGCGGCAATCAGTGAAATCGAACTCAGCCCCGTCGCTATTGCGCTGCGTACAGATTTCAAGCCAATTGCGGGTGGGTAGGCAACCCATTTTACAGTTCCGTGTTGAATCGGATCAGGCTGTACATTTAATATTTTAATGAATATAATTAACGTAGAAAACGCTCAGATCCTGTGAATATATTGAATTAATGTGAATAATTTTATCTTTAGTTACGTCCTTAATAGTTACCAAATTTTCTGGGGGAGGGAGTCCGCTCCTGGTCAGATGTGTATAAATAAAGTTTGGATCATGCCAAGTTTTTTGGAGATTGATTCAGCCATGCAAAAGTAATGAAGAGGAACAGGAACAGAAGCAGAGTCTCTCGCATTTAACCACTCAAATGTTTCGGGATTTGACTCGGAAACCCGAGGTGCAGCAGGTGAGAAACTTGATAACGTAAATATGGGATCAAAGCAACTGGATATTGACCTTGCTAATTGCGGGATATAAGTTACCTTATGCAATAATAAATGCACGCAATTATCACACCATTTATTATATTTGTTCTCAATAATTTTAATTGCATTCTCCTTATATTGCAGAAATGTTCATAATTTATAGACTTAATTATTACAGCGTGAAGTTGTTAGCTTAAAATGGGTTTAAGATTTAATTGGCAAGCCTTTCTTTTTCACTGACCTGATTTATGTCTAGCGTTAAACTGAATTGAGTGAAAATTGAAACCGCGGCCCTTTTAAATATTCCAGAATGTAAATATACATTGCAGCCGCTAATTGATTCTGGCTCCCTATTCGGAAAGTTGTCGGTTCGCCAGCTGGGAAATAGAATTGTTTCTGCTGTGACCTGAAGCCAGGAGCTGATAATGACCCGGCAGTCAAGGCAATCCCTCAAGTGTGAAGAAATGTATCCAATAGACCCGCCACCTGTTACGGATATTTCGAAAGTGTTGGCGGTTTCTGAATGAGGTTTCAATACCACGCCCGTGTCTTGATTGCAAATCTCGTTCCGGCACGAATCCTACTACTGCCAAATGAGGTCATTCCAGGGTTGACGTCCTCATGCAAGGTAGTTACTACGTCATCTCAAGGGTAGCTGTCTGCACTTGGTGTTCTACAATTCGATTCGGGTACAGTGCATTAGATCGCGTTTGACTCACTCTACATGCATTTAGCAACAGTAGTTAAATATGGAAAATTTAATAACACAGTTACGAGAATCATGAGCAGACCAGACATTTTCTCTTTTTCGCGATGTCCATTATATAGGCTACTGTATTCTTGTTAACACCCTAATGTTACATTTTTATTATTTATTTAAAGAAATGCGCACATTGACTTCACACGTTTATCACTAGGGCTCGGATTTTTAGGTGCTAAAAATCGGGAAAATATTTATTTTTTATGTATTAAAAATACCTGAAATATGTGATAAAAAGGTATAAATATTTAATTATAATTTAGTTTATTATTGACCATATAAACAATATGCAGTACTCACGAATGCAATTTATGCTATGCCTCACTGACTGCTGACAAATTACAATACACAACGAGATACATCTTCAGGTATGACCGACGATTATCGCGAAACACTTCTTCTGAAGGCGCAAAACTGCGGCAATATGTTTCTTGCCCTCGAGCTGTGGTGTAACTTGAGATCGCTGTTCAGCTTTGATATCTTTCCCACATGGTTGGCAGAACAGAACGCCCCCATCAGAAGTAAAATTATCCTTAAATTCTGCTACATACTGCTGGAGACGATAACTCGTAGTTGCTTTTACTTTAGGCATCCCCGGATTCCACAGTGAGTGGTACAGGGCGACAAGATAAGAAACCCACAGCTGGAAGATGACATACGCTCTGCATGAAGATTAGATAGCTCATAGGTTCTTCCCCTTGAAGTAACACAGAACAAAATTGCAATAAACTGAAAGATCCAGCATACTGATTTAAAAAAATGTAAATATTATGTATTTTTATGTGCTAATAAGTGAAAAGCAAGAATTTATGTATTTATAGAAAAAATTATTAAAATATGTATTTACATAAAGAAATATTTATTTACCTAAAGATCCGAGCCCTACTTATCACATGTCACTACATGATAACGGGCACAGTACTGATCACTGAATTTACACACACAGTCGGGTCCTGGGTCATGGTGATAAGTCACAATTTGTGGTGGTATCCGTGTACTGCCATGGAATTCGCAAAATGGCCGAGTTCTTGGTTTGTACCAGTCCGTGATCTGTGGAGCATAGCTTCAGATGTGTGAAATTCAGGCCAGATATCCTTCCTTTTGTGTTCCCTGTCTTCCAGAAATTTCCCCCAGCTGTCTGTAGAGCGCAAGTCAAATTTGCATATCAGATCTTGTATTAGGAAGGATTCTCGTGCTAGTTCATAGGCTAATCTTGACCTGGTGAACTTGAGATTCTGAGAGCGATCTTCAGGAAGCGAGCTTTGACATTTTCTATAGAGAGAAAGTCTCTATATCGCAGCTTTTCCCATGTTATCTCTATTCCATATATGAGAATTCTCAAGGAACAGCTACGCCTATAAAATAGCACAGGAATCCTTCTTTATAGAAGTTATAAAGCACTCTTTCGATCTACCGGAAACTCAAACGTATAATTCCATCATTGAGGAGAGACGAAAAAAAAGCCGACGAGAAATAATGGAGACTGAAGCAATGAAGACAGATATCTGGAAGGGGCCAAATTTCAAACTTCGACATCTGTATACGCGATTCGCTGTCCATGGGTTCCATGGTAGGATCTGTCAGAGTGAGACATTTCATGAGCCCAAGGAGGACTGCGTCTTCAAGAATTGCAGTAATCCATGCCCCAAATACCACTTAGTGGAATGTGTAAGCAGGTCTCAATCTCTAATCGCAGAAATGACAGAGTGGTGAAAAACATGATTGTACACATTGTGTTTAATAAAATTATATATAGGCCTATGTATATATATGAGAATAGGGACAATCTTGGCTTCAAAGAGAGTCTGGCAGATTTCAAAGAGAGTTTGGTTATTGATTTAATGTTATTTATATAGCTTTTGTGGCTACTGCTGCTCATTGTGGTGAGTTGATTTGAAATGAGTAAACTGTTGTTTGTAGAAAAAAACTCAGCAATTCTTCTAGGTTTGTGCCATCTTTTTGTTGTTTGTAAAGTTAGTCCTAATTACTCGAATTTATTTACAGTCCGGATAGGTTCTTGATGTAGAATTTAGGTTTCCTTCCTTAGTGCCTTTAATTGTATGTCTACCCCTTATTATTCCCGTTCTCCAACGGAGCCGGGGATGAGATGAGATGGAAGACTGTGTGGCGGATGGCTTTTACGGCCGGATGCCCTTCCTGACGCCAACCTCATGGGAGGAGTAAATGAGAGATGGAATGGATGAAGCTGAACGAAACTGGGCAAGGATGTGGAAGAAAGCGGCCATGGCCTGTCAGAAGGTACCGTCCCAGCATTTGCCTGGAGTTTAAAATGGGAAACCACGGAAAACCATTCCAAGGACGGCCGCCGGTGGGGCTTGAACCCACGCGTCTACCATGTCAGCAGAGAGCTTGGTCTCATGACCTAATGCTGCGCTTTAGCAAGCGTAGCCACCACTGTCGATTCCTTAGTGTCTTTGCATTATTTCTTATATAATTTCCCCACTTGTATTTACCTATCAACCTTATCAATTCTCAATTATCCTTTACTAAGCCCACGATCGCGGGTTCAAACCCAGCCGAAGTCGTCGGATTTTTTAAGAACGTTAAAATTCCCTCAGTATGCCTTCCATCGGAGGGGAAGTAACGCCGGGTGGGCCCATGTCGTAGATTGATGGCATTTAAAAGATCCTTCCACTAACTACAATTGTGTGAAGCTAAATTTGTAGGTTAGCTCCAACGTTCGCCACCAGGTGCCGGTTGTGTTGGCATCTAGTAGCCAAGTTCACAGCTAGGTGCCGTTGATGGTAGCATTTTGTATCAAAAGTATGAACTATTTGAAATTGATCGTCTGCAGTCCTTACCTGAACTACAGATAACACACACTAATACAGCCATCACAATTAACACCGGTTGTCAGACAGATTCTACACACACCCAAAGTACACGGGGCTACATGACCACGTTGTTGCAGCCCCTAAACTAAGGAACCGACCAACATCGAACCTTATCAATTCTCAAAGTTTTCTTACAAACTTTCCTTTAGTAAGCAGAAGTATATACTGCTAAATTATTTTAAAAAATATAAATTCATCTAATTCTTAAACAAGAAATTGTTTTAGGACTTGACTGGCTGGGTGGAGCAGCGGTAACGTTCTCGCCTGCTGTTCCCAAGGTTGCAGGATCGAATCCTGGCGCTGTTAGTTAGCAAATGAGGGTGCACAAATTTGAAGGAGTCGTGTCAGTAAGTCAGTACATTTACACGTTACAGATACCATTCGGAGCAAATTCCCGGTACCCCCAGCGTCTCAAAAACCCTCAGTAGTTAAATGGCTCCCCACACCATGATCTCCAGTCGCCCCGTGGTGCAGCGGCTAGCAATCTTGGCTGTCACCCCTGAGACCGGGTTGATTCCCAGCTCTGCCAATAGCTTATATGTAATTCTGCTCTGAGGGCTGAAACGGAGTACACTCAGCCTCGTGATGCCAAACTGAGAAGAGGTGGGTTCGATCCCTACCTCAGCCATCCTGGAAGTTGTTTTTGGTGGTTTCCCCACTTCTACTCCAAGAAAATGCTGGGATAGTTCCTATCTTGAGGGCACTTCCCAATTCTCACCTCAATTACAAATATACACGTTACTTCAGACACCACAATAACACATAATCACTCCATCCCCATGGCGAATTGGTTAGCTCGCTAGGCTTTGGCCCAAAGAGTCCCGGGTTCAATTCCCGGCCGGGCCATCGGGATTTCCATCTCCTGGAGTTGACTCCTCTGGCCTGGGAACTGGGTGTATGTGCCGTCTTCATCATCACTTCATGTCATACGATGTTGGCATACCAAAGAACCCATTTGAATTCAGTAGGCCGTGTTCATAATGGAAAAATTAATCTCGGGAGTTTCCGCCAACACAAAGTTCCTCATTTCTCTACTGGAAAGCGCTATAGTGTTCAAGGAGCTTAGATATCTAACCGCCTTGACTTTCATAGTGATTCAAGGAACAACGATATTCGACATGCAAGCTACCCTCTCGGTGTCAAATTACAAAGCTTGCACCCGGCACCCGAGGCCATACGATATTATTATTATTATTATTATTATTATTATTATTATTATCATTTTAACGTGCAGGTCGCGTTCACTAGAAAGACCTGCACTCGGCCTCCCAGGAGGCTACACGAAAAAGAAAAACAACACATAATCATACAAAAAGTTCATTCATTCATTCTATTTACATACATGCAATTATACGGGGCTAAATGACCATGATGTCCAAACACCTCAAATGAAACAACAACAACAACAACCATATGTCAGGAATTATGCTGGTGTGTCTATTCACAACTTTGGAACGATTGGTTCTCTCCCCCCTTGGCGCCGCAAACATGATGGTCATCCATTCTCAGGTAGAACCGAAATTCATCGTTAATCATGAAACGTGGCTAATTCGAACTTCTATAATTCGAAATCTTCTTTAATTCGAATTTCTCTCTTCGTCCCTAGCATTTTGCATACAATAAATGCTAAGACATCGTAGTTAATTCGAATAACATTTCGGATAATTCGAAATTTTTAAGTGTAAAAAGCCGATCGGAAGCCAAACAGTTGGGTGAGGAATCCCGAAAAACGACAAATCACATCACAGAACTTAGGCGTATTTTTGAAAGTAGAAATGTCTTTACTTAAATTTGTAAATTCTTTTGTGATGGCTGAGAGACTTAATTGTAGCAAACAAGTAAACATCTCAAACATTATTGAAAAACTGTAGATTTCTCTAATACTTAACTAGATTGCTGGATTACTACTTTCGTTATATAGATGAATAGTACATTTTGGTTTTATTTTATCATTTGAAACTTTTGAGGTTATTCACGATACAGTCATTACACAGTACCGTTTTCTGTTAATCTGCTTTGTTGAACGTAAATCATTATGTAAACGTAATACAATATATTGTCTCTACCTTTTCAAAGAACTTTCTTAATTCGAATTTGCGGATAATTCGATTTTTTTACTGGTCCCTTGAGGTTCGAATTATCCAAGTTCCACTGTACAACGCCTCTCGTCATCAGTCCATGCCTCCTGGCTAGGGCATACTCGTAGCTCTGCTGCCTATACTCTGGAGTTACCGCGGTGTACGCATGAGATCCGGTTATGACAGGGTGTGCGGAGACGTGGAGTATTGTACACTAGGAATTCCACGAACAGTATCCGAATAACAGGTACTGGTACCGATGCCATGGGGTTGCGAAGTGATTGGCGCACAATTGGACGATCCTTCCTTGATGTGGTCTGTCTTGAATGACCTTCGCGTCTTGTGTGAGTGCCCACACGTATCTATTGGTTTCAACATCGAATCATTGAAACCTGTATGATCCACATTGCACGATACAACCACCAAACCGCATCCAAACCCACAACTTGAACCCAATCAAACTTCGTCAGGTGCTAACAATTCTGTCAAGGGCTACGAACGCGCACACAATGTTTTGTGGCCTTCACTCCCAATGTTGACTGACTGTCGGAGGGTCAGCAACTGCCTGATTACACTATCATTCCATTCGTGCGCTCTGGTGACAGTTCTCGACATGCCAACTCCCTTCAAATCGAATCATTTACATGCATTTACGAGGGTGGATCGAAAAGTCTTTGCCCTTATTTTATGTTAGCAAAAAAAATACAGTCAGTCTGAGAGACTAGACTTTATATCATTTCAAATGACGCATGCTACAAATGCTACACATGTTAGAAAGACTCAGGAGGGCTTCTCGCTTCGCTCGAAGCACCAGGACTCTTTCAACAGACTCCATTACCCTTTAACTTAGGCTTCCCGCACGGGGAACGGAGAGTGGGAGGTGCACTCTGCTGCATTACGTCACGCACTCGCCGTCTCCGTATCGCATAACGCCAGACCCCAGGAGTAAACTCAGACTCGGTGCATATGCACTGAACAACATGATGACGTCATACACACCGTAACGCATAACGGTAGACCAAAGCATAACGATGAAGTCGACAAGATCATTTGAAATGATAAAAACATAGGCAACAGACAATTACAAATATACGTACGGTAATGTTCTACGTACCTGACACAATTTTTCACACAGTCTCCACCAGACATTTCTCCCATCACAGCACTAAATTTGAGATTCCCCTGTGGTAGAATTCAGCCGGCTGACTGTGGAACCATCGTCGGACTGCTGTCTTGGCGTCAACGTTGCACGTGAATCGCTGTTCTGCCAGGAACTTTTGATGTGTAACATCTTTCCGCTTGGTTGCTGGATATGTTTAATGTGTAACATCATTCCACTTGGTTGCTGTATATTTTTGTGTGGGGGTGATTTTGTAAAAAGGGACGGAAGTGGGACGGAAATGCAACGGAAACAATGAGCGCGCGCTGTGGCGGAGAATGGTACAACGACATACTGTTGGCCATGTGGCTATGTGGAATGTAAATCGCATACGGTTTACTTGAAGGTTTGGAAGCCCCTTTACAGATATTCCTACAATAAATAATCTTCAAACTGTCGTTCTTCGGTGTGAAAATATTCATTAAATCATATTATTATTATTTATTATTATTATTTATTAAATCTTAGTACTTTTGCTGTATTCGTATTTAATGTAAGCACTCGAGGTACTGTCGACCAAAATACAGCACTATTATATCATATTTGCTGAAAGGATTTGTCACTGGAGTTTTGCAAGTAGTTATTGCAGAAATAATAGTAATGAGAACTTGCCGATGGGAATAACACGAAGGAATCCTTCATGTTTGCTGGCACAAGGTAGCAATATGAGTTCATTCCTTAAAAAACGCGAGTAAGTAATATGGAATAATTCGAATAGCATGTCAGATGTTACACATCATATGCGACTACTGTAAGTCTCGTAATGTTTTTCAGTGGACCATGACAATACGAGGCTACATGTGCCAACCAGAACCGCCAACAAGCTCCGGTCATTTCACTGGGAGTGTCTGGACCACCCACCATCAGTCCGGACCTCGTCTCTAGTGATTTCCACGTTTCTGATGGAAACCTGCTACGGAAAGATATTAATATTTTATCTTACATAGGAGATAATTTTATAAAATTTTAGCATTTCACTAAACTTGGCCATTTTTATTATACCCACTCAAAATAGCTTGGCATCAAAAGAGTTAAAATAGTGCCCCAGTTGTAAAGACCTCGCTCTTCCGCTCCTTAAAACAACAATAACTAACGTAATCCAGAAAGTTTAGTAAATACGCGATGTAAGTCTGCTCGCCCTTGTTGCCATGGTAACTAGGAAATGAGTCTATGCAACACGCTTCAAAGAGTACGATCTAAGTTTCTACTGAACTAGAATGCATAGGCCTACTGTCGACCAAACTATTATGTGCACTCGAGTTTGAGGGTTGTTTGTGAAGTAACCAATAGACTTACATAAAATCCAATCACATCATCATTTTCGTCGTTCTATTTTACGTTAGCTCATGTAGGTTTGGAATTTTTAATTTATATTTTAATATTTTTTATCGCAGTTGAAACACAAAAAGTGCCCGTTTTAAAGCGTGTTTCAACCATACGTCACATTTAAGAATTATTATCTCACAAACCCGTCATCCGATCGAATCCAAATTTTAACACAATATACATTGGAATGTTGTATAACTGGTTTATTAATTTCAAAATTTTGTATGTTCAAGAACGAAAGTTGTTATCATTTGTGTAAGGTAACTTTTTCTCGGCTCGGAGTCGTTGGAAAATGTAGTTCTTGGTTGCGTTGTAATCCTTATACATCAAAAAGTTATGCTGTATGTGAAATACGTAAATTAATTCACTTATTTTACATCGGTTTGTATTTGTACGGGGAATTAAGACATGGTTCACCAGCTAGGCGCTCCAGGAAATGCTGTACAGCGTTGCTGAGATGGAGCCCATCACTTCCGAGCGAGGCGAGCCATGACGCGTGATAAACAATAATAACTCACTAACTACATTCAGCTTTTTACTACGATGCATTTAGACATCTGTTTGAACTTCCTAGTGAAAAGAATTGCACTTAGATATTGCTACTTCATCATTCATCATTAGTCGTTTTACTCATTGCTCATTACTTAATTAGTAACTACATCCTCGACGAGACGTTTCCATCCTAAACGATCTTCAGCCCTTCGTAAGATATCGTGAAGAGGTAGGCCGGTGATCTTCTTTCAGTCAAGTCACCCCCTGGCACTATAGAGCCCATGAAGGGCCTAGGCCGATCAAGCAACCGCTGCCCAGCCATTTGGCCTGCAGATATGGAGGTGACGCGTGATCAGTGCGTCGGGTCCCCTCGGCCGTTAATCTTGTATTTCGTGATCGGGGCGCTGCCTCACCGACAGACAGCTACTCAATTGTCCGCACGAGGCTGAGTGCACCCCGTTCCAACCCTCACGTCAGTTTTAAAATCCCTGACGGAGCCGGGAATCGAACCCGGGGCCTCCGGGTGAGAGGCGGGCGTTACCCCAACACCACGGGGCCGGCAGGTGATCTTCTTTGCTTGGTCTAACCATCTACTTGTTGTTCTACCTCTTGGTCTGGTACCTTCAATTTTGCCTTGTAGAATGGTCTTTTCTAAATTGTCTCCTTCTCTCCTCAAAGTGTGTCCCAGGAATTGGAGGTAACTTTCACTAACACGGGAAGATAAACGTTTTGTGATGCTCAGTTCTTCTATATGGAGGCATTAGTTCTTCTTTCTGTCCATGGTATACGTAGCATCCTCCGCCAACACCACATCTCAAAGGCATCTATTCGGCTTTTATCATTAGCATTCACAGTCCAAGTCTCACAACCGTATAAGAAAACAGAAAGCACCAGTGATTTCACCAATCGCATTGTCAATGTTTTGGATAATGCCCGGTTCTGCCAGATCTTTGTAAGTTTAACCATTGCAGCACGACCTAGGACAATACGTCATTTTATTTCTTTATCACAATTTCCCATGTTACTGATTATGGAGCCCAGGTATACACAATCATTCGCCAACTCCAGATCTTGTAGACATCCTGCCATTTGAATTGGGACTTGACTTTGTCGGTTGATAACTATTAGTTTGATCTTTTTCAAATTGATTTCTGAACCAATATCTGAACTGATGGTTTTCACTCAGGAGAACAATTCATCAAGTTCTTGCCCACTTCTTTATTGTTACTTAATAATGTGGAAATACCTGAAACTGTATTTTACTGTGTACTGTAGGTGCACTGTTATTAGGGTGTATACTGAGCCCCGTTGTGCACCATCAATAAATAATTACATAAATAGATAAACCACCTCCAAAGAATTCTTGATGAAAATTAATAAATGTAAAACAAAAATATTGGAATGCAGCCGAAATAAATCAGAAACCTCTGTGGACATCAAATTGGCAGGTGAAAAACTAAAGGAAGTAGGAAGTCAAATAACCAGTGGTGGACGAAGCAAAGAGGATATAAAAGTAGGTTAGCTCAGGCAAGGAAAGCATTTCTACAGAAAGGGAATCTGTTGCCATAGAATATATATTTAGGTATTAGGAAGTCATTTTTGAAGGCCTTTGTCTGGAGCGTGGCACTCTATGGAAGTGAAACTTGGACTATTGTTGCGGCAGAAAAGAGGAGAATCGAAGCGTTTGAAATGTGGTGTTCCAGGAGAATGATGAAGATCAGATGGGTGGATAGGGTTAAAAACGAAGAGGTATTGAGACTAGTGGGAGAGGAGAGATGTTTCTGGCGACTGCTAATGAAGAGAAGAGATAGGTTGGTAGGACACATACTAAGACACCCAGGAATAGCAAGCTTAGTTATGGAAGGAAGGGTCGAGGACAAGAACTGAAGGGGTAGACCAAGGTTAGAATATCTTAAACAGATTGCCTCGGATGTAGGGTGTGGTAGCTATGTAGAGATGAAACGATTAGCTCAGGACAGGGAGGCATGGAGAGCTGCATTAAACCAGTCAAAAGACTGAAGACTCAAACAGCAACAGCAGCACGACTTATTGCACTCGGCGACACTGCTTGGTCGTTAATGACGTGTACGATTGCGAGCTTGTACGTAAAACGCTGTCTAACATCGGGCCACAGAGTTTATAAATTAGTCAGTATGAAGTTATCGGGATAAAATATACACCGCACTTACAATTATCTTGTAATAACAATTGCCGCGGGTGCCGCAGTCCACTTTCACCGGCCATATATGGCGTCAGTTCCACTTGGTCAGCGAACTAAGGTCGATTCAATGTACTTTAATTCATAACCTTGATGGCTACAAAAAATGGTGTCACGATTATTAAAGTTTCAAAATTCACCCGGGCTCTTATATTCGTTCGACATTCAGTCTCGATATACAGTCACTGTGCTGAGGTCATACTCCTTCAAGGGGCTTCGAACGCTGAAAATATTAAAATATTTTCAAACGTTCATGTTTATATCATACAAACTGCACCCGGCAAGCGTTGCAATGCCAATCATTTTATTTGAAGTGCTTTTGGATACACAATTTTTTTTTTTCAATTTCCATTAACTGCCTCTAAACTATCATTAAATGGATTTAATAATTCAGAAACATTCGTGGAAGTGTACAAAACAACACACCAAGGTTTCATCGCAATCGGATGAATGGTATATGAACGCATACGGGACTTTGTTGAAACGATTCGCGCGCCGTCACTCATATGCTGAATCTACTTGTGCGCTACCAACTGTAAATGGATTTACTAATCAGAAATCTTCACGGGAGTGTACACAACAATTCAGGAAAGTTTCATCGCAATCGGATGAATGGTATATGAGCACATACGGAAATTTGTAGAAACGATTCGCGCGCCGTCACTCATTTGTTGAATCTACTCGTGCGCCACCTACTGTATTGTAAAATGGATACCGAAAAATGCATAGCTCAAAAGACAACACTCAGTTACAAACTGACCTCAACCTGGGTGGTTGACAACAAAACGAAGATAAATACGAATAAATGTAGTATCATGAGAATAGAAAGAGGGCGAAAGCATGATTTTCAATATAATATCGGCTCGGAAATGCTTGTAGAAGAAGTCACGTGCAAATACTTGGGTATCCATGTAAGGAAATGAAAATCCACAGCCTGCTTCCAGTCTCCGACCGGATCAGGAATGGAATGAATGATGCCCCCATCTAGCGGCGAGGATATGAACTGTGCCGGCTGCCGAGGCCTGACGCACTCCTCTGGGGCAATGATTAAATGAATGACAGATGAAATGAAGTGATAGTGGAGAGTGTTGCTGGAATGAAATTTTGACAGTGAAAACCGGAGTACCCGGAGAAAAACCTGCCTGCCTCCGTTTTGTGCAGCACAGATCTCACATGGAGTGACCGGGATTTGAACCACGGACCCAGAGGTGAGAGGCTGGCGTGCTGCCGCCTAAGCCACGGAGGCCCTGGGTATCCATGTAAGGAATGATATGAAATAGAGTTCCCACGTGGGCTGCGTCATCTCGAATGTGTACAAATCACTTCATTTTGTAACGACGCAGTAGTTCCACCGCAAAACGATTAGGATATTTGAAACGTATTAGATGCAAAATAGGCTACCATACTGTACTTA
The DNA here is from genome assembly GCA_946902985.2 of Meconema thalassinum. Taxonomy (NCBI): domain Eukaryota; kingdom Metazoa; phylum Arthropoda; class Insecta; order Orthoptera; family Tettigoniidae; genus Meconema; species Meconema thalassinum. The sequence continues at coordinate 715,513,978 of OX336388.2, read as the reverse complement.
ATAGTTTGCTTCATAAAATTATTTATGTTCGACCCTGACTATTATATGTCAGAAAACTGTATCATAATGAGGCACATTATAACACTATTTTTCATTATGAGACAGTTTCTCCCACCATCAGAGCTCAAGAAACAGTTGTTTGACCAATTAGATAATTAGATGCGCTGAGTTCCACAGCCTTCTAATTTAAATTTCACTGCCTGGCCTAGTGCCATAGTAGGGTAAACGAGGAGGCCATGGTCAAATACAAGGCATTCTCTGCGTCTCATGCGCTCTGTTCAGTACATAAAACTGGCGAAATCTCGACAGATATTTATCAATATTTATGTACGAACATAAAATAGTTATAATAATTCTCGTCGAACATAAACAGTCGTATGCAACTCGCCTATAATGGTAATTAACACACTCGTATGGAAATGATAAAACTCGCACACGCTCGTTTTATAAACATGCTCGTGTCTTAATTATTGCCATTATAGGCTGGTTGCATAAGGTACTACAGGGTCATCAATTTAAGTTTCGCATACGATACCGATCACGGCGCGGCAAGCTCTCGCGCTGACACCCGCTCGCTGGTCGGTAAAAAGTGCGCGACTTCTCTCCACTACTTCGCGTCAACATACAGTCATTTAATAGCAATTCCTAGTGAAAATAATTATCTACAAACTTACCTGGTTTTACAAGAAATGTTCAAAGTGTTGTCCGTCAGCTCGCAAGCATGCCTGGCACCTCGTAAACAAGTTTCTAGACACACGGCGAATTTCCTCCTAGGTGACGTTCGTTATAACTTGGCGAATATTTTCTTTTAACTCCTCACGTGTGAGGATTATTTGCATATGAATCGAAAACGGCACTCTCTAACAGAAGAATACTTCGCATAAGAAAGCACAATGAATACACGTTGTTCTATAGAAAACATCACTTCGCATAAGAAAGCACAATGAATACACGTTGTTCTATAGAAAACATCACTTCGCATAACAAAGCACAATGAATACACGTTGTTCTATAGAAAACATCACTTCGCATAACAAAGCACAATGAATACACGTTGTTGTATAGAAAACATCACTTTAAGGCAACACATACACTGTAAAATTGCCCCGAGACTGCACTGTATGTTAGGTCAAATCAACTAGCACTTCACAAACTTGAATACGCCGGAGATACTGACACCTTATTGCAACATTGCCGATCGCAGCGCACGTGTTCATTGCGGGGAGAACGCCAAGGCCACCTTGACCGGCCTAGCGGCCGCATCTGCCAAGGCCACCTTCACCGGCCTAGCGGCGCGTACATGCGGGAAATAAAATGATGACCCGGTATTTTCTTAAATTGGAGAATGTAATAAGATTCTCATAGCATATACAATCTAAATAGAATAGTTTGTCAAAACCTTAATTATTTCCTCCTCGTTCAAAGATTTAGCATATTTATCTCCAGATATCTTCGAATAAGAACGTAAACAAACATGACTTAAGGGGTTAGGTACAGCTTATGACTTCCAAATATCAATTTTTTAAAATATTTTTTATTTTTTGCTCGTATTCTTTCGAAACATTTTGGTGTCATTATGTGCCATAGATTTTGAGTTATGATTTAACATGTAAAGCCCTGCACAAATGTTTATCGCTCATTTTTTCAGAGTTGTGTTTTTGACAACTGTTTTAATGATAACTCAAAAACTAATTGACATACACTAATGAAATATTTTGTATGTATTTCTGCTTACTATATCAACAAAATTATGTACATTCTAGTCCCTCTCTAAAACAGTTTCTTTAAAAAAAATGTAAAATTTTGACATTTTCCTTTCAATACAAAAGTAAAAATATTTGTTGTCGAGATATGTTGCTGAAAGTACTTGCATTTCTAGAGGAATATCTTTGCAATAATATAAAATTAACAGAACCTAACAATATTGAACATTACAGGAATTATCACTAAAACACTGCAGTCTTGTTTGATGAACAACCACCATTTTGAATTTTGAAAATATACCCAATTTTTTTTTGACATGAATGTAATGCTGTTTTTCATATAAAATAGTGCCAGTGTTTCATGTGCACAAAATTTCATTGCAGTAACTGTTGTGGTTTTGAAAGGGGGAAAAAGGATAATTGTTTAAATTTTACCATGGTAACCTGTACACGCGTGCTTGCAGTATGTACAAAGAATATTTATTGTGAATCGAGGTATTCACAAAAGCAAACACATCGATGTATTCAGAGAGAGAATTGGTACCCGTGTTGTCTTCGTTACAACGTTGATAGCTGGAAATAATAATAAACAGTTTATGAAAACGGACATATTCCGTATGAGAACGTTGATCGTTCAAAACTACTGTCGGTCAAGCCATGCAGAATAGTGTCCCAGTTGTAATCCAGTAGGTTTAGTAAATACGCCGGCTACGCGCTGTCATTTGTCTGATATTCTTTATCATTTTACTTTACACAATATAGGGAAGAATTTTGTGTAAAAAATCATTAAAAAAAGTTAAACAATGTGCTTATTAAAATTTTGGTTCTTCGACAGACAATGTATGTTTTAAGGAGAGTCATCCCTATGGGAGGGTCAAAATATGTTGGTTTTTTTTTCTTTAAAAAATCCTTGAGATTTTCTAAACAAAATGATGTAGGCCTATTCTAGATCAGTCTATTGTAATTTTAAGACTTATAAAACATATTTTAATTAATACTTGTCATCTCACTTTTTTAAAAGGACATTTCACACTTTTACTTTAAAAACTATATTTCCAAAATTATTCAGTGAAGAAACCTCGGATTTTCTTTTGTTTCGTAGAGAAAAGCCCATTTTATGCGTTGCTATCACTGCCATAACAGTAATGGCGCCCTCTGTTGCATAAATGAAGTGTACGTGTGTTTATTGTGAGATTAATTGTAAGTTTATATCTATGTACAACTTTTAAATCCAATTTCTGAAGAATTTAATTATTGTACACATTTGAACCATTTTCTCCGGAAGTAATTGAGATAGAAACTTGAAATTTTCACAATATCTTTATCATGCTGTGTCTGTTGTTTGATACTAAAAATACTCAGCCAAGTTTAAAACGTAATTTAAGGTACGGTACCCTCTAAGTGAAGATCATTTTCCCCCAAAAACTAATCCAAATTAAACAAGACGTTCCGTGACGAACTAAAGAGCCTACTTTTCTTAAAATTAAGATTCGTGCCAATGATTAATCTATATGGACATATCTAGAATAATGACGAAATTAAGTTGGTAATATCGAAATTTCTAATTAGTTCGAAACCTGGTATAATGTAGCCTAATAGAGCACAACAGTTGGCAGCCCTGGTGACTGAATATATTCTTAGTTAGGTACAGAATACAAAATTTGGTTGAAGTCCAATAGATAAAATGGACGTTACATGCAGTTAGACTTTGGATCTATGAGCGCGCGTAAAATCATGTTGGCAACAATGCCATGCATGTGCTGGTCAGAAATATTCTGAAATATTATGATTCTTGTTGTGCCAATTTTGGATGACATCCATTTGTTAGTATAGAAGTTACATGTATTTTAAAATTGGACCTATCAGCAGGCATAGCAACATGTTGACAGCACTGACTTCTGGTACTATACTCGTGCAAAGTTTAGAGCTGTTGGCTTGCATACTTTCTGATATATTGATATTAGGGTATAAAAAATAGAGACAGCATTTATTAACGGTTGACAGCCCTGGTTTATCATAAGAATACATCTGTTTTTGTACAGATAGCACATACGAAATTTGGTTGAAATCCAACTGAGAGTATAGAAGTTACATGTATTTAAAAATTGGTCCTATCTGCAGGCTTAGAATCATGTTGGTAGCACTGACGAATATTAGTTACTCCAAATTAATCTAGAATGTCAGGTAATATACGTGTACATAGTTCAGAGCTGTTGGCTTGCATACTTTCTGATATATTGGTATTTGAAGAAAAAATAGAAAGATCTTTTATTAACAGTTGGCAGCCCTGGTGGCTCTTAAGAATAATCTCAGTCATATCTGTTTATGTACACATATTACATACGAAAGTTGGTTGAAATCCAATTGATAGTGAAGAAGTTATATGCATTTACAAATTGGACCTATCAGCAGGCTTAAAATCACTTTGGCAACACTGACATGTACTGTAGTTAAACTGAAATATTATTATCTATAAATGTGCCAATTTTGGAATAGTTCCCATGGTTACCTACCAAGATATCCAACATAGAGCTCAAATGTCTAGTGCGATTTTTCAGCTTTTGGTAGCAATGATGAAAATCCACAGCCTGTTTCCAGTCTCCGACCGGGTCAGGAATGGAATGAATGAAGCCCCCATCTAGCGGCGAGGATATGAACTGTGCCAGCTGCCGAGGCCTGACGCACTCCTCTGGGGCAATGAGTAAATGAATGACAGTTGAAATGAAATGATAGTGGAGAGTGTTGCTGGAATGAAATTTTGACAGGGAAAACCGGAGTACCCGGAGAAAAACCTGTCTGCCTCCGTTTTGTCCAGCACAGATCTCACATGGAGTGACCGGGATTTGAACCACGGACCCAGCGGTGAGAGGCCAGCGTGCTGCCGCCTAAGCCACGGAGGCTTTTGGTAGCAATGATATCATTTTCAAATATGGGCTCGAGATATTCAGATATAGATCTTGACTCATACCAAATTTGGTTTCGATTGCTGTAGCCGTTTAGGACTTGATAGGGGGAGGGGGACACACAGACAGACATACAGAAGGACAGACAGACCCACATTTGCCCGGATCGATCTCATAAGTCTACTTTTTCCTCATTTTTGCAAAATGTGAAAAGTAGGCTGAAATATATATATTTGTGTAACTATCAGCTGTAGATTAACTATTCTAGTAGGGTGAATAGAAAATAGGTGCATGCTAATGTCTGTAAAAATGTGATTCTTATGTTTTTATTAGTTGCTGAGATAATGGGGTAACATTGTTCAGGTCTTAACATAGGCGATATAGGTCTGACTGACTCCCCTTAAGATCATTTTAAGAGCTGTTTAGTGAGAACAATTTAACACAAAACTGGCCCCTGTTAGGTCTAGTACAGTCGGGGCCCTCCCTATAGAACGGAGCTTTACAGAGACCGTGCCGCAGACAGGTCGTAATGCATCACCGCAAGATTTATAGCATGTACCAATTAAAACAGCTGGATAGGAAGCCTTGGATGCTGTTATAGCATTTATTACATACGCAGCTAGCAGGATATCTTGGTAGTGATAATTAAGACTTGTGGTGAAGTACTGTAGCCTATGTATAAAATTAATATCGTATGGCCTCGGGTGCTGGGTGCAAGCTTTGTTATTTGACACACAGAGGGTAGCTTGCATGTCGAATTTCCTTCAAGCACTATGAAAGTCAAGGAGGTTAGATATCTAAAAGCTCCTTGAACACTATAGCGCTTTCTAGTAGAGAAATGAGGAACTTTGTGTTGGCGAAAACTCCTGAGATTAATGAACACGGCCTACCGAATTTAAATGGGTTCTTTGACATACCAACTTCGTATGACATACGTTTCGTGATTTTTGCCACCTTTCAAAAATCACTTACCACGCCCAGGAGCGAACCTTCAAGCTTGGGGTTAGTATACCGACACGTTAACCACACACCCACCGTGGCAAGCCTATGTCGTATCCCGTGAGCATGGTTACATATAGAACAAAACATCTAATTTTCCTAGTGGAAACTTATCTTCTCAAGAAGAAGTCTTCCAGTAATTACAAGTATGTTCTTAAGTTTCAGCGCCATACGATTTTTACTTGTGGGCGAACCTCAAACAAAAGCTATACAGAAACAATCCGCGTACTCTGGAGGCCAGTGAGAAGGAAATAACTGCACTGATACCAAATATCAGTGAGGATGAATCACAGTGAGTGTACCCAAACTTCCTATATTGGTGCAATGTGTGTTTAGAAAGTGAAGGACAGCATTTCCAGCAACTACTCTGAAATTCATGAAAGTAATTATGATTATTAGAGAATCCTATAGACACTGTACAAGCCAAGTTTGTCGTGAAGGAGAAGTAACAGAGCCTTTTGAAATAGAAGCAGGAGTTAGACAGGGTTGTATTATGTCACCTTTGATCCTTTTACTGGTAATAGATGTGATAATGAAGAGAACCATAGAAGGAAAAGAAGGGGAATACAGTGGGGTTTTATGGATATATTAGAGGATTTGGTTTTTGCAGATGATGTGTGCTTGCTGTCTGAATCATATAGAGACGCCCAAACGAAGTTCGAAGATATGGTCAGGGAAGCAAAGAAGTTTGGACTAACAGTTAACAAGTCAAAGACCAAGACAATGCGCCTAAATGTGAAGAAAGGAGACCCTATCAGGTTGTAAAACGAAGACTTGGAAGATGTAGGAAGTTTTACTTACCTTGGAAGCGAAGTGACCAAGACCGGAGGTGCTGATGATGATGTAGGGCAACGAATTACAAAAGCAAATGGTGCCTTCGTACAACTGTATCCGACTTGGAAAAGTAAAAATATAACTACAAAGACAAAGTTAAAGATATTTAGAAGTAATGTCAAGGCAGTATTACTGTATGGGTCTGAGTCTTGGAAAGTTAGCAACCAAATTACCAGTCGACTACAGGTGTTTGTTAATAGGTGTCTGAGAAGGATCTTGAATATATATTGGCCTGAGATGATCTCAAATGAGGAGCTGTTAGTTCGAACTTCAGAGGAACACATTAAAATCCAAATAAAAAGAAGGAAATGGAAGTGGATTGGCCACACACTTAGGATATCTGATAATGCCATTGAGAAGCACGTCCTGGATTGGAATCCCCAGGGTAGCAGGAGAAGAGGAAGGCCCAAACATTCGTGGAGGCGGACGGTAGAGGCAGAGGGGCGACAACAGGGAAAGACATGGAAAGAGGTGGAGAGGATGTCGGCCAACAGAGTGAGATGGCGCAGCTTCGTGGATGCCCTATGTTGCAATGGGAACGACAGGAAATAAGTCAGGTAAGTCAATCATGATTATTAAATACTGTTATGGTATGAAGGTGTACCTTCAGTGGACTGTATAGGCGTTAAAAAAGGATACGGAAGGCAGCTTTTTTACTTAATATATTCATTCTTATTAGATAACAGCAAAAAGAAAAAATAACACAACACTACACTGCCTGATGGATGCCCATTGTCCACTCCATAGAATTCAAAAAACAAGTCAAGAAACAAGACTAGTTCACCAAGAGAATACATACATCTAGTGGTCAAACAGGGAACTAAAATAAATGTCCGATGAGAGCTGAACATTCTCCCACCTGTTGATTGAATATCAATCAAAATAATTGGAGCTGAAATAAAACATAAAGCAAAGAACAATATAATGGAGTTACAGTTCACGAATATTACTCCACTGGAAGTGGGCAAAGTTTTACTATGGATCTCTTGAGTTCTCCATTGATAGTCCTTACAGTTGCCACACGAACCATTCCGTCTGCTCCTGGATGAAGTTCTGACACGACTGCTAACCTCCATTTTAACGGTGGTAAATTGTCGTCCTTGATGGCGACTACAATTCCAATTTTAAGATTGATCAGGTTGTCTCTCCATTTGGGCCTGTGTTGAAGTTGAGTGAGATAATCCTTATGCCATCTATTCCAGAAATGCTGAACTAGTTGTTGAATTCTTTTCCACAGGTTAAACCTATTAGAAGGCATTGTGGTCAGGTCGGGATCCGGGATTGCAGTTAAACTCTTGCCGACCAGAAAATGACTTGGAGTTAATGCTGTAGGATCAGACGGATCTGACGAAAGAGTTGTAATTGGTCTGGAATTTAAGAAGGCTTCAATTTGAGTTAGTACGGTATACAATTCTTCATATGTCAGCGCGCAATTACCAATAACTCGCCGAAGATGATACTTGACTGACTTAATTCCAGCCTCCCATATGCCACCAAAGTGAGGAGATTGTGGTGGTATGAAGTGCCACTTGATTCCTTTGTTGGCCATATCATTGGTGATATCTTCTTGAACCTTGTTGGTTGTCATGAAATTCTGAAACTTTTGAAGTTCCTTATCAGCTCCTACAAAGGTAGTTGCATTGTCACTGTAGATGTCTGCTGGCTTTCCTCTTCTTGCAATAAAACGACGTAATGCAGCTAAGAATGATTCAGTTGTGAGGTCACTAACTAATTCAATGTGGATTGCCTTTGTAGTGAAGCAAACAAAAAGTGCTATATATGCCTTAATTCTCACGTTACTTCTTTTGTTGATAGGACGCAAAAGAATTGGTCCTCCGTAATCAATGCCACAAATGTTGAAAGGTGGTGCTGGTTGAACTCTAGGTTTAGGATAATCGGCCATGATTTGCCTCATTGTAATTCCCTTTAATCTGTAACACCTCACACACTTATGTATCAGCTGTTTAATCACGTTTCTGCCATTAGGAATCCAGTAATTCTCACGAAGCGTGGAAAGTAACAATTCAGGTCCTGCGTGAGCATTCTGTAGATGTGCATGTCGAATGATGAGTTTTGTAATATGATGCTTGGGTGGTAGTATGATCTGATGTTTGGTGGAGAATGGTAGTGATGCATTCGCTAATCTACCTCCAACTCTAATTATGTCATTGTGTAAAAACGGACACAGAGTTCTCATCTGACTTTTCTTTGAGACAACTCCAGTAGATCTCAGTTTGGCAATGTCCTCACTGAAGGCTTCATTCTGCGACAATCGAATGCAAGTTTCTAGTGATCTTTGTAGTTCTTGAACTGTAAGTGTTCCTATAATTTTGTCTTTAGGGTTTTTGGCATTGTGAACGAATCTGTAACAGTATGAAATAACTCTTTGAAGCCTTATTAATGATGAGAATTTGAGAATAATGCTATCAGAATGATTGATTACAAGAACTGTTTTTACTTGTCGCTGCTCTAATACTGATGGTGAAGTCTCTTTAACATGCCTTGATTGAGGCCACTCAGATGACGGTGCTGATAACCACAGTGGTCCTTCCCACCAAAGTGTCGATGTTTTTAAATTATGTGCACTAACACCTCGGGTTATTAAGTCAGCTGGGTTGTGTTGTGACTGAACGTGGTGCCAATTTTCAATCTCTGTTAGTTTTTGAATCTGAGCTACTCTGTTGGCTACAAACGTTTTCCATTGAGACACTGTTGCCGCTAACCATGAGAGTACTATGTTTGAGTCTGTCCAGAGGTAAGTTTCATTAATGTCTAAGTTTAGCGCTGTCATAGTTTTCTTCAATAACTGGGCCAGTAAGGTTGCGCTAAGAAGTTCTAATCGAGGGAGTGTTAGCTTCTTTACTGGGGCGACTCTGGATTTAGAGCAAAGCAATCGAATCTGAGTTTCACCATGTTGATTTACCGAGCGAATGTAAATGCATGCACCATAGGCTCGTTCTGACGCATCACTGAAACCGTGAATTTGAATGTTTGTGAGTTTACCCTTAATTGTTACTAAACGATCAACTTGAATGCTATTGATATATGTCAGCTGATTTTCTAACTTGATCCACTCCAATCTTAAATTATCTGTCAATAACGAATCCCAATCTATGTGTTTTAACCACAATTTCTGAAGAAACATCTTGTATTGAATTACCAAAGGACTGATGAGGCCTAAGGGGTCGAATATGGATGCTACAACTGATGTTGTAGTACGCTTTGTAATTTGGTTGGTCTTAATATGTCTGATTTTTGTTGCTATGATCAGTTTATCAGCGGTGGGGTGCCATGATAATCCTAACGTTTTTACAGTGCTCTCGCCATCAAATTGGAAAGGTAATGCCATGTGTCTATCTGAATCTGGAAGTGCTTCAAGAAGATCTGGATGATTGGAGCACCATTTCTTGAGTGGGAATCCCCCTTTCTTGAGTAGTGCGATTAATTCCTTCTGAATTTGTAACGCTTCGGTGACACTTGAAGAACCACTAAGGACATCGTCTACATAAAAATCTCTCTGAAGAACTTGGGCTGCTGCTGGGTAGCAAATACCGTCTTCTTCTGCCAGCTGATTCAAACATTGGGTTGCTGAAAATGGAGCTGATGCTGTACCATAAGTTACTGTCTGTAATTCGTAGGATTTCAATGATTCCTCATGAGAATTTCTCCATAATATTCGTTGCAATTTTGTGTCATCCTTGTGAATTCTGATCTGTCTATACATCTTTGTGATGTCAGCTGTAAATGCAATTTGATGGGTTCTGAAGCGAAGTGTGATCGAGTATAGATCTTGTTGCACAGTTGGTCCTGCCATGAGTATGCTATTCAATGAGACCCCGGTGGAAGATTTTGCTGAACCATCAAAAACAACTCTTGTGGCGGTCGTAGTGCTATCTGGTTTGAATACTGCATGATGTGGAAGATAATAACACCCTGTGTTGTTGGTGTCTGTGGTAGTTACTTCCGTCATATGACCTAAATCTTTGTATTCTGTCATAAATTGTGTATATTCTCTATATAATTCAGGCTGTTTCTGAAATTTCTGCTCTAATATTTGAAACCTTTGCCTAGCTTGTTCATATGAATTTCCCAATTGTTGATGGTTTTCCTTGAATGGAAGTCTTACTCTGAATCTGCCATCACTGTCCCTTGTGGTAGTGTTTTTGAAATGTTGCATGCACTTTTGTTCCTCTGCTGTTCTTGATTTAGTGTCTAATTCCTCAATTTCCCAAAATTTGCGTAATTGATGATCGAGTGTTTCTTCTGTTTCGATAAAGAATGAATTTACTGTGTTGTTACTGACATACTTCTCCTGACAACATTTTCCAGAGACTACCCATCCCAATTGAGTGTTTTGTAGTACTGGATAATCACCTTCGCGTTGTTTGCGATCTGCCTTCAGCATGTAGAAGAACAATTCTGCACCAATTATTAAATCGACATTTCCTGGCTGGTAGAAATGTGGATCTGCCAATGTAATGTTGCTTGGAATATCCCACAATTTATAATCTAGTTGGATTTAAGGCATTTGACCCGTTATTTTAGGAACAGTGAAACATTTCAATTTGGCCTTGAATGGAGTTGTCATTGAATGAATTTCAATCTCTACACTTTGTTTCATGGTGGATGAAGCATTGTTAATTCCTAAAATTGTTGTGGTTTCCTCATTGCATTTTAACTTGAGTTTTTTAGCCACATCTTCTGTGATTAAGTGTGCTTGACTGCCACAATCAAGAAGAGCTCTAACCTTGTGTAATGTGCCATTATTATCTCGTACCTTCACAACAGCGGTTGTGAGTAGGATATAAGGCTTATTGACGGTGTGATTGTATGGACTTCTGTCTGTATGTACACTCGCAATGGTTACTCTATCTGAAGTAGGTTGATTGACATGTCTATCACTGCTAGTGTCCTCATGCAATAATGAATTGTGTTTTCTATCACATTTTCGACAATTACTTGAAGTGCATTGCTTTGTTGAGTGTCCTTGTTTCAGACAATTGAAACAAAGACCCTTTTCACGTACACACTGAGATCTCTGTCGAGGGCTTAGTTCTAAAAATTTAGGGCATGCAAACAGTCCTGCCTTATGCTCTTGATGGCAGAATAAACACTGGTTTTCAACACATGTTACATGAGAATAGGCTGGTGCTTTATTCCTGACTGTACTGGGTTTACTAGCTTGTGATTTGGTTGGAACGTTAATGCTGTTTTGAATGTTTTCAAGTGACAAGCATTGTTGTTCTAGAAACTTAAATAACTGTTGAAGAGAAGGAATTTCTGTTGGACTTGTGGCTAATTCCCAACTTTTCCTGGTATTTACATCAATACGATCAAGTACATGCTGTGTTAAAATTATTTCCTCTAAGGGATGGTCTAATGATAGTGCCTTGATAGCTTGTAGGTTGCTATTGAATGTATTGATGAATTCCCTAAGATCACTGACCGATTCATTTTGCACAGGCCTAATATTCAAGATTTCCCTGATGTACTTTGAAGTTATAGCTTTCTTATTTTCAAATCTACTGAAAAGCAATTTCCAGGCTACATTGTAATTGCCTTCAGTAGTTGGGAGATGTTGTATTAATAATTTGGCACTGCCTTGAACTGAACTAAGGAGATAGTGAAACTTTTGTATTGTTCCCAAACTGTCATTGTTGTGTACAAGCAATTTGTAATTATCAGCAAATGGGATCCAATGTTCATAATTCCCACTGAATGTAGGAAGTTTAATTGTTGGTAGTTTTATATTCGTGACTTCATTTACACTACTGGACTTTGTAGTCAATGAACTACTGGCACTGCCTTGATCGGGAAATAGAAAGCCTTGGATTCTTGCCTTTAGTGAATACAAGGCTGTTTCCACTTCTTCCCTATCTGCAGAATGATCTGAATTAATATCTTCTATTTCAAGTTGTGTTTGAACTATGTCGTACTTTGATTCCAGTCCAAGAATTGCATCGTACCTAACCCTCAATTCATGCAAATTAACGTTGGTATCTTGATTGAGTTGTTCAACGTAATGTTTAATTCTTGTGATTCTACTCTTTAAGCTTCCTCGTTCTCTAATATATTTGCTTATTTGATTTTGATCCATTATAATGCTGATTAGTCTAAGTACACAAAGTAAGGAGTTGATCTGACCTGTTATTATAGTTGCTTCTTGCTTGTTGAAATCACTGCCATCCGTGCCCGTGATGGACCAAAAAATGTTATGGTATGAAGGTGTACCTTCAGTGGACTGTATAGGCGTTAAAAAGGATACGGAAGGCAGCTTTTTTACTTAATATATTCATTCTTATTAGATAACAGCAAAAAGAAAAAATAACACAACACTACACTGCCTGATGGATGCCCATTGTCCACTCCATAGAATTCAAAAAACAAGTCAAGAAACAAGACTAGTTCACCAAGAGAATATATACATCTAGTGGTCAAACAGGGAACTAAAATAAATGTCCGATGAGAGCTGAACAAATACATTAAAAGGTGTAAATGTATTAAACTAGGTGGGCGCTATGCTGCTGCTAGCATCAATGCCTTGCCCGACACGCTGTAGTACACAGTGCCCCCTGCCACCACACGGCATCTGCGAGTCTCCGTTCTATAGGGAGGGCCCTTGTTGTAGGTTGAAAACTCTGTCAACAGGTAGGAGACCTTGAATTATGAATCTTCTGGAGTGAGTGTTATAACCAAGTCGATTGATCGATATGCCGCTTGAGAAAAGATGGAATCTTTTAAAGTTGGCGTGGGTGCATGCGGATGCTGATGACTGACGCTAGACGAACCTTTAGTTTGTTGATTCTAAAACGGTTTGTTTGCAATATCCGTTAAACAGTCTGCTATTTGTTCCCGCCACAAACTGATCGCTTCGGAGGATGTCTGCCACTGCCAACGTTGGATTTAGCTCAAAGCCTGCAGAAAATATTCATGTTTGTAACCATCCATCATAGTGTTGTACAAGCGTTGCATTTTGACGACCACATTGATCACTGTGGAGCACGATTTTTGGTATCGAAGATGTTAGTCCCTTTTTGGGATGTTCTTGTTTTTCTGAAAATAAACACCAGTTCTTCATTACGATAACACGTATTATTTGTACAAAACTTTTAAAATTTGTAGTTAATCGTTATCCATTTCTTATTCACTATGACGCAATGCCTAGCAGAAAGATATCAACACGCGTATGCCACCTTCAATTTGGCACTTCGCTGAATCCACGTTTCTGTGACTTTCTGTCATGTGATCTTTCTCGACGGAGGCTCTAACAATAGTTCACCATCGTCCACAGTACTTCCCTTCCGTCATCCTAATTACTAAATTATTGTAATAAATTATCCCAAAATTATCAATATCTTCACCAAAAAAAACTAGAGCTGATGGAACAAAATGGACAGCAGTTTTGAAATCAGGACCAAAATTATGGTCAGAATCTGTTTTTAATTGTCTTTTTGTTCCCCTATATAATTAATAGATGTTTTCAGCCATTAGAACATGTATTGTGCAAATGGTTCAAGTCGAAATGTAATGTTTTACAGTCGGTCAACAAGATTGTACAATCACCAAGGTGGACCTGGTTCGATTCCCAGTCAATGCATGTGAGGTTTTGGAAGTGGAATGCCATGTCCTGTGGGTCGGATTCCACGCTCCCGTGGCACATGATGACATGAATAACAGTCACGTAAATCTAAGAGCTTCCTTCCTTTACGATTGTACAATATTGTTTTGGGTGGTTCCCTACTCTTGAAAATGATTTACATGAGATTAATAAATACACTTGGGTGACCAGTTCGATCGTCAAGCGATCATCATTAGATCCATTAAACTTCGGCTATTAAATCTATGTCTACAAGTATGGGTGATGCTATTTACAATCGCATCATCATATATATTATTTCAGTAGTATAGATCCCTCCTGCGGCGCTCACAAGCGACCGATCGTGACAAATGAGCATTCAAATGAAAGAGAATAGACATTAGCAGTGACGAATTGCACTCTAATTTCACAAATATCAATAACTAGCTGAAGTACCCGTGCTTCGCTACGCGTCATAAATAAATTAAAATGTGGAGGTGACAGTTAAAACAGGGGATAGGCGAGGTGCTGCGAAGAGGGAGATTAAGGATGGAATATTTTGTCCAACTACACCGCTCAGCGTTGACCGTGTTTTATAGCACAAATTTAGGTTTTACTCGCTAACCGTTGGAGATACCTCTCGGATAGAAAATGTAATTTTAAACCTCGTATATGCCATCAATAGTTTGCTATTTCTTAGCGTTCTCTTTTTATTTGAAATGGAAATATGAAAGTTTGAAACCAAAGGGTGTAGTGACGTCACTAAAATGGTCGCCATCTTTAAATGGTGCAAAGTATTGAAATAAAAAGTAGCCTATATGTTAACCAGGTAAATCAGCTACTTCCATGTAAAATTCATGTAAATCGGACCAGTGGTACTTGCGTGATTGAGTAATACACAGACACACACCATCTTATTTTTAGCCTCGCATCGCTCGCGTCAAAGTCGTGTCGTATTGTTATTCAATATATATATATATATCGTATGGTTGTACAAGTATACAAAAGTTTACAATTATTTAAATTGAAATGTCCAAATTTGACAACCATTCCAGAGCACTTGGTGTCACTTGGTGTAGAGTCTTCACACCACCATCAAATGCACGGAGTGGACACTCCTGAACAATGTGTTTTATAGTTTGGTCCTCCACTCCACAGTCACAGGCAGCAGATGTACGGAAACCCCATTTCTTCAAAGTGTGACCACACCTTCCTTGACCTGTTCTAATGCGGTTCAGCTTCGACCAGGTTTGGCGTGGAAGTTGGAATCCCTCAACCTTCTTTGTAGGATCTTTAACCAGGTGAGCATTGTTGGGTGGATGCTCGTTCCAACGTTGTTGCCACTTGGAGGTCATGTTGAAAGAATTGATACCTTCTAAATCAACCCAGGGTGGCTTGCGTGATTTCAGACGTGTTGTTGGTGGATCTTGCAGGGCAACATACAAAAGAGAGTTCTTATCAGAAGTGGTCTTCTTGAGCAAGCTTACCTTAGCTGCTTTTCTCCTTAGATCTTGCGGAGCGATATTAGCTAGGACTGGTAGCCATTGTGTGGGAGTAGATCTAACAGTACCAGTGATGACTCTCATGGCCTCATTGAGTTGCACATCAATCTTGGTGGTATGAGCACTGTTTTCCCATACAGGGGCACAGTATTCACCAGCAGAATACACGAGAGCGAGTGCAGCAGAACGTAGAGTATTAGCGTCTGCACCCCAGCTGCTTCCGGCAATCTTGCGAAGTAGATTCACTCTCGAGCCAAGTTTCTTCGATAACTTGATGCACTGTTGTTTGAATGCCAAGGACCGATCCAGAGTGATTCCAAGATATATTGGATTGTAGTTATGGGGTACTTCGATTCCGTCAAAAGTAACATGCAGCTTCCTTTGGGCTTCTTTATTATTTAGATGGAATGCAGTAACCTCAGTCTTGTTCGGGTTGGGTTGAAGTCTCCATTTATGGAAGTAATCACTCAGTTTCGTCAGATCACTACTTAGGGTATTCTCACAGTTCATAAGGTCTTTATTTTGGATAATTAATGCTAGGTCGTCTGCATACTGGATTTTCAAGGAATCTGTGTGAGGCATGTCATGAATATATAGATTAAACAAAATGGGGGCCAAAACTGATCCTTGAGGTAGGCCGTTGTTTAATGTCCTCCACCTGCTAGTTTGCCCATTCAGGAACACCCTAAAACGCCTATCAGAGAGCATGTTGTTCATTAAAAGTGCCAACTTTTGACATGGGATGATTTCAATAAACTTGGACATCAAGCCCTCCCTCCACACAGTGTCGTAAGCTGCCGTGAGATCCACAAAAACCGCAGCTGATTTTAGACCTCGTTGAAATCCAGCTTCTACTATAGTTGTCAATGTTAGGACCTGGTCGCAGCAACTCCGTTGTTTCCTAAAGCCACCTTGTTCGATGGGGATGATTTGATCAACGAAATGAAATGCAGGTTTAAACCCGTTAACACCCCTTTAGAACCTGAATATCCAAAAATCCCTCCTTAGTAGACGTTTTCGACACACAACAAACATATCCCCAAAATATCATTCTTCTAACTTTAATAGTTTTGGTTGGTCGATGAGAGTGAACATCCAAAAATCCTTCCTTAGTGGACGTTTTTCTTCCAGAATTTCACCCCTCCCCAGAGGCCCCTTAAATTGGATTTATGAGAAAACGGTCGAACACCTATTTATTTTAATTATTTATTTATTCATTTATTTATTTATTTATTTATTTATTTTTAAGCTGATTGATTTCCTCCGAGTATCAAAACTCCTCGCCTATGTCGTTTAAGAGATACACGCTCCGTTAAGAATCTTTCAACCCCCACATTTCATCCCTTTCACCTCATAATATACACCACATCGAAAAACCATTAGACATATGTCAGCTTATTTTGAATGATTAGTATATATGCCAAGTATCACATCCCCAAATGAAACCACTCGTGAGATATTGTTATTCAATGAAATGCACGTTTACCCCCCTTAACACCTCTTTAGAACCTGCATATCCAAAACTCTTTCCTTAGTGGGCGTTATCGACATACAACGAACATATCCCCAAAATTTCATGTTTCTAACTTCAATAATTTTGGCTGGGCGATGATGAGTGAGTGAGTCAGTCAGTACATTTTCTTTCATTTATTTTTGAGAATTTCACCCCTCCCCATGAACCCCTTTAATTTGATTTATGAATAAAACGGTCGTACACCTATTTAGTTATTTTAAGCTGATTTTCCCCCTGAGTTTGATGAGTGAGTAAGTGAGTCAATCAGTTAGGACACTTTCTTTCCTCTTTTTTTCCCCAGAATTTCACCCCTCCCCATGGACCCCTTAAATTGGATTTATGAAGAAACGGTCGAACACCTATTTACTTATTTTTAAGCTGCTTTTTCCGCTGAATTTCAAACGTATCGCCTATATTGAATAAGAGATACAGTACATGCTCCATTTAACCCCCTATTTTCACTCCTTTCACCTCATAATATACACCGTATCGATTAACCCTTAGACATATGTCTGCTTATTTTGAATGATTAGTTTATATGCCGAATATCACATCCCCAAATGAAACAACTCGTGAGATATTGTTATTCAATGAAATGCAAGTTTAACCCCCTTAATACCCCTTGAGAACATGAATATCCAAAAATCCATCCACAGTGGACTTTTTCGACATACAACGAACATATCCCCAAAATTTCAAGTTTCTAACTGCAATAGGTTTGCTGGGGGATGATGAGTGAATATCCAAAAATCCTTCTTTAGTGGACTTCTTTCCCCAGAATTTCACCCCTCCCCATGGGCCCCTTAAATTGGACTTATGAAAAAACGATCGAACACTTATTTACTACTTTTCCAAGATGATGTTTCGACCTGAGATTCATACTTTTTGCCTCTGTCTTTTAATAGATACTTGCTCCGTTAGGAATCCTTCAACCCCCACTTTTCACACATACACCTCATAAAATACACCACATCGAAAAACCCTCAGACATGTGTCTTCTTATTCTTAATTATGAGTTTATATGACGAGTATCCCATCCCCAAGGAAAGCAATCGGGAGATATTGTTATTCAATTAAATGCAAGTCTACCCCCTTAACACCCCTTTAGAACCTGAATATCCAAAAATTCTTCCTTAGTGGACGTTTTCGACATACAACGAACATAGCCCCAAAATGTCATGTTTCTAACTTCTATAATTTTGGCTGGACGATGATGAGTGAGTGAGTAAGTCAGGACATTTTCTTTCAATTATTTTTCAGAATTTCACCCCTCTCATGAACCCCTTAAATTGGATTTATGAAAAAAAAAACGGTCGAACACCTATTTACTTATTTTCGAGCTGTTCTTCCCCCCTGAGTTTGATGAGTGAGTGAGTTAGGACACTTTCTTTCCTGTTTGTCCCCCAGAATTTCAACCCTCTCCAAGGGCCCCTTAAATTGGATTTATGAAAAATCGGTCGAAAACCTATTTACTTATATTTTAAGCTGTTTTTCCCGCCGAATTTCCAACTTCTCGCCTATGTCGTTTAAGAGATACACGCTCCGTTAAGAATCCCTCAACCCCCAATTTTCACCCCTTTCACATCATAATATACACCACATCGATAAACCCTTAGACATATGTCTGATTATTTTTAATTATTAGTTTATATGCCGAATATCACATCCCCAAATGAAACAACTCGTGAGATATTGTTATTCAATGAAATGCAAGTTTAACCCCCTTAATACCCCTTGAGAACATGAATATCCAAAAATCCATCCACAGTGGACTTTTTCGACATACAACGAACATATCCCCAAAATTTCAAGTTTCTAACTGCAATAGGTTTGCTGGGGGATGATGAGTGAATATCCAAAAATCCTTCTTTAGTGGACTTCTTTCCCCAGAATTTCACCCCTCCCCATGGGCCCCTTAAATTGGACTTATGAAAAAACGATCGAACACTTATTTACTACTTTTCCAAGATGATGTTTCGACCTGAGATTCATACTTTTTGCCTCTGTCTTTTAATAGATACTTGCTCCGTTAGGAATCCTTCAACCCCCACTTTTCACACATACACCTCATAAAATACACCACATCGAAAAACCCTCAGACATGTGTCTTCTTATTCTTAATTATGAGTTTATATGACGAGTATCCCATCCCCAAGGAAAGCAATCGGGAGATATTGTTATTCAATTAAATGCAAGTCTACCCCCTTAACACCCCTTTAGAACCTGAATATCCAAAAATTCTTCCTTAGTGGACGTTTTCGACATACAACGAACATAGCCCCAAAATGTCATGTTTCTAACTTCTATAATTTTGGCTGGACGATGATGAGTGAGTGAGTAAGTCAGGACATTTTCTTTCAATTATTTTTCAGAATTTCACCCCTCTCATGAACCCCTTAAATTGGATTTATGAAAAAAAAACCGGTCGAACACCTATTTACTTATTTTCGAGCTGTTCTTCCCCCCTGAGTTTGATGAGTGAGTGAGTTAGGACACTTTCTTTCCTGTTTGTCCCCCAGAATTTCAACCCTCTCCAAGGGCCCCTTAAATTGGATTTATGAAAAATCGGTCGAAAACCTATTTACTTATATTTTAAGCTGTTTTTCCCGCCGAATTTCCAACTTCTCGCCTATGTCGTTTAAGAGATACACGCTCCGTTAAGAATCCCTCAACCCCCAATTTTCACCCCTTTCACATCATAATATACACCACATCGATAAACCCTTAGACATATGTCTGATTATTTTTAATTATTAGTTTATATACTGAATATCACATCCCCTAAGAAACAACTCATGAGATATCATTATTCAATGAAATGCACGTTTACCCCCTTAACACCTCTTTAAAACCCGAATAAACAAAAATCATTCATTAGTTGACGTTTTCGACAAACAGCGAACATATTCCCAAAATTTCATGTTTCCAACTTGAATAGTTTTCGCTGGGCGTGATGAGCGAGTGAGTCAGACAGGACATTTTCTTTCAATTATTTTTACCAGAATTTCACCCCTCCCCATGGGCCTCTTAAATTGGATTGATGAAAAAACGCTTGAACACCTAATAACTTATTTTTTAAGCTGTCTTTTTCCCCTGAGTTTGATGAGTGAGTGAGTTAGTCAGTCAGTTAGGACGCTTTCTCTCCTTTTTTTTCCCAGAATATCACCCCATCCCATTGGCCCCTTAAATTAATTTATGGAAAAAAACGGTCGAACACCGATTGACATATTTTTTAAGCTGATTTTTTTCGCTGAGTTTCAAATTTATCGCCGATGTCGTTTAAGAGATAGGTCTACACACTCCGTTAGGAATCCTTCAACCCCCACTTTTCACCCCTTTCACCTCATAATAATACACCTCATCGAAAAACCCTTAGACACATGTCTGCTTATTTTTAGCCTATTTTCAATTTTGAAAAAATAGGCTTATGAGATCACCTTTTGTCCGTGTGTGTGTGCGTGTGTGTGTGTGTGTGTGTGTGTGTGTGTGTGTGATTCGTGTGTGTGTCCCCCCCTAATAAAATCTAAACGGCAGGAGCGATTTCAATGAAACTCGGAAAGTTCATAGCACTATTCCCGGCGACCTCGACCGTGCCCTTCAAATTTTGTTACGACTCACCAATCTAACATGGCGGCTGTGCGAAATATTTCACCAGCATTCAATATCTCCGAAACTATTACCGATATTACCCTGACATTTTCTATGGTGATAGAGGGAACTACTATACGTTCACTTATGTGACTTTTGAAAACCTGGTAACTACAAAACGAACATGGCAGCCAAGCGAATTTGCGACTTTTAAATAGACGTTTCTCGCGATTTGACCAACCAAACGCAATGAAACTTGGTACAGTATATGTTTATATACATTGTAATGCACCGACATGTAACTTCGTTCAATTGTTTACATAATCACAAGATGGCGGATGTGCGAAATATTTCACCGGCATTCTATATCTCTGAAACTATTAGCGGTATCTCCCTAAAATTTTGTACTGAGACAAAGGGCACTACTGGAAGTCCATCTATAAGATTTTCAAAAACCAGTTAACTACAAAACGAACATGGCAGCCAAGCGAATTTGAACATTTTAAATAGACCTTTCTCGCGATTTAATGTTCCAAGCGCACTGAAACCTGGTACAGGAAATATTTATACACATTGTAATCCACTGGTATCTAATTTAGTTCAATTGTTTACATAACCTCAAGATGGCGGCAGTGCGAATTTTAAAATTAAGTTTTTATTTCTTGTGATGTAGTCATGCGATCGAAGTGAAAGTTTGAATAATGAACCTACGCATTAATTTTCCTTTAATGGTACATGACTCTATGGCCTATACATTTAACAATCCAACATGGCGACCATCCGAAATATTTAGACGATACTGAATATCTACGAATCTATTTTAGCAATCAAACTGCTTTTTGTAATGTTCATAGGGGCTATGAACTTAAGTTCACCTATAGGACTTTAAATAACCTGGTGATCACAAATCCAACATGGCGGTGACGCGAATTATAAATATTCACATGGACGTTTCTCGCAATTTAACCATCCGCGTGCAGTAAAACTTGGTACAGTAAATATTTATCCGAATGTTAATCCACTGGCATCTAATTTATTTCAATTGTTTCCATAACCTCAAGATGGCAGCTGTGAAAAATTTTTAAATCTCCTTGTTTTTTCTTGTGTCCTAATTATGCGATTGAAGTTTGAATACTACACGTTCACAATAATCTGCATGTAACAGTACATAACTCTAGGACCTACATATATAAAATCCAACATGGCGACCATCCGAAATATTTAGTCGGTTCTCAATATCTACGAATCTATTACAGCAATCAAACTGAAATTGTGTATGTTGATAGTGGCAATTAACATAAGTAGGATATATGAAAATAGGCTGTATAGTTCTTCACGGAACTACTTGTTAATGATTAGTTTATATGCCGAGTATCACATCCACAAATGAAACCACTCGTGAGATATTGTTATTCTATGAAATGCAGGTTTAACCCCCTGAAGACCCCTTTAGAACCTGAATATCAAAAAATCCTCCATTAGTGTACGGTTTTGACATACAACGAACATATCCCCAAAATACCATGTTTCCAACTTCAATATTTTTGGCTGGGCGATGATGAGTGAGTGAGTGAGTCAGCACATTTTCTTTCAATTTTTAGCCTACTTTTCACATTTTGCAAAAATGAGGAAAAAGTAGTCTTATGAGATCGATCTGGGAAAATGTGTGTCTGTCTGTCTGTCTGTCCTTCTGTCTGTCTGTCTGGCTGTGTGTGTGTCCCCCCCTATCAACTCCTAAACGGCTGCAACAATCAAAACCAAATTTAGTATGAGTAAAGATGTGCACCGGAATAGCTCACGTCCATATTTGAAAATGATATCAGTGCTACCAACTGCAGAAAAAACGCACTAGAAATTTGAGCTCCATGTTGGATATCTTGCAAGGTATGCATGGGAGCTATTCCAAAATTGGGACACATGTAGATAATACTATTTCAGTTTAATATCCAGGAGGCCAACCATGACAATGTTGCCAAAATAATTTTAAGCCGTCTGATAGATCCAATGTTTAAATGCATATAACTTCTACACTATCAACTGGATTTCAACCAAATTTTGTATGTAATATCTGTACATAAACAGATATGACTGAGCGAATTCTTAAGAGCCACCAGGGCTGCCAACTGTTAATAATTGTTCTCTCTATTTTTTCAAATCCAAATACCAATATATCAGAAAGTATGCAAGCCAACAGCTTTAAACTATGCACACGTATATTCTGACATTTTAGATTAATTTTGAGTAACTTATATACGTCAGTTCTACCAACATGATTATAAGCCTGCTGATAGTACCAATTTTTAAATACATGTAAATTCTATACTATCAGTTGGATTTCAACCAAATTTTGTATGTGCAATGTGTACCATAACAGATATGACTATAAGTATTGTTAAGAGCACTCAGGGCTGCCAACTGTTAATAAATGCTGTCTATAATCTTTTTACCCTAATATCAATATATCAGAAAGTATGCAAGCCAACAGTTCTATACTTTGAACACGTATAGCACCTGACATTCTAGATTAATTTGGAGTAATTAATACAAGGCGGTGCTGCCAACATGATTCTATGCCTGCTGATATGTCCAATTTTAAAATACATGTAACTTCTATACTAACAAATGGATTTCATCCAAAATTGGCACAACAAGATAATCATAATAATTGAGATTATTTCTGACCAGCACACGCATGGTATTGTTGGCAACATGCTTTTACGCGTGCTGAGAGATCCAGTGTCTAACTGCATGTAACGTCCATTGGACTTCAACCAAATTTTGTACCTTAAGAGGTGGAACTAAGCATATATTCAGTCACCAGGGCTGCCAACTGTAGTGCTCTATTAGGCTACATTATACATTATACATTGGACTAATTAGATATTTCGATATTACCAACTTAATTTCGTCATTATTCTAGATAGGTTCATATACTGTAGAATAATCATTGGCTTGAAAAGTAGGCTGTATAGTTCTTCACGGAACTTCTTGTTTTTCTTCAGAATTTCACCCCTCCCGATGAACCCCTTAAATTTGATTTATCAAAAAAAAATGTCGAACACATTTTTAAGCAGATTTTCCCCCGAGTTTGAAGAGTGAGTGAGTCAATCGGTTAGGACACTTTCTTTCCTGTTTTTTTTTTTTTTTTTTCAGAATTTCACCCCTCCGCATGGGCCCCTTAAATTGGATTTATGGAAAAACGGTCGAACACCTATTTACTTAATTTTTAAGCTGATTTTTTTTCGCTGGGTTTCAAACTCCTCGCCTATGTCGTTAAAGAGATACACACTCCGTTAGGAATCCTTAAACCCCCACCTTTCACCCCTTTCACCTCATAATATACACCACATCGAAAAACTCTCAGACACATGTCTTCTTATTTTTTATTTAATGATGAGTTTATATGCCGTGTATCACATCCCCCAATGAAACCAATCGGGAGATATTGTTATTCAATAATAATAATAACGTATGGCCTCGGGTGCCTGGTGCAAGCTTTGTTAATTGACACCCAGAGGGTAGCTTGCATGTCGAATTTCGTCGTTCCTTTGAACGCTATGAAAGTCAAGGAGGTTAGATATCTTAACTCCTTGACACTACAGCGCTTTCAAGTAGAGAATGGAGGAACTTTGTGTTGGCGGAAAATCCCGAGATTAATTTTGCCATTGAACACTGCCTACTGAATTCAAATGGGTTCTTTAACATGCCAACAACGTATGGCATGAGTATCGTGATTTTTGTCGCCTTCAAAAATCACTTACCATGGCCAGGGACGAACCTGCAATCTTGGGGTTGGTAGTCCGACACTATAACCACTCACCCACCGTGGCAATGAAATTTCAATGAAATGCAGGTTTAACCCCCTTAAGACCCCTTTAGAACCTGAATACCCGAAAATCCTCCCATAGTAGACGGTTTTGACATACAATGAACATATCCCCAAACTGTCATGTTTCTAACTTCAATAATTTTGGCTGGGCGACGATGAGTGAGTGAGTCAGGACATTTTGTTTCAATTTCCTTTCTTCAGAATTTCACCCTTCCCCATGAACCCCTTATATTTGATTTATGAAAAAAAAACTGTCGAACAGCTATTTACTTACTTTAAAGCAGTTTTTCCCCCTGAGTTTGATGAGTGAGTCAGTGTCAGTTAGGAAACTTTCTTTCCTGTCCCCCCCCCCCCCCCCCCCAGAATTTCACCCCTCCCCATGGGCCTCTTAAATTGGATTTATGAAAAAACGGTCAAACAACTATTTACTAATTTTTATGCTGATTTTTTCCCGCTGAGTTTCAAACTCCTCGCCTATGTCGTTTAAGAGATCCACGCTCCGTTAGGAATCTTTCAACCCACACTTTTCACCCCTTTCACCTCATAATATACACCAGATCGAAAAACCCTCAGACACGTGTCTTCTTATTTTTAATGATGAGTTTATATGCCGGCTATCACATCCCCCAATGAAACCAATCGGGAGATATTGCTATTCAATGAAATGCAGGTCTACCCCCTTAACACCCCTATAGAACCTGAATATCCAAAAATCCTTTCTTAGTGGGCGTTTGCGGCCCGTGAGGAAGCTGCATACCTAATTTCATTCCAATCCTTTCGGTAGCTTCTGAGATTTCGTGATGAATGAATGAGTGAGTGAGTGGTTTTTGACAAATATATAGTAGATAGTGTCAAATCTTTGTTATGCTATACTCGGTTGACAGTGCTGTGTGAGCAGTTGAGTAACTAACGGGATTTCAAGTTAAGAACCTCATTTTCTATACCTGTAGTGGCGAGCACAACTCGCTTCCAGTCGGCCGTGTCTCGACTTGAGCTATGTTGCCATGGAAACGTCCTGCCTTGCCATTCCTTCATGAGTTAATTTTATGATTTGATTAGCCTGTGCTTGAGTGCAAAAGGGCCGAAATCAGAAGAATGAGAAAGTCTATGGAAAATGCATGTAGCCAGCGGTTCCTTCTGGGTCCTAAACTATGTGTATGCAAAATTTGGTTGAGATTGGTGTAACGGTGTAGATTTGTATACGGAACAGACCCAACCACCCACATACATACAGACTTTCACTTTTATATACACGATTTCTTTAAAGAAATACTTTTAAAAAAAATGTACGAAGTGTGCGATTTGCAGATACATTTTTGTAGGAAAATACGCTCCATAATTGTTGTCCATTTCACATTTTGGCCACTGTGACGCCTGTTTCATGTCATTTTAACATTCTGAAGTGTTTCCTTTATCATTTTGAATGAAATTCAGAAACAGTAAATCAAAGGAATGAGTACTCAAGTCGTATAATTTCATAAATATCGAATAACCGGTGAGTGTTATGATGATCCAATTTTCAGTGATTGCCTTCTTAAGTTGGGGAACGTAGAACTTGGAATTCTAACTGAAATGCAATAGTGTTCTATAATCATTTGGTTGAAATAAAAACATAATAACCTTTCTCCTTAAGTTTCTCAGTATTAACCTATTTGGAAAATTGTGGTTTATGAACATGCGAGATTTCCCACACGGGTCCGCTAGTGTACACTCATTTAGTTGCAGTAGTAAATTAAACTAGCACAACTGGTCGAGATTTGTTAGTTATATGCGATTTTTTGTTGTGATATTGATAGTGGTTATTGACCATAAAGTATGCTTGCTTGGTGTGATTTGTGATTGTTATTAAATGGTCAGGTTGGAGTGGATTGTGCACTTAGCTGTTTGAGTGATGAGTGGACCGTTCCCGTGCTGTTGCCGACACCACTGCCTGCTGTTCAGGGACAAAGTAGCGTTTGCAAATATTGCCGCTGTATCGCTACAGTTGCGATCTAGTAGGCTTTCACTGACTTCCTGTATTCGATGGTGACAGCAGAGTTTTCTGAAGATTTAAAATACGGTAGTTATTAGGTTCTAAATGTGCGAAACGTGAACCAGTAGATATCTACTGTCCAAGTGACGACATCAAGAAGCTGTGGAAGATTGGAGCAGTCTATGATTTATTTATTTCTCTCCTTAGTTACTTACTTACTTACTGACTTACTTACTGACTGACTGACTGACTGACTGACTTACTTACTTACTTACTTACTTACTGACTTACTTACCTACTTACTTACTTACTGAGTTACTTACTGACTTGTTTGCTTGCTTACTTACTTACTGGCCTACTTACCTACTTACTTACTTACTTACTGAGTTACTTACTGACTTACTTACTTAATTAATTACTGAATTACTAACTTACTCAATTAATTACTGACATACTTAATTACTGAATTAATTTTTAACTTACTTAATTACTGAATTAATTACTAACTTACTTAATTACTGAATTAATTACTAACTTACCGAGTTAATTACTAACTTACACAATAATTACTGGCTTACTTAATTACAGTACTGAATTAATTATTAACTTACTTAATTAATTACTGACTTACTTAATTACTGAATTAATTACTAACTTACTGAATTAATTAATTACTGACTGACTTACTTAATTACTGAATTAATTACTGACTGACTTACTTAATTACTGAATTAATTACCGACCGACGGCTATACGATGTCAGTGTCACGCTACGGCAAATGTTTGAACAATAGTGGAAACTCTGTAGAATAATTGTGAAAGATCTGTAGAATGCCATGCAAATAAAAATTGCCAAACAAAAATTTTACATTTTTTGACAAACATTTCCAGTGCTTACTTTCCTAACATGCCTCGTAACATTCTCACATATCGTCGTGGGAGAATGTCTTAAATTCATAAAGTAAGCTAATAATACAGTAAATATGGCAATTGTCATGAGTGCATTCACTCTTTCTTACAAGTTCGTTCCCTTGTCATAAATAACGTGCACGATATCTCATTGCATTATCTTATTACTCATTACACAAAATGAATTACGAGGCATGGTTTATCTGCAGTGTAAAAATACATCAAATATAACGAGAAGCGCTATGTCAAGGTTGAAGTTCGGTTTGGACAGTAAGAATCTCATGTGGCCTATGCTGTGTACAAACCGAAGGAAGTCAAATACTCGTTCTGTTGCGCAGCAAATTTTCAATCACGATAGAACAGGGTGGTTATTAAAAATCTTACGCTACTTGCGAGGGCCCAACTAACAAACGAGTGATAGCAGGACAATGAAACTTTTGGCAGGACATGAGGAAGAGACATAACGAACAAACCATTGAAAGGAACACGTTTTAATTTCCACATGAGCGGGTAACAGGTGTTGATGACGCACCATGTTGGCAGTCCAGGTTACAAACGATGCTCAATGTGATGACCATCTGCATCCACGACAGCCTGGAACCACATCATCGACCGATCGTTCCCCACTGCGTGGCCACCGAGATCCCCAGATTTGAACCCGTGTGATTTATGGCTGTGGGGTCACCTTAAGGACAGGGTGTATCAACGGGACACCTACACATGTTGGTGTTTGAAAGTGAGCATCACGAGGGAGGTAGTCAACATCCCACTTGAGATGTTGCGGGCAGTGGTGGAGCACTCGCTAATACGGAAGGAATGAATATTAACATACTAGCAGTGGCGTGGACAAGGGAGGGCAGTTCGAACCCCACAACCCCCCTCCCCCCCTCCCCCCACTCCTCCCCGATTTTTTTAAAATAAAACAGAAACTGATAATATAAACAAAAAGCGAAATAAACATTTCTTAAATTAAATAATGGCACTCACTGATGATTCGATACAGAAACCATTAGTACAGCGAATATAGATGTCGAGATTAAGATGGTTTGGCCATGTGCAAAGGATGGAAATGGACATTATTTTTAATCGCATGGCATTTACACGTCACTTTTGGAACATAAAGAAAAATATATACAAGATTTACAAATTTACAGATAAATTATTTACATAGTCCTTCGCATTTGCTGTAGCATGCAAAAAGTCCAATCGGTTATCACAAAACAAGTTCTGAGGGCACTCTTCGACTATATGTCTGATTGTCTGACGTGGGTATCCACAGGTGCACTCAGGAGAGGCGATCTTTGCCCATTTGTGAAAAAGATCACCACATCTCCCATGGTTGGTACGTATCCTATTCAGAGTACACCATGTCCTACGGGGCAAATCAAGTTCCCATGATTTGTTGTTGCTTTGGAGAAAACTATGTAGCTCTGGGGGACAGGGCTGCAAACAGGGAGATGGTTATTTATTTATTTATCGTATGGCTTTTAGTGCCGGGAGTGTTCGAGGACTCGCCTGAGTCTGTAGCTGCTTCCAGCGGACACCCTAAAGGGTGAGCTACAAGTTCCGTGAGGTGAGGAACATTGACGGTATTAGATTGATTAGAAGGTCGAAGAAGAGATGGATGGACCAAATCTGACAAGACATAAAAATGTAACATTGGACTGGATGTGGCAGAAGTAATGGAGCTGGAGAAGTGGAAGAATAGACAGGAGTGAAAGAGGCTAGTTTACAACACCCGGGGGACTGGAGTTGGACATGGATGATGATGACGATTCTATAATAGATGCTTTGAGGGAAATCAGAATGGTTGTGGTTTATGTCTGCATCTGCTTGGTGATGAACTGTTGTCGCCTTTCGGCCTAGCTCCCCATTTGAGACTACACATGTCTTTATGACAATGCATAACTACCTCCTCCCAGGGTTGCCAATCTAGCCTTTTTCCCTCTAAATACAGGTTCTTTCAAAATGATCCTAGCGCCAAATAATCTTAAATCCTGCCTAGCGGGACAATAAATTAGCTTTCTTTCTTTTCTTAGCGGAAGGGAAGTTGTATACACATTAATCTAGTTTTAATTACCAATAAAATGTTTTAATAAGGGCCTTTGGGTGCTTTAACGGTAATTTGGATATTTATAATGAAGATTATGAGCCTTTATTTAATATTTTCGTAAATCTCAAAAGTGTTGATTCAATGCATGAAAGCTGGTAGGTTACGCAACACACATGTTGTTGTTTGAGTCTTCAGTCTTTTCACTAATATGATGCAGCACTCCACAACTACCTATGCTGAGTTAATCCTTTCATCTCTACATAGCTACCGCATCTTATATCCGAGGCAATCTGTTTAACATAACCTTCCTTCCATATCGAAGTTTGCTATTCTTGGGTGTCTTAGTAAGTGTCCTACCAACCTATCCCTTCTCTTCATTAGCAGTCACCGAAAACATCTCTCATCGCCCACTAGTCTTAATACTTCATCATGTGTTACTCTATCTACCCATCTGATCTTCATCATTCTCCTGTAACACCACATTTCAAACGCTTCAATTCTCCTCTATTCTGCTGCACCAATAGTCCAAGTTTCACTTCCATAGAGCGCCACGCTCCAGACAAGAGTCTTCAAAAATGACTTTCTAATACTTAAATCTATTTATTTAATTATTTATTTATTTATTTATTTATTTATTTATTTATTTATTCATCGTATGGCCTTTAGTGCCGGGAATGTCCGAGGACATGTTCGGCTCGCCAGAGGCTGTAACTGCTTCAAGCGGACACCCTTAGGGTGAGCTACAAGTTCCGTTCAATTTCAAGTAGTTCCAACTTTCGAGCTACAAGTTCCGTTCAATTTCAAGTAGTTCCAACTTTCATTACCAGATGTCAATGATACCTAGTGGTGAACGTTGGAATTTTGATTGAACGTTCCAACGAAATCTAACCTAGAAATTTAGCTTCACACAAGTTTAATCTGTGGAACGATCTTTTACATGCCATAAATCTATGACATGGGACCGCCGGCTTTATTTCCCCTCCGATGGAGGGCATACTGAAAGATTTTAACGCTCTTATAACATCCGATGACTTCGGCCGTTTTGAACCCGCTATCTTGGGCACAGCAGTTCAGCATGCTACCAACTACGCCACGAAGCCACTACCTAAATCTATATTTGATATCAATAGATTTATTTTCTATAGAAATGCTTTCCTTGCCTAAACCAACCCAATTTTTATATTCCCTTTGCTTCGTCCATCACTGGTTATTTTGCTTCCTAAGAAGCCAGAAGTCTCCTACTTCCTTTAGCTTTTCACCTGCCAATTTACGTCCATGGGGGTTTCTGATTTCTTTCGGCTTCATTCCATTATATTTGTTTTACATTTTAAAAAAATGATTTTCATCATGAATTCTTTCCTCAAGACGGAGTCCATACCATTTAAACCCTCATTCAAATCCTTTGGTGTGTCGGCTAAGATGACGATGTCATCAGCAAATCTCAGAGTTGAAATTATTTCTCCTTGAATCCTTACTCCTACTTAAATTTTTATCTAATTTCCTTCATTGCTTGTTCAATGTACAGATTCAAAACTATGGGTGATAAGTTGCAGCCTAGCCTTACACCTTTCTGAATATCAGCTTTTCTCTTATGTCCTTCGGCTCAAATAATTGCCGTCGGGTCTTTGTACAAATTTTAGATCACCTCATATCCCTGTACTTTATTCCAAACATACATAAATTTACAGAATCATGAAACAAGCAGAATTTCAATTTTCACAATATAGGGATAATAAACTCAACTAGCGGACCCGTGAGAGACCTCTCGCATAATGGGTTGTGAGCGCCCCATGTGTACAGACTACCCGCCAGGCTCTAGTGCTATGGGCACTGTACGCGATACAGTTCTGCCGGGGGCTAACGTTTTGTTTATTTGTTTAAGAGCACTTTATAAACAAATAAATACATTTTCGTTGACTTTTCAAGAAATGCAAGATTTTTCCTGTACTATTGAGCCGATTTGGAAGAATATGGTACAAACCACACCTTCTAACTCCCTCTGGTTTAGGAGATTGAGTTTTGTGAAACATACACCTTAGCGTACTATATAATAAAATTCTGTGTATAGTACGGCATTTTAAAATTAAAATAATGCTACATAATACGGGGCGTCGCCCGGGAACAGTTGTGAATGCATTACATTACGTTCTTTACGATGTCAATGAACTACGATCTATACCCGTTTTACTTTTTTCTCGCAATTTAACCATCCAAGTGCAGTGAAACTTGGTACAGTAAATCCTTATACAAATGTTAATCCACTGGCATCTAATTTTTTTCCAATTGATTCCATAACCACAAGATGGTAGCTGTGTGAAATTTTAAAATCTCGTTTTTACTTCTTGTGTCCTAATCGTGCGATTGAAGTTTGAATACTACACGTACACAATAATCTTCATGTAGCAGTTCGTAACTCTAAGACCTACATATATAAAAATCCAACATGGTGACCATCCGAAATATTTAGTGGGTTCTCAATATCTACGAATCTATTACAGCAATCAAAATGATTTTTTTTACGTTGATAGTGGCAATTAACATGAGTAGGATATATTAAAATAGGCTTTAGTGCTTCACGGAACTACTTGTTCCGTATTGAAGTACAGTAACGATTAATGGAACTTTTCCCACTTGACTACTTACTTTATCGAGAATCTATATTCTTATGCGGTACATGTTTTGGTCCTATTAGAACCTTCTTCAGCCAAAAGCATTCTCAAAGTCCACGACATCATTGGGTGCAAGTCAAAAATTAAAATTACATAAACATAATGGTGATGATAATGACACTGAGATGGATCGCTTAATTTCTTTTTTAGTTTTAAAAGAGTTTTCAAAATTGTTGCGCACACTCGTTCCTTCATGCATTTGACGTTTTCTGGGTATTTATTTTGGTCTTCATTTCAGATATTTTTTCAAATAGTTTCCCCATTCGTCTACTTGTGAAATCCAGAATTCAAATATTTAAATCTTTCATGTTACATATGTTCGGCAAGGTGTGAATGTGCGTCATGTGTGGAGTGACCTAAGCTGTCGGCCTTCCTTTAGGCACATAATTAATACGTACGACAAAGGATGAAGTCGAACTGTTGGTGTTCATGACTTGTCAATCAAAACGGAAGTAGATATTTTGATTTTGATTTGACCATGTATGGATCAAAGCTAACGCTCGTAGTGATATATTTAGTGAAATACTTACGACAATGGATGTGGTCTAACGCTTGGTGTCCATATATTGTTTGAACGAAATCGTATCGTCTGTCTTCGTCTTCTTTTGGCGAGGTTTGCGTTTCTTTGAAGTAGGGGGCGTGGTGGCTCAGCGGTCTAGCTGTATGCCTCTCACCAAGGCGGTCCGGGTTCGATTCCCGGTCAATGCATGTGAGGTTTTCGAAGTGAAATGCCATGTCCTGTGGTTCGGATTCCACGTAAAAAGGAGGTCCCGTGGCTCATAATCACAAGATTCACGGTCACGTAAAACTACAATCTTCCTTCCTTCTTTGAAGTAATTCCATCTGTAGCTGTTGATCGTCTAATGAGTACAATGTTGCCGACTCGTTCCAGATTCGTCGCTGAATCTTACTACTTTCTACATTTTTAATTTTATTATTCCACTTTTGAATATTTCCAGAAATACTTGCCAAGAATGCCAAGCCATTTTCAATGGTCATGCAGACTATTCGAAAAAAAATCGTAAATATCACATTTCCGAGGATAGAATCATTATTTTTGCTTTGCATTATAACCTATACCTCATTATTTCATACATTATGTTCATAAAAGTAAATACGGCATCTAAACCTTTTTTAATTGAGGTTATTCTGATAATTGTTCAATTCTTTTTTGTAAAACATCAGTTTTGAGCCTAAATTAAGGACACCTAAGAGTCATATTCGAAGAAACACGACGTTTACAGCTGTAGAAAGTCTTAGATACTTCTGTAGGCAGAAAACGTCAACAAGAAGAAAACAACTGCACCGCAATTTTGGCGGGAACGCGCTTGATTGGGGGAGTGCAAAGGGAGGGCGTGAATACAAACTCAAACCTATCGCGTAACGCACTTCGGAGGAAAAAAGTAAACACGCACAGGCAAACTTGATACCTCACCTTTCCAACAGTATGAAATAATCATGGACATATGCCCACAGAAATCTTCAAATATAAGATAAACTGTCAAATGTTCGGCCCTCCACCAATGGATAGATTTAATACACATAAAAATAACTGAACTTTATTTATCTTACATTACATGCTGTCCGTTCCATTGGACGCCATTTTACTTAATTCATTGTGTCAATGCCCTCTAGATCCTAGGACTGCTTAATATATAAAATAAACAAAGACATCTCAATCAGTGTTCCCAACATTCTCCCACCAAGTTAACGGATGTGGAACGGTTAACTTCACATAGTCCTGGGAACATTATACATTCTGCTCACACCTGAAACAAATTGGCACAAAACAGACAAGTTAATCAAAATATATTTTTGGCACTTTTACAATTCTTCCACTCCGTGTCCTGTTTTCTTCCCCTACGTCACTCACACTACCACATGAAACACCACTATCTTCTTTAACAGTCAGTTCACTGTCTGAAGTAGAAGGTTCACTTCCTTGGGCTTCTAGGAGGAGGTAGAGTCTTTGAACTGGGCGCAGAAGTTCTCCAGATGTAGTCTTCAGGCGAACAAGACGGGTGACTCCATCCTTTCCGGGCAAAAGTTCTAGGACCTTTCCTAAAGGCCAATCTAGTCTTTTTGAGTTGTCATTGCCAATAAGGACAACATCATCAACCTGAACAATCTTTTGCTGCTTGACATCCATCTGCTGTCGCAGTAGACCCAAATACTCGCTACGGAACCTCTTTCTCAGATTCTCCTTAAGTCTTAATCTGTACTTCAACCTCTTGTTCAAACTGGAGGACTCGATGACATCAATCTCAGGCACAGCAGCTTCACGAATATCCTGAAGAAACATGGCAGGCGTTATTGCTCCTAGTTCATTGGAATTATCAGCTGTATATGTCAGAGGTCTCGAGTTTACTACACTTTCACAGTCACATAGCACTGTTTCCATCTCCGAGTATGTAAGAGATGAACGTCCAAATGTTCTCCGAAGTAATCTTTTCACTAGTACTATCAACCTCTCCCACCAACCTCCCCACCAGGCAGCAGTGAGTGGGTTGAACTTCCACTTTATTCTCTCCACTGAACAGTACTCGTGTACCTTCGACCACTCGATTCGATTGAAGGCAGTTTCAGTACCTGAAAAGTTCGTCCCGTTATCACTGAAAATTACAGTGGGTCGTCCTCTCCTAGCTACAAATCGACGAAATGCCTGCAAGAAACCATCTGTTGACTATGACAGGAGTAGCTCCAAGTGAACAGCTCTGGTAACTCCACACGTGAACAAGCAAATCCACGCCTTTCCGTGGTTTTTCAGATGAAGAGGTCCAGCCAGGTCGACACCCGAAACTTCAAAGGCAGCAGCATCTCTTACACGTTCTGCTGGAAGTGGTGGTGTGGATACTACGAAGGGTTTAGCTTCCTGGCGCTTGCAGAATGCACACTTAATTAACACTGACCGTAGTGTTCTTCTTCCTCCCATCACCCAGAATCTTTCCCTCATAATCGAAAGCAGACCTTGAATGCCAACATGACACCTTCGAACATGAACATCTATAATCAGCCGTGACACAAAGGTATGATTTTTGGGCAAAAGTACAGGATACCGAAAGTCATGGTTGTCGGGTATATTGGAGATCTTGGTTCGCAAGTGGAGGAGACCGTTATGATCTTCAAAGGGTTGTAGGCTGGAGATTCTGGGGTCCGTGGTACTGGGAAATGCATCTTTCTGAACTAGTTTCAAGACCCTTATCTCAGCAGAAGTGACTTCTTCAGTAGAAAGTGGTCCCGTCTTCTTCATAAAATGTTCAGAGCCAGCAGCTTTGCAATTGTTTACAAAACGACCCATCCAAGCAACCATTCTAATAATTTTCTCACTCTTTGAAAAGTACCTGTAGTACCAGTCACTAGGAAGAGAATCAGCATCTGCACAAAGCATAGAGGAAACAACAGTACTCTTTCTTTCTTTCTTTCTTTCTTTCATTCTTTCTTGAATAATGGCATCCTCTTCAAACTTGACTTCTGCCGAAGGCCAACAGCTACGCTTTTGGTGCAACCATTTAGGGCCCTCCCACCATGAGGAATGAAGCAACTTTTTACCTGAACAGCCTCTAGATGGCAGGTCAGCTGGATTACAAATCCCTGGAACATGATGCCACTGTTCTGGTTGAGCCAGCTTCCTTATCTCATTCACCCGGTTCGCCACAAAGGTAGGCCACTGATCATCTCTTCTAATCCATGCTAAGACTGTGGATTAATCACTCCAGAAATATGACTCACAGCTTTTGGGAAGATCTTCAATTATTGCTGCATGGAGCCTAGCACCTATCAATACAGCAAGCAATTCCAGACGAGGTATCGTGACTGTATTGTGTGTGGGGTAAACTCTTGTTTTTGCCTGAACCAACTGTACTTTTACTTGCTGAGTCGTCTCCACTCTCAGGAACACAGCTGCAGCATAGGCATCCTTGCTGGCATCACAAAATGTATGCACACTCCATTCAGCAGGTCCACTGTTAGAAGGTAACCATCTTGGGATCTTCTAGTCTTTCAAGCATGCGACATCATCTGCCCATTTCACAAATCTGTTGGCAATGCCTTGATCCACCTCTTCATCCAACCCAATGTTTACACTCCATAACTCTTAAGATAAGTTTTGGTTCTAGGGTCACAGGAGATGAAAAACCAATTGGATCGAACACCTTATGGGCAGTGGAAAGGATAGTCCTTTTGGTAATTTTCTCTGGATAATTCTGGAAACAGTCTGGGCTTATGGCCAGAGTGTCATGTTTTCTGTCCCAGATTAAACCAAGTACATTAGTGAGACAAGCCTCTGTAAGTATATCTGAATCTGAGAACTCCCATCCACGCAATTCGAACTTGCCATCAACCATGATAGAGGTGGCTTCGTGTATGAATGTTTTAAGCTGATCATCATCAAGGCTAGTGACTAATTATCAACATAGGAACAATCCAAAAGACTTTTAATTGTGGTCTCAGAGTATGCAGAAATTCCCTCATGACATTCATCTAGAATCCTTGAGAGATGAAGTCTGATAACTGCATTTAACAGGTAAGGACTACAAACAACACCAAACACAACTCTCCTGTGTCGATAAACAATTATATTCCCCAAATCATCCTTCCATAAAAAACGTAGGAAGTTCCTGTCATTTGCATGTATACTAATCTGCAAGAAAGCTCGCCTGATGTCAGACACAACTCCCACTTGCTTCAGACGGAATCTTAAAAGAAGTGGAGGTATATGTTCTATCAATGATCTCCCTTTCTCCAAGCACGAATTCAATGATGGACTATTCTTTTCACGAGCTGATGCATCGAACACAGGTCTAATTTTGGTGGTGCTATTTTCTTTCACTACGTGTCTGTGAGGAAGATAATGACAGCTATCACTAACAATCTCCGAGTCAGGAACCCGTTCAATGACACCTTCTTCAAGCCATTCCTCAAAAACATGTTCATAATCTGGATACAGGGTATTAACCTTCAACTTCTTTATAGTAGAATCCAGTCATTTTTCTGCCAGGATGTAATTCTATGGAAGAGGGGGGTGCCTATCCTTCCAGGGAAGATGGACTTCATATCGACCTTCACCATTCACCCTTAGAGTCTCTTGAAAATGCTTGTCAACTTCCAACTGCAATTCAAGCTTAGTTTTCCGATCAACAGGATCCGTAATGCCAATCAACTCCAATTTCCAAAGATCTGAGATGTTTAAATCATTAATCAACATTGATGTGACAATCATAGCAGTTGTAACTCTGGGTTGTTCACTGGGATATTTACCAAAAATGGTCCAACCTAACCTAGTCTCCATAGCTATCAAACCACATGATACACTTCTAACATTGCCCGTGAAGAGTCTGGCAGCAATGTCAGCACCAATCAGAATTTCTACAGGACCTGCAGTACATATGGCTTCCTGTATATTGTTTGTATTATCAAGTATTTCATTAACTAAGGCACTATTCTGAATATGAGGTACATTATCACAAATATTGTCTTGGTCCAAGACCTCAAAATTGCACAAATAATCATTATTGAGACTGGCAAGATGAATTCTATATTTATTGTGCTCACAAATACCGGTTTTCTGACCTCCGAACAGTGAATGGACAATAGTTTCTCTCCCAACAGGAGAATAATTCATTTCCCGTGCTGTTCCCTTCAAGACATATGACTGTTGTGACCCCGTATCAAGAACTGCCTTCACAGTACGTTCACATCCATTCCCTCGAACCTTCACCAGAAGCGTAGGAAGCAACACACTATTATCACACGTTAAGTTAGCAAGGGCTTCATCTTTCTGTATAGTCATGACGTCAGGCCTAGGGGAGTCAGTATTGTTAAAGGCATTCTTACTTCTCTTAAAATCTGGACACAACAACATTACATGGCGCTTATCACAAATCAAACACTTTTGCTTGAAGGTGCACTTTTGGTAACACTTCGGGAGTGATGAACTAAGTAGAAAACTAGTTAAATTAGCCGAAATACCTTGTGTAATGATGAATAATAATTGTAGGAGTGATGTGGTAATAGATGTTGTCTCCTCCGCTGACTATAACCCACTCACCTTCCCCAATTAATAACACGACTTATATAGTGAAATTTCAGTTGTGTCGTCCATTGTAGGCGTGGCTTATTTGACAAATAAGAATATTGCCAACCCCACGTATACGGTAAACACGGCCGTGAGTTATATGTTTTGAGTGGAGTGAGCGATGTGAGCGCGCTCGCTTATTTCTGTTTCTATAGGGACAGCCTGAACTAGCTGCAACAGATAGCGCACAGGTACTATGTGGAATCATTTTGTTCTCTATTTCAAATAGCATTTAACAAAAACACACAATTGAATGTTACAAACTATTTAAAATGAAAATTTACTGTATTTTCAACTCGTCATTCTTCAAATTCGATGTGTATAGAATTCCAACGGAAGGCAAATCAATTGAGTACCACATAGAACAGTTACGCCATCTGGCGGAAAATTTTCGCATACGATATCCCTATTCTTTGGTGTTGCGATTGTTGATACTCGTATTCGAAAGGCAAAACCCTAATTCTATGTTATTAATGTTTTACATACAAAAACAAACCTAACCTGGGGCTTACGCCCCAGTCCCCCTTGCTTGTGGTACTAGCAGTAATTTTCGGCCAGGCAGTACCTAACGTAGTAGCGGACATAAATTCTATCTTATTAATGTTTTACATACAAAAACAAACCTAACCTGGGGCTTACGCCCCAGACCCCCTTGCCTGTGGTACAATTATAGCAGTAATTTTCGGCAAGACAGTGCCTAAGTTAGTAGCGGACATAAATGACAGTAGTATCTAGCTCCGCTTCGTATGCCAATAGTTTTTCGCTTCGCTGGATTAACTATCTACGCTCCCGATTCGTAAGCCAATAGTTTCTCACTTCGCTCAATTAACTCTCTACGCTCTCTTAGCTCGCTACACATGACCTGTGTCGTGTATTTTGTGTACCATGCATTGGCAACAGTGAAATGACGTCTCATTAACAATTGAACACGCCCAATGCGCATCCTTCAGTAGCAGTTGAGCAACGACAAGCCATGATAATTGCCGTCGTTCGCCGTCGTTCAATGAACAATAAATAACTACTTACGTCGCATATTTACGTGATTTTAGTACTTATTTCCTGAGCAGTATTGATAATTGACAGTACTTTCAATTGATAATGACTCCCAGAATATCAAATAAGGTATGAAAATCATACATTAGGTAAGTAACAGTGTAGGATCTTGGTTCATCACACCCGAAGAATTACCGCACTTTTTAGCTACATTATTTGGTTTAATGCAAATAAAACAATATTTCCTATCCTTAATATTTTCAAGTTTTTCCGAGAGAGGCATATCACGTGCTTTAGAGCAGTCAGCGCTGCTATGGTGTTCATTACTGCAAACGATACAAGCAGAACGCTTATTTTCCTGTAACGAGAGTAAACCCATTGCTGTAGGAACATCTTGCCTAGAACATGATTTGGGACTGCTATCTT
The DNA here is from genome assembly GCA_946902985.2 of Meconema thalassinum. Taxonomy (NCBI): domain Eukaryota; kingdom Metazoa; phylum Arthropoda; class Insecta; order Orthoptera; family Tettigoniidae; genus Meconema; species Meconema thalassinum. Next base: position 715,474,436 of record OX336388.2, on the reverse strand, counting down.
TCTGTACTTTATTTGCCCTATCAGCTGACTGTTTAAACCCAGACATGGCCACATGGATCCTTTCCTCGTTTTGCACTTCCGCCTTCATGAAGGACATGAACTTATTAAGTCGTTGTTCTGCATTAGATATATCACTATATAAAGAACTTCGCTGCCATACTCTTAAAAAGTCTTCAGTCATGCACGATTCTAACAAAGGACAAAGGATTTCTGCACATTTCCCAGTTGTGACACCAAGAGATTCAAGTGCCCTTAAATGACACTCCAGCTTATCATACATATCCGTGAGTGAACGGCATGTTTTACTAGCAGGCAGGGTCAAACTGAGAAGATTCCTGATGTATACTTCAATTAAAAGATCTTTCCTACCAAAACGTTCCTGAAGTGCTTCTATCACTGATAACATGTAATTGTCATCTGTGGCTGTAAAACTGTCTACAACAGACCTAGCTCTGGAGTTGGGTAACGTAGCTTGTATAAGATAATAGAATTTATCAACTGGTGCAATCCCTACATTCTCATGAATACGCTGGAATTGGTTCCAGAATGGCAACCAATCACTGAGTTCACCGCCGAACTTACGAAATTCTATGATTGGAAGCTTTATTTTCCTATTTACTTGAGCATTACTTGTAGACTCTTCACTCGCGATAGATTGTCGGTCTAGGGAATCAATTTTTAAACGCCGCACTTTCAACAGTTCATACTTACTGCGATACTCGTCAGCCGCCAGCGCTTCTCGATCTAGTTCTTGTTCACTAGCACCGTTTTCCAACATCCATTCCATAACCTCTTCATTCTGGGCAATTTTTTTTAGCGTATGGCTTTTAGTGCCGGGAGTGACCGAGGACATGTTCGGCTCGCCAGTTTTGTAGCTGCTTCGAGACGGACACCGGATGGGTGAGCTACAAGTACCGTTGGGGAGGGAAGTTGGAAGGGAAGGACGAGGAGTTGGAAGGTAGCGGCTGTGGCTTATAGTTAGGGACCAACCCCGGCATTTGCCTGGAAGGAAGATGGGGAAACCACAGAAGACCATCTTCAAGGGTGCCGGCGGGGGGATTCGAACCTCCTCGCCTCCCGGATGTGAGCGACTGCCAGCAGTCATGCCGTAACGACCACAGCTAACTCACCCGGTATTCTGGGCATTGATATTCTCGAAGTACTGTTCCAAAGAAGCAAATGATGCTCGAGCTTCTTCATACTTTTCTTCTTCAAGAAACTTATCAAGTGCAACGGAATGCCGCGTAAACAAGGCTCTGTCGATTCGTCTTCTTCTTTTGACCTTCTCCATTGCGGAAGTAATCACAAAACACTGACGAGAAAAACTATCGTGCCGTTACGCTGGGCGCCAAATGTCAAATGTTCGGCCCTCCACCAATGGATAGATTTAATACACATAAAAATAACTGAACTTTATTTATCTTACATTACATGCTGTCCGTTCCATTGGACGCCATTTTACTTAACTCCTTGAGTCAATGCCCTCTAGATCCTAGGGCTGCTTAATATATAAAATAATCAAAGACATCACTAGCGCTTAGACAGCCCAGCGGGGCTAACGAAGCGACCCGAATACTCACGACTGTAACCGATCATCCATCCCCCTTCACGCTCCTTTGACACGCACCGAGACAGACCAGCGCAGCGGGGCAGACCGAACGTACCCGAAACTTCACAACCTAGACCGATCATTAGGGCTAGGATTTTTTATATAAATACATATTCTTTCCCTTTGCTTATATACAACTAAAAATTAAAAATGTCCATGAATTAGAACCTTAGCTATCATCTAATTACATTTTATTGTTACATATTTCACATATTTGATCATAATGACATTTTTAAACATAACTTTACTTGATTTATTTCAAATTACATATTCTGTCTCTTACTGTAAAAGAAAAATATTTTTTTCGCAAGTGAAATGTATTTGTTCACTAGAAACTCGATTACATGAAACGGATTTTCCAAGCAATTCATAAGCTGTTGAGAAAGGGCCAGGGACGATATTAGTGGAGATAAGGGGATGGTCACCCTGCTGGAGACTCAGTGGCTCGACTTTAGTTTATTCCCGTTGCCCAGTGAGTGCCTGAGACTCTAAGAATTAACGCACAGAACAACAAATGAAGCGATTATTCACAGAACAAATAGCCAGTCGATAAATGAAAGAAAAATGGCTGCCCAAGGATCATGCCCCGCTTAGTCTGCTTTAGGTTGGCTGATCGGTTATATTCGTGAGCATTCGGGCCACTTCGTTAGCTCCGCTGGGCTGTCTCTAAGCGCTAGTAAGATATCTCAATCAGTGTTCCCAACATTAACAATGCGCCGATTGAATCGGCTTTGAGACTTTCGGCGCGAGCAGCGAGAACCGATCTGATCGGCGCGTGGCACTGGGAGGGTTGACACCGCCTACGTGTTGGCGGCATGGTGACACACACAAAACATTCAGCACATGTTAAGTAAATTCAATGACTTTATCGTGTATCGTTTAAAATGCAAAGCAGCAGTTGCAGCTTTGAGCGAGATATTCTCAACTCGATGCCCTCTTCCGTCGTCGTTCGTAGTCAGTTTACCCTCCAGGTAGGCTTATCCCACGGACTCAGCGAGGAATCCTACCTTTACCGCCTCTACGGGCAGTGTCCTGGAGCTTGACATCGGGTCGGGTGATACAACTGTGGAGGCGGGACTAGCGCCTCGCCCAGGCGGCCTCACCTGCAAAGCGAACAGGGGGCCTCATGAGGGATGGGACGGGATGGGAAGAAGGGGAGAGACAGACAAGGAAGAGGGGAGGAGGAGGCCGTGGCCTGACGGTAGGTACCATCCCGGCATTTGCCCGAAGACGAAGTGGGAAACACTTCGAGGATGGTTGAGGTGGGAATCGAACCCCCTCTACTCATTTGGACCACCCGAGGCTGAATAGACCCCGTTGCTCCTCTTTCGAATCTTATAAAAGTAACATCGATTTATTAATAAATCCATTTTGTATTTTATAGTCTGAGATTCATACAAATTCCCTATCCTTTGCAAATGGGAATAATATAAATCCAAAACCTTCAGGGCTTTGTGCTAAATTTAAAGAACATTGTGGATCACCGAATTTTGGAAATATGTCACTTTACACTAGGTTTCTGAGGCTCGTGTGCAGATTTAGCTGCACATACATTAGTGATCAGACTTTTTCTGCCATGAATGCTACGTATTAAGAATAAATTACGTTCAACTATTACAGATGCACATCATGCCAATATGTTTGTTCTGTGCGCGTCAAAAATTACACCTAATATTGAGATATTGTTAAATGAAAAGCAAGTCACAAAATGACATTAATAGTACATTATGCAACGAGCCTATAATAGCGATAATTAAGACACGAGTATCTTTATAAAACGAGCGTATGCGAGTTTTATTATTTCCATACGAGTGTCTTAATTACCATTATAGGCGAGTTGCATACGACTGTTTATGTTCGACGATAATTATAACTTTAATATATGTTTTAACATAAATATTCATAAATATCTGTGGTATTCAGTTAATTCAGTTATTAGTGAACAAGTGGCTTTGGTGACTGAACAGAGCGCATGCGTGGTCAAGGCACTCCGGAAGCAGAGACCATTCACTTTGCTTGACAACACAGACATATGTTGGATTTTGAGCGCATGCGCGATTGGCCACACAACTGTTTCTTGAGTTCTGATTGGTGGGAGAAACTGTTTCATAATGAAAAATAGTGTTATAATGAGCCTCATTATGATACAGTTTTCCGACACATAATGTTTACATTTCGACATCGTCGAACATAAATTAACATTTCAGGTCTTCAAAACTTCTAGACTGTAAGACTAGTTTAACACTTTTGATAACAAGTTATTATGAGTGGCAATGTTAAAATACCAAGCCAAGTTTAGTGAAATTACACGATTTTTATTTTTTTAATCCGTAAATATATTTTAGATGATAAATAATCAACATTTTGTTTCATTGCAAATAATTTAATTATTTAAATTAATAAGGAAATTTTAATATAATTTTGACAGACAAATTCCGTGAATAACTTAATATATTTTGTTAATTGCGAGTTAATACTTTTCAATTTCGTATAAATATCCCGAGGTTAGATTAATTCTATCGAACAGGTTTCATGTAGGCTACGATCAATTTCTATAAACAAACACGGCTTCAAATACAAGAGGTGCGGGAAGTGAGTTGCATCATGTTCAAAGAACACTTATCATGGATCCAGTTATTCATGGAACTTAAACGCATTGAAATATCTAGAGCGAGAACGAATCCCGCGTTATCTTGTTTAAAACAGTGATAGCACTACGTGGCTGGAAATAAAAAATATAATTGTTAGAAAAAAGGAGGCCGCTATATCGGCCCTTGACATATTTAGCAGAAACTCCCTCAGACGATATATCAGGCCCTGGCGCTATAAGGGTTAATGAGTATTTCTATAACAATGCAACACCTTTCCTGGTAATTTTAAAACATGTATAAAATAAATTATATGATTATATGAATAACTGAATTACTTTTTAAACATTATGCTTTACATATCGGCCTACAACCCTACACTTACCTGAATACTTTACTAATATTCATATAATGCTCTAGTTTACATTCAAAATAGTTATTAATATAAATTCAAATGTTTAAAGTCAATTTACAGGCCCAAGCTCAAAATAGGTTGGCCACCGCTGATCTATACAATGTGGACAATGCAGTAGAAGTCAAGACGAATAACAACTTTGCCGTGAACAGTACGTCACAACAATGATCAAGTGAACGAACGTGAAGGGGAGGTCTGCGCTCTCACACACGCATATTGCTCCTTGTTTGAGTTGTTCGTGAATTATCATAATGAAAAATGAAAATCCACAGCCTGCTTCCAGTCTCCGACCGGGTCAGGAATGGAATGAATGAACCCCTGTCTAGCGGCGAGGATATGAACTGTGCCGGCTGCCGAGGCCTGACGCACTTCTCTGGGGCAATGATTAAATGAATGACAGATGAAATGAAATGATAGTGGAGAGTGTTGCTGGAATGAAATTTTGACAGGTAAAACCGGAGTACCCGGAGAAAAACCTGTCTGCCTCCGTTTTGTCCAGCACAGATCTCACATGGAGTGACCGGGATTTGAACCACGGACCCAGCGGTGAGAGGCCGGCGTGCTGCCGCCTAAGCCACGGAGGCTTTAAATTATCATAATACCTAGAGCAAATAATTTTAAATAGGCTGGTGAAAATTTTATGTATTCTGTTCTGAACTAGAATATTGCATGCCAACGACAGCTATTAAGACACTTTATTTCATTTCCCCTTACGGGTCGTATATTTAGATGTCAAACACATCACAAATAATTTGTACGCATTCGAGCAAAGATACAGTTGTAAAATAGTTATGGCACATATGACAACGAAAAATAATGATATAGTAGACAGAGTGACAGTAGAATACATTTTGTACAACACCATTCCATAATCGACGAAGTCACACGCATTGAGGCCCGAGGTTATAAGGATGGTGGGCATCAGGGCATCCGGCCAGTTTGTGAACGTTCCGATCACACCGGTTACTGCAGACAGCAGAGTAAGTAACCAGCGCACTGGAGAAACTCCAACAGTCATCCTCATCAGACTGTGGATATGATTCAACTCTTTCCTCCGCAGCTGGAGATACGAGGTCTCACTTAACTGACTGCCATCGCTGAAGAACACCAATCTGTTGCCATCTACCTTCACGAGACTGGATGTGATCAATAATAGCTGAATTATTAACATAAGTAACACGTTGAATTTGGGAGATTTCTGCAACGTACTTGGATCTTCTGCCTCCCACATCGGATGATTTTCTACAGCTGGCAGAACCTTTAAGTTTTCTAAAGATGGCGCAACACGAACTCTTGTTGGTTCCTTTCTATGAATTCTCGTTATTCTTTTAACTCGCATGTGCAACTTCTTCACCTTGACTCTATCCCCAGTGGAATGTTCTTGATCTTTGTCCATATCCTTCTTCATAACAACTTTCTGGACCGTTTCTTCCTCTTTCGAGTTCAAGCTGCAATCTGTTAACGAGCTTTTCCTTTCCTTGTCAATGTAAGATTTAGCTTTCAAAACATTTGTTTTCCTGTTGCTATCTTTTTTGGATATGAAACCATCTTTCACATTAACAGAGATACGCTTTCTTGGCAGATATCTTACCCTCTCTACAGCAGACAGTTCCTGGTCGGAAATTTCAATCCCTTTCGCCATATCGTAATCGTGAACTTTGTAGGATATCTCTATAATGTTGTCACCCTTCAAGTTCTTCAGTAGGGTAATCTGGTCAATACTCCTCTTTGGTCCCTGAGGTAGTCTCTCGGATGTCTCGATACAGTTCTGTAACAAAATCCCTTCGATTATGAATGTACTGTATACACTCGCATGAAAATACACTTGACTACATAGAGACATTACTCGAGTGCGCTTGGCGCGGGGCAGGACTATAATAACACCGTGCATTTTTGTAATTTCATAAGAAAGCTACCTATTGCCATGGGTACAGTAGAGTCTCGCAAACTCGGCACTCGGTAACCCGGCACTCCGGATTTCTCGGCCACCCTGAAAGGAGAAAAAAAAATCGTGATTTTTGTTTGTATTTGTGTTTCCGCACAGAGCGTTATTACGTTTCCTTTCGTCTTCTCAGTCAATGGAATTATCGACAGTACATAGTAAGAAGAGTAACGACGACCTGATAAATACAGGTAGTTGTATAGTGCAGTACTGTAAATGCACAAACTGTTGGCAGTAAGAAGTAAACAAACGGTTCTATCACACAGCGTTGTATTTAGTTGATTGCGCATTCTCCGTGACACGCAGCAAGACATACTGTTGGATACAGATATTGTAGCGGCTGTCACAAGAAATGATGAAATCGACGGTCATGATGAAGTTGAAGATTTAGGAGTAGTGGAACCAAACATCACTCATACCGAGAGACTTAATGCAACTGAAACTACTCTTCGGTACTTTGAACAACAAGGTGCATCCACTATGGACATTCTGTTTGTTCGCCGTCTTCGTGACAAGGCTTCAAGAAACAGGTTTCAAAGCGAACAGCAAAAGGACATTACTTTTTTTTCTTTTTGCAAAAAAGTAAATGGTAATGTTCATTAAGTGAAAAAACTATTTGCATACAGGAATTTTTGTACATATACTGTACAGTGTACATATTATAAAAATAATTTGTACGCCTAGTTTTTCTAAATTTTCTTCTATAATTTACAGTAATTGTTTTCCTTGATTATTGTGCAGTACAGTACTGAACTATATATTCAAGTACTGTATTTGTAGTGGCTTAATCGTTTTAAAACGTGTGTTTCTGTTAAAAACAAATAAATGTACTGCATTGCATTACTTTCAAACGAAAACAAACAGTTTATTTCTTATTTTTAAAAATTTTCTGATAACCGGGCATTTTCGCGAACTCGGCCACCCTTCGGTCCACATTAGGCCGAGTTTTCGAGACTCTACTGCCATGTTTCTGCTTCCGGAAAATTTCGACATATCTTCGCGTTTCACTTCTCCCAGACCCCAAAACCACCGTCAGTTCAAAAGTTTATATAAAGTAGGCCTACTAGCTGACCCGGCAGACGTTGTCCTGCCCGAGTGTATAGAGCGGGTTCTGCGAACATATTTGAATAACTTTCGATGAACTAAGAGACTTTTGACATTGATTTTTAAAGAAAAAAAATCCAATCATTTCCATGGCAGTTATATTCTTATTACTGTAAAAAGAGTAAACTAGTGAAATAAATGCTGAATCTTAAAACTGAAATAAATAATGTTTATTTTGTTTTTATCTTAATGCGAGTTGATGAACAATGTTTTTCGTCAATCCCTGAGGAGTATAAATGAACAAACATGATGGTTTGCCAACGCGAGAACACGCAAAATATAATTGGCCATGTGAGAAGCAGGGATTTTCTCGATCTAACCACAAATGGACATTGTTTGACCTTGTGAATTATTAATAGTCATTGCGAATGCCAAGCGAATTGGAAATTGCAGGCGTCTGAATGTAATGGGCGAATCGGAAGTGATCATTGGGATCCGTGGGAGGAGAATATCTTCACCTTGAAATTTGTCGTTCAAAATTGTAGCTTCAAGAACATTGCCGACCATGATTCTTTTCATGACCAATCGCGTGCCATTTCATAGCTTTGGTGCATTTAAATTCCGAAGTAAAATGATTGGTGAACCAATTTTTAATTGCAAGATATGTGGTGGCATTCCTCGTAAATCCAGTGAATTCAAGAATTCAACAGGATAGTTGACTGCTTCGTCAGGATCGACAACAGCGTCGATCAATTTGAACGACATCTCATTGCCAGGCAATAACTGTTGTATTTTGAATTTAATTGCGTAACCATCGTTATTTGTTGCGGCCAAAATAGCTTGTTTACGTAGCCAAGCATGATTAATGTAATTAGCGCGCAAATCTGGGAATATGCTTTCAATCAAAGCATTTTTGTGGCTACCATGTTGCAAAAATTGTCTGGATATTTGATGCATTGTGTATTTCCTTGCAATGGAAATTTTCCATTTCCAATGTTGAGCAATTTTTCGGAGAATGACAGTGCCAATCGATCGTTTTGTAGTTGAACACGCAAATTTATGGTAAGTCGTAATGTGTTGACATTTTGCCATAGGTGTTATTGTTTCAAACATGCATTAATTTCGTCAGCATATGTGGCGCGTAGAATTACTGGCAATGTCTGTTTGAAATCACCGGACAGCAGCAGTAGAGCACCACCGAAAAGTCTTTTATTATTGTTGAGATCTTTCATCGTTCTACAGAGTGCTTCAAGTGATAGCTTGTGGGCCATAGTGCATTCATCCCAGATAATAATTTTGCATTTTTGCAAAACTTTAGCCATGCCGGAATGCTTCTTTATGTTGCACATTGCGTCTGGATTTGTGTGAACGTTCAATGGCAACTTGAGTGCTGAATGTGCAGTCCGTCCACCATCAAGTAAATTCGCTGCAATGCCTGATGAAGCAATTGCTAACGCAATATGATTTTGTGATCGAATGCGCGCAAGTAACAGTGAGATGAGGAATGTTTTGTCAGTGCCTCCTGGTGCGTCCAAAAAAAAGAATCCGCCTTGTTGTGCTGCAATTGACAAATTAATTCGATCGTATATGTTCTTTTGTTCAGCTGTGAGCATTTGCTCATTATTTCTAACGAAAGTAGTCGAAGAGGCCGCATCGAACTGTTGTTCGCGCTGAACTTCGTTATTAATGATGCATGTTGTTGGGCGGTTATGCGATGGCATACCGAAATGAATGAGTGGCATATTGTAAATGAGAATGGAAATATCCACAATCTTTATTAACGCCTCGTTATATATTTCTGGCGAAAAAATTATATTGGGATATTAATCAGCGGTCCGAATGCGATGCAGTATTTGTCGCAGAGAACAGAAGCTTGCGATGGAAAACATGTCGTCAGCAATATGGCGAATAATTGGCGAATTTGATGAGGAGAGGAACTCAGTACTGCATCTGCAAGTGTGAGATTCCAATGGTTGTCATCTTCCAGCAAATGCAATTCGCGACACGCATCGTGGTATGTGTCGTAAAAAATGCCATTGACTGTTCACAAGTATTGGAATGGCGTCGGTTCAGGAACGTTAACCAACAACAAACGCAAGAAGAAGCATTCGCGTTGCTTTGGATGGATTGTGTATAATCTACCTAATGTGTTTTCCATAAATATTCCGTCATATCCTTGGTCTGGAACACCTCGCTTTCGTGGCTCCCACTTGTTTGACTGTTCCACGTGAGATATCGTGGCACATCAGTATACAGTATTGTCTTGGCGAATTGACCGAAAACACCTGGTCGGTTGCATAGTTCGAAAAACTCAGTGAGCGTGGTTTTGGGGGCAAAAATGATTTTTGTAGAGCAGTCTTTTCAGTGACGTATCCATTTCCAAGGTGCATGACCAAATGTATAACAGCAGGGTCTCTGTCGTGTATGGGAAAACTCAAATGCGTCAAACAGCTTCATTGCTACAAATGTATCGGCCCATTTGATACCGTGTTATTGCGTCGTTATCACTTAAATTTTGAACAGCAAATACTGCCATATCGCTGCCCTTATGAACGTATTTGCAAATGTATTTGATGAACTTCACCGAACTGCAGAACTCAACGTTTGCTTTGTAGGTTTTGCACAGCAATGGCGAATACGGAACCATCCAGCGATTGTCAATGTCAACCATTCCACCGTTTGACATGTACAATTGATACGATTAGCCACCATTGTTTGTGTCTCGACGACGATACAATGGATAACCACCGATATTAGTGATTGTGTCTTTTATACACACTTTGGGGAAACGCTTCGTACATTTTCCATTGTTTATGCACGACGCCGTGATGTTTAGAGCCCCGCATGGACCTTGGATCATGTTAGCGGTAACAACTCTTGATCGATATTCCTATCCGGAATTTCTGCTGAAATAATTTTATCAATTTCTTCTGGCCGTACTTTGTCGACTAACCAAATTTTTCACCTGCCAATTTGATGTCCATAGAGGATTCTGATTTATTTCAGCTGCATTCCAATATTTTTGTTTTACATTTATTAATTTTCATCATGAATTATTTCCTCAAGACGGAGTCCATACCATTCAAAAATTCATTCAAATCCTCAGGCGTGTCGGCCAAGAAGACTATGTCATCGGCAAATTTCAGAGTTAAAATTATTTCTCCGTGAATCTTCACTCCCACTTTAAATTTCTCTACAATTTCCTTCATTGCTTGTTCAATCTAAAGATTGAAACTACAGCTTCTCTCTCATGTCCTTCAGCTCGAATGACTGCTTTCTGGTTTCTGTATAGATTGTAGATCACCCTATCCCTGTACTTTATTCCAATCGTTCTCAAAATATCAAACAATTTAGTCCAATCAACGTTATCAAAAGCCTCCTCTAAGTCTACAAATGCCATGAACGTTCTCTTATCTTTCCTTATTCTACCTTGAATGCACATGTATGCAATTGGAATTCATGGAAGATTATGTAAGATATTCACTTCAACACTGCACCTTACGCATTTGCATTCTGTAATGAACACACATCACACTACCGACTGAATACGAGCTGCGCTCTATACCGACCTTGACATTCCCAGTCAGAACCCATGTATAACATGTAATTGGAAAGTTTCTACTCGTTGCCAGTAGAGCGCACTCCCCTCCCATTATAGGCGCGATAAGGAATCAGCTGTACAGTACGTATATTAAATGTGTAATCTCAAGAACCACTGGATGGATTTTGATGCTGCTTTCACCATTCTGTAAAGGTGATCTCGAGGAAGATTTGTGTAGAATATAATTTATTTATGACCAAAGGGAGCCAAGCAGTAACGATTTCAGTGAAAAGGTCGAAAAAATAGCCTGGCGTCCGTGCGCTTTTTAAGCTTATGCTGGGCGAACCGTTAAAAATATCATTATGTTATGAGTGTAAGAATTGTTCAGCGTGAGAAATTCTACAAAAAAAAGTCCGCGAGAGCATATCTCTATCTTCGATACATCGCCCACTATAAGTGTTTTTAGTTTGGACGGGAGGGGAACAAGTAGCAGCTAATCGTGTGTTGTGTTTTGTGCTAAGAGATCTTTCGACAAATTATCAGATACCGTGTGCCTTCTTTTTCACGAAGCAGCTGTCAGGACTGGACTTACATAAACTCCTGCTGGACGTTATTCTCGAGGTTGAACAATGCGGTTTCATAATTATAATAACTGTCTCTGATAATCACAAAACTAACACTACAATGATGAGGCATTTAGGGGGAGGGAATTTGCAACCAATGGTCAATCACCCATACGACGAGTCTAGGAATGTATTCCCTAGTTTTGATAATTGTCACATTCTAAAAAAAAACAAAAAAAAAACAAAAAAAACATTAGAACGCAGTTTCTGTAACGAGAGATGACTGATGGTACTGGAATAATTTCAGGGAAATACCTGTCATTACTATACACAATGCAAAAGGGTGAGATCGTCAAACCGGTCAGACACCTCACTAAAAAACACATCGAACCCACTAAATTTGAAAAAATGAATGTTCGGCGTGCCAAGGAAGTGTTCTCGTCAGAAGTTATTGGTGCCATTAGTACACTGAAAGAAAATATAGGCATGCACCCGGAAGCGTACACATTCATGGACGCAGAAGCAACCTTTTAAAAAAAAACGTTAATAAATGGTTCGCTATGCATGACGTAAGCATCACATATCATCATATTCAGTCTAGAAATCTAGATAAAGGGCATTTTTTCTCATTAAATGTCAGTCGCCTAAACTGGCTAGAGGAATATTTTCTTTCTTACCTTGAAACTTTGAAAGCTGCTAATAACGCTGCTAGAAAGGACTTCCTGAGTTCTGAGACTTACGAAGCTACCTATACAATTAATCACGGATTCAGCTGTCCAGTGCATAAGGTATCTTCTAAAAATGGGTAGAGGAACGTCGCCAAATATGGGGAGGTTTTTTTTATAGGGATCACATTAGACATAAGAAGGAACGGAATAATTTTGGTTTTCTCACCAATGTAAACCTCAGGCGATATACTATGTATATTACAAATATGGGCACGTTTGATGTTGTAATACCCTCTGATATTATTGTTAACTTTAAAAGTGCACTTTCCCCGTATTAGGCAACCGGGTTTCGTAATATGGGGAGGTGAGAAACCTCACGGTTTTTATTTATAATAGGTACACTGAATAGTATACCCTACTAATTAAAGCATTAATTCTGACATATTTTTTTCGTGTGGCCTCCTGAGAGGCCGAGTGCAGGTCTTTCTAGTCGACGCCCGTGGGCGACCTGCGCGTCAGGATGAGAGATGGAATGGATGAAGATGAATGAAACTGGGCAAGGATGTGGAAGGAAGCGGCCGTGGCCTGTTAGAAGGTACCGTCCCAGCATTTGCCTGGTGTTGAAAAATGGGAAACCACGGAAAATCATTTCAAGGACGGCCGACGGTGGGGCTCGAACACACGCGTCTACCGAGTCAGCAGAGATCTTGGCCCCATGGCCTAACGCTGCGCTTTAGCCTGCGTAGCCACTACTGTCGGTAATTCTGACAATGTAATGAAATCACGAACACAAATAGTACAAAAATACAAAAATGAATATTTTAAGTAAATAACAGTCCTAGTTTCCTGTTGCCGAACTTCCAAACCGTTCAGCAGAAAAATGCATAAACTTTAATGAAAACCGAGTGATTCTGATCGAATTCAACTGTAACGAGGTGCAAGGTATGTCTAATTTCTCTTAGATTTATTAGCACGCTATTTTATTTTGTGATATAATTTGCATTTTGATATTGTGGGAATTATAATGATAATATAATAGTGTCACTAGCAACCCGCCCCGGCTTCGCCCGGGAACAGTTATGAATGTGCAAGGAATTCCTGTCAGACGTAATTTAAGAATGGCGAGGTGCAAGCCAAATCCCCCTCCCGTCCAAACTAAAAACACTTATAGTGGGCGATGTATCGAAGATAGAGATATGCTCACGCGGACTTTTTTGTACAATTTTTCATGCTGAACAATTCTTACACTCATAGTATATTGATATTTTTAACGGTTTGTCCAGCGTAAGCTTAAAAAGCGCACGGACGTCAAGTTCTTTCTTCGACCTATTCACTGAAATCTAAAATCGTTACTGCTTGGCTCCCTTTGATCATAAATAAATTATTTTCTACAGAAATCTTCCTCGATATTACCTGTACAGAATGGTGAAAGCCGCATCAAAATCCATCCAGTGGTTCTCGAGATTACCCGTGATATCCAAGAATCGGGGACTTCGTTTTACACTAGGTAGAGATAAGTCTTAGTCGTGCAATGCTTGGTGAACAGCGCTGTGTGAGCAGTTGAGTAACTAACAAGATTTCATGAAAAAGGTCTCATTGTCTAGGCCGGTATGAGCGCATTCAGTCGGCCGTGCACAAACATACAGTAAGTGACATATTTGAATTGTATGTTGTTTATTTTCGATGAGCCGTCATGGAAATGTCAAAACAACAGCAATGAATTATTCTCAGAAAGTCAATTATTCATGAACTTCTAAGAGGAAAGCACGGGAAGGGAACGGGACTTGAGAGAATTAGGGTGGAAAGAAGACCCTGACAAAAATAATCAAAACATTTCTAGAACCTGATTGCAACGCCACATAGAAAATTACATGTTGTATATTGAAATGTCAAAACAACGCCAAAGTACGATGCAAGCGATTTGTGCATACTTTGAAGTCTACGTTAAATACAAATAATTCGGCATCACCGCTACCTATGGTACAAAACATAACTTTCGGTCACGGGCGGAGAGTAAGGTATGGCGGTAGTTGCACAGGATGCAACTAGGTGGCTCTAACGTGCAGAGACAAACAGTCCAAAGACTTCAGCTTTCACTAAGGCTAGCGGATTCCATGACGACTGCTTTTGACTGTATATTGTGGTTCTAAAATTGTGTTCATTACACCTACCGGGTCAGATTGTGAATCTAAACCATACAGGGGCCCACTATAATATACATAACATATTTCATGAAAGTCGGTCCATCCATTTAGAAGGAGTCCTGTGACATACACACGTGTCGAAAAATTATATATATTACTAGCTGTTATGCCCGGCGTTGCTCGGGATCACAATTGGTTATTAAGAGATTGTACCTTTGCTAGCATTGTCGTATTGTGTGCAACCAGGAGGAAGGTCGTTATTATAATGAGCAATATTAATGTCACTCAATGTCCTTGAGCATGATTTTTAGCCTACTTTTCACATTTTGCAAAAATGAGGAAAAAGTAGACTTATGAGATCGGGCAAATGTGTGTCTGTCTGTCTGTCTGTCTGTCTGTCCTTCTGTCTGTCTGTCTGGCTGTGTGCGTGTCCCCCCCCTATCAACTCCTAAACGGCTGCAGCAATCGAAACAAAATTTGGTAGGAGTAAAGATCTATACCTGAATATCTCACGGCCATATTTGAAAATGATGTCAGTGCTACCAACTGCTAAAAAATCGCAATTGAAATTTGAGCTCCATGTTGGATATCTTGGAAAGTATGAATGGGAGCTATTTCAAAATTGGCACACATACAGATCATAATATTTCAGTTTAATTTCCAGGAGGCTAAACATGGCAGTGTTGCCAAAATGATTATAAGCCTCCTGATAGGTCCAATTTTTAAATGCATATAACTTCTATACTATCAATTGGAATTCAACCAAATTTCGTATGTTGTATGTGTACATAACCAGATATGACTGAGCGTATTCTTCAGACCTACCAGGGCTGCCAACTGTTAATAAATGCTCCTAATTTATTTTATCCAAATACCAATATATCAGAAAGTATGCAAGCCGACAGCTTTAAACTATGCACACGTATAGTCCCTGACATTCTATATTAATTTGGAGTAACTTATATATGTCAGTGCTACCAACATGATTATAAGCCTGCTGACAGGTCCAACTTTAAATACATGTAACGTCCATACTATCATTTGGATTTCAACCAAATTTCGTATGTGCTATGTGTACCATAACAGATATGACTATGCGTATTCTAAGGAGCAACCAGTGCTGCCAACTGTTAATATGTGCTGTCCCTATTTTTGTTACCCTAATATCAATATATCAGAAAGTATGCAAGCCAATAGCTCTAAACTTTGCACACGTATAGTACCTGGCATTCTAGACGAATTTGGAGTAACTGATATACGTCAGTGCTGCCAACATGATTCTAAGCCTGCTGATAGGTCCAATTTTAAAATGCATGTAACTTCTATACTAACTAATTGATTTCATTCAAAATTGGCACAACAATAGATCATATTATTTCAGATTATTTCTGACCAATACATGCATGACATTGTTGCCAACATGATTTTACGCGCGCTGTTAGATCCAATGTTTAACTGCATGTAACGTCCATGCTATTCATTGGACTTCAACCAAATTTTGTATTTTGTACCTTAAGAGACGGAACTAAGAATATATTGAGTCATCAGGGCTGCCAACTGTAGTGCTCTATTAGGATACATTATGCCAGGTATACAGTATTTCGAACTAATTGGAAATTTCGATATTAGCAACTTAATTTCGTCATTATTCTAGATAGGTTCATATTCTGTAGAATAATCATTGGCATGAAAAGTAGGCTGTATAGTTCTTCACGGAACTTCTTGTTATATGATCAGATCACAACGGCTCTATACTGCTCGTAGCTTATAGATTAAGCCTGAAATTTCGCTAATATAACTGAATATTTAAGGAGCCTACTTTAATCATTGTATGCATTATTAACCTAATTAATACATTTTAGGGGTCAATGATTTTCTTTTTCCTAATAATACTAGGCTTGCGGGTTTTGTCGAACAGCAACATTTCAAGAGGTTAACGGTAGTCCGAGGATAAACGCTTCGAATCCCAGCTACATAATAATATATGCATTTCTTTAGGGAAAAAAGAATACCAAAAATTTAAAAAAACACACTAAATATCATCTAAGAATCTATATGTCCGTCTTTAAATAAGAACTGCTCATACATAACGCACATTTACAATGCTAGATTAAACGTGAAATCACTTTTTTCATTTCCTTTGGCCTTTTCGTTCTTTATGTGGTTGGCAAAGTAACCTTTGAACACCCATCGTTTAAAGTCCTCATACTACCGTACATTTAAACATGAACAATAGTATGCTAAAAATACATCGAACTTTGTAGCAATTGTCATATCCGCAGTAAGTAATATTGTGCAAACTACGTATCATGCCATGATTAAGAGTAAATTAACCAAACACACTGTAATCATTTCAAGTAATAATAACAAAACAATTTTAAACACATCATTTTTTGTCGGCTTCGGTGGCGTAGTTGGTAGCATGCTGAGCTTCTATGCCCAAGGTCGCGGGTTCAAACCCAGCCGAAGCCGTCGGATTTGTTAAGAGCGTTAAAATCCCTCAGTATGCCTTCCTTCGGAGGGGAAGTAAAGCCGGCGGCCCCATTTCATAGATTTATGGCATGTTAAAGAACCTTCCACTAATTACACCTGTGTGAAGCTAAATTGTATAGGTTGCTAAGAGCCGACTGCGGTGGCGTCTAGTAGCTAAGTCCTGAACTAGGCCAAGTAGCCGTTGACGGCAAAAGTACGAACTATTTGAAAAATTCAAAGTTGCAGTCCTTACTTGAATTATAAAACAGATACACAGACTAATACAGCCATCACAATGAACACCGGTTACCAGACAGATTCTACACACACCCAAAGTACACGGGGCTACATGATCGCGTTGTCGCAGCCCCTAAACTGAGGAACCAACCAACCACATCAATATTTCTAAGTTTATGCCGTATCTTGTGAGGGGTTTCGCCTAGCAACACCGAGATGGGTAACCAGCGAGCTCTTGTTGTCAATTTGGGAACCCAAAAAGGCCTAGCGAATGGTGCTCTACCTAAATCCTTATCTAGTGCACCTGCGGTACTTAACTACGAAAGGTAAACACTCACCTTTCACCTCCCTATGAAGACATCCAAAAATAGTGTATACTGGCAATCATGGCCAAGCAATTAAAATTCAGGTACATTTATAGGTTAACGCTGTGTCTTGTGCGGGGTTTCCTTGGTCGTGAAAGAAGAATTACCAGTTTTATTCAAATATGTTAGCGCAATTGACCAGTGAGATTTATAAGGCAAACTTAATGAACTAATGAGAGAGTCGGTAGAATACGTCACAGTAGTTAGTGAATTTAGGTTGCACATAATGGTAGAACACGACAAAAAGCAGTTAATAATTTTCAAAGAGAAGAATTCAACTAACAAAAAATAAATCTATAAACAGTAAGAAAGCATTCCGTACAAAATAGAAACAATAATACCTTGGTAAACCGTCGTAGAGATCCAAATACTCACATACAATAAGCGACGCAGAGACTATAAAATTTGACTTAAAATAATTTCGACCCCATAATCCACATATATAAATAAAACAGTTCACGTTCGCGTGTAGCAATGCAAGGAGCAATATTCGGTGGGAACCACGAACCCCGCGCTTTAATAAGGCTCTAAAACGAACGGTTTTCGAGATATTGCAAGAAAACTATACCCGCTCTGCGAAATTGGTAAACGTTATCATGCCAACGCCATTTCACGAGGTCTCATTCTGCTTTCATTCAGTCTCTGTAAGAGATAATATTTTCATGAAGGAATAACAGACTGTTAAACAGATAGACGTCAGTGTCGAGACTTTCGTACGAACAGTGCCACCATCCGTAATAGAAAAGACCCTAAAATATGTTATTGTTTCTGACCGCAAAAGAGAAAAATCGTGGAAAATAAATACTTCTTCGTTACTGGAAGTAATGTGATTAATCTTGCAGTATAGTGCTATAAAAGACCTTTCGTACGACATATCACACGAGTAAATCGAAGGTAAATATAATAGGGCACCCACTGGTCCCCTTAAGCGCATTGGATGTTTTGTTGAAATTTACATCCTAAAGTGATTCCGGGATATTCTTATAGCCGTTTGCAAATTTTGAACGAAATCTGTTGATCCGTTTTCAATTGATGGAGGAACAGACAGACAGAAGGACAAAAGTACAATTTTATATACACACATCAAAAAAAGGTTTGCATCACCTCGGTTCCAAGAGTTCCGGAACCGTTAAATACAAAGGGAATAGAGATCAACACAAACAACATTTCAGCTCGTTTTATTGCTCATGAGACCCACACATTGCATGTTGTACCATCATACAGCTAGACTTTCAGCATTTGTGGTCCAGATTGCAGTACACACCACTACCTCTAATACCCAGTAGCACGTCCTCTTGCATTGATGCATGCCTGTATTCGCCGTGGCATACTATCCACAAGTTCATCAAGACACTGTTGGTCCAAATTGTCCCACTCCTCAACGACAATTCGGCGTAAATCTCTCAGAGTGGTTGGTGGGTCAAGACGTCCATAAACAGCCCTTTTCAACATATCCCAGGCATGTTCGATAGGGTTCATGTCTGGCGAACATGCTGGCCACTGTAGTCGAGCGATGTCGTTATCTTGAAGGAACGCATTCACAAGATGTGCACGATGAGGTCGAGAATTGTCGTCCATGAAGACAAATGCCTCTCCAATATTCTGCCGATATGGTTGCACTATGGGTCGGAGGATGTCATTCAGGTATCGTAAAGCCGTTTCGGAGCCTTCCATGACCACCAGTGGCGTACGTCGGCCCCACATAATGCCACCCCAAAACAGCAGGGAACCACCACCTTGCTGCACTCGCTGGACAGTGTGTCTAAGACGTTCAGCCTGACCAGGGTGCCTCCAAACACGTCTCCGACGATTGTCTGGTTGAAGGCATATGCGACACTCATCGGTGAAGAGAACGTGATGCCAATTCCGTGGGGTCCATTCAGCATGTTGTTGGGCCCATCTGTACCGCGCTGCATGGTGTCGGGGTTGCAAAGCTGGACCTCGCCATGGACGTCGGGAATGAAGTTGCGCATCATGCAGCCTATTGCGCACAGTTTGAGTTGAAACACGACGTCCTGTGGCTGAACGAAACGCATTATTCAACATGGTGGCATTGCTGTCAGGGTTCCTCCGAGCGGCAATCCGTAAGTAGCGGTCATCCACTACAGTAGTAGCCCTTGGGCGGTCTGAGCGAGGCCTGTCATCGACAGTTCCTGTATCTCTGTACCTCCTCCATGTCCGAACAACATCGCTTTGGTTCACTCTGAGACGCCTGGAAACTTCCCTTGTTGAGAGCCCTTCTTGACACAAAGTAACAATGCGGACGCGATCGAACTGCGGTATTGACCTTCTAGGCATGGTAGAACTACAGACAACATGAGCAGCGTACCTTCGTCCTGGTGGAATGACTGGAACTGATCGGCTGTCGTACCCCCTCCGTCTAATAGGCCCTGCTCATGCATGGTTGTTTACATCTTTGAGCAGTTTTAGTGACATCTATGAACAGTCAAAGGGACTGTATCTTGGATACAATATACACGGTCAACGTCTATATGCCGGAGATCTGGGAACCGAGGTGATGCAAAACTTTTTTTGATGTGTGTATATAGGGATTAAGAAGATATACAGGGTGTCACAAAAATATAAGGCACAAAATGCAGGACACATTCGTCACACTTAGACGAAGAAATTATGTTATATGAACATGGGTCCCGAAACGCTTCGTTTCCATTTAACACCTCATTGTCTCCAATTCATTAATCATGGGAGCACACAAGAACGGAACGTACCAGCATACCACATGCAGCTCTTTCTCACAGGAGATGTTCAATATGCCCTCCGTGCGCATTGATGCATCAACCCGCCATCGTAGTGAATCTCGGATGCGGTGATGTATCTTTGGAGTATTGCGAATGGTTTCGCAGCCTTCCATAATACGGGCAAGCAGACTCTGATCATCTTGTTCGATACACAAGAGCTTTCAAATGTCCCCACAAATAAAATTCCAGTGGGTTTAGGTCCGGAGAGCGTGGAGGGCAGGCAATTGGTCCACCTCTAACTATCCATCTGTCACCAACGTAACCAACAGTGAATGTTCCCCGTGATTCGAACGTTCTGTTCTTGTGTGTTTCTCTTGATTAATGAGTTGGAGGCATTGAGTTATAAAATGGAAACAAAGCGTTTCCGGATCCATGTCTATATAACATAATTTCTTCGTCTACGTGTGAGGAATTTGTCCTGCAATTTGTGCCGTACATTTTTGGGACACCCTGTATATATACTGTATTGTGACAGATCTTGGATCTGCACACACACTCCTCATCATTATTTATTGTCATGTATAGTTGTATCTTATGTAAATTTTATCGGAAAGTGCCCAGTTAAGGAATAGAAATAAGTTACCAGGCTGTTGTCTGATGGCCTTGTGTTCTATATGAAAGAAAGAAAAACTACTACGATGTATAGGCCATTAAGGAGCGACACGGTATAACGTCGAACTAACGCATTGATTAGAAACCGACAGTGATCTAGATGGCGGTGACTGGCTATATACAAGCTTTGGTAAATGTTCTTTTATTAGATAATTGTTTGGTATTGAGTGGATACTGTTGTTAAAAATTCGACGAGATTCTACATGTCCTGGAGACTGTAATTCTTTAATAGAGAAGATTCGTATCTCTAAATAACGAAGTGTCCATGAAATGATGCTTTATAAGATAAAGCAGATATGTCGCAAGTTTGCGGAATATAAATACACCTGAATATACGTTATACCCCAACCACAAGTGAGCCTAGGTATCCAATAGAATATGTAATGCATGGCAGTTTCCGTTTAGTAAGATATATATTGATTCATTAAATATAATAACTTTCCTTCCTATTATTATTATACTCCGGATACTTCGCTGTCTCACGTCTTACAGAGTCGTAGTGCATTGCTCGAGAATATTATGAACACAGGACCGTAAAATAACGGTACAGTACCATCCCGGCATTTGCCTGTAGACGAAGTTGGAAACCATGGAAAACCACTTCGGGGATGGCTGAGATAGGAATCGAACCCCCTCTACTTATTTGAACCACCCGAGGCTGAGGACCCCGTTCCATTCCTCATACCAGTTTTTCAAACTTCGTGGCAGAGCCGGGAATCCAACCTTGGAACTCCGGAGTGGCAGCTAAGCAAGCTGACCACTACACCACGGAGGTGACGGATAAATTAATACTATTTTATATTTGTCGAACGTAAGAATGAGGAATGGTTTACATCCCGAGGTTATAGAGTGTTTTGACGTGACACGTGAGGTGGTCTGAGGCATCAGGAAGAGCATCCGGCCATAGAAACCATCCTCGATATAAAATGTCATCGCATCTCATCCCCGATCCCGTTGAAAACGGAAATAATAATGGGTAGACAGACATACATACACGTGCGGTGGCCTGAGTGAGTCTGATTTTCCCTTTAAACCAAGGTGGTTAACATTTTGAACATTTGCTACCCTGAATATGCATGGTACCTTGCTTTCGTTTTACAGATCATAATGCTATCATCCAACCTGGCTACGTGCCATCGGATAAAAATGGTCGTTTTCAGGATTTAAAAAATTATACGAGCCTTACAGTAGTCGCATATGATGTGTAACATGTGACATGTTATCCTACTATGTGTGTCCCGGGAGCGCAAATCCCTCGTTGACAGTGAACTCTGTTGGTCATTGAAATAACTACTTGTAAAACTCCACTGCCAAATCCTGACCGTAATGAATCATAATTATTATTTGCCGTGGCGGAAGCAATCCACTGCCTACTTGATGCGAGCTGCGCTATATACCGGCCGGTTAATGAACCCATGCCAGCGAAGTTATTGAAAATGGCCTCGTTTTGCCGATCAGCGCACTGCCATGTATAGGCGCGATTAAAAATTAGGTGTGCGGAAGGTATATTAAATGTGTTTCTTCCAGAGATATGTTTAGACCAACGAAGTTTCAATTATTTTTAGTAGTCGGCGTTAATATACTGAATTCCTACGTTGTTTGGAGTGTTTCTTGATGCGATTCCACATAGCCACATGGCCGACAGTACATCGAGTGCTTACATTAAATAAGAATACAGCAAAAGTATGAAGATTTAATAAATCGTAATTGTTTTCAGCAAATATGATAAAATGAATAGTTTCACACCAAAGAACGACAACTTGAAGATGATTTACTGTAGGAATATCTTAAATGGAGTCTCCAAACCTTGAACTAAACTGTATGCGATATGCATTACCCATAGACACATGGCCTACAGTACGTCGTTGTACCGATCTCCGCCACCACGCGCGCTCATTGTTTCCGTCGCATGCACTTCCGTCCCATCCATTTCCGTCCATCCACTTCCGTCCCTTTTCCAAAATCACTCGCACAACAATGTCCAGCTACCTAGTGGACAGCTGTTACACGTCAATAAAAAATCACTCGTTGGAACAGGTAAATTATTTATTTATTTATCGTATGGCTTTTAGTGCCGGGAGTGTCCGAGGACATGTTCGGCTCGCCTGAGTCTGTAGCTGCTTCCAGCGGACAACCTAAAGGGTGAGCTACAAGTTCTGTTCAATTTCAAGTAGTTCCAACTTTCGCCACCAGATATCAATGATACCTAGTGGTGAACGTTGGAACTTTGATAGAGCGTTCTGACAAAATCTAACCTAACAAATTTTGCTTTACACAAGTTTAGTCTGTGAAAGGATCTTTTACATGCCATAAATCTATAACACGGGACCGCCGGCTTCACTTCCCCTCCGAAGGAAGGCATACTGAAGGATTTTTAACGCTCTTAAAAAATCCGACGACTTCGGCCGGGCTTGAACCCGTTATCTTGGGCACAGCAGTTCAGCATGCTACCGACTACGCCACCGAAGCAACAGGTAAATAAGCAGCCATAGTACATCCACTGTAAACGGGATTAAGCGAAACAACATATACTATCACGGGGATCGAACCTGCTGCCAGGTATCTTGCCTGACACAACAGCAGGAATGCATGATTTAGCCGCCTTAGCTACCGATAGCCATAGCGAATTTTTGGCGCGTATTGTATCTATTCGTAGCCTCCATAGGCACCTGCCCAAACGTAAGGTGGTGTTATTCGGAGCTGTGATCGTTTAGAACATCCATTATAGCTGAGGTCATTGAAATAACCCTACCGCTAATGATGTCTACTATAGCCTATTCGCGAGAATGAACTCAACGGTAAAGTTGTACTAAGGCCATAAAGGAGCATGTAGTAATGATTTTAGGATAACTGTGATATACGCGTTAGTTGGGTTGCCTTCCTCCAAAAGGAATAAGGGGCTGGTGAACCATTCTGTATTACACCCTGTCTGAAAAGGCCCTATATTACGAACGGATTGTTGGCTTACCTGAAGCAACCGTTACTGTCCTTCGAAGTAATCCCCGGGGATGGTTATGCATGTCTGAGAACGACTGAACAAGTCCTGGAAACCCCTGGCATAGCCTTCTTTAGGAAAGCCTTCAGTTTGGGTCGTCAAAACTCAAATTTGAAAGCAGAAGAGAAGGGTGAATTTATGCAACCTGCCTTGTACACCTGATAGACGGGCGGCAGTGAGAAGGGTGCATTTATGCAACCTAACGTGCACACCTGTTCGACGGGTGGCAGTGAGAAGGGTGAATGTTCCGTGGAATGGAATGGTCCAGAAAACCATCATCACGGATGACGAGACCTGGTGCCTGAGGTACAACCTCGAAGACAAGCGTCAAAGTATGGAGTACCGGGCTCCAGGGTCGCCGAAAGCCCTGAAGGTCCAAAGGTTTTCGGACATTTCGGACATCCAATGTAATGTGACGCTATACCTCAGGAAGACTACGCCAGTACTTGTACAGCCGTTCTATGAAGGACACAAAACGTAGTGTCCTCTTCCTGGTGAAGTGGCTAGCATTCTTGGCTGTCGCCCAGGAGGTCCGTCTTCGATTCCCGTCTCTGCCAAGAAATTTAATTCTGGTCCGAGGGTTGGATAGGGGTCCACTCAGTTTCGTGAGACAAAACTGTGAAGAGCCATCTTGGATTACTTCGAAGGATAGTAACGGCTGTTTCAGGTAAGCCAACAATCCGTTCGTATTATAGAACCATTCACTGAACTTTTCAGACAGAGGGTGTATATAGAGACAGAAAGAGAACCTGTGTTATTGTGGTGTCTATAGTCATCTATTTCTATTTCAGGTGAGGATAGGGAAGGGGTTGGCCGTGACCTTAAGTTCGGAACCATCCCAGAATTTGTCCGGAGTAGAAGATCAGTAGGATACCACGGTAAACCACTTCCAGCTTTAGTGGCAGTGGACACTAAGATAGGAATCGAACCAGCCTCTTCTCGGTTTTGCCTCACGAGGTGGAATATATCCCGTTCCATACCTAAGACCAGAGTTAAAAATTCTTGGCAGAGCCAGGAATCGAACCCAGGCCTCCGCGGTGAGAGTCAAGAATGCTATGAGACTCCTGTACCATTGGAGGAAGATCTCCTTGCACGAGTTCTGGCTGCATCGGAAGATATTCAGCGCACAATTCCTAGGCATGTGTGATAGAAGTTCCGAAACACCCTGTACAGTATAACCTAAGGTTCTTGGAGAAATAATAACATTATAGCGAAAAATCTTATTCAGGGTCCAGGATTAGGTTAGGGTTGGCGTTTCCAATGTGCGTGTGCCGTTTTCTCTTCTCATCATGAAATGAAGCCTTGCACAAAACGTAGTGTCCTCTTCCTGGTGAAGTGGCTAGCATTCTTGGCTGTCGCCCAGGAGGTCCGTCTTCGATTCCCGTCTCTGCCAAGAAATTTAATTCTGGTCCGAGGGTTGGAATGGGGTCCACTCAGTTTCGTGAGACAAAACTGTGAAGAGCCATCTTGGAACAGATTTTCCGTGCTTTCCCACTTCTACTCCAGGCAAATGCCGGGATGGTTCCTAACTTAAGGCCACGGCTGCCTCATTCGCAATCCTCATCTGCATTACAAATACCCAAACTACTACAAACATCACAATAACACAGGTTGTCAAACATTTTTATCATTTCAAATGATCTTGTCGACTTCGTCGTTATGCTTGGGTCCAACGTTATGCGTTACGGAGACGGAGACGGAAGTGACGTCATGCAGCCGGGCGGGAAGTGACGTCATGCAGCCGCGTGGGAAGCGAGTGCGTGACGTCATGCAGCCACGCGGGAAGCAGAAGCTAATGATTATTGGGGTCTGTTGAAAGAGTCCTGGGGCGTCGAGCTACCTGGGGGCTTTGAGCGAAGCGAACACAAGAATACAGGGTGACTTCTAAAGAGATATACAATATGCCATATAAGAATGCAGGGTGCCTCCTAAAGAGGTGTGCAGGATGTCAGAGCAAAATACAGTACAAGATGCCAGATAACAATACAGGGTGACTCCTAAAAAAATATACAAGATGCCAGATAAGAATACAAGGTGACTCTTAAATAGGTGTACAAAATGGCAGAGAAGAATACAGGGTGACTCCTAAAGAAATATACAAGATGGCAGATAAGAATACAAGGTGACTCTTAAAGAGGTGTACAAAATGGCAGAGAAGAATACAGGGTGACTCCTAAAGAGGTGCACAAGATGTCAGACAAGAATACAGGGTGCCTCCTAAAGAGGTGTGCAGGATGTCAGAGCAAAATACAGTACAAGATGCCAGATAAGAATACAGGGTGACTCATAAAGAGATATACAAGATGCCAGATAAGAATACAAGATGACCCTTAAAGAGGTGTACAAGATGGCAGAGAAGAATACAGGGTGACCCCTAAAGAGGTGCAAAAGATATCAGACAAGAATACAGGGTGACTCCTAAAGAGGTGTACAAGATGTCACACAAGAATACAGGGTGACTTCTAAAGAGATATACAAGATGTCAGATAAGAATACAGGGTGCCTCCTAAAGTGGTGTGCAGGATGTCAGAGCAAATTTCAGGGTGACACTTAACGAGGTGTACAGTATTTAGATTCAATTCAAATACAGGGTGACCCTTAAAGAGGTTTACGAGATATCAGATTCAAATAATGGGTGACCCTTAAAGAGTAGTAAAAGATGTCAGACTCAAATACAAGGTGACCCTTAAACAGGTGCCCGCACGGGAAGCCTAAGTTAATGGGTAATGGAGTCTGTTGAAAGAGTCCTGGGGCTTCGAGTGAAGCGAGAAGCCCTCCTGAGCCTTTCTAACATGTGTAGCATTTGTAACATGCGTCATTTGAAATGATATTGTTGGTGTATTTCACATCATTATTGTTCTTTAAGAACTCTGATATTTAACTACTCTAGCGCCATATGTGAGAACACCCACTCACAAAAGCTGGAGTAACCACTCTTATCTTTTTATCTTCTTTGATCCTACAATAATACTATTCAGTCGCCTTTTTAAATAAAAACCAAAGATCGCTTTTCAAAGTTTATTCATTTATGTTTGTTAATTTATTTCAAATAAACCAACAGGTTATGGGTTCAGTCACGCATTGAGATAAAGTGCGTAATTAGACGAAATAAAAAACAAAGTATTTTGTGCGCGATATTTTGACGAAAACTCCGAGAAGCCAATCTTGAGGTTAGGACCAAGTGCTCACACAATGGATTCAACTAGCATAATCAACGCTGGCCTTCTGGAAGGAAAAGCGAACTGGAACACATGGAGATACAAAATAAGTACTTGCCTACGAGGGATCACCGGAGCTATAGACGAATTTCAAGGCAGGTTAGTGAAGCCAACCTCACTTTCTGAGGACGCAACCACTGAAGCAAAGGCGGCGTATCAGAGTAAGCTTGATGTTTTTAATAAGGCGGATAGCCACACATTGATTGTATTAACCACTAACATGTCAAAAGAGACGCTACAAAAAATCATGCGTCTCACGTCAGCTCGTGAAGTGTGGTTAGAACTCCACAAACTATTTGACGGTGTCTCAGAAGATAAAGTTTACAACTTACGCCTGCAATTCTTCAGCTACAAAAAGGCAAATGAGGATGACATCGCAACGCACGTTTCAAAATTAAAGAATCTGTGGAGCGAACTAAAGCAGGAAATGTCCAAAGATGCCGAAATCAACTCTGATCTGCCAGATGTATTTATGATTTGTAAAATTCTGGGTACACTGCCAGAAGAATATTTTTCATTCAAGTCTAGCTGGATGTTGATGTCAAAACGGGAGAGGACTGTCGACAACCTGACCAATCAGCTATGTGCGTACGAGAGGGCACTCAGAGGCAAAGGAGAATCACCTCAACAAGAAGCACTCTACTCGGATTCGTCCAAACAGAAAACCCAGCAGCAGAACTCTTCGCAAAACTTTCTCCAAAAGAGCAACAAAAAGAAAATATTCTGTCCTTACTGCAGGAGACCTAACCACACTATCAAACAGTGTAGGAAGTGGATCGCCGATGGAAGACCGCCCAAGCCCAGCAACTCAGGAACATCAGAAAGCGGTACCAACATGATTTTGGTCGCTATAACCTCGACTGTGATGAACTCAGAATGCAACTCTGACGACTGGTTTGTAGATAATGGAGCAACGAGCCATGTTTCTAATAACAAGAACATTTTTAGGACATTTGAACCATTTTCTACGGAACACTCAGTGACCACAGCGAACGGTGTGAAGGTTGCGGCCATTGGAAAAGGTGATATCGACATCGAAGCAGTAGTTAACGGCGAAGGGCACAAGCTCACGTTGGCTGATGTATGGTGCGTTCCTGGGATCCAGAGAAATCTATTCTCAGTCCTTGCAGCCCAAGACAGAAACAAGGACAGCAGGTTCGTCTCGTCAAGAGAGGTCTGCAATTTCGTCGTCAACGGCGAAGTGAGATTAATTGGAGTTCGTGAACGGTTCGGTGGACTCTACAAGCTGAGAGTGAGGAGCGTGAACAACACTGCATTCAAGGAAGTCAACGCAACAGAAAAGGACAACCTTCTCCAACTTTACCATGAACGATTCGGACATCAGAACAAGCGACACGTGAGATCCCTCCTGAACAAAGAGCTGGGAATCCGCGTTGAGGTGGACAGCGAACTGTGTGAAGGCTGCGTCTATGGCAAGGCTCACCGTCTGCCTTTCGGAACGAGGTCTGGAACTACGAAACCGGGAGAGCGGATTCACACAGATGTCTGCGGCCAATTCGACGAGTCGATGTCAGGATACAAGTATTTCGTCCTCTTCAAGGATGATTTCACGATGTTCAGGACTATTTACTTCATAAGAGAAAAGTCTGAAGTTCGAGAGAAATTAGCCCAATTCGTTGCAGAAGCTAAGACTCTCGGACACAACATCAGGGAGCTGCTGAGTGACAATGGCAAAGAATTCGACAACCAGTATGTCAGAAAAATCTTGCAGAAAGAAGGAATTGTTCAACGACTCGTCACGCCATACACTCCGGAACAAAATGGATCCAGCGAAAGAGAGAACCGCACCGTGGTCGAATCTGCTCGAGCAATGATGTATGCTCATGGAAAACTTCCACAAAAACGTTGAGCCGAGATGATCCGGACAGCAGCCTACGTCCTTAATAGGACTGGACCTTTCCACGCTGAGGGAACATCTCCCTACGAGCTATGGTACGGCAGGAAACCAGGTCTGAAGCATCTTCGGGTGATCGGGTCTACCTGCTATGCGCATGTTCCCAAGCAGCAAAGGAAGAAGATGGATCCCAAGGCCACCAAAGGAATTCTCATCGGATACGACAACGATGACGGTTACAGGATCTTTTGTGAAGAGGAAGGTAAACTAATTCGATCGAGAGATGTCACCTTCGATGAGAAAGTGTTACAGCACAAGAACGATGTCAATCTTCCGGGAAGCTTAGACTCCTCTGTTCAACCAGAACAAGATTCGATCCCTGAAGAATATCAAGCTGACGACGAAACGCAGAGCGAAGAGGAGGAAGATGAATTCTGGGACCTGAATAATGAAGACGAAGCTGAAAGTCAACCAGAACAAAAAGGTACTCCGATCTCAGATGAAACCATCGTTCGACGGCTTCGTGAGCATTCGTCTCTCAATCCTCCATCAAAGTATCAAGACTTCGTGATGTATCTCTCAAGCCCTCAACGAGAACCTGAATTCTACAGTGAAGCCATGAGATCAGATCAACAGGACCAGTGGAAGAAAGCCATGGGTCGTGAGATGAAAGCTCTTGAAGAGAACAAAACTTGGGAACTGGTTGAACTGCCTCCAGGAAAAAGAGCTATTTCAAACAAATGGGTCTACCGAGTTAAAACGAATGCCGATGAATCGGTCGATAAATTCAAAGCCAGATTGGTCATCAAAGGCTATTCACAGCGGAAAGGAGTAGATTATAATCAAACCTTCAGTCCAGTGGCCAGGACATCAACCATCAGAACATTGCTCAGTGTTGCTGCAAAAGAGAAAATGAAACTAGCACAGATCGACGTTTCAACGGCATTTCTCAATGGTGACCTCCAGGAAACTATATATATGCAACAACCTGAAGGATATGGTGATGGATCTGCCAGGGTATGCCGCCTGAAGAAAAGCTTGTATGGACTGAAGCAAGCTCCTATATGCTGGAATGAGAAGTTCAGCAACTACATCGTCAGCCTGGGATTTCGGCGAAGTGAAGCGAATCCTTGTCTCTTCGTGAGTCAAAAAGGACGAAAGAAGATATTCTTCGTTCTCTATGTTGACGATGGAATGATTGCAGCTGAAGATGAGCAGGAACTCCATAAATTTATCGACGATCGGAAACGGGAGTTTAAAATCACCTCTAAGCCAGCATCGTACTACCTAGGATTGGAAATCAACCAAGGGAAATATGGGTCAATACGTGTGAGCCAAGCTCATTACACGGAAACCATACTGGAGAAATTCAACATGAGTAGTTGCAAGGCTGTGACTACTCCAATCACCAAGGACAACGATGCAGAAGAGAGCCCTCGGAACTTCAAGATTCCATACAGACAAGCTGTTGGAGCACTCATGTTTCTCATGTGCGGCACTTGACCAGACATCGCGTATGCTGTCAGCGTGGCCTCCAGGAATCTTGACAAACCAACCGAACGAGACGTGATCAGAGTGAATAGGATCCTGCGGTACTTGAGAGGTACAACAGATCTTGGACTGTTCTACAAAGCCAACCTGCGAGAGGAGGCTTTTGATTGTTTCAGCGATACAGATCACGGTGGTGACTTCTGTACGGGTCGCTCAACCTCAGAGGTCCTGTGCCTGTACTCTGGATCGCCTATCTCGTGGATGAGCCAGAGACAACCCTCTGTTGCCATATCCACAACCGAAGCTGAAATCATGGCTGCCAGTGAAGCCGCAAGAAAGATCATCTGGATCAAGAGGCTTCTGACTGAGCTAGGCCAGTTGAAGTCGACGCCCATTCTGCAAGTCGACAACGAAGCAGCCATCCGGCTAGCACAAAATCCTGTGTTTCATCGGAGAACGAAACACATTCGTATCAGACACTTCTTTGTTCGCGAATTGGTCACAGCAGGAGAAATAGACATTTCAAGAGTTGACACACAAAATCAGCTCGCAGATATTTTGACCAAACCTTTGTTTTCAATTCGTTTTCGAAAATTATGTAACGACATGGGGGTCTGTAAAGTTTTTAAATAAGGGAGAGTGTTGATGTATTTCACATCATTATTGTTCTTTAATAACTCTGATATTTAACTACTCTAGCGCCATATGTGAGAACACCCACTCACAAAAGCTGGAGTAACCACTCTTATCTTTTTATCTTCTTTGATGCTACAATAATACTATTCAGTCGCCTTTTTGAATAAAAACCAAAGATCGCTTTTCAAAGTTTATTCATTTATGTTTGTTAATTTATTTCAAATAAACCAACAGATATGACGTCTAGTCTTTCAGACTGACTGTAATTTTTATCTTTTTATTTAGATATACGCACACCATAGTACACAGGGCTATATGACCACGATATCGCACAGTTCATAAATGAATTAATAACACTCACCACAATAAAACATTAATTATTGGTTCTATATAACCAGTAAATATTTTCCTTTGGGTGTGGAAACTGTCTCCTACTCGGTCGCGACTGTTTTAAGGGGAGAACATCAAGGTAATCTTGCCCTCCTTTTAGAAGAAAAAGAAATGTTTTATACCAGATGATTCAGCCGCCCCTGATAATATTCCTTTTATGCATCCCAACTAACGTGTATTATCAGGAAGGTCGATATTTCTCTGCTTGCATCCCATATTGTACTAATGCAATGTAAGCAAGTCCTGCAAACGATACTGAACCCTATTATTCCCCCATCCGATGAGACTACAGACCGTTCGAATAATATGATGTGCTGTACCTGTATTCAATTATTGTAGTTTGATGATGATGATGATAATTGTTGTTTTAAGGGGCCTAACATCTAGGTTATCGGCCCCTTAATGGTTTGGGTGATAGTGTAAGATGAGATGAGAATGTAAACTATAACTAATACTAACTACAAACTTACAGGCTAGAAACAAATAAAGGATAAGGCAAATAAAGGACAGGAAGAAAAGAAATGTCCTCAATACTCGAAGAATGAGGCTTGAGGGACTTGGAATGAAGGAGAGCCATGAAAGGCAGATAGAAAAGGGAAAGAGGAGAGGGTCCGCCCCAGAGGTAATGGATAAAAGGGGGAAAACCGGACCCAGCTCAGGAATCCCTCGGGGTCGCCAACTCCCAAACTCACCAGCCGTGAGCCCCTGAGGGTGTAGCACTATCCAGGGTGCACCAGAAGTGGTGGGCCTACATAAACCCTGCCTCTTGAGAGTCTTGTGCGGAAGGCAGGAGATAACATGAAAAGAGAAAGAAGGCTGACCCCTCGCAGAAGGAGGGTATCAGGAAAGATGAGACAAGAGCCAATTAAGGCGGGAAAGTGAAAGACTCCCGAGGCCTCGGATACCCTAATACCGTAGGGGTCGGAAAAGAACAAGAGTTGACCAAGAGAGGTCGACAGGAAAGAAGACAGAGAGGAGCCCGGCACAAGTAAGTGGAAGCAATGCCGGACTCAGCTCGGGTCCCGTGGTCGCCAGCCCACGTCCCACTAGATGTGAGCCCCTGAGGGGTATTGTAGTTTAACATATCACCTGCGTTATGATGTCATGCCAAGTGTTTGGGTATCGCAAAACATGAAATTAACGCTTAAAACTATGATAATGACGTGGAGAGCGTTTGAAACAGCGAACTGGAGGAGTAAGGTACTCTAAGACGCTCTTAATACTTGGGTAATGTTGGCGGAATGTTACTAGCCTCTTGCTTGATGGCACTGTTATTTGATATAAGGTCGAAGGACATCGTGGTACGTGGGGTGTGAGGAATCTGTTTGATAACCGGTGTCTGTCCTAGTACTTGTAATTGGGCTAGTGTAGCCTTGAGTTAGGTACCACCCTAGCATTTGCCTGCAGTAGATGTGGAAAACAACGGATAACCACTTTTAGGATGGCTGAGATGAAAATTGAGCACAGCTCTTCTCAGCTGTCCCCATGAAGCTGACTGTATTTCGTTGCAGCCCTCAGACGAGGATTAAAAGAACACTTCAGTGTATGGGGCGAGCCGACATGAAAATCATAAATATTACCATGCGAACCGGTAATATGACCAAGACGAAGGAATTGAGCTCTTAGGCGCTAGATGGTGATAATGCATTTGTTCAGCAGTGCCATCCCGCTTACGTCTGGCGCTAATTCACAGGAATTGGCGTTCAGTTTGAAACATGGAGGTCTGTTGGATCACTATCAGAAATGTTTGGATAATAGTGATTCGGGAACCATTTTCAAGGGTATGGAGATAATCAGTGTCGTAGCCGGGGGGAGAGGTTGTTACTGGTGGGGAGGGTTAGAACTCCCCCCTCCTTTTGGAATTTTTACCCAAAAAAAACAGGAGCTGTTACTAATTAATACGCTAAATAAACATGTCTTAAATTAAATAATGCCACTTGCAGATTATTCTATAACTCATGCTTTGTGGGAAATCGGCATGGTTCTGATTTGTGTCTGCCGGGTGCTTGGTGATATATTGTGTTGCCTTTTGGTTCGGCTCTCCATTGAAGCTACACACGTCTTCATGACAACGGATAACTCTGTCCTCCCAAGGTTGCCTATCTAGATTTTTAGCCTATTTTCAATTTTGAAAAAATAGGCTTATGAGATCACATTTTGTCCGTGTGTGTGTGTGTGTGTGTGATGTGTGTGTGTGTGTGTGTGTGTGTGTGTGTGTGTCCCCTAATAAATTCTAAACGGCTGGAGCGATTTCGATGAAACTCGGTAAGTTCGTAGCACTATTCAGGGCGACCCCGACCGTGCCCTTCAAAATTTATTACGTCTCACCAATCCAACATCGCGGCTGTGCGAAATATTTCACCAGCATTCAATATCTCCGAAACTATTCCCAATATCACCCTCGAATTTAATACGGTGATAAAGGGAACTACTAGAAGTTCACCTATGTGACTTTTGAAAAACTGGTACCTAAAAAACCAACATGGCGGCCACGCGAATTTGTGATTTTTAAATAGATGTTTCTCGCGATTTAACCAACCAAACGCAATAAAACTTGGTACAGTATATGTTTATACACATTGTAATGCACAGACATCTAACTTCGTTCAATTGTTTACATAACCACAAGATGGCGGATGTGCGAAATATTTCCCCGGCATTCTATATCTCTGAAATTATTAGCAATATCACCCTGAAGTTTTGTACGAAGATAAAGGGCACTACTGGAAGTTCATCTATAAGACTTTCAAAAATCGGTTAACTACAAAACGAATATGGCGGCCAAGCGAATTTGAAAATTTTAAATAGACCTTTCTCGCGATTTAATGTTCCAAACGCAATGAAATCTGGCATAGGAAATGTTTATACACACTGTAATGCACTGGTATCTAATTTAGTTCAATTGTTTACATAACCTCAAGATGGCGGCTGTGCGAATTTTAAAATTAAGGTTTTATTTCTTGTGTCGTAATCATGCGATCAAAGAGAAAGTTTGAATAATGAACCTACGCAATAATTTTCCTTTAATGGTACATGACTCTATGGCCTATACATTTAACAATCCAACATGGCGAGCATCCGAAATATTTAGACGGCTCTGAATATCTACGAAATCTATTATAGCAATCAAGCTGAACTTTTTATGTTCATAGGGGCTATGAACTTAAGTTCACCTATATGACATTCAATAACCTGGTGATCACAAATCCAACATGGCGGCGACGCGAAGTATAAATATCCACATGGACGTTTCTCGCAATTTAACCATCCGAGTGCAGTGAAACATGGTACAGTAAATCCTTATACAAATGTTAATCCACTGGCATCTAATTTATTTCAATTGTTTCTATAACCACAAGATGGCAGCTGTGCGAAATTTTAAAATCACCTTGTAACTTCTTGTGTCCTAATCATGCGATTGAAGTTTGAATGCTACACGTACACAATAATCTTCATGTAACAGTACATAACTCTAGGACCTACATATATAAAATCAAACATGGCGACCATCCGAAATATTTAGTCGGTTCTCAATATCAACGAATCTATTACAGCAATCAAACTGAAATTTTGTATGTTGATAGTGGCAATTTACATAAGTAGGATGTATAAAATTAGGCTGTATAGTTCTACACGGAACTACTTGTTCCCCGTTAAATAAAGCTTTTTCAAACAGCCTATCACCAGATAGTTTTAAATCCCACCTGGCATGGCATTTTTTTCTTTTCTTAGCGGGAGGGAATGTAAGTTAGTTATTGTTGTTTTAAGGGGCGGAACTACGAGGTCATTTGTCCCTCGGGAGGGAATGTGTAGACTATATAAATTAATCTAGTTTTAATTTAAAATAATAATGGGTACATTGACACTAATTTGTAGAACTTGTTAACTTCTTGAGTGTGAGATAGTCGAGTTGTTTCATATTACTGTATCCTGCAAATCCCCCTGTTACTATAACCCCTCCCATTGGTTAATCTTGGCTACGCTACTGGGGATAATAACAAGCATATCTTCGCTTCGCCAGGGACTTAAGAAATTATTAGTGTTCAGGATTTGGTTTGAGTGCCCTGGGACTTAGAATAAAGATTCATACCTTCATTTCCTTGGAGTTTGCAAAATCCAGGAGAGAAACCACTCTCCGGCTGGCCGCTATCAGCGCGGGATTCGAACCTCAGGCTACCCAGTGTAGTCGTGAATTGTACCTTAGACCGGTCGGCTATATTGGTGGTCTGCAGTATACAGTATTTATGATAGAACGAGGGGGAGTAACTGAAATACCCACCCGTTGTTCTTCAGCGTTATTATTGATGATCTGTTGAATTCTGTCACTCAATCTGTTTTCAGCATGGATCACTCTACGACTGTAACTGCTGGCCCATTGTTCTTCGGTTCGAAGTACCGTCCGTAGACACTCGTAATTTAGTCCATTGCTACTGCGTCTCCATGGTTCTGTCGACAATAGTTGGTTCCTTCTTTGTATAACTGAATTGATTGCCACCATGGAGATTCACTTTGTGAAGGGCTTCTTCACAACAAGAAACGCTTTGTTAATGATTATTAATAAATGTTAGTTAATGTTGTTTTAAGGGGTGGAACTACGAGGCCATCTGCCACATTAATAAATGTATTGCAGCCAATGGTCATACAATTTTCAAGCAAAAGTCCTTCCAGTAATCACTTATGGTTTGGAACTGATTTGGGATCGTCTCACATTAACCCTTATAGTGCCAGGGGCGATATATCGACCCAAGGAGCTTCTGCTAAAAATCTCACGGGCCGATCTACCCTTCTAAGCAGGTTTTCTGTGTTCTCTCATCTGGGGTCACGTTCAGTCTGGTTGGCCAACCAATTTAACATCATCCTAGGTATTTCATTTTGGATCATAGGAACTTATTCTAGAAATCGTAAGCCAAGGATAAATTTAACATAAAAGCAATTTATTCCTAATACCTCTACAAGAAAATTAAATTTTAAAGAAAACCAACCACCCCCACATTAAACACAAAACAAACAAATAAAAAGACCCAAAATCCCCTGAAAAATAATAAAAGAAAAGCATAAATAAAACACTGAAAATGAAAATGAAAATCCACAGCCTGCTTCCAGTCTCCGACCGGGTCAGGAATGGAATGAATGAAGCCCCCATCTAGCGGCGAGGAAATGAACTGTGCCGGCTGCCGAGGCCTGACGCACTCCTCTGGGGCAATGATTAAATGAATGACAGATGAAATGAAATGATAGTGGAGAGTGTTGCTGGAATGAAATTTTGACAGGGAAAACCGGAGTACCCGGAGAAAAACCTGTCTGCCTCCGTTTTGTCCAGCACAGATCTCACATGGAGTGACCGGGATTTGAACCACGGACCCAGTGGCGAGAGGCCGGCGTGCTGCCGCCTAAGCCACGGAGGCTAAAATAAAACACTGACTTGGTATAAACAAATCGTTTCCGTCCGCACATGCCTCAGGTCCCGATTTGTGTCGGGCGCTGTCCGATAGCAAGCGGAAATAATTTCGACACACAAACACGAAATCTAAACGACAAAACCATAAAACGTGCCTTCACTTATGAATTATGTTCACAATAAAAACTAAAGTGTCTCCCTCGAAACACACCAAAACATACGTGGAATGCCGTCAATGTGGTCAACCTTTTACAGGTTCCTATTACAAATCTAAACACTTGTAAATACGGGTCATCATATCACTACAAACACACAAACGGTCAGCAAAAAAGATCAAATTGTAGGCAGACATAAAAATAAAGATAAAACGATTCAAAAGCCGGACAATAATGAGAAAAATTTCGCGCGTTTCAATTATGTGAACGCAAACACATATAAAATCACTAATATGTTCAAAAATCAAGGCATAAAAGTAGCATTTACAACGAATAACACAACCGGAAAGCATCTGAACAATAGTTATTATTATTATTATTATTATTTATTTATCGCATGGCTTTTAGTGCCGGGAGTGTCCGATGACATGTTCGGCTCGCCAGAGGCTGTAGCTGCTTCGAGCGGACACCCCTAGGGTGAGCTACTAGTTCCGTTCAATTTCAATTAGTTCCAACTTTCGCTATCAGATGTCAATGATACCTAGTGGCGAACGCTGGAACTTTGATAGAGCGTTCCAACGAAATCTAACCTACAATTTAGCTTCACACAAGTTTAGTCTGTGGAAGGATATTTTACATACCATAAATCTATGTCAGGGGACCGCCGGCTTTACTTTCCCTCCGAAGGAAGGCATACTGAAGGATTTTAACGCTCTTAAAAAAATCCGACGACTTCGGCCGGGTTTGAACCCGCGATCTTGGGCACAGCAGTTCAGCATGCTACCAACTACGCCACCGAAGCCACTTGCACAATATTAATCTAAATAAACAAGACCCGTATTCGAAGTCAGGGGTATATTCCATTGCGTGCCAAGATACAGGTTGTTAAGCAAATTACATCGGGCAGAGTGGAAGAAGAGTGGATACACGGTATCATGAACATAGAAATGCGATAAAATACGGGACATACTCGGCCGTATGCGAACAAATGTGCGACGCGGAACACAGTTTCACTAACATTGAAACCGACTTAAAAATAATTCATCACGAGCCGAAAGGCAGAACTTCTGACATTAAGGAAGCAATCGAGATACACCTAGCCAAAAGAAATAACCCAATAATTTAAACGAACACACTTTCATGGAGAGTTCACCCCTCTTCACTCTACTAGAAAATAGACTACACCCCTTCGGAAACAAGACACAACATAACGATGTAGCCAAGCTAGATAAGGGATTAATAAGGGGGGAAATGTTATTCGATCAGGATGTACGGTGTATCTTTTTCTTCAATAAACCTAGGCCGGTATTCACGGCAGTATTAAGTTAAAGGTGACGGATCATTCTCATAGACCGGGCAGCGATTATATGCCTACTAGCTTATGCGTGGCGAGAATTGAATCCACAGTCTTTAATAGTTGGAGATTATCCTGAATACAGTAACATACACCACATTTTAGAGTCTAGACTTGTCAACCCACTACAGGTACACTTGCATTTAGGAATGCGGGGAGGGGGAACAGCCCAGCGTGATAACAGACCCTCACACACAGAAATTTACAGTCAGTCAAGTGCAATAAGTGTACAAGTGTACTGCTCTCAACAGGACCGTGCAAGACCCTAACCAGATAATTAGCCTGTACAATACAGTATAATCAGAATTGACCATTTATAACAACCACATATTCACTCCAAATAGGCAAAATCCGAAGGTCAATCACCACTTCCAGTCTCTCAACAAAACATCACATAGACTACAACTAAAGAAATGTACATATTGTAAATAATGTCACCCATATTTTCAGACATAGATTTTACAGCCTAAGTGTAAAGGATCTGATGATGATCGCTTGACGACCGAAACTGGTCATCCAAGTGTATTTATTAATCTCATGTATTTTTTTCAGGATTTGGGCACAATCGTGTTGACCGACTGAAAATCACCAAACTTGTGTTTACTAAGGCAACACTGAACAAGTAGTTCCGTGAAGAACTAAAGCCTATTTTCATATATCCTACTTATGTTAATTACCTCTATCAACATACAAAATTTCAGTTTGATAGCTGTAATACTGTAGATTCGCAGATATTGAGAACCGTCTATTATTAGGGATGGTCGCCATGTTGGATTTTTATATAGGCCTATGTAGGTCTTAGATTTATGTACTATTACATGAAGATCATTGGGTACGTGTAGTATTCAAACTTCAATCGCATGATTAGGACACAAGAAGAAAAAACGAGATTTTAAATTTTCGTACAGCTGCCATCTTGTGGTTATGAAGACAATTGAATTCAAGTACATACCAGTGGATTAAAATGTGTATTAGCATTTACCGTACCAAGTTTCACTGCATTTGGATGCTTAAATCGCGAGAAACGTTCATTTAAATATTATACTTCGTGTCGCCGCCATGTTGGATTTGTGCTCACCAGGTTATTGAAAGTCCCATAGGTGAACTTATGTTTATAGTTTCTATGAACATAAAAAATTTCAGTTTGATTTCTGTAAAATATTCGTAAATATTGAGAACCGTCTAAATATGTCGGATGGTCACCATATTGGATTGTAATATGTATAGGTCATAGAGTTATGTACCATTAAAGGAAAATTATTGCGTAGCTTTATTATTCGTATGATTACGACACAAGAAATTAAAACTTAATTTCAAAATTTCGCACAACCGACATCTTGAGTTTATGTAAACAATTGAACTAAATTAGATGCCAGTATATTACAATATGTATAAACATTTACGGTACCATATTTCACTGCGCTAGATGGTTAAATCGCGAGTAAAGTCTATTAAAATGTTTCAAGTTCGCTTGGCCGCCATGTTCGTTTTGTACTTTACAGATTTTTGAAAGTTACTTAGATAATCTTGTAGTAGTTCCCTTTATCACCGTACAACATTTCAGGGTGATATCAGTAATAGTTTCGGAGATATATAATGCTAGTGAAATATTTCGCACGGCCACCATCTTGAGGTTATGCAAACAATTGAACTAAATTAGATGCCAGTGAATTACAATGTGTATAAAAATTTGGTGTGCCATGTGTCATTTCGTTTGGATGGTTAAATCGCGAGAAAAGTCTATTTAAAAGTCTCAACTTTGTTTGGCCGCCATGTTGGTTTTTTAGTTTGAAAGTCTCATGGGTACACTTCTAGTAGTGCCCTTTATCACCGTACAAAATTTCAGGGTGATATCGGTAATAGTTTCGGAGATATTGAATGTTGGTGAAATAATTCGCACAGCCGACATGTTGGATTGGTGACACATAATAAAATTTAAAGGGCACGGGCGGGGTCAGCCAAAGTGGTGCTATGACCTTATCGAGTTTAATTGAAATCGCTCCAGCCGTTTAGAATTTATTAGAGGGAGACACACACACCACACACACAGACACACATACGCGCACACAGACACACTGACAAAAGGTGATCTCATAAGCCTTTTTTTTTTTTTGGCATAAAATAGGCTTAAAATGTCTTCAAACATCATAATATGGGAATCGTCAAATCATAAAATACATAATTACAGGGGTACAAGTAAATACAATGATCAATAACAACAACAACCCCTGGCACTACAGCCCATGAAGGGGCCGACCAAGCGACCGCTGCCCAGCCATTTCGCCTGCAGATATTGGGGTGTCACGTGATCAGCACATCGGGTCCCCTCGGCATTTAATATTCTTTTCCGTGATCGAGGCGCTGCCTCACTGTCAGACAGCTACTCAGTTGTCCTCACGAGGCTGAGTGCACCCCGTTCCAACCCTCACGTCAGTTTTAAAATCCCTGACGGAACCGGGAATCGAACCCGGGGCCTCCGGGTGAGAGACAGGCACGCTACCCCAACACCACGGGGCCAGCACAATAATCAATACAATATACAAAAACAAACACTCAGATCTCTGTGTACTGTACATGCTTTTGCAGTAGTTCCCAATATGACTGTGTAGATGGCAGTGACAAGCATAAATGTGTAGGTCTGTATATTATTGAGTTACAGGCTGGCTGGTTGTAACTTGTGTGCCTTCGCTACAAGACAAAAATATCAGTGGTATGGATCACAGATTACCTACTACTAGGTATGGATCATTGTAAAATAGGAATAGATGTGGTTTATTAGCCTACTTTCATTTATGAAAAAAATAGGTTTATGGGATCGCCTTTTTCCGTGTGTGTGTCCCTAAAAATCTGAACAGGCGAAGCGATTTCAATGAAACTCGGTAACTTAAGTACATACTACTACCACCTTGTCCGACACGAGCGTGCCTTCAAATTTTGATACGTTTCACCAATTCAAGATGGTGGCCACGCGAAGTATTTCACTGGCATTTTATATCTCCGCAACGGTAACAGATATCACCCTGAAATTGTTACAGTTATAAAGGGTACTACTACAAGTTCACTTGCCAGTATGTGACTTTCAAAACCCTATAAAGTACAAAACGAACACGGGGCGGCCAAGCGAAGTTGAAACAATTTAATAGATTTTTCACGCGATCTAACCATCCGACCGCAGTGAAACTTGGTGCGGTAAATGCATATACACAGTTTATGATGATGATGATAATTGTTGTTTTAAGGGGACAGAGTTAATGCACTGGCATCTAATTTAATTCAATTATAACCTGAAAATGGTGGCTGTGCGAAAAATTAGAATTACGTTTTTATTTATTGTGTGATTCAACATTAATTGTTTCCTCACATCAAGACTTTATGATCTTTGCAGTAAGGTTCTTCTTTTTATAGAAAGCGTTCTTGGCTTGGGCAATCTTACTTAATATATCTCTGCTGCTTCTTCCATCATTCCTTATTTTACTTCCCAGATAATTAAACTCATTCACTTCTCGTATCTTTTCATGTCTTAACTCTATTGCTGTCTGGTTTTCGTCATTTCTCCTGCAGACCAAATTTTTTGTTTTGTTTGTATTTATTCTCATATTAAATTCTTCCACCATTATTTTGTCCATCTTGTTCAGGATCATTTGTAAGTTTTTTTCATTTTGGATACAAAACTGGAATGACCTAACAATAAATTGCTGTCTTGTTTCAGCATCAGTTCTGGCTGAAGAACTTAGAAGACCTGTATCTGCACTACCAGCAAAGGCTACACCATGGCTACTTCTCCGTGTTCCTACTGCTGCAGGTGCTGCTATGTATTACCCACGTGGTTGTTTTACTAACCATGGTGAGTCACTGTTCTAACTGCACAGTAATGTAGTAACCAAAGCTTCTTTTTCTCCTCGTGGAAGTCTGAAAATAAATAGTTATGTAAATTTCACGAGTTGTTCATTAGCCTTTTCTGACACTGCAAGAAATCGATAGAAATGGAGGAAACTGTTAAATGTTGAGAGGTTTTGCATATCATCATATATATTATTATCCCTTCTGCGGCGCTCACAAGCGACCGATCGTGACAAATGAGCATTCAAATGAAAGAGAATAGACATTGCCAGTGACGAATTGCACTCTAATTTCATAAATATCTATAATTTCTTTAAAACATGACTTTTATAATAATGTACGAAGTGTGCGATTTGCAGATACTGTTGCTGTAAGCAACTATGCTCCATAATTGCTGTCAATTTCACATTTTGGCTGCTGTGACGCATGTTTCATGTCATTTTAACATTCTGAAGTCTTTCCATTATCATTTTGCATGGGTTTCATATACAGTAAATCAAAGGAGTGAGTAGGCTACCGTACTCAAATCGTATAATTTCATAAAGTGTTATGATGATCCAATTTTCAGTGATTGCCTTCTTAAGTTAGGGAACGTAGAACTTGGAATTCTAACTGAAATGTAAATAGTGTTCTATAATCATTTGGTTGAAATAAAAACATAACAACCTCTCTCCTTAAGTGACTCATTATAAACCTATTGGGGAAAGTGTGGTTTATGAACATGCGAGATTTCTCGCACGGGTCCGCTAGTCACCATAATATTTCGATAATCAGTACAGTATTCTTGAATCTCTTTATCTTCAATGTTAGTGCAAGTCTCTTTCAATAAAAAAGGAAGCTGTTATTTTTCACTCTCGGAATGAAATAGCTATTTCTTCCAGTGATTGTTATAAGGTGCAGTGAGAGTCTTCTCTATAGAACAGAACCTCACACATGCCGTGTGACGGCCAGGGCACTGTGGCTAGCAACAGCGTAGCACCCAACTTCAGAGTAGTTGCTGGAAATGCTGTTCTTCATTTTCTAAACACACATTGCAACAACATAGGCAGTTTTGGTAATCCAACCTCACTGATATTTGGTATCAGTGCAGTTATCGTTCTCGAGAGCCTCCAGAGTACGCGGATTGTTTCTGTATACCTTTTGTTTGAGATTCCCCCACAAGTAAAAATTGCACGGCGCTGAAATGTACGAACAAATTTACTAGAAAACTTCTTCTTGAGAAGATAAGTTTCACTAGAAAAATTGTCCGGCTCTGTGGCTAAATGGTTAGCGCGCTAGGCTTTGGCCCAAAGTGCCCCGGGTTCGATTCCCGGAAGGGCCATCAGGGATTTTAATCTCCTGAGGTTAATTCCCGTGGCTCGAGGACTGGGTGTATGTGCCGTCTTCATCATCGCTTCGTCCTCATTACGACGCGCAGGTCGCCCACGGGCGTCAACTAGAAAGACCTGCACTCGGCCTCTCCGGAGGCCACACGATCATTCATTCACTAGAAAAAATTGATGTTTTCTTCTATACCTAACCATATTTACAGGATATGCGATAGCCTACAGTACTTCAGCACAAGCCTTAATCATCTCAACTACTAAGGTATCTTGTCAGAAGGGAAAGTAATCAATGCCATGATAGCGTCCAGTGCTCCCCGACCCTCTCGTTTAATCAACTGGCAGTGACTAATTGCTCTCCGCCCGTCACACGGCTCCGGCGAGGCTATGATCTATAGAGAAGGCTCTCACTGTATTTTCTCCGATGAATCATTTTATTTTAAAAAATATAAAAATTGTAGGACAAAGAGAATAAAATTATTTAAATATAATATAAGAATATCCATTTCATTACATTCTTCTTTCTTCGATTCGGCCAACTAGGGACCACGTCAGTTCATCTGTCTCTTCTTCC
This sequence comes from Meconema thalassinum, assembly GCA_946902985.2. Lineage (NCBI taxonomy): Eukaryota > Metazoa > Arthropoda > Insecta > Orthoptera > Tettigoniidae > Meconema > Meconema thalassinum. The sequence goes on along the minus strand of OX336388.2, from coordinate 715,430,249 downwards.
GAGCTCTAACTACCGCCCAGTGTTCACGCATTCGTATCCGGTGTTGTTCTTTTCTCTCTTGGGACCACGCCTTCCCTGTCTTCAGCTTCGGCTTTTCCTGGAAACCTTTGTGCGTACGTAGTTTTTCCTGAAGTGGAACACACTCCTGGATATCTTTAGGGGAAATTTCCATTTCACGTAGATCTTTCTCAACTTCCGTAAACCATGCCCCTTTGGTTTTCTTATCTTGAAAGTACGTCAATATCCGTTTTGATATCCTGCCTGGGCTCATTCGTGTCACGTGGCTATAAAAGGCAATCCTTCTTTTTAGAATCGTGTCACTGATCTTCTCCACGTGCTTGTACAATTCGTGGTTGTGACGTCTTCTGTACTCGTTGTTTTCTTTGATTGGACCCAGGATTTTCCTCAAAATCTTCCTTTCTTTAGCCTCTAGTTTTTACATTAGGCCTTTCTTGTTCATTATTAGAGTCTCAGCCGCATACAGAGCCTCTGGTCGAATAACAGTGCAGTAATGTCTAATTTTGGCGTTTAAGGATAACGATCTCTTATTGTAGATGTCTTTAGCCAGGTTGTATGCCATTTCCATTTTATTAATGCTTGACATGAAGGCTTCCTTCTCTGATAGGTTAGGCTCTATCCATTCACCGAGGTATTTAAACTTTTCTGCCTTCAGAACTGTTCCTAGTCCGACCTCCAGTTCCCTGGGCGCTGATTTTATGTTTGTCATGAATTGTGTCTTCTCAAAGGAGATTTGAAGCCCAGCCTTCATTACATTATTTTATATTTAATTATAATAATATTTAATAGACTTATCTGACATTAGTTAGTAGACATAGATATAGCAATAATATTTTGATTCTTAATATTGGCTGAAGAAGACCTCATTGCTGGGTTGAAACATGTCCTTTAATATATAAATTGTTTGTATATTGTATGTGTATAAAATAATACGAGGGCTGTTTTTATCATTTCAAATGATCTTGTCGACTTCGTCGTTATGGTTGGGGTCCTTCGTTATGCATTACGGACACGGACACGGTGACGGACGTGACGTCATGCAGCTGCGCGGGAACGTGACGTCATTCTCACGCGGGGAGCGAGAACCAGACGCTAATGATTATTGGAGTCTGTTGAAAGAGGCCTGGCGTCGAGCGACCTTTTAAAAATCAGAAACTCACTCCACAAATCTGTAAATCAGTATTCTTCCCTTATTTCAGATACACTATTCATTAAACAAACATATATGGCATAGTCATGACTCCTTCATGGAGTAGGCTATTGTCTAAATCTGGACACTCATACTACATCCTTACACTAATTCAAATTTACGGCCAAATGATCCTTCTGACAGGGAGACAAAGGTTTCCGCCGGCTTTCCTGGGATGATGGGCCACAAAACCGCTATCAAAAAGTACACAATTTACGCTTTATTCAACCAAACACATCTCTAATACAAGTACAAGAAACACATTTCTTCCCGTGACCCTTAAAGAGGTGTCCGCGCGGGAAGCCTTAGTTAATGGGTAATGCAGTCTGTTGAAAGAGTCCTGGGGCTTCGAGCAAAGCGAGCCTTTCTAACATGTGTAGCATTTGTAGCATGCATCATTTGAAATGATACAACGTCTAGTCTTTCAGACTGACTGTGATTTTTTTTAAGTAAGAGCCGTTTTTTTTTAAGCCCGTGGTTAGTGCGCCCGCCGCAACAAGCGTGTACGCTACCTCCCGGCATCATTTGCGAATAAGCAGGCGTCAGTTGCAGCTGTGTAGCTAACCTGTACGCTGAACTGTGCATCTTTACAATGTTCAAGATTATTGATTCGCCCGCCGCGTGTGAGGTACGATCAGTGATACGTTTTTTGAGTGCAAGAAACATGCCGGCTGCAGACATTCATCGTCAGCTTTGTGAGGTGTATGGTGATAATGCAATGACGGAAGGTAAAGTGCGAAAATGGGTACGCGAGTTCGAAAGTGGCCGTGAAAATGTTCATGACGATGAACGCTCAGGTCTGTGATCACAGAAGACTTGGTGACTGCAATTGACACGAAAACTCCTGAGGACCGAAGATTCATGCTAACCACTCTATCAATGGATTTTCCTCAAGTGGGAATTCTTGGTTGTCAGAGCAGGCGGCAAACTTTTATGCCGAGGGATTTCAGAACTTAGTTTTAAGATATGACAAGTGCCTAAATAAACAAGGCAACTATGTAGAAAATAGAGGAAGGTATGTAAAACCTAAAAAAAAAAAAATGTGGTTTCAAAATAAAATGTTCGGTTAATTTAAAAAAACGGTCCTTACTTAAAAAACAGCCCTCGTATGTATTGATTGCCATATAATTATTTAACTATTTTAAATTTCATCTATCAATACGGATAGGCCTATCACATAATACTTTGCTAATATGGCAAATGTCTTTGCATTCTATAAAATTATTGTTGGCGGATTCGGTGGCGTAGTTAGTAGCATGCTGAGCTTCTATGCCCAAGATCGCGGGTTCAAACCCGACCAAAGTCATTGGATTTTTAAGAGCGTTAAAATTCCCTGAGTATGCCTTCCTTCGGAGAGGAAGTAAAGCCGGCAGGCCCATGTCATAGATTTATCCTATGGCATGTAAAAGAACCTTCCACTAACTGCAATGGTTTGAAGCTTAATTTGTAAGTTAGATTTGACTAACACTCGATTAGTTCCAACGTTCGCTGCCAGGTGCTGGTTGCCGTGGCTTCTAGTAGACAAGTTCACAGCTAGGTGTCGTTGACGGTAGCAAACGAAGGGACTACTTGAAATTCATCGTCTGCAGTCCTTACTTGAATTATAGATAACACACTCTAATACAGCCATCACAATTAACACCGGTTATCAGACAGATAGTCGCCTCCGTAGCGTAGCGGTCAGCATGGTTAGCTGCCGCCCCGGAGGTCCTGGGTTCGATTCCCGGCTCTGCCACGAAATTTGAAAAGTGGTATGAGGACTGGAACGGGGTCTACTCAGCCTCGGGTGGTCCAAATGAGTAGAGGGGGGTTCGATTCCCACCTCAGCCATCCTCGAAGTGGTTTTCCGTGGTTTCCCACTTCGTCTTCGGGCAAATGCCGGGATGGTACCTACTGTAAGGCCACGGCCGCCTCCTTCCCTCTTCCTAGCCTATCCATTCCAATCTTCCATCCCTTCCCATCCCTCATGAGGCCCCTGTTCGCTTTGCAGGTGAGGCCGCCTGGGCGAAGTGCTGATCACACCTCCCCAGTTGTATCCATCCCGACCAGATGTTCCCAGCTCTAGGACACTGCCCATAGAGGCGGTAGTGGTGAGTTCCCTCGCTGAGTCCGTGGGAACCACCAACCTAGAGGGTAAATTGACTAAATAAATAAATAAATAATATCAGACAGATTCTACACACACCCAAAGTACACGGGGCACCATGACCGCGTTGTCGCAGCCCCTAAACTGAGGAACCAACCAAAATTGTTGTTGATTTTCTTTTTTTCCTCTTTTCTATTTCCAGGGTGAACTACATAAAAATCTTCCTGACATTGTTACCTACACCGTGGTCATGGTGCTGTGTTGGCCTCTAGTCACCATCATCTTCAAGGAGAAGCTAGTCCACGACATGCCATGGATCCCTTTCCTCATCTCGTGTGTGGTGATAGTGATACTAGTGATAGCAGACATTGGCTTGCCACTGTATCGTGTTACGACCTACCAACCTCGTGTTAACTATCGTCCTGCATACGCCACCCAGACTCTCCTAGCGTGCTACATATTTCTACCTCTCGCACAGAATATCCATGCCTTCATTCTGGGTGTGACTGTTACCTCATGCCATATTGTAGTTCTTGGACTGCTTGTCTACTCCGAATTCACTGATAAGTTTCAGAGGGTACGAGAAATGAAATGTGTTCATTTAAACATTAAGGCTTTCGTCGTACAAAACTACTGAATAGGAACCAAAAGGTGATGTGGCTTATTGAACAAGCCCGAACTACTTCTACATATACTCTGTATGCTTGGAGAAAGGGATTGACATTTAGCCGGAAGTTCCACGTCAGTCATCAGTGTCATCACCCCTCTGCCTCTTGACCAATCCATGTTCGCATACTTGATGTCATAATACTCTGCGTTGCAAAATTACATCCCTCGTGCTTCAGTGCCTGGTCAGCTGTATCTCTGGCTTGTGCAGTTTGGCAACCTCGTTCTCAGACCACATGGCGAGACGAGAACTGTCAATCGCATTCTCCCGGCTTACAGAGTAAACACCGGCCATGAAAGCCTAAGCTGTTCTGTCCCATAACCTGTTGGAGTAATCAGCTCCAAGTGCGTTGGTCAGGCAGTCCCCTAGCTACTTGAAATACCTGTGTGATTGATTTAACACAGTATCAACCTCACTATATAGGAGGACACTCTGAACTGTACAATTTCAGGATGGTTGGATACTTCAGGAAAAGAGTCATGTGGAGAACTCAGAATCAATGGGTTAAAAGTGCTCACAATTAATTTCATGAAAGATCAAGCACAGGTCCACATTACACTCGCTTTGTTGTTCTCAAGTGTACCGTTAATACTTTTACAAGGAATGAAAACACTCCAATACACAATAAATCTTGACATTCAACAGCAACTGTGGCAGCTGACAGCCAATACCGTACCTGTGTGAGTTGTTGTTGTTTCAATTAAGGGGTAATTCATCCCCATGTACTTGGGTGTGTGCGTGTGTGTATCTAGAGACAGAAGTTATCTGATAACCTGTGTTATTGTGGTGACTGTAGTACAGTAGTAGTAGTAGTACCCAAGTAAAAAATATGTGTGAAGAGTGTGGAGTGCAATACTCACATTACAAACTACATTAGCCTAGACATTCTAGTGGCTGTTCGATAACCCATATCACCTTTCAGTTCGTTATTATTACTATTATTATTATTATTATTATTAATAGTAGACTAGTCTAGTAGTATTTCAGTTTTATTAAATACTAATTATATTACTCATAAAGGCCTATTACTATTCGGTATATACACTGACCGGCAAAAAATAACGATCACTTGAAAAATCAACATACCGGTAGGCCTAACTTTCAGGATATGGCTATTATGGCTGTATTGATCTGATCCTATGCCAACAAGTGGCAAAAGATAAAGAATACATCATTGCATTGTTGACGATAGCTATGGCGCGCACATCTTTCGGCGGGAAACTGTATCATGTCAAAGAATCGCTATTGTTAAGTGAAACAATGACATGAAGAATGGTAATGCGTCCACTGATGGGGATTCTAGTAGAGATTATCTGTTAGACATATTAATTTTTATCAAAATATAACGTATATATACACAGTGTATAAAAATAATAATAATAATAATAATAATAATAATGATGATAAAGTTTCATAAATATGAACTCTCTAGGCCTAGTACATAAGTTACTGTTTATAGCATGAAAGTAAGGTTTCCTGGATGTATTATCATTCTCCATGTCATTGTTTCACTAAACGATAGCGATTTATTGACATGATGCGGTTTCCCGCGGAAAGATGCGCGCGCCACCATTTTCGATCAGAGCCACTGCCCAGGTAACATCTTCAGGCCTCAAGCGTATATTCGTTCCTGAACTGTACAAGAACAACTGAGGATATGGCTATTATGGCTGTATTGATCTGATCCTATGCCAACAAGTGGCAAAAGATAAAGAATACATCATTGCATTGTTGACGATAGCGATGGCGTGCACATCTTTCGGCGGGAAACTGTATCATGTCAAAGAATCGCTATTGTTAAGTGAAACAATGACATGAAGAATGGTAATGCGTCCACGAAACCAATTTAACCCTACTTCCATGCTATAATTACCAGTACTGTAAGTTAGGTACTGTACTAGGCCTATACCGTTCATATACTTGAATGTAAGTAATGTTGAATTTTTCAAGTGATCGGTTCTCTTTTGCTGGTCAGTGTATATAACTCCAGTACATATTATATGTGAGATATATTTATTATATTTAAAACATAAAACAATAATATTATAGTAATATTTCAATGTTATTAAATCCTAATTATATACAGTTTGTGATATGTCTCATGAATCTGATAGGGATTCTAGTACAGATTATCTGTTAGACATATTAATTTTTATCAAAATATAACGTATATATACACAGTGTATAATAATAATAATAATAATAATAATAATGATAATGATAAAGTTTCGTGCCATTTGAAAATTTACATTGTATTAGAAACCAGCACATGAAATTATTTAATCTGTTAGCATTTAGGATACATAGTAAGATTCAGTACATGGTCAAACAGCATAACTTAATACTTTCTTTGAAGCAAGGTCTGCTGAACTGTGGACTTAAAATAAATGAGCCTCCCTTATATTCCTAATTCTGTAGGGCAGTTTATTATACAGTTTGAGGCTTTCCAGACTCTTCTTCTGGAGTTGTGGATAAGAAACTCTGGAGCATGCATATATTCTAAATTTGAGAGCACATTCAACGACAGTTAACACACTCTAGTTCTTTGAATATAGGTCCACAGTGCTCCCTTGCATCTTTCCTTGCAATTAAGCAGATGGCTTTCTTCTGCATTACAAATTCATTCTTGGCTTAAGCTCTGTTACTCCAAAGTAATCGACTGGCTGCGTGGCTCAGTGGTAACGTTCTCGCCTGCTGATCCCAAGATAGCGGGATCGAATCCCGGAGCAGTCAGTTGGCATTTGAGGGTGCACAAATGTGAGGGAGCCGTGTCAGTATATTTACTGGCAACATTCCGGCACCCCGATGTCTCTAAAAGACACAGTAGTTAAAAGGGACGTAACACCAATAACATTATTATTTATTATCCAAAGTAGCCTAATGTACGATAATTTACATGACTTTGCCAGAAACTGTAATATGCACTTTATAATGCATAATGAGAAATGAATAGGAGAATTATCCACAACAGCTTGCTATTCAGCCAGGAGCCTAACATTTTCATTGCCTCAAAAGGCATTTCTTTTATAACAGCTTAGGCTTTCACGGCCGGCATTCATAATTAATGCCTGGACCACGGCCTACAAGCCCGAACAACTTGTAGGGAATCGTACCTAATTATAGGCATTTCTTCGTTCCCCAGACTAGTGTTTGGATTTTGATGAAGTTCAAGAAGACTCCATTGGCTGAAATCCACTCAGATACAAGTCCATTCATTTTACTTTGCAAAATCTACTGAAGTCGCCTCCGTAGCGTAGCGGTCAGCATGGTTAGCTGCCGTCCCGGAGGTCCTGGGTTCGATTCCCGGCTCTGCCACGAAATTTGAAAAGTGGTATGAGGACTGGAACGGGGTCTACTCAGCCTCGGGTGGTCCAAATGAGTAGAGGGGGTTCGATTCCCACCTCAGCCATCCTCGAAGTGGTTTTCCGTGGTTTCCCTCTTCGGGCAAATTCCGGGATGGTACCTACTGTAAGGTCACGGCCGCCTCCTCCCCTCTTCCTCGCCTATCCATCCCAATCTTCCATCCCATCCCATCCCTCATGAGGCCCCTGTTCGCTTTGCAGGTGAGGCCGCCTGGGCGAAGTGCTGATCACACCTCCCCAGTTGTATCCCTCGCGACCAAATGTTCCCAGCTCCAGGACACTGCCCATAGAGGCGGTAGTGGTGAGTTCCCTCGCTGAGTCCGTGGGAACCACCAACCTAGAGGGTAAATTGACTAAATAAAAAAAATCTACTGAATATGAATATGAGTACCGGTATATGCTGTTTTGTGTGTTTTTTTGTTTTTTTCGTTTGCTAAAGAAGCTGTTAGGGAAAGCAGTGGTGTGAAGTAGTTGGTTTTAAATGAAATTCTGGCAACTCTTACCACAAACTATATTTAGTGTACCTACAAATTCCATGTAATTTTGGGATTTGTCTATTGATAACTGTTTCATTTCATATAAAGACATCAAGGGCATGTTCATGAATGCTCAATTGGTTTCAATATAACATATTTTTAGAAAGCTTTTAGAGAATATCTCTCTCTGTGAAAATATTTATATTTCTCTACTAAAGTAGGATATAGCATTATTTTCTTCCTTTCTTTCTCTTCACATACCGGCATCAGACCATATCTCTGTGTCAGGACAAAAACACAAGCTAAATCATACTCATTTTTCTGTTACTGTATGTGCTGTTTAAGTAGAAAGTGTCCAGATACTTTGTGTTAAGAAGTTATATTGAAGCAATATTATAAATTTGATCTATATGTGAATATTTTTCAGCTAGCATCGGATTTTATCTATTTATTAAGTGTGAATGGCTTTGGCCTCTACTTCCGTTATATGAATGAATTATCAATTAGAAGAACATTTCTTGATCGGCGAGCTTGTGTGGAAACTACCTTCAAGTTGGATTTTGAAAAACAACAGGAGGTAAGGCCACAACAATAATTAATGACAGTTATCATTCAGAATTCCCATTGAGTTACTGTTTTAGTTGCACTGCAGGAGAACAATCACACAAAATTTTCAGCAGTCAATGTTGACTTCATCAGCAAGATTGGAGGAAAAATGTAGTTATAGTTACCCTGCGTCACTTAAGCTTCTTCACTATTCATCTTCTCTTTGCTCTTCACCAGTAGTTCCTCTCCCCCCTCTCTTGCTGATGAAGGCAACATGGAATGTAAAAAATTGTAATATTTTATGTAGGGTATTTTATCCATATGTATGCTGTCCTAGATAAGTCTCTTGCATTTATTCTATCCTGTTATTTCAAATATGAACTCTGCATACTTTCCCCTAAACCTGATCATTAAGTTAGAAGTTAATTACTCTGAAAAATGCATGTAACATTCTTATTTTACAGGATCACTTAATGGTCAGCATCCTTCCTCGGCATATAGTTGAAGATGTGAGGAAAGATATTCGTAACATTTTTCAACAATTAAAGAACAACCCAACAACACCATTGAGAAGGAAACCTTTCAGGTCAGCCTTCCACATTTTATTAGCATGATACAGTAACTTGAATCACCGTGGCACCATGTCCATTAAGTGAAACAGAGGAGTCTTCTTCTTTTCTTCTTCTTCTTTTCCTGCCGTCATCTGCCTTAGAAACAGGAGGGGACCAGGAATGCTGTCTTGGGGTACTCCTACCTTTGTTAAAATGAGATCTAATAACTCCTCCCCTACTCTAGTCTGCTACTTTCTATATATGGTATTAAGAAATGTTCACCATGCTACCACAAACATTAAGATTTATCAGTGATAATTTTCGCTTAATTTGTTATGATTCACTCTATCAAAAGCATTTGGCATATCTATCATGATACTGGTGCTATATAACTCACAACTAGGATTTCTACTAGTTCTTAGAATACTGAACATTGTAACATTGTTCTCTCTTTTTGCATTTCTCAAGTAGAATCAGATAATATATATTTAACAAATAATGCAGGTAAGGCCTATTGATCCAGGGTTCCCACTTTTGGTAATCTCCACATTTCCTTAATTAACTGGAACCTCTATATACTCCTGCCAGTCCTCTGGTATGGCATTGTTATTTTAACAAATTTCAAAGAGGTAAATGACATATCTTAGCATCTATTAGGCGGTGACATTCTTACAGAATGGAGAGTAAGAGCAGCGAAACGCAGTGCCAGGCCCTCATGATAGTATTCTTAAGATTTGCTTAATATTATATATGTGAAAGTCATAAGGTTTGATGTATCATCTTGAATTGCTCATCTCAAACTATGATCAAGTACCTTTCACAATATATGGGAGCTATCCAAAAAAGAGTTTTGACATTTTGATTTCTTTTCCAGTGACATGTATGTGAAATCCCACCGCAATGTAAGTGTATTATATGCAGATGTTGTCAACTATTCTCAGCTGACAGTGTCTCTGCAGCCAACAAAACTGGTTGAGACTCTCAATGAGTTATTTGGAAGATTTGATGAAGCTTCTGAGGTAAATATTTAAATTAAATTCAATACTACTATAGCATCAATATACTATTGTATATCCTTTCATACCATACTCCTTAACCTTTTAAGTGCTGAGTTACCCAGTTAGCTATTTGCAACCTCAGTGCGAAGTTTTTTTCATTTGCATTTAAAACAGTTGTAGAAGTCGTAATTTTTAACATAACTTATCAGGGGAGCTTGAAATGTATATTTATTAATCTAAATATAATTCAGAATCCTACGTTTATATTACTTTTCATTTTGAGACAAATCAATTTTTATTTTTTTGTTCCCACTCTTGCATCATTTCTACACCATGTAAAGCAGTGGTTCTTAACCGGTGGTCTGCGAGTGCCTCGGGAGAGGTCCGCTGGAGAAAAAGTTCCACCAGCACGTATAAACAAGTGGCCAAAAAATGGGGAATTCGAAAACGATGTGCGTTGAACGAGAATTGTCCCAATGTTTTCGCGGCTATGACTATCAAGTTTTGAATTGAAATATCTTTAAAACGTCGCCTCCATTGAGTAGTGGTCAGCGTGGTTAGCTGCCGCCCCGGAAGTCCTGGGTACGATTCCCGGCTCTGCCACGAAAATCGAAGAGTGGTATGAGGACTGGAACGGGGTCTACTCAGCCTCGGGTGGTCCAAATGAGTAGAGGGGGTTCGATTCCCACCTCAACCATCCTCGAAGTGGTTTTCCGTGGTTTCCCACTTCGCCTTCAGGCAAATACAGGGATGGTCCCTACTGTAAGGCCACGGCTGCCTTCTTCCCTCTTCCTTGCCTATCCATCCTAACCTTCCAATCCCTTCCCTCAAGAGGCCCCTGTTCGCTTTGCAGGTGAGGCCACCTGGGGAGGTGCTGATCACACCTCACCAGTTTTATCCACTCCAACCAGATGTTCCCAGCTCTAGGACACTGCCTGAAAAAGGCGGTAGGGGTGAGTTCCCTCGCTGAGTCCGTGGAAGTCACCACCCTGGAGAGAAAACTCCATAAAAAAGAAATTAAAACAAGTGTTATTGTGGAAGGGTTACACAACTGATAAGGTGTATTGGGGGGAGGAGGGGTGGGAAGGGTGGGGTGATGGGGGGAGGGGCGGGTTGGTGGACCGTACACGATTCAATTTCAGGCTGAGTGGTCCGTAGACTTCTACGGGTTCAGAACCACTGATGTAAAGGGTCCAAATTAAGCAGACAAGTAATACCTGTTGGTCCTTACTAGTAGTCTAGGAAATTGGTTTTGTAAAGTATGTGATACGCCGGACTGTTTGAGGGTGCAAATCAAAGCAAGGGATCAAATAATACAGGAACTTAGAGCAAAGCTTCGTGAATCAGAAGAAACGGTGAAGGATGTGACTGAACGGCTTTCTACTGGGATCAGTGTGGAAGAGGGCGTGCAGGAGCAAACTGAGGATGACGTTATCATAATGGGTGATTCAATGATACGATGGAGTGCGAATATCTCGAGGAAATCAGGTGCGAAAGTGCGGTGTTATCCGGGGATTAAAATTGACCAGCTTGCCCAACAAGTGGAAGAATCAAATGTAGAGGACTGTGACAAAGTTAAAGTGTTGTTGCTACATGTTGGGACGAACGATTTGAAGAAGAGGGCTACAGCTGATTACATCATGGGGGAGCTCTACGAACTAGGCAGAAAAGCTAAAAGCAAGTTTAGAAATGCAAAAATTATAATGAGTGGCATTGTTCGGCGGGGAGATGTTCCGTTAAGGCGAGTTAAGACTGTAAATGACCGCATGGACTGGGTATGTGCACAACTGGGATTAGTGTACGTAGAAGCTGACTGCTGGATTGGTGGCCGTGACCTCGCCCGAGACGGGCTGCATCTAAATCGACGGGGCGCTTTTAACCTAGGGAGCCTACATGACAGGGTCATCGGTTCGTGCCGGCTTTTGTGAGGAGGAGGAGCAGGTCCAGAGGTTGCCAGCCGATGGGAACAGAAGGAGCTATTTCGAGATATTTGCTGCGGAGGTAAGACTCGAAGATTACTGCAGGTTAATTGTCAGAGTTTAGGAAATAAATTAATTGAATTTTGGAATCTTGTAGAGACGTATTCTCCGGACATTGTCATTGCAACTGAATCTTGGTTATATGAGGACATAAATAGTAGCGAAATAATTCAAGGGACCTACGAAATGTACAGAAGGGATCGGGGGAAGCGAGGTGGTGGGCTATTTATTTGTGTGCGCAAAAATATAGCTAGTTTCTTAAAGTGGGCTGATATGGATCATGAAATGTTATGTGTACAAATTTCGGATAAAGGAAATGAATTCCCTCTTCAGGTGATAGGGGCGTATAGAGCACCGAAAGATAACTTTTCTCTCCTCGAAACACTGTATGATAAAACTTGTACGGGTAATACTATGAAAAAGAGCATAATAATTGCTGGAGATTTAAACCTCCCCAGAGTAGACTGGTCAACTAGCTGTGGTCAAGCTCAGAGCACTGCAAATAAATTCTTAAGGGAGGGGGGATTTTTCCAAGTAGTTGACTTCCCAACTAGAGACAATAATACCTTAGATGTTTATCTCGTAAGGCCTGTAGAGCTGTATATTAACTGTCTGAAAGTACCAGGAATTAGTGACCATTCTGGGGTTGAATTGAATATTAGATATGGTAACATTACAAAATTAGACCCTGATGTAGCAAAAAAGATCATATTCCAGTATCGCAGGGCGGATCAGGGCAAGTTTCAGGGGTATTTGAATGAGCTATTTGTAGGATGGGCATCGGAAGGAAATCACATTAATATCCTGTGGACTAACTTTTTGAAAATTTTAAATAGCGCTGTTGATAAATTTGTCCCATTTAAATTGCTGAAACAAACCCCAGATCCTGAGTATTACACACGAGAAATTAGGAGTCTAAAACGGAAAATTAGGAAATTATACGATAAAGGACATGACAGTGACAAGTATATGTTGAAATTTAAGTCCTTATCAAGAGAGCTCGTCTTGAAAAAGAGGGCTGCTCATGACAGATATATGCAAGGTTTACTTGGTTCGGGAGGTGATGGGTGGAAAAAGAATTACAGTTATGTTAGGAGAAGAAAGGGAAATTCAAATAATTTGTCGATGATAATGTCCGGTGACGGTAAATTAATTACTGAGAAACAGGCCATTGCTAATGAATTAAATGTCTTTTACGGTAGTGTGTTCAATAAATCCAATAGCTGTGTGTTGGACCTTAACGACGAATCAGGGGCTCCCCTGTTCCAATTAAACCAGTCAGCAATTGTAAAGCTAATACAACAAGTAGTTCCGCGAAGAACTATACAGCCTATTTTCATATATCCTACTTATGTTAACTGCCACAATCAACATACAAAATTTCAGTTTAATTGCTGTAACAGATTCGTAGATATTGAGAACCGTCTAAATATTTCAGATGGTGGCCAGGTTGGATTTTTATTTTTGTACTATTACATTAAGATTATTGTGTACGTGTGGTATTCAAACTTCAATCGCATGATTAGACAACAAGAAGTAAAAACGAGATTTTAAAATTACGCACAGCAGCCATCTTGTGATAATGCAAACCATTGAAGTAAATTAGATGCCAGTGGATCAACATTTGTATAAGCATTTAACGTGCAACGTTTCACGGCACTCGGATAGTTAATTCGCGAGAAACGTCCATTTAAATATTTATACTTCGCGTCGCCGCCATGTTGGATTTGTGCTCACCAGGTTCCTGAAAGTCCTATAGGTGAACATATGTTCATAGTCTCTATGAACATTAAAAAATTCTGTTTGGTTGCTATAAAAGATTCATAGATATTGAGAACCGTCTAAATATTTCGGGAGCTCACCATTTAGGAGTGTTATGTGTATAGGCCATAGAGTTATGTACCATTCAAGAACAATTATTGCCTAGGTTCATTATTCAAACTTTTACTTCGATCGCATGATTACGACACAAGAAATTAAAACTTAATTTTAAAATTTCGCACAGCCGCCATCTTGAGGTTATGTAAGCAATTGAATTAAATTAGATGGCAGTGCATTACAATCAGCAAAATCAATTACTGTACCACATTTCACTGCGCTCAGAGAGTTAAATCACGAGAAAAGTCTATTAAAATATTTTAAATTCGCTTGGTCGCCATGTTCGTTTCGTACTTTACAGGTTTATGAAATATACATAGATATACCTGTATCAGTACCCTTTATCACCGTACAAAATTGCAGGGTGATATCTGTAATAGTTTCGGAGATATAGAATGTCAGTGAAATATTTCGCACAGCCGCCATTTTGAGGTTATGTAAACAATTGAACTAAATTAGACTCTAGTGCATTACAATGTGTATAAACATTTGCTGTACCAAGTTTCATTACATTTAGATAGTTAAATCGCGAGAAAAGTCTATTTAAATATCTCAACTTCGCTTGGCCGCCATGTTGGTTTTGTAGTCACCAGGTTTTTGAAAGTCTCATAGGTGAACTTCTAGTAGTGCCCTTTATCACCGTACACAATTTCAGGGCGATATCGGTAATAGTTTCGGAGATATTGAATGCTAGTGAAATATTTCGCACAGCCGCCATGTTGGATTGGAGAGACGTAACAAAATTTGAAGGGCACGGTCGAGGTCGCCGGGAATAGTGCTATGAACTTCCCGAGTTTCATTGAAATCGCTCCAGCCGTTTCGATTTTGTTAGGGGGGGACACACACACGAATCACACACACACACACGCACACACACACGGACAAAAGGTGATCTCATAAGCCTATTTTTTCAAAATTGAAAATAGGCTAAAAATTACGTTTCAATGTATCAAAGGGTCCTGATAATATTGTTAGTGACGTACTTAAACTAGGAGGTAGGGCCGTGGCACGATACTTGGAGGTGATGTTTAATGTATTCATTAACAATGCGCAAATCCCAGATGACTGGAAAAGAGCTACGGTAGTCCCAATATTTAAGGGAGGGAGCAGACTTGAATTGGGCAACTACAGGCCGGTTAGCCTTACGTCCATCATTTGTAAACAGATGGAGCATCTCATTTGCGACTACTTGAGGGAACAGTGCGAAACATTATTATGGTTTAATGATAGGCAACATGGATTTCGGAAAGGTTAGCCTACTCATGCGAGAGTCAGATGCTATCACTTTTTCAAGACATTAGCGAATCGTTAGACCATGGAGTTTCAGTCGACGCCGTGGTTATAGATTTTGCGAAGGCATTTGATGTCGTGCCGCATGACATGCTACTCCATAAATTAGCTTCGACGAAGATTGATAGAAGAGTAATTTTATGGATCCAAGAATATTTGACGGGTCGTTCACAGAAAGTGAAAGTCGAAGGCATATTCTCGGATGAAATTACCGTAACGTCGGGTATCCCTCAGGGCAGCGTAATCGGAACTTTGTTATTTTTGGCGTTTATAAATGACTTACCAAATGGGATTCGCAGTGACTGTCGATTGTTTGCGGATGATTATGTGATATATCGAAAGATACATGACTCACAAGACAATGCAGTGCTTCAAGAGGACCTGAACCTGGTCTACAAGTGGGCGATTGAAAATAAAATGAAAATAAACACAAGAAAATGTAGTCTCTTAAAAATAGGGAAAGTTCGAAGGCAGGATTTTCAATATAACATTGGCTCGGAAATACTTGTAGAAGAAGATTCTTGCAAATATTTGGGCGTTCACGTAAGGAATGATATGAAATGGAGTAGTCATGTAGGATGTGTAGTTTCAAAAGCTTACAAATCCCTGCACTTTGTAATGAGGGTATTAAAAGGAAGTAGTACATCTGCTAAAGAATTAGGCTATTTGTCACTTGTAAGACCTATTCTGGAATATGCCTCGGCGGTTTGGGATCCATATCAAGTAGGGCTCATCAATGCGTTGGAAATGGTACAAAGAAAGGCCGCTAGATTTGTGCTCAGTGACTTTAATCCCAGGAGCAGTGTGAGCCGTATGTTAAAGAAACTTGGGTGGGAATCACTGGAGGCTAGGAGGATGAAATCTAGACTTTGCGCTATGTACAACACGTATGCAAATCAACCAGCATGGGGTGAGCTTTGCAAACGATTGGGAAAGCCCACTTACATGGGTAGGAGCGATCATCCTTTCAAAGTTAAGGGCCGACCACAGCGAACAAATTATGGTAAATATTATTTTGTAAACCGTGCCATTGATAACTGGAACTCTCTACCTGCCGCAGTCTTAGAGCCTTTTCCCAAACATATAGGTGTGTTTAAGAAAAGACTGACTATTTGTGTAAATACTCCAGTTTAATTGTTGTATAATTGTTATTGAATTGTTATGTATAATTATTTATTTGTTATGTATATCCAATTTGCCACCGGGGGACACACCCCCCATTGCAAATAAATGAATGAATGAATGAATGAATGAAATTATATGCATTGATCCGAAATAAATACGCTGCGTGAATAATTTACTTGTTATTCCGCCATGCATGTTTACATCTCATATTCCGATAAATTCCAGCTGTAGAGCACGGGCATCTACAAAATGCTCTGTTAGTTACTTATGGAGGCAAAAGTCCAAACTCAAGTAGTACTACACAATGCCCAACAGATGGCAGAACATGCCAGAGATCGACTCGGCACTCTAAAGTGAACGGGGATATGAAAAAGACAGAAGTTCTTGTCTACAGTTTATAGACGGTAAAAGCACTCAACGGGTTAAAATGCTACATTCTATCCTTTCCTTTATCATCAATTAGTATTATCATCATCTCACTTCAAGGGCCTTACAATCAATAGATGAAGCAGGCAGACGTGTGACACAAGTAAACAAAGAATAGTTCCCATCTTGACTGGACGTCATCCTTAATTCGGATGTTTTACACATATGTTAACACTCCTAAAATTTATCTGGTTGGTTGGTTCTTAAGTTTAGGGGCTGCGACAAAGCGGGCATGTAGCCCCGTGTACGTTGGGTGTGTGTAGAATCTGTCTGATAACCGGTGTTAATTGTGATGACAGTATTAGTGTGTTAAAATTTATCTCTTAACACTGAAAAATATACAATATTTCACTTTGATATATCATTGATGCCCTGCTCCGATCTATATTTTGCACATGGGGTTATAGTCCTCCCTATTTCACAGGCTCCACACTTTATCTTCACTCGTCTCGTCAGGGAAATGCAGGTATTAGCGTATTTCTACCCCTATCCTAGACATCTACTAGAACGAATGAAAGTCTCTGAACTCCTGCCTCAGTCGGTCTCCTATTCACCTTGGAAAGTTCTATTCTCAAAGTTTCTGTTCTGGGTTCTATCGGCGCGAAACTCACTTTGTCGGCGCGATACTAATTCCCTATCGCTGTAATAGTGTTCTTTCAATGTGGTTCAACTTATTAACAAGTTTCCTTAGAACCATAGTCTAGTCTTGAACTAGCAACTTCGCAATGTGTGGTTCTCACTCTAGTCCCACAACTAACTGTTTATAACTTGTGATCCTCACCAGGATTCTTATCGTTTATGTTTCGAAGACCTAATATGACTTCGAACTATCACTTCTACTTGCGAACCGTAACTATCACTGTTTTACTAATGTCCCTTTGGACTGACGCTTGTCGTCAACTTCCCCAACCACGGGTAAAGTTTCGACTTTCGATATGGCATTATGACCCCACTCGGGTCCTGACGTGCGGCTGAACCAGCGTAACCTTCCTAGGTTCACGAATGACTGGATGATACTTCGTTGGCTGAAGGCCGTATATATCTGAAATGACAAAAATATAGTCTCTCGTCTTCTAGAAACTTAACTTTTGATATAATACTCGTAGCGAGTTGAGAAAATTACTCCTGTGTACTACAAAGTTCCAAGGTTTCAAAAATCCTTCAATTCCGAAATTGATCGTTCAATCTTTCTTCAAAAATTCGTAAAGTGATTGGTACTCCACGTGGGTGGTTCTCTTTACTGGTATCTTGGCGCGGATTCCTACGCCAAGGATTTATGACGTAATGCCTTCTCATCACTTTTTGTCTGTTTATTATAAAGTTTTATATTTTCAAAAATCCTCTTCCTAATTATCCACTACTTTGGTGTATTCATATGTTATTAAATTTTCTTTAAACTCGGAATCCAGGTTATTTCATAACAGTTCAAGCCACGCCTCTAGCTGGTATCATGAAAATATCGCTGTGTCAGTTCATCTAGGGGACTTCCCTTTTCATGTGCGGACTTTGAGTCATCGCAAAAAGTCCCTGAGCCTCTTGTGTGATAAGTAGAGCTGGGATTTCTATGTAATTACATATTTTACATATTTTTTAATATTTGGGGGTATTCTACATATTCTTAGTGATATTACAAAAATTACATATTTCAGAGTTTTCCTGTTTTTATATGAAATAAATTGCTAAATTGAAGTTTCACACTTAATGTGGGGCTGTTGACTGTCCTCTCAACAGGGGGATTAAGGTAATTATGAGTGACAGGTATTTGAGAGGATGATAAGTGCTGTGCATGGGAGAACTGGTACAAGAGTATTGAGTAAATTGCAAAAAGTGTTGAAGAGAAATCCTGGTTATTCAACATTTCACAGTGTGTGCCGAATTCTAAATGGAGATGACGTTTATCCTCACGAGGACATTTCTCCAGCGAAAATTCCTCTCCTAAAATTTGCCCCAGTTACATCATGTGATGTTGAAAGATCTTTCTCTGCATATAAGAACATCCTAAGTGACAAACGCCTTTCTATGACCCCAGAGAACATCGAAAAATTCTTAATAGTTCACTGTGCTACAAAATTTAATGAATAAACGTGCTTTGTGTTATGAAAATAATAAATTTCTTTTGAATATGTGTGTGATATATTCATATAATATGACTCCAAAGAACATTGAAAAATACTTAATTGTTCACTGTGCTACAAAATGTTATATATAGCGTGCTGTTTAGTGTGTTGTAACTGACAAAATGGTAAGTTTATATTAATTATATGATATTACATATTTTGCCCTATCTACATATTTTGCTAC
The DNA here is from genome assembly GCA_946902985.2 of Meconema thalassinum. Classification (NCBI taxonomy): domain Eukaryota; kingdom Metazoa; phylum Arthropoda; class Insecta; order Orthoptera; family Tettigoniidae; genus Meconema; species Meconema thalassinum. The sequence continues at coordinate 715,411,357 of OX336388.2, read as the reverse complement.
ATATTTTGGAGCTTTTTGTTACATATTTATGTACATATTATGCCACTTGATATTACATAAAAATCCCAGCTCTAGTGATAAGAATCACTGGAGTGACATCACCAGCACACGTGCAAGATAACGCCTCCTTCTTAATCATTTCGTTCGTCTTACGATTCTATTGCATCTCATGGAGAAATTTCATCTTGTCTTATAATTAAAACCTTGTTCCTTCCTTGTATAGTACAGGATTCGATTCCCTGTGCCTGCTCCACTAGGGCACACTATATAGATATATATTCTTCTTTATTATTTTCCTAAGTAATTTAAATAGGTACGGTAGATCATGTATATTTATTGCACATTACCATCATAAGGTTCATACACTGCCTCCCTTCAAACAGAATGCAACTTAACTCAATAACTCTGTACCATAAAGCTATCATCATCATCATCATCATCATCATCTGAGACCTACTTATGGCATAAGTTATGTGAACTATTTCAAACTGTCGTAGATTTTTTCTGCCATAACCTGACCTGGAAATAGTGTTTTCCAGGAGAGGGGTGTCCTGAGGATAAAGTTCCTGGGTGATTGCTACTACTGTGTGTCAGGCATTCCTGAGTCCAACCCTCATCATGCCAAGAGCTGTGTGGACCTGGGACTCGATATGATCGCCATCATCAAGGATGTAAGGTTAGAGCCATTAATACATTAGTTCAATACACAATATTTTGTCATGTTTCAAAAATGTTCATGAATATTTAATTTTACCATTTTCTCTTCAGCTGCTTCCATAATAAACAATAAACTTTGTTATTTTTTATCAGCATTGCATCCTAGATGATTAACTTTGTATTTGCTATGACCATCAATAGGTAGTTATAATCAGACATGTTAACATCAAGGTTGTTGATATTTGACTTTGTTCCGTATTGACGAGATTATATAACTAGAATAAATAATTATTCTTGTAATTATGGGTCCGTCCAGTCAATACCTTTAATTAAAATGTAATTAGATATCACATCTATATCACATCTACATCTATATAACTAATTACATTTTAATTAAAGGTATTGACTCGGCGGACCCATAACTACAAGAATAATTATTTATTCTAGTTATATAGGTAGTTATAATGTAACTTATAAACAGTGGTGTGCATTAAAGCCTAGTAAAGGTCAGTGAAATTGTATTGTAGCTATGGACTTTATACAAATTAGAAAACTAAAACTCATTCTCTTGAATATGACAGCCATCTTGTCCCACTTGAATTTCATAGCAACCTCCTGCATGAGCTCCAGTCTTGTGTCTTGCTTGTGTGGTGTGTGACCTGTCCTCGCTGTCAACATGCTAGATTAGCTCTCCATCTTTCCCAAATTGAGTCAGGGGCTATAATCTGCAACCTGCTACTCTGTTGTATGAAAATCCACAGCCTGCTTCCAGTCTCCGACCGGGTCAGGAATGGAATGAATGAAGCCCCCAATCTAGCGGAGAGGATATGAACTGTGCCGGCTGCCGAGGCCTGACGCACTCCTCTGGGGCAATAATTAAATGAATGACAGATGAAATGAAATGATAGTGGAGAGTGTTGCTGGAATGAAATTTTGACAGGGAAAACCGGAGAACCCGGAGAAAAACCTGTCTGCCTCCGTTTTGTCCAGCACAGATCTCACATGGAGTGACCGGGATTTGAACCACGGACCCAGCGGTGAGAGTCCGGCGTGCTGCCGCCTAAACCACGGAGGCTTTACTCTGTTGTATATGTTTTGTAACTCTGACCAAAGCCCTCATTTCACAGCAAATAGGAGTAGGCTCAGAGGCTTCAGGTTTCAGGCGGTGCGGTAGAGTCCCCTGTAGAGACTAAAGATAACATACATCTTTTGCATCATAAGTAACTCAGACCTTTGAAAGTAGTATGAAAGAGAAACAATATTCTTTTAATTATTTCCCATTTTGGGCTCTTAGCTCAATCTGAAGATTGGTTACTGTAGATGCAGGCGCCTCGGAAAACACACGCTTTGTTGCTGAGACAAGTCTCGGTAAGCTGAAAGGTCTCAGACTCCTCAACAATATATTTTTGAAAGGTTAATTTCTACTGCTACGGCAGATAATAGACAATGTTTAACTACAGCAATTCATATTGAAGAGGAATTTAAACTGATGTCATCCCTACATGCGAATAATATTCCAAGAACGTTTCAGGATACTATTATATTAATATTAAAGCTAGGAAGGTGAAATTTGGTATCTAGGTAGTTACTAGCACAACGAGATGCTGAAACATTCCTAACAGGGGAGAAGGGAGGAGGAGGGAACTTAAATGAGATTAATACTCAACTTGTTAATATTTCTACAATTTTACAATTTCCTGCTGCAGGCCTATGTCTATACCTTTGAAATACGCACACGCCAGCTCACTGATGCATAGAATTAATTCTGTCGGGTAGGGTTCAGTAGTAATAAGGTGATAGGGTTTTATTATTTTCGCAATCTATCGCTGCAATTTCTGCGCCCCCTCCTCCCCCCCCCCCCCCCCCCCCTCCCCTCCCCTCATATGACAGCGCCCGGTGCGGTCGCATAGTTCACACCGCCCTAGGACCGCCCCTGAGTGGGCTTGTACCTGTTCCTTGCATCCCTTCTTCTGTCCAGTCCTCTTTCACTTGGTCACAGATATGATTAAAGAAGTATACTCTCCAACGCCAAGTACAGCAAGAACAGCCTTCATTGCTATTGCTTTGTACATTTATAGAGTGCATGTTTTCTTGCTAAATCATACTGGTAGAGTCTTAAATTGGCCAACATGTTAATAGGTGTCCAATCATCGACAAATAAACGTATCATTGACCAATAAGGGAAATGAAACCCATGTTTCCCTGTCCTTCAAAAATACACCACTGTTAAAAAGTATAATTTTATTTGGTAATAAAATGATAGTAGGCTACTCGATTCACCAAAATCAGGATTCATGCTAATAAAATAAATATTTTTATTCACTTTAAGCATAGATTCATACAATAAGCATTGTATTTCTATCCCTTTTAAGTCCCACTATGGAGTTAAGGTGGGGTGAGTTGAGAGTCTATGTGGCAAATGACTCCAACTTCATCACATCAGAGGGGTTAATGAAAGATGTGGATGTATGAAACAGCAAGGAGTTGAAAGGAGACAGCCATAGCCTACTACACCGTAAGTTACTATCCCGGCATATGGCTGGAGTTTAAAACGGGAAACCAAGGAAAACTATTGTGAGGGCAGCCTGCAGACTAGGGGCATATACAAGGGGGATCTGTCAAGGCTCCAGGCTCCTTCAAAATACACTCAAAATTCTCAGAAATATGACATTTAAGTTCAGCGGTAATTTGTCATTATTTTATCACAAATTTTGTTTTGGCCTTTGATTATATCATAGCAAGTAACACCAATAAGCAAACATAATAACTATAATCCTAGACTAGCATGTATTTGGATCACTACATCAGATTCACGGTTTATGAGTCTTGAGCTCCTGTCTATATTATATACCGTACTGTAGTTACTGTGAGCTTCTATGCCCAAGATCGCGGGTTCAAACCCGGCCGAAGCCATCGGATATTTAAGAGCGTTAAAAATCCCTCAGTATGCCTTCCTTCGGAGGGGAAGTAAAGCCGACGGTCCTATGTCATAGATTTATGGCATGTTAAAGAACCTTCCACTAATTACACCTGTATGAAGCTAAATTAGACTATAGGTTAAACATTTAACAAACACTCTTAGGTTCCTACGTTCGTCGCCAGGAGCCGACTGCAGTGGCGTCTGGTAACCAAGTTCTGAACTAGTAGTCATTGACGGTTGTGTTTGGCGGCAAAAGTAGGAACTACTTGAAAAAATTCAATGTCTGCAGTCCTTACTTGAATTGAAAACAGAAACACACACTAATACAGTCACCACAATTAACACTGGTTATCAGACAGATTCTACACACACCCAAAGTACATGGGGCTACATGACCGTGTTCTTGCAGTCCCTAAACTAAGGAACCAACCAACCATAGTTACTGTAGTTATTTATAACTTTTTAGGTTGTGAAAATAAAAGAAAGTTAAATTTTCACCAGTAGATTTATATATATTTAACCATTCAACAGTATTTAAATATGAGTCCAATTAAGCAGACTGACATTGGTTATTTTAACATGTCATTCATTTATTTTATGTGTGTTTAATTTATCATTGATTTCCAATTGTTTTTCTGTTTAGATTACTTTTATTTGTACATACCTTAGACAATTTGGCTCTTAGCTTAATTACAATATTGTTCCGTCCTAGAGAAATACTTACAAATTCTCAATAATTGTTTCGTATGGTATCATTAATTGATTATGTAGGCCTATTTGTTTTTATTGAAGTGCCATAATGAAAACATCTTCATTATTATTATTATTCAAATTTCTTCACAATAGCAAATTGAATAAGAAAAATAAACATACGGTCCTCAAAATCTGGAGTGTACTTATTATTACTAATTATTTAAGTTACCGTATGGTAATGGCTTGTTTACTATCTGTATTGGAAGTACTGGTATTTTATTATTGTCTATCTTCTGTTCAGGGAAGGGTGTAGACTGAAGAACAATTTGGATATGAGAATTGGAGTCCATTCTGGAAATATCCTTAGTGGGATTCTTGGAGCTTGGAAGTGGCAGTTTGATGTTTGGTCCCATGATGTCATAATTGCCAACCACATGGAACAATCAGGAGATCCAGGGTAAGTACAGTCATTTCATTTAGGATGGACCCAAGCAAATAAATCTATTATTTGAACATAATGAGAATGGTGACTGTGTACAAGATGTTTCAAAATTGTGGTATACAACTTTAGCAGGACATTTTGTCAGAACATAATATGCTCTAAGATCACAATCTCTACCTTCACAGACACATTGTTCCAGAGTTACAAGACTTATAACATTATTTCATACAGACAGGCCTGATGAGAGAGGCAAGCAGAACTGCATCCCTGGGACCCGAACTTGCCAAAGGGGCCCGTAATGGCTTGCAGTCGACAACTTCATTCAAATTCAAATTCAAATTCATTTTGAATTTTTTGATAAGACTATGTTCAATGTAAATACAACCAATGAATAGCTGGTATCCAAAACATTACGTGGAGAACTATAATTAAATACAGGGTGTCAGGGAATGTTCTTCGCAGTGCCTACATGCTCCTGCGAGAGATAGAGTCACCAGTTACGTTGGCAGCACAGCTGTCGCTTCTATCGAAACAAACAAACAAACAAACAAACAGTAAACTTTGTACTCACCACAGCCATTCATAACATACTGTTGCACTCTTCCAATAATCTAACTATATGCACTGACGATTTCGACAGCCCACAGCCCACACATGTGGCCTTCACCCTATCAAGGCCACCGTGCTGCCAACTAAACTGATGACGCTACCTCTCGCAGCTGCGGAGAACATTTCCTGGCGCTCTGTATATAAATATCAATTGTGTCTTTTGCTCCTTAGCCGGGTTGTCAGAGTTGTTAATTTAATTTATAGTATATGGAAGTTGAAGATTATCTATATAAGGTGTACCTTAATGTTCAATCCTTGGTCCCCTACTTTTTATTCTCTATGTAAATGAGTACCACAGTCAAAAAATAGTTTGATTGTTTCGTATGCAGACGATACCTCAATTTTGAACTGGAACTGTAATGAAACAATTACTCTTCAAGAAACTCAAAATAGTATTGATCGTGTCACTCAATATTTTAATGAGATAATGTTAAGTGTAAACCCTTCAAAAACCAACTTTGTAATATTTAACAAGCATACCGTATTTCCTCGCATAATCGTCGCACTTTTTTAGCCAAAAATTCGTGGGAAAAAGCAGGGTGCGACGATTATGCGAAGAATATGTAAGTTCAAAGAATATACTGTATCATTATTTGCTGCACGGGCCAGTCATTCGCGTAGCGTGAGTCTGGCGTGAGTCATAGCCCGCAGTCAGAGACAGGCTTCTTTCTTATAACAAGGTCACGACAGGTTAACGCTCGCGGAATGGGCTGACGAAGCTGGCCATTCGCGTCGTGATTCATAGCCCGCAGGCATAAAGACGAGATTACTTTCTCCTGACAAGATCACGCCAGATTAGGCCTATAAACTCGCGGAATGTGCGCCGGCCGTTCGCGTCACAGTTTATAGCCCGCAGGCATAAAGACGAATTACTTTCTGCTGTCAAGATCACGCCAGATTAGGCCTATAAGCTCGCGGAATGTGCGCTGGCCGTTCGCGTCATGGTTCATAGCCGGCAGGCATAAAGACGACACGGTATTACTTTCTACTGCTAAGATCACGCCAGATTGGGCCTATAAGCTCGCGGAATGTGCGCTGACCATTCGCGTCACGCTTCATAGCCCGCAGGCATAAATACGATATTACTTTCTCCTGACAAGATCACGCCAGATTAGGCCTATACGCTCGCGGAATGTGCGCTGGCCGCTCGCGTCAGTTCATAGGCCGCAGACCTGAATATGAGATTACTTTTTGCTGACATGATCACGCCAGATTAGGCCTATACGCTCGCGGAATATGGGCTGGCCGCTCGCGTCACAGTTCATAGCAGGCAGGCCCAAAGACGAGATTACTTTTTGCTGACTAGATCACGCCAGATTAGGTCTATAAGTTCGCGGAATGTGCGCTGGCCGTTCGCGTCATAGTTCATAGCCCGCAGGCATAAAGACGAAATTACTTTCTGCCGACAAGATCACGCCAGATTAGGCCTATAAGCTCGCGGAATGTGCGCTGGCCGTTCGCGTCGCGGTTCATAGCCGGCAGGCATAAATACGATACGGTATTACTTTCTCCTGACAAGATCACGCCAGATTAGGCCTATAAACTCGCGGAATGTGCGCTGGCCGTTCGCGTCACAGTTCATAGCCCGCAGGCATAAAGACGAGAGTACTTTCTGCTGACAAGATCACGCCAGATTAGGCCTATAAGCTCGCGGAATGTGCGCTGACCATTCGCGTCGCGCTTCATAGCCCGCAGGCATAAATACGATATTACTTTCTCCTGACAAGATCACGCCAGATTAGGCCTATACGCTCGCGGAATGTGCGCTGGCCGCTCGCGTCACAGTTCATAGGCCGCAGGCCTAAAGATGAGATTACTTTTTGCTGACAATCACGCCAGATAAGGCCTATAAGCTCGCGGAATGTGCGTTGGCCGTTCGCGTCACGGTTCATAGCCGGCAGGCATAAAGATGAGGTTACTTTCTCCTGACAAGACCACGCCAGATTAGGCCTATACGTTCGCGGAATGTGGGCTGGCCGCTCGCGTCACAGTTCATAGCCGGCAGGCACAAAGACGAGATTACTTTTTGCTGACAAGATCACGCCACATTATACGCTCGCGGAATGTGCTAAGTGACGAAGCTTGCCGCTCGCGTCACAGTTCATTGCCCGCAAGCATAAAGATGAGATATTTTTCGTCTGATTAAGTCGCGACAGCATGTGCAACTGACTGGCGCACATATACGAACATGCTATGCGACGATTATGCGATGAAATTTTATAAACCTATTTTAGTGTTTGAAAAGTGGGGTGCGACGATTGCGCGGTGGCGACGATTTTGCGAGGAAATACGGTAAGGGAACTAATTTAGAAGTAGATCGAAATCTTTACTGTGGATCTGATGATATTCAACACGTAGCCTCAGCAAAATGTTTGGGTATTACAATAGATCATAAATTATCATGGGAAGAGCATATAAATGAAATGTGTAGAAAAATTAACAAAAACTCCTTCGTTTTAAAGAGAATTTCAATATACTTAAGCAGCGATTACCAATTAACAGTCTACTATGGATTAATACGTTCACAGATATCATACGGTACTGAGATATGGGGTGGGGCAGCAAATAGGAATATGGAGAGAATATTTAAACTGCAGAAACGAGTAATACGATACTTGTTTGGGTTGAAATCGAGAGAATCATGCAGAGTTGCATTTAAGAAGCATAATATTTTAACAATATTTTCATTGCATATTTTCAAAGTTATCTTGCTTGTAAGGGAAAATCAACATAAAGTTGTCACAATCAACAATGCCATATAATTCGGTGGGCCAGAGAAAGGGAAACAAACGTAAGGTCAACCGCACTGGGGGCCTGAGCAGGAGGAGAAACACGAGTGGGTGAACCATCATTTAAAATCTGGAGATGAATCTGCTGAGCAGTGGTCATGATATTCCTACCCTTGGGTGTTGTGCGGACACAACCCCAGTCGGTATGATGGCCATTGAAATCCCCACCAATAATGTGGGAGGTAAAGGAATTACAGTAGGAAAAAAAGGAATACCATTGTCGGAAATTACCTTTGACAGCCGGAGGAATATACAAATTAGTGATATGTAGGGAGGCAACAGTTATAGTTAGCACATAGGTTCTGGGGAGAGGAAAAGAAATGGGGTAACCTGGTACGAAAGTCTTTCATGGATTAATGTTAGGACACCACCACATTGGGGTCCATCTTGGCGCTCATTATTATATCGTGGAACGTGAAAAGAAATTTGGGGATAGCCATGTTTCCTGGATGAGAATGATATAAGGGGTGTACTCTTGGATTATAAGTAATAATTCATGTCTCTTGTTTTGAATGCTACGAGCATTTCATTGAATAATTTTCATGTTGAAGTAACAGAATTATTAACAGACTCTTTACTAGAAGACGGTCGGGTTTCAGCAGGAAAGGATAAGAGTGAAATATTCTCATAAATATTTTTGAGTAAATGGGCCCATTGGACATTGGAACCCAATAGTTCCATCAAATGCATAACATCCTCTGTAATATCTTGAGGCACACCCTTGGCGGGAGGCATTGGAAGTGGGGGAGTGGGGGTTGGCCCCACCTGGGATGGTTGCAAGGAAGCAGAAGGGGGCACATACGGGGAAATGACCTTAGGGGGACTCGTGACGATCGTGGTAAACTTGCGTTTCTTCTGTACAGAATTCGGTGTAAGAGAAGCTTGCTGTGTAAGGGGGGGAAATTGCTGCGGGACTGAAAGGGGTTGAAACGGATGTCCTGATAGGGAATGGAGAATTTCTTGATACGTTTTATTTTCAGTGCACATCCTGGTTTTAATGTCAATTTGTTTTGCGTGGTACTCACACCTCGGTGAGCCACTCATATGATTTTCATCGCAATGTGCACAGCGCACCAAATCCTGAGTACATTGAGTCGTTTCATGTCCTTGGGCACGACGCCCACATCTCGGTGCCCGAGCTCTACAGTTTTGTCCAGTGTGCCCATATCTTTGGCATCTATTGCAAATAATAGGGCGAAAGATGAAAACCTGCACTTCTAACATCACATGAAATATAGAAACATAGGCGGGCAAAGTTTGAGTTTCAAAGACGATCTTCACCGTACCTGTAGGTAATAAGTCGACCTTCCCATCCATGACTTTTCTTCTGTTCATGCGTTGAATTTTTACAATGGGGCAAGGCGACTTCAAATATTGTAATATTTCATCAGACGAGAAAGAAGTGTCAACCCCGCGGATCAGACCCACTCTATGTATATTAACTGAGGGAATGAACGCCTTTAAACTTTTTTCCGTGAGCAGTGGGTTCTGAAGAAAATTATTTGCATCCCGGGAGGTTCAAAAGGTGACCTGAATTCTATTCCTACCTTTGCGGTGGATTTCTTGTATTCCAACAATCTTACGTTCGTAGAAAAGTTTACCGAGACCCATCGGATGTAAATTACCTATCCTGTTGGTGGGATCAGAAGATTCCACCATGACATAATATGGTCCAGTATGGTGCTCATAATACATTCTGGGTGACTCATTCACAGTAGGTGGTATGACAGGAGCTATAGAGATTGGTTGTGTAGGTCGTGTATCAGGCGAGGGAACCATAGGGGTTACATTAAGGACAGGTGCTGTGAGATCAATGACTTCAGTAGTAAAAAATTCCATCCCTTCCTCAGGAGGATGCGTATCTTCACCCCCTCCACTATTATCACCCATGTTGTCGTCAGAAGAATGGTATGTGACTTACCCACACAGGAAGGAAACACACACACTAAAAAATCAAAATGGTAGGACACACAAAAATGATTGGATACTCTCACCAACAAGTATTTCTACGGAGCAGGTATACGTCAACCGTCACACTCGGAGGGTCACACGATACTGAGGAAGAAGGGTTTTCTGCCTCTAAAGAGGTTTTCTGGTGCTGCAGTTTAATTTCAGCAGGGTGATGCATTCCTTAGACTAAAATCATTATACTCAGTGCTTCAGAAGACATTTGGGATGGCTATTTTTAAAGCATTATCATTTTGGAAGCCATTTTTCAGTGTTACCATAGTAATCGAAATTTAATGCTTTTCAATAGGTCAACACGATTGTACCCAATTGTAATGGGTGTTTCCCTAATCCTGAATTATTATCTTTTTACCTAGTATTTATTAATCTCATGTATGGGTTTTTTTTTTTTTTTTTTTTTTTTTTTTTTTTTAGGATTAGGGAAACACCCATTACAATTCGGTACAATAAACATTAAATTTCGATTTTTAGAGCAATCAAGTTATTACCATATATCTTGTTCTTACAGGAGAGTCCATGTAACAAAACAAACCCTGGATCACCTGGGTAATCAGTACAAGTACAAACCAGCTTATGGTGCCAGTCGAAGTCCTCTTTTGAAGAAATATAACATAGAAACATTCTTCATCATACCGGATGAGAGGGTAATATGTGTTTAAAATTTGTTTTCATCTATATTTTACCTGCAGTAATTTCCAAACTTAATGACATTACAATGTATATTTTTTTTATAGATACAAATTTATCATATAATTAACAATTCACTGCAATACGATACATCTTTAAGGATCCTTTAGCTTGGTATGGTACTTAAATATTCATTCAAAGTAATGATGATGATGAGTTCACACTTCACTTATCCATTTATATACATGACCATGACCATAGTCATAATCGATCGACTGTGTTTCAGCACAGCAATGAAGAGAATGTACCTGAGCTGCGATCTATGTTCAACCGCAGCAGATCAAATAAGGGGATTCGGCGCATAACATCAAATAAAACAGTAAGAGAAATGTTTGCTTCATTGAATTTTGTAGATATTCATTGTTATGAATATCATCTATTCTTATATTCAGTAAACTGTGAGAAATATTAGTAAAATACTGCTATGGTAACAGCATATTGTATAGGATTTTGTGTGTCCTATATGGGATTGTGCAAAGTGGTGTGTAGAGTGTAAGGATGTGGAAGGGTGTAGGAGTAAGTGTTCAGTGTGTGGGGAGCAGATGAGCTGTCTGGGGGCATTGACGTAGCTCGAGGAAGAGTTCCAGGTATTCTGACTATCTGGATAACTCGGGGGTGCTTTAGTAATTAACAACCTGCTGCAGTACGCGGTTACTCGGCTTACGAGTAGCGCGTGGAGGCTAGCGAGAGCTGTAATAAACTTGCTGACGTGTGCTCCGCGGCGAGACATCAAGTGAACAGCTTAGCTAGTATCTTCTGACAATTACTACCAGTGTGCCCTAGGGGGATAATGATTAGGGGGTATGGACTTATCAATTAAATAAATAATGTAAAAGACCAGTGAGATAGAGACTAGTTTAGTTTAATGTGTACTTCCTTAAAGAAATACTGCAAATACTTAGAGCAGCTTCAGTGCTATTGATTCTGATGGGTCACAATACAAGTACAATTTAACAAGGGGTGAAAGTGTGGATGTGTGTGTGTGGATTAAGACTCACAGTACACTTACCTAGATGGTAGTCTGTCATCAGGTCGCCCTTCAAAGGTTTCTCACTACATGGGTCTCGAGCTGTGGGTGCCTGGTGGTTTTATAGCTGCAGTGTGCAGTGTGTGCAGAATTGGCACATTCCGACCTGGTCGGTACTCCTGTAGGGGTCATGGTGGTTCATCAGGAAGTTCACCTGAGGTTAAAGTAGTTCATGTGCGGTGTGAAATGTATTTGAAAGTGTATAAGTATTTGGGGACGAAAAGTATGATGTATGGGGTGGTGGCTGTATCTACCCCTGGGGATGTAAATTATAGGGCGAGGGAATGTATCCCCTAGGGATACAACAATATGACAATGAGTTACTGGTAGATGATGAAATGATATTACATTTGGGGCATTCATCAAGAGACACTTCTCTATGCTGGATTAAGTGGAACTGATATATTTTTAATTAATGAGAGGGTAATATGTATGGCATTGAGGTAATTTGGGATAAGTTAATTATTGTCGGTCATTGGAAAAGGTAAAACGTAGATACTTGAAGGCTGTCCTTGGAGTATCTAAATACACCCACCGCTCAAGATTGGTATATGAGCTCACATGCGAGCCCTTCTTACTGGAGGACTTGAGATTCAAGTTCGTTTTGCCTTCCACGACCAACTGGAAGAGGGTACTGGCAGAAAGGACAGTGAATAGAGGAGAAATTTGGATAGTGACCAAGGCCATAATGAACAAAGTATGGACACACACGAACTAGGACTTATGCCACTTTGTGACCTCTTTGGCTGTGCATGGCTTCCATCATAAGGCATGCAAGACAAGATTATACCGCAATCCAAACTCGATTTATGTCTGTGAGCTGTGCGATCGCATCTGTGAACATTACCACGTTCTTAAGTGTACGAATCGAGGAAAACCTATCATAGACTACTGCATGGCCTGAAGTGCATTTCAACTTTTACACATTATTTATTTATTTATTTATTTATTTCTCCACAATCACACTCGGTGCTATCTTTTTGACTGTAGCGCCATCTTGACAGATCTGGATCTGCCTATTCCTGATCTCAACCTATCGTGTTAATAATTTTCTACTCAGATGAAGTTTGTGATATACTGTATTTTGATTTTGCCTCAAGGGTCGCCGTAGTTCACCTGACAATGTGGGACTTGTAACTCGGCGGAGAACAGCTTTCATGGACAACAACCTTCACCAATATCAACAGACTCTGAAGAAGGCTGATGTACACATGGAGAAGGCTATCAAGAAGATGCAGCTTGGTCTCTATGAGTGAGTAATTAGTAGAGAGGGACTTTCAGGTACCACCAGTGTTGCCTCCATGACTGAACTGGATGGCATTGCATTCAGAGATCAGTGGTTCAAATACTAGTGCTGACTACAGCCATCCAAAGTTTTAAATATTGTAAATTTTAACTGTTTTTTATCAAATTATTCAAATTTAATTTTAATTTTATTTTTATCCATTTTTCAAATTACTTTTTAACTATATTTGTATGCAATTTTCAAATTTTATTTTGACTTTGTTTTTATCCAATTTTTGAAAATTTTAATTTCAACTATATTTAATCCAATTTCTCAAATTCTAAATTTAACTATAATAGTATACAATTTTCAAAATATTAATTTTTAATTATCTTTTAATTCTATTTTGAAAAATTTAATTATATTTTATAAAATTTATTTATATTTTATAAAATTTTCAAATAATTAATATTAACTATATTTTAACTAATTTTTGAATATTTCAATTTTAACTATCCTTTATCAAATTTTTCAAATCTAAATTTTAGCAGTTTTTATATATTTTTTGAAACTTTTATATTATAATTGTATTTTATCCTATTTTTTAGCCTACTTTCGATTTTTGTAAAAAATGAAAGTAGACTTATGAGATCAACACAGGGCGAAAAAAGTGTGTCTGTCTGTGTGTGTGTATGTGTGTGTGTGAGTCTCTGTGTGTGTGTGTGTGTGTGTGTGTGTATGTATGTGTGTGTGTGTGTGTGTGTGAGTGTGTGTACTATGAATGTCTGTCCCCCCCTATCAATTCGAACACGGTGAATGCGAATTAAACGAAATTTGGTACAAAGGTAGCACTAGCAAAGGACACCTCAGTGTCATGTTTTATATCGCCGCCATCTTTACTAAAACTGAATGGCGGCCACTCAAACGTTCAAAACGTAAAATCAAATAACGACTAACCAAATCATCCGATCTCTACCAAATTTGGTAACAACATACCTTCGTATAGGATGCGTCTTGTGACCAAACTACAAGGTCGTCCGCCATACCATTTCAGGATGGCGGCCGTGCGAATTATGCAAACTTTATAATCCATATCATGGGACCCACCAGTTCCGATTATCGAGCCGAGATTCGTTTTAACTGTTCTAAAGGAAGAGGCACGTTCGAAATTAAAAGTTTATTTTGTAATACTATAGTGCAGACGTGATTTTAAAAAGCTGAGCCGATTCAGAAATAAGACAAGATGGCAGCGGATATCTTGTGCCTGACTTATATTTCACTAATTTGAGTATTGCATGCAATATAGCGTCCTGATACAAAATAAATAAACTTTCTATGAAATGCTTTATATATAAATAATATACTCCAGTGATGAAATCGTTTAGTATAAATCATTATTTGCTAACAAGTTCTATGTAAGTCATTTTATATAGAACGATATTCGTTGACACAATTAGCTCAGTGGTAGAGCGTTAGCCTATTGCTCAAATGCTTATGGTTCAAACCCGATCAGAGCTAGTTTTTTTTGCTTGAAATGTTATATGTTTATTGTTTTATAATGACTCAGATGTTTTAAAATTAAGCGTTATATTGTGCATATTATGGTGTAAAATATATATTTAATTAAAACATAATTCGCCAGCAGATTTACTCAAGACATCTAGCTGCCAAAAAGGTAACTGCACACCGACCTACTTATTAACTTCCAGATTTTATTGAAAAGTTTCTTCTTCTGGCCGCTAGAATGCACTCGCTCTGTTAGGATTATATTGTTCGATATTTCACCACTAGATGTCACGACTAGTCTACGTGGGGCTCCATTGATTACTATACCATTGGCATTCTATGCGCATCGAATTTGAAGAATGACAAGATGATACTACGATACATTTTTACTTTTTATTTTAAAGGGTTTGTAACAGCCTATTGTGCGTTATTTGAAAATGTTAATTGAAGTAAAGAACAAAACGATTTCACATAGTATCTGAACTCTACCGTTGGTGCTAGTTCAGGATATTAATTAATACTTTTATTTCAGCCAAATAGCAATCGAAAATATCCACATAGTTGGTATACACACGTCTCTGTAGGGTCATGGAAAGATTTGTTAATTCAATTAGGGTTGTGAAAGTCATACGCAGCCAGACGTGTAAAGACATGCCTCAACTCAAAGTTGGATGTTGCCCGCGTCAGGCCGATTATGTAATAATAATAATAATAATAATAATAATAATAATGTTATTGGTTTTACGTCCCTTTTAACTACTGTTGCTTTTAGAGACGCCGGGGTGCCAGAATTTTGTCCCGAAGGGGATCTTTAACGTGCCAGTAAATCTACTAACACGGCTCCCTCGCATTTGTGCACCCTCAAATGCCAGCTGACTGCGCCAGGATACGAACCTGAAACATACGGTCCAGCAAGCGAGAACGTTACTGCTGAGCCACGCCGCCAGTCCGGTCGATTATGTCTCCAGATCCATAACATTCTTTAGATACTTATTATCTTTCTTTCTTCAATGATGGTAGCAGTTTTTATCTAGGTTGTGGCGTTTGGTAGAGGTAAATCGTTTCTAAGGTCTTCAACAAAGAATAGTTCTATTATACTCTTTGATAATAACAACGAGTTATAACTATACTCATACATTTAGGAGAAAGTAGGCTATATGTTCTTTGCTGAACATCTTGTTTAATTTAAATTTTAACTATATTTGTTTCCATTTACCAAATTTTTAATTTTAACTATATTGGTATGCACTTTTCAAAATGTTATTTTAACTTTAAGTTTATCAATTTTTTGAATTTTAATGGTATTTTATCATATTTTCAAAATTTTAATTTTAACCACATTTTTTCCAATTATCCGTATTTTAATTTTAACTATAATTTGATCCAATTTAGAAAAAATGTAACTATATTTTAACCAATTTTCTAAATTATAATAATAAAACTATTTTTAACACCAAGTTTTAAAAGTTTTCAATTTTCACTATATTTTATCCAATTTTCCAAATTTCAATTTTAACTCCCCTGGGATTTTGCACATTCCTGGATATGGTACTGGGATGGTGCTTAGTTCAAGTCCCAGGTCACCTACCCCAATGCCAGGCCTCAATAATTACAGGTACACACTCTGCTAGTCAAGACAATAATACAGAATGTCAAATACTAGAACATAGCTCCTATTGGAAACAAAAACAAGCATGTAAATATGCAGGTCGTCTTTCATGCAGGATGTTGGACAAGCAGCATCCATTTAGTTTAGGAATGATAAAATGGACATGAAAAGAAATTGGTTAGTTATTATTATCATAATTGTTTTAAGGGGTGGAACAGCAATGTCATCTGTCCCTCAGGGAAAGAAGAACAGATAAAGAACAAACACTATGATAGGAGGAGATATGAACAGAGAGATAGATAAAAGGGATAAACAATGATAAACACACAAAACGGACAAGGACAGTCTCCACAGCCGGGCACAAGGCCATCTTCAAAGATGGGTAGTAACACCATCAATCTCATTGATAGCTCACTAATTATTAACGTGTTAGAAGCCATTTTTCAGTGTTGCCTTAGTAATTGAAATTTAATGTTTTTCAGTCGGTCAACACGATTGTACCCAATTATAATGGGAGGTTCCCTAATCCTGAAAAATATTTACATGAGATTAATTAATACGCTTGGATAACCAGTTTCGATCGTTAAGCGATCATCATCAGATCCTTTACACTTAGGCTATTAACTCTATGTCTACAAGTATGTGTTATGATTACAATATATACACTTATTTACTGTAGTTGCATCAGTAATTAAACTGGCACAACTAGTTTTCTCCTTCTCCTATAGTCCATAACAACATATAATCTTAATCACATGTAATTGATTTCAGGTTATTTTTTTCACACATTCCAGTAATTAGAATTATTTTGTGTTGACTGACAGAAAGTTATAATATTAATTGTTAATATGGCAACACTGAAAAATGGCTTCAATGATATCTTCACTCAATGCTAGTCAGGCAAATCGAGAAGCTAAAAGATTCAAATCTCTTACGCTAAATATAAATTTGGTTGGTTCCTCAGTTTAGGGGCTGCGACAACGCGGTTATGTATCCCCATGTACTTTGTGTGTGTGTAGAATCTGTCTGATAACCGGTGTTAATTGTGATGACTGTGTTAGTGTGTGTTATCTCTTTTTAATTCAAGTAAGGACTGCATACATTCAATTTTCAAGTAGTTCCAACTTTTTCTACCAAACGCCACCGTCAACGACCAACTACTTCTGAACTTTGTTTCTAGATGCTACCGCAGTCGGCTCCTGGCGACGAACATTGGAACCTAAGTGCATTAGTCAAAGATAACCTATAATTTAGCTTCACACAGGTGTAATTAGTGGAAGGTTCTTTCTTCTTCTTCTTTTCCTTCAGCGTTTGTCCTGCGCGCCTGCGGGGTCCGCTACATGGGTCCATTGTCTCCATTTCGCTCTGTCTCGGGCTGCATCTGGATGGATGTTCACGCTTTGGAGGTCTTTATGAAGCGTATCAGCCCAACGTTGTTTAGGTCGCCCTTTAGGTCTTCTGCCGACGACTTCAAGTGTGTATCCCGTCTTGGCAATAGAGTCATCATCGGCCCGTAAAACATGCCCAAACCAACGAAGTCGGCTCTCACACATCTTGTGTTGGATCGGTGCAACTCCAAACTCTTTTGTGATGCTGTCATTGGAAACGTGTTCTAACTTAGTGAGGCCCGCTGTCCATCTCAGCATCTTCGTTTCCATTACACTTAGGCGGCGTTCTGTCTCGACTGTAGTCGGCCAGCACTCACAACCATACAAGGCGACTGGCCGGATGACAGTACGATAGATTTTTGATTTTAAATGATCTTTCATCCTGCGGTCGCAAGTGACTCCGGTTGTTGTTCGCCACTTCATCCAGGCTGCCTGAGTTCTGGTATTGACCTCTTCGGTGAGTTGGCCGTCAACAGTGATTGTGGAACCGAGGTACTTAAATTTACTCACACGCGTCAGATCTTCACCATTGACCATGATGGTTCCCATTTCATGTCTATCTGATGTCATGTACTCAGTTTTCTTCAAGTTAAGGCGCAAACCATGTTGCACCAACCGGTCACACCATTCTTGAGTTTGGCTTTGCAGATCAAGCTTGTTTTCTGCTGCAAGCATCACCTCATCAACATAAAGTAGGGCCCATGGTAATGGCCGGTGCAGGTCAACTGTCACGGTGTCCATAGCTAGAATGAAAAGAAGCTGTGATAATGCAGAACCTTGATGGACACCGACTGTGATGGGGAAGTCCTTGGATTGTCCTGAAGTTGTACGGACGTAACTTCTTGGCTGTGCAAAAAGCAACTGCACCCAGTTAATAAGCTGCTCTGGCACATCATGTTTTCGGAGTGCTAGCCAGATGAGACTGTGAGGCACTTGATCAAAGGCCTTTTCGAGATCCAGGAATGCTAGATGCAGTGGCTTGGCTTTCTCATGATGTTTCTCGACTAATAGTCTTACAGCATGAATCGCATCAGTTGTGCCGCAGTTCTTCACAAATCCCGCCTAGTTTCTGGAAATCTGTGCAATCTCACTGATTCGTTGGTCCAGAACACGCTCAAAGATTTTCATGGCGTGGCATAGAAGTCGAATTGGCCGGTAGTTGGTGCACTCAGCGGGACTTCTCTTCTTCTTAAAAATAGGCACAGTGATACTTTGTTGCCTGTCAGTTGGTGTTTGTCCCTCGTCAATGATCTTGTTGAAGAGCTCCGTCAACCATTCGGCTGCCTTCCAATGATTAGAACACCATAACTCGGCTGGGAGATCATCTGGGCCGGTGGCCTTTCCAGGCTTCATTTTCATCGAAGCCGTCTTGACCTCTTCGACTACAATTTCTCTTATGGGCCCTTCGACAACATGGCCGGTGGGAATTGGTGCATGGGGGAACTCTTCTGTTGAGATCTTCTTGAAATAGCTGCGCCATCGTTCTCTTGCCTTGTTCCAATCAACTAACAGGTTACCAGCCTCGTCATTGACTCCGTAGAACCGATGAACATCTTCCGAATTGCGATATCTTGCTTTAGCGAGTCGATATAAGTCCCGCTCTCCTTCACGTGTGTCTAGTTTTGCGTATAGACCTGCAAAACGTGAGGATATGGTTGCTGCTATTACCTACGGGCTGTTCTGTACGCATTCCATCGATCCAGTGTTTTATCGGCAAGAAACTCATGATACAATCGTTTCTTTGTGCGTACCGCGTCTTTGACGGTGTCATTCCAAAGCCACGTATTTCTATTGATCCTCCGTCGTCCTGGTTTTGTTGACCCAAGAAAGGCATGTGCAGATTTGTGAGCAGTCTCTTTCAGTTTCTTCCAGCTTTCTTCAACGTTGGTAATTGGTGGCAAAGTAATTCGGCCTATGATGTCGGCTTCCTTGTCCTTGAATTTCCACCATTTGATTCTCGCAGGTCCTGTGCGATCTACGTGCTTATTTGTTGGCAACTTGATTCGTAGCTTGCAGATCAATGGACGGTGTTGTGTCGCAACTGTTTGATAGGGGATGGCCTTTGCATCAAGCACATCTTTGAGATCACGACGCCTGACAAGGATGTAGTCAATCTGCATGGCATTAGTGCCGCTGTAAAACGTGATCAGATGTGAGTCACGCTTTTTGAACCATGTGTTCGCAATTACCAGGTTATGAGCTTCTGAGAAATCGAGGATACGCTTACCATCGTCATTCTTTTCTCCGAATCCATGCCCACCTTGAGCGATATGGTCTTCCTTTCTACACCCTACGTGCCCATTAAGATCACCAGCGATGATGATGTAATCTTCTGGGGGCACTTCAGCAGTCTTTGCATCAAGCATCTTCCGAAAGGCGTCCTTGATGGAATTTGCTTGACCAGTTTGTGGAGCGTAGGCACTGAAAAAGTGGATTTTTCTGCCATCTGTGATGTACACAATCTTCATCAGGCGATCATCATATCTTTGTACTTCAGAGATAGTACCATCGAACTTGGATGACACTATAATGCCAACGCCACAGGTTGTTCCGCGGGAGCCATTATACATCAGCTTGTATCCGCATCCAATATCATACGATTTGCTTCCGCACCACCGTGTTTCTTGAACTGCACAGATGTCAATGCATCGGTTTTCAAGGGCTTTAGATAACTCATTGTACCGTCCAGACATGGTGCCGACGTTGAGTGTTGCAAGACGGGATGTGAGGGCCAGCTTGTTTAGCCATCGCCGCCCATGCGATGGTAACCCTTGCACGTTTCTCACGCTGACCGGGCCATGCCAACGCGCGTCGCCTATGAGCCTTTATTTCTGAACCAGAAGACAACATTTCCATAAACATGTGGCATAATTTTTACGGTCGGCTCGTCACATAGCCTGTCACTAAGCATTTTAGAGCTACTGCCAGAATATAATTCGGCCGCCCCTAACATGGGATACAGATGCCGTTTGTAGCCGCCCACTCTGGATCAGACGCTACAGCTGATACCTACCCTCAACTGAGGGCGATACCTTGTACCTAATTAATCCCGAGCACTGGGCTGCCCCTTCCGCCATCTACACTGTACTAAAGAATATCTGCCGTTGAGGTCTTCACCGTAACCCTTGCAAGGGACCCTTACATGGTACTAACAGCCGGGTCAGCTGACCCAAGGTTTTTTTTAGAGGTGTTACTCCTCTATCAGTCCCCCTTTGTCCTGACTTGTGACAGGCAGAGCCTGGCTGCCCAAAAATAATGGGTCCAGGTTGGTGGGGTTTAGTGCAAGGTTCTTTAGCATGCCATAAATCTATGACATGGGACCGCCGGCTTTTCTTACCCTCCAAAGGAAGGCATACTGAGGGATTTTTAACACTCCTAAAAAATCCGACGACTTCGGCCGGGTTTGAACGCATGACCTTGGGCATAGAAGCTCAGCATGCTACCAACTACGCCACCGAAGCCGCAAAATAATATATATATAAATTTACAAATTACATTTTAAAAAATAAATTTACAAATTAAATTTAAAAAAATACTTTTTCACAGAACTCAGTTCTTATGATAGTATAGCTATGGTTTCACTTGCAAGGATATTTGCCTGATAAAATGGTTCATCGATTCATTTGTTTTGTGTTATCAGCCGTTGGCTATGCCGTGAGAGGATTGATCCGCTGTGCCTCACGTTCAAGGAGCTCAACTGGGAACTGCCCTTCATGCAGCAAGCAGATCCCTTGTTCAAGTATTATGTAGCATGTTCATTCATCGTACTGCTCGCCATGCTACTCATACAAGGGTTTGGAATGCCGAGGTAAGACTACAGCACATGTTAAGTTCTACTTCTAAATAACTTTCATCTGTGAAATGAATGATCAAGAGGCATAATATTATTTCCTCCATCTTTGTGCTTTTTAAAGATGCTTCCCCTCTCTGGACAAATGTTCTGTTCGTGTTTTTGATTCATCAAGGGCTTTGCAACATCATTGTCATGTAGCTCTGTGTACTTGGGTGTGTGTAAAAGTTGTCTGATAACCTGTGTCATTGTGATGTGGCCTTAAGTTAGGTACCATCCCGGCATTTGCCTGGAGTAGAAATGGGGAAACCACAGAAAACCACTTCCAGTACGGCGGGGATCAAACCCACCTCTTATCAGTTTTTGCCTTACGAGACTGAGTCTACCCCGCTTCAGCCCTCAGACCAGAATTAAATTTCTTGGTAGAGCTGGGAATCTAAACCGGGCCTCCGCAGTGACAGCCAAAAATGCTAGCCACTATGCAAAGAGGCAGACTGACAAATGTTCTGTGTGTGTGTCAGAGAGTCAAGCCTACTAGTCAATTATAATTCCACAACAGGTCAAGTACTGGTACAAGCGAAGGTCGTCGACACACTTTCATTGTAGAACTGGAGTCCAGTTCTAATATATCTTTATCACTTACATTCTTTTTCTCATCAATTCAATTAAAGGGCTTAGGACATATTGGTCATTAGCCCCATGTTTTTGGGTAAGTGTTGATCTTGTTTGATAACTAGACAGCAGAAGTTCAGGCTCTAAAAGGTGCCTAAAATAGGCTCCTTAACTGCTATATTCAGGCACTGGCAGATATACAACAGTAGATATCAAGAAAACATTAAAACAGTGACGTAATAGTACATTATGCAACGAACCTATAATGGTGATAATTATCATTATAGGCGAGTTGCATACGACTTTTTATGTTCGACGATAATTATAACTATTTTATGTTTGAAAATAAATATTTATAAATATCTGTCGAGATTTTGCCAGTTTAATGTACTGAACAGAGGGCATGGGACGCAGAGAATACCTTGTATTTGACCATGGCCTCCTCGATTACCCCACTATGACACTAGCCCCAAAGTGAAATTTAAAATAGGAGGCTGTGGAAGTGAGCGCAGGTGCGATGCTATCCTTACCTAATTGGTCACACAACTATTTCTTGAGGTCTGATTGGTTGGATAAACAGCATCATAATGGAAACTTGTACTACTGTATAATGAGCCTCATTATAGTACAGTTTCCTGACATAATAATGTTTACATTTCACCATGGTCGAACATAAATGACCTTAACTCAATTTAATGTGCAATAACGGTATTAAAAGAAACCAAGTACATTTCACAATTGGCTCATTTAACTCACAATTACAGACTGAGGTTATACATCATGTCAGTAGTTTGCTTCACAGTAAATAACAAGCACTTTCTCTAAATTGTCCATGGAAAAGTTATGGCGTTTGTCACTAATTTGTACGCTGAGAAAGAGCGTTCAACGTCAATTGAAGACACAGAGCAATACTTTAAATTTATGATAAGTTGAACTGGGATTTCACTTTCACCTTCATCGTCATTCTTTCCCATTAAAATGTTAGCGGCAATGAACAAATTCTTCAAACCGATGTTTTTCTAAAGAGCTGAATGAAAATTCTTATTCAATTTCTCAGCCGCAGCTCCAGGAGATAAGTTTGTACATCTCCGGCCGGTTGTCTAGGCGAAGAATGATCAACTTATCAAATTTATTTGTTGCTATGATACTTGAGTGAGAATCTACTTGTTTCAATTCCACACAGGTTCTCCTCGCGTTTGAGTTATTAAATATTCAAAGAACTGAAGACGTTGAAAAGTATGTTTGTTTATTGGTTACCAACACCGAAGTACTTTACATTATATAAAATGACATGAAGCCTAGCTTGCTTGCCTTAGACAGAGCGTACACAGTTCTACATTGTTAGTTGTCAGTTTGTGAAGAGGCTGGATCGACCATTACATTACGGTACCTTAAATATTAAGTTAGTTTGGTGGGGAGAAGACACGAATATTATTGAAGTAAGCTCGATCTTCTGAATAAGCTCCACCAATAAAGAAATACATATATTAGTTAGTAAGAAATAAGGCTGTGGTAGGGTAGAGCAATAGCCAATGACAATATATCTATTGGAGTGTTGGCAGAAGGCGTGTTTAACTAGCATCAGATTGGTTTTCTAAGAAACTCTGTGACAAAGTTACTCACTGTTGGCGACGTTCTGACTTTCTGGGAATCGCTATCAGAAATGTGTAAAGAAAGTAGAAAAATATGTTTTACTTGATGTGAGCTACAAGACTTTACTTTCAAGGGGATATGACAAGCTCTGGGGCTTGGCTACTACCTGCTCAGGTAGGGCGCGCCTAGTAATTGCTCAAAGAAGTGTGATCTGTAATATTGGAGGTTTTAACAGGATACAATAATGACAAAATGATATTTAAAACCCAAAATTAGTGGGAGATTCTGGCTGATCATGAATATTAAGGGGGTCGCTAGGTGGTGTACATGACTCAGGTACTTCAGATAGTTTCTGCTCACAATTAAAATAGAAATTCAATCTAACAAAGGGAAAACTAATCAAACTGGAAAATTGGCACTAAAAATAGACTTAGAATGGAAAATAGGCACTAACGTCAAAATAGGCATTTTTAGGCATGGTAAAACTCCTTTGTATAGACCAAAATGTTCATGAAACATGAAAATTTGAAAGGTGAGTCATGTATATGTTAAGGAGAAAAATAGGCATTTGCCTAAAATCCGCTGTCAACCTATGTTTCTGTGATGATCTGGTAGTGTGTGTGTAACTGTATTAGGGGCAGGGATGGGGACTTCAAATAAGGAACTATCCCAGCATTTTTCTGGGAGAAGTGTGGAAAATTCCAAGGAAACATCACTGTCAGGATAGCTGCTGTCAGTGCCAGAGTTAAAACCTCCTATCTCTGAACTTACTGCAGTTGCCTGTTGTGGGTATGGTGTGCAGTTTAACTCACACGGCTACACCGTGGAGTATTATCAAATAATATGAAAAAATGGTCCGGCTAGCTCAGTGTATCATTGGGCTCGTCAGTTGGTATGGTACACATAGGGTTGCCAGATTTCAAGAATGGAAAAATGGAACACACGTCCCAAAACATGTTTTTTTTATTAATGTTGTTAAATGTTGTAATAATACACATATGTATTAAATAAGCATTACATAGGCCTAATCAAATACACAAAATTAAACTAGGTATCGCTGACATATCATATAGGCCTATGACACCAGCAACTTACAAATCCTTTGTATGTACCTTCTGATAAAATTCACTACAATTTTCGTCATAATTGTAATATGTAAACAATTCTTGTTTTATCAAACTAATGGAGCTTCTGTTTCTATCATCTCTCCATTTGGTATTCATGACAGAAAAACTCTCTCCGTAAAAGCATTGGAGGGGAAAATGCTGAGTATTAACTTCACAAGGACTAAGATATTCCTTAATTTTGTTGCCCCCAATAAATCTATAACATGGCCATCTGTCTGACATAGACACACAAATCATTTTCTCTTTCAAAGTTGCCCCTGTACCACCAGAAATCAAGCTAGATATTACAATCAATTCTGAAGCGGGACATTTGAAAATTGGTGCGAAATTGAATATATTATCAAATTAACCAAAAAACGGAATATTTGGCATTCCGTTAAAGATTAAAACGGAACGCGGAACAAAACAAGAAAAAACGGAATTGTTCCGGGTAAAACGGAATGTCTGGCAACCCTAGGTACACCTCACCAAGATGGGTGACTAGCACATACTGAGAAGATCATTGCATATTTCCTTCAGGAATATTCGAAACCAAATTTGATTACCAAGGTAAGGTTTTTGTTTTTGTGAAAGGGAGTTTGACTCCCGTAGCACACTGGCATTGCTGGTGACGTCAATACTACATGTATTTTGTGTCTTGCAATGACCTTTTCATTATTGAAAATAATCTATTTATGGTGGCAATTGTTGTTTTAAGGGCGGAACCTCAAGGTCATCTGCCTGCTATTATGTTCAAAAAACAAGATGTTCAGTAAAGAACATATAGCCTACTTTCTCCTAAATGCATGGGTATTGTTATAACTCTTTGTCCTTTTCAAGGAGTATAATTGAATGTTGATTGTAGTAGCTTGTTGAAATACAACGCGCTATACAGATATTAAACATGAATATTAGGTGCCCTTTACTAGTGCTACCTCTGTAAAATATTTCATACAATTCGGTTTCACCGTGTTTGGATTGATATGGGGAATCGATTTGCACATATACATGGCCGCTATCTGCAAACTATTGGACTGATTATCTTGTAGTTCAGTCAAAAGATGCTTCCCACAAAAAGGTATGTTGTTGTAAAATTTGGTAGAGATCAAATGATTAGGTTGGTCGTAATTTGATTTAAGCTTTTTACATTTTGGTGGCCACCATTACGTTTCCGTCAAGATGGCGGCGATATAAAACATGACACTGAGTGAGGTGCCCTTTGCTAGTGCTACCTCTGCTCCAAATTTCGTTCAATTAGGCTTCACCGTGTTTGAAAAGATAAGGGGAATCGATTTGCACACATACATGGCCGCCATCCGCAATTATTGGGCTGATGACCTTGTAGTTTGGTCTAAAGATTCTTTATACATAAAGGTATAATGTTGTAAAATTTGGTAGGGATCAAATGATTAGGTTGGTCGTAATTTGATTCAAACTTTTAACATTTGGGTGGCCACCATTACGTTTTCGTCAAAATGGCAGCGATATAAAACATGACACTGAAGTGCCCTTTTCTAGTGCTACCTCTGTACCAACTTTCGTCTAATTCGGTTTCACCGTGTTAGAATTGATAGTGGGAATCAATTTTCACACATACATGGCCGCCATCTGCAAAGTATTGGGCTGATGACCTTGTAGTTTAGTCAAAAGACACTCGCCATATAAATATATGTTGTTGCAAAATTTGGTAGAGATCAGATGATTAGGTTAGTCGTAATTTTATTTAAGCTTTTAACATTTGGGTGGCCGCCATTACGTTTCCATCAAGATGGCGGTGATATAAAACATGACACTGAGGTGTCCTTTGCTAGTTCTACCTCTGTACCTAATTTTGTTCAATTTGGTTTCACCATGTTCGAATTGATAGGGGGGAACAGACATTCAGAGTACACAGACAGATGCACAATTTTTGGCCCTGTGTAGATCTCATAAGTCTACTTTTATTTTTTTGCAAATACAAAAGTAGGCTAAAAAACAAAGGGTTCATATTTAACCATTTCTGTTCCAGCTCACACTGGATTGCATGGATGGGATTTGGGATTGCCTTGGCAGGACTATCATTCCTTCTTCCCTTCACCTGGACGCACTTCCTATGGAACGAATACTGGGACCCACACGGAGATGAGTGCCATGTTCCTCAGCCAGAAAACTGGCTCATCAAACTGTTCTACCACATGTCCTTCCAGGTTGTTTCCAAGGCGGGGTTGCGCACCTTACTCTACTTCATAATCTGCATCGTACTCACGTTATGTGCTATGCTGGAACTGGTAGGTATATCATGTCATATTTAAAAAGATATACAATATATCCAAGAAGTATGCATAACCCTATGTTGGCATATTAGCATTGTTTCTTAATGAATTAAATTTAATAAGAATTTACTAAAAATTAATTTAATAATGAACTTAGGAGCAGTTGTTCAAGTGATCCATACGTGCTGCATCATGTTCTTTGTGGCATTTTTTCCAAAATGGCAGGTGTGATCATACCAAAGTCATTCCGTAATGCTAGTTCAATTTCAATGTTGGTTCCGTATAGTGTGTATTATAAAAGAAGAACACTAACTGCTGTCAAAGACAACACGTGGGGAAATACTGCATTGCCAGTGTGACAAGTTATCCCAATATCGGATGCTGTATGGACATGCATCTCGAGAACCACTAGACCGTTTTTATGCAGTTATCACTGTTAATAATAGAATGTTCTATCATCTGGAAGGATAAGGTATATAGGATAATAGTGACAGTTATGAAAGGACTTTGAGTGAGGCCGTGTGTACATTGCAACACGGCTTGTTGTTGCCATGGAAACAGTAACACGCTCATCATCTCTACACACCTCACCTTAGAGGTGGAGACAGCAGTCAGCGTTCTTCTTTTGTAATTCAGACTATAGCAACAACCTCATCTTGATAATACTCCACAACAAATTATCAGGTGTCGTAAAGTCAGGGCTATGTGGAGGCCAAGGAAATAGTGCTGGAGATGTTGGAAACCCATATCTAATCTATCATCCAGGAAATTTCTCATTTAACAAATCCTGAACAGTAAGAGAGAAGTGTGCCGGAGTTCTATGGTGCTGTATCCACACCTCTTTCATTAGTCCCCAGTCCACTAGCTGAAGGATGAGCCAAGTTGTCTGCATTCATGAGTGTGATTCAGCATTCACAGACAGAAAAAATAGAAACCAATCCAAAGAGATGCTGTGATATCATTCCTTCCCATATCGTAAGATGCAGGGGTTGTGTTCAATTTCCGAAGTGAAGTGAGGATTTTCCTTTGACAAAAAAAAAACAACACACCTCTCTTTCGCATGCTGCAATATATGACACACTAATCTGTGAACATAACCTTGGACCTTGATATGTCAGTTTGAAATGTTGCTAGAAAATTCTGACAAGCATCAAGACGTTTGTTCACGTCTGAGTCTGACAGCATTGGCAAGGGTTGGACAATACAGCCTTGCCTTTAATTCCATCATGTAAATCAAAATTAGTCGATCATTGGACATTAAGCTCAGCTGCCTGTTTGCAAATAGATCGCTGACGTGACGCCTCGACTTCATAACACATCTTCCGGCGCTTCTTCTTTGTTCTATTTCTTAACAGAAATATCTGTATTTTGATTTTGATCTCTGTTTATATTAAAAATATTAGTAAGAACGCTGGTTTTCAAAATTGTTTGTTTTCTGATATTCTGGATCTGAGTGGACAACTGTGACAGCAGAAATACAATAAATCTCTACTTATTATAAGACAAAGACCCCGATTCTTGGATGTCACGGGTAATCTTGAGAACCACTGGATGGATTTTGATGCGGTTTTCACCATTCTGTAAAGGATATCTTGAGGAAGGTTTCTGTAGAAAATAATGCATTAATGTTCGAAAGAAGCCAAGCAGTAACGATTTCAGTGAAAAAGTCTAAATAAAAACCTGGCGTCAGTATGCTTTTTAAGCTTACGCTGGGCAAACCATTAAAAATATAAATATACTATGAGTGTAAGAATTGTTCAGGATGAAAAGTTCTACAAACAAGTCCGCGAGAGCATATCTCTATCTTCAATACATCGCCCGCTATAAGTGTTTTTAAGTTTTCATTTCTTCCAACAATGTCCATTCAATTACTGAGGCGAAAGTTTATGAGCTAGCTAGGGGCGAGCCTATCACTCCAGTTACAGCCTAGATAGCAAGCGAGCCTATTACCCCAGATACAGCCAGCAGCAAACTGTCGAGCCGTGTTGAGTTAAGACTTCAGAGAAGAGTGGTGTGTTTGGAGTTTCCCAGGAAGTGCAACTTGGCTTTTCTTCATTTCGCCTGTGAACTTTTCGTTCCACAAAATACACAGTCAAGTTAAGATTGGACGGAAGGGGCCATTCTTAAATTACGAATTCGTTGCACATGCATCTCCATGATAATATAATTAATAGTCCTGTCAGTGATTTTAACCCATCATGCCAAGACGTAAAATGGATATAGGCCGTAGTTCATTGACATCGATAAGAATGCGCTTATCACGTAATGCATTCATAACTGTTCCCGGGCGAAGCATTGTGAATTATTTTCCATAATATTCAGTCTACCGATTATTGCTCATTGGTTGAATGAGGCAATTCAAAGAGCCTCAGAGTGCAAAACAACCAAATCTGTTTATCCTGTGTATTCTTGTTTCAATGTTGCATGGTGTGTCAGCATTTCTGTTACATTTAGGGCTTAAAGTGTAGAGTTTGTATTTATCAAATGATGTGATTTTCCAGATAGAATGTGAAATAGACTCTGAACCTCTGAATACCAGTACCGGTAATGAAACTGTAGTGGCTACTAACTCCATGACTGAAGAGGGAAAATGCCTTTCACCATGGGTAAGATAACAAATGCTTATTAAGTCTAATGTTTGCATCACAGTGCCACTCCTAATACACAAATCGTAGGTTCGAACCCTGGTGCTGACAGCAGCAGTTATCCTAAGTATAGTTTTTTACCGGATTTTTCTACACTTCCACCAGGAAATTGCTGGGATAGTACCTTATTTCAAGTCCCGGGGCACCTATAGTATCCTCTTCCTGTCCCTAATTCAGTTACATACACCCTACATGGGGCTGATGACCAAGATGTCCCAAGTTTATAAAGTGAGTTAACAATAACAACGGGGAAGAAAGAAACAAAGAAAAAAAGGAGTTGTTGATAATTCAATTTAGGGGTTTGTGACATAGTTGTCATTCAGTCCAGTGTACTTGGGTGTGTAAATAAATAGAGGGAGGGAGTGGGATTTTTCCCGATCACCTATGTTATTGTGGTGTCTGTGGTAGTGTATTTGTAATTGAGACTAGGATGGGGAAGGGGGCAGCCGTGGTCTTAATTTAGGAACCATCCCGGCATTTGTATGGAGTAGATGTGGGAGAAATCACGGAAAACTACTTCCAGGATGGCTGAGGCAGGAATTGAACCCAACTCTTCTCAGTTTTGCCTCACGAGGCAGAGTGTACCCCGCTTGAGCCCTCAGGCCAGAATTCCATTTTTGGCAGAGCCAGGAATCGAACCCAGACCTCCGGGGCAACAGCTAGTCACTACACCATGAGGTAGTTGGTACATTATTTATATGAATATTTTTTAATACAACCATTTTCTGTATTGATGTACATAATTGATAATAAAAGTTTCCAGTATTCAATACAACTTACTTTTATTAAGAACTTATATTCTCGTGGTACAAGTTTTGGTTTCTGTGAAACCTACTTCAGCCATAGCACTCTCAATTGACCAATAACACCATTAGGTGCAAGTCAATCAATTAAAAAATATAAAACAATGAGATGATGATGTCACTGAAATAATGATTCACTTAAAAGTTTTAAAAGGTTTCTCATCATCATCATCATCATCTTGTACAGTTTCCAGCCCCAGGCTGGGTCTGTTTGGAACATAAGCCTCGCCACTTAGTCCTTTCTTCCCACCACCTCTCCGCTGTCACTCTGGTCCAGTCCTCGCCTCTCTTCTTGACACATTCCTCCACTCCTTTCAGCCATCTATCTCTTGGTCTTCCCCTTGGTCGTTTCTTCTGCATCTGCATCTCATGTATCCTCTTGGGAATCTTCTTCTCATCCATTCTCTTTAAGTGTCCATACCACCTCAGTCTTGATGTCTCAATCCTACCTTGCAAAGGCTCCTCTTTCACCATTTCCCTGACCTTTTCATTCCTCACCCTGTCTCTTCTTGTTACTCCGATCCTACTTCGCAGGAACTTCATTTCACCTGCCTGTATTCTGCTTATGTCTCTTTTCTTCATTGTCCACGTTTCTGAAGCATAGGTCAGTATCGGGATATAGTAGCTTCTGTATAACACTTCCTTGCTTTTTTGTGGGACATCTTTATTCCACACTAAGCTCCTAATGCTTCTCAGAAATGCTTCTGCCTGTCTGCCACGTTCCGTAATCTCTTTATCATTTCTCCCATTTTCCTCCACTATACTTCCCAAGTACTTGAGACTTTCCACCTTCTCCAGCTGTCCACCTCCAAGTGTTATCCCACTCATTGGTCTGTCCTTTTTCCTGGTCGTTAACAGGATCTCACATTTACTGATGTTTAACTTCCATCCTTACTCTCCCACTGTTTCTTCCCAAGCCTTCAGTTGCTCCTGAATTTCCTCCTCCTTGTTTCCCCAGACCATGAGATCATCTGCAAACACCATTGCTTTCATCTTATCTTCTATCTTTCTTGCTATCCGTGTCATTACCTCGTCCATAACCACAATAAAGAGAAGGGGTGACAGCGCACTACCCTGTTTCAGGTCACTCATTTGTCTGAACCAGTCTGTTCTTTCCCCTCCAACTTTCACACAACTCACACTTCCACAATACATTTCCTTCACTCTGCCTACAGTCCCTTTTTCCACTCCCATGTTTTCCATTGCTTTCCAAACCTTCTCCCTACACACACTATCATAGGCCTTTTTGATGTCCAGGAAGGCCATCAACAGATCCTCTCCAAATTCGTAGTGGTGTTCCTGGAGCTGTCTCACTGAAAATATGAGATCCACTGTTGATCTCCCAGGTCTGAATCCATACTGCTCCTCTCTCAATTTTCTCTCCACTTTGGCTCGTATTATACTTTCTAATATATTTTCATATATCTAGGCACAGTGAGGTATGAGTGTGACTCCCCTGTAATTTCTGCACTCCTTTCTGCTTCCTTTCTTAAATATTGGGACAATTAATCCTTTCTTCCAATCTTCTGGGGTCTTTTTCTCCTTCCATATCACCCTCATCACACGGTACAGCCACTGTTTTCCAACCTCCCCTGCTGCCTTCACCATTTCAACACTCACTTCATCCACACCCAGTGCTCTTCCTCCTTTCTAAAATGTTATAATAGTACATTATGCAACGAGCCTATAATGGCAATAATTAAGACACGAGTATGTTTATAAAACGAGCCTATGCAAGTTTTATAATTTCCATACGAGTATCTTAATTACCATTATAGGCGAGTTGCATACGACTGTTTATTTTCGACGATAATTATAACTTTATTATATGTTTTAACAAATATTCATAAATATCTGTGGGATTCAGTTAATTCAGTTAATGAACAGGGTGCGCTGGCTTTGCTGACTGAACATAGCGCGGGTCAAGGCACTCCGAAAGCAGAGACCATTCACTTTGCTTGCCAACACAGAGATATGTTGGATTTTGAGAGCATGCGCGAAGGTATCCTTACCTAATTGGTCACACAACTGTTTCTTGAGCTCTGATTGGTGGGAGAAACTGTTTCATAATGAAAAATAGTGTTATAATGAGCCTCATTATGATACAGTTTTCTGACACATTATGTTTACATTTCGACATCGTCGAACATAGAATATGTAGCATTATTTACATTATTTATATACTGTAATTATACCATCCTACCTACCTGTTGTATAGTCATTTCATTATGGTGCCACATACCACTTTTCCTCAGACAGAAAAATAGCAAAGCCAACGCCGTACAGGCCACGGAGGCCCTGGGAGTAGTGGAAGGTAGAGGCTAGCACTAGATGGGATGGAGTTGTCAGCTCCACGCTCGGCCGCCTTTTCTCCCAGGAATTACCCTGGTACTCATTTCTGATGTGACTGAGTGAACCTCAGGTCTATTTGTGTTTCCGAAAGTGGTAGTTTTGTTCCTAAAATCCACTACCTGGGTGGGGATCGAACCCATTCCCTTTCTGTTAGAAGCTCAGCGCCTCTACCGCCTGCGCCATGCAGCCCCCTATACAGGAAAATACAAGTAATTATTATCAATTTTTTTTCTTTAACTCCATTTTCATTGAGTATGTGTGTAATGCAAGGCATAGCCAGAGGGATGTACAGGGTGTTGCCACACTTTCTATGTTTTCAGACTTTTTTTTTTTTTTTTTGCTTTTGGAGGGCAGGGACTGTCTGTGGGTGTCATTTTATAGGTTTGTTAGTGTTTTCTAGAGTTATTTCTTCTTGTATGTGAAGATCTGAACATGCTCAATTGATGAGCAAAACATGTCATCCTAGTTTTCTCCTTCTTCAATAGTCCATAACAATATATACCAGGGCTGTTTTTTAAGTAAGAGCCTTTTTTTTTAATTAACCGAACACTTTATTTTGAAACCACATTTATTTTTGGGTTTTACATACCTTCCTCTATTTTTCTACATAGTTGCCTTGTTTATTTAGGAGCTTGTCATACCTTAAAACTAAGTTCTGAAATCCCTCTGCATAAAAGTTTGCCGCCTGCTCTGATAACCAAGAATTCACACTTGAGGAAAATCCATGAATCATGAATCATTAATCTTCGGTCCTCGTGAATTTTCGTGTCAATTAGAGTCACCAAGTCATCTGTGATCACAGACCTGAGCGTTCATCGTCATGAACTTTTCACGGTCACTTTTGATCTTGCGTACCCATTTTCGCACTTTACCTTCCGTCATTGCATGATCACCACAAACCTCACAAAGCTGACGATGAATGTCTGCAACCGACATGTTTCTTGCAGATCACAGATCGTACCTCACACGTGGCAGGCGAATCAATAATCTTAAACATTGTAAAGATGCACAGTTCAGCGTACAGATTAGCTACACAGCTGCAATTGACGCCTGCTTGTTCGCAAAGGATGCCGGGAAGTAGCGTGCACGCTTGTTGTGGTGTGCGCACTAACTACGCACTAACTACGGGCTTAAAAAAAAACGGCCCTTACTTAAAAAACGTCCTCGTATTTCTTAATCACGTGTAATTTTTTTCAGGTTATTTTCTTTTATTCTAGTAATTTGAATTATTTTGTGATGACCGATGGAAAGTACAATATCAACTATATCATTGTAATGATGACATTTTTATGAATATCAACGTCATTTACTTGTATTAGTGTCCTTGTAATGATGCGCACCACAGACTGGCTATGCTATTATTCACAATCTTAACCTCTTAACTGGGTATTTATGAGAGCTTGTTGTAACCTGCCCTCTATATTATTTTCAGCCAATAGTTACGACAGTATAGGCGGAAAGGTTAGCGGGAATATTAGCAACAATAATGTTGTGTTATAGTATAATAATGAAATTCCAATGTATTAATCATAATTCAAGAGACATTTTGACCATTTTTACAGTAACTACAAGGTCATTTACCTGATTAGAACTTAACAGTTTTGTCCATATGACCTAAACTGTTCATTTCCGCACATTGAGAGGTACAAATACAACGTATCAAATGCTATCGAGATCAAACGTGTAGGTTTGCTTTCATTGATTGTCTTGTATTGCTCCCTGCACAAAGCAGAAACAAACACATGACCAAACAGAAAGCAAAAAGCAGAATTCAAAATCAAAAGCAAAAACAAAAAACAAACACAAAACCAAAAAACAAACAAAGAAGCAAAGCAAAATTCAAAAGAAAAGAAAAAGCAGAAAACGAACACAAAATTTAAAAAAGCAAAAATCAAAAACAAAAGCAAATACAGAAAACAAACACAAAAAACACAAAGCAAAAACAAAAATTCAAGAACTAAAGAAAAAGCAGAAAATAAACACAAATTCAAAAACAAAAAAGGAAAAATCAAAAACAAAAGCAAATACAGAAAACAAACACAAAAACAAAAATTCAAAAGACAAAAGAAAAAGCAGAAAAAGAACATAAAATTTAAAAAAGGAGCAAAATTCAAAAACAAAAGCAAATACAGAAAACAAACACAAAAACAAAAATTACAAAGCAAATACAGAAAACAGACACAAAAACAAAAATAACACAAAGCAAAAACAAAAATTTATAAAAAAAAAAGACAAAGCAGGAAACGAACACAAAATCAAATACAATAACAAAAAAACAACCAAGATGTCATAACTGCTGCCAACCTGCTGCAAAAACATCAATTTTCTCGAAGACATTCACCATGCCGTGAAAACTCGACACGCCCAGTAGGCGTTAGCGGTAAAAGATGGGGTACGTATATATTCGTCATGCTCATTAAATTATAACATTTAACATACGAGGTTTAACATAAGAGGTTAATGATCTAAGCTGACCTGTTAGCATGTTAACAAGGACAATATGGTGACTGATAACATTTCCCTATTTTCTTCTGCACAGCACATAACACAGACATGCTCTCTTGTGGTCCTCATGAACTTCTTCTTCCTTCGCATTCATTTTCAAGTGAAGTTAATGATGGGCTGCTTCATTGTGGGGATCTATTCTTGTGGCATTTGGATCCTTCACCCCAGTGTCTTCCAAGTAAGTACTGAATTTGTGTTATCCTCACAGTTGCATTAAGGGGAGTTGGAATGTCGTGTCTAGCCATTGTTTAATTCGGCACATTTCGGTACAGTTTTCACTGAAACACCTGGCAGTAGAGAACTGAATTTTTTACACCTGGTTTCGATATACCTCATTGGTATTCTGAATTAGAATAAAAGCATTTCATCTTTTTAGTGAAGTGTAATAATTTTTTAAAGCTGAGATCCATATTTTATTGAAGATTTTGGAAAATACTGTGCATAATTAATATGTGATTCTGCTACATTAGCTTTATAGTTATGATATGCACCACTTCTGAAAATTTCAATGCTATATCAATAATAATTTCTGAGAAATATACACCAATGGAGAATTTATTTATTTATCGTATGGCTATTAGTGCCGGGAGTGTCCGAGGACATGTTCGGCTCGTCAGAGACTGTAGCTGCTTCAAGCGGACACCCATAGGGTGAGCTACAAGTTCCGTTCAATTTCAAGTAGTTCCAAATTTCACTACCAGATGTCACTGATGCCTAGTGGTGAACGTTGGAACTAGACATTTTGCTTCACACAAGTTTAGTCTGTGCAAGGATCTTTTACATGCCATAAATCTATGATATGGGACCACCGGCTTTACTTCCCCTCCGAAGGAAGGCATACTGAAGTATTTTAATGCTCTTAAAAATTCCGACAACTTTGGACAGGTTTGAACCCACTATCTTGGGCACAGCAGTTCAGCATGCTACCAACTACGCCACCTTAGCCGCTACCAATGTTGAAAGCGATTTAAAAAAAAGTTTTTAAATTCACTAATTTGTGCACATTTATCTTCAAAAGCAGCTTATTCCATAGTGGGGAATTTCTTCCTGGTCTTCCCCCTTCTCCAGAAGCTTTGTTTTCCTGGCTAATTGTGCTACTTTGATGTTCATTTGAGCCGAACATGTCCTCGGACACTCCCGGCACTAACAGTCATTTGGCTTTATATATGTGGATTCTGTTCAAAAGTTTGTACACCTCTTATTGTATTGACACCTGGATCAATACAGAGAGCTTGTAGCACTTTTATACTTCCCAGGTTGTCATCATTGAAGGGTATTACAGCATCTTAAACGCCCAATTTTAGAGTTTTTACCCCAGTGAACACGGATGAATACAGTCGTGGATGGGATTTTTAATTTTTATGTGTTTCCCCCTAAAGGAAATCCTGAACCTGCCACTGGAATTAGATAGGAAGCAGAATATTTGATATATATGGCAGAAAATAGGTTATAATTTTCTTAATTTTCTCAGAAATGTTCAAGATTGTTCATTATCTTACATTGTAATTTGGCATCACGGAATGAATATCACACCAAAGGACTAGAAGTCGAAGCGTTCCGTGTTCCTTTCATAAGGGAGAAAGCTAGTAGTACCTATTGTTGCTGGTAACAGTCACCCTTAATGTCTGCTTTTTCCAGAGTTGCCAACTTCCACGATGAAAATGTTTGCATTGGGTACTAATTTAAATATATTGGGGAGCAGGTATAAGGAGCTTACATGTCATCTGAAATGTCTTCTTTCCCCACATTTCATCTACTTAGGGAATTTTGTGAACAATCTAAACATACATTAGGACCAGGTAATTTTAAACATCCATCATTTTACTCTACCAAGGTGGTATCAATGAACTAATGCTATGTTGAAACCACTATCTGCTAAATACTCTTCAATTGTGCTTTTCATAATTTAGTGTACCGTAACGCCCGGTTCACAATAGCCCGGGAACGAGAACCAGAATGAGAATGGGAACGAAAAGGAAGTTGAAATGCACGCTACCTTATGGGTCGGTTCACAATCAATCTCCGGGAACGAGAAGCTAAAAGTAGCCCGAGAAGGCCGACGGGAAACATGGTCAAGTTTCATGTTTGACGTTCTTGGAGCTTCCCAGAGCCAATCAGAAACGTTGTACCTGCACATGCGCAGTACGGAAGAAATAGCCAGCAATGTAAACATAACCTGTGAATGAGCTCTCTAACCTTGCTTCTCTAAAGTGCACAATTTGTGTTTAATAAAGTTATTATAACCTTATTATAACCCTCTGAAGCATTTCAGTTGTGTAATTGGTGTCTATTAGTGGGCGCTTGCTGATTGTTTTAATATTATTACGCTATAGCTGATTGTGCGCGCATGTACAAGTTCCCGTTCCCGGGCTAATTGTGAACCGGGGCCCCGGGAAGCTTTGCGTTCTCGTTTATGTTCTCGTTCCCGCACCAATTGTGAACCAGCCTTAACCCATTATGCAGCCAAGGAATAAAAGTGGCCATCATATTGGCTTGGTTAGCATATTGTTCGGCAACATTCTTGCCTTGAGTGTGCAGTAAGTTACAGTCGCCTCAGTGTGGCAAGCCCATATAAACCAATACAAAATAAATGGTCCTCTCAAAATAATAAATGCAAGTTTGTTTGTATTCACTATTATTAATCAGACATAATTATACCTGACCTGATTTATTTAACAGAATGGTGAAACATGGAATCCTGGAATGGAGCCACAAGTTGCACACATACTGAGTATTGGCTTCTTGACTCTCTCTCTACACCTTATGGATCGACAGGTATGTTATCACTTGTGATTCCTTTGGTTTTGAAGCTCTTCCTGTGTGTCACCTATACCTCTAGTCAAAGAATATGGAATGTGATGGAGTTATGTTATGTTCTCTGCATTTCTTTAAAAAAGCGATGTTGAAATGTACGAAATGCGACGCTAACTATTGTGGACAAACAGGTAGAGCATTTATAGCAAGATATGGTAAGCATTTTAATGACATTAAATACAACAAATTTTCCGCCATGGCAAATCACATGAAAGATACTAAACATGGGTTCACAGACATTAACAACGATATGAGAATCTTACATCATGCAAATAAAGGAACTACAATGAACATCTTAGAAGAAATTGAAATCGATTTAGCCCAAAGGACCACCCCCCTAACTAATCTTAATGAGATTAATTTCGAAAACGACAACGTACTCTATGGAACGTTAAACAATTACAGAACAAAATATAAACCACCGTAGAAATAAATCCACAACTGGTGATCCATGTCACCTTCCCCTAAACCCTTTTCCCCTCCCCACTCCTAACCAAAACACTCCTGAACCCTCACCCCTCTCCTCCTCCGCCCCTACCGTCTGGCTTGTCGCTTCCATGTTGACACACCGTTTCAGTACAGCACAGTCTCCGTCTGACTCAGCATGGCTCTGTTAACTCATTGCCGTATTACATCGTAAGTTTTTACACAACATTTACGGGTATTTTCTAAAGGTTTATTTTATATACCACTTCATTTTCTCATCATCATCATCTTCCTTGCATTTTCCCATTTATGTGGGGTCTGCCTTCCTGCAATGATTCCTCAACTTCAATCGATCCATAGCGTCCCGGGGGCGGAGTTTAGCGAGCTGCATGTCATCCCTCACCCTATCCAGCCAGCGTGTTTGAGGCCGCCCTCGAGGTCGACGACCCCCCACATTTAGTTGAAGGGCAGTCTTAGCAACTGAGGTTTCACTGCTACGGAGCACATGTCCATACCACCGCAGACGTGATTCACGCATTTTCTCTGTGATTGGGGCAACCTTGAAATCCTTCCGCATAGCATCATTCCTAATATGGTCCAGTTGAGTCAAGCTATTGGACCACCGCAACATCTTCATTTCCATTGCATGAAGCGCCTGTTCGTGCTTCGATGTTGTAGGCCAGCATTCTGATCTATAAAGGGCCACCAGTCTAATCACTGTGCGATATACTTTAGATTTTAGATGCAATGGAATTTTCTTATCGCATAGGACTCCAGTAACTTGGCGCCATTTCATCCATGCGGTAGTGACTCTTGTTTTGATATCAGGAATCGTGCTGCAGTCTGAGGTGATGCATGACCCAGGTATTTGAATTGGGTCACTTTATTAAGTTGAACCTCACCAACAGTGATCGTGCCATCAGTTTGGTCACCGCATTCCAGGTATTCCGTCTTCAGGTTCATTTTCTCATACATACAGTAGTTTTATTTCTTTCCAGTTGGGAATGGTCACCCCTTGCTTGGGCT
The DNA here is from genome assembly GCA_946902985.2 of Meconema thalassinum. Classification (NCBI taxonomy): domain Eukaryota; kingdom Metazoa; phylum Arthropoda; class Insecta; order Orthoptera; family Tettigoniidae; genus Meconema; species Meconema thalassinum. The sequence continues at coordinate 715,371,913 of OX336388.2, read as the reverse complement.
TTGGAAGCTAACATTAGAAACAGGACATGAAATAAACCAAGAAAGACTGTCAAGCCTGGCTGAGGGTTTTATTGAACTTTTAACATAAGAAAATGTTTTAACAACTTTTTAATGTGTTACAGTGTATACTTTTAGTGATCTATGTTTGTTTTCATGTCATCATCATCATCATCATCATCATTTCCCCTTATCCTGCTCCTGCCGGGTCGGGGTATTTATGGCACTTCTCCACTTTCCTCTTTCCTTCCGCCATTCTTCTTCCACGATCTTGTCCCAGTCCAGATTTCTTTTTCTTACGCTGTTCTTCACTGAATCAATCCACCTTGTTCTAGGTCTTCCTTTTGCTCTCTTACCCTTGCACTTCGCCCCCAGCATCTGTCTTGGTATTCTATTTTCCTCCATCCTCTTTACATGTCCAAACCACCTTAGTTTATTCTTCTCAATTCTCTCATTTAGTTTTCCCATCCCAACTTCCTTCCTAACATCTTCATTCCTCACTCTGTCTTTCCTTGTCTTTCCTATCGTACTTCTTAGGAATTTCATTTCACTGGCTTGGATTCTACTCTCTTGCCTGCTTGTCAGGGTCCAAGTCTCAGCTGCATAAGTTAATATAGGAACATAGTACACTTTATATATTACCTCCTTGCTTTTCCTTGGTACTTCCTTATCCCAAACAAGTTTTCTTACACTTTGATAGAATGCATTGCTCTGCTGTACCCTCCTGCCAATCTCCATGTCCAACCTACCAGTTTGTATCAATTCACTTCCTAGATATTTGAACGTGTCCACAATTTCCAAACTCTGACTTCCAATTTTCACAGTGCCCTTTCCTTGTCTTTCCCCTCTTGTCATCACCATGGTCTCGCTTTTCTCTATACTGATTTTCAGGCCGTACTTCTGAATATTTTCGTTCAGTGCATCTAGTTGTTTTTGCACTTCTTCTGTGTTCCTTCCCCAGACCACAATATCATCTGCAAATAACAGTAACTTCATTTCTTTATGACCATATGCTTCCTTTGTTTCCTTTACAATTTCATCCATCACCATTATGAACAAGAGAGGTGACAGCACACTCCCCTGTCTTAGTCCAGTCTTGTTCATAAACCAATCTGTCTTTCCAACTGGGGTCAGTACCCTGCTAACACAGTTGTTGTACATTGCTTGCACCATTTCCAACATTTCTCTTCCCAGTCTCTTCTTAACCATGGTTTCCCATACCTTCTCTCTGGGGACACTATCATATGCCTTTTCTAGATCTATGAAAGTCATGATCAAATCCTCTCCATATTCCCAGTTCTTTTCCATCACCTGCCTCAAGCTAAAGATTGGGTCCACTGTGGATCTTCCACTCCTGAAACCATACTGTTCCTCTTGCAACTCTCCTTCCACCTTTCTTCTCATTCTTCTAATATCCTTTCCAATATTTTTACTATCTGTGATAAGAGGGTGATCCCTCTATAGTTATCACACACCTTCTTGTCCCCCTTCTTAAACACTGGTGTTATTAGCCCTTTCTCCCAGTCTTCTGGTACACATTTCCGTTTCCACACACACTTTAGCAGTCGATACAACCATTGCATACCAACAGGTCCAGCAGCCTTTATCATTTCTACACTGATTTCATCCACCCCTGTTGCTTTTCCCATCTTCATTTTCTGTACTGCTAATTCCACCTCCAGCATTGTTATATCGTCTTCTGTTATAGAGTCGTCAGGTTGTGTCACTTCCATCTCACCAGTACAATTGCTCACATTCAATAGCTTATCGAAATACTCCTCCCATCGTCCCTTTATCTCTTCTGGGTGTGTTAACAATTCTCCATCTTCCTTTTTTACTAGCTTTGTAGTAACTCTTTCTTTCCTCTTACTTCTTAGAAGTCCATACAGCATCCTTTTACTGCCACTTACATCTGTTTCCATTCTTCGTGTAAATTCTTCCCAACTTTTCTTCTTTTCTTCTCCTACCACTTTCTTACACCTCCGTTTGCTGTCGTGATACTTCCTTTTGCTTTCTTTTGTTTTATCTCGGTTCCATTCTTTCCATGCAGACTTCTTTTCTTTCACTGCTTTCCTCACTTCCTCATTCCACCACGGTGTCTCCTTCTCTTTCACTCTTGTTGACGTCCTACCACAAGCACTCTCTGCTGCACCAACAAATGCCTTTTTAAAGTGGGACCATTCCTCTTCTATGTTTTCCACTTCAGTAACTGGGATTTGTTGCTTCAATCTCTCCTGAAAATCTTCCTGTACAGTTTTGTCTTTCAATTTCCATACTTTTATTTCATTTTCTCTGATCTCCTTTAGGTTTTCCAATTTTTCCCATCTAAATTTTTCCACCACAGCTCTATGGTCCCCATCAAATGCTTCTCCTAGTAAAGCTGTCACATCTATCAGCTTTCTGCGATTAGTCCTTTCAACCAGAAAGTAGTCAATTACTGATTTTGTTCTTCTATCGCCCCAACCATATCTCGTAATTTTCCTGCTGTTTTTCTTCCGAAACCATGAATTACCCACTATCAGTCCATTCCTTTCACAAAAGTTTACAAGTTCCTCTCCTTCCCGGTTCTTTTTCCCATATCCATATGGTCCAATGACTTCTTCCTTTCCTTGTCTCTCGTTTCCGACTTGTGCATTCATATCTCCCATGATCACCACTTCTACATCTGAAATTACTCTTTCTACATCCTCCAGGAATACTTCAATATCTTCTTCTCTGTTTCCAGTCTGTGGTGCATACTCTTGTATGAAGTCCATCACGTCATTTTTCATCTTCATTCTAATTTTCGTTATTCTGTCACTCACACACTCGACCACTTCAACATACTCCTCCAGTTGTTTCGAGGTTATCAGTCCCACGCCATTTTTTGCCTCTTGGCCACCACTCCAGTATAATGTATATCCTTTCCTCAATTTCTTCCTTCCTTTACCTTTCCATTTCACTTCACTCAGCCCCATCAATCCAATATTCTCCCTCTCCATGAAGTCTACCAACTCCTCCACCTTGCCTGTCAGGTTCATGACATTCATGATTCCCACTTTCATATCGGTTACTGGTCGCCCATTTCTCACAGTTCCCCCAGTACCAAAAGAACTGCGCGTCGCCTGCAGGGTACGCCCTAACCTTCTCCGAATCATTTGAAGTGCCATTTCCATTTTAGGCTATTATTACGATGGGGTTGCCACTCCCAAAGGCATTTTATGAAGCTACTGCCAGCTATTATACAGGCCGCCCCTAACATGGGAAACAGACGCCCTTGCAGCCGCCCCTAACCTGGGAAACAGACGCTGCCGATTGATGCTGTACTCATACTATTCCCTGAGTACTGGGTTGCCTCTTCCGCAATCTCCACCGTTCCGAAGTCCATCTTCTCCGCTGCAGATTCCGTTGAGGTCTTCGCACGTAACCCTGTGTACGGGGCCTATGTTATACCCCATAGGACTGGGTCCTCACCAGAACTTAGCCGGTACTGTAGTTCCATGGTATATTACAGTACCGTTGCCCACCCTCGCGACGTGGACGCGCCTGGCAAGAATTATCCATGTAGCCAATTATAATTGCCTCATGGACCGGGTTAAGGAGCTGTCTAAATCCAGCCTCCAAGGCTGTACGATTTTTTAACTACATTCAGTATATAAAGTGAATGTTTTAAGTGCTTCCCAATTAAAATAGGCTGATGAAGACGCCAATATGTTTTAGACGTTGAAACATGTACCATGAGTTAAATAGTATTGACGAGGCGGAACCATTTGGAACTTTGTTCTTAATATAAACAAGTAGATGTTGCTGTGAACGAGACCAGTCTCATAATTACAGGGTGTCTGAGACCAACACCAACGGAAAAACTCTATCCTATCGCAGGAATCGCTCCTCCTCACGTAAGAAGGCAAGTAGCTGCAGAAGTTGAACGTTGGAAGCAACAACCGATCCACGTCACCCCCTTTATGGTCATCAAATACAGTCCGTTCGACTAAGGTTAAGGAAGAGTTTTTTAAGAACAACTGCACCCCTTGTTGATATGGCAGGAAAACGAAGGCATGAACTGTAAGAACAACAAGTGCCTAATCCATCCCTGAGTCTAAAGGAAGAACCTTCTGCAGGTTTTCACCTTCGCTATCCCATCTGGAAAACCCTCAACCGACTTCGCACTAGTGTTTCTAAATGCAAATCCAACCTTGTGAAGTGGGGCTACGCCAAGGAGAAATAGTCTGTGATTGTGGGCTACTACAGAATGAAGAGCACCTTCTGGTTTGCAAGAATTTACCATCACCATGCACCAAAGAAGATGTTTTCCGGCCAATGATAAAGCTGTTTTTGTAGCTGAACATTGGATGAACATTACTTAACAATGTATCTGGATACCGAAATATAATATATAGTGGGTAAAAATCTCAAAAATAGTATTCTTTTTACCAGTCTATATAAATTTAATTTTACATGACAGGCAGAATACATGAACCGTCTGGACTACAAGTGGCAGAGACGACTTGCTGCCGAACAGGAAGAGGCAGCCACAACACGCTTGGTGAATAAGATGTTACTGCAAAACATCCTTCCAATCCATGTCGGTAAGTTAACAACACTCAGTACCTCACATATGAGTTGTCAGTCACATTTTTTACATATCTATAAAGTATATTTGCAAATGAGTTACTGTATATTAATATGCGGGTGGTGTCAGCATAAATAAAGATTGTTCATCGGCTACATCATGCGATGATCGATTTTAATGGAAAACTGTCATTAAAAAGAAAATCTGTTGTTGTTGTTGTTGTTGTTGTTTCCTATGGCTAGTCCGGATTCCAATCCATCAGCTTTCTTGCGTTCCAATAGAGTTGTGTGAGGTTTCCAGAAGTTCTAGCAGTCACATCAAGTTTGTTGCAATGTAGCAGGTGTCCCTTATCCATTTTACTTCCAGGTTCGTGGCAAAGTGTGCATTCTTCAGATCTCAGGATGTTGATTCGTTTCAGATGAGCTGCAAGGCAGTCGTGGCCAGTGTTAAGTCTGAAGAAGGCTACAGCTTCTCTTCTTGGTGTTAATTTATATTGATCCCATTTAGCATCAATGTCTTTCCATAATTTGTTTTCTGCTGTTTTCTTTGCCATTTCTTCATACCTGTTTTAGATAGTATTTTTCAAGATCCTTTTTGCTGACATAAAATCAGTCTGACTGACAGGTTGTTGTAGTGTGGTACCTTTTTTTGCTAATCTGTCTGCCTCTTCATTTCCTGCTATGCTAACATGAGAAGGGCTCCACTGAAATGAGATCTGTTTGTGGAGTCTTTGAAGGGTTTTTATCATACAAAAAATTTCTTTAAGTTCTTTATTTTGGGGCTTATAATTTGACGAGATGGCTTGAATGGCTGCTTTTGAATATGTAATGATAACGCATTTTTGATAATCAATGTTTCTGCCTAATAACTGATGGTGTGCATGTGAAATTACTCTTATCTCAGCATCAAAGTTTGTTTTGTTTTGGCCTACTGGGAAGTAGAGTGAGTAGAGAGATGAATGTATTCCTGCTCCAGTTCTATTTTCTTTGCCTTGTGAGCCATCTGTAAATATTTTTAGCCATTGATTAGATGGATATCTTTCTTCTATTGTACAGAGGGCCAGTTGTTTTAGATCTTGTGGTGAAGAGTCTTTCTTGCAGACCTCTTCTAACAAAGTAAGATCTGTAGTCACTTGTATATATTCAATGGGATTGACTGGCATACAGAGTGGTTCAAGTTTTATTTGCAGATTGCTCTTATTGATGTATTCTTTGGCGAGCCTTAAGGGATCTTTTTGCGTTTTAAGATTGGGGCTAGAAACTGGTTTTTTGATCCATGTCATTTGAGGTAGTCTTTGTATACTGAGGTATGCATTGGCTGTTTGATGTTTCATCTCCTCTTCTATCGGTAAGTTGTGGGTATATAATTGCAAGGCGGTTATAGGTGTGGTTTTTATTGCACCTGTTATGGTTCGTAGGGCATTATTCTGACACCTCTCGAGGCGATCAATGTTTGACTGGGGTGCTGTAGAGAGTACTTCACTGCCATATTTTATGATAGGTTTGATGTAAGTATAGTAGGTTTTGTTGAGTTTGTCTTGAGTGCTCCTCCAAGTAGCTCCTGCTAGTCTCTTCAGTAATTTCATCCGTTTGCTTACCTTATCCTCCACATGTTTTATGTGTTTGGTCCAGTTCAGCTTATTTTTGCTGACATAAAATCAGTCTGACAGGTTGTTATAGTGTGGTACCTTTTTTTGCTAATTTTATTTTATTTCAGGAATTGATTGTTGTTAATTCATTTTAGAGGCTTGGGATGCCTTGGTTATCAGCCTCATGTACTTGGGTGTATGTTCAATTTTTTTGATAACATGTGTTTTTATGGTGACTGTAGTAGTGTTTGTAATTACAGTAGAACTCCAATTATCCGGATTCATTGGGATTGTGCCCGACCTGGATAATCAAATATACAGAGAAGGTAATTTCTTTAAAAAATGCTTAATGTGCACGAGACTGATGACTCATCGTCTGCCTATACGGTACCCGTTCCACTATGTTAACAGTAGAAAGGTCCCAATATGGTGTGCAACTTAAATGCATTCATTTTTGCTGGAAGATTTTGTCTTTTGATACATTATCTGAGGATTGAATTTCGAACTATAAAGAAACGTACAGTACCTTACAACTATTGTGATAACTGTCAAGCAAAACCAACTCGTTGGTTTAATGAAGTAATTTTAGTCATACTTTTTTTTTCTTTTCCTCAAATTGATCCAGATAGTTGGAGTTCGGATAATTGAGTTCTAATGTATTAGGGTCTACAGGACTCCAAATAAGATACTATCTCAGCATTTTCTTGGAAAGAGTGTAGTAAAACCAATGGAGAAACCAGAGTAGGGATAACTACTTTCAGTGTCAAGATTCAAACCACCTACGCTGCTGCTACCCATCGTGGTGGTAGTGAGCGATTTAATGCACTCTGGTTCAGTGCAGGGTCCAATCGATAGAGTGGCCTCAGATTAGTCTATTGTGATATCGATTCAAGGATAATTATTGTTAGTGACCAAGCTGAGGGCTCCTCATCAACAGCACAGCTTAGTGCAGTGCGCCAGACCAGCAAAGTCAAGTGACCACCCTCACTCAGCAACTATTTGAAGTAAAATGCTATTAGTCTGATTTCACGTTTCCCGTCAATATATATTATATTTATATTTCCGTGTTCGGGAGACACACTAAATTCTTCCTTTCCAGAACTCTGCAACTCTTATCCCTCGGTCTGTGGCCAACATAAGGTCTTCCTGGCTGTAGGTGTCATTCAGATCTTGGCACGTGATCAGGTGTTGTGGAGTCTGGATTTCTCCACAGTCGCATCTTAGATCTACCGTCAATAAATGTCCAGGAATTGATATTACAATAGACTAATCTGAGGACACTGTAGTAAAATAAAATTGATATTGTATTTAATGGCAAACACAAAGACAATTGGTGTCTTGGCTTTCACGGCCGGGCGGGGACACCAAGAGCCCGCCCATGAGCCAGCTTGGTGTCCTAGGCGAAACCCCACACAAGGCACGTCACAACCTAGAAGAATTGCTGAGTTACAAAGACAATTGTTACAAATGTGTCCACTTTTCAATACAATTTATTTTAAGATCTTATATTCTGTTTTTCTTGTTTAAAGAAAAATTGTATTGGGAAGTGAACAAATTTGTAACAATCGTTAATAATTCAATACGGAAAATTAGTAGTCAAAGATATACAAACACAAAGATTTCTTCATTTAAAATAGACATCGATGATATAGCTGATAAACAGACTTTATTTGAGCTGGCTTTGCCTCCTCATTTAAAAAAAAACACAATATTGAAAACATATTCTTAAACACAGGTATACTGTACACAATGGAGTAATGTGTATCGTGCATCATCGTAACATCGTGTGATCAGTCTAGCAGCGGCCACAAGGTCAGATACACACGCATCAACTCGCACGAGGGTATTCTTGTTGATGCCTTCATCTACAAATTGCATCAGAATTGGTGTCCTATAGTTAGAGCCCTGCGGGGATTAACAAAACGTTATCCGGCCCGCATCCGCACGACTTTTATCAGCATCCGCATGTTTGTTATCTGAATCCGCTGACATTACATTAATATTTTTAATTTGTTAGATAAAGCATTAAGTATTAAAGAGGCATATTGAGTCATCCCCCTAGGCTTTGTATGTCATGTGCTAAATTTGAAATTAATGTTATGCAGCCAGAATTGCAACCCTTCTCAAATGGGAGTGTTAATTATGCTTAATGACGTCATTTGAATGAGATTAGCTTAAATCATCTTACATTTGTTATGGAATAAAAACATAACGGAAAACATAATTTGATATGTTGTAATAAACATCCGGGTCCCAGTAATGATATTCAACAAGTTCGGATTGTATTCTAAAAACTATCCGCAAATTTACTCCAAACATTATTCGCAGCTCATCTGCTATCTGCACAGTCATGCAAACTATATCCGCATGGCGAAAAATTTAGCGGGTATCCGCATTCGCTCAGGGCTTTTTCCTATAGTAGAAGAAAGATTGTTTGCTATATTAATATACAGTTTGCACACATACAGCTAAAATATCAACCACACTTTTGTCATCTACAGTATAAGGGATCCCACCATTACCGCCGCCAGGGCAGTGTCCTGGAGCTTGAAACACCTGGTCGGGGAATACAACTGGGGAGGTGGGACTAGCACCTGCAAAGCGAACAGGGGCCTTGTGAGGGATGGGAAGGGAGTGGAAGATTGGGAGGGAAGGGCAAGGAAGAGGGAAGGAGGCGGCCGTGGCCTTACGGTAGGTACTGTACCCGAAAATACCTACCGTCAGCTTGTTAAAATCCCACAATGACAACTGGATCGTAGAGCCTGAAAATCCTGGCTAGAAAACCCCCAGATCCTACTAACAAGTGACGGGGATAATGGGACACAGGTTAACCTAACCGAGGAAACGTTAAGAAAAACCATGGCAAAAGATGAAAAAGCAGCTCATAGAACATGAGAATTATGTAGAAACGTAATCTCAGGAGCGTCGAATACTACAAAATACCCTGCAATGGTTTTCTTTACGTGACCTCATATCACTTTTATAAAGCATCACACTCGAAGAATTAAAAGAAAACTATTCAAATTTATTCACAAAGAACGATATAGTCAAAGATTGCTATATCAGGAAAGCAACAATTATTGACAGAGAACAACTTCAAACCGAAGTTGAAATGCGAACCGAGTGGATGCAGAACACAGTCAGCAATAGTGGAACTGCATTCCACCGAAATCAAATGGATATAAAAATCCTCAATGGTCCAAGTTCCCAGCAAAATGCAGATTAAAACGTGCTGGATCAACATTTTGGATTTCTACATTTATATAGGCTTTACCTGCCTACAAATCAATCATACCCTTATGTACAATAATTTACAAAATTTACCAGAAGTGTGGCACACCCGAAGTGTGTTTTTCGCAATTTCAGTATTCAACATCCTCCATCAGTGTTTTATTCGATAGTCATTTTATGAGAATGTATTTATTAAATCAGGTCCATCTGACCAAACAATGAAGCTAAGTAGATGTGAACATTGCCTTAATATCAACTGCAATCGCCAAGTCAATTGGCTGGGATGACTATAAAACCTAAGTCATCAATGTAAAATAGTTCCAAGATAAGGATCATAGAAATCCTTCAACAAATAATTCAAACACTCATGCGTTGAGATGCATGATTCTATACCACAAATAATTCCACTGAAATTCCGTTGAAACAGTTCTTTAAACATTTCAAGTCACACCTGACTTCATATTTCCATCCCAAAACTGGATTATATTTCATGGTTTACCACATAATATTTCTTTGAATATATTTCATATTACCAATGCCACTTACAGCTTTATCATTAAATATTTGTACTTCACTGAGCACTGATTTCGACATTTCACATGTCATTACCATAGACAATTGCAATTACTTACCACTCTCACTGGTGATCGACGAATTTCATTACTTGAATAAATTTACAGCATATTATTACATCTGGACTAGCGTTGTTAGAATTTATACAAGATCATTAAATTTCATGACCAATTATAAAAGTTGGTTTCTTTCAATAATATAAATCTTCATTGGAATAATAAAACTATGTCATCCGTAAGTTTAAATACAGTCACTAATCTTTCACAAGACGTGCCTCCACATTAACCGAACCTGGGATCTACGTTAATAAAAAGGTGAATGTTGCATCAAAATCATCATTAGTCAACTGACTATGTGTTAATTACATGAATAAATTCCAACTAAAGTGGATTTCAAAAAGCCTGCTCAAACGTGGCTATCTTGTATCAAAACCTGAAGTTTAACAAAGAAGAGAAAGTTTATACAGCTAAAGTTCAGAACAATTCTACTCAAATGGATTTTAGAAAGCAAGTAATTTTCCTACACCACCGACCTAGGTAATCATAACAATTAGCGCACTATTGGCCGGTTAGGAAACACTACACGTGCCTATCCCCCAAAAGAATAGAAAATATGTATATAAGTGTTCTCCACACTATCAAAACACACAGAATAAATATCTTCCCCTATAAAATCCTCTTCTCTACACTAAAGAAGTCTCAATTAAATTTAACTGAATTTACTATTAATATTAATGAAACAAACTACAATACAATCTCGAAAAAGGATGCATTCTCAACGAGAATCAAAATCCTGTCGGGAATAGAATCAATCATGAATAGAACATCATGCCTAAACTCTATCCTTCGACAAATTACTCAAAAATACAGAAGAAATGGCAGCAAAAATGTCGTTAAAATTTTTATACTGAGCTACGATTGATTGGACATATTTCTCTGTACCTTGTTGATTCTTGTAGATGGTATAAGAGCAATAATATGCCCTTCATTATCATGTCTTCCTTCATATGTGACTATAGCTTGGATTCTCCTGGTCGTTGAGATTCGAACCCTGGAACCCCAGTCTCCACACCACAGGTTCCACCTGGTTATCAAGATATCTCCCATCCTGCATCAACGGTCAGCTACCTCACCACGAAGTGTCCATCTCGATCCACAGAAATATCCGTCACAATGTAGCATCACGACATCCATGTCGAACCGAAATGTTAGTTAAATAATAACGCAGTACTGCCTCTACGAAATGTCATGCTTGACACTGATCAGTTGTGCTGTGAGGCACTAGAGTACGCGTGAAGCATAGTCGGTTTCGTTGAAATGTTCGTTGATTTGCCAGCACGGTAGTATTCATGTCCACTGTGTTTAACCTGCCATGGTTATATAAATGTAATGCATTTGAACTGTTCCTCTCGACATCCTGCTAGATAACGTGTCGTATATGAAAGAGGAATAACTTTCAAAGTTCATGAGTTATGACAGCGTTACTAAAAGCATACATAGTATGAAAAGCAATCTTCAAGAATGTAAAGTTCACTGCCATAAGTTGCAGTCTGTCATAGCGTGCTTACTGAAACTTACAAAGTTCACAATTGTCGCTGTATAGTCTAAGTCCATACGTGAATACAAACGTATGACTTACTTGTGAGAAAATCACAAGTTTCATTCTTATGTGTTCTTAAAATATCCACAAAAGCATGTGATATAATCAGAGTTCTTCGTCACTGGACTCTGTAAAATTTCTAAGTGTTGTACATTTTCGCGCCGAACTATTCACTTCCGAAATATGTTCTGCTTGCTGCTCGGCACGGAGGGTTACAGGAAAACTTAACTTCCCCCACTACATAGCTGTCTGGATCGACCATCCATAGCCTGGACGCTTGTAGTTCAAAACTTATATGTTCCAAGAAGATCATTAACATGAAAATATATCAAAATACACATCACGCCATGATAAATCATCTTCCAAAATGCTGCAAAGCATGTATATAGTTCTCATTTCTTCTTAAACTACGTAAAATAATCTCCTGGCGGCCGGTCAATATACTGGAACAATACTTGTCATGCATGCGTTACGGCACATCCCCGATCTCGGTTTCGGGTGTGCTCGGCTTGATTCGTAAGTACCGTAACAAGCTGTAATCAGCTGCGATCGACCTCGCTAGCAGCGGTGAGTTGAGCTGTGCTCCAAATTGAATGTCGGGCTGAAATACTTAACAATCTGGATATGAGAATAATGGTACAGTACCATCCCGGCATTTTCCCGGAGACAAAGTAGGGAAACCACGGAAAACCACTTTAAGGATGGCTGAGATGGGAATCAAACCCCCTCTACTCATTTGGACCACCCGAGGCTGAGTAGACCTCATTCCAGTCCTCATACCACTTTTCAAATTTTCTGGCAGAGACGGGAATCGAACCTCGGACCTCCGGGGTGGCAGCTGAGCACGCTGACCACTACACCACAGAGGCGATATCAGTAGAAGAATTAATAAGCAAAATTCAATATATACAGTAGAGTCTCGATATTTAGAGTCTCGGAATTACGAGTTTCCCATAAATCCGAACCTCATAAAACAAATTTGTTCCTTGATGTCTAAAATGCAAAATGCGAGTGGAAATGGCAAACCAACAAAATAAACCAACAATGTGAGTGGTTTTACTGTATCGAACCGTTTCCCTCACCCACTCACAGTGTAACACGCCACCTGGAAGTTACAGACTCTTCTATAAAATGACATGATCAACACCCCAATGCAGTGTGAGATTGATGAGGATGACAAAACCGAAACTGTATTGCTGATGATTCACACCGATGGCTATGCTGCACATAAGGCCACCATGTGCTACGTGGAACAATAGCCTGAGACGACAACAACTAACATCCTGCTCTTCAGACGGTGGTGTCAAATTGCCACGCGGAAGCATTGCAGCTTCACCAAACAAAAGACAATCCATAATTTTTTCACGAAGTGTAACTTGTTACCAGACTTAAGTTAAAATGATTATTTCTCGAGTATAAATATTTCGGATGGTCGCCATGTTGGATTGTTATATGTATAGGCCATAGAGTCATGTACCATTAAAGGAAAATTATTGCGTAGCTTCATTATTCAAACTTTCACTTCGATTGCATGATTACAACACAAGAAATAAGAACTTAATTTTAAAATTCACACAGCCGCCATCTTGAGGTTATCTAAACAATTGAACTAAATTAGATACCAGTGCATTACAATGTGCATAAACATTTGCTGTACCAAGATTCATTGCGTTTGGATCACTAAATCGCGAGAAAAGTCTATTTAAAACTCTCAACTTCGCTTGGCCGCCATGTTCATTTTGTAGTTAACTGGATTTTGAAAGTCTCATAGATGAACTTCCAGTAGTACCCTTTATCTCCGTACAAAATTTCAGGGTGTTACCGGTAATAGTTTCAGAGATATAGAATGCCGGTGAAATATTTCGCACAGCCGCCATCTTGAGGTTATGTAAACAATTGAACGAAGTTAGATGTCGGTGCATTACAATGTGTATAAACATATACTGTTTCATTGCGTTTGGTTGGTTAAATCGCGAGAAACGTCTATTTAAAAGTCGCAACTTCGCTTGGCCGAGCATGTTAGTTTTGTAGTTACCAGGTTTTCAAAAGTCACATAGGTAAACTTCTAGAAGTTCCCTTTATCACCGTACAAAATTCCAGGGTGATATCGGGATTAGTTTCGGAGATATTGAATGCTGGTGAAATATTTCGCACAGCCGCCATGTTGGATTGGTGAGCGTAACAAAATTTGGAGAGCACGTTCAGGGTCGACCGGAATATTGCTATGAATTTATCGAGTTTCATTGAAATCGTTCAAGCCGTTGAGATTTTTTTAGGGGGGGGGCACACACATGGACAAAATGTGATCTCATAAGCCTATTTTTTTCATAAATGAAAATAGGCTAAAAATGGATAATGAAATTTGTATTGGCTGGGCTGACGGACCTAACTGATTGTTTTGTTACATCTTATGATGACAATATCAGAAATGATTCTCTCTTTTCTTGAAGAGTTCCCAATGAAGAGTTCCTTCTCTTGTTTCAGCTGAGTTGTACCTGAACACAGATCGCTCCCAAGAAGAACTGTACCATGAAGAATATGAAACCGTTGCCGTGATGTTTGCCACTCTGACTGAGTATTCTCTTGATGGAGGGGATAGTGTGGAAGGTGCAAGTGAAATGGATAGCCTCAAGCTACTGAATCAGATCATCTGTGATTTTGATAAGGTATATTTATTAACCCAGGTTTAGTTGTTGCTTCGTATAAGGCCAAGTTTTATTGTATGCATCATATTATGCTGAGGACCATTTGCCTTGTAACAGTATACAGGGTCTTTCATATAAAGTAAGAGAGGTGAGCGGCGGTTTTGTTATCCTCTGCCGCAGTGGCCTTGGCCGAGCTTGTGGCGTGCCACGGCCCCCTGCTGTAGTATTGAAAGCACGTGCATAATATATACCGCACGCGACCTTGCAATAAGCGTTCAGGTGCTCAGTCGCCAGTCTGAACCTCAGCTGTTAACATGGTGAGACAGTTATCATTGCTACATCGTATTTTTTTATGTAAAACTTATTTTAAGTACGAGTCGGCTCGGCGGGTACGTGGTGCATTTGTTCAGCAATTTCCTGATGAAGTGCCACCTTCACTAGCACAGATTCATGTAATTGCAAATGAGTTTGACACTACTGGCTCAGTGATCAATAAAAAATCATATATATTAGGCCTACAGTGACATAACTCACTCGCATCAGCCAGAATGTGGTTACCAGATACAATGCCTGTATAACCCTGAAAGGATGACACTTCCAGCATCATTTATTAGGTCATATTTCATATAGGATTGTCATCATCATCATCATCTTGGACAGTTTCCAGCCACTGGTCGGGTCTGTTTGGAACACAAGCCTCTCCAACGTCTTCTGTCTTCCCACCATCTCTCAGCCACCACCTTTGTCCAGTCTTCTCCTCTCTTCTTCACGATTTCTTCCACCCCCTTCAGTCACCTGTCTCTTGGTCTCCCTCTCGGTCTCTTTCCTTCCCACTTTGTCTCGTGTATCCTCCTGGGTATCCTCTTCTCCTCCATTCGTTTTACATGTCCATACCATCTAAGTCTAGATTTCTCTATACCATCCTGTAATGGTTCCTCATTCATTAATTCTCTGATCCTCTCATTTCTTATTCTGTCCATCTTTGTAGCTCCAATACTGCTTCTCAAGAACCTCATCTCACTGGCCTGTATTTTGCTCCTCTCCCTTCCTTTCAAAACCCAGGTCTCCGAGGCATACGTCAGGATAGGGACATAGTACGTCCGATATATGATCTTTTTGCTGTTCTGAGGGACATCCTTGCTCCATAACATGCTTCTCACACTCCTCCAGAATGCTTCTGTCTGTCTCCCCCGCTCATTTATTTCTCTATCGTTTCTTCCATTATCTTTTATCAGGCTTCCCAGATACTTGAAACTCTCCACTTTCTTCAGCTGTTCCCCACCAATTGTTATTCCCGTTGTGGTTCTTTCCTTCTTCCTTGTTGTGATCACCATCTCACTCTTATTTATGCTAAATTTCATCCCATATCCTTGTATTATTCCTTCCGACACGTCCAACTGTTCCTGTACCTCCTTCTCCTTGTTTCCCCAAATCATCAGATCATCTGCAAACACCATTGCTTGTTGTGTCCTATGGCTAGCCCGGATTCCAATCCATCAGCTTTCATCTTTCCTTCCCCGATTACTTGAGCCACTCTGGTCATTATGTCATCCATCACTACAATGAAAAGTAACGGTGACAGTGCAATTCCTTGTTTCAGGCCGTTTCTCTGTTCCAACCAGTCCGATCTCTCTCCTCCCACTTTCACACAGCTCACACTTCCCTTGTACATCTCCTTTATCCTCTTTATAGTCCATTTCTCTACTCCTCTATCCTCCAGGTACTTCCATACTTTGTTTCTGCATACACTGTCATATGCTTTCTCAATGTCCAGGAAGGCCATCAGTAGACGTGGGTTCGAGCCCCACCGTCAGCCATCCTTGGAATGGTTTCCCGTGGTTTCCCCATTTTCAACTCTAGGCAAATGCTGGGACGGTACCTTCTGACAGGTCACGGCCGCTTCCGTCCACATCCTTGCCCAGTTTCATTCATAATCATTCATATCATCCCTCATTAACTCCTCTCATGAGGTTGGTGTCAGGAAGGACATCTGGCCGTAAAACCCATCCACTTTCATCGCATCTCATCCCTGACCCTGTGAAAATGGAAATAATAAGGGGTAGACATAGGCCTACATTGGAATATGTGAAAAAATAACCTGAAATAAATTACATATGATTTTCAACTCAACATACTGTTACGAACTGTTGTAAAAGGAGAAAACTGAGGGATGACATGTCTCACTTGCCAAGCAAGCATCAACAGATCCAAATTAACAAGACAAACAACTCTACAAAACACTACCAAACCTACAGTGATACCCACAGACAGTCTCTGCCCACCAAATCAAAAACTAAAAACCTGTCATTAACTTAGTAAGTGTGATAACTACTGTATCAAGCCGGTCAAAATCAGCAATAAATTAACAAAATATGACGTACCATATCTCTGATTTTTTAGTATGTTGTTTGGACCCATTAGGGCTATGTATACCCAAGTTTGCAACTCTCAAAAAGTTTTGAAAAACTTTTTACACACCAAAATGGGTATAATGATGTTGCCGTCAGGACGGGATTTATTTCCAGGACAAGCATTCATTTTTCAGGACGATTCAGCACCCTGCCATGGTGCAAAGGTGGTCAAAGACTTCCTAAGTAAGCATGAAAATGTCACAGCGCTGTTTTGGCCTGGCAATTCTCCAGATTTTAATCCCATAGAAAATTTGTGAATGATATTGAAGAAGAAAATAAGAGAAAGGAAGCCCAGAACAAAACTGCTATTGATCGAGAAAATTGTAAACATCTGGTATCATGGGAGATCTTTTAAATTTGTCTAACTGTATCTGCAACAAATTGTAGATCACTATTATAGTTTATGCTTTGTGCTGCTTTCTTCGCCTAAGTCTATGAGCCATTTTTAATTTGTAGCCAAATATATGACTTCTTAATTCTTTTTAGTGTCTTCTTTTTACCTAGGCTACACTACACATATTCAGGCATAAAACGAGTATAATTCTTGTTTTACTTTAAAAATGTGTACTATACCAGTTTTCCTCCATCCATGGGATAAAATGGGTATAGTGTAAAAATGGTAATAATTTCTATACTATGTGGTCAATCAACTTATAACATGCATAAACCTATTCTATAGAGCATCCAGCATTTAGAAAAGACTGTGGGCCTTATGGACTTTTACTTTTAACGGACCCCCCCCCTACACTGGTTCTGTTACCACACCTTTTATCATGAAGGAACTCTGAACACATATATTTTTCGTCATAATAGCTTCATAAAATTATCTGCCAATTGATCACCTTTGTTATTGCATACAAGTATCGTTTATATTACGTCTTAGTGACTAAAACATTTTCGAGGTTAGCACGCTGGAAAGAAGAGCCTCGTCCAGTGCTGCATGCTCGCCCGGAGTGGAGCACGTGCTCAGTTCCTCCGGCAACATAAGTTCTGAAGCACTATCCATAATTGGTGTTGTTGTTGTGTGTATGTTTTATTTTCTGTTCGATCGAATCAGGGCTGCCGACAGTTGGGTTCAAACCCACTATCTCCCGAATGCAAGCTCACAGCTGCGCGCCCCTAACCGCATGGCTATCTCACTACAATATTACAAATATTAATCTAAACAAAACAACAAGAATAAAATTGAAACTAAATTATAGCCAAACTAATACCAAAAACAAGTGATGATCAACAGTATTGCTGACGTAAAAATTGTTAACATCATCAGCATACAGTACATCCGAGAAGGAAGGAAGGGTTGTGCTCTCGACATCTGTCAATCAGTAATGCGTCATATCACAACGAAATGAATGTCGTTATTGGTTCTCTTCGCTTACGGTATCCTTAATATTGGTCAAATCCGTTAACACCTACAAAACTGCTCCTTACTGTGCGTGTTCTACTTCAGGTAGGTGCTGGGGTTGTGTTGTCTCGCTAACTTATGAAAGGACAGTACTCAAAGCGGGTGAACATAACGTATGACGTCAGCGCTACTTCTGCCTAGAGTTAGTAACACTGTCGCCATAAGGCTCCACAGTCTTTTCTAAACGCTATATGCTATATAGAAAGTCACAATGCTGTTTGGAACAAAATTAAAAAGTTAATGTTTGATTGGAATTCATTATAAAAGATCAAAGATAAAAAGGAGTAATTTTTATACCCGTTTTACCCCAACTGACCCTATAGCAGTGTGTATAACTGTAATTCATTTCATTCATACAGATGTGTGCAGCCAGAACTCAATACCTGACAACTGCTATCTTTTCAAGTAGCCTAGGTCTATATTCTTTTGAACATCAACCCCTCACTTTTGCTCTTCTGCTATATAATTGGATCCATTATTTCTTTCTCATTGTAGAATACTTCTTGCAGATTTTATTTGAGCCATGTTCACTACGAGTGGAGAAAATCAAAATGGCAGGATGGACATACATGGCAGCTTGTGGGCTTGACCCTGGTAGACGAGATTCTGCCGCAGGAATTTGTCAGAAGCAGCATTTCACAGAACATGTCGTATTGGTCCTTGCAAGATTTGCAACGAAGATGATGCGTGTATTACAAAACAAAAACCTTGAAACCTTCCAGACATTCAAGTTGAGGATTGGTGAGTTTCAATCTCAGTATATAACCAACAAGGAATAAGCTTTTTTTTATAAATTGATTTGAAGAATCTGCAATGTCAGTATATTTTCTTTTTCATTTTTTGGAATTTTTATCCATTTGAAATCAAGTCAAGTTCATACCAGTAATTTTTAGCTTTTCTATTAACTCATGCCGACCACTGGCTTGTTGCAAGTCTTCGACACAACTTGGGTGACTTGTATGTCAACTATACCGTTCCAGTTGTTGTTGTTGTTGCTGTTGTTGTTGTTCAGTATTCAGTCTTTTGACTGGTTTGATGCAGTCCTCCATGCCTCCCTATCTTGAGCTACCATACCTTTCATCCAAGACAATCTGTTTAACATATTCTAACCTTGGTCTACCCCTACGATTCTTGTAATCGACCCTTCCTTCCATAATTAAGTTTGCTATTTTGGGTGTTTTAGTTAGTGTCCTACCAACCTATCTCTTATCTTCATTAGCAGTCACCAGAAACATCTCTCCTCTCCCACTCGTCTTAATACCTCATCATTTGTTACTCTATCTACCCATCTGATCTTCATCATTCTCCTGTAACACCACATTTCAAACGCTTCTATTCTCCCCTTCTCTGCTGCACCAACAGTCCAAGTTTCACTTCCATAGAGTGCCGTGCTCCAGACAAAGGCTTTCTAATACCTAAATCTATATTTGATATCATCAAATTTCTTTTCTGTAGAAATGCTTTCCTCGCCTGAGCAAACCTACTTTTTATATCCTCTTTATTTTGGTCATCACTGGCACCATATCATAAACCAGACTTAAATTTTTGTTTGAGCTGGAAATCTAACCTGGACCTCCAGGTAGTAACCAACAGTGCTAACCACTACACCATGAAGCATACAATGTGTTATTCACACTCCATGACTGCAGTGGGAAGATGCATTCTGGCACTGATAGTAAGTTACTGTCGACCAAAGTATTATGTGCACTCGAGCTTGAAGGTTGTTTGTGCAGTAACCAATAGACCTACATAAAATCCAATACCATCATCATTTTCGTCGTTCTATTTTACGTTAGTTCATGTAGGTTTGGAATTTTAAATTTATATTTTAATATTTTTTATCGCAGTTGGAACACAAAAAGTGCACGTTTTTAAGCATGTTTCAAGCATGCGTCACATTTAAGAATTA
The DNA here is from genome assembly GCA_946902985.2 of Meconema thalassinum. NCBI lineage: Eukaryota > Metazoa > Arthropoda > Insecta > Orthoptera > Tettigoniidae > Meconema > Meconema thalassinum. Next base: position 715,352,003 of record OX336388.2, on the reverse strand, counting down.
TTATCTCAAAAACCCGTCATCAGATCGAATCTAAATTTTAACACAATATACATTGGAATGTTGTATAACTGGTTTATTAATTTCAACATTTTGTGTGTCCAAGAAACAAAGTTGTTATCATTGATGTAAGGTAACTCTTTCTCGGCTCGGGGTGGTTGGAAAATGTAGTTCTTGATTGTGTTGTAATCCTTATACATCAAAAAGTTATGCTGTATGACTGTGAAATACGTAAATTAATTCACTTATTTTATATCGGTTTGTATTTGTACGGGGAAATAACACATAGTTCACCAGCTAGCCGCTCCGGGAAAAGCTGTACAGCATTGCTGAGATGGAGCCCATCACTTCCGAGCGAGGTGCGCCATGATGCGTGTGGGCTCCATTTCAGCAACGCTGTACAGTTTTCCCCGGAGCTGCTAGCTGGTGAACCATATCTTATTTCCCCCTACAAATACATACTGATATAAAATAAGTGAATTAATTTACGTATTTCACAGTCACACAGCATAACTTTTCAATGTATAAGGATTACAACGCGACCAAGAACTACATTTTCCAACCACCCCGAGCCGAGAAAAAGTTACCGTACAAAAATTATAACAACTTTGTTTCTTGGGTACACAAAATTTTGAACTTAATAAACCAGTATACAACATTCCAATGTATATGGTGTTAAAATTTGGATTAGATCTGATGATGGGTTTTTGAGATAATAATTCTTAAATGTGACGCATGGTTGAGACATGCTTAAAAACGTGCACTTTTTGTGTTCCAACAGCGATAAAAAATATTAAAATATAAATTAAAAATTTCAAACATACATGAACTAACGTAAAATAGAACGACGAAAATGATGATGATATTGGATTTTATGTTGGTCTATTGGTTACTTCACAAACAACCTTCAAACTCAAGTGCACATAATACTTTGGTCGACAGTAGTCATTCTGAGTGTGTTTTCCCACAAGTTTCTTTATTTCAAGTAGGACTACTGGGGCATCCACCCAAATCCTTGATACCAAAAATTACAGTTATACACACTGCCTCAGTCACCACTGAATTACCAGTACAGGTTATCAGACAAATGCAATATACTCCAGAGTACATGGGGCCAATGATCAAGATATCCCAAGTCCCTAAATGAAATAACATTAAGCAATCTGCAGGGAACATAGAGTTTGAGGTTTTACTAAGAGGTTAGATTCACCTCATGTTTGGTGTTGTGTCTTTTACACCATCATGAATAATAACATATTTTGAAGTTTACCAATCAGGAACAGGTTTTAAAATACTTATAATTTAAAATTCATTCATTGAATTAGAGGATTACAGGGAAGTCTTGTGGTACACCCATCCTGTGTAGAGTCTCAGGATGTATGGTACGGTACCGGTACTGAGTTTGTTATGTTATATGGCAACTTACATATTTGTGGGCATGAAAAGTTGGGCATATTAGAGGAATTAGGAGTCATTTTCTTTACTAAGCAGTTTTTAATAAATTGTTTAGAATTTTTTCTTTATTCTCAAAATGCAAATTTTTAAAATTCATTTCTGCTTTTAAATACCATAAGTGTTCCATTATCATACATGTGTTTGCAAACATCTGATTGTTTACCATGCTTTATTGTATTTCTATGTACTTTATTAACTTCAGTTTATCTACCCATTTGTCCTGCATAATTTGCTCTGTGATCTCATGTCTGACAATTTAATATGTATAATATAGGCCTCTACTCCTGGTCACAAATAAGGGTCATGTTTTGTTTTGAAGTTGCTATTGTGTGTGTACATGCCTGTTCAGTGAGTAAGTTCTGCTCTATCCTAGGGTGGTTATAATTAAACTTGAGTTCCTGGTGAGGGTTCCCGGACAAATGAGTGACCATCCGCATCCATGACAGCCTGAAACTACACTAGCGAGTGCTCCTCCACTGTCCGCAACATCTCAGTTGGGATGTTGGCTATCTCCCTCGCGATGCTCAATGTGACGACCTCTGCATCCACGACAGCCTGCAACCACATCATCGGGCGATCGTTCCTCACTGCGTGGCCACCAAGATCCCCAGATTTGAACCCGTGTGACTTTTGGCTGTGGGGTTACCTTAAGGATAGAGTGTATCAATGGTACACTGACACATGTTGGCGTTTGAAGGTGAGCATCGTAAGGGAGGTAGCCAACATCCCAACTGAGATGTTGCGGGCAGTGGTGGAGTGCTCGCTAGTGCGGTTCCAGGCTTTTGTGGATGCAGATGGTTGTCACATTGAGCATCGCGAGGGAGGTAGCCAATATCCCAACTGAGATGTTGCGGGCAGTGGTGGAGCACTCCTTAGTGTGGTTCCTAGCTGTTGGGATGCAGTTCATTGTCACTTTGACCATTGTGTGTAACCTGGACTACCAACATGGTACACCATTAACACCTGTTACCCGCTCATGTGGAAATTAAAAGGTGTTCCTTTCAGTGGTTTATTCGTTACGTCTCTTCCTCATGTCCTGCCAAAGGTTTCCACACCGTTTATTGTCCTGCGATCACTCGATTGTCCGGGGGGCCCTCGCAAGTAGCGCAAGTTCAATTATAACCACCCTGTTTATCACTCAAATATAGAATTCTTTTAGCAGCTTAATGTTGGCTTTGTGTTGAGGTTCCAGTATATTGTTTTGTTGAATCCTGTCCCATTTACTTATGTAGGCTTACTTTTTCATTCTTCTTCTTCCTAGCATTAATCCCTTGCGGAGTCTGCTATTTTGCTATATCTCCTGCACTTCTTACTGTCGTTGACATCTTCTGGTGTTAGACAACAGCGTGCATATCAGCCCTGATGTTGTCAGTCCACCGCTTAACAGGTCTTCAACGTGGTCTTGTTCCACCTGTGTTGATGTGGAGTGCTGTTTGGCAACTGAGTTGTTCTGTCTTCTCATGACGTGACCGTACCATCGTAGACGAGCCTCCCTCACCTTCTCGACAATTGGTGCAACACCAAATCTTCGCCGGACATCTGTGTTCCTTGCGTGGTCAAATCGGGTCAGCCCCATCGACCATCAGACCATTGTATGCAAAATTTGCTCATGTTGTTTGGTCATAGGGTGACATTCAGTCCCATAGATTGCTGCTGGGCGTACCACAGACTTATAGACCTTTGCCTTTAAATGCAGAGGCATCTTTTTTTCACAGAGAACTCCAGTCACTTGGCTCCACTTGAGCCAGGCTGCGTTTACCCTCATCCGAGTATCAGGAGTGGCGTCATAACTTGAAGTGACAATGGATCCTAAGTACTTAAAATGCATGGTCTTCTGCAGATTTTCTGTGGTGATACTGATGATACCTCTGGTTTGGGGGCCACATTCCAGGTATTCTGTCTTCTGGATATTGAGGTGTAGTCCATTTTCAGCCAGTCTGTCGTTCCACATTTGAACCTGGTGCTACTTTTTCATTAAGTCTAGAAGAAGTCACTTGAACAGGTTTCATTTGGTCCTGCCTAATACAGTACAATACTGTATTGTTACTAAACTGGTGTGATTGATTTGTATTTCTTGCTAGGTATTTCTCACGGACCTGTGACAGCTGGCGTAGTTGGAGCACAGAAACCACTGTATGACATTTGGGGTGATGCTGTCAATATGGCCTCCAGAATGGATTCTACTGGGGAAGCTGGTAAAATACAGGTATAATTCAATTAGCCACATCAATAATAATACATAAGTGTAAACATATGGTTTTCTGAAATCTTGGTTTGATAATAAATGAAAAATCGCTTCCAGTTTTCAGGCAAGGAAATGGAATCATAATGTCAATTATTCAGGTCCGTATTGACGTAACTATAACTTTTAAAGAATAATAGATTTTCTGCCTTCAATACTGTTTATTTCTATTACTTACAGGGACGTGTTTTGTATGAGCTTATACAAGGAAAGTTTTTCCTTTGTGAAGTTTAGTTGGACAGGCTGAGGAAGGGGGAGTATTAGCCCCCGAAACATGTCCCTGTAAGTAATAGAAATAAACAGTATTGAAGGCGGAAAATCTATTATTCTTTCAAAGGAAATGGAATGCCAAACAAAGAGTGTAAAGATTAAAAAAAGGATCATTAGGCAAAGAATATACCGTAATAGAAAAAACTTTTGAAACAGCTGCTCCCTAAAGCAGAGATTCCCAAACTGGGCGAGTTCGCCCAGTAGGGAGCGATATTAACACGCCAGTGGGCAAAACTGACAGAATGTGAATTCAATGGGCGATTTGAAAAAATTGGTGGGCAAATAATTAAGTTTTTATATATAGCCTACAATATGACCGAGAAATGTTTGCCTGTAAGAACAAGGGATAAAATAAAATTACAAACAAGTAATTTAATTATATCAAATTATGTTTCCCTTATAATCTATTTACAAATACAGTAGTTTATCAAATTACATTAATTAGACAGAGGTATTCATGTTGTTCAATTAATTAGATATAAAAATTCATGTAGTTTTAATTTTAATTTTTTCTTTAATTCATTTCATTGTTATTCCTTTTTTAGACCTATTACTTGCAAATTTTTAATGTTCATAATTAGGCTATATCTAAATAAATATGATGTACTGTGCCCAACATAGTACTCCAGTTTTAGCACAGATAGGCAACCCTGCGTAAATCATAGCCCAAAACACCACATGTTATCGTCCAAGGCCCGACCACAAGGTTGAGTGACGTCACGCATATCTGTCTACTATCTCGGGCAGAGCGCGCTGTCTCGGACCACGTGCTAAGCTCTGGTTTTCGGCAACTGGTCACATTGAGAGGCGCAGACACATGCGGTTTTAGCGCGGACTGGACAGTACTCCGTTGTGCGGCAAGAGTGATTTTTACATTCGATTGTGATCGTGGAGGGCCGTGTGTGCTATGCCACCACAGGTCTAAGTGTCGCTGTATATCGGGTGTGATTTTATCGGAGTCCTGAGAGACCATATAATTACGAATCACCGCTGTTATGCCGGGTGCGATTGCTATATCAGACGGCCGAGTCCAGCGTGTATAATCCCGGTCGTGCAGGCGCATGTTGGCTTGACAACGAGAGAACTAGCCCTTTGCGACTAGCTTTGGACGTGAGATACAATACGGAATAGTTTGTGCAGTAAACATTCGAGAATAGACGAGGCTCTTATCATCGATGGAGGACTTGTAGATGCAACTGAACAGCTGTGAATGCTATTGAATTACTGCTTACGTAAAGCCGGTGGCAATTTGCTGAGAGGAAGAATTGTGTCTACATTGTTCGAGGCGCAGGAACTTATAATTTCCAGAATGGAACGAGGACATTTTATAACCTGTGCTGTTGAAGTGTCAATGAAGAATTTTGAAATGGAACTAGTCAGTGAAAATATGTGCCACTAAGCTTATACGTGAGGGGACTGGACGGAGTGACATTTACATCAAGATGAGGCCATGATGTTGCCATGACATAACCACACTGTGGGAGTCGGAGGACGCAGCCACCATGAAACGTGAAGGTCTCAGTTTCGATTCCTGGAGGAGGCGAGGAAGAAGATGGTGGAAGATGGAATCCTGCCGATTCTGGAATGGGAAGGAGATGGTCCTGAATGAAGATTGGTTCCAGAGGTTCTGCATTCTATGAGCATGCTAGGTTTGTACCATATTTTCTTATTTCGGCCAGTTGGTGAGCTAAAACATTACTTCAATTTGTAGTTGTGAGTAGTTTGTACTACTCAGTAGTACTAGATGCCATGGAGTTGAACTAATTATTATTTATTTGTTGATTAATTATTATTTTATTATTATTATTATTATTAATGGCCACATTTTTTCCCTTCGTCTATTAGGTAATTATATAAGGAAGTGATTCACATTGTAGGGTTGTCAAGCGTGGCAAGGAACTATCCACCATGCTTGGCACCATGATCCAGTTAATATTTTATTTTGGGAATTTTTGTAAATCCGTCACTACTTTGAATGATAAGATTTTTTTTCTACGATGATAAGATTGGAAATACGACGCGGATACTCAACTGAATCCATGATGGAATAAATGAAGGGGGTAGACTAGCTGTCGAGAACTAGGGTGGAGTTCATGTTTTGAAATTCTTTCCTTTTTTTTCGATTTTGACTTCAGCGTTTGGTGGATCTAATTATGGGAACTCTGAAGGATTATAACTTTACATATTCCCTTTTTTTCTTCGTCCACATTCATTGATATAGAGAATTTAATTATTAAAAGAATGCTCGTCATTATGCTTCGACACCTACCCATTTGACATTGCTACAGGTCATGCCTGCATTAGATAATTTATGCACACTATTTATGTGATGAAATGAAAGGTCATGATAATTAAAAGATAATAATGAGTTTATCTACAAAAAAAATTGATTGGTGTAGTTGTTTATTAAAAAAGAGGGGAGAATTGAATGGAATGTAATAAAATAAATTTAGGATGATAGTTCACATATTCTGTGAACGTCTTATGGCAAATTTTCTGAGAATTAATCATGAAGAAACCCTATGTGAATAAAAAAATAATAATGTAATAATAATTAGTAGTGTAATATCTTTCTAAATAAGCATGGCCATGCAAAATGCAGTCAGATGGTGGTGAATTAAGTATTCACAGGAGTAGGCAGGCGATAATCTAATCACTATGTAATTGATGGAGTGAAATACATTGCAAGCATACCATCGAAATGGGAAAGATGGGAACTTTTAGTTGTTATATAATGATCAGCCATGACTTTGACCTTTGCATAAATGTAGGATAATGGGTGCACGTTTGCTTGAAATATTTTGAGTAATGCGACTCTGAAATAACGTTGTACGATAAATATAAATACTGATTGCAACTTTAATTGAGTGGTCAAGTAGGACCTATATTGTTGCAGCAATTATTTTTAATTAATTAATAATTAGTTAGAACGGAGATCAATACTATTATTTTTAGGCCAGCTATTTATTTAACTTCCTTTCATTATAAACTCAAGTGAGTGATAATATTACTAATCTAGGACACTACCTGATGGACATTTAGCGTGATTAGTTGATGTTGATAGTCAAATGTGACTGAATCTATTTTTTTATATTTTATTTAATTTTCTTTGAATATCTCCTAATTTTATTTGTGTCTAAGGATAGGACCAAGGTGAATCGTTGACCCTTTAAAACTTAATTATGTTTATTTGGACTCTAAATATTTTTCTTTTTCTTCGGTCCGCATCAAGCTTTCATTTAGATCGAATCTCCGAGGCAAGATAGGCTTTTGGGGGTTTCCTATATTTGTATTGGTCAATGAGTTGCCAATAAATGGATGCCTATTTTTATCTTTTTAATTGTGCTTATCTTCTGATTTCTGTTGTGCTATTGCTTTGATTTAGGTTTCGGAGTGTGTTGATTTAACCTGTTACACCTACATCCTGTTAACCACCCCTGAGACTACTTGAGTTCTCGTACCCACCGGCGTTTTTTCTTTTTTTTTATATTCAAACCCAGACCTCAATCACTTTTTTGTTCTTTATCTGATATATGTCTTGTGTTATCGGCATGAATTGCGATGTTTTCGCCGAGTCATCCGATTCGATGCCGGTTAACGGGGACAGTACCTATTAAAGGAAAAATGTCCATAAAAATCCTCATTTCTCAACTTATACGTAGGTATATTTGAATTATGTGTTAGTAATTTTAAGATTTGTGCTGTTTTTGAAATGAAATTATAAATCTCGAAAGTGGGCGATGGTCAGAAAATGTTTGGAAACCCTGCCCTAAAGGCTTAGAACAACAAAATGTAAAATTATAGATATAGATTATTAATTTATTACATTTGAATTGTAGCCATAGCGGAGTATTTCAATTGAACGCCCATAGGCTCCCCACCAAGTTAAATTTCAAGTAACTTAGTTCCAACTTTGGCTACTATCACCGACACCTAGTTGCGAACATGGGACCGCCGGCTTTACTTCCCCTCCGAAGGAAGACAGATTGACAGGGCTTCCAGCGACTCACTTTTCTCACTATTATTCACTATTTTCAAAGCAGCCTCACTTTTCTCACTATTTGATAAAATTACTCACTATTCTCACTTTTTTTCAAAACTGGTCACATTCTGCGTTAACAATGGTCTCGTGCACAATCAGATTGTTAGAAATGACCCAAAATATACCCATTAATGGGTAGTTCATTTTTCTGCCACCGCTGCCGGCAGCGAGTCAAGCGGCCAGAAAGCATAAAAAGCTTTCATGGTGCAATGCCACAGCCGGTGCCGTGCAGCGATCGACGAAAAAAATTACAAACAGTACTCAGATAATATTATTAACATAGGCGCAATTTGGTTGACATTCTTGGGGGGCTAATTTGCTTTTCAGATACACATTCTTAAATATTTTGTCTATTTCATTACAGTTTTGTCACATTTCTGGGGGCTATGGTTTTGTTTTGGGGAGCTTAGCCGCCCAAGACCCCTCCCTAATTGAGCCTACAGATATCAACAAAAGTTAAAATTATGAACCAGATATAGGCCTACGGCCATAAATGCGAATAATGCTATGAATTTACTCACTATTAACTCACTTTTTTCACTTTTTTGAAATAAAACCACTCACTATTTCACTATTTTTGGACAAGTGAGTGGATGGAAGCCCTGCAGATTGAAGGATTTTAACGCTCTTAAAAATCCGACGACTTCGGCCAGGTTTGAACCCGTGATCTTGGGCATAGCAATTCAGTCTGCTACCGACTATGTCATTGAAGATTTATCTGATTGTCAAAAATTATAATCTACAGTACGTAACCTCAATCTAAGGAATTAAAAGTGACCAATTGTACAACAATCAGGCTTGTAAGTTGGTATGGCACACCTCACTAAGATGCCTGCCAGTAAGTACTGTGCCCGTTTACACGGATGATGATTAATGAGCACTCGGCTTTTGCTCTTGCGGTTTCGGGGTATGGTACGTTCCCTCCACCGCTGATTAAACATCTGATATGGAATACTCAAGGTTCACAGGGATTTGAGGAAAAACACAACATTATAATTTTACAGAATTTAATTCATAAATATATTGACTCAAAAACATGTAAGAAAAATCAATTACTTGGCATAGTTCCTTCAAGTGTTACTCAAAATATTTAAAAAAATCAATCACTTGGCATAGTCTCTTCAAGTGTAATTCGAAACTAAAAATTAATCACTTGGCATAGTCTCCTCAAGTGTCATTCGAAACTAAAAATTTATCACTTTGCAAAATTTTATCAAGATCACTATAATGCCATTTCATTATTCTATGAACTTTGTAACCACTTTGTCTTGCTTAAATCTAATTGTAATTATTTGTAGTATATTTCACTAAGGCGTCAAGCGCGCCTATCATTCACGTCATACAACTTTCCAAGGTTTTGGACATTTATATTCATTTCAATCTTTACCCTTCTGGGTTTCTTTAACGTTACATAATTATCATTTATCTATCACTTATTTAGTCCTTTGGACCTTACTGGTAATTCTCCACAAAGCCTTAGATTTTACACATTTAAAATACTGTACAAGAAACATGCGATGTCTGTGAATCGAAACCTTGTTCCACCACTTCCACTCTCATGCATCAGGTGATCTTTCTTTGCAGCGTACCATGCACTGTGTTATTTATTTTTTTGGGACCTTTATTCATCTGTAAACTGTATTTTTCACAACCCGTTCTTTCATTCTTTTTGAGGAAGGAATCCTTTTATTTACAATAAAAGTGTTTGACACAACCCGTCAAAATTCATGTAAATGCTTCAAACTTATATTTTGAGAATGGTCTCCATCCCAGAATTGTGATTTTATAACTTAATTTCAGCTTGCATCTTTTAATAAAAACTTTTGCATAATGGCCTTTTTATTATTAGTCTTTGACAGACCTTTACTTTACCGCGGAACCCATTAACTTTCTGTCTCACTCACTCATTACGGTATGTTGGGCGCTAACAGCTGCCTCGCCCCCCTGGTGATACATCGCTTGATTTATGGCGTCTAGCCAGCCACCATGCTTACAACTTTGTTTATTCTTTAACCATATGATTTACCAAGACTTTCGTTTCACTTCTAAAACAACTATTTGTTCCCGTTTTTAATTATTATTTTTATCATTATTTATATTTCGTTTACAGGATATTTATAACTTATTTCGGAGAGGATGCCTAATAGTTGACTACACCAACTTTAATCACAATTTGTATGACGCCTTCTAACAATATTATTTATAACAATGCCGTTATCGGTCTTACTTGCAAATTTCATTCGACGATTATTGCCTACAACCTTTATATATAACAATGCCTCATGGTCTCACATGTATATTCACTTACAACGCGTTATTTCGACGATTATGGCCTATGATATTTATAACAATGCCCTCATGGTCTCATATGTATATTTCATTCGACGATTTTGGCCCACAATATTTATTTAACACAGCCTGATCGGACTTACAATGTAACTATTATTTTCAACGCTTCAATATAGCAATACAGTTTATGGGAATTTCACCTACCCAATACAACACGACGTTTACATACAACAACAATACAGAAAGGGGAATCTTTCACCTACAATATTTCGATGAGACTCTCCATCTCCCGATTAATTATATCCTGATTAACGCACATTTGTTAGCTTTTAGCTTCATTTATTTATTATTCGGCCCTTTTGGCAACAGCGATTTCTTGCTTGGTTATTCGCGGTTTATTTAATATCTCAAATTAATATTTCATTTATAGCGGTAAGACCTCGGCCTTCCTATCATTTAATCTTCATAATTCTGGCTCGCTAGCCTGTGATAATACATTTTCTTTGGGTGTTTTTATTCACCAATTACTTTTAGAGATTTATAAAATTTATCATTTGACAACAATACGTCAAACATTTTAATTTATTTCGTTCCGTGTTATTACTTGAGTTCCTTATTACAATTTTTATCATCACTTTATTTTTAGTGGATAACAACTCGATAATATTTATTTTTATTATTTTCATTTCGAACTTTCAATTATTTTTATTTTAACTTTTTGTTATTTGCCATTTAATTATAAGATCAAACTATTTTATATTTTTCCTTTTCATTATTTATTTTAACAATTTTATTATGATGCATATTTATTTCATTATCTGATTTTACTATGGCGAAATTTTAAGCCATTTAAATTATATTTTCGATTCCTTCCTCCAAATCATTTATCATTTGTTATTTCATTTCTTGGTTTTTTATTACTTTACATTACTGATCCCATTCATATAATTATTTTGCGAGGTCATTCTCGCAATTATTTATTATAATTATTTCAACATTTCAGTTATATAAGTGCATTCAACTACCCGATGAGTTCGATCGTTAAACTCCCAATTACGACCGATCCCATCGGGCCAGTACATCGTATATCTGCAATTTTAATGAAAAATCATGATTCACCAGTGTGCTCCGTCTTCGGATCCATCCTTGGGAAGGATTCACCCACCTAATGACATAATTAGCACTCTTTCATGGCACTTTCTTTTGTGAGCGACACCTCACTTAGGTCCAATCGACCTTCACTTAAATTTAAACACATCATTAATTTGTAAAATACTGATTAACACTAAAACACATATATCTTGTAACTTATTTACACTGCACTAATTTTCACCACATCTCAGTGACTCTTGGCACGTTTTATCTGTGATCAACGCCCTGATGAACTCCCCGGACCCTGCAATGGTCGTGATGCAAACTCGAACGGCTCCTAAATCTTCACTGGATCTAGTCTCTGCCCTGTCTTTTAGATAGTCTGTTTTGACTTCTTTTATCGTCCTTTTATTAGCGATTTTCAATTTTTACTTGTCCTACGTTTACGTAGCGGTCTATCGAACCTATAGCCCGCTTACTTCTTGACCATATTTTGTCCTTATCTGCGACAAGTTCCCTTATTTCTCCTACGAGAATGTCTTTATTTCTATGTTCTTATTTGACACACTGTAGCTTCGCTAAAGTTCACTATATTTGTTCTTGGGTCTCGAACCCGTGTTCATTTACTTGGATTATTGGATTTCGTTCCAATATCGGTCCCTTACTACTGTAGTCTTTCACTTAACTTTCACGGAGACCTGTCTGTATATTTTGAAACGATGACCTCCTGCGTAATGTCTCTACTGATCTGGACTGCTGTATTCTAGCTTATTACTGTTCTAGAATTTGTCGCGGCGCAATTTTACTTCGTCACGGTTTTTCGAGTAGCATATAATTTATCTGATCCAACAAAAGTGCTTTAGTGATCACTTATAAACAACCGTAGTGGATTTATATTACCACGCACATACAACTTTTTTGTTATTACCGCGGATACTGATGATTGTTAAGTCGTCTTAACACTATCCACTTTTTGCGGTTGGTAACGAACTGCGTTACTTGCTGTGACTTCTCCATACAGGAGTACGATGAGTCTTTACTAGTGTGAGGACGGACTTCCGTCCCGGCAGTTTGATAATACTGCGTACTGTATACTTATATACTGTGCGTAATTGCGCTGAGCCTCCCCGGGCTTAACTGAACTGCGACGAGTATAATGCAGCGCTTCTGCATTTTATGAGACAGCGTGTAGCTTCTCCCCGCTTACTGATGATGAAGAACTGCTTCTGACACAGCCTATAGCCTCACTTGGCTGACGGATACTGCATTCGAGTAACACCTCCTTACGAGGTCTGTAGTAGACTGTACTTGATGCTCCAGCGTCACGCCCCTCTCGGGCTGACCAAAGACTGCAAACTGCATGCTCTCTGGTTGAAACCTGGGCTATTTATTGGGAACTTGCAAAAATGAACTACTTTTGCCTTCTTCCTGGAGCTAACTTCTGAAATAGACGTCGCACGTTTTTGAAAAGTATATCATTATGTTCCCTATAATCCAAACGTCTCATCACCATTTCGCTTCCTGAAAATCGATCGTCTAATTAATTTAAATAAAATCTACAAGGCTCCTCAGCTGTGTGGGCGACTGAGTTTTTTCTCTTCTTCCCACAACCTCCGCTTGGCTCCGCCTAATGACATAGTTGCTAAGTGCTTATCACTGGGCCTAAATTATTCACTTTTAACCTGGCTTAATTCATAATTTCCTGGATTATTCTGATCCCCGTAAACCTATTGTTGTAGTTTTGCATTGTTTCCGCGAAAACGGCTTATTTCACAACTTTGCGGTGTTGATTCGCAATCCAATGTTGCCAGAAAAGTGCTGATCTTACCACTCTGTCGTGATTCCCCCACCAATCTGCTCTGGTTGATTCATCCCAGCGTGACTGTCCTCGTGATTCACTTATCGCTTGCACCACGTATCTCTAGATAAAGCTGTCAATGTTCTGCGTCACGGCCTGAATCACTTCCTATTTCCTCACTGCTAACTTGTAGCTGGACCTCTTTTCATCTTAAAGATCAGAAGTTCATATCCTGTACCAACCCTAGTTGGGTACAGTACAGAGCAGAGTGGCTTCGGTGGCGTAGTTGGTAGCATGCTGAACTGCTGTGCCCAAGATAGCGGGTACAAACCCGGCCGACGTCGTCGGATTTTTTAAGAGCGTTAAAAGTCCTTCGGTATGACTTCCTTTGGAGGGGATGTAAAGCCGGCAGTCCCTTGTCATAGATTTATGGCATGTAAAAGTTCCTTCAACAGACTAAACTTGTGTGGAGCTAAATTTCTAGGTTAGATTTCGTTGGAACGCTCTATCAAAAGTTCCAACCTTCACCACTAGGTATCATTGACATCTGGTAGCGAAAGTTGGAACTATTTGAAATTGAACAGAACGTGTAGCTCACCCACTGGGTGTTCACTGGAAGCAGCTACAGACTCTGGCGAACTGAACATGTCCTTGGACACTCCCGGCACTAAAAGCCATACGATAAATAAATAAATAAATAAATAAATAAATAAATAAATAAATAGGCCTATATACTACATACAATGTCAATGCACGGTAGGAGATTGGACCACTACTTTTGCTTGTCTGGCACTTTACCGACCAAATCAGTACATTGGCACTGCTTATCTGCCTTGCAGGGGCGTGTTCTATTGAACGGAGATTCATGGTGGCCGCATGTCGAGCATGATAGATAGATAGATTTTTATTAATTCCATTTGATCAAATACATGCATTCAATACATTTTTGATATAGGACACGTCAGAATTTACATGCATAAAATAAAAGAACTAACAGGTATATATTACTAAGATTATAACTATTTATAACTTATTATAATAGCAAATCTTAATAGATACAATCTCATTGCACAACTATTTACACCTCACTCTATTATCATAATATGAAAACTTAATTCTATAAATACAACAACATACAGCTAGGTATTAAAATTAAATTAAAAAAGTAAAATATAGTTATAGATTCCATCACTCCTATACGCTAAAATATTCAACTACTGAGTAAAAACAATGGCACTGCAGATAAGCTTTCAACATTCTATCAAAGGTTTTTATTTTTGGGGCCAGTTTTATATACTGGGGTAGTTTATTGTATAATTTAACTCCAGTGTGAAAAGTTCCTTTTTGATATATGCTTGTGTGTGTGTGTGAAATATGAATGTTTTGATTTTGTCTTGTGTTATGCCTATGAACATCATTGTTTGTTTTAAGAAAAACATCTTTATTCATTAAATTCTTTTTAAAAAACATAATACTTTCAAAGATATATATGCAGGGCAGTGGGAGAATGTTTAAATCTTTAAACAGAGGTCTACATGATTCTCTCGAGTTTACATTTGCCATAATTCTAATCGCTCTCTTTTGTATCCTAAACGTGCTTAGTACATCTGGCGACATACCCCAAAATATGATCCCATATCTTAAGTATGAATGGAAATAAGCAAAATAAGTATTTCTTAATGTGTGCATGCTAGTGCAGGTTTTCAAAATACGTAACGCAAAGCACATCGAGTTCAGTTTAGTATTCAGATATTGTATATGTTTATTCCATTTCAAGTCTTGTTGTATCCATAGTCCTAAAAACTTTGTTTCTGATTTATTTTCTATTTGATGACCATTTAATGTTATATTGGGCATCGCAGGATTCCTATTCTGTATAGTGTGGAAATTTAGACATACTGTCTTTTTATAGTTTATTATGAGGCGATTATCTTGTGACCATTTGGTTAACTCTCCTGTAACGGAGTCAGCAGACTGCTGTATGACCTGTTTAGTTTCACCTTTTATTACGAGTGTTGTATCGTCCGCAAACAAAATTTCCTTATGTGAATGAACGTTCTGTGTTATATCATTGATATATAGAAGAAAGAGTAGTGGGCCCAAAACCGATCCCTGGGGTACTCCAAATTCAATAATTCCCTCATTGGACAATGTTTCATTAAGTAATTTGGTTCCATCATCCTTGTGTCTCAAGCTTACTATTTGTTTACGCCTTGTTAAGTAAGACTATCCATTTATTAGCTAGACCTCTAACACCATATTGATTTAGTTTGGTAAGGAGGATTTTATGGTCAACTACATCAAATGCTTTCGATAAATCCAAGAATAGGCCAGTTACATGTTCCTTATTGTCAATTAATTTCAGTATACTATTACTACATTCGTAAATTGCTGTCTGTGTAGATTTTTCCGTTCTAAATCCATGTTGTGAGTTTGATAATATTTTATTTTTTTCTATGAAACTTATCAGTCTCTTATACATAATTTTTTCCACAATTTTTGCAATACCAGTTGGTAAGGTAATAGGACGATAGTTATCTAATTCATCTTTTGAACCGTTTTTGTGCACTGGAATTACTTTTGATAACTTCAAAATATCCGGGTAAGTTCCTGAGAGAATTGAACTGTTTATTAAGTGCGTAAGTGGATTTATTATATTTTCGGCACATTTCTTTAAAATTGCATCAGGGATGCCATCAATGCCAGCACAGAATTTATTTTTTAGCTCTTTTATAACTATTCTTACCTCTTCACTTGTGACATGATTTATAAATAAAGAATCACTGCATATATTTATTTTATTATTAGAATTTAGTGTATTTACCTGTGATTTATTTAATAATTTTTGCGGAATTTCCAGAAAATAGTCATTAAAAGTGTTTGCTATTTCCTCTGGATTATTAATCACTTTATTATTTCTGGTCAGTGTAATGTTCCTTTGTATTTTAGCATATTTTCCAGTTTCTTTCTTTATTACGGACCACATAGCCCTGTTTTTATTAGATGATTGGGAAATAAAATTATCATTATGCATTTTCTTTGCTAGTCTTATTACCTTATTTAATATGCTAGTGTATTTTTTGTAGTATAAATTGAATTCAGGTGTTGTGTGGTATTGTTTATATAATTTGTGTAGAAATTTCTTTCTTTGACATGAATTTATAATCCCTGTTGTTATCCAATTGCTAGTTTTGTTATTTTGAACAGTTCTTCGTTTAAAGGGGAATGCTATTTCAAAATAGTGTTTTAGGGTACTGTTAAATGCATTAAATTTATCATTTACATTTTCTAGTTCATAAATTTCTGACCATGTTTCCTTATTTAATAAGTCATTGAAATATGTAACATTTGCTTCAGTGAATGACCTGCACTTTGATTTTACTCCATTATCATTATTATTGATTACTTCGGATACTTCAAAACTCAGTATTTGTCCATGGTGGTCACTAAAACCCGGACAATAGACTTCTATTGAATGGTGATATTTATCTGTATTTATAAAAATTTGATCAGGAGTGGTTTTACTAAATTTTGTTATTCTTGTTGGTGTATTTACTGTAGGTTTCAGTCCATAGGAAATTAGTAACTGGTTTAATAATTCACAATTTCTATCAAGTTTTAAGAAATCCACATTTACATCCCCACAAATTATTATATCGAAATTTACTTTGCTCATGTTATTGAGTAACAATTCTAGTTTATCTATAAATAGAGGAAACTTTCCTGACGGAGAACGGTATACGCATACAATTATTAACTTAAACTGCTGAATTTTTACGGCAGAGAATTCAAAATCCTGTTCCATAATTAGATAATCATAAGCTGTTATCTGTTCATGATCTAAATTATTTCTTAAGAAGATGCAAGTACCACCATGGCTAATATTAGATCTAGAGTATTTACTAGCTTGTATAAACCCTGGGAATTGAATTAATTCAAGTTGTTCCTCTTTCAGCCAATGTTCTGAAATACATAGTGCTGAGATGTCTTTAAGTTCATTTTTAAGCATTAGATT
The DNA here is from genome assembly GCA_946902985.2 of Meconema thalassinum. Lineage (NCBI taxonomy): Eukaryota > Metazoa > Arthropoda > Insecta > Orthoptera > Tettigoniidae > Meconema > Meconema thalassinum. Next base: position 715,334,803 of record OX336388.2, on the reverse strand, counting down.
TATGTAATCAATTTTATTATAAAGAGACTGGACATTCTGGTGGTAAATTTTAAATTTGTTACTTTTGCAAGCTTGTGTTGGTGATTTATTTACATTATTATTATCATAATTGTTATTATTATTGTTGCTAGACAAATCCGAAATACCATTGTTGCACTCCGTTAAATTTGACTTCAAAAGATGTGAATGCCAAACCTCACGTTTGGCTTCTTCTACCAGTTTCCCTGCTTCCACTCTAATGATATTACTGTCGAATTATTCTTACCATTTGAATTTACAATTTTGCAGATTTCATCACTAAGATACTCTTTTCCTAATCTATTTAAGTGTAGGCCATGCCGAGTGTGGAACTTCCTGTCTAATTTACTTACATCTACAATTTGGACATTTGGAAAACTCTTACAAATTTTATGAATTTTTCCATTTGTAGCCTCTATTTCTATATTTACACATGACTTGGGAATTAAATCGTGTCTCTGCGGAATGTTTACAATAATGACATTTGTTTTTTGCATGGATGGCAATGTACCCTTTAAATCTTTGATTACCTTTTTACTCTCATTTCTATAGACGTCGTTTGCTCCAGCGATGATCACTGCATAGTCCTTTGCAGTAAGGGACGCACACTCTCCTATCATCCCGTTCGTGACTTCTGCAATCTGAGCTCCTGGCTTCACTGTCGAAGTGACCTCCATTTCTCGGCTTCTCTCCAAAACGCTTGCTGCTACATCTCGCCCGTGGCTATCCGCAAATATCCGCATCTTCCTGGATTTTCTCTTTATCACTTTCTTCTTTTCTTCTTGAGGAAAGTCATCATTTTCTTCGACAAGCACTCCAAATGAATTTGAGACGGGAATTTCAGTTACATGTACTCCATTTATAGGCCTAGGCTTATTCAATCTTACCTTACCAGCAATCACTGTCGACCAAGTTTCCTTGCTTTCCCCTCTGTTTCCTTTTAATTTATTCAACTCTTCCATTAACTTAGCAATATCTTCCTTTAGCAGCTTTATAATTTCGTCTTTTGAGGACAGTTCGTTTCTCAGGTTATGACATTCGCATGACGGTAGCGGTAGGCCTACATTACGACAATCGGTTTCACTTTTCTCCTCATTCAATTTTACCTGAGATCTTGTGATGATTTTATTTGCATTTTTTACTTTTATTTTGCACGACGAGCATAAATCCGTTACGGTTACACAACCTGACGAGATACTAACACTGTTGACTGTCGTCATACTAGAGATCTAAGTGAGCCTAGATGTTTACACCAAATTACACTAAATTTAATTTAATTATTACTACCTAATAGAATTAATCTAATAACCTACCAATAAAGAAGAATGTGAAATACGTATATCTTCCAATCGGGTGAAGTCTCGTAAAAGCACCACTGCTCTACTTGGTTCAAACAGTGATTGAAGAAGTCACCGAATCTTTGGATACACGTTCCCACAACTTAGTTTAAGTTTATTAAATTATCAACAAGAATTTCTAAATACTATCAATATTCCGTATTACACTTGATCTAAGGAAAGTAACTTTATAGATTTTAAGCCTCTGTTATAATATTTTACCACTTTTATCAAATATTTACACTAGCTGCTATTTCACTACACTTTCACTGTGACGCCATCTTGCTGTCGGTTAACTCAGTAAGGAAAAGGGGTCATTCTATACAAGCAGTTCACACCACCTAATAAATGGGTGTGGCACCACAAGGGTCTTTCCAGCTCTGAATGGAACGATGGACTGAAGCTTGTATGCAATGTAGCTGCAGTTAGAGCTGTTCCAGGCAGAAACCGGGACGATGACTGTTGTCGCCGCTATGGCAACGACATTGATACTCTCCCTCAAGTCTTTGGGTTCTGCAATTATGGTGAGGCTCTACGTAACACAAGACATCACTCAGTAAGATCCATCCTTGCGGAGAGTCTGAGGGATGTTGGCTTCGTGGTGCATGAAGAAGTTTCAGGGCTAGCCACGCAAGGCAGTAACGCCAACAAGGAGGATAAAGAGAAGGGTTATATATTGGAACCAACCATGCATTTTGAAACCCATGCCAAGCAGAAATATGAAGTGGACAATGAAAAGGATATTTACGAGCCTACAGTCCCTTTCTACAAGGAAAAATACCGCCTTCAAGAAATAGAAGGTATTGGGTTATTAGTGGGGGCCCGGGGAATAATACCTTCCCTTTTTGCTGCAATGTGTAGGAAATTTCATATCTCAAATGCCACCATTAATACCATAGCAGTAACAGTCCTTGAAGGACCCATTAGTATTTTGAGAAATCACCTATATTCGTAAATTATGTGTATTTTAAGGCTGAATAGCTATTTTAATTACGGTATTTATTTTTAGTCTCAGTTTGCCCATTCTTCAGTTCTTTTATTCTAATTTATATGTGTGTCATACATTTCATAGTTCATTACTCGTAATTTGTTAACCTTCTAACTTTTCTTCTTTCACCTCATTATGATTGTTAAGCTTTGTATATTAGCAGCCTTGTAAGTCGAGGAAGTATAAGAAATAAAAACATATATATACTGTAGTTTTGAAAATAGCAGTTCATGGGTATCACCACAAACTATGTGCGATGATACATTTCCATGAAGTAACAAAGGAGTGTGTGTGTACATTGTGTGGTGAAGGATGTGAACGCGATCACATCAACCGATGCAAAAATAGGACAAAATCAGTTTTGGAGTATAGTAAAGATCTGTAGACTAAATAACCAACATGAATTGTATTTTGGCCATCCGACTGCAATTAAATTTAAATAACCAATATGAATTGTATTTTGGCCATCCGACTGCAATTAAATTTATTAAAATAGTTTCACTAGCATAAGTCACCACTGGCTGTGTAACTATTTTATAATGTCTCAATTTTGCTGCAGTTGATAGGTTTTTTTGTTGCATGTATTCTTTTGTAATATAATTTGCTTTCAATTTATTTATTTATTCATTCTATTCTGCCAGGTTGCTTTCTCTTTTTAGATTATAAGTGGGCAGCTTCGGTGGTGTAGTTGGTAGCATGCTAAGCTTCTATGCCAAAGATAGCGGGTTCAAACCCGGCCGAAGCCGTCGGATTTCCTTAGAGCGTTAAAAATCCCTCAGTATGCCTTCCTTCGGAGGGGAAGTAAAGCCGGCGGTCCCATGTCATAGATTTATGGCATGTTAAAGAACCTTCCACTAATTGCACCTGTGTGAAGCTAAATTGGATAGGTTAAGAATGTAAACAACGCTCTTAGATTTCTACGTTCGTTGCCAAGAGCCGACTGCGGTGGCGTCTAGTAGCTAAGTCCTGAACTAGGCCTAGTAGTCGTTGACGGTGGCGTTTGGCAGCAAAAGTAGGAACTATTTGAAAAATTCTAAGTAGCAGACTGTAGTTAAATTAAAAAAACAGATACACGCACTAATACAGCCATCACAATTAACACCGGTTATCAGACAGATTCTACACACACCCAATGTACATGGGGCTACATGATAGCGTTGTCACAGCCCCTAAACTGAGGAACCAACGAACCATAGATTATAAGTGATAATATTTAAATTTATCTATAATTTTAATTTCCTGTTCATCGATAGTAATTTCATCTTCGAGTGGTGGATCAGTTAACATGATTTCAGTTTTTTTCAAAAGATATTCTATATTCTGCGGGATTTCTTGCAAAGATCTGATGTGATGGTCTGTTTCCTGAAGATTGTTGGGTAATAATGCAAGGTCATCTGCAAGTCCGAAACAGTTTAAATAAGTGCCGGCTGGTGGATAACTGTTCTGAGTGTTGCACTATTTTCACTAAGCAGAAGGGGGGGGGGGGTAGGACAACGTAAGTTATTTAAGAGGGCGAGAAAGAACCGCGAGTGTCACAAGTACGCGCAAATTCCAATGCAAGACATGGTATCGGCAGTTGACGGAGCATCACGGATGTCTGCATCTGCACCTCGGCTCCCTTGTTGCAATCAGCGGGCGACCAGGGCTTACTCGGTCTAGCATCTCTGCCATACCCTTCACTATTGAGATAGGGGCCTGTTCTACGAATGAACTTTGCAACTTTTCACTTTTCACTTTGCACTTTTCAATTCTTGCAAAGTGTCAAGTCTTTCTGTTCCACCATGATCTATGTATTACTTTTCAATTTCTTTTCAAAGTGAAAAGTCTTTGCATAGGAATGATCCGATCATGTTTATTCCATTAACAAACTGTATAATACTCCATGATTTAAAATGCTTTATATTTCGTGGTGAACTTGAGGACTTAAGTAACAGTAGGGGCAGATGACCTCGTAGTTCCGCCCCTTAAAACAACAATATCTAACTAACTAACTAACTAACTAAGTAACAGTTCTGCAAATAGTGGAATTTGATGTCCCATGCATTGCTGCTATACCGTGCTGGGCACCATTTCCTAACCAATGTAAGCATATAAAAATATGTTTCTTTTCGGAAAGAGATCGACTTCTTTTTGTTGCAGGTTTCAATAAATGGTCAATTATTTCAAGAATATAGTCAGCTTGTATTCGAGTAATACGAAAACACTCACGAAATTGCGATGAAGTGAGGTTATGAAAACTCATCCTGTCTTTGTACGTCCTCTTGTTAAATTCTTCATCACTATGCTCACTTGATGATAACAAATGCTCTTGTCGTAACATATTTATAACACTAAACCAAATTCTGCGCCGAGAAACTAGTGTAGAGACTTGTTCATTAACAGCTGAAAAGGGAATAGTCTCTTTGCAAAGATTTCTGAAAACTTTTCACTTCATTCCTTTGCACTTTGCATTTCTGCACCAATGGAGGAACATAACAGGCTTCAAAAGTGAAATGATTCCTAACTTTTCACTTTTCACTTTGCAAGACAAATCTGAAAAGCAATGGTGGACCAAAATCTGAACTGAAAAGTGCAAAGTGCAAGGTGAAAAGTTGCTAAGTTCATTCGTGGAACAGGCTCCTGGTCAGTGCTTGGGCCCGGCAACGACCAAACGGACGAGCGCTCCTAGTTGGTTGGCACGCTTCGCTTTCACAGACAGTTCACAGTGACTTCCTGAATTATCAAAGAACAAAATTATGTATTCCTATACATGTAAAAGGAAATGTACAGCTTTTATTACTAAACATATTACAGTATTAATTATTTTGCTTGGATTAATCTGGTCGTTGTACAACACTGCAACCGTTTTACTGTTTACTCTTATCTGTCATCAGTCTTGTCTACTTGGCTGCTGAGTACTGTGCACCCGTCTGGTTGGAAAGCGTACATGTGAAGAAGGTAGACACAAAATTGAATGATGCAATGCGTCGCATTACTGGTTTCATCAAATCAACTCCATGTCACTGATTACCCATGTTGAGTCACATCCCTCCACCTCACTTCAGGAGGAAGCAAGCTCTACTAAGGGAGGCTAAGAAAATCTTTGCATCACCCTCTTTGCCATTGCACCAAGAATTCTGCCATCCATCACAGCAATGACTGCAATCTAGAAGACCAGTAAGTGTCACTGCGGGGCAACTAATTGCTGCTGAATTTGATCTAAATGAAAGCTGGAAGCATGAGTGGTCAACTAAAACATTGGGAACAAGTGCCCACCATCTTGATCCCACGAAGAAACCAAACGGCTTTGACTTACCGAGGAACTTCTGGTGCCGCATCAACAGGCTGAGGACTGGGCATGGTTGCTGCAATTATTTCAGGTACAAATAGGGCTGGATCAGCTCACCAATGTGTGAGTGTAACCTGGAAGAATAGAGGATCCAACATCTAGTCCTACGCTGACCTCTTTATTCGTACCCTGGCATTCCTGACGATTTGTTCACTCTCACACCCGATTTAACCGAATGGTTGAGAAGGATGGACTTTTAAGTTTGATTATACCTTGTTATGTATTGTATAAATTACCATACGATTAAATAAATAATACTGGCCGCCACTGGTTTAAATTAATATTTTGTTTAGCACTTCCAATTTTTATGTGTTTAAACATTCCAATATTAACTGTTTCTTTATTTATTTTAAGGTTGAAAACAGATGTGTTATAGATTTTAAATCACTAAAAAGATGATTGTGGGCTTAGGTTGATGTGAATTTCAATCTACATTTATTATACTTGTATGACTGTTGTTACTATCATCATTATTTTATTTTCTAATCCTCAGATGTTTCTATTTGATTGTCATATCAGGTAACTGAAGATACTGCAAAGATTCTTCAGCAGCAAGGAATTCAATGTGAATACAGAGGACCAACCTTTGTCAAGGGAAAAGACTATATGACAACCTATTTTGTGTCCCTGAATGAAGATTTTCAACTCGTTCAAACTCCCAAGACTATCACGGAGAGTGATGAAACTGATTCTGAGAGTTCGGAAAGAAGTGAATCACTAACTCAGGAAGAAAGAATTCACATGGAACAAACTTATCATATAAATCACAAAGACTTAAATACTAAGCTGTAACCAAAAATTAAAACAATAAAATATTAGTTTTTTATAAACTCTGTATTTTATTGGGTATATGTCCCAGTTAGACATTGTCAGTATGTGTGTATGTTTGATGTGAAGTCAAAGATTTTATTTTTATTTTTAACCTACATTCAATTTTTGCAAAAAATGAAAGTAGACTTATGAGATCTACACAGGGCCAAAAATTGTGTGTGTGTGAGTGTGTGTGTACTCTGCATGTCTGCCCCCCCCCCCTATCAATTCAAATACCGTGAATCCGAATTGAACGAAATTTGGTACAGAGGTAGCACTAGCAAAGGGCACCTCAGTGTCATGTTTTATATTGCCGCCATATTTACCAAAACGTAATGGCGGCCACTCAAATGGTCAAAACTTAAAATTAAATTACGACCAAACTAATCATCGGATCTTTACCAAATTTGGTAACATACCTTCATATGGGATGCGTCTTGTGCCGAAACGACATGATCATCAGCTGTACCATTTTAGGATGGAGGCCGTGAGAATTATGCAAACTTTATAATCCATAACATGGGACCCACCAGTTCCGATTATCGAACCCAGAATAGTTTAAACTGTTCTAAAGGGCATGGCCCGTTCGAAATTAAAAGCTTATATTGTAATATTATAGTGCAGAAGTGGCTTTAAAAAGCTGAGCCGTCTCTGTTACAGACAAGACGGCAGCTGATCCCTCGTCCTGACCTATATTTCACTAATTTGAGTATGTTGCATGCAATATAGCCTACTGATAGAAGTAATATGAACTTTGTATGAAATGAACTTTGTTTGAAATATACTCCGGTGAAGAAATAGTTTAGTCAAAGTCATTATTTGCTAAGGCGTATCTAAACCGGTTGATAACATTGAACTTGGGAGGATATACTGTATTTAGGTCTGTGGTTACAGCGTTGGTCTCTCACCCGGCCGGCTGGTATTCTAATCATAACAGAGTTGTATTTTTTTGCTTGATTTTTTAATATTTATTGTTTTTTGAGTACTGAGGCATTATGCAATAGAGCTTTATATTGTGCATTTTGCAATGGAAAATATACATTTAATTAAAACAAAGTTCTCCAATGAGTCTGCAGGAGTGACATCTAATAGCAACTAGTTGAACTACAGTATGCGGGAGCTATCCACTGCCTACTAGATGCAAGCTGCGCTCTATACCGGCCAGTTAGTGAACCCATGCCAGCGGTGTTATTGAAAATGGCCTCTTGTTGCCAATAGAGCACACTGCCAAGTATAGGTGCGATAAAAAAATTAGGTGTGCAGTAGGTATATTAAATGTGTTTCTCCCAGTGATACATTTAGACCAATGAAGTTTCAATTATTGTTAGTAGTCGGTCTTAATATACTGAATTTATACATTGTTTGCAGTGTTTGCTGATGAAATTGCAAAATACTGGAGTAAATTATAAACTATGGTTTGAACGCCGCTGCTCAAATCCAGTGGCCAATTTGCAATTCGAATAGGAAGGAAATAGGAGGTGATAAGGACAAAGAGTTATAACTATTCACATACATTTAAGAGAAAGTAGTCTATATGTTCTTTCCTAAACATCTTGTTTTTATTTTTTCTATTTAAAATAAATCTTTGCAAGAGAGTCATGTGTGCCAACATTTTATTGAAATGAGCAATTGACATTTCTTGTAGTGTATGTGCAAAGTATTATTGATCGGGAGTTGACGTGTGTGTGCATTTACTAATAACCTCATCTCACTTTAGTCACATGGTAGTTGCTGACACATTAACTCATGGCAATAGGGAATTAATAGTGAGAACAGAAAGTGAGTGGAGAAGGAAAAAGTGTTGAAGTGTACAGGAACACAAATTCAGAGTACCAGTGATAAAATGTATTTTTTCACATAAGTCATAATTTGTCCATGCGGTACTGAAGTGATAATTACCGTATATTCAAGATTTTTGCACTTTTCAATACAATGTAAAATCTATACATTTATATACGGTATTTATATTGTATTGAAAAGTGGAAAAAACTTGAATATAGCGAGCGATGAAATAAACAATGTGGTTCCAGTTAAAGATCAAGTGTAGTGTTGGAATATGTGACCATGGTTTGTGTTGGTCACACTGTTAATCAGTAAACCTGCTCCATAGATATATGTGCCTCTTTTTAAACTCAGCAATTCTTCTAGGTTTGTACCGTGTCTTGTGTGGGGTTTCGCCTAGGACACCAAGCTGGCTCATTGGCGGGCTCTTGGTGTCCCCGCCTGGACCCCCACAGTAGTGACGAACTGCGTGCCACCTCCCTTTATATTAGGTGCAACTGCACAACTTGACTGCGAGAACTAAAAGCTCAAGCAGCCTTAACCTCCCTATGAAGGCTTCCAAAAAGATGGTATATTGGCTTTCACGGCCGGTGAATTAAAACTCAGCAATTCTTCTAGGTTTGTGCCGTGTCTTGTGTGGGGTTTCGCCTAGGACAACAAGCTGGCTCATCGGCGGGCTCTTGGTGTCCATCTTTTTGGAAGCCTTCATAGGGAGGTTAAGGCTGCTTGAGCTTTTAGTTCTCGCAGTCAAGTGGTGCAGTTGCACCTAATATAAAGGGAGGTGGCGCGCAGTTCATCACTCCTGTGGGGGTCCAGGCGGGGACACCAAGAGCCCGCCGATGATCCAGCTTGGTGTCCTAGGCGAAACCCCACACAAGACATGGCACAGACCTAGAAGAATTGCTGAGTTTTAATTCACGGGCTGTGAAAGCCAATATACCATCTTTTTGGAAGCCTTCATAGGGAGGTTAAGGCTGCTTGAGCTTTTAGTTCTCGCAGTCAAGCGGTGCAGTTGCACCTAATATAAAGGGAGGTGGCGCGCAGTTCGTCACTCCCTTGGAGGTCCGGGCGGGGACACCAAGATCCCGCCGATGAGCCAGCTTGGTGTCTTAGGCGAAACCCCACACAAGACACGGCACAAACCTAGAAGAATTGCTGAGTTTTAATTCACCGGCCGTGAAAGCCAATATACCATGTTTCACTTTTGTTTTTGTTATGGGGTGAATAAAAGTATGTTGTATCACCTTGTTCGTTCAGTTCTGTTCTAGTAAATGTCAAGTGCATTAAACGTGTGTTCTATTTAAATTGCCTGTGTGCCTCGTAATCCTACAGGTTATGGGCCCAGCCACGAATCCACCGTGCGAATATAAAGTGCGTGTGATAGATTTCTCGTTATATGAACTCTGAATTTCGCTACGTATCGAAATCAACATGTCTGCAACCAGCTCCTCATTACCGGCTATAGATAAGCTGCGAGGTAGTCTAAATTATGTGGATTGGCGATTCGAGATGGAAAACGTCCTAGGACTCGAAGATCTGTGGAGCTGTATAGTTGGCTACCCGGATGGAGATACTACAACATCTGCAAAGAAAGCGAAAGACGAAAGTCGGGCTAGGGCCAGACTTAACTTCATGGTGGACAAATCAATTTTCCCAATCGTCATGCCTTGTAAGACCGCGAAGGAAGTCTGGGAAGCTCTTGAAAAGGCCTAGTCAGATAAAGGAGTGAATCGGCAGATCGTCATCTTGAAGAAATTGTACAAAGTTAAATTAAAGCACTACACGATGATGGAAGAGTATGTTAGTGAGGTTATGGGACTTGCTCAGCAACTTGCGTCTATGAATAAGGCACTGGACGACGGGTTTGTGGCAGCTCTTATGCTGAAAGGTCTACCAGATGAGTTTCAGCCTATGATTATGGCTCTGGAAAGTTTCGGAACAGACCTTACTGCAGACACAGTCCGAACCAAGTTGCTACAAGGTACTACTTGGAGTGGGAAAAGTACTTCCAAGCCATCCAAGGATTTTGTTCTGTTTTCACGAGAAGTCAAAACGAAGAAGAAGCCCTTCTGCTGGAAATGCAAGAAGTTAGCCAGGACACTTGAAGTGGGATTGCAGGAAAGAGGAGATGCAGAGCTCAACTCAACAGAAGTCGAAGAAATACAAGATGATGCTGGTGGCCGGTGGACAGGCATTAAGTGCAAGAGCCTCTACAGGGGTCTGGTTTGTTGACTCTGGTGCTAATAAGCATATGAGTTCAAACAAGACTGCGATGGTGAACTTCACTGCTGGTCGTAATCTGGATATTAGTACAGCAAACAATCAAAATTTGTATGGCCAGGATCTGGTAATGTAACTGTTCTATTAGAAAATGGTATTTCACAAACCTTGTCCAATGTAGAATATGTTCCTGGTCTCACTGCTAATCTTTTATCTGTGTCTGCTGCTACTCAAAAGGGTTATGTTGTGGTATTCACCGACAATACTTGTGAAGTTTATGATAGTGAAAACTTTGTTGCTACAGGTAATGTAGCACTGACTGCGAGTAATGTGGGGGGTGTTTACCAAGTAAATGCTCTGAGTGCTCAAGCTAATATTTGTACAGAGGACTCAGAATATTTATGGCATAAACGACTGGGCCATCTTAACAACCACAGTATGAAGTTGTTAAGAAATTGTCTCGCTCATGGAATTAATTTCTCAGATAATGGTTTTAAAAACTGTTTTTCATGCGCTGAAGGTAAACAAGCTAGACAACCATTTAAGTCAAGTAAGAGTAAAACTGTATGTAAAAATAAGCTAGATCTTATTCATTCAGACTTATTTGGGCCTATACCAGTTCCATCTTGAAGCAATGCTCGCTATTTCTTGACCTTCATTGATGATCATTCTAGAAAGGTTTTTGTGTATTTCCTTGCTAAGAAGAGTGATGTTTTGGATTGCTTTATTGATTTCATGGCACAGGTCGAGAATGATTGTGAAAGATCTATTAAGGTCCTACGCACTAATAATGGTGGTGAATTTTGTAGCAAAGCTTTTGAGAGGCTACTTAAATCATAAGGCATTCAGCATCAAACTACAACTAGTTATTCCCCACAGCAGAATGGTGTAGCTGAACGCATGAATAGAACATTACTTGATAAATGTAGAGCCATGATGAGCGTGTCTAAAGTAGATAAACGCATGTGGGCTGAAGCAATAAATACAGCAGCCTATCTTGTAAACAGGTCCCCAACCAGAAAAATTCCAGGTTAAGTAAGAGGGGATCTGGACTGGTAACAAGGTCAATATGGAGCATCTAAGAATTTTTGGTTGTGTAGCACAAGTTCATGTCCCTGATCAAAGGAGAAACAAGTTGGATCCTAAAAGTGAAAAACACATTTTCTGTGGTTATTGTGAGGACAGTAAAGCCTATAGATTCATGCATCCTGTTACTCATCAACTTGTTAAGTCCAGGGATGCACAGTTCTTTGAAGATGTGTTCCAGGAGGTGTCTGATGTGTCTCCAGGTAATGTTGGCCCATCCTCGCAGATTAATGAACCTGCAATGTTACAGATCTCAGTTCCCACTGACAGTGAGGCAGAACCTGACAACTCAGAGAATGGTGCAGAGTGCATTTCGGAACCCATTAGCAGTGCTGGTGTGGCTCAGACTGTTGACTCAGCTGATTTAAGCTATATCCCTAGTGGAACAGATTCAGCCTGCAGTGATTTTGAGGCCTCTGCCACCATCGTCAACGATCTAATGGAGGGGGATGCCGAAGGTAGTCAAAGGTATCCTAGGCGCGAACAAAAGCCCATAGACATGTCAGACTATGTGACATACTTTACTCTCACTGATGTCTCTGAACATAGTACAGTTAAGGAGGCACTGTCCATGCCTGATAGGGTTAAGTGGGAGCAGGCTATGAAAAGAGAAATGGAGATACTTCAGTTAAATGACACCTGGGATCTAAATGATAAACCCCAGGGCAAGAATGTTGTCAGTAGTAAGTGGGCTTTCAAAGTAAAAAGAGACTCTAATGGTAACATTCAAAGGTATGAAGCCAGACTTGTGGCCAGGGGCTTCACCCAAAGGTACGGAATAGATTTTAGAGAAACTTTCTCTCCTGTTGTTCGACACAGCACGTTAAGGATACTGCTTGCCTTGGCTGTACAAACAAATCTGAAGGTGGTACATTGGGATGCTGAATCTGCTTTTCTCAATGGAAAGTTAGAAGAAGAGATCTACATGTATCAGCCAGAAAGTTTTGTCAAGAAAGGTTCAGAGCATAAAGTTTGCAAGTTAAAACATCTATTTATGGCTTAAAACAATCTTCTCGTTTGTGGAATGAGAGAGCTCACTCTGTTCTTGTCAAATTGGGTTATAAAAAATTGTGCTGATGAACCCTGATGACATCAAGAGCCCGCTGATGAGCCAGCTTGGTGTCCTAGGTGAAACCCCACACAAGACATGGCATAATCCTAGAAAAATTGCTGAAAGAATGTAGCCTTCACCTCCTAGATCTACCTCTGTTTCTCTACCTTCTCTCCTCCCCCATTCTCATCACATGACACCACCATCTGAGTCGGCTCGTTTTCCACAGATATCGCGATCCTTGTTGCATGAAATTATCAATAAGCACATACCGTTCAAGAAAGTGTGTGCAAGGTGGATACTGGAAAACCTGACACCTGCAGTGCTTAGGAGTTTGACTGGGAGCTCTTTGATCACCCAACTATGGTCCTGATCTTGCTCCCAGCGATTTCCACCTTTTCTTGCATCTCAAGAAATTTCTCTCCTCCGGTCAGAATGTTTACACTGACAAATAGCTGAAGACAAATGTCACACGCTGGTTCCATTTCCAGGTGGCAGACTGTTTATTTATTTCTCGTGTCGGAAACATACAAATGTACAGTTGCTATACATATAAGGGTAAAATTGTCTATATAGCACGTGCCCAATACTGAGCAACATCCAAGGCGCTCGGAGTGGCTAGCAGGACATCTTCCTCTGCACAAGATAAAGGGCACAGAGGGCAATGAATCATGTGTTTTGTGGTTTGTTCTTGTCCACATTCGCAAGATGTGTCACATGTACTGAGGCCCCATCTCCTCAGATTGTCTCGGGATCTTCCAACTCCTGATCGCAACCTGTTTAGGGATTTCCACACCAACCAGCTTTCGTTGTGTCCGAGTGGTAGTTCTTCAGCTACTGGCATCCAACCGCAGGGGTGAGGGGTTGTCTTCTTCCATAAATCCAGCCTTGCCTTCTGAGGAGGATTATATCCATGCAGTGGGTGGGCGTTGTTCTCTTCCACTCTCAGCCTCTCCCTGTTGGCAGCCACCTCTCTGCGTACACAAGGTGGTGCTATTCCAGCCAGGTAGTAGAGCTTATCTGTTGGGATAGGCTTTAAGCAACCTGTTATCAACCTGCAGGTTTCGTTCAGAGATGTATCTACCTGTCTGGCATGAGATGACCTGTACCAGACTGGGGAAGCAAATTCAGCAGTAGAAAAGCACAATGCCATTGCAGAAGTGTGAATAGTCTCTGGATGTGAGCCCATTGTGTTCCTACTAGTTTGCGAATCAGGTTGTTTCGTGTGGAGATTTTCATTTTGTCATTCTTACAGTGGGTTTTGAATGTAAGAGCTCTATCAAGGTTTACTCCCAGGTATTTAGGGGTGTGACAATGCTGCAATCGGATACCTGACCATTCTATGCGTAACTCACGATGAGGCTTCCCTGTTCCTTAAGTGGAAGGTGCATACTTGTGTCTTAGATGGATTTAGTCTAAGTTGGTTCCAACTGTAGTAACTTGATTGATTTCTCAGGGCAGATGTCAGATTTCTTTCCACTGATTCAAAACTTGCGATCTGCGCAGTAAGGGCTAGGTCATCTGCATACAAGAAGCTTCTTGTGTCTGGGGACAGTGGCTGATCATTGGTATAGATGTTGAAGAGAATTGGAGTCAGGATGCTTCCCTGAGGTAGGCCATTTTTCTGTACTCTCCCAACGACTGCATTGCCTCTGGAAGTCCACAAAAAATCTACGGTTTTGAAGTAGAGTGCTGATAATTCTTAGATGGAAATCCTTGGTCATACTGTACAGCTTGGCATGGAGTAACCGATGATGGACAGCGTCGTACACTGCTGCTGAAAGATCCACAAAGATCATGCCTGTCACCTGCCGAGTTTCAAACCCATCCTCTATAAACTGAGTTAAGTTTAAAAGTTGCCCTGTACAGCTTTTATTCGGTCAAAATCCTGCTTGTTGAGGTATGAGAAGAGGGTCAATTACACAAAGAATTCTATTCAAAAGCATATGTTCAACTAGTTTATAGAGGTGACTCACAAGACTAATTGGCCTGAAGTTATTAGGATGGTTTGCTTCCTTACCAGGTTTGAGGAGGGCTATCACCCTCCTCTTTCGCCATATCCTTGGAATTTGGCACTTGATCATGCAATTATTGAAAAGCTGCAGGTTCCACTTTATTGTCGCAGGCCCGAAATTATTATCTTGTTCCATACGGATGTCATCTAAACCGGGTGTTTTCCCAGATTTGCTCTCCTTGATAGCCTTGTTTAGTACTGATATCTCGAATGGGAGTGTAAGATCCCACCTTTGCGCCTGGACCTCTTGGTGTATTTTAGGTGCTTTAATTCTGTAACTGCCTTTCCCATTCATGAGTAACTGGTGGGCTATCTGATCTGCAGTGATGTTAGAATGTGCATTGGATATAGTTGGGTCATTATTAAGTTGTTTCAATAATCTCCATGCTTTATGGCTGTTTCTGGATAGATCAAGTTCTTCTATATTTTTGATACAGGAATCAGAGATGTGACGAGTTTATTCCCAGCCGCTATTGTTGCCTCGCCGAAAGGATCTTCTCCCATCAACCTTCAGCTCTATATCTGTCCAATCGGATATACAGGTGATATCAACAGCCTCTTATGAGGCAAATGATCTTAAAGTTCTAAGTCTGGAAATATGAGGCTGTACAATCACATCCATATAGGCTACAAACCACCAGGTGCTGATTTCAAAACCAATGTACCTGATAACTTTTATAATCAACATACACAAATAGTGATCGATGACTTTAACGGCCACAGCATCGTGTGGGGCTATGAGCATGATGATGAGAATGGGATAGCATTGCATGAATAGGTGAAGGCAATCATCTGAGCCTTATACATGATCCTAAGCAGCCTGCTTCTTTTAACAGCGGCAGATGGAAACACGGCTATAACCCAGATCTGATATTCAGCAGTGAAAACATCTTACAATAGTGCATATAAACAGTCTGCAACCCTATTCCAAATACAAACCACAGGCCTATCATGTGCGAAATATACGCAGCAGTTAGACCACAGATAGTTTCGTCAGAAGGAGGTTTAACTTCCGAAAAGCCAATTGGCCGAAGTTTACAGATATGCTGGATGCTGCAGTTTCCACTATAGAATCTACACCCGAATCATATGATACTTTTGTGGAGGCTGTAAAGAGATGATCCAGAATGGCCATTCCTCGGGGTTGTCGAACATCATACATCCCCGGTCTTACTTCAGAACTTATTGCTCAATATACCGAGTATAATAAGACCAAGAGAAAGGCCCAAACAACGGTGGAAAGACACTATCAACACCGATATAAAAGCTGCAAATCTCCAACCAGAAGATGCAGCTGACCTAGTGAAGTGGCGCTCCATGATCCGAAAAGCGGACCCCATCCCAATGGGAAAATGCTAAGAAGAAGAAAATTAATTTAATTTTAATCATTTATATCTTCATCTTTATTTTTTGTATGTTGAAGGTTTTAGATTTTTAACTGCCAACTTTTAAAAAATAATTTAAAAATCTCCCTTCTTAAATGTATTTTATTTAATTGCTGTTAGATTCTGTACAGAATATGGGCAAGCAAAATACAAACAAAACAAAACTACAGCTTGTATATAGAGCTGAAAACATAAATAATAATAATAAAGTTATAAGCTGTTTATCATCATCATCTTCTTCTACAGTTTCCAGCTCCTGGCTGGGTCTGCTAGGAACATAAGCCTCTCCATCGTTTTATATCCTCCTACTACCTTTCTCTCTTCACTCTGTCACACTCCTCTCCTCTTTTCTGCACTCCGTCCTTCACACCCACAATCCACCTCTTGGCCTTCCTCTTGGTCTCTCGCCCTCCATTTGGATAGATTATTAGCTTGGGAATAACCTAACCCCCAAGGGAAGATGATAAAGAAAAGGAAGTGGGTTTCGGACTGGAGAAAAAGGATGGACAAATAGGACGAGAGTCCTACAGAAGTTACAAGTTTAACTTTAAATGTACTCAAAGGCAGCTGCCACTGCAAATCCGCTCTCCGATACCTAAAGTGGGTAGGGACCTGGGCAAAGCTAACGGGAAACGCAGCTGGAACTTGGGCAGTTGGCGATAAAGTTGCTGTAGCGTATTCCCTCTCAAGCATACATATGCCTACTATGGGGAAGGGTGGTGGTCTGGCAAGACAAAGAGTAACGGATTTATTGTGTATCTGTTCAAAGGAGTTTGTTTCTAAACAGGTAATTTGAAGAATGCCAATAATTTGAATCAGCTTCGAGATTTTTAGTTTTTGAAATTGTAGAATTTCTAAAGAGCGACCAAATGCTTCCAAGAAGGATAGGGATAAATCAATTATATCTTTTGGGAATAATTTTGGTAAGTATACCAATAGTTGCATTTAGAAATGGCTAAGCTTTTACCCAGCAAGGCGCCGACTAAAAGTTTAGACAATGAGAAACACTTATATTTTGAAAAACCAACCATAAGTGTTTTATAGACAGTGGGTAATTTAATGGTATCCCACGTTGTGAGAAAATCTCTCATTTAATAAGCATAAGGAATGCTGCTTCATGTTAAGATTGGCTTAGATAGAAAAAAGCCCAACATAGAAAATCCCGCGAAGGATGATTATTGCCCCAAATATAGAAATCTCACACTGCCTATAAAATGATCATTAAAAGCATGTAGCTATTTAAAATCAGTTAAAATAAGTTGAAGAACGTAGAAGTAGTACTTAGCTCATTTCTGATGAACGGCGAATCCTTATGTGACCGATAGTCAGGAATTCACAACATGGCGAAGATTTGTCTCTCGAGGTGAGGAGACGAGCTTTATTAAAGCTCCGACTGACTAGGTTGGCTTCCGACGTACAAGCGAGACACGCTCAACGGAGCTCGGAGGGACCAGGGAAGGGAAAAGAGTGGGGGTAGGAGACAAAAGGAATACATATAAGAATAGCCAACATTGAAATATTAATTTCTCTTGATGAAATGATCTTCAAAGAGTTGATAGTAGGAGTCACTAGCGCAGCCTGGAGGGTGAAAAAGTGGACGAAGTTCTCTTGATCACGGAGATTATAGCTGACGATGGCGACGAGATCTGGTGGCTAGATTGATAAAGAAGTCATCTTGTACAGGGAAGAATTGAGGAAATTCAGAGATTCGCTGCTACATGACGCTAGGTGGGTCATGGAAGATATATATCTAGAACAGACTTACAAGTAATATGAGAGACATAACCAACAAGGAGAAATCTGAAGATCACTGTTGGTGTTTGAGAAAAAAGGAAGGGATGAACTAAAGCAAAGAGAAGCAAAAGCTTACTCTATCTTACCGTGTATTCCAAAGAATACACCACCATTTCCATCTCCTGCATCCTCCTTGGTATCCTGCCTTCCTGCATTCTCCTAACATGTCCTTACCAACTCATTCTCGACTTTTCTATTTCTCTATGATCTCTTGTAAGGGATTCTCTTCCACAACCTCTCTCATATCTCATTCCTTACTCTATCCTTTCATGTTATTCCTAATCTGCTTCTTTGAAATTTCATTTCGCAGGCCTGGATCCTGCTCTCGTGTCTCTTCTTCGTGAATCAGTTTCCGATGCATAGGTGAGTATTGGGACATATAACGTTCTATACAATTCCCGGTTTTATCTTCTGGGGTACGTCCCTGCTCCATACCAGACCTCTCATGTTCTGCAGGAATCCATGGGCTTGCCTTCATCTCTCAATGATCTCCTTGTCATCTCTACCACTTACTTCTATTACACTCCCTAGATACTTGAAATTATCTACCTTCTTTAGTACTTCCCCTCCTATCGTTATATCTGTGGTTACTCTTCCCCTATTTCTGTTTCACACTTCTTTACATTAAATTTCAAACCATACTGTTTTACTGTCTCAACCCATACATTCAACCTTTCTTCCGCCTCTGCCTCTCCATTGCCCCATATCATTAGATCGTCTGCAAACATCATTGCTCTCATGTGCTGTTCTCCTATTTGTGCTGCCACTTCTACCATTATCTCATCCATCACAGAGATGATAAGCAGTGGAGACAGTGCACTCCCTTGCTTCAACCCACTCTTCTACAAAGAGTAAAGGAGAAAACGACTGCACTCAAACACACATACACACGGTGAACATACATGGCAACATGGAATTGAGAGCTGGTGTCCCCACTGAGAATGGTTGCCTTGACTGCTGCGCCATTTATGCTACTGCCTCGTCGGGTTGATGGACAAGTTGAGAGGCTTACCGCAGAAGAAGTTCTGCAACAGGCCCTGTATTTTGGGAATCCTGGTGGATCCTCCCACCAGTACCACATCGTGAATGGAGCCTTTATCCATCTTGGCGTCGGCTAAGGCCTTCTCCACAGGTTGTAAAATGGCTCGAAACAGATCCACACACAGCACTTCGAAGCGGGCCTGTCACACTTGGGAGTAGAAGGCATTGATCTCTATGCTGGCCTCAATGCTGGAAGAAAGAGTTCTCTTGGTCCTCTCTGCTGCAGTTCTCAACCTGAGATTGCTACAGACACTTCCTCTTGAACTTGTCTGCTAGGTAGTTCACCAGACGGCTGTCAAAATCTTCGTCTCCAAGATGAGTGTCACCTCGAACAGGGAACCTTAGTCAATGGTAAGGATGGGAATATTGAGGGTGTCACCTCCCAAATCAAAGATCAGGACATTCTTATTGAAGTCCTTACTTAATCACCAGATAACACACAGGAATACTCTGTATTAAAATACTCTTTATGAACAAACTACGTTATACATTAGATTAGGTAACCATTACTTCTTTCTTCTTTATCTGGCACTACAGCCCGGTGTGAGCTTTGGCCTCGCCAAGCACAGATTTCCGTCGATCTCGACCTTGGGCAGCTGTTCTCCAGGGTCGCACGTTCCTATTTCCCTATTAGTTCGTATCCTCCATTCTCCTCTATCCAATACAGCACCATAAATTCTCAGTATTATTTTACTCTCAAACACCCTAATTTTATTGCAATCCTGAACCAACATATTCCATGTTTCTGAGCCATAAGTTAACACGGGTCTGATCAAGGTCTTGTAAATTTTGAGTTTTGTTTTATGCGACAACAATTGCAACTTAATGAGTTTCAGATTGGCAAAATTGGCTCTGTTTCCATTAATAATCCTTCTATTTATTTCTTTACTCACTTTGTTTTTATTATTAACTAGAACACCCAAATACTAAAAATTTACAACATTTTAGTAGTTAGTTAGTTATTGTTGTTTTAAGGGGCGGAACTATGAGGTCATCTGCCCCTACATTTTCAAATGTGCTGGAGTCTATTATTAAATTATCACAGTTTCTTATTCTTTTAACAGATGTTAGGTGCATATGCTGTGCCCGATATTCCAACCTTGGATTGCGTTGCCCGACTCATCACGACCCTCAGTTGAAATTCGGCACAGCATTATCAAAAAAATGTACAAAAGAAAAACATGGATGACTAGATATACGCCGGCGTAAAGATGCGATGAAAGACTACCAGATGAGATCTAGGTGACCTCGGGGTGTGAGTATGGACTGGGATTCATATTTTACCACCTAACGTACTTTCCAATCATCCACGTTACATTGCGAAGCCATGGAAAAAGTTTGCACAAATTAGATAAAACCCCACATTTTTATTCAATGATGCACTAATACAGACAATAAAAATAAATATCCCTAACCCGCACTTGGAGAATGACTAAATTAAGCCTTGATGTGCAATCAAAATGAAATGCGTTTTAATTGGGACAAAATCTCCTCGTGTCCTGCCTTTGGTATAAATAATCTTACGGAGATCCAGCATATTGACTCCGATGGACTACATTTTAGTTACACATTTATGTTTCATCCATAGCTTATCTTAGAGTTCATTTTTGGATGTCGTAGAAAACTAACTGCATTATTAAATATTGAAAAAATCACTGGAATTGTTCCATCAGATCTCCTTCTAGCAAAAGTATAACTGGTGCATCGTGGATGTTCGTGCTTATCCTACAATTAAATTTACAATATATAAACACATGTGAATGTCCACTTCAAATTATAGCAACATTCTTAACCCTAAATGTGTCCAAAATATACCTGCTTTCATGAATGTCCAGTCATCAATCATATTCTAAAACTTGTCACAATTTATTACTGCTGTCTTGATTCACATTTTATTTCCGTTAGGTTAAATTATTCCATTGATAGCCTTGCCTAGGGTAATACTCATTAATGTTGAGCGATCTCATTTCAGAAAGAATCATGAAAATATTCATCAGACAAAATTATTAACTACAACATTGAAACAGTGATCTTTCACTAAATTCACACTATCATGAAGCCATTCCATGTCAACTATGTGTGCTGTGGTTTTTGGTCCGTCACTATACTGGTAAATAATTTCGTCATGGCACAGCAACATCCTAACTGGGCCAAAAAGCAGACAACTCTTAACATAGCCATACACTTTATCTGGACCTCATCAAGAGTTATCGAAGTGTTATGCACACGCATTATTAATTAGTCAACCTTAACAGAATTGAATTTCGTTCCACAAAGATTTTCCTTATTTCCATAATTACACATAATTGGTATTCCTTTAACATTTCCCTACGTGTCATATGCTTCAACTAATGCATAATTGAGTAACAAATGATCAGATTAACCATAAATAAAACCATTAATTTTAATTCCGATGTTGTGGATTCTTTGTGAGGATTACCCAATAACAAAAAATTATCTCAATTTATTCACATACATATTCGTTAAATGGCCAACCTGGCTTTACTTTAAAATGTTCACAGGTGTATCTTCAACCAATACTATAATACCTTGCATAATCGCACTTAATTATGTGCCTCATTATACCACAGTCGTTCTTTAATCATACAATTACTTCTTATTTCTTCACATACTCATGATCCTCTGATCACGTCATTAAGTTACAACTTTTACTTTTACCAAACTTTGTCCTTTTAATTATATTATCGGAGCGTTATGACTACCTGTCATTTATCCTCTTTAACTGTGTCAACGAAGCCTTATAACAACATGTCGTGTCTAGCTCATCCATTCTAGTTTATCTGTGTGTTTAAAGAAAAATTTAATTAGCTTATTTAAGTGTTTAAATTGGGTATAATCTGTAGTGTTGGTTTTAAAGCATTGGCATGGCCTTAGTTTAAATGAGTTTCATCTAACAAGTGCTCCTAACAAACTCATGGAATGTATTATGTGACAGTAACTTTATTATGATCTGCTTCTCATTTATAGCTCAATAATTTTCTGCTTTCATGACTGTTATCCTATCAACTAACCATAATTATATCCACTATTTCTATGAGTACCAGTCGTTTCTCTTGAAAATATGAAAAAGAAATGGTTTAATGTTTCATTACCTAATTTATGACTATAGATCCCTCTTGAGTTATCGCAATAGAATTTGATGAGTCCATTCCAAACCACTAAAATCTACTTCACTAACTATACTAGTTTTTAAGAATCATGGTGATGTCGTCAGTACCTGCTAATTCCTCTTGACGATGTCTGGAGTTACTGTAGGACAAACGGTGACTCCTCCGTCCTCGTAATTTCCATTTGGTCCTTACCCATCTCCAAGCCTCGTGGTTGACTCGCGGGTGGTCGTGAGTCTCCATACTCGTCTCTGGGACGGCCATCAGGCGCAGTGACTGTTCGTATCTTGCGAAGGACTTCCAATACCGCAGGATGTATCACAAAGAAGCAGGCGACATTGGGAGTTTAGGAGAAGGCTTCTTTGTGATACATCCTGCGGTATTGGAAGTCCTTCGCAAGATACGAACAGTCACGGCGCCTGATGGCCGTCATGATCAAAGTTTCCCGCAAATTTCTGCTCGTCTAATATGCATTTTATGAGTTTCTTGACACTTTCGCTCAATCCGCACTTCGATAAACCTATTGGTTCGTGAACTAGGGCCGTTTCCGTAAAGCAATGTTCGTACGAGATATTCCGTGAAGTTCAATCACTCCTCTCTGCAACGAGTCTGGCCTTGAAACACAGGTGTTTGGCGTACGCGTCACAAGTGATTGGCCTTGGCCCACACATCTCGGCACAACGACATCGCCTCCTCGTAAACACTGGCTCGCCGCCAGCCGTTTACAGATTACTGATTCTAGTGATATTTCAATGTTCAGCGCAGCCCAAATTGCACTTTCTACAGGGGCGTAACTTCCTTGAAAACCTCTAGGCTATCATCGTACACGTACTGTCCGCACTTTGGACTGTAAAACCTCATCATACTGCGTAAACTCTGCGTTCTATAAGTTATTCCGGCTGATTGTAAGAATCACTTTAAACGTTTGCCATGATGGCATTGCGATGTGCTACGTTCTTTGCCGCAAGACTGTATTTGAGTATAACTTGTGCACGGTCCTGTGTATAGGAAGTAAGTGGCCGTCTCCCTGTTAACGGCTCACCTCCTAAACTCGCTTTCTGAGGGCAGAGCCCTCTGTAGAGTACTTCCTGGTCATGTTACCCTACTCGTCTCACGGGTTGCTATGTCATTAGAGACACTTGACAAATTCTCAAACAGATTAGGAACTGGCAGTGACGGCCAAACTCTCAGACGTCATCCGTCCACTCTCAACTCATGGCGTACCTTCAGTCAGCGTGACACATGACATATCGGGAACAGTACTTTGTTTTGGTTGCGTTCACATTTAGACCCATTTTTCCCCTTCCTTCTTCGTCTCTTCAAACATCTCCTTTAAATAGTCTAGTCTTCTCGCTATCAATACTACATCATCAGCATTACTAACGTACACTATTTGAACTGATGTACACCAAAGGAACAAGAGTGAACACAGAAAACCAACATTAAAACATGACATTTTCCAAGAGAGGAAAGTTATTGGATAACTGATGTGAACATCAACACTCTCCCTTATTCAATAACTTGCAGACCCCCATGCTGTCACACAATTGCTGGTGTCGAGTTGGTTTTGGAAGCATGTCTGCGAGCTGCTTCTCTGTATCCACTTTTGAAACAGTAATTTCACCAGCAGTTACCAGTTCACTAACGAAGAAATGTCTCACACGGATGGGTTTGGTTCTTCGGTGAAACTCTGGGTTCTGAGCAAGTCGAATTGCAGCTTCATTATCAACTTGCAGATCAGGCGTTGCATTCAACTGGCCAAATTCAGTCAAAAGAGTCTTGACCCAGATGATTTCTCGTGCTGCTTCACTGGCTGCTACAACCTCAGCTTCTCTTGTCGATATTGAAACTGAAAGTTGTCGTTGACTAATCCATGAAATAGGTGCTCCAGAATAGAGAAAAGTACACCTGAAGTCGATCTCCTGAACCGAGGTCACCCCCATGATCTGCATCGCTGTATCATTCTAGGACACCTTTATTTAAAACATTCTTGTAGATGATTCCATGATCTGAAGTGCCTCTCAGGTAATGGAAGATCCTTTTCACCTTGATCACATCACGTTCTGTTGGATTTTCAAGACTCCTCGACACCACTCCACAGCATAGGCAATGTCTGGTCGAGTTCCACACATTAGAAACATCAAAACTCCAACTGCTTCTCTGTATGGAAACTCAGTGTTAGGTGAACTCTCCTCTGTATCATTGTCCTGAATAATTGGAGTCGCTACAGCCCTGTAATTGCTCATGCCGAATCGTTCCAGCAACTTCTGAATGTAAGGACTCTAACTTTGATTGAACCAAGTTTGTCTTTGATAATTTCTAGTCCCAAAAAAACGATGCTGGCTTTGAAGTAATTTTGAACTCCTTCTTGAGATTGTCGATAAACTGCTTTAGTTCATGCTCATTGTCAGCTGCTATCAAGCCATCATCAAAATAGAGGACGAAGAAAATTTTGCTGCAACCTCTCTGCCTACCGAAGAGACAAGGATCAGCTTCACTTCTTCGAAATCCTAATTTGATTATGTAGTCACTAAACTTTTTATTCCAACAGCGAGGGGCTTGTTTCAGCCCATACAAGCTCTTCTTCAGACAACATACTCTACTGGAACCATCATTGTACCCTTCAGGCTGCTTCATGAATATGGTCTCCTCTAAATTACCACAGACAAATGCTGTTGGCACATCTACTTGAGCTAGCATCATGTTTTCATTGGCAGCAACAGCGAGTAGTGTTCGAATAGTAGATGCTCTTGCAACAGGACTGAACGTCTGGTCATAATCGACACCTTTCTGTTGTGAAAAACCCCTTATCACCAACCTGGCTTTAAATGTTATCCACCGAGCCATCTGTATTTGTTTTTACTGCTTCTCTGTATGGAAACTCAGTGTTAGGTGAACTCTTCTCTGTATCATTGTCCTTAATAATTGGAGTCGCTACAGCCCTGCAATTGCTCATGCCGAATCCCATTTGCAGGGAATGGATCTCTTTCCAGGCGGTAAATCCTCTATGACCCAAGTCGCATTTTCTTGATGTGCTCTCATTTCTCGATCCATGGCTTCTTTCCAGTCATCCCGTTCATCCGATTTCAAAGCTGAAAAAGGTCCTCGAAACCCAAGAAATCCTCTTCTTCATCACTCTGAGGTTTAACATCAGGCTGGTCCTCTGTATGAGTACCTGATTCTAGAAATACCTGGTTAGGTAGTTCGACATTTATTGGGATATCCATTCTTTTCCTCTCTATTAAAGTCTTCTCCTCAAAAATGACATCTCGTGATCTGATTAGCCTGTTTTCTTCTTTGCACCAAATTCGATACCCTTCATCGTGATCATAGCCAAACAAAATCCCTTTCACAGCTTTACGATCCATTTTCTTTCGTCGTTGATTTGGAACATGAACATAACAAGTGGATCCTATTATTCGCAAATGCTTCGTTCCAGGCTTCTTGCCATACCACATCTCATATGGAGATACCCCAGAAACATTGGGAGGTCCTGTCCGATTCAGGATGTACGAAGCTGAATTTATCATTTCAGCCCAAAGTCTTTGTGGAATATTTCCATGAGCATGCATAGTGGCTCTTGCTGTTTCCACGACTGTTAGATTTTTCTCTCACTACATCCATTCTGCTCAGGAGTGTACGGCATTGTGAGACGCTGTATGCTTCCTTCCTTTTGAAGAATTTTCTTGACTTCTTCATTGTCAAACTCTCTTCCACTGTTACTCAGAAATTCTTTAATAATATGTCCAGCTGTCTTTGCTTCAGCTATAAACTGACCCAACTTTTTCACCTCACTTTTTTCTTTGATGAAGTAGATTTCCTAAATTTTGTGTAGTCATCTTTGGAAAGAACAAAATATCGATATCCCGACACTGATTTTTGGAATGGTCCGTACACATCTGTGTGGATAAGCTCTCCTGGTTTGGTTGTCTTCTTTCTGGTGCCAAAGGTAGACGATGAGCCTTGCCATAAATACAGACTTCACACTCCCCCAGCCTTTGTCGAAACAGATGTGAGTTCATACAGGATAATTCTGGGGTTTAGAAGAGGGCCATAATCTCATTGGCCGGATAAGGTTGCACATACACATAGCAATCAGTAAAATAAAAACCAAACATAAAAACAAGAAAAAAAATGTATTCAAGAAAAAATCCACAATGGAACACAAATTGATAACAACAAAAGAAGAAATCACAAATACCCTCCTAGTTAAACCCTGGCAGCTATATTGCTACTTCATGGTCCTGCTTCGCGTCAGTTGGCCGTGACATAATCAAGGCGGGGAAAATTACACAAATCCACGGATATTTCTCGGCAGTGAGAAATATATAGGCCCAAGCTAAAGGCCGAATGAGAAAAAACACAAGGCATCAAATCTCCAAATAAAACGGGAGATATGCTCCCAAAACGAAGAAAGCCACGCCATGAGGCGAACTGAAATCCATATCCATTTGGATCACAAACTCAAACATTAATGCCAAAAGGGCGAGCAGAAAATGCTCGGAATAAGTACCAAAAGTGTACCTCAACAAGAAGTAGGCACACGCCGTAACAGAAATAATTAAGCTAAAGAAAATGAAATTCTAAGACCAAAATTGCCTCCGAGCGATAGCTCAACACACAAGCCATTTTGTCTCGACCAGCGCCACTTGATAACTTATTACGACTTGCCTACAATGGGTTTTAGCCGTTAGCTATTGTTGACCACCACAGACTACAAGCCAGGAGGCCTTGCCGCTACCAAAACTAGGCCCACCAAAAAACTATAATCACGAAGTGAACAGTTAGAATTAATAAATAAAAACATATTTAGGTTAAATTTAGTGCTGTTCCTACGAAGTAAAGTAACGGGGCCACATTAAATACTAGAATTAGGGAAGCTACTTAGCCATTGCCCCGTAATTACAAAAGTGAACGTTTCAAAATGTGGTCCACAAAAAGCTAAAGTCCTTTCTCAGCACGGCTCGTAACCCGCACTCGATAAAGAAAACAAATATATATCAACAACGAATGTAAAAGAGTTCGGTGAATATCCTCAGAATTCATCTAGAAAGTTATTATAACCCAACGCATTACCTCCAAAGTTCATGGCAGGCAGGCTGCCTCGTGGCGGGGTACCGAAGCCCGCCTCACGTCCTTTCAGTTACATCCTGAATCTCGTAATGAACATGCCACTCAAAGCTTGGCCTCGCGTAGGGCTCCCGAGGGAAACCGAGCGCTTCCGAAGATTGCACGAAGCAGCAGTTGTACCAATAGAGGCACAAGGAAGAGACAGGACATTGTCTAAGGAAAACACCGCGAGAGCGCGAGTCAGGATGGCAGCATTTCCTTACCCACAGTTCCATTATCACCCATAGTTCAATGCTAAATACAAAACGAAGAAGAAGGCGTTCAAATATGTCCGAGAATGGGATTGGGTCATTATCAATATTGTAAGGCCGGCACAAGATGGCGGCGGCCAGCGGGAATTTCAAAAGTTGGGGTTATAATCCCTCCCTATATTATTCTGCTAAGGTCCCTTTCTAGTTTTGTAAAGAAACTAAGGTCCCATTAACTCCAACCTACACATATGGGGTACCTACAGATTCAGCATAACCCAATGTGTAAGCGAAACGCACTCACTTACTCTTTAAATGCCTCACAATTAAATAAATACCTTAAAACATTATTTACAATGAAATAATGAAAGAATGCAACACGGTAACAATGGTAACAGAATCTCACAGGTCCATCTATTTCTGTAAGACGCAATGCAATTCCAATTATTACATTACTGTGAAAATTTCCAGACGGTTATAAGGTTATCACTAAATCAAATTAAGCTGTAAAATTCATCAATGCATACAGTATAATGCGCTTAAGGGGGTCAAGGGGCACTCTAGATTTTTTCACGTAATTTTCACGTGTGAGTGTGGTACGAAAGGTCTTTTTCACCCAACTATAAAGGGTCTCCGAAAACCACATTTAAAGGCCCTTAAATTAACAGAGTCTGTGATATTCCCAGAAAACGAACTTCGCTCTGATATACCCATGAAGGAATGACAAACCCCTAACCACTGCACCAGTAGCTGAATTGATAAAGTCTGATCATTCATACCAAGGATAAATCAGTCATAGCATTCATGATTGAGATTTTGCTAATTGTAATCTTTACAACTAGAATATTCGCGTGCGAAGCCGCGACGGGTAATGTTAGTACTTTATTATTTCATGTCCAGAAAATGGGCTGCTGGGGGGAGGTAGGCGGTGGTGAAGAAGTGTGTCACTTTTCAGGCGGCACAACACAGTTCACTGTCCATTTCCACTTTGATGTTTAGGTCCTTGCTGAGAATCGACTTCACATGGCGCTTGTTTCAATGTCCATATCTTTGATGATGTAGCTGTAGCAGGTTATATTTGCCTGTGACATTAGCTTCATTGTGAGTGTTAGTTTTAATGTAAATCTTTATTTATCAAGTGAGAAATACAATACAAAATACAAATCATCTTTGGAGATGCTTGTCACATGTCACGCGAACACCCACAGACTTTGCACTGACTCGTCTTTTGTTTTCTTTTTTATTGTACAAGTCTATTTCGCCAGGTGGCGCTACTGTGCTATTTTTCTTTCAAATATTAACACTTCCTCCAAAGAAAAATCAAATACAAATGAAAAAAATAAACAAGATGAACTATTGAACACTTTTCAGCCTCTATGATGTCATCTTCTGCACGCCAATCCTCTCACGCAGCATCTCGAATCTGACCCTCTCCAGAGGTTTAGTTAGAAGATCAGCTAATTGATTGGTCCCGTCGATGTGCTCCAGCTCAAGGTCTCCGTCCAAAAATATTTCCCTCACATAGAAATGACGTACCTCAATATGCTTGGATTTTCGATGGTACTCCGGATTTTTAGCCAATTCAACTGCACCAGCATTGTCGATGTAAAGCGTAGGAGGTTTGTCAACAATTCCCAGTAATTCAGAAAACAGTCTTTTCAGCAAAATCAACTCCTTTGCTCCTTCACTTGCAGACAAAATTTCAGCTTCAGTTGTCGATGTTGACACAGACTTCTGTAACTGACTTCTCCACGATACAGCTCCATGATTGTAGGTCGAAATGACACCCGTCGTTGAACGTCTCGTCCTCTTGTCACCGGCGTAGTCAGCATCACTGTAGACCTTCAAAACGTCCTCTATCCTATAGACGATTCCATGGTTCACTGTGCTCTTTAAATATCGAAATATCCGTTTCACTTGATTCCAGTCTTGAACTGTAGGATTCTCCATGGCTCGAGCAGCTTTGTTGACAGCGAATGCGATATCTGGATGAGTAGCTGTAGTCAGGTACATCAAGAATCCCACCGCCTCACGATAAGGAACCCTGGCCGAAACCTTTTCTCCGTCTTCACTTTCTTCGCGTCTAACTGGGGTAGACACTCCATTTGACTCGGCCATCCCAAACTTTTCTAGGATTTTGCTCGTATATTCCTCTTGACTGATTGCAATTGATCCATCATGGTTTTGTTGTATCTTCATGCCCAGGAAATTGTTGAGAGATCCTCTGGTCGTGTGAAATTCCTGCTGAAGTTTTTCCATGAACTGCTCGATGTCTTCTTCGTTGCCAATTACCAGACCATCATTCACAAAGATTACAACGGCCAACCACTTTCCATTTTTGTTGCTGTAAAAGAGACAAGGATCAGCTTTGCTGTTTTTGAATCCAGCTTTCTCCATGAATTTCTTGAAACGCTTGTTCCAGCAGCGTGGAGCCTGTTTTAAACCATATAAGCTTCTTTTTAGATGACACACTCGGCCAGTACCGTCCTGATGACCTTCTGGCTGTTCCATGAACACATCGTCTTCAAGCTCGCCGTTCAAGAAGGCCGTATTGACATCAAATTGACCAAGTTTCATCTCCTTTTCAACAGCTACTGCCAACAGAGCTCGAATGGTATCATACCGTGCAACAGGGCTGAATGTTTCTTCATAATCGATTCCTTGCTTTTGCACATAGCCTTTGGCTACCAAGCGTGCTGTGACATTTTTATGAAGTCGTTGTTGTTGTTTGAGTCTTCAGTCTTTTGACTGGTTTGATGCAGCTCTCCATGCCTCCCCGTCCTGAGCTAATCGTTTCATCTCTACATAGCTCCGACACCCTACATCCAAGGCAATCTGTTTAACATATTCTAACCTTGGTCTACCCCTACAGTTTTTGTCCTCGACCCTTCCTTCCATAACTAAGCTTGCTATTCCTGGGTGTCTTAGTATGTGTCCTAACAACCTATCTCTTCTCTTCATTAGCAGTCGCCAGAAACATCTCTCCTCTCCCACTCGTCTTAATACCTCTTTGTTTGTAACCCTATCTACCCATCTGATCTTCATCATTCTCCTGTAACACCACATTTCAAATGCTTCAATTCTCCTCTTTTCTGCTGCACCAATAGTCCAAGTTTCACTTCCATAGAGCGCCACGCTCCAGACAAAGGCTTTCAAAAATGACTTCCTAATACCTAAATCTATATTCGATGTCAGCAGATTCCTTTTTTGTAGAAATGCTTTCTTTGCCTGAGCCAACCTACTTTTAATATCCTCTTTGCTTCGTCCATCACTGGTTATTCTGCTTCCTAAGTAACAGAAGTCTCCTACTTCCTTCAGCTTTTCACCTGCCAATTTGATCTCCATAGAGGTTTCTGATTTATTTCGGCTGCATTCCAGTATTTTTGTTTTACATTTATTTATTTTCATCATGAATTCTTTCCGTAAGACGGAGTCCATACCACTCAAAAACTCATTCAAATCCTCAGGCTTGTTGGCCAAGATGACGATGTCATCAGCAAATCTCAGAGTTGAAATTATTTCTCCTTGAATCTTCACTCCCACTTTAAATTTTTCTCTAATTTCCTTCATTGCTTGTTCAATGTAAAGATTGAAAAGTATGGGTGATAAGTTGCAGCCTTGCCTTACACCTTTCTGAATACCAGCTTCTCTCTCATGTCCTTCAACTCGAATGACTGCTGTCTGGTTTCTGTACAGATTGTATATCACCCTCCTATCCCTGTACTTTATTCCAATTGATTTCAAAATGTCAAACAATTTAGTCCAATCAACGTTATCAAAAGCCTTTTCTAAGTCTACAAATGCCATGAACGTTCTCTTATCTTTCCTTATTCTACCTTCTAGAATCAGCCTAAGACTTAGTACAGCTTCCCTTGTTCCTACATTTCTCCTGAAACCAAACTGGTCTTCACCCAACTCCGTTTCTATCTGGCTTTCAATCCTCTTGTAAATTATTCTAGACAGGTTCTTTGAAGCATGAGTAATCAAGCTGATTGTACGGTAATCTTCACATCTGTCAGCTCCCACTTTCTTTCTTTGGATGAAGTCATAGAAGATGTTTGCCATTGGTATGTGGTATGTTATAAGAGTGCTCAGGTGTTGAGATAATGAACTAGGTGTTTGTGAGTGCATATCTGTGGAGTCCATAGAAGAGGATCCAACACTAGGGTGGTGGCATATCTTTAGAAGGCAGAGAGTGAGATAAGAAGAGGGGTTAGTAGGAGATTGTTGTTGATAGTAGGTAACAAACAAATAAAAAGTGGACTGGATAATATACGAAGTAATGTGGTCTTATAAAAATACTGGAAGTAAATATCTTGATGATAATCCCATCAATCTTCTTACAAAGAAGAGTTCTTATAATAAAGAAAACTTAAAAAATCACTGCAGTACTATAGATATATTATGTATCATAATATGGCAACTGAACCCTAAGTAATATTCTCGGTAAATGCTTGTTTATTGCAGTAAATATCAAAACTACATCCCAAACTCATTGTATCCGGGTTGGTATATATTTTACCCCACACCCTGATTTTATTGAGAACTCGTGTTAATCTTATTTTGAACTTTAGTGTATAGACCTCGTGCGCGCCTACTGTGCTGCGCTCTGGTGACAAATCTATAGCTGTTGTGGATGACGCAGCTCTCTACTGTAAGGCTTAAGGTATCGCTTGATGGAAAGGAATATTCAGTTTGTCGGGATGGAAGCGAGTGTTACAAAGAGTCGAAGAAACTGTTGTGTGGTTGGTTGCAATTGCACGTACAGAAACAGTCCTCCCGGTACTCGATTTTTTAGTTTTCCTAATGACAAACAGCATATAATCAGAAGGAAAGCTTTGATTACAGCAGTGAGGCGAGAGACTGTTGACAGGAAACCATGGGCTCCAATAAAAATGCACGTATTTGTATTCGTCATTTTGTGGGGTTTGAAGCCATTTTTCAGTGTTGCCTTAGTAAACAAAAGTTGGGTGCTTTTCAGTCGGTCAACACATCCGTTAACATTTTGTTAACGGAACCTGTACCTGGGTGTAATGTGCAAGGTTCTCCTTTAATTTTACTTCCCCATTGTTATTAATAGGGCTCGGATTTTTAGGTGCTAAAAATCGGGATAATATTTATTTTTTATGTATTAAAAATACCTGAAATATGTGACAAAAAGTAAAAATATATAATTATAATTTAGTTGATTAATGTGAATGTAAACAATATGCAGCACTCACGAATGCTATGTCTCACTGACTGTTGAAGCATTACAATACACAACGAGATACATCTTCAGGTTGTCCACCACAAATGACCGACGATTATCGCGAAACACTTACTCTGAAGGCGTGAAACTGCGGCAATTTGTTTCTTGCCCTTGAGGTGTTGTGTAACTTGAGATCACTGTTTAGCCTTGATTGCTTTCCCACATGGTTGTCAGAACAGAACGCTCCCATCAGAAGTAAAATTATATTTAAATTCTGCAACAGACGATAACTTGTAGCTGTTTCTACGTTATGCATCGTAGAACTGCCTACACTTCGCAGTGCCAGAAATGAACTGCATGGGAGTGACACTGGTTCCAGGTAGCTAGGGTAGGGAGGTCTAGCACGTGGTGCATTATGGCTATGGACAAGGAAATCCCTGGCTTCCACAGTTGCAAGCTGACATACGCTCTGCGTGAAGATAAGATAGCTCACAGGTTCTTCCCAATTGAAGTAACACAGAACAAAAATGCAATAAACTGAAAGATCTAGCAACATGATTTAAAAAAATGTAAATATTATGTTTCTTATGTGCTAATGAGTGAAAATCAGGGATTTATGTATTCATAGAAAAAATGCTTAAAATATGTATTTACATAAAAATATATTTATTTACCTAAAAATCCGAGCCCTAGTTATTAATATACAAATATGAGTTGTTGCACAGTTTCCTTTCAGTAACAGGTTTTTCCCGGCACGAATACGGACACTTGATCTCGAGAAGAGATGGAAACCCTTCATGATGTTCCCGTAGAGCAATCCCGTCTGGACTGCAGCAGAGCCATGGTTGTTCATGTTTTACAAACAAGCCTACCTGCTTTACTAAACATTGGAACAATGCACATAATTCCATTATCGCATTCGTTTCATTATCTCTTCCATACCTAACTGCAGGAGTATTTATGTCTTTGGAGTTATGAATTATTACAGACGCTAGTTTTTGGTAATCCCCACTTTGTAATGTTATGATCCTGTGCACATTCTGACTGGCGGAAATTCGAATCAATCTCTGTTGAAACCACAAGTGACACCGAGACTGTGCCATAGTCTCAAATGCTATTTCATATTTTTGCAAAATATTGATTTTTACTTAGTCACAATAAAATCTCAACACTTCACTTGACAACATATCTTCATATTCTTTTTTCACTAGCACTATCTCAGCACCACCCTTGTGAGTGATTTCATAGCACTGATATGGTACTTGAGATTGGTTGTCAAACCCATGGAGGCAATGAATCACAGACGCTTTCTCAGCCAGTCCTACAGCATTATCCACGACGTGGTCTATAATTGAAGTACTTATGGAAGACGACTCTCCTTCCTATTCCACCTCTAAAACTCCCGTTAATGCGCGATCGATGTTCTTAACACGGGTATATACAGTAGTTCTTCTTTGCTGAAATATTCGTCATTTCCCCTTTCTGGCATGCAGTAAACTGGTTGCTTAGTTGTTTTCTTCTCTAGCATTTGCCTTATGCTTTCACCTTTAGTATATCCTATGGGAACATTCCTAGGTTTCTCCCACCGCCGCAGAGAAGAAGTAATAGAATTGTCTCTTTCTGTGTTAACATAATAACACAACGCAGCAATATGCTTACAGCATTGGGAGAGGCCGGCTTTGCACCAGGGGCATGTATAACTTACAATTTTTTTTCGGGGGGGGGGCTGACTATCCTGGAAAATTGTGAGTATTCTCAGGGGATTGTCACCGCAAAACACCCAGAAATAACAACCAATATCTTAGAGCATATAACTTTGTGTAATTATTTTAGATAACATTCAAAGTTTATATAGCCTACAATACAAAAAAGTTGTAAAATACAACACAACACAACACACAAATAAAATTTTATACTTAACGAATTTTCTAGTATGGCCTATGGAGTATGAATGGCAAATATCTAAATATTTGTCAATTTACTAAGCAGAAGGGTAAACAGTTTTCTTTTTTACAAGTTGATAATTTATTTGTCAAAAGTACAGTACTGTGGAATTCACAGTTTTGCCTCACTAGGTTGAGTGTACCCCGTTCCAGCGCTCAGACCAGAATTAAAATTTCTTGGCAGAGCCGGGAATCAAATTCGGACCTCCGGGGTGGCAGCCAAGAATGCTAGCCACTACACCACGAGTTAGTCTAATTTCAATCTTAATATTGTTTATAACTTAGCCAATAAGTCAAGATTATGGTACAACCAAATTTACAATTACTTTATGCTCTTACCAAAGCATCACTTTCTTAATTTTTATTGGCTTTGCTGGAGCCCCGCAGCAACCCCCTCCCCCCCCCCCCCCCCCACCCCTGGTGCTCTGGCATTCAGCTGATTGAAGATTTCTTTCGCGATCGATCTGAAAAGAAACACGAATTATAAAGTCATTCGACGGGCATGATAGCCTAGTGGCTTACCCACGATAATTTAAGACATAACGAATGCTGATTAGGCCTATTGATAAAAAGATTGCATACGTATCATAAGAAATATATCATATTTTAATTCTTACTTGAATTTGACGGCATACGGTGGCTGATTTATGTTTGTTTCTCTCAAACATACGCCGATAATTTCCCCTCCCGACGTTTCTCTCACTTTGAGTACATGGCAACTCTCATTGAGCGTTGCACCTTTCTTCAGGGTGGAAGGTCTGAAATAAGTCTGAGTCCAAGGCATCTTTTCAAAACCAACACAAACCTCAACAGAGCACGACATTGGAGCGGTAAATATAATTGCTTGCTTGCATAGACTAAAAGGCAATTGCGTCAGTCAGTCATCCTCAGTGTTGCACAAGCATCCGCTAGGGGCTCCAGCGGTCGAAATCCAGCGAGGCGCACGAGGTCTATTACTCTTATACATTTGTATTTGAGTTGGCGCCCAACGGGATTTCTCTATTTTATATTCTGCTTGCTGGGGGGACTCTTCAGGGTAGGATACAGAGAATGCAACTTAATAGTAAACATTACAATTGGCACCTTAACGTGGGACTCGAGAACCAGGATGCATCAGTGTGGGAGTAGGAGAGTGTGAATTGGGCAAGTGCTATCTGAGGGATAGGTTATTGAGTACGTATTTACATGGAGGATGAACGAATGATAATAATGAATGGGAATTGAGTGAGTTGTAGCAGGATAGAGATGAACGGAGAAAATGTGGTGGTGTGCATGTTGGAGAGTGATGTAAATGAGACTGGCAGTAGTGTGAAGAAGGAGAGATGACTGATGTACTAGTACAGAATGTTGTAAGGCCAGTACAGGATGTGTTAATGCCGGTGCAGGATATCCTAAATATGTTAAGGGAAATGAATGAACAATTTGATAAGAATAATCAGGAGATGTTAAGGCAAATTAATGAAAAATTTGATAAGAATAATCTGGAGATGAGTAAGAAATTGGATGAAGTAATGCATGTTAGTGAGGAGTTGGATAGGAAGTATGGATTGTTACAGCATAGTATTGTGGGGGTGAGACTGAAAATTAGAGGTGAGGTAAGGAGTTTGGTGGAGGAAAAGGTGGAAGCAATTATAAAAGAAGTAGATCAGAAAATTATGAAAATTGAAACGAAGATACCAGAGAAATTAAATGATATGACTAGAGAAGCAGATAATAAATTGTGAAGGGTACAGGAATAAAATTCTAGAGAAAATTGAGAGGGTTGAATGGGCGACTGGTGAGAGGATATTAGATATGGAAGTGAGATTAAGGTCTCAAATAAAACATGAAAATGGACAAGAGAGGGAAGAAGGTGAAGGAGGACGACAAATGGAGGAAGAGAACGAAACTGAGGACAGGGAAGAAGATGAGATAGAGGGCAAGGTAGAAGAGAAAGGAGAAACGTATAACAGAGAAGGTGAAATGGAAGAAAGTAAGAAAGTAGGTGAGATGGAAGAGACTGAAGAAGAGAAAGGAGACGCAAAAGAGGTTAAAGATGAGGATGGAAGTGCAGGAGTGAATCATGTTGACAACAAAATGGAAAATTAATTAGGTGAAGGATCAGAAGAATAATAAATGAGGAAGGGAAGAAGAGAGGTACGGTGGAGATGGAAGATGAGGAGTACAAGGTATGGAATGACATGGCGGATGAAGAGAAAGACGAGATGGAAGGCAGAGAAAGAAAGAAGAATGGAGACGAAGGAGAAACAGAAGAAAAGGAAGAAGGGAAGGAGACAGGAATGGTGGAGATGGAAGAAGAGGAGTACAAGGTATAGAATTACATGGCGGATGAAGAGAAAGACGAGATGGAAGGCAGAGAAAGAAAGAAGAATGGAGACGAAGGAGAAACATAAGAAAAGGAAGAAGGGAAGGAGACAGGAATGGTGGAGATTGAAGATGAGGAGTAAAAAGTACGGAATTACATGGCGGATGAAGAGAAAGACGAGATGGAAAGCAAAAAAAAAGAAGAACGGAGACGGAGAAAAAACAGAAGAAAGGGAAGCACGAGAAAAGGAGACAGGAAGAATATGTACATCTATGCCTGGCATTTAGAGATAGGTATTATGAATGCAGAGTTTATGATTTATTTAATTATATTCATGTATATTCTTATGTGTGTAAGAAGTGTGTATGTGATGGATGTATATTTGGAATTAAATGTGTAGGGGGCGTGTTACGCGACTTCGTTATTATTATGATTCATGTTTTTGAAGCATATTATGTCTATGTTGTGATCTATCTTAGGATATATTTGCACAAGGTACTGTTACGTACCGCCGCGAACCGGCAGGAGACTTTCGGGTGAGCGACAGTGTGACAGACCAAAGCAGCTGTCTCGTTGGCCTTGGACCGAACCATCAGCCGGAGAGAGAAAGTTCCCACACCCTCCCGGCCCCTCCCACCGGCAGACACAATAGCGGAACATCTGTGAGTCATCGCATGCCGGGTAGGGAATACGTGAAAAGTCTGGATGTGGAACCATCGAGAACAGACTCAATGCGGCAATAGGTTGTGACATTTCGAACTTTCTAGGCCAGGGACTGATCCCATATAAACCAGCGAGCCGCGGCGAGGAGGGGAGTGTATTGGACAGTGTATTGGACAGTATTGGTCAGTGCTAGTGTGTATTGAAGTGTTGTCGAGTGAGTGCGGAACAGTACAGCGGTTATTACTGGACATCTACGGTAAAAGAGTGGAAGCCTGTCTGCCAGGGTGCAACTTTGAGTCAGGACTGCGAGTGCTTGGAGGTGTCGCGATGCTTCGTGGAAGACGTGTTCGTGGGATCGACACGGGACGGGCAAGAGCGCACAAGGAGCAGCAAGAGGACTCTGGAAGTAAGTGAAGTGGCAGGGGCAAGGCTGTAGAGAACCTGTGTAGACTGTACATGTGAGTGTAAGCTGGAACACTGTAACGCCTCACGGACAGAGAGAACATAAATAGCGAGGACAGTGGTAGATTGTAAATGTGGAAACTAATAGTGTCTAGTAGTGTTTTCTGAAGTTAGACTCATTGTGTGTGTGTGGACTGTGTATGTTTGTAGACCTGTAATAAAATTATATTTCGTTAAAGGAACAATTGTGTTTGTGCTTTCACCCACCGTAATCCAGTTAACGGAAGTGCCACTAGGAGGGTGGCACGAAACAACTGGTGTCAGAAGCGGGATTACGAACTCAAGCACAAGCACAACACCTGAAGGTTCTGGTTTCATAACTCTTGCAGGTCATTAGTTCACTAATTTTCCTGAGAGTGCATGCCTTTCACAAGTCAGACAATTAAAATGGATGCGCAAATACAACTCCTGTTAGAAAAGTTAACTTCCAAGATAGACGATGTCCAGAAGAAGATGAAGACGGCCAGAAGAGGATGGGAGAGCATTTCGAAAACTTTGGAAAGAAAATGACGGAACATTTTGAAAACCTGGGAAAGAAAATGGTGATATATTCGGAAAATTTGGAAAAGAAAATTGGGGAAAGTTCCGAAAATTCTGAAAAGAAAGTGGAGCATGGAACTAGTCAGGACGAGCTGAAATCAGACCTGAAATCAATACCGGAGTATAACAAGCTTGGAGGTGATATGGAAAGTGGCGCGACAGAGGACGCTGATGGCCAAGACAAACAGTTCGTTGAGTCCTGAGTTCGGAATGCTCAGCGAGTCAGGGACGAGCCACTGGGAAGCGCCACGGGCATGGAAATCGGGCCAAGGCTTAGCAGCTCTGATGGCAGGAACAGTGTTACGAGTGTGAGGACGCCGCACGTCGATGAGACTACATCATGGCAGATCTGCGGAACCGGGTTTGACACTGTGGTGGATCATGCCAGGTGTACGTTGGAGGACGTAGCCGTTCAGCTCACCACAGGACTTCGCATGGCGGAGGTGCTACACAACGTCCGGACGGGGACTGGGTACAACAGGATCGTCGCGACGCTGGAGGAGCATCGTGGGGACTACCAGCTACCTGCCATGTACCACCTACGGCTAGAAGGGAGGAACGGGCGCGCGAGTAAGTCAATTGAAGAGCTCGCGCTGGCTGGCTCGCCTGCCGAGCACGAGCACCGAGAGGCGGCGTACATCTTCGTGTATGGGCGTCGCCACGCTATAGTACGTGGGTATTCGATGCTCAGTAGAAGGTGCTACCCGAGGCAGGTAAAGACCATCGCATTGGGAATGGCGGCGACGAGGAGGACAACTTGGGTAACGCCACCGAGGAGGAGTGACGCCGCCGGAGACGAAGAGGCAGTGGAGGTTGGCTACCCTCCACTGAAGCGGCGTAAACCATCACCGGGACGTCGTTGTAGTAGGAAAGTCACCTGTTGGCTACGGTGTGAAAGGGGCCATCTAATGAGCAGCTGTCGGCGAGGAACAGCCTCACGGTTAGAAAAGCGGGTGAGGGCCAGGGCCAGCCAAAACAGGAGCTTGTCAGCGCCGTCGATGCCACCCCTTCGGACCTTGGACGGCCTTTACGACGAACAGCTCGAGGCGAGTTGCTTTAAAAAGGGGAGAAGTGTTAGGTACCGCCGCGAACCGGCAGGAGACTTTCGGGTGAGCGACAGTGTGACAGACCAAAGCAGCTGTCTCGTTGGACTTGGACCGAACCATCAGCCGGAGAGAGAAAGTTCCCACACCCTCCCGGCCTCTCCCACCGGCAGACACAATAGCGGAACATCTGTGAGTCATCGCAGGCACGGCAGAGAATACGTGAAAAGTCTGGATGTGGAACCATCGAGAACCGACTCAATGTGGCAATAGGTTGTGAAATTTCGAACTTTCCAGGCCAGGGACTGATCCCATATAAACCAGCGAGCCGCGGCGAGGAGGGGAGTGTATTGGTCAGTGTATTGGACAGTATTGGTCAGTGCTAGTGTGTATTGAAGTGTTGTCGAGTGAGTGCGGAACAGTACTGCGGTTATTACTGGACGTCTACGGTAAAAGAGTGGAAGCCTGTCTGCCAGAGTGCAACTTTGAGTCAGGCCTGCGAGTGCTTGGAGGTGTCGCGGTGCTTCGTGGAAGACGTGTTCGTGGGATCGACACGGGACGGGCAAGAGCGCACAAGGAGCAGCAAGAGGACTCTGGAAGTAAGTGAAGTGGCAGGGGCAAGGCTGTAGAGAACCTGTGTAAACTGTACATGTGAGTGTAAGCTGGAACACTGTAACGCCTCACGGACAGAGAGAACATAAATAGCGAGGACAGTGGTAGATTGTAAATGTGGAAACTAATAGTGTCTAGTAGTGTTTTCTGAAGTTAGACTCATTGTGTGTGTGTGCACTGTGTATGTTTGTAGACCTGTAATAAAATTATATTTCGTTAAAGGAACAATTGTGTTTGTGCTTTCATCCACCGTAATCCAGTTAACGGAAGTGCCACTAGGGGGTGGCACGTAACAATACATTTGTTGGTTTGCTGTAATGTACATATCTTTTAGTGAGAATGTTATTTAATTTTCTTTCTTATTTTGTGTCAATACATTGATTTTGATTCATCTCTTAACTGTAATTTGAACTTTGTTTTTGCATCTATTTGTTTGATTTTGTACTGTAAATTTGTTTAATCGAGATATGATTTCTAAGTTTTTGGATTCGAGAAGTCTAAATGGGGAAATGAAGATTGGTTATCATAGACAGGTGTGAATATGTATCAGAGCAACGGATGTGGCATCTGTATTTCAATTACAAAATACATGATGGAAATTATATATACTAGTTTTGTGGAATGTACTACATAGGTTGGCATCTACAGAAGTGTAGCTTATCAAGAAAAGGACCTTTAGACCCTATATTATGGTGAGGAACTTGGTCTTCCACTTGAATTACTAGGAGTTCTTGGAAAGGATCCAAAGAAGAGATTGTTCATGTTTATGGTAATCTGGATGTGTAGCCTGCCCTCAAGGAAGTTGGTTGGGACATCGAACATTTTGGTCTTTCAAAGAAGATGTGGAGGAATCTGGAAGAGCAGACCTTGTGGAGTTGCTGCTTGCCATGGAAATATGTTCTTTTGTGACGGAGATTATGATTGTAGTTCTGACAATTTTCTGGCTTTGCACGAACTAACCTTGTCTATCATTTGGTTTGCAAAGTAACTGCTATTTCTTCCTGGAGATTGAATGCTGCCAAGTATTTTACAGTGGAGTGTTTGGTGAAACATTGTATGAAGATGTATAGGGTCTTCGATTTAGTATCTTATGTACTGATGGATATTTGGGTAAAATGTGTGTTAGAAATCCCTCC
The DNA here is from genome assembly GCA_946902985.2 of Meconema thalassinum. Taxonomy (NCBI): domain Eukaryota; kingdom Metazoa; phylum Arthropoda; class Insecta; order Orthoptera; family Tettigoniidae; genus Meconema; species Meconema thalassinum. The sequence goes on along the minus strand of OX336388.2, from coordinate 715,293,608 downwards.
AATATAACATTGTTGTATAGATTTCTGGGGGCGAATGTGGCATTTTTATGAAGCCATAGAAGATGTTTGCCATTGGTATGTGGTATGTTATAAGAGCGGTCAGGTGTTGAGATAATGAACTAGGTGTTTGTGAGTGCATATCTGTGGAGTCCATAGAAGAGGATCCAACACTAGGGTGGTGGCATATCTTTAGAAGGCAGAGAGTAAGATAAGAAAAGGAGTTAGTAGGAGATTGTTGTTGTTTTAAGGGGCCTAACATCTAGGTTATCGGCTTAGTAGGAGATTGTTGTTGATAGAAGGTAACAAACAAATAAAAAGCGGATTGGATAATATACGAAGTAATGTGGTCTTATAAAAGTACTGGAAGTAAATATATACTATATAAAGGTTCCTAGTCTGCTTCTTGATGATAATCCCATCAATCTTCTCACAAAGAAGAGTTCTTATAATAAAGAAAACTTAAAAAATCACTGCAGTACTATAGATATATTATGTATAATAATATGACAACTGAACCCTATGTAATATTCTCGGTAAATGCTTGTTTATTGCAGTGAATATCAAAACTACATCCCAAACTGATTGTATCCGGGTTGGTATATATTTTACCCTACACCTTGATTTTATTGAGAACTCGTGTTAATCTTGTTTTGAACTTAAGTTTATTACTCTTATACATTTGTATTTGAGTTGGCGCCCAACGGGATTTCTCTATTTTATAATCTGCTTGCTGGGGGGACTCTTCAGGGTAGGATACAGAGAATGCAACGTATTAGAAAACATTACAGTGCCTTGAAGCGAACTTCTCCACTGTCCGTTGTCTTCTGTCGTAGAACCCACCGATTTTTCAGGACCCGTGCACCATTTGGACGCTTAACCAATTTCCAGGTATCATTTTCCTTTAAGGACTCCAATTCTTCATTAATTGCTTTCAGCCACTGATTTTTATCACTAGACTGCAGGGCTTCAGAGTATGAGTCAGGATTCCTTTCAACGATAGATGGTCCAGCCATGTACATGTAATTTCCACTGATCATCCACGATGGCTTCTTACTTTCATGTTTGCTTTTCCTTCTTTCTTCAGTCACACCTTCTTCCTCATCTTCGCTTCCTCCAGAACTGGACGCCGAAGCAAAATCTTCAATTTCGCTTAAGTTCTCATCTGACTCTGACCTCCTCTGTAGGCCTACATCAGACGATAAATTAGCCTGATTCTTCTCCACACGTTCTTCAACCGTGACTTCAACCTTTCCGGCGTTGGCGCGCAGATTGCAGACAACTTCAGGTTTGAATTTCACATCATGGCTTAGGACAACCTTTCTCTGAGTTGGAATCCAGACTCTAAATCCATCCCTGTCGTTCACGTACCCAACCAGATGTCCAAAAACAGCTTTGTCGTCGAACTTTGAGCGAAAATTCTTGTCGATATGCACGTAGCATTCTGTTCCGAAGATCTTCAGATGACTGAGACTTCCCACTGGTGGTCCATACCACAATTCATAGGGAGATTTGTTTTCATTTGATGACTTCCCAGTGCGATTCAGGAGGTACACCGCAGTGTTGCAGGCTTCAGCCCAAAGTTGTTTCGTTAACTTGCTGGGATTCAGCATAGATTTTGCGCACTCCACAATCGTCCGAATTTCACGTTCCGCAACTCCGTTTTGTTGTGGTGTGTACGGCGTAGTAATGCTGTGTTCTATGCCTCTGCTTGCGAGTAGTTCAGAAACCCTCTTGTTAGCCTATCAAATTATTTTCCTCCATCACACCTGAACAGCTTCACGACGTGTCAATTTGCTTTGGCTTCATTCAGGAACTGTTCCAGAACGGTGTACACTTCACTTTTGTGCTTTAAAAAGAAAACTCGAAACTTGCTAAAATCATCCTTGAAACATACGTCGTAGCGTGCCTTTCCAAGAGATTCAGTAGAAATTGGTCCATTCACATCGGCGTGGATTTGTTCAACGGTGGCTGTTGGTCGATTCATTCGTGTCTTGAATGACAGTCGATGCATTTTTCCCACATCCATCGCAGAAATCCTCTTTACACATGTCTACATTGATGTTCATCTGCTTCAGTACATTCTTGACGTATGCTTTGTATTGATGACCAAATCGTTCATGGTAGATCTGCAGTTTGTCCGACGATGTAGCTAAATTCACTTGAATGGGTTGCGCCAGTTTCACGACGCACATGTCAAGTACATACAGACCATTACTCACACGTCCAGCCATCATCGCCTTTCCAGTAACCTTGTCTTCAATTCTAACAGTTTGGTCGTCAAGTCTTGCACGGAAACCTTTCCTTGCAGCAGCTTTCACAGAAAACAGATGAGCCGTTGCATCGGGAACATACAAAACTTCAGTCATCTCAGCACTCAACTAAGCGTTGTTCAGCCGCACTTGAATGTTTACAGTTCCTTTGCCGTGAGCTAGCATTCTCACACCTCGTTTTCCTAGCAAAATCTTCTCTGGAGCAGCAAACTTGACGAAAGTTGTAAAATACTGTTTGTTCGCGGTGATGTGATTTGTGGCGCCACTGTCGCAGTACCACTCGTCGGCTTGGACAAAGTCGCCGTCTAACGCACTCATAGCATGTGTCAGAAACGAAGCATTGTTCTCCTTATTTTTGTTTCTAGTGTCACCCTCTTTCTTCTTCACTGGACATTCACTTGCCCAATGGCCCAATTCCTTACATTTGATACATGGAAACTTCTGCTTTACTCGTTGAATATTTTTCTTCGACTTGTCATCAGCGCCGCCTTTGCCACCACCATACTGGGAATGCTTCTTGGGAGCACTACGTACCACAAACGCAGTCAATTCCACGTTTCCTTGGTCACGCAGTTCAAACGTGCACAATTTTTCAATCAACAAGTTCACAGTTTGATTTTCCGTCGGAATCGTGTCCCACACATCCTTGAAATTATCATATTCTTTTCCCAGCGTGGATAAAATTCGACCATTCAAAATCCTTTCAGATAACGTGTTTTCGTTGTGCTCTTGGAGTTCGTCGTTCAGATCCTGATAAAGCTTCTGTAACTTCGCGAATTGGGTGCTGATGTCCTCCTTGTCGTCACGTGTCACTCGTAAGAATGACTCGATCAACATGTTCAGTCGCTGCGTACTGCTTCGTTCGAACCGTGCGCTCAATTTTGTCCAAATTTCACTGGCATTGGTGCACGTCAACACGAGCTCGGCAACAGATTTTCCTAGCGCACCTGCTAGCAAACTGGCCGCTTTCGCGTCTTCTTTCAACCACTGCTTATATGCCGCTTTTTGTTGCGCAGTTGCATCTGCCGTCAACATAGGACACTTTTCCGAACCATCAACAATATTTTCCAGTTCATACGACCGCAAAACCATCAACAGATGCCATTTTTACTTTGCCCAGTTCTCAGGCCCTTCAAGTTTATCCACTTGAACTTTGAAGTCACTGCCGGTTGCCATTTTGAGGTTATCCTTAACTCACAAAAATTACAGCACGTGTTCCACAGGTGCTCAGCTTCGGATCCACTCACGAGATAATACCATTTAAACGTGGCCTGGGCCCATAACCTGTTAGTTTTAATGTAAATCTTTATTTATCAAGTGAGAAATACAATACAAAATACAAATCATCTTTTGAGATGCTTGTCACATGTCACGCGAACACGCACAGACTTTGCACTGACTCGTCTTTTGTTTTCTTCTTTATTGTACATGTCTATTTCGCCAGGTGGCGCTACTGTGCTATTTTTCTTTCAAATATTAACAGTGAGAAATGGGTCTTATATTTCTCACTGCCAATTTAAAAAGTCCCCCAAAACGATCACGGATGCCTACCAGTTTGACATCTTGGTTAACTTTGAAGTTACAAACTTCAGCAGTTGATATGAATTCACATTTTGGATGCTTATCTTGTGCTGCAAGAACAGAAAATAGATTCTTCTGAATCTTTGGTACATACCATACATCTGCCAGTGTAATTGCATGCCATTTACCTCCAACTGCTGCTTCAATGTCTACTGAACCTTTTCCGATCGCTTCGATCTTGTCACCACTAGCTGTAGTCACTGAATGTTTTATTGAAAATGGCTGAAAATTCTTGAATGAATTTCTGTCATACGTACTGTACCGTTATTTTATCTTTTGGAGTTTTTAAATATGGGTTGAGTATAAAGTTATTATCGCAGCGTGACGTTGGTTAGTGCGCATACCAGGCTTCGCGTCACAGCTGAGTGGGAGGAGATATTTCCATTCGTCACCAGATGATAGCTCACGAAGAACCACGAAGGGAGGAACGAGGCAGTGGCCAATCAATAATTTGGTCAATCACGCAATGTCTTATATCGACTTCAACCTGAGAGGATTATATACTGTTTATAAGAAAATAAGAGCCATATAGGAAGAACTGGAGATGTTAGAATACCCATGTCAAGAGCAGAAGGCTATCTTACTAGTGGATTTGTTTATGTCAAGTATATAACCCATGCCACAACGATATATCGATGTGTGTGTGACGTGGCAGGAGTGGGGATGATCCACGTTTCCGCCCGGCAGCACGCACACAGAAAAGGCAGACAACTTCCAGTTCAGGCTTGTGACGGTCAATACCGAAGCCACAAAACTTTTATACTTCGACGGTTCGTAACACGCTAGTGATCGCGAGTGACCGTTATAACGTGTGTGTTAAACATGTATCTGCTTCTTAGCAGCGAAAGGCCACAAGCAATGGTGTTTAAATGGTTTATTTAACCCATCTGTAGCACTAACATTTGTATTGAAATGAACAGTAAATGAACTACACGGCACATGCATATTCTGCGTTGTCCGGAGTTCATGTGGCCATCAGGTGAAAGATTCAGATACTTTCACGGACTGCGGCAGTGTATATCTACTGTAAGAACTCTTGCCAGTATTCAGACTTTATCCCGAGTGGATTATAGAACCATGATCGGCGTGTTTTTAAAACAGACGTTGGTGGGGATGTTTAATATGAATTTTATAGCTGTGATCATGTCACACTAAATCGAATGGGGCAGCTACAGTCTTAGAGACAGCAAGATGTATCGAGCAACCTATTGCCTGCTTATTCCAGACACGAAATGTTTCCACTAGCAATGGAATTTTCATGTGGTTGTTTACGAACGCTTGCGGGCTTCTACATTCTGGCAAACTGTAACGGTATGAAGCGTTTTCTTGCGAGTGCATGCGGATGGTATTCACCAGGACGTGTTGGAACACATGGCCAGCCCGACATCTGTGGAGCATGGCGTGGTCGCCGGTTCGAGGCGAGGCGAAGAATACTTTGTCGTGTTTTAGCGTGGAGGCTAGCATGGCAAGTACATATCCTTTTTTCACCGCTTCAAGAATCAACGCAAAGGTACTGGGCACGTCAGATTATTATCATAGCCTAGCATAGGGTTTATAAGCAATCACAATTGCCATAGTTTATTTTTGTAGAGTAAATGGATTTACACAGGTCCAGGTTCGATGTTTCTTTCGAAACTGACTTGTTGTATCTCCGCGATTCTGGTTCAAGTAAATGAACGCATCCCTTTTGTATACTTAGATTTGGTCATTTAACTTTCAGTAAATTCTTAGGTATATTTTAAATTGATATGCATATTTTCAATTCCAAGAAGACCAGTCAGGAGAAGATCTACAGTATGTTTTATAAGTATAGATTAATTATTTGGGATTTCGTTTAACAGTGTCGGGAACACTGATTAATTTTTCTAGTGGATAGTGCATACTTGTATATGCATTTTCCTTTATTCGCATCGTATTTTAGTTGAGGAACTCAGTCATTCCGCTCATCTATTTGATATTGGGAAGTTTTTGGATCCAGATTTCTTGATCGTTTTGATTCATATTTTTCTCTTTCATTAGCAGAGAGCACTTAGCTTTAGTGTACAGAGATTTATTGGTGCACCTTCTTAATGAATTGTCAGTGGTTCATCCTTAGATGTTGACCTACATTCATGTTGTAGGAACGGTCTACTGATACTTCCGAGTTCACTTAGGTCAGGGGCGATCTCGATTTAGGGGAACATTGATCTTAACTTTTTCGTGTAACCTCATTCTGGAGGAACAGTTGTAGTTTTGTGATATCATGCTGAGACATGAGTATTAATTGATATAAAGTAAATAATTGCTTTTGATGCAATAGTGTGAGGATTATTACCACAGCATTAGGAAGTTTCTGAGTAAATATATCCCAGGAGGTATAGACTTTAAGTCTATGATTTAAATGATAACAATGGTGTAATACTTTTTGTAAGACAAGATTCGTAGGTGTTTGATATACATTTTTTGTAAATCATATTGATGAACAACGTGCAACAGTATATATTTTAGTTCTCAAGCACGAATATAGGTATGTTGCTAGATCGACATGAATGATAAACAAGATGTATTAAGGTTATGAGAACCTAATTTAGAAGCACAGTGGTGCATATTAAGCATATTTGGTGATAATGCTGATTCTTTTGGGTGTAATGCTTAGTGAAGCATATGTTTGTGTTTTGGGATTGTGCCAGTGAGTGCTTATGAGCCAGTAAGTGCCAATCGTTGTTAGACTTGTTATAGTCTTACACCAGCTTTTCGGTGTATTTTAACCAATGGTGGTTCGTATTATTAGATGTCCGTTGAGACATAATCAGCTGTTTATCAGATATAACTATTACCTTCGTCTTGACTATAAGCTATTCTATAGCAATGCTTGGATAAGTTGTATGGTGAAACAGAATAATATTTCTACAGTCTCGTTATCAATACCTATACAATTGTTGAGACCAGGATAATTAATTATTTAGAATATGTTTATGAGCTGACATTTCGCTTAGCTTGATCGTTTGGCGAAATTTATCCAGAATTAAGAGAAATTACCACGATTAATTACCATACAGAAGCGAATGCTGTATTTGATGTCAGTATTTTAGGAACGACACAGTGTGTCCTAAAATTAATTTGTATAGAGCTTGTTATCTACTGTATATAATCTAAATTAACGCCACAGTTCTAGTTAATCGCCACTTTTGATACTGATTACATTTAATGGAATTTATTATGCGAATGATCATGTTATTGTTACTCATTAACATGAGCAAAGTAAATTTCGATATAATAATTTGTGGGGATGTAAATGTGGATTTCTTAAAATGTGATAGAAATTGTGAATTATTAACACAGTTACTAATTTCCTATGAACTGAAACCTACAGTAAATACCCCAACAAGAATAACAACATTTAGTAAAACCACTCCTGATCAAATTTTTATAAATACAGATAAATATCACCATTCAATAGAAGTCTATTGTCCGGGTTTTAGTGACCACCTACAAATACTGAGTTTTGAAGTACCCGAAACAATCAATAATAATGATAATGGAGTAAAATCAAAGTGCAGGTCATTCACTGAAACAAATGTTACATATTTCAATGACTTATTAAATAAGGAAACAAGGTCAGAAATTTAAAAACTAGAAAATGTAAATGATAAATTTAATGCATTTAACAGTACCCTAAAACACTAATTTGAAACAGCATTCCCCTTTAAACAAATAACTGTTCAAAATAATAAAACTAGCAATTGGATAACAACAGGGATTATAAATTCATGTCATAGAAATAACTTTCTACACAAATTATATAAACAATACCACACAACACCTGCATTCAATTTATACTACACAAAATACACTAGCATATTAAATAAGGTAATAAGACTAGCAAATAATATGCATAATGATAATTTTATTTCCCAATCATCTAATAAAAACAGGGCTATGTGGTCCGTGATAAAGAAAGAAACTAAAAAACTGCTAAAATACAAAGGAACATTACACTGACCAGAAATAATAAAGTGATTAATAATCCAGAGGAAATAGCAAACACTTTTAATGACTATTTTCTGGAAATTCCACAAAAATTATTAAATAAATCACAGGTAAATACACTAAATTCTGATAATAAAATAAATATATGCAGTGATTCTTTATTTATAAATCATGTCACAAGTGAAGAGGTAAGAATAGTTATAAAAGAGCTAAAAATAAATTCTATGCTGGCATTGATGGCATCCCTGATGCAATTTTAAAGAAATGTGCAGAAAATATAATAAATCCACTTATGCACTTAATTAACAGTTCAATTCTCTCAGAAACTTACCCGGATATTTTGAAGTAATCAAAAGTAATTCCAGTGCACAAAAACGGTTCAAAAGATGAATTAGATAACTATCGTCCTATTACCTTACCAACTGGTATTGCAAAAATTGTGGGAAAAATCATGTATAAGAGACTGATAAGTTTTGTAGAAAAAAGTAAAATATCAAACTCACAACATGGATTCAGAACGGAAAAATCTACACAGACAGCAATTTATGAATGTAGTAATAGTATACTGTAATTAATTGACAATAAGGAACATGTAACTGGCCTATTCCTGGATTTATCGAAAGCATTTGATGTCGTTGACCATAAAATCCTCCTTACAAAACTAAGTCAATATGGTATTAGAGGTCTAGCTAATAAATGGATAGAGTCTTACTTAACAAGGCGTAAACAAATAGTAAGCTTGAGACACAAGGATGATGGAACCAAATTACTTAATGAAACATTGTCCAATGAGGGAATTATTAAATTTGGAGTACCCCAGGGATCGGTTTTGGGCCCACTACTCTGTCTTCTATATATCAATGATATAACACAGAACGTTCATTCACACAAGGAAATGTTGTTTGCGGACGATACAACACTCGTAATAAAAGGTGAATCTAAACAGGTCATACAGCAGTCTGCTGACTCCGTTACGAAAGAGTTAATTAAATGGTCACAAGATAATCGCCTCATAATAAACTATAAAAAAACAGTATGTCTAAATTTCCACACTATACAGAATGGGAATCCTGCGAAGCCTAATATTACTTTAAATGGTCATCAAATAGAAAATAAATCAGAAACAAAGTTTTTAGGACTATGGATACAACAAGACTTGAAATGGAATAAACATATACAATATCTGAATACTAAACTGAACTCGATGTGCTTTGCGTTACGTGTTTTGAAAACCTGCACTAGCATGCACACATTAAGAAATACTTATTTTGCTTATTTCCATTCATACTTAAGAAATGGGGTCATATTTTGGGGTATGTTGCCAGATGTACTAAGCACGTTTAGGATACAAAAGAGGGCGATTAGAATTATGGCAAATGTAAGCACTAGAGAATCATGTAGACCTCTGTTTAAAGATTTAAACATTCTCCCACTGCCCTGCATATATATATCTTTGAAAGTAATATGTTTTTTAAAAAATAATTTAATGAATAAAGACATTTTTCTTGAAACAAACAATGATGTTCATAGGCATAACACAAGATAAAATCAAAACATTCATATTATTTTAACACACACACGCAAGCATATATCAAAAAGGAACTTTTCACACTCTAATTAAATTATACAATAAACTACCCCAGTATATAAAACTGGCCCCAAAAATAAAAACCTTTGATAGAAAGTTGAATGCTTATATTCTGTGCCATTGTTTTTTACTCTGTAGTTGAACATCTTAGCGTATAGGAGCGATGAAATATATAATTATATTTTACTTTTCTATTTTCATTGTAATACCTAGCTGTAAGTTGTTGTATTTATAGAATTAAGTTTTCATATTATGATAATAGAGTAAGGTGTAAATAGTTGTGCAATAAGATTGTATCTATTAAGATCTGTTATTATAATAAGTTATAAATAGTTAAAATATTAGTAATATATACCTGTTAGTTCTTTTATTTTATAGATGTAAATTCTGACGTGTCCTATATCAAAAATGTATTGTATACATGTATTTGATCAAAAGGAATTAATAAAAATCTATCTATCTATATGTTGTTAGATATACAGTCCAATTTTATTATTCAGGGATTATGTTAAACTATTTTTGCTTCGAATTGGAACGAGTTTCCAATAGTGGACACTCAATTTTTGAGATGATCCAGCTGATTTGTTCATTCTAATTCCTTTTTATGGAAATTTTTTTGGTCGTATTGACGACAGGGCTTTCATATTTTGTCTTGTTTCTTACTTGAATAAAATTTTGTTATCCATTTTAAAACTTTATTGCGTGATGGTTTAGCAATGTGATGGGAGGTCGTGTTAAGAAGGCCATCGCTACGTATTTCCAGGGTACTCCATCCTTAGACATAGTCCTTTATGGAGGAATCTCGTGACTTTTGAGCTAGTTTATTTTCTTGTAGCTATGGCCATTCTTAATACAACCTGTTAGGATTACTGTCTACCCTTTTTACTTCTCTACTTGTTGGTAGGACCTGGGGGTTTTTATAGCCGGGGATTTTCAGGTTCTACGATCCAGCTGTCATCAAAGAATTCCAACAGGTATTGGTAGGTATTTTGGGTACAGTACAAGTCATTATAACTAGGCCTACATTCAGCATTCATCACTGCCGAGGTAACCGCAACAAGTGCCATGTTCGTATACTTATAAGTTTCGGAGTTGAAGGACAGTCAGGTTCCCAGATCGTTACCTAGACAACATTGTAAATATTTAATTTCCTAGTGCACATATTTTTTAAAACATGTATTAATGTAGTGTAATTTAGTGTCGTAACTATGTTACTGGAGGGGGAGTAGTGTAGGCGCCACTAGTGGATAAAATATGATATCCTCTAGTGGATAAAATATGAAATAGTTTTGAGACATGACTCCATGGTTTTTAGACTAGTCTGTAAGTTCTTATCTCTGGTAATTTTATTGATAAGAGTGTTAAAAATTCCGAGACAAAAATGTTTCTTTTGAGTGTGAAAGAAATAAATGCAATTATTAATCTTATCAAGCAGTTGCTGTTATAGATTTAATAGCAACAAACGCAAGAAAAACGTCTTATTGACCGACTCCAATACTCAGATGGGCCTATCATAAAAATTACATTTGGCTTTCTTTTGTTTTCTTTTGTCGAGAACTGAGAGAGAGGAAAATACCAGTGTCACCAACTAAATTCTGTTTCTGTTGTAAACGTCCATGGTGATAAATTCTCAACTTGCAACTTGTAACATAATATCTCGCCGACTCTTCGACATATGGCAGAAGAACATGTCGTTTTGCTAATGGTCATGTGTGCTTGTGATTATTAGCAGATTTTGATAATCGTGAGCTTTATTGTTTCATTCCGGTGCAGTATTATTAATTCAATATAACTTTTAGGTAGATTATGTATTAGGATAGTCGGGTGAAGTAGGCTACTGTGAGTGCCCAGTTTATTAAACTATATGAATGGGACAGGCCTTCGTTTTACTATGGCATCACTGAAAATGGCATCTGTTAATATTTGAAAGAAAAATAGCACAGTAGCGCCACCTGGTGAAATAGACATGTACAATAAAGAAGAGAACAAAAGACGAGTCAGTGCAAAGTCTGTGAGTGTTCGCGTGACATGTGACAAGCGTCTCAAAAGATGATTTGTATTTTGTATTGTATTTCTCACTTGATAAATAAAGATTTACATTAAAACTAACAGGTTATGGGCCCAGGCCACGTGTAAATGGTATTATCTCGTGAGTGGATCCGAAGCTGAGCGCCTGTGGAACACGTGCTGTATTTTTTGTGAGTAAGGATAACCTCAAAAAGGCAGCCGGCAGTGACTACAAAGTTCAAGTGGATAAACTTGAAGGACCTGAAGACTGGGCAAAGTGGAAATGACATGTGTTGATGGTTTTGCGGTCGTATGAACTGGAACGTATTGTTGATGGTTCGAAAAAGTGTCCTGTGTTGCCGGCAGATGCAACTTCGCAACAAAAAGCGGCATATAAGCAGTGGTTGAAAGAAGACGCGAAAGCAGCCAGTTTGCTAGCAGGTGCGCTAGGAAAATCTGTTGCCGAGCTCGTGTTGACGTGTACCAATGCCAGTGAAATTTGGACAAAATTGAGCGCACGGTTCGAACGAAGCAGTACGCAGCGACTGAACATGTTGATCGAGTCATTCTTACGAGTGACACGTGACGACAAGGAGGACATCAGCACCCAATTCGCGAAGTTACAGAAGCTTTATCAGGATCTGAACGACGAACTCCAAAAGCACAACGAAAACACGTTATCTGAAAGGATTTTGAACGGTCGAATTTTATCCACGCTGGGAAAAGAATATGATAATTTCAAGGATGTGTGGTACACGATTCCGACGGAAAATCAAACTGTGAACTTGTTGATTGAAAAATTGTGCACGTTTGAACTGCGTGACCAAGGAAACGTGGAATCGACTGCGTTTTTGGTACGTAGTGCTCCCAAGAAGCATTCCCAGTATGGTGGTGGCAAAGGCGGCGCTGATGACAAGTCGAAGAAAAATGTTCAACGAGTAAAGCAGAAGTTTCCATGTATCAAATGTAAGGAATTGGGCCATTGGGCAAGTGAATGTCCAGTGAAGAAGAAAGAGGGTGACACTAGAAACAAAAATAAGGAGAACAATGCTTCGTTTCTGACACATGCTATGAGTGCGTTAGACGGCGACTTTGTCCAAGCCGACGAGTGGTACTGCGACAGTGGCGCCACAAATCACATCACCGCGAACAAACAGTATTTTACAACTTTCGTCAAGTTTGCTGCTCCAGAGAAGATTTTGCTAGGAAAACGAGGTGTGAGAATGCTAGCTCACGGCATAGGAACTGTAAACATTCAAGTGCGGCTGAACAACGCTTGGTCGAGTGCTGAGATGACTGAAGTTTTGTATGTTCCCGATGCAACGGCTCATCTGTTTTCTGTGAAAGCTGCTGCAAGGAAAGGTTTTTGTGCAAGACTTGACGACCTAACTGTTAGAATTGAAGACAAGGTTACTGGAAAGGCGATGATGGCTGGACGTGTGAGTCATGGTCTGTATGTACTTGACATGCGCGTCGTGAAACCGGCGCAACCCATTCAAGTGAATTTAGCTACATCGTCGGACAAACTGCAGATCTACCATGAACGGTTTGGTCATCAACACAAAGCGCATGTCAAGAATGTACTGATGCAGATGAACATCAATGTAGACATGTGTAAAGAGGATTTCTGCGATGGATGTGCACTGGGAAAAATGCATCGACTGTCATTCAAGACACGAATGAATCGACCAACAGCCACCGGTGAACAAATCCACGCCGATGTAAATGGACCAATGTCTACTGAATCTCTTGGAAAGGCACGCTACTACGTATGTTTCAAGGATGATTTCAGCAAGTTTCGACGAGTTTTCTTTTTAAAGCAGAAAAGTGAATTGTACACCGTTCTGGAACAGTTCCTGAATGAAGCCAAAACAAATGGACACGTCGTGATGCTGTTCAGGTGTGATGGAGGAAAAGAATTTGATAGGCTAACAAGAAGCTTTCTGAACTACTCGCAAGCAGAGGCATAGAACACAGCATTACTACGCCATACACACCACAACAAAACGGAGTTGCGGAACGTGAAAATCGGATGATCGTGGAGTGCGCAAAATCTATGCTGAATCCCAGCAAGTTAACGAAACAACTTCGGGCTGAAGCCTGCAACACTGCGGTGTACCTCCTGAATCGCACTGGGAAGTCATCCATTGAAAACAAATCTCCCTATGAATTGTGGTATGGACGACCAGTGGGAAGTCTCAGTCATCTGAAGATCTTCGGAACAGAATGCTACGTGCATATCGACAAGAATTTTTGCTCAAAGTTCGACGACAAAGCTGTTTTTGGACATCTGGTTGGGTACGTGAACGACAGGGATGGATTTAGAGTCTGGATTCCAACTCAGGGAAAGGTTGTTCTAAGCCATGATGTGAAATTCAAACCTGAAGTTGTCTGCAATCTGCGCGCCAACGCCGGGAAGGTTGAAGTGACCCTTGAAGAACGTGTGGAGAGGAATAAGTCTAATTCATTGTCTGATGTAGGCCTACAGAGGAGGTCAGAGTCAGATGAGAACTTAAGCGAAATTGAAGATTTTGCTTCGGCATCCAGTTCCGGAGGAAGCGAAGATGAGGAAGAAGGAGAGACTGAAGAAAGAAGGAAAAGCAAACGTGAAAGTAAGAAGCCATCGTGGATGATCAGTGGAAATTACATGTACATGGCTGGACCATCTATCGCTGAAAAGAATCCTGACTCATACTCTGAAGCGCTGCAATCTAGTGATAAAAATATGTGGCTGAAAGCAATTAATGAAGAATTGGAGTCCTTAAAGGAAAATGATACCTGGAAATTGGTTAAGCGTCCAAATGGTGCACGGGTCCTGAAAAATCGGTGGGTTCTTCGACAGAAGACAATGGACAGTGGAGAAGTTCGCTTCAAGGCACGATTGGTAGCCAAAAGCTATGCGCAACAGCAAGGAATCGATTATGAAGAAACATTCAGCCCTGTTGCACGGTATGATACCTTTCGAGCTCTGTTGGCAGTAGCTGTTGAAAAGGAGACGAAACTTGGTCAATTTGATGTCAATACGGCCTTCTTGAATGGCGCGCTTGAAGAAGATGTGTTCATGGAACAGCCAGAAGGTCATCAGGACGGTACTGGCCGAGTGTGTCATCTAAAGAGAAGCTTATATGGTTTAAAACAGGTTCCACGCTGAGGAACAAGCGTTTCAAGAAATTCATGGAGAAAGCTGGATTCAAAAACAGCAAAGCTGATCCTTGTCTCTTTTACAGCAACAAAAATGGAAAGTGGTTGGCTGTTGTAATCTTTGTGGATGATGGTCTGGTAATTGGCAACGAAGAAGACATCGAGCAGTTCATGGAAAAACTTCAGCAGGAATTTCACACGACCAGAGGATCTCTCAACAATTTCCTGGGCATGAAGGTACAAGAAAACCACGATGGATCAATTGCAATCAGTCAAGAGGATTACACGAGGACAATCCTTGAAAAATTTCGGATGGCCGAGTCAAATGGAGTGTCTACCCCAGTTGGACGCGAAGAAAGTGAAGACGGAGAAAAGGGTTCGGCCAGGGTTCCTTATCGTGAGGCGGTGGGATCCTTGTTATACCTGACTACAGCTACTCGTCCAGATATCGCATTCGCGGTCAACAAAGCTGCTCGAGCCATGGAGAATCCTACAGTTCAAGACTGGTGTCAAGTGAAACGGATATTTCGATATTTAAAGAGCACAGTGAACCATGGAATCGTCTATAGGAAAGAGGACGTTTTGAAGGTCTACAGTGATGCTGACTACGCCGGTGACAAGAGGACGAGACGTTCAACGACGGGTGTCATTTCGACCTACAATCATGGAGCTGAATCGTGGAGAAGTCAGTTACAGAATTCTGTGTCAACATCGACAACTGAAGCTGAAATTGTGTCTGCAAGTGAAGGAGCAAAGGAGTTGATTTTGCTGAAAAGACTGTTTTCTGAATTACTGGGAATTGTTGACAAACCTCCTACGCTTTACATCGGCAATGCTGGTGCAGTTGAATTGGCTAAAAATCCGGAGTACCATCGAAAATCCAAGCATATTGAGGTACGTCATTTCTATGTGAGGGAAATATTTTTGGACGGAGACCTTGAGCTGGAGCACATCGACGGGACCAATCAATTAGCTGATCTTCTAACTAAACCTCTGGAGAGGGTCAGATTCGAGATGCTGCGTGAGAGGATTGGCGTGCAGAAGATGACATCTTAGAGGCTTAAAAGTGTTCAATAGTTCATCTTGTTTATTTTTTATTTGTATTTGATTTTTCTTTGGAGGAAGTATTAATATTTGAAAGAAAAATAGCACAGTAGCGCCACCTGGTGAAATAGACATGTACAATAAAGAAGAGAACAAAAGACGAGTCAGTGCGAAGTCTGTGAGTGTTCGCGTGACATGTGACAAGCGTCTCAAAAGATGATTTGTATTTTGTATTGTATTTCTCACTTGATAAATAAAGATTTACATTAAAACTAACAGCTTCAAAGACGGCTACGGTAAGAGGCAGATGACCTCGTAGTTCCGCCCCTTAAAACAACAATAACTATTACTGTACATGAGCTACATGACGTGCTAGGATTTAATTATTAACTCCCACCACTAGCGCTTAGAGACAGCCCAACGGGGCTAACGAAGTGACCCGAATACTCACGACCGCGACCGATCATCCATCCCCCTTCACGATCTTTTAACACGCACGGAGACAGACCAGCGCAGCGGGGCAAACCGAACGTAGCCTACCCGAAACTTTACAACCAAGACAGATCATTAGGGCTAGATTTTTTTTATATAAATACATATTCCTTCCCTTTGCTTATACATTACAAAAAAAAAATGATAAATGACCGTGAATTGGAACCTTAGCCATCATCTAATTACATTTTATTGTTACATATTTTATCATAATGACATTTATTTTAGATATATTTACTTTAAATTTAATATTCTGTGATTTTAATTTATATATTTGATCAAAATGACATTTTTTAACACAACTTTACTTGATTTATTTAAAATTACATATTCTGTCTCTTACTGTAAAAGAAAAATATTTTTTCGCAAGTAAATTATATTTGTTCACTAGAAACTCAGGTACATGAAACGGATTTTCCAAGCAATTCATAAGCTGTTGAGAAAGGGCCAGATAAGATATTAGTGGAGATAAGGGGATGGACACCCTGCCAGAAACTCAGCGGCTGGACTTTAGTTTATTTCAGTTGTCCAGTGGGTGCCTGAGACTCTAAGAATTAATGCACAGAACAACAAATCAAGCGATTATTCACTGAACAAATAGCCCATCGATAAACGAATGAGAATTGGCTTCCCAAGGTTCATGCCACGCTTGGTCTGTTTGGAAGAAGTTGGCTGTTCGATTATATTCGTGAGCATTCAGGTCGCTTCGTTAGCCCCGCTGTGCTGTCTCTAAGCGCTAGTCTCCCACCCTACTCGGGTCTACCAACTGTAAAGCGATTCTGCTAATAATTTTCCTGAACCCAGTTTCGAAAGTTTCGTCGTGGTGTTGCGTCGCGGGCGTCGTGGATGCGCATTTAAAATCGACGATAGTAGTTTTGCGATCACCTTATTAATATATCGATATCTATCGAGATAGATGACAGTAATTTGTGTGACTTCCGGGACACTGTAATCAATAGCATCAATAGTTCTGTCAGGTAATAATAACTGTTTTTATATTAATGAAGTGTGGATATATGCGCCTGTAATAACTAATAGAGTACTGAAAACATTCGAAAATATACATTTATATTTTTCCCGCTACCTTCATTATGTGGACTGAAGAACTTTGTATTACCGATAATTTTCAACTATTGGTTGTGCAGTGACAGTTTCGTATTTGATGGTTAAAGTCCGCTCATAATTTAAGGTAAAACAATTCAGTCAATTTGTATGTGACATTCTCGTGTGACGACACTTCAAATGTCGTAATCTCTGTAACCATATATGGGAATTGCGAGTTATTTTAACTACAACAGCGATTACAAGCCATATAAGTGCACTAAATGAACTTATGTGCTTATCTTAGCCAGACATTTGTGACGTGCACTGTGCTGTTCTATTATACCTTAGCAGCTATGAATATGATTCTGTAGTTTTTGGCTTATTGTCTTTTGGAGGTCCTGCCAAATTTTGAAAAGAGTTCTCCTATTCAGTCCAGTAAGTTATATTGACTTATTGAGGTTAGAAGAAACAGTCAGTGTTTATCAGTTAGGCCTTAGATGGGAGAATTACATAGATTTGATTTTATATTGACTTTATTCAGCTGTAAGTTATACAAGTTTTTGTTATTTAAGTACTTTCAGGTTGCAGTGACTTTTCATTGAAACCAGTTGTATGGTAGTGCTGTTGCTACAGAGTTGTATAATTTCTCTTATGTATTCAGTAATTGTAGTGCAGATAATACCGGGTGAGTTAGCCGTGGTTGTTATGGCTTGGCTGCAGGCAGTCTCTCACATCCTGGAGGCAAGGAGGTTCGAATCCCCCTGTCGGCAACCTTGAAGATTGTCTTCCGTGCTTTCCCATCTTCTTTCCAGGCAAATGCTAAGAGTTGGTCCCTAACTGTAGGCCACAGCTGCTACCTTCCAATTCTTCATCCTTTCATTCACACTTTCTCCCCAGACAACACTCCACACGCGACAGTAGAGCTCTACAAACTCTGGCGAGCCGAACATGTCCTCGGACACTTCTGGCACGAAAAGCCATACGCTAAGAAAAAGAAGTCAAGTGATTTTTTGTTAAAATTTGCTGTGATACAACACATAATGGCATCCGGCCTTTATTCCCATTTGAAGTTGGGAAATATGATTGAAAGTAATGTATTGCTGATGTAATAAAGCTAGAAAATTGTCTACCATTGACAATTATATCTAACATATTACAATGTTAAGTACAATAATAGCAAGAGAGGATCCGCCTGATCAATACGTATATTTTTACACTACCGGGGTTACATTAGACCCATTTGGTACATGTTTCGGGTCCTATAGTGCTAGCCCCTTCATCGGCCATAAACTGAGATGTTATTATCAGTATAATTAAAAGATATCATTAAAGTTATATCTAACATGAAATGAGTGGATGAAATGGGTGAGAATGAACATAATAAAAATGAGGAATGATGTGGTGGTAAACACATTAATAAACATACCTTAAGAGGGACTTACAGCTACTGCAAAACAAATGATAAAATACACATTAAGATAACATATTAAAATTGAGGGCACTTAAAGTGCATGTCAGCCAAAAATCTTGCAAATGTTCACATTAGATTCTTATGAACAATACATATGTTTAGCAAAGTTCCAATGTTCATTGAATCTGCTTTCATCGCTGAAGACCACAGCGCGCCATTCCACCTTCCAAGTGATCCTCTGACGGCACCAGTCGAGCCGTGCACGTCGATGCTGTGGCGTGAGTGGAATACGGGCTAGAGGTGTGCATGCCCGTAGTCCCACTGCTAGTAACCGGTTCGCAACAGTTCGTGTTGACACTTCTGGGGCTCACAAACCCTCGTATCTGTGCTGTGGAAGCTGTACGATCTGCCACGGCTGTCCTTACAATACCACGATCCTGGCAGACGTCTGTGCTGCGTGAACGTCCAAAACCTCGTCTATGGGTGTGAGAATGTTGACGTGACCACTGATACCAGCATCGGTGCCCAACGGACACAGTACGTCCAACTTGTGTTGCAATTCTCCGAAAGGACCATCCCGCCACTCAGTAGGCCACAATTTGACCCTTTCAAACTAGCTCAGTTGGCTGTAGGAAGCACGAGTGCACCTTCGTGGCATTGTACCTGCTTGCTTCACAAGTTTGCACCACAATGAGCCGTATGGCTGTGAGCTTTCCCCTTTCAAATGGTAGACACATATGGCGCTCTGGTACCTATGCCACTTTACTGTCTGTTGGTGGACGACGTTGAAACCCTTATCACTACATCTACTATCCCCCAGGTGGCATCTGCCGTCATCGGATCAAAATCGACGTCGTCTTTTCAGGTGACCTATTTTTTTTTCCAGCAGTGTATCTTCTATAGACAGCTTTAGAGTTAGAAAGAGGATATTAAACTTCTGTGCCCTCCCCCAGAGCCTGTGACTAGTGGATTGTAAGTAAACAACCACAGGATACCAGCTGAGTCTGGCATTGCTTCCACTTGTGCCTGGCTCCTCTCTTTCATCTCTCCTGTCAACCTCCCTTGGTCCACTTCTTCTCCTCTGACCCTAACGGTATTAGGGTATCCGTGGCCTTGGGTGCCTTATAATTTTTCTGTCTTTATTGGCCCTATGTCTTTACTTTTAGGATTTCAAGGGCCAGATGAGGCTGGTCGTTACCGGCTTTCCACAATTACTCTGATTATATCAGCAATACCCTAATTCTTCGACGGGGTCAAACCTCTGTTTTTCTTTTTCATTTGTTCATGATGTTGTCGTCTTCAGCGGCAGAGTTTGTGTGGCTCAGCACACATGGTAGGCCTACACCCGCAACAGCTCATGAAAGACGAACTTGGGAGTTGACAACTCGGGAGGATTCCTGAACTGGGTCTGTTTTTCCTCATTTTCCATGACTTTGGGAGGGGACTCTCCTTTCCTTTCCCTTTCATATCTCTCTATCATAGATCTACTGTACTTCCATCCTTCCTTGATTCTATTTTTTTTTGAGGGTTGAGGGCACTTCTTTTCCAGTTTTACTTCACCCCCCCCCCAATTTCTTCTACCTAGTGTACAAATTAGTATTATTATTAGCGTATGGCAAGGAAATTATATACATAATATATACAATATATACACAATAATAAAAAAAAAACATTGATTCACTTCAGGCATTAGTGTTATCCGTTATAGCTGAATGTCCAACTTTTGAACCCACTGCAGTGCCTCCGCTGTTGGTGATAGAAAGTCTTCCAATCTACCTGGAAAAGTCCGTAGTTGACACTCTCTTAAAATGTGGGGAATGGTCTGGCGAGGGGCTCCACAATCGCATTCAGGAGATGGTACAAAGTTCCACTTATAGAGAGAATCCCTGATCCTGTTCAGTCTGGACCAAGTTGCACACGGTAGTTGGAATCCGTTAGCAATTTTTTCCCCTCTGAAGATGTTATGTAGGGGCAAGTCAGTGGAGTTATTCCAGAGGCGTTCCATTCCTCCAAAGCATCGAAGTTGGTGGATGTCTTCAGAGCAGCATCACAAAGAGGTGGATGTCATGATTTCAATGTTTGGAGACTAAGAGCTGGTATGTCGCCTAGAACAGGTAGCAGAGGATTCTTGCAGATCTTGTTGTACTCTTGAACAAGAGCACTGGATCATCGTAAGTCAGGTGACATTACACCAGACAACAGTGGGAGCCAGTGGACTGGAATTGGTCTGGTGGTGCCAGATATAAGACGCATGCTGATATTCAATTGTGGGTCAATATACTTCGTATACAGGCTATTAAGCCATACTGGAGCACAAGTCAGCAGTAGAGAAAACCAGTGCTAAGGCTGAAGAGCGCAGGATGTTCGCAGCAGATCCCCAAGTAGTACCAGTTAGCTTCTGAATAATATTGTAGTAATAGTGAAGTGAACAATCGAATCAGCAAAGCAATGCACTTTTACCACCAAGTAAGTCAACTACTCTGGGACTCTGCCACTCCAAACCAAGGTGACTTTGTACAAATCATACTACAAACCAATCCTCACATACAGCCTGGAAGCCACCACACTAACCAGGAAGTACAATTCCAAACTCCAAGCAGAAATGAAGTTCCTGCGTACTATGATCCAGAAGACCAGGAAAGACAAGATCAGGAATGATAAAATCAGAGAAGAGGTGAGAACAGAAGATTCTATACTACAAAAGATCTAGGTGGCTAGAATGAAGTGGTTCGGCCACGTGAAGAGAATGAGTGCCAATAAAACTGCAAGAAGGGAGTGAAAAAAGATACCTAGGGGGGAGGAGACCAGTTAGCAGACCTAGAAAACAATGGACAGATCTGGTGAAGAAGGATGTACAGGAGAGAGGCCAGGATTGGGAGAGGGTTGTGAACGAAGAATGGTTCTTGGATCAACAGAGATGGAGGGGGCTCGTATACCACACCCGGAAAACTGGAGTTGGTCAACGATGATGATATTGAGTAGGGCCCGGATGTTGATGACATGTCATCTTTTTACTGAGCTGTCTAAAACAATGCTGAAGTACATAGAAACTCCGGACAGGTCACCCCGTCTTCAAATATGTCATTTTTATTTTGCATCTTTTTGCATTTTTTGCTATTTTCCATTTTAAGAGCATATTTTTAAGTTTGGTAGATTTTTTGGGTCATATTTTAGAAAAATCTGCCTTTTAAGGTCTTTTTTTCAATTTAGTCATGTCACAGCTTTATGTGAGGGAGTTACAACTCTCAGAGTTAGCAGCAAACGACCTTCCTCACTTCAAGTACGCTCCAATCACATCAGTTCATCTTGAACACAGCTTTTCGAGATATAAGAACTTGTTGGCTGATAACCGCAGATCATTTACATTTGAGAACATCAGAATGACATTTGTAGTGCAGTGCAACTGAGACTAAAGTGAACATAAACCTTTTGTTAAGTGCTAGAAAATCTATTTTGATTGATTTTTCAGTTCGGGCATAAGATGTCATTTTTGAATTATTGGTGAGTTTATTATTATAAGATAATTTTCTCCATTTTCTAGTGCATTTTTCGAATTTTTAGGTCATTTATTAGTCATTTTTGAAAAATTTAAGTGCATTCTTTTAACTTTTTTACGGCATCAACATCCGGGCCCTAATGATGAGTAACCATTTCCATGATCACCCTTATCAGTGGGTCAGATGACCTAGATGTTATGCCCTTAAAACAACAATCACTGTCACCACCAAACTTCTGCATACCTAAAACAATACATGACTACCAGGTGAGGTATTAGGTAGTATAATACACATACAAAGTAACCCATTTACATTAATTTATAGGGGTGTACCAAATGCTGCTCAAATTCTAATGTAGGCTACTGTACATGCATTTCACTGTCAGCCAGTTTTTAGGTTTATTTTAACAAAATTTGATTGACTTTTCCCATAAAACTATATGGAGTCTGTTAAGCAATTTCATTTCTGTACAAGTTTGAATTTTCCTTAACCTTGCGCGAGGAAAGTATATACGAAGCATGATTTTTATGTAAGTGCCGTTTTTAAATATAGCTGCTGCAGTCTTTCAGCTAATGTTATTTATTTAATCTTAATGGGTCCGCCTAGTCAATACATATCAATTTTTCTATATACTATTACAACACTTTGTTCAACCATACATGTCACCTTTCCAGGGCCATTCTTCAACGTTAATGTCAAGATTATAAGCAACGTTGCATCAAAATAACAGATATTTTTTGGTTTAAGTGTTTTACAAATTCGTTATTATATTATGAGTATCCTGAAATTTCAAGGATTGTTTATGAAATCGTGGCAGGATGCTTAAATTATCGGAAGCTGGATACCAAAAGTGCTGTTGGGAGTGCACAAAACCAAGTGGGTAGGCAGTGCATTGACATTTCCTGACCGGACAGTAATGAAAATATGAATTTCTGAGCTGAATGGTCACCAGCGACGAAACATGGGTGGCTTATGTTATGCCAGAATCAAAACGGCAATCCATGGAATGGACACACTCAAAATCACTAAACCTGTGCTAGGAAGCAGGTACAAGAGTGTCATGAAACTATCACTGTAGTCGTCGTCGGCTGCAGCTCGTTTCCGAGTATACAATTTTCTGACAATACACTTCCAACATCAAGGCATTTTATGAATAAATTTCTGGTGACTAAACAGGCCGATTCTTGCATGGAACATGCGGCCACATACTAAGCATATTATATTTGGAGGAGAGCTTGGCCGGGTTTGACGAAGCTTGCGTTGGAGTCGCTTCATTTCTGCCAGTCTGCGACGTTCCTGTTCAAAATGATTTACCGAAGCAGATATAGTTTGCCTCCAAAGTACACGATCTTCAGCCAGTGCCTCCCAAGTTTGAGGGTTAATTTCTGTCAACTTGAAGGTTTGTTTCAGCTGGTCTTTGAAGCGCCTTAAAGGTGCACCCTGTGGCCTTTTACCAGTGCAGAGTTCACCGTAGAGGAATTGGCGTGGCAACCTGGTGTCATTCATGCGGCGGACATGTCCTGTCCATCTTAGTCGATGACCAAAGATGATAGCTTCTACACTCTTGGTACATGCTTTCTCAAGAACAGCAAGATTGGATACATAGTCATCCCACTTAATATTCTTGATCGAACGGAGCTTTTGCTGGTGAAAACGCTCCAGTTTTCTGTTGTCGCGACGATATAAGGTCCACGTTTTACATCCGTAAAGTAAAGTTGAGATGACCACTGCCTGATATACCATGAGTTTTGTGCGAATTGTAAGATCTTTGATTCTAAAGACATGGTGTGATAATCGACCAAATGCCACATGAGCAGCTCAAAGCCTGTTTTCTTACTTTTGAACTGATTATATTTGACATGTTGTGTGTATTAATGTTATCTATTTGTTTAATTAGGAAGAGAACAACAATGGAAGGTAACTACAGTTTTTCTTCTTACCACAATGGGGGTCCAAGAAAGGACTTCGGGAAGTTGGCTCAGACAGTTGGAACAAATATTCAGAAGATTTCACAAAATGGTAAGTTCTTAAGGTGTTCCATATATTTTCATTGCTCTTTTTAGCCATTTTCATGTATGAAAAAATAGGCTTATCAAATCACCTTTTACCCGTGTGTATGTGCGTTTCCCCCCCCCCAAATAAAATCTAGACGGCCGAAGCAATTTCAATGAAACTTGGAAGTACATACTACTACCTCAACCGTGCCTTTCAAAGTTTGATATGTTTCACCAATCCAACATAGTGGCTGCACAAAATATTTCACTGGCATTCTGTATATCCGCAACAGTAACGGATATCACACTGGAATTTAGTACGGTGATAAAGGGCGCTACTAGAAGTACACCTTCTTCTTAGCGTCATCCCGTAGGAACGGGGTCTGCTTTTTGGATCAATGCACGCCATTTCTTGCAATCTAATGCTTCGCGCGATTTCAAGTTTCTTGATCGTAAATCTGCGTTAATAGTGTCCAGCCACAGCAATTTTGGTCTCCCACGCTGTCTCAGGCCGTCGACCGTTAGATGGTAGGCCGAGCCGATGACTGAACTTTGTGGTGCACGGACGTGCCCATACCAACGGAGTCTCCATTCCTGCATTTTCTCATTGATTGGAGCCACGCCAGCTCTATGTCGAATCGTTGTGTTGGGGATATGGTCGAGGAGAGAAATGTCTAAAGATCTTCGCAGCATCCGCATTTCCATGACATGAAGTGAGTGCTCAGCACTTCTAAGTGCTGGCCAACACTCGGTACCATATAATACAACTGGTCTCACCATTGTGCGGTATATCTTTGATTTTAGGCAGATAGGAATTTCTTATCACAAAGAACACCGGTGACATTTCTGAATCGTATCCAAGTAGCATTAATTCGTGCTCGCACATCTTCATTCACAGAGCTGTCGCCATTCAATCGTGAGCCTAGGTATCGGAATGTATTTACCTTGGTAAGAGGAACTCCATTAATACCTATAGTTCCAGGGGATGGAATCGTTTCGAGGTATTCAGTCTTGTGGATGTTCAAACGAAGACCAAATCCTTGCAGACGATCATGCCATGTCTGCACTTGGGTTTCAAGATCCTTCCTGGAGTCTGCCGCAAGCATCACATCATCAGCGTATAAGTTAGCAATGTCCATGGGACACACTTCTTCAGGTCCCGCGTTATGGAATTCATGACGATAACAAAGAGCAGGGGAGACAGAGCTGAGCCTTGATGAACCCCAACTGTCACAGGGAAGCTGTCAGTCAGTTCTGCAGGGCATCGCACGTGGCTTTTGGTGTTGTTGTACAGCATTTTTACCCAGTTTATATACATTTCTGGAACTTGATCTCGGAGAGCATACCAAATCATCTGGTGTGGTACTCGATCAAATGCCTTCTCGAGGTCTAGGAAAGCAAGATGTAGTAGCCTCCTCTTCTCGTGGAATTTCTCCATCAGCTGGCGCACAGCAAAGATTGCTTCTATCGTGCCACATCCCTTGACAAACCCACATTGATTTGCTGAGAGCTGTACGATGTTCCTCAGCCTATTGTACTAGAAGTACACCTATGTGACTTTAAATAGCTTGTTAAGTACAAAACGAACATGGCGGCCAAGCGAAGGTAAAACATTTAAATAGACTTTCCTCACAATTTAACCATCCGAGTGAAGCAAAACTTGGTACAGCAAATGTTTATACACATTGTAATGCACTGACATCTAATATAGTTCAACTGTTAACATAACCTCAAGATGGCAGCTGTGCGAAATTTTAAAATGAAGTTTTTATTTCTTGTGTCTTAATCATGTGATCGAAGTGAAAGTTTGTATAATGAACCTACGCAATAATCTTGATCTAATGGTATTTAACTCGTCATCATCATCATCGGCTTTAACTCGAATCCGAGTATAAATCTTCTTCCTTCAGTCCAGTTTGTGGATGTGTTTACGGTGACTAAAGAGTCCAATCCTGGCATGGAACAAGCGACCACACAAGTCGCATAGTATTGCTGGAGGAGGACGTGGTTGGGCTGCTCGAAGTTTCCTAGCTTGACGCTTGGCCTCTTCATGTATGCGTCGATCCCTTTCAAACGTCTTTACAGACCTTACACACCGCTGATATCAGCGACATGTACACGAACATCCCATTAGGCCCCACCATACATATAATAGAGGAGAACTTAAAAATGCACAGTAGGATGTCACAAGGTGAAATCAAGGAGTTCATCAGTCTGTTAAAATTTGCTGTGCAAAACAATTACTTCACGTTCAACCAAAAAATCTACAAGCAGACAGAAGGTTTGGCCATGGGCTCCCCATTGTCAGGCATAATGGCCAATATTTATACTGACCACTTGGAAAACATCAGCATCAGTAAAATAAAAGGAATCAGCTTTTGGACAAGATATGTCGATGACGTTTTTCTGATAGTTGATAATGAAATCTGTGGCATCAATCACATTACAACAGAGCTAAACCAAATTGATAATAGCATCAAATTCACCACAACATCAGAAATAAATCAGTCTATAAACTACCTGGATCTTACTGTCATTAGGGACACCATGAGCCTACGTTTTAAAATATACAGGAAGCCAACCCAAACGCACACCACCATCAGGAAGGATTCAAACCATCCGGCCAGCCATAAAAAAGCTGCTTTCAGGGCATATATTAACAGAGCCATTAACGTACCCCTCTCAGAACAAGATTGGAGCAAAGAGCTTTCCACCATATATCAGATAGCCATAGCTAATGGTTTTAGCAAAATGTACGTCGATTCCATTTTAAGTAAAATTAAAAATAGACCAGTCACAAGCTTGCAACCAATTGAAAATAAGAAATCAGTTGCAGTTTTCACATACGCAAATCAACTAACGCACAACATCACGAACGTTTTCAAGAAACAGGAGCTTAGAATAGCATACAGAACGGATAACACCACTATGAAACACTTATTTAACTCCAAATCGGTCAACAAACAAGACAAATTCCAGAAATCCGGTATTTACAGAATAAAGTGCAAGGATTGTGATGCGGATTACATAGGTCAAACGGGGCGTAGTTTCAAAATAAGATATAATGAGCATTTCAACGCTGCTAGGCACAAAAAATTCTCAGCCATTAATAATCATATGCAGGAACGCAACCACAACTTTTCGAAAATTGAGGAAGACTTGGAAATTTTGCATTATTGCGGCAAAGGCATTATGCTTAATATTTTGGAGCAACTAGAGATAGACCAGGCCCTGAGAAACAACCCGTCGCACAATCTTAATGAAATCAATTTCGATAGCAATGTTTTATACGAAACATTGACAAATTTTGTCACCAGTAACAAACATAAAAAACCTCCATAATATTAGACCTGGGTTTGCAGTACCACCCAAACTTCCTTCCCCTCCCGCTCTAAGTTGCCTCCCCGCCCCTCCGCTCTTTGCTTCCACCAATGATACTCTCCCCCCCTACATGTCTCACGTGGCCTTGCCTCGCCTCGCCTAGGCTCAGCACTTGAGTTGCAACAGCTGTTTAAAGCACACAGGTTCACTGCACACACTGGGAGGTAAGGATTTCATAGCAATCGTTTTCTGGTTGATCATATATTAGATTCATTACTTCAGTCCATTCACTAAATCAATTTAATTTTCTTTTAACAGAGGACTACAGGTTTAGTCTGGGAGCGCCTAAAGTCTTTAGCATTTGGACCATTCAAATGGGAATACTATTCTATTTCCGTTCCACATATGACAAGAGGCAGAACAGGACAAGTCTCCTATCAAAAGGGAGTACCTAAAGTCTTCGCATTTGGACCATTCAAATAGGATTAATATTCTAGTTCCCCACATGACAGGAAGCAGACAACAGAATAGGACAAGATTCCTACCAGAAAGACATGTGCTTATGAACAAGTGAAGTGGACTCTTAGAATTTTTAACATGTGTTTTTAATATGTTTTGTACAGAATTTTAATGCAATGGTTTTAATATGTATTATTAGTGTGCATGCATTTTGGATTGTTCAGTGTTGATTTGATGTGTGGCCATTTGTTGTTTGTGAAGGGCTGATGAAGGACCGGTATACAAGGTTCGAAACATGTACCAAATAGCGCAATAATAGCGCAAATATTTTTTGTATTGATCTGACGGGAAGTTTCAACTGAATAAACTATTTACAGAATCCGAGATGGTACGGCGCCAAGTTGAGCGGTTTTCAGCCAGCATGTCCCTGGTTTGTGGATCAAGCCCTGTCAATTTCAGGGTCTGCTTAAATTGGTCCTTGTAGCGCCTCTTAGGACCACCATGAGGTCTGGTGCCATAGCATAACTCACCATATAGCATTTGACGAGGTAATCTCACATCATCCATCCGATGGACATGACCAATCCATCTAAATTGGTGACCTATTATGGATGATTCTATGCTGTTGATTTGAGCCTTTTCCAGAACAGCAATATTGGTAATGCGGTCTTCCCATTTAATCCTCAGGATTGATCGAAGTTTTTGTAGGTGAAAACGCTCAAGCTTCCTAAGATCACGTCGGTAAAGGGTCCACGTTTCACAGCCATACAACAATGTAGAAATGACTACTGCTTTGTACACCATAAGCTTTGTACTCATGGATAGATCTTTATTCATGAAGACCCGGTGCGCTAATCGTCCATATGCTGCATGGGCTGCGCCAATTCTCTTATCCACATCCTGCTCACAGGTACAGCTCACAGAAATGGTACTGCCCAGGTACGAGAAGTGGTCAACCTGTTCTAATGGCAAATTTGAAATGGAGATATTGAACTGAGGAAGAGGAGTGCCTGGTGAAGGTTGTGCCAAGACTTTAGTCTTATTGACATTTATGGTAAGACCAAAGCGATCACATGTACTTTTGTAACAGTTAACTGACTCTTGCAGCTCTTCTGGTGTGAGAGTTGGTGACGCAGCATCATCTGCATACAACATGTTAGTAACCTTAGTAACCTGAGTTTTCCTCAAGGAGCGGAGACGAGTTAGGTTGAAAAGCCCTCCATCAAAACGATACTTGATCTCCACACCTGGGATGTTTGTGGGTGAATCATAAAGCATTGCAGCCAAGTACAGCGCAAAAAGCGTTGGAGCCAGTACACATCCTTGTTTCAGTCCATGGGTAATGGGAAATTCATCGGACATCTTATTCTGATGGCAAACCTGACCTGTCATGCCATCATGGAGAGCTTTGATTAGATCTACAAAACGCTGAGGGCAACCAAACCGCTTCAGCACTGCCCACATGGCTGGTCTTGGAACCGAATCAAATGCCTTTTCCAAGTCATAAAAGACTAAGAAGAGTGGATTCTGTTGTTCTCTACATTTTTCTTGTAGCTGTCTCACACAGAAAATCAAGTCAATTGTGCTTCTGGAAGTTCTAAATCCGCATTGTGACTCTGGGAGGATCCTCTCAGAGATAACCTTGAGGCGGTTAAGTAGAATTCTTGCAAGAATCTTCCCCACAATTGATAGCAGTGATATACCACGGTAGTTGCCACAAACACTGCGATCACCCTTTTTAAAGATAGTGACGATAGTGGCATTCTTTAGGTCTCCAGGTACCTTTCTTGATTCCCAAATTCTGAGGATAAGGATGAAAATTCTTGATTTGAGGGAATGACCTCCGGCTTGAATTAGTTCCAGAGGGATGTTATCTGGGCCAGGTGCTTTTCTGGGTTTCAATTGGGTGAGAGCTGCACTGAATTCATGATAAGTAGGAGGTACTGCCAACCACAGTTGTTCAGGTTGTTGCGGCACATCACAGAGGAAGTCTTTAGCAGCTTCTGATGGACGATTTAGGAGATTGGAGAAGTGCTCCTTCCAGCGTTCCAAGATTTCTTGACTATCAGTAAAGGTAGTAGAATTATCAGCGCTTTTCAGTGTACCTGATGATGAGCGAGATGGTCCATATATTTCCTTGAGTACGGCATAGAAGTTCCTCAAGTCTCGAGCATCCGATAGTCTCTGCAGTTCCTGAGCCTTCTGTTGCCACCAAGTATTTTTAATCTGCCTTATCTGCGTCTGGCATTTACCCTTGAGTTCCAGTAGTTTATCTCTCTTTGTGTTGGAAGTTGGGTCTTGAAGATGGGCAAGATAGGCATTCCTTTTGGCATTGATGAGAGACAGAATTTCCTCATTGTTGTCATCAAACCAGTCTTGTCTTTTCCGCACTATAAAACCAATGGTTTCCTCAGCTGACTGTGTGATAATCTTCTGTAATGTGGCCCATTCTTGCTGAATATCATTTGTTACTGGGTTTTCTGATAACTGGGTGACGATCCTGTTTCCAAAATGTTTGTACATGGATTCATCCTGAAGTTTGGATGTATTAAACTTCTTTCTTGGCAAATTTTTGATGTTCCTAGGTGGTTTAGGTCTGATGGATATCCTGAGCTTACATATAAGAAGTTTATGATCTGTCCAACAATCGTCTATATTCCTTGCTGTTCTGGTAATAAGAGTGTCCTTCTTATCACATTGCCGGGTAATGATATAATCAAGAATGTGCCAATGTTTGGAACGAGGATGCATCCACGTGGTTTTGAAGCGGTCAGGTAGCCGGAACTGCGTGTTGGTAATGAAAAGTTCGTGTTCTGCACAAAGACCAAGAAGCAACAGTCCATTGGGATTACATTTTCCAAGTCCCTGTTTGCCCATCACATTATTCCATAGCCTGTGATCTTTCCCAACTCTGGCATTGAAGTCACCGAGGAGCAAGAGTTTATCTGCAGATGGTACCTTGGAGATGATTTCACTTAGCTGATTATAGAACTGAGCCTTTACTTCATCATCAGAATCTAAGGTAGGAGCATAGGCAGAGATGAGTGTCATAAAGGAACCTCCTGAGAGTGGTATGCGGAGAGTCATGAGCCTTTCGCTGATTGCAATGGGCGTAAGTTGGTGATAATTTACCAGTTTGGTCTTCACAGCGAAGCCCACACCATCAATACGACATTCACCCTCATCCTTTCCTTTCCAGAAGATGGTATATCCTGTTCCAGATTCGGTAATCTTGCCTTCAGCAGACAGCCTAGTTTCACTGAGAGCAGCAATGTCAACGTTGAGTCTTGATAACTCATGGGTTACGAGAGCTGACCTTCTCTCAGGTCTAATGTTATTGTCAAAATCAAGCAAGGTTCTGATGTTCCATGATCCAATAATCAAATTGTGATTCTTTACTGTTTTTGAGTTTCGACCGCATGAGGGGTGACCTGCTGAGTGCGGTTGCCCAGCCGGACCAAGATTGTGACTTCCGATGTTTAGCCCACCTTTTCTAGGGCCTTCCCCATGTGGGGTGGGCAGCGGTGATCCTAAATAGGCCTGCCCAAACACAGATGCAGGACCGAATTCCTGAGTAGTCACAGAGTCTCCGGAAGACGACCATCACACATCTGCTGCCAACGTGCAGGTCCGAACTAGGGGCTTCCAGTTACACCCATAACCTGCCCCCACCGTCCATATCCCATCGCCGTTGGACTTTGAAAAGTGACGTTCGGAAGAAGTGCCACTGGCGTGAATTTGTTTAGGGTGGATCTCAGCTTGCCAGGACGAGACCCACACACTATGATCTCTGAGCCTTATCCTGCGGCTCACAAAGAATGAGACATGCAGGACCGAACACAGAGACTGCAACGAACTGCCGCATACTCAAGTACTACTGAGGTGCGCCTTTACAGCCAGTCCGTCTGGCGTGGCCTCTTCCGCCTCTATGACCGTTGGGAGCCATGAGAGTGATTGGCTCCTCATCCTCTCATTTTGCCGTTGGGCCAAAACCTGCCCATCATAACTATGGACAATAGTTTGCCCTATTAAACCTGAGCAATAGGCTGCCCCTTCCGCCAACCACACTGTGCCAGAGTTCACCTCTTTCACTGCAGTTACCGTTGAGGACTTCACCGTAACCCTGGCAAGGGACCCTAACAAGGTACTACCAGCCGGGCCAGCTGGACCAAGGTTTTTTAAAGAGGTGTTACTCCTCTATCACTCCCTACTTGATCATACTATATATATATATATATATATATATATATACTGTAACACTGTATAACACTACACTAGGTGCTATTGCACCACACTGTGTCACTCACCTGGTAGCAATACCAACACTGTATAACACTACACTAGGTGCTATTGCACCACACTGTGTCACTCCACTAGTAGTAATACCAACACTGTATAACACTACACTAAGTGCTATTGCACCACACTGTGTCACTCCACTAGTAGTAATACCAACACTGTATAACACTACACTAGGTGCTATTGCACCACACTGTGTCACTCCACTAGTAGTAATACCAACACTGTATAACACTACACTAGGTGCTATTGCACCACACTGTGTCACTCCACTAGTAGCAATACCAACTCTGTATAACACTACACTAAGTGCTATTGCACCACACTGTGTCACTCCACTAGTAGTAATACCAACACTGTATAACACTACACTAGGTGCTATTGCACCACACTGTGTCACTCACCTGGTAGCAATACCAACACTGTATAACACTACACTAAGTGCTATTGCACCACACTGTGTCACTCCACTAGTAGTAATACCAACACTGTATAACACTACACTAGGTGCTATTGCACCACACTGTGTCACTCCACTAGTAGTAATACCAACACTGTATAACACTACACTAGGTGCTATTGCACCACACTGTAACACTCCACTAGTAGCAATACCAACACTGTATAACACTACACTAGGTGCTATTGCACCACACTGTGTCACTCACCTGGTAGCAATACCAACACTGTATAACACTACACTAAGTGCTATTGCACCACACTGTGTCACTCCACTAGTAGTAATACCAACACTGTATAACACTACACTAGGTGCTATTGCACCACACTGTGTCACTCCACTAGTAGTAATACCAACACTGTATAACACTACACTAGGTGCTATTGCACCACACTGTAACACTCCACTAGTAGCAATACCAACACTGTATAACACTACACTAGGTGCTATTGCACCACACTGTGTCACTCCACTAGTAGCAATACCAACACTGTATAACACTACACTAGGTGATATTGCACCACACTGTGTCACTCCACTAGTAGCAATACCAACACTGTATAACACTACACTAGGTGCTATTGCACCACACTGTAACACTCCACTAGTAGCAATACCAACACTGTATAACACTACACTAGGTGCTATTGCACCACACTGTAACACTCCACTAGTAGTAATACCAACACTGTATAACACTACACTAGGTGCTATTGCACCACACTGTAACACTCCACTAGTAGCAATACCAACACTGTATAACACTACACTAGGTGCTATTGCACCACACTGTAACACTCCACTAGTAGTAATACCAACACTGTATAACACTACACTAGGTGCTATTGCACCACACTGTGTCACTCCACTAGTAGTAATACCAACACTGTATAACACTACACTAGGTGCTATTGCACCACACTGTAACACTCCACTAGTAGTAATACCAACACTGTATAACACTACACTAGGTGCTATTGCACCACACTGTGTCACTCCACTAGTAGCAATACCAACACTGTATAACACTACACTAGGTGCTATTGCACCACACTGTGTCACTCCACTAGTAGTAATACCAACACTGTATAACACTACACTAGGTGCTATTGCACCACACTGTGTCACTCACCTGGTAGCAATACGAACACTGTATAACACTACACTAGGTGCTATTGCACCACACTGTGTCACTCCACTAGTAGTAATACCAACACTGTATAACACTACACTAGGTGCTATTGCACCACACTGTGTCACTCCACTAGTAGTAATACCAACACTGTATAACACTACACTAGGTGCTATTGCACCACACTGTAACACTCCACTAGTAGTAATACCAACACTGTATAACACTACACTAGGTGCTATTGCACCACACTGTAACACTCCACTAGTAGCAATACCAACACTGTATAACACTACACTAGGTGCTATTGCACCACACTGCCCCACTCCACTAGTAGTAATACCAACACTGTATAACACTACACTAGGTGCTATTGCACCACACTGTGTCACTCACCTGGTAGCAATACCAACACTGTATAACACTACACTAGGTGCTATTGCACCACACTGTGTCACTCCACTAGTAGTAATACCAACACTGTATAACACTACACTAGGAGCTATTGCACCACACTGTAACACTCCACTAGTAGTAATACCAACACTGTATAACACTACACTAGGTGCTATTGCACCACACTGTGTCACTCCACTAGTAGTAATACCAACACTGTATAACACTACACTAGGTGCTATTGCACCACACTGTGTCACTCCACTAGTAGTAATACCAACACTGTATAACACTACACTAGGTGCTATTGCACCACACTGTGTCACTCACCTGGTAGCAATACCAACACTGTATAACACTACACTAGGTGCTATTGCACCACACTGTAACACTCCACTAGTAGCAATACCAACACTGTATAACACTACACTAGGTGCTATTGCACCACACTGTGTCACTCCACTAGTAGTAATACCAACACTGTATAACACTACACTAGGTGCTATTGCACCACACTGTGTCACTCACCTGGTAGCAATACCAACACTGTATAACACTACACTAGGTGCTATTGCACCACACTGTGTCACTCCACTAGTAGCAATACCAACACTGTATAACACTACACTAGGAGCTATTGCACCACACTGTAACACTCCACTAGTAGTAATACCAACACTGTATAACACTACACTAGGTGCTATTGCACCACACTGTAACACTCCACTAGTAGTAATACCAACACTGTATAACACTACACTAGGTGCTATTGCACCACACTGTAACACTCCACTAGTAGCAATACCAACACTGTATAACACTACACTAAGTGGTATTGCACCACACTGTGTCACTCCACTAGTAGTAATACCAACACTGTATAACACTACACTAGGTGCTATTGCACCACACTGTAACACTCCACTAGTAGCAATACCAACACTGTATAACACTACACTAGGTGCTATTGCACCACACTGTAACACTCCACTAGTAGTAATACCAACACTGTATAACACTACACTAGGTGCTATTGCACCACACTGTGTCACTCCACTAGTAGCAATACCAACACTGTATAACACTACACTAAGTGGTATTGCACCACACTGTGTCACTCCACTAGTAGTAATACCAACACTGTATAACACTGCACTAGGTGCTATTGCACCACACTGTGTCACTCCACTAGTAGCAATACCAACACTGTATAACAATACACTAAGTGCTATTGCACCACACTGTGTCACTCCACTAGTAGCAATACCAACACTGTATAACACTACACTAGGTGCTATTGCACCACACTGTGTCACTCCACTAGTAGCAATACCAACACTGTATAACACTACACTAGGTGCTATTGCACCACACTGTAACACTCCACTAGTAGCAATACCAACACTGTATAACACTACACTAGGTGCTATTGCACCACACTGTGTCACTCCACTAGTAGTAATACCAACACTGTATAACACTACACTAAGTGCTATTGCACCACACTGTGTCACTCCACTAGTAGCAATACCAACACTGTATAACACTACACTAGGTGCTATTGCACCACACTGTAACACTCCACTAGTAGCAATACCAACACTGTATAACACTACACTCGGAGCTATTGCACCACACTGTAACACTCCACTAGTAGCAATACCAACACTGTATAACACTACACTAAGTGCTATTGCACCACACTGTGTCACTCCACTAGTAGTAATACCAACACTGTATAACACTACACTAGGTGCTATTGCACCACACTGTGTCACTCCACTATTTAACTCGTACATAACAATCCAACACGGCGACCACCCAAACTATTTAGACGGTTCTCAATATCTACAAATCTATTACAGCAATCAAACTAAAATGTTGTATGTTGATAGAGGCTATTAACATAAGTCCACCTGTGAATCATTCAATAACCTGGTGAGCTTAAAACCAACATGGTGGCAACGACGCAAAACATAAATATTTAAATGGATTTTTCTAGCGACTTTTCATCCGAGCGCTGTGAAACTCGGCATACAAGCCTTAATAGCCTATACTGACGTTTAATTTAATGGAATTTTGTGAGAACTAAGAAATGGAGACTGTGTATTTTTTTTAAATCTCGTCTTCATTTCTTGTGTCTTAAACTTGGATATATGAAAATAGGCTATTTAGTTCATCACAGAACTACTTGATTCATATTTGTCTGCCTTGCATTATTGGTTACTATTCCTGAGGTCTGGGTTCGATTCCCAACTCTGCCAAAATAAAAAAAAACATTCTGGCCTGAGGCTGGTATGGGGTCACAAGTACAGTGAGAGTTCAATTCCCACCTCAGCCATCCTAAAAGTAGTTTTCCATGGTTTCCTACTTCTACTCCAGGCAAATGCTGGCATGGTTCCTAACTTTAGGCCATGACTGCTTCTTTTACCAATCTTAGCCTCAGTTACAAATACACATGCTACATCAGATCCTTTAACAACACAGGTTATCAGTCGAATTCTAAACTCACCAAAAGTACATCAGGCTGAAACCCATTATGGCCAAGCCCCTAAATGAAACATAATCTCTTTCCACTAAATTGCTTTTTCATTTCATAATTTTGATTCCTAAATCACCTTTACTAACAGTGCTATGTGACATATTATATTTGGATTGCATTTTCACTGTCTCAAAATTAATGCTTGTGATTTTTATCTTGTGAGTCTCTGAATAAAATGTGAGTGACGGAATTTTGTCATTAATTCTGAATGAAACGTCACTCGTACCTTTTTCGCTTTCATTTCGATAATATATGATCTTCATAAAACTCAGAAATTCTTCTAGGTTTGTGCCGTGTCTTGTGTGGGGTTTCGCCTAGGACACCAAGCTGGCTCATCAGCAGGCTCTTAGTGTCCCCAACAGGAGTTGCGAACGGGCGGGGACACCAAGCACCCGCTGATGAGCCAGCTTGCTGTCCTAGGTGAAACCCCACACAAGACAGGGCACAAACCTAGAACAATTGCTGAGTTTTAATTCACTGGCCGTGAAAGCCAATATACCATCTTCTTATGATTTTCTTACCTTGTTTCATCTTCTGGGAGACATTACCAATTGAAATTACTGCACCGGATCATCATCATCTTGCACAGTTTCCAGCCACTGGCCGGGTCTGTTTGGAACACAAGCCTCTCCAACGTCTTCTGTCTTCCCACCATCTCTCAGCCACCACCTTTGTCCAGTCTTCTCCTCTCTTCTTCACGCTTTCTTCAGCCACCTGTCTCTCGGTCTCTTTCTTTCCCACTTCGTCTCGTGTATCCTCTTGGGTATCCTCTTCTCCTCCATTCGTTTTACATGTCCATACCATCTAAGTCTAGATTTCTCTATACCATCCTGTAATGGTTCCTCCTTCATTAATTCTCTGGTCCTCTCATTTCTTATTCTGTCCATCATTGTAGCTCCAATACTGCTTCTCAAGAACCTCATCTCACTGGCCTGTATGTTGCTCTTCTCCCTTCCTTTCATAACCCAGGTCTCCGAGGCATAGTCAGGATAGGGACATAGTACATCCGATATATGATCTTTTTGCTGTTCTGAGGGACATCCTTGCTCCATAACATGCTTCTCACACTCCTCCAGAATGTTTCTGCCTGTCTCCCCCGCTCATTAATTTCTCTATCGTTTCTTCCATTATCTTGTATCAGGCTTCCCAGATACTTGAAACTCTCCACTTTCTTCAGCTGTTCCCCACCAATTGTTATTCCCGTTGTGGTTCTTTCCTTCCTCCTTGTTGTGATCACCATCTCACTCTTATTTATGCTAAATTTCATCCCATATCCTTGTATTATTCTTTCCCACACATCCAACTGTTCCTGTACCTCCTCCTTGTTTCCCCAAATCATCAAATCATCTGCAAACACCATTGCTTTCATCTTTCCTTCTCCAATTACTTGTGCCACTCGGGTCATTGTGTCATCCATCACCCCAATGAAAAGTAGCGGTGACAGTGCACTTCCTTGTTTCAGGCCGTTTCTCTGTTCCAACCAGTCCGATCTCTCTCCTCCTGCACCGGATATATGTGCTAAATTACATAAATATTGTATGTGTTTTTATTTATTGCTCATTCAACAACGGCAGCCATGTTCAACAGCGCATGAGGTCTCTTCAACTGTTACCAAGGTGCACACATTGACGTCGCTACAGTTGCCAGCATGTGGGATACAAAATACAGTACACCACACTAATTAAAGATGCGTGACAAAAACCAGGGGTGCATAATTATATGGCTAACACTGACCTCACAATTATTGGTCTCATATATACACAGTAGTACCATAAGCATAGGGTTGGCAGTATTGTACCTGGCGATAATTCACACGCATGATGGCGTACACAGCTGGATTTTGCTAGACCTATATAAGTCTTGATCTAAATAAGGGATGGTGGGTGGATTATGGACAGCGGAGGAGTAAACATCTATTACTACACCATTTCCTGATAAATTATTCATCATTACAAAACCTATTTTGGCTAATTTCAGTACTTAGGAAAATGTTGTTTTACAAGTAACATTTCATTCAGCGTTACCATTTTGTCCTGTCAAAGTTTGCTTGCATAATAATGCTGCACTCTGTGATGGAATGTCTAAATACTTCAGATCTTGCAATAGATCATCATTGTTTGGGCTGCAAAATAAATGTCAGTGAATAAGCAGTGAAAATGGTGAGCCAGACATTGATCAATGAGATATTTTTAATCATGCCACAGTATTACCACTCGATAATGGTTACACTTGTGGAATATTGTTATTGACATTTTCACCTCCATTTTTGTCCAGCTGCAAAAGAGACTACAAAGTAGGCTCACATATGTGACTGCTAAAAACCTGACAAGCACAAAAAGAAAATGGCAGCCACATGAAATTAAAATATTTCTAATGACTTTTATTGTGATGTAATCATCAGAGAACATTGAAACGTGGCTGAGCAAGTTTTACATTGTACCGTACGTCCAGAAAGCAAGTTCCGTTTGGTAATAAAAGCAAAACGAGAACAGATACAAACTATTTATTGCCAAACAAACTGCAAATCGTAACTTTACTGAATCAATTGTGTCAGTATGGGCCAATATGAGCAATATGACATAACTTATCTTTCCAAATAGCTCCCACCATTTTGGAGGGACTTGTCATAGCATGGCACAAATTTTTGTATGCCTTCTTCATAAAACGTTACTGCCTGTGTTGTCAACAAATTCATGAAGAATTGGTCTTGAAATTTCCAAAAGTTTATAGAACAGTTTTCCCTGAAGCATTCTTCAACCTCATGAAACAATCTTCATTAACCAACTAAGGACGCCCATTTCATTTGTCATCATGATCATTTCCTCCATCAAACTGTCGGACCCATCTCCTTGCCATTGAATCACTCTTCGCATTTTCTCCTTTCACCTAGCTACACCTAGCTAATCTGTCGATGAATGTCGAGAGGTTTAGTGTTCCTCGCATTCAGAAAATGAATGACAAATCTAATCTCACAAGCGGTGAGATTTTCAATCAATTTTGCCATTCTAACCAAGCACTATCAAGCATAAACAAGTGACAGCAATCCCTAAATGGCGTCATCTCCTTGACTCGGAGCAACTACTGCTCATGCGCCGAACTGTCATTGTAGCGATGCCGGGGCAACGTATAAAAACAGAACTAACTTACTTTCTGGCGTGTCTGGTATTTAGAGCTATATTCTTTAGTGTGTTGGCTATTAATTAATAAAATCTGTGCAAACACATTTGTTTATTTTAATGCGTCACTGAATCAATTTGTTTTTAAATTTGTTTCAGTTTCCTCCATGCAGAGAATGGTTAACCAGTTAGGAACACCGCAAGATTCACAAGAACTTCGGAATCAGTTGTAAGTTGCTGATTCAGTCATTGGTTTTAATAACTAATTAAATTTTGGGGCAGATAACCTGGTTGTTACAGTCCTTAAAAAGACACTTGCCACCACTCACAAATCAACTTAGTTCAGAGCTATTAAAGGGACTGCAGTAGCTTTTTTCTGAACACCAACATTTGTGTTTTATTGTGTAGTTCCCCCAGGGGCTCACATCTTGTGGGACGTGGGTTGGCGACCACGGGACCCCAGCTGAGTCCGGTATTGCTTCCACTTACTTGTGCCGGGCTCCTCTCCGTCTTCTTTCCTGTTGACCTCCCTTGGTCAACTCTTGTTTTTTTCCGACCCCAACGGTATTAGGGTATCCGAGGCCTAGGGAGTCTTTCACATTCCCGCCTTAATTGGCCCTTGTCTCATCTTTCCTGATCCCTCCTTCTTCGAGGGGTCAGACCTCTTGTTTTCTTTTCATTACATTTCCTTTTCTCTTTAGGATTCCCGCACTGTTTTTGTTACTTGGCTCCCCGTGTATGAAAATTCCCTTTAGAGATTTTTTTTCATCTGCACTACATTTTGTAGGTATTTTTTTTATCTACGTTGCATTTTGTACGTTTTTCGATCTAAATTGCATTTCGTGATTGTTTTCAACCTCAATTGCATTTTGTAAAGATTGACAATCTAAATTGCTTTTTAGTAAGTCTTTCAATGTAGGAGCAGGGCATTTTAGTGAGTATTTTGAATTTCAATTGCATTTTGTAAGTATTTTCAACCAAAACCGCATTTCGCACGAATTGCAAATCTAAATTTCATTTTGTGTGCTGGGCATTTTGCAAGTATTGTTTGTTGTTTAAGTAATCTGCTATTGTATCAAACAATTCGTTGGTTTCAAAATTGATTTCGTTTAGATTATTGCATTCATTAGATCTCTGGGAAGTATTGATATGAATATTTTCCAAGATGTTCATGTAGCTGCCCTTAGACGCATAATGCAAGATTGTGACGTCATTGCTTATGTCGGTGAACTTATGTCCTGTTTCTTCCATATGTGTTGCCATAGCTGAGAATTTCCTATGCTTAATGGCCGAAACATGTTCAGCATAACGAGTGGGTATGCTCCTACCTGTTTGTCCCGTATAATTTGATCTGCAAGAACTACATCAAAGTTCGTAAACGCCCGATTTCATATACTTATCATTGCTGGAAAATATTCATATCAATACTTCCCAGAGATCTAATGAATGCAATAATCTAAACAAAATCAATTTTGAAACCAACGAATTGTTTGATACAATAGCAGATTACTTAAACATCAAACAACGCAAACCGCCCCCACAACCCCCGCCGCAGTAGGTATTTTCTCATACGTTCCGATTCGTTCAAATTCTGCCAGTTACACACCCACTCCCCTCTCTGTGCAAACTCATTTCTTACCCCCTCCCCTCCCCGTCGCCCTTTCCCCGCCACCGCGTCAGGCCGATTCACTGCAAGCGAGCAGCTGTGTCATGTCTCAGGCGTTGTTCAGTTGAAGTTTACCTCTTTGAGGGTTGTGATATTGACAAGGTCACATATGTCCAGTAAGTCTTTGTGCCGTTTTAATTTTCCATAAGAATGTTTTTTCCATAACTATGGAAATACGTACTAACAAAGGCGTTTTCTGATGTTTTTGTTCTTCAGAATATTTGGAACTATTCAGCTTTCCATGACGAATAAGACGAGGTGTCAACTTGATAATGTTCCTCGTAAGTCTTTATTTTATTTTATTTTTGGTCCGGTTAGATGACTTGATAATATTCAGATTCTTGGCATTCAATTTCTAAAACGTACTTCATTAATTTCAGGACCAAAACAATAGTAATGAAAATTTTTAATCGATGCCGCCGACCGTCAGCTACCATCATCTAAGAAGCCCTGAATTGACCGTCCTCAATTCTATACTAGCCATCTAATTGGACTGTTATTCATAAACAACAGTCGCTTCACTACGGCATGTTGTTAAGTATTATAGAGAGGAAACACCATAATATTTGATGCTCTACCTCAAATAATAAGTGTCCTTCGACAATAGGCAAATTCTAGATGCTTTCAATTTAACGTAGCCCTACGTACGCAAGAATCTCCATAGATTGATTACATTTATTTTAGAGATTGAAGACACTGTGAACAAAATAAATGGTTGTGCATAAACAGTATTTTAACATGTCCAAAGACATAAACTTAACAAGAACTGAATGACTGAAAATGCGAGGAGCATTACATGCTGTATTCATGGTTGTTGTTGAATTTTAATTAATGTGTTTTAAGCTCGTAGTTTTTAATGTGTTGT
Organism: Meconema thalassinum; assembly: GCA_946902985.2. Taxonomy (NCBI): domain Eukaryota; kingdom Metazoa; phylum Arthropoda; class Insecta; order Orthoptera; family Tettigoniidae; genus Meconema; species Meconema thalassinum. Next base: position 715,251,314 of record OX336388.2, on the reverse strand, counting down.
GGCTTTGTAATTTGTGAGGTGTATTTTGTGTTGTTTTATTAGGGGATTTCGAATGTGTCATATGATGTTTGTAGTACCAAAAGAGGGCTGAGGAAGGAGACAGTAGGGTCTCCGAAACATGTACCCATAGAATTGTCTATAAGTAAAGTATTGATTCGGCGGAAAATTCAGGTTTTACTTACTGTTCCTCTTGTATTGTTTGGGCTTCGAAGATAAAGGAAATCTATGCTATGGTACCACTCACGGCAACCTGCTCGTATGTTTCGAACATTGCGCAAGTAGGCCTACTGTTCCATTACAGAGCAACGCAGTTCAGTCTTCTCGAATGTCAATGATTTCGTCTTTACGCATTGCGTCGCATGAAAATTCTTTTAAATGACTGAGAGATTGCTTTACTTAGCATGGTGATTAGTTGCTGTGAGAATTTCTATTTAAAATATATTTGGAGACCCGCGAATTATCCGCCCGCGAATTATTGGGAGTGCACTGTAGTTACATCTAGAGGACTGCAGCATTGAAATAACCGGCCATTACAAAAGCAGGGAGATCGGCTTCATAGTGTCATAATTCAGAATCGTTAAGCTTCTCTAGTCCCACGGTGAAGAAATGAATTGTGTGCTTTGCAGGTAAGAGATCAGAAGATGTTTACATTTCAGTTCGATGCTGCAAGAAAAGGCAAGGGAATTTCATTTAAAGAATTTATATTTTGAGTGACTGTGTATTCCAGTGTAACCATTGCAAACCGCGACATGGTATTTGTAGGCTAGATGTTTCAGGTAAACAGAAAAGTACCAATGAAGTCTCTGCTAGTGAATTTGTAGAATCATTTCACATGAGAGTATTAATGCAAAGCAAATTTAATGTTGTTGAGACAGGATTATTGTGGAGGTGTCTTCCTACAACTCTCATTGGTGAAAATGAAATTTCGTCTATGGGATTCAAATAGAACAAGGTCTGCATAAGTATCCTGCTTTGAACAAACATGACAAATACACACCATGTGCAACTAACAATGATGGGTAAATCTCAAAATTCATGATGTTTCAAAAATGTCACTATCATCCCAGTGGATTATTTAGGACTCAAAAGAATGCTTGGATGGATGTTAATCTATTCACAGTATAGTTCCGTGAAGAGTTTGTGCTAAGTGTCAAAGCATATCACCTGAAAATGCTGTGGATTTATTGCTAGACAACTGTCTTGCTCATCCTCCTGCTGAAGATTTAGTCTGTGAAAATATTCACAATGCTTCCAATGTCATGTCTCCTGCAACCCATGGCCCAAGGTAGCCTATTACTGGTATCCAGAATTTCAAAATGAACTATCGCTCCTTTTTCATGTGAAATGTGCCAACTAGGAATGGATCTTTCACACGAAAGGATCAATTATATCTCATCTTGGTAGCCTGGAGAGACATTAAACCAGTTGCATTGTATTGCCTTGATGTAAAGTACGGCCTATGTTAATGTTCAAGAAGAACCAGTATGTTGAAGAGAATTTTATGGGCTTCCCATAATGACCAACATCAGAAATAATTGAAGAAACTGCAGTGTGATGAAAGAAGTTAGCAAATGGGTTAATATTGACAGCTGTACTCACTCCCATCACTCTCTGTCTCTCACTCTCTCTATGATGGTGATGAAATTATCGCTCACGTCATCGATAAGTTGAGCCAAGTGGAGGAGGGGAGGAAGTTGACACAAAGGTGACAGCACGTGTATCGTGGAAGGAAGCATGAGCAGGACTGTCAACATTTATTCATTTCGCAGAGCAATGTTCATACATGTCAGCTCACAATGTAGTACAGTTGCACTGTATTCATATTGAATCCTTGAAATGAAGAGAAGCATGCAAACGATGATATAATAGACATTTTTAAGAAGTTCAAATCTTCTCTTGCTGTTCTTCAATCTAGATGTTCGCATCCGAGTAAAACACATAATTGTCACACCACCCTTCTTCTTTTATAGCAATTTATATAAATTTGTAGACAGACTACATCATTTCCTCACTTAATTTGTATACATATTGTAATACTTTCGAGTTATGATTTAATACATCTTCAATGGGTCCTTTGGACTTAATTTATACAGTTAGGTACCTACTGAAATATGTACTGTATTTCTTATCTTTTGAAATACACTACTGTACTATTAACAGTAAGACCCATGTCATTGAATTGATACCTTTTACAGCATGTCACATATGAAAGTGCAGTATATATTGTAACCACTTATTATTCAAGGAAATCTCAGTTCACCTGCAAAATCAGTAGTCCAGTCTCATTATTGCTGGATAAGAGAAGTTTTACTGTTTATATTTCCTTCTTTCTAAATACATTTCTTTCTCATGTCTTTATTTACAAATATCAATCCCATCAGATTATCTCTCTCCTCTATGTCCTCATAACATCGATCTACTGCTCGGGTCTAAGCTGCGTGAACCTGACAGGAATGTGCATCGCGGACTATGAGAAGTGGTGTTGACGAGTGATGAGGTTTCTCGGTCCGTGCATAGTACAGAACCAAATACATTGGTCGGTGACTCACTCATTCGTAACACCACAGTGGTTTCAGCAACGGCCGTATGTTAGCAGTATTGGAATAGAAAGGAATACCAGACAGCAGGCTGTTGACAGGCCCTTCTCTTCTTGCCTGACCCTTCCCTGCTCTTTCTCCTCACCCCGCAAGTTCGCAGAGCTTAGACCCGAGCAGTATCTACTTCTTGGTCTCCTTGTAACATCTGTCTCCATCCATTTCTTCAACAACATCTCTTTGAACATAAATCAATGTCTTTACATAAAGTAATTTGAGAAAGACCTGGGTTTGTGGATTCATCGAGAAAATGTGGTTTAAGTGCCTTAGAAGAGTGATGTTTTTGGAAAGAGTGTGTAATTGAAAGGTATAACTTTATCCCATTCACCTATCTCTTTCTTGTCCTCTGCATTCCATGCATTGTCTTTTTAAATGGTGAATTGCAATGTCTACATAAATATTGAATATCTTGGTAAATATCCTTTTAATATTTACAGGCATCAGATCCAGAACTACACTCAGCAGCTAGCAAAGGACACTAATGCCAGTTTAAAGGAATTATCTAGTATTACGTCATCAGCTCCAGATCAGGTAGGCCCATATACTTTCAGTTGTTATTAATAGATTGAATGCTTGCCAGGGTGGGTGAGTGGTTATCGTGTCGGTCTACCAACCCCAAGCTTGCAGGTTTGCTCCTGGCCATGGTAAGTGATTTTTGAAAGGCGACTAAAATCACGACACGCATATCATACGTTGATGGCATGTTAAAGAACCCATTTGAATTCAGTAGGCTGTGTTCATAATGGCAAAATTAATCTCGGGATTTTTCGCCAAACATAAAAGTTCCTCCTTTCTCTACTAAAATGCGCTATAGTGTCAATGAGCTTAGATATTTAACCTCCTTGACTTTCATAGTGCTCCAAGGAAACACAAAATTCGACTTGCTGGCTTCCCTCTGGGCGTCACAATAACAACGCTGGCACCCGAGGCCATACGATATTATTAATATTATTATTATTATTAATATAGATTGAATTCTATCATTGGTGTTACTCTTAGCATTCACTTTTCTTATGATTGCAATGATTAATAATTAAGTTTTTGTTCACTTTCAGAGAGAATGGAAAGCTCAGAAGGATCGATTAGCAGACGAGTTTACAACAGCCTTAAATTCCTTCCAGTCATCTCAGCGTGATGCAGCTCGGAAAGGAAAAGAGCAGATTCAGAGAGTTCGGGCAAATTCAGGCCTTGGAGACCCCTTTGGAGGTATCTAATATTTGTTTAAAATGTGGTCTACTAAAAAATATTTCATCTGGTGATGATTCTACGATATTTAAGGCAACCGTTGTCATATCTCTTGATCAATTTCTTGGGTTGTGTTGTGGATAGTTCATCTCCATGAGCCTTATTTAAAGACTTTTTGGACATTTTCATTTTGGAACCTCTATAGGGAGGAGAAAAGCTAAGGGAGCTCTTGGTTCCCACAGCAAAGTAGTACAATGACGTGCTACAAGTATGGGACGACGTTCAAGATGCGCTACCACAGCAGCAGTCTGGGCAGGGTGTACCATAAGCCCTCTGATGAGCCTGACTTGGTACACTTAGGCGAATCCTCGCAACGTACATGGCAAAATCCTATAACATTCTCGTTCTCATTGTCTTGGCATTGTGTGTTCTAGCCATCTTCTTTTTGGATTCTCCCCTTAGTCTTATCCCTTCAACTTTCAACAAAACCATTTTCCAAATTTTAGCATGGGCTAGTCAGAAAATAAGTTTCTCTGGTCTGCCATCTGCAGGAAATTTCATTGATGAGTTACAAAATGATGTGGGTACAAAGGTGGTGTAATTGGCTATTTTTGTACATTGTCTCCACCAATATTGATACATTGTCCCAACACTTCACTAGCTTGAAGAACGCCTGTTGGTAATTGTTGTGTCATGGTTATGGACAAATGTCTTTACAACTGCTTCGACATTTTAATTGGGGGTATTATTGTTGTTATTATTGTGTTTCCAATACATAGAAGGACCCCTATTTTACCTAGCATATTAGGGTTATACCGTATTTCCTCGCATAATCGTCGCATAATTTTAGCCTAAAATTCTTGGTAGAAAAGCAGGGTGCGACGATTATGCAAAGAATATTACATACCTGCCAACCCTTCCGATTTATTCAGAAACTTTCCGAATTTTCACCTCGTCTTCCGATCTTCTTAATTACTATTATTTCTTCCGAATTTCGGGCCCCAGTGATATATTGTAAAAGAAAAAGGAACTGCAAATAATTTCCATTCTCAACAGGGTGTTGACCGGTAATGAAAGTAACGAATTTTACAAATGGGTAACGAACGTAACGAAAAAGTAACGAATTTTACATACGGGTAACGAAAATTTTTTGAAGGCGGAGCCTCTAGGCTCAGAGATTACGATGGAGCGAGTTTCACGCAAGCGGCGCCGTTTGCATAAGCTATATTTCCCCGTGCCTGAGCTCAAGGAAATGCATACTGAGGATACCTTGAGTGGTATACATCGTTCAGCGTATAGTTTCGGCATCAAGAAGACGTTTTAGTTTTGTGTGAAATATTTATCTGTGTTATTAGAAAATCTGACTTTTCGCGAGACGTTTATTCGCGAAAATTTCTGAAACTAATCAGAAACCTCGCATTTCTCGCATTTATTTGGAGACTGTCTAATTGAAGTCCAGAAATAACGAAAAATAATTTAATGTCGCAATCTTGCAAAATGTTACCGTTTCGAAAAAGAATTATGAAAAAGCTTCGAAATACGTGGGCTATAACTTATTTTAAAAATCTGTCTCGTAAATTTGCGACATCCAGTATGGTTAATTCGAAATTCCGATATATGTCGATTTTTCCTTCGAACTTTGGTTCCATCGGATATATTATAATCTAACCGGTTATTTCGAAAACTTGTATAATTCGTGATTGGCATTCGAATGAAAACGTGTCCTCTAGTCGTATTATTCGTGCAATCCTCTCAGAATAATTCTTAATATTTGATATCTACTTCGAACATTCATACTCAAGACGGCCGGCTGACCGCACGACTTGTCTGCGGGAATCTCGTCAAATGGACCGAAATCGACGTCAGTTACGTAAAATCATAAAACCCGTACCCTAGCGTGAACTTGTGACCACGAGGACTGCGGGAATCCCGTCAGAGGTGATCGGGCACCAATCACGAAACATTCCTAAACCTACTCGCTACTTTTCCCATGTCCGTATACTCAAAAGCGTACGGGGAGCGAGAAGTGCATTAACCCACTTAGATATGACAGTCTACGTAGCGTCGCGATACTAATTTCTCCTCGTGATCCACCCTGAACCGATGAACTCCCAACCACAGCATAGGGACAGCGGGAATCACGGCGCCGGCCATACAACTTGTCCATAACTACTCGTGAATTTTAACCATGTCCAACCTTGAGCTTGCCTCCAACATTCTGTCAGGGCGAATAGACAATCGTACAACGGCCGGGTGCGGCGCGGTATGCACAATATCGCGAGGACAACGTGAATCTCGTAAAATGGTCGAGAGCGGCAGCGTTTGCAGTACATCGTGATATTTATCCGCATTCAATGACGAGGACAACTGGATTATTGTCAAACGGACAGCAAGTGGCGCCGATTGCGTAATAATGCTATATTTTCTCGTGCCCGACCTAAGGACAATGGAAATCTCGTCGAACGACTAAAAGTGACACCGATTATCTAAATCGCGATATTTATCCGTGTTCTATCGCGAAAACTATGAGAATCTCGACAAACGGGTGAGACCAGCGCCGATCGTGTAACATCTCGAAATTTCTCCATACCTGACTGCGAAGACAGAATTCGGTTACAATTATGTAACGTCCCATAAATTTCTTCGTGATCTACCGCGGTGACAAAGGAAATCTCGCCAAATGGTCAAGAGCAGAGCAACCTCTTGGCAATTATAAAAACGCCTTGTGCACAAGACGACATATTATCTGAAACAACTCATTTGATAATAAATATCTAGTATTTATTTATTATTTTTAATTTTTTTTATAACTCCCTAAGTGGATTGTATTAACCGCTTTAAACACAGTTCATTGTTGTTTTTCTTCACCGCGTGATGAGCCCCTTTACTTGCAGACCGCAGACGTATCTTGAATTCAAAGGTAACTAAAATTAACTAAAAGGTAACTAAAAGGTAGCTGAAAAGTAACTAATTTTTACTTCATCCTTACAGTAGACACCCTGCTCAAGGAGATTCTCTCGTAATTCGTAATTTCTTTTGTGATTTGCGTAACCTTGGTTTTTTGTGCAAGTTTGTGTAAGTTCCTCGCTTGGCTGTGAGCTCCATGGCTGCGATTTCGGAAAGGTGAGCCAGCTGATCGCCGTACCGCATACTAATTGGTGGTATATTACGGACAAACAGTTATCAAGCCTACGTGAATATGTGGTAATAAACCAATATAGTACAATATATTTCCGTTCGGTATTGATTGACGGAAATATATTGTACTATATTGGTTTATAATCTCTTGTCAATACGGACCATGGCGGAATCTAAAGTAGAATGAATATGTGGTAGCGAATTCGACGTGTAATCCATACGAATGATTGTATGCATTTTCTTTAAACACACAATTATGTTCTCTTACGTTTAAATATTGGCCAAACATACTACTCGATGATTGAAGATTGTTTATATTTTTGTGAATTTTATGCTGAATTCATACTTTGCCAATAAAGACACGCAGGTCTTGCGTGTACCCTGATTCGCCCTCGCCACGGTATACTGCTCATGATGAAATCTATAATTTAAAAAATCTTCCTATTTTTGACTTCCGAACGTTGGCAGGTATGATATTATAGCTCAAAGAAAAAAAACACAATCTCTTTCTTAATGTATTGTATCTTTATATGCTTAATTTGTAATGCCATACATTTAACTTTCTTCAAGATCACAATATAATTCTTGTATATTCTCATTGCGAACACCATGCATGGGTCTGTGTTTCGATATTACAACGGAGGTGGCGGATGCTAGACTGGCACAGTGTGTCCCTTGCATAAGTTTCCGCCAGCGGCAGTGGGGTCTGTTTTCACATGGGCAAACTGGAGCCTGCAGCGCTTTGTACGGCAGCTTATTGAAGTTTGTCGTTCCAATGGGTCCATACAAGTCTCTCCCCTGGACTGGCGCTGAGTGCGACTGCTGTCATGTCGGCCACTTGCATAGCGTGAGTCGTAGCCTGCAGGCATAGAGACGAGCGCCTGTTTTTTTTTTTACACGGTCACACCAGGTTATAAGTTTGCAGCAGCACGTGCAACTGACCGGCGCACAATAATTACAAATGTGCTATGCGACGATTATATTTTCATAAACTAATTTTTTGTATTTGAAAAGTAGCGTGTGACAATCGTGCGATGACTATGAATATGCAAGGAAATACGATAGTTCGACAATTATAGAAAATTCACTACTTTTAATTCATTATAATTACAACTTATGGAAGATACGATGGACAAATAGCCGAAAATAAGAATAACATGATTTTTAAATATCTGATACAGAGGTTTTGTCAGTTCATTATTGCAGTAACTCAAGTTATATCTTTCTGTTTCAAGAGCAAAGCAGGTTATGCTTAATTTGAGAGAATCCATAAAAACATGTATAAGCATTAAGAATAGTGATATGAAATCTCTCAATATATGACTTCTATTTTCCATATCCAGATGGTGGTCATATTGTGACCTTGCAGTGTCCTCTTCTATATAGGGAATAAATAAAAGTCTCTAGGTCGAGTTTATAGGGAGCATAGTCCAGGCACTGCCAACCAAAGGTGCCAATACAGTTGGTATTGCCATGCAGAAGAATGACTCCTGCTGTGAGGTCAGAACTTTCCAATCGCACACTATTCCATCGTCCAGTGTAACTCAGCACTGGGGAAGCACTATTCTGTTGTCTTATCTCTAAGCTCAAGTCGGTGCTTGCACGATAAAGGTTGTACGTCTCACAACAAATGAGGAAGGATACCTATATTATGACAACACATTGACAATCTACCAGTTCTATGCGTTCTCGAGAAATAATAGGGGTAATTTATTTTCCAATTCTCCCACCCATACTCTGTATTTGGTCATGCCATGTGTTGTCCACCATACTTCTCACACATTTCATCTATGGTTCTGTAAGTATGATACAATAGGAAAATAATTTGTATACACCATTTCTTTGCACTTCTTTCTTCCACAACTGCCCCCAGCCTTTGTCGAAACAGAGGTGAGTTCATGCAGGATAATCCTGTAGTGTAGAAGAGGGCCCTAATCTCATTGGCCGGATAGCAATCGGTAAAATAAAAACCAAACATAAAAACAGAAAAAAATGTATTCAAGAAATAATCCACAATGGAACACAAATTGATAACAAAAGAAGCAATCACAAATACCCTCCTAGTTTTACCCCGGTAGCTATATAGCTACATCATGGTCTGGCTTTGCGTTGGTTGGTCGTGACATAATCAAGGCGGGAAAAATTACACAAATTCACGGATATTTCTCGGGAGTGAGAAATATCTAGGCCTAAGCAAAGGCTGAATGAGAAAATACACAAGGCATCAAACCTCCAAATAAACCGTGAGAATGCTCCCAAAACGAAGAAAGCCACGCCATGAGGCGAACTGAAATCCATATCCATTTGGATCATAAACTCCAACATTAATGCCATAAGGGCGAGCAGAATGTGCTCGAAAATTACCAAAACCTTACCTCAAACATGAAGTAGGCACACGCCGTAACAGAAAATAATTAAGCTAAAGAAAATAATATTCTAAGGTCAAAATTGCCTCCGAGTGATAGCTCAACACACAAGCCATTTTTGCCTCGACCAACGCAACTTTATAACTTCTTACGACTGCCTACAATGGGCTTTAGCCGTTAGCCATTGTTGACCACCACGGACAACAAGCTAGGAGGCCTTGTCGCCACCAAACTAGACCCACCAAAAAACTGAAATCATGAACTGAACAGTGAGAATTAAAAATAAAATAAAATATTTAGGTTAAATTTAGTGCTGTTCCTACGAAGTAAATTAACGTGGCCACATTAAATACTAGAATGAGGCAAGCTACTTAGCCATTGCCCCGTAATTACGAAAGTGAAAGTTTCAAAATGTGGTCCACAAAAAGCTAAAAGATCCTTTCTCAGCACGGCTTATAACCCGCACTTGAGCAAGAAAACTAATATATATATTAACAACGAATGTAAAAGAGTTCGGTGAATATCCACAGTTCATCTAGAAGTTAGTATAACACAACGCATTACCTCCAAAGTCAATGGCAGGCAAGCTGCCTCGTGGCGGGGCACCGAAACCCGCCACACGTCCTTTCAGTTACATCCTGAATCTCGTAATGAACAAGCCACTCAAAGCTTGGCTTCACGTAAGGCTCCCGAGGGGAAAACGAGCGCACGAAGCAGCAGTTGTACCAATAGCGGCACAAGGAAGAGGCAGAACATTGCCTAAGGAACACATCGCGAGAGTGCGAGTCAGGATGGCAGCAGTTCCATTATCACCCATAGTTCAATGCTCAATACAAAATGAAGAAAAAGCCGTTTAAATAATGTTCAGAATGTCCAGGGTCATCTCGATCTTGTAAGATCGGAACAAGATGGCGGCGGCCAGCGGGAATTTCAAATGTTGGGGTTATGAAACTTTATTATTTCATGTCCAGAAGAGGGGCTGCCGGCGGGAGGTAGGCAGAGTGACGAAGCGTGTCGTCTTTCAGGCGGCACAACAACAGCTCTTTCACACCGTGGTAGGATCCTGCAGGTTGCTGCACTTCACTTCTCGTCTCATAGTAGATATCTCACTCCCAAGTCAAGTATAAAATTCATACCATTCAGTTTTGTCTTCAGTAATAGTGATTTGAAAGATAGTGTGAATGCTCTGCATTTTCATGACATTTTGTCATCAGCCCTGTGTATTTGTGTGTGTATGGATTTTTTCTGATAACTTGTGTTATTGTGATAACTCTAAGTATGCAATTCTATGTTTTTGAGGGTTAGTATTGGGATAAGGTTCCGGGCATTTACCGTATTTGCTCGCGTATATCTCGCCCCCGCGTATATCTCGCACCCCATTTTTTAATTTGAAATTTCAGGGGGGAAAAAAAGTACTCGCATATATCTCTCATTCATTACTGACGCTGTCATATAAATTACCATCGAAACACGTTTGATTTAGCTTGCCACAACAGTCATCGTTGTCCAGGAACTTACCCGAAGCGATACTAAGAGGAAGAGCGAGCGACAACGAGTTTATCCGAACTTCGATACGAGCCGTTTAGGGATCGAGGCACCGTGTGCAAGCATACGGCGCAGCGTAAGTGTTAGCACGCTCTACATCGTTAGTCTTTGGCCGCGGTTGGCTAATATCCCCGCCCGTCGCATCAGAGCTCGGCCGCGAGCAAGTATACGGCGCAGCGTGAGTGTTAGCCCGCTGTACATTTTTCACCGCGTCTTCGGCCGCGGTTGGCTAGATTCGAGCTCATTCGTGCATGTAGCGATGAATTGATATGAAAGATGATCGATCGGTAAGCGTCTGCGCTCTAAATTCCTTTTCTGCCTTGAATCATCCTTAACGAGCGTATGACGTCTTTTTCCTAGGTTCTTAATGTCGCATAACCATAGAGAATATAAATAAATGGTGTCGACGGACATTGTTGTGAAGAGCTTCTTGAAGACGGGCATCGCAAATGCATTGGACGGAATCAGGATGAAACAGTATGGGATGATGACCAGAATGATGCACGCAAGAGTATCTCGGAGATTGGCAGCAGTGACGGCAGTGACAATGAATAGGGCGAGTACCGTATGCCTGTTGCCTTGTTTCAATAATGCAAATTTTGTGTTGTTTTTTTTCGGGAATATGGTCATTCCCCGCGTATATCTCGCACCGAAAATTTTCACACATATTTTCGGTCAAAAAGGGCGAGATATATGCGAGCAAATACGGTACTTGGAGTGGGTGTGGAAAAATAATGGAGGAAAATGACATGCGAGATGATCACTGCCATCATTGGGATTTGAGTGTTGGATCTCCGAACACCAGCCAGCTATCTCATTAAGTTGTGGAACATGCCTTACATTGCTTGGCAATGCTCATGGGTATTTATTTAGTCTTCAGACCTGCAGAAAAGAATATTTTGGGACTTTTAACGCAGATAATACCCTTTTTCACTGCTTACAAGAGAATTTGAGTCTCATTGCCCTGTGTTTTAAACGGCCAGGCATCTTACAACAAGGTAGTCAGGTTCGATTCCCGGTCAATACATGTGAGATTTTCTAAGTGAAATGCCATGTCCTGTGGTTTGGATTCCACATAAAGAGGAGGTTTCGTGGCTCAAGATCGCGAGATTTAACGGTCGCGTGAAACTACAAGCTTCCTTCCATCTTACAACAGGAAGGCTGATAGCACATTGGTCTGCTTGTTTCTTACCAAGTATGTTTCCAGGTCATTTACCTTAACGAATTTACAAAGAAATTTGATAAAATGGTCCAGCTAGCTCAAAACAGTTGCCAGCGTTTCGCCCCAGTGTACCAATGGGCTCTTCAGTTGGTTATAGTGCACCTCACCAAGACGCGTGGCTAGTACATACTGAGAAGGCCATTGCACAGTGGGTCAAAATCGAAATCTAGGGGGACAAAATTATTTTTACGGTTTAATCATGAATTTAGAGTGAAAGCAACGTATATAATTTGTTTACTTAATAATAAACATCAATTAAGACCTTTTTAAGCTACGTCTACACATGCAAGAAATTTGCGTATGACTAGGAGTTGGACAGAGCATTCAGTTATCTCTTCAGAACAATTTTCTACCCCTAATTTACTTTTAACAAAGTCACAAAGTTGCACTTTTGACATAATCGTCGAACCCAGTGCTTCAAACCGTTGTAAACGTGTGAGAACTGGTTGTGCGGCATCTTCCAAAATGTAAATTAACGAAGTAAGTTGCAAAAAGATGCAAAAAAATCTTATAACAGGCGTAACCTACAAGACTTTATCTACATTTTAACATTAAGTAGAAAGTGACGCAGAGTGACGCGACATACTAAAAATCTAAGTGAAAATATAATTTTAAAAATAATAGTTAAATATTATATAATGCAAATATAACTAAAATTTCGTAACAATTACGCCCATTAATATCTGAAACACGTTACAAAGATCATACCTTCAGCTGCATGTTCCATCTTAAAGCACCACACTAACCACAAAGACAACCAAACCACAGCCACTTACATTCACCCTCCAATTCAGACTGCTCGAACAGTGGTGACAGATTTACACTAAGATGCGTTTATATCCCAGAATAGTGAGCGACAATTATATGAAAATGCTGTAGAAGTAATACATTTTGATTTTTTAATTATGAAAATAAATAATTTTGTCCTCCTAGATTTCGATTTAGACCCACTATGCATTGCAAGGCACAAAATGTCGCCACGAGCAGCACCAATGTACTATGGAAGTCAAAATTTCCTTTAAAAAATAATGTTAGCTTACATTGCTAATCCATATTGGAAATATCTGTTCCCGAAGGAAACAGGAAGTAAAATTGTCCGATTGAGCTATGTACATTAACAAATGTACATAGCTCAATCTGACAATTTTACATCCTGTTTCCTTTGGGAAAAGATATTTCCAACAGGTCATTCATTACCTTCCATTTAAGCTGCTGGATTTAGGTAGATTTCATTAGAAAGCTAACTATTGCAATAGGTCCCATGTTTCGACTTCCGGAAAATTTCGACATATCTTCGCGTTTCACATCTCCCAGACCCCAAAACCACCGTCGGTTCAAAAGTTTATATATAATTTATGTATGTATATAGCCTATATATGTATATATATATATATGTATATATATACAGTGAAACCCCTCAAATCCGAACCCCGGAAATCCGAAATCCCGGGTAATCCGAACGAGTTATTTTCGACAATTTCAAGTTTGGAAAAAAAGAGAGAAACTTATTTTAGTGATAAACCAATTATATATTCTACAATATAACGTTATTTTAAATAATTAGTTGAAAAATTAACAAAGAAGTACAGTTAGCATACCTAACAATGTGTAAATGTGCCTACATACTTTTCTCATCCAGGATTGAAAAACGGAAAAGTTGGTTATTGTAATCCCTTTGCAAAAACAAATGAAATGACAATAGAAAAACACAAAGTATCACTTAATCTTTCACTTGAAATCAGTTATCTTCAATTGTCGAAGCGACGAAAACATTTCCGCGGTGGCAATCGTGCTCCAGCGTCGCATGAACATGAGATCGTTTGGCGTGACTACTGCGTGTTGTTCTACGAAGCACAATGCGATGTCAAGAGCAGATGCAGCTTCAGTATAAGTCACATTGTCTGTCGAAGTTTCTTCTTCCTCACTGTCGCTACCTCAACGTACAGTCCTATACCGTAACGAGGGCTGGTTATTATGTTATGGATATTTTCGGCTAATCCGAACAAATTGAAATCCGAACAGGCTACAGCCCCAATTAGTTCGGATTTCAGGGGTTTTACTGTATATATATATATATATATATATATGTATATCAGTTTTTTGTGGACACGATAACTGCCGTAATTTTGCACCAATCACTTTGAATTTTTTACCGAATATGTATACCTATAAAATCTCGGTCGAGTTCATTACTGGGCTAAATCGGTCGAAGGGGGTGAAAATGGGGGCTTTTTTCGAAAAAGTGAAATATTGCTATAACTCTCTTAATATGTGAAATATCGAATTCGTTCAACGTTCATACTATGTGTCGGATAAAGCCCAAAAATTTATGTTTGAAGAGTTTTTTTATAGCACCAACCATTGACCAAAGGGGTGGGAAAAAGTGGGTTTTTCGGGAAACATTAATCATATCTCTCTTAATAGGCACAATATCAAAACCGTACAAAATGGACAATATTCCCCTAATAATTACCTAAAACTTTTGTCTGAAAGAATTTTTGATATGACCCACCATTATGCCAAGGGATGAGAAAAATGATTTCGGAATTTTAAGAAAATGCCAAGAGCTATCAGAGGTTGCCATGGCAACTCTACTAAATTGATGAGGCATGAGCCATCAGACGTTGCCATGACAACGCACTTGCACGAGATCAGATTCAGTATTTCCATCTGACTAAGTGGTTGGTTCTTAAGTTTAGGGGCTGCGACAACGCGGTCGTGTAGCCCCGTGTACTTTGGGTGTGTGTAGAATCTGTCTGATAACCGGTGTTAATTGTGATAACTGTATTAGTGTGTGTTATCTGTTTGTTAATTTAAGTACTGCAACTAAGAATTTTTCAGATAGTTCCAACTTTTGCCGCCAAGCGCCACTGTCAACGACTACTAGGCCAAGTTCAGAACTGAGCTACTAGACGTCGCCGCAGTCGGCTCTTGCAACGAACATAGAAACCTAAGAGCGTTGTTTACATTCTTAACCTATCCAATTTAGCTTCACACAGGTGCAATTAGTGGAAGGATCTTTAACATGCCATAAATCTATGACATGGGACTGCCGGCTTTACTTCCCCTCCGAAGGAAGGCATACTGAGGGATTTTTAACGCTCTTAAAAAATCCGACGGCTTCGGCCGGGTTTGAACCCGCTATCTTAGGCATAGAAGCTCAGCATGCTACCGACTACGCCACCGAAGCTGCCTGACTAAGTGGGAAGCGGCTTCGGTGACGTAACTGGTAGCATGCTGAATGTCTATGCCCAATGTCGCGGTTTCAAAGCCGGCCGAAGTCGTCGGATTTTCTAAGAGCGCTAGAATCCCTCAGTATGCTTTCCTTTGGAGGGGAAGTTCCAACGTTCGTTGCGAGTTGCTGGTTGGGGTGGCATATAGTAGCCAAGTTCACAGCTAGGTGTCGTTGACGGTAGTACCTGGTAGCAACATTAGGAACTACTGCTTGAAATTGACCGTCTGCAGTCCTTACCTGAATTAAGACTAATACAGCCATTACAATTCACACCGTTTATCAGACAGATTTCAATTTCGTTTAATATTCGATAGAATAAAGTTTAGGAATCTTTAGATTAATTTACCTTATCAGCATTTTACCATCTGATAACTTATTTTGGCAATGCATTTTTAATTTAAATATAGTGATAGTGCGAGTTCACATTCCCCGTATCCTTAGGTGTAGGACATCCATATGTTATAAAAAATTAGGATGCCCTACCAACAACTACACATTAAAATAAGGATAATAATAGAAGGATATACCTTCGGGGCCCCTCGCACTCACCCAAAGTACAAGGGGTTAGATGACCGCGTTGTCGCAGCCCCTAAACTGAGGAACCAACCAGAGGTAGATTTCATTAGAAAGCTAACTATTGCAATGGGTACCATGTTTCGACTTCCGGAAAATTTCGACATATCTTCGTGTTTCACATCCCCCAGACCCCAAAACCACCGTCAGTTCAAAAGTTATATACAATTTATGTATGTATATGTATATATATGTATATTAGTTTATTGTGGACACGATAACTGCCGTAATTTTGCACCAATCACTTTGAATTTTTCACCGAATATGTATACCTATAAAATCTCGGTCGAGTTCGTTACTGGGCTAAATCGGTCGAAGGGGGTGAAAATGGGGGGCTTTTTTCGAAAATGTGAAATATTGCTATAACTCTCTTAATATGTGAAATATCGAATCCGTTCAACGTTCATACTATGTGTCGGATAAAGCCCAAAAATTTATGTTTGAAGAGTTTTTTTATAGCACCAACCATTGACCCAAGGGGTGGGAAAAAGTTTGTTTTTCGGGAAACATTAATCATATTTCTCTTAATATGCACAATATCAAAACCGTACAAAATGGAGAATATTCCCCTAATAATTACCTAAAACTTTTGTCTGAAAGAATTTTTGATATGACCCATCATTATGCCAAGGGATGAGAAAAATAATTTCGGAATTATAAGAAAATGCCAAGAGCTATCAGTGGTTGCCATGGCAACACTACTAAATTGATGAGGGATGAGCCATCAGACGTTGCCAAGATAACGCACTTGCACGAGATCAGATTCAGATTTGCATCTGACTAAGTGTGAAGCGGCTTCGGTGACGTAACTGGTAGAATGCTGAATGTCTATGCCCAAGGTCGCGAGTTCAAAGCTGGCCGAAGTCGTCGGATTTTCTAAGAGCGCTAAAAATCCCTCAGTATGCTTTCCTTTGGAGGGGAAGTTCCAACGTTCGTTGCGAGTTGCTGGTTGCGGTGGCATCTAGTAGCCAAGTTCACAGCTAGGTGTCGTTGATGGTAGTACCTGGTAGCAACATTAGGAACTACTGCTTGAAATTGACCTCTGCAGTCCTTACCTGAATTACAGACTAATACAGCCATCCCAAAGTACACGGGGTTACATGACCACGTTGTCGCAGCCCCTAAACTGAGGAACCAACCAAAATCTCTGCGGGAGTTATAATTTTGCGTGAAGAAGTAACAGACCGTTACATAGTTACGCATCAGTGTCGAAACCTTGCATAAGGACAGTGTGACCACAAGTATAAAAATGGACCCCAAATGACTAGAAGGTTACCGTTCCCATAAGACAATAAAATGTTTAAAATAAGCATAAAATGACGAAAAACAAAGTTAATTAAGCTCCAATTATAAAATACCTTCTCGCAATAAATGAGGTCTGATCCTTCTACGAAAATCTGCATATTCTGCCTATTTTCGCCTATCCCCAAGTTTGTCCGGTGAAATCTACCTCCGCCTTCCGGCGTGCCGAGAGGACTTTTTTAATCATAAGAGTCATTAGTCTTTCATCAGCACAGATCTGTAGAATAAGAACTAAAGCTGTTGTTTCTGGCAATGAAAAGAGATGAGAATGTAGTGGGGGTTGGTTTATGGACAGCAATTACAATTGAACAGCTGCTGATGAGTGACCTTGCAATGATTAAGGGTTAGATAAGAGAGCAAGTGATAAGAGATTAGCATCAAAACAGAAGCTGTCATCTCAGTACCATTATGAGAACAGGTGTACTGTGCATGTGATGTCAGTTCACTCACATGGAATTTGAACTGCTTCTAAATAGTGAGTGTATTGCTGATATTGTGAATAAGTAGGATTGGTGGTTTGTGAGGATATTTCTGAGGTATTGACGAGTAGTGTTGACTATTAACCCCTGAAGGCATCTACCAGTGGCATCAAGCTCCCCTAGCCGTATGAAGTTGTTGCGGACCTGCTCTGAGACCCTGTGTTGTTTTCTAGGTGGCCGGTATTCAGAGCAGCTAATAGAGTTGCAAGACAACCAGAGTCGCCAGCAGGCTCAGCTTCAAGATGAGATGAACCTGCAGTTGTTGGAAGAACAGGAGCAGTCCATTCAAGAACTGGAGGTTTGTATTTCATTTCAATAGTGGTGTGATCCAATTAAATCAGGGATAGCGATGCTTGTGCTGCCTGATCTAACACCGGCAGCTCATGTGCCCTTGACTCTACTGCTCCTTCCTAGCTGTTTGTAAGAAGCCAAGAGAAGTTAGATTGATCACAACATGTGTCCATGCAGTTATTTATGTGAAATATTTGTTCCTGATACAAATATTATTTCATTAACAAATGTGTCTTGATAGAGTTCACATTTTTGTATTTAATTTAGTTATCAGATTGTTAATACTCGGGAAGTAGACACCGAAAATATGAAATAATATTTTCTGCAGGAGTGCTGTTTCAGAATTTTATTTTTCTACTTTACAACTTTGTGGTGTTTTTCTTTTAATATAAAGTAATCCAATAAATTGTTCATAGTTGACAAATCTGTTTCCACACACATGATGCAAGCTCAAGATTGTATGCCAAATACTTCCATACTTACCATCAAAAACATTGAAGCAAACCTAGTTAATGCATGTGGAATTTTCGATGTGAAATGTCACATCTGATGGGTGGGATTCAACTGGACCAGTGGCTTATTATTAGTGGTCCCATAAAACTACAAGCTTCCTTCATTGAAGCAAGCTTGTGTTCATGCCTTGTGTGGTATTGCTGTGTCATGAATAGGAACTAAGTCTTTGCAGAACAGCTTAACTTTGAACAGATTCAATCAGTGGTTCGTCACTGTCTCCAGATCAAGAAGCTGGAATATTCAGAGACTGGGTGACAATGTGGAAAAATACTATACGGTAGTGTATCATTATCATTTTGCATTGTACCGAGTCATGCCATAAAACTTACTTTTTGAATGCCCCTTGTTTTTAAATACACTTTTTTTAAATCCTGAATTTAATTTTTCGTTAGATGATTGGATTAATCTGTAAATCAGTAACTGTTCAAACTCTTATTTTATGTGAATATAGTTCAGTACCCACACATGCCTTGTAAAATGAATTTCTTTTGTTTCAGACTAACATCAAGGATATTAATCAAATTTTCAAGGAGTTAGGTGCTCTCGTTCATGAACAAGGAGAAGTAGTTGATAGTATTGAAGCGAGTGTTGAAAAAACAGAAGTCTTTGTAAGTGAAGGAACTGGTCAACTTCGTCAAGCTAGTGGTTATCAGGTAATGATTTTTTCTACAATTGAAATGACTGAATTGCTAGCTCATGTTATTTCTTGTTCTCCTCTCTTCTAGCACATCCTTCTTTTATATTTGTCTTTCATTCAGATGCTTAACTGAACAGACATGCTTTCGCAACGATGCTTGGTCATAATGTGGATACGACTACCGTGTTTGCTCGCATATATCTCACCCCCGCTTATATCTCGCACCCCATTTTTTATTTGAAATTTCAGGGGGAAAAAGTACTCGCATATATCTCGCCTTCATTTCTGGCGCCGTCATATAAATGACCGTAATAACCTTGAGGTAGAAACGCGTTCGATTTAGCGCGCCACAACAGTCGTCATTGTCCAGGAACTTACCCGAAGCGATACCTTAGCGCGATTAACGTGCCACAACAGTCATCAATACGCAATGTTATCGTTCGTTTTTGCGGCAGAGGTTTTCTTTATTGTTATCCGTTAGTTGCCTTGTAGACATCAGTAGCGGTACTCTGGCTTCGAAGATAAAGGAAATCTGTGCTATAACACTCGCGCCAACATGCTCGTATGTTTCGAAGATTGCGCAAGTAGGCCTACTGTTACATCGCAGAGAAACTCAGTTCAGTCTTCTCGAATCTCAATGATTTCGTCTTAACGCATTCGTCGCATGAGAGCTCGGCCATGTGCAAACATGCGGCATGAGTGTTATAGCACGCGGTAAATCGTCAGTCTTTGGCTGCGGTCTGCGAAGTTCGAGCTCGCTCATTCATGTAGCGAGGAATCGATATGGAAGATGATCGATCGTATCGATCGCTAAGCGTCTGCGCTCTAAATTCCTTTTCTGCCTTGCATCATCTTTAACGAGCATATGACGTCTTTTTCATAGGTTCTTAATGACGCATAACCATAACGAATAGAAATAAATGGTGTCGACGGACATTGTTGTGAAGAGCTTCTTGAAGATGTGCATCGCAAATGCATTGGACGGAAATGAGGATGGAGCAGTATGGGATGATGACCAGAATGATGCACGCGAGAGTACCTCGGAGATTGGCAGCAGTGACAATGAATAGGGCGAGTACCTTATGCCAGTTGCCTTGTTTCAATAATGCAAATTTTGTGTTTTTTCGGGAATACGGTCATTCTCCGCGTATATCTCGCACTGAAAATTTTCGCACATATTTTCGGTAAAAAATGTGCGAGATATACGCGAGCAAATACATATTTATGCTTGGTTATACAATACTGTACGGGTGGGCGGAACTTAGGACCAAGCTTCAATAGGGGTTATGAAATTCACAACTGGCAACCACATCACAACCAAACACTTCAGTCTATTTTTTTTATTGTCTTTTTATGGCAATAATGGTGCCTATTTGATGAAAACGCACCAAATTTAGCAATGAAAACCAGTTGGCGTGACGTACTGTGCATCAACGGACCGACCGGAGCTCATAATCAGCATTCGGTACGTGCCAGTACAGTCATTTCAATATCCGAAGTTGCTGCAGATTCCATATTTGAGAAAATCTCGAGTACCAACAAATTGTCTTTATAAAGCAGTGCCAAGAAATTCAATTCGGGTCTGAAAGGCTGGAACAAGGTCCACTCAGCCTTGTGAGGAAAAACTGAGAAGAGGTGGGTTCGATTCCCATCTCAACTACCCGGAAGTGGTTTTCTGTAGTTTCCTACTTCTACTCCAGGCAAATGCCAAGATGGTTCCTAACTGAGGGTCATGGTTGCCTCCTTCCTCACCTGCATTACAAACACACTAACACAGGTTATCGGACAAATTCTACACGCCCAAGTCATCATCTTGCACAGTTTTCAGCCACTGGCCGGGTCTGTTTGGAACACAAGCCTCTCCAACGTCTTCTGTCTTCCCAACATCTCTCAGCCTCCACCCTTGTCCAGTCTTCTCCTCTCTTCTTCACGCTTTCTTCCACCCCCTTCAGCCACCTGTCTCTCGGTCTCTTTCCTTCCCACTTTGTCTCGTGTATCTTCCTGGGTATCCTCTTCTCCTCCTTTCGTTTTACATGTCCATACCATCTAAGTCTAGATTCTTCTATCACACCCTCCACCAACAGTTCTGTGTGATCCGTGTGGACGTTTGTTTCATGCACGTATTGGGCTGTTCAGTCACCGCAAACATGCCCACAGACCTCAACCTTAGATTATTTTAGACTGTTTTGGAAGAAGATGTATACTCGGAAACGAGTTAAAGCCGACGACGACGAGATTCTTCTATACCTTCCTGTAATGGTTCCTCCTTCATTAATTCTCTGGTCCTCTCATTTCTTATTCTGTCCATCTTTGTAGCTCCAATACTGCTTCTCAAGAACTTCATCTCACTGGCCTGTATTTTGCTCTTCTCCCTTCCTTTCATAACCCAGGTCTCCGAGGCATTCGTCAGGATAGGGACATAGTACGTCCGATATATGATCTTTTTGCTGTTCTGAGGGACATCCTTGCTCCATAACATGCTTCTCACACTCCTCCGGAATGCTTCTGCCTGTCTCCCCCGCTCATTTATTTCTCTATTGTTTCTTCCATTATCTTGTATCAGGCTTCCCAGATACTTGAAACTCTCCACTTTCTTCAGCTGTACCAATTGTTATTCCCGTTGTGGTTCTTTCCTTCTTCCTTGTTGTGATCATCATCTCACTCTTATTTATGCTAAATTTCATCCCATATCCTTGTACGCCCAAGTACACAAGGTTAAATGACCGCAATGTCGCAAAAGCCCCTAAATGAATTATCAACAACTTTATGAAGCAACCCCGTACATATACATTTTAGGGTATGTTACCTGCAGTCAATCTTTGGGCACTGATTCAGTAAAAGACAACTGAACTTGCATTCAATTTGTCTTTAATGAATATAACACAAAAGAGTTAGAAACAGACACATCGTCATTAGGGCAGTAGTTACCAAAAGATCTGTTAGGAATTTGCACTGGGGAAATGTGTCACAAGATTGAATGTTATCGTCCCACATTTCGATTGTAATCAAAGTGTTGATATATTTTGCTATGATTTAGATCTTCATGTGCTGAAGAAGTGTTTATTGATAGCCATAAACATGTACACAATACCTACATATGTTTTGCATATCTACCAACTTTTACTTTCACGGAAAGGCAGAGTGTTTTACGGTTTTACGTACCAAGATCCTCTTTTTAAAATTCACGCCAGAACGAGCTTTCGCATGCCGCCGTTACATGCTGTGAGACCAGCACTCTGAACTATATTCACCAGATCGTTACAGTCTTCAACTGGGAATACGAGATGCGTCCTGATTTGCCTGAATCCTAATCGATCGATATCGATTTGTTTGTGTTGGATGAAAGATCTGGGATGACCGTTTGCTTGTTCTTTAATGCGTTGATTAGTTCGATAACCATTACCATTCTGCATAAAAAATAGTTCTTTTCTTCTTCACCATGAATTACAAAGCGTAGGTCTTGTTGTAGTTATGGAATATCATGTGAATTATCAGGTTGTCTACCAGTAACGAAAAGTAGCTAATTTTTGTGTGAATATTTGGAGGTAACGAAAATTCGCTGAGGTCGGTTTAAATCATTTAAACTCGCGCCGCTAGGCTCACAGATTGCGTTGGAGCAAGTTCCACGAAAGCGCCTCCGATAAGTAAGCTATATTTTCCCGTGCCCACCCTCAAGGAAATGCATCCTACTGAGGATACCTGGAGTGGTATACATCCGTTCAGCGTATGTTGTCTCCATCAACAAGAGTTGTTAGTTTAGTGTGAAATATTTTTCTGTAATATTAAGAAACCTGACTTTTTGAGACACGTTTATTCGCGAAAACTTTGGAAACTCAACAGAAACCTCTCATTTCTTTTATTGATCTGTAAATTTTGAGACTATCTCAAATATAAGTCCAGAAATAATGCGAAATAATTTAATGTCTCAATCTTGCAAAATCAAATCGTTTCGAAAAAAGTTGCGAAAAGGCTTTGAAATACAGAAGCAAAGCACAATTTGCATTTGTCCAATTTTGCTTTAACTGACTGAGAGTAAATACTGAGTTTAGAGTTTTCAACACCGTATAACAACAGCAAATATTAGATTTTGACCAAACCGTTTCAACAGGTCATGTATGGCAACAAGCTTGATTTGTAACTACAGTAGAAAGTCGTTTATCCGGACGTCAAACAACCGGAATGTCAATTATCCGGACGAGCAAAAAAAGTCGGAGCAGCGCGCGCTGCCTACATTAGTGAGTCGGTTCTCATTTTCAATTGTTGTCTCCTAGCGTATGTTTGATCTATAATGTTTCAACGTGTTACAGTAGCCTATGTAACTGTGCGTACTGTTGTAAAAATGACTTCTACGAGTGGCAAAAAGGAGAAACTAAATCGCAATGTTTTATCGATTGAGAATAAGGTGGAGATCGTTAATGAACTGGATAAATGTGAGAATGTGCAGTGTCTAATGAAAACTTACAGTGGTGGAAAATCCACAATATTTATGATTTGTAGAACCGAAAAAGTGAAATTCTGAATTATGCTTCGAAGTTAGATAGTGAAGAAGGGTCTAAAAAGAGAAAAAACCATGAGATCAGCTACGGATTGTAAAAATTGGAAGAAGCGATGTACTTATGGTTTATTCAGACAAGAAGTAGGGGATATCCCGTTTCTGGACCTTTGTTATATGAGAAAGCGTTGCTCCTAATTAAGAAGTTTGGTGGTTTCTCCCTATGAAATAAGCGCATGTTCTATTATCCGGAAAAATCGTTATCCGGAACACTTTCGGTCCCAATTAGTCTGGATAAACAACGTTCTACTGTACTAAAATCTGAATTTTGAACACTTGAGCATTTATTGACTTTTGAAAAAACGCTCCTCAATTACGCAATCTGTATCCTTCCCTTGAAATCGCAATACCAGGTGTGGAAACTTGCTGAACTGAGAATATTGCGAGGCAGCCAGTCCCGACATGGATGTCGCAACACAGTTCCAATGCTTGTACCGTACCTCAATGAAGCCTCTGTCTAAGAAGTTGCAAGTTATCTATCAATCACTTCACACTATCGACAGTGGTGACGACGCTCGCTAAAGTGCTGCGTTAGGTCATGGGGCCAAGCTCTCTGCTGACTGGGTAGGTGCATGGATTCAAGCCCCACCATCGGCCGTCCTTTAAATGGTTTTCCGTGGTTTCCCATTTTACACCAGGCAAATACTGGGACTACCTTCTGACTGGCCATGGTCGCTTCCTTCCACATCCTTGTCCAGTTTCATTCATCTTCATCCCTTCCATCTCTCATCCCCGCATGCAGGTCGCCCATGAGCGTCGACTAGAAAGACCTGCACTCGGCCTCTCAGGAGGCCACACGGATAAAAAAAATTCCACTCTGATCTTGGAGTGACGAAATGTTATGTTGACGTGGTAAAAGCGGTAAAAGGTTGGTCTTGAAACTGAACTCAATCTTGGCTGCTCCTCTCAAGCTGACCACGGGCATGGGTGTGTTTATGTTCTTATTAATAAGTCCATTCAATTTCTATGATATAAGATAATTATACATTACAGTCATCTGCCACACTTTCCCCCGCGTGGCATTGTCAAATGTTGCTTTGGTCCATAATGTCCACAAACATCTAAATTATATGGTTGGTATTCCTGAAATCACTGTCTCACAGTGTTGCCAGTTTTTTCCGGACAGGACTCTTCAAGTATCGGGGGTTTAAAATGTTGCCACGGGAGGTCCAACGGACTTAGTGGACTTAGCTGAACACTGCATTAACTCCACAGACTTCGTATTCAATGCGCAGATGTTTCAGCAAACTGAGGGAGCAGCCATGGGTTTCCCCCTCTCTCTACTATTGGCTAACATGTTCATGGCTAACTTCGAAGAAGAAGCGATAAAGGAGAGCCCATTGAAGCCCAGTGTGGGTTCAGATACGTTGACGTCGTCTTTTTGATATGGGAACCTGGGCGCACTGCACTTCAGAACTTTCTAGACTTCATGTGCTCCAGGCTTCCGAGCATCAACTTTACAATGGAAGTAGAACAAAATAATCAGCTGGCCTTCTTAGACGTTCTGCTCTATAAACGAACAGATACACGCTCGGACACAGGGTCTATAGGAAAGATACTCACACAGATCAGTACCTACATGCTAACGCAAGTCATCCTCCATCGCAGAATGAAATGGTGCCTAGAACACTTCTCACCAGAGCCAACCACATTTGCGATAAGGATAGCATAAATGAAGAGAAGAAACGAGTTTGGAACACGCTCCTAGCTAATGGCTACAGCAAAGGACAGATAAATAGGGCCTTACGGAAGGTAGAACAAAGCCGAAGAACTGGCAAAAAGAATGAAGATAAACCCTACTATAAAGCCTTTCTGCCGTACGTAAAGGGGTTGACAGATCGAATCGCCAGGCTGCTAAAGAAACACGATGTGACAACGGTGATGCATCCAATAAACAAGCTAACGCAAGTGGTGCACAAATAAAGCGAGATAAAGCTGCCAAACCAGGATGCAGGAGTTTACAAAGTGCCTTGCTCCTGTTGACAGGTTTACATAGGGCAAACAAAAAGACTCGTTTCCTTTAGGATTTCAGAGCACATTAGAGACACGAAACAGATAAACTAGAGATCTGCAATAGCTGAACATGCTGAAGTCACGAGACACGCCATCGAATATGATAAGGCCGAAACAAAGTCAACAAAAAAACCAACCCCTGGCACTATACAGCCCATGATGGGCTAAGGCCGACCAAGCGACCGCTGCCCAGCCATTTGGCCTGCAGATATTGGGGTAACGCGTGATCAGCGCGTTGGCTCCCCTCGGCCGTTAATCTTGGTATTCGTGATCGGGGCGCTGTCTCACTGTCAGACAGCTACTCAATTGTCCTCATGAGGCTGAGTGCACCCCGTTCCAACCCTCACGTCAGTTTTAAAATCCCTGACGGAGGCGGGGATCGAACCCGGGTTCCGGGTGAGATACAGGCGCGCTACCCCAACACCACGGGGCCGGCCTGAGGCCGAAACTGTTGCTAAAATTCCCGGATATCAAAACTGGTTAATTAGAGAGGCATCCCAATAATTTCAATCGCGAAGATGGTTTCAAACTTAGCAACATTTGGAAAGTTCTCCTAGCGCGCGACTGCCAGGGTCGCGGACCAATCAGGGAGAAGTGTGACGTCAATGCAGTGCAAGCACATCTGACGGGCAATAACCGTTAGTTTGAGTACGGACACCAACTTGTAGCTACCCATGATTAAGGCTGCTGCAATGTCAGCCGAAATGTCGGTAAACAATCACCGATACACAACGCGGCTCCATCCTGTAAGCCTAGATGATAATCTAGACTCCGGCCGCGAAAGCCCACGATCTACATATGTTGTGTAATAGTTATACAAGTTGTTAATATTACTTGGTTCATACATGGTTCATATTAATCATGAGATGTGACATGGTAAAAACACATGAAAAAACATACCCTAAGAAAGACTTAAAACGAGTAATACACATGAGAAAAAAAAAAAAAAAAACATTAAAATATAGGGCTCTTTAAGTTCGCATCAGTAAAACATAACACCATTGGTAGTGTTAATTCTAGATTCTTGTAATCAAAAAATTTATGTTATAATGTTTGTGCGTGCGAAAATCACTTCACTTGGAATGTATGGCCTGTTGTTTACAATGCAGCCGACTAAACTTGCTGGTCAAGTTGGGGCCTCTACACTGATTGTCATGTAATCAAATACATCACCATGATGAGGAGACAGCCAAGCATGAAATGGACCTCTTAGCTGGCAGAGACGTGGGTGGAAAACATCTAACCGTGCAAATGTGCTCCTGAGACTGATAAACCCAATGAGAGCTGGAGTTCACGTCTTGAGAAGGCAGCCAAAGGTTCAGCTTAGAAGAATGGGGACGAAAAATAGTAAAGTAAAAGGTAGTGGAAGTACGAAATGTAAAAATGTTCATTTACACCTCATTTCATCCATTCACTTGTCATTTTATGTATTTTTATGATATCTTTTAATTATGCTAGATTTTACATCTTAATATGGCTGAAGAAGGGACCAGTACTAGAGGCCCCGAAACATGTACCAATAACAGGGTCTAATGTAACCCTGTTCTTGGACAAAATATATGTATTGATCAGGCAGATTTTTCCTCCTTTTTATTGTAATCATACAAGTTGTGTAATGTTCACATGTGGGAACTTAGACGTTAGGCATTTTATTTCCAATGTTCTTAGTGCAAGTTTTCTAGTTGTTTGAAATAAAATTGTTCAAGAGAGATTATCATAATTTCATGTAAGTTGGATAAACACTATTTTTAGTGATTCCCGAAGAGATGATCAAAACAGATGAAAGACAGGCATGGATTAGGATATGCAGTATTCTTGCTGGTTGCTGTTGTTTGTTTTTTTATTTTTTTTATTTTTTATAGATAAGTGAAACTAGAGCTGAACTCAAAAACGGGACGACAGGGAGAAAGGAATAATTTTGAGGTTTGGGAAACACAAATAAGGGATGGTGAAGGGTAAATTTATGACTGATCGTCACATCCTTGCCTACCAAAAGCATTCCACAGGGTGGCAAATTCTAAATTTTTGAAGATAGCTTTGCACCACTGTAGCAATGAATGTGGAGTGCCCATTAGGTGTACATGTTCACATTTTCGTTGAAATAAAATCACAGTCGATTAGTCCATCTCATTACACTTCGTAGTTTTGGCATTATTTTCCATGTCGAGGTAGCTGGACAGCAGGTAGATATTATGTACTAATGGCCCAGTATTGCGTAGATCCAGGTAAATAGTCAATTTTGAAAGAAAGAAAAAGAAAAAAAGAGAGAGAACTGCACTATCACAACGATGGCTTCATTTTTCATGCTGGTGATGGGCTTTCACCAAAGCATTCTGGTCCATGCTCATGTTGCCAGATGACTTCAATTCTCGTATTTTAAGTTCATAGTCCACTTCCGTTCATGTCAGCCGTCTAGCTAGGTCCACCTTCCTCGCAGTCATCATTGTATATGAAAAAGTTTGTCAAAATAATTAGAACACACAATTTTAAAAAAAATATATATACCAAAACAAAATGAAATTTTCCTAATCCATCCTACTTTGTGGCAGCACGTAGTGAACCACAGAAACCACACATTCTGCTACCACTTTATGTCCCAAAACTAATGAATACAAGTTTATCAGTTATAACAGTTCTAGTTTGCTATTTTAGTGCTACTTTGTGGTTGAAATATGAAGGAACATCATCATTTTCCATCTCCAGTTCCCCGGCTGTGGTAAACAAATGCTCTCCATTTCTTCCAATCGGGGTACACCATTTGTTCTTCTACATAGCCCCAGTTAAAACCGTTCTTCTCCACCTCTGATCATACTGTGTCTATCCACCGTCTCCTTGGCCTTCCTCTTGGTCTTTTTCCTCATATGTCCAGTTCGAAGCATTTCTTAGCTGTTCTTCTGTTATCCATTCTCATTACATGACCATACCACTGAAGTCTGCGTTTCGCTAGGAGGTTGGTAATAGGAACCCTGAAAACAGCTGTTTCTATGTGTACCTCATTTCTGATCTCGTCTCTCCTTGTACTTTGATTCATACCTGAAAAATTTCTTTAGCTTGAATTCTGCTGTAGTTCTTATTTAACAAAGTGCATGTCTCCATACCATAGGTAAGGATGGGAACTAAGAGGTGTGATACAAAGTTGAGTACGCTGCCTGGGGTATTTTCTTGTCCCAGAGTAAGCACCGAACTTCATTATAGAAATTTGATGCTTTCTGTGTCCTGTTTAGGATTTCTTGTTTGACAGTGTTATCCTTGCAGACCATTCTTTTGAGGTACCAGTACTGAAAGTGAGAAACAGATTCTAGTTTTGTTCTCTCCAAATAGATGTTTGAACTTCTCCTCTCTCAGTTTATAGTCATTTCAGCAGTCTTGGCCTTACTGATCTTTAGGTTAAATTCTTCAAATTTATTGTTCCAAATAGTCAGTCTCTCCTATACCTCCACTTCTGTATGCCAAAGCACCTGATTCATTTGCAGATTACTTAATAGATTTTAAAATTCTGTCCATGACAATGACAAGAGTGGTGACAAAGCAGCTCCCTGCAGGACCCCCCGTCTTTGTCTCAAACTATTCAGATCGACTAGTTCCTATTTGGATACAACTATAACAAATTGGATAGAGTCGGGCGGACATACACTTCTCAATGACAGCCGGAAGATTTCCACGGAGTCCCCACACATGAAGGGTGGAAAGAATTCTGTAGCGCCATGTGGTGTCATTGGCTTTCTCAAGATCAAAAAAAAACTGTGACCAAGTGCTTCTTTCGGAGAAATGCCTTCTGTTTGGCGCTCTCAAGTCACACTAGATGGTCGATGGTGGACCTATGAGAGCAGAAACCACACCGGTACTCAGACAAGAGGCCTCTCTCCTCCAAGAACCACACCAGCCGATGGTTAACCATCTTCTCCAGCAGCTTACATAGGCCATTTCTGAGACAAATGGGCCTATAGCTGCTAACAAGCTTGGGATCCTGTCTCATTAGATATTTGTAAATATGGTATAAAAGTTGTTTGGGTAATTAAGTCAAATGCATGTATTTGATTTTCAGACAAAGGTCAGACGGAAGAAATGCATCCTAGCAATTTGTGCCGCTGTCATCCTAGCTGTACTCATCGCTGTAATAGTATGGCAGACATCAAATTGAGCCTAGGTGAGTGAAATCACTAGTCATCATCATCATCTTGCACAGTTTCCAGCCACTGGCCGGGTCTGTTTGGAACACAAGCCTCTCCAACGTCTTCTGTCTTCCCACCACCTCTCAGCTT
Organism: Meconema thalassinum; assembly: GCA_946902985.2. Lineage (NCBI taxonomy): Eukaryota > Metazoa > Arthropoda > Insecta > Orthoptera > Tettigoniidae > Meconema > Meconema thalassinum. The sequence goes on along the minus strand of OX336388.2, from coordinate 715,221,407 downwards.
CCACCCTTGTTCAGTCTTCTCCTCTCTTCTTCACGCTTTCTTCCACCCCCTTCAGCCATCTGTCTCTCGGTCTTCCCCTCGGTCTCTTTCCTTCCCACTTCGTCTCATGTACCCTCCTGGGTATCCTCTTCTCCTCCATTCGTTTTACATGTCCATACCATCTAAGTCTAGATTTCTCTATACCATCCTGCAATGGTTCCTCCTTCATTAATTCTCTGGTCCTCTCATTTCTTATTCTGTCCATCTTTGTAGCTCCAATACCGCTTCTCAAGAACCTCATCTCACTGGCCTGTATTTTGCTTTTCTCCCTTCCTTTCATAACCCAGGTCTCCGAGGCATACGTCAGGATAGGGACATAGTGCGTCCGATATATGATCTTTTTGCTGTTCTGAGGGACATCCTTGCTCCATAACATGCTTCTCACACTCCTCCGAAATGCTTCTGCCTGCCTCCCCCGCTCATTTATTTCTCTATCGTTTCTTCCATTATCTTGTATCAGGCTTCTCAGATACTTGAAACTCTCCACTTTCTTCAGCTGTTCCCCAGCAATTGTTATTCCCGTTGTGGTTCTTTCCTTCTTCCTTGTTGTGATCACCATCTCACTCTTATTTATGCTAAATTTCATCCCATATCCTTGTATTATTCCTTCCCACACGACCAACTGTTCCTGTACCTCCTCCTCCTTGTTTCCCCAAATCATCTGCAAACACCGTTGCTTTCATCTTTCCTTCCCCAATTACTTGTGCCACTCGGGACATTATGTCATCCATCACCACAATGAAAAGTAACGGTGACAGTGCACTTCCTTGTTTCAGGCCGTTTCTCTGTTCCAACCAGTCCGATCTCTCTCCTCCCACTTTCACACAGCTCACGCTTCCCTTGTACATCTCCTTGATCCTCTTTATAGTCCATATCTCTACTCCTCTATCCTCCAGGGACTTCCATACTTTGTTTCTGCATACACTGTCATATGCTTTCTCAATGTCCAGGAAGGCCATCAGTAGATCTCTTCCATACTCATATTGCTGTTCTTGTAACTGCCTTACAGCAAAAATCAAATCCACTGTGGACCTTCCTGCTCTGAAGCCATATTGTTCTTCCCTCATCCCTCCTTCTATCCTTGTCCTAATTCTCCTTTCCAAAACTTTCTCGAAGATCTTTGCACAATGACTCATCAGTGTTATTCCCCGATAGTTTCTGCAATCTGTTCTACTACCTTTCTTGAAGATCGGGAAAATTATTCCTTTTTTACAGTCCTCTGGGGTCTTCCTTTCCTTCCATGCTGTCCTCACCACACGGTACAACCATTGTATCCCCACCTCTCCTGCTGCTCTCACCATCTCCACACTCAACTCATCCACACCCAGTGCCCTCCTTTCATCTTGTTCACTGCATCTTCCACTTCTTTCCATGTTAAGTCCTTTTCTGTTTGCAGTTCATCTTCCTCTTCCCCGATTTCTTCCTCCTCACCATCATTTCCATTTGGGTTCAGAAGTTCTTCAAAATATTCTTTCCACATTTTCTTCAGTTCTTTCCTATTTTCTATCTCTTGTCCCCTTTTGTTCACCATTCTAACATAATCCGTAGGATCCTTCCGCCTCTTATTTTTTACCATCCCAAACAGGACTTTTTTGTACCTTCGCTATCCTCCATCATCTTTGTCCACTCTTCCATCCACTTTCTTCTCTCCTCAGCCACTACCCTCTTCGCCTCCTTCTTTCTTTCCTGGTACTCTTCCCTCGTCTCTACCGTCCTATTTTGATACCACCTCCTAAAGGCTCTATTCTTTTCCCTTACTATATCTTTTGTCTTCTCATTCCGCCATGGTGTTTCCTTCCACCTCTTCTTACTACTTGTCCTCCCACATACTGCTTCTGCTGCACCTACTAGTGTATTCTTAAATCTAGCCCAATCCTCTTCCACCCCTCTTTCTTCATCTGTTGGAATTCCTTCCTTTACCGTTTTGAGGTACTCGACCCTTCTATCCCCTTCTTTCAGTTTCCATATCCTTATTCGTCTTTCCTGGTTCTCAGTCCCTTTCTTCTCCTTACTCCCTCTCAGGTTCATTACCAGCAATCGATGGTCGCTATCCAGGTTCTCCGATGGTATAACCTTGATGTCCGTGATGTTCTTATTTAGTTCTTTTAAGATTTTCACATAACTATTAATATAGGATGAATTGATTTATTGATTCATGATGCGCAAGGATATGAGAGAATCATATTTTTAAAAAAATTGATTATATAGCACTTTGATTTTTGAAAAATTTTGCATTTTAAAAACAGTTTCAAAATTCTGTCTCTTAGGTAGTCAGCCCAAAGGCTGGCTGGATCCTCAAAAAGTACTGCCATAGGTTAAGTCTGTAAATACCCACAAAACCCCAAAGCAGTACTATAATGAGGCATAGATAGTTTTATTAATTCCATTTGATCAAATACATGTATACAATACATTTTTGATATAGGACACGTCAGAATTTACATCTATAAAATAAAATTACTAATAGGTATATACAGTAATACTAATTATTATTATTATTAATCTTGATTGGTCACATTGGACCACTTGAGTCGTTCCACAATCACTTCTTCTTTGAAGGTAGTACTGCTTGGTTCTTGCGCTCTTTCCAGTACTTTTTCATTCTTTCAGATCAGAATTTTCTCAACTCATCTGAAATCTCCATAGGCTTTCTATGTGTCATTTCTGCAGAAAATTTGTGAGTTTTAAGAATGGTGTTAATTTTATTTTTCTCCTCGGCATCTGTTATCTTAGTCCAACTGCTTTGAGATCTTGTTGGATTTCTTGGATCCATTTTCCTCCAGTTTTCTTTCCTAGATTTCTCATCACCAGTTGGCGTACAATTCTGTTTTCTGGAAGCCGTGAAGATGTGAAAAAAATATGAAATTCTTTTCTTCTTCAATGTGCTGGTGATTGGATCAATCTCACGATAGACAGTTTCATTTGGGAGAATCCTCCAGACTCCCTCAACCTGATACTTTTTATTTATGCACGTTCTAATGATTCTTCTTTCCGTTTCGAGGAGCTGATCAGTTCTTTGTTCATTTTTAATTTGGAACAGTGTTTCACAAGCATAAGTGGCTTCTGGGAGAGTTACAGTTTTATAATGTTGGATCTTGGTAGCTATTGATAGGCATTTTTTTATTATATGTTGACCAGGTTAGAGATTGTGCCTTTTTCATTTTATTTGTTCTATTTATCCAAGTTGCTTTTTCGTTTAAGTTATGTGTTATAATTTTTCCATGATACTTAAATTGAGGAATACTAATACTATAACTATTATAACTTTCATCGCTCCTATACGCTAAGATATTCAACTACAGAGTAAAAACAATGGCACTGCAGATAAGCTTTCAACATTCTATCAAAGGTTTTTATTTTTGGGGCAAGTTTTATATACTGGGGTAGTTGATTGTATAATTTAACTCCTGTGTGATAAGTTCCTTTTTGATATATGCTTGTGTGTGTGTGTGAAATATGAATGTTTTGATTTTGTCTTGTGTTATGCCTATGAACATCATTGTTTGTTTTAAGAAAAACATCCTTATTCATTAAATTCTTTTTCCAAAACAATACTTTCAAAGATATATATACAGGGCAGAGGGAGAATGTTTAAATCTTTAAACAGAGGTCTACATGATTCTCTAGTGTTTACATTTGCCATAATTCTAATCGCCCTCTTTTGTATCCTAAACGTGCTTAGTACATCTGGCGACATACCCCAAAATATGACCCCATATCTTAAGTATGAATGGAAATAAGCAAAATAAGTATTTCTTAAAGTGTGCATGCTAGTGCAGGTTTTCAAAATACGTAACGCGAAGCACATCAAGTTCAGTTTAGTATTCAGATATTGTATATGTTTATTCCATTTCAAGTCTTGTTGTATCCATAGTCCTAAAAACTTTCTGACTTATTTTCTATTTGATGACCATTTAATGTTATATTGGGCTTCGCACGATTCCTATTCTGTATAGTGTGGAAATTTAGACATACTGTTTTTTTATAGTTGATTATGAGGCGATTATCTTGTTTTTAAGAAAGGGGACAAGAAAGTGTGTGATAACTATAGAGGGATCACCCTCATATCACAGATAGTAAAAATACTGGAAAGGATATTAGAAAGAAGAATGAGAAGAAAGGTGGAAGGAGAGTTGCAAAAGGAACAGTATGGCTTCAGGAGTGGAAGATCCACAGTGGACCCAATCTTTAGCTTGAGGCAGGTGATGGAAAAGAACTGGGAATATGGAGAGGATTTGATCATGACTTTCATAGATCTAGAAAAGGCATATGATAGTATCCCCAGAGAGAAGGTATGGGAAACCATGGTTAAGAAGAGACTGGGAAGAGAAATGTTGGAAATGGTGCAAGCAATGTACAACAACTGTGTTAGCAGGGTACTGACCCCAGTTGGAAAGACAGATTGGTTTAGGAACAAGACTGGACTAAGACAGGGGAGTGTGCTGTCACCTCTTTTATTCATAATGGTAATGGATGAAATTGTAAAGGAAACAAAGGAAGCATATGGACATAAAGAAATGAAGTTACTATTATTTGCAGACGATATTGTGGTCTGGGGAAGGAGCACCGAAGAAGTGCAAAAACAACTAGATGCACTGAACGAAAATATTCAGAAGTAGGGCCTGAAAATCAGTATAGAGAAAAGCAAGACCATGGTGATGACAAGAGGGGAAAGACAAGGAAAGGGCACTGTGAAAATTGGAAGTCAGAGTTTGGAAATTGTGGACATGTTCAAATACCTAGGAAGTGAATTGATGCAAACTGGTAGGTTGGACATGGAGATTGGCAGGAGGGTACAGCAGAGCAATGCATTCTATCAAAGTGTAAGAAAACTTGTTTGGGATAAGGAAGTACCAAGGAAAAGCAAGGAGGTAATGTATAAAATGTACTATGTACCCATATTTACTTATGCAGCTGAGACTTGGACCCTGACGAGCAGGCAAGAGAGTAGAATCCAAGCCAGTGAAATGAAATTCCTAAGAAGTATGATAGGTAAGACTAGGAAAGACAGAGTGAGGAATGAAGATGTTAGGAAGGAAGTTGGGATGGGAAAACTAAATGAGAGAATTGAGAAGAATAAACTAAGGTGGTTTGGACATGTAAAGAGGATGGAGGAAAATAGAATACCAAGACAGATGCTGGAGGCGAAGTGCAAGGGTAAGAGAGCAAGGGGAAGACCTAGAACAAGGTGGATCGATTCAGTGAAGAACAGCGTGAGAAAAAGGAATCTGGACTGGGACAAGATCGTGGAAGAAGAATTGTGGAAGGAAAGAGGAAAGTGGAGAAGTGCCATAAATACCCCGACCCGGCAGGAGCTGGATAAGGGGAAATGATGATGATGATGATGATATCTTGTGACCATTTGGTTAACTCTCCTGTAACGGAGTCAGCAGACTGCTGTATGACCTGTTTAGTTTCACCTTTTATTACGAGTGTTGTATCATCCGCAAAAAAAAATTCCTTATGTGAATGAACGTTCTGTGTTATATCATTGATATATAGAAGGAAGAGTAGTGGGCCCAAAACCGATCCCTGGGGTACTTCAAATTTAATAATTCCCTCATTGGGCATGTTTCATTAAGTAATTTGGTTCCATCATCCTTGTGTCTCAAGCTTACTATTTGTTTAACACCTTGTTAAGTAAGACTCGATCCATTTATTAGCTACTAAGCAAGATGAAGAGTGAGGTAATTTGTCATTGTCGTCACTGAGTCAGAACAATAGCACTGACCCAATGAGTAGTATCTTTCACAATAAGCATTAAAACTAATTCAGATCGGCTCAGGATTGGGTGTTTCTGATAAATTGCATAAGTATATATTGTGAATCATAAGTTTATATCACTTGGGTAAATACCATTCAATGGATAATTAACTAAATACTGAAATATGTTTCTATCCCTCATTCCTGTTTTAACGGTTCAGGGATGAGGTGCATCTATTTTCCATTGGCCAGGTGGTTTAATGGTCAAATGCACTTCTTGATTCCAACCTCCCAAGACAAATTATGAAGAGAATAAATGAGTGGAAATAGGCAAAGAGTTTGAAGGAAGCAGTTGCGAGCTTGAAAAAAGATTGCATGGACATCTCTCGGATTTTGAACCAATTCGTGCTGTATTCAGCTGTGTGCTCTAGTCCTCTTGGAGAGTGTTAGTCATCTGAACTTGCTGAACAGAATCAGCTAGCTGTCTGGCATGTGGCTTTCAGTGTTTGTCAACCCAAGCCAATAGCAGTCCATTTGATGTCTTACCATTGTTAACATTATTGACTAGAATACAGTTTTTGTCAACCTTTAATTGGTACTTATGTTGATTTTGGGTACAATAAACTCTCGTTTATCCATGTTAATGCGAACTTGAGATTGTACAAATAACGAAATATTGCAGAAAATACAAACACATATAACCCTAGCTGACAATGACACTTTTGTTTACTAAGCATGCAACATATGAAATATAAAATCCACTGAGTTACAAATTTTTTCTCGGTTCATTTTCAGGAAATGCCAGTAATCATATTTTTATTTTTTATTCTGTCTTAATGTATCATTTACGTATTTTCTTGTAACAGTCATCATTTTATGGAGCGTCAAAAGATGGAAGTAGTTAAATGAGTTCTGTTGCATAGCGCAAAGATCATGCATGGTGTCTTCTTGTTCTGCCATATCCTCATTGGACGATGGCTGTCATCAGGGCAATTTCTTGCTTAATTTTAGCAACTTTGAATAATGCAGGAGTGTTGATTCTATACCATTCGCATAGGTTCTTTAGCTAAGGTTTTCTCCTTCTTCCTCTGTTTCACCTACCTTCAATGATCTGAAGGAGTTTATATTTATCACTAGCAACCCGCCCGGGAACAGTTATGAATGCATCGCGTGATAAGCTCTTTTTTGGATGTCGATGAACTACGACCCATAACTGTTTTACGTCTCGGCATGATGGGTTAAAATCACTGACTGGACTATTAATTATATTATCATGTAGATGAATGTGCAACGAATTCTTGTCAGACATAATTTAAGAATGGCAAGGTGCATGAAACACAAATCCCCTTTCCGTCCAATCTTAACTTTACTGTGTATTTGCGGAACAAAAAGTTCAGTCGAAATGAAGAGAAGTTGAGTTGCACTTTCAGGGAAACTCTTACCTCAACACGACTCGACAGTTTGCTGCTGGCTGTATAGGCTCACCCGCTAGCTAGACTGTACCTGGGGTGATAGGCTCGTCCCTATCTAGCTCGTACACTGTCGCCTCAGTAATTGAATGGAGATTGTTGGAAGAAATGAAAACTTAAAAACACTTATAGTGGGCGATGTATTGATGATAAAGATATGCTCTCGCGGACTTTTTTTGTAGAACTTTTCATGTTGCACAATTCTTACTCTCATAGTATATTGATTTTTTAACGGTTTGCTCAGCATAAGCTTAAAAAGTGCATGGATGCCAGTTTTTTTTACTGAAATCGTTACTGCTTGGCTTCCTTTGATCATAAATAAATTATTTTCTACAGAAACCTTTGAGATATCCTTTACAGAATGGTGAAAACCGCATCAAAATCCATCCAGTGGTTTTCGAGATTACCCATGACATTCAAGAATCGGGGACTTTGTTTTATAATAAGTAGAGGTTGCGAATTATTTGGCCAAAGTATTCAAGTTTTGTCTTTTTGATGTTATGCAAGACCCCCAATTCTTTGTACAGGCATTCGAGTACTTCAGTGTTACGTAGTCAATCGATCCATAATATTCTGAGCAGACGGTCTATAGCATCACATAGTGATGTGGGCCAGGCAAATGCCCAGTGGGCAGGACATCTATAAATGGACATTTGCCCGGGCATTTGCCAAAAGCAGTTTTAAGCGCCCAAAATCTGGGCATTTAAGAAAACTTCTTTTTTTTTTTTACTTTTTACTACTTGTGATTGTTACTAGAGCATCTAAAACACAATAAAAACCATTAATCAAAGGTACATTTCATGGATAAACTAGTAATTCCTGAATATTGCTAATATTAACTTAATTATCCTGTGTCAATGTTGTCAATAACATCTAAATGGGAATTATGTATATCTGGTTTGAATAAAACATTGTAAGTTATTACTGAGTTAGGCCTGCAGGCCTACTCATTTATATTCAAGAAAATTAGGTAGGAGTTTGATTATGGTGTGAATAGTGGCATTGGGAGGGGGGTGGATTGGCTAGGCCCTGGGCTGCCATTGTGCTATGATCTTGGAATGGGGGTAGGGTGGTTGTGGCCTTGAGATTGGCGAGGCATTCTACCACCAGCAGCCCAGCCCAGTTAGTTGTGAAGTAGAGCTGTCTGTTGAGTGGTTGAGTCTGAGATAACCTCACTTCTTTCTTAGGCTATTTATATTTTTTAAGTGTTAGATTAAATCATTACAAAATGCTTAGGAAAAAAGGACCTATTTGGAACTTTTTTAATTTGAAAGGGAAAGGAGTATCTTGTAAATATTGTAATAAGGACTATTAACAGTCACATTGTAACATTGTTTATGGATAAATATAAAGAAGAAAGAAGCAAACAAGATTGTCGCAGAGGAGAGGAAGAAGTGGATGGTGAAGTGGACAGAGATGATGGAGGAAGACAGTAGAGGAAATAAGAAAGTACTTTATGGGATGGTCAAAAGTAAGAGAAGAGGTCTGCGAGAGGATGTGGTAATGATGGACAAAAACGGAAATGAGGTACACAACAAAGAGACTCTCAAGACAGTGTGGAAAGAGTACTTTGAGGATTTGCTGAATCCAAATGGTCATAGGGAGGAAGACAATGCATTGGAAGATGGAGAAGACAACACAGGAATGGAAAAGGACCTGACTTGGAGAGAACTGGAGATGGCTATAGACAAGATGAAAGGAGGAAGGGCACCGGGTGTGGATGAAGTGAGTGTTGAAATGGTGAAGGCAGCAGGGGAGGTTGGGAAACAGTGGCTGTGCCGTGTGATGAGGGTGATATGGAAGGAGAAAAAGACCCCAGAAGATTGGAAGAAAGGATTAATTGTCCCAATATTTAAGAAAGGAAGCAGAAAGGAGTGCAGAAATTGCAGGGGAGTCACACTCATATCTCACTGTGCCAAGATATATGAAAAGATATTAGAAAGTAGAATACGAGCCAAAGTGGAGAGAAAATTGAGAGAGGAGCAGTATGGATTCAGACCTGGGAGATCAACAGTGGATCTCATATTTTCAGTGAGACAGCTCCAGGAACACCACTATGAATTTGGAGAGGATCTGTTGATGGCCTTCCTGGACATCGAAAAGGCCTATGATAGTGTGTGTAGGGATAAGGTTTGGGAAGCAATGGAAAACATGGGAGTGGAAAAAGGGACTGTAGGCAGAGTGAAGGAGATGTATTGTGGAAGTGTGAGTTGTGTGAAAGTTGGAGGGGAAAGAACAGACTGGTTCAGACAAATGAGTGGCCTGAAACAGGGTAGTGCGCTGTCACCCCTTCTCTTTATTGTGGTTATGGACGAGGTAATGACACGGATTGCAGGAAAGATAGGAGAAGATAAGATGAAAGCAATGGTGTTTGCAGATGATCTCATGGTCTGGGGAAACAAGGAGGAGGAAATTCAGGAGCAACTGAAGGCTTGGGAAGAAACAGTGGGAGAGTACGGATGGAAGTTCAACATCAGTAAATGTGAGATCCTGTTAACGACCAGGAAAAAGGACAGACCAATGAGTGGGATAACACTTGGAGGTGGACAGCTGAAGAAGGTGGAAAGTCTTAAGTACTTGGGAAGTCTAGTGGAGGAAAATGGGAGAAATGACAAAGAGATTACGGAACGTGGCAGACAGGCAGAAGCATTTCTGAGAAGCATTAGGAGCTTAGTGTGGAATAAAGATGTCCCACAAAAAAGCAAGGAAGTGTTATACAGAAGCTACTATATCCCGATACTGACCTATGCTTCAGAAACGTGGACAATGAAGAAAAGAGACATAAGCAGAATACAGGCAGGTGAAATGAAGTTCCTGCGAAGTAGGATCGGAGTAACAAGAAGAGACAGGTTGAGGAATGGAAAGGTCAGGGAAATGGTGAAAGAGGAGCCCTTGCAAGGTAGGATTGAGACATCAAGACTGAGGTGGTATGGACACTTAAAGAGAATGGATGAGAAGAGGATTCCCAAGAGGATACATGAGATGCAGATGCAGAAGAAATGACCAAGGGGAAGACCAAGAGATAGATGGCTGAAAGGAGTGGAGGAATGTGTCAAGAAGAGAGGCGAGGACTGGACCAGAGTGACAGCGGAGAGGTGGTGGGAAGAAAGGACTAAGTGGCGAGGCTTATGTTCCAAACAGACCCAGCCTGGGGCTGGAAACTGTACAAGATGATGATGATGATGATGATGATTGTAACAAGATGGAAAAGCACATAAAGAAGTGTTTTAAGAGCCCTCAGGATCTTAAAAAAAAGTGCTTTAGTTAGGTACAATTACAGTGGTTGAAAAACCTTTTTGAATGAAAACCCCCTTATGAAACTTTACTAATTGAAGTGGATGATTTCAACAACAAATCTGCAGTACCAAGCACAAGCTCAGCCTCAGAACCAAAATCAAGTTCTTTCAGTGAATTCCTACGACAACTTCCGCAACCTATTTTGGCCTCAACTCCTGTGTTTATGGATAAATATATACACGCATCAAAAAAAGTTTTGCATCACCTCGGTTCCAAGAGTTCCGGAACCGTTAAATACAAAGGGAATAGAGATCAACACAAACAACATTTCAGCTCATTTTATTGCTCATGAGACCCACACATTGCATGTTGTACCATCATACAGCTAGACTTTCAGCATTTGTGGTCCAGATTGCAGTACACACCACTACCTCTAATACCCAGTAGCACGTCCTCTTGCATTGATGCATGCCTGTATTCGCCGTGGCATACTATCCACAAGTTCATCAAGACACTGTTGGTCCAAATTGTCCCACTCCTCAACGACAATTCGGCGTAAATCTCTCAGAGTGGTTGGTGGGTCAAGACGTCCATAAACAGCCCTTTTCAACATATCCCAGGCATGTTCGATAGGGTTCATGTCTGGCGAACATGCTGGCCACTGTAGTCGAGCGATGTCGTTATCTTGAAGGAACGCATTCACAAGATGTGCACGATGAGGTCGAGAATTGTCGTCCATGAAGACAAATGCCTCTCCAATATTCTGCCGATATGGTTGCACTATGGGTCGGAGGATGTCATTCAGGTATCGTAAAGCCGTTTCGGAGCCTTCCATGACCACCAGTGGCGTACGTCGGCCCCACATAATGCCACCCCAAAACATCAGGGAACCACCACCTTGCTGCACTCGCTGGACAGTGTGTCTAAGACGTTCAGCCTGACCAGGGTGCCTCCAAACACGTCTCCGACGATTGTCTGGTTGAAGGCATATGCGACACTCATCGGTGAAGAGAACGTGATGCCAATTCCGTGGGGTCCATTCAGCATGTTGTTGGGCCCATCTGTACCGCGCTGCATGGTGTCGGGGTTGCAAAGCTGGACCTCGCCATGGACGTCGGGAGTGAAGTTGCGCATCATGCAGCCTATTGCGCACAGTTTGAGTTGAAACACAACGTCCTGTGGCTGAACGAAACGCATTATTCAACATGGTGGCATTGCTGTCAGGGTTCCTCCGAGCGGCAATCCGTAAGTAGCGGTCATCCACTTCAGTAGTAGCCCTTGGGCGGCCTGAGCGAGGCCTGTCATCGACAGTTCCTGTATCTCTGTACCTCCTCCATGTCCGAACAACATCGCTTTGGTTCACTCTGAGACGCCTGGAAACTTCCCTTGTTGAGAGCCCTTCTTGACACAAAGTAACAATGCGGACGCGATCGAACTGCGGTATTGACCTTCTAGGCTTGGTAGAACTACAGACAACATGAGCAGCGTACCTTCGTCCTGGTGGAATGACTGGAACTGATCGGCTGTCGTACCCCCTCCGTCTAATAGGCCCTGCTCATGCATGGTTGTTTACATCTTTGAGCAGTTTTAGTGACATCTATGAACAGTCAAAGGGACTGTATCTTGGATACAATATACACAGTCAACGTCTATATGCCGGAGATCTGGGAACCGAGGTGATGCAAAACTTTTTTTTGATGTGTGTAGAATACATATTATGCAGATACATATATGGCTAAAACAAAATTTATATAAGCATTGCATTATGAATATGTAATGATCTGGGCATTTATGGGTTTTGGGCATTTGCCCGGGCATTTATCCTGGACATTTGCCTCGACTTATAAATGCCTAGACATTTTACATCACTAGCATCACATCTCGTAGGCTTGAAGTTTCTTGCTGATGTTCTCTGTGAGGGGTCCAGGCTTCGGCACCATTCAGCAGGACAGAGAAAATGTAACACCACAGTAAACAGAGATGAAGGACAATATTAAAGTCTCGGTTGCTCAGTAGTTTATTCATTTTCTTGAAATCAGCACTTGCCTGTTCAATGCGGGATCTATATTTGATAGCATTATTCCAATTATGATCAAGCATGCATCCAAAGTATTTCACATGCTGAACTTTAGTCTTTTTTGTATTCAAATACAGACCTGCTCTTGTACTGTGATGTACCACAGAGTTCAGTAATGTTTGTAGATCTTCTGCACTAGAATCATATCATCTACATAGTGCAGATTACTTATGGTGTTCCATTAATAATCGATACACTTTCCTGTTAGTGCAGATTACTTATGGTGTTCCATTAATAATCGATACACTTTCCTGTTTTCCCTCCAGTGCTTCAGAATATACTTTCCCAGGGTAGATATTGATAAGAATTGGAGATAGAACACAGCCTTGTCTCACTCCTGTACTAGTTCTACACTACGTGTGTTGGTACAATCTAATTTTACTGAAGCGATCTGATAATTCTATGCCCCATTGTGAGGCATGCAAAGAACGTGTGATTTCTCAATCGTCTCATCTTCTCTGTATCACTCTTCTTCCAATCCGCCTGCTCTTACTCTGTTTACAATGTCTGTAAATAATCCATCTATCAATATCTATATCAACAAACATTTTGCTATCAATGGCAAATGTATGTGCAGTCTGTGTGTTAACACGCATCACTGTTCAGCCACTTCAAAATGTTTAATCAGTTTCCTGTCATTTCTAATTTCTTTGCTATAGATTGAATATAATGTTAACACTTTTCTGCCATATCAAAACCTCTAAAAACTTGAGTCACAATAAGCAGTGTGATACTGAATAGCAATCACAACTTCGACTAACCAGACAATTGGCAGACTGCATGGAGGTAATTACAGTAAAACTTCTTTTATACGTTTCACACTTATACTTTATTTTTTTTCCTGGTTCCGGCAAAATCCCTATACTTTCTATGTTGATTTATTTCCGATATACGTTTTACATTTATTCGTTTTTCACGCTTATGCGATCATATTTTAAGTCCCTTGCAATATAAAGCATCATTTATACATTGCGTATGTTTGAATGCAAACATTTGGTACAGACTGTACTTCCGTCACATCGCTCGGTGGAAGGAATGCAGTTCGCGCTATTTATGTTACGATGGCCTTGAGCGACACTCGCTTGTCATAGTGTTGCATAATAATTGTTGTAGCGAGCGTTATTTGTGTTGGCCAAAATAAAGGAAGCATCCATAGAGCACAGTTAGACAGCGTCTGAAGCTTATGTTAAGATGAACGGAAGAAAGCGGAAGTGTGTTACGATCACCGATATATTAAAATATTTATTTTTTCCTCTTTTATAATTTTTATTCGTGTGTGTTTTTTTTAGGACTTCTCGTCAAACCATTAAAATTTCTCGTCAAACCATTAAAAATACGCGATTGATTCTGTGTTATAATAATCTTGCATCTTCAAATTAATCCATAAATTAATTTACACTACGGTATTTTATTAATGACGATGACGAAGAGCCGCAGCGTAATACAGTGGATTTTAATGATGCTGTCAATGCTCTATGGCCTATCAAACATTTTGTGATGCGCCATAACTAGAGGTGTTAGAAAGTGTTGTTATTTTTTTGAAGATTTGTTGATTTAAAATTCAAAAGGTGGTGTTTTGTGTTTTTATTATTTTTTCGGGGGATGACATGTTAAAATTTGGAAAGCGATAAGGTTTGTACAATAAGTGCATTTAAAAATATAAACAATTAATAAAACAAAGTAAAAAACAAAACAGCAGGGTAAAACGTTAAACATGGCTATGGAAGAATGAGATAATACTTATATGGAAGTCACATTTTTATTTTACATTCACCATCTCGAAACACATTTCAGTGAATACCTTTTTCAGTTTTATCCAAATACTGCGGTGAAATCACTGGAAGTAGATCATGGTTAAAGTCTCAGCATTTGCAGCTGTCAATTTTCGCCTCCTATCACTTACTATGAGACTGTATTTCGAAAATGACCTTTCAGAATCCACATTTGAACAAGGATACCACACACACTTTAATGCAGCTGTTGCATAGTCTCGGTGAGCAGGCCTTAATCCCATGAGGATCTCTGGAACATTCACATTATCTTCATGACGCAGTTGGTTCTTGATTGCAGTCAGGTAAATGCTGTGAGCCTCTAAAAACTGTTGAGACTCCATCTTCGTAAGAAATGGGGCATTCTTCTTAAATTGGAGCAGTTCTGTGGGAGATACGTTCTTAGGTGCATGCCGAGGATCAAACAATGACCCGATGGCTTCTACAGTCTTCCTGGCTGGATCCGTGGTCCTTAAAGTCTTGACTTTCACTAGAGCTGACTGGGCAACACACGTAAGCTTGGACTTAACCTTTATCTGCATCTTTTGAGGAAGCTGTTCCAAGTTCTGGAGGATCGTATGATTGAACATTCCACCATCGCCTAATAGCTTGAGCTTTACCTCAAGGTCATCTAGCTTCCCAGCCAGTAAGTGAATTGTTGGGTACTTAGATACCTCCAAGAAATTAAGCAAGTCCATAAGAGAGGCACCAATAACAGAAACATACAATGCTTGTAATTGTATAAATTGTATTGTTGAAGTCGATGCTTGTTGGAAAAATTTGACCCCAGAATTTGAATCTTCCAATGTTTTGAAAAATTCTACCAGATCTTCCACATGCGTGGCCATATACATTGCAGCCTTAAACCATGAATTCCATCTTGTACATACAGGCATTGGGAAAGCTAGAATTTCATTCTCTTTTTCTGTGTTTTCATATTTCTCCCTTAGAAATGCAACGTAATTGCTTTTTCTTTTTCGCGTATTTAAAAAGGCATTCTTTGTCTTTACTATAGACATGTTCAATTCGTCCAGCTCGTTTTCAAATACGCAGCCGATAAGATTGACTTTATGAGCCCAGCACTGGACATGACTTAATTCTTCAATCAATCCTTGAAGAGTAGTTACACATTTTGTCATGTAGCGTGCTGAGTCCGTAACTACTGCCACTACACGCTCCCGTTCAATTTCATAGGAATTCAAGGTGTCTAATATCGCATTGGAGCAATTTACGCTATTGGCAGAATCTAGAACAACAGAGGCAGCCAGATGGGTGTTCATTTCAGTTGATGGTACTGATGGACGAAAAAGAATGTTGAAAACACACCTACCATTCTTGTCAGTTGTTTCGTCACATAGCAGAAACACGTCTTTGTTTTTTATATCTTCCCTAATTTCTTCCCTCCTTCTTTCGCCAATCATGGGGATGTATTTCTGACGAATCTGATTTGCTGATGGTAAATCTCCACGTCCGCGAACGTACTTATTAAACCAAGTACGGATAGCAGGATTGTCTAGTTTCTCTACTGGTATATTAGCTTTCACAAACGCAGTAGTAGTGTCCAAAATAAACGCTTCTTTCATATCCTTCACACGACTAGCATTTGATAATGTTTCTTTCAAGGTGGCCACTCTAGGAACACTAACTTCAAGACGCGAATTTTCTCGGCGTTTTGAATGCTTCTCCGATTTGCAATGTTTGTCTAATGCATCTTTCCTGCGATAATCTAACCGACAATCACAATATTTGCACATAAGAATGCCACAAAAAATTATAAATCCTTCATTCTTATATTCTTTAAGTCTGTCTGTGGCAGAAACAGCTACCTTCGGCATTTTTAAACTCAACTGAGCGATGCCCAGTAACAAACACTGTTATCACACGGTTGACTGTAGTCACACGCCAGTATAAATTCGTAACCACACGCAAAATTTATTTCTGAATTCGTGTCATAATATTTAAATTACGTCGCGTCTCATCTTCCTGTACTGCTAAGTTCGGAACTAATACGACGAACACGTGGTCGCCAACTGATTCACGCAAATAACGCATTAGCTTCGATGATAACGCACAATTTGCGCACTTTTTATTAAATTATATAGAATTCTCTACTATAATTTTCACTCGCTACCGATGTAACAGGAGGCAAACGTAGTTTACATTATGAACAACTATCACATAACCTTTTGGAGGTAGTCGGCCAAACTATTCACGCCGCGATATAACAGCTGTTTACCACAGCGCTAAAATCCAACGAGTAACGAGAATATCGACAGTATATCGTAATATGACGTATATCGTAGTATTACCCCTCGCGAAACTATACAATCGATCATTCTCTCGAATTGAACACCAACCAAATTCGATTATCGGCTTGTGGACAAAAATGTTCGGATTGGTGTGGGGAAAAAATATGAAAATTTGTTTTTATTTCGCAGATTGCGGTATTTGTGGTGTTATTCACAAAATTCGCGTTATTTCGCGATTTAATTTCACTCCTGGGCGGCACGAAACATGTAAATACGTGAAAATAAAACATCCTAACCTCTAAATATGACTTTTCGTTTTATCGCGAATTAACAAAAACTAACGTTTCTGAAGAAATAATGGCTGAATTATATCGGTTTGAAAATACTGTTCATGCCGTGGCCGCGGCCACCAAAAAAGTCAAGATAACAGACTACTGTACTTCATAAAGTGACTCAATTTTCTTTGTTTTGTTGTTTCTTTCTTTATCTGGGTGTATTTCTCTTGTAGTTGTATTGTTACATATTGCCGATTATAGTTAAACAATCGTTTTATTATTTCTTGTCGTTCACTTCTTAACTATAACCCATATTGTCACATACATTTTGCAGTTTTTATTTACCGACTTTGATTTACCGTATTTGCTCGCGTATATCTCGCCCCCGCGTATATCTCGCACCCCATTTTTTATTTGAAATTTCAGGAAAAAAAAGTACTCGCATATATCTCGCATTCATTACTGACGCCATCATATAAATGACCGTAATAACCTTGAGGTAGAAACACGTTCGATTTAGCGCGCCACAACAGTCGTCATTGTCCAGGAACTTACCCGAAGCGTTACTAACAGGAAGAGCGACCAACAACGAGTTGATCCGAACTTCGATACGAGCCGATTAGGTATCGAGGAGCCGCGTGCAAGCATACGGCGCAGCGTGAGTGTTAGCACGCTGTACATCGTTAGTCTTCGGCCGCGGTTGGCTAAATTCGCCGCCTTGAGACACGTTCGAATTAGCGATTAGCGCGCCACATAAGTTGCGGAAGTAGGCCTACTGTTACATCGCAGAGAAACGCTGTTCAGTCTTCTCGAATGTCAATGATTTCGTCTTTACGCATTGCGTCGCATCAGAGCTCGGCCGCGTGCAAGCATACGGCGCAGCGTGAGTGTTAGCACTCTGTACATCGTTCGCCGCGTCTTCGGCCGCGGTTGGCTAAATTCCCCGCCTTGAGACACGTTCGAATTAGCGATTAGTGCGCCACGTCAGTTGCGGAATTAGGCTTACTGTTACATCGCAGAGAAACGCAGTTCAGTCTCCTCGAATCTCAATGATTTCGTATTTACGCATTGCGTCGCATCAGAGCTCGGCCGCGTGCAAGCATACGGCGCAGCGTGAGTGTTAGCACGCTGTACATCGTCCGCCGCGTCTTCGGCCGCGGATGGCTAAATTCGCCGCCTTGAGACACGTTTGAATTAGCGATTAGCGCGCCACGTCAGTTGCGGAAGTAGGCCTACTGTTACATCGCAGAGAAACGCAGTTCAGTCTTCTCGAATCTCAATGATTTTGTCTTTACGCATTGCGTCGCATCAGAGCTCGGCCGCGTGCAAGCATACGGCGCAGCGTGAGTGTTAGCACGCTGTACATCGTTCTCCGCGTCTTCGGCCGCAGTAGGTTAGATTCGCCGCCTTGAGACACGTTCGAATTAGCGATTAGCGCGCCTCAACAGTTGCTCAAGTGGGCCTACTGTTACATCGCAGAGAAACGCAGTTCAGTCTTCTCGAATGTCAATGATTTCGTCTTTACGCATTGCGTCGCATCAGAGCTCGGCCGCGTGCAAGCATACGGCGCAGCGTGAGTGTTAGCACGCTGTACATCGTTCGCCGCGTCTTCGGCCGCAATTCGCCGCCTTGAGACACGTTCGAATTAGCGATTAGCGCACCACGTCAGTTGCGGAAGTAGGCCTACTGTTACATCGCAGAGAAACGCAGTTCAGTCTTCTCGAATCTCGATGATTTCGTCTTTACGCATTGCGTCGCATCAGAGCTCGGCCGCGTGCATGCATACGGCGCAGCGTGAGTGTTAGCACGCTGTACATCGTTCGCCGCGTCTTCGGCCGCGGTTGGCTAAATTCACCGCCTTGAAACACGTTCGAATTAGCGATTAGCGCGCCACAACATTTGCGCAAGTAGGCCTACTATTACATCGCAAATTTTGTGTTTTTTCGGGAATACGGTCATTCCCCGCGTATATCTCGCACCGAAAATTTTCACACATATTTTCGGTCAAAAAAGTGCGAGATATACGCGAGCAAATACGGTATGTGTTTTTCACACTTATACGTTTTTTTCCTTGGTTCCCTGGAAAACGTATAAGTGAAGTTTTACTATATTCCAGACTGCATGAGGCGTTCTAAATACAATCAACAATGCATTCCTATTGGCGCTGTTTATTCATGAGCTTAGCGTGAGCAGTTTTTTTTTAAAACTATGCACACATTATCTGCAAACTAGATAATCTGTGCATAGATAATCAAGAGTTTACTGTATATCTATTGTGAATAGGATTCTTCCTTGCTATTTTTCCCTTTATAGCTTGATAATGTTGCCTGTGAATTGTCCAGGAACATTAGTCAACAAAATAAAAATACTGTATGAAAACACAAAGACCTGCGTACGAATAGGCAATGGAGAGAGCAATTGGTTAACGACAAGAAGAGGAGTACAACAGGGCAGCTCTTTTCACCCTTACTGTACATTGTTGTAATGGACGACATCTTGAAGAAACTTAAAGAAGAATTGCATGGAAATACATCAAAGCCCTGGTATTCGCAGATGATGATATGATTTGGGGTGAAAGTGCTGAAGAGGTGCTTAAAAATCTACAGATTTGGAACAAGTTGTTTGAGGAATATGGGCTTAAAATTAGTCAGAATAAGACTGTGGCTATGGCAAAAGGATCAGGGTGTACTAGTACAAGCATCTACCTGAACAACCATCAACTTCAAAATGTTGACCAATTCAAATATCTTGGCAGCACTTTGAGTTTGGACAATAGCAGTAAATGTGAGATAACCAACAGAACAAATAATGCAGCAATCTTCTACAGCCAAGTCCGAATACTACTGTGGGATAACAAAGTACCTATACAGTGTAAACATATATTATTTAAAACATACTACATACCCATACTGACCTACGCACTTGAAACATGTACCCTTTCTAAAAGAGATAACAGTAGACTTCAGGTATCCGAAATGAAGTTTGTGCGTACCATGCTTCAGAGGACAAGAAAGGATAAAGTAAGAAATGAAATAAATCGTGCAGAAGCAGGTATTAACACCACTGTAATGGAGACCTTACAGTGGTCTCGTCTGAGGTGGTATGGACTTATCCAACGGATAAAAGATGAACAAAAGGCAAAGGCATACTTCAATCTGAACATCAAAGGAAGAAGATGTGTTGGAAGACCTAAAAGGAAATGGATAGACCAGATTAAGGGTGACTTGGCAGACAAAGGGCTGGATTGGGAGAGCACTCATGAAGACCAACTATTCATGGATAGAAAGAAATGGAGAGGACTCGTTCACAGCACCCGGGTGACTGGAGCTGTTTTAAGACGATGATGATGATGATGATGATGAATGTTGCCTGTATTATTTTTTTTCTTTCTTCACATAATGCAGTGGCTTCCAATTATACTGGTTAACCGTGCATTGTATATTGCATATTTAATTGTAGACGGTCATTACTGTACCCAAATGTATGTTTTATCTTTCAGACTGTAATACCAATAATTCTTGCTGCTGGTGATGATAGTGGTAAAATGGCCTGGAAATGAAGCCATGAGTGGCTTGGCAATTGAACTCAGCCAATACAATCATACTAAAAGAAGAGTAGTCCTGCTGCAAGAAGTATCTGGAAAATGAGATTAAAGGTATATTGTTGGAAGATGTGTAAATATGTAATGTATGGAACTAATGTTTCTGTATATATTTGAATTCCAATATTTTATGTTATTACTTATGTAAAACCATCTGATTTATAGAACTTTTTTTTTTCTTCTTTTAATTTTTTGTAATTTATTATTTGTTAGCATATTGGATAGAGAGAATTTAAGCATGGTAAGTAGCAGTTCACTTCTGCAGATTTTAAGTACTCTTCAGAGCTTTCTACTGATCTTACTCGGCACTGTCAGTCAGGTCTAGTTACATAGTTCTTGCCCAGTTGCATTAGTGTGTCCTTCGGTGGCATAGTCGATAGCATGCTGAACTGCTATGTTGAAGATCGCAGGTTCAAACCCGGCCGAAGTCGTCAGATTTTTAAGAGCGTTAATATCCTTCAGTATGCCTTCCTTCGGAGAGGAAGTAAAGCCGGGAGGCCCATGTCATAGATTATCACAGGTCTGCAAAAAATATATGTTTGATAATTGTTTTAGTTTTGATAACTGATTTTTATGTAGTTTTTGGCGCTGATTTCAGAAACGATATTTTTTTTTCTATCATGTAGGGTTGGTCTACAAAATGAGGTAAAACTTTTAGGAAAAATCCTAAAAAGGCCATTTTTATATCAGTATTATTTATGTACAATGTTATTAAACCTCATTAAACATAGGTTAATCTTAAATATACAGTAAGAAAAGTTGATAAGGCTTTGTTACAACACTGTTAAAAATCTTTGTAGCAACGTGTTTTTTTTAAAACTTCAAAACTTCTTTTTGTACTTTTCCTGCTGTGGAGTTGAGGATTTTCCCTTTTTAACATCCAACAGTAGTCAGCCATCATGTTAGCGTCCTTGATATCTTCTTTATAATTTGTACGTATGTTAAAAAAAACGTACAATGTGTGATTTGTGGGCAAACAAAGGGTGATGGAATGTTTTCAATATTTGTTCTGTATTCAGCACAAAACGTACCATAAGATTCACTATAAAAATCTGAAACAAATTTTTCATTGCAGACCTGTGTTATTTATGGCATGTAAAAGAACCTACCACTCCAAATTTGTAGGTTATATTTGGTTGGAAACTCTCTATCAAGTTCCAACGTTCGCCACTGGATGACAGTGTCGTCTGGTAGCCAAAGTTGGAACTACGGTACTTAAAATTGAACTTGCTGGGATCCTTCGGACGTTCAATTAAAATACCCTGCTATGGCCATTGGCTGCAATTCATGTATAATTAATGTGTCCTTGAACATCATATTGGCCTTTTAAGCCCTATAAACCCCGTACTGTAACTGTTAATTATCCCAGCTAGTAATGGTAATGGCTGTTTTTAAAAAAAATCATAAACAGCTGTTCTTCCAGTTTAATTGGCAATTCAGAGTTCGGGATGGGGAGATTTAAATAATAATGTCGTTAATATGAAAGAATGTGAAGATTATTTTCCTGGTTAAATTAATGTAAGGAAGCACATTATGTTAATAATTTGGTTTCCCGACAATGATTTCTACATAGTCCTGCGGACATACTCCCACATCTTACTCCCTCTTGATGTTCCTACACTGTTATACTTCTTTAGATTCATTCCAAATCTTTTCTTGATGTTTTGTATGAGCCTTGATGTATTATACCTTACAAAGTCAATTTTCTATTATTCATGCCAGCAATGTGTATCGTATGCCTAAGGAGCTATAGCTGTCATAATAATAATGGAGAAGTACTGTTAACAAATATATTCTGGTAGCTAAGACTTTAATTCTGTAAAGATACTGTATGCCAAAGTAATTGAGAATCTTAAACTCTGACCATGAGAGCTGTTTGAATGTCTTGCCATCCAGTGTGTAGCTCTAATTCCTGAAAAACCAGACTCTCTTGAACTGTATGCAACTGGGCATCAGTAACACAAGCAAAGCAAATGAAGTGAACTCCAAAATACTCAGCATCCTGTACTTTAAAGTACAATTTTATTAAAGTGATGAGTTATTTTTAATTTTTTCTTCATTCCTATTTGATATTTATAATTCTGAATGGTTTTACAGGAGTGCTATTTAAGAATGTGATGAATACCATTATATTTTTGATATCATTTCTGTTCAGGTTATGAATATTGTATGTGTATAGCATTAGTGCTGTGTGTAATTATTTGAAAGACAAAAATTAGACCTTGTCAGAAAGTATTTATTTTCAGAATTATGAGCCATTTTCTTTATATCGGACAGATGGTCATGATATACATAATGTCTGAATTGTTTAAAGTGTTCAAATACTGTAATGCATTTTACTGGACATTATTTTTTACAATATATGAAAAACGTCAAGATATAATGAAGAACTTCAAGATATAATGAAGAATTCTTCCAGCATTGGAGCATTACATAATTTCACTCATCAGCTCAGGAGAGTGTATGAGATTTCACCATTTGTTGCCAAGGGTATTCATTCCAGTATTACTGCATGGCAGTGTGTGATATGTAAGAGAGTATGGAGCTATTCAAGAACTCTATTTTACTAGACTATTGGATTATGTTTCAATGTTTTCTACTACGATAACTTGATTGTAATTATAACTGTGATTATTATCCGTCGTTACAGCAGTTTGGTACATATTTATTGGCATAGAATATCTATTTTATTTTATTAGTCTGTATCATTTCTAGCTTCAAAACTTAGTAGTTTGTTATAATGTGTTGAGACATTATTTGTTAAGTTTCATTGATCTGCTGATGATCTCTTTTAAATGCATGAATTAAATTACAGGAGCTTATTGCTTAAAATTTGATAAGATTTCATCTGACCTCACCCTTATTAGATTTTTCTTTTCTTTTTGTTGTCATTAAATTGGGCAGCTGGGTTTTTGATTCTCATAGTTGTTGGTTTCCAGGGTCTATTATCTTTTTTTAATGGCTTGTTTATTTCTAAAAAATATGGGTGTTTCAGACCAAATAAAATGTGTACATCTGTTAAATGTGTGTGTCACAAAAAGTAAATACTGAAGTTGGCAGCAGTAAATGTATAACCATTATTTATGGATCCTTCCTTAATCCAATTTAATCTTACCATTGAATCTAATTTTCTTTCAAATTTCACTATAATCTGCATGGAGGGGTGCAGTTTTAGATGAAGGAAAACAGAAATACCTTTTTGTATCCATGGAGTCTATTCTTCATGAAAATGTCATTCTAATATTTATTTTGACTTACAAATTTTTCCACACGAATTAGACTTGGTCATTATTTTGCAAGTTGTTTTACCTGAGTCAAATTTCTGATATGTTTATTGAATCTACAGCATATTATTCCTGTAGTTGTTTTCTTTGTAAGCATCAAATATAGAAGCATAGAGATTGTGTTATTTGCTAATGTTAGGCTGTGATGAATTATGGACACAATGTAAATTTTTATGTAAGTATCCCATGATATAAAATCTGTTGAATAAATTTTATAAAAATTGAAATGTTTGTTCCTTGAATGTTTGAGAATGATTCACCCAATATACAGGTGATATGAACATGTAAGTAACCTTTTAACAAAATATTATGTAAGAATATCTTACACTACAGCAGTTTGCAAATTTTTGGGTTCTGTGTCATATTTCCAGCATTTATATAATTTCATTGGTTGATAACATGTTAAGAAATAAGTCATAATCTCGTACAATATAACACTTTCACAGTAAAAACTGGTCTCAGACAAGGTGATGGATTATCCCCTCTGCTTTTCAATGTGGCTCTTGATTATATCATGAAGGTTTGGCGAAAGGAAAACCCTCCTAAGATCAAAATTGGAACAAAACCATCAATAAAAATAAACTGCTTAGGATTTGCAGATGACTTGGCTCTTTTAGCACAAGACAAGGAAGAGGTTTATACTCGGATCACTAGTCTCCAAGAAATTGCTTAAGGGATAGGATTACAGATATCCTTCGAAAAAACTGAGAACATGCCTATGAAACCCTCAGATATAAATGAAGTCTATATAAATGATCATAAAATTAACCTAGTTCCTTAATTTAAGTATCTTGGAGAAATTATAGCACATAACTTAAACGAAAAAGTAACTTGGAAAAATAGAACAAATAAAATGAAAAAGGCTGAATCTCTAACCTGGTCAATATAGGCTATAATAAAAAATGCCTATCAATAGCTACTAAGATCCAACATTATAAAACTGTAACTCTCCCAGAAGCCACTTATGCTTGTGAAGCACTGTTCCAAATTAAAAATGAACAAAGAACTGATCAGCCCCTCAAAACGGAAGGAATCATTAGAACGTGCATAAATAAAAAGTATCAGGTTAAGGGAGTCTGGAGGATTCTCTCAAATGAAACTGTCTATCGTGAGATTGATCCAATCACCAGCACATTGAAGAAGAAAAGAATTTCATATTTTTTCACATCTTACGGCTTCCAGGAAACAGAATTGTAGACCAACTGGTGATGAGAAATCTAGGAAAGAAAACTGGAGGAAAATGGATCCAAGAAATCCAACAAGATCTCAAAGCAGTTGGACTCGAGATAACAGATACCGAAGAGAAAAGTAAAATTAACACCATTCTTAAAACTCACAAATTTTCTGCAGAAATGACACATAGAAAGCCTATGGAGATTTCAGATGAGTTGAGAAAATTCCGATCTGAAAGAATGAAAAAGTACTGGAAAGAGTGCAAGAACCAAGCAGTACTACCTTCAAAGAAGAAGTGATTGTGGAACGACTCAAGTGGTCCAATATGACCAATCAAGATTAATAATAATAACACTTTCTAGAGAGATCATTCATTCATTTACTTTATTTGCAGAAGGGGGTAATTCCCCGGTGGCAAATTGTACAATTACAGAAAATTACCAACAATAATATCAAACACACTTGATGTACACAAGTCGCGATTTGGGAACTATAGTAATTACATCTTATTATTTACACAAAATTTCAGCCTTCTCTTAAACACATCAATGAGTTCCAATTATCAATACCGCGATTGATGTAAGAATATTTCCCATAATTTGTAGGCTGTGGTCAGACCTTAACTTTATGTGGATGATCTGCCCTGCCCAGGTAGGTGGGATTTCCCAGACAGTTGCTTAGTTCTCTCCATGTTGGCTGTTTAGTGTGTTAAACATAGCATGTAGTCTGGATTTCGTTCTTCTATCTTCCAGAGATTCCCACCCTTTTTTTTTCTGTCGTTCGAGTTACACTACTTCTAGAATTGAAATTATTGAGCACAAAACTAGCAGCCTTCCCTTGTACCATCTCCGGCTCATTGAAGACTCCTATTTGATATGGATCCCAAACCACTGAGCCGTATTCCAAGATTGGCCTCACCAGGTTCAAATATCCTAATTCTTATGTGGTGGAACTACTGCCTTTTAATACCCACTTTACAAAATGAAGTGATTTGTACTATCGCGTGCATAAATAACGGACTGCCTTGCCATGCGCGAGTTGAGTTTTTGAGCTATCAGGTTGCCATCACTTGGTGTGTTCTCGGGAGGGGAATGCTGAGAGCCGTGATTGGGCAGCTGTCCTTGTAGGCAAGGGGGAGGAGGGGGGAGTGTGGTATCACCTGTTAATCACAAGAGGCTGACAGTGGCTCAGTAACACGACAGCGAACTCGATTTTGAGGTCCGTGACCTTTAATATGAACGACCGTTTAGTGAGGAGGGGGCAGATGGTTCGGCTCTATGAAGTTGGCGTCGGAATAACAGAAGTATAATTAGATTAGGACGTTTGCGATTTCTTCTTATTAAACTGTGTTTAGTCCTTAACTGTGAAAACTCGATTCTCAAAAGAATTCACACACAGTAAAACTCAACAGTGCATTTCTAACGAGATTTGATAATTAATGGGTTACTTGGCATTTCAATTTAGATTTATTAAAACCGTCCCGTTATCTGTAACAATCTTCCAAGCGCGAAACTCAAGAAAATCAAAGTTGGCGCTCCGCTCCTCGATCTGTCCCCCTCCTTTTCCCCCCTTGCCAACAAGGACGGGTGTCCAACCTCAGCTCTGAGCATTCCTCTCCAGAGAACATCCCAAGTTATGGCAACCTGATAGCTTGAAAACTCCACTCCCGCTCGGCAAGGCGGCCCGTTATTTATGCACGCGATAGTACACTTTCGAGATGACGCAACCCACGTGGGTACTCCATTTCATATCATTCCTTATATGGATGCCCAAGTATTTGCACGAGTCTTCTACATATAAGCGGCTTCGGTGGCGTAGTTGGTAGCATGCTGAGTTTCTATGCCCAAGATCGTGGGTTCAAACCCGACCAAAGTCGTCGGATTTTTAAGAGCGTTAAAAATCCCCCAGTATGCCTTCCTTCGAAGGGGAAGTAAAGCCGGAGGTCCCATGTCAGATTTATGGCATGTTAAAGAACCTTCCACTAATTACACCTGTGTGAAGATAAATTAGGTTAAAAATGTAAACAACGCTCGGGTTCCTACGTTCGTTGCCAGGAACCGACTCCAGTGGCGTCTAGTAGCCAAATTCTGAACTAGTTGTTGTGTATTGTAAAGTGTCCATTAACTTCACTATCATAAATAACGGGACTTCCTTTTTACGTGGAATCTGAGCCACCAGATGTGGCATTTAACCTCGGAAATCCCATAAGCATTAACCGGGAATCAAATCCTACCAGCCTTGGTGCGAGGCAAGTAGAATGACCGCTGCGCCTTCACAGCCCGGTAAAACCGCAGAGAAACGATGACCTAGATGGCCGCCAAAATTAAATCAATTGAGTAACATCGGTTTCGGGGCAGATTACCTTGCTGTTCCACCCCTTAAAACCTCAATAACTAACTAACCAACTAACAAAATCGGTTTCCTTGTCCACTCATGGTATACCGTAGGTGTATGCTCTCTAAAAAATCTGCTGTGCCCCAAGCTTGTTGGAGTACAAACCGCCACTGATCCAGATCTAATTCCTTCTTTGATAAGAATTTGTGATTTGTCTATCAAATACCGGGGATGAATCAATAACTCTGCAGGTGACCAATCCCTTTTTATCCAAAGCCTCAGATATATCCTGCTGAACACTAGCTAATTGGCATTTAAAATAAGTAGTTCCGTGAAGAACTATACAGCCTATTTTCATATATCCTACTTAAGTTAATTGCCTCTATCAACTGTAACTGATCATGGGGCTGAGTATCGATAGCATGCTGAGTCATCTTAGACCTGGGATAAATCGCATACAGAGCATGCATAAAATTTACTGTGTTTCCAGTGCCGAGAACTTTATTGGAACGATGGACGGAAGGAATGATGGATCCTGAATCGTACTTATTAAGACATTGATGCTACGAAACCAAGAGGGTATTAATAATAGTAATTTTTGCTGGGAAAAAGCACTGACAGAGTGCAAGAGGCATTGGTCTACGTGCAGCCAAGACAATGCGAGCGTTTCCAAGAAGCAGGGAGGCAGGAGTGGTCATTGTCCCTCCACCGAGTTATTGTGAGCATCTCAAGTAATATTTACAACCCTCGACTCAGAGTTAATCCCCCCACGCCGAGCATCGGCGAGGCCAGTGTCTCAGAACAATGAGAAAATAGCGCAAGATGACCTAATTCTTGATCCACAAATCCGGATATTTTGTTAAGAAGCCATATCAGAGCTGAGACCGAGTTGATAATTTAGAAATTTTAATCTCGGCTAAGTGTTGAGAATGACCGGAGATATGGCGACTTGAAGAGCCAACCCACGGAGGGATCCTTCCTACCCCCTCCAACATGACAGCATTGGCGCGGGAGTTGGAACTACATAGGCGCGTCATGATGCCATCATCAATATAAAATATCTGCCGATCGTTTTTCAAAATAAAAGAAGATTTGAACCGTCCCAAATCAGAGCTTTAAGGAGAACTTAAGATCACAGCGATGTGATGATTTCCCTAGAATCGCAACCGTACAGTGAAATTTGCCCATTGTGCCATTGCGTGTGTTATTGGTGTGAATAAGTGACAGAACTATATAGGCACTTGCCCGGACTAGGAAAGGGTAGTCAACATGAGATCTTGGGGCCAGAAGGCTGTTCGGCGCTGCTCTGAAAGGTGAAGCCGCGTGTTAGCGTGAAGTCCAGAGAGACTTACTTCGTGTTTGCGTAGCCGAGTGCCGCATATAAGTAAATAGAGTGTGATATTTCTGTGAATTAGTTGAACTGTGTGAATTAATTATCCAAAAATAACAACTCGAGTAGCCGAGACAGAAATAGTAATTTTAGAGTACCAAACGGGTATTCAAATAAGCGCTACGCCGTCCGTACCAAATTCAATTATACAGTGCGCGAGATGCAGGCGAATCGAAGCAGCTTAATTTATGTATATGCTATTCTTCAGAGGACATAAACTAGTTGCCATTTGTTGACGAATATTTGTGGCCAAGTTCTGAGTATTTGAAACGGTCACCGTCCTAAGCCAAAACAGTCGTGTCGAGGATCGAACGGGTAGTCCATTCGTGGAACATACTTCGAACTGTACGAGCCCGTACGAGCTGTGTACGCCAGTGACGTTATTGTCGGACGTTCAAAACGACGGAAAATGCCATTGCGTGTGTTATTGGTGTGAATAATTAATTGAGTGTTATGTGTTTCGTGAATACTTCAAGTGTGTATTCCTTGTGTTGCTAAGGTCGTGCCTAGACCGAGTATTTCATGTGTGACAAGATCACGAAGTTGAACACTATGCTTGGACTCAGCATAGAAGCCATGAGAGGCTAGAAGGCATCAGATCGGGAGTCGAACGTGGTCATCCCGGAAGCTGTCATGGATTCGTCGTCCCCAGGAAACGATGAGTATTAATTTTTCATTAGAGGGAGCATGAATGCAGATCGGGTAGCGAGATAATTTGTACAGTAGTATTTAGATTTGGGGGGGGGGGGGGCATTTGTCGCCTATTTTCTTTGCAGCCTGGGAGCGATTTATTTTTAGGTCAACATGTTAGTGTTTGTGTTGGTGACTTGTCAGACTGTAAACATAATGCATGTTTGTTGTGGGCCACTGACAAGGAAGTCCATATTTGAGTTTGAGTCCGGGCTTTGTAACTGTAAATATGTCGCGCATAGGTTAGATTTGATGGCTATATTTTTTTTGGTAGAATTGTAGTGTGATGTATACTTTTGGAGTGACCATTTAGCGAGAATATCATTTTGTTTTTGTTTTTGATGTGACATTTTCAAGTCAAGCTAGTTTGATTTTTCTTTTGAGCCATTTCATTTTCTGGTTAGATCAGGGCATTAGGATCCCTGCCCCTTTTATTTTCGCCAGACCGGTCGATAGTATGGTCAGTGATACAGTTTCGAGGAGGCGTGGCTTACGCCTGTGATTGTGTATTTTTAAGTGTGTGTGTGCAGTTTGTTTCCGTCTGTGGAGTCGTTGATTTTCGTACCAAAATGGTAAGTGATTTATTTTTGCCAGTGTTGCCGATGAGTAAGTGTTTCCAGGTGTTTACCCTGAGGTTTTTTCGTGTTGTTTCCGGCCATGGAGCCGAGGAGTATGTTGATTTTTTTTCCAGGCGGCGATCTTGAGGTATTTTGGTGATGATGTAGATATGGTACGATAGTTTTTTTTGAAGCGCACACACACACACATTTTGTTTTTATTCCCACAGCGCAGTGGAGGAAGCAGCTGACCCTGGCCAAATTTCTTCGCGACCAAGGCCTGGAAATTAACGTTTATTTCATATTTAAATCATGTCACATGTAGTATTGCTGTTGGAGTATCTCAGGGCTAACCCCCCACTGTAGAAGTGAGGTATTTCTGGCAAACTGGCTGGTCCCATGCTAATGAGACTGCACAGCGGGGTTCATGCCGTTTGTCAATGGTCACTCTAGTCTTAATGAATCGAGTGCAGGGTAGTGTTCTGTAGGACTAGGAGTTATATTTAGTCATGCTGACCTCGTATTTGTCTGGAGAGCCTATGTTTGACGGGCTATTGTAGTGTAATTGCTGGCTTGTCACCAGCTGTGTTTTGGTTCGTTATTGTTTTTTTTTGTCGCATCCCCAAATGTTATTTTGTGTGTATCTCGCTAACCCAGGTGACCAGTATTCATATGGTCCCAATGGAGCTGACGGACCACAGGTTCGATGCCCCATTATAGAAAGGAATACTCTCGTTGTCCTTAGTGTATATTTGTGTGTGTTTGTGGGAGACAAAACTTAGATCCATTGCAGCTAGTTTGTTTTGATTAAGGGCAGCTGCCAAGTTGAGTTGAACCTTTGAAATTTGCAAGTAGGCAGTTGACAGTCACCTAATGTAAATATCACCCCCAAATCAGCTGTTTAAAGTAATTTTTAATGTTTGTAGTTTTGACAGCTGGATTTGGGTAATGTTTTCTTTTTCTTTTTGAGTTTTTATTAAGCAAGGAAGAGCGATGGGATACCAACTCCGACTGGTATTTTGAATTTTGGTTTCTATTTTGATTTTTGATTTGTTTTCTTTTTGTTTGGATTAATGTAAATGTATTTTTTTAATTAGATAATTTTATATATTATTTGTAATGGGACTGTAATTGTTCTAAACCTGATTGCCTGATTATGAATAAATTATAGATTTTCTGTAACCTGTGTACGCCATTTCACGTAGTTAGAAATACCTGTTTCATTGACCTAGGCCAAATTTTTTGGATACCAACGAACGTTCCACAGCCGAGATTATTATTACTATTATTATTTAGGCCTAGAGACACCCCATCGGGCACAATATATAGATTTACACATGCTAGTGCAACAATCACAATAACGCAGGTTATCACAAAAATTCTACACACATACCCATATACACGGGGCGACATGACCATGATGTCTAAGCCCCGCAAATGAAATATTAACTGTGGATACGATAGCATAGAGAATACTATAGTCCAATAAATCCTTGAGCAATACTGAAAAATGGCTTCAAATACCATATCCTATCTCCAATTTACACATGCTATTGCAACAATCACAATAACGCAGGATATCGCAAACATTCTACACCCACACACCCATGAACACGGGGCAACACGACCACGATGTCTACGCCCCGCAAATGAAATAACAACTGTCTACACATGAAAACTGCAAAATGGTGATAGGAGAATGTAGGAATGTTTGCCACTATGATTCTCTGACAGGATAGCATTATGTTACATTTTGCTATATGCTGATTTACTGTGCATACGATAGCAAGGAGATGTCAATTGATCATTTTTCTCATGTGTCCTTTACTTTAGCAAATTTTACCGGACCATCATGATGCAGAGTAAATCGTTGTTGCCTAGTGACGACCTGTCCATCAATGGTGCGGCGTTTACTATCATAATATAGTGCTAGACGTTGTCGCCTAGCGACAATATGCCCTTCAAGTTATTAGATCGGTGAAACGGTGTAGATTTGTGCAAAAGGGCCTAAATGCAGGGAATGGAGTGGTCTGTCCGAAATTTAAAGTAGACAGTGGTACCCGCTGGGTATATAAGGATAAGTATACAAAGTTTGGCTCAGATCGGTGAAACGGTGTAGATTTGTATAAATAACAGACAAACCAACATTGAGTTATATATATATAGATTTGGTGAAAGAAAATTGAAGATATCTTCAATACTTCCTGAGATATGCCCCTAAATGTAAGTGAATGTCGCCTAAGTTGTCTCTTTAAATTTCCGACTGCCCCGCCCTCACCTACTGCTATGTTTATTCCTTCATTTTCTCGTTTCTTCTCTAGTTTCCATGGAATACACTGAAGTTCTTTTACTCTTTGAGGAACTGAACTTTCGATTTTCTATTGTTTATCTTTGTTTACTTTTACCGCGAGTGCAAATATTGAAATTGTTTTGGTGTGAAAGGAAATATATTTGTGCCTGTATAATTGATTGTAAGTGTTGTCGTTACTAGGTGAACGTAAATGGCGAGACGTAAGGTTATATATAGGCCTAAAAAGGTGGGGTTCCATGGAAACAAATACTCAAATATTGGAAACAAAGCACAAGCACATGGTTCTCCTAACCAAGTTCCTAGTAGTGCTTCAGCAAGAAAGCTATCCAGCAACACCAGTTTTAGTAGCAGTTGTGCCAGCGATGTAAATATGTTTTTTAATTTAAATATCATGCTTCATAAACTTGAAGAATGCCTGCGTTATGTATGTGGAGGTAATGTCAATAAAGCCAATATTCAAAAATCTTGTTCAGACAGAGTTGCTAAAGAGATGTGTCGGTGGTTACACCCAAAAAATAACGAATTGCTCAACTCCAAAATTTGGAAAATAAGTCCAGAAACTGGATTTGCCTGGAGAAAAACTGTTGAGATTGCAGTTAATGATGCCATAATGACATTCAATGATGGGATGATGGCTAGATTTCAAGTGATGGAGAAGATAGGGCTAAAGATTGGGGAATTTTGTATTAAGATGCTTCATACAAACGGGTTCGGTCTGGAAATAAACGTGCACATGAAGCTATAAAAGAAGAAAGAAAATGCAAAAGACGGCTTGGACTAGAAGCAGCAGGAAATACCAACCAGAAGGAGGGCTTAGTTTATTCAGCGGGGACTTTTTGATCCAAATTCTACCCTTAGGTAAGTTTGAAGCTCGTTTCCCGAAAACTTTATTTTCATTCAGCGTTTACAAGATAACTCAAAGACTATTCAAGATATCTCAATGAAAATGTGCATTATTGTGCTTTGTACTGATATGGACAACATACACTAAAACAGTTTGTGTATCATGTATACTTCCCAGTTAAAAAATATTTTTCAAAACAACAACAACAACAACAACATCAAAAAATGAAGTTAAAGTAAAAAAGTAAAAAAAAAAAATTTCCTAAACGTGTATGTCAATAATTTTAGTGAATGTTGTAGCCTAGAATGTTGTCAACAGTTCAAAAGAACATTTATGTAAGCATTTTAAATTCCAGGGAACTTATCTTGTAAACGCTGTCCAGCCGTCCAAAAAATAGCTGAAAGTTTGGTGGTAAAATAGTGCATGACTGAAAGCATATTACAATATATTGTGTGAATTATAATGAGTGAACTGTGTTTAATAATCCTACCAATTTTTATTTCATTCCAACAGATACTTTATGCGATATATATATTTACTCGGTGGAAATAGTCATGTGAAAGGTGTACCTCCACCCTATCGAATTACGCAGCTGCTCTTATCTACATCTTCAACACATCGGCCAAGATATGTCCCCATGACAAGGTTCCTTAATGGTTTATGACAGTTTGAAACACAGTTAATATGGAACTGCACTGCACGTTTCAGCTACTGCGATGGTGTGACGAGATCAAAACCTTAAGTTCCAAGGGACACTCGGACCATGTCATTTAGACAACCATTGTAAGTTTACATAAAATTTACAACTTTCACAAGACAATTTTGAAGATACTAATTTTCACAAAGCAGTAACACTCCTACACAGGATTGAAATAAGGTGCCTGAATCTGAGATAAAGATACATGTTTGAAAGAGAGCACACCCACAGCCTCTGCTCCTATAGACATTCTTAGCTGTTCAGGAAATGGATATATGTCTCCATGTTTGCTAATAATTTGAATGAATGGATGCATGAATGAAAAATACACACATCAAAAAAAGTTTTGCATCACCTCGGTTCCAAGAGTTCCGGAACCGTTAAATACAAAGGGAATAGAGATCAACACAAACAACATTTCAGCTCGTTTTATTGCTCATGAGACCCACACATTGCATGTTGTACCATCATACAGCTAGACTTTCAGCATTTGTGGTCCAGATTGCAGTACACACCACTACCTCTAATACCCAGTAGCACGTCCTCTTGCATTGATGCATGCCTGTATTCGCCGTGGCATACTATCCACAAGTTCATCAAGACACTGTTGGTCCAAATTGTCCCACTCCTCAACGACAATTCGGCGTAAATCTCTCAGAGTGGTTGGTGGGTCAAGACGTCCATAAACAGCCCTTTTCAACATATCCCAGGCATGTTCGATAGGGTTCATGTCTGGCGAACATGCTGGCCACTGTAGTCGAGCGATGTCGTTATCTTGAAGGAACGCATTCACAAGATGTGCACGATGAGGTCGAGAATTGTCGTCCATGAAGACAAATGCCTCTCCAATATTCTGCCGATATGGTTGCACTATGGGTCGGAGGATGTCATTCAGGTATCGTAAAGCCGTTTCGGAGCCTTCCATGACCACCAGTGGCGTACGTCGGCCCCACATAATGCCACCCCAAAACATCAGGGAACCACCACCTTGCTGCACTCGCTGGACAGTGTGTCTAAGACGTTCAGCCTGACCAGGGTGCCTCCAAACACGTCTCCGACGATTGTCTGGTTGAAGGCATATGCGACACTCATCGGTGAAGAGAACGTGATGCCAATTCCGTGGGGTCCATTCAGCATGTTGTTGGGCCCATCTGTACCGCGCTGCATGGTGTCGGGGTTGCAAAGCTGGACCTCGCCATGGACGTCGGGAGTGAAGTTGCGCATCATGCAGCCTATTGCGCACAGTTTGAGTTGAAACACGACGTCCTGTGGCTGAACGAAACGCATTATTCAACATGGTGGCATTGCTGTCAGGGTTCCTCCGAGCGGCAATCCGTAAGTAGCGGTCATCCACTACAGTAGTAGCCCTTGGGCGGCCTGAGCGAGGCCTGTTATCGACAGTTCCTGTATCTCTGTACCTCCTCCATGTCCGAACAACATCGCTTTGGTTCACTCTGAGACGCCTGGAAACTTCCCTTGTTGAGAGCCCTTCTTGACACAAAGTAACAATGCGGACGCGATCGAACTGCGGTATTGACCTTCTAGGCATGGTAGAACTACAGACAACATGAGCAGCGTACCTTCGTCCTGGTGGAATGACTGGAACTGATCGGCTGTCGTACCCCCTCCGTCTAATAGGCCCTGCTCATGCATGGTTGTTTACATCTTTGAGCAGTTTTAGTGACATCTATGAACAGTCAAAGGGACTGTATCTTGGATACAATATACACAGTCAACGTCTATATGCCGGAGATCTGGGAACCGAGGTGATGCAAAACTTTTTTTGATGTGTGTAAATTTTGGCATATTAAGTAATAACAGGTGTTCAAAGCGAATTTAATTATTTAATATTGGCACCAGTAGGTTTTAGTTAATTTGCTTTTTCATGGAATCATCTTGAAACAGTGTTCCAAGTTGGATGGCTACTACCAGTTTTTCCTACTTCTGAGTAAGCAGTGAAGAGCATATTGCAAGACATTTGATAAATGGTTGGTTTGTAGACTTGAAAGATCCCATAACATTCTGATCAAAGGCAAAGCATTGGCAGCCAAAGGTTTGATTCCTGCAGCATCACATTTTAGCAATGTACCCTAGCTTGTACTAATAATAATTGTATGACCTCTACTTGGTGTTGGAGCCAACAAGGTGATCTGTTCAGCAATTTCTACAATTTCTGCCATATGGCAGAGAAAACAGAACTCTACTGTTTGACCAGTAGCTGAGATTTAATGAATTTTGTATTTTCTTCCACCAAATGTAATTCAAAAGCTTCGTGTGTTTAGCAGATGACCAAGATGTCATGCCCTTAAGATAGCAATCACCACCAATGATATTTGCATGCTACATTTCCAACTTAATGACATGGTAAACAATTTCAATTACAAATGAATTGTTAAGAGCCAGAACCAGGGGTGGATTTACGTATAGGCTGTATAGGCGGCAGATTTTAGGGGGCGGCAAATTTTGACTAACATTTTTTTAGTTAAAAAATATATATACAAATTTTATTTTAAAAATAAACATTTGAAATCTGAATATGTTCATGCATCTACAAGAGTAATGAGTGCTCCTTAGAGACAATCCGTTACCACCCATGTGACATATTATAAGATTGAGAAATAGTGGGTCTTCTGTTTCCGTCTCTGTGTGCTGCGCGTTGGTGGTCGAAGTCTCGTTTAGATGGAGACTGGTCTGATTATCTTGAGGGGCGCTCTGGTTGTTTTGCGTGGCTGGTACCTCTGCCATGTTCGGGGTGGCTGGTGACTTTTATCGTGGTAGCTTTGTTAATTTCTTCTGTTGCGTCTGAATGGAGGGCTCCTGTTTTCTATGGTCGTCCGGCTTATTGTGACTGCTGTTTTTGGTTCTTGCTGGGGGGAGAGAGGATTTTCCCATCTCCCTGGCTACTGCTGCTTCTTGTACTCTTTCTATGAGTGTGGTTTCCATGTTCTGTTTCATTTGCTCTATGGATGCTTGCATGGATTCTATAGAGCTTAATAGGCTTTGTATGAGGTCATCTTGTTTCAATGCTTTCCGCATCATTGGTTTGCATTCTTTGCATATCCAGGTGAGTCTGCAGTTAGCCCTCGTAGGCGTGTCTTTCGCCTTGCGTCAGACCCGCACATTTCTTATGTTCCCTTCTTTCGCATGCCTCGCATGTAGCTGAGTGCCCATCTTCTTCTGTGCTGCGTTTGCATTTACTGCAGAGCTCTGTAGGGTCCTTTTCCTGCATTCTCGGTGACAGAGGAGGGGCAGACTTTTTCATGAAACATGTGATTGGTCTCAGTCCAGTGTGGATTTACTTCGTGCGAGGCTTGTAAAAGCCTTTTTACGTTTCTAACAGAAGACTGGGTTCGGTCCGGTACGGTTATTTTTCACATGGATCTAGAGTGCTACCTATGTATGCATCTTTTGTGCGATGGCGTTCACAGAAATTGTTCTCTGGTATGGTTATGTTTCATACGAAGCTGAACTGCTATGTGTGCGTCTTGTGTGCGAGGGGATTCACAGAAATTGTTCTCCAAGTGTTCGAGTTGTTAATTGATGGAGTTAGGTTGATGGAGTTAGGTCTATCTAACCTCACGAAATTCTTTGTGAAGACTGGTCTTTGTTTCCTTCTTTGTTGCGAGTCTCTTGACGTATTTTTGATGTTGATCTCTTTTGTCAATTTATCTAATATTGCACATCATTTAACTACAATTAACTGTGTATAATTCGAATTATCTGAGAGCTAAAATTTGGCACGTCTCAACACATTCATTTTTCGTTTAAAAATTGAAAATGGATGTGCGAAAAAGATTAAGTGGTGCTCAATGTAGAAAGCAAGCATATGAAAAGGCTCAAAAACAAGAAAAAGTTTTAGCTAAAACGCCAAAAATTGATACACGTTTTAAACCTTCGACAAGTAAGTTGCTCAAAATAATAATTGAATAATGTAAGAAATCAGTTTTTCAAATGCAATCAAATGACGTTTTTATGTGCAAATGTTTAGGTCAACAACTATCTTCAGATGTTCCTCCTTCTTGCCATTCCTCTACTTCTGCCATCCTGACTGCTGCTGACTCTGTACTTGAGAATATTGATGTTGAAGAAATTGTACCAGATACAGCTCACTCATATTTACCTAGATTTTCTGATGAGAAAGCAGAAGCGAGTGAAATTGAGAAAAATGTGTTTGTATTCAACAGTGATCCGGCTACTTGGATTGCGAATGAATGTTGCCAAGAGTACGTTGCATTGAATGGTTACAATCAGAATCAAGATTCTGATTTTAAAGAATCCAAACGAGTGTACCCTGAATATAATAGGTAGCCTACTTGAACCACTCAGTGTTTAAAAAAAAAACCTTCAGAACGGGAAATAGGGGATCGTAAGTGGCTTGTTTATTCCAAGAGTAAAGGTTCCGTTTTTCGTGCACCGTGTTTGCTCTTTGGAGACACAATTGACGAATTTGCGCTCAGACACGGATTCAATGATTGGAAACTTATCCATGACTTGGCTTCTTCCCACGAAAATTCAGATCATCATAAACAATCTTTCCTAAAATTGTTTGAAAGAAGACTAGATCATGGTTTAGTACAACAACCTCAAGAAGAAATTTCGTACTCGAAAGAAGTTCTTAAAATAGTTGTTGCTACTGTCAAAACCTTGGAAAGTCGTGGACTCTCATTTAGGGGCACTGACAGCAATGAGCATTTCGGCGTTCCTAACAATGGAAATTTTCTGATGTTAATAGAATATTTAAGACAATTCGATCCATTTATAAATTAGCAAATTCGTAATTTTGGAGATAAAGGCAGTGGCAGTACAAGCTACCTATCCAAAACTATTGATGAAGAGGTCATCAAAATTATGGCTAAAAACGTGACGTCTAAAATAGTTGAAGAAATCAAAACTGCGAAGTACTATTCTTTGTGGATTCGACCCCAGACATCTCTCGTATTAACCAACCATCATTCATTTTACGATATGTAAAACCAGACGGCACTGTTGCTGAACGTTTTTTAACTTTACTAGACAATCCAGGTCACAAAGATGAAGACTTATATGATGCAGCCACATCTACTTTGAAATCTCATGGCATGGAAATTCTTGATATGAGAGAGCAATCTTACGATAACGCAGCCAACACGAAGGGCATATATTCGGGACTTCAAGCTAGAATAAAAAACGGCAATCCTCTCTCAGAATACACACCATGCACTGCACATTCGATGAATTTGGTTCGTACACACGCTGCAGAAAGTTGTACAGAAGCGAGTAAATTTTTTGAATTGGTCCAGGAGTTGTATACTTTTTTTCAGATTTGACAGAAAATGGTCTGTTTTGCAGCATTTTGCTGATTCAAAATTTGCGAAACTAAAATCATTTTCTACAACTCGTTGGTCTGCACGTGCTGATGCGGTTTCTGTTCTGGTTGAATTTTGGAACAAAATAATAAATGCTTTATCATCTTTTGAAGAAACACCCAACGAAAAAACAATAGTTCGAAATAAAGCTACAGGCCTTCGGAATAATATGGAAAGACTAGAAAGTGCATTTATGCTAAGTATTTGGTCTGTTTTACTTGAACGATTCGATGCTACAAGTCAGAAATTGCAAGCCATGGATACCAGCATTTCAGATATTTTGGATTTGTACAAATCGTTGGTTGGTTTTTGTTGAAGATGCTCAGAAAAATGTTGAACTTTATGAAGAATCAGCAAGGAAAATTTCTACCACCCAGGAGTTTGAAAATGACGTTCGTAAGAAGAAACGAAGAACATTAATGTCTGATGAATTGTATGAAGATGATGTTGAGCTAGGTGGAAGAGAATTTCAGTGTAAATACTTTCAATGTAATTTTGGATAGACTCTATACTGATTTGAAGAACAAATGCGCCGATTATGAAATATTTCTTCAAAAATGTATCGCGCTTATCGAATTTGGTACGTTGAATGTACCTGAATTAAGGAAACATGCGGCAACATTACAAGAACATTTTCCAAATGATATAGAACAAATATTTATAAACGAGTTGTGTTACTTTCAAAAATATTGCCAAGTAAAAAAGTTGAAAATATCCCGCCTTTAGAAATATTAAAATTTATTCGACAGAATGATCTACAAAGAGTATTTCCAAAAATAGCTACCGCTTGTTGAACTGCACAGCAGTTACCAACTGCAGTGCTGAACGCTCGTTTTCATGTTTAAAGCGCATAAAAGACGATTTGAGCTAAACCATGAGCCAGGACCGTTTGGTTTGTCAAATGATTTTGGCAATTGAAGCAGAATTAATGTCAGATATGGAATTTGACGATATTATCAAAATTTTTGCTGAAAAGAAAAGCACGGAGGAAGATTTTTGTTGGCACACCTAGATCTTAAGTTATACTTACATATAAACTTTAATTATACCGGTACGTGTAAAAAAATTACTTTTTAATAGGTTGCCTAACTAACTACCACTCAATTTTCACACAAACCTAAAAAATGTTGTGGGGGGGGGGGGGGAGAGGGCGGCAATTTTTATTTAGTCTAGGGGCGCCAAAAAGTTAAATCCGCCCCTGGCCAGAACAGTATAACAAACAGTTTATTTTGTTGATAAAACCCTATTTGAGCAGCCTACATGTTGAAACTGCTGTGTGAAGTTAAGTCCCGTGACAAATCAAGAGTGCTAGAGGCTTCGTGGAAAAGTTAATAATGGCCCCCTCCCTTAATTGAAGATGGAAGACATGGAATAATACTGCACCATTTGGCAATTGTGAATTGTATGTTCTAAATCCTTCTCCACTGAAATTTCGCATTCCATATTAATCAAACGCTGTCGCAGTTGCATCATTACATTTCTTAATTCATTCTTATCAGATTTATCTTGGGAAAATTGGTGTTCCAAAGATGCATTTGTCACAAACAATATCAGATAAATTTGCATGTCAATTTCAATATTGGGAAATGCTGATCAAGCATTCTTGTTTTTCATATATCTGTATAGATTATGTACAGTATATTGAGATCTATACGATCCTCGTCCCCTCCAGTACATTCTTGCAAATGTCTCTTATTGACTTCAGATATAAAGCAAAGTGGGGATATGACAGCCCACGCGTTAAAACATCACTGATTCTGTCACATGGCAAGTTGTTGCTGCGACATCGAGGTCATAAAGCTCCTTGTAATCGCGTGTGTGTAATTTGTGTGATAATCTGTGTTTTTGTGATGACTGTACTAGTGTGTGTATTGACACTAGGAAGACAAGACTTACCTCTAACAAATTGTGAGACCCAACTGTTTCCAATAATATGTTCTTCTAAATAAAAGTATGTACCAAACTCAATACTTATCAATATTGTCACTTTAACCAATTAAGGATACACCCATTCGAACAATACTGAATGAAAATTATTAAATACTTTCATACATATTGGCAAATAAATATTTCATCAGAAATGAACTCACATTGCAGATAAGTGGCAGTCAAGAACAGCTTTAACTATGTAATCAGAAGGGCAAGCCTGATACAATTCAAACATAAACTTGATGCACAGGATGACACACACCTCATTGGAGCAGATACGTTTATGTGATGCCCCTTAAAACAACAATCGCCTTAATTAGAGCAGATATCTTGATGTGATGCCCCTTAAAACAACAATCGCCTTAATTAGAGCAGATATCTTGATGTGATGCCCCTTAAAACAACAGTCACCATCATCACTCACACCCCACATCTAAATACATTCGGGGGGCGTGGTGGCTCAGCGGTCTAGCTGTATGCCTCTCACCAAGGCGGTCCGGGTTCGATTCCCGGTCAATGCATGTGAGATTTTCGAAGTGAAATGCCATGTCCTGTAGTTCGGATTCCACGTAAAAAGGAGGTCCCGTGGCTCATGATCTCTAGATTAACGGTCACGTTAAACTACAAGCTTCCTTCTAAATACACTCACTGGCCAAGAAAGGTGCAACTCAATTTCAATTAGTCAAAACCATGTTCGATATTTTATGTTGAACAGAAGTTGAGACCGTCTAAAAGATGCAATTCTCCTTTGTTCAACTCTTGTTCTCTGCTGACCCCAGCGGTATAAAGCATCCATCACCTTGGGTGTCATTAATTCTCATGTCTCTCGTCCCATTCCCCTATACTCTCATTTTTCAAGCGTTCGTAACTCCATAAAATAATTGTATGTTAAGAGAAGGAGATGACCTCGTGCCCACTCCCTAAAAAATCCCCACCATTATCACAATTCTTTCCTTAATATAACAATTAGCTCCAAAAGACAACTGGTCAGAAGTTTATACAGTTTATTGTTTTGATATCAGTTAATCTTTTGCATAATGTTTTTGGCCAGCGAGTCTATTTAGAAAACACATTAATGTACTGCCTTGAAAGAGACCTTC
Source organism: Meconema thalassinum (assembly GCA_946902985.2). Lineage (NCBI taxonomy): Eukaryota > Metazoa > Arthropoda > Insecta > Orthoptera > Tettigoniidae > Meconema > Meconema thalassinum. The sequence continues at coordinate 715,179,334 of OX336388.2, read as the reverse complement.
TGGCATAGGTCGTGTCTCTTATTTTTCCTCAATCCTTTTCTGGTTATAAAAAACCGGATGACCCAGAAAATCCTCACTTTTATGAAGTACGACAACAACAGCATATCAAAAGCCTCATGGATACAAAGATTTACAGGTTTGAAGCTCTCATTTTCTGTTATTTGTGTCTTCATTTGCTGTCCAATGAATATTTCGTGTATTCGTAAAAAATGTCTACCCTTTCTTGACAAAATGGAAAACTTTCTCCCGGGGAAGAGTGAGACCCCCAAACTCTTTCTCCAGACCTTCATGAGCCTTCAGTTAGGTGAAGGTCTGATGAAACTCGACCTTCCGCACAGAAGTCCACAAGAAGAAATTTACATAACTCTCACTTGTGTGAGTTAATGAATTTCTTACGAACGTACACAGTGACATAAATGGACTTTTATACTACAGACGCAATAACAAATAGACTGGATGTGAGCCGACTACGAGCTCAGACATATGATGACGCGACTCGCCGTGCACGGCTTTCACCACCTTATCTGCCAGAACAAGAGCTACTATCAACCAGAAGACCAGTGCATTTGTAATCTGTGTTAAAAACTTTGTGATTGATACCACGTTATTTACTGTGACAAAAGAAAGACCTCCCTAACTGACTTCTGTACAAAATCTGCACATTGTGCGTTATCTGTATTATTATTATAATAAATGACATTGGCCTCAACATCTCCAAATTCATAAGAAGTTACATCATCTATGTTGTCACTGGGCGGTGGCCGCTCACTCAGGAACTTGTTTTAAGTCAACAGAACTTCCTCAAAATAAAGCTCGCAATTAGATTTGTCGGACAATTTTTGAGGGATGAAAGCAGTATGTGCCTAAATCCACGTCCAAATTGACAGCTGTAGGTTAATCACTGCACCAATGTTGCTGTCTGATCACTGAAAACACATTTTCAAAGGCATCCTGATTCAAAAATCGTGTGAAAAGTTTTGGGATGCCAAAGTGATTCCTCAGTTCCTTTGCAAGTGCCAGCACACTCTTTACACTAATTATCCATCCATTCAAACATACAGGTTGCCTTTGGCAACCAATAAACTGGCTTTAAGAAATTCATTGTGCGCTGAATTGGATGAGATGGAATACCTTAGTTTGAACGCATGGACATTCAGCTGAACACTATTCAGACAATCAAACAACTTATCCATGAATTCAATAAGTTCTACAGTCGTAGCAGCACTGCACTGCAGAAAAGCCATTGCAATCAAAACAGAGATGGCAACACTTACAGAACTGAACAACTGAGCTGCACATTTCACTTTCATTTTTTGAAAGGCCCCAGTGTGGGTGTGGGATTTGGTTATTTTAGGCATTAGTTTGAAGCGAAGTGGATCATTCTCTGCAATGGAGCTGGAAAGGGAGCATTTTCGAGCAATGATTTTAAAATTGGGTTAAACCAGTCTCAATGTTCTGAGCGTTTGCAACAGGCTTTTGGGGGAGATAGCTCCTTCCCGAGCCACAGTCTTCCGGTGGATTCAGGAATTTAAAAGGGGCTGAAAATTTTTGAAAAATGAGGAGAGAAGTGGGCGTCCGGCAACGGTGGTGACTGAGGAAAACATCACAAACGTGGAGAAAATGGTTCACGAAAATAATCGTCTAACATTCAAAGAAATTGAGGCAGCATTGCAGATTGGTTCGGCAACAGTTTTGAAAATCCTGCATGAATTCCTTCGTGTGAGGAAGGTCTCATCCCGATGGGTGCCTCACAATTTGACAAAAGAACAAAAACACGCCCGTGTTGAATGGTGTGAGGAAATGCTGACTAGATTCAAAGGAGGGGACTCGAGACGGGTTTCTGACATCGTCACAGGATTTATCAATTTGATACGGAGACCAAGCTGCAATCAGCGGTGTGGATCTTTCCTGATGACAAGACCCCGACAAAAGTAAAGCGCCCCCGAAGTGTTGGCAAGAAAATGGTGGCTTCATTCTTCTCAAAGGGTGGTCATGTGGCAACCATACCTCTGGAGGAACAAAGGACAGTTACCGGTAATTGACACACCACGGTTTGCCTGCCAAAAGTTTTTGCCAAACCTCAAGGACGGCGGCCACGCACGGGACTGCGAGGGATCCTTCTCCATCACGACACCACGTCTGCACATACGGCCTACATGACAATTCAGTTCCCGGAGTCTGCGGTGGTCAAACTAATGACTCATCCACCTTATAGTCCTGACTTGGCTCCGTGTGATTTTTTTCTATTACCGATGTAAAGAATCGTACGCATGGAAATATATTTTCAACCCCTGAAGAAACTGTTGCGACCTACGAAGATGAGCTTGCAGCCATCGAAGAAACGTGCGGCAGGAGTGCTTCCAGAAGCGGTTTCAGCAAATGCAAAAGTGTATACAAAGTGGTAGTGAGTACTTTGAGAGAGTGCAGCAATCATAATAATTTAAAAAATGCTTTTGTGTATCCCAAAACTTTTGTAGTGACCCTCGTACATTACAAATACAGAACTTAGTACACTCAAACTTGGTTACTGGTAGGTGAAGCCTAGGCTCAAACACTACCGGAGGGAAGATTATTTGAGAAAAGGAAAAGGTTTGGGAGTGGAGACGAACTCTGGGCAGACAGGACCGAATCCAAGGAAAGAAAGAAATAATATAGTTAGAAAATGAAAAAAAAAAAAAGTAGTGCGTTGATTAAGGCTTGCGAGCGCAAGTGTTTATAAGCAAGTATAACTGTGCGAGCAACGCTGGGCGCTAAGTGTACCGTCCCTCCCACACGGAAAATAGGGTACACAATTCGCTGGCGAGGAAATACAAACAAGGGAAACTAGAATTATTTCCTTTCCTTTCTGAAAGGAAATGTTTTGGGGAGTATTCTAATATTCTCAGGATATTGAAATTGACAGGAATAATTTTATTCCCCAACAAGGATGGATCCCTGAGCGAGAAACTAAATGCCCCCAGAGTGGACAGAGATACGGCGCTTTCATAGCTTTTAGTAAGATTATTGTTATTTGTAAAAATTACTGGACGTAAGCAATTGTTGCGTTTAAAGTAGGCTAAACTTGTATACAGCAGAATGCCGACTAAAAGTTAGAACGGGGAAGGAAACCCAGACCTAACTTAGACAAAACCTCAATTCAAAGTAGGAAATCATAGGACAAAGCAAAAATTGCTTCAAGTAGAAACCTGGCTGATCGAGCTATACTAGCCTTTAATGATTCACAAGAAATAGCTAAAGTAAGCTTTATGAGCAATGTTAGCAGAAGTTTTTCTATAACCGCAACAAATGACAGAATTTGTTTTATAACTTTGCATTCAGTATTCGTGATCATTTCTTTGAATATAGAAGGTATTTCGAGAAAGGATGAGTAAGGAAAGGCCACCTAGCAGCTCTTCGAGCAATATAATTGAACTCCAGAGAATTATAGCAATTTTTATTGACTCAACAATAATAGATTTGGAACAATTTGTACAATTAAGAAGTATTTTGGAACAGTTTGTACAATTCGATGGTCTTGGACCTACAGTATAACAAGAATAATATGGACCCTCTCAAGGGTTTTAGAACAACTTGTACAATTAAAAGGTCTGGGACCTATAATAAGAATAGTAAGAATCTTGTACAAATTGTATAGGTATTTCGTTTAGAAATTATACTAGCAGAAGTACCCGTTCTTCGAACGGTGTTCGGTTTTAACACCAGACATTATCAATTGAGCTACTGTTGCAATGGTTAGCGGTTTGTCATTCCTTCATACGTTTATCAGAACGAAGTTAGTTTTCTGGGAATATCACACACATTGTTAATTTAAGTGCCTTTAAATGTGGTTTTCAGAGACCCTTTATAGACTTCCGAATTGTGAGAAGCCCAACATATGCTTTGGTCGTCCTTCTAGGATAATTTTTATATTTCGCCTATTTTAGCATGTATTTTGAGAGTTTTTCCCTATATCCACCCTTCTACTGTATGAAAAGTACGGCGAAGAGTTTTATAAATGATTGGTGTATTGACTCTCATGGTTACCACGCCTAATTTTACGATGCACCAAGCATCCGAACACGAGTTATAGGCGTACATAAAGATACACAGAAACACAGACAATTCTATTGTCTACAACATATCACCCAGATATCCAAATACGGGTATATCTACCACACAATATCTAACAAAATCATCTTTACGATGAACCCGTTAGTCGAAAAAATAATAAAAAATAAAAAAATAAAAATGAAGATTAGTTAAAATGTGCTCTCAATCTAAATTCACCTAACGTGTACGTCCTGACGTGAAATAGAATTGAAAGCCTTGTAGACGAAACGAAATACACGTCGCATAAAAACTGACCCTCTACGTTGTGTTAGGTCCCCATACACAGGAAGACCCCTTTCATAAATTAAGGCTTGTGGTGCATGAAAATTCGGGTTATTTAGCCTAAAATGGCCCAAATTCCTAAAAGCCGCAAAAAATGCTGATTCAATTCAGAAATTTTTGAAAATAATGTTGCTTTTTGGAGATATAATAGACCTTCTGTACTATATGTCGCACGTGAAAATAGCATGAAAAAATTCTAGGTTACGCCTTGACCCCCTTAATTGCATTGATGAATTATACAGTCTACGTTGGTTCCGTGATAACCTTATAGCCATTTGCAAACTTTCACATCATCATCATCATCTTCATTTCCCCTTTTCCAGTTGACACTGGGTGGGGGCAAATATGGTTCCTCTCCACTTTGTTCTGTCGTTCCACCATTCCTCTTCCGACACAGTGTTCCAATCGATGTTCCGTTTTCTAATACTATTCTCCACCGATTCCATCCAACGCATTCTTGGTCTTCCTCGTCCTCTCTTCCCTGTCATCCGTCGTTCCAGGGCTCGTCTTGGTAGCCTTACTTCATTCATCCGTTTGACATGTCCAAACCATCTCAATCTGTTTTGCTCCAGTTTGTCATTTAGTTTCTGTACTCCCAGTTCTTTCTGTATATCTTAATATCTCATTCTGTCCCTCCTCGCTTTCTGGACCATACTTCTCAGGAATCTCATCTCAGCTGCTTGTACTCTGCTCTCATCCCTCTTAGTCATTGTCCAAGTTTCTGCTGCATATGTCATTATAGGAACATAATATGCTTTGTACATAACTTCTTTAGCCTTAATTGGTATATCCTTGTTCCATACTAGTCCCCGTACCTGTTGGTAGAAAGCACTCCCGAGTTGTATTCTTCTGCTAATTTCCAAATCTAGTCTTCCATCTTCAGTCAGTTCACTTCCCAAGTATTTGAAGTGTTTCACTACTTCCAATTCCTTATCTCCTACTTTGATTACTCCTTTTCCATCTTTCTTATCTCTACTCATCACCACTGTTTTACTCTTCTCCACATTTATCTGCAATCCACATTGCTCAATCTTTTCATTTATTACGTCTAACTGTTCTTGTACCTCCATCTCATCCTCGCCCCAGATCACAACGTCGTCTGCAAACAACATTACCTTCATCTTTGCCCTATTATATTCTTTCATTGCTGCCTTGATGATGTCATCCATCACCATTACGAACAATAATGGTGACAACACACTTCCTTGCTTTAGTCCAGTGTCAATTTTAAACCATTCCGATGCCCCGACTCGAGTCTTCACACTACTGTAGCATTCCATGCACATTCCTTTTATCATGTCTCTCAGTTCCTTGCCTATCCCCCCATTTTGTTAAGCTTTCCCAAACTTTTGTTCTAGGGATGCTATCATAGGCCTTTTCGAGATCAATAAAAGTCATTACCATATCCTTCCCATATTCTCAAATCTTTTCAATGTTCTGTCTCATAATGAAACGTTTACAGAAATGTAATAAATGGAGTGACATTGCTTCTTACAGAAATAAATGGACAGTAGGATGCCACCCCTTGTGATAATGTTGTCATGGTTACCGATTTGCATTCGTTCATTAGTTTGTTAAATTAGATTAAATTAGTTTTCTGGGAATATTTCAGAAACTGTTGGTTTTAGAGCTTTATAATAATGTAGTTTTCGAGGACGCTTTAGGGCACCCGAGTTTTGTTTCTGGCACCGAGGGGATTTGTCTCGTCGTTGTACGCCATAATATAATACTACTAATATTAATAATATAATATAGGGATAGGAATATACTAGACCTGCCCTACTGTACCCGTAAATTCGGGAGGATACCTGTTGGGCATCCAAAGCAAAAACTGGATTGGGTTAACTTCTGAATGAGCTCTGGCCTATTCCTTCAGAAATCGCTCCAACAAGATCCTCGAGAATCTACACAGTATCGATCAGTGGTATCGTGGCTACACAACATAAATACACTTGCTCAGAAGCACCTACCTTATAGTTTTCTCGGGGTCTCTCAGGGGCTTAGCTCCAACCTATAAATGAATCCGCAATACCACTGTTTCTAACTATACATAAATAAATCACTAATAGACAACATAGAAAAACGAACTGGTAAATTTATTAACAATAGTAAACTAATCCTAATATTTAAACATTAAATAACAACAATTAAATAAAAAATAACACACACTTTCATACGTACTCCTTCACTACAACAAATACTCTATTAGATTTATGGTAATGTGAGTTGAATATAAACAAATTTTGAAAGGCCTGAGCCGACTGTAACTATTTAAAACGTTTAAGACAAGTTCCACACGCGCCATGCTTTCTTGAATAGCAATAAGAAACTGGCACGCTTGCTCATATTGCACCTGGCCGAGCGGGATGAATGACCCACTTCTGAATCAGCCGTTAGGTCGTTTGACAACAGAGGGCTGTGTGTTCTCCAACATAACAGACTGGCCTTGAGCGAAGCAGTGGTCATACACGCCCCCACGCTGCTGTGCTCGTTTTTGTCCAGCGGACATTCGTCTTGCTACATTTTACATTATCTAATTATAAAGTTCTTTAAATCTCACACACCTTTCATACAATCTTTCTCAGATTTAAACGTTAGCATCCATGCATTCTCCCTCAACATTCATGACTGCCGGGGTTCAATTATTCTTAGCAATAGACATATCATTCATTCCAATAACATGCATTCAGCAATACCCTATATTTCAAAAAACATTGACCGAAGAATTAATTCAAAAATTATTTGACAAATTAAATAATTATGCTATTATTTACAAAAGTTGAATCGTTATAATTAACGTTCTCAACCAGAGTCATAGCTCTCTTTAAACAATACTCCTTCTCTCCCTGCTATATACAACGTAATCTTCAAATATACTTTCATTAAACATTTACTAATGTTTTTATACTGCACACACATGGTCATTATTAGTGTTATAAACACAATCAGTCCAATGCTTTCAATCATTTAAGTTCAAATGCACGTAAATACTCAAATCCTTCTTAATAAAAATTAATAAAGGTATTAGCAATAACCTGTGGATAATTACTTTCTCCAATATTTTTCCGCTTACTAAAAACTCTTGTCATTATTGCTAAAGTCGTAGATTTATATACATGTAGGAGTTCTCAATACACTGACTCCTCTTCTATACAAGTGCCATGATCTTATCAAAATAACAATACTCCAGTAATTCACTCCAATGTGGCAACACCTTTCATGAGTACACATATCTCCAAAAAACTTCATATATCCACTGTATATGGTAATAAAAACTCATCTACTATGTCCAACAATTCTTAATACAGTCATTGTTATCAACATCTCTTCTGTAGGAACTTCAATTAATTACTGGCATTATTTTCAGCATTCTAACACACAATTGGTGGTATAGTGAACTCTTCCTCTAGTTCTTAAAAGACACTTCCTTGAAATAAATGACGACCTCAGACAAGTCGTATCTGACCTTCGTAAGTTTACTTCATAAAATATACTTAAACCTCCACAGCATATATCACGTATACAATTAATAAAAATACTGTTCCGTCCACCTCTCTCTGATCTAGCTTTAATTTACACGTGTATGTAATAATCGAGTCCACAATACGACACGACACCACATATTGTGTATAAATAACCACATATGTTATTTATCATGTCCATAAGAATTCTGTCTTGACTAGGGTAATCCAGCTTCGAATCCATGTCGTAAGATAAAAATTATCTTCTATCAAATTATGTTTCCATGAAACAATTAAGTGAATAAAGCTGTTAGCTTTCACAAATAATGTAAGCATTGTCACTATCGCAAGGAGTCTCCATTCGATACAACGAATGTGTATGAGTATGACTTCTATCACGTCCTGTTCAACAATTCTTATCAATGCGACGTAAAGTTCATAGTAGTTATAATGATATAACAATATCATTCGTGGTTTCTTCTGATCTTGATGACTTCTGTACGGTAAGGTGCCTAAATCAAATTACTTGAAAAAGAATTTAATTGGCATCTCTGACAAAATGTCTACAGCCACAACTCGAAATAAAATTCAAATCGTAGAATGTTAAAATGACTGGTCTAATATAAGGATTACTGATTCCTTAAACAAAGAATGTAAGTCAGTTCAGAAACTGATCCGTAGAATATAATGAAAACTGATGAAAGACGATCATCTCAAATGATCTTTCAGTATAAAAAGTCGTTACACACTAGAAGAATAAAAATATGTCGAAACATGGAAATACATAAAAATATGGAGTAAAACGTTTGCTCAGAATGTCACTGTAAAGCTGTCAATAAACAAATAATTAACACAGCTACCTTATCAGACGACATCTAAAAGCTCAATGTAAGTATTTTGGGAAAATACTTAGTTGTTCCTCAATCCAAAACACTGAGTTGGACCTCAGTTCGATTCCCTGGACCAGTAATCTCGGATAAGGAAAGACGTTTCTTCCCCGATAATCGCCAACCTCCGTCTGGACTCGAATGACATCCTTCTGGCCTATTCTTCTTTGTTTTCCGGGATCTTACCCTGGACATCTTGACTAATCTTCTTATGTTGCATCTTCTTTCGCCGTCATAGATATGTTTCAATGTCATCATTGCGTAGAATCGTAGAAATATTCATATGGATAATGTATGAGATATCTCTCCCCAGCTTGTAGTTGTTAAACAATGTTCGTATAATTACTTGAGTGCACAAGGCGTAAGAGTTCATAACGTCTACATTCTGAAGTATTCTGGTTAACGAAGATCCATGTTGTATCTATATATCTGCATCAGATATGTCCCACGTGCACAAAGTTCTTGTCTCATCATCATAACATCGTGATAAATATCGAGTAAGTTCTGATGAATGTTAGCAGTCATAGTGAAAATGTTTATACACTGCTCCAAAATGTAAGTAAAGACACTATTACTCACTTGGTTATTGTTCAATGCTGCCTTGCATCAACTAAAATGCTTTTCACCTTCAATTTCCAGCACTTTTCTCTGTCACTTTTAAAATGCCTAAAACTTCAAAACTATACAACTTGTGATGCTTAAATCTACACACATACTATAATACAGTTTGTACTGTAGGATAATTCAATTGGCTTAAGTCTATTCTCACTTATCGCTGAGTTATTGCAGTATTAAGAACTTGCAAACTATGCCTAGTTTCGAAGTGCGAAGATCTCCTATCTCGCCTCGGCGATTGTGCTATCTCCACGAGTGGTCTCGCTACCGTACTCATATAACCCTCGGGATCTCAGTTAACCCGGTGAACACAACTATCTTCTTCGAAGTCTGTCGGAATAAGAGCGTCGATGCTTGGGTCTCCCACTCCACGTCGAGATTTTGGCGGCCATTTCTGACTCCCTCCAAAATTTTAGCGCGCAGTTTAACAAAGCTAATAACTGCGTAATTAGACCTTTCTACTCCTTTTAAAGTCTCTGTAATATTTTCCTTTAATTTTCATCTCATTACCAATAAATAAAATATTCATCTTGGGTCCTAAATGCGTAAATTATCCAAATAATCTAGTTGAAGTTATTCCCGTCTTCCATAAGAGCTCTCCTCATTGGTTGGGGCTTATGTCCAATTACATAAATTATAACAATTAATATAATATTCCTTAGCAAGTTCCCATTTGCTATGTCAATTTCAACGTTCTAGAAGCGTCTATTGCGCAAGATATCATGTGATCGGACTTTCCCACTGCCTCGAGCGTGTAACACGACTCACTTGTGTCACAGTTCCAGGATTTATATTTGCTGGTTAAATTTTATCATGGGCTTGGAAAATATTCTAATTTAAGTCCAAAATAATTCATTTTTCTGGGGCATTTTCCTCCATCTCAAGTTAAAAACAGTTGCTAAATTGTTGTTAATCACTCAAATTCAGGATCTCTGATATGTCACTGACCTCGAATAATGAATTATTTTTCAGCCTATTTTCTTATATTTCTTTAAATTCTTTCTGTTGAATTTTCCTAGACCAACGTTATTTTCGTCATCGAATAACTCATAACAGTTATTCCCATAGGCATTTTGGTTACGGAACGGTCCAATAAGGAAAACCCCAAATTTTGGGTATATCTTTTTGCTCACGTCCGCTTTGACTGGTCTGCGCAACAAAACCATGTCATTAATTTCTAACGGCGTACTGAAACGTTTTCCTGCAACTCGTTTCAAGCGTTTCTCAGCTGTTTTCTGTAGTCTTTCTTTGGCTTGATCGATCCTCGCCTGTCTTCCTAAATCAGGATCCCTTGGAATACAATTAAGTACATTGTCACATGACCTTTCTGGATTGTGTCCTAAATTTAGAATCATCGGAACCTCTGCTGTGCTCTCTTGAACTGTGGAGTTCAAACAATCCTCTATAATTGGCACATATTTAACCCAACTTGGGGGGATCATTAGGGCAGAAAATTCTGCAGAATTTGCAAAATTCAGCCATATATCTTTCGCTAGAATTTGATTCAGGATAACGCACGCTCGAAAAGATATGTTTAATTCCTAATCTCTCCATATCTGCTTCAAATTTGGCCGAAGTAAATTGCGCTCCATGTTCCGATAAGAGATATTCTGGCTTCCATGCCTTAGGAAACACAGCATTCTCTAATCTGCTCACCACATTTCTTATGTTGGCCTTTTGTATGGGGTTCATGGTGACGAATTTTGTGAAGACATCAATAGTCACTAACACGTACTGATTACCTTGGTATCCCTTTGTACAAGGGCCAAAAATATCCGTAACCATCAGCTCACGTGGTTTAGAAGGTATCATAGCTCTGGGTCTTCCCTTCAACAATTCAGAAGTAAATTTTCCTCTCTGGCATTTATCACATGACCTTATAATTCTCGCAATGGTGGATCTCATATTGGTCCAGATAAACATCTCTTTGAATGTACTAAGAGTTTTATCCAAACCTACATGTCCAATAGAGTGGTGTGCTAACCACACTAACTTTGTAACAAAATTAGGGGGCACAACTATGCGGAATTTGGTATGCCCGGGGTCTGCGTATTTACACACGAGATCACCGCTAAGCACATAGTGTCGTGATCGCCTTTGAGTAGCAGCATAATCAGTATCTGCTCTATCCATATAACCCTTAAGGAACCTGTACATGTTCCTAATTGGAGCATGTCTCTTCTGTGACACACCGATTCTGGCTAATCTCCTAACGGTTTCCTGATCTTCTTCCTCCAATTGTACATGGTTTATCTGCAAATTTATAATGGGGTTTCTTGATAACGCGTCAGCCTTATGCATACTATAAAGGATATTCATATATTGTGAAACGAACCAATAAAAATGGAACTGTTATTTGGCGTTGTTCAAAACAACGTTCAAAACAATGTCGCGGTGAGCTAAAAAGTAAAAATAGTAAGGTTTTAAGTGTCAGTAATCATCAATGTAGTGTACTGCATGAAACACTATTGTTGTCAACAGAAAATCATAAAATGCTAAAAAGCGAGTGCAAGAAAACAATATTGCTGCTCACAATAGTTCAACGTTCAAAAAAACCTTAACATTATCAAAAGCCACGCAAACTCTACATGAGGCCACTGTAGTGAAAGAGGAAGAAGAACAGGAAGAGGAACAGGAAGATTTGACTGGTTTTAGTAATGTTGAGGATAATGTTGAGGATAATTATGGTGATTATAATAATAGTGATATAGATCATGCTGCTTATGATTATGATAGTGATAATGATCCAAAACAAGACAATAACGTTTTCATGCCTATTGTTCACCGTGGAAGAAAAAAGATCTACAACAAGCTTTGTTTTTAAAACTATAACACACTATCGTAAAGGCAAAGACTTGTATTAAGTGTGCATTTTATTGTCATAATCATGTATACTTTGCAATGTTAAATATTCTGACTTCTGTAGAAAATAAAACAACAGTGTACCATTATTTTCATTTATTTACAACCTTTATATACATTTTTTTTGGTTTCATGATAATATTTTTTAAGACAATACTAAACACTAAAACATTATTATTCTATACACATATTTTTCTTTCAGTCCATTGTCATGACGTATATCTTCCATTATTATTTGACATTTGTTTTTTATTTAATTAAAAAGAACCATGCACCTATTGTTTTTAAAACCTTCATAAATTATGTGTACAGGTTGTACAGCATTATTGACTTAATCAAAAACACTCTCTGACATATCATTAAACCGTGTAGGCAGAAATGTCTCAAAGTTTGCACATACACAAAGTACACGATCACCATATGCTGTTTCAATTTCCGAATCTTGATAATGTGGAATGGAATATGCGTTGGCAATACGCTGAGCTTCTTTGTCTCTAAGCCACATGCTTGACCCACAGCATTCAAAACACTCATTGTAGTAGTCTATAAACAAAAGAAAACCATATCTATTACACTCTAAAACAGCTTTAATAATATTATGCAATTAGGGATTTTGCACTATGCATGGCTAATAAATTATACTAGTTATGCAAGAAATGCCCTAACTGTAGCAGATACTACTTTTCTGCATATAGCACAAATGTTAAGTTCTAATGCACACTTGACAAATGCTATCATGTGTCCACAAGGCAAAAATACAACACCTAGTTCATCTTGATAACAAATTTTACATAATTGTTGGTCACACTTTTGTATCTGTTCGTGAGACAAGTCTTTTTTTTCAGCCTCATGTATTTGCTCCGCGTGTCCTAACTCTAAAGGCACTTTTATGTCTTGTGCTGCAATCACGTTTTCTTTACGAATAGTGTTCACAAATTCCTGACCTTTAAGCAACACCATGTATTTACAGTTAGGTAACCAACGAGCGTGTTGCACAAAAGGGTCATCAGTCATTTGCCAATCCTTTAAAGCAAATCCACAATAAAAACATATTGTTTTATCCCTTTCACCAGTATAAAAAAATCCAGCTTCACTTAGCTGTTTGGTAAGGTGTTTTAATATTAATGGCCAAACATATTTATAAGATTCTAAACGTTTTTCAACAGAGTTGTACTCTGGGTGTGCTAGTGCTTTAGTCTTGCAAACTCCCAATTTTTCAAAAGCACGTGCCAATTCAACACTGTCTATGGCATATAGACAACATATATCGACACTACCGTTGTTGGCTGGTAATACATCATTATTATTATAATTTATTTGTGATTCAACAACGTAAGTAGCGGCCAATGGCCTTGTGGTTCGGTAAAATGAATACACTTGTTTTCCAAGCATGTAAGGACAACAAGGAGACCATCGCAAATGGTCTCTAAAGGGATCATCCCCTTCTTCCCAGTGTGAAAGTTCAATACGACAAAACACACAGCGCACCACATCTTCTCGGTTCAAGTAAATAAAACGGCTTTTGCAAGTTTATGTGTTGACAAAAAGCCTACAGGCCGGGATTCAAATGTTAACAACGATCATGTTCTGATTTTAAATTTAACCCACGTGGTAAACCAACTTGCTCACTTGTTGTATTTGGTACTAACGCCATGAGTTATAATAAAACTTTTTTTATTGCAAGTTATTAACGTTGCACAAGAGCACAGAGTACTTTAAAGCATAATGTATGCTTGTTAACTGTCTGTTCACCACGTTAATGGCGCATCAACACCTAAAAACACCTAAAAACAAACAAAATAACCCATCACTCAATCAATCAATCAATCAATCAATCAATCAATCAATCAATCAATACTTGTAATTAAACTTTAACGTTAATTGACATTAATATATTAAAACACCATTAAAATAAACTGTATGTTGGCACTAACAGTAACCCATGCACTTATTTTCTTTTTATAAAGCTTTAGTCATTTACATCCCCCTTTAACCAATATATAAACAAACATGAATGTCATGTCAGTTTGTTCAGATTATCTTGTTCAAACCTGTAGATATTTGTTGAGTCCATAGGGAACCACCATAAATTAAATTTAATTTTATTTTAAATCCAATATGGCCTTGTACGTTCTCGGTAAACAACCAATATGGTCTTGTACCGGTTGCCAATACATAGTCATTAATCAAGAAAGCAATCATTGTACCAGTCATATACAGGTAATGAATATTTTTTTGTCTATGGTTTTTCATTAGTGGTAAAATGGAATAGCATTTTTAAGTTAGACTTACCTGAGTTTTCAATAGTTCACTGCCTGGAAACAATGGTTGAACTCTACTGCGTCTTGGTTTTTCAGCAACTGCTACGGCGGTAAGGCTTTTCTTTCCAAGTTTCTAAAAATAAATAAAATAAACCGCTATAAATACCTAAATTCAGGTTAATACATGCATTTCATAAAATAAAATAAAATAATATCAAACAAAAAATGAAACAAGTTAGTTTATAAAAACAATCTCACCTTCACTTGCACTGGCTTGTTACTGTTTCCTTATAGTGAGCCCAAAAGCGCAATGGTTACTTGTATCTCAGACATGTAAGGTATACCGATTATCTGCAAACAAATAAATAAAAATCATTAATTACCTAATCAATAACTACAAATTTAAGGTTCATTAGCATGGCATAATTAAAATAATCATTCATAGGTACTGTACCCGAAATACCTACCATCGGCATGTTGGAATCCCACGAAGACAACTGGATCGTAGAGCCTGGAAACCCCGGCTAGAAAATTTGCCAGATTCTACCCAACATAAGACGAAGAAATGGGGTACAGAAATTCCTAACTGAGGCTACGTTAAGAAAAACCATGGTGAACGACATAAGAAAGCTCAAAAGCACAAGAATAACGATGAACGCAATCTCTGGTGTGTGGGAAAACCACTGAAATACCCACCTCTGGCCTTCTTAACGTGTTCTCTTACCGTTTCTATAAAGTACCACACTTCGAAGATTTTAAATTGATAAAAAAAAATATTCAGGAAAGGAAAATATAGTGTTAATCACTATATTATAATTTAAGGCAGAGTGCCCAACTTCCATCCGAAGTTTCATGAACATGGGAGAAAAATGCCAACCCCCACATTCATCAATGTTATTGACTGAATTTTACCCAAATATGAGTGAACACAAATCATTTACATGGTTCAACAGAAATGTTGACAACAATTGAAACATTTAAATAGAAACCCTGGAAATTTTCATATTTACAAGACATACATCAATTTATACCATGAAAAATAATTATTTAAAGCTATAATACAAATGTACAGTCATTTTGTAACACCTTCGTAGTGTTTTTTTGTAGGATTCAGAAGTGACACCTTCCATGTGTTTTATTATATTTGTGTTTGCTGTGTTTTTCTGATTTTATTTATCTCTTCTGACCAAGCGATAAAGCTAAGTCAAAAATTAACTTCTTTAATTTAATTTTTACATCCCTTTAAATGAACTGTCCTCACCAGACCGGAATTAGTGATTGTTATAACGCCTGTTAAGCATTGCATTGATACAAATGTTCGAACATTTTACCAGGTAGGTTTAATTCAACATGGCTAAAATGCATGATTTCCACAACAGATTATTTACTTGAACTGATACTGAAATAAACTGCCCTAATTCCACAATCTATCTGAGTGGATTACTTTTCATACTACAACTTGGAATATCCCATTGAATACCCTTTTAATAATCAAGGACATTAGCCTTTACATGGCTTTGCCTTTAAATATCATGCTACACTAAGCATTCATATCGTTTATATTATCAGGCACTACTATAGTGGTTCAATTAATCATCTTTCTTGGCGAACAAAGAATTCGGCTTATTTAACAGATCACATTCACAATGAAATATTGTTGCTAAAATTATACAAGTTTCTTTACAGTTCAATTAATCACTGTTAAATTATTATTTCATTTGCTCTTATATTATTATTATTCACGATCAATATGCATAGCTTTCAATAAGTGTTAAATAACAATTGCAGCTTTGGCGATATATCTGCTTCCACATAAATCTAGTCTGGGATTCGCGTTAATAACATAGGGTGAATGTATACAAATGCCTTCAAACTGTGTTTAAAACATCTGTCTAGTCCATCAATAATGGATCTTGATCGAATCTATCAAAGCAAACGTAATGCAGAATCTCAAAAAAAATTACGTTAGAAAATACCTGGGTCAAGTCAAAGTTCGGAATAAATTCCTAGCAAATCAAAACAAATCCGCTTTATTCACTGAACCTGCTTCATAAAGCTTACTGCAGTATTCGAAAATCAACCTGAATACTGAAATTTCACTTTCGAGTGTATAACAGTCTTCTTAGTAGACTCACTATAGTAGAAACTCCAAATTGAGTCTACCCAAACTCGAGTAATGTCATATGAAGGCATAAAACTAGTGTTCATTTACAATATAAATCAAACACGAAAAATGACGAATCTTGAGTGGCCTAAAGTTCCTCTTCTCTACATTAAATAAATTCCCCATAAAATGAACTTGAATTTACAGTAATCAAAAGAAAATTAAACTATAATACATTTAATTACAATGAGTGCATCCTTTTAGTAGAATCAAAACCCTGTCCAGAATAGAATCAGTCTTGACACTAGGATCAAACCTAAACTCCATTCTTAGACATTCTACAAAAAATCCTATATAAAACATATGGCTGGGTGACGACGTTAGAATAAACAAGCTTAGCTACGATTGAGGGTGGTTAATTCTGTACCTTAGATGATTCTTGTAGATCCCGAAAGATCACAGTCATGTCCTTTATGACTGTTCCCTCCATGTAAGCAATATAGGTCTTCACTGTCCAGGAAAGCGAGAAACGAACCCTGGATCTCCAGACATCTCCCATCCTGACTGAATGTTCCACTCTAATACCAACGACAGTTCCTTTCATCTTCGGATAACGTCCTAACAACCGCAGCACGCAGTGATGTCTATATCGGCTTGAACAACAAAGTTCACTGGCCTCGCGCAACCGGGTCATTTCGAAACACACTGTATTGCAATACAACAGCTGTGTTCACAGACACTCACCAGCACGGGCCGCAAGGCCTATAGCATCAAAATGAACGTGTCTTCGCCCGTACAGTGACACTCATGTCTGTATCGCCTAACCGCCCATGGTTAAGTCACTGAAGCACATAGCAGCCTTTCCTCTCGACATGAAATTGCTCAACATAATTGTGAGGTCACAGACATATAAGTTAGGCCCTGTATATAATGAAGTATATTCAATATCCAATCACTCGTATTGAGAAATGCTTCTCAAATGGAGGTGCTAACTGTTCTAACAACACACACGAGATGAGTGTATCGATACGGCCAGTTCCAATGCGAAGAATGTCAACTTAATGAACATTATGTCTATATGCTTGTAAAAGCAAGTATCCACCTTTCACGAACACTATACGGCTGGCCTATAATGAACAGTTATCTAGCAAGACAAACTGCATTTTCATTTCGTTCGCAATGGCCTAATCGGGACTGAAACTGGAGTCCTTTCCGACACTAAGGAATCTCCCTGCTCTACAATGGTAGTACACTCTACTCAAAACGAACTTTCACTCACGGTTCACGTGATATTGCCCGCCGGTCACAGGTGTAACTCGATACATGTGTATTCGTGCGTGATACAATCCAATCTAAACTCTCCATTGTTCAAGCCAGCTCGCGACTGCGATGTCACCTACCGTCGCGCCACGAGTGCTCAAAACTCGAACTGATAAGATGCAAATATCTTATTTCCGTGTTCCTAAGATTTTAATTATTTGAAAGTAGTTAATAATCCAACACCTGCTATAATTGCAGACATGTTAAAATACGCCAGAACGTATAAAAAACTGTTATTCCCCTCCTATGGGCATAATTTATCTCTTGTTGCTGGTCGATAAAATAATCAATACCCCTAACCAATCAGCTGTGACATCAGTACTTGCAACGCATGCGGCCTGCTTCTCTCGGCGTGATCGCTATCCAAAATCAACTTGTAGGTCACGAAACATATGGTCCTGAATCGCCCTTCATGTTCACAAGTAATTACATATTACCTTCCCATAAAGGCATTCCAGTCATGAGAATGAGGGTACAGTACTTACCAAAAAAATAAAAGGATTTTTCTTCCACAGCTCTACTGTATACGTCTAGCTAGTCCCGTCAGTGTATCACTAACGCAATTCTTATCAGTCTGCTTAGCAACAGAGAGAGTTGCATTTTCTCAGCGATTTGACCTTGAACTCATGTCTGTCTCTCACATGTTCCCACGCCTCTCCACATTCCTCAATCTCCATAAGATTTGCGTACCTTATACTAGTTTCATGTTTTTAATAAGGAACCAAAATGGCTGCCTGTTATACATTGGTAGTACTACTGCATAAGAACCAACATGGCGGCTGCATAAACGTCGCACCTGCTAGCCACCACGAGGCAAGTAAGCTGATATCACACTTCCTGCTGACGTAGACATTCCTGCCTCGTCAGCAACAGCAACAACTCTCATGAGGCCTCTGGCTAGGTACAATATTCAGTCTCCAGTGAGCAGGACTGTGTGTGAGTTAGCATTGAAAAACATGTGTGTCTCATTATTATTATTATTATTATTAAACATTTTACTGTAATAATAATCATCATTAGCAAGCGGCCACCATCATTACATGACCAAGTTAACCACATACTTTCACCACGTCCAAGAACCACTGGTTCATATCCTACAACCATTTGCTGTGCCAGACAGCGCTCTCTCTTATTACCGTTTACTAGCATGTTAAAGATCCCCTTCAGGGTAAAAAA
The DNA here is from genome assembly GCA_946902985.2 of Meconema thalassinum. Lineage (NCBI taxonomy): Eukaryota > Metazoa > Arthropoda > Insecta > Orthoptera > Tettigoniidae > Meconema > Meconema thalassinum. The sequence continues at coordinate 715,160,277 of OX336388.2, read as the reverse complement.
ACCTAGCACACATTTTCAAATATTTGCCTCCATCGTCATAGGAAATATCACAAAACCAACCGTAATAACCTGCCCCGACATCCCGCCAAAATAGCAACTCATTTCTTCCGGGCATGGTCACTGTGCTCGACAACAGGCTCGTAGAGACACATAACAACAGTACCGGCTCTCTCAACGACCACTCTTAATTAAAATTTAAACAGGTAAAAAATAGGGCCTTAGGCCCTTTTGACAAAAATCAAAAAATCAATTCAAAAATAGGGCATCACCCCAAGTGCTAAAACCCCTCCGTAGCCTTCTTCGTTCGCAAAATATTAACAAAAGTGCACTTAGGCCCTTTTGACAAAAGATCAAAACTACATTAAAAAACGGGGCGTCATCCCAAATCCAACGACCCCTCATACAAGTCCGTAGCCTTCTTCGTTCTCAAAATATTAACAACAGAGCACTTAGGCCCTTTTGACAAAAATCAAAACTACATTAAAAAACGAGGTGTCATCCTAAATCCAACGACCCCTCATACAAGTCCTTAGCCTTCTTAGTTCGCAAGATATTAAAAAGCACATGACCTATTAGTTTTCAATCTTTTGGTTAAATTTAAAAAAACTCATCCATAAATAATTATTTACAAAATCCCCAAGTGTGCATGCGTAAAAAACAAAAAGAAAAATGTTGATTCATAGCAGCATCCAGCAAAACGCATGCGCTTTATGAGCAACAACGTTTAAGTTCATATTAGCAGGGCATTTGAAAGGGGACTTTCACTAAAAAATTACAATTTCACCCCCTAGTAGGGGTAGGTTTTATTTAGGGGTTGAAATGAGTAATCCATTGGAAAGAGGACGTCAGGTCGAGTCCAACGACACCACATTTGTCAAAATCGAACCATGCGTTCGAGAGATATTAATTATTTTAACATATACAGTCGGGTACAAATAAAATGGGTGAGTTAGAACCTTCACCACTCCCCTACTTACGCTGAAATACCCAGGAAGTCTGGTCGAATAGGAATCCTGAGTATTGTTTACTTTCCTCTTCCAGCGCTATTTGATAAAATGAAGAAGTTAGGTCTAATACGGAAAAGCAAGCTTTTTCTTTGAACTTCCTCAATAGATCACGTATCTTAGGCGGTCGGGATGCCTCGGGCAAAATATTTAAGATAATGGTCCGTGCATCGAGACATAGGCGTAATTGACCATTATTTTTCTTGACAACAGTGATAGGGTTGATGTAAGAAGACGCCTATTTCTTTATACTCCCATCGGCTTCCATCTTCTTGATTATTCCTCGTACTTTTTCATAGTACTTTTCCGGGATAGGATAGATTCTTTTCTGATACGGGGTTTCATCAGTAAGCCTAATCTTGAATTTGTAGTCCTTAATTAACCCAGGCTTATCATCGAAAATATCGTGAAATTCCATAATCAAACTTTATAATTCGTCTCTAACTTCATCAAATCCTTCAACTTTGGGAGTAGGTAATTCTCTTATATTTTCTACCTCTTCGATGATATTACTTATGATTTCTTCCCTAAAGTCTTTATCTAGACTATCATTCAAATCCTGTTCTTCTAACTCTTCTGTGTTAATTAACCCTTCACTAAATTTTATAATCCACTGCTCCAACTTTCGTAATAAAGTCAATGCCTAGCATGATACCAAAATTAATCTTGTTGACCACTATGAAAATATGCTCATAAGTGCATCCATTGATCTCAAAGTTTAGCAAAACTTGGATCTTACATTTTACAGCTTTATCCTGAAAAATACCTCGCAATTTGACTGCGGATGAGGGTAAAACTGTCACCTTATCGCCCTTAGATAATCTCTGATAACACTCATCTGACATTATGGACATAATAGCACCAGTGTCCATTTAAGACTTGCATGTCTGTCCATCGACATTAATACATATAATGGGTGATTCGAATGGTCTCTCCTCTTTAATAATTTCCTTCTCGAATAGTAAATCCTCATCTGTTACCTCATAGATCTTATTTATCATAATTTGCTGTAGTGCTGCAGTATAACCTATCTCTTCTACTTCCGTTTCAAAATTGTTTTTTTTTGTCCTTGAGTATCGTTCTCATAGTTCCCTTGCTGACTAGTACACGGCTTAGGATCTATACTCAAGCTCTGTTCCCCTCCATTTCCGTTCTCTTTACCTCTCAACTCTTTGAGATATTCCTTTCCTTCTTTATGACGCTCGTCATATTTTTCTTTTGTCATGACCTCATCTTGGGAATTTTTATATCGGTTATATCCCTGATTATTCCGATTACTGCGGTTGTAATATCCGTTATTATTGTACCGGTAGTTATTGTTGTTATGATAATAACCACTTCTACGGTTTTCGTTATTGTTGTTACGCCCTTGTTGCTGCTGATACGGGCGTCCTCCTCGGAATCTCCTGTATCTAGGCTCCGGTCTCCTATCTCGAAAGTAGGTATTACGTTCTGGACCTATATTCCCTTTTTCTTGTAGTTTCGGACTTTCGGTCTGCTGCGTCTGATCAAGATATACAGTATTGATATCCTAGTATTCTTGCCTGTGATTTCTAGATACTACATTCGGCATTGGGCTTGTGTAATCTAATTTTCTCAGTAGCTCATCCATGCTAGCTAAATCACTTATCACTGACGAGATAATAAGACGTCTGACCTCTACTGGAAGCATTCTGGCTATCGCATCTATCATCTGCGCCGTTGACAAACGGGGCTGAAGGTATCCAAGTCTGGCGAGTTGACTTGTGAAGAAATCAGCACAACGTGTGGGTAAAGTACCCGAGTATTTTATAGAGTATACTTCTGCGCGTAGACTGTCCTGCGCTTCAATACTCCAAAAGCGTTTTATCAGGGCTTCTTCGAACTCTTCGAAAATCACAAACGTGTGCCTGAAGGCGCAAACCATTCAAGGGGGCCATCCGTAAGATAGCGCTCCACTATCTTCATCTCTCTCTCTCACGAGGAATATGTGCTTCAGAAAAATAGTCCTTGAGGTTCCTTGCATACTCAATTGGTGTGGAACTATCAAGGTTACTAAATTTTCTAGGTTTGTCTTCAAAGTTCCTGATCACCGTTACGTTCCTAGGTTGAGAATCCTGAAGACTAGATCGAAAATCTCTTGCCTATCTTTCGGGCTCTTTACTTCTATCTTCTAGACCTTCAGTGAACCTGAATACCCTTTCTTCTGGTCTGATCTCCCTTTCTTCTGCTTCTAGACTATCTCTTCTAACTTGAATCCCATAATCTTCTAGATCTATCATTTCTTTCTCTTCTATCTTTGTATGTTTCATGATTGACGATATCTCCTAAGTTGAGACTTTGTAACTTTCTATTAATATAGTCCTCTAATTCAGTAGATTTACCCTCATGAACCGCATTAACGTCAGTGACAACCCTACCTAAGCGTTCCTTCAAAGCTTGATTATCCTGACTCGATTGAGTTTTATCGTCCACCTGCGTTTGAGTAAGCTGATCAATGCGATCACCTAAATCTGTTCTAACATTTGTAACTTCACGATTAATCTCTAACTGTGAACCAGCTATTTTTTTCTCTATATTGTCTGGAATCTTTCTAACATGCTCATTACTGGTCTTATTCCATTCGTCCTTCCATACAACTACATTTGCCTTCAACATTTTGGCAATGTCTATCTCTATATCCTCCTTAAGGATTTTATTATGGTCTATGACTTGTGTACGTAACGTTTCTACATTGACTTTTAAGTCTGCCAGAGAAGCTGAAGTTTTTAACGCATCGTCTACAAAACGTGTCGTTAAAGCACTTATGTTATCAGTACACAGGGTCTTGGAAACTTCCACCTCTATCCTAATCTTATTTATGTCCCCTTGGACTTTCGTTACATCCACGAACATCGTGTTAACCTCTGATTGGATTTTACTTAAGTCGGTCTGTACATGAGTAATATCTGCCTGCATATTATTTATGTCTACCTGAACATTGGAGACATCTTCCTGAACCTTATCGACCTTATTCTGAACCTTACCAACATTGGACCTAACATCACCAACATCAGACTGTACATCGTCTACTTTAGACTGGACATTGGATACTTCTGATTTAACATTCGATACATCAGACCAAACATTGGATACATCTGATTTAACATCCGATACATCAGACCTATCATTTGATACATCTGATTTAACATTACCAACATCTGTTTGGACATCATCAACTTTAGATTTAACATTGAATACATCATCCTGTATCTGCTGGGAACTGGCCTGTAATCGCGACACTTTAACATCACAGAAGTGACAAAGAGGAAATCTGACATTCTACGGATCGGAGCGTGGAATGTTAGAAGTCTGCTAGGAAGTGGAAGGTTAGAAAACTTAGAAAGGGAAATGGATAGGTTGAGGTTGGATTTGGTTGGGATTAGTGAAATGCGCTGGCAGGAAGAACAGGACTTTTGGTCAGGAGACTATAGGGTCATTAGCACTAAATCAAACAATGGCCAAGCAGGGGTTGGCCTCATATTGAGTAGGAAACTTGGACAGCGGGTGGAATATTATGAGCAATATAGTGAACGGATTATTGTAGCAAAAATCAATACTAAACCTACCTGCACCACAGTGGTACAAGTCTATATGCCTACCAGTCAAGCTGATGATGAGGATGTTGAAAAGGTCTACGAAGAAATAGACGAAATTCTGAGGTATATCAAGGGTGATGAGAATGTTATAGTAATGGGAGATTGGAATGCTGTGGTAGGAAAAGGGAGAGAAGGGAAGATAGTAGGAGGTTTCGGATTAGGTGAAAGGAATGATCGAGGAAGCAGGCTGGTAGAATTCTGCACCGAGCATGAGTTGGTCATAGCTAACACCTTATTCAATAACCACAATAGAAGAATATACACATGGATGAGACCAGGAGATACAGGGCGTTACCAAATCGACTTCATTATGGTCAAGCAGAGGTTTCGAAACCAGATTTTGGATTGTAAAACATATCCTGGTGCTGACATAAACTCTGACCACAATCTGGTTGTAATGAAATGCAGATTAAAGTTGAAGAAACTGAAGAAAAGTCAAAAGCCAAAAAGGTGGGCAATAGACAGACTGAAAGAGAAGGATGTAAACGAAAGATTCAAGAAGAGTATAAAGGAAGGACTAATGAAAAACCCTAAACAAACTTCAATTGCAGACGAATGGGCACTTTTGAAGAATGAAATAACAAAATCCGCAGAAGAAAACATTGGTAGGAAAGAAAGAATAGGTAGAAAACCGTGGATCACTCAGGATATACTAGAATTGATGGATGAAAGGCGGAAACACAAGAATGTAAGAGATGAAAAGGGGAAAGCAGAATACAGACGTCTGAGAAATGAGGTTAACAAGAAGTGCAAGGAAGCAAAAGAAGAATGGTTGAAAGAGAAATGTGCTGGTATAGAAAATTGTCTGAAATTAGTAAAAGTAGACACAGCTTATCGAAGGATTAAGAATACTTTTGGGGAAAAGAAGACTATGTCCTGTAATATTAAGGACTCAAATGGAAAGCCTCTAACAGATAGGGAAGAAAAGGTTGAGAGATGGAAAGCTTACATAGAGAGTTTGTATAAGGGAAAGGAGATTGAGAATCATGTAATGGAAAGGGAGGAGGAAATTGATGAGGATGCGAAAGGAGATTTAATATTGAGATCAGAATTTGATAGAGCTTTGGAAGACTTAAGCAGGAACAAAGCACCAGGCATAGATGATATACCGATTGAGTTGCTACGCTGCATAGGAGATGAAGGTCTGATCAGGTTATTTCACTTGGTGTGTAGGATTTATGAGACAGGTGAGGTACCCCCTGATTTCAAGAAGAATGTAATCATCCCTATACCAAAGAAAGTGGGAGCTGACAGATGTGAAGATTACCGTACAATCAGCTTGATTACTCATGCTTCAAAGATCCTGTCTAGAATAATTTACAAGAGGATTGAAAGCCAGATAGAAACGGAGTTGGGTGAAGACCAATTTGGTTTCAGGAGAAATGTAGGAACAAGGGAAGCTGTACTAAGTCTTAAGCTGATTTTGGAAGGTAGAATAAGGAAAGATAAGAGAACGTTCATGGCTTTTGTAGACTTAGAAAAGGCTTTTGATAACGTTGATTGGACTAAATTGTTTGACATTTTGAAATCCATTGGAATAAAGTACAGGGATAGGAGGGTGATATACAATCTATACAGAAACCAGACAGCAGTCATTCGAGTTGAAGGACATGAGAGAGAAGCTGGTATTCAGAAAGGTGTAAGGCAAGGCTGCAACTTATCACCCATACTTTTCAATCTTTACATTGAACAAGCAATGAAGGAAATTAGAGAAAAATGTAAAGTGGGAGTGAAGATTCAAGGAGAAATAATTTCAACTCTGAGATTTGCTGATGACATCGTCATCTTGGCCGACAAGCCTGAGGATTTGAATGAGTTTTTGAATGGTATGGACTCAGTCTTACGGAAAGAATTCATGATGAAAATTAATAAATGTAAAACAAAAATACTGGAATGCAGCCGAAATAAATCAGAAACCTCTATGGAGATCAAATTGGCAGGTGAAAAGCTGAAGGAAGTAGGAGACTTCTGTTACTTAGGAAGCAGAATAACCAGTGATGGACGAAGCAAAGAGGATATAAAAAGTAGGTTGGCTCAGGCAAAGAAAGCATTTCTACAAAAAAGGAATCTGCTGACATCGAATATAGATTTAGGTATTAGGAAGTCATTTTTGAAAGCCTTTGTCTGGAGTGTGGCGCTCTATGGAAGTGAAACTTGGACTATTGGTGCAGCAGAAAAGAGGAGAATTGAAGCATTTGAAATGTGGTGTTACAGGAGAATGATGAAGATCAGATGGGTAGATAGGGTTACAAACGAAGAGGTATTAAGACGAGTGGGAGAGGAGAGATGTTTCTGGCGACTGCTAATGAAGAGAAGAGATAGGTTGGTAGGACACATACTAAGACATCCAGGAATAGCAAGCTTAGTTATGGAAGGAAGGGTCGAGGACAAGAACTGTAGGGGTAGACCAAGGTTAGAATATGTTAAACAGATTGCCTTGGATGTAGGGTGTGGTAGCTATGTAGAGATGAAACGTTTAGCTCAGGACAGGGAGGCATGGAGAGCTGCATCAAACCAGTCAAAAGGCTGAAGACTCAAACAACAACAGAGTCACTAGTCTGTAGTCCCTCTAAAGAAGTCTGAACTACTTGAATTTCATCCTTAAAACTTTCTTTGACACTTTCTGCGACCTTGTCTGTAATGGATTCAACTACGTTTTCCACTACCTTAACCATTACTGTGTCGAGATCCTCCTTACGCTCACGTTTCAGTTTCTCCAGATCCTGCTTGGCTTCCTGAAATTTACTTTGCATATCTTTCATATTTACACTTAAATTTTCCTTGATCTCACCTTTAACAGCCTTTAAACTGTTCTTCATGCTAGCCTGTAGCTTTTCTTGCAACTCCTCCAACAATTTCCTGACATCCTTGGTTGCCATTACAACAATACAATATAATCAACTGCTATGGGGACACATCTAAATACAGAACAAGATAACAAAATTCGAGCAAAGTTTTCCTACATGTATTTGGGCACCTTAATGTCATTAGTTAACTTAAGATTATCTTAGCTTAACTTTACTTAACAGACACCCTATGTTTAATAAATTCACCTAAAAGTTCGTTCACTTGTGATCTATTCTAAACATACTAACACAAAGAAACTCTACCATTACTGTCATAAAAACAAGTTAGCTTTATATTACACATGACGAACAACTGCCATGTACCGGTAAAATAAAATAAAATCAAGATCATAGGTCGTTTTTCGAAACTTTTCCCACCTATTATACCTTTCTCAGATTTATTCAAGATCTGATCTTATGTGAGAGTGCAACCTTACTAAAATCAACTCTAAAATACCTATATACTGTAATCACACTCACATCCATCCAAAAATGGATTAGACAACCCACACGTTTGGTAGTTATTTCTTTCACTAGAAATTTTCAAACAAACTTCTCCTAAAGTATCTACGAAGCTAATTTCGCAGCCCCTTAGATGGGCGCCATCCATACTGTACCCGTAAATTATACCTTTCTCAGGTTTATTCAAGATCTGAGCTTATGTGAGAGTGCAACATTACTAAAATCAACTTTAAAATACCTATATAATCACACTAACATCCATCCAAAAATGGATTAGACAACCCACAAGTTTGGTAGTTATTTCTTTCACTAGAAATTTTCAAACCAACTTCTCCTAAAGGCTCTACGAAGCTAATTTCGCAGCCCCTTAGATGGACGCCATCCCTACTGTACCCGTAAATTCGGGAGGATACCTGTTGGGCATCCAAAGCAAAAACTGGATTGGGTTAACTTCTGAATGAGCTCTGGCCTATTCCTTCAGAAATCGCTCCAACAAGATCCTCGAGAATCTACACAGTATCGATCAGTGGTATCGTGGCTACACAACATAAATACACTTGCTCAGAAGCACCTACCTTATAGTTTTCTCGGGGTCTCTCAAGAGCTTAGCTCCAACCTGTAAATGAATCCGCAAAACCACTGTTTCTAGCTATACATAAATAAATCACTAATAGACAACATAGAAAAAAGAACTGGTAAATGTATTAACAATACTAAACTAATCCTAATATTTAAGGTTTAGTAACAACAATTAAATAAAAAACACACACTTTCAAACGTACTCCTTCACTACAACAAATACTCGATTAGCTTTATGGTGCTGTGAGTTGAATATAAACAAATTTTGAAAGGCCTGACCCGACTGTAACTATTTAAAACGTTTAAGACAAATTCCACACGCGCCATGCATTCTTGAATAGCAATACAAAAAACTGGCACGCTTGCTCATAATGCAGCTGGCCGAGCGGGATGAATGACCCACTTCTGAATCAGCCGTTCGGTCATTTGACAACAGAGGGCTGTGTGTTCTCCAACATAACAGACTGGCCTTGAGCGAAGCAGTGGGCATACACGTCACCACGCTGCTGTGCTCGTTTTTGTCCAGCGGACATTCGCCGTGCTACATTTTACATTATCTAATTATAAAATTCTTTAAATCTCACACACCTTTCATACAATCTTTCTCGGATTTAAACGTTAGCATCCATGCATTCTCCCTCAACATTCATGACTGCCGGGGTTCAATTATTCTTAACAATAGACAAATCATTCATTCCAATAACATGCATTCAGCAATACTCTATATTTCAAAAAACATTGACCGAAGAATTATTTCAAAAATTATATGACTAATTAAATAATTATGCTATTATTTACAAAAGTTGAATCGTTGTAATTAACGTTCTAAAACAGAGTCATAGCTCTATTTAAACAATACTCCTTCTCTCCCTGCTATATACAACGTAATCTTCAAATATACTTTCATTAAACATTTACTAATGTTTTATACTGCACACACATGGTCATTATTAGTGTTATAGACAAAATCAGTCCAATGTTTTCAAACATTTAAGTTCAAATGCACGTAAATACTCAAATCCTTGTTAATAAAAATTAATAAAGGTATTAGCAATAACCTGTGGATAATTACTTTCTCCAATATTTTTCCGCTTACTAAAAACCCTTGTCATTACTGCTAAAGTCGTAGATTTATATACATGTAGGAGTTCTCAATACACTGACTCCTCTTCTATACAAACGCCATGATCTTATCAAAAGAACAATACTCCAGTAATTCCCTCCAATGTGGCAACACCTTCACATGAGTACACATATCTCCAAAAAACCTCATATATCCACTGTATATGGTAATAAAAACTCATCTACTATGTCGAGCAATTCTTAATACAGTCATTGTTATCAACATCTCTTCTGTAGGAACTTCAATTAATTACTGGCATTATTTTCAGCATTCTAACACACAATTGGTGGTATAGTGAACTCTTCCCCTAGTTCTTAAAAGACACTTCCTTGAAATAAATGACGACCTCAGACAAGTCGTATCTGACCTTCGTAAGTTTACTTCATAAAATATACTTAAACCTACACAGTATATATCACGTATACAATTAATAAAAATACTGTTCCGTCCACCTCTCTCTGATCTAGCTTTAATTTACACGTGTATGTAATATCGAGTCCACAATACGACACGATACCACATATTGTGTATAAATAACCACATATGTTATTTATCATGTCCATTAGAATTCTATCTTGACTAGGGTAATCCAGCTTCGAATTCCTGTTGTTAGATAAAAATTATCTTCTATCAAATTATGTTTTCATAAAACAATTAAGTGAATAAAGCTGTTAGCTTTCACAAATAAAGTAAGGATTGTCACTATCGCAATGAGTCTCCATTCGATACAACGAATGTCTATGAGTATGACTTCTATCACGTCCTGTTCAACAATTCTTATCAATGCGACGTAAAGTTCATAGTAGTTATAATGTTATAACAATATCATTCGTGGATTCTTCTGATCTTGATGACTTCTGTACGATGAGGTGTCCAAATCAAATTACTTGAAAAAGAATTTAATTGGCATCTCTGACAAAATGTCTACAGCCATACCTCGAAATAAAATTCAAATCGTAGAATGTTAAAATGACTGGTCTAATGTAAGGATTACTGATTCCTTAAACAAAGAATGTAAGTCAGTTCAGAAACTGATCCGTAGAATATAATGAAAACTGATGAATGACGATCATCTCAAATGATCTTGCAGAATAAAAAGTAGTTACACACATGAAGAATAAAACAAAATGTCGAAACATGGAAATACATAAAAATATGGAGTAAAACGTTTGCTCAGAATGTCACTATAAAGCTGTCAATAAACAAATAATTAACACAGATACCTTATCAGACGACATCTAGAAGCTCAATGTAAGTATTTTGGGAAAATATTTAGTTGTTCCTCAATCCAAAATACTGAGTTGGACCTCAGTTCGATTCCCTGGACCAGTAATCTCGGATAAGGAAAGACGTTTCTTCCCCGATAATCGCCAACCTCCGTCTGGACTCGAATGACATCCTTCTGGCCTATTCTTCTTTGTTTTCCGGGATCTTACCCTGGACATCTTGACTAATCTTCTTATGTTGCATCTTCTTTCGCGTCATAGATATGTTTCAGAGTCATCATTGCGTAGAATCGTAGAAATATTCATATGGATAGTGTATGAAATATCTCTACCCAGCTTGTAGTTGTTAAACAATGTTCGTATAATTACGTGAATGCACAAGGTGTAAGAGTACATAACTTCTACATTCTGAAGTATTCCGGTTAACGAAGATCCATGTTGTATCTTTATATCTGCATCAGATAAGTCCCACGTGCATAAAGTTCTTATCTCATCATCATAACATCGTGATAAATATCGAATAAGTTCTGATGAATGTTAGCAGTCATAGTGAAAATGTTTATACACTGCTCCAAAATGTAAGTAAAGACACTATTACTCACTTGGTTATTGTTCAATGCTGCCTTGCATCAACTAAAATGCTTTTCACCTTCAATCTCCAGCACTTTTCTCTGTCACTTTTAAAATGCCTAAAACTTCAAAACTATACAACTAGTGATGCTTAAATCTGCACACATACTATACCCCACGTCAGGTCAAGACCTGAGGAAAATATCCCTCCGCGCATCTTCTCTCTCTGTCCCCCCGCGCTTCTTCTCTCTCTGTCCCGTCTTGTGTTTCCAACACGGCGCACATCTGATCGAGTATTTGAATCTGCCTTAACCACGACTTTATTGCGTTCGGACCTTTTATCCACTTCAATTACGAATTTATCTACGGTATATTCACTGAACCAAATATGTTTTCCTATCGTGTCGAAACCCGAAGCTCTGTGTTAATAAAAAAGGATGCTTGTATCGTGCGATTATTTAAAACATTATAACATTATGTGTGTTAGGCGAGGGATGACATATGAACGATGAGTAATATAAGAAGACGAAATGACGTGTGTCCTTGAACCCTATGAACCAACTAATTGCTTATTTGTCATCCGTAATCATCTAATCTTGGGAAAGATCGAAAGTTGACGGGGAGAAATAGCTGCTTCCTTGTAGGGTTACGACACGTACTCTTGAGAATCAGAAGGCAGAATGATCTACTGTTAGTACTGTACCCGTTCGTCCTGGGGATGCGATGACCCATCTGCTATAACATCGCATTCCTGGAGTTCCAGGACAGAGCGGAGTTAAATGAACCTCTAGTCAAATAAGGAATGTGTCGGAAATTCAGCTGAGTTCTCGAAAAAGCAGTGGGTATCACGAGACAACGTATCTCTAGGGTCGTTACGGGCTTAAGTTTAATAAAAAAAATGCAAATATAAATGGGCGCCATCAACTGAATTCCTAGCAAACCACTTCCTTTCCGGATAAGCCTTACTCAAGACAAGGAAAGAAAAAGGAACATCACACCATCATCAGATCACAACTAAGATAAAAACAAATTTATTTTACTTTGATAGTCAGACAGACATTTTAAATACAACTCCTACCTAAGAGTATGGTCGAATGCCAAAGTTAAATTGTCATTGTCCAAAAATCGAACCATCTCTTTTCTAATCCAAAATTATTTTTATCCACATAACAAGAAAAATTTATAAAGTTCTCTTGGGTTCTCAGGATCACTGTAGCACTATGTCTTTCGTCACTGACATTTGTGAAACCTGAGACCTAATTTCTCTTTAATTTAACATCAATGTGGATTTAAAATAAATTATTAATCTGTCTAAACATACACATATAATAATCACACATATTAAATATCACGTAAATTATGGTTTGCATGGCATAATTTGAATGTTGAACATGTTAATCAAATGCTCCTAAACATCGAATAATTAATTTACACTATTTACATCGTCATTAACAATCACTTATCTGTGAATTACAGAAAATTCAAATTCTCATTGGTCATCATTATCGTCATCATCAAAATTAAATATTTCTCACATTAATTCTCACTTCAAAATTATACATATTCCTGTCAGAATCGTTAATTCATCACCATTACATCATTTAAATTCTCAACTCAAGTTGCAATTCCTTCAAATTATCTTTCAATTAAATTTATTTAATTCCATATAAATTCATTAATCTTCAGCTTCTTTAATTAATTATCACCTTCTAATTCAGTTATTCATCACCATTACAATCATCTATTAATTTATTTCAATCAGTTTATTTATTCAATCTTTAATTCATCCATCTATTTAATTCATCGATTTATTCAAAAATTTAATTTATCAAATTAAATTAAATTTCAATCATCTGGTTATTTAAGTTTTTCATTATTTCATCTAGTCATTCTGATTTTTATTTCATTAGGTCAGATCGTTAATATGCTTAAATCTCAGATTATTATTTCATTAATTATTATTTCAGAAAATCTTGTATTATCAACTTTATTTATTTGTTTAATTTCCTAACAAATTGTTTAATAAGGTTTATAGAACGTTGTCTTACAGTTTTATCACTTCCAAGTTATATCTCGTATTTAATTTATCATGCCAAAAAATATTATTGCCTCCACGACATCACGTTGGATCTAACTATCCACAACGACATTACATTTCTTCAATACTTCAAATATCACATTTGAATACAAGAATTATTCCACAAAAACTCCATAAATATTCAGCACATACAGCATGAATCTCAACAATTACGCTAGACTGGGTACGACGACCTCATGTCTGCTTCAAAATACATTATCAACGTTGCAACTATCACATGACAACTTCCACAAAATGCCTATCACAAACTCCACTTAACCATGTTGCATGATCTACAAAAAATATATAAATGGCTTCAAATTATCAACGCACACAATCTCCAATAACTGTAATTAATCTGATCACATCTAGACAACTTCTTAAACAATTGGAAAAAAATATTACTTCAGTAATTTAAGATCTGCTTTCAAATAGCATAAATCTCTTACAATTCTTATAATTCACATCGCAGAAAAACATCAATGTGCTATAATCTCTCATATCAAAATCTGCAATACTGATCTGCCTTAAAATAATTCTGACCATTAATGATTAATCTTACAAGATTCAATTACTTTAAATCCTTCTCAAAGGTATCAAACACAATTATAAAAATCATCAAAAGCTTCAGCTGTAACAGCTGTTAAACTGAAATTACTCTCAAAAGAGTATAGCAACAAAATATTGGATTGGCAAACAAGAATTACTAAATGCAATCCTGTTGACATTTATCGTTACTTTATTTAACAAAATTTCGACTGATATGTGACTAGTGGTTCCTTGTTTAATTCACTTACATCTCGTGTACACTCGGATGATAAAAATGAGTCCCTCAATGGCGAGTAAGATGTGTAACCACCGTACAGTCGTATAAATACGAAAGACCTCGCCCCGTCGACTTGGATGATAGTTCCCTGAACGATGGGTAAGATGAGTAGCCACCATACAATCGTATAAATACGAAGGACCCCATCTCGTAGGCTATATGAGTGAATGTATTAGATAGGAATCAACAAGTTTCTAGTTGTCATATAAAAGCGATGTTCATTCACTAAAGTGAATAACTTCTTAATATCTCCAAACAATCCAATGGAAAAAAATCCCTACTGATGAATAATACACACTCGCTAGTATGCAATGAACTGACGAAGTAATTTTTGATAACCAATTGCCGATCACGAGTTCGAAATACTCGTTACACAAAAAAAAACTATTCATGAAAAATATCCTAGCTGGAAAAATGTCTAAAAGACCAAACATCTGCTTAATAAAGCGCACCAATGGTGAGAATTTCGTATAATGATGCCTGCCATATCATATGGTCACTCCATATTCTAGCAAATTCGAAGTATATAAATTCAAACCATGTCTTAATAATCATGTCACTCCTATTAGAAAAATATACATGTGTGCCCAGTATTCATGAAAATAATCGTATCAGGTAGTTATGACTCGTACAGTACCTTTCATAATCAGCTGTAATTAAATTTCCAAGATCGTCGATTTTCCCTACATAAAGAATTTCTCGAAAGATCGGCGTGAATATCATTCCATTCATGAAATGACGATTGGCTTCGAAATCCCAAGTGAATCAGCTGGTGGACTCCTCTCGTCAGGAATCGAATCCATCGCTCTGCGGTGCCATCTTGTCTCTATCAGCGTCTACTCGGACATGTTGAACTTCGGATTACCCATAGCGGATATTGTCCAACTCCTCTTGAAAAAGTTCATGGAAACAGCGGACCCCCTACTCCTCTTCTAAGTTACGCCACTGTTCCGTTAAATGTTCAGTTTGAGTATTGTAAGTTCAATCTCAAATGACTGCTAAGTCCCACATTTGTAAAATAAAATTTTACTTGAGAGTGTTCAAAATTACGAAACACCCTGTATTTGTCTGCATTAGGTAATTCATGAAAACTGCATAAGAAATAAATCTTATTAATGCACGATCTAATGTTCATCGGTGCCTATGCTAATAACATTCCGTTGCTTGAAATAGTTAAAGTAGCTTTGACTGCGTTATATAAAAGCATAGTCATAAAGTTATTCGTAAAAGCAATGTTCAAACTGCGTCGAAATGAAGCTTGTAATAAAGTCTTCAACTACTAGCAGTGCGGTTCTGACATATCCCGGCCGTCTGAGATTGCTTCCTCGGCCAGCCCGCCTGGATCAATGACCCGCCTGGCCTTCGCTGCTCGGCGATGCAGGAACTGTCGCCTACACTCTTGCCGTGACAGTTTTGGTATGTTACGTAACCTTCACTGTGCGTCTCGCTTGCGCTATAGAGCTGCTCCTACCTGCTCGTCTAACTGAGCTCAACTGAATCTGCTGGCACTGTCTTCTTGCTTATGTGCTCGGCGCAGGCACGTGGTGTAGTCCCCCACCACTGTGCTCTCGCGTCACGATCATAGTCTCGAACCCAGATCATCTCGGCTATCCCGTTATAAAATAACTTAAGGGTTATCTGACTTCTTTAAAATTATTTCCACATATATTGCATGTTATATATCCTCTTCTAAGATGTTTAATTACTATAATTCCATAAATTCTCAATAAAGCTTCACATCTTTATCCATAATTCCATCTTTTCACAGATTTCAATGCCTCCTTGATTCTAGACCTCCTACGTCATCTTGGCATTCTTCTTGACGCGATCGGTGCGCTATCTTTTAAGAGCTCTTCCCAAAACCTCAACTACAGCTTAATGTCTACTGGCGTAGCCGATAGCCTAAACTAGGTATCGGGTACAGTACAAAGACTTAACTGTAACGTGAAGTGGAAGATAATTATAAAACAAAATAATAAATATACCGCGCATAGGAAAATAATACTGTCAGGTGTATATGCGGATTAGCCATCATCAAAATGTCATTACAAAACATGGCGAGTAGGCTATATATTTTCGGTTGAGCTTACATAGGCTACTGAAAAGTAAACACTTTCCTATAAATAAGATTAAATGTTAGGATACAACATGTGTATATAACTTACAGATATTGTCGCTAATCTTCCTCCATTGCCTCTATTCCACTGAGACCGCCGTCAGATGATACACTACTGCCTTTAACACCATTAACTTTCACTGTCACTTTCTTCACAGTTGAAATTTCATTCTTGATAAAAGAAAAGAATACATTTTCCTACGAATTCCACACAGAACAAAATTCGGAATACTGCGACACATGAACCCTCTTTCCTTGTGACGCCGGTCTACTTCTCCGCTGGAGACTTGCCATGAGCTTCAAATTCAGCGCGCACCGAGTCAACACTGTATGTCGAAACGCCAGTCAAGTATGCAGTCTTCTTCACCAACTCTTCTACTGTCCACTCTGGATTGTCATCCCTCAACCTACTACAGTATATACATTTAAAATCATTTGTTTGCACCTTTTACTCAACTTATCTCCACTTTTATTATTTTTGAAGTATTTTATTGGCGATTCAAGCTTTACAGCTGCAGTTTGAACACGTTGTCTACTTGAAGAAGCCATCTTGAACTCCGTGCAATCGTAACAGTATTGCCAACCTTTGAACCCGATTTGCCACAACATCGAATGAGTCGGTTACTCTTTTGTCGCTCAAACAAGGCTTACACAGAACGAAATATAATATGTAATATCAAATTCGTACCGAATTACTCTGCCTATCGTATACCACTACACGCTATATTCGCGCACACAGTTAATCACATGAAAGGCAAGGTTGGTGCAGCTCCCAATTAACGAGAAAACGATTAATTTATTCATAGATTTATACCAAGGAATTTCTTAAAAGTAATCTAGCCAGTTTATTGAAACATAGCAACATGCGCTGAAACATCTTGTACTGCAAAAACAAGCAGACAAATTGGTAACTATTTCCTTGCGCGTTAGCCTTTTCACAGACCAGAACATCAAAGGGACCGCTTAGGTCTTGACCTGACGTTCGGTATATAATACAGTTTGTACTGTAGGATAATTCATTTGGCTAAAGTCTTTTCTCACTTATCGCTGAGTTATTGCAGTATTAAGAACTCGCCTCGGCGATTGTGCTATCTCCACGAGTGGTCTCGCTACCGTACTCGTATAACCCTCGGGATCTCAGTTAACCCGGTGAACACAACTATCTTCTTCGAAGTCTGTCGGAATAAGAGCGTCGATGCTTGGGTCTCCCACTCCACGTCGAGATTTTGGCGGCCATTTCTGACTCCCTCCAAAATTTTAGCGCGCAGTTTAACAAAGCTAATAACTGCGTAATTAGACCTTTCTACTCCTTTTAAAGTCTCTGTAATATTTTCCTTTAATTTTCTTCTCATTACCAATAAATAAAATATTCATCTTGGGTCCTAAATGCGTAAATTATCCAAATAATCTAGTTGAAGTTATTCCCGTCTTCCATAAGAGCTCTCCTCATTGGTTGGGGCTTATGTCCAATTACATAAATTATAATAATTAATATAATATTCCTTTGCAAGTTCCCTGTTGCTATGTAAATTTCAACGTTCTAGAAGCGTCTATTGCGCAAGATATCACGTGATCGGACTTTCCCACTGCCTCGAGCTTGTAACACGACTCACTTGTGTCACAGTTCCAGGATTTATATTTGCTGGTTAAATTTTATCATGGGCTTGGAAAATATTCTAATTTAAGTCCATAATATTTTTTTTTCGGGGGCAGTACCACACCTGCAGGTGTAAATCGCGTGAAAAATTCTAGACTACCCCTTGTCCCCCTTAAGCGCATTATACGTATTGATGAATTTTACAGCTTAATTTGGTTCCGTGATAACCTTCCAGCCATTGGCAAATTTTAACACTAATGTAGTTAATGGAATTGCATGCGTATTTTAGCAATAGATGGACCTCTGAGAATCTGTTGCCATGGTTACCGGCTTGCATTCGTTCATTAGTTTATTAAATGAAATTATTTTTTGTGAATATCTCAAGAACGGTTGGTTTTAGAGCCTTAGAATGTAGTTTTCGGGAACCCTTTGGGGCCCCCGAGTTTTGTCTCTCACATTGAGGGTCTGAAAATGAGCTTTGTCTCATCCTTCTACGCCTATTTCAACATGTATTTTAAGAGGGTAGGCCCCCTTTTATGAGAGGTACGGAGAAGAGTTACATCAATGATTAGTGTCGTGCCTCTGATGGATATCTGTACCAAATTTTACGTTGATACACCCAGCCGTTCTCGAGTTATAAGGGAACAAAGTTGTCCACAGACAAACAACCCAACAGACAGATAAAAAGTTATATTCGCGCGCATCCATCATAAAATAGTCTGAAACGCGTAAATAACTCAAATTTTCGTAGAAATTCAGAAAAAAAACCGGACAAACTTTCATTTTTATATATAGAGAGATATACTGCACCGCTCGGTGTTGACCGTGTTTTATTGTTTTCGGATAGAAAATTAAATGTTAAATCTCATGTATACCATCAAAAGTTTGCTATTTCTTAGCGTTCACTTTTTATTTGAATTGGAAATGAAATTTTGAAACCAAAGGGTGTAGAGACGTCACAAATGTGGGTTTTACTCGCTAACCGTTGGAGATACACGAAAAGTGATACGGACCTCTCGGATAGGAAATTAAAGTGTAAAGCTCGTATGCCATCAAAAGTTTGCTATTTCTTAGCGTTCTCTTTTTATTTGAAATGGAAATATCAAATTTTGAAACCAAAGGGTGTAGTGACGCCACTTAAATGGTCGCCATTAATGTTGCAAAATATCGAAATCAAAAGTATCTTATATGTAAACCTGGTAAATCAGCTACATCCATGCAATATTTCATTTAAATCGGACCAGTGGTTCTTGCGTTATTGAGTAACACACAGACAGACTGACACACACCATCTCACTTTTATATCTTCTCCTTCTTCTTTCGTTTCACCCTCTTTGGGGTATGTTGAATCAATCATTTCCCTGTACGCTGTTCTTTCCGTAGAGCCCAGTACTTCTTCTTCAGTCTTTCCGATCTTTTCCTCTCTTCTTCCGAGATAATGGGTTTGGATTTTAGGGTAGCTCATTCTTATATATTAGTATGATAAATATTTATTTAGATTGGTTAGGTAGAATACCAATTCCTTATTAGAATGTCTTTGTAGTAAAGATAAAAGGATCTTTAAACAAATGATTTTTATTTCCTGGGCCCAGCAGGAGAAGATTTATAACCACTTAGATTATTGAAGCAGTAATTACGATGTGTTAAATACAAATTGGGAAGGTCACATTAGTGAAGCATTGATTACATAAGAAAAGATACAAACGCGTTAACAATTGAGAAATAACAAATTCAAAATTCCTGAACGCAGCAGGAAAAGGAAAGTGCGAATTAAAATGTGGATTTATAACCACATATAATTTTTATACAGTAATTACAAGATGTAATACATGGAAAAATGGGAGGGAGCCTATTTATAGGCTAAGCCTCGTTGTAGCTTACAAGAAAATGTTTAAATTACACTAAATTTTTATAAAAGGAAAATTGGGAATATAGGAAATGGGAAATTGAAGTCTGGCGGATTTTACGGTTACGGACGAACGCGGCGCGGATGTTAGCCACACATACACTTTTCGTAGCACAGGCAGATTGTAGAACATGAGTGAAATGTCACTATTGCAGGTTATAGTCCGATTTAAGTAGAAAGTTAGCAATAGTTTGACTTTGTATAGTATAGTTTTTCACTGTTTAGTGTCTATTGCAAATGGAAGTTTCTAGAGTTGAAGTTACAGTTGAATAGGACGAGTAGAAATCCCACGAAGGAAGCAAAGTTATGTTTTCAGACAGCTGTTAGTTTAGCAAAATTCCCTCGCTGAAGAGAAGTATCTCTCTTATTTCATACAAGAAGTACTAGGTTTTGCATTACTTTCGATAGCAAGCTTGGATCAGCTAAAGAAGATAAAGACATTTCCCACGAAGGGCAGTTAGAAGATTGCACAATATTGTGAAATTTCAAATACTGCCGATAGCATTATTAAAAGCTTCCAGAACAGTTCAGAAACCTTTAAAATGTGGTTTAAAATCACGGTAGAATGTTACGTATCTTTTTCATTTCAGAGCAGATGATGTTTCCAGCCAACCGTCTGTTTAAAAATTCAACACATGGTTCAAAGCGGTAGCTTCTCCTGAGAACAGAGGCGGCTCTAGAAAATGCGGGGCCCCAGGCGATATATATATACATACAGGGTGCTTCAAAAATGTATATATATCTATCGCCGCAAATCCCTCCCCAAGCCTCCTACAGTATAATCTGAAATAGGATTTGAAAAATTATAACAAAAGGAAAAACAACAAAAACGACACCACGAAAATCCAACTAATTTTATACTCTTTAGCCTACTATATGCCTACAAAATTAATTTTTACAATTTCTTTTTGATTTAAAAAATGAAAAGTCGAAAGGGCTGCAAAGTCAAATAACTCATAATTTAAATACATAAGACGGTGGGAAAAAGAAATATTTAGCCTACATGAATTTAACTGATTCACAAAAGACTAGACAAACAAACTGACAATAAAGTTTTATAATTTTCGACTCTTTAATTTATTAAAAAAAACTTATTTTCTTCTTTTTACAGCCCTGAATATTAAAAATTTATATTATACACAAAGTCTGCTCTACGTTTTCTTTTAAGTTCATCAAAAAGCTACTTTTCTACTTTTTGCTGCACTAAACTGGTCAATTAAATCATTGAAATTAACATTTGAGGCAACATCTCGCTCAATAGATAAAATGGACAAAGAAGAGAGTCTTTCTTGAGATATAGTTGATCGAAGATAATTTTTTATTAGCTTTAGCTTGGAGAATGATCGTTCTGCAGAAGCGACAGATACTGGTGTTGTCAAAAGAACTCGTAAAGCCACATATATGTTAGGGTAGACATCCACTAAGTTGTCTTCAATCATATTTTTTAATACATTAGTCATTGTCACGTCTTCTTGGATAGTCATGATAAACATTTTCAGCTATTGATACAAGCCTTCGCTATCTATATCAGAGCAACTTGTACTTCCTGACTTCAATGTGTCACTTGAAGGCGGTTACAACTTTCCAAAAGGTCTTCATCTGGTGTATTCTTTAAAGAATACAATCTGTAAAGGAACCCAAAACTTGATTCATACTTTTTTAGCTCAACAAATCGTTTTTCAGTACTCTCAGCAATTTTGTCAATTACCATTAGGAAGAAGTCAGTTCGAAACAAATCTTCTGCACTTGTGCTTATTTCGTCTTCATTTTCATAAGAAAAGTGGGTTTTCTTTTTTCTAAGGCGTGTCTTCTTGAACTCCTTTGGAATTTCAAGCTCATTCGCTATTTCATTTCCAGTAATAATTGCAGAAACTAGGCCACTGACCCTGTACTCAACCAACCAAGATGAAAACTTTTCAAGATGGGTAACGGCGGACGCAAGGTCCATGTCTGCTCTCTGCCACAACTTGCTAATAAACTGAATTTTTACCAACACATCATACCATACTACTAATGATATTATGAAATCATATGAAAGTATTTCATTTCTCAAAGAATTGCACTCACTACCTGTTGTAGAATCGTTTGTTGAATCTGACAGCTCGTCCAGACACTCAGCAATTACTTTCAGTTGGTAACGAACTGCCTTAACACTTTCCACTCGGCATTCCCATCTAGTTTCCGATAGTGGCTTTAGAGTAATGTTAATGTTTGTTTTGTTTTTCAGAATGCTCCATCTATTAGAAGAGGCAGAAAATAACACATAAAGCCTTTGCAGGGTCCCAAAGAAACATTTTGTTTTTATGCATGATGACGCTGCATCACACAACAACAAATTCCAACTATGACATCCGCACGGTGTAAAAACGCTAAGGAGTTCTCTGATAATATTCTTGTTTTTACTCCGCTGTAGTCACCCCGCATATTAGACCCATTATTGTAGCCTTGGCCTCGACAGTCGTTGATATCAAGGCCAAGGATTTTTAGCTCAGCCATTACACATTTGGCAAAGTTTTCTCCAGTAGTGCTTTCAACGGGTAAAAAAACCTAAAAAACTTTCTTCAATATGGCCTGTGCAAACGTTCACATATCTTAAAATCAGTGACATCTGTTCAGTACGACCAACATCTGTAGTACAATCAAGAATAATGGAATAATATTTTGCTTCTCTGATGTGGCTCAAAATTGTTGCTTTTACTTGATTTGCCATAAGTTCTATCAATTCATTTTGAGTATTTTTTTCCAAGATAGTGAGCGTGAAGCTTGTTCTCTTCAACTTGATCAACATGAACTTTCAAAACGGGGTCAAATTTTGCTAACAATTTAATAAGCCCATCAAAATTACCACTATGGTTTGTACTCAAGTTCTCTCGGTGACCTCTAAAAGCAAGGTTATGTGCTGCCAAATAATCTATAACAGCCAACACTCTCTCCAAAATGTCTCTCCACCGTTTTTTCTCAACTTCAATATGTTTTTCCAACTTATCTTCTACTGTTACTCCTTTTTTAAGTCCTTTTTCTAACTGTACCCACTTCAACACGGAAGCCAAATGGTCTGGAGCAGTGTCATGCAATTTAAGATAAGCTCCCAAATTTTTCCAGTTATTCATTCCACTGTCACATAGTGAAGACGTGTTTGATGTTGAAAATAGGCGACATGCAAAACAATAAACTTTATCTTGTTTTTGGGAGTAGACTAAATAGCGCCTATCCTGTTTTTCTTTATTGGGAAGAATTCTGGTGTAATAAAAATTAGAAAAATGCCTATTATTTTTGTCTAGCGGGTAAGTTGTATTGTCAATCCTTATTGGGCCTTGTAAAACCAAACTACACATATCCATGTCATTGAGAGGATAATCCCAAACACCAGGATCGTTGCTTATGCAAACTGACGTTGGTGTGGGTTCTTCTACTTCTACAGTATCTGTACCTGCAGCTGTAAGTGCATCAGGCTCTCTAAAAACTACGTTTCCAATGTCGGACATTGGTAGGCCTATAATAGGCTCCATTTCTTCAACCTCCGGCTCCGATGTGTCATTTGGTACAAAGTAAAGTTTAGAGGCAGAGCTAGGGCCAGAAGTATTGGTATAAGATTTAATTCCACTACCATCTTCAACTTTTTCCTCAATACTAACACTTAAGTTACGACTACTACTCACAAATTTATCCAAGGAACCACTAATCTTTGTTTGATAATTTTCCCAGGAAGCCTTCTTTTTTCTTTTCACATTTCCAGACTCATATTTTCGCCCTACGTCTCTATCACGTTTACAATTTCCCGACATGTTCACCCAATAACATAACAATATTCCAATATAGTTCTGTTATTTCACAATCACAAATGTTTTTTGAGGTTAACTGGTTAAGTTTACACAAATGCACTGCTAAAACAGCGTCACAGCCAGCCACAACTACTGAAGTCTGCAATCAGCACAAAGCACAGTGAGTCATCAACTACGTAGATTGTAGTGGCTGTGGCATTGCCGCGCGGGTGAGTTAGCGTGCTGTGAGAGGGGTGGGAAGGGTAGCGTCTCTCTTTCTCTTGTTTCGCCCGCGATCACTCTAGTCAACTGTACTGAGAACACCAGAAAGGAAGAGAGAGAGGTAGATTTATATATAGCCACAACGGTTACGTTACGGTAGCCCTTCTGAGACGTAAGCAATCAACTAACGTGCTGCTGCTGCGTTCAAAGCGACATTATGATTCATGCACGCTTAATTTATAATTTAATAACTTATTCATAATGATACTGTATATTTTTATTATTACGAGTACCTCGCGGGGCCCCAGGCGCCGCCTGGTTCGCCTGTTCCTAGAGCCGCCTCTGCCTGAGAAGAGAGCTAAACTATCTCACTGATGCACCAAGTAGTAAATGATAGAGAGATTCGATCATACGGAGAGCCAGAGCAAAGCGAGGAAGGGAGGGGGAAAACAAAGAAGATATACATTGTAGGCAACACTAAGAAAAAGAAAAAATGTATGTAATAACATTTCGATTCGTAGAATTAAAGTCTTCATGGAGATTGTAGATAAAGGCAAGGGCGCCATCTGCTTCAAAGTTGTAGAACTTGCAGTCATAGTTCTTGAGATGACTGGAGCACGGCCGACTGAATACGAGCTGAGCGCATTCAGTCGGCCGTGACTGGAGTCAAGGGGTTCCACGAATGGCCGCATGGAGAGATATGGAGAGGTTTACTTGGAAATGCACATCTGAAACAAATTTTCTTACAGAATAAATATATGTACAAAGAAACTGAAATACATGAAAGGTCACTGTTGGTGTCTACGAGAAGGGAAATAAAAGAATGTGAAAAGAAAGAGAGGCAAAGAGCAGTGACTGCTAACTCTAACAACACGTATATTCCATAGAATATACCAGTTACTCAAAAGTTTTTCTGTTTCAAATCGAGAATAATTCCAACGTTTCGCTTGGTGTCATCGAAATATAACTTATCTAATTCAAAATCTTGAAGAAAAAAAACCATTAAAAGATTTATAACAAGAGATGGAGAGAACTAATAATTGATGGTAATGATTTGAAGATTACAATAAAACGATCCCGTGATATGAGTAGCTGTGTTCAACTACTTGCGGGGAAGTTTTCGGCACGTGTCAACCTTTCTAAGTCATCATGTCTATTTTCAATTAGAATTGAGTCCAAAATTATGTGATAATATTCCATAGATCTGGGGCAACTAATTTCGAAGATGTAATTGAATCGTGCCCCCGCCTCCCCCCTTAACTACTCGTGTCAATGCCATGGATTCTCTATCGCGGGTGACTTTGGTGGCGTAGTTGGTAGCATGCTGAGCTTCTATACCCAAGGTCGCGGGTTCAAACCCGGCCTAAGTCAGGTTTCTTAAGAGCGTTAAAAATCCCTCGGTATGTCTTCCTTCGAAGGGGAAGAAAAGCCGTAGGTCCCATGTCATAGATTTATGGCATAAAAAACCTTCCAGTATCTACAATTGTGTGAAGATAAATTATAGCTTACATTGACTAACGCTCTTAAGTTCCAACGTTCATCGCTAGGAGCCGACTGCGGTGGCACCTAGTACCCAAGTTCACAACTAATTTTCGTTGATGGTAGCATTTGGTAGCAAAAGTAGGAACTATTTGAAAATTGAATGTCTGCAGTCCTCACCTGAATTACAGACTAACACAGCCATCACAATTAACACCGGTTATCAGACAGAATCTACACACACCCAAAGTACTCGGGGCTACATGACCGCGTTGTCGCAGCCCCTAAACTGAGGAAACAGCCATCTCTCTATCCCGCTGTGGGAAGGGCTCACTGTCAACCTTCTGCTGACGGATAGACACGGCTAAACGTGACGCAAGGCGCACCTCCATATTTTGTGAGTGGATTGCGGTATTTAATTTGCGATAAAATGGTAACTTATTTCAAAATCAAAATTATTTATTTTCTACAAATTAAATCCGATCTTCTTGTTTAGCGTACAAATACAATAGTGTTGTATGAGAACAGTGAAGGAGAGCTTTATCTTGGTAAGACTGCGTTTGGTATTTTCATCACTGTACGTTCTTTGACAGTTAACGATCAAAACATTAGAAATTTGCTAACCTGATAGCTTGTAGAGCCCGACACACCAGTCTCAGCCGCGACATGACCGGGGAGGCGTGACCACCGAACAATGGGAGGAGTGGGACTGTCCTAGCTTGGCTGATCGCTCGTGTCACTTTAAGAACAGAAACGGGAACGAAATAATTATCACGTGCGCCGTTGGATCAAGTTTAAGGATGAAAGGCAGCATTTTCTGAATATATAGAAATATGAATCACAATTCTCCGCTCAATAGTTTATTTTTTATGTAAACTTATTTGAAAGAAGACACTACTCAGCGATCATTAATCACTTGTTCGTAGCTGCTGCAGAGTGCACGAGGCAGTGCAATGTTGCCAAGTCGTTACACAACAAAGAGGCAAGCTCTACCTCCATTGCGTTAAGTTCAAGTCCAAGCAAGAACGAACGATGTTGCTACATCGGGACTCGGGGAGGCAGGACATGTCATGTGTTTCAGAGGAGACGTCAAGGAACTAAATCGCGTTACTGCGTCGCGGCAGAGACTAGTGTGTCGTGCGCTCGCCTCTTGGTGTAGTGGCTAGCACTCTTGGCTGTCTCCTCAGAGGTTCGGGTTCGATTCCTGGGCTGGAGCGGGGTACACACTGCCTCCCATCTCAGCCATCTTGGAAGTGGTTTTCTGTGGTTTCCCACTTCCATTCCGGGGTAGTTGCTAACTTAAGGCCATGGCCGCCTCCTTCCCCAATCCTTATCTGAATTACAAATACACACACTACTACATCTAAATAACACAGGCTAACACACAAATTCTACACACACCAAAGTGCACGGGGCTAAATGACGATGTCTAAGACCCTCAAATGAAGCAACAACAGGTTGTACGCAAAACTACAATGTATACTCGCATTTGTAATGAGGAAGGAAGCTTGTAGTTATACTCGCGATCGTGGACCAGGGGACCACCAGTATTACGTGGAATCCGAATCACAGGTTCAAGACTGTCGAATTGTCTACCAGTCAATGTGAGGAATGGGACTTCACGGAAGAAATTCAAAACAGTACTGCAGAACCACTTGATGACTGATTTGTGTAAATAAATGTGTGATTGTGTTTCGATATTGAAATAGTTATTAATGTGAATTTCTGTTTTGAGAGTGCAAACTCTAATGTAGTGTAATTTACGTTTAAATGTTTTAAGGTTTGAGGGGTTTGAAGCCATTTTTTCAGTGTTGCCTAAGTAAACAAGAGTTTAGTGCTTTTCAGTCGGTCAACACGAATGTGGCCAAAAGAGCTGAGTTATGCCCTAATCCTGAAATAAATTACATGAGATTAATAAATACCCTAGGATGACCTGTTTCGATCGTCAAGCTATCATCACCAGATCCATTACACTTAGGCTATAAATCTATGTTTGAAAATAGAGGTGAAAATATTTACAATATGTACAATTATTTAGTTGCAGTATTGGTACTGCAACTGTCGGTGTATGCTAAATGCAGTATATATGATGTTAGGTGAAATGCTAAATGGTGATAGATATCAGGAGTTTGTGTATTTGGAGGTTGTAAAAAATCAACTATGGTTAAACTGTAATATTACAGGCTACTACTACTTATCTGGTTGTCTTCCTACTGGAGCTACACGCAGTTTCGTGTTCACTGTTACTCCAGGTGTGGTCGAATATGATGGGCTGTTATCTCAACGACACATATGAACAGGGGGGAGAAAGGGAAAAACCATTAGAGCCTCCCATGTCTCCTCCAGACTAGCTAAGACCGCTTCCCGCCCGTTCACCGCAGCTAAGAAATATTGAATTAAGGCAGTACTCGGATAGGGGACCGCTCGGGAACACCTCATGTTAGCCCAAATCCCCTCCGTGTCTCAAGACAGTTTCACCACTCCATCCTGGGTTCACATCTCAGTCAGTGCTTGAGGACAGCTTTTCTCTGTCTCCTGGTAATACAGCATCACCCTGGAAGATAGTGACAAGACGCCTCACCCTAGATCTCAATGATCCAAGGATCTGTTTAGGCTAAGAGAACAATGGAAGCTTCGTGTCGCATGATTGCTGATGGCAGTTGAGTGTAATGTATGTTTACATTGGCAGACTTCATAACATTTTAGTTCCTGGAATTGAGGCTCTGGTCCCAAAACTCCTGGATTCGATTCCCATCCCAGTTTTCCTACCGTTTGATTTATAACCGACTGGCGTCGAGGCTCAACGGTAACGTTCTCGCCTGCTGTTTCCAAGGTTACAGGATCTATTCATGTCACAGTCAGATGGCATTTAAGGGAGCCGTGTCTGCAGAATTAATGGCACGTTAAAGATCCCCTTCAGGGCGAAATTCCGGCACCCTGGCTTCTCTAAAAGCCACAGTAGTTGAAATGGACCTAAAACCAGTTCCATTATTATTGATTTAGAACCAGTTAAGGACCTAGTTCCGTCGCTTGATTGAAAAGCTTTGTAATACTTTCTACGGCGTATCCCAATTAATTGAGGTTGTCGGCTCATTTTCGATTTGAACGGGGATTTAAGGCCTGATGCCCTTCCTGACGCCACGTAATTATTCAGGTGAAAATTCCACCCCGCTGTCACAGGGATTGGAACTCTGGCCGTCCGGGTGATTGACGAGTATCTAAGCCAATGCGCCATTACGCTCCCCTTGAATAGCTTTAGCCTGTAATACTAGCCTAAAATCCAAAGCTCAAATCTTAGCTTTTAGGGTCCTATGAAAAGTCGGGTGTCTTCGTCTTGTTATTCGAACAGGCTACACCCAATTAAATTAGGCGAGGGATAACAATTAATTTGCCTGTGTAATTGTGAAATTCATAATAAAATATTTATTTATACACTTAATAAAACGCTTCTCATACAACACCCACCTTCATGTGAGAAGTGCTATATTAAGTGTATAAACAATTCATGTATTTTCATTTCAAACAATAGGAGATGAATTGTCACTCCCCGCCCAATCAAATTGGGTACCGTACTGTTCGACTGAAAAGGGATCATATAGGGCACTTGCTTCTAATATATGATCTGTTTATTGAACTGAACAACTCCTCGTATAAACCACTTGTTTAAGGAAATATATAACGGTTATACAACGCTCACATACAGTAAATCCAGCATTAATAACATACACCAACACAGCGCAGTCGGCACATCCTTGCTGGCTGCGTTAGAGCATTATTGTCGCGCGGTAGAGAAATATGAGCCAAGCTTCGCGGTCTGTAGGTAGACTGTGGTTATACGTTGTCATTAAGACGTGTGTAGCCTCAAATGGGAAACCGGGACGAAGTTGCCGGCGTGGTGGTGAAACAGACACAAGTCACAAATTGCCGATTTTCCAATGGGGAGGCGGGGTTCTATCCCCTAGTACCCCCCCCCCTCCCCCTGGCTAAGCCACTGCCTTCAGGACTAAAGTTTAAAGCCCTTCTCGTAACTGGAAAACAGTCTCATTGTAGCATGTGGCCAAAACCATCGCAAGCGATTCTCCCGCACTTTCTCAGGGATTGGAGTATTCTCATATCTAATGTGGTCCAGTCTAGCGAGTCCTATTGGTCCGTGAAGCATTTTTATTTCCATGCCATCCTGCCTCTTTGTGACTGGCCAACAAACAGCGCCACTGATCTAATGAAACATTGGCACTCTCCGGTTAAAAAGTACTCCTGTGAATTGCGCCACTTTATCCAAGCAGCGTTCATCCTGCTTCGAACATCCGGGAGCGTGTCCGTACCCCACACTCTAGGAACTCAATCTTCCTGACGCAGGCGGTATCTGACAAAGGAAGTTTTCCAGCGTTGCCTCAGATATTACACAAATTACTTTGGGGATAGAACAGATTAGCCTGATCGATGAAGACCGAGAAGTCCTTCAATATTTACAATACATTCCCCAATCTCAGAAACGAAATCGGAAATTAAGGAAGATGTTTCGATTTCTTCATGGTGACATGAATAGAAATGACACAAATTAAACTCATACTGAACGTTTAGATCGAGATTATGAGTTATAGCAAGGAATCATTTTTAAATTTGAGGACCCTGACCATACACAATTACGGATGGTGTTATCACCTCGCTTGAGAAAACCCACTCCATGGCTTGCTCATCGACCTACTGGTCATACAGGGGTCAATAAGACCATTAGCACCATTATGGAGGAATTTACATGGGAGAATTTAAGGACCGCTGTCAGGAATGTTATTCGTACGTGTGACTTATGTGAACGCAGTAAATATTCATCCTTTCTATTAAGAGAAAAAAGCCCGAAAGATCATACCTTGTATTGAATGCGACCAACATCTTTGGACCTATTTTGAAGTCCAAAAGGGTAAATAGATATATTCTTGAGACGATGGACGTATTCGTTAAATTCAACATGCTGTATCCGATCCAAAATGCAAATTATAAACATATTACAAAGCTCAACAAGGACAATATGAATACAGAGTTAGGGAATTCTGAGTTTATTTTGTCGGATCACGGATCCCAATTCTCATCCAGGGAATTTAAGATAGCTATGGAAGAATTTTGTTTCAAACAGATAGTATGCTCTATAAGACATCCCGAAAGTATTCCAGCGGAGAGTGTTATCGCTGAGATAGCAAATTTTTGCAGATTACATTGCTCCTAGCATCATTGGAAGTGGATGGATGTTTTGCCTGTAGCTACAAAGTCAATGAACGACACTATTCATAATAGCACAGGACAGATACCTTATCTCAATAAAAGAATCAAAGCTATTAGACCTTGGGATAATGTTATGAAAATTCCACCAGCTATCGATTTAGGACCGGTAGGAAGAATACATGCCGAAGATCCACCAACAAGCATATAAGAGATCTAGGAGAACGAGGATTAATAAATTTAGATCCCCTCTGCGTGAAGTATTCTTAGTTCTGGCGGCTTCTGTGGCGTAGTCGGTAGCATGCTGAGCTTCTATGCCCAATATAGCAGGTTCAAACCCGGCCGAAGCCGTCGGATTTTTTAAGAGCGTTAAAAATCCCTCAGTATGCCTTCCTTCGGAGGGGACGTAAAGCCGGTGGTCCCATGTCATAGATGTATGGCATGTTAAAGAACCTTCCACTAATTGCACCTGTGTGAAGCTAAATTGGATAGGTTAAGAATGTAAACAACGCTCTTAGGTTTCTACGTTCGTTGCCAAGAGCCGACTGCGGTGGCGTCTAGTAGCTAAGTTCTGAACTTGGCCTAGTAGTCGTTGACGGTGGCGCTTGGCTGCAAAAGTAGGAACTATTTGAAAAATTCTAAGTTGCAGTACTTAAATTAAAAAACAGATAACACACACTATTACAGTCATCACAATTAACACCGGCTATCAGACAGATTCTACACACACACAAAGTACACGGGGCTACATGACCGCGTAGTCGCAGTCCCTAAACTTAAGAATCAACCAACCATTCTTAGTTCTAGTCAGAATACCTATCCCTTCTGAAGTGAAAGAGAGGGTTTAAACCAAATTTGTCCCTCCTTATATTGGGCCTTACGGAATAGTACAATCCTTGCAGAATGCAAGCTATTGATTGATCCAGATCAAGACAGGATATATTCTAGTTACCTTTAATGCTGCAAATTTAAAAATTTACCACCCCAGATGAAGATTCAATTCAAGAAAGGAAGGATTAAAAATAAAATTTCGAGGAATTCGAGAAATTTTTATTTTGGAAGAAGTAGGTGGCGTATATGTCCTGATGAGATGTGGCAGCAAGATTGGCGTGAAGGAATGTTTGAATTCGGTGCGCGGAGCGAATATATACTGCGTTTACATGGCGAACTCAGATCGATTTGAGTACAATTACCGTATTGAATACGGTCATGTAAACGGGACTCAGATCGTATTGAGTTTCAAGGTCGATACGGTAAAATTGTGGGATCGGATCGTATCCAAACTGGTGTTCAGAAACATGTAAACGCGGATCGTATTGAAAGCGATTCTGCGCGCTCTTGAGTTACATTTTTGAACTAATTTAGGCCTACTTTCGTCTGTCGCCTGACTCTCGGATCACTTGTTTTACTGTCCATATTCTTAGTTTCTGTCTGTGTTCCTGTCGTGGTTGATAAGCGTAGTTTGTTTGCACGCGTTTTTAGCGTTAATGTATTTTTGTCTGTTGTACTTGTAATGTCTGGTGTATCCGTACGTAAAATGCGGTCAACGGAAAAAGTGAAAATACACCGTCTTTCTTTGCCGCATAATGCGTTCCTTTTTCCATTTGCCCACTAGATTGAATACATTGAACACAGACTGGCTGAGTGGCGTATTGGTAATAACTTTCTCGCCTGCTTTTTCCAAGGTAGGAAGATCGAATCTTGGCGCAGTCAGGGTGTTTAGGCCTAAATGCGAGATTTACTGGCACGTTTCAGATCCCATTCGGGGCAACATTCCGGCAGCCCGGCTTCTCTAAAAGCTTCAGTAATTAAAAGGGACGTAAAACCAATAACATTTGGTCATGATTAAACTGAACATAAACTTGTTAAGAACAAACAACAACAAAATCTTACGCGCATCCATTTTTTATGACTACAAACAACCCGTCAAAAAAAAAAACGTTGGATGATAATTACGGGTCTCATATGTTTTGCTGTTTAATACGAGTTAGCCAACATAACTGCAGGTTGGCCACCATAAATTATATACCGTATTGAAATCGATTTCAATACGAACTGAAACTGCTCATGTAAACGGGCAGCGTACTGAAAACAGGATCGTATTCAAATCGATTTGAGTTCGCCATGTAAACGTAGTAATAAGGTGCCTACTCACTGTTTGCCTGAAGATATAAACTTAGTGCGTGGCCATGAAGCACGCAAGGAAGGACATTTGAAAAAATACATTGTTTGCATATATGTAAGGATGTCTACGGCATACATGAACTAGGATACAAGTTTAAATTCATACCCCGAATATTTATAGAACATTCTCCGCACAGGAGAAATACTCTGTAATTACTTGTACGAACGTCAATGGAATGAGGAGAATTGCATTACGTAATGTGGCTACGATAGTCGATTCTCTACCTGGGAGGCCTACATAAACTGAGAAGTGGACAGAGCAGTTATGTTGTTGTTTTGTGCTACAAGCAGTCATGTGTTGATGTTAGCTTGTTATCATCTCACATAGTCTCGTGGCTAGAGGAGAGACGTGCCGGTACGACGATATTATACTCGACAGTGTTGCCATGTTGCTAAAAGTGCCGCTAAGTGATTGTGCACGACATCAACGTTTGGAACTTATTCCAAAAGACGTTCCGTGATCGTGAAGTACATCGAAAGTGAAAGGTACGTTGATATTGGCTATGCTAGTGGTTGTGACATTAGAAGGTAGACATCTTAAACTGGCTGACATATTATAAAAGTTCCAAGTCTTGCTCAGAATATTGTGAACACTAAAACTGACTATAATATTGAGGTCTTAGAAGGAAGAACTCATGTTTGACGAATTGATAACCTGGGATTTGAAATAAATCAGGCATCTCTGAATGCAATATTCAAAATCATCCACATATCAGAGAACGTGACTGTTACGACTTTAAGGCATAGCTCTGGCCTCAGATTGATGTGTAACCAAGCGGCACACATGACAAATCAGCTGTGCATGCCTTTTGAGAGTATCATACAATGCACAGGCCTGAAGGTTAAATGTTATTAGCCACAAGATGGCAGCACTCCTGTTTCACGTATAGGCTGGCGCGAAAAGATCCGGCAGGCTATGAACGGAATATTTTGACGTATTCTGTGACATGTATGGATTTATTAAGTATCGTTGTAGGATCAGACATGGCTTCCCAGTTCAGATAGGGAATCGCTACATATAAAACCTGCTTTATGAAGTCATTTCTCACACTAGCATACCATTCTATGAGGAATAACAAACAGCTTCAACAATGAGTCAAATGTATTGCGTTCATACGCTACATGTAAATGACTGCCTGCACTCAGCTATTGTCTGACATATGTTCTAGTCCTGCTAGTACGCAAGATAAACCTATTTTCATCACCAAGTACTCAGTACAGATGAGGAGTATGATCGTGAGTAATAAATGTGAATATGAGTTCTTTCTTTACCAAACATGATCTACGTTCTGTACGTAGTACAATGCTCCCAAGCCAAGTAGAGACAATTGCTTCTCACATTCCAAGCTATTACTATATATTTAGCAGCTATCGCAGATATATACATACAAGGAGATACATATCATGCTATATAACCACATGTAAATACAGTCCACTAAATCCTCCTTTACCATCCCTTTCCAATCCCGTGAGATACCAGAACAGTAGCATCATGATCTCGGTCCACCAGGCTTGGATCACTTCGCATTGCTACATGATGTTGGTCCTCAGCGAGCAGATCCCCTACATTTGGTCCTTGTCGGGCCGGATATGTAAGTACATCAAATCATGAGAGACGATACATTTTTGATCCTCACGGGCAGGATACAAACGTCAACATACATTTTTGGTCATCTCCGGACCTGGATATGAATTAGCTAGCTACGGATCGTGTGGTGTATTGGTGTATATGTATATATGTTAGTCAGTGTAAAGTTCAAGGAAAGTTATAATAGTATTGCTTCAGTGTCCTCACCATGGAGCAGACTCAACGTTAGCTACTAGTAAAAAAAAAGAGAGCTTCAGCGAAGGCTAGCCTCAAACGAATACATAACTTTGTAAAGGACTTTAACAGTGAACACGATCTGTAATACATACGTTGCAGACGAGATCAGTTAATAGTGGTGTTGTAAAAGTACGACATTGTCCAGTCAGAACTGGAATGTTGTGACGATAGTCAAGATCACACTAAAGACATGGAGGAGTTTGAAAGTGTATTCTTTGCTCTCAAGGTACTGACTGATGACTGCAATTATCAAGCCAGCAGCATCTGAGGTAAACTGAATCAATGACAATCATTCAATTCAAGGTAGCGCTAGTTGTCATTCAAATACAATACGTCTACCAGCCATAAATCTACAAGAATTTGATGGTGACTATAGGACATGGGTTCAATTCCGTGATACATTCGACAGTACAGTAATCGCAAATGAGTCCTCATCAGAAGTACAAATGCTTCATTACTTATTAGCGTCACTGAAGGGTGAACCGCAGCAGCTATTGCAATATCTTGCTATTTCAAATGACAATTTCTCTATAGCTTGGGGCTTATTAAACCAACGCTATAACAATAGTGGCTCAACATGCAACAGAAATAGTATCACCTCCTCGTGTTAGCAAAGACAGTGCCTCAGGATTACGTTACCTGATCAATCACATATGACGTAACATTAACGCAGTAGAAACAATCTGTACGAAGATTCTACTATATGAAGTACTGTTAGCTCAAATCATTATAGACCGTGTAGATCCTGCTACAAGGAAATCACGAGAACTAGGAACGAGGACACAAGACATTCCTAAAATTGATGAGCTTCTATCGTTTCTGGAAGTAGATGCCAGGCACTAGAACTCAGTCAAACAAATCACTCATCTCAGGCACACTATGGCGTCAATCATACGTCTGGTATGGCCAGGACGTCAAGGTATAATAAGGTGAACAAGCATGCTCGTGCATTTGTTGCTATAAGTGACAATACATGCTTCTATTGTCAACAAGGTCACAGGATATATAGGTGTCCGTCATTCATTCAATTAAGTGTACATGAACGATACAAGTTTGTGAAGCAAAACAAACTTTGTTTTAATTGCTTAAAGGCTTCACATGAGCACAAAGCTTGCAAATTTGGGAACTGTGTGGAAACAGGCATCACACACTAATCCATCAGGGTCACCAAGAACGTAGAAGCACTAGTTCGCTCATTCATAATATATCGACACCACAACAATTAGCAGACACTAGTCGTGTTCCTGCTCCTTCTCATAACAACCAATTGCCTACTAACAGCTATTGCGCTCTGAATATGAATCCAAACACCCAGGTTATTCTTTCAACTGCCTTAGTAAAAGTGAAAGATCACAAGAGAATGTTACATCCTTGTTGAGCCGTGTTGGACAGTGGGTCACAAACGAACTTCATCACAGATTCCATGGCACGGATCCTTAATCTAGAGAGAAGTAGAGATGTCATTCCAATCCATGGCATAAACAATGAAGAGTCTCAAACTACCCACAGTTTTATCGTTGAAATACACTCCAACGTGTCCAACGTCAAGACAAATATAAGTTGTTCGGCATTGAGCCCGATAGAGGAATTATCCTGGTACCATCCGCTGAAAGAATGACACTTTGAATGATCCCTTCCTCTGAATCCATACCTGAGAGGATCGGATGCATTTCTAAAAGGGCTTGCACAGCACGAGAGGCTTGATTCATGGGAATCTGGTTCATATGTACGTAAGAAGTCAAAGACGCCCAAAGAAATACACCCGCAAAAACACAAAACTATAAATAGAAGAAATCCAGTCTTAAGTAAAATTTCATGAATGATTTATTCATCAAAGAAACCCCTATCCTACTTCGGAGGGTTTCAGAGTCGGCTAATCCGCTAACTAGTTACATGAAATGAGTCGACTAATCCCTAACAAAAATTACTAACCCTCGCAAAGATCCTAGTTACACATAAAAACAATCAACAACAATATTAGGCTCGTGGCACAAACTGCATCTACACGAAAGCAAGTTACAAGCAAATGACTCGGTGAAAGTTACATTTAATATAATGGCAAACCAATCCCCGAAGTTAGGATGGTACCACTTTCACATTTACAGTTACAATTAAATTCTAACTAAATCCTGAAGTTAATAAAATGTTATGACGAGATGCGTCGATAACCAAAGCGTAAAACAAGAGCTAATGATAGAAGACCATTGACTATAAAAAAACATTGCACAGAAAAACACACTATTATGAACTAGCAGGGTTACAAGTTGGATAACGCACTCAGAATATGATCAATACACAGACACGCAAGCCTGCCTTCGCGAATTGGAAAAGCTGTTTGCTCCCAATCGTCATCTCAAGCATGTAATTTAGGTTGGCAATTGCGTAATCATCACTGCGACTTATATTGCATAGAATCACGCGGACCACAAATTACTAACTAATGGTTCCAGCGATTCTAGTTGTCGAATAGCAAAATAGTGTCAGCTCATTTAAGTTTCACTTCCATCAGGAAATAATGAAGAACCAGGTGTCGGAGCAAAATATTACAAAAGCAAATGTTTCAGGATTATCAGACTGAAATTATGTATTAATTATCACGTCGATTTAATATAGTGATTAGAATGATTTAGGTTCAGGTTTATGTAAATGTTTTAGTTGGATCATTTTAAGACTTCAGTCGAAGGCCTAGGAAATCTCCTCAGAGTCTCTCGAAGATAAGACTAACAATTAGTCACCCTAATACACTAAGCTAAGAATGGCTCATATAACAATAACGCGTTACGCGACTTACAGACACTTACACGACTTACAGTCATCGGTCGATCTGGCTCTAAGCTCATGATTCGCCGGAATTCAATAATACTAAGGGGATATTCCTTCCATCTACCCTTACAATAACAGTGTTCTAAGACGCTTCAAATACATGGGTTACTAGCCATTACACATGCACTGGGTCAATTTACATTAAATGATAAACCTCTCGTTACAACTTGCTAGATGAGTA
This sequence comes from Meconema thalassinum, assembly GCA_946902985.2. NCBI lineage: Eukaryota > Metazoa > Arthropoda > Insecta > Orthoptera > Tettigoniidae > Meconema > Meconema thalassinum. The sequence goes on along the minus strand of OX336388.2, from coordinate 715,122,639 downwards.
TTAGTTCACCAGCGGAAAATAAGACGCTCCATCACGGAGACTGCCCTCGCTTGTAGCGGTACAAAAACATATGGTCAGCCGTCAGCTGCTCTCGTCACTTATGATATAACATTTCTTGTCTCAAGGTCTTCACATTCCATAAATGACAAGCGACGTCAAAGTCTAAAAAAACAATCAATGATAAGCACGTCTCGCAGGGAATGCTGGGTAAGAAAACCTGTTAGTTGATCATGCGCTGCACTGCTCACTGTGCCATCCATAGCACATTACTTGTGTTAAAACTGTGCGTTTTCTATCTAACGGAATACACCAAATACAGTCCTATAGTGTTCCGTAGATTATCGTATCAAATGTTCTTATTCATTACGAGTGTCCTTCCATAAAATTTACCCTGTTCAAAGATGTAACATAATTAAAGTTTCAAACATCACAAAAACGTAGACTATACACTTGCAGATCTGACTGCTTTGGACTCAGAGATATACTACTACATCTCTATGCTTATTTCAAACACTGTGGGTTATGTGCTGTCTGCCTGGCACATGTTATAAGTCAAACAACACCTATCTCTGCTGTGTTGGTTCAATATGATACGTCTCGATACTCCTGGGTTCACATCCAGTTTAAGTTATGCTAACTGTTCATGAGCTGGTTCACACTCGGCACTGTGTGGCATAAACGTGTCCACAAAGAATAAACTAAATCATACAAAAATGTGGTAGGATCTCTCGCCTATCCGAAATGATACGGTAATATGAATTCTAACAAAAAATGAAGGGCCTACGCATAGGGTGTCCCCTAAACTATGGAGTTATGGTCTCCATGTCGAAGATGTCAATTCTCTGACATTAAATACAGCCTCAGCATAGCTGATAATACACTGAAATACACAAAAGATATACGGGTGCACCCCCGCACTTAGAGTTTGCGGTATAGATTGGCTCACAAAGATTGATCCCACTACCAAGAATGAAAGTACTAGCTAAACATAGTCCTGCCTAGTGGTTTCTATCAAGTTGCGGCTATGAAATATTTCTAATGAGGTCTACCTGGACAAACTTTGTACAATAGAGGATTTACAGGAGTCACGGTTACTCAAACATGGTTGATCACCCCTCGACGTCTAGGATGAGAGGGGTAATTTGACTCCATTCCTGTGGAGGGATTATTAGGCTCCATAATTAAGGTCTTAAACCTCGGCCTGTCCATCACGTTCCTCCATTTCCATGGTCTGCAAATCTCGTCCTCCATCTCAAAGTTTGTCTTTGGCATCTCTTCTGGACATTCCTCCTTCGTGGTAGTTGTTTCTTCAGCGTTACCCTCACATAAGGGCTTTTACTCCATATCCGACCTTACGTGCGTAGAGTAAGGTTTGTTGAACACGTGGTCAATCACACACGACATTGTGTAGTACATTAATAGATTTCACAGAATTAATGGTTGTAAACTGTACAAAATTGGCAGCACAGCTACTACACTGGTGCAGGTTTAAACAAAAATGGCCTTTAGCAATTCCTGCCACTGATTCTATTTGATATTCGGGTGATATCTCACACACATAATTTATACAGTACTTTACAAAGCACTAGTAATCACTTAAAATCACGCCCATCGCGTGGAAATATGCACAATCGTGACATGTTTGGTGATTATGTTAATAATGTTGTAAAATAGACTGTCGTAATTTAATGTAGCCTTGATATTTCTGTACTTAAAGTGTACCAGCTCACATGGCGTGGTAACTCACGAATATTAAAAGTTTTTCACGGGGTGATACATAGAAAAATGGTAATCTCACACATTGATAAATTTTCTTCTGGAAATATCGTAGCACTGGCCTTGTATGGCCGAAAAATGTACTTTTCGTGGCTTACTAAAAGTTCACTCAGCCCGATGGCTGTCGATAACGTTCACACAACTTATTCCGTGCAATTGCACAAAAACCTGGTCTTCGTCTAATGACGGACAAATATGACAAACACGTCCGGTCTCAGCGGACTCGCAAAATGTTGTGTCGATCACAGGAACTGTTTCCTGGTTCCAAAGAAGTTGTAAGTCATCGAGCATTTACTAACATAAACTCCGCATGTCTGCGGTGCTAATACCTTGACCAAAATACGATTTACCACTTACAAAGATCTAGTAAGATGGTAAATATTGCAGAATTAAATGTTTTACGTTCCTGAAATCTACAGCAGCAAGAATGTGAGTAAATTATATTCAGTAAGAAAATATACTAACCCCACCAAAGTCAGACTGGCTATATCATCATGAGGATGTTTCAGAGTGTGTTCTTCACTAGTATGCATCAAAGAGTAATTATGCTCTTGGAGACATATTGTAGATATGAGTTCAGCGGGCTCACTATTAAAAAGAATAACTGGGGATATTCCGTCTACAGTCATTAGCACCGAAGGTTGGAATCTACCTAATGACGTAGCATTTGCAGATGATAGATTCTATCAACCTGGCAGGATAGATCTACTCATTGGTGCAGAACTATTTGGGTGTCTGTTGAGAGCAGACAAATGTACAATACCAGGTCCTTATCCAGTTCTACAAGACACAGAGCTCGAATACATACCTTCAGGTCGAGTACAGATCCAAAACACAGCCAAATATCCACGGCAACCCCAAATAACTTTCTTGGTTAGGAACACGGAAAACCTAGACAAGCAATTGCAGAAGGTTTGGGAAGCTGAAGAACTAAATAATTCTCCGTCTACAATAGATGAACGACAATGTGAACAACATTTTCAGCAGAATGTTACAAGAGATGAGACAGGGAGATATATAGTTCGCCTACCAATTGGGAACAATGACAGGCAACTATGCGATTCATATGGCCATGCCAGCCGTCGACTGTTCCAACTAGATAATCGGTTAGAAAGACAGCCTACCCTGCGTGCTGCATACAATGCATTTCAACAGGAGTACGAGGATCTAGGATACATGAAGAAAGTAGAGAGAGTTCAGGACAAGGCTGGACAAATCTACTATCTACCTCATCATGCAGTCAGTCCAGTGGTCATAACTTACAAAATGTTCCTTCAACAGCTATGGTTACACAACATAGGCTGGGACAGTAACTTAAATGCAGAACTCATTGCACGTTGGCATCAACTTAATTCACAGTTGTCAATACTTAGAGCAATTAAGGTTGAACGACATGTATTAATAAAGGAAAGGGTACACCATTGAACATACAGATTCACGGCTTCTGTGATGCGATTGAGAAGGCATATGGAGCCTGCCTCTACCTTCGATCTACTTCACAACAAGGAGAAACTCAAATGAGATTGCTGTGCTCAAAATCTCGTGTAGCCCCAATAAAACCAGTAACATTACCAAGATTAGAACTCTGTGGAGCTTTGTTACTCGCAAGACTGGTATATAGCCTAAGACAGTACTTATCTTAAATTTTGATATAGCGGAGGTCAGCTTGTGGACTGATTCAACCATTGTGCTGGCATGGTTATCATCACCACCTACTCGTTGGAAAACATTTGTCGCAAATAGAGTAGCTGAAATCCAAGAGCTACTGTGTAACAACATTTGGCATCATGTATCATCGCAAGATAATCCTGCAGACTTAATATCACGATGAAAAACTCCTGTGACATTGCAAACTCTTCAACTATGGTGGACTGGGCCATCATGGCTAACTCTTCGTTCTTCAATCTGACCTACATTCATTCCAAATGTGACAGACACAGAACTTGCAGAACAACGATCATATCGCATTATTGCATTATCTTTGCTTTGTAATAATGAAAGCATCTTAACAAAATATTCATCTTTAACTCGTCTACTGAGGGTAGTCAGTTACTGCTTGAGATTCATCCACAATACACGGCATGAAGCTAATAAGAGGTGTGGTGAACTAACTGCACAAGAAATTCAAACTTCGCTGCATTGGTGCTTAAATATGACACATCAGGAAGTCTACACAAAAGAAATTGCATTACTTAAGGAGCGGAAGAAGATTGCTATAAAGAGCAACCTTCTGGATCTCCATCCGTTTCTAGACGAAAATGGTTCTCTTCGTGTTGGTGGATGGCTACGCAACTCTCAGCTAGTCTACGATACTAAACATAAACTAATCTTACCTCCAAGTCTTAATTTTACAAAACTCATCATAAGGGATGAGCATATTCTTCTTTTGCATGCAGGATCTCAATTACTTATTGCATCATTACGACAAAGGTTTTGGATTCCTCGCATCAGAAAAGTAGTCAGTGGAGTCATTCGCACATGTCTGCCTTGCTATAAATTGAAAGTAGCTACGATGCAACAACTCATGGGCCAGTTACCAATGGCAAGAGTTACACCTTCTCAAGCATTTCTCCATACAGCGGTGGATTAAGCTGGGCCAATGCAAATCAAGGTCGGTTCTTCTAGAAGCCGGACCACAATGAAATTTATATAGCAGTATTTGTTTGTCTTTCAACAAAGGCAATTCACCTGGAGCTAGTCAGTTCACTAACTTCAGACGCATTCATCGCTGCACTTAAACGCTTCATTGCCAGAAGAGGCAAGGTTAGTGACTTGTATAGCGACAACGGCACTAAGTTCATTGGAGAAAACAGAGAGTTACAAGAACTCAGAAAATTGGTTCTGAAAGAGGCAACCAATAATCAAATTCAATCATTTGCAACTGCAGAAGGGATAAAGTGGCACTTCATTCCACCCAACTCTCCTCATTTCGATGGACTATGGGAAGCTGGAATAAAGTCATTGAAATATCACCTCCGAAGAGTGGCTGGACATTCAGCATTGACATTCGAAGAATAATCCACACTGTTAACTCTGATTGAGACTTGGCTAAATTCTAGACCGCTTACCATCTTGTCAAATGATCCCAGTGACCCCAGTTTTCTGAGTCCTGGTTATTTTCTTGTTGGCAGTCCACTGATCACATTTCCGGAGCCTGATCAAGCAGATTGTACCATGAAAACTCTGAATAGATGGCAACGAGTCCAGCAATTAAGCCAACAACTTGGCAACGATGGTCAAAGGATAACTTGAATTCTCTGCAACAGCGCAAGAAGTGGAATAAAACGTCACTACTCCTCAGCCAGGAAAAGTAGTCTTGTTAATGGAGGACAATCAGCCGCCTCTCAATTGGAAACTTGCAACTATCTGCGAAGTCTTCCCCAGAAACGACGGCCTGAAGCGGGTAGTTACTGTGAGAACTCCCACAGGACGCATACTGAAACGCGCACTTCATAAACTGGCAGTGCTACCTAAAAAAGAGCAGTGAACAAGTTGGCTGTGAATGAACTTACAAATGTAAAGTTTTACTGTGTGATTTTCAGTGTTAGTTTTAAGTTGAAATATTTTACCATGTATATTTAGGGTTTAGGTTAAGTTCTATTTTTGTATATATCTTGAAACACCTACCTTTCAACGGGGGGGTCTATGTTACGACCTTAAAGCATAGCTCTGCCCTCAGATTGGTGTGTAACCAAGCGGCACACATGAAAAATCAGCTGTGCATGACTTTTGAGAATATCATACAATGCACAGGCCTAAAGGTTAAATGGTATTAGCGACAAGATGGCAGCACTCCTGTTTTGCGTGTAGGCCGGCACGCAAAGATCCGGCAGGCTATGAACGGAATACTTTGACGTATTCTGTTACATTTATGAATTTATTAAGTATTGTCGTAGGATCAGACATGGCTTCCCAGTTCAGATAGGAAATCGCTACATATAAAACCTGCTTTATGCAGTCATTTCTCACACCAGCATACCATCCTATGAGGAATAAGAATCAGCTTCAACAGTGTGTCAAATGTATGCTCGTACGCTACATGTAAATAACTGCATACACTCAACTATTGTATGGCATATGTTCTAGTCCTTGCTAGTACGCAAGCTAAATCTATTTTCAACACTAAGTACTCAGTACAGATGAGGAGTATGATCGTGAGTAATAAATGTGAATATGAGTTCTTCCTTTTCCAAACATGATGTACGATCTTTACGTAGTATAATGCTCCCAAGCCAAGTAGAGACAATTGCTTCTCACATGCCAAGCCATTACTATATATTTAGCAGCTATCGCAGATATATACATACAAGGAGATGCATATCATGCTATATAACCACATGTAAATACAGTCCACTAAATCCTCCTTTACCATCCCTTTCCAATCCCGTGAGATACCAGAACAGTAGCATCATGATCTTGGTCCACCAGGCTTGGATCACTTCGCATTGCTACATGATGTTGGTCCTCAGCGAGCAGATCCCCTACATTTGGTCCTTGTCGGGCCGGATATGTAAGTACATCAAATCATGAGAGACGATACATTTTTTGGTCCTCACGGGCAGAATACAAATGTCAACATACAGTGACAATTATAATTGGGTCATTTTACCGATTATCATAGTGGACCCAGCGAGAAGGTTAAAGTCAGTTATTCCACTTAGAACACATTTCAACGCCAAGTGCATATGACAGAATACGGACAATTGTGGAGCCAGTGAATGGGAACATGACGTCACCGACCAGCTGAAGGAAGAACATGACATGTGGTGCAGGCGGACGAGGCCATAACATGCTTCTCACACTCCTCCGGAGTGCTTCTGCCTGTCTCGCCCGCTCATTTATTTCTCTATCGTTTCTTCCATTATCTTGTATCAGGCTTCCCAGATACTTGAAACTCTCCACTTTCTTCAGCTGTTCCCCACCAATTGTTATTCCCGTTGTGGTTATTTTGGGAGGATAAGAAGGCGAAAACCATCAGGCCAACTAACAAGTTCAAACGCGCTCTTTGAATGGGTTTAACGGATAATAATAATACTAATAATAATGGTTAGTTGGTTCCTTAGTTTAGGGGCTGCGACAACGTGGTCATGCAGCCCCATGTACTTTGGGTGTGTGTGTCTAATAACCGGTGTTAATTGTGATGGCTGTATTAGTGTGTGTTATCTGTTTTAATTCAAGTAAGGACTGAACACAATAATTTCAAGTAGTTCCTACCTTAGCTACCAAATTCTACCGTCCACGAAACCTAGCTTGCGGGCCTGGCTATTAGATGGCACTGCAGTCACCACCTGGCGGCGAACATTGGAAATAATAGATCGTAATCAAGTCTAACCTACAAATTTTGGCTTCACACAAGTGTAGTTAGTGGAAAGTTCTTTTTCATGCCATAAATCTATGACATAGAACCGCCGCCTTACTTCCCCTCCGAAGGAAGGCATACTGAGGGATTTTTAACGCTCTTAAAAATCCGACGACTTCGGTCGGGTTTGAACCCGCGATCTTAGGCATAGAAACTCAGCATGTTACGCCACCGACGCCGCTGTATGTTTGTTATTCCATATATCTTATTTGATACATATGTAAAATTTATTATATCTCTATCTTTTGATTCTCGCTGAAAAAAGAAATTGCAGAATGGCTTTCAAAACACTACGGCCAACTTATTACTGTATATAATTGTAATACATTACATAAAGAGAATAGATTTAATAAATCAGGAGTTTATAAACTAACACGCAACGATTGTCAATCTACATTCATAGGCCAAACTAAACATGTAAGCGCAATTAGATATAAAACATTCTAGTATGGGTGAACATATCAATGAATCACTCCATTCCTGCACTTCAATAGACACAGATTTAACGATACTTCATTTAAAAGATAAAAAGTAGAATATTAGACATGCTTGAAAGAATAGAAATATACATCAACCGGAAGCTAGATGCTTGTCGTATTCTGAATGAAACTATTAATGACAATAACCCCCCTTTTATCTATGATATTTAATTTTGCCCATCGCAGACCAACAAGACACCATCCCCATAGATAACATTTAACTACCTTATTTCTGCCTTAATCCTCTTCTTTGCTTCGATTTCATACCCTATTTAGGCATAATATATAACTTCTATAATATTCCCGTGATACGTTTCACCAATTAATATTATAACATTTTTAGTTCTTTTTTTTAATCGATTAATTTTTACGATTATTGCGCATGTTATTTATATTTTAATCCCAATACACTCACCTCACCACAAATACTTATTATCAATCCATCTTATTAAACCCACGAGTCGTGCTATTTATATTTTAACCCTAATATAATCACCTTACCTCAAATGTACATATTATCAGTCCATCTTATTAATCCCGTGTTTGAAACCTAATCCAACTTGCTATATGTTTTAACGCATAATATGTTTTACAAGCTTTTCTTGTGCAAGTGGCGATTCACGATTTGTAACAGCGCTATAACGACTACCATGACAATTAAAACATTTGATTTTAATTTTATAAATATCTTAATAATCCCGCGGTTGGAACCTTGCTATGTATTATAATGGATGATTTGTTATAAAACGTGTAGTCTTGTACAAGTGACGATTCACGACTTGCAACAGCGCTATAACTATGGCGAATTTGTTGAACTCGTTATCAAGGCTGCAAAAGCAAACATTCCTAGGGGCTATAGGAATGACTATGTGTCTGGATGGAATAAGGACAGTGAGGACTTGTATAAAGAATATCAAAGTACTGGAGATCAATCATTAGGCACTCAGCTACTCATCATCATCATCATCATTTTCCGTTTTCCAGCCTAGGCCGGGTCAGAGGAAACATGAGTCCCCTCCACTTTACTCGGTCTGTCCACCACTCTTCCTCAAGCACTGAACGCCACTCCATGTTCCGGTTTATCACGCTGCACTTAACAAGGTCCTCTTTTTCCCGTCATTCGCCTCTCCATCACTTGTTTTGGCATTCTTTCATCATTCATCCTCTTCACATGTCCATACCATCTCAATCTGTTCTGTTCCAGCTTTTCGTTCAGCTTCTGTACATTCACTTCCTTTCGAATGTCTTCATTTCTCACTCTATCTCTTCTAGTCTTCTGTAACATACTCCTCAAAAATTTCATTTCGGCTGCCTGCATTCTACTTTCATCCCTCCGGGTCATAGGCCAAGTTTCTGCTCCGTATGTCAATATTGGTAAGTAATAAGTCTTGTACATCACTTCTTTAGCCTTCATTGGTATGTCTTTATCCCAAATTAAATTCCGAACTTGATAGTAGAAGGCACTCCCACCTTGTATTCTCTTGCTAATTTCCATATCCAGTCTTGCATTTTCCATCAATTCACTTCCCAAATATTTGAAGTGCTCAACTACTTCCAGATTTACATCTCCAATTTTAACAATTCCTTTCCCTTCTTCCTTATGTCTTGTCATCACCATTGTCTTACTCTTTTCTACACTGATTTTCATTCCCCATTTCTCAATATTTTCCTTTAAAACATCCAGCTGTTCCTGGACCACTTTCTCATTCTCTCCCCAAATCAGAACATCATCCGCAAATAAGATTATGTTCATTCTTGTACCTGTGTAGGCTTCCTTTGTTGCCTTCAGTATATCATCCATCACCATTATGAATAACAGTGGTGAAAGCACACTCCCTTGTTTCAAACCAGTTTCAATTTCAAACCATCCTGTTCTACCTGCTTGGGTCTTCACACAACTGCAACAATTACTGTACATTGCTTTTGTCATTTGTATCATTTCATCTCCAATACCTTTCTGTTTTAAGCTTTCCCAAACTCTGTCTCTAGGGACACTATCATATGCCTTTTCTAAGTCAATAAAGGTCATTACCATGTCTTTTCCATATTCCCAGTGTTTTTCCATAGTTTGTCTTACAACAAAGATAGGTTCCACTGTTGATCTTCCCCTTCTGAACCCAAATTGTTCCTCTTGAATTTGGTTTTCAACCCTTTTTCGGATTCTTTCCTCTAGTATTCTCTCCATGATCTTGGCAACATGCGAGATTATAGTAATTCCTCTGTAATTTCCACACACCTTCTTGTCTCCTTTCTTGAATATTGGTATAATGATACCTTTCTGCCAATCTTCTGGAATTTGTTTTGCTCTCCACACACTCTTGAGTACTCTTGAAGTCCAATATATTCCAATGGGTCCTGCAGCCTTTATCATTTCTACTGCCACTTCATCCACTCCCACAGCTTTTCCCATCTTCATCTTCTTAATGGCCAATTCCACCTCTGCCATTGTAATGTCCGCTTCCATTTCTTCTTCTTCTTCCACATCCGGCACTACAGTAACTTCTGTGTACGTTACATTCCTGACATTTAACAGTCCATGAAAATATTCTTTCCATCGGTTCTTAATCTCTTCTGGTTCCTTCAATATCACTCCTTCTTTGTTTTTCACAAATCCAGCGTTTACATGTTCCTTCCTTCTACTCTTAACTACACTAAATAATAATTTCTTTCCACACTGACAATCATCTTTAATTTCCTGTGCGAATAACTCCCAACTTTTCTTCTTCTCTTCTGTCACTACTTTCTTGCAGATTTGTCTAGCTTCTACATATCTCAATCTACTTTCTTCAGTCCTTTTTGTTTTCCACTGTTTCCAACTCTTCTTCTTTTCCTTCACTTTTTCTTTAACTCTTTCATTCCACCATGCTGTTTGTTTATCTTTCATCTTCCCCGATGTTCTTCCACATGTTTTCTCTGCACAACTAACAAATGCATCCTTAAATTGCTTCCATTCTTCTTCCACATGTCCAACATCAGTCTTTGGTACTAGTTGTTGCAGTTCCATCTTAAATTCTTCTTGCACCTGTTTATCCTTCAACCTCCATGTTTTTATGTTTCTTTCTTTTCTTTCCTTCAGTTTTCTAATTTTTCCAACTTTCAGCTTTGCTATTACTGCTCTGTGATCTCCACCAAAAGCCTCGTCCGGCATGGCAGTAACATCCATCAGGTTTTTGCTTTTGTCTTTTTCTACCAAAATGTAGTCAATCAGGGTTTTAGTTCTTCTCTCTCCCCATCCATATCTGGTAATCTTTTGGCTGTTTTTCTTTCTGAACCATGTATTTCCAACCATTAGTTGGTTTCTCTGGCAAAAGTCAATTAATATATCCCCTTCTGGATTTTTATTTCCATATCCATAGGGTCCCACGATCTCTTCTCTTCCCAGTCTCTCTGTACCTACTTGGGCATTCATGTCGCCTATTATTATGGCCTCCTTGTCTTCAATGTACTTGTCTACTTCTTCAAGGAAACTTTCTAACTCTTCTTCCTTGTTTCCAGTTTGTGGAGCATAAACTTGTATTAGGTCTTTTGTTCCTGTCTCAAACTGAATTCTCATGACAATAATCCTGTCACTCACGTTCTTTACCTCTTCCACATATTCCAGGATATCTTTCCTCACAATTATTCCCACTCCATTTTGCTTTGCCTTTCCTCCACTGTAAAACAGCCTGTATCCATCTGTCAGGGTTCTTTCTCCTTTACCTTGCCACTTTGTCTCACTCAATCCGAGGATGACAATTTCCTTCTCTTTCATGAAATCTACGAGTTCCTCCGTCTTGCCATTTAAGGTCAATACGTTAATGGTACCAATTTTGATATGTTGTGATCCTGGTCGCCCACTTCTCACAGCTCCCCCAGAGTCCAAAGAGCTGCGCGTCGCTTGCAGGGGACGCCCTAGCATTTTCCGAGGCCATATCATGTTTGCACTCATTTTAGGCTATTATTACGATGGAGTCGCCAGGTCCAAAGGCATTTTATACCTACTGCCAGGTATTAACTAGGCCGCTCCTAACATGGAGAACAGACGCCTTCTGTAGCCGCTCCTCTGGAGTACAGACGCTACGGGTTTGCCTCTTCCGCCATCGACGCCGTACCGAAGCCCATCTTCTCCGCCGCCGGTGCCGTTGAGGTCTTCACCGTAACCCTGGCAAGGGGCCCTATGACAGGGTGCTACCATCCGGAGCCAGATGGACCCTGGTTTTTTAACGAGGTTGATACTCCTCCCGCTCCTCCTTCCTCATCGCTTGCGAGATGAGGCCCCGGGCTTGCGACCGGTAATAGCGGAGTACTTCCTAGTCAAGTGGAATTATGAACATATTCCAGAATAGAGGCTATGTTAGCCTTCAGGGCTAACCAGCCCGGTTTAATATCGGAGTTATAAATTTTACATCTACTACTGTCCCTCAATAAAAGCAGGAGAGAGAAGTGGGAAGCAACTGTTACAGAAATGAATTTTGTAAAGTCGAGCAGAAAAGCTTGGAGAATACTTCACGGACTGACTGGTAAGAAAAACTCCAGAAAGACATACGGTATTTAAAGTCCTGACACCATTGCTAATAGAATGGTAGATCTTACAAGGGCAAAGCGAGACAAAATGGTGAAACGTAACCTCACTCTCCTCAAAAAGAACGCCCAGGGAAATTATCAACTATCCAGGGCGTTTTCTGTTGAAGAAGTTGTAGCAGCTATCAAGCAGTTGAAGACCAACAAGGCAGCTGGTCCTGATAACATCTATAATGAATTCATCATACACATGGGTCTACTCAGTATAAACTGGATTACTTCTCTTTTCACATATTGTGACATTTTTTTTATCATAGTAGCGCTTCGGTGGTGAGATCATGAACTATGCATATTTGAGTGATAATCTGTGGAATCCATGGAGGAGGATCTAGCGGTAGAGGAAGTGGCTTATCTTAGAAAAGGCAAGAAGATGATATATATGAACCAACGAGCTAGAGAAAGGTATATAGAGAGGCAAGGAGCCGCGTAGCAGCGCTCTGGACGGAGGCAACCTGAGTTAAGGCGGCCATGATTCAGAACGTCGTCTGACAAGAGCTTGTTGTGATTGTTCGCGTTGAGCGGGAACATGTGTTGAATGAAATGTATTTAAAAATACATTGACCATGCCATCAGTGTGATCGTCATTCAATTGTACGAATAGAAGTTATAAGACAACAGGAGTGTTGTATTTCAGGTAAGAAATGTCATCCAAATTCATAAATTAATGAGATAGACCCTTTACGAAAACGTGATGCAGCAGTTTAAGTTTGTGTGATATTTACATTTCAGATTCCCTTTGCAGAACCAGGAACTAACAAAAAAATGGGTTGTCAACATGAAAAGCAATAAATAGCACCCCACGAGATACAGCTTAATTTGTTCTCTACACTTTGAAGATAAATATATGTTTGTAGCAAATGAAAGGCGACGTCTACTAGCCAATGCAGTACCTACAATTTTCAATTTTCCTGCACATCTGCAGAAGAAGCAGGCCTGTAGATCTTCGCCGAAGAAGCGTAGTTTCCAGGAAACTACAGAACACTCGCATTCAGATACGGTAGCATTGTTGCAGAAGACCTTGATATCAGTAGGTAAATATATTAGGCTGTCTTAAAATTTAAGCAAAGATAGTTGTGAGCCATAATCATAATTACGGTAATAATAATATCGTATGGCCTCGGGGGCCCGCAAGCTTTGTTATTTGACACCCAGAGGGTAGCTTGCATGTCGAATTTTGTTGTTCCTTGAAGCACGATGAAAGTCAAGGAGGTTAGATAACTAAGCTCCTTGACATTATAGCGCTTTCTAGTAGAGAAATGAGGAACTTTGTGTTGCCGGAAAATCCCGATATGAATTATGCTATTATGAACATGGCCTACTGAATTCAAATGGGTTCTTTAACATGCCAACATCGTATGACATGCGTATCGTGATTTTTTCCCCCTAAAAAAAAACACCTACCACGGCCAGGAGCGAACCTGCAAGCTTGGGGGTTAGTAATCCGACACGATAACCACTCACCCACCGTGGCAAGCTATAAAATAAAATATATTGTTCAAATATCAATCTTCGTAAGCCAACGAGGTATACTTTCTCTAGTTCGTTGTTTTGAACTAATTATGGATTTACTAATCTTTTATATTTTCTTTCTTTCTTTCTTTCTTTCTTTCTTTCCTTCTTTCTTTCTTCTCAGAAATTTTAGATGGAAAGCTTATTTGCGATTCCAGCAGAAAGATGCCAATATACGGTTTGATTATTGATCTCTTAAGTGTGATACAACTAGCAGAAACATACGTGTGGGTACAAAGTTCTGTATTGAGATACTTATTAACACGCAGATTGAGTCAGGATCACTTAGAGCTATTTTTTTCTTCTACTGTATTCGCTCCAGAAGTGGGAATAGAAATAATACAAATGCAGTACAATTTAATTCAGCTAATAGGACGTGTTTAATTGCGAGGGTACGCCCATCCATGAATTCCAACTGTAAGCCTATTGAGTGTGACCTACTTGTGACAACTGCAACAGCAAATATTCATGGTGTCAATGGGAAGGACGATAATATGCTGACAGACAGATCATGGTTACCGTGCACATTATAATTCACCGAGGAAATGTTGTTCATTACATAGCAGGAAGTGTCGTTCGCCAAGTGTCTAAAAAAATGTACTTGTGTTGAATGCCTAGAAGTGCTTTTATCAGGTCAAGATGTTCAGAAAAAATGAGTGATTAAAGAGAAAGACGTGAAAGAATGCCCTTTGAATCCATCAAATGATGTAGTGAAATTATGTAAAACAGCTGAGTGTCATCAGGAAGAATGAGTGTATGTTGCGAAAGAACACGAATAATCTCATGCTGAAGTTGAAGACAGATGTCTATGATATGCTGCCGGGTTATCTGTTTCTGAAATCTGACCATCTATTTACAGCTACTGAACCTGGGGAAAAGCCTCACTATGCTTCACTCATCAAGCGAATTGTGAAACAGTATTATAAATGCAGGCTTCACACTTCAGCAGAAATACAGCTCAACGTGAGAGGTCAACAGGTGCGTCAGTTGTACACAAAACGTTTTATTTTTAAAGGAGAATGGAATCATGCAATGTACTGTGCATAAGCAACGTAGCTTATTGTCTTGTAAGATGATTGTGTTAGTTTTCGTTCAATGTACAAATTAAATTATCAGGCCTTACGTAGGCCTAATCTTACGCCTCGTTAGTCACGCCTCCACGCCTCTCCCTCCCTGCCTCCCACCCTTTTGACAGGGTATATCATGGCGGCTGCCAGTTCAACCTTCTTCAAACATGGCGGCGCCATTTCCACTCTATATACCTTTCTCTAGCTCGTTGATATGAACACTGGATGTGAGAGGATATTTTAAAAATCATTATTGTAGGTTTGGAGATTATGATATGTAGATGTGCTTCTATAAGTGAACTGGAAGATTTTGTTACACTGAATGAACGTGTCTGGATTGTTTATCATTGCTGGTCCCGTAATGCTTCTAGTAGAGAAGATTGCTTTTAATAAAGAAAGATCTTGGAAATCATATCCTTTTACTGGAGCAAAACAAATATATTATATATGATATTCATATTTCTCCTCAAACCGTAAGTAACATTCCCTGTAATTGATTGTATATTGCAGTAGATATCTAAACTTGCTTTCCTCACTGATGGTATCTTGATTGGTATTCAGAAATACCCTACCCCTTGAGATTGTAGAGGACTTGTGTTTCTATTTCGTTGAACAAGGGATTGATTACTCATAGATTTAATTTGTATATGAGTTGGCGCCCACCCGGATATTTCTTCTTATCCATAAAACTTTTTCAGGTGTTACTTTTATGGTGGGATTGGTTGTTGGTTCTTATATTTACCCTTTCAGTAATAATTTTATTATTCCTTTTAATAACAACGATTTAGGGGAACCATTAGTAAAAAAACCATTACAATATATCCTTGAAAAGAATCACCTACCCAAACAATTTAAACTATCCAAAGTTATAGCTATTCTGAAACCAGGTAAATCTGAACACAATCCTGAAAGCTATCGTCCCATTGCCCTGCTTAGCGCCATGTTTAAACTTCTGGAACGTGTCCTTCTGAACAGGATAGCACCGTACATTGAAGATGTCATACCACCTGAACAAGCTGGCTTCCGAAACGGTCGTAGTTGCACTGATCAAGTTCTTGCCCTTACAACACATATTGAAGCAGGTTTCCAAAACCATCTAAAATCCACAGCTGTCTTCATAGATCTCACGGCAGCCTATGATACTGTCTGGAGACAAGGGTTACTTTTCAAACTGTTTCAAGTTATTCCATCTTTTGAAATTGTGAATTTGTTATCAAACATTCTCAGTGAAAGACAGTTTGAGGTGTTCTTGGGTGACTCTAAAAGTCACAAGAGGAAGCTGAATAATGGACTCCCACAAGGATCTGTTTTGGCCCCAATCCTTTTCAACCTGTATATTCATGACTTGCCAAATACTAAGACAAGAAATTTCATTTATGCTGACGATATTGCGCTTGTAACGCAGAGCAGAAATTTTGAAGATGCAGAAAACACCCTTACTGAAGACCTTAAGAGAATGTCAGCTTTCCTTCAGTCCTGGCGATTGATTCCGAGCATGAATAAAACAGAAGTATCTTGCTTCCACCTTGCACATCGGTTTTCTAATTACAAACCTAATATTTTGCTTGACGGACAACAACTTAGATACAATCCCTTTCCTACTTATCTTGGAGTGACTTTGGATAGAACCCTGACCTTCAAAGAGCATCTCACCAAGCTCTCCCATAAAATTGCTGCAAGAATCAACATCCTACATAAACTTAGTGGTACTTCCTGGGGAGCCTCTGCCGACTGCTTACGCCTAACTGGCATTAGCCTTGTCTATTCAACAGCAGAATACTGTGCACCCGTGTGGTTGGAAAGTGCACATGTGCATAAAGTAGACTCAAGATTAAATGATACAATGCGATGCATCACTGGTACTATTAAGTCAACGCCTTGCCATTGGCTGCCTGTGCTGAGCCACATTCCTCCACCACATCTAAGAAGGAAACAAGCATTGTTGAGAGAGGCTAAGAAGATCAGGGCTTCACCTACTTTACCACTATACAATGAATTTTGCCATCCCTCACAACAGCGACTATGGTCTAGGAGGCCAACATGTGTTACTGCAGATATAGGCCTACCATATGTGGATGGGTTTAATTTAAATCAAAGTTGGAGAAACGAGTGGTCAACTAAAACAGCGGGGACAAGTGCCCATTCTCTTGATCCTACAAAGGAACTGAAAGGTTCTGACCTCCCAAGGAAACTGTGGTGCCGTCTTAACAGATTCATAACCGGCCATGGCTGCTGTAAATTCTTTCAACACAGATGGGGCTGGACCAATTTACCAATGTGCGACTGTGATCAAGAGGAGCAGACAATGGATCATCTGCTCCGACGCTGCCCTCTGTTCTCGTTCCCTGGGAACCCTGCTGAACTCTTTCATGTCGCTCCAAATGTCATAACTTGTTTGCAGAATGTGTATAATGTTGTATAATGTAAATTTTGTATATAATTCACCATACGATTAAATAAATAACGTTTACCGTGTCAACTAAAGCATACGGTTTTGTCTATTTAACTTTTGCTTCATCTCGGCTTCTTAGATCGTTCTTCTCAATCGCTTCTTTATTCACTTTGATTTGCTTGTTTGTTGACACAATCTACGAACATGTTATTTTATAGTTTTAAATATATGATCTGCACATTGTGTTGTGCAATACACATATAATATAGCAGAGAGAGCCAACAAATAAGGACCAACTGAGTCATCGAAGTTTAGGAGAAGGTAATACCGTAAACTATTACGTTTCTCGTAACAGTATTCCACCTGAAGACGACACTGTGTAATATGCTTGATTGCTGTGTTTGGTAAATAGCCTGCACATTGCGTTATCCATTAAGCAACTAAAACAACAGAGTGGGCCATTAAGTTGGGAATCGACTGAAGTTTTAGGTTGGAGGACTGTATTACAACATTTTTATTTCGTTTGAGACAATTTGACCTACATCCTTTGCGCTTCTTCATTCTTCTGACAGCGACATCTTCTGTCACTACAGTTTTCGATCAAAAATTATTGGAGTATTGACGTAGGCAGTTTATAAGGCAGATCTCTTATTTTAATAGCATTGTTTTAATAGCATTATTTTACTATCATTTTTTTAATACATAGCATTTAATTGTTTGCAAGCTTTTCCATTTTTGATTTTAAACAATTCTTGTAAGGATATCCACTTCTTTTTGGCTTTGTTAACTAGTTTTAAGATTTAATATCAATCACGCTGAGGAAGGTGTCAATGAAATACCGAAACATGTACGATTAATAATGTAATTAAACGTTTCTTTAGTGTTTGACTAGGTGGTTTTAAAAGATAATGCTAATATATTGCTCAACATATAATATCCCACATCCATATTCTACTGGTCATTTTGTCTGCCAAGTGTACCTAAATTGTTAAACTTTTAGCGTTGGATTAAATAGGATTTTTGTTACCTACAAGGTGCCCTTAAGTGAAGTGTTAATTGTTTGATAGTCCGGTACGTATTCTCCACATCGATACACAAATGTCGTTGCATTAATTGCGGAGCAATATTGGAATATTCTTGTTGTCATCTGGTGGCTTTCTATAACTGGATCCTGACAGCTACACGCGCGTTGTAATGGGCGCTGCATGTGACAAAGTACTTGCAGTCAGAACAGAACGAAACATAAGTAGTCTGCTTGTAATCCCACATTATCTTACTTTTACAACGTAACATTTCTCCCGTTTCATAAAATGCTGTTTCTGCCAACAGCAGCAGCACACGTACAGAACCTGAGAACCCCTTGTGACAACCAGCAGCATGGCTGTCCTCATATCGATGTAGGGAATGCAACAGCAGCAGCACACGCACAGTACCTGAGAACCCCTTGTGACCACCAGTAGCATGGCTGTTCTCATATCGATGTAGGGAATGCAACAACAGCAGCACACGCCCAGTACCTGAGAACCCCTTGTGACAACCAGTAGCATGGCTGTCCTCATATCGATGTGGGGAATGCACCAGCTTCAGCTAACTTCGTGCACATTTGCCGTAAATATAACAAAGTATTATTTATTTGTGCTTTAGCACCAATTCAGATCAATTATTCTATGATATTATGCTGTTTCTGGATGTGATAGGTTCCGGCGCGCCACGTCTAACACTACCTGGCATTCTCCTGTACACTGAACCCGTATAGCCCAAGCAGGAACCCTTCCATCGCTTCTTAGTTGCCCCTTGATTCATATCCGGCCATGGATCATACATCAATCTGCATTCTTCCTATTTGGGAGAGCTCAGTAAGCAATGGAGGACAGGGTCATTGGTCACTCGAACTTGCCTCTGCTCTTGTTAGTTTTTATCACAGCACTTCCGACCAACGTTTCGCTCCTGACAGCAATACGCGGTGAGTCTAACACTATCTAAAAGCTGCATTCCCACGATAGTTCTGTGCTCCCTTCTTATTTATTCGAGATATCACGTGGCTTCGCGAATGCCTTTGACAATTTGTGTGCGCCGACTTGAATTGTTCGCTACTGTCTACGATTGCAGACTGAAGAAAAGTCTGGTTACTCATAATCGTGCTTACAAATCCATCGTAAATTTAGCCGTCAGGCTCTACCAACTGAGTGATTTTCAAACTATTCATAAAGGTCTGATCACCGCGATTTGGCCTTCACAGTCCGTTTCTGTATAACTGACATTATTACGAAGTACGTCCAGAAAGTAAGTTCCGTTTGGTAATAACATTAAATTGTGTACAGTTACAGAAAAATTATTTATTGCACAAAATTCTACAACCCTTAAACTACTTTTCCACATAACTGTCGAAATGTTGCAGGCATTTGTCGTAGCGTGGCACGAGTTTTTGTATACCTTCTTCATAGACGTGTGCCGCCTGTGTCTTCAACTAGTTGTACATTCCGCTGCAGCGCAGTTCCGCATATGCGCGGTAGACGCTCTGTATCAAGGAGAAGAAACGTGTGCCATTTGGAGAGCGTTGTCAGCCACGTACGCGTTGTTGTGCATGCTTACTCGTACAATGACGGTGTTGATTGAAAATCCCGCCGCTTGTGAAATCAGATATGTGATTCGTTTCCTGAATGCTAGGAAAGTGAAACCAATTGATATTTATCGGCAAATTTGTGAA
Organism: Meconema thalassinum; assembly: GCA_946902985.2. NCBI lineage: Eukaryota > Metazoa > Arthropoda > Insecta > Orthoptera > Tettigoniidae > Meconema > Meconema thalassinum. The sequence goes on along the minus strand of OX336388.2, from coordinate 715,102,790 downwards.
GTGTAAGGACAAAATGCGATGAGTGATTCAATGGTGAGAAGATGGGTCCGACAGTTCAATGAAGGACGTCGTGAAGTGCACGATGAAGAACGAAGTGGGCGTCCATCTTTGGTTACAGAAGAACTGGTTCACGCGATTGATGACAAGATCCGGGAAAACCGCAGGTTTACAATTAGTGCTCTCGCTATGGAATTTCCCCAAATCTCACGATCACTAATTCATGAAATTGTTACCGAAAAACTGAACTTTCGTAAACTTTGCCGACGTTGGGTACCAAAGAATCTTACGGAGCAACACAAATAAAACGGATGGGTAGTGCACTTCAGTTTTTGACCCGTTACAATGAAGGCGGCGAAGAATTTCTGACACAGACAGTCACAGGAGATGAAACTTGGGTTTCTTACGACACCCCTGAAAGTAAGCGGCAATAAATGGAATGGAGGCACACTTCATCCCCAGCAAAGTTTAAGCCGAAACAAATCTTGACACCTCGGAAAATGATGTGCACAGTGTTCTGGGACTGAAAAGGCATCTTACTCATTGATTTCTTACCGCGTGGTCAAACAATCAACGCAGATGCTTACTGCGAGACACTTAGGAAATTGCGCCGCGGAATACAGAATAAGCGCCGAGGGTTGCTGTCAAAAGGTGTTGTTTTTCTTCACGACAACGCACGACCACACGCTGCAAATGTGACGAAAAACCTCCTACAGGGATTTGGCTGGGATGTGTTTGACCACCCTCTGTACAGCCCTGACCTCGCTCCTAGTGACTTTCATCTGTTCACACATCTCAAGTCTTTCCTTGGCGGTCAACACTTCAACAATGACGACGAGCTGAAAGAAGATGTTTCCAACTGGTTGAAGACACAGGCGGCAAACTTCTATGAAGAAGGTATCCAAGAACTTGTGCCACGCTATGACAAATGCCTGCAAAAGTTTGGCAGTTATGTGGAAAAGTAGTTTAAGAGGTGTAGAATGTTGTGCAATAAATAATTTTTCTGTATCTGTACACAATTTAATTTTATTACCAAACGGAACTTACTTTCTGGACGTGCCTCGTATTTTATTATCGCACTTTCGGTGCTCTTAGTGACGTGGAGGCGGCCTTCTATCTCAAGTAGACTGGAAACTGGAATGCTTGGTGGGGTTCACTCACAGTTCACAAAGTCTATCCTCGCAAACACGAGTGGAAGGACACGTCTTTACACCATCATTAAATAACAGCTTTACCTCGAAGAGACTAATATTATTCAGTCGTAAAAATTACGGCGATCAATTCAAATGAGTTTCATCTAAATCCGATCACTGGAACGCTGGTAATTAATATCCAATTTAACCGTGACATAGATGAGGGAATTCCCTTCGGGTAGATCTTTGTCCTCAGCGGAGGGATTCGTCCTTGTACACTCATTGCTTAAATATTGAATGCTATAGACTAAACTCGAACATTATTTCCTTCCTCAACTCCAATTCCAGTCTCCTATTTAGCAAGAAATTCCATAGGGTAGCTTAATCGGTAAATTCCGCTGGATTGTGGGAAGAGCCACAGTTTGTTTCTTTCTGAGTTGTATAGCTGTCCTTGTCTAACGAGCCTCCGAGGGAATCACTGTGTCCCTCTCACGGAGAATCCCAGCCCCGGCGCGCAGATGTTTAGATTTGCTTGCTTTGCCCTTTAACAAAATTGCACGAAGCCCATCACACTGAAGGTAGAAATATTAATTCTTGTATTAATATAGCCATAATATATTATTTCAGGGCGTGCTGGCTACTGCCAGTGCTCAACAGCTTGAATGTCGACATGCAATGGAGCAAGTAACAACACTCTCCAGTGCTCAACAGCTTGAATGTCGACATGCAATGGAGCAAGTAGCAACACACTCCAGTGCTCAATAGCTTGAATGTCAACATGCAATCTAGCAAGTAGCACCACACTCCAGTGCTCAACAGCTTGAATGTCGACATGCAATGGAGCAAGTAGCAACACACTCCAGTGCTCAACAGCTTGAATGTCGACATGCAATGGAGCAAGTAGCAACACACTCCAGTGCTCAACAGCTTTAATGTCGACATGCAATGGAGCAAGTAGGAACACACTCCAGTGCTCAACAGCTTGAATATCTACATGCAATGGAACAAGTAGCAACACACTCCAGTGCTCAACAGCCTGAATGTCGACATGCAATGGAGCAAGTATCAACACACTCCAGTGCTCAACAGCTTGAATGTCGACATGCATTGGAGCAAGTAGCAACACACTCCAGTGTTCAACAGCCTGAATGTCTACATGCAATGCAGCAAGTAGCAACACTCTCCAGTGCTCAACAGCTAGAATGTCTGCATGCGATGGAGGAAGTAGCAACACACTCCAGAGCTCAACAGCTTGAATGTCAATATGCAATGGAGCAAGTAGCAACACACTCCAGTGCTCAACAGCTTGAATGTCGACATGCAATGGAGCAAGTAGCAACTCACTCCAGTGCTCAACAGCTTGAATGTCGACATGCAATGGAGCAAGTAGCAACACACTCCAGTGCTCAACAGCTTGAATGTCTGCATGCAATGGAGCAAGTAGCAACACACTCCAGTGCTCAATAGCTTGAATGTCGACATGTAATGGAGCAAGTAGCAACACACTCCAGTGCTCAACAGCTTGAATGTCGACATGTAATGGAGCAAGTAGCAACACACTCCAGTGATCAACAGCTCGAATGTCTACATGCAATTTAGCAAGTAGCCACACACTCCAGTGCTCGACAGCTTGAATGTCGACATGCAATGGAGCAAGTACCAACACACTCCAGTGATCGACAGTTTGAATGTCGACATGCAATGGAGCAAGTAGCAACACACTCCAGTGATCAACAGCTCGAATGTCGACATGCAATTTAGCAAGTAGCAACACACTGCAGTGCTCAACAGCTTGAATGTCGACATGCAATGGAGCAAGTAGCAACACACTCCAGTGATCAACAGTTTGAATGTCGACATGCAATGGAGCAAGTAGCAACACACTCCAGTGCTCAACAGCTTGAATATCGACATGCAATTTAGCAAGTAGCAATACACTCCAGTGCTCATCAGCTTGAATGTCGACATGCAATGGAGCAAGTAGCAACACACTCCAGTACTCAACAGCTTGAATGTCGACATGCAATGGAGCAAGTAGCAACACACTCCAGTGCTCATCAGCTTGAATGTCTGCATGCAATGGAGCAAGTAGCAACACACTCCAGTGCTCAACAGCTTGAATGTCGACATGCAATGGGGCAAGTAGCAACACACTCCAGTGCTCAACAGCTTGAATGTCTGCATGCAATGGAGCAAGTAGCAACACACTCCAGTGCTCAATAGCTTGAATGTCTACATGCAATGGAGCAAGTAGCAACACACTCCAGTGCTCAACAGCTTGAATGTCGACATGCAATGGAGCAAGTAGCAACACACTCCGGTGATCGTCACCTTCTCAGAGATCCCCACGCCCGTATGGAACATCCCCTTCCCTGCAGTGACCAAGTTCTTGCAGTCAGTGTTCAAATATACCGAGGTCCTTCAGCGGAGGGTCGAACGCACTGCCACTGTCGATGAGTAAGATCCCATCTATTTAATATATCTTATAGGAAGAAGACACAAATTGTCACGGACTGCCACAGGGCTCTAGGAAATGTTCTCCACAGCGGCTACATGATGCTACGAGAGGTTGCGTCAGCAGTTACGTTGACACCACGGTAAACTTAGTTCTCACCACAGCCATTCATAACCGATGCTAGAAGTGTTGTCCTGGTGTTCGAAGACAGACTTCAACATGTCTACACATATTGTCGAAGACTTTCACTAAAGTTTCTAGCGTAATGGACTGGACATAATTAATGATATTCACTATAAGTTCATCAATCGTTTTTGGATTAGTTTGTGAGCCGGTCACACGACACTTACTTATCAAATCCCGAGCGTCATCCCGGGTTGGACACGTTGAATTAGGAAACCGCGCCTGAAATTTTAGTTTTACATTTTCTGTAAACCAATTGCCTTCGCGAAAGTCGTATTCCATCAAAAAAAGCTCTCTCTTCAGTAGTAAACATTACCGCCTGTATACTGTTGCACTCTTCCAATTTTTTTTTTTTGCGTATGGCTTTTAGTGCCGGGAGTGTCCGAGGACATGTTCGGCTCGCCAGGTTTGTAGCTGCTTCGAGACGGACACCCAATGGGTGAGCTACAAGTACCGTTGGGGAGGGAAGGAGGGAAGTTGGAATGTAAGGACGAGGAGTTGGAAGGTAGCGGCTGTGGCCTATAGTTAGGGACCAACCCCGGCATTTGCCTGGAAGGAAGATGGGAAACCACAGAAGACCATCTTCAAGGTTGCCGGCGGGGGGATTCGAACCTCTTCGCCTCCCGGATGTGAGCGACTGCCATCAGTCATGCCGTAACCACCACGGCTAACTCACCCGGCACTCTTCCAATAATCTATCTGAACGCTCGCTCACTGCAATACACACTGGCGTCCTGTGTTAGAGATTGTTTCATCCTGCTCATTACGTACGGTATCACAATATTATCACATCCCGGGTTATCGAGACGGCACGTGACTGGGTTTGCTGCAGGATAACTCAAGGTTGTTGTACCAAAGTGCCAACGCGACTTGAATGCTGTCCAAAAGCACATACTAATACGGTAAGGGGCAAAGTGTGCTAGTATTTTGAGAACAACTTAATTTGTAGGATGACTATGAGCCTCGGTATTGAAGATTTACCAGAATTTGTCTGGTTCCTACCAAACGCTTCCCAGCGCCATGACAGTGGTGCCACACGGGCCAAGATGCGTCACTGTAGACCAGTCATCCTCCAGAATGCGCCAGATAGTGGTGGCGCACGGGCCAAGATGCGTCACTGTAGACCAGTCAGCCTCCAGAATGCGGGTCGAGCGCTGCTACGCATGGTCCACATCTCACTTTCAGATTGTGTAGGAGTAGGCTACTCTGATGTCCCAAGTTCAGTTCCTACCAAGAGCTTCCCAGCGCCATGACAGTGGTGCCGCACGGGCCAAGATGCGTCACTGTAGATCAGTCAGCCTCCAGAATGCGGGTCGAGCACTGCTGCGACATGGTCCACATCTCACTTTCAGATTGTGTGGGAGTAGGCTTCTCTGATGTTCCGAGTTCAGTTACTACCAAGAGCTTCCCAGCGCCATGACAGTGGTGCCACACGGGCCAAGATGAGTCCTGTAGACCAGTCAGCCTCCAGAATGCGGGTCGAGCGCTGCTGCGCATGGTCCACATCTCACTTTCAGATTGTGTAGGAGTAGGCTACCCTGATGTCCCGAGTTCAGTTCCTACCAAGAGCTTCCCAGCGCCATGACAGTGGTGCCGCACGGGCCAAGATGCGTCACTGTAGACTAGTCAGCCTCCAGAATGCGGGTCGAGCACTGCTGCGAAATGGTCCACATGTCACTTTCAGATTGTGTGGGAGTAGGCTTCTCTGATGTTCCGAGTTCAGTTCCTACCAAGAGCTTCCCAGCGCCATGACAGGGGTGCCACACTGGTGAAGATGCGTCACTGTAGAACAGTCAGTCTCCAGAATGCGCCCGACAGTGATGTCACACGGGCCAAGATGCGTCACTGTAGACCATTCAGCCTCCAGAATGCGGGTCGAGCGCTGCTGCACATGGTCCACATCTCACTTTCAGATTGTGTAGGAGTAGGCTACTCTGATGTCCCGAGTTCAGTTCCTACCAAGAGCTTCCCAGCGCCATGACAGTGGTGCCGCACGGGCCAAGATGCGTCACTGTAGACCAGTCAGCCTCCAGAATGCGGGTCGAGCGCTGCTGCGAAATGGTCCACATGTCACTTTCAGATTGTGTGGGAGTAGGCTTCTTTGATGTTCCGAGTTCAGTTCCTACCAAGAGCTTCCCAGCGCCATGACAGGGGTGCCACACGGGCCAAGATGCGTCACTGTAGACCAGTCAGTCTCCAGAATGCGCCAGACAGTGATGCCACACGGGCCAAGATGCGTCACTGTAGACCATTCAGCCTCCAGAATGCGGGTCGAGCGCTGCTGCGCATGGTCCACATCTCACTTTCAGATTGTGTAGGAGTAGGCTACTCTGATGTCCTGAGTTCAGTTCCTACCAAGAACTTCCAGCGCCATGACAGTGGTGCCGCACGGGCCAAGATGCGTCACTGTAGACCAGTCAGCCTCCAGAATGCGGGTCGAGCGCTGCTGCGAAATGGTCCACATCTCACTTTCAGATTGTGTGGGAGTAGGCTTCTCTGATGTCCCGAGTTCAGTTCCTACCAAGGGCTTCCCAGTGCCATTACAGTGGTGCCGCACGGGCCAAGATGCGTCACTGTAGACCAGTCAGCCTCCAAAATGCGCCATGACAGTGGTGCCGCACGGGCCATGACGCGTCACTGTAGACCAGTCAGCCTCCAGAATGCGCCATGACAGTGGTGCCGCACGGGCCATGACGCGTCACTGTAGACCAGTCAGCCTCCAGAATGCGCCATGACAGTGTTGCCGCACGGGCCATGACGCGTCACTGTAGACCAGTCAGCCTCCAGAATGCGCCATGACAGTGGTGTCACACGGGCCATGACGCGTCACTGTAGACCAGTCAGCCTCCAGAATGCGCCATGACAGTGTTGCCGCACGGGCCATGACGCGTCACTGTAGACCAGTCAGCCTCCAGAATGCGCCATGACAGTGGTGCCGCACGGGCCATGACGCGTCACTGTAGACCAGTTAGCCTCGAGAATGCGCCATGACAGTGGTGCCACACGGGTCAAGAAGCGTCACTGTAGACAAGTCAGCCTCCAGAATGCGCCATGACAGTGGTGCCGCACAGGCCAAGACGCTTCACTGTAGACCAGTCAGCCTCCGGAATGCGCCATGACAGTGGTGCCGCACGGGTCAAGACGCGTCACTGTAGACCAGTCAGCCTCCAGAATGCGCCATGGCAGTTGTCCAAGACGCTTCACTGTAGGCCAGTCAGCCTCCAGAAGGCGCCATGACACTGGTGCCACACCTGCCAAGACGTGTCAGCGTATGGTCCACATATCACTTTCAGATTGTGCGGGAGTAGGCTACTTTGATGTCCCGAGTTCAGTTCCTACTTCCGCTAAGTTCTGATACGTCCTCTTGGGAACATGCAAGATGCTGTGACAGGAGGAGGAAAGGCCACCCTACCACATGATAACTCGGGATCAGTAGGCCTTGATAATGAAGGGTCACGTGAGGCTGTGACGTACACAGTGAGCTCGTATTTACGATTATTGCCATTTTGATTTGTCTTTTTTTACCACTGTTATGATATCTGAATTGTACTGTACTGTATATGTCACGAAAGTTGCATTAAGTTCGTGTAGCCTATGTTATCATGGTTGACGCCGACAGAATCAATACTCTGTCCCGACACGACATGGCACAAGTTACATTTCATCTAAATATGTCTTGAGGAAGTCGTAGGTAGAGAATGTGCTGACTTGATAAACAAAAACAAATTGCTTTCGATCGAGCATTCACCGTTGGTTGATTGGTTCCTTAGTTTAGGGGCTGCAACAACGCGATCATGTAGCCTCGTGTACTTTGGGTGTGTGTAGAATCTGTCTGATAACCGGTGTTAATTGTGATGACTGTATTAGTGTGTGTATCTGTTTTAGTAATCAAGTAAGGACTGCAACTGTGAATTTTTCAAATAGTTCCTACTTTTGCCGCCAAACGCCACCGTCAACGACTACTAGGCCTAGTTCAGAACTTAGCTACTAGACGCCACCGCAGTCGGCTCTTGGCAACGAACGTAGCACCGACAGCAGTGGCTACGCTAGCTAAAGCGCAGCATTAGGTCATGGGGCCAAGCTCTCTGCTCACTCTGTAGACGCGTGGGTCGAGCCCCACCGTCGGCCGTCCTTGAAATGGTTTTTCATGGTTTCCCATTTTCAACACCAGGCACATGCTGGGACGGTAACTTCTGACAGGCCACGGCCGCTTCCGTCCACGTCGTTGCCCAGTCTCATTCATCTTCATCCATTGCATCTCTCATCCCGATGCGCAGGTCGCCCACGGGCGTCGACTAGAAAGACCTGCAGTCGACCTCTCAGGAGGTCACACGAAAAAAAAAAAAAAAAAAAAAAAAAAAAAAACGAACGCAGCAACCTAAGAGAGTTGTTTACATTCTTAACCTATGCAATTTAGTTTCACACAGGTGTTATTAGTGGAAAGTTCTTTAACATGCCATAAATCTATGACATGGGACCGCCAGCTTTACTTCCCCTCCGAAGGAAGGCATACTGAAGGATTTTTAACTCTCTTAAAAAATCCGACGGCTTCGGCCGGGTTTGAACCCGCTATCTTGGGCATAGAAGCTCAGCATGCCACCAAATACGCCACCGAAACCGCTTAGCATGCACCGTTATGTCAGGAGCATGTCAGGGTTTCGCTCACGGGATAACGTTCTGTGCTAATATAAAACCATTTAAAAGAATTGCATGTTAAAACTTGTGAAAGTTATGTGCACACATCACCTGCGTCGTTAGCGCTAGAGTGTAACTTAGCTACAGGCCATTGCTTACGTCTTAATCCCTCTGCTTTCACGTTCGACTAAAGTCTGTCTCCAATCCTGACAGGAAGACATAGACTATAAATGTGGGGACCTGGTGCTCTAGACTGCTCCTTATGTCCCTTCATTTGTAGGTTTTTGTTGTTATAAATTTGTTTTTAATTAAGTGTTTTTTTAATGTGTTTTGAACCTGGTTAATAACAGTAATACTAGCTTCGGCTACAGTATGTGGTTAGTTATTTAGGTGAATAATTACGTGGGTTAGGATTAGCGCCTTGGCCTACTCTTCGCCATGGCCTGTTCCACAGTAATTGGACATGTGTCATTATATTTGACCACCCAATCACTGTAGAACTTGGTGTTATTTGCAGTACAATTTATGTAACAGCAGCAGCGTCGGCAGTATTTTGTTTGTCAGAAGGCATTCTCCAACAACAAAACGGTACCTTGGTGTTTGTTGGTAATTTATATTTTGGGCTCCCATAGTTTATCAGTTGTTTTGAGTTGATAAATCGTGCCATATCTGGGCTGTGAGAGTGTATAATGTGTTTGAAGGAGGAGTCAGGCTCTGATTTCGCTACTGCCCGCCGTGTGTATGATTATGTGTGTGTAGTGCTGTGATTGGTGGATTGAATTTGCTCTGATTTTGTGTGTTCGATGTTTGGTTTACTGGATCTTGAGTGGAATGGTTACTGTGTTAGTGTTATTTTGTTATTTGTTTATTCTATGTCAGCATTCATGTTACAAATATTACTCGACAGTGTTTTGGAGAATGCGGAAAAACAGTATCTTTAGTCAATTCATTTTTAGGTATTGCAATAGGAATAAGCTTGAAATAGCAGAAGAAAGACGAAATCAATGGTTTTACCATTTTAAGAATGTTTTAGAATGTTATACACTTCTTATTTTTATATTGTATTGCATTTCCACAGAGTTAAGTAAAGTATTCATTTACAGCTTTTATGATTATCCCAGTACCAATACTGTGTATAATCGTTTTCGATCAAATGGAAAAATAATTTTATTGCCTTTTTGTGTGTTTATGCGTAGTGTCAACATTTATGTTATAATATTACTTTGAGTATGTACGTAATTAGAAAAAAATACGTTATTTGAGGTGAAAGTGAAGATTTATTCTTCACTGCTTAATCCAATCTTTGGACTGTTATTCGGTAGCATAGGAGTTAGGAGGCGCTGTGACTGGGTGATCTTATTCCTGTAAATGTCTCAGATCCAGGAAATAACAAACTCCAAATATACCTTATATTTTTTTAAAATTTCCAGATAAACTATTTAAAATAGAGTTATAATTATAAGTTGTTATGATTTACTAAGTTGTTGTTGGTTGAGTCTTCAGCCATTCGACTGGTTTTGATACAGCTCTCCATGTCTCCCTGTATTGAGCTTATCTTTTCATCTCTACATAGTTACCACACGCTACATCCGAGGCAATCTGTTTAACATATTCTAACCTTGGTCTACCCCTACAGTTCATGTCCTCGACCCTTGCTATTCCTGGGTGTCTTAGTATGTCTCTTACCAACCTATCTCTTCTATTCATTACCAGTCGTCAGAAACATCTCTCCTCTCCCACTCATCTTAATACCTCTTCATTTGTAACCATATCTTCCCATCTGATCTTCATCATTCTCCTGTAACACCACATTTCAAACGCTTCAATTCTCCTTCTTTTCTACTGCACTGATAGTAAATAGGTGCATATCCTCGGGAAGAGCAATACGGCTGTAGTTTCCCGTTGCTTTCAGCCGTGCATCAGAACGCAGTGTAGCCAGTAGTTGCGTAATGTTATCAGTATACTTACCGTCTATAAGACAGGTAAAGAATTGATTTATTCTTAAAGGCTGCTACTCTCCTTCAGATTAAAGTAATAGAGCAATTCTACTAATAAATAATGCATATACTAACCTTCTACTAACAACAAAATACTAAAATTCTAGTAACGAAAAAAAAAAACTTAGGTTCTACCAACAACAAAATACTACCACTAAAACAGTCTGGCACCAGGTACACTCACATGGACCCTTCCACATCACAGTCTAATGAATATTTGCACTTTGGGCGAGTGTAACACTGCTTCGACAGTTTTTTCCCTTCCAGAGTTTCAAGGCAAGCCAACAGTCACATTAGAGGTTTCTGGATTTCCACTTCCTCATAGGATATGGCCAAAATTAAACCGTTTCAGGACGAGCTCTGGAGTCTGTGCAGACTCTCTGTTTAAATGGCAAAAACGTTCATCCCAAAGTTTGATTGTGGTGGTGTTAGAGGAACAGTGAAGCGCATTGTCCAATATTGTCACATTCGAGCCCGTCGAGAAGACGTGTTGGACTCGCGCATCACTGGACTACATTTCAACTTTGAACTTAAAATTATTAAGATTTATATTTCTTCTTGTTACTTGTGTACTATATGCTTAATAATAATAAAAACATTAGCACTGACTTAAAAAAATTCCCTCACTATTAGAAGTAGTAGTAAATGACTTAGAGGTCAAAGGAAAACCAATTAGGAGTGGTTTTAGGACGGGAAAATGAAGTCTGATACATGATAAAATATTTTTATAATTTTTCATGAATGTTGTTAACATGAAGGCAATTTATTTTGATATTCAGAGAGAGAGTTATCTACTTGTTCGTTGTTTTCACTTGCTACGAACACATTGTGTATTGGAGGATCGAACACAGTAGTGTGACAATACCTTTTACCTTTCCTTCTTTTGCTGGATGGTTTGTCTACTTTCACAACCACGCTGTATAGAAACACAAAAAGAGTGAGATGACAGAATTCGCATAAAAATATTGGAAATGAACAAATTCAGATTAATTACTAATGGAGTTTGTTCAGAGAACGGATTGTAAATCTCTACTTATCTTTATTTGTTTCTGAGTTACTACTCACATTACGTCAAAGAGTATTGAGGTTCCTCTACTGCCATATGTGCATTATTGGTGTGGAAAATAAATTAATACAATTAGTAACTGTTCCAAATTATCCAAATTATTTATTCAACTAAATATTGTTTAAATCTTGAGAACAGGCGTTATAATATAACACGAGGACTGGCGCCGGTTGTGTCACTCACTTTTTGTTGCAGCTGTACGCATTTTAATGAAGTAATTTTACACCTGGTGTCTTCCTATGAACTATTCCCAATATAAAATGAGTTTTTTTTTCAAATTTAACATGCTGAAAAATGACAATAGTTTTCGTAACTGTATAATTTGCCTTGATAGTGGCGGCAAAACATTCATCCCTATTTTTTTGAACAAAGGAACTGATGACCAAGATGTCCCTAGACCGTAAATATGGATCAATAAGAACGTGTGCTATGTGATTATGCTGCATCAAAATGGTTGATCTTCCCACTTATCTTTTTACATATTCCGACTAACGTTAGCCAAAATTGTCACGCGAGGACTGGCGCCATGGGTAAATCCGACCCGACCTTAAGGGGGGGGTCATACAGTAGTCATGCCATGTTTAGTTAGCACTAGACAAAAATGTGATTATTTCCTATATTATTTCAAGTAGGATATTGAAAATGAATATGATGATATATAACATCCTAACCTATTGTTTGATATAGTAAAAATCAAAATTTAATGTAAAGTAGCCACATTATTAATTAATAAATGTTGATAAAATTATTAAGCACATGATATGACAAAAAACATGATAACTCTTTAAATATGAGCTTAATGGCTGTTTTCTTTCTTTTGAATTGAAACTGACAGAATATTATAGAGGATGAACTAAGATGAAATCTCTTAGTGCATTCAAATTAATTTGGCAGATTTTTAAAAAATATACATATAATTTTTACATTTTATTACCTGTTTATATAATTATATTTAGCCTAAATTTTTTCTCAGTCCCATTATTTTAGTTCATCCTCTATAGAATTCCTATTTGAACAACTGTGCAAAGTTTAATTTTGATCTGACTAATGGTTCTTGTGATATTACGTTTCTTGTTGGAAAAAAATAAGTTTTCAGGAAATCGCATGTGAAGTTGTCACACACAGTTCTAATCACAGTTCACCTTAGAAGGCTCCATTGGCATATGTTATACCCTCCTTCTGGATGTTCTTGGATTGTTTTTCCACTCTGAGTCTTCGTCTAGTCCTTCTAGCCTCCAAAGTGTAGTTTTTTACTTTTTTTCAGCAGAATCTACACGTACCTTGTCAAACTTGCTCAAAGCTTCCATAGTATTCTTCCCAATTTTGATGCCCGATGCCTTCGGTACTTGTAGACTACTGATAGCTCCACCATTAAAACTGGCCTCTGCACTGTAGGTTGCTATTTGAACAATTTTATTACCACTAAATGATGTTTTGGGACAAATTGGCCAAATTTTACAGTTCAATGACTCCTTTGCATTTTGGTTTCTCCCTATTTATTAATTAATTTCACATTTCCATGACACAATTTGCAAGACAAATGTACACTTATATTATCCACTAATGAAGAATAATCTATAATCCTATATGACACGTTGTCAGTAACCTTAGAATCATTTGACAGGTGACCTACCCTTTGGCCCAAGTTTCCTGGCTGATGCACTAGGCCTAGGCTACTCGTTACGTCAATAATAACATTGCCATTATCACCCCTCTCTTCATTAGAAAAGCGATTTCCAGATATCTCCTTTTTTCTGTCTTGCAACGTTCCCTTTCTTAGGCATTATGATCACAATTTACAACACAATGTAATAAAAGCACGTGGAAAATTCCAAACAAACTGCTACTACTACCGCCATGGAGTGCACAACAGTAACCTTGGAAACAGAAGTTCAAAGCTTTCCACTCTCAAAGGCAACTCACTAAACCATGGATACAGGCATGGCCTACGTGTATACTACCCAAGCAGCCAGTGTTATAAGAAATTTATGAAAAGAGAAACCACACAACCGTCTGGCGCTGTACATTTGCATCCATTGCTCCGTAGCCACGCCCATCACAACGTGCGAGCTGTCACTAAAATGCGAATATCTCTAGAACTATGAGAAATGTTTACATAAAACTTCGTATCTACGTTAAGAAAGCCTCAACCTTTCGTCTGAGATTTATTAAAAAAAATGACATTTTTCAGTATAATCTACTGTATGACCCCCCTTAAATAATATAGAAACAACTTGAGTGCTCCAAAAGCTATGGACATGTTTCTTTCGCAGGGTGAAGTTCAAGTCTAGGAAGGAATGTACAGTAAGCGATAGGAAATAAGGGCTGACCAAAACGAAAATATAGAGCTTTATTTAAGCCTCGGGTCAAAACTACCCACGCGCCAATCCTCATGGGTTAATGACAAAGGCAGTAAAAATTGAAGTCGCCGGCGCCTTAAGAAGCATTTGCCCCACAGTGATGCTCACGATACATTTTCGTCGCAAGAATATGAGCAAAAAGCGATCTTATGAAGCCATCTGCATTGTTGTTGCGCTACGAGGGCGGGAGGAGAGGGGTACGGGAGGACAAGAATCCAGGTAATAGATAATCAGCTTACCCTCGCGAAGATTAAAGCAAAGACGATGAAAACAAACGAGACTTCAGGAGGGTAGCCTCCACCCCATACTCACCCCTCCCAGAGGACTTCTCCCCACGTGGACATCCGTGTTGGACACTGCTACCAGTGTTTAGAGGCCCACGATGTGGAATTGCTGGATCGTCAAAAGCATGAAAGATGTAAAAGCCCCAAGAACGAAGAGGGGGAAAGGAATTTACTCACACTAGACTGCAACTGGTACCCTCCGTGCCCTGATTAAGCTAGCCAAAGAATAGTAACACGGGTGGAAATAAAATAATAAGGATTTGTTTAAACTGGCCCTAACGTTTGATTTACATAAATAAAATTATGATAATAATCTGTGTTTCCAACTAAGAAATCAAAACGAAAATAAGAGAATCCAGGCCTAACCTAATTTACCGACGATCTCGCTAGGCAAACACCAGAGCTGATGGCAAAATCAAGCTAACATGGACTAGTACACGAAAAACCTTATTAAAGAAAGCATAGCATTATCATGAACCAACATTATTCCAAAACCAAAATAAAACAAAAAGTTAAAATAACGATAAAATAAAATCACTACCTATGTGAGGACGCCAATAATAGGAATTAAATGACGTGACAAATGGATCACGAATCCAAGGAACAATTTACGTTACTGAGGCCAAAGGAAGTCAGCACGAAGGAATATGTTAGGTAAGGTATTGCCTTCTTCACGGAATATGTAAATAATAATTCATCAACACAAATGTAAATATATTTGCCAAATGTTTATATTAACACGGTCTCCACAAATATACACGCGTATTCACTGCCAATCATAGACACTGCAGTTCTTACCAATAATCACATCACAAACGCGATTGAAGGCAGGAAAACAAATGAAATGCTCTTTTGGTGTCCGTCAACGAACAAATAACGCTTCCAAAAGAATAAATTCTAACAAGAATAATTTTAAAGCAAAGCCCAGCGAGACGGAGAAGCGTTTCCAACACTAAAGAAATAATTGAATAAAAATATATAAGGGTAAGACATTTTACAATTAATAATAATAAACATTCTTAGCTCGGATCAGTAAAATAAAATAAATTGTTTAACCAATAATAAAAATAAACTTATATATTGTGCCCTTGCGAACAATTAATACGTGATCATACTTCCGAAGCTCAGTAGTGTCGGGGCGTAGTACATTCATTCCCACTATATGACACACGTATTTTGGATCAAAAGCATTAGGTCAACACTTGAAATAAACAAAAAATCACAATAAATACATAATTTCATTAACTCAAAAATAGGCGCTAATAACTCAAAATTAACATAAAAACACTCAAAAAACATATTAATATTCCACACTTGTTCTCTAACAACAACGAATCACTTAAATCATCTAATAAAATCAATAGATGAGGTTTCACTGAACCTTTCATGTAGGTTTCACTTTCATATTCAAGAATGATTATTTATCTGTGCTCCTGACGGCTCCATTAGTACTTTATAACTTCACTTGTTACATTCAACATGATTATATTCTTTAACTTGGTCATTGTTTAATGTGTATTCATATTTGTTTATAACAATAATAAAAACAATTACCAGTTCTTGTATAGGAGGTTCAAACCTTATCTTTCTCTCTTTATCGTACATTCTTTATATTGGTGGGAAGTTCGTTCACACTGAGTTCAAAAACTACTAAAAGAATCAAATTAAACAATACTCCCGGATTGTTTAAGATTTCTGATACTCAATAAACCATTATTTGGATATGTCACACAATGAGCATTTTTTAACATCTGTTTTTAACATTTCACTTAATTTACGAGATCTGAACAACCTTTTCAACATATTGTTACGTGCCACCCCTAGTGGCACTTTTGTTAACTGGATTACGGTGGGTAGAAAGCACAACACCAATTACTGCTTTAAAGAGAAGTTAGCTTTATTGCTTGCAGGAAGATGTACACTACTCATCAGCAAATACAAGCAATTAGAACCCTACTCCAGTTTCCTCAAGTCCCTTGCTTATGGAGAGCTCTTGCCCTCTTTCAATCGTCAACAGTTAATCATCTCGCTAATGAGTCTGGTGGCCTTGACAGAACTACATGCAACTCTCCCCTATGTACACAAATTTCAGTTACTTACGAACACACAGGCAGTCCCCTGTATGCTTCTCACTTCCTCGCTGTCAAGAGAAACGGCTTCACTAGGGATTTCGCAAGTCACCACACTTCTGTCGCTCACGATAAACGCTTGCACTAGCTCGTAAAACACAACACTGCACTACTTGACAGGTCGCTCTTATATAGCAGGCCGGTGACTCAATAAATGCTTCTAGACCCATCCAGGGCTCACGGCTTCTCGAGGCTTCCATCGCTGGCTGGGTCACGAATATTCTGGACCATCCCTTTGTCCTAGTAGACCTGTTGCATAAGGCGCACGCAATACGCTGAGGCAGAGCAGCCCAGCCCTGGGGCAGTTGTGACTCATGCGGCGAGCGAAGAAACAAACTCACAGCCGTAACAATATAATCACATGTTAATTTTAACCACGGGTACACCTCCCGTCATATTTATAAAATAAATGTTTTCTAGTTCAATACCACATGGGCTGTTTATATCTCGTGTCTCGCCCTTCCCTCAGGCAATTAGTGGTTCCTTGGCCTACCCTTGGCACTTTAACTGATATTTATGACCTGTCAGTCTGTGTCTAGCTCTCACTGGGCTGGATTCTCTCTGCAGCGGAATCTCCCGCAGTCTACACAAAAGAATACGGAAAGCTTAAAAATGAAATCTTATTCATTTCTACTCTTAAAACGCGGTACTTTGTAGCCGGTAATTACTTCACAAGACATGATGTTAATTGGTGATCGTCCACATTGTCTGAGTCGATATGCGGTCAATATTATTTTAACGGGGTCACACACGTCCAATAGATGACACTTCAGTGTATATAACAGTCAACTTCCTAGGTTAAATCCATCTTTAGAAGAGATCAATATTACTTGCGCTTGTGAGGCGGTATCTTGAGCAGGCCCCCACGCGCTTTTACAATGTCTAGAGTGGGGATCGGACCCAGTTCTCTAGTATCTCTAGTTTATTTCTTTACTTAGATCCGTCTTTTATCGAACTCATCACAACTACGATCACAATTAAACGGTCTTGGATATTAGATATGACAATCTATCAACAAACTTTCTAAAATGCGTAATTTCGCATACACAAAAATATTTAAGTTTTCAGTAATTCTTTTTGAAATCCAATATAATTACCCATAATTATTCTTTCATTTGACATTATATGACTTAGACACGGTCATTAACGAATTTTACAATTCACTTCACCATGAACACTAAGGTTCTGGTCACTTATTATTTCTTTTCTAAAGAGCTCAACTGAATTATTATTATTCATTTCTTTACTTGGCACAACTTATTTGCGGTATGTTCAAATCCGAATTTCATCTTTTACAATATTACACATATTCACTCACTATCTCATTTATATTAGTGCTTTCTTTCCCCATTTTAAGGTTTACACGAACTTCCCCCAAAATGTATACACTCATGATTGAAACTTTTGTAGTTACATCTTATCTGATGGATCTTGAACTTCATGGTTGGACCTTTTCGCCCACATTTTGGGTCTAGTATTCACCCATAACACTCATTTCACAAAACACTTTTTCATTGCAATTACACATATTAGTTACACAAAATTCTACACTGTGTTGATTTCCCAACATGATTCAATTACAAATGATACACTGAATAACCCTAAATTAAACTCACAACAATAATAAAAGCAATATAAGCTTAACACTTCAAGCTCAACCTTTGCTTGTTTTCACTCGAGGTTTTCACACGTTACACTTCTCCAAGGAATCCAGGCCCTGATGACAATTTATCCCGGTCCTACGTCCCCCTCGAACTGCGTGAAAGTCTCTAATTTCAGCTATCCCTGGTCGCTCTTCACCTTGGTTACTCCTATCAGTGTCCCTTTACTCGTTCCGCGTTGGAAAGGCCTTAATAGACTATCGCGTTAGAGTTTGCTCTGAAGTCTTACACTGACTTTACGGATGTCTACCGGTCCTAATTCGTACTGTACTTTCGCACTACCGTTTTTCCTATGTTCTGATTCCCCAAGCACGGATGAATTCAGAATCGTTACTACGTTTGACCCAATTTGGTCATTGATGATTACTTGAACCCTATTAGTGTTTTCGACTTCCTCGATACTGGCGAAATGTTTATACTTCGTCCGCAGCTTTCCGGACTAATTTCTTGCCGCACAGTAGATATTTTATTCAAGTCCTTGTTAACTTGATAACTTCTACTATGGTAACCCGCAATGGTTCCAATTATCAGTTAAGTCTGATACGATAGAGAAGATCTCCAGACTGTATATTGTGACACGATTCCACGTTCACTGTAGACTGGCTATTGTGATGCAACGCTTCTACACTAGAAGTCCGATGATAACTGCGTGTACGTTGCGACGCAGCGTGACCGTACGAGGTCTGATGTGAACTGCATATATGTTGCTATGCAGCGTGACCGTATGAAGTCTGATGTAAACTGCATGATTGTTGCTTGGCAAGCTTACTATTTATCCATTTCCGAATAAAATTAAGCCACACCCACCTTCTTGAAATTATTTTCTAAACTAATTGCACTACGATTTTAGAAAAAATATGTCCAGAATCCTTATGGTCTCAACGTCTCAAAAATGTACTTCTTTTTGAGAATCGATCGTAGAAAATTTTTATATTAATTTCTAAATGCTCCCTGATTGTGTGAGTGGCATGAAAATTTCCTCAGCCGCCATGCCTCCTCCTTTTATGACGTAGTGCTGGCATTGTGCTTCTTTCCTGTACGTTAATTACTTAAATTTTCTCTCGGATAAATCCTTATTTCCAAAATAATTCAAATTGCCGTGTTCATTTGTTTATAATTTTGCATGGATCCATATTTTGCACAGATTTCACCATACTGTGTACTCTTCCGGTTGCAACAACGTTAGTTAAGGGGGGACCCTACTGAGTTTTCTATGTTTTGTAATTACCATACAATTTACATAAAATTCTAAGATTGAGTCATGTTAGTAGCATAAAGAATTTACCAAAATTTTAACCTGATTGAGTGGTTAGTTTTCAAAATACGATCATAAAAATAAGAAAATTGTTGATTTTCAAAATATCCCAGGTGCAACAATGTTACATTTCCTATCTCAAAACCTTTTCATTATAGTTAAGAAGGACTAATTAATAACTTGTAGTATTATTTTTATAGACTGGTTAAACTTCTTCTATGTTATAGTGGTATTTTGGTACATTGTATAAAACTTACAAAAAACTCCAATACTCCATGGCCTGCAACATCATAATTCAAAAATTTTCCAACCATTTTCAAAGTGAATACTACAAATTATGAATACTATGAAACTGTATGTGTATTTTAAATTTCAAGTCATTTTGATCAAAATTGAAGCGTATGGAGCATTTTGAACACTGAAAAAATATACTTTCGAGAAAAAGCCATTTTAGTAAGCAGACACGTTTGAAATACCTGCCTCAGAACTTGCCAGAACAATACATATCGCCTTCCTTGTACTTTTTTCTTTATTCTGCCTTGGTTTTTGCCAGTTTCACCTTTTTCCTAGCAGTTTCTTATGTCATATTTGGTCCTAGCTATGCTCTTCTTTTTTCGTACGTCGACCCTTTCTTTGCTTTTCTTATGTACACTGTCTCTGCCTAAACGGGACATTTTCAGTTTCTGAGTAGCAAGTGCACCCATATTAAATATACTTACAGCATTGCCATGTCTACTCTTGATTTTGTGGAAAAGAATGTTTAGGTTTTGATTCACTATAAACAACTTCAGCAATAGATTTGTCATCCCATCGCTACCTAATATTTACACTAGCCCGTTCACTCTTTTTTGATTTCCTGCTCCTAGGCTTCTTCCAACGACTATGAATGGAGTGCATTTTACACACTTCACACCACAAAACTAATAAAATAACTACAAATCAATTAAGTTAGGCTACTGAAAGTTATAAAACAGAGAAGAAAATTCAAAACAATAACAGTTCCTTACATACCATGTGCTTCCTATACCCCTTAAAAATCACATAAATCATTTAATTTGAACTCAATTCAAAGAAAGCGATCTTTTCCAGTTACTATAGGATTTTAAATAATAAATATGAATTCACATAACATCTCAAATCAATCAAGTTTCCAACAGTAAAGTAAAGGAAAACTAAAAACATTATTTTCTAATAGTTTCTAATATGAAATGTGCGTCTGGTTACCGTATACACCGAGAGATGGCAGCTCTTATGTATTCTGTTCATTATCTGAGCTTTTACCAGATACTTAAAACATAAAAATACGAAAAAACCAGGGTATGTCTAACATGTGCACAGGAAATGTGGGTATGACAGATTAAAGCGCCATGCACGCACAATTTAAATGGCTCCGCAAGACACTTAAAAATGTCCTCAGATAAAAAAAAACTAGTACCCACATGTGCGCTGATGTCTGGACTACCAACTTCAAAACAAAAGGTCATTTTCGTTTTTTTGGCCTATTTTGGGCAAAAACTCAGTAGGGTCCCCTCTTAAAATGCCAACGTGCCTAGGCTAGGGGAATTCCCTTCCTCTCTCTTGTCTCCTGACTCACTGTTTTATTGCTTATAGAAGCGTCGCGCTGTGTTTGCGGAATTCGCACATTTCCTCCATGTCATAGCCCTCTCTGGGGTCGTTGGCTGGGACACGAGGCTACCTGAGTTCATGGAGGTGATAATTTATTAGATGTATAACTCGGTAAATGTATTTGTAGGTTTTTGAAGTAGGCGTATGGCGTTTGGTTTTTTCGGGGGTTTTAGTGTTAGAGGATGATGGTGGCGTACCCTAGGGTTACAACAACCCCCTTTGTAGGGTTAGTTATCGTCCTCGATCACTGGACGAAGACGTGGGGGTGGCTTTTGAAAAATAGAGCATCTTCTTCTTTCTTGTAAGTCTTCTTTCTTCTTTTCTTCTCTTCTTTGATTTCTGTCCGGAAATGTGTTGGTGGCGTCGTCGGGGGTGTGTGGGTAGCCTCGTGGTAGATAGGGGTGAGTAATGGGGCAGATATAGAATGTGTATTATGGAAGTGATCGTTGAAGGTTGTAGCTGCGTAGAAGTGCCTTGTAGAGTGGGTGCCTCTGGGTAGTGTTCAGCGATCATGTGTAGGTGTATAAGGTGAGGGGAACAATATTTCTTTACAATGTGGTGTCGAAAAATGCAAACATTAGGGTGTGAAGCTTAATATGTATACACTGTCAATAGTCATTCTGATGATAATATGAGTGTACTCTCGGGAGACAGCATGTATCCCTATGGCAACGCAGAACAAAATATAAAATACATACATAATGAAAACATTGAAAACATTACAAACATTAAACATCGCCAATTCATCTAAAGGGGTGCAGGAACACAACGAGAGGAAAAAAACATCCTAGCGGTGGGGGATGCTATACAATTAACGTACCTCTGGTGCGGATGAAAAACTGCCCTCGTGTGCCCTGCACGTGTAAAAAAGAGATAGGGCGGAGAGAAAGAAACAAAGAAATGTCGCAGGGTGTAATTTAAGGGAATATATTCATAAATGTTTTTTTGTGGGGAAGGAATGCGACATTTGTACAACAGGTAGTTTAAAAGAACAGACAGGAAAACAATGTGTATTCATTCAATTATAACAATCTCCTACTTTCGCAACAATAACATTACCATAATATCATATTTACTCAATTAGAACACTATCAAACTCTATTAACGACAACAATACTATAACAATACCATATATACTCAATTGTAACACTATCATGTTCTCTTATCTATAACAATATCTTAACAATACCAAAATTTCTCAACTATGATGATATCATACTCTTGCATCAACAATACTATACTCTCCTAACTACAATACTATCGTGAGTGCACTCTTACTTAATATCTATATCTATACCTGAACTATCATTTAGGACCTGCAGGTGATTTAGCTATATGTCTATGGTATGACTCACTCCCTGTGGGAACGCGAAGTCATGATGGCAGCACAACTCGTCCTTCACAAGAATAGGCGCGAGTTGTGTGGCCGTAGTGCAGCTCTCATTGCAGGTGTCAAATGTTCATCGTTGATCCGACCTCCAGTGGGGGATATCCCACAGGTATATCTCCACCGTGGTTCGGATGTACACCTGGAAACATATATCATGTGTAGGGGGGGGGGGGGGCGAAAGCGTGTATTGGCCGTGTGAGTGTGAAATGTGGTGGAGGGAAATTTGTGTATTAAAAATACATATATTAGTGGATATATAATGTCGCCATCTGTTGGGACAAAAAGACACATAAAATCACAATAGAGGGTGTCCACCCTTGGCATCTGCGGGGTGAACCTGTGGATGTATACAGAAAAACATGTCATCATGAAAATATATCATGTGAATTCACTGTAATCTGGTATCTCGGCGAGTGCCCAAAATGGAGCTACTCCCGATGCATATGCGCAAAGTATGCTCCACTATGTGCGCTGTGTCGGGATTTGGCACCCCAGGTTTGCAACCTGCGCTGAAAAATTAGGACATAAATATAAGTACAAAATATAGACTTAAAATCAATACTGGCCATTCGTTACGTTATGATTTCATAAACCTTCATGTTTGTTTATTCATTAATCCTTATTTCCTATACCTTCGCGCTTCTCTTTATTTTATTCGTCATGTTCCTATATCCTTGTGCTATTTCATTCTTTATTCATTATTGCATATACCTTTGTGTTTCTTCATTCCTTTAACATTACTTCCTATATCTTCGCTTTACTTTATTCTTATTCAACATGTTCCTATATCTTTGCGCTATTTCATTCTTTATTCATTATTGCCTATACCTTTGTGTTTCTTCATGCTGTCGGACCTTCCAGTGAAGGACATTCACGTGAACGGTATGGACCGTTCCAATCGGGCTTACGCATCTGCGTAGGACCGCATTCGGCAACTTATATATTGCCATCCAGGCAATATCAATCTATTCCTCCCCCTGGGGCACAACCAGAGCGCTCAACGGTACTTGTAACCTCGGCCAGGGAGAGAACCGTAGGTTCGTCGTATATCGCAAGTTTCAAATCATAGGTGATACCCTCCGGGGGCATGAACAGAGGAGATCATCGGTGTTACATACCTCGGCCCGGGGATCATATATTCATTATTTCATTTCATTGTTATTCAGTATTATTCATTGTTATTCATCTTCACCTGCCGCTGGAGGACTTGCCCCCGCTATGGAGCATTTACTTAATCTTATCGACTAACTAACGTCAAGTCAAGTGGGTCGTCTTGGGAAGGAGGATGTATCCTGTCCAACGCGGGGGTAGTTAATTCCCTCATCGAACCATCAAGCCTCCATCCGCAGGTATAGTTTAGACGACGTTAGGGCATAAAAATGGGTATAACGGACCCCGTGCTGGGGGAGACAGGCTAGGTACTTCCTCGAGCACGGGCACTTGCCCACCCTAACACACCACCACTATGACCTCCCATTGGTCGTCAACGTCGATGTCATATCATGTCAGGTCCTGGGCTCTGCTTGCCCTCTGTCCTGGATACAACTTACCAATTCCTATTTTCACGAGGAAAATAGGGTCACATCTATCATAGTGCACCTTCGTGCACAAACCATTAAAAGATAGTGTTAAGCGGTATTGTGTTGTGTGGGGTGTAATAGTTATACGGGGGGGGGATGACTGTGGTGGCACAGTGCACTTTCGTTGCGCCTGGCTGTCAGCTGCGTATAATCCCCTCTCACATGTTAGTGGGTAAGTTAAGGATGTGGAAGTGTGTTCCCGTGTTATTGGGCAGCTGTAAGTATGTTATAATTTGTAAGTAGCGGGTAAATGGATGGTGAGATAGGTCCAAGGAATTGTGGTCCTATGGTGATGTCGGGAATCGTTAAATGGAAGGATCTCTCGACCGGTGTGGTGAGGATTTTATTGGTTGTGAGCTGGGGGTTCAGTGTGGTTGTTAGATACCGTACTGAAGGAGGTAGGGTGGCATTTATGCTCTAAAGTGGCATGCAGGATAAAAATACTGGTTAAAAATAAAACAATTCATGCACTGGTGTTAGCAGGTGATGCCTGGGACTCTAAGCTGTTAGCTTTATAGTTCCGAATGTTTATTAACATTTAGCCATGAGCGATATATCATGTTGTACACCCTGGTAATTGCATGATTACCAAGTGCAGTGCATTAATAGGGAACAAGTGTATAAATGTGTAATTGTATAGTGTTAATAATGTATAGTGGGAGGGAGATGTGCTTTTAAGCTTGGATGCACTAGTCGCAATATATGGCATCTGTGGCCATAATGATAATAGACTGCTGTCTGCACTAGTATAACATATACTCTAGACTTATATACTAGGAAGCCTATATTCTAAAACTGGTCATCTAGGATTATTAAATAACTTAATCCCTTAAGCTAGAGATTCTGTCTTATATGTATATATATATACTAAATCAGGTTACATCTCTGTGTTCGATATGTGTGGCCTTGGTCCTTCCTATAGGGGGGCTTATTGCTGTAAAAATACCCTTTCTTCCCTGCGGAAATGTGGGGGATCCATAAGTGTGTATTACCATACTAGTATATGGGGGGATGGTATGTATCAATGCCAGGTATGTGGTAAACGAAGCTAGAAATTCCACTAAATGTGGTGTTTTAATTGTGGAGTTCAAGAGGGGTAAAATGCGCGGGGGGGGGGGGGAATATTAATGCGCTATCGCTGTAGATGAGTTTGCTCGTCCGATTCTGGAAGATAATATTTTGTCCAATATCGGTGTACCGCGAATAAAATAAATTAAAACCTCCTAAGTGGGAAGTAGATCTATTTATTTGTATGGTCACGGAGACATGCCCGTGTTTTCATATGTCGGAGGGTGTGTCCATATAAGGGTGTATTCGAGGGCAAATGTTTACTGAAGCCCGATGAAAGATAAAATACGGTGTATCTGTGTGACGAGGCGCTGTGTGTATATCACCGATAACAATGGCTTCTCGCCGTGAAATATGCTGTCCCGGTGTTAAGTAGTGAGGGATGAAGGGGCTGAACTGAAAGAAAAATATTTGGTTACCCTGGTGGGTATGGTATACTCCGAGAATCCTATGTCTCGACCGGTTTGACGTTTGAATTTAGCGCGCGAGAGTGTGAATGGTTAGTATAAATAATGGCTGCCTGCGAGTTACTTGTCACGTGAGAGGTGTGCCTTGGGATAACGTGTGTGTACGGAAGGTATCAGATATCGGCTACTGCCAGGCGGGACCTAAAGTGCTTATTGGCTAGCGGACTGCTGTAGGTCATGTTTATCGGCGCGCTATGCTGATTGGACCTGAGCGCTAGGAGTGGGTTTAAAGCATGGCGCTTTATTGTTATACAGTAAATGAACTGTCAAAAGCACGTGTTGGGTATCGATTGGAATGTTTATCATGTATGCATTGTCACATGCTATACAGCATGTGTATTATATAAACTGGGTGTAAGTTGGTGACTTTTCGTCTGCGTATCGGGAAACAAAGCATGGGAACACTGGTGGGATTACGCTGTCATCATAGCGTACTCAAATGGGGGCAAATTATATATATAAAAATACTGTGCTTCTTGTATGCAATTTATGGAGTATGCTGGAGTGTATTGTGAATGTATGGAAGCATATGGCGACTCCTTGTGGGTGTAAAAATGCTGTGTGTAACTCTGTGGAAAAGTGTTTCTGTGGTTTGATTCCACTTACTTCGGGAAAATGCAAAAATTATGTGGGGCGCAGTAATATGCTGGGTGTCAATCTGTAGACAAGTTTGTCTGTGGTTTACTTCCACCCACTTCAGGAAAATGCAAAATGGTGTATATAAAAAAATATTTAGTTTTTCTGTACCTAATTTACGAATTGTATTTTACTGTTCTGTGAATGTGTGGACGCATGTAACGATTCCATGTGGGTGTAACAATGTTGGGTATCACTCTGTAGGAAAAATGTTTCCGTGGTTTACTCCCGCTTACTTCGGGGAAATGAAAACATATTGCGGGGTGCAGTTATATGTATGTCCACAGTGAATATTGTATTCCGCAATGTTGGATTGTCCGTGGAGCAGCATAATGGGCTACATTTACTCGGCATTCTGTGGTATGGAATTGATATCTATATATATTGTAGTCCCATAACTGAATGTGTTGGTGTGGAGATGATGTATTCCTATTGCGTATCTTATGTTTGTGGACTCAAGTGGATATTTAGTGTTTATATTAAATAAAATAATTGGGCCTTTGTTAATCGTTATCTACAAAACTCGGCATACCTATGTCCATGGTCGATACTTATCCTTTACCGTGAACCTAGGAGGGTAGGACTGAACCTTCTCTTGATTTATTTCGCCTTAGGTTCACGCAGAACAGCTATGGACCATCAACGTATTGGGTGCCGAATATATCTATGCGCTTATGGCTGATATGCATCCTAGAGTGTTGACCTAGGAAGGTAGGACTGAACCTGCCCTGGACATAACACGCCTAAATCTACTTTAGGACATTTATGAGCCATGGCGTTACTGTGATACTAATGGACATATAAATAGATATGTGCCATGTCGTGTCACGTTGTCCCAAAACGAAAATACGTTATTTCAATGTGGCCAACTTATGACTTTAACGATAAGTGTGTATCTACTGTGTAGATGTGAATTAAAGGGGATCTATATAAGGACTTGTGGTCCCATTGGAGCCTTGTGGCACTTAAGTAATTATTTCGTGAATTTATTATCGAAGATCATGTCGGCATATAGCAGATCATTATGAACAGTTTGTACTTAGCGGAAGGATGATAAATGGTTCCCTACGTTGACTGTTAGAGGTATAGCCCCAATCCCCTAGAGATTTCTAGGAGTCCAGTCGGTCGTCGGCTTGGATGACATGATTATAATTATAATTTGAATGAATTTCCTACTCCGTCGGCTAATGTGAAAGTCGCCTCGTGGGAAAACCGTTCTGTCTGTCTTTATGACGGTACTGGGTGGTCAATACCACTGTTAACTAGAAATAAAAGTTAAAGATCCCCTGTGAGGAGAAAAATATATGAAAAGGAGTATGTGATAACGGCATGAGTGCTGTACATGACTTGTGAGTCTTGGAGTTCCTGCGTCTCGTATGTCGAGATGCTGTGTGGGCAGTCCTCGCTTCCGGCATTGTATGCGGATAGCGACTCACTGTCTATGAGCAGTTTGCAGTACTGAGTATGAGAAGTGATTGACATGTATCAAAGAATGTAGCCTGGATTACAGTGTATGGGATATGTAATTTGCGTAAGTATTAGTTATCCTTATTCCCAGTGTCTCCTAACTGTTTGTTCAGCTGACCTATAGAGTCTGATGCTGTGACGGTATGATAACCTGTGTAATTGTATCAAATCCTGCTGGCCGTATTGGTAGTAATCAATCTGTGTAATAGTGCGATTGTGTGCGGCATTATATCGAATATCGCTATACCCTGTCATGAGTGTTAATCCGCTTTGGCCTGTAGGGAAAGCCTCTAACCTGTGTTATTGTATGACTATGTCTGTGCCTCTGCGAAAAGTCGCTAATCTGCGTTAGTGTATGAATATTTCGTTGCATTGGCGAATGGCCGCTAACCTGTGTTATTGTATATGCTAGGCCATTGTATGTATGCATGCAATGCTGCTAACCTGTGTTATTGTGTTGTCTGCACGAGCCTATGTCGGTGCTGAAATATGGTAAGATATAAAGATCTGTCGTCCTGGAATGTTCGGCGATAGTGATTGTACTAGGCTGCTACCAGTGGCCTAGAATATAGTGTGAATCGTTTATGGACGATGAGAGTAATAATAGAAGATCGTATTCGTATTAGGCAGTTTAAAGGACGTGCTTAGGTCCAAAGACCTATGAGAGTACTAACAGAAGAGTGAATTCGTGTTAGGCAGTTTAAAGGACGTGCTTAGGTCCAAAGACCTATGAGAGTAATAATAGAAGAGTGAATTCGTGTTAGGCAGTTTAAAGGACGTGCTTAGGTCCAAAGACCTATGAGAGTAATAATAGAAGAGTGTATTCGTGTTAGGCAGTTTAAAGGACGTGCTTAGGTCCAAAGACCTATGAGAGTAATAATAGAAGAGTGTTTTCGTGTTAGGCAGTTTAAAGGACGTGCTTAGGTCCAAAGACCTATGAGAGTAATAACAGAAGAGTGTATTCGTGTTAGACAGTTTAGAGGACGTGCTTAGGTCCAAAGACCTGTGTTATTGTGGTGTCTGTGACCCTGTATTTGCTTCCGCTAATGCTGGAGTAATGGCGTTCGCTAGATAATTTGTATTGTATGTTCAGTAATGTATTATGCTTGGCCATATGTATAAACTTAGTGGTCTACTCGGTAATAATGTATCGGATAGGGCTGTAATCCCGCCTTAATATGGGGTGACTGTTGGAATCCGTGCACTTTCTAAAGTAGTGCAAGTAAAAATTTTGTGTACTAATTTCTTAAATGTGGGCATTAACCATGGGACTGTTAATCCCTCTAGTGTTGTGTGAGATGTATGCGTTCGCCTATCACTTAATACATCTGGTTATTGTGTTTGAATTTGTCATCGGTCGCTACCGAATGTATATATGTAAATAATTAAGTTATGTATCGGTGCTTATCAACTGTGTGGTGTGACTACCGTTGTATGGGAAGGGTGCGTTAATGTATCGTCCCTTGTGAAAGGTGATTTGATCTTTAGTCGGTCGCCTAATGCTCGTGACCGTGTATTGAAATCGGCGTGCGATTAAGTTGGTTAAAAATTTGCGTCCTGTATGAGATTGTATGAATAATAAATGTTTAGATAGCCTCATATAGTAAAGGAATTTTTCCGTGGTTTGCTATGTGCACTCCAGATGTGTAAATGACCCGTCTTACGCATGGCTATGTAGGCGCGTGGCTGTCTACGTGACTTGTCGCAAAGAGTTGTTACTATGGAGGGATCGTGTATTGCTGACTGAGCGTGACGGCTCTCGTTACTTCCGTGGGTCGCAGGAGAGGATTGACCTCGCTTGCTGATTAATGTGTGTATCATATGCAAGGCCTTGTCTACAATATATTACATGTAAAGGCATATATGCACTGTATATAATATAAGTGTGGAACTATTATTGATAACGTTAAATTGGCATTTCCTACTTGGTATCCTGCAACTTAAGCCTATTTATGGTGTGGGGCCAAACCGGGATTGGTGTTGACATCTGTTTCAGGCTGTGGTTACTAGATGCCATAGTGCAATCGGCGCTATTGCCAATGCTTATCTGGCGTATCCTGTTCATGGGGACTTAAGGGGAATATGAGGCATATGTAACTACTAAATGTATATCTAGCCTCGACCTTTCTTAAACTAGTGTGTGCAAACAGACTTCATGATCCTAGAAAGACATGAGACATAAAAAATTTAACCTGGTACCCATTATTATATTGGTTACAACTAAACATGCAATCTTATAATTATGAGTCATATCTATGCCCTGTGTGGAACTGTCGGTGACCGATAGTTGTGAGCATGGCTCCCATAAGCCATAGTGCATAGGGCGCTTGTTTGACTCGTATGGTCCTGGGTTTGATATATGTGTGGTAGAAATATATTTTAACGCCTGATACTGATGGCCTAACGCTTGTGTCTCGTGGCTCTGGGGACTGGGTAAACGTGGAGATACATGGGGCTACTGCAGGCGCAGCGTACCTCGACATTTCTTGTTCTCTACTTGCACCTAAATGTTGTGTGCGAAAGGAAAATTGGCTATGGAAGCGAGTTATATGATGCGTAAAGCAATCTCGTGGTCTGGTTTAATGGTATTAGACTTTAGTGTGCCTCTTCTTTCTTTCTTCGGCTTTTTCCCAATTAATTGGGGTCGCCGGAGCCAACCAGGCTCATTTTGGTTTTGGCCGGAGATTTAAGGCCGGATGCCCTTCCTGACGCCACGTGATTTTCCAGGTGAAAATTCCACCCCGCTGTCACCGGGATTCGAACCCCGGCCGTCCGGGTGAAAGACGAGCAGCTAAGCCACTGCGCCATCACGCTCCCTTTAGTGTGCCTCTAATCATTTAAAAATAAAAATGAATGATGTGTGGGTTCTATATTGGCACTTTCGAATCCTATCTACTGCAAATAATGGCACCGTCTCCCTCGGATTGCCAAGGCGGCTTTAGCACCTGGTATCCACTCAAGGGATGCATTGTCCGTGCGTGCGTTTGGAGAAGGGTGAATTTAGGCTTGTGTTGTCTACTTTCTACTTTCGGGAGTGTTACCGGAATGGGCCGGTAATTTAATATGTCTTTTCGGCGTGCCTTAGGACTGTTGCTGGCCGGAAGAGGCGCTAAGGTCCTAGGGCATAATGGAAGCGTTGGGATGGAAATGCCATTACGTGGCGGAGAGACTGTGTTCACGTGGGTCTTGTTCCCCATGGCGGGCTGCGGATGTGGCATGGCCACGGCAGTCCCCTTCCTAATAGGAGTGGGCAGTAGGGGAATGGATGGGTTGGCTCCCTGGACCGTGTTCTATGGGGGTGTTCTATTAGCGGTCATTTGCTGGATCGCCCTAGCGAGTGCAATTTGTTTTGCTAACATGTAAATTATCATTATTGTAATGGCGCTGTTCCACGCCACTGTAGTTGTTGTGGAGGCGTCCATGTTGTACCAAGATACGGGTGCCTGTGGGACCTGTAGGGGACGGTCGTGGTGTTTAAACGGGGTGTCTGTAACCGTGAATGTGGGGATAATCATCGACCAGTTGGCATTTAATATGGCCGTAATGTTATCCTATAGGGTCGTCTGTTCATGAAAATGGCCAAAATTATGAACTTGTAGGGGTATTTGCTGTGTCCATGTAGCGGGCAAAGTATGCGTGATCGCAAGCTCTTGCGTGATTTTTACATCGCATGGAAAAGTTCGTGGGATAAGAATATCCCCTTTTTCCATGAGCTGGCAATCGCAGGGTAGCTGGACTTCGATAGCTCCTGGTGGCGCAACTGTGAGTGGGTGTAATAAGTTCATGTGCTTATTATTGCACTGTATGTTCATTTGTGGGGTGGGATTGGTAATAATAAACGCGTCGATGTCAATTTGGGTAATGAGCGCTCGTTGGAGCCCTCTATCACATTTGTAAGCGCATGATTCGAGAATTTGGCTGGTGGGTGCATTCCGATATAAGTGAATGGCACAGGCGGGCTGAATAGTTGCCATCTCCTGGAACCGTGGGATATAACATAATGCATTGATGGGGGCTATACAATTCTGTATTGTATTTCCCGTGAGGACACGGATATCCCGATCGTTGACGGCTATCAACGTGGGTTCGTGTGTTAACGTACAAGTACTATCTAGCCATTTATAAGGTATGGGTATGTACTGAAATAGTTCCCATTGGGCATGCCTGTCAACAATGGGTATATTGATTTTAATGTGTATATTGTTGGCGTAGTAGATACACGTGCATATGGGTTTAGTATAATACCAACTAATGTGGTCCACGGGCGTGGCCAGTTGGTGGTTGTGTTGTCGTAACTTGGCGGCCAGTGTTAACAAATCCCCTCGAAGGGTGTTTGTAGGTATGGTATTTGCCGGAATGCGCCGCTGTTTACATAGGATTTTGTCATGTTGGCGCTGATTGTACATCATTGTGTTATATATAGCGATGGCATTGTCTATGGCCATGTGGGCCGTAGAGGCGAATAAAACCTTTTGTGCGTCTTCATTACTCTGTGTGACATTGGCTAAGATGGCAGTTTGCTGTGTCATCGCACCGATAGCTGTGTGTAATGTATGTGTCCATTTATTAAGTTTAACTGTCGTGGAAGTTAAATCCCGGTGGTTAGCGTGAACCATATCACTAAGCCTGTTTCGTAAGTTAACATCTGTTGTTCCGTCATATGTAGGGTCTTAGTGTCCTCACTGGTAGCGACTCCGCAACAATATTGCAGGAAGTTACCAATGAATTTTAATTCTCTTTTCGCTCTCCGCGTTGGGGGCGGTATATTATTAGAATTTTCGTCAACCTCGGTGTTATATTCGTCGGTGTGTAGGGATTGGTCAATGGCCTCCCATATGTGGTGCAACTGGGACTTAAGGTCATTTGCTCCCACAACGGGTGGTAGGGGGTTGTGTTGTTGTGCTATGGGTACATCGTATGTGATAGGGATGCTACCCTGGTATATGGTTTGACCGTGGAGTTGCTTCCAATGAACCCCTGTTGTAATCTTAACCCTGGGTCCTTCTGACGAGGGATCATCAGCCTGCATACTTATGCCGCTGTTAGTGATCAACAATATAATGTACAGAATTGTTGGAAGCTTGGGTACTCCCCTGGTGTGCTTAAGGGGGCTGCAGTGGACGGTAAACATTATGTTATGCTAAGGCTTCTTAAATTCTAAGGGGTTGGTGAGTGAAATATTATTATTGCAAAGCTATAGATGGTACCGGGGACCGAACTGGGTGGGCAGCTAAATAATGTGGCCCCTATTGACTATATGGGGTGGGCGTAGCGAATTTGGGGGTCGCGAATGGCTGATTATTATTTAAGGGTGGCGTTAATTAATGTGCTCTCTATTAGGGCGGGCCTGGGTGGGTACAAAAATATTATTAGACCCTTACTTCAAAATTTTTCCCCAATTTTGGGTGGCGTTTGCTTGGCTAGAAAGAGGTTAAGTTTTAGGGATCTTTTCGGCGGAATACGTTGTATGTACTCCTTTAAGCGTTGTCTTATGACAACGTCGCGGTACCTAGCGTCTCCACCATTTGTAAGGTACCTGAGAGGGTAGCCTGTACAAAGAATTAACATAAGGGATGGAATAAGTGTGTTTAGGGGGAAAGCTTGGCAACTACGTGTAAGAGGTATTAATTATCTAGTGGCTTGAGATCGTCAGTACGATCTGCAAGGAGAACTCCCCAATGTACTGCTTGGCGGGGTAGTTCAGGGTGTGAGTGTGTAAGGAAGGGTAATTTAATTATGGCTCTGTGCGCAATATCGGTGCCCAGCGGTCTAATGTAAGTCGTAAGCAGGCGAGCTGGCAGTGAGCCTGCTTATGTCAGAGCTGTGCTGTGACGCTCTGCCGACGTCACGAAGCAATTAAATAATAGTTCAAATGCTAGATCCTACCTATCGGGGAAGCTAAGAGGGTAGGATCTTATCAGCTAATTAAATAAAGGAAAAGACCAGTGACTTCTATTATGTTTGAATTTAATGAGTACTTCGAGTTTGAAGTACTCTGGCAAATAGCAGTGCAGTTAATAAAATAAATAATTATTACAATCCAAGCACAGGGGGATGGGAGTGTAGTATGACTGTGTGTGTAATGATCACTTGAGACACTTACCCTTCGGCTTCCAGCAGCGATTCGGCACGTAGGTAACACTGAGACAGACTGATCCGGAGGCCTGACCTCCCGGAGTTCTTATAGAAGCGTCGCGCTGTGTTGGCGGAATTCGCACATTTCTTCCATGTCATAGCCCTCTCTGGGGTCGTTGGCTGGGACACGAGGCTACCTGAGTTCATGGAGGTGATAGTTTATTAGATGTATAACTCTGTAAATGTATTTGTAGGTTTTTGAAGTAGGTGTATGGCATTTGGTTTTTTCGGGGGTTTTAGTGTTAGGGGATGATGGTGGCGTACCCTAGGGGTACAACAATATGTCACACAATGAGATTTTTAACATCTGTTTTTAACATTTCACTTAATTTACGAGATCTGAACAACCTTTGCAACATATAATCACATGTTAATTTTAACCACGGGTACACCTCCCGTCTTATTTATAAAATAAATGCTTTCTAGTTCAATACCACATGGGCTGTTTATATCACGTGTCTCGCCCTCCCCTCAGGCAATTAGTGTTTTCTTGACCTACCCTTGGCACTTTAACTGATATTTATGACCTGTCAGTCTGTGTCTAGCTCTCACGGGGTTGAATTCTCTCTGCAGCGGAATCTCCCGCTGTCTACACAAAAGAATACGGAAAGCTTAAAAATGAAATCTTATTCATTTCTACTCTTAAAACGCGGTACTTTGTAGCCGGTAATTACTTCACAAGACATGATGTTAATTGGTGATCGTCCACATTGTCTGAGTCGATATGCGGTCAATATTATTTTAACGGGCTCACACACGTCCAATATATGTCACTTCAGTGTCTATAAAAGTCAACTTCCTAGGTAAAATCCATCTTTAGAAGAGATCAATATTACTTGCGCTAGTGAGGCGGTATCTTGAGCAGGCCCCCACGCGCTTTTACAATGTCGAGAGTGGGGATCGGACCCGGTTCTCTAGTATCTCTAGTTTATTTCTTTACTTAGATCCGTCTTTTATCGAACTCATCACAACTACGATCACAATTAAACGGTCTTGGATATTAGATATGACAATCTATCAACAAACTTTCTAAAATGCGTAATTTCGCATACACAAAAATATTTAAGTTTTCAGTAATTCTTTTTGAAATCCAATATAATTACCCATAATTATTCTTTCATTTGACATTATATGACTTAGACACGGTCATTAACGAATTTTACAATTCACTTCACCATGAACACTAAGGTTATGGTCACTTATTATTTCTTTTCTAAAGAGCTCAACTGAATTATTATTATTCATTTCTTTACTTGGCACAACTTATTTGCGGTATGGGGGTCTGCGTTGCTTCACGTCCGTAGGTTTAACCAGCACTCTGCCCTACACGTGTCCCCCGGGTGGTGCTAAGAAAGCAACAGTAATAAGATGAGACCGAACTGTCGGAAACGACCTCTCGGTCAAGGAATATGGAGGAGAAACACACCTAGAGGCCCTTTTCAGGGCCCTCAAGTTCGTAACATTGGCCCTTCATTGAAAATATGCCAGCTTAACGTCGAAGGCATTAGCAGAGCAAAGTGTGAACACCTAGCAAAGGTTCTCAAAGAACATCAGACTCACATCATCCTGCTTCAAGAAACCCACACCGAAAATGAGCTCCAACTGCAGTCCAGAGGGAAGATTCCAGGATTTAAATTAGTGTCCGCAATTAACCATGCGAAGTACGGGATTGCCACCTATGTGAGGAGCTATATCACACACTATCAAGTCTTGCCATCTTCCTCAGATAATGAAATATTTACTACCTCAATCAAAGTCTGTGATTTGACAGTAGTCAACGTATATAAACCTCCTGGAACTCCCTGGCCATCTCCGCCAGTCCCAACTTTGCAAAATCCAAGTATAATTGCAGGGGACTTTAACAGCCATCACACACTATGGGGATACAAGGAGAACGACAGAAATGGGGAAAAGCTTACTGACTGGATGGAAACGGAAAACCTTAAACTTATCTATGATGCCAAGGATAAAGCTTCCTTCTCTTCTGCACGATGGAACAAAGAATACACCCCGGATCTCTGTTTTGTAACGCAGTCACAACACCCACTTAGCAACATACGACGCACAGTGCTCAACAAATTTCCTCACAGTCAGCACAGACCAATAATTCTCCAGTCTGGATTGCTTGTGCCTATTGTTCACTCCTGCCCGAAACAGAGATGGAATTTTAAAAAAGCCAATTGGGATGAATTTTCTAAATAGATTGACTCCAACCTGCGATGGATAAGACCTATCCATAGCAACTACAGCAGATTCATCGGTGTAGTTAAAAGTGCAGCAAAACGATGTATCCCAAGAGGATATCGTAAACAATACATCCCCGGCTGGAACGAGGAGAGTGAAAGGCTCTTCAAAGAATTTGAGGCCAATGGTGATCCAAATACGGCTTCTGAACTTTAATAATCCCTATATGAAAACAGGAAGAGAATTTGGCAAGAAACTGTTGAGTCACTAGATTTCACTCACTCCAGCAGGGAAGCTTGGAGCCTGATCAGGAAATTGGACACATCCAACAGCAAAATTAGACCAAAAACAAGCATCAGTCTAAATGACATGGCAAAGCATATGATCTCTACATCAAAGGTTTCAGTTGAAAAGCATCATAGAAGACACGTAAAGCAACTCTTCAAGGAAAAGAAACGTTTGGCACTGCGATCCTCTGAATTCTCTGTCCCATTTCAACCACCAGAAATTAAGCAGGCCATAGAAAGCTTAAAACCTGGGAAAGCGGCAGGTGCTGATGGTATATACCCAGAGTTCATTCTACATCTTGGACCAGCTGCTGTCAAATGGCTTACTAACTTCTTCACGAACATCCTAGAGACAGGTCACCTACCTTCACTCTTCAAGAAGACAAAAATAGTAGCTGTATTAAAAACATCTAAGGACCCAACAAAAGTTGAGAGTTACCGGCCAATAGCACTCCTCAGTGTCACAATGAAGCTTCTGGAAAGGCTGATACATAACAGGATCTCTGCGACAATCAATCAGCATATTCCAGTCGAGCAGGCTGGATTCAGACCTGGACGTGGATGTGATGAACAAGTTTTAGCACTAGTTACCCATATTGAAAATGGCTTTGAGAACAAAATGGTAAGCACGGGTGTTTTCTTAGATCTGACAGCTGCATATGACACCGTGTGGCAAGATAAGCTCCTTCTTAAATTTATCAGTATCATCCCTTGCCTGAAACTCACCACATTACTCAGTAACATGCTGAGTAATAGGTACTTTCAGATATTTTCAGAAGACTCCAGGAGTAAAGTACATAGGATAAATGGTGGACTCCCTCAGGGCTCTGTATTGGCCCCTCTACTATTCAACCTGTACGCATATGATCTCCCAGCAACGAAATAAAAAAAAAATCATCTATGCAGATGACATCGCATTGGTCGCCCAACACCATCGCTTCGATGAGCCTGAGTCGATGCTTACATCAGACTTGAAGATCCTAGACAGCTACTTTCGTCAGAACAACCTTAGACCAAACCCTCAGAAAACTGTTGTGTCTACCTTCCACTTGCGGAATAGAAGTTCTGGGTTCAAACCAACCATACCATTCAGAGGAGAGAATCTACAATACTGTAGTAACCCAAAATACCTGGGAGTCACCCTGGACAGGTCGTTGACTTACAAGAATCACCTCTGCAATGTGTCAGCCAAGATCAAGACCAGGAATAACATCCTTCAAAAGCTGGCGGGTACATCCTGGGGTGCTAATGCTCAAGTATTGAGATCCACTGCTCTTGCACTTTCTTATTCCGCCGCTGAATATTGTTGCTCAACTTGGCTTAACAGTGCTCACATTGGACTAGTAGACACCCAGCTGAACCAGGCAATGCGTATCATTACAGGGTGCATCCGACCTACTAACACACACTGGCTTCCCACCCTAAGCCACATACCACCTCCATCCCTAAGAAGATCACAGTCACTGCTTAACTTATGGAAGAAAATTGGAAACAATCCTCACCTCCCTATTCATTCTGATATAGCAGCTTCTCCAACCAAACGACTGAAATCCAGACACCCTTCTTGGCGTACTGCAATGATTCTACAGGACACCTCCTTTACTATATCGGACGCCTGGAAAGAACAATGGCATCTGCAATCCTCGTTACCAAATCATCACATCATTAAGAACTCCTGCAAGTGCCCTGATGGATTTTCCCTTCCCAGACGACAGTGGAGGACGCTAAACCGTATTAGGAGCGGCCAAGGTAGATGTGGAGCCACTCTCTTCAAATGGGGATGGAAGGCATCACCTCAATGTGACTGCGGAGAAGAGCAACAGACAGTGGACCACATTACATTCGAGTGTCCTTTACGCGCATACAGAGGCTCTATAGAAGACTTACACTGTGTCTCAAGCGAAGCCCTTCTTTGGCTCTCAACTTTAAACATGGAACTTTAGTTATGAACTTGTGATGGTAGTTGTACTGTATATATTGTATATAATATTGTATTCATCATACGCTAAATAAATAAATTTGCGGTATGTTCAAATCCGTATTTCATCTTTTACAATATTACACATATTCACTCACCATCTCATTTATATTAGTGCTTTCTTCCCCCATTTTAAGGCTTACACGAACTCCCCCCAAAATTTATACACTCATGATTGAAATTTTTGTAGTTACATCTTATCTGATGGATCTTGAACTTCATGGTTGGACCTTTTCGCCCACATTTTGGGTCTAGTATTCACCCATAACACTCATTTCACAAAACACTTTTTCATTCCTATTACACATATTAGTTACACTAAATTCTACACTGTGTTGATTTCCCAACATGATTCAATTACAAATGATACACTGAATAACCCTAAATTAAACTCACAACAATAATAAAAGCAATATAAGCTTAACACTTCAAGCTCAACCTTTGCTTGTTTTCACTCGAGGTTTTCACACGTTACACTTCTCCAAGGAATCCAGGCCCTGATGACAATTTATCCCGGTCCTACGTCCCCTTCGAACTGCGAGAAAGTCTCTAATTTCAGTTATCCCTGGTCGCTCTTCACCTCGGTTACTCCTATCAGTGTCCCTTTACTCGTTCCGCGTTGGAAAGGCCTTAATAGACTATCGCGTTAGAGTTTGCTCTGAAGTCTTACACTGACTTTACGGATGTCTACCGGTCCTAATTCGTACTGTACTTCCGCACTACCGTTTTTCCTATGTTCTGATTCTCCAAGCACGGATGAATTCAGAATCGTTACTACGTTAGACCCAATTTGGTCTTTGATGATTACTTGAACCCTATTAGTGTTTTCGACTTCCTCGATACTGGCGAAATGTTTGTACTTTGTCCGCAGTTTGCCGGACTAAGTTCTTGACGCACAGTAGATATTTTATTCCAAGTCCTTGTTAACTTGATAACTTCTACTATGGTAACCCGCAATGGTTCCAATTATCAGTTAAGTCTGATACGATACATCTCTCCTAGAGAAGATCTCAAGACTGTATATTGTGACACGATTCCACGTTCACTGTAGACTGGCTATTGTGATGGAACGTTTCTACACTAGAAGTCTGATGATAACTGCGTGTACGTTGCGACGCAGCGTGACCGTACGAGGTCTGATGTGAACTGCATATATGTTGCTACGCAGCGTGACCGTACGAAGTCTGATGTAAACTTCATGATTGATGCTTGGCAAGCTTACTATTTATGCATTTCCGAATAAAATGAAGCCACGCCCACCTTCTTGAAATTATTTCCTAAACTAATTGCACTACGATTTTAGAAAAAAAAAATATGTCCAGAA
Organism: Meconema thalassinum; assembly: GCA_946902985.2. NCBI lineage: Eukaryota > Metazoa > Arthropoda > Insecta > Orthoptera > Tettigoniidae > Meconema > Meconema thalassinum. The sequence goes on along the minus strand of OX336388.2, from coordinate 715,063,493 downwards.
TCCTTATGGTCTCAACGTCTCAAAAATGTACTTATTTTTGAGAATCGATCGTAGCAAATTTTTATATTAATTTCTAAATGCTCCCTGATTGTGTGGGTGGCATGCAAATTTCCTCAGCCGTCATGCCTCCTCCTTCAATGACGTAGTGATGGCATTGTGCTTCTTTCCTGTACGTTAATTACTTAAATTTTCTCTCGGATAAATCCTTATTTCCAAAATAATTCATATTGCCGTGTTCATTTGTTTATAATTTTGCATGGATCCATATTTTGCACAGATTTCACCATACTGTGTACTCTTCCGGTTGCAACAACTTAAGTTAAGGGGGGGCCTACTGAGTTTTCTTTACTTGTAATTACCATACAATTTACATGAAATTCTAGGATTGAGTTGATGTTAGTAGCATAAAGAATTTACCAAAATTTTAACCTGATTGAGTGGTTAGTTTTCAAGATACGATCATAAAAATAAGATAATTGTTGATTTTCAAAATATCCCAGGTGCGACAATTTTACATTTCCTATCTCAAAACCTTTTCATTATAGTTAAGAAGGACTAATTAATAACTTGTAGAATTATTTTTATAGACTGGTTAAACTTCTAGACACCGCTCTCGCTCATCTCCAAGAGCGAGACTCGTGAGGTCCGACGACGACCGCGCGCAACCAAAGAGAGCACCCGCTCCGTTTTCTTCGTCTTCGGAAGGAGATGTGGAGTTTGAGGTGTGCTCTCCTGCCCCATCATCTCCAACTAGAGATGGGGAAGGGTGGCAAACGGTCAAGCATAAGTAGAAGACCCACTTCTACTTAAGTCCACACCATGGCACTATTACAATGGAACTGTAATAGCTATTCTGTTCATCTCGCTGAGTTACGACAATTAATATCTTCGTTTTCGGCAACCATTGTCTGTCTTCAGGAATCCAGGTTTCGTCCTGGACATGAGACAACAATGCGTCACTTCAAACTCTTCTCTAGAGACCAGGTGGACGGAGCTGTGGCCGCTGGTGGCGTCTGCACTCTCGTCCACTCTAGCCTCTTTAGTGAAGAGGTGCCGTTGCGTACTCAGCTAGAGGCAGTTGCAGTTCGTACTTCGTTGCCAGTAATGGCAACAGTATGTAACGTGTACATCCCGCCTGATTCTCATCCGGATTACGACCAGCTGGTGGATCTAGTCTCTCAGCACCCCCCTCCTTTCCTCCTTCTGGGAGATGTTAATGCCCACAACACCATCTGGGGCTCCGCTACCACTAGCGGTAAAGGGAGAGATTTTGAGAGGCTTATCAGGCGGCTGGACCTGTGTCTGTTGAACACAGGGGAGCCTACGCACTTCTCTATTGCACACGGTACTTATTCAAGTATCGATATTACCCTGTGCAGTCGTGCGCTGGTTCCCCTGCTACAGTGGGGTGTACACGATGACCTTTGTAATAGTGACCATTTTCCAATTATCGTTACTCTTCCGAACCAGAGAGCCATCGAGTTACCAAGTCGATGGCTTCTCCGTCGGGCTGATTGGCCAACTTTCACGGCACGTGCGGTGTTTGCCGAAGATACCTTTGAGAGTGTCGACGATCATACCATTCACATAACGAATGGTATTTTGGCTGCTGCTGAGGAAACAATACCTTCCTCGTCCGGCAACTCACGCCGGAAGCTTGTCCCTTGGTGGATAGCCGAGATTGCAGCAGCCATTAAAGATCGTCGACGTGCTTTCAAATGCTATCGGAGGCAAAACACTATGGCCAACCTTATCACCTTCAGAAGTATGCGTGCTAGAGCCCGATATCTGATTCGGGAGAGTAAGAAAACGACCTGGGAAAAGTATGTGTCGTCCATGACGGCGCATACTCTTTCATCTCAAGTGTGGACTAAGCTTCGTCGGATCTCCGGACTCCCGACATCACTGTCGATACCCGGAGTGTCCATCAATGGGGACATCATCACGGACCATCTCGCCATTGCCAACAGCATTGGCTCGCACTTCTCCGATGTATCCTGCTCCGGAAGTTACGATCCTACATTTCTGACTCTGAAGCGGGAGGCAGAGACTCACCCTTTGTCCTTTGCCACTGCTGCTTCGGAGTCCTATAATGTACCATTCTCTGAATGGGAACTGCGCAGTGCGCTTGCACTGTGCAGGGATACGGCTCCTGGACCGGATAACATACATAATCAAATGTTAAAACATCTGTGCGAATCCAGTATAAAAAAACTGTTGATCCTCTTCAATCGTATATGGATTGAAGGGGAGTTTCCATCTCAATGGCGAGAGGGGATCGTGATACCGATTCCTAAGGCTGCAAAGGATCCCAAGTTTGTAAGCAGCTATAGGCCCATTTGTTTGACAAATGGCCTATGTAAGCTGCTCGAAAAGATGGTGAACCGTCGACTGGTGTGGTTCTTGGAGGATAAAGGTCTCCTGTCTGAGTACCAATGTGGTTTTCGCTCTCATAGGTCCACCACTGACCATCTGGTGCGACTTGAGAGCGCCATACAGGAGGCTTTTTTTTCCGAAAGCAGCACCTAGTCACGGTTTTCTTTGACCTCGAGAAAGCCTACGACACCACATGGCGCTACGGGATCCTTTCCACCCTTCACAAGTGGGGACTCCGTGGTAACTTACCGACTTTCATTGCGAATTTCATGTCCGTCCGACTCTTCCGTGTAAGGGTCGGTAGGACATTATCGCAATACTATACCCAAGAAAATGGAGTTCCTCAGGGTTCAGTGCTGAGTGTCACCTTGTTCGCGATTGCCATTAATGGCATTGTTGCCGCCGCCGGGTCCGCGGTAGTTCCATCGCTGTATGTAGACGATTTAGCTCTGCATTACAGCTCTGGAAGTATGGCAGTCGTGGAACGGCAATTGCAGTTAGCTATCAACCGGGTCGACAGGTGGGCTCACGACCGGGGTTTTCGTTTTTCAGCAGCGAAAACCTCCGTCGTCCATTTTTGTCGGCTACGGAGGCTACATTTACACCCTGAACTACATCTCAGGGATGCTGCGTTGCCGTTGGTTGACACTTATCGCTTCCTGGGGCTCCATTTTGACAGCAAGTTAACGTGGCAGCACCATATACGGCAATTGAAAATGACATGTCTCAGGAAACTGAACATGCTCAGGTTTCTTAGTGGCACTACGTGGGGGGTGGGGGCTGACCGTGCGGTGCTGCTACGGTTCTACCAAGCCGTCGTCCTGTCCCGGCTAGACTATGGTTCTGCGGCATACGGTTCAGCAAGGCCGGCAACCTTGAAAATGCTGGACAGTATCCACCATAGTGGCGTTAGGCTGGCTACCGTTGCCTTCCGGACCAGCCCGATACCCAGCCTACTCGCCGAATCGGGTGTTCCACCATTAAATTATAGACGCCATCATATGCTTTTAGCATATGCTGCCAATGTGCGTCAAATGCCGCAACACCCGACCTATCAAGCTCTCTTCGGTACCCAAAACCACCAGGGGTACGCCAACCGGCCTCGTGCCACTCGGCCGGTTGGTATTAGACTTGATAGCTCGTGCACTGAAATAGGAGTGGCTGTAGGTCCCTGTATGATCCGGACATCTAGCGAGGTGCCTCCGTGGCAAGTCCCGCGTCCGGAAATTCGGTTAGATCTTCACCAAGGTCCTAAGGTGAACACGGATGCGTCCGTTTACCGGAGGCAGTTCCACAGCATAGTTCACCAATTTCCGGACGCTGGCATTCTATACACGGATGGTTCGAAGGTGGACGAGAAAGTGGGTTGTGCTTACGTTATTGATGGTGCAAATACCAAGATCTCTTTGCCTGAGGCCTGTAGTGTGTTTACTGCGGAGCTCGTTGCCATCTATGAAGCTCTGCAGTTTGCACTACAGGATGCACGAATCCGCTTTCTCGTGTGTACCGACTCTTTGAGTTCGTTGCAGTCAATTGCTACATGTTTCCCGCAACACCCCCTAGTGCAGCGAATCCACGACCTACTAGCCGGGCTGTGCCACGCTGACACTCGAATCACCTTTCTGTGGCTTCCAAGCCACATGGGAATTGCGGGAAATGAGTTAGCAGATCAAGCTGCAAAAGAGGCGGTATCACTACCACCTCGACCAATGGAGGTACCCGCTAGAGATATTCGCTCTCAGTTACGCCTACAAGTTCTGGCTTTTCGGGAGAGTCAGTGGCTAGCTGACCCACTGCCCAGTAAACTGAGAGCGATCAAGGGAACTACTCGCGTGTGGCGGAGCTCCTTCCGGGCCCGGAGGGAGTCCGTCATTTTGTGTAGGCTAAGGATAGGTCATACAAGATCCACCCACTCGTACCTAATGAGAAGGGAAGACCCCCACTTTGTACCTGTGGAGCCGTATTCACCGTGGCCCACATTTTCACTCAGTGTGTGGATTTTGCTGACTTACGAAGAAACCTTGGTTTGCAGACGACACTCAAACTTATATTAGCCGATGACGCGGTGGCTGCTGATCGCGTTATCCGCTTTATAAGTGAGAGTGGGTTAGGGCCAGCAATCTAAATTTTCCAGTGAACATTGACTCAACGACTTGTTCGTTTTTGAATGATAATGTTTTGTCTTTTCCGTAATTTTTGTTTATTTTTATAATTTTTATTTTTTATTTAATTGTTTGTTTTTGTTATATTAATTTTTGGTCTTTTTAAATTTAGATGTCCACCGCAAAATTTTAAATTCAATTCAAAATTTGTATTCTTTAATCTGTGTTAAGAGGGGCAGATGACCTCGTAGTTCCGCCCCTTAAAACAACAATAACTAACTAAACTTCTTCTATGTTATAATGGTATTTTGGTACATTGTATAAAACTTACAAAAAACTCCAATACTCCATGGCCTGCAACATCATAATTCAAAAATTTACCAACCATTTTCAAAGTGAATACTACAAATTATGAATACTATGAAACTGTATGTGTATTTTAAATTTCAAGTCATTTTGATCAAAATTGAAGCGTATGGAGCATTTTGAACACTGAAAAAGTATACTTTCGAGAAAAAGCCATTTTAGTAAGCAGACACGTTTGAAATACCTGCCTCAGAACTTGCCAGAACAATACATATCGCCTTCCTTGTACTTTTTTTCTTTATTCTGCCTTGGTTTTTGCCAGTTTCACCTTTTTCCTAGCAGTTTCTTATGTCATATTTGGTCCTAGCTATGCTCTTCTTTTTTCGTACCTCGACCCTTTCTTTGCTTATCTTATGTACACTGTCTCTGCCTAAACAGGACATTTTCAGTTTCTGAGTAGCAAGTGCACCCATATTAAATATACTTACAGCATTGCCATGTCTACTCTTGATTTTGTGGAAAAGAATGTTTAGGTTTTGATTCACTATAAACAACTTCAGCAATAGATTTGTCATCCTACCGCTACCTAATATTTACACTAGCCCGTTCACTCTTTTTTGATTTCCTGCTCCTAGGCTTCTTCCAACGACTATGAATGGAGTGCATTTTACACACTTCACACCACAAAACTAATAAATTAACTACAAATCAAATAAGTTAGGCTACTGAAAGTTATAAAACAGAGAAGCAAATTCAAAACAATAACAGTTCCTTACATACCATGTGCTTCCTATACCCCTTAAAAATCACATAAATCATTTAATTTGAACTCAATTCAAAGAAAGCGATCTTTTCCAGTTACTATAGGATTTTAAATAATAAATATGAATTCATATAACATCTCAAATCAATCAAGTTTCCAACAGTAATGTAAAGGAAAACTAAAAACAATATTTTCTATTAGTTTCTAATATGAAATGTGCGTCTGGTTACCGTATACACCGAGAGATGGCAGCTCTTATGTATTCTGTTCATTATCTGAGCTTTTGCCAGATACTTAAAACATAAAAATACGAAAAACCAGGGTATGTCTAACATGTGCACAGGAAATGTGGGTATGACAGATTAAAGCGCCATGCACGCACAATTTAAATGGCTCCGCAAGACATTTAAAAATGTCCTCAGATAAAAAAACTAGTTCCCACATGTGCTCTGATGTCTGGACTACCAACTTCAAAACAAAAGGTCATTTTCGTTTTTTGGCCTATTTTGGGCAAAACCTCAGTAGGGTCCCCTCTTAAAATGCCAACGTGGCTAGGCTAGGGGAATTCCCTTCCTCTCTCTTGCCTCCTGACTCACTGTCTTATTGCTGAGCTCGTTTCCTTATCAAATTTATGGTTATGACTCATGGGGCTCACGTGCGTGTTGCTCATATTATGGCTCATCTTTGGAGCTGCTTAATTACGTCTCGTTGCGACATCTGGTCTCTCTTTCACTGTAGATCTGGTCATGTAGTATAATTCCTCCTAAATACATATATTTTCTTCCCAAAAATCAAGGATTCGAACTTGTACAATTTCCCAATAAGGTTACAAATCTCCCCATCTTTAATAAATAAATTTTCGAACTTTTGGAGTAAATTTATTCATACTTTTCCTTCTTGGCTCATTCCAGTCATTTCAGTATCGAATCCGTCTTTCCCCCTCAACGTCTCCTTCTGTGCGTTTTCTTTATTTTGTCCTAGTCATATTTGGAACTTCTATCAAATGGGAACGTCCTGTTCCTACCCGTTTCTCCTCTTCAATTTTTCTTTTTCCATCTCCTTAAATTCTCTATTCGCAACGGGTGTGTTCTGTCCATACCCGTTTCCTTATTTCCCCATTTTCAGTCCTCAAGTTGCAATTTTCTTTCTCAATCATCTCACTCAATTCTTTCAAATCATAAAAGGTATATTTTAGCTCACACAACTCGAGTTGCTGCCATCTTCTATCACGATCCTCGTCGTGTTTCCATTCAATTTTATTGGTCAACATTTGCTCCTTTTTAGCCTTAATTCCTTCACCTTCCATAACCAGGACTTGTTCATCAACTTCATCGAAGTCTTCTGGAGGGTAATACATTTTTAAATTGGCTGAATTCATTGTAAGTTCATGACCCGTCTCACAATGTTTTATCCTGTAGGCATTGTTCCTTATATCCCTAATAAGTCTATATGGACCGTCGTACATTTTCTTAAATTTCTTGTACACGCGGTTCCCTTGATCTGAAATGGCTGGTCTCTTCACTAGCACCATTTCTCCTACAAGCAAGGGTCGATGATATCTCTTGTGCCTGTTCCTTCTTTGCATTATATCTGTTTAAGCTTGCAGATGTTCGAATGCTTGCAGACATGCTATCAAGGGACACTAATTTATGTAGGGATTATCCTGTTGTCAAAGCAGAGGAAGGTATTTTATTTTGTGCATGTTACAGGGCATCGTTACAGACACTGAGAAATATGTTAGTTGAGCAACGTGATGACGTTCATTTAAGGGAGGCACTGGCTATATTGGAAGCAAGTGAAGAAGAGTGTGTGAAAGTAGGGAGGTTCACGTACAAGATCTGCACTTCTCATCAGTAGTCCCGGGAACTACTGTGTCTGGATTTATTTGGCCCGATCGTTAAAGGACAGTACGGCTACGAGTACATTTTTATAGTTATTGATCATCAATGTAAAAGGTTACAAACTCTCCTGTGTCATCACCTAATGCGATGTTTAATGCTCTGATTAAAGCAGCTGAACTACTCTTTAAACCATAAGGTGTTCTAAAAAATTGATAAAGGTTATATTTATGACTAAAAGCTGTGAATGGTCTATCTTCATACATAAGTGGCACTTCCCAGAAACTGGAACTCAAATCTACACAAGTGAAATACTTCTTACCCTCAAATGTCTGCATCAATCCCTCTATTGACATGGACTTCAGCTGGTCTGAACTGATTCTACTGTTAACTAAACGAGCGTCTAAACAAATACGGACTGTACAATCTGCCTTAGGTACTGTAATTAAAGAATTAACATATGGACTGTTGGAGTGCTCAATAATGCCATCTTCAAGCATCTGGTTAATTTGTGCCTCAACTGCACTCTGATAAGCGAAAGGCACAGGATATCTATGTCCTGTGAATACTGATCTATCAATAACGTTGAACGAATGTGTGTAGCAATTGGCCATACCAATGCGATCCTCAAAAACTCTCCTATTACACAATAATACATCATAGAGCAGAACATACGGTTCTTTCTCTATATTTCCCTGAAATGCAGCGTCACGTAACGAGTCCTCTAGACTAACGTTCGTAATCAAACTGCCCACAAAACTTAGAGAATCCCGCTCTACGGCAGGCGATTTCTCATTTAAAGTACAAATCACACCTACAACACTACTTCTCTGAACATTGTCGTTGAACGCTACTTCTACTTCAGAATCATCCCATTTAAATTTCAAACTTCCTACCTCATAACATATGTTACCAGACACTCTACTTAGCCAATCTGAACCGAAAATAACATCAAATACTAAATTTGGAATAACAAGACAATTCTGCTTTTCTACATGATTATTAATTTTAATGTCCACTAAAACTTGCTTAGAAATTACTTTAGACATTTTCCCAACAGCTGCAATAACAAAAGTGCTTTTAATTGGCATTTCCTCAAAATGTACTCCATTTCCTTTCATTTTATCGTAAAATGCACTACTTATGCAGCTCTTCATGCAACCACTATCAATTAAAACGTCCATGTACGCCTCGGACACGTTAAGTTTAATAACGGGGCTCTTACAAACCACCTCCTGAATAATACTTTCATCATTTAGTTCACGTAATAATTCACTTCTTACATTTAAGTCATAGGGTTCCTGTATAAGTGTATGGACAGGGCATGTTACAGACTGAGATTCTGACCTTACATCGCAGTCTGGTTCGCGTTTAAAGTACCGCTACTGATTGGTGTAGCACTACTCACAACGGCACTGGTCTGGTTGTTCTGGGTTGTATTATCGGTGTTTTGCTGTACATTACTACCACTAGGCTGTCCACTTCCTTGACCCCTATTCTGGTTGTAATTACCATTATTACCGTAATTCCTCCCTTGAATCCCCCTGAAATCATTGTTCCTGCCTTGAATTCCTCTGAAATCATTATTCCTACCTTGGTATTGCGTACCATAGCCATTTCCTCTGTTCTGATTCTGATTGTGATTATTATTAGGGGCCGATAACCTGGATGATAGGCCCCTTAAAACAACAATTATCATCATCATCATCATCATCATCATGATTGTGATTATTATTTCTCCTATTTTGGACATTGGCCCCTTCGCACTTGAACTTCCTGATTTCTAGCTTCATTAGGCCTATTACTATTGTACCCTGGTTCCTAGTGAAATACTCCTCGTAACCACCTCTGCCTAGTGCATCGAATGTGCTTAACAAATTCTCAGCTTTTGATACAGATTTTACATTTTGTATGCAAGCAGCCTCCTTGATCCTATATGGAAAGTGCCTAAATAGAAGCCTGACCACATCACTTTCCTCCTTCAAACCATCCAGATATTTACACGTTAACACCTGTCCTAAAAGTACTCAGTCATAGTGTAGTTTCCTCTCGGTTTATACTTTCCACAAACAACTCCCTCACGATGCTGAGACTGAATAACCTCATTCAAAAACTTCTCACAAAATTTAATTTTAAAGTTTTAAATATCCTCGAAATTTTCTCTATAGACAGCAAACCAGTTTCTTGTCTCCCCTACAAACGCTTGTTTCAAAATCTCAACTACCTGGCACCACTCAATACTACCATCTTCCAACCTCTCCTTAAATTTATTCTCTATAGCATCCATAAATTCCATGGGACAACCCTGTCAATTGCTGAACTTTCCTTACTCTATCTCCCTGTGTTTGCTATTCACATAAACTGGCCTACTCTGACTATTTTCCTGCCCAATCCTAGCTTTGAACTTCTGTTCTAATTCAGCAATTTTCTCCTTTGCTTTTCTCTCAACTGTTAATCTAATACTCCCTTCCGATGCTTCAACTTTATCACTCAACTTAGCTTGTTTTTCCTGAATTTTACTAATACTTTCTTTATTCCTCTTCCTTAAATCATTAACTTCAGTAACTATTTCTGCATGAACCTTCTCAATTCTACCCCCAGCTGTTCTTTAACCTCTTTAGTTGCTACCTGAATTTTATCAATTTCTCCCCCCAATTGCTTTTAAACCTGCTGTGTTTCAAGTTGAACTAATTCCTTCAAATTCTCAGTCTGTGTACGGATTCTACTCTCCAGCTCCTCCTGTACCTTTCCTAATTTTCTGTCTACATCTGCTATCATTTCTTTAGCCTTCTCTTCCATCACCCCTTTGATTTCGCCTCTAATCTGCTCAAATTTATCACTTATTTCCCTACTGTTCTGATCGAATTTAGCGTTTAAAGCCTCTGCACTCTCTTTATTTTCCCTACTGTTTTGCTCCAATTTAGCATTGTTTTCTTCAAGTTGTTTATTTAATTATTTTACTCAAAGCTTCCGTATTCTCTTTACTTTCCCTACTGTTTTGTTCTAGTTTAGCATTATTCTGTTCAAGTTTAGCATTCAAAGCATCTGTACTTATTTTATTCTGCTGCATAAACTGGAGAAGCAAACTTTCCAACCCCGCTTGACTGTTTTCAATTCGCCCCTCAGTATCGGGATTTACCTCCGACATCCCTGTACTGCTTTCATTCTCAAGACTAGACATACTACTCGCTTCTTCACTTTCCAACTGATGACCACTACGCAACTTCATCTCTTTCTCAACATCACCCATGCTGATATACACTGATAAATAAAAGACCCCCAAAATATAGGCACAGAAATATCTATCCTCCTCCATCCACAAATGTTACTAGGTTTTCGGTCCCACGTTGATGGCGACAAATGTAACTGTTTTGGTAGCCCAGCTTTCCACTTAAAAATACCTATATAAGAAGCTCCACTGTTGAGCAGCCAAATGTAACGCTCTTCGTGTGGTGTGATGATGAAAACTTCAACAAGTCCCACGTTTTGCTGCCAAGTGTAATGGTTTCCCTGACGGGTGCTTACCATTAACTACTAAGTCTAAGAGCGATCTATTGATTGGGCCCCAAGGTGCCATCACTTAAGTTGAAACCTAAATTTATATTTCTATTAACCCCTAGCTTGCGTAGAACACATATAATACTCTTTACACTCAGACCGTGGTATGATGGAATCATTAACCCAGATAACATTTGCATTGGGAGAAGGAAGTTTTCTTATATCTAATGCTACTTTCTGGAATCAAAGATTGCATTTTGTAAAAAAATATATTTAATAGTAAAAAACAAGTTATTGGCAATTTTAATAATAATAAAAATTATGGAGCATAAAGAATTTATCATTATCACGCGCAAAGTATTTGAAATGGAGGTCGGATGAATTTACAGAATTTACGTTTATTTCCAAGCTTGAATTTACTGAATTTACGGTGACAAACAAATAAAAGAGGGAGAGTGCGTATAAGTCATTTCCGCTCACCATTGGAGAATCTTTCTCCCACGTGCTAGATGTTTCTGTTGAGATTGATGCACAATAATGATCGCCGCCATCGTCTTCGTTTCTTGATGCGTTGATACTTTACAGAAGTTATAATACTGCTTAGTGGTGGAATAAATTCCGTGAGCCACTAAACACGGCATGCCAGAACACAACAGCACGTGTATTACCCATGACGATATGGTCAGTGGAGTATATCAGTTTGTAGAAATTCACCATGGAACGCAATTAAATAGTAAGTCCATACGGTACAAAAATTGTAACAAGAAAGGATCCCTCTTCACGGCGAGTGCTGACTACATCAACAAGCCAAGCTCCCCTCCAGAGTTCCACTTCCAGTCTCTCCTCTCGCCGGCTTGACCAATCCGCGTGCGTCTTCATGAAGTTGGATACACCCCGCTATGCCCTGCTCTCCTCTTGATTAGCTGGGCGCCCAAACGCTCGTTCCCGTCAACAAAGTTCATTGCACTTCGCAGGACGCTTCCCTGCAGATTTTCCGTTTCGTTCAAACTCGAAGTTCATACCGCCTTTTCTTAAAGTTGAAAGTGTTCCCTCGATTTAAACACAGCTTATTGTCCACAAGACTATTCCTGTAGCCGTAATTCTCGATGACGCACAACTCTCAACTGCCCTAACTGAATAATAAAAGTCCTGTCTCCGCAATCAAATAATTAACCGTGTAATGAATATCGGAATAATCCGATTGATAGTGTTTTCTAGAAATAGAAAACCTATCTGTATGCGTAATAAAATTTTAAAGGCTCCAAAATAAAATACGTCATGAATAATAATAATAAATAAATATAAATTAAATAAATTAAATTAAATTAACAAGGCCAAATAATTGCCGCGTTTACACAAACATTAATTATTCCCATCTGACTTATGTCAGTGGCGTTACACCCTACGAAAAACATGTTACAATATGTCCGATTGATCTATGGGCTAACCATACTGTTTTCCTCTGCAAACATGCAGGTATAACGATCCTTAATCGAGTACGGTCAGAGTCCGCGAACTTATGTAGTAAACCATTATAAAAATTATATTCTTGAGCTATCTTCTCAGCTTCCCTATACGCTGGTGTTTCTCATGTTAGTTTCTTTTCGAAATATGAGATGAGCATATTCATCCATGGATCTTCGCGTCGTCTTTGTCCTATGTTTCCTAATTCTTCTAACGTGCGCTGATCTCTGTTTTCCATCTCTATAGCCATTACTTCCTCTTCTATGGATTCTGGCTGTCTACTTAAGTAGTCTGAAACTATGTTTCCTTCCCTGGGCAGTATTCTTCTATGTTCACATCGAATTGTTGAATGTACAAGGCCCATCGCGTCAAGTCGGTTTTCATAAGAAAGGTTAAAGCTTTATGATCAGTCCTTAATGTAACTGGAAAACCATACACAATTTTCCGCCAAAACTTCAAAGCATGCAATATCGCTAGTAGCTCTATCTCGCTGATTGTGTAATTTATTTCATGTGGCTTGAGTCTTCTTCTTGAAGAAGCTAGGTAATTTTTCTTCTCAGGGTTTTCTAGATCCTCCTGATACAGCATATCTCCAATTCCGACTTGGGATGCATCTGTTTGTACGACAAACTTCTGTTTAAAATCAGGATATCCTAACTTTACATAATTCAAGAGCATTTCCTTGGCCTCAATAAATGCATTTTCTGCTTCCTCCGTCCACTTCCATTTGCCACCCTTCTTCAGAATGTCTTGCAATGGTGCAACTACGCTGGTATATGACGGGCAATATCCAGAGTAAAATCCAATCAATCCTAAGAATTGTCGGACATTTTTCACCTTCAATGGTCTCGGAAAATATCTTATTGATTCTAATTTACATGGGTTTGGTCTCACTCCATGTTGGTCAATCACGTGTCCCAAAACCGTGACTTGCCTTTCAGAAATTTGACTTCTTTAAATTTATCTTGAAATTGGCTGTCCTTAAATCTTCCAATACTTTCTTTAGATTCCTGAGATGTTCCTCCACATTCTCTGAGGTAAGTAAAATATCATCGACGTAACGAATAGTACAATCCTTTAATTCCTCTGACAGGTTTCGATCTAACGCCCTTATTAATGCTGATGCTGCTGTCTTCAGCCCAAACGGACATCGTTTAAAACAATATGTTTGCTGGTCGAACTGAAATCCAGTTAGAAGGCTGGTTTTCTCTTCTAGTTCGAGGTGATGGTATGACGAAGTCATGTCAATATTTGTAAAAATGGTTTTCCCTTTAAATTTCCTTAAAATCTCTTTAATGGGTGGTGCTGAATCCGTGATCCTCAACATGGACTTTGCTCAGATTCGGTATCCAGATAGCCACCATACCTAGGGGATCCGATAACCAGCCCAGCACGTCCAAGAATAATAATAATAATAATAATAATAATAATAATACTTATAATGATGCTAATAATAATAAATGACATAATAATGATAATAATAATAATAATAATAATAGTAATAACAATAACCATATTCATAAAAATGAAAAGAACATATTACATATGACTCCTCAACGTTGGGCACGAGAACCAGGACACATCGGTGTAGGGGTAGGAATACATATATATTGTGCGAGTGATTTTGGGGCTTGTGTTTAGAAGTGTAATTCAGTATATCGGTGAAAGATATGAAGTTAAGAAGTGGTCTTGATAGTGAAGAGAGCGTAGATGATAATACTATGATGTCAGAGAGTAACCCGAATACTAGTAAAGAGAAAGGAATTTCGGAAGATTCATTAGCTGCGATCATGAGAATGCTGAGTGAAAGATTTGATGAAAGTAAGAAAGATAATCAGGAGATGCGAGAGGAAATAAGTAGGCAAAATCAGGAAATAAGTAGGCAAAATCAGGAGATGCGAGAGGAAGTAAGTAGGCAAAATCAGGAGATGCGAGAGGAAGTAAGTAGGCAAAATCAGGAGATGCGAGAGGAAATAAGTAGGCAAAATCAGGAAATAAGTAGGCAAAATCAGGAGATGCGAGAGGAAATAAGTAGGCAAAATCAGGATATGATAGAGGAAATAAGTAGGCAAAATCAGAAGATGAGAGAGACGATAGATAAAAATAATAAGGAAATTCATCATCAAAGGTTAGACAATGTGGTCAAGGAAAATGAAGAATTAAATAGGAAGTATGGGACTCTGCAGGAGAGTATTCAGGGGGTGAAACAGGAGATCAGATGTGAAATTAAGAATATGTTAGAAGAAGAGGCTAAAAGTATTAAAAAGGAAGAAAAGGCTGTAGGTGAAAGTAGTTTGGAGTTAAAGGAGATGGTAGATGAAAGTAGCATAGAGTTAGAGGAAATTGTAAGTGAGAATAGAGTAGAGGAGAGGAAGAATTTGTTAGAGGAGACGTTACGCGAAAGTAGCATAGAGTTAGAGGAAATTGTAGAGGAGAATAGAGTAGATGAGAGGAAGATAGTTGAGCTTGAAGTAAAATTACGATATAAGATAAGGCGATGTTGTAAAGGCATATATTGGAGAGGACATAGTAGGTGTCAAAGAGGAATCAGATGTGGAGGTAGACGCCACGGTTGTATAGGTCGAAATCGCTTAGGTTATAGAGGTAGACGTGGGATAGGCCATAATAGGCAAAGAAGAAAGAAAGGTTGTAGAGGTAGACGTAGAGGTCGCCGCCGACACAGCAGAGGAGGACGCTTTAATGGAAATAGAGGGGATGGATATTGTAGGCGTGATAATGATGAAAATGGTACTGGGGATACGTCTCATTTTAGAATAAATGATACAGATAGGTCTAGAAGAGCAGTAGGAGTTCGCTGTATTAGAGCATGGACAAGACATACAGCCCAATGCTGTAATGAATCTAATGATGATGATGATGATAATGAGCCTAAATGTATTGGCAATGTTGATAAATTTGATGTCAAGAAAAGAGTTACGTTGGAAGTTAAAGCTGAGAAGAAAATCCATAGAGACACTGAATTAAGAGACAAAGAAGAAATGGAAGAATATTACTTAGATTTGGTTATAGGAAGTTGTCAAGATCATTTTTTATCTGGACGTAAAATTAATGTGTTGGGGGCGCGTGCCGCTATTTGTTGTTCTAGTTATGAATTCAGTATTGGAGGCATATACAGTATATGTCTATTTTCTTAATTTTTGATACAGTTGCACAATGTATATGTATTCGTTTGTATGCTGCAATATATATGTTTTTCATTGTGTGTGTTACCTAGTATCTTTCTTAATTTTGAGTTATGCTGTGGATATTTTTCGTTATCTTCTATTTAACCTTTTGTCCATTCATATTATTGCAGCTTTTGTTTTTTTTACTTGATTTTGTGTAGTAATTCTGAACAATTAAAATATAATTTCCAAGTTTTCTAAGTCATCGAATTAAAGTTGGAACATTGTACAGAATACTTCAAGGAATGCCCTACATTGCATTCTAATGTGGTGAGCTTTGTCAAGTTTATGATGGAGGAGCAATATTTACATTCAGCTGATTGTCATTGGGAATTTGAAGTGTGCTATCTGAGGTTTCCGCTAAAAGATTATGACTGCTTGGAAGAGAAGAGGTCTTGGATCTATGGGAAGTCATTAGATATTGGAGGAATGCATTCTGAATGTTCGATCTTCAAGTCATAGGTTCCTTAAATACCTTTAATTTGTTCGATGTCTTGAGATCTGTACTTGTCCGAACATGATGGAAGAAGATATCGAAAGTGTTAAAAAAAAATGTTTAAAGAAGAGTGAGTTATGAGATCGTCAGCAGATGGTTGTAGGAATTATTTGTGTACATGAGTGCAAGTCGTTGTATCGCTACAGCTTGATTGAGCCAGCCATACAAGGTGATGTGTGCATAAAAATGTGTGGACAGATTCTACATTTCCATGGAACGTACTGTATAGTTGTTTTTACATTTGAGCCAAATCTAGAGGGTAAATTTATTCTCTGTGAATTCATGGAGACAACAAAGAATATTCTGGAATAACGTGATGATGAGGAGGCCTTGGTACCTATGAACTTTATGACTCCAGAAAAAGCTGCAAATTTATGTAACCCATGGTGGATTAGAATACGTTAGGAAAGCTTGGATGGGAGACCAGGTCCCAATGGAACAAGATTTAATATGTTTTGTGTTGAATGTGTTTCATAAATCCCTCTAATGCAATACTATTATCAGGATTTCTGGGGGCGATGTAATAGTTATAGGGTCTTGAGTTACCATGAAGTATTTATCTATGGATTGTTTTGTGTTCTTTGGTGGTGATGGAGCGCTAGAGTGGTGAGAACATGAACTTAGATATGAAGTGACAACTCTAGGAATAGCAAAGATGGTATGGACAAGAATGACAACAGAGAGTATGAAAGTGGGACATTGGATTCTTAGAGGTTATAGATGATACATGAAGTATCGAAACAAAATTAATGAACACATATGATATACTGAATGTATAATATTTGTTAAAGAAAGTAACAGTAAATTTATTCTATATTCTTCGCAGCATCTCTATGGTTATATGGCAGATATTTCAAATAAAGCTCTTCCGATTCTTTTAACGAATAATGGTGAATGGTGCTACGTGATTTGGAAGTTATATTTTATGGTGACTGGATTAATGTCACAATCTTTATACATTCCCTATTCATCATAAAAGTAAGTAGCAACCGTATGAAATATATGTATGTTACGGTAAAACATTATTGCCCTTATATACTGAAGTGTCTTGGTTGATGTCGGAGACATACCACACCTAGAGATGAATGAGTTCTTGTGTCTGTATTAAGATTATATTCATTCGTAGTATCCTATCTATGAATTGGCGCCCTCCCGGAAACGTATATCACATAAAAGAAACAATTACAACTTCCTGATATTTTACATTTAAATTTTAACTTTTACAGTTAAATCTCACGGCAGTTCTTAAGTCTCCATCGCAATGAAATTTCTAACCAGGTTGCTCTATCTTAGTTGAAAATAACAAGCACTATCTCTCATCAAATACTTCATTCTCACTAACTCTTACTATAAATCGCACCACTCACAGTTACCTGTGCATTATATAGCTCTGTAATCCTCTTAACATCCTCGAACACTTATAATAAAACCTTGAAAATTTTTACATACACCACGTGTTCCTGCAACATCGCGTGTTCCTGTAACATCATACCCTGTTACGATTTGGTAACTATTTGTCAATATTGTGGCATCTTCAACACGTTAACGTTTTAAATCCATATTTGGAAAATATTTGATTCACATTTTAATAATAATCTCTCCTATACTGCTTTGGGATTAGCCTCACCTCACCATGTTGCTATGTCAGACCTTAACACAATTGATTGCTTCTCTGCTCATAACTGAGGCACACTTGCTCGCGCCACTGGTCAAACTACTCAAATAATAATAACAACGCAGATTAATTCATGGAATATCTTTTTCGACGCAGACATCTATACCTATAGATATCGTAACCTTTTCTTTCCATATAACATGTGACATGGCTCTACGATATCAATGACTCTATAATCTGTATCTTCAACCATGTGCACTGAACAGCAATACAAATAATGGATGGATGGATGCTCTTTCTAATGTCTGACAATCTATTCCCGTCATAATATAATTGCCTAGTGAATATCGTATACACGTCATCCAATAGCTTTAGCTTGTCATCTTATATTGCATTACAAACGAATAAATGCTGAAAGGCTCACTGAAACTGACTACAAAAGTCTGCGTGAAGCGGTCTCCTGGGCTTGTTTGTGTTTGAGTGTGCTCGTGAGTTGCGGTCTCGAAGACCTTTGTTTGTGAGCGCTTTGTTTTGGTGTTGGTACGAGGTGTGTCGGGAGGGGGAGGTTGAGTAAATTTAGGGAGTGTAGGGACTGGGTTCCTGAGTGTTAGGATGCCCTGATCTGTTGTTTGAGGGGATGTTGTTTCGGTTTGTGTGTGACTGACCTGTGTGTCTGTTTGTGTTTAGGCTTCCTGTGTCTCTGTGTGAGGGCTGGGTGTTGGTTCTTTTTGAGCGTGGGCGGCCTGAGTGTCTGATTGTGTTTGAGTGTGCGCTTCAGTTGAGTTTGTTGTGTCTGAGCAGCAGAGGATGTATGTACGCATGTTTGAGTGTCTCCATAGAGCCTTCCTGATAGTGTTCTGGCGCTTGTTGCTAGTGGGCGTGATAGCGACATGCTGATGACGCAGTTCGTCAATTTGCGTAACCAGCTGGGCTAGGGGTGTGAGCACGCTGATAAGTGTCTCGAGGAATAAGGGGAAGTTTGCAAAGGCTGCTCGTGTGGGTGGTCTAAGTAGTATCAGCGTGCTGTTGGTTGAACGGCGGGATGGTGATTCGTATAACAGCATCTCCCCGAAGTCAAATTTCAGGAAGGTGCCGTGGTCCGGGCTTGGGGTGAGTTGGCTACGAATTGTATGGCAGGGGAGGACTTGAATAGAAAAGAAGAATTAATTTACGTTAAGTGGTCAAATGTCTTGGCAGACCGTGAATTTAATTTAATTAGGCCTCGCCCAAGAGTTGAAGATGGAGATGGTTATGGCTCTGTCGCTCAAGGTTATCCAGTATTAACGGTTGGGGCCGTGACAATGAGCGAACAGACTATGATTGTTGGCGGGGTCGATAATGGGTAGGCTGGACTGGAGAAGAGGGAATCTTGAAGCTGGCGGAACTTAGGGTTTGAAGGTATTGGATAAGCTTGACTGGGTAAGTTTTAACTGGCGGGAATGCTAGCGGGGAAAATGAATGGTAATTGATGACTTACGACGTTATGGAGGGAATAACGGCGTGACTGGCGTCAATGTCATGGTGGCAGCGATGAATTATCGGCGTATAGGCGGGTGGATCATCAATTAGGCATCAATTGAAGTCTCCGTGGCAGTGGCTGGCTGGAGCTCGGGCGCTTGGGTACGACCTGCTTGATTGCGCGCTGGCGAACCTTGTGTTGTGTGAATTTGATTTACTTCTTAATTGCCGGTGATTAGAGTCATTACTCCTCAATAGCACTAACTCCTCCTGTCCTTGATTGGCTATTAAGAACATATTGTGACGTAGCACGACCACGACGTCTTCCCTCTTCTCACGACATTCCCTTTGACTTCGAGTATTGGAATAATATTTCTCTCTCTGGATTTTCCATTCGTCAGTTTTCCCATAAGTTGTTTCATATGTTTTCGCTTGTTATTTCCTCATGATGGGCGATAGTGTCTAGTTACTTCTCGATTTCCGCTTGTTTTCTGTATGCAGCTGTAACTGAGCCAGTTCAACGGTTTTCTGCGGCTATCAATCGTTCCTGTCGACTTCCTTCTCGTGGCAGACCACCACAAAGCGCACTCCATAAGGTCGCGGGTCGATTCGGGTTCATTACCAACCCTAGAGCCGTGTGTTAGCGCTGTATACTTTTTAATGTCTTACCAATTGTTGTAGCAGGCAGTTCGGCAGCTTCAACATCTTCCTGAAGGATATGCAGGTGATCACGAGGAAGCGCAGTGAGATGTACGGCGCTTCGGACTTCCTAGGTAAGAACTGATTCTGAAAGGAATCTTAGCATTCACCCATCGACCACTAATGTGACTTTTCTACCAACATTCTGAATTCTTTAAAGTACCATAACATTGTTTCAAAATATTTTCCTACCTTTGGATTCTACAAACCTTAATCTGATAGATGACCTTCATGTTACGCCTCTTAAGCAGGACGTCAACTGCTCTAAGTTGCTGCCAGTGCACAGCAAAGATACCTGGACACTGACAGCCCTCTTGTAGAATGTTAGAACCTAAAGTGAGAAGACAACAAGAGGAGAAAAGGGAAGTGAATAGGAGAGAAGAGAAAGGGATAGGACAGATTTATTTTATTTATTTATTCGTGTCAGAAGTACTAAGTATGTGTTGAACAGACGACTTCAAACAGTTTCTGCCCAGAACTTAGCCACTTCGATAGCACTTGGATTGGCTTCAGTCAAGTCATTCATTGTGCAGCTGTACGGGCACAATGGACAGGAGAAGAGGTGACTTGTTGTCTAACACACAGGACTGTCTTGGTCGGAAAATGCCACGTATATAAGTTGTCCCTGGATCTTGCAACTTCCACCCGCAGTCTGTTCAGGGACTTCCAGATTAGCCAGTTCTCTGTGTGACCAGGAGGTAGAGATTCCTTTGGTTCCATCCATTTAGACAGATTGCTCGTCCTATCCTTCCAGACGGCAACTCGAGATGTTGCTGCTGTTCCTTGTAATGGTTGAGTAGTTGTTAGGAATCTCTTTCTCGATTTTAATCTCCTCTCAGCAGGTCGATATCCGAAGAGTGGGCGTGAGGTGGTAGCAGATGATTTACTTCATTCGTTGTTTGCAGTCACTTCTCTTCTGATATCAGGCGGAGCAATCCCTGCAAGATAGTGCACTTTACTGATGAGAGTTGGCCTCAAGCAACCTGTAATAATCCTGCAGCTCTCATTTAGGGCTACATCCACCTGCTTTGCATGGGCTGACTTGTACCACACAGGACTGGCCTATTCTCCTACTGAATAGCATCAAGTCAATGATGTTGTCCTTAACGTATGGGGATGGGTGCCCCAGTTAGTCCCTGCCAGTTTACGGAGGAGGCTGTCCCTCGAAGAGATATTCTCCTTGAATGAGAGTGTACGGTCCAAGGTGACACCTAGATATCTGGGATGAAAGCAATGATCCAAAGTTTCCGACTAGATTGTTTATGTTTCAGGTGGAAGGCACATACTTGAGTCTTACTATGATTGGACAATTATGTTATTGGTTTTATGTCTCCTTTTACTGCGGCTTTTAGAGACGCCAGGGTGCCGGAATTTTGCCCCTAAGGGTATCTTTAATGTGCCAGTAAATCTACCACACGGCTCCCTCGCATTTGCGCACCCTCAAATGCCAGCTGACTGCGCCAGGATTCGATCCTCCAACCTTGGGAAAAACAGGAGAGAACGTTATCGCTGAGCCGCGCAGCATAATTATTTGTCAGGATTTTCAGTTTTAGGGATATATGATATTTCTTCCCAATTACTTTATTATATACTAACAATAGTACACGGCTTCGCCCGGTGGATTTATTTTTTCTATGGATGATAATGAATTCTACTACCGAACTGGCTAATGATACTTAAACTAAAAGAAAAAAACATATCTTTAAAATATAACTTTATGGTTGTTGTGGTGGAGGTGATACGTAGTACAGTATAATGGACATAAGATTCAGGTCATTTTCCCGTAATGTTAGTGATAATAATGAATAGGGAAACGGCTATTTATTAGCTACAGTACTGACGGACGAAATTTACAAACAAATTGAAAAATATGATTAGAAAGAGGAGTAAATGAAATAAAAGACACTGCCTAGGGCCTATATCTCATTGGCTGTTAGAAAAGTAGAGACCAAAAATGTCGTCTTTTGCCGCATAGCGCCGTAGGAAAATAATCATAGCACTTTGGAAATCTTCGGATGTCCCGAGCTCCTGAGGAAGCAACAGTGACATTTATCGCCACATAGCGCTGAAGGATAAGGATCTGAATAAATGAAAGTAAAATTGAAAGCACCAACGCTTATTGCAGTTCATAACCTCAATGTACTGCACCAACTCCATCGCACTTATACAGAGGCGTAACATTTTCATGATGATAACTGATTTAAGGGGCCTAAGAAATCTTTTTGCACTAATTACTCCCCGTGACTGCAATTTATAAGCAGCGCAAGATGTATCTATTTTCGCAATTCTGCACCAGAACACTGGCAGGTGCGACGTGATGCAGCCGGCATTGCCAGTCAACAATAGACTTAATAAAATATTCTTACAGTTACATTACTACGGATATGAATGGTTCTAGGGCCTTAAAACTTGGTTTTCAAGTTTATTTTGTCTGTTATTCTAAATGTAGGGAAGGGAGTGGTCTCTCCGAAATTTCATGTCGACAGTGTTACCATTGGAGTTTCTAAGTGTAAGTATGTAAAATTTGATGCAATTAGGTGAAACAGTGCAGATTTGTGCTAAACGACCTCAATGCAGGGACTGGAGTGGTCTGTCCGAAATTTCATGTAGACCGTGTTATGGGAAGTGTTTCAAAGGGTAAGGGTATACATTTTGGTTCAGATCGGTGAAACGGTGAGGATTTGATCCAAAGGGCTGAAATGCAGGGAATGGAGTGGTCTGTCCGGAATTTCATGTAGACAGTGTTACTCACAGAGTTCCAAAGGGTGAGTATACAAATTTTGGTTCAGATTGGTGTAACGGTGTGGATTTGTATAAATAACAGACAAACCAACATTGAGCTTTATACATGTACTAGCAGTAGCGCCCGGCTCCGGGCGGTGGATTTATATGTTTTATGGATGACTAGCTGAAGTACCCGTTCTTCGAACGGCTTTTAGTACTTGCTGGCCTAAATCATTATTATATTTAATCACACATTCGTAATGTAGTTATGTTATTTTCATGTTACCAACTACATGTGTAGACTACATGCATTTTCACCCATCTTAATCAGAGGTGAAAATCCTCAGCCTGCTTTCAGTCGACCGACCGGGTCAGGGAATGGAATGAATGAAACCCCCATCTAGCAGCAAGGATATGAACTGTGGCGGCTGCCGAAACCTGTCGCACTCCCCTGGGGCAATGATTAAATGAATGACAGAT
This sequence comes from Meconema thalassinum, assembly GCA_946902985.2. Lineage (NCBI taxonomy): Eukaryota > Metazoa > Arthropoda > Insecta > Orthoptera > Tettigoniidae > Meconema > Meconema thalassinum. Next base: position 715,040,489 of record OX336388.2, on the reverse strand, counting down.
GAAATGATAGGGGAGATTGTTGCTGGAATTAAATTGTGACAGGGAAAACCTGAGTACCCGGAGAAAAGCCTGTCTGCCTCCGCTTTGTAGGTGAGAAAGTGCGTTTATATATCTTAGGGCCGGTTGTTCCATCTCCTTTTATACGTCATGCAAACTCCGGTTGGGCAAATCTCCTGTTATCCCCTAAAAACCGTTGCACCATCTCTTGTTGTTGTCATGGCCTGGCAAACTCTTGTTGTTATGCTCCTAACCGTCTGGTAAAATAATACCCCGAGCGACTTCTGTTAGCCGATAACAGGAGATTTTCATAATCCAACATGTCGTCACGCGAACAGAAGCCTCGGACTACTCCCTTACAATTACCCGCCTTTTAAAAGAATTGACGAGAGTAGTACATGGAAACTATTGTTTTCTGGTAAAGCATAATGGTAACAATATGTGAGTGGAATGTATATCGAATGAATGTGCTGATATTAATTGAATGACAAATTGAGGTTAGAATGATTCGTCCTTGTTTGTTTTGGTTCACGTACGAGTGAAGGATTGATGCCTGTAGAAGGGCCTGGATAATAAATCAGCTCTAATTCCAATGATAGATACTGTATTCGTATATAACAGGTAAGCTTCATTTTAATCCTGACACAGTAAATGTTAGGCTTGACTACTGGTGTTAACACCATAAGTAATACAGTACGATTGATGTTGTCCAACCCATTTTATTTCCAGTTTCGTGATTGTGATGATACGGTACTGTGCCTCGGATGACGGAGATAATTCTGTGCTATTAGGCCTAGGTAAGTTTGTCTTGTCCGTACTGTGTGAAACAGTGTGTAATTAGTGTGTGAAATTAATCAGTAAGTTAATGCTTATAATGATGTTGGCCTAAGCCCAAAGTTGTGTTGGTAATGTAGGCTATGTTGTATCATAGGATCACATGTGCTTTGAAAGTTTACTAGAAACATGCCCTGATGTTGTTGAAAATAACTTTCATTATTCAATCAAGTGTTTCCTCGTTACGGTACCGTATTGAAAGGGAGGTGAATGTTGTAGTTTCAGTAGCTCTACTGAATCTGAAGTCACCCAATTGATGTCAGTTTCAAAAATTAGCACCATTTCAATAGGCTACACGAGTATAATTTTAGTTTACCAATGGAATACTTAACACATGCCCTCCTCAGAAATAAATTACACATATATATACACATATGCAGGGCATGAAAACAATTAACAAACCATTGAGTGTTATGGAAATACAATTATATCGTTGAGAGGTTATGTAGGAGGTAGTAGTAGTAGTCGTCGTCGTCGTCGTCGTTATTGTTGTTTTAAGGGGCGGAACTACCACTACGAAGACATCTTTCCCTATTATGTCGGAATTAACAAATTCCCAGGCAGCATTCAGTTTATGAAAGGATATGTTTATTTACAGGGAACCAAATGTTAAAATGTTGAGATATGCATACTGTAACTTAGTAATTGTTTAAAAAATACAGTGCATTTGTGTATGAAGGAGTGTATTACGGTAATTCTTGCAGTAAGTGACTGATTTATAAGTAACAGTAAAGGAGACAACCCACGATAACATTTTCTTAAGTACTGAAATTATCCATAAATACCTTCTGCAATGATTCAAAATAGATCTGGAAATGATATAGTTTACTCCTCCAATGTCTATAACACATTGCCCGCTGCTAGGTCACATCACTCCCTGGATGAAATTACTGCTTGTGCTACATGCAAGGGGGTGTGGGGCGTAAGCACCAGGTTAGGTTAGGTTTGTGTTTGTGTGAGGGCCGCAACGGTGTACACTCAGTCATCCAGGAAGTGGTTTTCGGTGGATTCCCCACCTCTACTCCAGGCAAATGCTGGTATGGTTCCTGACTTATGGCTACGGCCACCTCCGTACCATTCTTATCCCCAATTTACAAATACACACAGTAATGCAGCATTCACAATAGCACAGGTTATCATACAAATTCCACACACACAAATACACGGGGCTATAAATGACCGCGATATCGCAGCCCCTAAAATAAACTACTTCTATTTCCCCCCTGTAGGTTATTTTAATAAAAATGATTTTGGTTTTTACGTTCCTTTTAGCCACTGCATCTTTTAGAGATGCCGGGGTGCTGGAATTTTGCCCTGAAGGGGATCTTTAATGTGCCAGTAAATCTACTGACAAGTCTCCCTCGCATTTCCGTACCCTCAAATGCAAACTACCACACCTGCGTCTGGATTCAATCACGCAACCATGAGCACAGCAGGCAAGAACGGTACTGCTAGGCCACATAGCCAGTCATAGGTTGTATTCTTGCGATAGGCGGTTAGCTTTGTATCTGAGCGTTTTGTTAACTCATCTGTTGTGACTGGGGTGGTGGTGGTTGGATCGTTGTGTAAATATGTCTATGAGGGTAGGCTTCCAATATACCTTGTGTGACAGGCTGCGGTCTTGGTTCCTGATTAGTGATTACCAACACGTTATGACATGGAATGCAACGGTTCGATTCTAGTTTCATGGTGAATAGGGATATCTACAGTAATGTGAAACTTTTTCGACAGATGTCATGGCTGTTCCAAGTGGGACTTCATTTATTTGCCTTCCCTTGGCATTCTATACGCATCGAATTTGAAGAATAAAAAGTTGATAATACAATAAATGTTCATTCTTAAGCGTGTGTAACAGCCTATTGTATGTTATTTGCAAATGTTATTTGAACTAAAGAGCAAAATGATCCCACATAGTACTGTGCGCTATCTGTTGGTGCTAGTTCAGGTTATCCCTATTGATTATTGTCGTGGATTATGCTTAGAAGACCGAGGAATTCTGCCAGAGCTACTTTTCCGAGTTTCTATAGCAGGGATTTATCGTCTACGAAACGGAACCAAGTTGTGGTCTATCTTTTGTAGCGTTCTGTAGAGCGGACTTATAGGACCACCAATAGCTTCTCCATATATTTGCACATATAAACAGTTATTCCATTGAAAATATGTTGTAGTTACACAGTGGGGGAATAGGCCTGGAGTAGCAAAATCAGGCAATTGATAGTGCTGATGTGAGATTTGGTTTCTTTAAGCCGAACCTTAGTTAAAAGTTACACCACGTCTAATCTTGCCAGGCTGTTTGGCTCACCCTGTTACTACTACAACCACTCTGACTGCTGCAGCCACTAAGTGAATTCTGTATCACTATGTACACTACTGCTTCAGAAGTCATTTGTAGCTAATTTTCCTTATGCATGCCAGAGATTTTATTACCTTTTTGTTACTAGAGTGAACCGCTTAACTATAAGTAAGTGTTAGCTGCCCCTAGCTTCTCTTTCTCCTGCCTAATAATTTGTGTTTTGTTTCAGAACCACCATTGGATTATTGCTATCTGGTGGTAAACCCAAATATCTCCTGTTCAAGCTTGACATCTCGTGTTTCTTTCACAAGACCTAGAGAAAGCTGAAGAAATACATTTATTTTGCTTTGTGATCTAGATTCGAATATTATGTGCATCACTCACTGGTGTTTGCTGTTTTGAGGGGTGGACGTCAAGGACATACATTCCTTTAACACAGAGTTAGTTATACCTAGTGGATAGGAACCTAATATAAGTTAAACATAAAAATAAACCAAACTATTAATTTATACACTAATTTGCTTTCAAATTGTAAAATATTTTGTTTTTAAACTCAAATAATCACTTGTCAGTAATTAACCTACTCCACTTTCCCCTATAAAGCTGATCATAAGGTCAACAGCCATATCAACATGGCTAATAGGAGATTGAACATTTTTCTAATGTTTCTTCGTTGAACAGCAAATTTATACACTTCGTTAAAATGTAGGGGGCATCTTCCCTATGCACTTTCCTATTGAATGCAAATGTGCAACTGAACGTCTTATGATGAGTGTTGTAAATTTACTATAGAAATGAATAAAATTATTGTTTCCCAGAAATTTTTGTTGTTGTTGTTGTTATGAGTGCTTACTAAAAAGGGTAAAAAAATCAATTTCCACTCGGGCATTCCTTTATTTCTTCCTGATCTCCATATACAAAAATGAGGTATTATTGATGCGGCCTTCTGACATTTATATTTCCTTGTGAACTTTTAAAATTGATGTCCTCTCATAGAACAAATACAAGAATCTGAGTAATGATGAGGTAATTCATACTATTGTACTTTTAATGGTTTTGTGGATATTTCTTTATGTACAGTAGGGTGGGTCAAAAACGTTTAGAACTTAAATAGTGAAATGAGTTTTGTATTTAAGTCATTAATACCCATCAAGTTCATTCCATACTTTATGGTGATGCAAATGATCTAAAGAGTGTTGGTAGTGTGCTTACTGTTATTGTGTCGTGTCTGCAATAAGAACTTCCATATAAGGCAGATAGATACCATATTCTTAGTACTGATGCCACTGGTATTTTAAATCAGTGCCCAGTGTTATTGCAGGGTTGAGAAATATTCTCATACCTGTCAAGATAGCAGGGGTATTCAAAAAATATTGCCAGAGGCATCAACATTCCACACGGTAACAAACGGTGACACCACAAGAAAATTATAGAATGGACACTACATATTTTGAAGTTGATAAGGACTCAAATTAGCAAGTTACTTTGTTTATTAAATTTTAAATAGAAATTCATTCCACTCTCATTCTGGTGTGGTACAGGAACAGTATTGTAAAGTTGGAAGTCTCCCAAGTTATGTTAAATTTGAAGACTTGAACCAAGCCCGTGGGCTCAACAATTTTTTTGTTGGTTAGTTGCTCAGTTTAAGGGCTGCGACAACGCAGTCATGTAGCCCCGTGTACATAGGGTGTGTGTAGAATCTGTGTGATAACCGGTGTTAATTGTGATGACTGTATTAGTGTGTGTTATCTGTAATTCAGGTAAGGACTGCAGAGGATGCATTTCAAGTAGTTTTTGTTTTTGCTACCAAATGCTACCGTCAACGACACCTAGCTGCAAATGTGGCTACTAGATGCCCCGAAACCAGCCCCTGGCGACGAACGTTGGAATCGAATTGAGCGCTAATCAAATTTCACCTAGAAATTGAGCTTCACACAAATGTAGTTAGTGGAGGGTTCTTTTACATGCCAAAAACCTATGAAATGGGCCCGCCGGCTTTACTTCCCCTCCGAAGGAAGGCATACTGAGGGATTTTTAACGCTCTTAAAAGAATCCAACGACTTCGGCCGGGTTTGAACCCGCGAACTCGGGCATAGAAGCTCAGCATACTACCAACTACGCCACCGAAGCCGCATCAATGATTTTACAACACGGATCGCTTATGGGTATTGCTTTCAAAGGTCTGCACCAAGACTGAGTTTATTTCAGGGAGTGCCATACTCCAAATGAATGCTTCCAAAACGCATTTTTCGTGTACATACAAATTTTATAACCTAATTGTTTTTTGAGCATTTGTATTCGAGGCTAAAAAGATTACTGTCATGGCCTAGCAGTAAGTATGGTAGTGTTCTTCTCGGCCTGGGTTCGATTTTTTTCACGTTAAGTTTTAATCTTATTATGATAGTTGGAATTGGGAGTATTTAGCCTCATACTCTCGGATTTCAATTAGGTGTGAACATTGGCTGTAGTGTACTGGCCATGGTGATCAGTATCGGCATTTGAATCACGTATAGACTACACAGATTTGTCCTTTTTGAAATTCCCGTTCGAAGTTCGTCAATTTGATGACAAAATTATCTAAAATGTTGTTTCGTGTATCTTCTTTGTCGGTATATTTTCGTCATAGAATAAATAAGCGATCATTATAGTATTCTTTACTCCTTTGTTTTACCTAACTTTTACTGATCAGATGATAGAGTTTCTCTTGCCAACAGCTGAAAACATTCTCGATCATGGCCTACTATAAGGTGCTGTGGTTTGTTAGACAAAACTAGTTTTAAATAGCTGGTGCAACATGCAAAATACCAACAGACGGTTAGTAACCAACAGGCTGTTACACAACCGGAGTTTGCATGACGTATAAAAGAAGATGGAACAACCGGCCCTTATACAGTATATAAAAGTGAAAGTCTGTATGTATGTATGTGGGTGGGTCTGTTCCGTATACAAATCTACACCGTACCACCAATCTCAACCAAATTTTGCACACACATAGTTTAAGACCCAGAAGGAACCGCTGGCTACATGAATTTTCGATAGTCTTTCTCATTCTTCTGATTTCGGCCCTTTTGCACTCAAGCACAGGCTAATCAAATCATAAAATATACTCATGAAGGAATGGCAAGGCAGATAGTTTCCATGGCAACATAGCTCAAGTCGAGACACGGCCGACTGGATGCCAGTTGCGCTCTGCACTAACGGTATAGAAAATGAGGATCTTTACTTGAAATCCCGTTAGTTACTCAACTGCTCACACAGCACTGTCAACCGAGTTTTGCATAACAAAAGACTTGACCCTATCTACTATATATTTGTCAAATACCACTCACTCACTCACTCACTCATTCATTCATCACGAAATCTCAGAAACCACCAAACGGATTGGAATGAAATTTGGTATGCAGCTTTCTCAAGGGCCGCAAATGCCCACTAAGAGAGGATTTTTGGATATTCAGGTTCTAAAGGGGTGTTAAGTGCATTTCATTGAATAGCAATATCTCCCGATTGGTTTCATTGGGGGATGTGATACTCGGCATATAAACTAATCATTAAAAATAAGAAGACATGTGTCTGAGGGTTTTTCGATGTGGTGTATATTATGAGGTGAAAGGGGAGAGAAGTGGGGATTCAAAGAATCCTAACGGAGCATGTATCTCTTAAACGACATAGGCGAGGAGTTTGAAACTCAGCGAAAAAAATCAACATAAAAAAGAAGTAAATGTGTGTTTGACCGTTTTTTCATAAATCCAATTTAAGGGGCCCATGGGGAGGGGTGAAATTCTGGGAGGAAAAAAAAAAAACAGGAAAGAAAGTGTCCTAACTGATTGACTGACTGACTCACTCATCAAACTCAGGGGGAAAAACTGCTTTAAAGTAAGTAAATACCGGTAGCTGTTCGACAGTTTTTTCATAAATCAAATTTAAGGGGTTTATGGGGAGGGGTGTAATTCTGAAAAAATAAAATTGAAAGAAAATGTCCTGACTCACTCACTCACTCATTCACTCATCATCGCCCAGCCAAAATTATTGAAGTTAGAAAGATGATAGTTTGGGGATATGTTTATTGTATGTCAAAACCGTCTACTAAGGGAGGATTTTCGGATATTCAGGTTCTAAAGGGGTCTTAAGGGGGTTAAACCTGCATTTCATTGAATAACAATATCTCCCGATTGGTTTCATTGCGGGATATGATACACGGCATATAAACTCATCATTAAAAAGTAAGAAGACACGTGTCTGAGGGTTTTTCGATGTGGTGTATATTATGAGGTGAAAGGGGTGAAAAGTGGGGATTGAAAGATTCCTAACGGAGCGTGTATCTCTTAAACGACATAGGCGAGGAGTTTGAAACTCAGCGGGAAAAAATCAGCATAAAAATAAGTAAATATGTGTTTCACCGTTTTTTCATAAATCCAATTTAAGGGGCCCATGGGGAGGGGTTGAATTCTGGGGGGGGGGGGACAGAAAAGAAAGTGTCCTAACTGATTGACTGACTGACTCACTCATCAAACTCAGGGGGAAAAACTGCTTTAAAGTAAGTAAATAGCTTTTCGACAGTTTTTTTTATCAATCAAATTGAAGGGGTTAATCGGGAGGGGTGAAATTCTGAAGAAAAAAAAATTGAAAGAAAATGTCCTGACTCATTCACTCACTCATCATCGCCCAGCCAAAATTATTGAAGTTGGAAACATGGCATTTCGGGGATATGTTCGTTGTATGTCAAAACCGTACACTAAGGGAGGATTTTTGGATATTCAGGTTCTAAAGGGGTCTTAAGGGGGTTAAACCTGCATTTCATTGAATAACAATATCTCACGAGTGGTTTCATTTGTGGATATGATACTCGGCATATAAACTAATCATTAAAAATAAGCAGACATGTGTCTAAGGGTTTTTCGATGTGGTGTATTATTATGAGGTGAAAGGGGGAAAAGTGGGGGTTGGTTGAAGGATTCCTAACGGAGCGTGTAGGCCTATCTCTTAAACGACATAGGCGAGAAATTTGAAACTCAGCGAAAGAAAATCAGCTTAAAAAGTAAGTAAATCGGTGTTCGACCGTTTTTTTCATAAATTAATTTAAGGGACCAATGGGGTGGGGTGAAATTCTGGGGGAAAAAGGGAGAGAAAGTGTCCTAACTGACTGACAAACTCACCCACTCATCAAACTCAGGGGAAAAAGACAGCTTAAAAATAAGTTAATAGGTGTTCAAGCGTCTTTTCATCAATCCAATTTAAGGGGCCCATGGGGTGGTTTTTTAGCGTATGGATTTTGATGCCGGGAGTGACCGAGGACATGTTCGGCTCGCCAGTTTGTAGCTTCTTCGAGACGGACACCCAATGGGTGAGCTACATGTACCGTTGGGGAGGAAAGTTTGGATGTAAGGACGAGGAGTTGGAAGGTAGCGGCTGTGGCTTATAGTTAGGGTTACCATCCGTCCGGATTTCGTCCGGACAGTCCGGATTTTAAGCATGTGTCCGGTTTGGCGTCCGGATTTAAAAATTGTCCGGAAACCGAATACGTGGCAAATATTTGGGGAAATTTTACTTCACACCGCATATAGGTTGGTCACATTGAGCACCAGGACTGCTCAGGCGGCTGCACCTGTTTTGTGTGCCGCTCCTGTCGCCATTTTATTTGGAAGGAGTGCGTTCAGTCAGTTTAGTGCTACTGTTTTGTTTGCTGAACTGCGTCCATTTCTAGACGTTTTATGCTATTAGTTTTCAGTATCAGTAGTTTTTAAGTACATAACAACAAAGTAGTGTTATAAATTGGGAAAATGCCGAAGCGTAAAGAAGAATATAAGTTTCTGAGACAGTGCCAAAATAGCAATGATCGCGTGAGGTGTACGGTGTGCAATTCAGAATTTTTGGTGGAACATCGTGGACGCTATGATATAGAAAATCATTTGCAGACTGAAAGACATAAGAAGGCGAATCAAGCAGCGTACTCGCAAGTATTAAAACATTAAAAAAAAATACTGATGCCACTGATGCTGAGCTGCAATGTTCAGCAAAAGAAGCTACTTTTGCCTACCATACTGCAATGCATGGACTTAGTTTCAAAACGTCTGATTGCAATGCCAAACTGATTAAAAAGCTTTTTGAACCGAAATTCTCGGGAGCTCGTACTAAGACCGAAGCCATCATTGTAAATGTAATATCCCCTTACATATTTGACAAACTTCTCAAAGATCTGAAGGATGCAAATTTCATTACACTTACAATTGACAGTTCAAACAGAAAAGAGGTTAAATTGACTCCTGTTTGTGTTCGTTATTTTAACCAAAATGAAGGTGTTAACGTGAAGCTGTTATTTTTTGATGAACTTCCAGGTGAAACCTCTGATATCTTAGTAGAACATGTTTTAAAATGCATCAAAAAGTTCTCTATTGACTCCAAGGTCGTATGCCTATGCGCTGACAACACCAATACCAACTTTGGTGGTGTTAAAAGGCAGGGCCAAGGAAATGTATTTCGCAAACTTCAAAATGTCCTCTCAAGGCCAATTCTTGGCATTGGCTGTTCGGCGCACATTCTGCATAACGCAGTGCAGCATGCCTGTGATGCTCCACATGTGGACGTCGAGGCAATCGTTGTGAAATTTTACAAATACTTCTTCCAATAAACTGTCAAAGTGACTGCTTTGAAAGAATTTTGTGAATCTGTAGAAGTCGAGTACAAAAGGATCCTTTCCCACGGCAATACGAGATTTTTAAGCTTGATGCCAGCAGTAGAAAGAATATTGGTTTTGTTTGAGCCCTTGAAAGCATATTTCTCATCACTTAACAACTGCCCTGCAGCAATTCAATCATTTTTTGAAGACCCAGTCAATGAACTACTTTTAACATTTGTTCACGGATGTCTGCAAATGTTTCAACTATCAATATTGTTGTACCCCTAGGGTACGCCACCATCATCCCCTAATACTAAAACCCCCGACAAATCCAAAAGCCAAACACTTACTTCAGAAATCTACAAATACAGTTACAGAATTATAAACCCAATAAATTATCACCTCTATGAACTCAGGTAGCCTCGTGTCCCAGCCAACGACCCCAGGGAGGGATATGACTTAGGAGAAATGTGCGGATTCCGCAGACGTAACATGAGGCGTCTATAAGAACTCCGGAAGGTCATGCCCCCGGATCAGTCTGTCTCAGTGCCACCTACGTGACGAACCGCTGCTGATAGCTGAAGGGTAAGTGTCTCAAGCGATCACTACACACACAGTCACATTACACTCCCATCCCTCTGTGCTTGGATTGTAATAATTATCTATTTCTATTAACTGAACTGCTATTTGCTAGAGTACTTCCAAATCGAAGTACTTATTAAATTCAAACACAATAGAAGTCACTGGTCTTGCCCTTTATTTAATTAGCTGATAAGATCCTACCCTCTTAGCTTCCCCATTAGGAAGGATCTAGAATTAGCCCTCCTATTTAATTGCTTCGTGACGTCAGCAGAGCGCCACCGCACAGCGCTGACACAAGCAGGCTCCCTGTTAGCTCGCCTGCTTACGACTTACTTTAGACCGCTGGGTACGGCTATCGCGCACAGAGTAATAATTAAATTACCCTTCCTTACACACCCTCACCCGGAACTACCCCGCCAAGCAGTACATTGGGGAGTTCTCCTTTGCAGATCGTACTGACGATCGTAAACCACTAGATAATCCATACCTCTTACAGTAATTGCCAAGCTTTCCCCCTAAACACATTTATTTCATCCCTTAGGTTAATTCTTTGTACAGGCTACCCTCACAGGTACCTTACAAATGGTGGAAGCGCTAGGTACCGCGACGTTGTCTTAAAACAACGCCTAAAGGAGTACATACAACGTATTCCGCGGAAAAGATCCCTAGAACCTAAAACCTCTTTCTAGCCAAGCAAACGCCACCCAAAATTGGGTTTTTTTTTTGAAATAAGGGTCAGATAATATTTTTACACCCAACCCAAGCCCGCCCCGATAGATAGTACATTTTTAAGCGCCACCCTTATCTAGCCATACGCAATTTACATCCCCATAGATACGCCCTTACAGAAGGACGTACAGTAGAGATCCATGCTCAAATTCCAACATATTAGTAAGGTCAAGCGTGCATTTAGAGATACAGCACATATACTCGCCGTTACCATCAAACCACTACGCCCTAAAATTATAGTTAAAAACCCTGACTTAATAACAGAACACAACGCAGGCCAAATACTTACCGAACTTGAGGACGCAGTTATAAATCTTAAGCTCAAGTACCCAAACGCAATCAGACAAAAACGCCCCCTCACACGAGCACAAACACAGAACACTCAACAGTCGTCCTCAGATAGCGGTCATAGTGAGGAATTAACCCCCACATTACCATACGCTATATTACAACACGTCAGTGACACGCAGCAAACCTACAACGGGTTGCAGGTCCTGTTACAACAGTTAAACGAAATTCCACACAATTCTTCAAACGGGGGACTAATCGCAGATATACACGCCATCGCCTTAACTCTAGGCGAACAAATTAACTAGGCGCTTTCCACACTACAGGCGGTTAACATTGAGCATAACTTGTGGCTGGATAATATCCAGGGTACTGAGCAATTCAACCCTCAGGACGCTCCACACTCTACCCCTAACCACCCAGGCACCTCCCAAAGCGGAAACACCTATATAACACCAGTTCAGGTTCACCAGCAACCCATAAGCCACACACACTCTAGCGTTGCATTAAATAACAGCGACCTAGATTCCCCAGTTGAGCGCACCCCCTTAATTACGCCCCGACACTTCCTACAGCGCGGACATGGCCATGCCTACAAAGTATCCCATGATACAACCTGCTAAATACCCAGGTGACAAGCAGGACCCCGAGGAATATTTGAGAGCCTTCAATCGAACGGCTAAAACTAACGGCTGGACAGCTGATAAGAAACGCCTCTTACCAGCCTACCTCACTAAATCGGCCCTCACGTGGTACGAACTCCATGAAGCCACCTTGGCCGATGCCACGTGGGAACAATTTTCAGCCGCCCTCGTCAATACATTTCAGCTAACCCCTGATGAGGATGACTTGTATGACAAAATCCGCGCTCGCACACAAGGTCCCACAGAAGGCACACAGGCGTGCATTAATGCCAAATTATTAATGTGTGAAAGGTATAATAGGGAGTTGCCAGACAGGCAGAAAGTACGGCTCCTTATGCAGGGAATGCGCCCTACCTTGGTGGACAAGCTCTGCACATTGCAAAGCAACACCGTACTAGAGTTACAGGCCAATATTACATTTATCGAAGAGGGCAATAAAATGACTCAAAAAGCCGTGGACCAGCACATCCGCACGGATAACGGTGATTTACATCAGCAAATCCGCGATCTGACCAAACAGATGCAGGAGATGCAAATTACGGCCATCCACGCTAGCCCTAAAACCCGCCCTCGTAGGGATGATCCTAGGGATACATGGCGATCACCAAGGGGCTATCAACAGGATCATGGTAGACCTAACCACCCCCACTGGCGCAATTCACCCCCAGTAAGAGAGGCGAAATATTATTCGCAATACCAGGAGGAAGTGCCACGCCATAACGAATCCCATCCCTTACCGCAGACACAATATCTGGCAAATACTCGCCCACGCGGCAATCCATCTCCAGATCATACACCAAACCGCCATCCCCAATATAGGGACGACCGAACTTGGCATCGTAACCAAAACACAAGGTACACATGCCCACTCAATACCCCTCAATATCGTCGGCCAAACACTCCCCCGCAGCAGGAACGGTATGAGCCTCCATACGAAAGGCCTCCCCCAGCATACCCTCAATACGTCCCTGTCCAACGAGAAAGAGGACCAGAGGACTATCCACTGCCCAACCACCCCCCACGGGATTCCCGAAGGCATTCACCCCCGCGAGATAGACGAGTATTACACCCCAACCCCCAATATCAGCCCCGGCCAAACAATTGGCGAGACGAGGCGCTATACAGATAACAGAGGATATGCCCAGCCAAAAAACTATTGTCTAGGGAAGGGCCAGCACCCACTCAATCGGATAACCCTTCCCCGGTAATCATTAAGCATTCCAATCAACCCTCGCAGAACAATTGCCCTGTCAGATCCAGTAAGCCGAAAATCCCCCCAACTTCCGCCCGCCAGAATACAGCGCAGGAAATACCTCCCCGATCGCAGCTCCAGGCACATACGGTCAAAGGGGATGGTAATTGCCTCTTTCGAGCACTCAGTTTCCTGCTCCATAGAAATGAGGACCAGCATAAAGAACTCAGAACACAGCTGGTCATGTATATTATGGCACACTGGGACGAGTACAAATATTTCCTCGCCGACGGTAATGATGCCTTATTCCCCAATAAATATGCATATGGGGATTATATGCATCGAAATGGCACCTACGCTGGAGCGACGGAGGTTACCGCTCTAGGCCATGTCCTTAAGACTAATATCCATGTCTACACACTGGACAAGATGGAACCCACTTTTTCCACAGTAGGCTATGACCAACATCTGTACCTTTTGTTCACGGGCAATCCGAATGCGGGTCACTACAGCCCTCTCACTAACAAATCGCCTCACACACCTCAACCCTCCGCCCCTCAGGTTGGAAAAAGGACACTAAAGGCACATTAAAAACCGGCAATAAGATCACAACCCCCAAGGACGTTTCCACAACCAGCGTAGTTAAACTACCCGTGATACGCCCACCCACATTGATTCCACCCGCGGATCCAAGCGACCCGACCACTAAACCAGGCGCGGCAAAGCCGGTGACTTGTATCGCTACTGGCGCGAATAAGTTACCTCCACAGAAAGCCGGCTGTAAACCCACAACCAATCACACACACCGGCCCTTTTAAACACCCCTGCCGAGGCCAGGAGTCACATCCCGGGACAGCAAGCATTATTTTCGATATTTATCAATCCACCGACAGCTCAAGAGAAAGCTTAGGACAATACACATGGCAGACGGGCATGACACAGCTGAAGTGCGACTCCCAGTTTCACGGGACTCAGCAAAGCGTGTCAGGTTCAGTGATCAGACCGCAACTCCGCGTTTGCGTCACATAAATAACAGACCGGCAGAACACACAGTCTCGCAGGCCGCGATAAATAACGATAAACATGACTCACCGTCCCAAGCTCCCACAGCACCGATCATTACATATACTCTTAATAACATGTATACTGCACAGGACGGACACAATATTACAGCCCTCTCAAGCCCAGCCAAAATTAACGGGTATAAAATTCAGATCTTGCTAGACACGGGGTCAGCTATTTGCTGCGTCAGCAGTAAGTACATTAACGGCGAGTGCATACATAGGATGCCTCTCAACACTCGCCTTATGGCTGCTAATTCCTAAACCATTTCATGCTTAGGCATTACTGACATACATCTCCAGATAGGTTCTTTTGAAACTAGATATCCCATGTTTGTAATTAAGGACCTTTCCGTTCCGGGTATCATCGGCACGAACTTTCTTGTCAAGTTCGAAGCGAACATTAGCTTTGTCACTAATGAAATACGATTAGTGAACGGAGACCTTATTACTACACACCCGATATCGTACGCCCGGAACACATCCAATCCACGAGCGCAGCGAGTCCCGCGCGCGCACCAGGTCTCTCCGTTGGTTACCATATCTCCGCCAACAAACACAAGTGCTAACACAGGCACGCCCGCCACTGGGGACACACAGTCACTAACCCCAGAGCAGAATAGAAAGCTTGCAAACCTATTAGAAGAATATAAGGATATTTTTGCACATTCCCTTGCCGATTTAGAAGTGACCGACTTAATTCACCACCGTGTCGAATTGACCAGTGATGCTCAGGTTCACCAGGCACCTTACAAGGTTAGCGCCAAGGAGAGATAAGCCATAGAAACACAGGTTCAGGAGATGTTGGAAGCCGGCATCATCCATCCCATTGTGTCCAACTATAGTTCTCCGGTAATCCTTACCCGTAAACCCGATGGTTCGCATAGGTTTTGCACAGATTATCGACGCCTTAATAGACTAATTAAGAGTGACAATTACCCGCTACCGCGCACAGACACTTATCTAGAGACCCTAAGCGGAGCTAAATATTTCTCGATAATGGACTGTTATTCCGGATTTTATTCGATCCCTGTCTATGAACCCGATATACATAAGTTGGCATTTGTCACCGAAAACGGCCTCTTCGGTTATGCCGTACTTCCAATGGGTTTAAAGAATGCCAGTCAGACATTCCAAAAATTGGTAGATAAGGCATTCGCGGGCCTCAAATACCGCTCGGTATTAACTTATATAGACGACATAACAGTCTTCTCACAAAC
The DNA here is from genome assembly GCA_946902985.2 of Meconema thalassinum. Taxonomy (NCBI): domain Eukaryota; kingdom Metazoa; phylum Arthropoda; class Insecta; order Orthoptera; family Tettigoniidae; genus Meconema; species Meconema thalassinum. Next base: position 715,025,036 of record OX336388.2, on the reverse strand, counting down.
ATTCGAAGAACACATCATACACTTGAACGATGCTTTTGACAGGATTAGGCATGCTAAATTAAAGCTAAAGCCATCCAAATGTCAGTTTGCAAAAACAAAGGTCCATATTCTAGGTCACATTGTTAGCCGCGACGGCATCACACCTGACCCTGCCAAAGTCGCCGCCATCACCGACATTCCCATGCCGGAAAATATTAAACAGCTACGTTTTTTTGGGCCTCGCAAGTTATTACAGTCGTTTCATTCACGGATTTTTACAAATAGCTAACCCCCTAACTGAACTTACACAAGAGAAAACGCCCTTTATAGTCACAGAAATACATAGAGAGGCTTTCGATAAACTTAAACACTTACTCACTACACCGCCCCTGCTCCAGCATTTTCAGGAAGGTAGGCCCACCTTCGTACATGTGGACGCAAGCCAATTTGGCATTGGGGCAGCCCTGCTACAAGAGGCCGATGATGGCAAACAACATCCAATTACATATGCTAGCCGTAAACTTACACCGGTAGAAACCAGATATTTCGCGACCGAAAGAGAGATGCTCGCATTCTCTTGGGCCGTAAATTACTTTAGGACATATCTATATGGTATCCACTTTACGGTAGTTACGGATCACGCCAGCCTTCTTTACTGGGATAAATTTAAAAATCCCAATTCCCGGCTTAACAGGTTCATATTTAAATTATATGACTACACATTTGAAGTTAAGCACAAGGAAGGTAAGACACACCTTGATGCAGACCGGTAGAAACCAGATATTCCGCGACCGAAAGAGAGATGCTCGCATTCTCTTGGGCCGTAAATTACTTTAGGACATATCTATATGGTATCCACTTTACGGTAGTTACGGATCACGCCAGCCTTCTTTACTGGGATAAATTTAAAAATCCCAATTCCCGGCTTAACAGGTTCATATTTAAATTATATGACTACACATTTGAAGTTAAGCACAAGGAAGGTAAGACACACCTTGATGCAGACGGTCTCTCGAGACTACCTGTACTCGACCCACCTGACGAGGATGTCAATCATGCCTGGGATTCCTTACCCACATTTGCCGTCACTCACATTGATCTAAAACAAGAGCAATTAAACGATCCCCAGTTGGGACAAATTAGAATTGCCTTACATAATCGCGACCAGGTAGACAGTAAAACTGCCCGCTTATCACGCAGATTTTTTATTGATAAGGACGATCTCCTTAGGTACAAATCCACGGCCACGCACGACGTCACACCCGTTGCCCTTCCCACTACACTCCGAAACCACGTGATGACGGAATATCACTGCCCACCCCTTAATGGCGCACACTTTGGAGTCCATAAAACGTATTTGCGCATTCGCAATAAGTACTATTGGGAAAATATGAAAAATTACATCACAGAGTTCATTAAAACTTGTCACACATACCAGAGATACAAACACCGACCTGGTAAACCCCATGGCTTACTCCACCCCATCCCCGTAGGTGAACTTTTCCACTGCATATGCATTGACGTAAAGGGTCCAATTACAACCTCAGACAAAGGTAACAGATACATACTGGTAGCAACCGAGTACCTTACCCGATACTTTATCACCAAAGCGGTCCCAAAAGCTAGTGCACACCAAATCGCAGAGTTCCTCATGGAAATCATTACCAAGTATGGTATTTTCCACACATTATTATCCGACAGAGGAACAGTTTTCACATCTAATGTCATTACACAGCTCCTTAACTTACTTCACATAAGAGCATATACAACCACTAGTTTCAGCCCTCAGACGAATGGATTAACTAAAGCCATGAACAAAATCCTTGGCGGCGCGATAGCTCGTTTTACTAACGACAATGCACTGACTGGGATAATTACCTCCCAGCGGTTACATTTAGTTACAACACATCCATGTCGCAGGCGACCAAACACACCCCGCACTTTCTTTTACACGGATACCACCCGCACAGTCCGATCGACAACATTTACATCCCACTGGATATACTCCCTAGCAACGCTGAAAGGTTGCAATATTTGTGCACAGCCCGTGATACCGCGCGACATAATATCCGCACTTCACAAAACAGGCAGAAACTCACATATGATAAAACTCACAAACACCAGGAATACAAACCCGGACAGCCGTCGGATTTTTTAAGAGCGTTAAAAATCCCTCAGTATGCCTTCCTTCGGAGGGGAAGTAAAGCCGGCGGTCCCATGTCATAGATTTATGGCATGTTAAAGATCTTTCCACTAATTACACCTGTGTGAAACTAAATTGGATAGGTTAAGAATGTAAACAACGCTCTTAGGTTGCTACGTTCGTTGCCAAGAGCCGACTGCGGTGGCGTCTAGTAGCTAGTTCTGAACTAGGCCTAGTAGTCGTTGACGGTGGCGTTTGGCGGCAAAAGTAGGAACTATTTGAAAATTCAAAGTTGCAGTCCCTACTTGAATTAAAAAACAGATACACACACTAATACAGTCATCACAATTAACACCGGTTGTCAGACAGATTCTACACACACCCAAAGTACACGGGGCTACATGACCGCGTTGTCGCAGCCCCTAAACTAAGGAACCAACCAACCAAACCCGGACAGCTCATTATGATATGGTCACCCAATCGCATTAAAACGTGTCAGAATTCCTTATCCCGAAATGGACAGGCCCGTTCAGAATCCAGAGGAAAATTTCGGACCTAAACTACCTCGTCAACATTCGGTACAACCACAAAATTATAAAGGACACGATTCATGTACGGCGTATGAAACCCTACTATTCCCGGAAAACCACCCCCACACCTCGACCCTCCGTGGCTAAGAAACGAAAGCGTTAAATCATCGGTATCAGGTATTAAACAATATTTTTCCCACACATATGTCAAACCCAGGACCATATGAGTCAAACAAGCGCCCTATGCGCTATGGCTTATAGTAGCCATGCTCACAACTAGCAGTCACCGACAGTTCCCACAGTGCATAAATAGGAAGCTTAATTATAAATTTGCATGTTTAGTTATAAATGATATAATAATGTGTACCAGGTTATATTTATTATGTCTCATGTCTGTCTAGGATTATGAATTCTGTTCGCACACACTAGTTTAAGACAGGTCAAGGCTAAATATATATATTTAGTAGTACATATGCCTCATATTCCCCTTAAGTCCCCATGAACACGATACGCCACATAAGCATTGGCAATAGCGCCAATTGTACTATGGCATCTAGTAACCACAGTATGAAACAGATGTCAACACCAATCCCGGTTTGGCCCCACACCATAAGTAGTCTTCAGTTGCAGAATTCCAAATAGGAGATGCCGGCTTAACATTATTAGTAATAGTTCCATATTTATAATATGTACAGTGCAGGTATGTCGTTGGTTGGTTGGTTGGTTCCTTAGTTTAGGGGCTGCGACAACGCGGTCATGTAGCCCCGTGTACTTTGGGTGTGTGTAGAATCTGTCTGATAACCGGTGTTAATTGTGATGACTGTATTAGTGTGTGTATCTGTTTTTTAATTCAAGTAGAGACTGCAACTTTGAATTTTCAAATAGTTCCTACTTTTGCCGCCAAACGCCACCGTCAACGACTACTAGGCCTAGTTCAGAACTAGCTACTAGACGCCACCGCAGTCGGCTCTTGGCAACGAACGTAGCAACCTAAGAGCGTTGTTTACATTCTTAACCTATCCAATTTAGTTTCACACAGGTGTAATTAGTGGAAAGATCTTTAACATGCCATAAATCTATGACATGGGACCGCCGGCTTTACTTCCCCTCCGAAGGAAGGCATACTGAGGGATTTTTAACGCTCTTAAAAAATCCGACGGCTTCGGCCGGGTTTGAACCCGCTATCTTGGGCATAGAAGCTCAGCATGCTACCAACTACGCCGCCGTGCAGGTATGTCTTTACAGGTAATATATTGTAGACAAGGCCTTGCATATGTAATACACATTGCTCAGCAAGCGAGGCCAATCCTCTGCCCCGACATACGGAAGTAACGAGAGCCGTAATGCTCAGTCAGCAATACACGACCCATCCATAGCAACAGCTCTTTCCGACCAGTCACGTAGACTAACACGCTTATACATGGCCGTGCGTAACACGGGTCATTCACACAAATGGAGGGCACATAGCAAACCACGGAAAGATTCCTTTACCATAGAAAGATTTCTAAACATTGCATATTCATACAAGCTTATACAGAACACACATTTTAACCTACTTCGCTGCACATAGATTTCCATACACGGTGGTGTATTCTTTGAATACACGGTACGTGAGAATCCAATTTTTAATGCTCTTTGCATGTTCATTCCTTCTTCTTTGTCAAACACCAACAGTGTCTTCTATTTTCTCTGAGTTGACCAGGTCTCTTATATCTTTTATGAGTCTGTTCTAGATATATATCCTCTGTGACTCACCTAGCGTCATCTAGCAGCGAATCTCTGAAGCTCCTCAATTATTCCTGGTGCAAGAGGATTTACTTATCCATCTGGCCACCAGATCTTGTTACCATCGCCAGCTATTTTCTCCGTGAGCAAGAGAACTACGTCTACTTTTTTTACTCACCATGCTGCGCTAGTATCGCCTGTTATCAACTCTTTGAAGACCAGCTCATCAAGATAAAATCATTTTTTGTTTTAACGTTGGCAATGTTTATATGTTCTCCTTTTGTCTCATACCCCCCACTCTTTTTCCCCTTCCTTAGACCCTCCGTGCTCCGTTGAGCAGGTCTCACTTCTAAGTCGGCAGTTGACTCGATTAGTCAGGGCTCAACTAGAGCCAGTCTCCTCAACCCAAGAGGCATACTCTCTTCTACGCCATGTTGGCAAAGTAGTTATCGTCAAAAGGAACTTAATCTTCAACATGAAATCAAGATAAGTACCATCTTAAAGTTTTAACCTCATCTTCATGGTTTTAACTTTCACGTGCTTTTAACGATACTTTTATAGACAGTGTGAGATTATTTATTTTGGGGCAAAAATCATTCTTCGTGGGATTTGCCATGTTGAGCTTTTGTTCGTATAAGCCAACCTTACTAAAAAATAGCTTTCTTAAGCTATTCAAATGAGAAATCCCCTCACTACGTGGGATATTATCTAATACCCGCTGTCTATAATTCACCAAGCTAGTTCCTCCGTTGGATTTTCTTGACCCCATTTTTCTATAAAGATCGTTCTGGAACCTTCCAGATTCTGTACTTGATCTACAAGTCCTGTCGTCATGTATTTTTTCCTCACTCGTGAGAATACTATTTAAAATTGAAGAATCTCATTTCTGAATTAAAAGCTTAATAGCTAACTTTCTTCCACCGCTGGAACCGCCGGAATGTTCTATGGTACATTTAATTGTAACTCCCAACTTTCTCAAGAAATAGACTCTCGCCTATCTAGTGCAATCAGTTATTTTCCTCATTGCAATAACTTTCTTTCTCATAAACTTTCGTGTTTCTACAGTGAACTTTGCATCCATCTTTACAGACTATAGTGATAACCAGTGCTCGTTCCACTTTTCTACCTCGTCGCGATCGTCCGTTTATATTAAATACGGCCATGAACATTGATCCTATATCCCAATGATCTTTCCTCAACCTTCTACTAACAACCCATATTAATAAAATTGTAGCTTTTCTATAAGGTGTCACTCTCGAAGTGCCCTTCCATTTTTTCTTGTTTAACATTAATTAATTACTGTGTAACTACGTGTTTTAAACACGATTTAAACTTACATTGTTTCTTCCCTATAATCAGGGAAAACAATTCTTTCAACTCTTGCTGGAGTTGTTTCTAGGTGTCACGAAATGGAAACTGCCCCATTTTGGCTCGTGATTCCTACTTAAACGTGGGAAGTCTAGAACCTTCCTTTTGACTTTTTCATCAGGTTTCACCGTAAGTGACCTGCCCTCCTTTGTATAATTGTAATAGAAGTAATTCAGCATAAACATAAGAAGTAATAGGAACTTCTTCTTCATGTACTCGCTTCCTTTTTTTTGTTATTTTCGAAGTTGTAACTTTTTCTAAAATAATTACTTGTAAATTCCTTAAAGTACACTACTTGTACTTAACTTGATGTTTAAATTTTAAGCATTTTATTTGTCTTTTTTAAATCTTACTAAGATTTTAGTATGTATAAGGTTTGAAACCTCATAAATTGTTAATTGCCTGGAGCAACCATTTAATGTGAGGAGGTCTGCGACCCCATTTGTTAAAAAGTTTAAACGAACTATGTTTGTCAAAAATATATTACATACTTGTTAATTTCCTTAAACTTCTTTGAATTGTTAAATAAATTAAGTGTTTCTTTTTTCTTTTTCATTTTTCTAATACAAAATTTAGGCAAAATCCTGTCTTCCTTGGCTCTCCCTACTTAATGCCATTAAAACCATTAATAGGGCTTTCTCCACTCGTTGCATTTGAGCAAGAACTCTTAGTAGTAACCTCACTAAAGATTCTTTTAGCTTTAATAGCTAATTCTAATTGGCCAGTAAGGCAAGTAAAGCTCGCTACGCCAGCTACCTGCTTGTGGAGATCCTCTCCGAAAACTTATGGTCAGTTTTCCAAAAGATAAGTGTTTCTTTTTGTATAAACCTTTAGCCGGCTCCTCGCTGAGTAAAAGCTTAGCTATTTCTTAATGCAACCATTGGTTCATGCAACAAAATTACTCCCCAGAGTATAATCTTTTATCATTCTCCTTCTTGGAAACACTTGGTCGCCTTTTCAGAAACTCAATACCTTTGAAAATTGGAAATACCAAACCTGATTTAAATTATTGGCATTCTTCGAATTATTTTGAAAAAACGAATTTCTTTGAACAAACATACAACAAATTTGTTACTCTCAGTCTTGCCAGACCATCACCCTTCCCCATAGTAGTGTCATACATGCTTGAGAGGGATTATACTAAAGCCACTCTCTTGCAAACCGCCCAAGTTCTAGCTGTGTTTCCAGTCAGCTTAGACCAAGCCCTTACTCATTTTAGATATCCGAGAGCGGATTTGCGGTGGCAACCGCCTCTAAGTGTGTTTAAGGTTAAACTTATAAATTTTGTGGGAATCTCCTCCTATTTTTCTATCCTTTTTCTCCAATCCAAAATCTACTTCCTTCTCTTAATCACCTTCCTTTGGTGGGTGGGTTATTCCTCAGCCAATAATCTACCCACACGGTCACGAGCATTAGGCGACCGACTAAAGATCAACTCACCTGTCGCAAGGGACGATACATCAACGTACCCTTCCCCCACAAATATACTCACAACACACAAGTGATACTCACCGATACATAACTTAATTGTTTATATATATATACCTTCGGCAGCGACCGATGACAAATTCCGACAGATGTAATAAATGATAGGCGAACGCATACATCTCACACAACACTAGAGGGATTAACAGTCCCATGGTTAATGCCCCCATTTAGGAAATTAATACATAAAATTTTTAATTGCACAACTTTAGAAAGTGCACGGATTCCAACAGTCACCCCATATTAAGGCGGGATGACAGGCCGCTACAATACATTTTCACCAAGGTGACCACTCAGTTTATACATATGGTCAAGTATAATACATTACTGAATATACAATACAATTTATCTAGCGAACACCATTACCCCAGCGGTAGTGAAAGCAAATACAGAATTACAGACTCCACAGTAACACAGGTTAACGGCAATCCACAAATGTATAATGCATGCGTACAATAACACAGCTTAGCGGCTTTCCCTACAGGCCAAAGCGGATTAATACACATGACAGGGTATAGCGACATTCAATATAATTCCGCACGCAATCGCACTATTACACAGGTGGATTACTACCACTACAGCCAGTAGGATTTGACACAATCACACAGGTTATCATACCGTCACAGCGTCAGCCTATATAGGTCAGCTGAACAAACAGTTAGGAAACACTGGGAATAAGGTTAACTTAAACTTACGCAAATTACATATACCATACACTATAATCCAAAAGACATTCTTCGATACATATCAATCACTTTTAACACACAGTACTGCAAACTGCTCATAGACAATGAGCGCGCTTCGCATACAATGCCGGATGCGCAATCTGCCCACACAGCTTCTCGACATACGAGACGCCGGCTCTCCAAGACTCACAAGTCATATACAGCACGCATGCCGTTATCACATACTCCTTTCCATATATTTTTTCTCCTCACAGGGGATCTTTAAATTTTATTTCTAGATCACAGTGGCATTGACCACCCTGTACCGTCATAAAGACAGACAAAATGAACAGTTTCCCCACGAGGCGATTTCCATATTAGACGACGGAGCAGGGAAATCATTTAAATTACAAGTATAATTATAATCATCTCATCCTAGCCGACGGCCGATTGGACTCCTACAAATATCTAGGGGATTGGGGCTATACCTCTCTTAGTCGACTTAGGGACCCATTTATCATCCTTACGCTAAGTACAAACTGTTCATAATGATCTATGACAAAATGATATTCGTAATTTCATAAGTAATTTCATAATTTCATAACTGCCACAAGGCTCCAATAGGACCACAAATCCTTATATAGATCCCCTTTAATTCACATCTACACAGTAGATACACACTTAGCGTTAAAATCATAAGTTGGCCACATTAAAATTACATATTTTCGTTTAGAGAAAACGTGACACGACATGGCACATAACAATATATATGTCCATTAGTATCACAATAACGCAATGGCCCATAAATGTCCTAAAGTAGACCTAAGGCGTAATTAAGTCAAGGGCAGGTTAAGTCCTACCTTCCTGGGTCAAAACACTATAGAATGCGTATCAGCCATGAGCGCATAGACATAAAAATATTCGGCACTCAATACGTTGATGGTCCATAGCTGTTCTACGTGTCCCTAAGGCGTAATTAAGTCAAGAGCAGGTTAAAACCTACCCTCCTAGGCTCACGATAAGGAATAAGTATCGACCATAGACATAGACATGCCGAATTTTATAGATAACGATTAACAAAGGCCCAATGATTTTATTTAATATACAAAGACTAAATATCCACTTGATTCCACAAACATAAGATACGAAATAGGAATACATCATCTCCACAACAACACATTCAGTTAGGGGAATACAGTATATAGATCTCACTTCCATACAGCAGAATGTCCGGTAAATGTAGCCCATTATGCTACTCCACGGACAACCCAACATTGCGGAATACAATATTCACTATATATATATATATATATATATATATATATATATATATATATATATATCACTGCACCCCGCATTATTTTTTCATTTTCCCGAAGTAGACGGGAGTAAACCACGGAAACACTTTTCCTACAGGGTCACACCCAACATTGCTACACCCACATGGAATCGCTACATGCGTCCACACATTCACAGTACAGTATAATACAATTTGTAAATTAAGTACAGAAAAACTAAATATTGTTTATATACACCACTTTGCATTTTCCCGCAGTAAGTGGAAGCAAAACACAGAAACATTTGTCTACAGATTGACACCCGGCATATTACTGCGCCCCGCATTATTTTTCATTTTCCCGAAGTAAGCGGGAGTAAACCACAGAAAAACTTTTTTTACAGAGTGACACATCGCATTTTTGCACCCACAAGGAATCGCAATATGATTCCGGACATGCACAATACACTCCAGCATACTCCATAAATTGTATACAAGAAGCACAGTAGTTATATATATATCATTTGCCACATTTAAGTACGCTATGATGACAGCGTAATCCCATTAGTGTTCCCCAACAGAAGGACTTGCGTGGTTTCCCGATACACAGACGGGAAGTCAATAGCCTACACCCAGATTGCATAATACACAGGTTGTATAGCATATGACAATGCATAAATGACAACCACTCCATTTTACACATAACACGTGTTTTTGACAGTTCATTTACTGTATAACAACAAAGCGCCATGCTGTACACCCACTCATAGCGCCCAGGTCCAATCAGAGTAGCGCCCCGATAAACATGAACTGCTGCAGTACGACAGCCAATAAGAACTTTAAGTCCCGCCTCGCAGTAGCTGATATCTGATACCTTCCGTATACACACGTTATCACAAGCCACACCTCTCACGTGACGAGTAACTAGCGGGCAGCCATAATTAATATACTCTCGCGCGCCGAATTCAAACGACAGTGAGGTCGCAACATATGATTCTCGGAGTAAACAATAGCCATTAGGGTAAGCAAATATTTTTTCTTTCAGCTCACACCCTTCATCCCTCACTACTTAACACCGGGACAGCATATTTCAGGGCAAGAAGCCATTGTTATCGGTATTATACACACAGCGACTCGTCACACAAATACACCTTATTTTATCTTTCATCGGGCTTTAGTAAATATTTACACTCGAATACACCCTTATATGGACACACCCTCCGACATACGCAAACACGGGCATGTCTCCGTGACCATACCAATAAATAGATCTACTTCCCAATTGGGAGGTTTTCATTTATTTTATTCGCGGTACAGCGATATTGGACAAAATATTCTCTTCCAGAATCGGACGAGCAAACTCATCTACAGCGATAGCGCATTAATATTCCCCCCCGCGCATTTTATCCCTCTTGAACTCCATAAATAAAACGCCACATTTAGTGGAATTTCTAGCGCCATTGACCACATAGATGGCATTTACATACACCATCCCCCCAAATACTAGAATGGCAATACACACTTATGGATCCCCCACATTTCCGCAGGGCGGATAGGATATTTTTGCAGCAATAATCTCCCCTATAGGAAGGACTTAGGCCACACATATAGTGCACAGAAATGTAACCTGGTTTAGAATATATATATATATATATATATATATATATATATACATATAAGACAGAATCTCTAGCTTACGGGATCATATTATATAATAATCCTAGATGACCAGTTTTAGAATATAGGCTTCATAGTATATAAGTCTAGAGTATATATTTTACGAGTACAGACAGCAGTCTATTATCATTATGGCCACAGATGCCATATATTGCGACTTGTGGATCCAAGCTTAAAAGCACAGCTCCGTCCCACAATACATTATTAACACTATGCAATTACACATCTGTACAATTGTTCCCTCTTAATGCACGGCACTTGGTAATCATGCAATTACCAGGGTGTACAACATGCTATATCGCTCATGGCTAAACGTTAATAAACATTCGGAACTTTAATGCTAACTGCTTAGCGTCCCAGACATAACCTGCTAACACTAGTGCATGAATTATTTTATTTTTATAACCAACATTTTTACCCTGTGTGCCACTTTAGAGCATAAATGCCACCCTATCTCCTTCAGTACGGTATCTAACAACCACGCTGAACACCCAGGTCCTAACCAATAAAATCCTCACCCACACCGGTCGAGAGATGCTACCACTTAACGTGTCCCAACATCCCCATAGGACCACGATTCCTTGGACCTATCTTACCATCCATTGACCCGATACTTACAAATTCCAACATACTTACAACTGCCCAATAACAAAGGAATACCCTTCCAAATCCTTGACTTACCCACTAACATGGGAGAGGGAATTATACGCAGCTGACATTAGCTGGATATCCGACAAGCCAGGCGCAACGAAAGTGCACTGTGCCACCACAGTCATTCCCCCCCTCCCCGTATAACTATAACACCCCACACAACACAATACCGCTTGGCACTCTCTTTCCATGGTTTGTGCACGAAGGTGCACTATGATAGATGTGACCCTATTTTCCAGGGGAAAGTAGGTATTGGTAAGTTGTACCCAGGACTGCGGGCAAGCATAGCCCAGGACCTGACAGGATATGACATCGACGTTGACGACCAACGGGAGGTCATAGTGGTGACGTGTTAGGGTGGGCAAGCGCCTGTGCTAGAGGACGTACCTAGCCTGTCTCCCCTATCACGGGGTCCGTTATACCCATTTTTATGCCCTAACATCGTCTAAGCTATACCTGCGGATGGAGGCTTGATAGTTCGGTGAGGGAATTAACTACCCCCACATCGGACAGGATACATCCTCCTTCCCAAGACGACCCACTTGACTTGACGTTAGTTAGCCTGTAAAATAAGTAAATGCTCCATAGCGGGGGCCAGTCCTTCAGCGGCAGGTGAAGATGAATAACAATGAATAATACTGAATAATGATGAAATGGAATAACGAATTAAGGGAATAATGAAATAATGAAGTAAGGAAATAATGAAAGAATGTAATAATGAAATGGTATAATGAAATAAGGGAATAATGAAATAAGGAAGGAATGAAATAATGAAATGAAATAATGAAATAATGAATGTATGATCCCCGGGCCGAGGTATCTAACACCGATGTTCTCCTCTGTTGATACCCCCGGAGGGTATCACCTATGATATTTGAAACTTGAGATATACGACGAAACTACGGTTCTCTCCCTGGCCGAGGTTACAACTACCGTTGAGCGCTCTGGTTGTGCCCCAGGGGGAGGAATATATTGATATTGCCTAGATGGCAATATATAAGCGCCGAATGCGGTCTTACGCAGATGCGTAAGCCCGATTGGAACGGTCCATACCGTTCACGTGAGTGTCCTTTAATGGAAGGGCCGATAGCATAAAGAAATACTAAGGTATAGACAATATTGAATAAAGAATGAAGTAACACTAAGATATAGGAAGTGAAGAATAGGAATGAAATGACGCGAAGGTATAGGAAATAATGGGTAAAGAATAAAGAAATACAAAGGTACATACAATAATGAATAAGGAATAAAGTTGCACAAAGATATAAGAACATGAGGAATAGGAATAAAGTAACGCGAAGTTATAGGAAATAATGAATAAGAAGGAATAAAGAAATACAAAGGTATAGACATAAATGAATAAAGGATGAAGTAGCACAAAGATATAGGAAATTGATGAACAGGAATAAAATAACGCAGAGGTATAGGAAATAAAAAGCAAGGACTATATACATACCAAGGTATTGAAAATAATGAATAAAGAATGAAGTAGCACAATGGTATAGAAAAATGATGAATAAGAATGAAATAACGCGAAGGTATAGGAAATAACGAATGAAGCATTAAGACATACAAAGATATAGGCAATAATGAATAAAGAAGGAAGTAGCACAAAGATATAGGAAAATGATGAATAAGAATAAGGAAATGCGAAGGTATAGGAAATAAGGACTAATGAATAAAACAAACATGTTGTTGTTGTTGTTGTTGTTTGAGTCTTCAGTCTTTTGACTGGTTTGATGCAGCGCTCCATGCCTCCCTGTCCTGAGCTAATCGTTTCATCTCTACATAGCTACCACACCCTATATCTGAGGCAATCTGTTTAACATATTCTAACCTTGGTCTACCCCTACAGTTCTTGTCCTCGACCCTTCCTTCCATAACTAAGCTTGCTATTCCTGGGTGTCTTAGTATGTGTCCTACCAACCTATCTCTTCTCTTCATTAGCTGTCACCAGAAACATCTCTCCTCTCCCACTCGTCTTAATACCTCTTTGTTTGTAACCCTATCTACCCATCTGATCTTCATCATTCTCCTGTAACACCACATTTCAAATTCTTCAATTCTCTTCTTTTCTGCTGCACCAATAGTCCAAGTTTCACTTCCATAGACCGCCACGCTCCAGACAAAGGCTTTCAAAAATGACTTCCTAATACCTAAATCTATATTCGTTGTCAGCAGATTCCTTTTTTGTAGAAATGCTTTCTTTGCCTGAGCCAACCTACTTTTTATATCCTCTTTGCTTCGTCCATCACTGGTTATTCTGCTTCCTAAGTAACAGTAGCCTCCTACTTCCTTCAGCTTTTCACCTGTCAATTTGATTTCCATAGAGGTTTCTGATTTATTACGGCTGCATTCCAGTATTTTTGTTTTACATTTATTAATTTTCATCATGAATTCTTTCCGTAAGACGGAGTCCATACCATTCAAAAACTCATTCAAATCCTCAGGCTTGTCGGCCAAGATGACGATGTCATCAGCAAATCTCAGAGTTGAAATTATTTCTCCTTGAATCTTCACTCACACTTTAAATTTTTCTCTAATTTCCATTGCTTGTTCAATGTAAAGATTGAAAAGTATGGGTGATAAGTTGCAGCCTTGCTTTGCACCTTTCTGAATACCAGCTCGTCTCTCATGTCCTTCAACTCGAATGACTGCTGTCTGGTTTCTGTATAGATTGTATATCACCCTCCTATCCCTGTACTTTATTCCAATCGATTTCAAAATGTCAAACAATTTAGTCCAATCAACGTTATCAAAAGCCTTTTCTAAGTCTACAAAAGCCATGAACGTTCTCTTATCTTTCCTTATTCTACCTTCCAAAATCAGCCTTTAGTACAGCTTCCCTTGTTCCTACATTTCTCCTGAAACCAAACTGGTCTTCACCCAACTCTGTTTCTATCTGGCTTTCAATCCTCTTGTAAATTATTCTAGACAGGATCTTTGAAGCATGAGTAATCAAGCTGATTGTACGGTAATCTTCACATCTGTCAGCTCCCACTTTCTTTGGTATAGGGATGATTACATTCTTCTTGAAATCAGGGGGTACCTCACCTGTCTCATAAATCCTACACACGAAGTGAAATAACCTGATGAGACCTTCATCTCCTATGCAGCGTAGCAACTCAATCGGGGTATCATCTATCCCTGGTGCTTTGTTCCTGATTAAGTCTTCCAAAGCTCTATCAAATTCTGATCTCAATATTAAATCTCCTTTCGCATCATCATCAATTTCCTCCTCCTTTTCCATTACATGATTCTCAATCTCCTTTCCCTTATACAAACTCTCTATGTAAGCTTTCCATCTCTCAACCTTTTCTTCCCTATCTGTTAGAGGCTTTCCATTTGAGTCCTTAATATTACAGGACATAGTCTTCTTTTCCCCAAAAGTATTCTTAATCCTTCGATAAGCTGTGTCTACTTTTACTAATTTCAGACAATTTTCTATACCAGCACATTTCTCTTTCAACCATTCTTCTTTCGCTTCCTTGCACTTCTTGTTAACCTCATTTCTCAGACGTCTGTATTCTGCTTTCCCCTTTTCATCTCTTACATTCTTGTGTTTCCGCCTTTCATCCATCAATTCTAGTATATCCTGAGTGATCCACGGTTTTCTACCTATTCTTTTTTTCCTACCAATGTTTTCTTCTGCGGATTTTGTTATTTCATTCTTCAAAAGTGCCCATTCGTCTGCAATTGAAGTTTGTTTAGGGTTTTTCATTAGTCCTTCCTTTATACTCTTCTTGAATCTTTCGTTTACATCCTTCTCTTTCAGTCTGTCTATTGCCCACCTTTTTGGCTTTTGACTTTTCTTCAGTTTCTTCAACTTTAATCTGCATTTCATTACAACCAGATTGTGGTCAGAGTTTATGTTAGCACCAGGATATGTTTTACAATCCAAAATCTGGTTTCGAAACCTCTGCTTGACCATAATGAAGTCGATTTGGTAACGCCCTGTATCTCGTGGTCTCATCCATGTGTATATTCTTCTATTGTGGTTATTGAATAAGGTGTTAGCTATGACCAACTCATGCTCGGTGCAGAATTCTACCAGCCTGCTTCCTCGATCATTCCTTTCACCTAATCCGAAATCTCCTATTATCTTCCCTTATCTCCCTTTTCCTACCACAGCATTCCAATCTCCCATTACTATAACATTTTCATCATCCTTGATATACCTCAAAATTTCGTCTATTTCTTTGTAGACCTTTTCAACATCCTCATCATCAGCTTGACTGGTAGGCATATAGACTTCTACCACTGTGGTGCAGGTAGGTTTAGTATTGATTTTTGCTACAATAATCCGTTCACTATATTGTTCATAATATTCCACCCGCTGTCCAAGTTTCCTACTCAATATGAGGCCAACCCCTGCTTGGCCATTGTTTGATTTAGTGCTAATGACCATATATTCTCCTGACCTAAAGTCCTGTTCTTCCTGCCAGCGCATTTCACTAATCCCAACCAAATCCAACCTCAACCTATCCATTTCCCTTTCTAAGTTTTCTAACCTTCCACTTCCTAGCAGACTTCTAACATTCCACGCTCCGATCCGTAGAATGTCAGATTTCCCCTTTGTCACTTCTGTGATGTTAACCCCCTCTCGAGTAGTCCCCACCCGGAGATCTGAACGGGGGACTAGTTTACCTCCGGATTGAAATTTTACAAGGGAGGAGGCCATCATCACATGTAATTATGCATAGAGAGGTGCATATCCTCGAGAATAGCATACGGCTGTAGTTTCCCGTTGCTTTCAGCCGTGCAGCAGGACGCAGTGTAGCCTTTATTTGGCTTATATTATCAATATCTTAACCGTCTATAAGACTAGTAAAGAATTGCTTTATTCTGAAAGGCTGCTACTCCCTTTCAGAATAAGTAAAGAGCAATTCTACTAACAAAAATACTATCCTGCTACCGTACTAACAATTAAATACAAAACAAGAAGGTATATGAAAGTATAAAGTAACAAATGGCCAGTATTTATGTTAGGTCTATATTTTATGCTTATATTAATGTATTAATTTTTCAGCGCCGGTTGAAAACCTGAAGCGCCAAATCCTGACACAGCGCACACAGTGGTGCATACTTTGCGCATATGCATCGGGAGTAGCTCCATTTTGAGCACTCGCCGAGATAACCGATTAAAATGAAATAATATGATATATTTTCAGGATGACATGTTTTTTCTGTATACATCTACAGATTCACCCCACAGATGCCGAGGGTGGACACCCTACATTGTAATTTTATGTATCTTTTTGTCCCAACAGATGGCGACTTGATATATCTAATAATATATGTATTTTTTACTACACAAATTTCCCACCCCCACATTTCACACTCACACGGCCAATACACGACTCCCCTCCCCCCACACATGATATATGTTTCCAGGTGTACATCCGAACCACGGTGGAGATATACCTGTGGGATATCCCCCCACTGGAGGTCAGATCAACAATAACAATTTGACACCTGCAATGAGAGGTGCACTACGGCCACACAGCTCGCGCCTATTTATGTGAAGGACGAGTTGTGCTGCCAAGATGACTTCGCTTTCCCACAGGGAGCGAGTCATATTATAGTCATACTATAGACATGTAGTTACATAGCCTGCAGGTCTTAGATAGTAGTTTAAACATAGGTATTAAATAAGAGTGCACTCAAGGTAATATTATGATTGACAGAGTACGGTATTTTTGTTGATGCGAGCATATAATAGTATTATAGTTCCGCAAATTGGGTATTATTAGGATATTGGTATAGTTAATAGAGTTTTGTTCTAAATGACTGAATATGGTATTGTTACGATAAGGTTATTGTTGCGAGAATTTGAAATTATTATGATTAATGGTATTGTTACGATAAGGTTACTGTTGCGAATGTATGAAGTTATTATGATTGATTTTATACACATTGTTTTTCCTTTCTATTCTTTTAAACTCCCTGTTGTAAAAATGTCGTATTTCTTCCCAACAATAAAACACTTATAACTATATTCCCTTAAACTACACCCTGCGACATTTCTTTGTTTCTTTCTCTCCACCCTATCTCTTTTACACACGTGCAGGGCACGCGAGGGCAGTTTTTCATCCGCACCAGAGGTACGTTGCTTGTATATCCTCCCCCACCCCTGGGATGTTTTTTCTCTCGTTGTGTTCCTGCACCCCTTTAGTTGAGTTGATGATGATATATGTTTTATTGTTTATGATGTTTTTAATGTTTTGTTTATATTTGTACTTTGTAATTAGTTATACATTCCAATAGGGACACATGTTGTATCCCGCCAGTATAATAATGCTATCGTTATAATGAATATTACCAGAGCATATATGTTAAGCTTCACACCCTCATGTTGCACTTTTTCGACACCCATTGTAAAGAAATATTGTTCCCCTCACCTTATACACTTACACATGATCGCTGAGCACAACCTGGAGGCACAAACTATAGAAGGCACTTCTACACAGCCTTCGACCTTCGACGATCACTCCCACAATACAAATTTTATATCTACCCCATTACTCACCCCTATCTACCACGAGAGTACCCACACACCCCCGACGACGCCACCAACACATTTCCGGACAAAATTCAAAGAGAAGAAAAGAAGATAGAAGAATTACAAGAAAGAAGAAGATGCCCTATTTTTCAAAAACCACCCCCACGTCTTCGTCCAGTTATCGAGGACGATAACTAACCCAACAAAGGGGGTTGTTGTACCCCTAGGGTACGCCACCATCATCCCCTAATACTAAAACCCCCGACAAATCCAAAAGCCAAACACTTACTTTGAAATCTACAAATACAATTACAGAATTATAAACCCAATAAATTATCACCTCTATGAACTCAGGTAGCCTCGTGTCCCAGCCAAAGACCCCAGGGAGGGATATGACTTAGGAGAAATGTGCGGATTCCGCAGACGTAGCATGAGGCGTCTATAAGAACTCCGGAAGGTCATGCCCCCGGATCAGTCTGTCTCAGTGCTACCTACGTGACGAACCGCTGCTGCTAGCTGAAGTGTGTCTCAAGCGATCACTACTGTTTTAGATCCCTTAGTTGGGGGGTTGTTTAGGGATAAAACATTAGCGTCACTGTGCTAATTTGGTAGGTTGTTTCTTAATGATGGCAGCTTCCCGTAGCTGAGAGAGCTTACCAGTGTAGCGTGTTGTTTGGTGTTCAAATGCTAGGGGGTGTTCCTGCAAAGATGCAAGAGTCTACAAGGGGATGAACCTCTGAGTGCAGGCTAATATTCCGGCCTGCCAGCTGGACGGAGTGAGTGATATAATAGACGTGCTTATGTCAGCGGCTCGCTGCTATGCAGTCGCGTGCGGGAAGCACAATGAAACCTGAGCAAGCGATTACTGGCTACTATGGTCACGGTCAATCGTGACGAGAGTCAGGAAGGGTATGAGGATGTAAAGAGGCGTGTAATTATCAAGACAAGTGTAGTTTACAGACCATGTGTTTATTGGTCAGTGAGTGTGAAATTGTAAGTCCCTTAAGGGGTATGTAAGTACTGATACAAGTTAAGTGTACAAGATTGTGGATGGGTGTTTACAAAGTAAAGGATATCTGAACACTTGCTGAGTCTCACCTGATGATGGTAGCTTGAGCAGGGCCTTCGGCGACACACACTGTATGACAGATAATGCTCCAAAAAGGCCTCCCTTCTTATAGTTCCTGTCGTTGCTTAGTCAGCATTCCATTGACGTAGCTGCCCCAGTTAGTTGTAGTGTTAATGTTTATGAATGTGTTGCAAGTAGTTGGCTAACCTCCCGAGCTGGGTGGTCGCCTCTTGCCGTGTAAAAGTGATGTTCTGGTCTTATGATGTTTGCCAGTTGGGGTGGTTTCAGTAGAAGAGGGGGGGTGGCTCTCAGGGGGTACAGCCTCCCGGGCCTGTACACTACACACACAGTCACATTACACTCCCATCCCCCTGTGCTTGGATTGTAATAATTATCTATTTCTATTAACTGAACTGCTATTTGCCAGAGTACTTCCAAATCGAATTCAAACACAACAGAAGTCACTGGTCTTGCCCTTTATTTAATTAGCTGATAAGATCCTACCCTCTTAGCTTCCCCATTAGGTATGATCTAGAATTAGCTCTACTATTTAATTGCTTTGTGACGTCAGCAAAGCGCCACCGCACAGCGATGACACAAGCAGGCTCCCTGTTAGCTCGCCTGCTTACGACGTACTTTAGACCGCTGGGTACCGCTATCGCGCACAGAGTAATAATTAAATTACCCTTCCTTACACACCCTCACCCGAAACTACCCCGCCAAGCAGTACATTGGGAAGTTGTCCTTGCAGATCGTACTGACGATCGCAAACCACTAGATAATCCATACCTCTTACAGTAATTTCCAAGCTTTCCCCCTAAACACATTTATTTCATCTCTTAGGTTAAATCTTTGTACAGGCTACCCTCACAGGTACCTTATAATATTGAAAGTCGAGTCTGATCAAATATCAGCTAGAGAAGCGGCGCAAGTATATGAACAATTACTTGAGAAACTGGAAGAAAGGAAGGCTGTCAATTACATACCATTTGCTGCTAAACAATTACTAAGGAAATTGAAAACTGAAGAAGCTATAAATGACAGCAAGGAAGAAGAGTTTTTAAAATGTGCCGAAGGTTTTTATCAAGCTGGCATTAGCTACTTGAAACTTTGGGAAAGCAGCTTTGGCAAAGCTAAACACTTCAAGTGGTTGACACTACAACATGTCCCTTCTTGGGATGAAATGGAAGACAGTGCTCTCAGTGTCATACCAGATTCAATAAATGTGGATGAGCTATTCAAGTTTTGAAGAATCTGAGACCCGAATGGAACGCCCTGCCAAAAGAAAAAACCTCTAAAACTCATGAAAAGTGGAGACAATTGTTTGAAGTATTTTACAAGAGCAATGTGTCCTTTGCGAATATTTACAAACTTGTAGAATTCGCCATGTGTCTGCCTGGAACTTCAGCTCCAGCTGAGCGAATTTTTTCAATGGTGGGAACAATATGGACAGCTGAACGAGGACGATTATCTCTTGCAGTTGTCAGGGACCTGCTAGTTATCAAGGCAAATAGTGATATGACATGCTCAGAGTTCCACGACCAAATAAAAAATTGAGGAACCTGTCCCTGGACCCAGCACAGATTAATCTAAGACGAGAAATTTTTTTTCAAGGGATCAGTATGATATATGATGAACACTGATTGATGTTTTTGTATATTCTTATGTAATCATGTTATGTAATTGTAAAGGGATTGTAAACCTATGAAATCAAGTTCAGTTCATTTCATTTTGTTCGTCCATACCCCCCAGACTCCCCGGAAGATCCGACGTCCGGATTTGGCCTAAACATATTATGGTAGCCCTACCTATAGTTAGGGACCAACCCCGGCATTTGCCTGGAAGGAAGATGGGAAACCACAGAAGACCATCTTCAAGGTTGCCGGCGGGGGGATTCGAACCACCTCGCCTCCCGGATGTGAGCGACTGCCAGCAGTCATGCCGTAACGACCACGGTTAACTCACCCGGTATGGGGAGGGGTGAAATTCTGGTAAAAATAATTGAAAGAAAATGTCCTGTATGACTCACTCACTCATCACGCCCAGCGAAAACTATTAAAGTTGGAAACATGAAATTTTGGGAATATGTTCGCTGTATGTCGAAAACGTCAACTAAGGAATGATTTTTGTTTATTCGGGTTTTAAAGAGGTGTTAAGGGGGTAAGCGTGCATTTCATTGAATAACGATATCTCATGAGTTGTTTCTTTGGGGATGTGATATTCGGTATATAAACTAATCATTAAAAATAATCAGACATATTGTGCCCAACTCTAGGAATGGGTATTCCAAGATTCAGACACCTAGATATCAAGGGAAAGGCTACAGCCGCTTTTGAAAGTTGAGATATTTGAATATCGCGCTCCATTGCTCCTCGAAGCAATTGGAAAGAATATACCGATACTTGCATGTCAAGTGACGTAGCGAGTAATAGCAGAGGTCGAGGCTATTTATTGATTAAATAGTTAACCATGGAGTAGAGACTTGAGACTGGGATCAGATTACTGGCACGGCCAAATGAAAGAGAATGCACTTAGTATCAAGTAAATCGGACCAGGGATTGGTTGGTTGGTTCCTTAGTTTAGGGGCTGCGACAACGCGGTCATGTAGCCCCGTGTACTTTGGGTGTGTGTAGAATCTGTCTGATAACCGGTGTTAATTGTGATGACTGTATTAGTGTGTGTATCTGTTTTTTTAATTCAAGTAGAGACTGCAACTTTGAATTTTCAAATAGTTCCTACTTTTGCCGCCAAACGCCACCGTCAACGACTACTAGGCCTAGTTCAGAACTAGCTACTAGACGCCACCGCAGTCGGCTCTTGGCAACGAACGTAGCAACCTAAGAGCGTTGTTTACATCCTTAACCTATCCAATTTAGTTTCACACAGGTGTAATTAGTGGAAAGATCTTTAACATGCCATAAATCTATGACATGGGACCGCCGGCTTTACTTCCCCTCCGAAGGAAGGCATACTGAGGGATTTTTAACGCTCTTAAAAAATCCGACGGCTTCGGCCGGGTTTGAACCCGCTATCTTGGGCATAGAAGCTCAGCATGCTACCAACTACGCCACCGAAGCCGCGGACCAGGGATTCAAGAGATATGAGGATTTCCAGATATCAGCTGATGACGCGTGACCCTGGCAATTTTGAATAAAAGCAGGCTGGCGCAGGCATGGTTAGCTCATTCCAACACAAGCACTTGCAGAGCAAGTTGCTGCTACGCTGAGCCAAGGCACATGGTTGCCGGATCTACGCAGAAGTAATTTTCAAAGTTGTGATAGTCACAAAAGTGCTGCGCTACGAAGTGGAACTTAGTAAGTTTCCGGCGAGGAGAATCACTGAGGTGATTGAATTTTTTTTTTCTACAGACATTAGTGGAAATATTTATGTTTTCACATGGACATATGCTAGACTTTGTCTAGAATTAGTACTTTGTCACAGTCCAGTAATAACCTAATACTTGGATGTTTAAATCCATTTTAGTCAGTTTTCATATTGGTAACTTATTAACCACTTCGATCTATCAGTACACTGAAGACCAGTCTATCACGGTGGTGTTCATTAGTCTACGCAAGGGAAACTACAGGTTGCTTAGCGCATGGTAGATGGCGAGAAGCCATGCCCAGGGAACGATCTTCAGAACAGCCGCTGATTGGTTAGACTGTCAGTGTCTTCTTGTATTGATAAGATTACCATGAGTTATGTTACAACTGACATATTTAAGAATAGATCACTTAGATCTGACCCCATTTAAACAAACTGTTATGGCTTTGATAGAAGCCCATATTAAAATGGAACAACAGTTAATTCAAACGTCAAGAGATACTACCACTATGTCTGACTAGACGGATTGTGGGTATATAATGGCGGCCGATACAAGGATTATACATGCTTGTCCGCTAGGGCATGTCTATGGATAAATCTGGTACAGACCAGGTTCGCTACGCTTCAAGACCATCAAGAAATGTAAGCCACATTTGAATTATATTATGCCTAGCTAATTGGAACAAACTATTTTTCTGCAGATGACCAACACATTTATTTATTTTTCTTCGTATTTAAATCTTGCAATGATTTACGCAAGACATGTTAGAGTTATTCTGAGTATTTTCAGCACTCAGAACAGTTTAGGATCGATGACCGAGCATTTCGAGCATTTATTTGAATATTTCATATTTTTGGGAAATCACGGTAATCAGCCGATGTAACTGTAAAAGTTAAATTATTTTTGTTGAGGAATGGATATTTTTTTCCATATTCGAAGGTTCGAACATGTGGATTCTCACATAATCAGATGATAATTAAATATATTTAAAATAATATAACTAATAATAATAATAATAATCCACTAATAATAATAATAATAATTTTTATAATTTTTCTAAATAATTCTTGGATATTATATTTTATAATAATCATATGTATTGAGAGAGAGCCTATGAAGTAGTTTAATCATTTCTAGTTTGGAACAGGAGATTTTCCGAAGGAGAGTGGTTAGCGCAAGCCCGCATTCAACCAACATGTCAGTTCTGGTTGAACAGTTGATATTTGCAATGAGCAAAGTATATTTTTCAGATAACACGGAGAGGCATGAAACGGGAAGCAAATGATATTTGTATCAAATAGGATATTTTTGTATTTATATAAAATCATGACGTAAATACACTCGAAAGTGAAATAAAGATTTTCATAAGTATGGTAAATTCAAGGGTAGAACTGAATGGTAAAATAAAATAAACTTGTAAGTTTATTAATCTTCCAGTGTTGATAACAAGCAGAGGCTTGATTTATTGTATACATTTTGGGAAGAAAATTTATATGTGTGGAGTAGTTGAAATGCCATTCCCAGGTGCGCATGTTTAAGTCGCAGGAATGAAGAGGTTTTTTCGAGCATCAATCAAATAGCAGGTTCGATGGCTCAGGTTTATAGAAGGAGTATTGGAGCCACACATTTCGTCGTATGAATGACCCGAAGGTTATTTCTTAGAAACCATCAGTTCTTATTTCAACCTTGTTTACGAATTCCATTTAGACTTTGATTTTGCTGGAACCCGGATTTGTCATGATAGTAGTTTATTCTTCTTCAGAGGAAGACCTTTGCCGTTGTTGTTGTTGTAATATTGTGTTCTTACACAAATAATAGAATGGGCCACTGCCAATTAAAAATAATTCTATAACCATGAATAATTTGAAGGATGTTTTCAATCCTAGTGCCATGAACTAAATGAATTTATTTTGAAGCTACAATTCTTATTTCCGCATTCTGTTGAAGAATTGCAAGTTGTGAAAGTTATTAAAAATGGCCATGAATATAAATATTTTTTATAATAATGATTCCAAGTGGAAAATCAAATAGTTGAATGGTTCAACCATTTATTGATCAAGTTGATGATTCAGAAATCATATATTTTGTCAGGAACTTGAAGTTCATAATCGAGTCACTTCTCGAAATGTTTACTGTCGGAAGAACAATTAATTTTTGTTGTGCTTCGCACAGTTCTTCGATGCTATGCTCAAGGTCAAATACTTTTCAGATGTTATTAATATGTGTAAATAATTTGTGTTGCTTCAATGATAACAATATTTTTGAAATTGGAAAAATAAGTGAAAGTTAAAAATTCTATGAACATTTATTCTACGAGTGTTAACATTATGTAAAAATTCAAACAGTGAACTACGATATTTCCAGTAGAGACAATAAAATTTGAACTGGATTTAATTATAAATAATTTTGGAACACAGTCTACAGGACTATTAATCAGACTTGTGTTTCCAAAAAATAATTGTCAAATGTGTTTGGAAAGTCTCTGTATATTGTGTAAATAGGAGTGTGGGTCGCCACACGTGGATGATGCTGCTTTGAGCATTTTTGCAGTCAAGTTTAAATTCAAAATAAACTGAGATAATTTTACAGGATGTGTTACGCCCAATTGAATCTCCTTCTATCCTTATTATTGCATTGAGCCAAAAATCAGTAAAGCATTTTTTTATTTGATGTCGTTTTTGCGATTTGCTTTAACCCATCTGGCGCTCCGGGATATTTTGACTCTCGTGCTGACTGATTATTGGTAAAATGCATATGTGGTCGTGCGGACTCCTGTCTAAACGGGCACATAAAATAAGATAGAGAGAGAAATGGCTTCGAACGTGGGTCTCGATTTAGACATGGTCAATCGCATGCCGATTTAAATTGTGATAATTTTTATAGAAATATTTTGGGAGTTGAGAGATGTCTGGTTTGGATGAATAAATTAGTAGGAAACCCAATTAGTGGGGATAATTAAAAATTTAGCTGGATTAATAATAAGAATGGGTTTGATTATTTTTGATAATGGCTTAACCATTAGGGCGTCAAGTAAATTCAGTAGTAAACGTTCGATGACTGGACATACGCATTATTAGAATCCAGGTGGAGGATATTTGAGAACTTGCATATTTTTCTTGTGATATTGTGGTAAATGTAATTCGTAAAAGTAGAGAATTTTGTTTTTCCATCACGTCGACATTAGGACAAATCTCATTTTATTAGAGTGTTCCAATTAGCTATTCATATTTCTTGTTCTAGTTATAAGCTTGTGTTTGCCGATATTGTATACCCCTAAGTTTTGAATAATAATTGAAAATTATGGAAGAAATGATGAGGATGATGAGGAGTTTGGAGGAGAGTTCAAAAGAGGCTGGACTGCGTGTAGCAGCCATTATGAAAGAAAATACTGAGGCTTTGGAAAGGAAACTTAAAGAAAATTCTGATAAACTTAAAGAAAGTTTAAACGATAAACTTAAAGAAAATTTGAATGATAAACTTAAAGAAAATTCTGATTCTTTAGAAAATAAACTTAAAGAAAATTCTGATTCTTTAGAAAATAAACTTAAAGAAAATTCTGATTCTTTAGAAAATAAACTTAAAGAAAGTTTGAAGGATAAACTTAAAGAAAATTCTGATTCTTTAGAAAGCAGGTTAAACGGTAACTTGAAAGAAAATTTAAATAGTAAATTTAATTCAATGGAAAGTAAATTTAAAGAGAATTCCGAAATTTTGAAAATGACACTTGAAAGTAAAATGAATAAATTATGCGAAAAAACACATGAGCTCGAAACTTCATTAGCTACTAACGCAAGTTTAATGGACGATAAATTTCGCGATGCCGATCTTCGATCTCAAAGCTTAGCTGATAGGATAGAACATGGTATTAGGAAAGTTGGTGAAGACATGATCAACCTAGAAGTCAGAGTGAAGAAGGAGAGTAATGAGATGGGAATTCTAGTTGTTCAACGGTTGACAGAACAATTCAAAGAACTTGTAATGGGAGAAATAAGAGAAGGTGTGATTAATGAGTTGCAAACTGAAATTAAAACCACAGTTGTCAATGAAATTAAAGACACACTCAAGCTGGAGAACCAAGAGGGAATCAAGGAGATTAGGGAATCTTTGTCATCCCATATTCAAGTAATTTCCAAAGATATCCAAGCAACTCAGAAGGACATCTCTGATATGACAGGGTCATTGAAAAGTCATGAGGCTGTTATGAACCACATATCCATTGATGTTAAGGAGAATTGTAAAGAAACTGAAGCAATTAAGAAAATGGCAGAGGAAAACCAGAAGGAACTTGAGGCTATGAAAACTCAAATCAAGGACGAGAAACAGTCTGACCATCTGTTGAAAATGCCAAGTGTAAGGGGAAAGGAACAGATACAAATAAATCTAGGAGGAGCTAGAGAAACGGATAGTCAAAGACAGGATGAGGTCAGGACAGTATTTCAATCCAACCCCATAACTGTATTTAAGAATGTAGAAGATAAGCCTTCTAAATTTTCAGGGCGAGATTCTGTGACACCCGTGGAATTTTTGAGAGAAGCAGGGGATTACCTGAAAGATTCCAAGATCCCTAAAGAAAGACAGATCCGAGTGATAGGGAAATTTTTGGAAGGTCCTGCACTTCTTTGGTTTAGAGCCTTTAGATCCACTCTAACCACTTTTGAGGAGTTTTCTCGTGGGCTATTGAAAAAGTTTTGGTCCCCGGAAACCCAACAGCAAGTCAGAGCAGAGTTATATTCGAAGAGATTCTCGACGTCACAACCTACTCGATACTCAACGTACTTTTCTGGACAGCTTTCTAAACTTCAACATTTAGATCCGCCGATGCCAGATAACGAATTGATTACTGCATTGATACGTCAGTTTCCAGCAGACGTCCAAAGGACTTTGATCGCTGCTGATATCTATAATATGGAGCAATTTGACGAAGTATTACAGAAGCTGGATCATACGAACGCTCAATTCTTCCATCAGAAGGGAGGAAAGAATAACAACGCTGTGTACGCTGTTATGGCCGATAGTTATTCTCAAACACCTCGAGAGATTCGAGAGGGGCGAGAAGAGAAAACGCCGAGGGAAGATTCAAATAAGAGAGGATGGAATCAGTACAGTAACAGATACAGTTACAAGCCTTATGCGAGACCGGATGGTGGTAATCGATATAATACTCGATGGAGAAGGCCAAGGGATAACCAAGGAAGGTACCAGGAAAGAAGATACTATGGTAGAAACAACTACAATAACAGAGGGAATGTGGATACTCGTTAGTCCAATGAAGAGTTCAACAAGGAGACGAGGAAAAACTTGGAAGCAAGACACCAAGATAACTTGCAGTTTTTGGAGCAGAGGCCCAATGAACCAGGTCCATCGGGAACACAACAATCCCGGGGGAATGGTAACGAAAAAAAAACTTCGAATTCACAGTAGAAGATAGAATTTTAAACACTTTCACTTCCAGAATTAATAAATGGCAAGCAGAGGATGATGACTTAATTCAACAGAATGACGAACGGAAAGAAATGGGTACAAGAATTAGAATGCCAATCATATCATGCGAAGAATTCGGTATGCCTGTCGATACTTTGATTGATACTGGGGCTATGCTTTGTCTTGTAAGCGAGAAGCTTTATATTCTGTGGAAGCTCAAAGAGAGTTTAGAGGAGATTCCAGTGTCAGGAATTAGAATCCAAGGAATAATACTCAACAAAATATCTCTGTGTAAAACACAATTATACTTATGTATTACGATTGGAGGACATGATTTCCGACATGTGTTTGTAGTAATGAAGGACATGGCTTTTGACATGATATTGGGAGCGGATTTCATTCAGAAATATCAAGCAGTGATAGACATGAAGACAGAGACGATCAAATTTAAGAATACCGAAGAGATTAACTTCGAGGGAAAAGAAGAGGAAGACATCGAGGGAGATGCTCAATGGTCTCTGATTTTTCATGAAGCTGAAGGAAGAGAAGTCTACACTGAGAAGGAGTCCCCAGAGCTAGGAACAATTTAGGAAGAGTATCACGATATTTTTGATATTAAGCCTGGTGAAATTAAAGATTTTGAACATTGTGGAAGTAAACAACAATGGAAGCTATGAAATCGCTAATACACGAACTGGTAACATCGTGGGAACTTATAATGCATCGAATTTGAAGATTTATTATTCAAGAACCAGATAATTTAATGTGTAGATAGGAAAAATAAAAATTTTTCAATTTTTATTTTTTGCTAGGTGTGGGGTGGATGTGCCCAACTCTAGGAATGGGTATTCCAAGATTCAGACACCTAGATATCTAGGGAAAGGCTACAGCCGCTTTTGAAAGTTGAGATATTTGAATATCGCGCTCCATTGCTTCTCGAAGCAATTGGAAAGAATATACCGATACTTGCATGTCAAGTGACGTAGCGAGTAATAGCAGAGGTCGAGGCTATTTATTGATTAAATAGTTAACCGTGGAGTAGAGACTTGAGACTGGGATCAGATTACTGGCACGGCCAAATGAAAGAGAATGCACTTAGTATCAAGTAAATCGGACCAGGGATTCAAGAGATATGAGGATTTCCAGATATCAGCTGATGACGCGTGACCCTGGCAATTTTGAATAAAAGCCGGCTGGCGCAGGCATGGTTAGCTCATTCCAACACAAGCACTTGCAGAGCAAGTTGCTGCTACGCTGAGCCAAGGCACATGGTTGCCGGATCTACGCAGAAGTAATTTTCAAAGTTGTGATAGTCACAAAAGTGCTGCGCTACGAAGTGGAACTTAGTAGTTTCCGGCGAGGAGAATCACTGAGGTGATTGTTTTTTTTTTTCTACAGACATTAGTGGAAATATTTATGTTGTCACATGGACATATGCTAGACTTTGTCTAGAATTAGTACTTTGTCACAGTCCAGTAATAACCTAATACTTGGATGTTTAAATCCATTTTAGTCAGTTTTCATATTGGTAACTTATAAACCACTTCGATCTATCAGTACACTGAAGACCAGTCTATCACGGTGGTGTTCATTAGTCTACGCAAGGGAAACTACAGGTTGCTTAGCGCATGGTAGATGACGAGAAGCCATGCCCAGGGAACGATCTTCAGAACAGCCGTTGATTGGTTAGACTGTCAGTGTCTTCTTGTATTGATAAGATTACCGTGAGTTATGTTACAACTGACATATTTAAGAATAGATCACTTAGATCTGACCCCATTTAAACAAACTGTTATGGCTTTGATAGAAGCCCATATTAAAATGGAACAACAGTTAATTCAAACGTCAAGAGATACTACCACTATATCTGACTAGACGGATTGTGGGTATATAATGGCGGCCGATACAAGGATTATACATGCTTGTCCGCTAGGGCATGTCTATGGATAAATCTGGTACAGACCAGGTTCGCTACGCTTCAAGACCATCAAGAAATGTAAGCCACATTTGAATTATATTATGCCTAGCTAATTGGAACAAACTATTTTTCTGCAGATGACCAACACATTTATTTATTTTTCTTCGTATTTAAATCTTGCAATGATTTACGCAAGACATGTTAGAGTTATTCTGAGTATTTTCAGCACTCAGAACAGTTTAGGATCGATGACCGAGCATTTCGAGCATTTATTTGAATATTTCATATTTTTGGGAAATCACGGTAATCGGCCGATGTAACTGTAAAAGTTAAATTATTTTTGTTGAGGAATGGATATTTTTTTCCATATTCGAAGGTTCGAACATGTGGATTCTCACATAATGAGATGATAATTAAATATATTTAAAATAATATAACTAATAATAATAATAATCCACTAATAATAATAATAATAATTTTTATAATTTTTCTAAATAATTCTTGGATATTATATTTTATAATAATCATATGTATTGAGAGAGAGCCTATGAAGTAGTTTAATCATTTCTAGTTTGGAACATGAGATTTTCCGATGGAGAGTGGTTAGCGCAAGCCCGCATTCAACCAACATGTCAGTTCTGGTTGAACAGTTGATATTTGCAATGAGCAAAGTATATTTTTCAGATAACACGGAGAGGCATGAAACGGGAAGCAAATGATATTTGTATCAAATAGGATATTTTTGTATTTATATAAAATCATGACGTAAATACACTCGAAAGTGAAATAAAGATTTTCATAAGTATGGTAAATTCACGGGTTGAACTGAATGGTAAAATAAAATAAACTTGTAAGTTTATTAATCTTCCAGTGTTGATAACAAGCAGAGGCTTGATTTATTGTATAAATTTTGGGAAGAAAATTTATATGTGTGGAGTAGTTGAAATGCCATTCCCAGGTGCGCATGTGTAAGTCGCAGGAATGAAGAGGTTTTTTCGAGCATCAATCAAATAGCAGGTTCGATGGCTCAGGTTTATAGAAGGAGTATTGGAGCCACACATTTCGTCGTATGAATGACCCGAAGGTTATTTCTTAGAAACCATCAGTTCTTATTTCAACCTTGTTTACGAATTCCATTTAGACTTTGATTTTGCTGGAACCCGGATTTGTCATGATAGTAGTTTATTCTTTTTCAGAGGAAGACCTTTGCCGTTGTTGTTGTTGTAATATTGTGTTCTTACACAAATAATAGAATGGGCCACTGCCAATTAAAAATAATTCTATAACCATGAATAATTTGAAGGATGTTTTCAATCCTAGTGCCATGAACTAAATGAATTTATTTTGAAGCTACAATTCTTATTTCCGCATTCTGTTGAAGAATTGCAAGTTGTGAAAGTTATTAAAAATAGCCATGAATATAAATATTTTTTATAATAATGATTCCAAGTGGAAAATCATATAGTTGAATGGTTCAACCATTTATTGATCAAGTTGATGATTCAGAAATCATATATTTTGTCAGGAACTTGAAGTTCATAATCGAGTCACTTCTCGAAATGTTTACTGTCGGAAGAACAATTAATTTTTGTTGTGCTTCGCACAGTTCTTCGATGCTATGCTCAAGGTCAAATACTTTTCAGATGTTATTAATATGTGTAAATAATTTGTGTTGCTTCAATGATAACAATATTTTTGAAATTGGAAAAATAAGTGAAAGTTAAAAATTCTATGAACATTTATTCTACGAGTGTTAACATTATGTAAAAATTCAAACAGTGAACTACGATATTTCCAGTAGAGACAATTAAATTTGAACTGGATTTAATTATAAATAATTTTGGAACACAGTCTACAGGACTATTAATCAGACTTGTGTTTCCAAAAAATAATTGTCAAATGTGTTTGGAAAGTTTCTGTATATTGTGTAAATAGGAGTGTGGGTCGCCACACGTGGATGACGCTGCTTTGAGCATTTTTGCAGTCAAGTTTAAATTCAAAATAAACTGAGATAATTTTACAGGATGTGTTACGCCCAATTGAATCTCCTTCTATCCTTATTGTTGCATTGAGCCAAAAATCAGTAAAGCATTTTTTTTATTTGATGTCGTTTTTGGGATTTTTTTTTAATCCATCTGGCGCTCCGGGATATTTTGACTCTCGTGCTGACTGATTATTGGTAAAATGCATATGTGGTCGTGCGGACTCCGGTCTAAACGGGCACAATATGTCTAAGGGTTTATCTATGTGGTGTATATTATTAGGTGAAATGGGTGAAAATTGGGGGTTGATGGATTCTTAATGGAGCGTGTATCTCTGAAACGACATAGGCGAGAAGTTTGAAATTCAGCGGGAAAAACAGCTTAAAATACAAGTAATTCGGTGTTCGACCGTTTGTTTCATAAATCCAATTTATGGGGTTCATGGGGAGGGGTGAAATTATCAAAAATAAATGAAAGAAAATGTCCTGACTGACTCACTCACTCATCATCGCCCAGCCAAAATTATTGAGGTTAGAAACATGAAATTTTGGGGATATGTTCGTTGTATGTCGAAAACGTCCACTAAGGAAAGGGTTTTGGATATTCAGGTTCTAAAGAGGTGTTAAGGGGGTAAACGTTCATTTCATTGAATAACAATATCTCATGAGTGGTTTCATTTGGGGATGTGATACTTGTCACATATACTAATCATTAAAAATAAGCTGACACATGCCTAATGGTTTTTCGATGTAGTGTATATTATGAGGTGAAAGGGATGAAAAGTGGGGGGTGAAAGATTCCTAACGGAGCGTGAATCCCTTAAACGACATAGGCGAGGAGTTTGAAACTCGGAGGAAATCAATCAGCTTAAAAATAAATAAATAAATAAATAAAATAAATTGGTGTTCGACCGTTTTTTCATAAATGAAATTTAAGGGGCCTATAGGGAGGGGTGAAATTCTGGAAGAAAAACGTCCACTAAGGAAGGATTTTTGGATGTTCACTCTAATCGACCAACCAAAACTATTAAAGTTAGAAGAATGATATTTTGGGGATATGTTTGTTGTGTGTCGAAAACGTCTATTAAGGAGGGATTTTTGGGTATTCAGGTTCTAAAGGGGTGTTAACGGGGTTAAACCTGCATTTCATTGAATAACAATATGACACGCCTATGACGCGAGCGATGCGAGGCTAAAAATGAGATGGCGTGTATCTGTGTATTACTCAATCACGCAAGTACCATTGGTCCGATTTACATGAATTTTACATGAAAGTAGCTGATTTACCTGGTTAACTTATAGGTTACTTTTGATTAAAATACTTAGCACTATTTAAAGATGGCGACCATTTTAGTGACGTCACTACACCATTTGGTTTCAAACATTCATATTTTCATTTCAAATAAAAAGAGAACGCTAAGAAATAGCAAACTTTTGATGGCATATACGAGGTTTAAAATTACATTTTCTATCCGAAAGCTATCTCCAACGGTTAGCGAGTAAAACCTAAATTTGGGCTATAAAACACGGTCAACGTCGAGCGGTGTAGTTGGACAAAATGTTCCATCCTTAATCTCCCTCTGCGCAGCACCTCGCCTATCCCCTGTTTTAACTGTCACCTTCACATTTTAATTTATTTATGACGCGTAGCGAAGCACGGGTACTTCAGCTAGTTGGAAATAAATATCAGATTCTATGTAGTAAAAGTTAAATAACCTGTCTTAAATATTGAACACCTACCGTTTAACGTCTTCATACTATTGTGGTGTTTGAAGCCATATTTTCAGTGTTGCCTTAGTAAACAAGAGTTTAGTGCTTTTCAGTCGGTCAACACGAATGTACCCAAAAGAGATGGGTTCCCTAATCCTGAAATAAATTACATGAGATTTAATCTCATGTAATTTATTTCAGGATTAGGGCATAACCCATCTCTTTTGGGTACATTCGTGTTGACCGACTGAAAAGCACTCAACTCTTGTTCTTCATACTATATTTAAACATATAAACATTATGCTAAAAATACATCAAACTTGATAGAAATTATCATATC
Source organism: Meconema thalassinum (assembly GCA_946902985.2). Classification (NCBI taxonomy): domain Eukaryota; kingdom Metazoa; phylum Arthropoda; class Insecta; order Orthoptera; family Tettigoniidae; genus Meconema; species Meconema thalassinum. The sequence goes on along the minus strand of OX336388.2, from coordinate 714,991,271 downwards.
CGCAATAAGTATTATTGCTGAAACTACGTACCATGTCATGATAAAGAGTATCAGTAACGGAACAAACTTCAATCATCCCAAGTAATAATAACAAAAACAAATTAATCACAGAAAATGTTTCTAAGTTTATGCCGTGTCTTGTGCGAGATTACGTCTAGTAACTCCGAGATGGTTCATCAGCGGGCTCTTGTGGTCTATTTGCGAACTACCAAAGGAGTAGCAAACTGTGCGATACCTCAATTCTTATTTAGAACACCTCTGCTACTTTACTACGAGATTGTATATTGAATTTCAGGGCCAAGCAATTAAAACTCAACAACTTTTCTAGGTTTACGCCGCATTTCGTGCGTTTTTTTTATTGGCAGTAAAAGGCAAAATACCAACTTGATTAAAATAAATTTGTCCGGTTCTGCAGTCAGATTAATATGAACACTATATAAACTAATGTGACAGTCGGTAGTCTTCGACACATTCGTCTGTGAATTTGGGTTTCTGATCATAGTAAGAAACGACAAAAAGCAGATAAATATTGGCCAACAGGAATATTCAGTTAACAAAAATCCAATCGATAAAAAGCATACCGTGCAAAGTAGAAAGCACTATAACATTGTGAAACAGAGTAAAGATTCAAATACTCACACACAATAACCGGCATAAAGAGTATAAAATTAGACTCAAAATCACGTATCGTTTCGGAGTCCACAAACTACCTCTATAAATAAAACAGTTCATGTAGAGACTAACATAGACTAACATCGCTCGGCGTTGACCGTGTTTTATATCACATATTTAGGTTTTACTCGTTAACCGTTGGAGATACACGAAAAGTGATAAGGACCTTTCGGATAGAAAATTAAATTTTAAAGCTCGTATGTGCCATAAAAAGTTTGCTATTTCTTAGCGTTCTCTTTTAATATGAAATTTTGAAGCCAGAGGTGTAGTGACGTCAATAAAATGGTCGCCATTTTTAAATAGTGCAAAATATCGAAATCAAAAATACCGGTAGACTATTGCCTATGTGTAAATCTGGTAAATCAGCTACATCCATGCAAAATTTCATTTCAATCGGACAAGTGGTTCTTGCGTGATTGAGTAACAGGACGACAGACAGACAGACCGGCAAACACCATCTCATTTTTATATATTATTATGATGATAATGATGATATAACATTGTAAAGCAGCGTAAAGATACAAATACTCACATACAATAACCGGCACAAAGAGTATAAAATTAGACTCAAAATCACGTCTCGTTTCGGACCCCGCAAACTACCTTTATAAAGAAAACAGTTCATGTAGAGACTAACATAGACTAACATCGCTCGGCGTTGAACGTATTTTATAGCACATATTTAGGTTTTACTCGCTAACTAATACAGAACTGGCACATTATACATAAACTAACAGAAGAAAACAAATGTAAAAATATAACTTTTTGTGGTGGTAGTGGGAGTGATACGTAGTACGTTATAATGGACGTAACATTCACGTCATTCTCCCGTAATGATAATGATAATAATGAATAGGGAAACGGCTAATTACTAACTACAGTACTGACACAATACATGTAATTTGCAAACGAATTGAAAAATATGATTAGAAAGAGGAGTACGTAAGTGAAATAAAAGACACTGGCTAGGGGCTATATCTCATTGGCTGTTAGTAAAGTAGTGACCAATAGTGTCGTCTGTTGTCGCATAGCGCTGTAGGAAAATAATCAGAACACTTTGGAAAATTTAGCTGTCCCGAGCTCCTGAGGTAACAACAGTGGATAAGGATGGTATAAAGAAAGTAAATTTGAAAGCACCAACGCTTATTGCAGCTGATCTTCACCTCAATGTACTGCACCAACACCATCGCACTTATACAGAGGCATAATATTTGCATGATGACAACTGTTTTCAGGGGCCTAAGAAATCTTATTGTACTAATTCCTCCCCGTGACAGCGCAAGATGCAACTATTTTCGCAATTCTGCTCCAGAACACGGGTAGGGCGGGCGTCGTGATGCAGTCCGCTTTGTCAGTCAACAATATACTTATTAAGATATTTTTACAGTTACACTACTACGTACATGAATGGTTCTAGGGCCTTAAAATGTGTTTCTCAAGTACCCTTTGTCTGTTATTCTAAATATAGAGAATGAAGAGGGTTGTACAAAATATCAAATGGACATTGTTATGTACAATTCGTTGTAATTAGGTGAAACGGTTTAGATTTGTGCCAAAGGGCTTAAATGCAGGGAATGGACAGGTCTGTCCGAAATTTCAAGTAGACATTGCTACTCGTCGGGTTCCAAAAAATAAATACATAAAGTTTGGTTCTGACGGTGAAACGGTGTAGATTTGTGGCAAAGGGCCTAAATGCAGGAAATGGAGTGGCCTGTCCGCAATTTCATGTAGACAGTGTTACTCGCAGAGTTCCAAAGGGCAAGTATACAAATTTTGGTTCAGATCGGTGAAACGGTGTAGATTTGTGCCAAAGGGCCTAAATGCAGGGAATGGAGTGGTCTGTCCAAAATTCCACGTGGAGAGTGTAATTCGCAGGGTTCCAAAGGGTAAGTATACACATTTCGGTTCAGATCGGTGAAACGATGTAGATTTGTGCCAAAGGGCCTAAATGCAGGAAATGGAGTGGTATATCCGAAATTTTATATAGACAGTGTTACTCGCAGGGTTCCAAAGGGTAAGTATACAAAATTTGGTTCAGGTCGGTGAAACGGTGTAGATTTGTGCCAAAGGGCCTAAATGCAGGGAATGGAGTGGTCTGTCCGAAATTTCATGTAGAGAGTGTTACTCGCAAGGTTCCAAATGGTAAGTATACAAATTTTGGTTCTGATCGGTGAAACGGTGTAGATTTGTGCAAAAGGGCCTGAATGCAGGGAATGGAGTGGTCTGTCCGAAATTTACGGTAGACAGTGTTACTCGTCGGGTTCCAAAGGGTATGTATACACATTTTGGTTCAGAACGGTGAAACGGTGTAGATTTGTATAAATAACAGACATTCAAACCAACATTGAGTTTTATATAATATATGGCATTACACATGCTATTGCAACAATCACAATAACGCAGGTTATCACAAACATTCTACACACACACACACACACACACACCCATGTACACGGGGCAACATGACCACGATGTCTAATCCCCGCAAATGAAATATTAACTGTGTAAACGATAGCATAGAAAATACAACAGTCCAATACATCCTTGAGCAACACTGAAAAATGGCTTCAAATACCATATTCTATCTCCAATTTACACATGCTAGTGCAACAATCAAATAACGCAGGTTATCACAACAATTCTTCACACACACACTCATGTACACGGGCCAACATGACCACGATGTCTAAGCCCCGCAAATGAAATAACAACTGTCTACACATGAAAACTGCAAAGTGGTGATAGGAGAATGTAGGAATGTTTGCCACTATGATTCTCTGGCAGGATAGCAGTACATTATATTTTGCTTAAATTACGATAGCAAGGAGAATACTACAAGTCCAATACAATCCTTGATTGTCCTTTTAGCGGACTATCATGATACAGAGTAAATCGTTGTTGCCTAGTGACAACCTGTCCATCAATGGTGCGGCGTTGACTGCTAGTCGTTGTCGCCTAGCGACAATATGTCCGTCAAGTTATTAGATCGGTGAAACGGTGAAGATTTGTGCAAAAGGGCCTAAATGCAGGGAATGGAGTGGTCTGTCCGAAATTTAAAGTAGACAGTGTTACCCACTGGGTTCCAAAGGTTAAGTATACAAATGTTGGTTCAGATCGGTGAAACGGTGTAGATTTGTATAAATAACAGACAAAGAGACAAACCAACATTGAGTTTTATATATATAGATAAGATATGGACGTGTGATTGCAGGAGGCGAATGATGGTGGAGCTTCTACATGTAACTCCAACAACTCTTCATTGTAGTGGACCAAAACTTTGTTAGCCCTCCACAGATGATTCGTATTATAACTACGCGCCCAGAAAGTTGTACATTATAATTAACTTCGATGTAATGAAACACCGAGCATAAAAATTAAACCCAAATTTCAGGCAAAAATAAACTGCTTCGATGGGATTCGAACCACATCAAAATGGTAACATAAATAAGCTACAAATGCGGTGTGTAATTTCGCTAATCGTATGCCATTATCATTTTGCACGACATCTGTCTGTAACAGCTATGCTGCTGTTGAGATTAGGCTAAAGTTTGATTTATGAATGGTTGGTTGGAATCCGGAGATAGCCAGCCATTCCATCACTGGGGCGCTGGGGATTTTCCTGGCGGAAGAAAGTGGAACTTCGCTGACTGCCATTACTGCAGTTTGCCCAGAAGAATGACTTTGATGAAATGAATATTCGCCATTACTTTAATACGCGGATGACAAAATCAAGTACGTGGGGGCTCAATGGATAATGCATTTGGTCTCAAGCCAACAAACGTTGTCGTAGCGACATAGGCAATCTGTTTTAGTAAAATGTGAAATGTCTCCCCGATTATTTTAATATATACGAATATTATTAATATTAACACAAACGTGCTCGAGTTCTTGCAGCCAACTGCGGAGGATTGTTGGGGCTTTTCCTGGATTTCAGCATCCTGAGCTTGGTGGAGATCGCCTACTTTCTGTCGCTACGTCTGTTCTACAAAGTGCGGCACTATCGCCGTCGTGCCTCCAAAGCCAAGAACAACGAGTGATAAATATTAAATGCCTCATGTTCATAACAATAAATATGTGTAACTCGTTTATATCTCGTGTCGTGCTACATCCTCCCCCACACGACCCAATGATGCTGTAGAACTGAATTCATCATACTTCTGTGGAAGACTGTACCAGAGAAAGTCTTATGGAATTGTATTGAGCATGTTCTTTATAATGGGTTGGTAACGCATCCCTCTTAAAACAAATACAGGCAAGAATTCGAGTCTCTGTGGCGTCTACAGTTCCACGTCTCCTATTTAGTATAATTTAATTATTCTAACTGGAAAATATTGAGCCTGTGAAAGTCCTTCTTAATGGCTACCGTTATAGCGAACGGCGACTGAAATAAAGCTGTCCCAGAACAAGTACTATATCAATGATTCATAACAATGGATCCACGTTGTTTGAAAATCACCCTTCATAAATGAGTAGCCCAGATGCAAAGGCCGCTAAGTGCACTTTTTGTCGATTTTGAGTTGGGCATATCGTCACGTTCGTCTTTTAACTGGCTACACGATGGAATAAGTTTCAGGGTGCATATCCCGCTCAAAACCGTTGAAAATGGCCAACAAAAATCGCATTCGTTTGCATAAACCGCTAAATGCATGTTGGCTACGGTTGCAAAGCCAGTTTAATATTCCACGTGTCCAAAGACCGCTAAGTTCCATAAGTATGGCGTCTGCCTTGCCACATACGGCTGCAAAACACGCTAACTGGTACAAGAACTGCCAATATTCCTTCCTCAGAATTTCTTTACAGTAAATAATTATTTATTTCGATCGGGAAGGATAGTTTTGTGTTTCAGATTACAGTTGGCTGCACTATCGAGGAAGCGTACGCAACAATGACATGCTGCCTTGTCAAAATACACCGTGTAAAAGCACATTTGATTGACAGGTTGTTTCTTGGTTGTGGGCATTTCAAGCCAGAAAAATGAGTGATCTTGTTGATTTAAGTGAAGCAGTTATTGCATTTGTGGACTGTAATACTATTGTGGATGTTCCAAATACGGAGAAAAGAACAGAAACGGCAGAAGTAGAGGGAGAAATAGTGCAAGTTGAAGTAGTTGAACCCGTTGATATTGGAGTAGAGAACAACTTCCATGTCTGGTTAGAATATCATCAACATGCCAAAGGATCAAATCAAATAGCGTCGACACTTCTTCACAAACTGGCCAGCATAAATTTTTAAGGTGGAAAATATTTCGGTTATTCTCTGATGGCTGTGGGGGTTAGAACAAAAACAAGACTATGATCAGCATGCTATCTCACTGTTTACTGCTAGAAGCTCCCGCATGTCTACAGTTATGGTTCCCAATAATTGTGGGCCGCTCATTTATCCCACCTGACAGAGTTTTTGGAAATATTGAACGGCAACTTCGCAAAGTGAGTGTCTTTGAAAATCCTTCCGGATTCATCAAGCACATTGAGAAATTTGCGACAGTAGTTCGCCTGGTAATTTATGTTTCGGGACAGAAGATCCAACCGTAGATTTCACAGACAGTAGTTAGGGATTGGAAAGCGTATGTGGATGGCATGGTAAAAAAAAATCCGGGTAGTAAGCATTTCCAATTCAAAAAGCGAAGAAAATCGTGTTCACAATTAGCAAAACAAAAAAATATCATGTCTGGTATGAGGGGAGCCGTTCTACAATTTTGAGGTGGTACGAATTTTAATAAAACATCCTGGTCCCTCACCAATTCAAGAAGGTGTTGCACTCAAAGAAACTAAACTACAAGGCGTCTGACGTCTTTTAGAGCTGTACTTCGGCGAAAACTGGCCAGCGAACGGCAACCTAAAATTCTTCAGTGAGGTCTTCCAGGAACAAGAAACCATTCGCAACAATATCGTCCGACCTCAAGAGGAAGAAGACTAAGAACTAGCAGATTTTGAGCTGATGGACGGTGTCGAGGATGACCTGACATAACATAAGTGCCATTTTTTCTTGTTTTGTGCACTTTCTTAATTTGTAATTTTTTATGCTGTCTAAATGACGTTGCACGGTGTTTAAAAAGGAAAAATCCTTTTATGTTCGACCCTCACTATTATGTGTTTGAAAACTGTATCATAATGATGGTCATTATAACACCGTTTTTCATTACGATACAGTTTCTCCAGCCAATCAGAGCTCGTTCATTGACCAATTAGGTAACGATAATTTCGCGCATGCGCTCAAAATCCAACATGTCGGACATAAACACAACATCGAACTATAATAAATTACCGACATGGAATACCCACCGTCCATATGTTCGCGTAAATAAACTGGCGAATATGAGACAAGAAATAGCACAGTACCTTAAAATCACTAACGCTAATTTCTACACAGCGCATTGTCTTCAAATGACTGCGGTGACAATATTACTGAGGGACGGCTGATGTAAACATATGGCTGCATATGGCATTGCAAGCCCACAGAGCGCATGCGTCGGCCGTTCAAAGCTCTTGAAAGACGAAGGTATAACACCCAACGCTCGCTCTGCGATCACAAAATTCCAGTAGCTGACTCTCAACAGATATTTATGAATATTTATGTTAAAACATATAATAAAGTTATAATTATCGTCGAACATAAACAGTCGTATGCAACTCGCCTATAATGGTAATTAAGACACTCGTATGGAAATTATAAAACTCGCATACGCTCGTTTTATAAAAAATACTCGTGTCTTAATTATAGCCATTATAGGCTCGTTGCATAATGTACTATTATCGCACCCGACGTGGTCTATTTTTTCAAAATATATTTTTCCTGATAAACCAAATTGAAACTAAAATAGTTCTTTATTAAAAATCTCATCCAAATGACATACGTAAAACAATAAAATAGCGGGTTTTGCAACCTAAGTTTCATTAACGACTCTCGTTGTCACGGGTGCAAATGTCGTTAACTGCACAAAACGGGTGCAAAAACCGGTAAGTCAATATTTTAATTTATGTTTCGGGACAGAAGATCCAACCGTAGATTTCACAGATTTTAACTGAATAATAAATGTTTTTATGTTGATTTTCAGGGGTAAAAAATATGGTATTAGCTTAAATAGTTTGGTCGTAGCAGTTTTTCGTCATTTACTCGGTTTCGTTTATAATGCACTTAGCGGCCTTTGCAAACGGACTACTCAAATGCAAAGTAAAAGATCGAGGTGAATTAGTGCAGTTCCTCCTGTCAATATGAACCATTTTCCTGGTTCAGCAGAGACTATTACAACTATTTCTGTTCTATCTCGTTTGTTCCACGACCTGTTTATGGTATTTAAATGTTTATTACTTTTAGTTATATTAATTCTTCTATTTCATGCCTTGGGAAGGCATTTTACGGTACATGTCATCAGTCTGCCATCTGGTAGCAGGAACTGGACAACTCTTCCTATTCCTTTTTAAGTCATAATGGATGCCTAACCAAACTATCTGGTCTCTCCGATTTTATCGGAAGACTTTCGCTTCCGACTCCTTTTATAAGTGTACATGTTGTGATGGGGTGAAATACATGTAGTTTTTATATTGTAAAATACTTAGATTCCTCTTAGCTCGTTCATTTTAGTCGCTTTTCATCTAACGCAAACATAGAAATATAGTTGCCATATTTATTTCCTTGGTATCTATTGATTATTGAACTTGTAACATTTTTATACGGTGCATACGCCACTGCCACATTTCTGGTGAGCATATGACAAGATTCGATTACAATTTCTCTATATTAAATTTAATCGGCGAGCAATTCGCCACACATCTGTATATATATAGTGTTGTTACTATTTTTATTAAGTCTCATCCATTATTCGATTTTATTACTGTATTATTATTATTATGATTTATTGTGCGTTATTTCGTTTATACTATAATTATTTCATCCAGTAAATTGAATTTATATAAGAATTATTAACTTCATTTGCTAGTACGGATGTAAAAGGTAGTTGGATGTGTAACATTTCGTAATTCAGGGGAGAGAGTTGGCGACAGTCAAACTGTGGGAGGGTTCCCAATTTAGACCGAGCAGCGAGTGGCTATCCCAATATATTTCGTCATGCTATCTCAATAGATATTTTACCTTCCTTCCGGAATCATCTCTTAGTTTTTGTCTTTTAGCCAACATATGTGACAGCGGATCTTTAAATAGCCTACAATTTACTATTTGGCGTACTATGATTGTAGACATGACTGACCAATATGAATTCCTTTGACAATATCGAACCCACAGTCATATTCTGGTTCACAAGGCAGGAGTAAAGTGTGTTCCGGTTATGAACCCAAGTCCTGGTTCCAGTACGTGATTTAACTTCTCATTTTTCATTATCTAAAAAGCCGCATGAACAGTATATTAAATAAAAACAAGTAGTTCCGTGAAGAAATATAGAGCCTATTTTCATATATCCCACTAATGTTAATTGCCTCTATCAACATACTAAATTTCAGTTTAATTCTGTAATAGATTCGTAGATCTTGAGAACCGTCTAAATATTTCGGATGGTCGCCATGTTGGACTTTTATATATGTAGGGCTTAGAGTTATGTACTGTTACAGGAAGATTATTGTGTACGTGTAGTACTCAAACTTCAATCACATGATTAGGACACAAGAAGTAAAAAAGAGATTTTAAAATTTCGCACAGCTGCCATCCTGTGGTATGGAAACTATTGAGATAAATTCGATGCCAGTGGATTAACATTTGTAGAAGGATTTACTGTACCAAGTTTCACTGCACTCGGATGGTTAAATTACGAGAAACGACCATGAGAATATTTATACTTCGCGTCGCCACCATGTTGCATTTGTGATCACCAGGTTATTGAAAGTCCTATAGGTGAACTTATGTTCATAACACCTATGAACGTAAAAAAAATCAGTTTGACTGCTTAAGTAGATTCCAAATATTCCGGATGGTCGCCATGTTGGATTGTTATATGTATAGGCCATAGAGTCATGTACTGTACCTTTAAAGGAAAATTATAGCGTAGGTTCATTATCCAAACTTCCACTTCGATCGCATGATTACGACACAAGAAATAAAAACTTAATTTAAAAATTTGCACAGCCGCCATCTTGAGGTTATGTAAACAATTGAACTAAATTACATACCAGTGCATTACAATGTGTATAAACATTTGCTGTACCAAGTTTCATTGCGTTTGGATCATTAAATCGCGAGAAAAGTCTATTAAAAACTTTCAAATTTGCTTGGCCGCCATGCTCGTTTTGTAGTTAACCGGTTTTTTAAAGTCTCATATATGAACTTCCAGTAGTGCCCTTTACCTCTGTGCAAAATTTCAGGGTGACACCAGTAATAGTTTCAGAGATATAGAATGTCGGTGAAATATTACGCACAGCCGCCATATTGAGGTTATGTAAACAATTGAACGAAGTTATATGTCGGTGCATTACAATGTATATAAACATATACTGTACCAGGTTTCATTGCGTTTGGATGGTTAAATCGTGAGAAACGTCTATTTAAAAGTCTCAACTTCGCTTGGCCACCATGTTGGTTTTGTAATTACCAGGTTCTCAAAAGTCACATAAGTGAACTTCTAGTAGTTCCCTTTATGACCATACAAAATTCCAGGGTGATATCGGTAATAGTTTCGGAGTTATTGAATGCTGGTGAAATATTTCGCACAACCGCCATGTTGGATTGGTGAGACGTTAGATAATTTGAAAGGCACGGTCGGGGTCGCCCGGAATAGTGCTATGAACTTACCGAGTTTTATTGAAATCGCTCCAGCCGTTTAGATTTTATTAGGGGGGGGGGGGGGGCACACACACATGAATCACACACACACGCACACACACACGGACAAAAGGTGATCTCATAAGCCTATTTTTTCAACATTGAAAATAGGCTAAAGAAAAATCAATCCATGTAGGTTCCGTCTTCCTATGGAAAACCACGAACTCTTAAACGACCTAACTGATGTAAAGATTAAAGTACCATTTGTAGCACTCGGACAATTAGCATCACTAATATTTGATGACGTGCAACAGCTTGACACATACTGGTAAAATGACTCTGCATGTTCCGAGAATGGGACGCCAATTTAACAGTTGAACGGCTTGTGTGTTTGATATCGAGCATGTTTTAATTAGTTCCCCAATAGGAACAGCAGAGTTTATTAAGCGATTGGTAAAACAATAACGTTTATTGTGCAGAGCCCACAGTAGCCAGACGTAGTGGTTTACTTTGATGCATTTACTGTCCGAGAGGAAGAAGTTACAAAAAGGCAAAATCTTCGAACTATCCAATTTCTCGTGATATGTGAGTATGAATGGAAAATCCCAGTCATAATTTTTCAGGAAATCAATTATTAGTTTTGTAGCGTGGTTTACCTTTATTAGATTTTCATTTTTCACAATCAAAGAGAGCAGGGCTGGATTTACCAATAGGCCCCATGGGCCGCAGCCTAGGGGCGCACTATGTACGAGTGCAGGGTTGGATTTACCAATAGGCCCCATGGACCTCGGCCTAGGGGCGCACTATGTACGAGTGCAGGGCTGGATTTACCAATAGGCCCCATGGACCTCGGCCTAAGGGCACACTATGAACGAGTGTAGGGCTGGATTTACCAATAGGCCCCACGAGACCCGGCTTAGGGGCGCACTATGTACGAGTGCAGGGTTGGTTTTACCAATAGACCCCATGGACCTCGGCCTAGAGGCGCACTATGTACGACGTAGGGCTGGATTTACAAATAGGCCAAACGGGCCCCAGCCTAGGGGCGCACAATCTACGAGTGCAGGGCTGGATTTGCCAATTTGCCCCAAGGCCCCAGCCTAGGGGCGCACTATCTACGAGTGTAGGGCTGGATTTACCAACAGGCCCCATGGGCCCCAGCCTAGCGGCGCACTATCTACGAGTGCAGGGCTGGATTTGCCAATAGGCCCCATGGGCCCCAGTCTAAGGGCACACTATCTACCAGTACAGGGCTGGATTTTCCAATAGGCCCCATGGGTCCCAGCTTAGGGGCGCACTATCTACGAGTGCAGGGCTGGATTTACCAATAGGCCCCATGGGCCCCAGTCTAGGGGCGCACTATCTACCAGTACAGGGCTGGATTTACCAATAGGCCCCAGTCTAGGGGCGCACTATCTACCAGTACAGGGCAGGATTTACCAATAGGCCCCATGGGCCCCAGCCTAGGGGCGCACTATCTACGAGTGCAGGGCTGGATTTAACAATAGGCCCCGTGGGCCCCAGCCTAGGGGCGCACTTTGTACGAGTGTAGGGCCGGATTTACCAATAGGCCCCTTGGGCCCTAGCCTAGGGGCGCACTATGTACGAGTGCAGGGCAGGATTTACCAATAGGCCCCATGGGCCCCAGCCTAGGGGCGCACTATCTACGAGTGTAGGGTTGGATTTACCAATAGGCCCCATGGGCCCATGCCTAGGGGCGCACTACCTACGAGTGTAGGGCTGGATTTACCAATAAGCCCCATGGACCCAGCCTAGGGGCGCACTATCTACGAGTTTAGGGCAGGCTTAACCAACAGGCCCGAAGGGCCCCAGCTTAGGGGCGCACTGTGTACGAGTGTAGGGCTGGATTTACCAACAGGCCCCAAGGGCCCCAGCCTAGGGGTGCACTATGTACGAGTGTATGGCTGGATTTAATAATAGGCCCAATGGGCCACTGCCTAGGGGCGCTCAACCTACGAGGGTAGGGCTGGATTTACCAATAGGCCCCATGGGCCCCAGCCTAGGGGCGCACTATCTACGAGTTTAGGGCAGGCTTAACCAACAGGCCCCAAGGGCCCCAGCCTAGGGGCGCACTGTGTACGAGTGTAGGGCTGGATTTACCAACAGGCCCCAAGGGCCCCGACATAGGGGCGCACTTTGTACGAGTTTAGGGCTGGAATTACCAATAGGCCCCATGGGCCCCAGGCTAGGGGCGCACTATGTACGAGTGTAGGGCTGGATTTACCAACAGGCCCCAAGGGCCCCGCCATAGGGGCGCACTTTGTACGAGTGCAGGGCTGGATTTACCAACAGGCCCCAACGGCCCCGCCATAGGGGCGCACTATGTACGAGTGTAGGGCTGGATTTACCAACAGGCCCCAAGGGCCCCGCAATAGGGGCGCACTTTGTACGAGTGCAGGGCTGGATTTACCAACAGGCCCCATGGGCCCCAGTCTAGGGACGCACTATGTACGAGTGTAGGGCTGGATTAACCAATAGGCCCCATGGGCCCCAGCCTAGTGGCGCACTATCTACGAGTGCAGGGCTGGATTTACCAATTGGCCTCATTGGCCCCAGCCTAGGAGCACACTACCTATGGGTGCAGGGCTGGATTTACAAATAGGCCCCATGGGCCCCAGCCTAGGGGCGCACTCTCTACGAGTGTAGGGGAGGATTTACTAATAGGCCCCATATGCCCCAACCTAGGGGCGCACTATCTACGAGTGCAGTGCTGGATTTACCAATAGGCCCCATTGGCCCCAGCCTAGGGGCGCATTATCTACGAGTGCCGGGCTGGATTTACCAATAGGCCCCATTGGCCCCAGCCTAGGGGCGCACTATCTACGAGTGTAGGGCTGGATTTACCAATAGACCCCATTGGCCCCAGCCTAGGGGCGCGCTATCTACGAGTGCAGGGCTGGATTTACTAATAGCCCCATGGGCCCCAAACTAGGGGCACATTATCTACGAGTGCCGGGCTGGATTTACCAATAGGCCCCATTGGCCCCAGCCTAGGGGCGCACTATCTACGAGTGTAGGGCTGGATTTACTAATAGGCCCCATGGGCCCCAAACTAGGGGCGCACTATCTACGAGTGCAGGGCTGGATTTACCAATAGGCCCCATTGGCCCCAGCCTAGGGGCGCACTATCTACGTGTGCAGGACTGGATTTACTAATCGGCCCCATGGGCCCCAAACTAGGGGCGTACTATCTACGAGTGCAGGGTTGGATTTACCAATAGGCCCCATTGGCCCCAGCCTAGGGGCGCACTATCTACGAGTGTAGGGCTGGATTTACTAATAGGCCCCATGGGCCCCAGCCTAGGGGCGCACTTTCTACGAGTGCAGGGCTGGATTTACCAATTGGTCCCATGGGCCCCAAAATAGGGGCGCACTATCTACGAGTGCAGGGCTGGATTTACCAATAGGCCCCATGGGCCCCAGCCTAGGGGCGCACTATCCACGAGTGTAGGGCTGGATTTACCAATAGGCCCCGTGGGCCCCAGTCTAGGGACGCACTATGTACGAGTGCAGACCTGGATTTACCAATAGGTCCCACAGGGTCCGGCCTTGGGACGCAATACCAACGAGTGCAGGGCTAAATTTATCAAAAGCCCCCAATGGGCCATAGCCTAGGGGGCGCACTATGTACGAGTGCAGGGCTGGATTTACCAATAGGCCCCATGGGCTCCAGCCTAGGGGCGCACTATCTACGTGTGTAGGGCTGGATTTACCAATAGGCCTCATGGGCCCCAGACTAGGGTCGCACTATCTACGAGTGTAGGGCTGGATTTACCAACAGGCCCCATGGGCTCCAGCCTAGGGGCGCACTATGTAGGAGTGTAGGGCTGGATTTACCAATAGGCCCCATGACCCCAAGCCTAGGGGCGCAATATGTACGAGTGTGGGGCTGGATTTACCAATAGGCCTTATGGGCCCCTTCCAAGGGGCGCACTATCTACGAGTGTAGGGCTAGATTTACCAATAGGCCCCATGGGCCCCAGCCTATGGGCGCACTATGTACGAGTGTAGGGCTGGATTTACCAACAGGCCCCAAGGGCCCCGCCATAGGGGCGCACTATGTACGAGTGTAGGGCTGGATTTAGCAATAAGACCGATGGGCCCCAGGCTAGGGGCGCACTATGTACGAGTGTAGGGCTGGATTTACCTACAGGTCCCTAGGGCCCCGCCATAGGGGCGCACTGTGTACGAGTGCAGGGCTGGATTTACCAATAGGCCCCAACGGCCCCGCCATAGGGGCGCACTATGTACGAGTGTAGGGCTGGATTTACCAACAGGCCCCAAGGGCCCCGCCATAGGTGCGCAATATGTACGCGTGCAGGGCTGGATTTACCAACAGGCCCCAAGGGCCCCGCCATAGGGGCGCTCTATGTACGAGGGTAGGGCTGGATTTAACAATAGGCCCCATGGGCCCCAGTGTAGGGACGCACTATGTACGCGTGCAGGGCTGGATTTACCAACAGACCCCAAGGGCCCCGCCATAGGGGCGCTCTATGTACGAGGGTAGGGCTGTTTTACCAATAGGCCCCATGGGCCCCAGTGTAGGGACGCACTATGTACGAGTGTAGGGCTGGATTTACCAATAGGCCCCATGGGTCCCAGCCTAGTGGCGCACTATCTACAAGTGAAGGGCTGGATTTACCAATAGGCCCGATTGGCCCCAGCCTAGGGGCGCACCATCTACGGGTGCAGGGCTGGATTTACCAATAGGCCCCATGGGCCCAAGCCCAGGGGCGCACTATCTACGAGTGTAGGGCTGGATTTACTAATGGGCCCCATGGGCCCCAACCTAGGGGCACACTACATACGAGAGCAGGGCTGGATTTACCAAAAGGCACCATTGGCCCTTGCCTAGGGGCGCATTATCTACGAGTGCAGGGCTGGACTTACCAATAGGTCCCATTGGCCTCAGCCCAGGGCCGCACTATGTACGAGTGCAGGTTTGGATTTACTAATAGACCCCATGGGCCCCAACCTAGGGGCGCACTATCTACAAGTGCAGGGCTGGATTTAACAATAGGCCCCATTGGCCCCAGCCTTGGGGGGGGGGGCACTATCTACGAGTGTAGGGCTGTATTTACTAATAGGCCGCATGGGCTCCAACCTAGGGGCGCACTTTCGACGAGTGCAGGGCTGGATTTACCAATAGGCCCCATGGGCCCCAACCTAGGGGCGCACTATCTTCGAGTGCAGGGCTGGATTTACCGATAGGCCCCATGGGCCCCAGCCTAGGGGAACACTATCCACGAGTGTAGGGCTGGATTTACCAATAGTCCCCATGGGCCCCAGTCTAGGGACTCACTATGTACGAGTGCAGGCCGGGATTTACCACGGGGTCCGGCCTTGGGGCGCAAATTCTATGAGCGCAGGGCTGAATTTTTCAAAAGACCCTTAATGGGCCCTAGCCTAGGAGGCGCACTATGTACGAGTGCAGGGCTGGATTTACCAATTGGCCCCAAGGGCCCCAACCTAGGAGCACACTATCTACGAGTGTAGAGCTGGATTTACCAATAGGCCCCATCCTAGGAGCGAACTATGTACGAGTTTATTGCTGGATTTACCAATAGGCCAAATTGACCCCAGGCTAGGGGCGCACTACCTACGAGTGTAGGGCTAGATTTACTAAAAGGCCCCATGGGCCCCAGACTAGGGGCGCACTATATACGAGTGCAGGGCTGTATTTACCAATAGGCCCCATGGGCCCCAGCCTAGGGGCACACTATCTTCGGGTGCAGGTCTGGATTTACCAATAGGCCCCATGGGCTCCGGCCTTGGGGCGCAATACCTACGGGTTCAGGGCTGGGATTATCAATAGGCCCCAATGGGCCCTAGCCTAGGGGCGCACAATGTACGCGTGCAGGGCTGGATTTACCAACAGGCCCCAAGGGCCCCGCCGTATGGGCGCTCTATGTACGAGTGTAGGGCTGGATTTATCAACAGGCCCCATGGGAACCAGTGTAGGGACGCAACATGTACGAGTGTAGGGCTGGATTTACCAATAGGGCCCATGGGTCCCAGCCTAGTGGCGCACTATCAACGAGTGCAGGGCTGGATTCACCAATAGGCCCCATTGGCCCCAGCCTAGGGGCGCACTATCTACGGGTGCAGGGCTGGATTTTACAATAGGCCCCATGGGCCCCAGCCCAGGCGCGCACTATCTACGAGTGTAGGGCTGGATTTACTAATGGGCCCCATGGCCCCAACCTAGGGGCACAATATCTACGAGAGCAGGGCTGGATTAACCAATAGGCCCCATTGGCCCCAGCCTAGGGGCGCATTATCTACGAGTGCAGGGCTGGATTTACCAATAGGCCCCATTGGCCCCAGCCTAGGGGCGCACTATCTACGAGTGTAGGGCTGGATTTACTTATAGGCCCCATGGGCCCCAAACTAGGGGCGCACTATCTACGAGTGCAGGGCTGGATTTACCAATAGGCCCCATTGGCCCCAGCCCAGGGGAGCACTATCTACGAGTGCAGGTCTGGATTTACTAATAGGCCCCATGGGCCCCAACCTAGGGGCGCACTATCTACGAGTGCAGGGCTGGATTTACCAATAGGCCTCATTGGCCCCAGCCTAGGGCGGCAGTATCTACGAGTGTAGGGCTGAATTTACTAATAGGCCCCATGGGCTCCAACCTAGGGGCGCACTTTCGACGAGTGCAGGGATGGATTTACCAATAGGCCCCATGGGCCCCAACCTAGGAGCGCACTGTCTTCGAGTGCAGGGCTGGATTTACCGATAGGCCCCATGGGCCCCAGCCTAGGGGAACACTATCCACGAGTGTAGGGCTGGATTTACCAATAGTCCCCATGGGCCCCAGTCTAGGGACTCACTATGTACGAGTGCAGGCCGGGATTTACCACGGGGTCCGGTCTTGGGGCCCAATATCTACAAGCGCAGGGCTGGACTTATCAAAAGGCCCCAATGGGCCCTAGCCTTGGAGGCGCACTATGTACGAGTGCAGGGCTGGATTTACCAATTGGCCCCAAGGGCCCCAGCCTAGGAGCACACTATCTACGAGTGTAAGGCTGGATTTGAGAATAGGCCCCATGGGCCCCAACCTAGGGGCGCACTATGTACGAGTGTAGGGCTTGATTACCAATAGGCCCCATTGACCGCAGGCTAGGGGCGCACTATCTACGATTATAGGGCTGGATTTACCAAAAGGCCCCATGGGCCCCATCCTAGGGACGCACTATATACGAGTGCTGGGCTGAATTTACCAATAGGCCCCGTGGGCCCCAGCCTAGGGGCACACTATCTACGAGTGCAGGGCTGGATTTTCCAATTGGCCCCAAGGGCCCCAACCTAGGATCACACTATCTACGAGTGTAGAGCTAGATTTACCAATAGGCCCCATGGGCCCCATCCTAGGGGCGCACTATGTACGAGTTTAGGGCTGGATTTACCAATAGGTCCCATTGACCCCAGGCTAGGGGCGCACTACCTACGAGTGTAGGGCTAGATTTACCAAAAGGCCCCATGGGCCCCAGCCTAGGGGCGCACTACATACGAATGCAGGGCTGTATTTACCAATAGGCCCCATGGGCCCCAGCCTAGGGGCTCACTATCTACGGGTGCAGGTGTGGATTTACCAATAGGCCCTACGGGCTCCGGCCTTGGGGCGCAATATCTACGAGTTCAGGGCTGGATTCACCAATAGGCCCCATTGGCCCCAGCCTTGGGGCGCACTATCTACGGGTGCAGGGCTGGATTTAACAATAGGCCCCATGGGCCCCAGCCCAGGCGCGCACTATCTACGAGTGTAGGGCTGGATTTACTAATGGGCCCCATGGCCCCAACCTAGGGGCACAATTTCTACGAGAGCAGGGCTGGATTTACCAATAGGCCCCATTGGCCCCAGCCTAGGGGCGCATTATCTACGAGTGCAGGGCTGGATTTTCCAATAGGCCCCATTGGCCCCAGCCTAGGGGCGCACTATCTACGAGTGCAGGGCTGGATTTACCAATAGACCCCTTTGGCCCCAGCCTAGGGGCGCACTATCTACAAGTTCAGGGCTGGATTTACCAATAGGCCCCATTGGCCCTAGCCTAGGGGCGCACTATCTGCGAGTGTAGGGCTGGATTTACTTATAGGCCCCATGGGCCCCAAACTAGGGGAGCACTATCTACGAGTGCAGGGCTGGATTTACCAATAGGCCCCATTGGCCCCAGCCCAGGGGTGCACTATCTACGAGTGCAGGTCTGGATTTACTAATAGGCCCCTTGGGCCCCAACCTAGGGGCGCACTATCTACGAGTGCAGGGCTGGATTTACCAATAGGCCTCATTGGCCCCAGCCTAGGGGGGCACTATCTACGAGTGTAGGGCTGTATTTACTAATAGGCCCCATGGGCTCCAACCTAGGGGCGCACTTTCGACGAGTGCAGGGCTGGATTTACCAATAGGCCCCATGGGCCCCAACCTAGGAGCGCACTGTCTTCGAGTGCAAGGCTGGATTTACCGATAGGCCCCATGGGCCCCAGCCTAGGGGAACACTATCCACGAGTGTAGGGCTGGTTTTACCAATAGTCCCCATGGGCCCCAGTCTAGGGACTCACTATGTACGAGTGCAGGCCGGGATTTACCACGGGGTCCGGCCTTGGCTCCCAATATCTACAAGCGCAGGGCTGGATTTATCAAAAGGCCCCAATGGGCCCTAGCCTTGGAGGCGCACTATGTACGAGTGCAGGGCTGGATTTTCCAATTGGCCCCAAAGGGCCCCAACCTAGGAGCACACTATCTACGAGTGTAGAAATGGATTTGCCAATAGGCCCCATGGGCCCCAAACTAGGGGCGCACTATGTACGAGTGTAGGGCTTGATTTACCAATAGGCCCCATTGACCCCAGGCTAGGGGCGCACTACCTACGTGTGTAGGGCTGGATTTACCAAAAGGCCCCATGGGCCCCATCCTAGGGGCGCACTATATACGAGTGCTGGGCTGAATTTACCAATAGGCCCCGTGGGCCCCAGCCTAGGGGCACACTTTCTACGAGTGCAGGGCTGGATTAACCAATTGGCCCCATGGGCCCCAAAATAGGGGCGCACTATCTACGAGTGCAGGGCTGGATTTACCAATAGGCCCCATGGGCCCCAGCCTAGGGGCGCACTATCCACGAGTGTAGGGCTGGATTTACCAATAGACCCCGTGGGCCCCAGTCTAGGGACGCACTATGTACGAGTGCAGACCTGGATTTACCAATAGGTCCCACAGGGTCCGGCCTTGGGACGCAATACCAACGAGTGCAGGGCTGAATTTATCAAAAGCCCCCAATGGGCCATAGCCTAGGGGGCGCACTATGTACGAGTGCAGGGCTGGATTTACCAATAGGCCCCATGGGCTCCAGCCTAGGGGCGCACTATCTACGTGTGTAGGGCTGGATTTACCAATAGGCCTCATGGGCCCCAGACTAGGGTCGCACTATCTACGAATGTAGGGCTGGATTTACCAACAGGCCCCATGGGCCCCAGCCTAGGGGCGCACTATGTAGGAGTGTAGGGCTGGATTTACCAATAGGCCCCATGACCCCCAGCCTACGGGCGCAATATGTACGAGTGTAGGGCTGGATTTACCAATAGGCCTTATGGGCCCCTTCCAAGGGGCGCACTATCTACGAGTGTAGGGCTAGATTTACCAATAGGCCCCATGGGCCCCAGCCTATGGGCGCACTATGTACGAGTGTAGGGCTCGATTTACCAACAGGCCCCAAGGGCCCCGCCATAGGGGCGCACTATGTACGAGTGTAGGGCTGGATTTACCAACAGGCCCCAAGGGCCCCGCCATAGGGGCGCACTATGTACGAGTGTAGGGCTGGATTTACCTACAGCTCCCTAGGGCCCCGCCATAGGGGCGCACTGTGTACGAGTGCAGGGCTGGATTTACCAACAGGCCCCAACGGCCCCGCCATAGGGGCGCACTATGTACGAGTGTAGGGCTGGATTTACCAACAGGCCACAAGGGCCCCGCCATAGGTGCGCAATATGTACGCGTGCAGGGCTGGATTTACCAACAGGCCCCAAGGGCCCCGCCATAGGGGCGCTCTATGTACGAGGGTAGGGCTGAATTTATCAATAGGCCCCATGGGCCCCAGTGTAGGGACGCACTATGTACGCGTGCAGGGCTGGATTTACCAACAGACCCCAAGGGCCCCGCCATAGGGGCGCTCTATGTACGAGGGTAGGGCTGTTTTACCAATAGGCCCCACGGGCCCCAGTGTAGGGACGCACTATGTACGAGTGTAGGGCTGGATTTACCAATAGGCCCCATGGGTCCCAGCCTAGTGGCGCACTATCTACGAGTGAAGGGCTGGATTTACCAATAGGCCCCATTGGCCCCAGCCTAGGGGCGCACTATCTACGAGTGTAGGGCTGGATTTACTAATGGGCCCCATGGGCCCCAACCTAGGGGCACACTATATACGAGAGCAGGGCTGGATTTACCAAAAGGCCCCATTGGCCCCTGCCTAGGGGCGCATTATCCACGAGTGCAGGGCTGGACTTACCAATAGGTCCCATTGGCCCCAGCCCAGGGCCGCACTATCTACGCGTGCAGGTTTGGATTTACTAATAGACCCCATGGGCCCCAACCTAGGGGCGCACTATCTACAAGTGCAGGGCTGGATTTACCAATAGGCCCCATTGGGGGGGGGGGGGGGCACTATCTACGAGTGTAGGGCTGTATTTACTAATAGGCCGCATGGGCACCAACCTAGGGGCGCACTTTCGACGAGTGCAATGCTGGATTTACCAATAGGCCCCATGGGCCCCAACCTAGGGGCGCACTATCTTCAAGTGCAGGGCTGGATTTACCGATAGGCCCCATGGGCCCCAGCCTAGGATAACACTATCCACGAGTGTAGGGCTGGATTTATCAACAGGCCCCATGGGAACCAGTGTAGGGACGCACTATGTACGAGTGTAGGGCTGGATTTACCAATAGGGCCCATGGGTCCCAGCCTAGTGGCGCACTATCTACGAGTGCAGGGCTGGATTCACCAATAGGCCCCATTGGCCCCAGCCTAGGGGCGCACTATCTACGGGTGCAGGGCTGGATTTTACAATAGGCCCCATGGGCCCCAGCCCAGGCGCGCACTATCTACGAGTGTAGGGCTGGATTTACTAATGGGTCCCATGGCCCCACCCTAGGGGCACAATATCTACGAGAGCAGGGCTGGATTTACCAATAGGCCCCATTGGCCCCAGCCTAGGGGCGCATTATCTACGAGTGCAGGGCTGGATTTACCAATAGGCCCCATTGGCCCCAGCCTAGGGGCGCACTATCTACGAGTGTAGGGCCGGATTTACTTATAGGCCCCATGGGCCCCAAACTAGGGGCGCACTATCTACGAGTGCAGGGCTGGATTTACCAATAGGCCCCATTGGCCCCAGCCCAGGGGCGCACTATCTACGAGTGCAGGTCTGGATTTACTAATAGGCCCCATGGGCCCCACCCTAGGGGCGCACTATCTACGAGTGCAGGGCTGGATTTACCAATAGGCCTCATTGGCCCCAGCCTAGGGGGGCACTATCTACGAGTGTTGGGCTGTATTTACTAATAGGCCCCATGGGCCCAACCTAGGGGCGCACTTTCGACGAGTGCAGGGCTGGATTTACCAATAGGCCCCATGGGCCCCAACCTAGGAGCGCACTGTCTTCGAGTGCAGGGCTGGATTTACCGATAGGCCCCATGGGCCCCAGCCTAGGGGAACACTATCCACGAGTGTAGGGATGGATTTACCAATAGTCCCCATGGGCCCCAGTCTAGGGACTCACTATGTACGAGAGCAGGCCGGGATTTACCACGGGGTCCGGTCTTGGGGCCCAATATCTACAAGCGCAGGGCTGGATTTATCAAAAGGCCCCAATGGGCCCTAGCCTTGGAGGCGCACTATGTACGATTGCAGGGCTGGATTTACCAATTGGCCCCAAGGGCCCCAGCCTAGGAGCACACTATCTACGAGTGTAAGGCTGGATTTGCCAATAGGCCCCATGGGCCCCAACCTAGGGGCGCACTATGTACGAGTGTAGGGCTTGATTTACCAATAGGCCCCATTGACCGCAGGCTAGGGGCGCACTATCTACGAGTGTAGGGCTGGATTTATCAACAGGCCCCAAGGGCCCCACCATAGGTGCACAATATGTACGCGTGCAGGGCTGGATTTACCAACAGGCCCCAAGGGCCCCACCATAGGGGCGCTCTATGTACGAGGGTAGGGCTGGATTTAACAATAGGCCCCATGGGCCCCAGTGTAGGGACGCACTATGTACGCGTGCAGGGCTGGATTTACCAACAGACCCCAAGGGCCCCGCCATAGGGGCGCTCTATGTACGAGGGTAGGGCTGTTTTACCAATAGGCCCCACGGGCCCCAGTGTAGGGACGCACTATGTACGAGTGTAGGGCTGGATTTACCAATAGGCCCCATGGGTCCCAGCCTAGTGGCGCACTATCTACGAGTGAAGGGCTGGATTTACCAATAGGCCCCATTGGCCGCAGCCTAGGGGCGCACTATCTACGGGTGCAGGGCTGGATTTACCAATAGGCCCCATGGGCCCAAGCCCAGGGGCGCACTATCTACGAGTGTAGGGCTGGATTTACTAATGGGCCCCATGGGCCCCAACCTAGGGGCACACTATATACGAGAGCAGGGCTGGATTTACCAAAAGGCCCCATTGGCCCCTGCCTAAGGGCGCATTATCTACGAGTGCAGGGCTGGACTTACCAATAGGTCCCATTGGCCCCAGCCCAGGGCCGCACTATCTACGAGTGCAGGTTTGGATTTACTAATAGACCCCATGGGCCCCAACCTAGGGGCGCACTATCTACAAGTGCAGGGCTGGATTTACCAATAGGCCCCATTGGTCCCAGCCTTGGGGGGGGGGGCATTATCTACGAGTGTAGGGCTGTATTTACTAATAGGCCGCATGGGCTCCAACCTAGGGGCGCACTTTCGACGAGTGCAGGGCTGGATTTACCAATAGGCCCCATGGGCCCCAACCTAGGGGCGCACTATCTTCGAGTGCAGGGCTGGATTTACCGATAGGCCCCATGGGCCCCAGCCTAGGGGAACACTATCCACGAGTTTAGGGCTGGATTTACCAATAGTCCCCATGGGCCCCAGTCTAGGGACTCACTATGTACGAGTGCAGGCCGGGATTTACCACAGGGTCCGGCCTTGGGGCGCAAATTCTATGAGCGCAGGGCTGAATTTATCAAAAGGCCCCAATGGGCCCTAGCCTAGGAGGCGCACTATGTACGAGTGCAGGGCTGGATTTACCAATTGGCCCCAAGGGCCCCAACCTAGGAGCACACTATCTACGAGTGTAGAGCTGGATTTACCATTAGGCCCCATCCTAGGAGTGAACTATGTACGAGTTTATTGCTGGATTTACCAATAGGCCCCATTGACCCCAGGCTAGGGGCGCACTACCTATGAGTGTAGGGCTAGATTTACCAAAAGGCCCCATGGGCCCCAGACTAGGGGCGCACTATATACGAGTGCAGGGCTGTATTTACCAATAGGCCCCATGGGCCCCAGCCTAGGGACACACTATCTACGGGTGCAGGTCTGGATTTACCAATAGGCCCCACGGGCTCCGGCCTTGGGGCGCAATACCTAAGAGTTCAGGGCTGGGATTATCAATAGGCCCCAATGGGCCCTGGCGTAGGGGCGCACAATGTACGCGTGCAGGGCTGGATTTACCAACAGGCCCCAAGGGACCCGCCGTATGGGCGCTCTATGTGCGAGTGTAGGGCTGGATTTATCAACAGGCCCCATGGGAACCAGTGTAGGGACACACTATGTACGAGTGTAGGGCTGGATTTACCAATAGGGCCCATGGGTCCCAGCCTAGTGGCGCACTATCTACGAGTGCAGGGCTGGATTCACCAATAGGCCCCATTGGCCCCAGCCTAGGGGCGCACTATCTACGGGTGCAGGGCTGGATTTTACAATAGGCCCAATGGGCCCCAGCCCAGGCGCGCACTATCTACGAGTGTAGGGCTGGATTTACTAATGGGCCCCATGGCCCCAACCTAGGGGCACAATATCTACGAGAGCAGGGCTGGATTTACCAATAGGCCCCATTGGCCCCAGCCTAGGGGCGCATTATCTACGAGTGCAGGGCTAGTTTTACCAATAGGCCCCATTGGCCCCAGCCTAGGGGCGCACTATCTACGAGTGTAGGGCTGGATTTACTTATAGGCCCGATGGGCCCCAAACTAGGGGCGCACTATCTACGAGTGCAGGGCTGGATTTACCAATAGGCCCCATTGGCCCCAGCCCAGGGGCGCACTATCTACGAGTGCAGGTCTGGATTTACTAATAGGCCCCATGGGCCCCAACCTAGGGGCGCACTATCTACGAGCGCAGGGCTGGATTTACCAATAGGCCTCATTGGCCCCAGCCTAGGGGGGCACTATCTACGAGTGTAGGGCTGTATTTACTAATAGGCCCCATGGGCTCCAACCTAGGAGCGCACTTTCGACGAGTGCAGGGCTGGATTTACCAATAGGCCCCATGGGCCCCAACCTAGGAGCGCACTGTCTTCGAGTGCAGAGCTGGATTTACCGATAGGCCCCATGGGCCCCAGCCTAGGGGAACACTATCCACGAGTGTAGGGCTGGATTTACCAATAGTCCCCATGGGCCCCAGTCTAGGGACTCACTATGTACGAGTGCAGGCCGGGAATTACCACGGGGTCCGGTCTTGGGGCCCAATATCTACAAGCGCAGGGCTGGATTTATCAAAAGGGCCCAATGGGCCCTAGCCTTGGAGGCGCACTATGTACGAGTGCAGGGCTGGATTTACCAATTGGCCCCAAGGGCCCCAGCCTAGGAGCACACTATCTACGAGTGTAAGGCTGGATTTGCCAATAGGCCCCATGGGCCCCAACCTAGGGGCGCACTATGTACGAGTGTAGGGCTTGATTTACCAATAGGCCCCATTGACCGCAGGCTAGGGGCGCACTATCTACGAGTGTAGGGCTGGATTTACCAAAAGGCCCCATGGGCCCCATCCTAGGGGCGCACTATATACGAGTGCTGGGCTGAATTTACCAATAGGCCCCGTGGGCCCCAGCCTAGGGCACACTATCTACGAGTGCAGGGCTGGATTTACCAATTGGCCCCAAGGGCCCCAACCTAGGATCACACTATCTACGAGTGTAGAGCTAGATTTACCAATAGGCCCCATGGGCCCCATCCTAGGGGCGCACTATGTACGAGTTTAGGGCTGGATTTACCAATAGACCCCATTGACCCCAGGCTAGGGGCGCACTACCTACGAGTGTAGGGCTAGATTTACCAAAAGGCCCCATGGGCCCCGGCCTTGGGGCGCACTATATACGAGTGCAGGGCAGTTTTTACCAATAGGCCCCATGGGCCCCAGCCTAGGGGAAAACTATCTACGGGTGCAGGTCTGGATTTACCAATAGGCCCCACGGACTCCGGCCTTGGGGCGCAATATCTACGAGTTCAGGGCTGGATTCACCAATAGGCCCCATTGGCCCCAGCCTAGGGGCGCACTAGCTACGGGTGCAGGGCTGGATTTAACAATAGGCCCCATGGGCTCCAGCCTAGGCGCGCACTATCTACGAGTGTAGGGCTGGATTTACTAATGGGCCCCATGGCCCCAACCTAGGGGCACAATTTCTGCGAGAGCAGGGCTGGATTTACCAATAGGCCCCATTGGCCCCACCCTAGGGGCGCATTATCTACGAGTGCAGGGCTGGATTTACCAATAGACCCCTTTGGCCCCAGCCTAGGGGCGCACTATCTACAAGTTCAGGGCTGGATTTACCAATAGGCCCCATTGGCCCTAGCCTAGGGGCGCACTATCTGCGAGTGTAGGGCTGGATTTACTTATAGGCCCCATGGGCCCCAAACTAGGGGAGCACTATCTACGAGTGCAGGGCTGGATTTACCAATAGGCCCCATTGGCCCCAGCCCAGGGGCGCACTATCTACGAGTGCAGGTCTGGATTTACTAATAGGCCCCTTGGGCCCCAACCTAGGGGCGCACTATCTACGAGTGCAGGGCTGGATTTACCAATAGACCCCATGGGCCCCAACCTAGGAGCGCACTGTCTTCGAGTGCAGGGCTGGATTTACCGATAGGCCCCATGGGACCCAGCCTAGGGGAACACTATCCACGAGTGTAGGGCTGGATTTACCAATAGTCCCCATGGGCCCCAGTCTAGGAACTCACTATGTACGAGTGCAGGACGGGATTTACCACGGGGTCCGGCCTTGGGGCCCAATATCTACAAGCGCAGGGCTGGATTTATCAAAAGGCCCCAATGGGCCCTAGCCCTGGAGGCGCACTATGTACGAGTGCAGGGCTGGATTTACCAATTGGCCCCAAAGGGCCCCAACCCAGGAGCACACTATCTACGAGTGTAGAGCTGGATTTGCCAATAGGCCCCATGGGCCCCAACCTAGGGGCGCACTATGTACGAGTGTAGGGCTTGATTTACCAATAGGCCCCATTGACCCCAGGCTAGGGGCGCACTACCTACGAGTGTAGGGCTGGATTTACCAAAAGGCCCCATGGGCCCCATCCTAGGGGCGCACTATATACGAGTGCTGGGCTGAATTTACCAATAGGCCCCGTGGGCCCCAGCCTAGGGGCACACTATCTACGGGTGCAGGTCTGGATTTAACAAGAGGCCCCACGAGCTCCGGCCTCGGGGCGCAATATCTACGAGTTCAGGGCTGGATTCACCAATAGGCCCCATTGGCCCCAGCCTAGGGGCGCACTATCTACGGGTGCAGGGCTGGATTTAACAATAGGCCCCATGGGCTCCAGCATAGGCGCGCACTATCTACGAGTGTAGGGCTGGATTTACTAATGGGCCCCATGGCCCCAACCTAGGGGCACAATTTCTACGAGAGCAGGGCTGGATTTACCAATAGGCCCCATTACCCCCACCCTAGGGGCGCATTATCTACGAGTGCAGGGCTGGATTTTCCAATATTCCCCATTGGCCCCAGCCTAGGGGCGCACTATCTACGAGTGCAGGGCTGGATTTACCAATAGACCCCTTTGGCCCCAGCCTAGGGGCGCACTATCTACAAGTTCAGGGCTGGATTTACCAATAGGCCCCATTGGCCCTAGCCTAGGGGCGCACTATCTGCGAGTGTAGGGCTGGATTTACTTATAGGCCCCATGGGCCCCAAACTAGGGGAGCACTATCTACGAGTGCAGGGCTGGATTTACCAATAGGCCCCATTGGCCCCAGCCCAGGGGCGCACTATTTACGAGTGCAGGTCTGGATTTACTAATAGGCCCCTTGGGCCCCAACCTAGGGGCGCACTATCTACGAGTGCAGGGCTGGATTTACCAATAGGCCCCATGGGCCCCAACCTAGGAGCGCACTGTCTTCGAGTGCAGGGCTGGATTTACCGATAGGCCCCATGGGCCCCAGCCTAGGGGAACACTATCCACGAGTGTAGGGCTGGATTTACCAATAGTCCCCATGGGCCCCAGTCTAGGAACTCACTATGTACGAGTGCAGGACGGGATTTACCACGGGGTCCGGCCTTGGGGCCCAATATCTACAAGCGCAGGGCTGGATTTATCAAAAGGCCCCAATGGGCCCTAGCCTTGGAGGCGCACTATGTACGAGTGCAGGGCTGGATTTACCAATTGGCCCCAAAGGGCCCCAACCTAGGAGCACACTATCTACGAGTGTAGAGCTGGATTTGCCAATAGGCCCCATGGGCCCCAACCTAGGGGCGCACTATGTACGAGTGTAGGGCTTGATTTACCAATAGGCCCCATTGACCCCAGGCTAGGGGCGCACTACCTACGAGTGTAGGGCTGGATTTACCAAAAGGCCCCATGGGCCCCATCCTAGGGGCGCACTATATACGAGTGCTGGGCTGAATTTACCAATAGGCCCCGTGGGCCCCAGCCTAGGGGCACACTATCTACGGGTGCAGGTCTGAATTTACCAATAGGCCCCACGAGCTCCCGCCTCGGGGCGCAATATCTACGAGTGCAGGGCTGGATTTACCACAAGGCCCCATTGACCCCAGGCTAGGGGCGCACTATCTACGAGTGTAGGGCTTGATTTACCAATAGGCCCCAATGGCCCCAGCCAAGGGGCGCTCTATGTACGAGTGCGGGGCTGTATTTACCAATAGGCCCCATGGGCCCCAGCCTAGGGGCGCACTTTGTACGAGTGTAGGGCTGGATTTATCAATAGGCCCCATGGGACCCAGTTAAGGGGCGCTCCTTTTACGAGTGTAAGGCTGGATTTACCAATAGGCCCCATGGGCCCCCGCCTAGGGGCGCACTATCTACGAGTGCAGGGCTGGATTCACTAATAGGCCCCATGGGGCCAGCCTAGGGGCGCACTATCTTCGAATGTAGGGCTGTATTTACTAATAGGCCCCATGGGCCCCAACCTAGGGGCGCACTTTCGACGAGTCCAGGGCTGGATTTACCAATAGCCCCCTTGGGCCCCAGCCCAGGGGCGCACTATCTATGAGTGTAGGGCTGGATTTACCAATAGGCCCCATGGGGCCCTGCGTAGGGGCGAACTATGTATGAGTGCAGGGCTGGATTTACCAATAGGCCCCATGGGCCCCAGCCTAGGGGCGCACTTTGTAAGAGTGTAGGGCTGGATTTATCAATAGGCCCCATGGGACCCAGTTAAGGGGCGCACTATCTACGAGTGTAGTGATGGATTTACCAATAGGCCCCATGGGCCCCAGACTAGGGGCGCACTATCTACGAGTGCAGGGCCGGATTTACCAATAGGCCCCATGGGCCCCAATTAATGGGCGCGCTATGTACGAGTTTAGGGCTGGATTTACCAATAGGCCCCATGGGCCCCAGGTTAGGGGCGCACTATCTACGAATGTAGGGCCGGATTAACCAATAGGCCTCGTGGGCCCCAGAGTTAGGGTGCACTATCTACGAGTGCAGGGCTGATTTACCAATAGGCCCCATGGGACCCATTAAAAGGACGCTCTTTGTACGAGTGTAAGGCTGGATTTACCAATAGGCCCCATGGGCCCCCGCCTAGGGGCGCACATTCTACGAGTGCAGGGCTGGATTCACTAATAGGCCCCATGGGGCCAGCCTAGGGGCGCACTATCTACGAGTGTAGGGCTGTATTTACTAATAGGCCCCATGGGCCCCAACCTAGGGGCGCACTTTCGACGAGTCCAGGGCTGGATTTACCAATAGCCCCCTTGGGCCCCAGCCCAGGGGCGCACTATCTATGAGTGTAGGGCTGGATTTACCAATAGGCCCCATGGGGCCCTGCCTAGGGGCGCACTATGTATGAGTGCAGGGCTGGATTTACCAATAGGCCCCATGGGCCCCAGCCTAGGGGCGCACTATCTACGAGTTTAGGGCTGGATTTACCAATAGACACCATGGGCCCCAGCCTAGGGGCGCACTATCTACGAGTGCAGGGCTGGATTTACCAATAGGCCCCATGGGCCTCAGCCTAGGGGCGCACTATCTACGAGTGCAGGTTTGGATTTACCAATAGGCCCCATGTGCTCCAGCCTTGGGGCGCACTATCTACGAGTGTAGGGCTGGATATACCAATAGGCCCCATGGGCCCCCAGCCTAGGGGCGCACTATCTACGAGTGCAGGGCTGGATTTACTAATAGGCCCCATGGGCCGATGCCTAGGGGCGCACTATGTACGAGTGTAGTGCTGGATTTACCAATGGGCCCCATGGGGCCCGGCCTATGGGCGCACTATGTACGAGTGCAGGGCTGGATTTACCAATAGCCCCATGGGCCCCGGCCTAGGGGCGCACTATGTACGAGTGCAGGGCTGGATTTACCAATAGGCCCCATGTGCCCCAGCCTTGGGGCGCACTATCTACGAGTGTAGGGCTGGATTTACTAATAGGCCCCATGGGCCGATACCTAGGGGCGCACTATGTACGAGTGTAGTGCTGGATTTACCAATGGGCCCCATGGGGCCCGGCCTATGGGCGCACTATGTACGAGTGCAGGGCTGGATTTACCAATAGCCCCATGGGTCCCGGCCTAGGGGCGCACTATGTACGAGTGCAGGGCTGGATTTACCAATAGGCCCCATGGGACCCAGTTAAGGGGCGCTCCTTTTACGAGTGTAAGGCTGGATTTACCAATAGGCCCCATGGGCCCCCGCCTAGGGGCGCACTATCTACGAGTGCAGGGCTGGATTCACTAATAGGCCCCATGGGGCCAGCCTAGGGGCGCACTATCTTCGAATGTAGGGCTGTATTTACTAATAGGCCCCATGGGCCCCAACCTAGGGGCGCACTTTCGACGAGTCCAGGGCTGGATTTACCAATAGCCCCCTTGGGCCCCAGCCCAGGGGCGCACTATCTATGAGTGTAGGGCTGGATTTACCAATAGGCCCCATGGGGCCCTGCGTAGGGGCGAACTATGTATGAGTGCAGGGCTGGATTTACCAATAGGCCCCATGGGCCCCAGCCTAGGGGCGCACTTTGTAAGAGTGTAGGGCTGGATTTATCAATAGGCCCCATGGGACCCAGTTAAGGGGCGCACTATCTACGAGTGTAGTGATGGATTTACCAATAGGCCCCATGGGCCCCAGACTAGGGGCGCACTATCTACGAGTGCAGGGCCGGATTTACCAATAGGCCCCATGGGCCCCAATTAATGGGCGCGCTATGTACGAGTTTAGGGCTGGATTTACCAATAGGCCCCATGGGCCCCAGGTTAGGGGCGCACTATCTACGAATGTAGGGCCGGATTAACCAATAGGCCTCGTGGGCCCCAGAGTTAGGGTGCACTATCTACGAGTGCAGGGCTGATTTACCAATAGGCCCCATGGGACCCATTAAAAGGACGCTCTTTGTACGAGTGTAAGGCTGGATTTACCAATAGGCCCCATGGGCCCCCGCCTAGGGGCGCACATTCTACGAGTGCAGGGCTGGATTCACTAATAGGCCCCATGGGGCCAGCCTAGGGGCGCACTATCTACGAGTGTAGGGCTGTATTTACTAATAGGCCCCATGGGCCCCAACCTAGGGGCGCACTTTCGACGAGTCCAGGGCTGGATTTACCAATAGCCCCCTTGGGCCCCAGCCCAGGGGCGCACTATCTATGAGTGTAGGGCTGGATTTACCAATAGGCCCCATGGGGCCCTGCCTAGGGGCGCACTATGTATGAGTGCAGGGCTGGATTTACCAATAGGCCCCATGGGCCCCAGCCTAGGGGCGCACTATCTACGAGTTTAGGGCTGGATTTACCAATAGACACCATGGGCCCCAGCCTAGGGGCGCACTATCTACGAGTGCAGGGCTGGATTTACCAATAGGCCCCATGGGCCTCAGCCTAGGGGCGCACTATCTACGAGTGCAGGTTTGGATTTACCAATAGGCCCCATGTGCTCCAGCCTTGGGGCGCACTATCTACGAGTGTAGGGCTGGATATACCAATAGGCCCCATGGGCCCCCAGCCTAGGGGCGCACTATCTACGAGTGCAGGGCTGGATTTACTAATAGGCCCCATGGGCCGATGCCTAGGGGCGCACTATGTACGAGTGTAGTGCTGGATTTACCAATGGGCCCCATGGGGCCCGGCCTATGGGCGCACTATGTACGAGTGCAGGGCTGGATTTACCAATAGCCCCATGGGCCCCGGCCTAGGGGCGCACTATGTACGAGTGCAGGGCTGGATTTACCAATAGGCCCCATGTGCCCCAGCCTTGGGGCGCACTATCTACGAGTGTAGGGCTGGATTTACTAATAGGCCCCATGGGCCGATACCTAGGGGCGCACTATGTACGAGTGTAGTGCTGGATTTACCAATGGGCCCCATGGGGCCCGGCCTATGGGCGCACTATGTACGAGTGCAGGGCTGGATTTACCAATAGCCCCATGGGTCCCGGCCTAGGGGCGCACTATGTACGAGTGCAGGGCTGGATTTACCAATAGGCCCCATGGGCCCCGGCCTAGGGGCGCACTATGTACGAGCGCAGGGCTGGATTTACCAATAGGCTCCATGGGCCCCAGCCTAGGGGCGCACTATCTACGAGTGCAGGGCTGTATTTACCAATAGGCCCCATGGGCCTCAGCCTGGGGGCGCACTATCTACGAGTGTAGGGCTGGATTTACCAACAGGCCCCATGGGCCCCAGCCTAGCGGCGCACTATCTACGAGTGCAGGGCTGGATTTGCCAATAGGCCCCATGGGCCCCAGTCTAAGGGCACACTATCTGCCAGTACAGGGCTGGATTTTCCAATAGGCCCCATGGGTCCCAGCTTAGGGGCGCACCATCTACGAGTGCAGGGTTGGATTTACCAATAGGCCCCATGGGCCCCAGTCTAGGGGCGCACTGTCTACCAGTACAGGGCTGGATTTACCAATAGGCCCCATTGACCCCAGGCTAGGGGCGCACTATCTACGAGTGTAGGGCTGGATTTACCAAAAGGCCCCACGGGCCCCATCCTAGGGGCGCACTATATACGAGTGCTGGGCTGAATTTACCAATAGGCCCCGTGGGCCCCAGCCTAGGGGCACACTATCTACGGGTGCAGGTCTGGATTTACCAATAGGTCCCACGAGCTCCGGCCTCGGGGCGCAATATCTACGAGTGCAGGGCTGGATTTATCAATAGGCCCCAATGGGCCCTAGCCTAGGGGCGCACTATGTACGAGTGCAGGGCTGGATTTACCACAAGGCCCCATTGACCCCTGGCTAGGGGCGCACTATCTAAGAGTGTAGGGCTTGATTTACCAATAGGCCCCAATGGCCCCAGCCAAGGGGCGCTCTATGTACGAGTGCGGGGCTGTAATTACCAATAGGCCCCATGGGCCCCAGCCTAGGGGCGCACTTTGTACGAGTGTAGGGCTGGATTTATCAATAGGCCCCATGGGACCCAGTTAAGGGGCGCTCTTTGTACGAGTGTAAGGCTGGATTTACCAATAGGCCCCATGGGCCCCCGCCTAGGGGCGCACTCTCTACGAGTGCAGGGCTGGATTCACTAATAGGCCCCATGGGGCCAGCCTAGGGGCACACTATCTACGAGTGTAGGGCTGTATTTACTAATAGGCCCCATGGGCCCCAACCTAGGGGCACACTTTGGACGAGCCCAGGGCTGGATTTACCAATAGCCCCCTTGGACCCCAGCCCAGGGGCGCACTATCTATGAGTGTAGGGCTGGATTTACCAATAGGCCCCATGGGGCCCTGCCTAGGGGCGAACTATGTATGAGTGCAGGGCTGGATTTACCAATAGGCCCCATGGGCCCCGACCTAGGGGCGCACTATGTACGAGTGCAGGGCTGGATTTACCAATAGGCCCCATGGGCCCCAGCCTAGGGGCGCACTTTGTACGAGTGTAGGGCTGGATTTATCAATAGGCCCCATGGGACCCAGTTAAGGGGCGCACTATCTACGAGTGTAGTGATGGATTTACCAATAGGCCCCATGGGCCCCAGACTAGGGGCGCACTATCTACGAGTGCAGGGCCGGATTTACCAATAGGCCCCATGGGCCCCAATTAAGGGGCGCGCTATGTACGAGTTTAGGGCTGGATTTACCAATAGGCCCCATGGGCCCCAGGTTAGGGGCGCACTATCTACGAGTGTAGGGCCGGATTTACCAATAGGTCTCATGGGCCCCAGAGTTGGGGTGCACTATCTACGAGTGCAGGGCTGATTTACCAATAGGCCCCATGGGACCCATTAAAGGGGCGCTCTTTGTACGAGTGTAAGGCTGGATTTACCAATAGGCCCCATGGGCCCCCGCCTAGGGGCGCACTATCTACGAGTGCAGGGCTGGATTCACTAATAGGCCCCATGGGGCCAGCCTAGGGGCGCACTATTTACGAGTGTAGGGCTGTATTTACTAATAGGCCCCATGGGCCCCAACCTAGGGGCGCACTTTCGACGAGTCCAGGGCTGGATTTACCAATAGCCCCCTTGGGCCCCAGCCCAGGGGCGCACTATCTATGAGTGTAGGGCTGGATTTACCAATAGGCCCCATGGGGCCCTGCCTAGGGGCGAACTATGTATGAGTGCAGGGCTGGATTTACCAATAGGCCCAATGGGCCCCAGCCTAGGGGCGCACTTTGTACGAGTGTAGGGCTGGATTTATCAATAGGCCCAATGGGACCCAGTTAAGGGGCGCACTATCTACGAGTGTAGTGATGGATTTACCAATAGGCCCCATGGGCCCCAGACTAGGGGCGCACAATCTACGAGTGCAGGGCCGGATTTACCAATAGGCCCCATGGGCCCCAATTAAGGGGCGCGCTATGTACGAGTTTAGGGCTGGATTTACCAATAGGCCCCATGGGCCCCAGGTTAGGGGCGCACTATCTACGAGTGTAGGGCCGGATTTACCAATAGGCCTCATGGGCCCCAGAGTTGGGGTGCACTATCTACGAGTGCAGGGCTGATTTACCAATAGGCCCCATGGGACCCATTAAAAGGGCGCTCTTTGTACGAGTGTAAGACTGGATTTACCAATAGGCCCCATGGGCCCCCACCTAGGGGCGCACTATCTACGAGTGCAGGGCTGGATTCACTAATAGGCCCCATGGGGCCAGCCTAGGGGCGCACTATCTACGAGTGCAGCGCTGGATTTACCAATAGGCTCCAATGGGCACCGGATTAGGGGAGCAAAATTAATCCGTAATTTGTTTTGTCAGAGAATTTCCATCAAATGTTATAGACTATAATGCACGTCTACGTCCAACAAATGTTTTGCAACTGCAGATGTTTCGACTTCAGCTTTAGAACAGGAAGGTTTTATGATTTATTAGGAGACAATTTAATCCGTTCAATTTGAATAATTCATGATGCACAGTTGTAGGTTGTATGATGTAGTGTGTATGTATATCTGAATATCTGTGAGTGTATAATGATTCTTAAATGGTTTAAACTCATTTTAATATCTCGTTGGCCTATTTATTTATAGTATATAGGCTATATACAAATTTAGAAACAGTTGATTCTCTCATTATCTTAATTTATTAAATTGATTTTACTTCCCTATACTTTAGAATAAAATAAAAAACACCTTCACAAAGACCTTTCTGAGGTCTCAATTTTCCCTCCTTAATGATGGTATGAAGAGGGGCCGGCAAAAACTCACGGGCCTAGGGGCACATACAATCTAAATGCGGACCTGTACGAGTGGCAATCTTAATATGTTTCGTCATGCCATCTCAATAGATATTTTACCTTCCTTCCGGAATCATCAGGGCCGATAACCTAGATGTTAGGCCCCTTAAAACAGCAATTATCATCATCATCATCCGGAATCATCTCTTAGATTTTGTCTGTTAGACAACATTTTTAACACAACGGATCTTCAAATAGCCTACAATTTACTATTTGGCGTACTGTGATTGTAGCTATGACTGACCAATATGAATTCCTTTGACAAAATCGAACCCACAGTCATATTCTGGTTCACAAGGCAGGAGTAAAGTGTGTTCCGGTCATGAACCCAAGCCCTGGTTCCAATACGTGATAATAATTTCTTATTTCTCATTATCTAAAATACCGCATTGCAGTAAATTTAAATAAAAATGAAAAAAATAATCCATCTAGGTTCAGTCATCCATTGGAAAACCTCGTACTTATAAACGAACCACCAGATGTAAAGATAAAAGTATCATTATTGTAGTACTAGGACAATAGTCGTTGATATCATCACTAATATTTGATGACGTGCTACAACTTGACACATACTGGTAAAATGACTCTGCGTGTTCCGAGAATGGGACGCCAATTTAACAGTTGAACGGCTTGTGTGTTTGATATCGAGCATATTTTAATTAATTCCCCAATAGGAAAAGCTCAGTTTATTAAGCGATCAGTAAAACAGTAACGTTTATTGTGCAGAGCCCACAGCAGCCATACGTAGTGGTTTACTTTCATGCATTTACTGTCCGAGAGGAAGAAGTTACAATAAGGCAATATCCTCGGACCATCCAATTTCTCGTGATATGTGAGTATGAATGGAAAATCCCAGTCATAATTTTTCAGGAAATCAATTATTAGTTTTGTAGCGTGATTTACCTTTATTACATTTTCATTTTTCACAATCTAAGAGTGCAGGGCTGGATTTACCAATAGGCCCCATGGCCCCAGCCTAGGGGCGCACTATCTACGAGTGTAGGGCTGGATTTACCAACAGGCCCCATGGGCCCCAGCATAGCGGCGCACTATCTACGAGTGCAGGGCTGGATTTGCCAATAGGCCCCATGGGCCCCAGTCTAAGGGCACACTATCTACCAGTACAGGGCTGGATTTTCCAATAGGCCCCATGGGTCCCAGCTTAGGGGCGCACTATCTACGAGTGCAGGGTTGGATTTACCAATAGGCCCCATGGGCCCCAGTCTAGGGGCGCACTGTCTACCAGTACAGGGCTGGATTTACCAATAGGCCCCAGTCTGGGGGCGCACTATCTACCAGTACAGGGCAGGATTTACCAATAGGCCCCATTGGCCCCAGCCTAGGGGCGCTCTATCTACGAGTGCAGGGCTGGTTTTAACAATAGGCCCCATGGGCCCCAGCATAGGGGCGCACTATGTACGAGTGTAGGGTCGGATTTACCAATAGGCCCCATGGGCCCTAGCCTAGGGGCGCACTATGTACGAGTGCAGGGCTGGATTTACCAACAGGCCCCAAGGGCCCCGCTATAGGGGCGCACTATGTACGAGTGCAGGGCAGGATTTACCAATAGGCCCCATGGGCCCCAGCCTAGGGGCGCACTATCTACGAGTGTAGGGTTGGATTTACCAATAGGCCCTATGGGCCCCTGCCTAGGGGCCCACTTTACGAGTGTAGGGCTGGATTTACCAATAAGCCCCATGGACCCAGCCTAGGGGCGCACTATCTACGAGTTTAGGGCAGGCTTAACCAACAGGCCCCAAGGGCCCCAGCCTAGGGGCGCACTGTGTACGAGTGTAGGGCTGGATTTACCAACAGGCCCCAAGGGCCCCGTCATAGGGGCGCACTATGTACGAGTTTAGGGCTGGAATTACCAATGGGCCACATGGGCCCCAGGCTAGGGGCGCACTATGTACGAGTGTAGGGCTGGATTTACCAACAGGCCCCAAGGGCCCCGCCATAGGGGCGCACTTTGTACGAGTGCAGGGCTGGATTTACCAACAGGCCCCAACGGCCCCGCCATAGGGGCGCACTATGTACGAGTGTAGGGCTGGATTTACCAACAGGCCCCAAGGGCCCCGCCATAGGGGCGCACTTTGTACGAGTGCAGGGCTGGATTTACCAACAGGCCCCATGGGCCCCAGTCTAGAGACGCACTATGTACGAGTGTTGGGCGGGATTAACCAATAGACCCCATGGGCCCCAGCCTAGTGGCGCACTATCTACGAGTGCAGGGCTGGATTTACCAATAGGCCCCATTGGCCCCAGCCTAGGAGCGCACTATCTATGGGTGCAGGGCTGGATTTACCAATAGGCCCCATGGGCCCCAGCCTAGGGGCGCACTATCTACGAGTGTAGGGGAGGATTTACTAATAGGCCCCATATGCTCCAACCTAGGGGCGAACTATCTACGAGTGCAGTGCTGGATTTACCAATAGGCCCCATTGGCCTCAGCCTAGGGGCGCATTATCTACGAGTGCCGGGCTGGATTTACCAATAGACCCCATTGGCCCCAGCCTAGGGGCGCACTATCTACGTGTGCAGGACTGGATTTACTAATCGGCCCCATGGGCCCCAAACTAGGGGCGCACTATCTACGAGTGCAGGGTTGGATTTACCAATAGGCCCCATTGGCATCAGCCTAGGGGCGCATTATCTACGAGTGTAGGGCTGGATTTACTAATAGGCCCCATTGGCCCCAGCCTAGGGGCGCACTATCTACGTGTGCAGGACTGGATTTATTAATAGGCCCCATGGGCCCCAGCCTAGGGGCGCACTATCTACGAGTGCAGGGTTGGATTTACCAATAGGCCCCATGGGCCCCAGTCTAGGGGCGCACTGTCTACCAGTACAGGGCTGGATTTACCAATAGGCCCCAGTCTAGGGGCGCACTATCTACCAGTACAGGGCAGGATTTACCAATAGGCCCCATTGGCCCCAGCCTAGGGGCGCTCTATCAACGAGTGCAGGGCTGGTTTTAACAATAGGCCCCATGGGCCCCAGCCTAGGGGCGCACTATGTACGAGTGTAGGGTCGGATTTACCAATAGGCCCCATGGGCCCTAGCCTAGGGGCGCACTATGTACGAGTGCAGGTCTGGATTTACCAACAGGCCCCAAGGGCCCCGCTATAGGGGCGCACTATGTACGAGTGCAGGGCAGGATTTACCAATAGGCCCCATGGGCCCCAGCCTAGGGGCGCACTATCTACGAGTGTAGGGTTGGATTTACCAATAGGCCCTATGGGCCCCTGCCTAGGGGCCCACTTTACGAGTGTAGGGCTGGATTTACCAATAAGCCCCATGGACCCAGCCTAGGGGCGCACTATCTACGAGTTTAGGGCAGGCTTAACCAACAGGCCCCAAGGGCCCCAGCCTAGGGGCGCACTGTGTACGAGTGTAGGGCTGGATTTACCAACAGGCCCCAAGGGCCACGCCATAGGGGCGCACTATATATGAGTGCAGGGCTGGATTTACCTACAGGCCCCAAGGGCCCCAGCCTAGGGGTGCACTATGTACGAGTGTAGGGCTGGATTTACCAATAGGCCCGATGGGCCCCAGCCTAGGGGCGCACTATCTACGAGTTTAGGGCAGGCTTAACAAACAGGCACCAAGGGCCCCAGTCTAGGGGCGCACTGTGTACGAGTGTAGGGCTGGAATTACCAACAGGCCCCAAGGGCCCCGTCATAGGGGCGCACTATGTACGAGTTTAGGGCTGGAATTACCAATAGGCCACATGGGCCCCAGGCTAGGGGCGCACTATGTACGAGTGTAGGGCTGGATTTACCAACAGGCCCCAAGGGCCCCGCCATAGGGGCGCACTTTGTACGAGTGCAGGGCTGGATTTACCAACAGGCCCCAACGGCCCCGCCATAGGGGCGCACTATGTACGAGTGTAGGGCTGGATTTACCAACAGGCCCCAAGGGCCCCGCCATAGGGGCGCACTTTGTACGAGTGCAGGGCTGGATTTACCAACAGGCCCCATTGGCCCCAGTCTAGGGACGCACTATGTACGAGTGTTGGGCTGGATTAACCAATAGACCCCATGGGCCCCAGCCTAGTGGCGCACTATCTACGAGTGCAGGGCTGGATTTACCAATAGGCCCCATTGGCCCCAGCCTAGGAGCGCACTATCTATGGGTGCAGGGCTGGATTTACCAATAGGCCCCATGGGTCCCAGCCTAGGGGCGCACTATCTACGAGTGTAGGGGAGGATTTACCAATAGGCCCCATATGCTCCAACCTAGGGGCGCACTATCTACGAGTGCAGTGCTGGATTTACCAATAGGCCCCATTGGCCCCAGCCTAGGGGCGCATTATCTACGAGTGCCGGGCTGGATTTACCAATAGACCCCATTGGCCCCAGCCTAGGGGCGCACTATCTACGTGTGCAGGACTGGATTTACTAATCGGCCCCATGGGCCCCAAACTAGGGGCGCACTATCTACGAGTGCAGGGTTGGATTTACCAATAGGCCCCATTGGCATCAGCCTAGGGGCGCACTATCTACGAGTGTAGGGCTGGATTTACTAATAGGCCCCATTGGCCCCAGCCTAGATGCGCACTATCTACGTGTGCAGGACTGGATTTACTAATAGGCCCCATGGGCCCCAGCCTAGGGGCGCACTTTCTACGAGTGCAGGGCTGGATTTACCAATTGGCCCCATGGGCCCCAAACTAGGGGCGCACTATCTACGAGTGCAGGGCTGGATTTACCAATAGGCCTCATGGGCCCCAGCCTAGGGTCGCACTATCTACGAGTGTAGGACTGGATTTACCAATAGGCCTCATGGGCCCCAGCCTAGGGTCGCACTATCTACGAGTGTAGGACTGGATTTACCAATAGGCCCCACAGGGTCCGGTCTTGGGATGATTCGCTGTTGCTAGGCCGATTCTAGGCTTCTCGAACCTTCCATTGCGCAATATTATCACGTGACGGAAATTCCCTCCTGCTCGATGTCGCCACGTGACTGGTTTCTGCAAATTTTCAGCCTCGATATTGCTTGGTTAAATTTTATCATGGGCTTCGAAAAATATTCCCATTTTCATCCCAAATAATTCATTTTTCGGGGGCATTCCTCCCTCATCTCATATTAAAAACAGTTTAAAAATTGTTTTCAATCACTTCGAATCAGGATCTTAGACATATCACTGAACTCGAAAAATGAATTATAATTTTAGCCTACTATCTTCAAATATTTTTTTAAGATCTTTGCATTGTACTTTCCCAAAATGACATTGTTCTCTTCATCATTTAACTCATAACAGTAATTTCCATAGACAGTTTCTATGCGGAACGGTTCTTTCTTCTTTCCTTGCGTCCGTCTCAGTGATCTTCAATTGGCCCGTTCGTCTCTTCTAGTACTGCGTAGTAGTATTTCTTCTCTCTTCGTCCTACTGGGGTCCCTCCATATCTCCTATACGAGTCTTTCTCATTTTGTTTCTCTTTGCTCGTACTGGGTATAGGATACAAACTTAACCTTTGATTGCTTTCTTCCTCTTTTTCCTTTTCCCTTAATTTCTTTAAGAATTCTTTTCCTTCTTGATGACGTTCGTCATAATTCTCTTTAGTCATTACTTCATTTCTCTGTGGTCTATCTTGATTCTGGCCCTGATTATTACGATTGTTTCTTCCATTATAATTATTGTAGTGCCTATAATTATTATTATTATGGAAGAATCTGCTCGTACGATTATCTTGGTAGTTTCCACGTCCTTGTTGTTGTTGATAGGGACGGCCACCTCGGAATCTCCTATACCTAGGTTCCGGTCTCCTATCCCTGAAATAAGTATTTCTCTCTGGGCCTAAGTTTCCCTTCTTTTGCACTTTAGGGCTTTCTGTCTGCTGTGTTTGATCTATGAACACAGTATTGATCTCCTTATAGTCCTGACGTTGGATTCTAGCTACGACATTGGGCGTTGGAGTAGTATAATCCAATTTCCGAAGAAGTTCGTCCATGCCGGCTATGTCACTAATTCCTGACGAAATTATCAGCCTTCTCACCTCAACTGGCAACATTCTGGCAATTGCATCTATCAGTTGTGCCGTAGATAGTGGGAGTTGTAAAAACGTTGTCGGGCAAGCTGTGTCGTAAAGAAGTCGGCGTAGCGCCAGGGTAAAGTACCCGAATACTTCCTGGAATATACTTCCGCGCGCAATCTGTTCTGTGCTTCAATTGACCAATAGCGCTTCATTAGAGCTTCAGCGAACTCTTCAAAGTCCACGAATGTGTACCTGAAGGCCCTGAACCACTCAAGGGGTCCCTCCCCTAAATAGCGCTCCACTATCTTCATTTCACGTTCACGAGGAATGTGAGCTTCTGCAAAGTAATCACGGATATTCCTGATATACTCTATTGGGGTGTAAGAATCGAGGTTAGTGAACTTACGAGGCTTGTCCTGAAAGTCATCTATACTGGTAGATCTTCCCTCCTTGATCTCATTTACGACTGCGACTACTGTATCTATCCGCTCATCTAAACGTTTGTTACGAGTTTCTAGGGATTCCGTTAAAGTTTGGATCACCTCGGTCGATTGATTCTTATCGTCCACCTGTCTCTGTAACAATTGATCTACGCGCTTTCCTAGATTTTTCCTGACACTCATATCATTACGGTTTATCTGTAATTGCGTACTGGCAAGTTTACTCTCAATTTTATCTTGTATTAACTTAATATGTTCCGTGCTCGACTTATCCCATTCATCTTACCAGATGACTACATTCGCCTTTATCATTTCGGCTATATCGACTTCTATGTCATCCTTTAAAATCTTATTATGGGCTATCACCTGATTACGCAGAGTATCAACGTTAGTTTTCAAATCGGCTAATGAAACAATAGTTTTTAGGGAATCGTCTACAAATTGCGTTCTTAAACACCTATACCATCAGAACATTTTGTCTTGGATTCCTCTACTTCCCTTGTTATTTTGTTTATGTCCCCTTGGACCTTATTGACATCAACAAAAGTAGAATTTACTTCTGACTGAACCTTGCTAATATCACTCTGTACACTGGTTATATCGGTTTGGACATTGTTAACATCTGTCTGCATATTATTAACATTTTCCTGAACCTTGTCTACCTTGGTTTGGACATGGGACACATCGGACCTTACATTGGCAACCTCAGATTTAACAAGAGCAACATCTGTTTGTATATTGGCAACATTATCTTTGACAAGAGCAACATCACCTCTAACGAGGGCAACATCAGAATGAACACCCTCAATTCTGGTTTGTACATTGGTAACATTGGTCTGTACATTGGCAATATCAGTACGAACACTACTGACATCATCCTTAAATTCTGTGGAGCTGGTCTGCAAACCCTGAAAAGAACTTTGCATACCCTGTATATCTCCCTTAAAACTTTCCTCGACACCGCTGACCTTACCAACAACAGTAGCAAGATCTGCCTGGCGATCTTTTTTCAGCTGCTCCCGATCCTGCTTCGCCTCATACAACTTTCTCTGTAAATCAATGACATTTACCTTCATATTCTCCTTAATCTGATTTTCAACACTATCTAATTTCTCCTTCATATTACTGTCCATTTTAGTTTGGGAATCATCCAAACTTTTGTGCGTTTTCTCCTTCATCTCGTTTATCATCTTCCGGACATCATCTGTCGCCATCGTTGCCATTACAAAAATATCAATAATACAAAGTGCTATAAGAATACAAACAAATTGAGCAATATAACAACACTTTAGAGCATTCTTTCAATCCATGTATTTGGGCATCTTATCGTCTCGCCTTAATATTAACTTAATATTAGGTTACCAGACATCCTACTTCTAAAGTACCAGTCCCTAAAGAGCTTTCGCGTATGTTATATTTTAAATATACTACCATAAAGAACATTTACATTTACTGTCATTAAACAAGTTAGCTTTACATGAACATGGCTATCAACAACCATGAGCCGGTCAAAATGAAATTAGATTCAGATCATAGGTCATTTCGGAAATTTTACCAATCACTCCTTTCTCAGGCTATCCATTATATCTGATCTTTATTTGAGTGCAATTTTGTTAGAAACAATGCAAATTACCTATATAATTACACTCTAGCTTATCGCAGATGATATGGTTGGTTAATCCCATAATCTTAAACAATAAGTTGTCATCTGGATAGCATCTAAATTGCCTCACGAAGCTATTTTCGTTGCCCCAAAGTCTAGGGTGCCATCTTTCCACTGCACCCGTATATTCGAGAGGCGGTCTGTCAGATATCCGAAGCACTGGTGGATTTGTAGACCCTGACTTCTCCGGCTTAAATACTAGTCAAGAATCCACTCCAACATCACCCTCAAGAATATACGTAGTGGGAAATTCGATGAAACTGTGAATTACAAATATGAACTTAGCTCAAAGTAGAGCACCTACCTTGCGTTCTCGGGGATCTCGTGGTCATCCTCTGGACCTAAAATGGGTTTCACAGTTGCATCTCCTTATATCTAAAATAAATCGAAACGACGCGGCGTCTAACAAAACTAAACAATTTAATAAGAAGATGTAAACTATATCAAAACATTCATACACTTAATAAAACACACACCCATTTTCACCTCTTCACATCTACGCCACTGACACTCCTGTGTTCCACGAACTCTGTAACAAAATCTTGGGGCGGCCAAAGCCTATTACAACAAGCTAAAACAATTAATAACCCCTGCGTGTTTCACATTCTTGTGGTACGCTCCGCTGGACACCTGGGTCCTTGCAGCGCGCGACTCAAGCCACGTGACAGATTATATAATCCAGCCCATTACAATCTCTAACACCGGCTGATCCATTCATTGACTCTGTTGACAAGCAACATGTCGTCCCATTTATGTGGCGGTGCCTTCGCGTTGGCTAGAAAAACGAGTTCT
Organism: Meconema thalassinum; assembly: GCA_946902985.2. Classification (NCBI taxonomy): domain Eukaryota; kingdom Metazoa; phylum Arthropoda; class Insecta; order Orthoptera; family Tettigoniidae; genus Meconema; species Meconema thalassinum. Next base: position 714,946,885 of record OX336388.2, on the reverse strand, counting down.
GAAATAGACCCTCGCTTGTCTCCCTTGACCGAGAATGCTCACATCTGCCACCAACAAGCATCTTTATAAAACTCTGATTTACGCCAGACAAAAACGCAAATCTCTCATACACCCTACATGTTAACAAAATTAAACTTCCACACACTGTTCCTTTCACTCCCTTGCGTTGTGATACCCCAACGGAGTTGTTTTCATACACACTGAATAATAAACAAACCGCATTCAACCACATCGACTTTCATACGCTATCCACTATGCTAAAACATCAAATAACTTCCCAAAACCTAACAAGTTATACCCTCGATTGAAAAGTAATGAAAGTTAACAACAAATGAATTTAAAACACATTCAATAGCATGAGCTATTATCAAGATAAAAATGTAATGTCTATTTACACTCGAGCAAAAGCTCCGATCAAGCACTAATGCTAATTGCAATTAAATGGGAACCTCACAATTCTCCATAGCTTTAGAAATACTACAACTTATACTCAATTCTGGTCTGTCGTCAAAATAAGTCAAATATATCCGACCAGCAAAGGTTAAACATAAGTATTTACATGCTTGGGTTTAATAAAAGTTAATAAGAGTAAACGTAACATACTTCAATATCCAATTTCCCGTCTACATTTCAGCTGTGACCCTATTATCTTCACATATCCAAAGTCGTGCATGAAATAAAAGGAGTTCTACTAACTCACCTTATGCCTTGCCAAAAATAGTCTTGCCCATGCAATGACTGTATTATAATGCGGAAACTCCTTCGCTAAAATCCTCTCGTATGCCAAACTGCACACGGAATTAGAAACATTTTATCGACTATCAAAAAGTTATCATCTTCACTTCCTAAAAACTAGCATTCCTTAAAAAGGGCATAATTCCTCAGCGTTGTCAAACCAACCGCTGGTATAACAAACAATAACATCAGTTGTTAATCCATTAATCTCTACATATCAACGACCTTTGGACTAAGCGTGAAATACCTCCTCACAATTACTTTAAAAACGTTACTAGGATATCTCTAAAACTGTTGCGTATACATTTAATAAAAATAATGTACTGTTACTACATACTCCTGGTTTCACTTTCACAGATGAAGGAATATCATGTCTACAATGTGACATTATATTCCCCATCGTGAATACATAATCACAAAAATTATTTGTGTGTGTTCGATAAGGATCAATCTCGACGAGGTAATCAAACTAGAAATTCCCCAACGTCGGATGATAAAGTTTTTCCAAGAAAATTCTATTCTCCAATTATTTAAATGACTGAAAGCTCATAGCTTTCTTCAATAAAACCTACAGTCAATCAAATTCGTATTATCTCCATTCTGAACGAATGTCTATGAGTTCTAACGATAATCATCGTTTCCACGTTAAATGTTTGTTTCCTATACGATGCTAAGATCGTTACGATGCTGTGATATTTCACAATATATCACCGATTCTTTCTTCTCTCTTGATGTTACTTCGCGACGAATAAGAAACCCAAATTGAACTAATACATTAATTTAATTGGTAACATAGACGAAAATGTCTACCACCTGAATTAGAAATGAATTCATAAACGTTGAAAATATATTACTGTTCCTTAAAGGAAATGACAAAAATACTAGTTCCTCAAACAAGTTAAATATCTCAGTTCAGAAACTGGATTGCAAACAATCAATGCTAAAAACGCCGAAAGACGGTCACTACAAATGATCTCGAAGTATAATATGTCTAGGCCTATACATGGAATACATAAATATTGTGTCGAAATATGGATCAAGGACTTGCTCTAGACTGCCACTATAATGCTCTAACTACAAGTTCAATGCACACAGCTACCTTGTCTGGGAGTCTAGAAGTTCAAATAGAGTATTATAAAATACTCAGCTGTTACGTCCTTCAAGGATCTGGGTTGGATCCTAGCTCGTCTTCAAGAACTCACGACCTCAGGAAAGGAACGAATTCCCCTAATGGAAAACAGCATGCTCCGACCGGGATCGAACTGCGGACCGCCAACCATCATATTCTTTGTGACCGGGTATACCCTGGACCTCTTGATAATCTTCATATCTCTTCTCACTCCGTCATGATACAGGTTTATAAAAACAACGAAAAGTGTCGAAAGTTCAGCTTCACGTTCCGAAATAAATTCGAAAAGGAAGTCGTGGACCTCACTCGTATACTGAATATTCATAGAGATGGAGTATAAATATCGTTCTGTAGTCGCTGGTGTTAATATCGAGCTCATGTTTGACGATAATGCACGAGAATGTGGTTGAACATAACGTCTCATGTTTGCTCGCAAAGTAGAGAGTCATGAACAAACTCCTCTAACGAAGCTCCATCCTTGACTATATTGCTTCTATCTGCTTGTATTCCTGGTGCACATACTAATTTAGTCCATAATTATAATCATATTATAAGACTTAATAATGTTCTTCTGTTGAGAATACACCGTCATCATACTTGGTGTTACCGTAAAGTTCCTCACTAGCAATGCTAACACTCACTGTTACTCACGTGAATCTGTGCATTCGCTGTAGTCTTCTCGGACAAAAGTGTTTTATAGCGCTGGATTCAGACACTTTTCTAACTCTTCACAAAATGTTTATATCTCCCAAAATATTCTTCCGAATTCAATAAAAGTTCGTAATATACTTCACAATATTGTATGCTATAATCTGTAGTAGAAATAATGTTTCTGAATTTGATCAGTTCGAAGTTATTGCGGCATTTATATTCCTCGCAACTTCACTCACTTCACTGGTGCGTCAATCTCCTACCCCTAGCCTCACGATACCACGTCTCCACCAGTCAACCTTACACGGACTCGGTGATGCACTCTGAACTCCTCTCTCTCCTGATAAAATACGTCTGATCGGTTCAAACTTCCAATGAATAAGAGCCTCGATGCTTAGTGTCTCCCCTCCAAGTCACCGATTCTGGCCGCTTTTTCCGTTCCCTCGAAAATTTGAGCGGGCTCTAGAAAATTGCTTATTCCTTCGAATTGCGACTTTCTGTCGGCTTATAAACTATTTGCAATATTTTATTATAATTTTCTTCACGTTACCATTACATAAATTCATTCTCATGGGGCTTAAATGTGATAAATATCCATAAAATTTAGTTGCTGGAACTCCCGTCTCCTCTAAAACTTCCTCTTATTGGCTGTAGGCTCATATCCAATCGGATAATTTATAACAATGTTTAAATAATTCCTGGGATGATTCTTTGTTGCTAGGCCGATTTTAGGCTTCTCGAACCTTCCATTGCGCAATATTATCACGTGACGAAAATTCCCTCCTGCTCGATGTCGCCACGAGACTGGTTTCTGCCAATTTCCAGCCTCGATATTGCTTGGTTAAATTTTATCATGGGCTTCGAAAAATATTCCCATTTTCATCCCAAATAATTCATTTTACGGGGGCATACCTCCCTCATCTCAAGTTAAAAACAGTTGCAAAATTGTTTTTAATCACTTCGAATGAGGATCTTAGACATATCACTGAACTCGAAAATGAATTATAATTTCAGCCTACTTTCTTAAAATATTTTCTTAAGTTCTTTGCATTGTACTTTCCCAAAATGACATTGTTCTCTTCATCATATAGCTCATAACAGTTATTTCCATAGACAGTTTCTATGCGGAACGGTTCTTTCTTCTTTTCTTACGTCCGTCTCAGTCATCTTCAATTGGCCCGTTCGTCTCTTCTAGTACTGCTTAGTATTATTTCTTCTCTCTTCCTACTTCTCTCGTTGGCCTACTGTGGTTCCTTCTTATCTCCTATACGAGTCTTTCTCATTTTGTTTCTCTTTCCTCGTACTGGGTATAGGATCCAAACTTAACCTTTGATTGCTTTCTTCCTCTTTTTCCTTTTCCCTTAATTTCTTTAAGTATTCTTTTCCTTCTTGACGACGTTCGTCATAATTCTCTTTAGTCATTACTTCATTTCTCTGTGGTCTATCTTGATTCTGGCCCTGATTATTACAATTGCTTCTACCATTATAATTATTGTTGTGCTTATAATTATTATTATTACGGAAGAAATCACTCGTACGATTTTCTTGATAGTTTCCACGTCCTTGTTTTTTTTGATAGGGCCGGCCACCACGGAATCTCCTATACCTAGGTTCCGGTCTCCTATCCCTGAAATAAGTATTTCTCTCTGGGCCTAAGTTTCCCATTTCTTGCACTTTAGGGCTTTCTGTCTGCTGTGTTTGATCTATGAACACAGTATTGATCTCCTTATAGTCCTGACGTTGGTTTCTAGCTACGACATTGGGCGTTGGAGTAGTATAATCCAATTTCCGAAGAAGTTCGTCCATGCCGGTTAAGTCACTAATTCCTGACGAAATTATCAGCCCTCACCTCAACTGGGAACATTCTGGTAATAGCATATATCAGTTGTGCCGTAGATAGTGGGGGTAGTAAAAACGTAGTCGGGCGAGTTGTGTCGTAAAGAAGTCGCGCTAGTCAGTCAAGTAGCCGAATACTTCCTGGAATATAATTCCGCGCGCAAACTGTTCTGTGCCTCAATTGAGCAATAGTGCTTCATTAGAGCTTCAGCGAACTTTTCAAAGTCCACGAATGTGTACCTGAAGGCCCTGAACCACTCAAGGGGTCCCTCTCCTATATAGCGCTCCACTATCTTCATTTCACGTTCACGAGGAATGAGAGCTTCCGCAAATTAATCACGGATATTCCTCATATACTCTATTGGGGTGTAAGAATCGAGGTTAGTGAACTTACGAGGCTTGTCCTCAAAGTTGCGTATTACCGTCACGTTTCTCTGTTGAGAATCTTGGAAACTGGAGCGATATTCTCTCCTTTCTCTTTCGGGTTCTCTACTTCTATCTTCGAGTCCCTCATTGTATCTGAATACTCTGTCTTCTGACCTCACTTCTCTATCTCCTATCTTCATACTGGGTCTTCTATGACGACTTTCATAGTCCTCGACTTCTATCTTCTCCTTATCTTCAATCTCCGTAATCATTTCTTTCACCTGCTTCTCTACTTCCTTCTTTAAATCCTCCTTATAGACTTCGAGATCTGCAACGTATCCTAAGCTCAGACTTTGCAATCTCCTGCTAATGTAGTCTTTGATACTGGTAGATCTTCCCTCCTTGATCTCATTTACGACTGTGACTACTGTATCTATCCGCTCGTCTAAACGTTTGCTACGAGTTTCTAAGGATTCCCTTAAAGTTTGGTTCGCCTCGGTCGATTGATTCTTATCGTCCACCTGTCTCTGTAACAATTGATCTATGCGCTTTCCTAGATCTGTCCTGACACTCATAACATTACGGTTTATCTGTAATTGCGTACTGGCAAGTTTACTCTCAATTTTATCTTGTATTAACTTAATATGTTCCGTGCTCGACTTATCCCATTCATCTTACCAGATGACTACATTCGCCTTTATTATTTCGGCTATATCAACTTCTATGTCATCCTTTAAAGTCTTATTATGGGCTATCACCTGATTACGCAGAGTATCAACGTTAGTTTTCAACTCGGCTAATGAAACAATAGTTTTTAGGGAATCGTCTACAAATTGCGTTCTTAAACACCTATACCATCAGAATGTTTTGTCTTGGATTCCTCTACTTCCCTTGTTATTTTGTTTATGTCCCCTTGGACCTTATTGACATCAACAAACGTAGAATTTACTTCTGACTGAACCTTGCTAATATCACTCTGTACACTGGTTATATCGGTTTGGACATTGTTAACATCTGTCTGCATATTATTAACATTTTCCTGAACCTTGTCTACCTTGGTTTGGACATGGGACACATCGGACCTTACATTGGCAACCTCAGATTTAACAAGAGCAACATCATTTTGTACATTGGCAACATTATCTTTGACAAGAGCAACATCACCTCTAACGAGGGCAACATCAGAATGAACACCCTCAATTCAGGTTTGTACATTGGCAACATTGGTCTGTACATTGGCAGTATCAGTACGAACACTACTGACATAATCTTTAAATTCTGTGGAGCTGGTCTGCAAACCCTGTAAAGAACTTTGCATACTCTGTATATCTCCCTTAAAACTTTCCTCGACACCGCTGACCTTACCAACAACAGTAGCAAGATCTGCCTGGCGATCTTTTATCAGCTGCTCCCGATCCTGCTTCGCCTCATACAACTTTCTCTGTAAATCAATGACATTTACCTTCATATTCTCCTTAATCTGATCTTCAACACTATCTAATTTCTCCTTCATATTACTGTTCATTTTAGTTTGGGAACATCCAAACTCTTCTGCGTCTTCTCCTTCATCTCGTTTATCATCTTCCGGACATCTGTCGCCATCGTTGCCATTACAACAATATCAATAATAGAAAGTGCTATAAGAATACAAACAAATTGAGCAATATAACAACACTTTAGAGCATCCTTTCAATCCATGTATTTGGGCATCTTATCGTCTCGCCTTAATATTAACTTAATATTAGGTTACCAGACGTCCTACCTCTAAAGTACCAGTCCCTAAAGAGCGTTCGCGTGTGATTTATTTTAAATGTACTACCATAAATAACATTTACATTTACTGTCATTAAACAAGTTAGCTTTATATGAACATGGCTATCAATAACCATGAGCTGGTAAAAATGAAAATAGATTCTGATCATGGGTCATTTCGGAAAATTTTACCTATTACTCCTTTCTCAGGCTATCCATTATATCTGATCTTTATTTGAGTGCAATTTTGTTAAAAACAAAGCAAATTACCTATATAATTATACTCTAGCTTATCGCAGATGATATGGTTGGTTAATCTCATAAACATAAACAATAAGTTGTCATCTGGATAGCTTCTAAATGACCTCACGAAGCTATTTTCGTGGCCCCAAATTCTAGGGTGCCATCTTTCCACTGCACCCGTATATTCGAGAGGCGGTCTGTCAGATATCCGAAGCAGCGCTGGATTTGTAGACCCTGACTTCTCCGGCTTAAATACTAGTCAAGAATCCACTCCAACATCACCCTCAAGAATATACGTAGTGGGAAATTCGATGAAACTGTGAATTACAAATATGAACTTAGCTCAAAGTAGAGCACCTATCTTGCGTTCTCGGGGATCTCGTGGTCAGCCTCTGGACCTAAAATGGGTTTCACAGTTGCATCTCCTTATATCTAAAATAAATCGAAACGACGCGGCGTCTAACAAAACTAAACAATTTAATAACAAAAAGTAAACTATATCTAAACATTCATACACTTAATAAAACGCACACCCATTCTCACCTCTTCACATCTTCGCCACTGACACTCCTGTGGTCCACGAACACTGTGACAAAATCTTGGGGCGGCCAAAGCCTATTACAACAAGCTAAAACAATTAAAAACCCCTGCGTGTTTCACATTCTTGTGGTACACTCCGCTGGACACCTGGGTCCTTGCAGCGCGCGACTCTAGGCACGTGACAGATTATATAATCCAGACCGTTACAATCTCCAACACCGGCTGATCCATTCATTGACTCTGTTGACAAGCAACATGTCGACCCATTTAAGTGGCGGTGCCTTGGCGTTGGCTAGAAAAACGAGTTCTGAAAAAGAACCTCGCTTGTCTCCCTTGACCGAGAATGCACACATCTGCCACCAGCAAGCAACGTTATAAAACTCTGATTTACGCCAGACCAAAACGCAAATCTCTCAGACACCCTACATGTTATCAAACTGAAACTTCCACACACTGTTCCTTTCACTCCCTCGCGTTGTGATACCCCAACAGAGTTGCTTTCATACACACAATAAACAATAAACAAACCGCATTCAACCACATCGACTTTCATACGCTATCCACTATGCTAAAACATCAAATAGCTTCTTAAACCTAACAAGTTATACCCTCGATTGAAAAGTAATGAAAGTTAACAACAAATGAATTTAAAATACATTCAATAGCATGAGCTATTATCATGAAAAAATGTAATGTCTATTTACACTCTAGCAAAAGCTCAGATCTCGCACTAATGCTAATTGCAATTAAATGGAATCCTCACAATTCTCCATAGCTTTAGAAAGACTACCATTTTTACTCAATTCTGGTCTGTCGTCAAAATAAGTCAAATATATTCGACCAGCAATGGTTAAACATACGTATTTACATCATTGGGCTTAATAAAAGTTAATAAGAGTAAACGTAACATACTTCAATATCCAATTTCCCGTCTACATTTCAGCTGTGACCCTATTATCTTCACTTATCAAAAGTCGTGTATGAAATAAAAGGAGTTCTACTAACTCACCTTATGCCTTGCCAAAAATAGTCTTGCCCATACAATGACTGTATTATAATGCGGAAACTCCTTCGCTAAAATTCTCTCGTATGCCAAACTGCACACGGAATTAGAAACATATTAACCACTATCAAAACGTTATCATCTTCACTTCCTAAATACTGGCATTCCTTAAAAAGGGCATAATTCCTCAGCGTTGTCAAACCTACCGCTGGTATAACAAACAATAACATCAGTTGATAATCCATTAATCTCTACATATCAACGACCTTTGGACTAAGCGTGAAATACCTCCTCACAATTACTTTAAAAACGTTACTAGGATATCTCTAAAACTGTTGCGTATACATTTAATAACAAGATATTCAGTAAAGAACATATAGCCTACTTTCTCATAAATATATGAGTATAGTTATAACTCGTTGTTTTTATCAAAGAGTATAATAGAATAATTTCTTGGTGAAGACCTTGGAAACTATTTACCTCTACCAAACGCCACAACCTAGATAAATACTGCTACCATCATTGAAGAAAGAAAGATAAGAAGTATCTCAAGAATGTATGGATTTGGAGACATAATCGACCGGACTGGCTGCGTGGCTCAGCGGTAACGTTCTCGCTTGCTGGGCCCTAGGATGCAGGTTCGTATCCTGGCGCAGTCAGCTGGAATTTGAGGGTGCACAAATGCGAGGAAGCCGTGTCAGTACATTTACTGGCACGTTAAAGATCCCCTTCGGGGCAAAAATCCGGCACCCCGGCGTCTCTATAAGCAGCAGTAGTTAATAGGGACGTAAAACCAATAACATTATATTATTATTATTATTATTATTATTATTACATAATCGACCTGCCGTGGGCAACATCCAACTTTGAGTTGAGGCATGTCTTTGCACGTCTGGTTGTGCATGGCTTTCACAACCCTAATTGAATTAACAAATCTAGCCATGACCCTACAGAGACGTGTGTATACCAACTATGTGGATATTTTCGATTGCTATTTGCCTGAAATAAAAGTATTAATTAATAACCTGAACTAGCACCAACGGCTAGAATTCAGTTACTATGTGAAATCGTTTTGTTCTTTACTTCAAATAACATTTTCAAATAACGCATAAAATAGGCTGTTACAAACCCTTTAAAATAAGAAGTAAAAATGTATCTTGTCATTCTTCAAATTCGATGCGCATAGAATTCCTATGGTATAGTAATCAATGGAGTCCCACGTAGACCAGTCGTGACATCTAGTGGAGAAGTATCGAACAATATAACCCTAACAGGGCGAGTGCATTCTAGCGGCCATAAGAAGAAACTTTTCAATAAAATCTGGAAGTTATTAAGTAGGTTGGCGTGCAGTTACCTTTTTGGCTGCTAGATGTCTCGAACAAATCTGCTGGCGAATTATGTTTTAATTAAATATATATTTTCCACCATAATATGCACAATATAACGCTTAATTTTAAAACGTCTGAGTCATTACAAAACAATAAATATATAAAATTTCAAGCAAAAAAATTAACTCTGATGGGATTTGAACCATAGGCATATGAGCGATAGGCCAACGCTTTACCAGTGAGTCAATTGTGCCAACGAACATCGTTCTATATAAAATGACTTACATAGAACTTGTTAGCAAATAATGATTTATACTAAACGATTTCATCAGTGGAGTATATTATTTATATATAAAGCATTTCATACAAAGTTTATTTATTTTGTATCAGTACGCTATATTGCATGCAATACTCAAATTAGTGAAATATAAGTCAGGCGAAAGATATCCGCTGCCATCTTGTCTTCTAACTGAGATGGCTCAGCTTTTCAAATTCACGTCTGCACTATAGTACTACAAAATAAACTTTTAATTTCGAACGTGCCTCTTCCTTTAGAACAGTTAAAACGATTCTCGGCTCGATAATCGGAACTGGTGGGCCCCATGATATGGATTATAAAGTTTGCATAATTCGCACGGCCGCCATCCTGAAATGGTATGGCGGATGACCTTGTAGTTTGGTCACAAGACGCGTCCTATATGAAGGTATGTTGTTACCAAATTTGGTAGAGACCGGATGATTTGGTTAGTCGTTATTTGATTTTACGTTTTGAACGTTTGAGTGGCCACCATTCAGTTTTGGCAAAGATGTCGGCGATATAAAACATGACACTGAGGTGCCCTTTGCTTGTTCTACCTCTGTACCATATTTCGTTCAATTCCGTTTCACCGTGTTGGAATTGATAGAGGGGGACAGACATTCAGAGTACACACTCACACACACACACACACACACACACACACACACACACACACACACACACACACACACACACACAGACAGTCACACATTTTTTGGCCCTGTAGTGATCCCATAAGTCTACTTTCATTTTTTGCAAAAATCGAAAGTAGGCTAAAAATACTGTACTCTTACTCCATACTTCTGGTTTCACTTTCACAGATGAAGGAATATCATGTATACAATGTGACATTATATTACCCATCGTGAATACATAATCACAAAAAATATTTGTGTGTGTTCGATAAGGATCAATCTCGACGAGGTAATCAAATTAGAACTTCCCTAACGTCGGATGATAAAGTTCCTCCAAGAAGATTCTATTCTCCAATTATTTTAACAGACTGAAAGCTCATAGCTTTCTTCAATAAAACATACAGTTAGTCAAATTCGTATTATCTCCATTCTGAACGAACGTCTATGAGTTCTAACGATAATCATCGTTTCTACGTTAAATGTTTCTTTCCAATACGATGCTAAGATCGTTACGATGCTGTGATATTTCACAATATATCACTGTTTCTTTCTACTCTCTTGATGTTACTTCACGACGAATAAGAACAGGGGCGGATCTAGGGGAGGGCGAGGAGGGCGACCGCCCAGGGCCCCGGGGGGCCCCGCGTCATGGATTGTTTTAAATATAATTGATTAATTAATCATACTTTTCAAACTAATTTATAATTCATAATATTCTTTTTTCATGCAGCTATGACCTCCCGTGACTGTTTAGCAAGTTTAGATTTCAGTGAAATGATGGAAGACTTCAGCCGGGGAAAAAGTCGCAAAGTAATATTTTAATATTTCATAGCTTACATAATCTTCTTCAAGGGGACTTAAATGTTTCTTTCATATTATTTAAAAATGTACTGTAGTGTGTTCAAAATATTGTAACTATTCTTTTTTTATTATTATTTATTACAAAACTATTCTCCATTTGATATGATTTTTTAAATTTCCTATTGTTGTGGGCCCCACCTTATCATATCACCCAGGGCCCCGCAAGGCCTGGATCCGCTACTGAAAAAGAAACCCAAATTAAACTAATAAATTAATTAAATTGGTAACATAGACGTAAATGTCTATCACCTGAATTCAAAATGAATTCATAAACGTCGAAAATGCATTACAGTTCCTTAAAGGAAATGACAAAAATACTAGTTCCTCAAACAAGTTAAAAATCTCAGTTCAGAAACTGGATTGCAAACAAACAATGCTAAAAATGTCGAAAGACGATCACTACAAATGATCTCGAAGAATAAAATGTTTATACATGGAATACATACAATTGTGTCGAAATATGGATAAAGGACTTGCTCTAGAATGCCACTATAATGCTCTAACTACAAGTTTAATGAACACAGCTACCTTCTCTGGGAGTCTAGAAGTTCAAATAGAGTATTATAAAATACTCAGTTGTTACGTCCTTCAAGGATCCGGGTTGGACCTAGCTCGTCTCCAAGGACTCACGACCTCAGGAAAGGAACGAATTCCCCTACTGAAAAACAGCAAGCTCCGACCGGGATCGAACTGCGGACCGCCAACCATCATATTCTTTGTGACCGGGTATACCCAGGACTTCTTGATAATCTTCATGTCTCTTCTCACTCCGTCATGGTACAGTTTCATCAAAACAACGAGAAGTGTCGAAAGTTCAGCTTCACGCTCCGAAATAAATTCGAAAAGGAAGTCGTGGACCTCACTCGTATACTTAATATTCATAGAGATGGAGTATGAATATCGTTCTGTAGTCGCTGGTGTTAATATCAAGCTCATGTTTGACGATAATGCACGAGAATGTGGTTGTACATAACGTCTCATGTTTGCTCGTAAAGTAGATAGTCATGAACTAACTCCTCTAACGAAGCTCCTTCGTTGACTATATTGCTTCTATCTGCTTGTATTCCTGGTGCACATACTAATTTAGTCCATAATTATAATCATATTATAAGACTTAATAATGTTCTTCTGTTGAGAATACACCGTCATCATACTGGTGTTACCATCAAGTTCCTCACTAGCAATGCTAACACTCACTGTTACTCACGTGAATCTGTGCATTCGCTGTAGTCTTCTCGGACAAAAGTGTTTTATAGTGCTGGATTCAGACACTTTTCTAACTCTTCACAAAATGTTTATATCTCCTAAAATATTCTTCCGAATTCAATAAAAGTTCGTAATATACTTCACAATATTGTATGCTATAATCTGTAGTAGAAATAATGTTTCTGAATTTGATCAGTTCGAAGTTATTGCGGCATTTATATTCCTCGCAATTTCACTCACTTTACTGGCGCGGCAATCTCGTACTCCTACCCTTGCGATACCACGTCTCCACGAGTCAACCTTACACAGACTCGGTAATGCACTCGGAACTCCTCTCTCTCCCGATAAAACACGTCTGATCAGTTCAAACTTCCAATGAATAAGAACTTCGATGCTTGGCGTCTCTCCTCCAATTCACCGATTCTGGCCGCCTTTTCCGTTCCCTCGAAAATTTGAGCGGGCTCTAGCAAATTGCTTATTCCTTCGAATTGCGACTTTCTGTCGGCTTATAAACTATTTGCAATATTTTATTATAATTTTCTTCACTTTACCATTACATAAATTCATTCTCATGGGGCTTAAATGTGATAAATATCCATAAAATTTAGTTGCTGGAATTCTCGTCTCCTCAAAAACTTCTTCTTCTTGGCTGCAGGCTCATATCCAATCGGAAAATGTATAACAATGTTTAAATAATTCCTGGGATGATTCTTTGTTGCTAGGCCGATTCTAGGCTTCTCGAACCTTCCATTGCGCAATATTATCACGTGACTGAAATTCCCTCCTGATCGATGTCGCCTCGAGATTGGTTTCTGCCAATTTCCAGCCTCGATATTGTTTGGTTAAATTTTATCATGGGCTTCGAAAAATATTCCCATTTTCATCCCAAATAATTCATTTTACGGGGGCATTCCTCCCTCATCTCAAGTTAAAAACAGTTGCAAAATTGTTTTTAATCACTTCGAATGAGGATCTTAGACATATCACTGAACTCGAAAATGAATTATAATTTTAGCCTACTTTCTTAAATAATTTTTTTAATTTCTTTGCATTGTACTTTCCCAAAATGACATTGTTCTCTTCATCATATAGCTCATAACAGTTATTTCCATAGACAGTTTCTATGCGGAAAGGTTCTTTCTTCTTTCCTTGCGTCCGTCTCAGTCATCTTCAATTGGCCCGTTCGTCTCTTCTAGTACTGCGTAGTAGTATTTCTTCTCTCTTCGTCCTACTGGGCTTCCTCCATATCTCCAATACGAGTCTTTCTCATTTTGTTTCTCTTTGCTCGTACTGGGTATAGGATCCAAACTTAAGCTTTGATTGCTTTCTTCCACTTTTTCCTTTTCCCTTAATTTCTTTTAGTATTCTCTTCCTTCTTGATGACGTTCGTCATAATTCTCTTTAGTCATTACTTCATTTCTCTGTGGTCTATCTTGATTAAGTTTTAATTCACCGGCCGTGAAAGCCAATATATCATCTTTTTGGAAGCTTTCATAGGGAGGTTGAGGCTGCTTGGGCTTTTGGTTCTCGCAGTCAAGTGGTGCAGTTGCACCTAATATAAAGGGAGGTGGCGCGCAGTTCGCTACTCCAGTGGGGGTCCAGGCGGGGACACCGAGCCCGCCGATGAGCCAGCTTGGCGTCCTAGGTGGAACCCCACACAAGACACGGCACAAACCTAGAAGAATTGCTGAGTTTTAATTCACCGGCCGTGAATGCCAATATACCATCTTGGAAGCCTTCATAGGGTGGTTGAAGCTGCTGGGGCTTTTAGTTCTCGCAGTCAAGTGGTGCAGTTGCACCTAATATAAATGGAGGTGGCGCGCAGTTCGCTACTCCAGTGGGGTTCCGGGCGGGGACACCAAGAGCCCGCCGATGAGCCAGCTTGGTGTCCTAGGCGAAACCCCACACAAGACACGGCACAAACCTAGAAGAATTGCTGAGTTTTAATTCACCGGCTGTGAAAGCCAATATACCATCTTTTTGGAAGTCTTCATAGGGAGGTTGAGACTGCTTGGGCTTTTAGTTCACGCGGTCAAGTGGTGCAGTTGCACCTAATATAAAAGGAGGTGGCGCGCAGTTAGCTACTTCAGTGGGGGTCCGGGCTTGGACACCAAGAGCCCGCCGATGAGCCAGCTTGGTGTCCTAGGCGAAACCCCACACAAGACACGGCACAAACCTAGAAGAATTGCTGAGTTTTAATTCACCGGCCGTGAAAGCCCATATACCATCTTTACTTCATTGTGATTAACTGATGAAGGAATGACAAGTCCATAACCATTGCAACAGTAGCTCAATTGATAACGTCTAGCTATTAATACTGAAGATTGTTTGAAGAACAGGTACTTCTGTTAGTAAATATATATTGGTTAAGCATAATAAAGAAATGTGAGGTTTAAAGGTTACAAAGTTCTTTGGGTGTCTCCCGAAAATGTATTGGAGTTTTCCAGAGGGGCGAACGTTCAGGTGTTTTTGACAACCACTGTATTGCAGCCTTTACAGAATGTAGAATCAACACTTTTTGTTGGAATATTAAATTGGTATCCACACAATTTTATTCATAAGATTCTGCTAAGTCTTCTGGAATCAATGTTATTGCTGGTACAGTGATTCTGAGATCACAAGACCTGGATGACAACTTCCAGAATCTCGACAGAGCTAACATTGCTTAATACAGTGTTAGTTCTGAACACTTGGTGGTTAATTGTATTGAGCTTATATACGGAGCTCATGCAAGCTTGGCTTGCACGCGGTCAAACTTCGCGAGATTGTCACATGGAACACAAAAAAAGTAAGTTTCCGCCTCCTAGCGGTGGATATGAGCACTCACTGAATTACCAGCAAGCTTGCCAATAATGGGCGCAATTGTTCTTAGCACTAACACCTCCCCTACAATAAGCCCCACTTTCATTTGGGTTTAGATAAACCCAGCCGTTCTCAGTGACGGGCTGTCTCCTTCTCTGTCAATGTCTTTGTCATGATGTCGGCCAAGTTTTCGGTGGATGGAACATAATACAGGGATAGCAGACCTCCTTCTTCTCCCTGATGAAGAAATATCTAAGTTCTATAATATGCTTGCTCCTCTGCGATGTCACTTCTTTGTTCGCTAGTGCAATTGCCCTTGGTTGTCTGCCAGCAATGTCCTTGGCGCAAGTTCACCCTCTCCGATTTCTGTCAGGAACTGTTTCAACCACAAGACCTCTTTGGTTGCCTTCACATTGCCATGTATTCAGCTTCCACTGTGGAGAGGGCGGTTGTCCTCTGCTTTCTTGCACACCTCCAGCAAGCAACATGACGTACCCACTGACTGACCGTCTGTATGTCCTGTCACTTGCCCAGTCAGCATCACAAAAGGCTGTCACTCGTTCTCCCGTTTTCTTAAATGTCAGTCCAATGTTTTTTGTGTGCTTTACATAACGCAGGAGGTGACGAACTCCTGTCCAGTGTTCAGCTGTTGGCCGCTTGTTGAACTGACTGAGGTATGTCGTCGCAAAGGCTAAGTCCGGTCTGGTGGCTCCAGCGAGATAAAGCAGACCCCCGACTGCTTGTTGATGTTTGGTGCCCTCACTTTGATCTGCCTCGCCAGACGCTTTTTCAAACTGCATCCCACGATCAAGATGCGTCGATGCTCCCTTAGCATCTTTTATGCCAAAAGTTGCCAAGAGCTCATCGGCATAAGCTGCTTGGCTTAGGGTGAGCGATCCATCATCTGCCTCTACCTTCATCGATAAGACGTGATTCACCGGTCCCAAGTCCTTCACTTCAAACACTCCAGAGATGTCCATCTTGAACTTCTCGATACGTTCTTCGTCCTTTCCCAGCATTAGCAGGTCATCTACACACACTCCATCTATGAAGTCCCCATTCTTCTCATAGTAGTCGCACGGATCAGCCCTCGATCTTTGCAGTCCTGATGTCTTCAGGAATTCGTCACGTCGCAGATTCCACTCTCGACCAGAATGTTTGAGTCCATACAAACTTTTCTTTAACAGCCAAACATCATTTGGTCCTCCTTCGTGGAATCCCATTGGCTTCTCCATGTAGATGGTCTCCTTCAAAGTTCCATTTAGGTATGCTGCAGTGATATCCAGCTGAGGAATGGGTTTAGCACTTCTTACACTGTGATTGGGTCATCTGATGCATCATGCTTCTTGGCTAGGTTACATGTGAGGCACTTGAACAGTTGTTGGCCACCTTGCTTTACTGCCAGTCGTTCTGATATCCTTGGCACTTGTCTGATTTCAGAACATCCACGTATGCAAGCAATGTCTTCTCTGGCCGGTCTTGGCACTTCTCTCTCGGATGCTGGAGCATTTTCATCATTGTTTCTCCTGTCGTCATTCGCTTGTATCCCTTCTTCGTGCATCTCACCAAGTTCATCGTCGAGTTCAAGTTCAATGGTGAGGTTATCATTAAACGACTTTGCCACAAAGTTGTCACCGAGTTCACTTGTCGTAGTTTTGCAGGGGAAACAGTTTTCATCAAATGTGACATTGCAGCTTGTAAAGATGCGGTCTGTCTTCATGTCCCACGGTTGGTATCGTTTAACACCATTGGGGTATCCTATCAGGATGCACTCAATCGCCTTTGGGTCCAGCTTGCTTCTTCTTCGTTCTTCGGGTTCAACGCTCCAAGTCTTACACCCGAAGGTGGTCCATCTTGACCTTCTTTCCAAGCCAGAGTTCCTCGGGTGTTTGGTCATCTATTGCGCTGGATGGGCACGTGTTACTCATGTGACAAGCAGTATGTAGCATATCAGCCCAAAGAGACTTCGTGATCCCTGACTCGATCAATAGACATCTTGTGATGTCAAGCAGCGTCTGATTCATTCTCTCAGCAACACCATTTTGCTGAGGTGTGTCTGGGACAGTCAGCTGTCTTTGTATACCGTGATTCATCAGGTAACTGTCAAATTCCCTGCTCTGGTATTCTCCTCCATTATCACAGCGTAGGGTGTTGACCATTGTTCCATGAAGATTCTCAGCTTCACGCCTATACTCGTCAAATTTACTAAGTAACTCATTCTTCTTCCTCATGGGATACACAGCAGTATGTCACAAACTACTTGGATCCCCCTTAAGAAGTCGGTGTGATCTTGCCTACAACATCAGAATGGATCAGTTGGTGTGGAGCAGTGGCACTGGTCGCATCGATGGTTTGAAATGCTTTGTGTCTCAACTTTCCCAGAGTAAAAGTGTCACAATTCTCCTGCATTCTCTCATCAATGCCCAACTTCTTCAAGGCCTTGTGATGGTGGTGTCCTAGTCGTCTATGCCAAAAGTTGTCAGTGTTGGCTATAGCCAGTCTGGTCGATGGGGTAGACTTGTCCACTGCATACACTCTGCCACTTCGCTTTGTTGTAAGGACGACTTCTCCATCATTATCTGCTACACTGGCCATGCCATCACCAAAGTTGACAGTATAGCCCATCTCTTAAATTCTTCCCTCGGAAAGCAAGTTACCGCTCAGGTCCGGTACATGGAGAACATCATCTAAAGTAAGAAATACATCTTTGTCCGCCTGATCTAGTTTGATTTCTACTCGTCCAGTTCCACTGACCTTGATGGTTTCCTTATTGGCCACCTCGACCCTTGTTTCACATGGTTTGAAGTTGCTCATCTTCTCTCTCGATGACGTCCACTGTCAAGGTACCAAACAGATGAAACATGCAGGTCACCCACCTCCGCACACATTGCCCTATGGAATGCTGACTTTGCTTGTAGTTTCGGCTGCTGGCTCTTCGATTCTTCATTATCTTCAGGACAGTTCCTTGCAATGTAGCCAAGCTTTCCACAACAGAAACAGTTCACAGGTCGTCGTCGGCTGTCACTAACTTTATTTTGGTCTGTTCTTTTCCTGTCTTGTTTGGGAACTCCATCCTGCTCAGGTGGTATCGCATTGTTGTGCTTCCAGCTAGGTTTATCACACTGCTTCGTGATCAGTGCCTTTGGTTCATCATCACCACTTCCTCTTTCTTCATCACGACGGATCTTCCGTTTTTCTTCTACAAGCAAACTTGACTTGACTCTTTTCGGCGTGAGGTCCTCTTCATCTTGTTCAAGGTTGAGGATTAGCGGTTCATACGTTTCAGGAAGACCCATCATCATCACCAACGCAACCTCTCGGTCACTAAATCCATGGCCTGCACTTGTTAGTGTCCTGTGAATCTCCATTAGCCTCACAAGGTAGCTCTTCATCTCCTCACCCTTCTTCATAGTGATGTTGAAGAAGTCCCTCATCAGCTGAATTGTGTGCAGTAGACCGTACTTGGAGTTCATGTCCCTTAACGTTTCCCATGCCTCCTGTGCTCTGGTACACGTGCCAATGTCATCTAGGTAGTTGTCAACAACCACAAGAAACAGAAACGTTAGTGCCTTGTTGTTGGTCTTGTTCTGCTCATTTGTCAAAGCAGGTGTGCCAAATCCAGGGTCAACGACTTCCCAGCATCCCTTGTGCACCAGTGCTGCTCTCGCACGAATTGATCACACGTGGTAATTGTCTGATGATAATTTAGGGATTGTATATTCGTGGAACATTGCCATGGTGCCTCTTGGTCAGAAAATCACAATGGTCACTTGGAAGTTCCGGGTTTTCTAAAGTCCTTGTCACTCGAAATATCGTGGTCATGAGCGTAGTCTAGCAGAATCGATTCCTGATCGATATTTCGTAGTTGCGAGCGTCGTCTAGTAGAATCGATTTCTGTTCGATATATCAAGCGTCACTTCCGATTATCGAACTTACCCGTCAATTAAATGGCGCGGATGTCGTCTGCTGTAATCGATTAGATATAACGATTGCGTCATTTGCGTGGATTTGAATATGACATTTGCATAGATTTAATTTAGATCTGCGCGGTGTCTCGCACTTCACCCATATCTTGCGGGTTGCTGTACGTCGTCTATCAACAACCAACAATTTCACATAACAGTCTTTTCGCACTTGATTTGTAGTTAACCTCGTTTCTGGCGTGCCACGTAGCTTGTTAGGCTTGCCATTTTTCCTCTCATTTAACCAAGGATGCAATTCGAAGTCGTCTTCTTTCGCTGGCAGTGTTTATACGTCAACTGGGCACATAACCTGTTAGTTCTGAACACTTGGTGGGTAATTGTATTGAGTTTATATACGGACCTCATTCAAGCACGTCTTGCACGCGGTCAAACTTCGCGATATAGTCACATGGAACACCCAAAGTAAGTTTCCGCTACCTAGCGGTGGACATGAGCACTCACTGAATTACTAGCATGCTTGCCAATAATGGGCGCAATTGTTCTTAGCACTAACATACCACACATAATGTCACATGTTTCTCACTTACAACGCGGAGAGATGGCCTAATTTAAAATATCGACAATATGTAAACACGGGTACAGTCATTTCGTAGTCAAATCACTACATCCGCTTCTGTCACGAGGAACATCTGAGAGAAAGCGGGTAAAACATTACCTAGAGAGTAGCACTAGCACTAGAGACCTCTTCATGCAGCTCCAACACCTCATTTCCCTTTCTGAATGGTAATCTAGTTCTCAGCGTCTCAGCCTTGTGTCCTCCACTGCGAATACAGATGCGGGGTTTCCTGGAATTACCCGGGGCAATTTAGTTGTTGAGTGGCCAGGGATTTGTGATTTTTACAATAATTCCGTACATTCCACATGAAGACTCCACGGGAACAACGGGCCAAGTCACATTCTGTAAATGTTTCGGGAGAGCGAATTTAAACTTTCAACACTAAAAAGAAACATGGTTCTTAAAACACCCCAATTGAGGGTAAGCAATATAGATTTTTGCCAAATTCAGTTCTTATAAAGGAAGTACTTGTAAAACTAATAACAACTAAAGTGAGAGGATATGGGACGTTCTTTCCGTTTTCACTAAAAATAAGATCCTCTTTATCTCGGTGACATTCCGCTTTATTTGAAATTATTCTCAACTGATCTGTAGTGACGATGGCTGGCCACCAGAATGCGTCATGATCTCATTTCCGAAAAAAATGGACTTACCCCGTTCTTTCCGTGGACTCTTCATATTTTAGGGTTTGCAAGATATATTTCTGTGTCTTAGACAATTCCTGTAAAAGCTTGTGGTAAAAAGAAAAGTAAACTTGTGTGAGCCTACTGGCCTGCGTGACGTCAAACCTATTTGTATGTAAGCTTGTGGTTTTACTTGGCTGTTAATTTTAGGACCATGAGCCATGTGCTCGGGCATGCATTAGCCAGGAATGGAGATATGCTTCATGACAAGTGTCATTGTTATACTCAGCAATTCTTCTAGGTTTGTGCCGTGTCTACTGTGGGGTTTCGCCAAGCTGGTTCATCAGCGGGCTCTTGGTGTCCCCGCCCGGACCCCGCAGGAATGTCCAACTGCGCGGTACCTCCCTACATATGAAGCGCACCTGCGCCTCCTTACTGCGAGAACTAAAAGCTCAAGCAGTCATAACCTCTCTATGAAGGCTTCCAAAAGATGGTATATTGGCTTTCACGTCCAGTGAATTAAAATTCAGCGAAACCCCACATCTTTTTGTCATTGTTATGTTGTAACCACTCCTGTGGGAGAAGGACAGAGTAATTAGAGTGTTGATTGTGTTCACCAGGTGACTACGATCTGCTCCACACATCACCAGTCCTCTCTGAGAGACCAGTAATTGTTATGTTGTAACCACCCCTGTGGGAGAAGGACAGAGTAATTAGAGTATTGATTGTGTTCACTAGGTGACTACGATCTGCTCCACGCATCACCAGACCTCTCTGAGAGACCAGTAATTGTTATGATGTAACCACTCCTGTGGGAGAAGGACAGAGTAATTAGAGTATGATTGTGTTCCCCAGGTGACTACGATCTGCTCTACGCATCACCAGTCCTCTCTGAGAGACCAGTAATTGTTATGTTGTAACTACTCCTGTGGGAGAAGGACAGAGTAATTAGAGTATGATTGTATTCCCCAGGTGACTCCCATCTGCTCTACGCATCACCAGTCCTCTCTGAGGGACCAGTCATTGTTATGTTGTAACCGCCCCTGTTGGAGAAGGGCAGAGTAATTAGAGTATTGATTGTGTTCACCAGGTGACTACGATCTGCTCCACGCATCACCAGTCCTCTATGAGGGACCAGTCATTGTTATGTTGTAACCACTCCTGTGGGAGAAGGACAGAGTAATTAGAGTGTGATTGTGTTTCCCAGGTGACTACGATCTGCTCCACACATCACCAGTCCTCTCTGAGGGACCAGTCATTGTTATGTTGTAACCACCCCTGAGGGAGAAGGACAGAGTAATTAGAGTGTTGATTGTGTTCACCAGGGGACTACGATCTACTCCACGCGTCACCAGTCCTCTTGAGTAACCATGGAGCGCCAAGATCGCCACTTCAATAGGTGAGTGTTCTAATATTTTAATTCCCTCAGGACACTAATCGCTGCGATAAGGAATGTACAGTCCTTGTAACATAATCGTACACATTCCTTGGCGGGGTAGGCAAACTTTGGTGCGTACAGTTCGCACCAGCTGAAACGCAACACTCCCCGACTACATTTGTGAACTCTGCCTGACTTGAACGTTTAGGGACAGGGTCTAACGACGTAATTTTGGCGAATCGAATCCTTGACTCGAGGTCAGTATTCTATTGACATTTAACTATATCGACGCATAAGCACGGAGTTAAGAATTTCCTCTTTATTCTTGGTAGTGTAACCGTTTACACAGGCACCTATTCCTTAAAGCACGGATTGAGCGATATCTTATATAACAGGTGTTCCATCAAGTTACTCATAACTCAACACACGTGCATTATTATTAATAATTTCTCATATTTGAGAATCATTATTATTATCATCACTGTAATATATTGAAGCTCGTATCAAGAGATACATGTCGTATGGAGGAAATTAAAATAATTATCAGTTTCCTATGGCGTATTGAAAATTATTTTCAATTATATTATTACATCTCATATGAGGCGGCTTCGGTGGCGTAGTTGGTAGCTTGCTGAGCATCTATGCCCAAGGTCGCGGGTTCAAATCCAGTCGGAGTCATCGGATTTTTAAGAGCGTTAAATATCCCTCAGTATGCCTTCCTTTGGAAGGGGAGTGAAGCAGGCGGTCCCATGTCATAGATTTATGGCAAGATAAAGAACCGTCTACTAATTAAACTTGTGTGAACCTAAATTATAGGTTAGAATTGACTGACGCTCTTAGGGTCCAACGTTCGTCGCCAGGAGCCGACTGCAGTGGCATCTAGTAACCAAGTTCAGAACTAGTTGGTCGTTGACGGTAGTGTTTGGTAGCAAATGTTGGAACTACTAGAAAATCGAATGTCTGCAGTCCTTACTTGAATTAAAAACAGATACGGTAACACCCACTAATTCAGCCATCACAATTAACACCAGTTATCAGACAGATTCAACACACAATCAAAGTACACGGGGCTATATGACCGCGTTGTCGCAGCCCCTCAACTGAGAAACCAACCAACCAACATCAGTAGGGGGATGGTGGCGCTTCAAACGAGTGACACGAGCCACTCTGCTACGCTGAACTCTCATGTATATTTCATGAAACCATGGGCATGCGACATGTCGTTGGACTCGGGCTGATGTGCTCTTACCTATGGACCACGTATTATATTTTTCATTTTTTTTTGAAAATTTTTGTTTTCGAAAATAGGCGATAGTTTGAAAACCAAACATGATAGAATGTTGTGCCATGGTTCAAACGAACGGTCTTTATGACCTTTATTTTCAATAATAAAACTTTTTATTTCTATGCTTATTTGAAAACACTCGAAATTTGAAAATCATATATTTTGGAAACTAGGAATTATACAAAAAAGTTTGTTTGACATAAATGAAAGTTCCCTACCCCCTTTACGCCTATAATAAATTTCAAGTCTCTAGGTCAAAAATTTGTGTTATGTAAGTAGTTTGGTGAGGAGAAAGCTGCTTCCGAAACGAAGTTGTGAGCCCCTGGCGACCTTGGGAAGGATGGAGTGATGCTAGGAGGGCGTGCATGGATTCGTTTTTTTCGTCTCATTGCGCTCTTTACGGGAATGTAGGTGTCGAAAAGGTGAAATGCTGGAAACATTTTTTTTTTTGGGGGGGGGGGGGGGGGGTTGGGGGAGGGGGGTAAAAACGTGATTTTAGACTTTTTGTTATATCTCGCGAACCAATCATGCTAGAGGCGTGTACGAGGGGTCCAAGGACTTGGGGTGACGTCCTCTTTGCTATGGACCCTGTATGATATTTAAAAAAATGAAAATTTTTGTTTTTGAAAGTTGGCGATAGTTTGAAAACGAAACCTGATAGAACGTTGTGCTACGGTGCAAACGAATGACCTTTATGTCCTTTATATTTTATAATAAAACTTTTTTATTTTTTGAGATTTTTTGAAAACACTGATATTTTGAAAATCTACTATTTTGGAAACTAGGAATTGTACAAAAGAGTTTTTTTGACATAATTGAAAGGTCCCTACCCCCTCTACCAAGAAAATAGATTTCAACTCTCTAGGGCAAAAACTACGCATGTTGAAACTTTTTTAAATTTTTTAAAATAAAGCGTGGTTGTAGACAGTGAGAGAGAGAGTCGGTAGCGCTGGGCGTGTGTTCCAACGAGGCTATGACCGGCCATGGTGAATACAGGTAATGGCTATTTCGACGGGGCGATTTATGGCAAAACGAGGGGTCGCTTTCCGATATTTTCCTATGACGAATATTTCAAAAATCCGTCGTGACGATTTCGATGACTGTGCCCGGAAGAAATGAATTGCTATTTTGGCGGGATGGCTGGGCAGCTTATGACGGTTGGTTTTGTGATATTTCCTATGACGGATGGAGGCGAATAATTGGAAATGTGTGAAGCATGCTAAGAATTTTTTCTTTTACCCCTGAAGGGGATCTTTAACATGCTAGTAAACGGTAATAAGCGAGACCACTGTCTGGCAGAGCGAATGGTTGTAGAATATGGAAACCTATAACATTCGCATGACCAAGTCATGTGCATGTACGCAAAGAGCCAAAACGTTAAGGTCATTGGCCTGAAATGTTATAAACTAAATATTGAACTGGGTAAAGTCATGTGTTTTAGGGTGAAAGTATGTGGTTAACATGATCATGTATTGAGAATGGCCGCTTGCTAGTAATTATTATTACAGTAAAATGTTTAATAATAATCATAATAATAATAATAATAAGACACACACGTTTGGAATGCTACAGAACTGTGTTGCTTGCTCGCACTCAATACACGACCTGGCCAGGCCTTGTCAGAGCGACTGCTGATAACACAGGAATGTCTACTTGGGCAGGAAGTAAAGGCTCAGGTTACTTGGCTGGTAGAGGCTAGCAGGTCTGTCGTTTAAACAGACCTGGTAGAGGCTAGGAGGTCTGGCTTGTAAACAGAGAGACCGCCATTTTGGTTCCTAGACAGCCGTACTACCGATGTATGAGAGGCAGCCATATTTGTTCCTTATTAAAAACATTAAACTAGTATAAGGTATGCGAATCTTATCGCGTTTGAGGAATGTGGGGAGGCGTGGGAACACGTGTGAGAGAGACAAAATTTCAAGGTCAAAACGCTGAGAAAATGCAACTCTCTCTGTTGCTAGGCTAACTGATAACGATTGCGTTAGTGATGCACTTGCCATTTTAGCAAACGGACGTATACAGTAGAGCTCTGAACTGAACTTTGGAAGAAAAATCCTTTTATTTTTTGGTAAGTACCTATGAATGACTATTTAAATAATGTCATGCTAATGAACCTTAAATTTGTAGTTATTGATTAGGTAATTAATGATTTTTATTTATTTGTTTGCAGATAACCTGTATACCTTACATGTCTGAGATAAAAGAAACCATTGCACTTTTGAGGCCACTAGAACGAAACAGCAACAAGCCAGTGCAAGTGAAGGTGAGATTATTTTTTTAAACTAACTTGTTTCATTTTTTTGTTTGATATTATTTTATTTTATTTTATGAAATGCATGTATTAACCTGAATTTAGGTATTTATAGCGGTTTATTTTATTTATTTATTTTTAGAAACTTGGAAAGAAAAGCCTTACCGCCGTAGCAGTGACTGAAAACCCGAGACGCAGTAGAGTGCAACCATTGTTTCCAGGCAGTGAATTATTGAAAACTCAAGTAAGCCTAACTTAAAATGCTATTTCATTTTACCACTACTGAAAAACCCCTAGACAAAAAATCATTACTTGTACATGACTGGGACAATGATTGCTTTCTTGATTAATGGCTATGTATTGGCAAACGATACAAGACCATATTGGCTGTTGACCGGACAAAGTACAAGGCCATAATGGATTTTCAAAAAACAAAAATTTAAATTTAATTTATGGGCGGTTGCCTCTGGACTCAACGAATATGCACAGGTTTGAACATGATAATTTGGACAAAATGACATGACATTCATGTTGTTGTTGTTTATATATTGGTTAAATGGGGATGTAAATGACTGCAGCTTTATAGAAAAAAAGGACATGTGTTACTGTTAGTGTCCACATACAGTTTATTTTTGTAATGGTGTTTTGGTATATTAATGCCAAATAACGTTAACGTTTTATTTACCAGTATTGATTGATTGATTGATTGAGTGTTTTTTTAGGTGTGGTCATGCGCCTTTAACATAGTGAACAGACAGTGAAAAAACCATACATTGTGCTTTAAAGTACTGTGTGCAACGTAAATAACTTACAATAAGAAAAAAGTTTTATTATAACACATAGCGTTAGTACCAAATACGACAAGTGAGCAAGTTGGTTTACCTCGTGGGTTAATTTAAAATCAGAACATGATCGTTGGTTAACATTTGAATCCTGGCCTGCAGGCTTTTTGTCAACACATAAACTTGCAGAAGCCGTTTTTTTTTACTTGAACCGAGAAGATGTGGTGCGCTGTGTGTTTTGTCGTATTGAACTTTCACACTGGGAAGAAGGGGATGATTCCTTTAGAGACCATTTGCGATGGTCCCCTTGTTGTCCTTACATGCTTGGAAAACAAGTGGGTAACCTACCAGTGTATCCATTTCACCGAAGCACACGACCATTGGCTACTACTTACGTTGCTGTATCACAAATATATAATAATAATAATAATAATAATAATAATAATAATAATAATAATAATGATGTATTACCAGCCAACGGTAGTGTCGATATATGTGGTCCACATGCCATAGACAGTGTTGAATTGGCGTGTGCTTTTGAAAAATTGGGAGTTTGCAAGACCTAAGCACTTGCACAACCAGAGTACAGCTCTGTTGAAAAACGTTTAGAATCTTATAAAAATGTTTGGCCTTTAATATTAAAACACCTTACCAAACAGCTAAGTGAAGCTGGATTTTTTTATACTGGTGAAGGGGATAAAACAATATGTTGTTATTGTGGATTTGCTTTAAAGGATTGGCAAATGACTGATGACCCTTATGTGCAACACGATCGTTGGTTACCTAACTGTAGATACACGGTGTTGCTTAAAGGTCAGG
This sequence comes from Meconema thalassinum, assembly GCA_946902985.2. NCBI lineage: Eukaryota > Metazoa > Arthropoda > Insecta > Orthoptera > Tettigoniidae > Meconema > Meconema thalassinum. Next base: position 714,919,823 of record OX336388.2, on the reverse strand, counting down.
AATTTGTGAACACTATTCGTAAAGAAATCGTGATTGCAGCACAAGAGATACAAGTGCCTTTAGAGTTAGAACACGCTTCTCGTTTCAAGTAAAACAGAAACGGCTTTTGCAAGTTTGTGTTGACAAAAAGCCTACAGGCCAGGATTCAAATGTTAACCAACGATCATGTTCTGATTTTAAATTTAACCCACGTGGTAAACGAACTTGCTCACTTGTCGTTTTTGGTACTAACGCTATGTGTTATAATAAAACTTTTTCTTATTGTAAGTTATTTACGTTGCACACAGTACTTTAAAGCACAATGTATGTTTTTTTCACCGTCTGTTCACTATGTTAATGGCGCATGACCACACCTAAAAAAAAATCACTCACTCACTCAATCAATCAATCAATATTTGTAAATAAAACGTTAACGTTATTTGGCATTAATATACCGAAACACCATTACAAAAATAAACTGTATGTCGACACTAACAGTAACCCATGTACTTATTTTCTTTTTTTTATATAAAGCTGCAGTCATTTACATCCCCCTTTAACCAATATATAAACAACAACAAAATGAATGTCATGTCGTTTTGTCCAAATTATCATGTTCAAACCTGTGCATATTCGTTGAGTCCATAGGGAACAGCCCATAAATTAAATTTATATTTTTGTTTTTAGAAAATCCAATATGGCCTTGTACTTTTTCCGATCAACAGCCAATATGGTCTTGTACCGTTTGCCAATACATAGCCATTAATCAAGAAAGCAATCATTGTCCCAGTCATGTACAAGTAATGATTTTTTTGTCTAGGGGTGTCTCAGTAGTGGTAAAATGAAATAGCATTTTATGTTAGGCTTACTTGAGTTTTCAATAATTCACTGCCTGGAAACAATGGTTGCACTCTACTGCGTCTCGGGTTTTCAGTCACTGCTACGGCGGTAAGGCTTTTCTTTCCAAGTTTCTAAAAATAAATAAATAAAATAAACCGCTATAAATACCTAAATTCAGGTTAATACATGCATTTCATAAAATAAAATAAAATAATATCTAACAAAAAAAAATGAAACAAGTTAGTTTAAAAAAATAATCTCACCTTCACTTGCACTGGCTTGTTGCTGTTTCGTTCTAGTGGCCTCAAAAGTGCAGTGGTTTCTTGTATCTCAGACATGTAAGGTTTACAGGTTATCTGCAAACAAATAAATAAATAAATACATAAAAATCATTAATTACCTAATCAATAACTACAAATTTAAGGTTCATTAGCATGACATTATTAAAATAATCATTCATAGGTACTTACCAAAAAATAAAAAGATTTTTCTTCCAAAGTTCAGTTCAGAGCTGTACTGTATACGTCCGTTTACTAAAATGGCAAGTGCATCACTAACGCAATCGTTATCAGTTAGCCTAGCAACAGAGAGAGTTGCATTTTCTCAGCATTTTGACCTTGAAATGTTGTCTCTCTCACACGTGTTCCCACGCCTCCCCACATTCCTCAAACGCGATAAGATTCGCGTACCTTATACTAGTTTAATGTTTTTAATAAGGAACAAATATGGCTGCCTCTCATACATCGGTAGTACGGCTGTCTAGGAACCAAAATGGCGGTCTCTCTGTTTACAAGCCAGACCTCCTAGCCTCTACCAGGTCTGTTTAAGCGACAGACCTGCTAGCCTCTACCAGCCAAGTAACCTGAGCCTTTACTTCCTGCCCAAGTAGACATTCTTGTGTTATCAGCAGTCGCTCTGACAAGGCCTGGCCAGGTCGTGTATTGAGTGCGAGCAAGCAACACAGTTCTGTAGCATTCCAAACGTGTGTGTCTTATTATTATTATTATTATTATTATTATTATTAAACATTTTACTGTAATAATAATTACTAGCAAGCGGCCATTCTCAATACATGATCATGTTAACCACATACTTTCACCCTAAAACACATGACTTTACCCAGTTCAATATTTAGTTTATAACATTTCAGGCCAATGACCTTAACGTTTTGGCTCTTTGCGTACATGCACATGACTTGGTCATGCGAATGTTATAGGTTTCCATATTCTACAACCATTCGCTCTGCCAGACAGTGGTCTCGCTTATTACCGTTTACTAGCATGTTAAAGATCCCCTTCAGGGGTAAAAGAAAAAATTCTTAGCATGCTTCACACATTTCCAATTATTCGCCTCCATCCGTCATAGGAAATATCACAAAACCAACCGTCATAAGCTGCCCAGCCATCCCGCCAAAATAGCAATTCATTTCTTCCGGGCACAGTCATCGAAATCGTCACGACGGATTTTTGAAATATTCGTCATAGGAAAATATCGGAAAGCGACCCCTCGTTTTGCCATAAATCGCCCCGTCGAAATAGCCATTACCTGTATTCACCATGGCCGGTCATAGCCTCGTTGGAACACACGCCCAGCGCTACCGACTCTCTCTCTCACTGTCTACAACCACGCTTTATTTTAAAAAATTTAAAAAAGTTTCAACATGCGTAGTTTTTGCCCTAGAGAGTTGAAATCTATTTTCTTGGTAGAGGGGGGTAGGGACCTTTCAATTATGTCAAAAAACTCTTTTGTACAATTCCTAGTTTCCAAAATAGTAGATTTTCAAAATATCAGTGTTTTCAAAAAATCTCAAAAAATAAAAAAGTTTTATTATAAAATATAAAGGACATAAAGGTCATTCGTTTGCACCGTAGCACAACGTTCTATCAGGTTTGGTTTTCAAAATATCGCCAACTTTCAAAAACAAAAATTTTCAATTTTTAAAAAATATCATACCGGGTCCATAGCAAAGAGGACGTAACCCCGAGTCCTTGGACCCCTCGTACACGCTTCTAGCATGATTGGTTCGCGAGATATAACAAAAAGTCTAAAATCACGTTTTTATCCCCCCCCCCCAAAAAAATGTTTCCAGCATTCACCTTTTCGACACCTACATTCCCGTAAAGAGCGCAACGAGACGAAAAAACGAATCCAAGCACGCCCTCCTAGCATCACTCCTTCCTTCCCAAGGTCACCAGGGGCTCACAACTTCGTTTCGGAAGCAGCTTTCTCCTCACCACACTACTTACAAAACACAAATTTTTGCCTAGAGACTTGAAATTTTTTTTAGGGGTAATGGGGGCAGGGACCTTTCATTTATGTCAAAGAAACTTTTTTGTATAATTCCTAGTTTCCAAAATATATGATTTTCAAAATTCGAGTGTTTAAAAAAACATAAAAAATAAAAAAGTTTTATTATAGAAAATAAAGGTCATAAAGACCGTTCGTTTGAACCATGGCACAACATTCTATCATGTTTGGTTTTCAAACTATGGCCTATTTTCGAAAACAAAAATTTTCAAAAATGTTTTGAAAAATGTAATACGTGGTCCATAGGAAAGAGCACATCAGCCCGAGTCCAACGTCATGTCGCATGCCCATGGTTTCATGAAATATATATGAGAGTTCAGCGTAGCCGAGTGGCTCGTGTCACTCGTTAGAAGCGCCACCAACCCCCTACTAGCATCTCATATGGCTCGCGGAATATGCGTGGGTTGACAAGATGTCATTTCGTAACTTCAGGAATGTAGACTTGGCGACTATGAGACGGGCTTAACGAGCTATCGTGCAAGATTGCCACTGAAAATAGCAGCATGACTTCTTAGAATCGGAACATTGTGAACGGCACGACGCTAGGTCAACGGCTACTCGACCCCAACGAGGATAAAAAGGGCGTGACGTATGAGCATCATGAAGCCGTTTTGAATCTGGTGACGTGAGGCCAGGCGTGGAAGATGGAAGAGCCCGCGTGGGATGAACGGGCCAACGGCAGGGAAGGAAGATCAGGAGTGACAGGCGATTTGGGGGAAATTGCCCTGTGATTGGCTCCAGGTCGCTACCCCAAGTATCGCATGGAGGGAGATATGAAAAGTCTATACAAACTCTAACTGAGGTAATACAGTCCCCAATCTTGTGTAGAAATTTTGTTTTTAAAGTCTACGGTACGGTGCTTATTTATCCATGAGGTCGATTGTGATTTAATATTGGCTAAGGATGATAGGTGGAAGTTTGATCTGTCTTTTCACCAAAAAATGTGATTCGAGGAATTAGATCCCATCACAATCAATAATGAAACGCCAGACACATCTCATCTGTGTTTGTTTAACTTCATTAAATTTCACATCATCGCTGCGAGGAAAGGAGATGAACGTCTGCAAAGGAAACCAATGCCACATCACCAAGCCAAACCAGATGGTCCAGAGTTCGACTACGGTGAGCCAAATGATCTCGACTTACCCAAGATATCTATTTTCGATTTATTCATCGGCACGTAAATTCAAGGTTTCCAGTAACTTAATATTTAGAATCATTTCCACCTAAGTATCTTCGCCAAGCCATAGTAGAATCAATAAATTCATTCTTTTATTATTATTGTGACAAACGCACCCCACGCACGCAGTCGATGGCCAGACTGAGAAACCAAAACAGGTTTCTCGCATGCGCGGTAAAGGACCGGCCGTGGATCTAATAACCCAGTTGTGTACCTTTTTCACATTTTGAAACAGATGGAGATACAACTACTAAAAACCACACATCCCGAGTAAAGGTTGTAAACAAAATTTAATATCAAAACAAAAGTAAACGAGGGACGTGAGAAGCGCATGAAATGATAAATGATAGGTGATGGGGCTGTAAATAAATATACAAGGTTAACAAAAGGAAACAATAAAATAAATATTTAAAAAACACAATAAAGTTATAAAAGAGAACAGAAAAGCCTAACACTGGTTAGATTGGAGATCGCATCAAAATTACAAAATGGAATCAAAGGGAATGTAAAACTAATAAAATACGAAATAATACTTTCGTTCCACCAAAGGCTGATTACAAAAGTAACCAGAAGAAATATTCTAACTAGCATATGAAGTCGTACAAGCTAAATAAACCCCTTAATAAATTAAAACAAAGGAATCACCCCCAAAAAACTGCAATAAAGGAAAATCGGTCAAAACATCCACCACTACAGAACGTTACCAACAAAACAAGAAACTCCAAGATAATAAAATAAAGATACAAACGTAACCCTTGAATAAATAACTACAACAACCCCTCGATCAAACATAACCCGACTTCATAAACCACCTGAATAAATCTTCTATCCGGACGAAGTATGAGATTCAGACATCTTACCAATAGTAAAATGAACATAGATAACAGGCCCGGGTCCATGCCATAAACATCCACGTCACTAACGGTAAGAAAACCTGATAAACCTCATTAATAAACGTAAGAGAGAATACGTGTTGCTTCTCAACTGAAAGTTACAAAACAAACCCCAAGAACTACCCTCAACTTTCAGTCAAGCTCCCACTTAAACAAACATTAACCCACCCTTAAATATATGTCTAGAAACGTGATAATAATATGAGAAGCCTTTCGGTACATACAGGTTCTACTGTCCGTCCACTCCTTATGGGAAACGAAAGAAAGAGAGAAATTCCAAGAAGCACTGGTCGACCGAACCGTAGACAAAACAAAATACGCTTACGAAGCAATGTCTGCCCAGACCTTAAGGACGAAAGAAAAAACCCAGAGGGTTATCCATAAGGCAGCACAGATGACAGACATAGCGTAAAACACAAAAAACAACAACAAACATTGTGTGTGTTATCACTATTAAGACTGACGAAGTCAGCCAATGTGTGAACAGCACACACTCCTACGTCTAGGCTCAAAACAAAATTAACCCAAAATATTACTAACCCCTAAAGAGCCTTGTAACATCCCGTACTATTACAAGGAGTATAAGTTATCAAGAAATACCTCCCATGCATATCAATCACGTTTCCTGACGAACAAGAAGAAAAACTCAACGTAGAATATAACACAAAGAAAAACGAAACAAAACCACAACGACAAATAACTTTAAAAAAAATTACAACCCAAACAACAACACGATTCATCTCTACGTTATGTAATATTAAAAAAATAGGAGGACAATAAATAATAACCCATAAACCAAAACAGGACAATTTACAATCTAACCAGAAGGTCGAAGAATCAGGGACACATTAACATTGAAAGAGGGGAGGAGGACATGACTTTATTTCTTCTTCAGAAATGCATTTCTCCGAGCCTTGCTAACACCAAGATAAATAAGGTATCACTTAGCTTTGCTGGAGACGATCAAGAAGTTCACAGAAGATACTCCCTTCGGAAATAATAGCCATATATATTTCTCTTATTGCCAGAGAATACAATCTGCCATTCCCACGTGTCTTCACCAATATCTTCTTATACTTTATGACTAATTTAGCACGGTAAACGGAACATTTAGAAGGACCATTATAGAATCCAGTCATGTCGACAGACCATCCGTTCTTCTTATTGTTATTGCGATCCTCTCGACATTACAATAATACTGGTCGAGTTCCATAAATGCATAGCTTAAACTCCTCGGCGGGTGCGTTTCATTCACATTGATGCGAAGTCGCTTCAAAAGGTAACCCACAGATGGCACCCTATATAACATAGCGTATTATCAGTCCGTTATCAAGTAGTTACGTATCAGAACTCCGGGCTGCCAAATTTGGACATAGCTTGCGTCTGTCCAACTTATTTTAGATGGCATTACAGATTGAATGTGGACACAAAGATCAGCTGTAATCTAGATCGTCATATGTCTGCATCACATGATCGTCGGGCCCTTGACTCACACAGAGCAGCATTATGGGAGATGTCAAAGAGAGTAGGTAGAAATAAATCACAGCAGATCAACATATCACGTCAAAGCGCACAGAGGTGAAAGACATGGCATTAAGTTTTAACGGTTGCCAGAAAGATAAAGTTTATTAGAATATCGTGGATAATGTTCGAAGCAGGCTATTAATGTAAAGAAGCTCGAGGGAGATCCAGAATTAATACAAACGGTATTAGGACTTCTCTGAAATTCCCCTATAATATAAACTATCAAATTACAACCAATACACGGGAAATGCAGTATTCACATAATCGATCTCCCAATATTCAAGATGAGAAATATACACAAGCACGCAATCTGCTACCATGTGACAAACGCACCCCACGCACGCAGTCGATGGCCAGACTGAGAAACCAAAACAGGTTTCTCGCATGCGCGGTAAAGGACCGGCCGTGGATCTAATAACCCAGTTGTGTACCTTTTTCACATTTTGAAACAGATGGAGATACAACTACTAAAAACCACACATCCCGAGTAAAGGTTGTAAACAAAATTTAATACCAAAACAAAAGTAAACGAGGGACGTGAGAAGCGCATGAAATGGTAAATGATAGGTGATGGGGCTGTAAATAAATATACAAGGTTAACAAAAGGAAACAATAAAATAAATATTAAAAAAACACAATAAACATATAAAAGAGAACAGAAAAGCCTAACACTGGTTAGATTGGAGATCGCATCAAAATTACAAAATGGAATCAAAGGGAATGTAAAACTAATAAAATACGAAATAATACATTCGTCCCACCAAAGGCTGATTACAAAAGTAACCAGAAGAAATATTCTAACTAGCATATGAAGTCGTACAAGTTAAATAAACCCCTTAATAAATTAAAACAAAGGAATCACCCCCCAAAAAACTGCAGTAAAGGAAAATCGGTCAAAACATCCACCACTACAGAACGTTACCAACAAAACAAGAAACTCCAAGATAATAAAATAAAGATACAAACGTAACCCTTGAATAAATAACAACAACAACCCCTCGATCAAACATAACCCGACTTCATAAACCACCTGAATAAATCTTCTATCCGGACGAAGTATGAGATTCAGACATCTTACCAACAGTAAAATGAACATAGATAACAGGCCCGGGTCCATGCCATAAACATCCACGTCACTAACGGTAAGACAACCTGATAAACCTCATTAATAAACGTAAGAGAGAATACGTGTTGCTTCTCAACTGAAAGTTACAAAACAAACCCCAAGAACTACCCTCAACTTTCAGTCAAGCTCCCACTTAAACAAACATTAACCCACCCTTAAATATATGTATAGAAACGTGGTAATAATATGAGAAGCCTTTCGGTACATACAGGTTCTACTGTCCGTCCACTCCTTATGGGAAACGAAAGAAAGAGAGAAATTCCAAGGAGCACTGGTCGACCAAACAGTAGACAAAACAAAGTAATTCATTTGATATCAGAGGATGTTCGTTGCCACGTTTGGCTCCGTGGTAAAGCGTTGGCCTATCACTCTTATGGCTATGGTTCAAACCCCATCAGAGTTAGGTTTTTTGCTTGAAATTTTGTATATTTATTGTTTTGTAATGACTCAGACGTTTTAAAATTAAGCGTTATATTGTGCATATTACTGTGGAGAATATATATTTAATTAAAACAAAATTCGCCAGCAGATTTGCACGAGACATCTAGCAGCAAAAAAAGTGAGTTATCATGCCCAACTCACGGCGAACTGCACGCCGGCCTACAGATTAACTTACAGATTTTATTGAAAAGTTTATTTTTATGGCTGCTAGAATGCACTCGCCCTGTTAGGATTATCTTGTTCGATACTTCTCCACTAGATGTCACGACTGGTCTACGTGGAACTCCATTGATTAGTATACCATTGGCATTCTATGCGCATCGAATTTGAAGATTGACAAGATGATACTACGATATATTTTTACTTTTTTTTGAAAGGATTTGTAACAGCCTATTGTGCGTTGTTTGAAAATGTTATTTGAAGTAAAGAACAATCCGATTTCACATAGTACCTGAACTCTAGCCGTTAGTGCTAGTTCAGGATATTAATTAATAATTTTATTGCAGCCAAATAGCAATCGAAAATATCCACATAGTTGGTATACACACGTCTCTGTAGGGTCATGGAAAGATTTGTTGATTCAATTAGGGTTGTGTAAGCCATGCACAGCCAGACATGTAAAGACATGACTCAACTCAAAGTTGGATGTTGCCCACGTCAGGTTGAATATGTAATAATAATAATAATAATGTTATTGGTTTTACGTCCCTTTTAACTACTGTTGCTTTTAGAGACGCCGGGCTGCCGGAATTTTGCCCCGAAAGGTGTCTTTAACGTGCCAGTAAATCTACTGGCACAGCTCCCTCGCATTTGTGCATCCTCAAATGCCAGCTGACTGCGCCAGGATACGAACCTACAACCTAGGGTCCAGCAAGCGAGAACGTTACCGCTGAGCCACGCAGCCAGTCCGGTCGATTATGTCTCCAGATCCATAACATTCTTGAGATATTTCTTGTTTTTCTTTCTTCAATGATGGTAGCAATTTTTTTTAGAGGTTGTGGTGTTTGGTAGATGTAAATAGCCTCTAAGTTCTTCAACCAAGAAATGATTCTATTATACTCTTTGTTAAAAACAACGAGTTATAACTATACATTTAGGAGAAAGTAGGCTATATGTTCGTTTCTGAACATCTTGTTTAATATAATTGAATTCTATCTTTTATGTGATGCAGTCCTTTTCAATCTTCATTGTAGAAGTAGCTGTAAGCTAATCCCTGTCACCCACGTGGGGAAAATCACATTACATTTGGAAAAAAAATGTTTGGCCGAAAACCGGATGGTATTTGAGGAGGGGAGATGTGATATCTCTGTGCAAGTGTTTTTGGGGATTTGTATCTTGTGTGCTATTGTGTCAGCATGGGTGATGAGAACGATATTCTGTTGAGAAGCGGTCAACAGGCAGTGGTATGGAGGAGGAGAAGATATATGACACGCGTAGTCTGTTGGCAGAGGAGATTGGGAATAGTACAGGGGGGGGGGGGGGGGGTGCGGAGGTAAACCCTAGTACCAGTATGTACGAAAGTCCCTCAGACATGCAGAAGTTGTTCATGATGATAAGTGCGAAATGGGATGAGAATAAAAAAGAGACTCAGGAGATGAGTAGAGAGATGATTATGGAGTTGAGTAGAGATAAATGAGAAATTTGATGTCAGCAAGAGAGAGAGAATCAGGAGATTAATCGGGAGTTAAACAGTAAAATCGACGCCACAAACAGTAAAATAGGTTCAAACAATCAGGAGATGACTGAGAAATTAGATAAGAAGAGCAGGGAGGTGAATGGAAGGTTATACAGCGTGGAGAAGGTGAATGAGGAGTTGAATAAGAAGTATGAGAATATATCAGTATTCAAAGAGATGATAAGAGATGAAATGTGAGGTAAAGGAAACCATAGCTGCAGATAGGATAAAAATAGAGGAAAAGAAGATCGTGGGTGAAATCAGTATAGAGGAAAAGAAGATCGTAGGTGCAAGTAAATTAGAGTTAAAGGATATCGTAGGTGGAAGCACTGTACAGGGAAAGGATATCATGTTGTTGTTTGAGTCTTCAGTCTTTTGACTAGTTCGATGCAGATCTCCATGCTTCCCTGTCTTGAGCTACTCGTTTCATATCTACATAGCTACCTCACCCCACATCCGAGGCAATCTCGTTAACATATTCTAACCTTGGTCTAACCCTACTGTTCTTGTCCTCGACCCTTCCTTCTGTAACTAAGCTTGCTATTCCTGGGTGTCTTAGTATGTGTCCTACCAACCTATCTCTTCTCTTCATTAGCAGTCACCAGAAACATCTCTCCTCTCCCACTCGTCTTAATACCACTTCGTTTGTAACTCTATCTACCCTTCTGATCTTCATAATTCTCCTGTAACACCACATTTCAAACGCTTTTATTCTCCTCTTTTCTGCAACACCAAAAGTCGTAGTTTCACTTCCTTAGAGTGCCACGCTCCAGACAATGACTTTCAAAAATGACTTCCTTATACCTAAATCTATGTTCGATATATTCGATGTCTATATTCGATCGTAGGTGAAAGTAAATTAGAGTTAAAGGAGATTGTAGGTGAGAATAGAAGAGTGTCAGAGAAGACGTTAGGTGAGAATAAATTTGAATTAAAGGAGATTGTAGGTGAGAATAGAGTAGATGAGAGGAAGGAGCTGTTAGAGGAGACGTTTTGCTAAATTAGAATAGAGTTAGAGGAAATTGTAGCAAATAACATGAAGAATCAGGTAAAGGAGATGTTAGGTGAAAGTGAAGTATAGGAGAAGAAGCAGCAGTTAGAGGCGATGTTAGGTGAAAATAGAGTAGAAGGGAAAAAGCTGCTGTTAGAGGTGGGGTCAGGTGAAAGTAAAATAGAGGAGGAGAAGACTGTAGGCGATAATAGAAGAGAAGTAGTGGAAGTTGCAAGTGAGAATGGAGAAGAAGAAATGGAGAATCAGTCATAGGGGATGTTAGGCAACAGCCAAATAGAAATAGAGGAGATGGTAGGAGAAAATAGGAGAGTATTAGAAGAGATCGTAGATGAGAATAAAGTAGATGAGAGGAAGAATCTGTTAGAGGGGACGTTAAGCAAAAGTAAATTAGAAGTACAGGAGACTGCAGTCGAGGGTGAGTGAGATGAGAGGAAACAGCAGTTAAGGGCGATGTTAGTTGAACGTAGTGTAGAGGATGAGGAAAGGCTGGAAGCAGATAATAATATATCACGTACGAGTAACCAGCAGGGGAATCGCAGTAGACGGGGAAAACCAAGGGGGGTGGTAAGGAACTTCAGAAACAGAAAGAAACGGTATAAGCAGATAACATTGGGAGAGGAAAAGAAAAGTAGAATTAGAAAGAAGCATAAAGATCACATGGTAGAATGGATCAGGGTCACAAATAGGCTAGGGGATGCTGTAGGAGGTGAAATTAAGGACTATGCCACCTTAGAGCAATGTCATTATGAGGAAATGGAAACAGTGGTCAATGAGAGAGAGGAAGAGCATAAGGTGCAGTGGCGTACGGTAGTAGCTGGAGTAGGAGGAGAGGAGAAGCGCAGTATCACTATCGATAAATGTAGTACAGAGGAGGCAGAAACTGTTATGAGGAGAAAAGAGAGCGTAACTAGGAAAACAGATAGAAGCAAAGGAGTGTGTAGTGAGAACTTAAAAATCAGTTATGTAAGTTAGCATTACGGTGTGTTACTTTTCCCTGTGACCGAAATATTAAGGTTGACTTATTAACTGAATTCGCAGAAGAAGAAACAGTTCCTAAAATAGTAGATAGAAGCCCTGTTGTGAAGTTACACGTGTCGCAGGCGCAACACGATGTTTTACTCGACACGGGATGCGTAAAATCATGCGTCAGCCTAAATTTTTATAATCGGATGAAGGAGGCGGGGATCTAATTTGAGGAAATTCCCATTAAAACTACAAATCACAGGTGTGGGCAAGAGGTCCCAAGTAATTACAAGGAAGGTTCTGGTGGCTATAAGCACTCACTTAGAAAACCAGGTGTGTCTCGTTATCCCAAATTTAGTGTATGAATGCATTTGAGGGTCAGACTGGCTGACTAAGGTTTCAGGTAATTTGTGCTATGACGGTGGATGTGTTAAATTCAGGTGCGGTAAGGAGGAAATGATCATGCTATTCAATGATCAAAGTAAGATGAGTAATGTTTCATGTGGTGTATGTACGTAAAATGAGGTGTTGATGGTAAGAGAAGTAGAAGTAACTGAACAGGTGTCTTAGAATATAGAGCCTGGAGCGTTATGACGAACGGAGATCTAGAGGACTCGTCAAGTCAGACTGTGAATTTAGGAAATATAGAGGAAGATGAATGTAATCTTCTCTACGAGGTTTTATTGAGGAATCAGCGTGTTTTCAAGGATAGGATTGGCAAGGCCAATTGCTGAGAACATTCCTTGGACGTCCATGAATTTTCAGTCTTTACTGGACACAGGTACCCAACACCGTTCAGGTATCAAAAAGTAGTAGAAGCTCAAGTTAAGCAGATGCTCCAGGATGGCATGATAGAACATTCAAGTAGTCTGAACGTCAATTCTTTAATCCACGCTCCTAAAGCAGATGGCAAAGTTAGAACTTGTTTAGACGCTCGCCTGGTTAACGAACACATTTCGTACAATAAAGTTAATGGACACATTTATTTAGGATCAATTGATATTAAGTTCAAGTATAGAATAAAAGGAGAGGCACCATGGTTTATTAGTTAGTACAGTGTAAAGACTTCATTTCATGGCATATTATGTAGTACAGTTTTGAAAGATTTTAATCAATGTCAAGTTATTTTTGGTCAGTATGCAGTCGTGGCAAATTCAAACAAAGGGTAATTTTAAGACGTCGTAGGTTCAACGCGTTCTAATTTAAGGGAAAGTAACATACTGGCCAACTAGGGAGAGAGTGGAAAAATAGTATGTTATAGAGAATGAGCAAGATTGTAAGTTAAACGTATAACATTCAGAGTTTCGTGAGGAGGAAGAATATGAAGGGTGATGAATACACCCTGTGCCGAAATCTTAATAAACATAAGCCTTATGTGGGCAGATTTAAAGGTGGCGGGGCATTCTCATTAGATCAGTAGCGCTTATATAGCTTTTTAGCTTATGCGTGGCGAGGATGAAGCCAGGACTTCAAGAGTTAAGATCGTTCTTCACAATTACCATACATGACGGTCTACACGTATCTTAGAACATTGCCGGACACGTAACGATTTACGAGGAGTACAATCCACAGACTGAGACGGGTGAGTGACCTATTGTGTGTGATGTAGTGTGAAGTATTTAAAAGGATACTTGGTAGTCAGGTCATTGTCACGAAGGTCGGCTGGTCTGGGGAACTGCAACTTATGTAATTTAAAGGGGAGAGAAGAGCGCTAAGTCTAGCGGAGTTGTCTGCAGATGGTGAGATGAGATAAGCGGAGCTGTGCCGTGGAGCTCGCTAGTCTGGTATTCAGACAGATTTAAGGAGGCATTGTCCACCATAGCGCACGTTTGATATAAATATGAATATCACAGGAACCATACACTTTATGTTCATGAAACATTAACTTCTTATAGCATATGTGTAGAGTAATAGGTGAATGAATTCACAGAGTCCTAGGCTTACAAATTCATACGTGGATAATTATTTTCGTTGCGAGTGTAAAAAATTATGTATCTGTTCATTATTCCTAAAACCATTCATGCTTTTAAGCCAAAATTCAGTTTCCAGCTTCCATAGTGACTGAATTGTAATCCTAACCTACAATATAATAACATTTTCCGCATATGCAATTTTAGGAAAGGAATAAATAAATTTAATAAACAATAACAATGATTATTATTATTATTATTATTTCCAATGTTTAGACTGTTCTATAATTTTGAAGGTATAAAGCACTGCACATACATAGTGGAACACAAGTTGCAAATTTAATGTCAATGGTGCTGTTACTTCCAGAGATAATGCTCCTTTTGTACGAAAGAAACATTATTAGTGGGAAAGTGAGTTTAAAGTGAAGTGTGTACCTGCACGATTTGCTTTCTTCTAAAACATCCCAGACGTGTAGTCTCCAGCTCCTGCCTCTTTCTCCTTGTCTTGGTATGCCATCTTAGTTCTTCTTTTCTTTTCTTTATTCCTAGTGCATTTTAATGATTGTCTACCAATATTCCCAAAAACTACACTTCCACTAGCAATATCATTATTGATATATGATATATGCATAATTATATGTGATGATGGCCTCCTCCCTTGTAAAATTCCAATCCGGAGGTAAAATAGTCCCCCGTCCGAATCTCCGGGTGGGTACTACTCGAGAGGGGGTTAACATCACAGAAGTGACAAAGAGGAAATCTGACATTTTACAGATCGGAGCGTGGAATGTTAGATGTCTGCTAGGAAGTAGAAGGTTAGAAAACTTAGAAATGCAAATGGATAGGTTGAGGCAGGATTTGGTTGGGATTAGTGAAATGCGCTGTAGGAAGAACAGAACTTTTGGTCAGAGGACTAGAGGGTCATTAGTACTAAATCAGTTAACGGCTATGCGAGGGTAGGTATCATATTAAGCAGGAAATTTGGATAGCGGGTGGAATATTTTGAGCAATATAGTGAACGGATTGTTGTAGCTAAAATCAATACAAAACCTACGTGCACCACGGTGGTACAAGTCTATATGCCTACCAGTCAAGTTGATGATGAAGATGTTGAAACGGTCTATGAAGAAATAGATGAAATTCTGAGGTATATCAAGGGCGATGATCTTATAGTAATGGGAGATTGGAAAGCTATGGTAGGAAAAGGAAGAGACGGGAAGATAGTAGGAGATTTCTGATTAGGTGAAAGGAATGATCGTGGAAGCAGGCTGATGGAATTCTGCACCGAGCATGTGTTGGTCATAGCTAACACGTTACTCAATAACCACGATAGAAGAATATACACATGGATGGGACCAGGAGATACAGGTCGTTACCAATTCGACTTCATTATGGTCAAACAGAGATTTGTAAACCAGACTTTGTATTGTGGAACATATCCCGGTGCAGACATAAACTCTGATACAATATGGTTGTTATGAAATGCAGATTGAAGTTGAAGAAACTGAAGAAAAGACAAAAGCCAAAAAGGTGGACAATAGACAGACTGAAAGAGAAGGATATATATAGGAAAGATTCAAGAAGAGTATAAAGGAAGGACTAATGAAAACCCCTAAACAAACTTCAATTGCAGACGAATGGGCTCATTTGAAGAATGAAATAACAAAATCCGAAATGGAACCTTGGTAAGAAAGAATGATTAGGAAGAAAACGGTGGATCACACAGGATATACTAGAATTAATGGATGAAAGGTGGAATCACAAGAAAGTAAGAGATGAAAAGAGGAAAGCAGAATACAGAAGTTTGAGAAATTAGGTTAACAAGAAGTGCAACGAAGCGAAAGAATGAATGGTTGAAAGAGAAATATGCCGGTATAGAAAACTGTCTGAAATTAGGAAAAGTAGATACAACTTATCGAAGGATTAAGAATACTTTTGGGGAAAAGAAGACTAAGTGCTGTAATATTAATGACAGAGATGGAAAGCCTCTAACAGATAGGAAAGAAAAGGTTGAGAGATGGAAAGCTTACATAGAGTGTTGGTATAAGGGAAGGCAGATTAAGAATCAAGTAATGGAAAGGGAAGAGGAAATTGATGTGGAATTGAAAGGACATTTAACATTGAGATCAGAATTTGACAGAGCATTGGAAGACTTAATCAGGAAAAAAGCACCAGGCATAGATGTTATACCGATTGAGTTGCTACGCTGCATAGGTGATGCTGGTCTGATCAGGATATTTCACTTGGTGTGTAGGATTTATGAGACAGGTGAGGTACCCTGTGATTTCAAGCGGAAAGTAGGAGCCAACAGATATGAATATTACCGTACAATCAGCTTGATTACTCATGCTTCAAAGATCCTGTCTAGAATGATTTACGAGAGGATGGAAAACCAGATAGAAGCGGAGTTGGGTGAAGACCAGTTTGGTTTGGGGAGAAATGTGGGAACAAGGGAAGCTGTACTAAGTCTTAGGCTGATTTTGGAAGGTAGAATAAGGAAAGGTAAGAGAACGTTCAAGGCATTTGTAGACTTAGAAAAGGCTTTTGATAACGTTGATTGGGCTAAATTGTTTGACATTTTGAAATCGATTGGATTAAAGTATAGAGATAGGAGGGTGATATACAATCTATACAGAGACCAGACAGCAGTCATTCGAGCTGAAGGACATAAGAGAGAAGCTGGTATTCACGAAGGTGTATGGCAAGGCTGCAACTTATCATCCGTAGGTAGAAACCCGTGGGTCACTCAGGATACACTAGACTTAATGGATGAAAGGCGGAAACAGAAGAATGTAAGAGATGAACAAAGCAATGAAGCAAAATAGAGAAAAATTTAAAGTGGGAGTGAAGATTCAAGGAGAAATAATTTCAACTCTGAGATATGCTGATGACACCGTCATCTTGCCCGACACGGCTGAGGATTTGAATGATTTTTTGAATGGTATGGACTCTGTCTTGAGGAAATAATTATTCATGATCAAAAATTAAGAAATGTAAATAAAAAATATTGGAATGCAGCTGAAAGAAATCAACAACCACTATGGACATCAAATTGGCGGATGAAATTCTAAAGGAAGTAGGAGACTTCTGTTACTTAGGAAGCAAAATAACCAGTGATGGGCGAAGCAAAGAGGATATACAAAGTAGGTTGGCTCAGGCAAGGAAAGCATTTCTACAGAAAAGGAATCTGTTGACATCGAATATAGATTTAGGTATTAGGAAGTCATTTTTGAAAGCCATTGTCTGGAGTGTGGCGCTCTATGGAAGAGAAACTTGGACTATTAGTGCAGCAGAGAAGAGGATAATTGAAGCATTTGAAATGTGGCATTACAGGAGATTGATGAAGATCAGATGGGTAGATGGGGTTACAAACGAAGGGGTATTAAGACGAGTGGGAGAGGACTGCTAATACGAGGTGACTGCTAATGAAGAGAAGAGATAGGTTGGTAGGACACATACTTAGACACACAGGAATATCAAGCTTAGTTATGGAAGGAAGGGTTGATGACAAGAACTGTAGGTGTAGACCAAGGTTAGAATATGTTAAACAGATTGCCTCGGATGTAGTGTGTGGTAGCTATGTAGTGATGAAACGATTAGCTCAGGACAGGGTGGTATGGAGGCTGCATCAAACCAGTCAAATGACTGAAGACTCAAAAATATACAGTAATAGCGGTCACATGAAAAGCACATGTCATTTTTATGAGCACTCATAAGTAACAAAGAATATAAGCCTCGCCTCCAAGCGTATACTGATTCTATCTACTGGCCAAAATACCAACTAGTGTCAAGCATAGAGAAGCGGGCAATTTGAATCCAGATAATTATGACAAAGTCCCGCAAAAGCTGAGAGAACAGGGACTTATAAACGCCACGCCTACCTTACAGCATGAATTAAGAGCCATAACAATTAAACTAATTGAAATATCATCATGAAAAAAGTTGATCTTGATAAAGCAATATAGTGGCCTATAAATGAGCCAATAAAATCATTTTGGTTAAGGAATTTAATTGGGGCAACATTGCACAGAAATAATTTGGCTTATTGAAGTTTCTAGGTTTATGTTTTGTTTTAATAGGGTAAAAATGTAACATTCAGAGAGATTTTATGTAGGTCTCTCAGGAGGCATTTCTTCTGAACAGTGAGCGTGTGCATTATGATTGAGGGAAGAAATACACACCAGCTTAACGAGAGAATAATCCATGTGTGAGGCATGTCACACGGTGACGTGACGGAACAATTAATTCACGAGACAAAGCAGTGAGGAGAGAAATAAAAAACTTGTTTACTGAACTGTTTTTATCTGGTTCATTTTTTCATATTAATATTATTATCATTCTTTCATGTCATATTATTGTGACATAGTTTCTCAGTCACTCGTACTGCGCTCCAAACTTGTAGTTCTATGTAAACATATCATCAGGTGGTGAAACATTTCGCCCCTACTAAATCATTTTTATTCCATTCGCCGAAGCATAACTTGTTGCTAAGCTTTGCTTCTCCCATGGGACCCCCTTCATGTTCTGGAGAGGGGGTGTTTGTCGTTCTACGACTTATTTTTACGGGCACGTTACAACGCTCTATTGAGAGGAAGCAGATGGCCTCGTAGTTCCGCCTCTTGAAACAACAATAACTAACTAACTAACTGTCTCCTTTTGTTTTTCTCACCTTTTTTTTAATGATGATGTGAGTTCATTCCATGAACCCAAGTCCTTTCGCTTTCGTTTACGTTAATTTAGTGAAGTCTCTGTGTTTATTTGTCTTCCCTACCTTTGTGTAAGCAATTACATTTTTACTTCAATCTCTCAGGTTTGAAATATATAGACTACTATTTTTCATCGAGGCTTACCTAATTCTCTGTATCACGTCACAAATTGATTTGCACTCTTTCAAGGCATCTTTCATTTGATTGTCGTATAAGAGCCTGTTTTTATTGTGGATGGCATCGGCGAAGTTACGGGGCTAAGTCTCATTCGTCTTCGGCTTGATCCTCCCTCTGTTTTATGAAATGTATGTGAGCAATGGTCTATGTGTTAGCCACCGTCCATTCGCCACATTTACTTTCTTTATCTCGTCGAATGTCGCTGTGTATCGACATTACCACCTTTGGAGTAAGCCAATCTTTCCACGAAGTATATTTTCTTAGCTGATTGATTTTTCCTTTAATTTTGTGGCCCGGTAATGTCACTTAATTTTGTGTAATTTTCATCTCATTTATTTTATTTCTTAAATTTTATGTTACTGACTTCACTCTATTGCGTAATTCAGTGTCATCCCCCCCCCCCATGTTTTTCCTTTCGCTTGTATACGCATCCACCCCACCCCCCACTTCCTGCTTCGACACACCTGTCTTTTCACCCCCACCCCCCTTCTGGATTTCACATCATAAGCGCCGTAGTTCTGTTTTACCACTGGCAATCCAGTTCATGTCATCTCAGTAAGTAGACGTTCATTTTATTCAATTCCGCGAATTTCTTCGATTTCTTTAGTTTCTGCTTTATCTTTTTTAAACTTTGTAATTGAATCGTGTTTTCATTTAGTTGCCATTGTAACATAAATTTATTTCTAGATTCCTTTAATTTTTACTTTTCTCGTGTCTTATTTTTATCTTTGTTTTATAACGTGCGAATTTGTTTTGATCTTATTTTAAATACACTAGTTAGTAGTTTTAATTCGCTTCGTTCTCTTTCATTTCTTATATTTAAGTTCCTCGTATACCTTTCGTTCGACGTCAGTCTTGGCTTCGTACTGCAACGAAGCTACGACTAACACGCCTCTGGGACTTTCGTTTAATTATTTAAATTTAATTTCTCTTTTTGATTTTGTCTTAAACAATTTATTTGTTTCCTTTTTTTGGAAATCATCTTTCTTCCGATCCGGAATCTTGGAACCAGCACGTGTCGGACGAAATATGCTTTCCCCCGCTCCTTAGCGATCATGTTAGTTTTTGTTCTAGCTTCCATTGTATTATCTGCTACTGTGCTATTTTTAGTAACGTAAAAGCATAAGCGGTGTAATACACACAGTGTAACACATTGTACAAGTTTTGTCATGTGTCAAGAGATTGGATTACACCGCATGATCTAAACGAAGGACAGATGACGTGCATGATAGCTGTGACGTCTTTCTCGTTGGCCGTGCATGGCCACATAGATTCCATGATATCAAGAGAACTTGAAATATGTAAGAATACAACGCTCGTTATTCTACTATGATTATTCGAGGATTTGTGAATACCTTCAATGACGTAGCAACGTGAAGGTCCAGTAAGGAAGAAGCGGAACACGTGATCTAGGATACGCTGTAGAAGGCACTGGACTCACGGAGCGAGTTTTAGAGGAGAGGAGATGACCTGAGGCATGGCCGGCTCTACGGAAGGCCGCGGCGAGCGAAAATTGGCAACCTCGCCGTGAATGGCCAGTCTGCTCTGCCTAGCCCACTGAGTTATGGAAAATGTGTCACGCGCTCGTGTTTTCTTCAAAATACTCTATGTAAATGAAATTATACCATTGATTATTACTGTGTAGTGGCTAGCTACAATGCCAAAGACTTGTGCTGTGCCGAATTGCAAGTCTAATTATCGTTCATCGATAAAAACTGAAGGATTTGTGACAGTGTTTGGGTTTCCTAAAAATCCACAATTGAAAGCCATATGGGAACGTGCTATTCCTCGAGCCAATTGGGTACCTACGAAATATTCCTTCGTTTGTATTAAACACTTTCTTCCTGAAGACGTAAGTTATGTTGAAAAATACAAGGATGGTGATGAGAATAATAAGGAATTTACACGGAAGAAGCCTGTATTGTTACCTCGTGCGGTTCCAAAGGTACTCCCAAACTTACCATCGTATTTGAGTAAGTGCTCCTCCAAGAAAAGGAAATCTCCAGAAGAAAGAAGAGAAGAAGAAAAAGAACGGAAAAGGTCTGCAGAGGAATGTGAGAAGACCCTTGCTGAGGAAGCCAACAAAATTACGACTTTCGAGTCCTTTGTTTGTGATATACAAAATAAATTGGTGGAGCATAAAACAGACTGGTCTGTAAGTACTAGTGAAAATTATTGTATTTTGTATAAATTAGATGTGTCAACCATACCTAAAATAAGGTCAAGTATAAGGATAAACAATGATTTTACGGTCGAAATTCATATCAATGGAGGCGTAATTCCTAACGCTGTTGTTCTTCATTCTGGCTCTGTAATATTTCGACATTCATTATTAAGTAAGTGGAGTCAATTGTTCCAAGCAATAGAATTTTGCCACGACTTTTTCTTACCTGCAAGTTCTGTAAGTTCACTAGTCGTCCAGATTAATAGTTTAATAGATAACCTAAAAACTGACCTTGAAAACCAGGGAGACGAAACTTCAGAGATTCTGTTAAAAAGTTAATGTTTCTGCAAGATCAGTTTACACTTACTTTTTTAAAGAAACCTAGATATAACGTCACTACAACTCTAAATGCATTCCTCATTTATATGCAGTCTACAAAGTGTTATAACGCAATTCGATTTAACCATATTTTATCCCTACCTCATCCCCGAGTTTTACAAAAATTAACAACTTCCTTCGCCATATCCCCGAAAGCTGATTAAGAGAACAGTAACTTTCTAAGTCACATTGTGAAAGATTTATCAAATTTAGAAAAGCTTTTAAATTTACAGATTGATGAAATACATGTCAAACAAACTTTAGATTTTAAAAATGGGCAATTATTTGGTGTTGCTACAAATGAATCTGTCGATTTAGCTAAGACAGTTCTGGCCTTTCTCGTTAGTTCTGCTTTTGGAAATTTGAAAGAGGTTGTTAAATTAGTTCCAGTGAAACAATTACCGGGTTTGCAACTAGCTGATAATGCAAAAGGTGTTATCAGGCAAATACAGGATTGTGGCCTAAATATTCTGTCTATCATAGCTGATAATAATGGTGCGAATCGTGCTATATTCAAAGAACTAACCAAACATTCTGATAGTAATTACTGGTTCCATATTGATGGAAACCCCCTAAAAACCTTTGTTTTATATGACAGTGTCCATGTATTAAAAAATATATGAAATAATTGGCTGAATTTAAGTGGCATTGATAAGACATTTATTATTCCTGTATGGGAAGATTTAGACTCATTTTCAAATGTTTTAAGTTCAGATGACTGTAACCCTGATTTTAAAGAGGTAACTCAAGCATCATTTAGTGACATAAGAGCGATCTACAAAAAGGAATCCGATTTACTGATTATGTCTGCACCAAAGTTAACATTTAAAAGTGTTTATCCAAATTCACTTGAACGCCAACGGGTTTCTTTGGTTACAAACGTGTTTCACGAATCTACAGTTTCTGCTCTAAACACGTATTGTTACACAGGTACTGCTTTTTTTTGTCAGAGTAATCCTAATGTGGTGGTCCATTGTTAATATTAAGCGGCCTCTCACCCATGTTGTTAAACGTAATAGTCTTCAAATGCCTTTCAAAAATCCCGAAGACAAAAGGTTGGCTTTCCTAAAGGCATTCCTCCAATGGTTGTCCACGTGGAAAAAGAACGATAAAAATGATTCCTCAAAAAAGAGTTGTTTAACCAATGAAACTTACAACGCTTTGTATGTAACAACCTATGTATTACGTGAGATTATTATTTATGCTCTACAGAATGTGAACCCCTCTTATGTGTTAACTGGCAAATTTCAGAGTGACCAATTAGAATCCAGGTTTGGGCAGTACCGCCAATTAACAGGCGGCAACTATAATATAACAGTTACTCAGGTAATGGAGGCCGAATTGAAAATAAGGTTGAAAAGCGTACTTGGCCTTCATTCAGCCAGGTATGGAGCAGTTACTTTTTCGAAAGAAATGATAATGTCCTCTTCCGGTACAAATTCAGGAGAAAGTACAACAAGCAGCCTTTCGTCAGCTATTGTTGACGATACCTTTTACAGTATTTTAGAAGGCAAGTACACTGAAAACATACAATTCGATGAGTCGGGTTTTATATATGCCTGTGGTTACATATCGTTCAAGCAATGTTCAAGAATAAAATGTGAAGAATGTTTGGCTTTGCTTAGAAATAAAGAAAAGATAAATGACAGCTACTTCAATGAAATAAATAGGGGCGGACTTTCAGTTCCTGCAGATTTTATTTTATCAGTGTGTAAACATGTTGTTGGAATTACGCAGGCACTAATTTCTGATAAGTTTGAGGAACAATTTTTAAAATGTAAATGTAACAATCAACGCCAAGTAATTCAAAATCTTAGTCTACTCGGTATTTTATCAGATATTGAATTGTCAGAAACTGCCGAGAAAACTTGTACCTGTGGATGTAATGTTATGACAATAGTCACAAGTATTGTCTTAACAATGATT
This sequence comes from Meconema thalassinum, assembly GCA_946902985.2. Classification (NCBI taxonomy): domain Eukaryota; kingdom Metazoa; phylum Arthropoda; class Insecta; order Orthoptera; family Tettigoniidae; genus Meconema; species Meconema thalassinum. The sequence continues at coordinate 714,896,622 of OX336388.2, read as the reverse complement.
AACATTTTGTTAAATAATTACAGGAAGTTGAGGAATGAACGGGTAACTTGCCATAGCAATCACAGAAAACTTGCTATTCTTTGTTAGAGGCCAACCTGTTGTATATTTTGTAAATGTCAAATAAATATTGAAAGCAAACAGAAAACTTGCTATTCTTTGTTAGAGGCCAACCTGTTGTATATTATGTAAATGTCAACTAAATATTGAAAGCAAACAGAAAACTTGCTATTCTTTGTTAGAGGCCAACCTGTTGTATATTATGTAAATGTCAAATAAATATTGAAAGCAAACAGAAAACTTGCTATTCTTTGTTAGAGGCCAACATGTTGTATATTTTGTAAATGTCAAATAAATATTGAAAACAAATTGGTTTTGTTACTCCAAGTAAGCCCTACTCACTCTTGACAATCCTTTTACTTTAATGTTGAAAATAACAAATATCATTTCGTTATTTCAATTTGTTTTCGTGGCGAAGCACACGCATCAACAGCTGACCGGCTGCTATGGCCATCCCAGTTCAGAGAAGTGCAGCGTTGCAAGGTCGAACGTCGCGGCCTTCCGTAGAGCCGGCCAAGCCTGAGGTCGTTCACTTGATTCTTACACGCAGAGCAGTAAGGACGGTTCCGCGAGCGCGCATGTGAAACATTCAACGCATGTCTAGTGGCGAAAGACGTGTAGCACCGCTAAGCCGGCATGGCAAACTTTCCATGTGATTCACACAGTCGGAACGACTTATCAAACCGAGCATTTACGCAGTACAATAAGGCTTCATATTGTGAAGACGCGAACAGTACGTGTACAGTGAAAGTCTGTATGGTTTCACGTAGTTACAGTCCTTTGAAAAGCTGTTAGTTTCAGGCGGGAAATTGAAAGCAAAGCTAGCAGTGAAAGAGTAGGTGGCTCAAAGCTATGTTCTGTTTACAGACAGGCAAGGTCGTTGTGCCGTGCAACAGTAGGCAAGTCAAGTCCAACAGCTTGTGACGTGCAACCCATATGTGCTTGAAGGCCAAGCTAAGAGGCGACAATCTCAACCAGATTCCTCACTAAAATTGGCGTTTTTGAAACTGTTATACTTCATGAACCTATAAGTCTATCAAAGTGCGGTTTGCGCGAGTGTATTCAGGAGTCTGCAAGCTATTATATTAGACGGACAGAATGTACGGAAAATTTTGTACATCAGACCCAGCACCTACTTTTATCTTACGAGGAACTTTCAACACCGTAAGTTGGCACACTAAAGTACACGCCGCATGGGAGATTTAGGGTACGAATGACGTTCCAAGAGATGAACATGGAGACTTACAACCAACACCAAGTCTACCACGAGACTTGGAGATGGATAAAGACCAAATGACGAGACCGAGGGAAGTCGCCCTTAGTCCTACTGGAACTCCATAATTCCACAAGGAAATGTCCAAGGTACAAGTGACTACACCATGATTCTTTATAACTAGAGTGGTAGTGAAGTAGATTTTAGTGGTCTGGATTGCACATGTCAAATTCTATTGCGATAACTTAAGGGGGGATCTATAGTCACGAGTTAGGCGGTGACATTAAACCTTTTCTCTTTGTGTTTTCTAGAAACGACTGATTTCTTTTACAGATATAGTGGATATATAATGCTAAATAAGAAGTGGATAATATTAAATATGTAACGTTAAATTCATGATATTGATAAAAACACTTTAATAAGTTTAATCACAGTTACACGGTAACATTTGTAAATTTGTCGGAGGTGATGGATAATAATCAATTAAACTAAAATGAATATAATGAAAGCTAATTAATACTGCAGAATTCACACAATTTTAACATCTAAATAATCCAATAAAATTGTTCTTAAATACACTGAGAGCATAAATGAGATTTATAGACACGACGTGATGTTACAAGCTTCAATGATTTAAGTAATAAGACTGAATAACAGGTAATAATAATAATGCTGCAATGATGTAATTAGGATGATAAAATGCAATGCAATGCAGGTAAAATATGATAATTTAATAAGGTGAGCAAAGTTTTCTAACGAGGTGAAGAATGAGAAATAATAGTGTGATTTAATGAGGCAAATACTTAAGTTGAGAAAAGCCTGTGAATAATTCAACGGAGCCATGAGGGCCATTTAATATATGTGTGAGAAATTAATGAGAGGATTACTATGTCAATGTTGTATCCAGTAAAATTTTACCTGATGGATTTTTATATTGCTCTGTGATATCATTTAACATCATTGAGATTTATACCAGTGGAATAATTTAATTACAAGTGTTCAGTGCGAATAAGATAGGATTAATCTATTGTAAGAAATCTCTGAGCTTGAATTATGAATATATTTAAAGAGATAAGGATATTTTGAATCCATTGAAAAGCTGAAGGAAAGTTGCAATTCCGAGTTAAGGTGAAAGTTGACATAACGAGATGTGAGCATTCACATATATAAATTACGATGTAAATATGTTAGTAAAGTAAGTTGAATATCCACTATACACCAGTCTCAAGTTAGATAGAAGGAGATCTAATGGAATAATTACAGTCATATATTTTTAGCCTATTTTCAATTTTGAAAAAATAGGCTTATGAGATCCCACGAACCTACTACGCTGTCGTAGCAGGCGGAGAGGTGATACTCCGACGTGGCGCATCCCAGGTGGCGGATAGGGGGATCCTCACCGACTTGCCGGCGGACTTGAGCGAAATAAAATAGCTCTCGCGGACCAAACACACTTAAGCCAGAGAACACCTAGAGGCACCTCTCGATCTCAACAATAGAGTAGTAATTTCGTGATCTTATCTTAAGATCACCACTAGTTGTATATTCAACTTGTAACTAAGGCATGATGGAACACACACTACTAACGCAACTACCCCAGGCCCCGGACAAACGTCTGGTCTTTCCCGATCATCGGATTCTGGGGGATCGGGAACGAAGTCATGCTTCAGAGAAGGATCGGAGCTTCTCAAAATCTCTTCGCCCCAAGAAAAAGAACTTCTTGGGTACTATTAACATCAATACCCTGTTGAAAACAGGAAAGCTCAAACAACTGACTGACGTCCTGGACAAATTTGATATTCAAATCCTAGCAATTCAGGAAACACGATTCCAAGATGAGAACCATTTCGACTCTGAAAACTTCAGGACATTTAAGGGTAAACCAGCCATTAATATCACAGGCAATTTATTAATGTTTGCGACGGCTTTTGCAGTGAGGAAACGTATCTTAGATTCAGTTATCGACTTCACATCGCCATGGGAAAGAATTTCAGTGCTTACAGTAAAATCAAGCAACAAGGCATATGCCTTGATAAATGCCCATGCTCCCACTAACATAGACGATAAGAGAAATCCACAGAATGTAGAAGACTTTTGGGAATTACTAGAGGAAACTACAAGTAAAATCCCCAAACATCACGTGAAAATCTTATTAGGGGATTTCAATGCACAGGTTGGCAGAGAGAAGATATACAGATCAATAGTAGGACTCCATCCCGCACATCGGCGGACTAATAAGAATGGAGAGCGTCTAATAAACTTTTGTACATTATTCATGCTGAGACTCATGTCCACGCACTTTATGAGACAATTACACAAAAAGAAAACCTGGAGATCACCTAACCCGTTATTAGGGGAATTTCAGATAGATCATGTGGCTATTTCCGCAAAGAATATGCTGGAGATTCAGAATGTTAAGGTACGGAAGGGAGTGATAGATTCGGATCACTACCTCACGCAAATCAAGGTTCGGTTTCAACCAAACAGATCCAAACCTAAAGGAAACCGGTTTCCAAGAGTTGATCCGGACTGCTTGAGGAAGAACGCCGAGGTTTTCGTACGAGATTTACAGGAAGAAAATCCTAGGGAGTGGCCAGACCTTCGCAAAACCTTACAGTCGTCAGCCATGAAATTAGGACAACCACCTAGGAAAAGAAAGCACAGATGGTGGAACACAACGTGCGATGAAGCCGTCGATGACCGAGTCAAAGCATGGCATCAGTGGAATGGACATCGAACAGTGGAAAGATGGGAGAACTTCCTAAAAACTCAAAAACTGACCTCTAAAACAATCCGGCGCGAAAAACGTGCCTACAACAAAATCAGACTTGAAGGGTTAGAACAGGATTTCCAGAAAAACAACACTCGAAATGTTTACAAGACATTCCGTGAGGACTTGTCAGGGTGCAAACCACCAATATTAAATTTCCGTCGACGTAATGGACGACTAGAAACAAACAGTAAGGAGAACTGCAAGATACTGGCTGATTATTTCGAAACTCTACTGAACTGTGATCCTCCAGTGGAAAGACTGCAGTTTGAAAAACATGTACCAAACCCAGACTCACTTCCCCCAACAACTCAAGAAATAAAAGAGATAATCCAATCGCTCAAAAATAACAAAGCCCTTGGGAACGATGGAATAACTGCTGAGATGTTGAAAATAGGAGGAGATGACCTCATAAGGAGAATTCATACACTCCTAACAGGAATATGGGAGAGCGAAATAATTCCGAAGGACTGGAAGAATGTCATTATCCATCCGTTGCATAAAAAGGGCGACCGAGCGGACCCCAACAACTACAGAGGTATATCACTTTTACCAATTATATACAAGGTATTATCTAAAGCACTCTTAAACAGAGTAGAACAACAAACTGATCATTTGATTGGTGAATACCAGGCAGGCTTTAGGAAAGGTAGATCGTGTTCGGAGCAGATTTGGAGCCTAAAGACGATATTAAGGATACGCCGCAGTACCAACACATTTGTCACCTTCGTGGATTTTAAGAAGGCGTATGATTCTATTGACAGACAAACTGTTCTGAACACCTTAGAAGAGCTCAGAGTTGACAGGAAAACCAGGGACTTAATCCCCCAGGCTCTCACTGACACAACATCTCAAGTGAAGTTTCTAGGTGAACTATCAGAGCCTTTCGAAGTACATACCGGAGTTCGACAAGGTGACGGCCTCTCCCCACTGCTTTTTAACTTAGTGTTAGACAAAGTCCATCAGGGAGTGGGAAAACAACATCAAAGGCATAAGCATTGGTACTCTGGAACAGAAAATAAAAGTAAAATGCCTAGCTTTTGCTGACGATCTAGCTATCTTTACCAAGACTAGTGAAGAAACCAAGTATGCCATAGAGGAGTTACATGAGTTAGCATCAAAGACAGGACTCCAAATATCGTATGAGAAGACGCATTTCATAGTAAATGGAGACCAGAATATCCCGAGATCTCCACTACAGACCAACTATGGAATAATTAGACACGTACCTTCCTTCAAATATTTAGGAGAAATTATTGTACCGTCTGGATTGGACAGGAAAGCTAATTTAGAAAGAGCTACCAAACTTCAGAAAGCATACCGAATAACATGGTATCACTATAATAAAAGAGTGATGTCACGAAATGCAAAACTACGGCACTACCAGACAGTTGTTCTTCCGGAAGCATTGTACGCCTCCGAAACTATATCTCTAGGAGGCCACTCTCAAATTGGTGAAATCGAAATCCAGGAACGTAAAATTCTCAGGAAAATATATGGCCCCGTTTATGTTAATGGTATATGGATTAAAAGGAAAACCACAGACTTGTACACAGTAATCAATAAGTTCACTGATACCGTGCGTAAGAGACGATTGAAATTTTATGGTCACATCTGCCGAATGGACAACACCAGATATGCAAGAAAACTGCTTGATATAATTAATTCAAAGAAGGTCAAAATCAGTTGGTTAGAAGAAATCAAACAGGTCTTAAAGGAAATAAACATTACAGAAGATAGCATCATGAATCGCAAAACTTTTGGAACCCGAGTTACAAATCACACTTTCGCCGAAAAAGCTAAAAAGACCACTGGAAAAAAAATGGACGGAGGATCGTAAGAAGGGGCATAGCGAGTTCATGAGGAGATTTTGGGAGGAGAAGAAGAGGAAAGCTCCATCAACCCGAATCAACAAGTTCAAGCGCGCTCCCTAAGTGGACAAAACGAAGGAAGAAGAAAGAAGGCTTATGAGATCACCTTTTGTCCGTGTGTGTGTGCGTGTGTGTGTGTCCCCCTAATAAAATCTAAACGGCTGGAGCGATTCCAATGAAACTCGGTAAGTTCATAGCACTATTCCGGATGACCCCGACTGTGCCCTTCAAATGTTGTTACGACTCACCAATCCAACATGGCGGCTGTGCGAAATATTTCACCAGCATTCAATATCACCGAAACTATTACCGATATTACCCTGACATTTTGTATGGTGATAAAGGGAACTACTATAAGTTCACTTATGTAACCTATGAAAACCTGGTAACTATAAAACTAACCTGGCGGCCAAGCAAAGTTGCGACATTTAAATAGACGTTTCTCGCGATTTAACCAACCAAACGCAATTAAACTTGGTACAATATATGTTTATATACATTGTGATGCACCGACATCTAACTTCGTTCAATTGTTTACATAACCACAAGATGGCGGGTGTGCGAAATATTTCACCGGCATTCTATATCTCTGAAACTATTAGCGGTATCTCCCTGAAATTTTGTACGGAGATAAAGGGCACTACTGGAAGTCCATCTATAAACCGGTTCACTACAAAACGATCATGGCGGCCAAGCGAATTTGAAAGTTTCAAATCGACCTTTCTCGCGATTTAATGTTCCAAACGCACTGAAATCTGGTACAGGAAATATTTATACACATTATAATGCACTGTTATCTAATTTAGTTCAATTGTTTACATACCCTCAAGATGGCGGCTGTGCGAATTTTAAAATTAAGTTTTTATTTCTTGTGATGTAGTCATGCGATCGAAGTGACAGTTTGAATAATGAACCTACGCAATAATTTTCCTTTAATGGTACATGGCTCTATGGCCTATACATTTAACAATCCAACATGGCGACCATCCGAAATATTTAGACGGCTCTGAATATCTACGAATCTATTATAGCAATCAAACTGGATTTTTTAATGTTCATTGGGGCTATGAACTTAAGTTCACCTATAGGACTTTAAATAACCTGGTGATCACAAATCCAACATGGCGGCGACGCGAAATATAAATATTCACATGGACGTTTCTCGCAATTTAACCATCCGAGTGCAGTGAAACTTGGTACGGTATATCCTTATACCAATGGTAATCCACTGGCATCTAATTTATTTCAATTGTTTCCATAACCTCAAGATGGCAGCTGTGCGAAATTTTAAAATCTGCTTGTTACTTCTTGTGTCCTAATTATGCGATTGAAGTTTGAATACTACACGTACACAATAATCTGCATGTAACAGTACATAACTCTAGGACCTACATATATAAAATCCAACATGGCGACCATCCGAAATATTTAGTCGGTTCTCAATATCTATGAATCTATTACAGCAATCAAACTGAAATTGTGTATGTTGATAGTGGCAGTTAACATAAGTTGGATATATAAAAATAGGCTGTATAGTTCTTCACGGAATTACTTGTTCTTTTTTCTTTTACAAAGCAAGCAGTTTAATAGGCATCCAAACATGACCTCTATAATAAGAAATGGATGACCAACGCAACAGTGTAACTAAAATTTAACCCATTAAAATCTATAAGCGGGATCTCCGTAAGTTTGATTATATCTAAAGATAGGACACAAAGAGATTTTGTCCCGATTAAGAATGAATTTCATTTGATATTTTCTTTGTTTCGCACATCAAGACTTAAATTAGTCAATCTCCACGTGCAGGGGGTTAGGAACTATTATTTTCTTTATTGAATGTGCTAATGCCGAGGTGAATAAAATGTGGAAGTTTTATCTTATTTGTACATATTCTTTCTGTGGCTTCGCAACGTAACGTGGATGGGAGACGACGTCGGACGGTAACTCATGAACCCCAGTCCATAGTCACGCCCCGAGGTCATTTGAGTTCCCATTTTTTTTTGTCTTGTCTCCTTGTCGGCGTATATCTAACCATCCATCTCTTCGTGATATTTTCTGGTAAATATTGTTTCGAATTTCAACCTGGGATCGCGGTACGTCGAGCCACGCAATCCACGGTTGGGATATCGGGCACAACATAAATATTATTATTATTATGTTATATCTTTTTGAAAGTTAATTATAATGTAACTACTTACATAAAACCTAAGCCAACACTATACACATGCATACTCTACAATGTTAAATATGCTAACTTTGTATAAAATAAAGCAGCATTGTAACATCATTTATATTTATTTACAGACTTTATATACATTTTTTGTTTGTTCATGGTCATAATTATTTCAAGACAATACTAAAAACTAATACATTATTGTTTTGTACACACATATTATTTTCTTTTTTCAGTCTATTGTCATCACTTATATTTTCATTATTATTTGAGGTTGTGTTTTTAATTCATTAAAACGTACAATACACCTATTGTTTTTAAAAGCTTTATACATTAGGTGTACAGGATGTATACCATTATTCACATCATCAAAAATACTCTCCGACATATCATTAAACCGTGTAGGAAGAAATGTCTCAAAATTGTCACATACAGAAAGTACACGATCACCAAATGCTGTTTTCAATTTCTGAATCTTCATAATGCGGAATGGAATATGTGTTGGTAATTCAATGAGCTTCTTTCTCTCTAAACCACATGCTTGCCCCATACCATTGAGAACATTCATTGTAGTAGTCTATAAACAAAAGAAAAGCATATCTATTACACTCTAGAACAGCTTGTAATAATATTGAGGATACAGGTTTTATTTATTGCACCATGTATTGTTAATAAATTGTACTATTTAGGCAAGAAATGTCCTAACTATAGCAGACATTACTTTTATGCATAAAGCACAAAGTTAATTGCTAATGCACACTTGACACATGCTATACTGTAGTTGTTGGTCACACTTTTGTGTCTGTTGGAGAAACAAGTCTTTTTTTCAGCCTGATGTATTTGTACCACTTGTTCTAGCTCTGAAGGCACTTTTATGTCTTGTGCTGCAATTACGTTTTCTACATGAATTGTGTTCCAAAATTCCTAACCTTTAAGCAACACAATGTATCTACAGTTAGGTAACCAACGAGCATGTTCCACAAAAGGGTCATCTGTCATCTTCCAATCCTTTAAACCAAATCCACAATGAAAGCATGTTGTTTTTTCCCCTTCACCAGTATAAGGAAATCCAGCTTCACTTAGCTCTTTTACTAGGTGCTTTAATATTAATATCCAAACATATTTTATAAGATTCTAAACGTTTTTCAACAGACCAGTACTCTGGATGTGCTACCGCTATAGTCCCCAAATTTTTCAAAAGCAGATGCCAATTCAACACTGTCTGTTCCATACAATCCACATATATCAACACTCTTGTTCGCTGGTAACTCATCATTATTATAATTATTTATTTCTGATTGAACAAAGTAAGTAGTAGCGGATGGACTTGTGGTTCGGTAATATGGATACACTGGTAAGTTACCCACTTTCTTCCAAAGCATGTATGGACTAGAAGGAGACCATCGCAAATGGTCTCGAAAGGGATCGTCCCCTTCTTCCCAGTGCGAAAGTTCAACACTAAATAATCCGCACCGTACAACATCTTCTCGGATGAAATAATAAAAACAAATGCAGCAAGTTTATGTGCTGACAGAAAGCGTACAGTCCACCTCCAAATTACTAATATTATTCCAAATTTGTAAAATCTGTGTTAAGAGGGGCAGATGACCTCGTAGTACCGCCTCATAAATCTCAATTACTAACTTACTTCTAATGAACAAGCCATTGGCAAGTTGATGATCCTACCCTTAAGCCAGCCACAACCACCAGAAGTGTTGCTGATTCACACGAGCATTGATAAACTGTCTCTTACCCTATTTGAAGCTGTATGAATCTCACGCTCCACTCCATTTTCTGCAGATATGAACGTGGTGAACAAAGGTTACCTTATGCTGCTTGGACGTCTTCACACAAACCAGACCAAGAAGATTCTTCAGAGCTCGGACATCAGTACATGTATCCGCGTCTGTTTGGTCTGGGCGCCAGAAAGAAAGAGTTAGATGCTGCAGCTAAATCCTCCAAGACCCAGTCCAGAGCTCTGAGATATACTCACGAATTCTTGAATAGGAGCACTCTGCACGGTCTGGCGTACGTGGGCGAGGAGCAGCGCCCTTTGGCAGAGAGGTGGGTGCTTTACGCTATCTTTTCGTGGGCGAGGAGCAGCGCCTTTTGGCAGAGAGGTGGGTGCTTTACACTATCTTCTCGTGGGCGAGGAGCAGTGCCCTGTGGCAGAGAGGTGGGTGCTTTACGCTATCTTCTCGTGGGCGAGGAGCAGTGCCATTTGGCAGAGAGGTGGGTGCGTTACGCTATATTCTCGTGGACGAGTAGCAGTGCCCTTTGCCCGAGAGGTGGGTGCTTTACACTATCTTCTCGTGGGCGAGGAGCAGCGCCTTTTGGCAGAGAGGTGGGTGCGTTACGCTATCTTCTCGTGGGCGAGGAGCAGCGTATTTTGGCAGAGTGGTGGGTGCTTTACGCTATCTTCTAGTGGGCGAGGAGCAGTGCCCTGTGGCAGAGAGGTGGGCACTTTACGCTATCTTCTCGTGCGCGAGGAGCAACGCCCTATGGCAGAGAGGTGGGTGCGTTACGCTATATTCTCGTGGACGAGGAGCAGCGCCCTTTGCCCGATAGGTGGGTGCTTTACACTATCTTCTCGTGGGCGAGGAGCAGCGCCTTTTGGCAGAGAGGTGGGTGCTTTACGCTATCTTCTCGTGGGCGAGGAGCAGCGCATTTTGGCAGAGAGGTGGGTGCTTTACGCTATCTTCTAGTGGGCGAGGAGCAGTGCCCTATGGCAGAGAGGTGGGCACTTTACGCTATCTTCTCATGCGCGAGGAGCAACGCCCTTTGGCAGAGAGGTGGGTGCTTTACGCTACCTTTTCGTGGGCGAGGAGCAGCATACTTTGGCAGAGAGGTGGGTGCTTTACACTATCTTCTCGTGGGCGAGCAGCAACGCCCTTTGGCTGAGAGGTGAGTGCTTTACACTATCTCCTCAAGGCGAGGAGCAGCGTCCTTTGGCAGAGATGGGGGTGTTTAACGGTAACTTTCGGTGGGTGAGGAGCAGCGCCTTTGGCAGAGAGGTGGGTGCTTTACACTATCTTCTCGTGGGCGAGGAGCAGCGCCCTTTGGCAGAGAGGTGGGTGCTTCACGCTATCTTCTCTTGGGCGAGGAGCAGCGCCCTTTGGCTGAGAGATGAGTGCTTTACACTATCTTCTCGTGGGCAAGGAGCAACGCCCTTTGGCAGAGAGGTGGGTGCTTTACACTATCCTCTCGTGGGCGAGGAGCAGCGCCCTTTGGCAGAGGGGTGAGTGCTTTACGCTATCTTCTCGTGGGCGAGGAGCAGCGTCCTTCGGCAGAGATGTGGGTGCTTTACACAAACTTCTCGTGGGCGAGGAACAGTGCACTTTGGCTGAGAGGTGAGTGCTTTACACTATCTTCTCGTGGGCGAGGAGCAGCGCCCTTTGGCAGAGAGGTGGGTGCTTTACGCTATCTTCTCGTTGGCGAGGAGCAGCGCCCTTCGGCAGAGAGGTGGGTGCTTTACACTATCTTCTCGTGGGCGAGCAGCAACGCCCTTTGGCTGAGAGGTGAGTGCTTTACACTATCTCCTCGTGGGCGAGGAGCAGCGTCCTTTGGCAGAGATGGGGGTGTTTAACGCTAACTTTCGGTGGGTGAGGAGCAGCGCCTTTGGCAGAGAGGTGGGTGCTTTACACTATCTTCTCGTGGGCGAGGAGCAGCGCCCTTTGGCAGAGAGGTGGGTGCTTCACGCTATCTTCTCTTGGGCGAGGAGCAGCGCCCTTTGGCTGAGAGATGGTTGCTTTACGCTATCTTCTCCTGGGCTAGGAGCAGCGCCCTTTGGCAGAGAGTTGGGTGCCTTACTCTAACTTATCGTGGGCGAGGAGCAGCGCCCTTTGGCAGAGAGGTGGGTGCTTTACGCTATCTTAACTTGGGCGAGGAGCAGCGCCCTTTGGCAGAGAGGTGGGTGCTTTACACTATCTTCTCGTGGGCGAGGAGCAGCGCCCTTTGGCAGAGAGGTGGGTGCTTCACGCTATCTTCTCTTGGGCGAGGAGCAGCGCCCTTTGGCTGAGAGATGAGTGCTTTACACTATCTTCTCGTGGGCAAGGAGCAACGCCCTTTGGCAGAGAGGTGGGCGCTTTACACTATCCTCTCGTGGGCGAGGAGCAGCGCCCTTTGGCAGAGAGGTGGGTGCTTTACACCAGCTTCTCGTGGACGAGGAGCAGCTTCCTTTGGCAGAGATGTAATGGTTTTACGCTACCTTCTCGTGGGCGAGGAGCAGCGCCCTTTGGCAGAGATGTGGGTGCTTAACGCTATCTTCTCGTGGTCGAGGAGCAGCGCCCTTTGGCAGATATTTGGGAACTTTACTATATATTCTCGTGGGCGAGGAAAAGAGCCGTTTGGCAGAGATGTGTGTGCTTTACGCTATCTTCTCGTGGGCGAGGAGCAGCGCCCTTTGGCAGAGATTTGGGAGCTTTACTCTATATTCTCGTGGGCGAGGAACAGCGCCCTTTGGCTGAGAGGTGAGTGCTGTTCACTATCTTCTCGTGGACGAGGATTAGCCCTTTTTGGCAGAGATGTGGGTGCTTTACGCTATCTTCTCGTGGGCGAGGAGCAGCGCCCTTTGGCAGAGAGGTGGGTGCTTTTCGCAATCTTCTCGAGGGCGAGGAGGAGCGCCCTTTGGCAGAGATGTGGGTGCTTTACGCTATTTTTTCATGGGCGAGTAGCACCGCCCTTTGGCAGAGATGTGAGTGCTTTACGCTATCTTCTCGTGGGCGAGGAGCAGCGCCCTTTGGCAGAGAGGTGGGTGCTCTACAATGTCTTCTCGTGGGTGAGGAGCAGCGCCCTTTGGCAGAGAGGTGGGTGCTTTACTCTATCTTCTCGTGGGCGAAGAGCAGTGCCCTTTGGCAGAGTTGTGGGTGTCTTACGCTATCTTCTCGTGGGCGAGGAGCAGTGCCCTTTGGCAGAGAGGTGGGTGTTTTACTCTTTCTTATTGTGGGCGAGGAGCAGCGCCTTTTGGCAGAGAGGTGGGTGCTTTACGCTATCTTTTCGTGGGCGAGGAGCAGCGCCCTTTGGCAGAGAGGTGGGTGCTTTACTCTATCTTCTTGTGGGCGAGGAGCAGCGCCCTTTGGCAGAGAGGTGCGTGCTTTACACTATCTTCTCGTGGGCGAGTAGAAGCGCCCTTTGGCAGAGAGGTGGGTGCTTTACGCTATCTTCTCGTGGGCGAATAGCAGCGCCCTTTGGCAGCGAGGTGGGTGCTTGACGCTATCTTCTCGTGGGCGAGGAGCAGCGCCCTTTGGCAGAGAGGTGGGTGCTTTACGCTATCTTCTCGTGGGCGAGGAGCAGTACCCTTTGGCAGAGTTGTGGGTGTCTTACGCTCTCTTCTCGTGGGCGTGGAGCTGTGCCCTTTGGCAGAGAGGTGGGTGTTTTACTCTTTCTTATTGTGGGCGAGGAGCAGCGCCCTTTGGCAGAGATGTGTGTGCTTTACGCTATCTTCTCGTGAGCGAGGAGCACCGCCCTTTGGCAGATAGGTGGGTGCTTTACACTATCTTCTCGCGGGCGAGGAGCAGCGCCCTTTGACAGAGAGGTGGGTGCTTTATACTAACTTTCCGTGGGAGTGGTAAGTTAATCCTGAGTTTCAACACTACCTGAGGGAAGATGATTGAAAGAAAAGGAGAAAGGTTGAGAGTGGAAATGATCGTAGGCAAATAGGAAGAGAATCCAAGTCAAATTAATAAATAAGTGGTGATATAAATAATAGTAACGCTGCGCGAAGCCCGTGAAGTAACTAAAACAAGCGGGAGCCTGACCACAGTCAACGTAGAGAGCGGCGTGAGCTACGGTTATCTGCAGGCTATTGCTAAGTGCTCTTTCCCTCCCGACCAGGTATTTGGGTACAATGGGGAAGGGTGATGTTCTGGCAAGGCAAGGTATGCCAAATGATAAGGATTTATGTACTTTACCTACAAAAGGGTTAGATTTTCTGAAGCATTCAAAAATGCTAGAATTATTTAAATTAGCCGGAAAAATTTTATTTCCCCACACTGTCGGATCCTCGACAGAAAGGCCGAATGCCCCCGGAGTGGGCAGAGATAAAGCAACTCTAGTGGTTTTAGTTATAATTTTATTATTATTATTATTATTATTATTATTAGAATTCTGCAGAGAGTAGGCCTACCAAATGTTGATTTTAAAGCAGGCTAAAGTCTTATCCAGCAGACTGCCGACTAAAAATTTAGAACAGAGGAAAACCTCAAACCTAACTTGAACAAAACCAAAATTTTAAACAGTAAAACATAAGTCAGAGTGGAATCTCTACAAATAGGAAGCTGGCTGAGCGAGCTGTACGTGCCTTAATGATTTACTAGAATTAGCTGTGATAGCTAAGAGAAACTTTGTAAATGTTGTTAATAGAAGTTTTGTCTTAAACGCAACAGGTGATGATTTTTAATGAACTTATTATTCAGTGATTTGCCCTTTTCTTTGAACATAGCATAATTCAGGAAAAAGTGAAGGAAGAGAAGGTCCTGCTTAACCACTTTTCTAGCAAGAGAAATAGAAAACAAATAACAAAGAATTTATTTAACAGACTGAGGAAGTTTAAGAATAGCAACAATTAGATTTCAAATCTATTTTGAGCTAAGAACAAATTTGTTTGTTTTAGTAATTTTTTGAGGTCTCAGACCTATAATAACAATAAGAAACTTTACAAGGGTATTCAAATTTTACTTACAATTAAAAGGCTAAAAGCCCATAACAATAAAGTAAAGAAATTACAATTTGGTTTAATATATTTTTGTATTGGTTGTTAAGAATACCAAATACTTAGAGAACGCCCTTTTTATAAACGAAAAGGCTATGAATTCCTGGGAAAAGCAGGAGAAGAGTTTACGCAGAGTTTAAGAAGTGCCACATTCAAATGGGACAGGTCACATAACGAAACCTGTATTACACAAATTAGATAAATGTTTAACAATTGGAAAATTTGAACTTCCTGGTTGAAACAGGAAAAGTAATCATAAGTATGTGGATAATAACCACGGTAATTGAAGCAGAATGAATACATGGTAAATGGAGCAAAGTTTGGGAGGGCGCCTATGTTTTGGCGGGGCCTCGTAGAAAAGTAACTTGTTTAGTTATATCCTAATTGTTAGTAGTTAGTTAGTTATTGTTGTTTTAAGGGGCGGAACTACGAGGTCATCTGCCCCTATCCTAATTGTTAGTAAAGGGATTAGGAGTGTAGGAAATATAGGATCGAGTCCTGGCCAATTTTATTAATACGAACGAATCGCGACGCGGTAGATTGTTGAACGGACACTGTATGTGGCACTAGAATTTGTTGATAGATTGTAAATTTTCACTATTACAGTATTTATAGTTTCATTAAGTTACACTTTGACGGGTTTTAGCGGTATGTAGTCTTGATATTGCAGTTTATGAATACACTTTAACTTAAAGGTTGCAGTAATTTTGACGGAATTAAGTATAGTTCTTCGCTGTTTAGAGTTTATTTTGAATGGAAAGTTCCAGAACTCTAGTGACAGTTTAAAGCAGCAAGTAGACACCCCACGGAGGTAGACCAGTTAAGTTTTAGACAGCTATGAATTTAACAGAAATACCTCGTTGCAGGAAAAGTATTCCCTTAGTTAGTTCGAGAAATGCTGAATTCCATAACTTTAGTAGCAAGCCTGGTTGGCGAAGAATGACGGTTCCCACGTGGGGCAGTTATTACTCAATTTTGCGGAAATCCCAACACTGCCTATAACTTTCATTAAAAGCATTCAAAGTGTTGTTTAAAACCTTCTAAAATGGTTTAAAACCAATGTAGGTAGTTCCTTAACTTGCATGATGATTGAAGTTTGAAGATTCCTGCAGCCGTTATACTTAAAATTCAGACATGGCGTCGATTTGAAAAGTACCTCATTTTAAGAGGAGATGGACCTCTGAGAGAGGACAAACTGTTCACTCAAACGTCTAGACAAGAAGTGAAAGGAGAATTTGAACACACGGTGAGCGAGAAGACGAAGGGTAGGTGGGGAGTGACAAAAGAACATAAAACATGGTAGGCAACATCCGAGCAATATAAACACTTTACAAATATAATTTTCTTCATGGAGTAGGGTCTTCATGAAGATGATAGCTGACGACAAAGACGACGTGTGCTGGAATGGATTGTAAGTCCTCTTGAACTCGATGAATCCAAAACTTCGGCAAGCTGCCACGTGGTGCGCCTTTACTTTGCAAGGAATACATAACTGAAACAAACTTAAGTACATTTTAGTGCATATTCAAAGAAAAAGGGAATACAAAGAAGGGGTTCCCTGTTGGTGTCTGCGAAGGGAAAAAAGAGAAACTAATGAAAGAGAAAAAGCAAACAGCAGCAAGAGCTAACTCTAACTAACCGTGTATTCCAAAGAATACACCTGGGAGAGGATCGTGCTTCGTACTGAGCATATGACCAGCCAGTTCATAAAAGTCTATTGACAAATATATTAACAGGTACTAAATACCCTTTAACAAACACATGCTAAATGCCCATTAACAAATATGTGCACAGATATTAAATGCGCATTAACAAAAATATCAACTCATGATATGCCCATAACAAATATGTCCTCATACTAAACACCCATTAATATAACATCACATGTCAAATGTCCATTACCAATGCTTACGGATATTACATTCCCAATAACAAATACTGCACATTGAGTCCGTTTACTTCGAGATACCATGGAGTCGAGCGTCAATATATCGACCAGCATGCAGTCCCATTGATAACAAACATTACAGAGATACCAGATATTAATTCCAGCTATACAGTGTTTATCTCAGGTAGTATCGGGTTTCGGTTAGAAGATGTTATCAAAATTGCCCGAAATTCACATACGAATAAAAGGAAGAAGCAAAACTACAAAAGAATAACACAGGTTAAGACGAAATGCTCAAATGCCCTCCTGAGGAATTAACATCCTACTATAACAATAATTGTCCTAATCAACAAAAGCGGCAGGGAAATGGTACGTAAATAATTCCATAAGCTAAACAAATGTACATTAGAAATTAAAATTCAGAAAAATAAAAATATTTTAGTGGCATCGCTCCCAAACTCGGTAGCTGATGGCTCTCCCTTGACGTTGCACAACGTTCAGAGAGATCCGACAAACATATATATACCAACACGTATAAGCTATGTTACGATGGCACCATTTCCAACATAGAAATCTATAATTCCGGTTTACAGTAGCTAAATTCTATCATAACCCCTATTTACGAACGTCCTGAAAAATTAACCTAACGAACGCATAGCATCGCACGAAAACAAACAAGAAATATTCATAATGATAAAAAAAACACTCCTTATACTCCAAATATATTTAGAAGTGCGCGTGTGCTCTTTGTACACACCTACCTAAGCAAACATTGCGCTCTATGTACACCCCTGTCATCTGGACCTATGTCATCACACCTCAAGTGAATCTCACCATTGTAATGATTTTACTGTGATTGATTATTTTCCAGAAGGGATGTGGAAGAACCACGTTGGGCAGGTGGAGTTACTCTCAAAGATAAAATCCGTAATGAGCATGTGTGAGGCAGTTTCAAAGTAGCGCCTGTAACTGAGAAACTTTTAGAAACCAGGCTAATGTGATATGGACACGTTATGCGAAGACCGGAAAATCATGAAGTGAAGAAGTGCCTTTCCATGGCTACACAAAAGGGTGGGAGCGGCAGACCTCAAACAACAAGGATGACGAATGCCCAAAGGGACATGAGAGTATTGGGCCTATCTGCTGATGATGCTTTATAACGAAATGACAGGCACCTCAGGTTTAAGAAATCCGACCCCGCGTAACGGGAAAAGGCGAGGAAGAAGAAGAAGTGGAAGAACCACGATAAAGTTCCACGTCGAGATCCAGTTACAATGGTTTTTATAAATAAACAATTATTGGGTCCATAGTGGACACCAAAATAAAATACATTCACACATGCCATGAGGTGTATGCTACGCAGACTCTCTTTCTAAGATCGTGGGGAAACTAAGTTTCTCACCAGGATAATGAATTTCAAGATAAAGTAGGATTTTAATAGAACAAAAAACTATACATGATAATAATAATAATAATAATAGTAGGGGGGTAGTGGGTGTTTAAACCCACAGCCTACTTTCCTGCGAACATTGCCGATAACTCCCGAACCCGTGGTCGGAGATTCACGAATGAGGTGTCGTTGGACTCGGGATGACGGGGGATTAGCTATGGACCACTCGTTATATTTTAGATTTTTTTTGAAAATGTTTGTTTTCGAAAGTAGGTGATAGTTTGAAAACCAAACATGATAGAATGTTGTGCCATGGCTCAAACGAACGGTCTCTATATCCTTTACTTTTTTATAATAAAACTTTTTATTTGTTATGTTTTTTGAAAACACTCGAATTTTGAAATTCCTATATTTTGGAAACTAAAGAGTTTACAAAAACGTTTGTTTGACGTAAATCAATGGTCCCTACGCCCTCTACCCCCAACATAAATTTCACGTCTCTAGGATAAAAAGCTGAAAGTAGTGTGGTAGTGGGGAAGCTGTCCACTAACTTATTGAACCCTCCTCGTATTTGCCCCGAACCTGATATCTTGCTAACCAATCATGGGATTTGAACATACAGGGTGTCCTAGCACTCGTAGAGATGCCCCTACTTTCCTATAGGTCATCCGCTTTTAATATCTCTGGAACCAATCATGGGATTTATACATATGGGGTGTCCTAGCACTTGCAGTAATGCCCTCTTTTCATATAGCTTGTGTTATTTAATTGAAGCACCAAAACTAATAGGTCATTCGCTTTTAATATTTCCTAAAGCCATGGTTGGATTTGAGCATATGGGGTGTCCTAGGAATCGTGGTGAACCCCCCTTTCGTATGGACGTTTTATTTCCACTCTAAAATAGTGCTAGGTTGTAGGTTCTGCGGCACTTAGGAAGTTGTGAGCCCCTGCGAACTTGGAATGGAAGGAGTCATGCTAGGAGGGCGTGCGTGGATTCGTTTTTTTCGTCTCGTTGTGCTCTTTCCGGGAATGTAGGTGTCGGAAAGGTAAAATGCTGGAAACATGGTTTTTGGGGGGTAAGACCGTGATCTTAGACTTTTTGCTCTATCTCGCAAACGAATAACGCTAGAGACGTGTACGAGGTGTCGTAGGACTCGGGCTAACGCCCCGTTTCGAATGTGGTAGATATTTTTTCAAAAAAAAAAGAAAATTCACAAAGGGCCTAACGCCATACATGTTGAAAAAACTTTTTTTTCTTTACCTGTTTATAATGCTCATGAAGCGTGGTTGTTGAGAGAGGCGATACTGCTTTGTGTGTGTGTTTCAACGAACCTGTCGCTAACCACAATGACCATGCTTAACAGAACAATCGATATTTCGGCGGGTCGGTTTATGACAGAGCGAAGGTTCGTTTTTCTGATATTTTACCCCCGAAGAGCGCCTTTAACGTGTAAACGGTGATGAGATCTTGGTTCTATGTTGGTCGAAGCGAGTACAGAAAACAAACTTGCAGAGGAGCAGACGAGCAGGAGGTGAATGTCATTTGAGCTTATTGAATGCGCTGATCTTACATGACAACAGGTGCAATGGAAAAATGACAAAGACGCAGAGGACACTTGAAGGTTAAATAATCTGACAATCGTGGTGGCATGGAAGAGCGAAATGCATGTGAACACGTGTGGGATGACATGTACGCTAAACAAGTTACACCCTGTTTGCTTCGTACGTGACAAAATGCAAGTTCATGTGAAATTTGACCTGGCACAGGTGTTCATCTTGGACGTTAGCTGTCCACGTGACCGATTACAGAATGTTCAAAACGTGGGAAAAATGATTATACATGCATCGTAACATATATAAAGACATGTCGTTATCATTTTCACTCTCACTTACTGTAGGTGAAACACCTGGTCTTGTTTAACAGTTTTGGTGTTGGTGGAAAATACTTAACCTTGTTGTGGGGTAGGTATTTATTTATATATTTATTCATTTATATATTTATTGATTTATATATATTTACAAGCAATTATTTATTGATTGTTAACGTTATAAATAAATGTTTATTTATTTGTTTGCAGATAACGTGTATAACCTACCTGATGTGTGTCTGTGCGAAAGAGATTGAAAAAGAGAGAAGGACAGACAGCTAGAAAAGGAAACCATTACCTCACTAGCCCACGAGACGGGAATAAAGCAAATCATTACAAGTCAAGGTGAGATTTTTTATATATATAACCTGTTTGATTTTGTTTTGTTTATGGCGTGCATAAACTATATGGAATTGATATGCTTTTGGTGGTTTATTTTATTTCTTTATAGATATTTGGAGAAAAAAAACTCTACTGCTTTAGCCACAACAGCTGAAAACCAGGTGGCTTTAGAGTGGAACCATTGTCAAGCAGTCTACAGCTGAAAACTCAGGTGAGAGTGTTCTTTGAAAATAATGTCTTTTACTGCTACAGATACGTTAACTTGGGAACCCCTAAACAGTTGTTTCAAATCGCGTGTGTGCTCAGGTCGTGTGGTCAATGATAGAAAACGTTTTGATTCCCAAATAATTTTTAGAATCTTGTTTTGAAATTTTTAAAATTGAAATTTGTACAGCACAATGGTTGCATATGGCTTTAAAGGTGAATACAGAACTGGTGTGCGATTTCATATATAAAAAGAAGGACGTAGAGCATAAAGATACATTTTATATTTGCAGTAAAATGCAAGATCTTTTGATAGCCGATTATCTCAACGAGTGGTAACAAAGCCATGTGGTGAATGCCTTGCTATCAAAATTGATAAACTGCAACAAGGACCGAGTGGCCTTGTCTTAGACAAAATTCATCATCTACAAATCAACATTTGTCATTTCAATCCGTTGAATGCTGGGTCTAGGCACATTTCTGTACCATCAGCGATTGCCTGTCGGATAGCGGTGGTAAATATTGAAAATAAAGATGATAAATGTTTCCTCTGGTGTGTGGCCGCGTATTTGCAGCCAGCACAACGTCACTGTGAGAGACCAGCAAAGTACAAGGCCAAGTTTGATGAATGAAACAAACTTTAAATTTAACTCGAGTATCGTTCCCTATGGACTTAACCGAGATCCATAGGTTTGAACAAGACAACCAGGACTTTTCGTTCATGGTGTATGGCCTTGATGGTGATGAGATTGTGGGTCCTCTTTATGCCACAAAAGAACCGAAACGACATCACATTCATCTTTTATATCTGTCTTACGTAGAGTTGAATCACTACTGCCTCATTAAAAGCTTAAGTAGATTGCTAAGCAGTCAAATGTCTAAACATAAACCTAAGAAACATATTTGTGATAGTTGTCTGCAATATTTTATCACTCCTACGCTTTTGGAACGTCATAGGGTAGATTGTGTTACTCATGAAGCGGTGAGATTAATATTGCCACAAGGGGACAAGGCTGTGTTAAAGTTTAAGGACATTCACAAGCGTGACACTGTCCCCTATGTGGTGTATGCAGATTTCGAAGCCCTCACTACACCCATGGCGGGATGTGAACCAGATCCCACCATCAGCTCAACCACACCCATTCAAAAACATGAACCCTTTGCCATAGGATTTAATGTGGTGTGTGCCTATGACCCCACACAATCCGTTTACAAATACCGTGAGGGGCCAGATTGTGCCAAATGGTTCTTGGATGAACTTGTCAAGTTGGCTCATGATGTACAGGAATTACTGGACCACCCAGTACCCATGAGCCTATCTCCAGAACAGCAGCAGCAGTATGAGAATGCCAAGACATGTCATATTTGCGAAAAGGCTATTTTAAATAGAGAGGAAAAGTCAGAGACCACTCGCACTTTAGGGGGGAATTTCGTGAAGCTGCGCACAGCAAATGCAATTTGAACTTTCCAGCTCCTCGTTTCATCAGTGTCTTTTTCCACAATCTGGCGAATTATGACATTCAGTTTTTGATTCGTGAATTGGGTCATGTCAACAAGGGCTCGTTTACCATTATCCCCCAAAACCATGAGCGTTTTACAGCCCTGACATGGAGGTTGAGCGACTTAAGCATTCGATTTTTGGATTCCTTTAAGTTTATGGCATCCTCGCTAGGCAGCCTTGTGAATGGCTTGAATGAGGAGGAATTAAAAAATACTAGAATGCATTTTAATGATCCTGAGCAATTTTAATTGTGCATTCGGAAAGGTATATTCCCGTATGATTTCTGCAACAGCTGGGACGTGTTAAACAAAGAAAACTCCCACCACAAGAGAAATTTTACTCGAAACTAACACGCAGTACCGTTTCCGATGAAGACTATGCACATGCATGTCAAGATTGGCGAGTGTTTGGCATTAAGACGCTAAGTGAATTACCTAAAACTGGATGTATTGCTGCTCACCGATGTGTTTGAAAAATTCCGTGAGTTGTGTCAACACATTTACGGTCTTGACCCGGGTCACTATTATACGAGTCCTGGGCTCTCGTTCGATGCCGCTTTGAAATACACTCAAGAGGAATTGGATTTAATCACTGATGTAGACATGGTTCAATTTTTTGAAAAGGGCATTCGTGGCGGCTTTGTGTCGCTTAACCAACGCCATTCCGAAGCGAACAATGTATACATGCCTGATTATTCACCAGACTAACCAGAATCGTACTTAATGTACTATGACGTGCATAATTTGTACGGTTACGCCATGAGTCAGCCTTTGCCCTATGGGAAGTTTGCTTGGCTGACAGACAAACAAGTGTCAGAATTTGATGTGAACATGGCTAGCCAAGAAACAGGCCGCGGATATGTGCTAGAAGTGGATAATGAATATCCCTCATCCTTGCATGATGAACATGCCGATTTCCCATTCTGCCTTGAGCAAATGGTTCCCCCTGACAGTAAAGTGAAAATTGAAAAACTCATGGGCACACTTTACAACAAAAATCGGTATGTGCTACATATCCAAATGTTGGTGCAATGCCTCGCCCAAGGCTTGGTGTTGAAGAAAATCCACAGGGGTACTTCTTTTGCTCAAAAAGCATGCTTGAGCCATACATGCGACTCAACACAGAGCACCGACAAATGGCAACACAGCAGTTTTTTTAAATTAATGAACAACTGTATCTATGGCAAGTATCTATGGAGAATGTTCGCAAATACCGTGACATTAAATTGATCAATGTCTGGGAGGGGCCTTGGGGTGCCCGGCGGTACATTGCCAAGCCAAATTTTAAATCGATCAAAATTATCGATGAGGATTTAGCCACTATTGAATTGAGTAAGACCAGCGTGACCATGGATAAGCCCATTTACTTGGGCCAAGTCATTTTAGACTTTTCCAAATCGGTCATGTATCGATTCCACTATGAGTTTGCCAAACGCCATATTTGAGGACGTCTCTCTTTTGTATATGGACATGGACTCATTCATTTACCACATTCGCCACTGCAACCCCTATGACGTCATGAGGCAGCATAGTGACTGGTTCGACACCTCTTGCTATAGCGCTGACAACGTGTTTCTGCTGCCCATAAAAATCAAGAATGTAATGGGCGTTTTAAAAGATGAATGCGGAGATTCTATTATGACGGAATTCGTAGGTTTGGCCTCAAAAATGTATGCTTACCGCACACTCGACTGTAAGGAAGCCAAAAGAGCAAAAGGTGTAGGTAGGGCAGCGGAAAAATCGCTACGTGTTGATGCCAATCAAGCAGTTTTACGCACTGGCAAAGCTATGTCTCATACACAGTGCAGGATACAATCCAGCAACCATCATTTATATCTTGTGGAACAGAGAAAACGCACCCTCGCCTCCATGGATAACAAACGTGTGTGGGCTGATGACCTGCTCACCAGCCTGCCCTGGGGTTATGATCGCAAGGAGGAGGATGTGTGATTTCACTGTTTAATCGTTTGGGGACATAGCTTTATGTAACTTGTAGATTTAGTCTTTTGTAAATATTGGTTTCTGCCATTGTAAATAGGAGATTTTGTAAATAGTGGCAACCCAGTTGTCATTTTGCTCTTTAAAAAAGTTCTATGCAACCTTATTTAAAAAAAATTGACTGGTAAATAGTTTGAATCTTTTAAAGCTGTACAAAGTTGTAGTTTTTGTAAATATTTAATGAGTAATAGTATTTTTTAGTAACTTTAATAACTAGTATTTAATTATTTTTTGTAATGTAAATTATAAATGGTAAACTAAAAAGTTCTTTTGGGATGAGTGTGCATGTCGAGAATGTGCTTTTGGGAATAAATAAAGTGGTTGTGTTAGTTCCCAAAGACAGGTGTGAATGTATGAGTAGAGAGAGAGAAAGCTGGTGTGTATGTATGACCAGAGCAAACACGGTGAGGTAGGGTGGGTGGGAGGGGGTAAATGGTCACTTATATACTCATTTTGTTTTCAATAGTTTTCTTTTCTTTGAAATGTGGCAGACAATAGACATTATTTTTGTAAAAACAGTCTTACCTGCAGTAGTCGTAGACCTTGACGTTTCCGCAATCCCATAAACTCACTGCAGCATCGCCATGGTCATGCACTTGCATCAACATCATTGTCAAATCTCAACATTCAACATACACCAAATGGAAAAATGTCAAAACTGCAAAATGGAAAATCTATGTTTCCATATCACCAAAAACAGCAAAACTTAAAACGGACATTAAAAAAAACTGGAAATGGCCAAGTGTGAAATATGAAAATTCAAAAACTTCAAACGGACATTGTTTAAAAAGTGTCATAAGCAAAATGGAAAAATTCATATCAACAAAAACGTAAAACTTGAAACGAACATTTTTAAAAACTGTAAATTGCAAAATGACAAATGGCAGTGTGTGAATTCATCATGTGTGAAATGTGAAAATGGAAAATCAGCCATCAAAATCATGATTTCAAAAAATAAAAAAACAAAACATCGTGCTCTCGTAAACCTTTGTTTTTATTTCATAGTCATAGTGAATTGACAAAAGAAATATTGAATACAAACAAATCCCAATTCCTCACTCCCCCATTCATCAATGTTTATGTCCATGTATCATCAACTTTCCTTTCATAGCATACATGACAATCAGGGCTGCCATCCTTTCACCCACTGAGGCATCACAGGATGTGTAACGTTGTTTAGCTTTTTTCAATAACAATTTACCGGCCACATGTCTTAAACCTGGATGACTATGGCGATAGGAAAGGTCATGTTCTTTGCATGCTTGATCCAAAAGATTAATGGGTACATCACCACGCTGCAAACGTTTTTCAAGATGAGTTCCAGGGCCACAAAAACAATAACCTGGAAGATGGATTTCGAAAGGTAAGTATTGAATCACTTTGTCAATGACGCCATTGCCAGTACAGGTCTGGCATATCCTTTTCCATTGATGGTAAAAAGGTTTGGTATTCCTCCTCCTCTGTGGATGATGTATGTGTTTGTTGTTGTTGTTGTTGTTGTTGTTGTTGTTGTTGTTGTTGTTGCTTTTTCTCGCCATGACACCCCTGGATTGATTCAAAAACGTCTTTACACGGACTTTTATGGCCATGATACAGTTTCACTAGCTGGCAAGTCGCACACTGACGCATAGATGGTATTTTGCCATGGCCACTTGCTTATGGTGATCGTAATCCGTACAGGGTTGCAATTCACTCAACACAGGGTCTTGAGTCCATGATTTTGGTACATGTTGCCAGATTTCTTTGACCGCGTTGGTGGCCACATAATAAATGAACGACTTGGGCAGCGCCAAGAGTTCCTCTTTGGTAAAACTGTCTAGTTTCTTTTTGCACACAAAGAACTTGCCAATGGCTTTGTCCGTAGCATTGCCTTTCTCCATGGTATCACGTGCTGTAGATGTTTACACGTCGCTTGTAGAAATCTCACTGGCATCATTCACAGGTAAATCTTGAGTTATAATTTTGTTCAACAACTCCCAGCAGGCATGGGTGGTTAATCAATGAAAGACATGCCACTCATGCGATAGGGCTGTATGGGTAATGTTGCCACAAGAACAAGTATCCATGAGCGTTTGCAGGGAGGGGCAGCCCAACTCCATGAGGTCGATACATTGACAGTAAGACGCCAAAAATGGTCGCAGCCATTGACGTTTTTCATTACCTTTCACAAACACCACATTGGCCGAGGACAAGTGTGCTTTCATGACGACGTCCAAATATTTATTGGAAATGTTTCCCTGATTCCAGTCCAGTTATGATTTTCAATCCACTGGGTTTGTTTACGGTCTTTTTCACACAACAAATCAAAAGCATGGGGCGGTTTAAATAGCAAATGCGTAGCTTGCGATATCCAAAACGTGGTACAATCGATAATGGCCACTTGTTTAAATATAAATTTGTTGTCACCAATTTTAAACCCTTGGCAATCCACAATGAGTGTGCGCAACATGTTGACGCTTGCCTGGACCGAGTTCAACTGACGACTGACTGACGATCGACCACTAAAGTGTGATCATGACATGGACTTACCTGCCATGCTAGTTTCAAATTGAGGTTAGGGAAGGACAGGGGGACATGCAAAAATAAGAATTTAAGAATTACATCATTTTATTATCATAACACGTCCTACAGGCTTTTGTCATTTTGGGATAAGGACGATACCAACTGATACAACAATATAGTCTCTTGTGTTTGTAACGTCCATAACACCGATGATGTCCCAATGTCTCTAAACTAGGCGTTTTTGATGGTGAGCTGCTCACCGAAGCACCATGGACACCATACGGCCCACACGTATCATAACTTGTTTTTTCATCACCCAGAGACACATATGAGGGATAGCTAGAATGACAGGGTATATTTCCCACTTACATTCTACACAGGTAGGGGCAGGTGGGTGACCAGCGCTGATGTTCCTGCATGGGTTCATCGCCCTCCTGCCATTGGTCTATGATGATGGGACAAAAGGCACATTTCACTTCATCTCTTGTTTTTAAATAGTAGAATCCAGCGACCGCCAAGGCTTGAGGGTTTATGAAAGGCACTGGCCATGTTGCAAAAGTCTTGAAACGCTGTTCCTCAGAGTTTAAATTCATGGATGTGACGTCTCTTGAGGCTTTAAAGCAAGACATGACTGAGCGGCTTGACGTGGGTTGACCTGATATTTATACACTCGTCACTTGGTTGGACAGTGGAAAATAGTTGACTTGTTTGTGATGAATAATCAAACAGTAGGCCGTCGTATTGGCTGGTACATTGTCATGCGTTTCAAAATCTAGTCGAATGTCAATATTGGATGGCTTGACAGACTCTTCCAGGTAAGAGCAGTCAAAGACAATCAGTGGTGCTCTTGCCTTAAACGCTTGGGGTAGCAGAATGGGGCCGTTCTCGTTTTGATAATACGACCATCGAAATTTAGAAAACAAGTCGTACAGGGGGCCAAACTTATTTTTTGAAAAATCCAAATCCAGTCCTTTATAGGGAAACACAGCTCCGTTGAGGAAAAGACGTGCATTTCTCAATTGCAGGTGATCAAATTGCGTGGCATCTTTGGTTTGTTGATACTTGCGATTCGTTTGAAAACCCACGATCAGGTAGAGAGGTCTCTCCGTATAGCGAGCAGTTTTTACAGACCAACTGTGTGTGTTGGTAGTGGGCAATAGCGGATACTCATGGAGTGCCCAGCTTCTAAATTTCATGGGTAGAGGCATACCTCTCTTTACCATTTTGAGTATGTCCAGTTTTTTGCTATCGTCAAGGGTCACATGGGGCACTTTCCATAGCAAGCGTTGTAGTTGAATTTTTGAATCTATGGGGGCATTTTCGGCTCCCTTGAGTGCATTATTATCACTCCTGTCTCTCACTAGATAAAGCACTTGCCTTTCGTTGACCACAATGCGTTGGTGATCTTCGGTAAAGCCTGAAATCAGTTTAAGAGGCAAATATCCAGTAAAGGTCCCATCGGTGTGTACCATCCAGTCATTGGTCGAGTCAGGGCACCAACCTGCCAAGCAAATTGTTTTACCTTCTTCGTCACTATAAGAGGGGTATAGTTTCATGACACTGGAAATGCCAACATTTCGAGTGCTATTCACCACGATATCGTTAAACACGTAACGTACTTCAGAAAACAGAAAGGCCAAACCATGGTTGGCCAACTTGGGCGTGGTGGGTGTAGAGCCAACGGCTTTGGTGAGCCTACCTTCAATCTGAATGACACTTTCATGTGGTAGGGTGTAAATATCTTGGTTGTTGATAACAAATTGAATTTCATCATTGTTATTGAGTCCAGGTGCTTGAGCTTGATGGGAATGGAGATCAATTCTTACCACTCCTGGTTGCTCGTCGATGCGGTTCGCTACCTCTAGGATAGAATTCATCATGGGGGATGACGTGGTAACGCAAATGCTGTAAAATCTGCTTGTCCTGAGATGTTAACGTGTATTCACGTGGCAAACAACTAACACCATTCCTAGACGGTGTTGTTGCTTTATACAAAAACTTCATAGTGGCTTTAGCACCAACTTGTAAGTCACTGGTGTGGTAGAATCTAGATCAATGAGTTGTTGATCTCTATTGATCAGTCTTAATGTTATATTACTAATACTATCGACAGCCACAGAATGAAAAAGCACCACTGGAGGGTTTTCAAGAATAATATACCCATTGGGCGATGTCACAATAAAGTCATAAAGCGAATGCGATGGTTCTTGATTGGTGTACACTTGGCTAATAATATTACACGTCACCGACACATGATGGTCCTCAATGAATTTCACTTCATGGTCTGATTCATGTTTTTGTTGAGCTCCAACACACTTAGTTTAAAGCCTAGTAATGGACCAATGGAATCGGGGTGTTTTAAAGTCAATGTTGAATGTAGAGAAAATACTGCAGCGATGAGTGTTGGTATTTCCTACAAGTTCATACTTGCCCGTTCCGTCGAGAAATGACTCTAAACTATACTCATTGATCAACACCACATAAATGTGTTCATAAATGTCATCGATCGTGTATCCGCTGAGTTCAGGGTGAGCACAGAATCATCATAGTAAAACTTGTTGTTCACATTTTCACGTATGTTGTATATTCGATTGTACGTTTCAAGAGAAACAAGTCCTAAACCATAGGGTTTTTCACTCAATTCGATAGGCGGGTAAAAGTCTAGGCTGACGTCAGGTCCACGTCCATGCAGTGTAAACGTTTGCTTTCTGCCGACATACTGGTGGCGTTTTAGCTTATGCTGCGTCTTATATAAAAAAAATTAAACACAAACGTCCTCACTGTTGGCTGTTAAACGTTTGCTCACGTTTCACATTATAATATATCTTGATCCTGTTTCCAAAATAGGTCACTAGTTCCATGGGCGGGGCAAATTCCCAAAACTGTCATAGTACCATACGATGCATCCGTCCTTGACATAAGCTATATAATGCGTTCCTGGTCCTCGGTGATCATCCAAATTGACAACAACACATTCCTGTTTCCAGGCTCGTGGGGGTAATTCGTTTCGCATAAACACACCTCGAAAATGAGAAAACTTTAGTTGTTTAGCATAGCTTTCCACTTGTTGATGCGTCAGGGCATGTCTTGCTACGGCTGAGGTTATTTTTATTTATATTTCGAAATGGTGAAATCCCAAATCTTTGTTGATAAAAGGCTGGCTTTAAATTGGCATTTCTAGCCCTCCATTGCAATCGCTTCCATCGTTTCATTATGTCGCTGACTTTCTTTTAGTTGTTGCTTGCCCTGCTGCGCGGCTTTAATGGTTATCGCCACTGCACTGGCACCGCCCAAAAGTGAACCTAGAGCAGCCAGACCGGCAAATAAAGCAAGTAAAAATCCTGCTCGTTTGGGGACGGGAATCACTCGCCCTTGGTTTGAACCCTGTCGCCGACGTTTTGGAATAACATGTCTCTGTGCTGCTCGAAAGGCTTTCCTTATGGTCAATACATAATTTTTCTTTTTTTTTTCTTTCGCAAGGGCTTGTCCACGAATGTCTTAAGCCCAGGCTTTGCCAAGGACAAAGTTCTTTTTTTAGTCTTTCTTACCACATACCTTTGTTTCACCATGATAATAATGACCAACAACCTTTCACAAGAAAGTTTAAATCACAACTAACGTCAGATTGTTATTTCATGGCTGTATATTCCAATTCCACATAAAGTGGGAAATCGTTTATGGTTTTTCCTGCTTGCTTTTCATCCCATGTCAACATGAGATGAAAGGATAATTCGTCACCTGCATTGGCCATTTCAAGGTTATGGACCAACATCCTATGACCATTTATCTTTATTTGTAAATGGTTCTCATCAGGTATGGAATATTTAATGTGAATGGTTCCATCATAGTGTAATCGATAGTGGCTTAAACCCGAAGCAAGCACATAGGTCAAGTGCTGATCATGGACTAGCGGTAAATGGTTTCTGTCATTCACAGGTTTTTCATTTGCCAGATACACTAAAAATACAGATGGGGTAAATTTATAAAGCCTTTTCATTTCATAGGTCACGTAATGCTTGGTACAGACATCGTCTTCGTCTTTCGGTTCTTCCACGTGAATAATCCGATGGTGATTAGCGCTATAGCCATTCACCGTAAGCTGGGGCACTTTGTCATAAAACTCATACACTTTGTTATCCACATACTTTTTCGTAGTAACGTCCGTAGACACTTGGGGATGATTTACATGGGTTAACCGCTTTCCCTTAAAATCATCATCTCCCTGTTTTTTGCGTGGCACTACAGACCTATCCACATAGTGTTTATTAGCAGGATCTGTTTCTTGTTTAGGATCATGTATGGGGACAGACCTAGCTTTGGCCATCAACGCACGTCCAAAGACATCCATCGTCAACCTGTAGTACGAGTCTGCTGTTTCTATGACAAAGCTCGGTGTCCTGTATATAGACAGCCTGCTAGCCTGTCTAAGTCTTAGTTGATATGAAGATTATTAAGCAGCAAGAGTCATTCCCCGTGGGGGACATGGTTTCTCATCTCTGTCTCACATCACGTGAACAACGCCATGGTTCACTGTTTCCATCTTCCATTCGCTGCATCATTGTGGGTCCTTCGGGGTGTGGAAAGACTGATCTTTTGCTGACACTCATTACAGCGCCCAATGGTCTGCGTTTTCAAAATATTTATATTTTTGCAAAATCTCTCTACCAACCCCTCTACGTGTTTCTGGATCAAGTCATGTCTGGATTACAAAAAGAGAATATGGGTTATTTCACATTTTCCATGCAAGAAAATGTTATTTCACCGGATGAGGTAAAGCCTGATTCACTCATGATTTTCGATGATGTATCCACTGAACGCCAAGGCATCATTCAAAGCTATTTCAGCATGGGTCGTCACAAACATATCGATTGCTTCTATCTTGGACAAACGTATTCTAAAATGTCCAAACAGTTGATTCGTGACAATGCCAATGTCATTGTTTTATTTCGCCAGGACGAGAGGAACAGTCGTCACATTTATAATGAACATGTGAATCCGGATATGACCTTTCAAATGTTTACTGAATTGTGAGCCAAGTGCTGGAACACTCAACGTCATGCTTGTTTTATCATTGGCAAACAAAGTGAGCTCAACCAAGGACGGTATCGCTTAGGGTTTGATCATTTTATTGCTATTTACGGCCCTGTCTCATTCCCTGTCAAGTCATTTGTCAAGACACCATGGCGTTAGCAGAGAGTCAATTGAAAAAGCATATTATTAGAGCAAAAAATACTATTCGCCAAAAGTTTCGTCAATTGAAACGATCGCGTGCCGATCATGCTTTGTTTATTCAATAACATTTAGCACCTCCGCTAAAAGCCATGTTGAAACCCTCTTTCAAGCCATCTGAAACGCTACCCACCGTTTCACAAGCCACTCAGACGCTGCACGAGGACCCTGAGGAGGAGGAAGGGGAAGAGGAACAGGAAGATTTGACTAGTGTTAGCGAGGTTGAGGATGAAGAGGAACAAGTGTTTACGCCTCAATAAAGGCCGCACCCCTTGCAGAGTTTTTGAGAAAAAAGAAATCCTTGGCCATGATCGAAACACCTTGCCCTTCCATAGCGTCTCCGTTTTCACAACTCTTGGCCACCCCTCAAAATAAAGCTCAATTGAAAACCATTTTAATAAAATATTATGGATCAACATTGGAACCCTATTTCACCGATCTATTTATTGGAAACACAGATACCACGTATGGTGTTCGCTTTGAGGATGATAATTTTAAAATTGATGATTCATCCATTAAATTTGCTCGTACTAAATCTGTCATTAAAAACATCAAATATAAATTAACGGCAGGACTGTTAAAGCTGCTTTTTTCTCGGACCCCCTCTTCCCATGATTATACGTCAGAGGATCTTGACAAATATAAATCCATTTTATTGTACACCCATGCCCACAAAAGACAGTAAGATCCAGCTCAACAAGTGAATGCCACTATATCTCAAAAATATAAAACCATCATTGAAAAAATGATTCCCACCAGTCAAAGTACTCGTCGTAAAGTGTCCGGTACGGGAGTGACATTTAAACCATTAAAACCCCTTGTGGATGTTACCTACTGGCACAATCCCAATAAGCTCGTCCAGCGGCTACAGTTGTTGCATGCTTCACGTCAGGCCGGCCATACCGGTCACGATTGGGAAATTCAAGAAATTGAACAAGAACTTCGAAATGCCAAAATTATTGTTTAAGCCCTCACCCATTAAAATGGGTATTGCTCACGAGTTGCATCGCCCAGCTTGGCGTCATTATCCGCGACTCAAGATGATTTCACGAGGTGTGGATGAACTTTGGCAGGCTGACTTGGTTGAAATGATACCCTATGCTGGCGTTAACGACGGTGTACACTATATGTTGACCGTCATTGATGTCTATTCCAAAATGGCCTTCGTTGAACCTGTGCGTCGCAAGTCTGGTCCACTGGTCACCAAGGCCTTTCAACATATTATTCAACACTCCAAACGCCAACCTCAGTTGCTACAAACCGACCAGGGGAAAGAATTTTTCAACAAGGATTTCTCCAGTTTTCTCAAATCTAAGGATAATCACCATTACACCACGTACAACAATCTTAAAGCCAGTGTGGTTGAGCGGTTCAACCGAACATTGAAAACCCATATGTGGAAAGCGTTTACCGCTCAGGGCACGTATCGCTGGTTGGACATGTTACCAGAGCTAGTATCACGTTACAATGACACCAAACATAGAACGTGACCAAAAATATTCAGCGATTGGATAAACTGTTTAACCCCATAAAACAGCCGATCCTAAACGTCACCGACAGAAATTTGGGGATTTTGTTCGTGTGAGCACATTTAAGTCTGCATTCAATAAGGGCTACACGCCACAGTGGGGGACTGAACTATTTCGAATTCGTCAAGTCAACTTGTACAGTCCAGTCACCTATTTACTCCAAGACCTCAACCATCAACCCATGAAAGGTAGATTTTATCTCCATGAACTTCAGAAAACAGCATTTCCTCAGCATTATCTTGTGGAAAGAGTGTTGAAACAAAAAGGAAATAAACTATATGTCAAATGGTTAGGGTTTAACTCTACATTTAATGCTTGGATCAATAAATTACATGTTGTGTGAACTTGTGCACATTTTTATTTATTTATTCACACATGTTGTACACCACCTATAGCTCTATGTGTACAGTCCTCAGCTCCACATATTTCTTTCTCTTTCCACCTGTGTTCTCTCATACATAACCCATCCCCCTCTCTCCCCTTCACCACCCACCACTGCTGTTCGCAGCTCTTGCCTATCTATTGGTTGTGACATCATTCCCACAAAATGCATCATACTATTATTGATTCAGCGATTCCCACGCTTTGAACATTCTGTTATCATGCACGTGGACAGCTAACGCTCAAGGTGAACACCTGTGTTGGATCATATTACACGTCAAATTAAATTTTGTCACGTACGAATCAAAACAGGATGTGACTTGTTAACAGTTATCGTGCACGTGGACAGCTAACGTCCAAGATGAACACCTGTGCCAGGTCAAATTTCACATGAACTTGCATTTTGTCACGTACAAAGCAAACAGGATGTAACTTGTTTTGCGTACATGTCATCCCACACGTGTTCACATGCATTTAGCTCTTCCCTGCCACCACGATTGTAAGATTATTTAACCTTCAAGTGTCCTCTGCGTCTTTGTCATTTTTCCATTGCACCTGTTGTCAAGTCAGATCAGCGCATTCCAATAAGCTCAAATGAAATTCACCTCCTGCTAGTCTGCTCCTCTGCAAGTTTGTTTTCTGTACTCGCTTCGACCAACATAGAACCAAGTTCTCATCAGCGTTTACACGTTAAAGGCTCTCTTCGGGGGTAAAATATCAGAAAAACGAACCCTCGCTCTGTCATAAACCGACCCGCCGGAATATCGATTGTTCTGTTAAGCATGGTCATTGTGGTTAGCGACAGGTTCGTTGAAACACACACACACAAAGCAGTATCGTCTCTCTCAACAACCACGTTTCATGAACATTATTAACAGGTAAAGAAAAAAGTTTTTTCAACATATATGGCGTTAGGCCCCATGTGAATATTTTTTTTTTGAAAAAATATCTACCACATTCGAAAGGGGGCGTTAGCCCGAGTCCTACGACACCTTGTACACGTCTCTAGCGTTATTGGTTTGCGAGATAGAGCAAAAAGTCTAAAATCACGGTTTCCCCCCCCCCCCTAAACCATGCTTCCAGTATTTCACCTTTTCGACACCTACATTCCCGTAAAGAACACAACGAGACGAAAAAAAAAGAATCCAAGCACGCTCTCCTAGCATGACTCCTTCCATTCCAAGGTCGCAGGGGCTCACAACTTCCTAAGTGCCGCAGAACCTACAACCTAGCACTATTTTAGAGTGGAAATAAAACGTCCATACGAAAGGGGGGTTCACCACGATTCCTAGGACACCCCATATGCTCAAATCCAACCATGGGTTTAGGAAATATTAAAAGTGGATGACCTATTAGTTTTGGTGCTTCAATTAAATAACACAAGCTATAGGAAAAGAGGGGGCATTACTGCAAGTGCTAGGACACCCCATATGTATAAATCCCATGATTGGTTCCAGAGATATTAAAAGCGGATGACCTATAGGAAAGTAGGGGCATCTCTACGAGTGCTAGGACACCCTGTATGTTCAAATCCCATGATTGGTTAGCAAGATATCAGGTTCGGGGCAAATACGAGGAGGGTTAAATAAGTTAGTGGACAGCTTCCCCACTACCACACTACTTTCAGCTTTTTATCCTAGAGACGTGAAATTTATGTTGGGGGTAGAGGGCGTAGTGTGCCCTTTTAGCAAGAAATATGCCAATCACAGTATACCAGCGTAGCTCAATTCGGAATTTTCTGGGCAGCGGTAAGTTCACCCACTCTGTGACTCACATATTTTGGATTAATTAGAGGATACACTTGCAAAAATAACAACAAAATCAACTCCTATTTTAACACATTTAATTAATAAAAATTATGGCGCTACAAACAATTTAACAATTTAATTACTGACCCATAATCATCTACTTGTTCCAAATGAACAAGGAATAACAATAGAATAAAACAAATATTGTATTAAAACATATGATTTCCATATAAACCAACAATTCCTACTTATTTTTACTTCCATAAAGCATCAACTGTAATTTTCATATAACTCCGAGCTCTTTGGCTCAATGCTTTCTATAATAATGGTGTCATTCTTTGCACACCTCAAATACTACTTTTTATATATTTACTTAATCATCAAACAAATGTATAATTACATTTAAAATTACATGTTAATAATCTAACTCAATATTTTGGGCATTTTCACATATTTTCAGCTGTTATCATCTCTCTCTAGTTTCACAAATACATTAAGGTAATCAGGAAATTACTTGTGTACTCCAGAGTATGAAGATACTTGACACAGTCAAAAAAACTATAGTCACTCCCG
Source organism: Meconema thalassinum (assembly GCA_946902985.2). Classification (NCBI taxonomy): domain Eukaryota; kingdom Metazoa; phylum Arthropoda; class Insecta; order Orthoptera; family Tettigoniidae; genus Meconema; species Meconema thalassinum. Next base: position 714,860,677 of record OX336388.2, on the reverse strand, counting down.
AAACCTAGTTGCCTTCAATTAACTCGTGGAATCCTACTTCCATACAACATTACAATAGGGATTGTTATTTATTTCTTACGTCTTATAAGACCATTATCACATAAAAACTACGATCTGAACAGGCAAGCGGAAATATCAATCTACAAGGACCTCGGTTCAACGCCCGGGTCATTAACAACTTTAAACACTCCTGGTGTATTCATTACTCCTTACAAAACGGCCTTCAGACACCCTCCTACTCCAAGGGTCTGGCCGTGAAACTTGAGAGTTATTTATGACTATGCGGGAACCCTCCCGTCTAGCCCAGGCTAGAGCTCTCTTTAAATGCTTTTACAAAACACAAACCTTTCATTCTCAGTTCTTTGTGGAGACCTGGCATTCTATTCTTCGTGTACATTCAACCATATTATTGGGCTCATAAACCACATCCGTAATCTTGGCGTTTATTAATTATGAAAGGTCCTCATTGATTGTGGAAGAGTCATTACACATTCTACGACGAATAATTAAGGGGCTTTCACAATTAGAGGATTCTGAGTTCGAATCTCTTCACATGCCTCGGGAACCTTTTCCATATAGAGGACTATACAAAATGCGATTTAAAGTCAGCTTAAAGCTTAAAAGACCTACGCTCAATACCATACATTTGCTCCCTTTCAATAACATACACAATGCCTCGTGATACTACGTCACAAATAGAGGACTTATACCAAATCTCAATTCGCTACAATCAACTACCTCTCATAAGTAATTTACCAAGTATATTAACTTTTACGCGTTCCTAGCGTGACATTTTACTTTAATTGCGCTCCTTTTGCGCTATACATTATTTTAAGCCTAGCGTCATCCAAAGAACTGATAATATCATATTAGCAATTGACACACATTTCAATTTTTATATTATTCTTTTCCTTTGACAATAACTTATTTGATCTTTATTTAATATTTCCTTACTTGGTTATTATTATTATTATTTCATATCTTTATTCTTTACACAAGCTCAAAAGCTATTTCTTTCATATAACTCAAATTTACTTTTATTTAAATATCTTTCATGATAATTAATAACATTTCGCTTGCTCTTATGACAGTCGTTAAATACATTAACATTTTATTCATATATTTCCTCTACTGGATTTATTCTTTACATAATTATTTATAGTTTCTCAAATTTCTATTATTGTTCAGATCGCGTTTTTGTTGATTCAGTATTTATTTATTTAAACACATCCCTTTTACTCAAAAACTCCGGTGGATTTGTACACAACCATCTCCCGACCCCAAAATATAATGAAATTCATTACTCACATGTTTTTAAGGTCGTCTCATGACCTTTATCCTTGTGCGGTGTTTCATTTTGGCCCACTTTGAAATTTACTCCATATTATAGAAATTCATCTTATGTACAAACACTTCTTGACACATATTTAATACACTTAACATTGACGACATTTTTAATACACTGGTGTATCCCCTTTAGAACACACAATAAACAGTAACAAATATTATTTTTACACACAATCTTGATCGATTTACACTTCACAACTCTTGATCACTAGGCCGTATTTCTTAGCCTATCACACGTGACCTCTTAATCTCCCGTTTCCAAGGGTGAAATTTATTCAATGTCGGCTTCCTATCCTGCAGAATACGAAAGTCTCGAAACATCTACTTTTCCCTGGAATCCTAATTCTTCTAATCCTATTCTGGATGACCGGCTATTTCTCTAGCTTGAACGGCTTCCCTTTTAGATCTGGTTTATCGATCCTAGCGAAAGTCTGTTCGGATCAAGGTCTCCTCGATAACTTATCGATGATCGATGGATTTATTTTATAGCAGCTAGTACTTCTCGAGTCTAGTGCTTTAGAATAGTTCGTCTGCTTTCTTGGAGATAATGTCTATAGTCTCCGTTCTTCTTTATTTAATCGGTTCTAGCACTCCTACTTTTCTGAGATACGTTGCGAACCTTACTATGTTTTTCCCTAATTGGGTTCTTTAATTTAGATAACTGTTTATCTTCCTGTTACGGTACTTCCGTACGTTATGATTTTTCCGGTCGTTTATTTAAAGACCTATCGCCTTTAAGTCCAACGTTCGCAGCCTGCTCTGACTATATTTTACGAACTTTTCACTGTAAACTTGTGTACTGTCGGACCTAAATCCTGTAACTAGGATTTTCCTAATTTTTCAACACGGTGATACTTTAAATTTTCTTCTTTACAACTCCTTATGGATGCAAGCAAGTTGTTAATACTGCGACGCCTATGGCTATCGGATATTAATTCTGCGGTGTAATACAGCGTTTCTCCCCTCAAGGAGTACTGGTAAACTGTCTTCAATGTGACGCAGAGTGACGCCCCACACGGCTGTCTGAATACGGATGCGTAGCAACGCCCCCTCGGGCTGTTTGGAACTGCTTGTATTGATGCTCCAGCGTCGCGTCCCCCTGGACGGACTGATACTGCGTGATGCGTAGCAACGCCCCCTCGGGCTGTTCGGAACTGCATGTCTGGCTTGGTGATGCCAGGAGCTTTATACTATTTCACTAAAAAAAGATAAAACTCTAGCCCTTTCTGTGGCCAACTTTTAAAGTAATGGTGGCACAATTATAAAAATTATACCCTCAAAAAGCTCGTCTTCTCAATGTTAAATAATCTCATTGTGCTTAAGAATCGATCGTGCAATTCGGAGATATTAATTACTTTGTAGTCTTCAGCTGCGTAGGTGTTGCTGTTCTTTTGTACTCTCCCCTCTCTACAGGCCTTGGTAAATCCCCGATGACGCCTACTTGCGTCTGCAGTTTTCTCCTGTGCAATTATTAAAGGGTTTTTCTTTACACAAAAATCTCTCATTCGAAATGATTCACCGTACTGTAATTGTTTACTCATTTTTATACTCGTAAACGGGTTAAATTTAATTATTCTTCTTTTGGCGCATAGGCGGTGTTGTCGTTTTCCCCCAGGGGCTCACATCTAGTGGGCGTGGGTTGGCGACCACGGGGCCCCAGCTGAGCCCGGCATTGCTTCCACTTACTTGTGCCGGGCTCCTCTCTGTCTTCTTTCCTGTCGACCTCACTTGGTCAACTCTTGTTCTCTTCCGACCCCGACGGTATTAGGGCATCCGAGGCCTAGGGAGTCACTTCCTTTCCCGCCTTAATTGGCCTTTGTCTCATCTTTTCTGATTCCCTCCTTCTGCGAGGGGTCAGCATTCTTTTTCTCTTCCTTTTACCTCCTGCCTTATGCTCTAGGCCCTTAAGGAGGCAGGGTGTATGTAGCCCCACCACTTCTGGTGCACCCTCGATAATGCTACACCCTCAGGGGCTCACGGCTGGTGAGTTCGGGAGTTGGCGACCCCGAGGGATTCCTGAGCTGGGTCCGTTTTCCCCTTTTGTCCCTTACCTTTGGGGCGGACCCTCTCCTCTTTCACTTTCCTATATGCCTTTCATGGCTCTCCTTCCTTCCAAGTCCCTCAAACCGCATTCTTCGAGGGTTGAGGGCATTTCTTTTCCTCCTGCCCTTTATTTGCCTTATTCTCCTTTGGTTTTTCTTTTTTCTTCTTCTAGTATGTAGGTTAGTAGTTAGTTTTAGTTTTAAGTTCGCTTTTCATTTTCATCTTCACGATCACCTAAACCATCAGGGGCCGATAACCTAGATGTTAGGCCCCTTAAAACATCAATTATCATCATCATTGTCGTTTTCCAGCAAGCTAAGCTCGATTTCCGAGTCAGGCTTCCTTGTCTAACAGTGGGAATTTTCCACTCGGTTATTAATACTCATGACTAGCTCCTTTCTGAATGTCAAGAGGGGTGATCTCATCTCTCGAGCACCTGGCTTTCGTTGCTTGCACAACGTTAGGCTAGCATCCTAGCTTGATCTTTCTCTATGTTACATTAGAAACTGTACGTTTCTTTCATTTCTTCCCCAAATACATGGATTCGACCTCCTTGGACCCTATGGCACATGGGTTCAGTAGGGACCATTGATTTACGTCAAACAAACTTTTTTGTAAACTCTTTAGTTTCCAAAATATAGAAATTTCAAAATTCGAGTGTTTTCAAAAAACATAACAAATAAAAAGTTTTATTATAAAAAAGTAAAGGATATAGATACCGTTCGTTTGAGCCATGGCACAACATTCTATCATGTTTGGTTTTCAAACTATCACCTACTTTCGAAAACAAACATTTTCAAAAAAATTCTTAAATATAACGAGTGGTCCATAGCAAAGCCCCCGTCATCCCGAGTCCAGCGACACCTCATTCGTGAATCTCCGACCACGGGTTCGGGAGTTATCGGCAATGTTCGCAGGAAAGTAGGCTGTGGGTTTAAACACCCACTACCCCCTAATAATAATAATAATAATAATAATAATAATAATAATGATATTCGGAAGTTACTTTTAACGTGTTGGCCTAGAAAATGTGGAGATGAAGTTATAAGATTAAACTTTTAACCAAAGCTAAGAATTTAAGTCCATTGCCCAAAAATGATTTACGTGAAAGAGAGACTTGTGTAATCTGGTCAGTTCGCTGACCGCAGATGTCGTCGTGCAGATTCATTTTGATGATGATGATAATTGTTGTTTTAAGGTGCCTAGCATCCAGGTTATCGGCCCCTAAAATTCATTTTACTCATGGCCGAGTAAGCATGTAGTACCCAGCTGGTTGGAATCATCCTTCCCATTGGAGACGTGAACCCGCTTTGGTGTCGTTCTTAATTGAGTGTGATGAAGTACTGACTTCGTAAATCACAATAATGACTGAGGCCAAGTACACGACCAAAGTCATAGTATGACTAGACAGGATGTCTATCATATGCCAAAAGTAGCAATTTACTAACTGTGCCGAAGCAAAAAGATAAGTTTCTAGCCCATAGACGAAGTTCTCGGAGCTAGGTGTAGAAGATGTAGACTGAGCTCAAAGACGATGCTTATAGACGATGCTAATAGACGATGCTAATAGACCTTGAGTTCAGCCGTGTCAGCCTATTTATTACTTCAGACAGACGCCCTCTTCGATTCCTACTCCAAGAAGTCTTCCCCAATAAATCTTCCAACCAGATCATCGGTTGCCATGACAACACTTGTCTAGTTCAAATTGGCAACCTTCAGGACCTCTGATACGACATTCTCTTCACGTGACATAAATTTCCAAGGATCACTACTTGTGGGTGTGCACCAGTTTCCAACACCCAGTACACGGCTACACATTCATTGTTTGCATGGACTTGACCACTGCTGACCTCGGTTCCTGGAAATGCTTCCGAGTAGCGTCCCTCTTGGTTAAGATTACAGGAAAAGCTCCCGCCGTGATAGCGACCAGAAATACACAACAGACGCCTAGTATTGCGAAACCTTACTAACTTTATGAAACGACTTCATCTACGCGGCTTTCAAGTCCCCCGTGATAAATGAAATATGATTATAAACCTTTATGCTTTATACGATAACTGATTATTAAAAATTGAAACTGAACTTCTTTTACATACGATTCCATGTGACGAAAATTAATAGTAATAATAATAATAATAATAATATGAATAAAATGTGAGGCTCCAATATTGACAAGGTTACACAAGATATAAATGATAATAATAACTCCCACGACAGCGTATCATATCGTTGTGAAGAACATATAACACCATCTCAAAAGTGCATTCAAAGAAAAACTTCAGTAGTGATGTTTTCTAAACTATTTTTTTATTTTGGTTCCAAATCAACCGCTCCTATTTAGCTGGTGACCTAATTGTATGGTAATACATCGTGTGGCGAATAAACAAATGATACACTGCACTAAATGGAAAGAAGTTATGCCAACTTATCTGATTTTAGAACTGAGTCCTGTTGCGTCCGTCCTCGATGCAAGCACTCATTTGACTCACTGACTCTCCGAGGAAGTGCTCTATTCAAATTTCCGCCTGTGGTGCACTGTGCAGCTATTCTGAATAGGCTACTAGTCATTAATTCTGCGTTTCAGTGCTGCCAACGCCATCTGTTATTGCAACTTAAAACATGACTTGTTTTTTTGTGTGTTAATGTCGGGGCCGGCAATGATCTGACCTGTATGGATGAATGCCAATTGGGATAGACGATCTCAACTATTAACGTGCAATCTCTTTACCACCTCGCATAAACTAATGAGACATACGAAGTATTCAAACGCTCCAAGACATATAAGGTCTTCTTGGACTCGTTAAATCCGCCTAATTCAGCCCTAGGTTTATTGAGAATACGGAACCAAATACATTCTTCCCGTGTACCATTTTCTCTGCTATCCCCCATTGTTTATCCATTGCCTGACTTCATTCGTTATGTTTTTGCCTTATTGACGGGATTGTTGCCTAAGAGGGTGAATAGGGGTGAACTATCCAAGAATGTGTGTGTGTGTTAGTTTATATTTATGGTTTGTTTAATTTGGCTAAGTGAAATTCTATGGCTACGTTTAAGTCAAGCTGCCTGCATTTTGTTTCGTGGAATATGATTCTTAGGTCTGTTTCTTTGTTTGTGAAGCTATGTCCTGTGTCATACATGTGCATGCTTACTGCCCAGTGTTTCCTGTATTTTATAGCATTTCTATGTTCTGTATATCGTGTGTCCATCCTCCCCTCTGTCTGCCCTACGTTATTTGCTTGACAACCTGTTGCTTGGCATGAAAATAAGTACACTCCTGATTTTGAGTGTGGGTATTGTTTATTTAAATTGCTATTGTGAAGGTCCTTACCTAGAATGATATTTGTTTCGAATGATTCCATGTTTTTTGAAAAGATGGTGATTTTGTACGAGTTTGCATTCACGAATTTGAAACATGCGAACTTGCTTACATCACTGGTTGGTGTTTGTAATATACTATCTTTTGTCCGAAGTCTTTGTATTGTGCCCATTTTGAGGGAGTGCCCATAGCCAAGGAAGAGAGGAATTGTTTTTCTTGGCCATATTTTTCGATTATTTGAAGAGAGCGCCTGGAGAAGTTGAGGTTTACCGCTATAGAGCGCAGTGACTACGTAAGTGTACGCGAATAGCGATGCGCAACGGGTGAGTCAGCACGTGTGAGGTGAGGCGTTGAACACCTGCTAGAAGAGCTTGAGCCATTCGTCTTCATGCAGCTGCGTGAGAACATGATTTCGTACAGCTGAATCCAATTCTCTATTACGAGTACCAAACCTGTAGCCGAGAGACATTGTTTTAGTGTTCTCTGATGATAGATTTTATAGGTGAGGCCAACTCTTGTGTGTGCAGGGTTGTGTTGGGTAACACCCAATCTCACAGAATAGATAGTCTACGTACTGGAACTAATCCCTAATCCGGATTATGTAAGGAAAATATCCTTTTCCAGCATAAAATCTAGCCAACGAACCGGAGCGGAATAATATTCCTTATCCGGATAGGACATCAAGGGATTTTTTCTAGATTATATGTTAGCAGATTTAACTGGAAAATAAGGCTAAACAGGTATGTCAGAATACTGCGCTAATATCAGAAAGATTATAAGCAAAGTTTTCGTGAACATTTATACGATCAACGGATACTTAATTTGGATTTGGATCCCACAAGTAATTGTTCTAATCCATTAAATACGGCAAGTATGGCTGAATGGAATTTAGGTGTATGAAAACAAAGAATTATAAATATAAATGTTGAATATGAAAAAATGTGGGTAATTTGGTGGATGATAATCTTCATGTGCTCAAAAAGGAGGGTTTTGCCGAAGTAGATTCTTTAATCACTAGAATTCGATATGCTACATTCATTTGCTCTGACCTATAACAAATATTTCTTGTTGAAAGCTCTGATCTTGCAGAATGATTTATATTTTGAAAACCTTTCCGTATCCTGATATTGTGTAATGAAGAGAAGTTAATGCAGTGCTTAGAGGAATGGGGCATTCAGGGAAAAGTGTGGTCATTCATGATTTCTGAAAAAACAAATTCCTTCTATCCTTGCTGCAGTGCTTGTCTTGATAACAGCCAAGCTTTTCGTTTTCATTTACAACTTTTGTTGTTTGCCCGTAATCCCCGAGATGTTTTGAGTCTTATGTTTAGCTGTTATTAAGATGCGCGCTTATGTGGACGTGGGACATCCGTCAAACGGTTACATAAATTAAGGTGGTAAGAAATTGGCTGCCAACGTGTTGGGCCCGGGTTTGATTCCGATTTTGATGCGATTCAATTCCGAATTTCGATTCGAGGTCGACTAGTTTTGATTTTGGATTTGTATAGGAGATCGGGGTGATGCAAAGATTAAAGATCATGAATGCACAGTTTCACAGTTTTGAATTGAATTTGTTTGGATTGTTGTTGTTGTTGTTGTTGATATTAATGGTAATTAATAGTAAATTTGGGATTAAATAAATCATCGGTAGTGAAGTCTGAGTTTAAGGCTGGGTCTGCATATTCACTTTACTAGCTCTTAGATTTAAGTTTCCTTATGGTCAGCTGACATCGTACCCCAGTGTTACAATTATTTTTGTGAGTGATAAGGAGAGATCACCAAAATGATACTGGAGTTGGGACAGAAAATGACAGAGAATTCTCCTTCACTAGAACTCAAAATGAAACAGAATTTTTTCTCCAGAAAATAAAATGTGAGTCTTAGAAAATAAAATTGAAAATGAAATAAAAGAGAATTCTGCTTCTCCAGAAAATAAAATTGAAAATAAAATGACAGGTTTAGAATGTAAAATCACAGAAAACTCAAACCCATTAATATCCGAAATGTTAGAAAGGATAGAAAGTAGGATGTCGATAAATATTGAATCATTCTAGGATAAACTGTCAGAGTCGATAGATGCTAACATTGAGGATAAGGTGGTATCATTGGGAACCAAAATCAAAGAGAACGCTAGGAGAACTCAAGACAATTTCTTAAGTCTAGAAGCGAGGATAGTGGATACGGGAAAGGATTTAATGGATAATTTATTTACCAACTACGGCCATATGAAAGAAAGCTTACAGGATAGTCGTCAATTGATAAAGGAAGATTTAGCTCAACATAAGAACGATACTCAGAAAATGGTTAGATCGTTAGAAAATCAATTGCAAGATCATGTCAAACAAGTAACGGACGATCTAGTGACTTTTGAGATTAATATGATGAAAGAATGTATGTTAACTGCCACTCAGGAAGTACAGAAGGTCACGTCTGAATTTCAGTGAGTAATTGTAGAACAGTTGAAGGAAGGAGTCTTATTAGAATTGAAAAATAAAGTAAAATACAAGGTAATCAAAGAAATTCAGGATCGCCTTGTAATAGAAACTCAAGATGAGGTTAAGGGACTGAGGACGGCTTTTTCATCGGAGATGAAAGTAGTATCAGGAGACAATCTATTCGGGAAAATACAGAAAAATTAAAGAATCATTTAACTACTTCAGAAGAAAATCAGAAAAAAACAGAGGAGTTAAAATATAGTCAAGATGTGGAAGAAGTTGAAAGACCGAATAGGGATGAGGTAGATGAATTTAGGAAGACTATTAACGATTTAGAGAGAAAATTTGAAGAATATTCAAATTACATTGCTAATTAATTTGCAAAATTGCAATGTTTGGATCCACCGATGCCAACGTATGAATTTATTCCCGCATTAATCAGACAATTTCATTTGGAAGTTCAGCGAACTCTTATTTCTGCAAATGTCGAGAACATGGAAGAGTTTGAAGAGGTACTTCAACGTCTAGACCACTCTAATGCTCAGTTTTACCAACAGAGGAATAGTAAGCAAGAATCTCAAGCTGCATTTGCTATCTTAGCCGATAGACAATGCCAGACAATGCCTGAAAGAAATAGGGAAGAGCAAACGTCGAGGGATCATCAAGACAGAACAGGTAGAGATAAGAGGCAGCCTTACATCAGACGAGGAAGGTTCGGAAACAATTGAAATTCATGGAGGAGATAAGGATACACGAGGCCATATGATAGGACAGGATATAATAGATCATAATGAGAGGTCGGATAATGATAGGTTCAGAAATCATCAGAGGAAGAATATCGAGCAAAGACGAGAAGAAAGCAAACAATATTTGAAGGAACTAGATGAGCAAGAAATCAACCTATTACTTCTGGTATGAATAATTTGTCTGGGAAGGATGAAAGAAAAACGCCGATTTTAGACCAAGGAAACCAGTAGAAGTAGTCACAACACAACATATTTCCAAAATTGTAAAATGGGAAGTCGAGGATGAGGACTTGATTCAGGAAGAACAGGAGGCGAAGGATTATGGACCAAGAACCAGTTTACCCATTATTATTTGTGAGGTGTATGGAAAACCAGTACATACTTTGAAGAACACGGGAGCCATGCTTTGTTTGGTAAGTGAGAGGTTATACGCTATATGGAAGTTGACTGAGGATATAGAGGAAATACTGGTATCTGGAATCAAGATTCAAGGAATTGTTCAAAATAAGGTAGGAACTTGTTAAACTCAGCTTTACTTGAAGGTTAAGATTGTAGGATGTGTTTCGAGCATATTTTCGTCGTTATGTGAGATATAAAGCTGTTATAGACATGGAATCGGATACGATTAAATTCCATCATGCTGGGGATGTTCATTTCGAGGATGAAGAGAAATTCACCGTGGGAGAAGTGAGATGGACCAAGGTTTTTGAAAGCTTAGAAACATCTGAAAATGCCAGTGGAGGAATTGAGCATGCTCCAGTTATGACTAACCTTCTGGAAGAATTCAACGATATCTTTGATACAAAACCAGGAGAGATTAAGGACTTTGAATATAAGAATCAAGTATGTGACGATAGTTCATATCATGCAAATATGTACCAGATTCCCGAGAAGCACATGACTAAGGGGTAGGAGATCATTCAAAATTTTGAGAAGGATCAGATAATTAAGAAGTGTGTAACGTCCTATGATAATCCTTTATCTGTAGTGCCAAAATCGGATGGAAATTTAAGGATGTGCCTTGATGCAAGATCACTGAATTCAATACTATTGCCAGAATATGACCGGCCACCATCGATAAAGGAGCTGTTAAGGAAATTTAAGGATAAGATGTGGTTCTCGACTGTGGACGTAACTTCATCCTATCACCATATAAGGCTAAGGGAGGATTCCCAAATGTTTACAGGATTTTTATTCGAACAGCAGACCTATGTTCATAGAAAACTTCCGTTTGGAATGAAGACTTTAATGGCAGTTTTGATACGTGCCTTAGATCGGAACTTAAATCAAGAGGTTAAGAATACGACTATATGCTATGTGGATGATATTTTGGTAGCATCTGAGACCGAAGATCAGCACTTATTGCATCTACAGAATTTATTTTTGGATTTGAGGGAGTCAAACTTCAATGTTAACGTGAGAATGCGTCAGTTCTTTAGGAATGAGAGAAGATTTCTTGGACATATCTTGGATGGTAATGATTATAGACCCAAAGAGCAGAAACTTCAGGCTATTGCAGAATTTCCTAGACCCACACGAGTAAAGCATGTACGTCAATTCTTCGGGACTTGCCAGTAATTTGCTGGACATTGCCATAAATACACAGAAGTAGTAGCACCCTTCAGGTTTTGTTGAAAAAGGACAATAAATGGAAATGGGACGACTCTTGCGAAGAATCTTTTAAGAAGGCAAAATAATTAATGCTCGACAGTGTCAAACTAAAATATCCAGATTTTGAGAGAAATGTCATCATCGAGTCGGACTCATCGAACATAGGGATAGGTGCCATCTTACTCCAAGAAGATGAGTATCTCACACGACGTTATTCATCCTTCATCAGTAGGATGTTGAAACCGTCGGAACGCAATTATTACACCACGGAACTTGAAGCTTTGGCGATCATTTATATGCGTTCGAAACATGGAAAAAGTTGCTTAACGCACATTCAGTTATAATCAAAACGGATCATCACGCTCTGGAATTTATACTCAAACCAATTTCGCAAGTGACAGGATCACGAAATGGGCACTATTCCTGCAACAGTTCAACGTAACCATTGAACATCGGCCAGGAAAAGCTAATTTGGGGACTGATTTGATAAGCCGAGTTGTTGAACCTACTCTTCGAGTATTACCGATAACATTCATGCAAGAACGTGAGGATAACTTACGAAGACTTGAAAAGTTACCGCAAGCCCTAAAGCTATTGGACGTTTAAGAAATATTTACAGGTTTCTCCTCAGGGACATGGATACTGCAGATGTTGAATATCGAGTGATGGAAAGGATGACGCGAGATTATATGTTACTAAATGGCATAATATATAAGTTCATTGATCCAGAGCATAGTAAACTACGGATAGTAATACCTCCCAGATTACAGGAAGCCATTATTTGGTTAGCTCATAGAAGTTCAAGGCACACTGGTGTGAATAAAACGATATGCTTAATAACAGAGAAATTAACTTGGGAACATTTAAAGAGCACTGTCAGAAATGTCATTAGAACTTTTGATTTGTGTCAGCGCAGCAAACACAATACGCATTTGTTGAGGGAAGCACCAAGGCCTATTATCCCATCGAAGCCTTGTGAACTAATTGCCACAGACATTTACGGACCTCTACCTAAGTCAAATAGGGGCAACCGATTATTTTGGTCACGGTTGACGCCTTCAGTAAATTTACGATGATCCATCCAATTCAGAAAGCGAATTCTATATATTGTGCCCTAGGGAGAGGCACAGTATCGAACCCATACCCTTTTATGCGAGAAAAAGGAAGAATTAATGCAGATTTTAAAACAGATTTCTAAGGGTTATTGAAGGGATAATACAGAATCGTTGTTGCGTGACGCATGGATAAGTGGTGCAACTCAAGGAACAGAGCTCACATCTGCAGATGATGTCATGCCCAGCTCAGCGGAAAGCGAGTTACGCATCAGATCGAAATAGAACCAGTAACTTTCCACTCAAGACGGAGAGAAAAGATCTTCCGATAAAACCCTTAGTCATCAGTAAAATGCCAACGCCGCAGTGAAGGAGGAGCCAAGAAATTAGAGAAATAATTAAAATTAGTCAGTTTCGTGCATTAAACTGAAGAAATTACTCCGTCAATGTTGTTTGTCCTGGGAGAGAGAATTTTTAGAGTGGATAAAGTTAATAATATTTGCACAGGAGAGAAGTGTCGAATCAGCATGACGTAGTCGGGTATTCACCACGCCAGGAGCTGGTAGAGGTGGAAAAAGGAAATCAACGCCCACTCGATCCAGGAGCCAAATTTAATTAATATCATTAGAACCTACGATCGGTTTTTGGAAAGGGACATCTTTTTGACATTTAAAGAGAGAGCATTCTAGAGGTAAATTTTTCATAATCGTACGACGATTATTTTAGAAGTTAGGTGTGGAGGAGAAGTGAAACTAATCTTTTTTGTAGCAGATTTGAATATAAACCTTAGGAGCGCCAGGATGTTCATGCAGTTTTAGTCAGTCCAGTAGGGCGGGACGCTGTATCACAGTACATGCAGTTTTAGTCAGTCCAGTAGGGCGGGACGCTGTATCACAGTACATGCAGTTTTCATAAGACCGTGAAGGGTCACGTTATTCTGTGTCGCAGACTTACGAGCACACTTGAGGGGAGTGGCGGTCCTGTTATTATCAGCATTATCGCCGTGCAGAGAAGCATCATAATCCTTGTCAGAGGATAAGTACTGTCAGGCTTCGAACTGTATAAAGTACTTTACCGATACAGTCAAAGTAGTATACTTTGGAATTTTTACCGGTGAAAGGTACCTGAACCTTATAATTTCAGTGAAGAATCAGCATCGTAATATTTCGAAGTACGCAAGACACGCAAGAGTAGTGAACTCTAATAATTCTATCCAAACGTTAAATAACCGAATCAGGGTAAACGTAGAAGTAACGCCTAGTTTTCCTGATCTGAGGAGGCTAGAGCTGTGTGACGATAGAATTTAAGAATTGATATTCCAGGTATTATCTATGCCAAAGTAAACGCGCAGTAAGACATTGGAATACATTCCACAAGCTAAGAACTGTTATCGTCAGAAGTAAAGATCCAAACGTGGAAAACAAGTGAAGCAAATTACTAGGTCGCAGTAATAACTATTAGAGCGAATCTAGGAGTGAACGTCAGTTAAAAACATTTGCTAGACGAACATTTGCGCAGTGAGCGAGAAACGACATCGTGCAGTCCATTATCAGTAAGCCGATAGTCAAAACAACTTGAATAGGAGCAATAGCCGTTCCAGTAGAGGGTAAGAACGATCGAGACTTTCAATCATCCCAGTGGGGAGTAGAAGCCAACACAAACCAATTGCACCCCTTGGAAACGGGAAAGAAAAGAAAACCACGTGTGTACAGTAAAAGAAAATTGCCGAAAGTGGAGATTTTATGTGTAATTTAATTTTTGTGAAATTTTTGAGTGTATTAATATTTTTACAGTGAATTTTTAAAGTGGTAATGAATACCATCAGTGTATTTTTTAGAATTAAGATGATCAGTGTATATATCATGTGTAATCCAGAAGAAGTATTAACCAGTGTGAATATGCTCGTAAATATGGTGTAGAAAAATTGTGAGTGGGCAAAATGTACCATCGCTGGAAAACCAGATCGCTGATTGGAGCAGTTATGTAAGTACCAAATTTCATTATATGGTGTGTTTTGGGAAGGTTCGTGTAACTATGTTGGAGAGATAATTCTCAGAGTTGAAAAAGGATGTATAAAACTGTGGTAAACGATAGGTTGCGCGATCTGATCGAATAATTTGATAGAAATGTAATTAATTAGAAGTTTTAATTAATCCCCAATGGGAAGTATTCAGTGGAATACCAGTAAATAACAAATAATCTAATAATTTAATGCAAGCAGGATAATAATAATAATTGAATAAATTAATTGTGTAATTAATTTCTATATGTTAATGGTGGAAGCTGTAGAGCTCCCTGTAAGAATTGTTAATAAGTTTAATGAACCAGTAGAGTTCTTGAAGTAAAATGTCAGAATTGTTGTTAAAGGCTAACGCTATAAAATTTTATGAGACGAAGATCAATTTATTGATGTGATGTAATATTTTTTGCTTTGGAAGGCAACTTGGCTATATTGAAGTAATAAGCGCCTTGTAGCGCATTTGTTGTAATTTGTCACGCTAGGAACGCGGTGAAAAATTGCTCGGAAAACTAATTATGTGGATGAGTTGGTCACGGTAATTGATTATTTGTGTGTAATTGCGGTATGCAATGTTGGAAAAGGGCGCTAATTTTATTGAATTTTTGAGCGCAGGGATGGATATGACTATCACCCACAAAACGCTAGTGTTCGGACGATTGGCCTGAGTCCATCGATCCTGTTATTGTAGTCCTAAGTCCTCAAAGTTGGATGTTGTTCCAGAGGCAGACTAAAGGAATGATCCTATGTTCCTCTACGTAGAAATCCCCTCATATTTTTGTTGGTTTATTGAATATCTTACCTGCCAATGAGAAAACTTCATAATTATACCTTGCCGAAGCCAGAAGAATGGGTCTTTAAAACCTCATAATGTATTATTGTTGAATTGAATTAACACGCCTTGCCTTGCCAAAGAATCTTAGCAGAGCTGCCGACAGCAGACTCCTTGTATTCCGTCTCGAAGGGACGAGGCCTTGAGTTCCCCTACCCAAGCCATACATTTTAGCCGAGTGTTGTAATAGACCATCTTGTTGAGAAAGGTCATGTACGAACTGTAGGGTTCGTGGTAGAAGTAATTAAGAATGTTTTAAATGACCCAGTAGTTGACCTGAGGTCCATTCATGCTAATTATTATTGCTTGCAGAATGCAGATCGTTGCTTCCTTTTGATTTAATTGTCTTTGGAGACAATATAATTAAAAAACTAGTTTTATTGTTACATGACCATATATTTGTTCACGAGTTATAATGAGAATCTTGAGGTAATTGGGAGTTTATCTTGAATTGACTTAGTAATTTTCAATAACTCATGATACGCGAACTTTCCCAGCACAGTAGCGATTTGGTAGTATTGAAGAGGGAGATGGTAACAATTGAATATCTTGTGAGCCCCAAGTAAATGGTAATTATCAGTGCCATAGTAATTTTAACTCAGTATAAATAATACTCATTCAAGGAGTAAATAGTGTGTTTTATTATTGAAATATATATGGAAGTAATCACCGAGCCATCCGTGAGCTCGCTTAAGGAATTTAGAATTTTGCTATAAGGAAGTGAAACTTAGATGATATTTTTGTCTGGTTCATGAGAACCATAAATTAGTGTTTTTGTATGATAGTTGTTTGATGATTCCTTGTTCTGTTAACAAGTGTGAAGAGTTATTTTCAGTTTTTATGTTATTTGTAGCGCCAAAATTTGAATTATTAAATATTTTTGTAGTAGGATTTTTATTTTTATTTTTATTTTTGAAGTGTATCCTATGCTTGATCCAGAGTGTGTAAATCACAGAGTGGGCGAACATACCATTGCCCCCGATATCCCGATTAGAGCTGGCTGACTGTGATTTGCATATTTCTTGTCGAAAGGGCACAATATATAATCAAGTGAATAAGAGAGTGTGTTATTCCTAAGCTGAAAATCCAAAATTTTTACTATCGGACCATGGTTCTCAATTTACATCCTGGGAATTTAGAAATGATATGAGGGAGCTAGATATCAAACAGGTATTGTGTTCCATACGACAACCGGAGAGTATCCCGGCAGAGAGACTCATGTCAGAGATAGCCAAGTTTTGTCGTCTCTACTGTGCAAAGGAACATTGGCGATTGATGGATATGATTCCCTTTGCGATGGATTCAATTAATTCTACAGTACATGAGAGCACGGGGCAAATTCCGTCAGTACTGCATCATGGAGAAAAACCTATACGACCGTGGGACAGAATCATATCTATTCCCCCAGAAATAGAGCCAAACAGGAGAGGACGTGAAGCGGAAGCCTTAGGAAGATTACGGAGACAGGCAGAAAAACGAAAGAGAAGGGTTAGTGGAAGGAACCTCGGTGTTGATAAGGAAGCCTACTCCATCTGACGTGAGCAACAAAGTATATTCTAAGTTTGCTAGTTTATATAATGGATCATTCAGAGTATCTCAAAACTTGGATACTGGTAGCTATCGTATTATGGAGATCGCATCTGGTAACATCGTGGGTACGTTTAGTATTTTACGAAAGCCAGATTAATAGGAAGTCGAAAAACAACAGTAACAAAAAACGGAGATTTTTATTTTTGGCCATGTGTGGGGTGGATGTGCCCATTTTGAGGGAGTGCCCATAGCCATGGATGAGAGGAGTTGTTTTACTTGGCCATTTTTTCTAATCTTTGAAGAGAGCGCCTGGAGAAGTTGAGGTGTATCACTATAGAGCACAGCGACTACGTAAGTGTACGCGAATAGCGATGCGCAATGGGTAAGTCAGCACGTGTGAGGCAAGGCGTTGAACACCTGTTAGAAGAGCTTGAGTCATTGGTCTTCATGCAGCTGCGCGAGAGCATGATTTCGAGCAGCTGGATCTAATTCTGTATTATGAGTACCAAACCTGTAGCCGAGAGACATTGTTTTAGTGTTCTTTGATGATAGATTTTATAGGTGGGGCCAACTCTTGTGTGTGCAGGGTTGTGTTGGGTAACACCCAATCTCACAGAATAGATAGTCTACCTACTGGAACTAATCCCTAATCCGGATTATGTAAGGAGAATATCCTTTTCCAGCATAAAATCTAGCCAACGAACCGGAGCGGACTATGCCCAGCGTGTCCAGCGGAATAATATTCCTCATCCTATTAGGGAATCAAGAGATACTTTTCTAGATTATATGTTAGCAGATTTAACTGGAACATAAGGCTAAACAGGTATGTCAGAGTATTGCCCTAACATCAGAAAGATTATAAGCCGAGTTTTCGTGAACATTTATACGATCAACGGATACTTAATTCGGATTGGTAAAATACCGGGTGACAGTTGTCAGACCACGGAATATGTAGTAACGAGTTTGTATGTAGCACAAGCTATGGTGTTAAGGGAAACCGAACGGGAAATCATGGTAACGGATAGCCGTTTTGAACACTTGAGTAATACCATGAATCGAACCATCATTATAGAGCACTAAAGTTGAATAGTGGTGCGATGCCAGCGGATATTTGGAAACGTGGGCCATGAACAAGTTGGAACCGAGGGTGAAATGTATGAATTCCGCGTTCATTCGGACGAGTGGGACCACACGCCTAGTTTGTGGGTATTCTACAGCCGCAGGTGTCAACTTTACGAACATCTGTAATGGACGTGGGCCACATCTTACGTTTTAGTGGCTAGTATTAGTGAATTTCAGACCTTAAACTATTCCTTCAACCATATAGGAGTCATCATTTTTC
Organism: Meconema thalassinum; assembly: GCA_946902985.2. Taxonomy (NCBI): domain Eukaryota; kingdom Metazoa; phylum Arthropoda; class Insecta; order Orthoptera; family Tettigoniidae; genus Meconema; species Meconema thalassinum. The sequence goes on along the minus strand of OX336388.2, from coordinate 714,842,407 downwards.
AGCCAGGAATGATTTTTGAATTATGCTGAAGCATAATTACTGAAGCCTTCTGATTTTTTCCTTCTTTCATACTTTTGAATAATAGCATAACCACGATGAGACATATCGTTGGAAGATCGTATATTTTGAAAGCATCCATATTTTCGTTTTACAAGGAGTTTCGTTAGTTATGATGTACAGTTCGACGCATACATTTGTTGCATAGTCACCTATAGACTGTCGTCTTTAGATAGTTAGTTGTGCCGATGGTCAGTTAAATATAATTACTATTTGATTGGATTGTATTCATCGCAGATGAGACCTAATAGTCGGTATTAGTAAAATGAGTTCGATTTTTCCTGTGATTAAGGATTTCTTTCGCAATGAAAATTTATAATGGTTATAAATTGGGAATGCCATAAATGATTAAAGAATGATGTTTATGGTAATTTCAAAGATCTTATTGAAACTTGGAGATGGAAATAAACATGGTAATTAATTATCTTTTGCAATTGTTGAAAATATTTAATAATAATAATAATAAATATAATGGGTGATATTGAACAATTATGTGATGTTTAAATAATCGATTATGGATCAGTAATATCGGAAGATTTAGCAATGAACTATGGATTAATGCACATTGGCATTATCTTGCGAGATATTAATATAGTTTCGGAATTTTATCAACTCGGGGAGTGATATATCTGGTGGGTTGATGAGATAAATTGGGAATGTACGCGTGCATTTGGATCCCTCATGTAATTAAATACAGCAAACAAGGCTGATTGGAATTTAGGTGTATGAAAATAATGAGTTATCATTATAAATGTTGAATATGGGAAAAATGTTGGTAATTTGGAGGATGATAACCTCACCTGCTCAAAAAGAAGGGTTTAGCCGAAGTAGTTACCCCACGCCTTTATCCAGATACTGTCATCAGAAGAAAAAGCTGAGCTGCAATCAGCGTCGTCAAGCGCCTAGTGTCACTAAAAGCCATAGCGCCTTCCCTTTCTATAGAGTGGTCCGTTCTAGTTCCAGAGCTAGAAATCAAGTTAAAATCTAGCACTACAGTCCATTAAGGGCCTAGGCCAACCAAGCAGCCGCTGCCCAGCCATTTGACCTGTAGATATTGGAGTGATGTTCGTAAAGTTGACACCTGCGGCTGTAGAATACCCAATATTTAGCGAACCTATCAAGCTCGAGACTTGTATGGTGTGTTATGTTACTCGAGACGAATCCCTGTTTTATATGGACTGTTTATTTTACCCTAAGATATAAACTATCCTTACTCGGGGGTGAAATAGTGATGTTTAGCCTATTTTGATTTTATGAAAAAAAAAAAAAAAAGAGGCTTATGAGATCACCTTTAGTCCGTGTGTCTGTGTGTGCGTGTGTGTGTTTGTGTGATGGTGTGTGTATGTCCCACCCCGCTAATAAATTCTAAACGGATGGAGCGATTTCAATGAAAGTCGGTAAGATCATAGCACCATTCTGGCCGACCCCGACCGTGCCTTTCAAATTGTGTTGTGTCTCACCAATCCAACATGGCGGCTGTGCGAAATATTTCACTGGCATTCAATATCTCCGAAACTATTTATGATATCACCCTGAAATTTTGTACGGTGATAAACGGCACTGCTGCAAGTTTATCTATGTAACCTTCAACAATTCGAAATTCTACATTCATTTGCTCTGACCTATAACATATATTTCTTGTTGAATGCTGTGATCTTGCAGATTGATTTATATTTTGAAAATCTTTCCGTATACTGATATAATGTAATTAAGAGAAGTTAATGCAGTGCTTAGAGGAATGGGGCATTCAGGGAATGCGGACCTCATTTTCCGATAAAATTGATGAAATATTATAAATGATCCATATTTATATTAAAATCCTTTAATAATAATAATTGTGAGTTGCACCTCGAGTTACAATCATAAATTATCACATAATTTATTCTTTATGGAACTAATCTTAAATCAACAATATTGGTGAATAATGATGAATAGATTCCATGTGTGGAGTTATTCGAATTTGAATTAATTGATGACACTCATGTTATATAAACATTTTAAATTAACAAAATATAAACAAAAGGATAGCTTAGGCATAAGATAGGTGACATTAACCCCATATGGCTCATTTGGAGCCAACAATATGCCTGCCATTGAAAACGTGCTTTCAGAAACAGAATAGTTAGTTAGTTATTATTGTTTTAAGGGGCAGAACTACGAAGTCATCTGCCCCTAAGAGAAACACAATATTAGTAGGTGTCTAAGGGTGGTCTATGCAGTGTCATGGCCGCCCCGCGCACGTGGTTGGTGGACGGCCACCACGCGCAACCTCACTCTTGAATGACGGGCTTTTCAAATGATTATTTATTGATTATTGACTTAACCTAGCCTAACCTAACAAGATAGTGGCTGTAGTTTAATCTAACCTAACCTTAACCACGAGGCGTGATCAAAAAGTACCCACGTGGCGCTTGTCGTTATTTCGCGAACCAATCATTGGATTTGGACATATGAGGTTTCTTAGGACTCAGGATGGTCACCCCTTTCCTATGACCTATGAATATATTGAAAATACCCGAAACTAAAAGGTGATTGATTTTCGTCCCTTTAATATCCTTGGAACCCCTAAGTTTAGAAAGGCGTGTTTGGACTTGTTATAATCTTGATGACGCACTCTGTTGTTATGGACCATGGATTTTTTTGATGTTTGACAATGGACTCCAAGTGACGCGTGGTCAGCTGTTAATTTTAGTTTTCGCTGCCTGTCCGTCACCTACTCAATTGTCCTCACAAGGCTGAGTGCACCCCGTTCCAGCCGTCTCGTCAGTTTCTAAATCCCTGACAGAGCCAGGAATCAAACCCGGGGCCTCCTAATGAGAGGCAAGAGCGCTACCCCAACACCATGGGGCCGGATAAAACCTCAAGTACAGTAGCCTAAACAATTAACCAGTACACCATAAAGTCTTCCATTTTCTCTCTTGTATCATAATAACCGCTACTAAGAGTTTACATACAAGCGGAAACGGATTATATTGCTGCAAACACATCAACAGTGCAAGGTACTGGCTGCTAGAGGCAACTGTTCAGTCTTGCTTGGTTCCAGGCTTGCTAAAGAAATATTTCGGTCATCAGGCTCGTGTGTTTACATGTATGTGAGTGCGTTCAGGTTAATGAACATTTCTGTCATCAGCCCCGTGTGTTGAGTGCATGTGTTTTTACGTTTTCTGCCGTTCGTCGCATGTAGATTACACAATAGGTTGTTAGCCCCGTATACTTAGGTGTGTAGATTTCTTTGGAACTTTTTGGTCATCAGTCCCGTGAATTAAGTGTTTAAAAGGGGGTTAGCGACATTTTAAAATAATTTTAGGAAATTTAATTAAATATTCGCCAATTTAAAGAAACCGTGTTCATGTATATAGTAATTAGTCAGCGCCTGTTGACTAGCATCTACCGTTATATTATAGTGAGTTAAAAAGCACAGAATGCTCTTAAGAAATTGGCATGCTAGGCGTCGGCTACCCTAATACCGTTGGATTTGTGAAAGAATTGCGTTGCCCAACGAATATCAACAAAGAAAAGCGTTTTTCCAGGTAAGTGAAACATTATTCTAAACTTTTGTTTTGGAATTCTGTGTATATTTTTTATTCACACCAATCGAGTATCTGATAGCGTTCGGTTACTATGTAAACATCTGTTGTATATAAACCAAATTGGCAGGCCGCTCTCTAGAACCCTATCCACTGGTCACATGGCCATGCGTACTTAGTTAATATTCCATACTTACCGGCGGTCAACGTTATCTCTACCCATTAAAACTATTTCTACAGCCATTCTTCTCGCCAAAATATCTCTCGGGGCTCGCCACCAATCCATCGATTATGACCTAATGATAATAATCAATCAATCATTATCGGTTATGCCTTTTTACGACAAATCTAAAACAAATCAGTCCAGTTTAGAGACAGCTTTGTGCCTAGTCACTTAATCAAAGCAAAGTACAGTCGGGTTCATAAAAATGACTACCCTCGCATCTCGTTAAACCATTTAGATAAATTTGCACAAAAAAAACGTGGTTCATTAACTAATAAAATAATTATTTAAAATGAAACGTCACAGGCTTTCCCCTTCGTCACGTGGCTCAACGGGGTACCGTCGCTGCAAATGAAAATGGCACCCTCGCATATCCATGGTGTTTCTCTTAGGGGCAGATGACTTCGTAGTTCTGCCCCTTAAAACAATAATAACTAACTAACTATTCTGTTTCTGAAAGCACGTTTTCAATGGCAGGCATATTGTTGGCTCCAAATGAGCCATACGGGGTTAATGTCACCTATCTTATGCCTAAGCTATCCTTTTGTTTATATTTTGTTAATTTAAAATGTTTATATAACATGAGTGTCATCAATTAATTCAAATTCGAATAACTCCACACATGGAATCTATTCATCATTATTCACCAATATTGTTGATTTAAGATTAGTTCCATAAAGAATAAATTATGTGATAATTTATGATTGTAACTCGAGGTGCAACTCACAATTATTATTTTATCGGAAAATGAGGTCCGCATTCCCTGAATGCCCCATTCCTCTAAGCACTGCATTAACTTCTCTTAATTACATTATATCAATATACGGAAAGATTTTCAAAATATAAATCAATCTGCAAGATCACAGCATTCAACAAGAAATATATGTTATAGGTCAGAGCAAATGAATGTAGAATTTCGAATTCTTCTGATGACAGTATCTGGATAAAGGCGTGGGGTAACTACTTCGGCTAAACCCTTCTTTTTGAGCAGGTGAGGTTATCATCCTCCAAATTACCAACATTTTTCCCATATTCAACATTTATAATGATAACTCATTATTTTCATACACCTAAATTCCAATCAGCCTTGTTTGCTGTATTTAATTACATGAGGGATCCAAATGCACGCGTACATTCCCAATTTATCTCATCAACCCACCAGATATATCACTCCCCGAGTTGATAAAATTCCGAAACTATATTAATATCTCGCAAGATAATGCCAATGTGCATTAATCCATAGTTCATTGCTAAATCTTCCGATATTACTGATCCATAATCGATTATTTAAACATCACATAATTGTTCAATATCACCCATTATATTTATTATTATTATTATTAAATATTTTCAACAATTGCAAAAGATAATTAATTACCATGTTTATTTCCATCTCCAAGTTTCAATAAGATCTTTGAAATTACCATAAACATCATTCTTTAATCATTTATGGCATTCCCAATTTATAACCATTATAAATTTTCATTGCGAAAGAAATCCTTAATCACAGGAAAAATCGAACTCATTTTACTAATACCGACTATTAGGTCTCATCTGCGATGAATACAATCCAATCAAATAGTAATTATATTTAACTGACCATCGGCACAACTAACTATCTAAAGACGACAGTCTATAGGTGACTATGCAACAAATGTATGCGTCGAACTGTACATCATAACTAACGAAACTCCTTGTAAAACGAAAATATGGATGCTTTCAAAATATACGATCTTCCAACGATATGTCTCATCGTGGTTATGCTATTATTCAAAAGTATGAAAGAAGGAAAAAATCAGAAGGCTTCAGTAATTATGCTTCAGCATAATTCAAAAATCATTCCTGGCTGAAAAATGATGACTCCTATATGGTTGAAGGAATAGTTTAAGGTCTGAAATTCACTAATACTAGCCACTAAAACGTAAGATGTGGCCCACGTCCATTGACAATATGCGAGGGTGCCATTTTCATTTGCAGCGACGGTACCCCGTTGAGCCACGTGACGAAGGGGAAAGCCTGTGACGTTTCATTTTAAATAATTATTTTATTAGTTAATGAACCACGTTTTTTTGTGCAAATTTATCTAAATGGTTTAACGAGATGCGAGGGTAGTCATTTTTATGAACCCGACTGTACTTTGCTTTGATTAAGTGACTAGGCACAAAGCTGTCTCTAAACTGGACTGATTTGTTTTAGATTTGTCGTAAAAAGGCATAACCGATAATGATTGATTGATTATTATCATTAGGTCATAATCGATGGATTGGTGGCGAGCCCCGAGAGATATTTTGGCGAGAAGAATGGCTGTAGAAATAGTTTTAATGGGTAGAGATAACGTTGACCGCCGGTAAGTATGGAATATTAACTAAGTACGCATGGCCATGTGACCAGTGGATAGGGTTCTAGAGAGCGGCCTGCCAATTTGGTTTATATACAACAGATGTTTACATAGTAACCGAACGCTATCAGATACTCGATTGGTGTGAATAAAAAATATACACAGAATTCCAAAACAAAAGTTTAGAATAATGTTTCACTTACCTGGAAAAACGCTTTTCTTTGTTGATATTCGTTGGGCAACGCAATTCTTTCACAAAACCAACGGTATTAGGGTAGCCGACGCCTAGCATGCCAATTTCTTAAGAGCATTCTGTGCTTTTTAACTCACTATAATATAACGGTAGATGCTAGTCAACAGGCGCTGACTAATTACTATATACATGAACACGGTTTCTTTAAATTGGCGAATATTTAATTAAATTTCCTAAAATTATTTTAAAATGTCGCTAACCCCCTTTTAAACACTTAGTTCACGGGACTGATGACCAAAAAGTTCCAAAGAAATCTACACACCTAAGTATACGGGGCTAACAACCTATTGTGTAATCTACATGCGACGAACGGCAGAAAACGTAAAAACACATGCACTCAACACACGGGGCTGATGACAGAAATGTTCATTAACCTGAACGCACTCACATACATGTAAACACACGAGCCTGATGACCGAAATATTTCTTTAGCAAGCCTGGAACCAAGCAAGACTGAACAGTTGCCTCTAGCAGCCAGTACCTTGCACTGTTGATGTGTTTGCAGCAATATAATCCGTTTCCGCTTGTATGTAAACTCTTAGTAGCGGTTATTATGATACAAGAGAGAAAATGGAAGACTTTATGGTGTACTGGTTAATTGTTTAGGCTACTGTACTTGAGGTTTTATCCGGCCCCATGGTGTTGGGGTAGCGCTCTTGCCTCTCATTAGGAGGCCCCGGGTTTGATTCCTGGCTCTGTCAGGGATTTAGAAACTGACGAGACGGCTGGAACGGGGTGCACTCAGCCTTGTGAGGACAATTGAGTAGGTGACGGACAGGCAGCGAAAACTAAAATTAACAGCTGACCACGCGTCACTCCAATATCTACAGGTCAAATGGCTGGGCAGCGGCTGCTTGGTTGGCCTAGGCCCTTAATGGACTGTAGTGCCAGATTTTAACTTGATTTCTAGCTCTGGAACTAGAACGGACCACTCTATAGAAAGAGAAGGCGCTATGGCTTTTAGTGACACTAGGCGCTTGACGACGCTGATTGCAGCGCAGCTTTATCTTCCCCAATATTTAGCGAACCTATCAAGCTCGAGACTTGTATGGTGTGTTATGTTACTCGAGACGAATCCCTGTTTTATATGGACTGTTTATTTTACCCTAAGATATAAACTATCCTTACTCGGGGGTGAAATAGTGATGTTTAGCCTATTTTGATTTTATGAAAAAAAAAAAAAAAAAAAGGCTAATGAGATCACCTTTAGTCCGTGTGTCTGTGTGTGCGTGTGTGTGTTTGTGTGATGGTGTGTGTATGTCCCACCCCGCTAATAAATTCTAAACGGCTGGAGCGATTTCAATGAAAGTCGGTAAGATCATAGCACCATTCTGGCCGACCCCGACCGTGCCTTTCAAATTGTATTGTGTCTCACCAATCCAACATGGCGGCTGTGCGAAATATTTCACTGGCATTCAATATCTCCGAAACTATTTATGATATCACCCTGAAATTTTATACGGTGATAAACGGCACTGTTGCAAGTTTATCTATGTAACCTTCAACAACCTGTAAAGTACAAAACGAACATGGTGGCCAAGCGAATATGAAATATTTTAATAGACTTTTCTCGTGATTTAACCATCTGAGCGCAGTGAAATATGGTACAGTAAATGATTATACTTATAGTAATGCACTGGCATCTAATTTAGTTCAATTGTTTACATAACCTCAAGATGGCGGCTGTGCGAAATTTTAAAATTAAGTTTTTATTTCTTGTGTCGTAGTCATGCGATTGAAGTGAAAGTTTGAATAATGAAGTTGACGAATAATTTTCCTTTAATGGTACATAACTCTATGGCCTATACATATAACAATCCAAAATGGCGACCATCCGAAATATTTTGACGGTTCGCAATATCTACGAATCTTTTACAGCATTCAAACTGTTTTTTGTTTTGTTTTCATAGAGGCTATGAACATACGTTCACCTATATGACTTTCAGTAACCTGGTGAGCACAAATCCAACATGGCGGCGACGCGTAGTATAAATATTTAAATGGACGTTTCTCGCGATTCAACCATCCGAGTGCAGTGAAACTTGGCACGTTAAATTCTTATACAAATGTTAATCCATTGGCATATAATTTATTTCAATTGTTTTCATAACCACAAGATGGCAGCTATGCGAAATTTTAAACTCTCGTTTTTACTTCTTGTGTCCTAATCATGCGATTGAAGTCTGAATACCATTTAATAGTACATAAATAAAAATCCAACCTGGCGACCATATGAAATATTTAAACGGTTCTCAATATCTACGAATCTATCACAATAATCAAACTGTAATTTTGTATGTTGATAGAGGCAATTAACATGAGTAGGATATATGAAAATAGGCTATATAGTTCTTCACGGAACTACTTGTTACAAAATGTGAAAAGTGGACTAATAATGAAAGAATGCAAGCCGGTAATAATGGCAACAGAATCTCGCAGGTCCATCTATTTCTATAAGACACAATGCAATTCCTATTATTACATCACTGTGAAAGTTTGCAAACAGTTATAAGGTTATCACGGAACCAAATTAAGCTGTGAAATTAATCAATACACACAGTATAATGTGCTTAAGGGGGTCAGGGGATACTCTAGAATTTGTTTCGCGTGCGGGTGTGGTACGGAATGTCTATTAAATCCCTATATCTATATTACTATATAATAATAATAATTATTATTATAATAATTATTATTATTATGGCACACAACGACGAGACAAAGCTCATTGTCAGCCCCTCGGTGTCGGCTCTAAAACCAACAGTTTCTGAGATAATCCCAGAAAACTAATTTCATTTAATAAACTAATCAAGGAATGCAAGCCGGTAACCTTGACAACAGTATCTCAAGAGGTGACATCCAACTTTCCATCTCTTTCTGTAAGAAGCAATGCCACTCCATTTATTACAATTCAGTGAAAGTTTGCAAATGGCTATAAGGTTATCACGGAACCAAGTAAGATTGTAAAATTCATCAATGCGCATAAGGGATCAAGGGGCACTCTAGATTTTTTTTTACCCGTCTAACACGTGCGATATGTTGCACAGAAGGTCGATTATATATCTAAACAGCAACATTTTTTCAAAAATTCCCGAATTGAAATAGCTTTTTACGGCTTTTTGTAAATGGGCTATTGGAATCTAAAGGAACTGAATTTTCGTGCACCACAAGCCTTTATAAATATATTGATGGGGTCTTCCTGTGGATGGGGACTTTACAGAACGGTGAGGTCAGTTTTTATGTGACGTGTATTGCGTTTCGTCTATGAGGTTTTCATTTAATTTTCACATCAGGAAGTACACGTTAGGTGAATTTAGTTTGAGAGCACATTTTAACTAATCATATTTTTTTCGTCAAACGGGTTCGTCGTAAGGATGATTTAGTTTGAATTCTTTAGTTATTGTAGATAAAGGGCGGAACTGCGAGGTCATCTGCCCCTTGAATTTGTTTGATACTGTTGTTGTTGTTTGAGTCTTCAGTCTTTTGACTGGTTTGATGCAGCTCTCCACGCCTCCCTGTCCTGAGCTAATCGTTTCATCTCTACATAGCTACCATACCCTACATCCGAGGCAATCTGTTTAATATATTCTAACCTTGGTCTACCCCTACAGTTCTTGTCCTCGACCCTTCCTTCCATAACTAAGCTTGCTATTCCTGGGTGTCTTAGTATGTGTCCTACCAACCTATCTCTTCTCTTCATTAGCAGTCGCCAGAAACATCTCTCCTCTCCCACTCGTCTTAATACCTCTTTGTTTGTAACCCTATCTACCCATCTGATCTTCATCATTCTCCTGTAACACCACATTTCAAATGCTTCAATTCTCCTCTTTTCTGCTGCACCAATAGTCCAAGTTTCACTTCCATAGAGCGCCACGCTCCAGACAAAGGCTTTCAAAAATGACTTCCTAATACCTAAATCTATATTCGATGTCAGCAGATTCCTTTTTTGTAGAAATGCTTTCTTTGCCTGAGCCAACCTACTTTTTATATCCTCTTTGCTTCGTCCATCACTGGTTATTCTGCTTCCTAAGTAACAGAAGTCTCCTACTTCCTTCAGCTTTTCACCTGCCAATTTAGGGGTCGAACGTTGCTCACGTCCGTAGGTACTACCTTAAATTGCCCTACACGTGACCCCTGGGTGGTGCTAAACGAGCAACAGCGTTAAAGGTGACTTACAATATGCCCAGAAACATATCAAGTAACGGTTCTTTTCAGGACCATCAAACTATAGATGAGAAACACCTAGTCCGTACTATGCAACTTAATATTGAAGGCATAAGTTCTGCCAAATGTGAGTATCTACAGAAACAACTGAATGACCTTAACATTGATGTTGTTAACATTCAAGAAATCCATACCAAAGACGAACAGGATCTCCAGCGCAGAGGACGAATACCCGGTTACACACTGGTCAAAGCTATCCACCATCCACAATATGGAATAGCCACTTATGTGAAGTCAAGTTTAAACGGAGTGCAAGTAATTGATTCAACAGAAGTTGACTACATCTATACAATAGCAATTCAGATAAATGATTTAAAAATTGTCGATCTGTACAAGCCTCCGTGTGTGAATTGGGCTCCTACAGTACTGCCAGCTTTTGACCACCCTTGTATATACACTGGAGACTTCAACAGCCATCACACAAACTGGCGGTATGACACCGTGGATGTGAATGGGGAGAAACTAGTTCAGTGGGCAGAAACTACAAATATGCACCTGGTCTTTGATGTAAAAGACAAGGGAACCTTCCACTCTGCACGCTGGGATAAGGATTACAACCCAGACTTGACATTCGTGTCTAAAGATCAGTTAGACCAACCACTCAACACCACTCGTACTGTTCTGTCCAACTTCCCAAACAGTCAACATCGACCTGTTATGGTGGAAATTGGTTTGAAAATTCCCCTTTTAAACTCAATGCCCTTACCCAGATGGAACTTTCGACGAGCTAATTGGGATGGATTCTCAAAAGACCTTGACTCCAGCTTAGTTGCGGAGAATCTACAGCCGACAGCAAACAACTACGATGAATTTGTGAAACTAGTTATCAAAGCTGCTAAGTTAAACATTCCTAGGGGTTACAGAAAGCAATATGTGCCTGGCTGGAATGAAGAAAGTGAGGCTTTATACCAAGAATACCAAAGTTCTGGAAATCAAACAGTGGGTTCACAGCTACTCCACTCTTTAAACAAGAATAGACGAGAGAAATGGGAAGCAACACTCGAAGAAATGAACTTCGCAAAGTCAAGTAGGAAAGCCTGGCGAGTCTTGAATGGGCTAACTGGCAAGCAACACCCCAAAAAGCCGCATACTAAACTGAGTCCTGACATTATTGCCAACAGGATCGTAGACCTCTCAAGGGCAAAGAGAGACAAGAATCATACCAGAGTGGTAAAATGTAACCTCTCTAACCTCAAGCACAGCGCCCCAAGAAACGAACCGCTTTCCAATCCCTTCTCCACAGCGGAAGTAGAAAGTGCAATCAAACAACTGAAAATCGGCAAGGCTGCTGGTCCCGACAACATCTATAATGAGTTCATTAAGAACATGGGTCCGTATTGTATATGCTGGCTCACTTCTCTCTTCACTTACATTCTCAAAGAGAACAGACTGCCCAGACAATTCAAACTGTCAAATGTTATAGCCATTCTCAAACCTGGCAAACCTGAAGACAGCCCCGAAAGCTATCGTCCAATAGCACTGCTCAGTTGCATATTAAAACTTTTTGAACGAATCCTTCTAACCAGAATAGCACCGCTCATTGAGGCTGTTATCCCTCCTGAACAAGCTGGCTTCAGACACGGACGCAGCTGCACTGATCAAGTTCTTGCCCTAACTACACACATTGAAGCAGGTTTTCAAGGTAAACGGAAATCAACAGCTGTTTTCATCGACTTGACAGCTGCGTATGATACTGTTTGGCGACAAGGACTGATCTACAAACTATTGCAAGTTGTACCAAGCCGAGAAATTGTGGATCTAATATCTAGCATGCTTAGTGAAAGGCAATTTGAAGTGTTCCTAGGAAACACTAAAAGCCGCAAACGAAAACTAAATAACGGCCTACCACAGGGATCTGTTTTAGCCCCACTGCTATTCAATTTGTACATCCATGATTTACCAACTACAACATCAAGTAAGTTCATCTATGCTGATGATATCGCGCTGGTAGCTCAGAGCAATAACTTTGAAGATGGCGAACAAATCATTACGGAGGACCTGGAGAAGATGTCAACTTTCTTTAAAACCTGGAGATTGATCCCAAGCACAACAAAAACTGAAGTCTCTTGTTTCCATCTAGCGAATCGTGTCGCAAACTACAAACCAAGAGTCCTGTTCAATGGACAAGAGCTGAGGTACAATCCTTTCCCAAAATATCTCGGAGTCACTTTAGATAGAACCCTGAGCTACAAAGAGCACATCACCAAGCTCTCTCACAAAGTCGCCGCAAGAAACAACATACTGCATAAGCTCAGTGGTACCTCCTGGGGAGCCTCTGCTGACTGTCTACGTTTAACTGGCATCAGTCTTGTTTACTCAGCTGCTGAGTACTGTGCGCCTGTCTGGTTGGAAAGCGTACATGTGAAGAAGATAGACACGAAACTGAACGATACAATGCGTTGCATTACTGGTACCATCAAATCAACTCCATGTCACTGGTTACCCGTGCTGAGCCACATCCCTCCACCTCACTTAAGGCGGAAGCAAGCTCTACTGAGGGAGGCTAAGAAAATCTTTGTATCACCCTCTTTGCCACTGCATCAGGAATTCTGCCATCCGTCACAACAACGATTGCAATCCAGAAGACCGGCAAGTGTCACTGCAAGGCAACTCATCGCGGATGGATTTGACATAAAGGAAAGCTGGAAGCATGAGTGGTCAACAAAAACATTGGGAACAAGTGTCCACCATCTTGATCCCACAAAGAAGCCAAATGGTTTTGACCTACCAAGGAACCTCTGGTGCCGTATCAACAGGTTGAGGACTGGACATGGGTGTTGTAATTACTTTAGGTACAAGTGGGGCTGGATCAGTTCACCAATGTGTGAATGTAACTTAGAAGAACAGACGATTGAACACCTGGTCCTACGCTGTCCTCTTCATTCATACCCTGGAATTCCTGACGACTTGTTTGATCTCACACCTAGTCTAACCGAATGGTTGAAAAGGATGGACTTTAAAGTTTAATTTTGTCTTATTTGTATTCTGTATTGTATCACCATACGATTAAATAAATACCTGCCAATTTGATCTCCATGGAGGTTTCTGATTTATTTCGGCTGCATTCCAGTATTTTTGTTTTACATTTATTAATTTTCATCATGAATTCTTTCCGTAAGACGGAGTCCATACCATTCAAAAACTCATTCAAATCCTCAGGCTTGTCGGCCAAGATGACGATGTCATCAGCAAATCTCAGAGTTGAAATTATTTCTCCTTGAATCTTCACTCCCACTTTACATTTTTCTCTAATTTCCTTCATTGCTTGTATGTAAAGATTGAAAAGTATGGGTGATAAGTTGCAGCCTTGCCTTACACCTTTCTGAATACCAGCTTCTCTCTCATGTCCTTCAACTCGAATGACTGCTATCTGGTTTCTGTATAGATTGTATAATACCCTCCTATCTCTGTACTTTATTCCAATCGATTTCAAAATGTCAATCAATTTAGTCCAATCAACGTTACCAAAAGCCTTTTCTGAGTCTACAAAAGCCATGAACGTTCTCTTATCTTTCCTTATTCTACCTTCCAAAATCAGCCTAAGACTTAGTACAGATTCCCTTGTTCCTACATTTCTCCTGAAACCAAACTGGTCTTCACCCAATTCCGTTTCTATCTGGCTTTCAATCCTCTTGTAAATTATTCTAGACAGGATCTTTGAAGCATGAGTAATCAAGCTGATTGTACGGTAATCTTCACATCTGTCAGCTCCCACTTTCTTTGGTATAGGGATGATTACATTCTTCTTGAAATCAGGGGGTATCTCAACTGTCTCATAAATCCTACACACCAAGTGAAATAACCTGATCAGACCTTCATCTCCTATGCAGCGTAGCAACTCAATCGGTATATCATCTATGCCTGGTGGTTTGTTCCTGCTTAAGTCTTCCAAAGCTCTATCAAATTCTGATCTCAATATTAAATCTCCTTTCGCATCCTCATCAATTTCCTCCTCCCTTTCCATTACATGATTCTCAATCTCCTTTCCCTTATACAAACTCTCTATGTAAGCTTTCCATCTCTGAACCTTTTCTTCCCTATCTGTTAGAGGCTTTCCATTTGTGTCCTTAATATTACAGCACTTAGTCTTCTTTTCCCAAAAAGTATTCTTAATCCTTCGATAAGCTGTGTCTACTTTTCCTAATTTCAGACAATTTTCTATACCTGCACATTTCTCTTTCAAACATTCTTCTTTCGCTTCCTTGCACTTCTTGTTAACCTCATTTCTCAGACGTCTGTATTCTGCTTTCCCCTTTTCATCTCTTACATTCTTGTGTTTCCGCCTTTCATCCATCAATTCTAGTATATCCTGAGTGATCCACGGTTTTCTACCTATTCTTTCTTTCCTACCAATGTTTTCTTCTGCGGATTTTGTTATTTCATTCTTCAAAAGTGCCCATTCGTCTGGAATTGAAGTTTGTTTAGGGTTT
Organism: Meconema thalassinum; assembly: GCA_946902985.2. Taxonomy (NCBI): domain Eukaryota; kingdom Metazoa; phylum Arthropoda; class Insecta; order Orthoptera; family Tettigoniidae; genus Meconema; species Meconema thalassinum. Next base: position 714,827,358 of record OX336388.2, on the reverse strand, counting down.
TTCATTAGTCATTCCTTTATACTCTTCTTGAATCTTTCGTTTATATCCTTCTCTTTCAGTCTGTCTATTGCCCACCTTTTTGACTTTTGACTTTTCTTCAGTTTCTTCGTGTGGTTGATATATCCATATTTCGACATCAGGGTGATATGTAGAAAGATTATGTGCAGCAGCCTAAGTATTAGCCACTAAGCTGTGGCGTCATCTCTTTCTATGGAGTGGTCTGATCTAGGCCGAAAGCTAGGAATCAAGTTAAAACCTCTAGTGCAAAAGCCTTAAGTGCTAGCCACTAAGCTATCGCGTCATCTCTTTCTATAGAGTTGTCTGTTCTAGGCCCAAAGCTAGGAATCAAGTTAAAACCTCTAGCGCAAAAGTCTAAAGTACTAGCCACTAAGCTATCGCGTCTTCTATTTCTATAGAGTGGTCTGTTCTAGGCCCAAAGCTAGGAGTCAAGTTAAAACCTCTAGCGCAACGCAAATGGTTTGACACCAAATTGTTTTATCATCGACACGCTAATGGCCTCGTGCTCGTCGTCTATGATAGAACTTCCAGGGGTAGCCTCAACATATAATCATCATAATAAAATTTGTCATTGATATCCAGTTGTATTTTGTAAATTCTGTTGTAACTTTCCAAATAAATTAATCCCAGCACTTAGGATTGTTCGGGATGCAATTCAATAGGGGGAAAGAAATCCAGGGACACTTCAGGTCCGCGGCTGTGCAAGGCAAAGGTCTTGGCGTTGACATTCATAATAATGAGACTGCTGGCTTAACGCGACCTCTTATATAAAATAAGTAAAGACAGACGACCGCACTCTTGACTGTCAAAGGTTTGTTGACGATTTACATTTTCTTCACCCGGTTTCCCAAATAACGTAGCAACTCGATCGGGGGTGGTAAATTTCCATAACTGTCAAAGTACCATATCGAGGAACCTTGTTTCACATAGGCTACAAAATGGGTTCCAGGGCCTGCATTATCATCTAAATTGATCATGGATCGTTCTTCTTTCCACGGCGCTTTAGGTAATTCATTTCGCATAAATACACCTCGAAAACGAGCGCTTATCAAAGATGAACATTTTTTTTCTTAGATGATAGGCCATAGCCTTGTTGTTAAAAGACGGGCTTTAAAGGATTGCCGTTTCTAGCCCCCATAGCAATGGCTTCTATGGTTTTATTGTGTCGCTCGCTTTCTTTGAGTTCATTCATTCATTCATTTGCAATGGGGGTGTGTCCCCCGGTGGCAAATTGGATATACATAACAAATAAATAATTATACATAACAATTCAATAACAATTATACAACAATTAAACTGGAGCTTGCTTCACAGCTTTTATGGTTTTGCCACGGCAGTGGCACCACCCAAAAGCGAGCCCAAAGCTTCCAACCCCGAAAATAAAGCCGGCAAATAAAACCACGTTTAGCAACAGGAATGACTCACCCACGTTTTTCCTTTCTTTCTTTCTTTCTTTCTTTCTTTTCTTTTTATCAATGCATTATGGTGGAATTTCGGGTCTGTAGACAACCGCCCGCCTGTAATGCTTTTTCGATAGCAACTCTTTATATATATATATATATATATATATATATATTAGATTTAACACCTGGTGTGAGGCAGATCGACTTGGTTTCCGGCATAGCGTTTTTCTCTTTTTTAGTTTTTTTTCATGTTCACTGCATATCTTTTTTCCACCATGGTGCTACTTGGTGAACCTCACAGCAAACATTCGATAACAACTAACTTAGAGAACCTTATTTCATAGCAGTATTTTCCAATTCTATATAAAGCAGAAAATCATTCACAGTTTTCCCAGCTTCCTTTTCCTCAAACGTAAGCATAAGATGAAAGGATAATTCATCTCCAACATTTACTGTTTGATGGTTGTGGACCAACAGTCTATAACTGTTTATTTGTATTTTTAAATGTTTCTCATCAGGCATGGCATGTTTAATATGGATCACGCCATCATAATGCAATCGATAATGACTTAAACTGGAAGCAAGCATATAGGTAAGGCGATCATTTACCAGTGGTGGTGGGGAATGGTTTCTGTCTTTGTCCAATTTTTGATTTGACAGATACACTAAAAATACAGATGGGACAAATATATAAAGCCTTTTCATTCGGTAGGTGCACGTTTCGTGCAGACGCCATTTTCGTCTCGAGGCTCTTGCTAATCAATAATAGGATGATGATTGGCTGAATAGCCCTCAGCGGTTAGCCTTGGGGCCATGTAATAGACACTTTGCACTTTGCGATCGACATAGCTTTTTGTAGCCACCTCTCGAGATTGTTTTGACAAAGAGGCGGCCGTGGCCATAGTTACACGAGCTCTCCCAAACACGTCCATAGTGATAGACGTTAACTAACCTGTCCTACTCACCGCTTGCCTATATATGTAAACCTTATACACATAAAAATACTGTCATCATCACTATGGAATTAATGAAACAACCCCATGCTTTGCCCGTCTCTGATTTGGTTTCAGAGCTATCACTGACCGTGTGCGAACCTAAACGTCATGGCACCCTATTCCCATCTACCGTTCGATGTATCATGGTGAGACCTTCGGGCTGTGGAAAGACCAATGTTTTGCTGAACATTATTACCGCGCCTCATGGCCTACGATTTCAAAATATTTATATTTTTGCCAAATCCTTGTACCAGCCTTTCTACGTGTATCGGGAACAAATTATGTCTTCGTTAAATAAAGAAGCCATGAACTATTTTACATTCACCTCACCTCAAGATGTCATTCAACCAGACCGCATTCAACCAGATTCCATTATAATTTTGGATGATATTGCCACTCAACGACAGGCCATTATTCAAGAGTATTTTAGTATGGGACGCCATAAACAAGTGGATTCTTTTTATCTGGCTCAGACCTATTCTAAAATCCCCAAACAATTGATTCGTGACAATGCCAATCTCATCGTTTTGTTTCGCCAAGACTCTAGAAATCTCTATCATATTTTTCAAGATCATGTGAATCCAGATATGTCCTTTACAGCTTTCACGCAAATGTGTGCCTCATGTTGGAACCATCATCCCCATGCCTGTTTGGTCATAAATAAACAGAGTGAACGATGTGAGGGACGTTATCGCTTGGGTTTTGATCATTGTATTTCTGTTTAAATGACCTAGGGTTTGACATTTCCTGTTAGTGTGTCTTTACCTTCACCAATGCAAACGCCATAGGGTACAAGAAACATGTTCAAATCATGCAGCGTATTATTGAGGCACGAAATACATTTTGACATAAATTCCGTGAATTACAATGTTTAAAAAACGTGAATCCTTTACCCATGATAAAACATGCTCTATCATAGGTTGATCCCATGAGGTTCAAACCAAATGCTTCTGCTGCTAGTGCTGCTGCTGCTACCTCTCAAACCAAACCCTTAACAAGTTCAAAATTTACTCAAACAGATTCAACACGGCTGGTAAAATCCTCCTCCTCTGCCTCCTCCTCCAATGTTAGTCAACAAGAACACGAAGCAGAACAACAAGAAGAAGAACAACAACATGGACAAAGTGAAAGTGAAAGCGAAACCGTATTTAGTCCTGAAAGAAAAAAATCCTCACCCCTTCAACAGTTTACAAAAACAAAACAAAAGTCATCCGTCGTAGTGGGAACACCGTCTTCCTCCACATCGTCTCCGTTTTCACAAGTCTTGGCCACTCCTGAAAATAAAGCTCAACTCAAAAAGATTTTAATCAATCATTATGGGGTGACACTGGAACCGTATCTGACCCTTCTATTTATTGGAAAGGCAGATACCACGTATGGTGTTCGCTATGAGAATGATAGTTTTAAAATTGGGGATTCATCCATTAAATTTGCTCGTACTAAAGTTTCTTGAAAAAGATCAACTAAAAATTAACTCCAGGTCTGTTAAAGCTGCTATTCTCTCGGACCCCAAATCTACAAGATTTTACGTCCGAGGACCTTACTAAATATAAATCCATTTTATTAGACACCAACGCTCACAATAGAAACTATATATCCTCTCAGCAGCTCAATGCCAATATATCACCAAAATATAAAACCATCATTGCAAACATGTTTGGTAAGCGAAAACACCACTCTGCCTCTGGTGTAAGGTTTAAGAAATCCATACCCTACATAGATATAACCTATTGGAATAATCCCAATCAGTTAGTAGAGCGCTTATACTTGCTTCATGCGTCAAAACCAGCTGGACACACAGGACATGAGGCAGAAATCGCCCACATTGAACAACAACTCAGACATGCTCAAATTATCATATAAGCCATCCCCTATCGAAGTGGGTATCGCTCATGAATTACATAAACCAGCCCGTCGCATTTATGAACGCTGTCGTGTGATTTTCCAAGGTGTGTATGAACTTTGGCAAGCAGACCTGGTTGAGATGATACCATATACTAATGTTAACGATGGTGTACGCTATATGTTGACCGTCATTGATGTCTATTCCAAAGTGGCTTTTGTTGAACCAGTAAAAAATAAAACTGGTGTCTTAAGACACAAAGGCCTTTCAAAACGTCTACCTCAGTTATTACACACTGACCAGGGTAAATAGTTTTTCAACAAGGATTTCTCCAGTTTTCTCAAATCTAAGGATATTCACCATTACACCACATATAGCTATCTCAAAGCTAGCGTAGTTGAACGCTTCAATCGAGCATTAAAAGTTATATGTGGGAAGAGTTTTCGATAAATGGTTCCTATCGATGGATATACTGGTTACCTCAACTTGTGTCGCGATACAACACAATTCATTCCACTATTTGCATGAAACCTCGTCTCGTCACCAAGAATCTACCCTGACTCAATAGACTGTTTAACCCTATAAAAAGGGCTGACCACAGGTGACATCACCTTAATATTGGAGATGTTGTTCGCATCAGTAAACATAGAAGTGTGTGTTCAAAATCGTACACTTCACAGTGGTCGACAGAAATTTTTAAAATTCGCCAAGTCATGCCAGGTCAAACAGTGACGTATCTTTTAGAAGATCAAAGCGGTCAACCCATCAAAGGACGATTCTATTACGAAGAAGTGCAAAAAACATTATATCCCAACGATTATCTGATTAAACGAGTAATTAAAGTCCAAGGTGCAAAATATTTTGTAAAGTGGTTAGGGTTTCCTTCCACGTTTAATTCATGGGTCAATAAACATAATTTCTTGTAATAAAACACTATTTATTTATTTATTTATTTAGTTAGTTATTTAGACAAATTTTCCTTTCCAAATATATGTATCACATTACCTTTTACTAATCCCACCCTTTTGTTTTTTTACATGTTCAATGACCTCTTTGTTCCATCCCCTTGACATTCTTTTATCATCATGTTATGCACCCACCCATCGTTTCAATCTTAACGCTGCTTTATAACTCTATTATGGAGCAAGGGTATGACATACTCAGTATAAAGCCACATGTATAATGGTACCTGTCTCTTATCTCTTTTGCTGCAGTCCACGCAAATGATAAGAGCGCATGTCTGCCTGCCTGCCCGCAGTGGACGGCCTCAAGCCTGCAATTCTCATTTCACAAAGTGTGTTTCAGTGTGTGAGAAAAGTCAAGCCATGTCAAATAATTATAATAATAATAATAATAATAATAATAATAATAATAATAATAATAATAATAATAATAATAATAATAATAATAATAATGTGTATGTGTTTTACCAACATCACAGAGCCTGACACAACGTCACTTCAAATCTGGTTTCTTACTTTTTTTCCCGTTTTCCTCAAATATCTCGAAAAATATCGGAAACCATGGTTTAACCTTTTTAACACCTACATCCCAGTAAAGAGGACGACAAGAGAAAAACAACATGATCTCCATGATATCCATAACTTGTCCCGTTTTTCAAATATCAGGAAAAATGCCAAAAAGATAGGTTTAACCCCAAAATCGTGTACAGGTTTTCGCCTACAGACTTGAAATTTATTCTGAGGGTAGAGGGGGGGGGGTAAATACCAACCATTCATGTCAAACAAACGTTTTTGCCAACTTCACCGTTTCCAAAATAATGACAAATTCAAAACCAAAAATTAAAAAAAAAAAAAAAAAACCAACACACATTCATAGCAAAGAGGACGTCATCCCAATGCCAACACCTCATTCGTTAAAATCCGATCATACGTTCGCGAATTATCACCAATGTTCGCGAGAAAGTAGGCTATCATTTTGTTTTGTCCTACACACTTCAAACTTCCTTTCCACCTAGAGGGCCAAGGGACCTTTCATTCACGTCAAACAAACTTTCTTCTAAAATTCACCGTTTCCAAAATAGCGCCAATGTCAAAACCATCAATTTAAAAAAAAATACCAACACACATTCTTAGCAAAGAAGACGTCACCCCAACGCCAAAACACCTCGTTCGTTTAAATCCGATCATGCGTTCACGAGATATCGGCAAAGTTCGTAGGAAAGTAGGCTGGGGAAGAGAACTCCTATTCTAGCACTACTGCCGTAGCACTACTGAACTAGCTGCAAGGGAGATTCAAAGCAGAAGCGAAATGTATGACTTAGTAAGACATGGAGATTGTGCCTTCTCCAAGATTTTAAAAGTTGAATGTGAAAGTGAAAACTACGTAATCTGCAAATTCATTGCACACAGTTTTGTAGATAAGGTCGCTGAGCTTAGTGAAAATGAAGCTTCATTTCAATTTCTTTCTGAGCTAGAGATCAAAACATTCGTGATGTACACAGGTGCTATGTAGTTCGGAGCTTATTAAATAACAAGATAACTGTAATTCTGCTAAACTACCTCAACATGTTGCCTGAAAATGTACGAACATTCTACAACAATCATGTGAAAGTAACAACAATACAGAGACACGAGATCGCTGTTGAGACAAGACTTCAGTCAAAATGCCGCACATGGTTCCAGGGAAGAAAGTTGCGCATTTCTGCAAGTCACAGTCACACATGATTATGACATGGAAATCAGCTGATTATGACCAACTTGCAAGATCTCTTCTCGTTGATAGAGTACTAAACACCTCAGCTGTGAGGTATGGAAGAGAGAACGAACATGTGGCTATTCTGCAATATTCCATGTTTAATAATTATTCGTCTGTGCGCCACCTAGGACTGTGTGTTAAAAAGGAACAACCGTGGTTATGCTGCAGTCCCGACGGGATTGTACCTTCTTCACGTGGATACATATTATTAGAGGTCAAATGTCCTTTCTCTTGCAGATACACAGCAATTATACAAGACGGCGAATGTGGCGTGCCTTATCTGTACGTAGCTGATAAATGAGGAGTCGGGATTAAGGAAACGCATGTATATTACACGCAGGTATAGGTCTCCATGTACATATTAAATATAACTTCTCGTCATTTATTTATTTACTCACGAAAGGGAAGTGTCCACGTAGACATTCGTAGAAATGAAAAGTTCCTTTTAGCTATCATTCCCGCCTTAGAAAAGTTTTATTTCCTAAATTATCTGCCATTGGTGTTTGGGACTACACATTAGCATGGGTATCTTACAGAATTCAGTCTTAAATTTGCAAGAGGGATACTGAATATTGAAGGATTCTTAATTTTTACCAGTCATGTAACATGCCTGGCCCTTACTAAAACACCAAAACACCAGGCAATTGAAATTGAAGTTTAAAAAAATATTACGTGCACATCCTTGAAATATTATATTATACTATTATGATAACAGATTAAAAAACTAGTTCTTAACAATGGAATATATTATTAATTCTAATAATAATTCCAGTACAACGTGAATGTCATTAAAATTAATCATTCATCTTAATTAGTGGAGGACTACAATTTGCTAGAACTCCAGCAATGTGTACAATTGTATCAATATTTGGTAATAAATCAACTGTAACTTTGCTACTCAATATTTTGTATAATTTCATTCTTTGTATAGCCCTTTCTACATTAATGCGAACAGATGCTATGTAGTAAGTAGTATCCACTTCTTCCACTGTTAATTGCGGTTCAAATGCAAAAGGAGGCATCACCATTATAGCATCTTTGTTTTCAATACACTTCCTTATTTGTGGAAATCCTTTGTTACTCATTACAGTATCGTCTGCCTGAATATAATCAAGTACACCAGAATTAACTGTAATGTAACTGTCTGTTGGTCTCCCACCATAACACTTTGATAGGAAACAGATAAATCCTGACGGCGTTATTGCGACAAGAAATTTCACAGTGAACGATATTTTATAACGTGAAAACATCATAATTCTTTTCCTAACACTTCCTGGTCTTTCACACGGTATTTCACTACAGCCTAGTATGCAGGTGCATTTTTCAAAATGCTTTTTAAACGCAAGAGGCATTGCACTTTCAATACTAGAGCGAAGGGGCCAGAATATCCTGTCCTTTGTTTTCACGTACAAATGGTGAAGTATAAACTTGAACGTTACGGAAACTGTTGAGGATAAGAGGATATGAAACACTGCAAATTTTACGCCAGCTATTTCAAGGAGATGTTATTCATTTTCCTTCACTGTTTCATATCCAGAAAATGATTGTCCCCATTCACTGAAATCTGTTCCGGTATTTGCGTCTATTGTCAATAAATTGTCCGTCATTTTCTGATTATTAACTGGTATTGGGGGGGGGGGGGGTTAGTCTGGATACCTACATCATTATTTTCTAATGAGCAAAACATAATATTGAAACTCTTTATCGTATTAGTCTGGGATGCAAAATTTGCCTGTGTAGCCTACTTGCGTCAGTAACTGAACATACATTCATGCCTGTATAAGTTTCCGCTGTGTTGCCAATGCCATGCCTTATTTTCGTCTTTTGTAACGCGCAGCAATTATGTTCTCTTGTAATTCACCTTTATTGTTTGAATTTGGTGTCAGAAATAATCTAGGTACTGAACCCTTATTATACGGGTCACATAATAATGATTCATGTTTTTTAATTTATTCATCGTATTGAGGTACAAGTGTGGTACAGTTGAGATAGGCTAGTGGGCCGCGTGATGTTGCAAGTTGTCAGAGGCAAGAAGGCAGTTGGGACAAGGGAGATATTAATAGCCAGTTCTTGGAAGTCAGGTGAATGAACCTTGGCGCGTGGCTTGGGCTCTTTGTTGAGGAAGGTCAAGACAGAGATAGAAGAGCTTGGATGAGTAGAGATGGGAGATGTTTGTGACGTCAGATGGGCGTGGTAATGGAGTTTAACTCAACGTGCGATGCTTGAATCAACGAATCCCCGAGATGACGCTTTCTAGTGGCGCGAAATATGCATCATATCAGAATTGGAGGGAACTACGTTTTGATGAATTGAGCGAACGGATTGAGGTCCGCGGACCATGAACGTGACCTGAGCAAAAAATGATGATCATCGATACCACACACAAGTCTGTAGCTCAACTGCTTCGATTAATTATATTTTATTAGTCCCCACTCCTGAGGTTTGTGGCATTTTCATATAAATGAGACCACGATGCTAGTCTGAACATTCTAATTTTGAAGTTTCTGAGGAGACAGGTTGCTGTCCGAGAGTACGCTGATTTTCAAGTCTCATTGGAGACAAAGTACTGTTTGAGTCTCAGTGGAGGCAAATTAAAGACATCGTGTGAACTTATAAATTGCAAATCAGACATTGGGTCTGGGCACAATTAACATTGTAATATTTTAAATATCTGTAACTATGAACTTTGCGTGTGCAAGTGCGTGTGAAGCTAGGCATTTATGTAACTAGGGAAAAGTCGACGATATAAATTGCACAGGACTGTGAGTGAAACTAGTAGCTCATGCGGCAATTTTAGAAGATTAGTGTTTATATGTATATTTGAAAATTTCTCAAGTTTAAGAATTCTGCAAGATGACCACTACATGGTCAGAAACCGGGATGATGTCCGAATAAGCTGCATTGGAGATGGTGATGGCTGAGTAGGGAGATCCTGCTGGGGCCAAGTCTTGTGACGTACGCTGATTTGAGACGCTGAATGGTTGAGTACTAACAATTGAATTATTCCAATAATGTAGATAGATTTTGGCCTGGGAAATGTATATAATTTAATTTAGATTTTGACCGTGTTGTTTTTCGATTTCTGTTGATAGGGTTTGTTCCGACACTCATATGTAAATGTAGAATAACGCGTGACTATTTGTTGTTTTTCTTTGTAAATATTTCAGTGTAATGTTAATCCAAGTGCCACGTGTACTTGAGTGAGATAATTTGTTTTTGCGGAACATGAGTTACGGATCGTGTGACAAGTGGGGCGTTGTTAGGATGATGTAAGAATAGGTATGGGAGTAAATTAGCTATTTTGGTAGCCGTTTGAATTACAGAGGTTTTATTATTAATTTGAGTTTGCCTATTGCAATCATTTTTTAGGAGAACCGTCTGTTCTCTAGTTTGGTAAATTAAATTCATTTAGTGTTGAAGCTTTTGTCGAGCCTATGATCTGGTGAGCTGCGTGTGGGTGGAATTTATCATGTATTTTTTCAGATATGTCAAACCCTCATGTATGCGTTGTGTGCCAATATGTGTGTCGTGTCAAATATGTGTATATTTACGTGGAGGAAACGGCTTTGACCTTCCTTGACTGCAGCAGTATGGGCGTCAGATGTTGCTCTATGGAGACTCTGTATCGACCCCGACGAGGTTTTTTAATTCTGTGTGAATTAGTGGAACGAATTTGTATTTGGTGACACACTTGGTAGTCTTCGGATCTTGGAGCCATGCGGTAGCTGGCCTAAGACATTTCATGACACACATCAATTTACTGGAGTACAGTGGAAAGTCTTCGTTCTTGGTGCCATGCCGTAGTTGCAGCACTGGGATATTTGTTTACGCATCGGGTTGTTGACATTTGACAGGCGAGATACTCACCGAGCACAGATCTATAGATAAAGCGTGATAATTAGTAATGAGGGTTGGCAAGTCCTGACCTAGTCAATTTTAGAATGCCTGTTTAGTTGAATTTCTGATAATTTAAAGGGTCAGATCCTCACGCACGGACGTTAGTCTCATGTCTCGTTAAAAATAAACATTTGTTTTGTTGTACATAATTGCCACTGGGCAGTGTGAGTTGATATTTCCATTTAACATTGTGAGGTTTGAAGCCATTTTTCAGTGTTGCCTAAGTAAAGAAAAGTTTGGTGCTTTTCAGTCGGTCAACACGAATGTACCCAAATAGAGCAGGGTTATGCCCTAATCCTGAAATAAATTACATGAGAGTAATAAATACACTAGGATGACCAATTTCGATCGTCAAGCGATCATCATCAGATCCATTACTCTTAGGCTATAACATCTATGATTGAGAATACAGGTGAAAAATATATACAATATGTACAATTATTTAGTTGCAGTGTTGGTAATGCAACTGTCGGTGTATGCTAAATGTAGTATATCTAATGTTAGGTGAAAATCTAAAATGGTGTTAAAATCCGGAATTTGTCTGTTTGGGGTGATTATATGGTAATACAAAATCAACTATGGTTATACTGTAATAATACAGCCTGATACTTATCCGGTTGTCTTCCTAACTGGAACTTCAAGCAGTTTTGCCTTCACTCTGACACCAGTTATAGTCGACTAACCCGGGTGTTAACTGGGCGGAACTGGTTCTTCCCTTTCTCCCCCTTTTGTTCCTAAGTTCGTTCTGAGGTCAGTGCCATGTTTATTTGTGTGACGTTGACAAATCTAGATAAGAAAGTATGTTATTGAATACAGGAAGATCTACAACTATTAAAGACCGTGGAACTATCTTCGCCACGTGTGGACTAAAAAGCCATTCAAACTAAGCGGTACACGGTCTATTGAAGACGTCCAGGCACCTTTATTACAGCCGCGCGTATCGGCCTAGGTTTATTGCAGAAAAAGTGCATAGTACACCTGATCCAAATAACATTTACCTATAACCACCGCTATTTTCCC